>CM071931.1:59670374-62299772 GCA_016081115.2 Rehmannia glutinosa | reverse complement strand
ATGCACGGCCGACCATGCTCGATCGTGGGTTGTGCGTCCATCCAAGTTTTCCAGATTTTCCCTTTCTTCGGTACTCATTCGTACCACTCCTAGATGTATGGATTTACAATGCTCTTTCGGATTAACTTCAAAGTGTTGCTGAAATTGACACTTTTGATGTTGCCCAACAACAATTGTAGCTAATTGGCCCATTTGAGTCTCAAGGTTTTTCATTTGTGAGCTCATCGTATTGGCCAATCGTGTCACTTGTAGCTCCATCTTGTCCATCCTTGAGTCGTGCCTTGTGAAGCGGCTCCTCATTTCACTCATGAATGAACTTGATTGATTTATGAACGAGGTGAGAGCATCTTCCAAAGATGATTTGCCTTCCGCATTAGTTCCCCCATTCGATGCATTAAATCCCGGTGGTGGTTGCATCACATTCTTGGTATTGGCATAGAAAATATTTTCATGGTTTCTCAAACCCGAGTGGTAGTGTGTTGGAGTTGAATTGTTCTGGAAATTGTGGAAATTCATGTTATTCACATAACTTACCTCATCCATCGGATATAGAGGACTTCACTACTCGTGCTTGCACTTGCTTCTGCCCCATGATTTGTCAATGCCGCCATTTGCGCGGTCAACGCTTTAATTGGGTCTAGAATACGAAATTCCTACCACTCCTTGTACATTGGACCTTTCAGATGGCCATTGATAACTGTTCATGGCCATTTCTTCAAGAAGATTGAGGGCGTCTTGCGGAAACATCGCCAATAATGCTCCTCCCGCTACGGCATCAACAAAAGACCCCGTTTGCCGCATCAAACCATTGTAAAAGAAACACAATTGTTGATGCTCCGAGAAATTGTGTTTTGGACATCTTTTTAGCAAATCCCGGAATCGTTCCCCAGCCTCGTACAAAGGCTCGGAGTCAAACTATCTAAATTGAGTGATTTCACTTTTGAGCTGTAGAGTTTTGCTCGGTGGAAAGAATTTAAACAAAAACTTTTGGCTCAAATCGTCCCATGTGCTTACGCTTCCTTGCGTCAAAGTACACAACCAACTCCTTACCTTATCCTCAAAGAGAAAGGGAATAGCGCAATCTTATGGCGTCATCCGAGACTCCATTCATTTTAATTATGTTGCAAATTTGGATAAAATGTGCAAGGTGAGAATTGGGATCATCGGTTGCATAAAACCCCAAACCGATTTTGTTGCACCATGTTTATCAATGTCGGCTTAAGCTCAAAGTTATTGGCATTTATCGGTATATGTACAATACCACCGTAATTACGATTCGTTTGTGGTCGAAAGTAATCACGGATGGCTTGTTGTTGGACCAGTATTGGTAACTCGTTGATCCCGTTGATCCCATTATTTTTACCCATGTTTTCTTCTTCTAAATCCCCCATAATCGGATTTTGTTGTCTTTCAGCCCGTCTAGTAGTTGCACTGATTCTCCTTGTGAAAGCCTCAACTTCTCGGTATGAGCGGTATTAATTCTCCTCGCCAAGAGCGAGTGTTCATGTACTACCTAGACCAAACTAAAAGAAACAAGTCAAATAATGTAGGATTAAAATCAAACAAAATATAAAGAAAGAAACAAAAAATGTCCAAATTAAAAATAATTTTATCTATCGCAATATTAGCACCAAAAATTGTATTAGTCCCCGGCAACGGCGCCAAAACCTTGTTCGCCTTATTTTTAGCTTCACCGCAAATGTACGGTATAGTTTTTAGAATATGGTAAGCAAGGTCGTATCCATGGAGACTAATAAATTTATGCGCTAAGTATGGAGATCGTAATAGTCTTATTTTTATTTAGACGATCGTAGTTGGATAATTGTTGTGGAAGTAAAGACAAGAATAACCACAAAAACGCAATATGAGAATAATAATGGAATTATCAATGGAATGAAATGGATTCCCGGTTTATGGTTTCAACTAATATTCCTGTTGTTTTACGATTTAATCAAAGCCAAAGTTATTATCAATACACCTATAAGACGATAACAATGGTATTTTATCCTCCCTCTCGAGATGTATATAAAGTGTAAATCAAGGTGGTAACCAACAAGCCAATGTGATGGAGGACACGTCGTTTCCAATCGACATGTCGGAGTTCGATCTCACCGTCGTTGTGTTTGAAGCCAATATGGTGGATAACCCAAGGGAGTGGTAGATAGATATCGGGGCTACTCTTCACATTTGTACCGACAAGGAGATGTTCTCTCCTACACTCCGATAAATGGAAGAAAGCTTTTCATGGGAAATTCTTGACTTCCAACATCGTGAGGCTTGGCAAGGTTGCGCTCAAGATGACTTAGGAAAGAAGCTTACGCTTGTATATATGTTGCATGTCCCGGACATCTTCAAGAATTTGGTTTTCGGTCATTTGCTTAGTAAGGTCGGGTTTAGACTAGTGTTTGAGTCCGACAAGTTTATAATGACCAAGAATGGTCAGTTTCTTTGTAAGGGCTACCTTGATAAAGGCCTTTTAAGATGTCTATAATGTACTGTTTTCCGCCAAGAGGCGAAGAATAGAACTATTATTGTTTACTTGTTGGATTATTCTAATTTATGGCATGATAGATTAGGACACGTAAACTTCAACACAATTAAAAGGTTAGTGAATCTATAATTAATACCTACGTTTAAAACCGATTCACAAGATGAATGCGAGATTTGTGTTGAAGCAAAATTGGCCAAAGCATCGTTTTATTCGGTAACGAGAAGTACCAAACCACTCGAGTTAATTCATACAGATTGTGTGATTTAAAACTTGTGCAAACTCGAGGTGGAAAAAAGTACTTCATAATGTTTATAGACGATTGCACAAGATATTGCTATGTGTATCTTTTGAAAAGCAAATATGAAGCTTTAGTATCTTTTAAAACTTATAAGAATGAAATCAAAAATCAGCTTAATTTGAAAATTAAGATGATTCTAAGTGATAAAGGCGGAGAGTATGTTGCTCTGTTTGAAGAATTTTGCTCGGAAGTGAGTATAATTCATCAAACGATGGCTCCTTGCTCACCTCAATCCAATGGAATTGCAGAACACAAAGATCGTACTCTCAAGGAGATGATGAATGCGATGTTGATAAGTTCTGGCTTACCCCAAAACTTTTGGGAGGAAGCCATACTTTCTGCAAACTGCATTCTTAATAAGATCCCACACAAAGGTAAAAATGAAACTCCATATGAGTTATGAAAGGGACGTAAACCGTCATATAAATACCTCAAAGTGTGGGGGTGTTTGGCTAAAGTTGAAGTACATAAGCCGAAACAAGTTAGAATCGGTCAAGACAATCGATTGTGCATTCATTGGATATGCTAACAATAGTAGTGCATATCGCTTTTTAGTGCACAAGTCAGCAATTCCTGATATAAATGAAGGTATGATCATTGAATCAAGGAATGTTGTATTCTTCGAGAATATCTTTCCGAATAAAGAAAGGAAAGTAGAAAGTTCGAGTAAACGAACATATGAAACTTCAATGTTACCTCAAAGTAATGATGAAGAGGATCTAGACGCAAAGATCAAGGACAAAAGTAGATAAGTCTTTTGGTCCTAATTTTCTAATTTATATGTTAGCAAATGAACCTAGAACTATTCAAGAAACATTATCTAGTCCAAGCTCCCTCCGGAAAGAAGTCATCAATAATGAGATAGAGTCCATCATGCAAAATCACAATTGGGAGTTAGTTGATCTCCCCCCGGGTTTCAAACCTTTGGGATGCAAGTGGATTCTTAAAAGAAAGTATAAAGCAGATGGATCTATTGACAAGTATAAAGCCCGTTTGGTAGCTAAAGGGTTTAGACAAAATGAGGGATATGACTTCTTCGATACGTATTCTCTTGTCACGAGGATTACATCCATTTGTGTTCTCATTGCTATTGCAACTTTGGATAACCTTGAGATACATCAAATGGACGTTAAGACTGCATTCTTGAATGGTGAGCTTGAATAGGAGATCTATATGGAACAACCCGAGGGGTACGTTGCACCCGGTCAAGAGCGAAAGGTGTGTAAAAAGTTTGACTCGACTATGAAGTCAAACGGTTTCAAGATCAATGAATGTGACATAGTATTCCTTTATGTAGATGATAAGTTGATTATGGGTAGTAGTCATGATTTAATCGTGAATACTAAGAACATGTTAAAGAAGAACTTTGACATGAAAGATATGGGAGTATCTGATGTTATATTAGGGATTAAAATCTCTAGAACTTCAGATGGAATTGTCTTGTCACAATCCCATTATGTCGAAAGCATACTTAGAAAGTTTAATACTTTTGATAGTCCTCCGGCTAAGACACATGTGATCTAAGTCTACATTTGGCCAAGAATAAAGGTGAACCAGTTTATCAGCTGGAATATGCAAGGGTAATTGGAGGTCTGATGTACTTAACGAATTGTACACGCCGGACATTTGTATATTCGGTGAGTAAACTAAGTAGGTTCACAAGTAATCCGAGCACGGATCACCGAAAGCCATGACAAGGTTACTTAGATATTCAAAGTATACCCTGAACTTAGATAAAGCTAGAGAAGAAGTTGAATAGCTTAGAAACTTCTTAGAGGATATTCCTTGTTGGAATAAGCATGTGCCTGCTGTTTTGATACATTGTGATAGTCAATCAACAATTGAAAGGGCACAAAGTAGTATGTATAATGGTAAGTCTAAACAAATAAGTCGGAGACACAATACCATTAGACAGTTGATTTTGAATGGGGTTATTTCGGTTGACTACGTGAAGTCAAAGGAAAACCTTGTGGATTCACTTACAAAAGGCATAAATCGAGATTAATTGTGTAAATTGTTAAGGGGAATGAGTTTAAAATCCACAAACTAAAGAATATTCATAGCGGTAACCCAACCTTGTGAATTGGAGATCCCAAGACCTTGGTTCAATGGGACAACTAAGTTATGAATGTTCAGCTGAACACTTGGAAAATGTGTTAGCTCATTCTCGAAACATCCAAGTGAATGAAAACCTGCTGAATGTGGTGAGGTTAAGTTTAAGACTTTTAATGAATCCTATACCGAAAGGTGGAGTAGGGTAGGTTACTCTTCAATAGGAGATCACCTATATAAGCGAAAAGTAATGGCTGATTCAAAGAAATGTTTATGAATATAAGATATGGTCCAGGGCCGAAATGGACACAATGTGAGAACAACAAGTGTTAGAATTGTTATTGTGTAAGTATTGTTGTCTCGGTTTACACAAACGGCTGAGTAGTTCAAGACATCGCGTCACTAAGCAACTAGTAAATCCGATAGTATTTTACTAAGGAAGGTTCAAAGCCACAAGCAACCTATCCCGATGCAATAATGATTCACCAAGACTTTCAAGCGAATATGCATACACGCATGCATTAATTTCATTCATGTGGGGGATTGTTGGAATTGTTGTTTGGTAAAATGGGTGTTGACCCGATTTTGACCAAATAATTAAGTAGTTTCCATTAGTGAAAAATGGAATTAAATTATTTGTAAAAATTCTACTATGAGAGTAGATGAGAATATCATTTGGAATTTGTCAAAACTAATTCAGGGTGAATGAGAAATTAATGCTAGAAATTAGCCACTTACATTAGGGGAACTAGGCCAATCTGAACTGAACAGAAACCGTACCTTTTATCGTAGGATTCAACTTCATGAAACAGAAAAAGCACTAAATAAAATGAAAATCAAGCGGATTGGCCTAGATGATATACCAATTGAAGCATGGAAATGTCTAGGTGGAGTTGGAATTGCATTGCTTACTAAATTATTTAATGTTATCCTAAAAACTAAGAAAATGCCTAATGAATGGAGAAAAAGTATATTGATATCTATATATAAAAACAAAGGGGATATACAAAATTGTGCAAATTACGTGGGAATTAAATTAATAAGTCATACAATGAAACTATGGGAAAGAGTTATAGAAGGAAGAATAAGAAATGAAACTAGTATATTAGATAATCAATTTGGCTTCATGCCAGGAAGATCCACAATTGAAGCTATACACTTAATTAGACCACTATGTGAACAATATAACGAGAGAAAACAAGATTTACATATGGTTTTTATTGATCTTGAAAAGGCATACGATAGAGTCAACCGAGATATAATGTGGCGCGTATGATGATATAACAACATGTATCAGGACACCAACAGGAATATCTAGTGAATTCCCAAACACTATAGGTTTGCATCAGGGATCCGCTCTAAACCCTTACATTTTTATCCTAATAATTGATGAAATCACTAAACACTTACAAAAATCCATCCCTGAATGTATGTTATTTGCGGACGATATAGTTTTAATTGATGAAACAAGAGAATGAGTAAATGCAAAATTGGAAGTTTGGAGAGAAGCACTCGAATCAAAAGGTTTTACTATAAGTAGGGCTAAAACAGAATACATGGAATGCCACTTTAGTAAAAACAACAGGAACAATGAGACAAAGGTTAAAATTGATGGACATGAAGTGAGTATAACAAAGAGTTTTAAATACTTAGGATCTATAATTGAAGAGAACGGAGAAATCAATAAAGATGTCACACATAGGATCCAGGCGGGTTGGAATAAATGGAGGAGTGCATCTTCTATCCTTTGTGACCGTAAAATACCATTAAAATTGAAAGGAAAATTTTATAAAACGGCCATAAGGCCCGCAATGCTTTATGGCGCAGAATGTTGAGCGACTAAATATGAACACGAACAAAAAATGAGGGTAGCAGAGATTAGAATGCTAAGATGGATGTGTAGACACACTAGATTAGATAGAATAAGAAATGAACACATTAGAAACAAAGTGGGAGTAGCACCAATAGATGAGAAAATTAGAGAAATACGATTAAGATGGTTTGGACATGTTTATAGGAGACCTTTAGATGCACCCCTGCGACGCTTAGAAGGTAGAGAATCACTCACACAAATCAAAAGAGGTAGAGGTAGGCCTAAAAAGACTTGGAAAGAAGCTATTAACAAGATATGTTATACCTAGAAATAAATAAAAATATGGCTTGTGACCGTAAACGATGGCGCGATATGGTCCGTATAGTCGACCCCACGTAGTGGGATTAAGGTTTAGTTTGTTGTTGTTAATACTAGAAAATGGTATGGAAAATAGAAAATTTGGGGAAGGAGAAATGCTCCATCCCACATAGGAAAAGGAGGCAAAGTTTGCTCACTTGATATATCCCAAGTTGGACTTATGGGTTTGGACCCTTGGGGGCACCCAAGTTTTTAAAGGGGTGAGGACCTACATGCTTGTGGGTTTGGTTCAAAGCACACACGCGCGCGTGCGCCCGCCGCCCGACTCATCTCGGCCCGGCCCAGATCTGTGTCGTGGGCTTCAAGGCCCTTATTCTTTTTGGACCAAAAACCTTTAGAATAAATCATTAATTAATTAACGGATTCCAACTGGAAAGTTCGCATCCGCGCACGGGCAGACGTATGTACATGGCTTATATCATGTTCCTCCACCAGTAAAAAATTAAGGAAGACATACTGTAGTTCTTTAAGTTTCATGATCTTGAGAAAGAAGAGCTTTGGTATAGGTACTTCTACTATTTCATTGTATTTTTACTATTCCTTTTCTTTCTTATGTACTCATTCCTTCCCATTCCTATGTTTTGAGTTGAAGATAGAGACAATGTTTGCTTTTTGAAATGGCCACCTACCCCGATCATGAAGAGCAAATCCATTTTCCGATCGACCTCTATGTGCATATCATGTATGTTAGATTATTTAATAATGTAACTTCGTTTGCGAATTACTTTAACTCCTCTTGCCGCCCAAATATGATTTTCTGTCATTGCGTAAACTTGATGAATAGTTGTATGTCCTCGTTGGTGCTTATTAAATGTTGAAATTTGTAAAATGGATTTGATTGAGAAGAATGATCTTTGAACATACGTTTCTAATGTTTGAGTTTGATAACTATCAAATTTCGATCTTTGTTCATCTTTCTTGTGGTAGTAGTTCTTGGTTATCAAATTTTCAAAGCCATTTGATTCTGCATTGTTTTCAGTGTTGTGTATGCTTGTATATGTATATGGTGTCTTGTTCTCAAAAGGTTAAGCTTTCTGAATTAATTTTTTTATTGCAGTGAACATTTATAGTTAAGGGTGATGAACTGTTAAGAGTTATTGCGTTAGACTGGAACATGATATTATACTTTTGGTTGCTTGCAGTTGATGTCTCAATTTTGTTTCTGATTTGTGTGCTTATAAGATTAACAACTCATTCTGTCTTATCAAGGCAAATTTGAGGAATTACATTTTGCCCTGAACTCTCACCTAGTCACACTACTATTAAAAGCAGTCAGTGTTTTGTTTTCCTGCACCGCTCCAGAAGATTTCTTGTTTTTCTTTCTTCTGTTGAGTACAATCAATTTCACTTAGGACTTGGACATCTTTTGCTATTGGAAATAATATTTTTCTTTTTTGAATTTTTGTAGGTTGATTCATAAAGAAGAATCCAAGCATGAATTATGGAATTGGCACATGGTATATTTTTGGACCAGCAAAGCGATTCACTTTGATGGTGCTTAAATAATTTGTACTCAAATGGAGCATATATTAGAGAATAGTTTAGCTATCTATTGAGAACAAATTACTCTTGTACATATTTTGAGTAAATGAATCAATATGGATGCGGTTGTTTATATTAAAATTTATTGTTAAAAAATATTATGTGTTCTTGAATATTTAGCAATATTTTCTTTATTAGTAATGATGTGTTTTTATTCAATAATCAATTCGTATGAAATAATTATTTTAAATTTTATAATAAAAAATAACTTTAAATGAGGATAATTATTGATTAATAAGAGGTAAATTTTATACTAAATTAATTTTTAGTGACAGACTAATAACTAATAGTGACAGTATATTTTATTGATAAACCAACATATAGTGAGGGCAAATGATCATACAATGAGAGAATATTTTGTCACTAAATTATTATTTAATGACGGGAAAATGATAATATAATGATGAAAATTGTCATCATTGAAATTGATTTTTAACGACGGTATAATTTCATCAACGAATCTATCAAAGTAGTAATGACGGGACATATTTTCTGTCATTATTTACTTTTACCTAGGAGGGCAATAATGAGGGGTCCATGAGGAGAAATTCCAGTCATTAAAAGTCTTTAATGACGAATTTTGGACATATAATGATGAAATTTCCCGTCATTATAAAGCAATTTTCTTGTAGTGTACTTCGGGTCATGCGTCAAGATGAACTCGTTCACATCCGAGCATGGCGCGGATGCACGGCCCGTGCGTCAAGTTGAAACTTTGTCATTTTGGTTCCCATCCACGCACGGGCACACGCACGGGCCGTGCGCCTGGTCGTGCGTCGATTCGAAGGTGAACAAATGCGCATGTTCAGTGTAAACTGTCTTTTCAATCCAAAAGACATGTTCTTTCCATATGGGGCACCTGATGCCTATAAAATTCGAACCCCTGCAGATGAATTGAAATACGAAACATACAAAAACACATCAGATAATTATAATCGGTCAGTGCATTCAACATATTGAAACTACCTTCCTGTTCAAAAGCTTGAAAGTTCAAACATCTGTTGTTCGCTATAGTTCCGGTTTTTGCAAGTGCTGCTAAACCGAAATTGTTAAAGTCGTTGAATCTTAGAGATGAACACCATAATCGTAAGCACTTTGTATATGGGGCATTTTTCGTCTTGCGGAGACTGAATATAATTCAGGCCTCGACTTAGCCTATTTTTCCAAACACATAGCCATATCTTAAACAGAAACCTTTCCAGATATTTTACCCAGCATTTGTATCAACAACGTTTGAGGGAATTCTCGTGCTCTTTAATTGGTCATGTTTTGATTGGTAAAGGGAATAAGTCATGGCCATTGCAAATTTGCAACCCCTCCGGTCTAGACTTAGTGAATTGTGGAAAATCCAGAATAACTGGACATTGATCCCCTGGGCAAGAGATACTTTTGCCTTAAGTTTTTTTCTAATTCGCATCGTGCTAGGGCATCTTTACGTGTTATAAGGTAAATTAATCCTGGTATGATTCGTATTTTTCCATGGGTCCCTGATTTTAACCAATATAAAGTCAATACTTCTACTGCAAGTGTGTGGTTGCGTATTTTTGAGTTAAGCATTGAACATTGGCATCCGAGTATTATTATGGGAATTGCTAAGGCAATAGGTACTCGGGTTCAAATTGATGAAAAATCTCTTAATGGATCTTTGGGATACTTTGTGCGGGTCCTGGTCGAAATTGATTTGTCTACGCTCCTACAGGATTCCGTGATGGTGGAACGCCTTGGGCATTTTTCTTTTGTGTCGTTAAGTTATGAGAACTTCACGAGTTTTGTTTGAAATGTGGTATTATGGGACATTCATTGTCGATTTGTTGTTGCAATACTGTTATGGCCACAGTTCAAACTGATCCTGAATGACCTAACTCCAGACGTGGGCATTCAAGGGTTCATAAGGAATATCGTCAGGTGATCCGATCTCTATCGAAGGAGAAAGATAAAGTTGTTGCTTCTAATACTGTGGAACTTGTTCATTCATCCAAGGATAATGGTAAGGTGGTTGATAACTCGGTGGAAGATAAGGAACCTCCTCCCCCTCCAGTAGCTGCTAGTAAACGGTGGGTGAACTATGCCGAGGATGATCACTCTAGTATCGGGAACCAACATCCTAATGGGAAATCTTTTGCTCTGGTCCAACCGCCAGTAGTTTAGATGGACAATAACATATTTGTAGCCATCAATAAAAAATTAGCTAGTAATGGTAAAATACCAGCCCTTCACGTCCTCAACAAAATATCCTTACTCGCAATCAGTTTGATGCTCTAAAGAAAAGATTATAGTTCAGGTCTCATTTCAGAAAGGTATGATAAAACGATTACAAACGATCACACAGTACCAAAGACGCAAGATAATCCGCTAGCTATTGTGGTTTATTCCAATGTTGTTGAAACAAGTTCACAACTGAAAGAGAGTGGTGAAACGGCTTTGGCTTCAGCTCGTGATTCAACATCCCCAATATCAAATTATCCTCTTAACTTTGATTTTCAAGTTGATATAAATAAATTGGAAGCTTTAAAGACCAAGCTAAGCGACTCCTTAACTACTCTATTTGATATTGACTCATGTGATTCATTAGAAAATATGAAAGTTATGACAATTGCGGCTCGAGGATCCTGGACCGACATTTCACATGCTATATCCCAGTCAAATTTATCAAACCATCAAGATGATACTCGAGCGCGTGCTAAAAAGACAAATGCAATAGCCATCCGAAAATCCTCTAAAAATAGACGCCATTCATTTAAATTGCATTCTTAAGTTATTTTTGTTGTTTTTTATGCAGTTTAGCATTGTTTTTTCTTTCCTACCTAATCGGCTTGTGATCATGACTTTTTTCTTTATTTTTATATATTTCAATGATTAAGGTTATTGATTTTTTAGTACATGACCTATAGGAACTTTGCTAGTTTGGTACCTGACATTTCCGACTTACCAATTTTGTACTCATAATTCATATTTTTTTTTATAAATTGGCACCTATTCATTTTTAAGGATGAAAATGCCTCCAAGAAACATAAGTATATTCAAAATGAATTTTTGAGTATACTTACTTAAATTAAAAAATCAATTAAAATTTATTTAATTTAATTAATAAAAAATAAAAAGAAGTTTCTAAAAATATTAATGATTTTTAGAAAAATAAAACTAATGACATTAAATTAGTAAATTAATAAACATAAATAATTAATCGAAAAGAAAAATTAGTTTGGTTAAATAATTTTAAAAATTAAAAATAAAAATTAAATAATTTATAAATTAACCTTTAAGATAGTAAATAAGAAAATTATAGCAATTGTTTATTAATATACTAATTTTTAATTATTTTTAATCGAAACTTAAAAAATTTATTAATTTATTTTATTTTATTTTTACAAATAAGAGTTTAATAATTTAATTTAAATAATAATAAGTTATTTATTTATTAATTTTTTAAATTTAATAATTCTAATTAAAACTTAACTTTTTAACAAAAATTAAAAAAATCTTGGGGCATTTTCATCCTTAAAAATGAATAGATACCAATTTATAAAAAAATATGAAGTATAGATGCTAAATTGGTAACTCGGAAATATCACCTACCGAACCACCAAAGTGCATATAGGTTAAGTACTAAAAAATCAATAACCCTATTGATTAAGTCTGTTGACAACAAATGATATATCATGACCAGATATTATAGGGCTCTCATTGTGCTTTTGTAGAGGGATGGAACATCAAACACTTTGTTATATGCCAATGCAAGTTTTTGTGTGTAGAAGTTGATTTACAAGCTAACATCTTATGGGTTGTATCTTGTATAGTTTCCATCTCTTTGGAGATTTTTCAACTTTTTATTGTTTGAGATATGTAAATAATGTCTGGTATATTCAATCTCATTAGAAATATTATATTTCCAACTTTTTATTTTACAATCTCAAGTCTACATTCTAAATTCTCACACATATATACCCAATTTTCTAACATATATTACATCAATGGGACCCACTACAGTCTACACCACTACATACTTAATTTCAATCTCATATTATATAATTGGGATCCACACTACTACCACCACATCTGTTCGTCTTATTTTTAGCTTCACCGCAAGTGTAAGGTGTAGTTTATAGAATAGGGTTAGCAACGTCGAAGCCACAGAGACTAATAAATTATTGTACTAAGTATTGAGATTGTAATAGTCTTATTTTCTTCTAGACAATCAAAATTTGATTATTGGTTTATAAAACTAAGACAAGAATTTATCATAAAAAGACAAAGTAAGAGTTGATAGAAAGATCAAGGAGATGAATGGATTCCAGGGTTATGGTTTCAGTTAATAGCCATCTTGTTATCTGATTAATCAAATACCAAAGTTATTATTATTCTTCCGTATAAGACAATCATGAAAGTATTTTACCCTCTCTCTCGAGATGTATATAAAAACGTTGATTGGATTATCTATGCTAGCATCTCTACTCAACATAAGATAACCAACTCCCAAAAGCACAAGAAATTATAAATCCTCACAAATATTCACAGACTTCTCAATCATGCAAATATTCATGTCAAGTACTCAAAGATCTAGTATTGAAACTCATCTCTCGAATTATGAATCAATACATCAAAACAAGTTAAACCAATGGTCATTTGATAAAACAAGAAATAAAATAGAGTACTCGAATAGGTTTTGAAATAATAACTTCAATATCAATTAGGCATCAAACAAAAGTATCCATTTACCTAATCTCAAACCCCGGAATCACAAGGTGTTTAGTCGGGACATGGAAAATAAATAATTCATAGACAAATTATTCATGTTCATGTCTAACTAATTGAAAGTAAAAGATACAATGGAATGAGAAAACTCAGGGATATCAATGATCTCTCGATTTATCTTCAATCCTCAAGCGTGTGGTTGGGACCTCGATCAATCTCTCGAATCCTCTGGCAGAAGGTTGCTCTTTTCTCTGCTTTCTAGGGCAAATATCAATCTCCCCTTTGTTTGGGACCGTCTCGTCTCTATTTATACTCCCGTTGGGGCGAAACCTAAGTTAAAATCACCAAAATCTGACTTTCCCGCACGACGTGCCGCTGCTCGCCCGGCGTAAAGTCGAACCAAATATCAATTTTTACGGCCCACGCATGACCTGGTCATGTGTCATGTGGAACCAAAATACAAAATTTTCAGACCATGCGCGACCCACGCACGGGGCTGCCCGTGTGTGGTTAAAATCTGCTTCGATTCAGCGATTTTTCTCGTGTCAACTCCTTACTGTGTACTCATTGTTCCACATATATTTTCACGATTCACAAGGGTTCTAATAGCTGCAATGTTCCCAATTGCCACAAAAGTGCTACAAAAATGGTGATTTTCCTGCAAAACGAGCAAAGCATAATATCTTTTCCCCAGAGAGAGAATACGACCCATTTTACAGAGTTAATGCATTCTTATCTACCAATTATATCCATAATTATGCTCCAAAATACATGCAAAACTCACACTAATCAACATCCACATAAATTATCATTTCAAAATTAAATAAGTTTGGGTTCCACCACTATCAATTTCATCAAATTATATATTATTATCTTTCTACCAATATCACATGAACTCATGTGGGTCCCACAACTTATATATTATATATAAAAATAATCATATTATCACAATGTCCTATTAACAAATTTTAAAACAACATTCTAAATCAAATATATTTTCAAATTTTCATCCTATAAATTCTACATCAAAATTTTTGTAACCAAACATATTTTTATTATTGCACAATTTTCAATAAAGCAACGAAAATTTATTTCAATGTGATGGAAAATGAGTTTTCTCATTCGAATGAAAATCATATAACCCCAATTTTTTGAAGTAGATCATGAATATATTTACTTGTATATACCATGGGCACGTGTTTTCCATTGGATTTTAGTTTTCGTTTCAAACATAAGTAGATCATAAATTACGCTAAACCCCTTGTACTATTTGTGTTTTTATATTTTACTATATAATTTTTTTTATTATACTTTATCATATGAACTATGTCATTTTTTGCCTTTTGCCCTATTTGGACAATTTCCCCCTAAATTTTATTTTTATTAAAATAATAAAAATAGTTTCTTACGATCATATCCAACCCATCATGCTTCAATACAAAAAAATTAATAATCTCTTAAACTCATACATTGTTTGGCCGGAATGTAATTGAGTACTCATGGTTAGTGATGAATATTTTCATCGCTAATTGACTAAATTTATATTATTTCTTTTCTTTTTTAATTGGTAGTGATGAATACTTAAGGTTGGTTGCTAATGTCTAAAGTTAGCGGCGATTTTTTTTTCCTGCAATTTTTTGCTTTTTTGTTGTGTTGGTACAAACATTGTGGCGCCTGTAAGGTTGAGTGTAAGGAGCAGTCGTAAAACTGTACGTGTGAAAAATAGCCCAAAAATTGACTTAGAATACCTAGCTACATTTCATTGAAATAAAGTATGGATTTATACGATAACATGATAGGTATAATGATCATAATGAACTATTTTCATTACTTTAAGAAAAAATAAAATTTTAGGGGCAAAACTGTCCACATAGAGCAAAGTGCAATAATTTACATAATTTATATGGTTAAGTGTAAAAACGTAAATAGTACAGGGAGTTTAGTTTAATTTCCTCAAAAAAAAAGTTATTATAGTTAAAAAGTTATTGTGACTCGGGGAGGAAACGGAAAATCACCCTTATTTTTTAATTTCTCATTTCTCATCGATAGGCGCCTCGTAAAACTAATATATTTCACAGATTCCATTAGTGCATTGGTCAGGCACAAATTCTCCACTGTTTCCGCGAGCTCTATTGCTTGCATATTCTGTGATGGCTAATTCAGACGTGCAGCAGCAGCAGCAGCCATGGGCATCAACAGCAAATTTTGTACCCACAAAGCTCTGGTTCAACTACACAAGCAGCAATTACCATTCTTGGAAAGAGCAGATGCTTTGCCTTATTCAGAATTGGCGGCACTGCTTTATGCACTGCTGCAGCCGTTGGCAACATAGCAGCCGCGACTATTTTAGTTAACAGAATGCCAAATTTACTCTGCATCCCGAACAACTTTGGCAATTATCCGATCCAAATTGCAGCTCTATACGCACAAAGAGACATGTTTAAATACTTGATCTCTGTGACCAAGGATGATTGTGGTGGTCAAAATCCTTATGCTGGATTAGCGGGACTAACACTTCTTATTTATGTCATTGATGCTGAATTTTTTGGTGAGCTGATCGATATTCAACTTTGTCGAAATGATTTTAGATTGAGTAGAACTATTGATTAATTAGTGTCTTCTTGTGACAGATATTGCATTGTACTTGGTGGAGAAGTACCCTGATTTGGCCAGGCTAAAGCTTCCAGATAATACGTCCGCTTTGAAAAAGATTGCTGCAAAGAAGTCTGTTTTCTTTAGTGGACGTCGCTACAATATCTGGCAACGATTCATTTCTTCTCGTGAGTGTCTCAAATAGTATAATGATGTGAAATCTGGAGTAGTTTTATCGTACAATAAGCGCGCTTGTTTTTTGTTTTCGTTTTTTTGTCTGAATGAATATTATTTTTGACTTGCTTTGAAGGTGTTTCTGTGGAGAGAACATTGAGATCATCTTGTTATGCAATTAGTTGTGACATAGAGAGTGGTAAGGGCCAAGCAGGTAAAGCATTTCTAGCTATCTCTTAATTAACCTAATTACATTGTTATTTTTTCCTCCCCAAATTATTAAAGTTGGCAAGTTCCTTCTCATGTCATTTGTTTCATTGATGTATATTAGACACATAAAATTGCCCCTAGCAAAACATCCCTGCATTAATAATTTAACGTTCCTTTTTCCCCCCTTATGCAGTGCTGCAGAATTTGCACGCGATGCTATGGAAATTTGTGAACGGATTAGGTAATAAAGCCTTCAATCTCAATACTAACACACACGAGTGCAGCACATACAAAAACTGAAAATGAGCTGTTAGATAGGCTTGAGCTGATTATAATACTAATTCGTACTAAATTTTCTCATAGCAGGCATCATCAGTGCCTTACAATACTCTTATATTGTTATTACATATATTTTTTGGTTTCACGTAACCATTTTGTGTCTACCCGGCTATGTATAAAATCCATGATAGCAAACCTCTAATATTCTTTGAATGCTTCCATTTCAGTCCTAATAAAGAACATCAAGGATCAGACATTGTTGAAGCTACAAGCTCTGAAACTCGTCAAGTGTTTGTGCAAGGAAATTGTGTCATTGAGTTTTACGGAAGCTAAAGACATTTATTTTGATGCAATCTTGGTAGCAACACATTTAGGGATCCATGAGGTTGTTGAGGAGATTGTAGAGGTTTTCCGAGTGCTATCTATTGTTTGACACCTGGTTCCAATCAATTTATCTTTCACGTGGCAGTTGAAAATCGTTCTGAAAATGTCTATAATCTCGTTTATCAAATGAGCGATCATAAACACTTATACTCAGATTTACAAGACTCAAATGGGAACAACCTATTGCACTTGGCCGGAAAACTAGCACCATCTTACAAGCTCCATGAGATAAATGGTGCAGCTCTCCAAATGCAAAATGAAATACAATGGTACAAGGTACAAAAATTTCATTTGTGTTGTATATCCTTGCCTTCGTTGCTAGCTTTTGCATGTCTACAATGAATAGAAGTTTCTTTCAATACTAGAGAGCCACACAGTTGTTTCATATATAATTGATTCAGTGAGCTTGCTTAATTTCTGTTTGCGTAAAGAGTTAGGCACAAGGACAAAAAAACTAGGAAGCATTGTCTAAGCTTTCTTAATTACACTGCTTGGAATGATAATAACACTTTTTAAAATTTGGCAGGCCCAAAATGTTCGGAATATCAAGTGTCAAAATAAATGTTAAAACCAGATGTTAATAACACCCACAATAACACGCAGCGGAATTGAAAGAACACGAGACATAAATAATTCCCCCCAAACAAGATATTGTATTTAGCGTAAAGATTACTCTCTTTTAAAATATAATTCTCTTCTGATAAGATCCATTATATATCCTAGATGTAGCATAAAGATTAGTCTCTCTTATTTTCTCACCGCCACTAGCTTTTTCACAGGAAGTGGAAAATTTTGTTCATCCTCATTCTAGAGAACGTCTTAACCATGCGGCGAAATCTCCAAAGATGGTTTTCACCGAGGAACACAAACTCCTGAAAGAAGGAGGAGAGAAATGGATGAAAGACACGTCCAATTCATGCACCATTGCAGCAGCACTGATTGCTACCGTAATGTTTGCTGCAGCTATTACAGTACCAGGCGGCAATGACAGCAGCAACGGCTTGCCCATCTTTTCTAGAAACACTGCATTTATAATATTTGCTATTTCAGATGCTCTCTCTCTTTACATCGGCCACTTCTCTGTTGATGTTCCTGGCCATCCTAACATCGCGTTATGCAGAGGAAGATTTCTTGTATGTCCTACCAAAGAGATTGATCATCGGTCTGACCACACTCTTCCTCTCAATAACATTTATGATGGCGGCCTTTAGTGCCACTCTTTATATTGTGTTTGGTCGCAAGCAAGCATGGGTTCTCATTCCAGTGGCTGGACTTGCATGTTTGCCGGTTACTTCATTTGTGCTCTTGCAATTCCCTCTTCTTGTCGATTTCATATATTCGACTTATGGCCCTGGAATTTTTGGTAAACAAAGTAGTCGTCCGTTCCATTAGTAAGATTATCAAGCCGGCCATGGCAAGCTTATTGGGACCAGAAGCTTAATATGGACCTGATCTTCAGCACGTCAAGAATATGAGACAAAGAGATTGATTCGGAGCTGACTTAACTTTTTTGTATTACTGGATCAATATGTTTTTGCTCATTAGTTGACAGTTGACTGTACACAGCAATTTAACGTAGTCGTTTGGGCATATTACTATGACTATGTTCCTTTTTGTTTTTTCCGAAAATCTGTAGTTTTTTTTTTTTTTTTTTGTAATTATAGTCGGAACCTCGAGGGGTTTTCTGTCATTATCCCTAAACAAGTGTATATATTAAGCATATAAAAAGTAATATTTGGCTATGTTCAAATTTTTAACTGTATATTCTTAACATCATCACTATTTTACTTGCTTCGTTCTTATATGCAATGGTTCTCATCAAGTTCCAGCATAAAGTGCTTTTAAGAAACCCTGATTGCCGATTTCTTTCTTTGCTTTTTTCGCTTTACCTCTCTTTCTACCTTGCCTTATTCTCACTCCATTCTCCGGGGAATAAATTGCTATATCCAGTACAAAATTGTGAATTCCAGGTGGGCCATCCTCATTTTCCACCACAATCTAAATCTATATTCGTTTTGCTCTTTCCAGATTCGCTGAATGCTTTCCTGATCAGTCATAAATTACCGCCAAACAACGAGCTTAATTTCAATTTCAGGTCATTCATGGCATCCTCCAACGTACAATACCCATGGCCATCAACAATCAACGTGGCTAACTTCGTTTCCACGAAACTGTGGTTTAATTTCCCAATTACTAACTACGAGGCCTGGAAAGAGCAGATGCTTTGCCTGATTGAAGGTCAAGACTTGCTTGGTTTCATCGACGGCAGCATATCGCCGCCGCCGGAAACTGAGATGAGAAATCAAGACTACGTTATGTGGAGAAGAAGTGACAGGCTTCTTAAGGGATGGATTTTGGGGTCAATTAATGAGAACTTAATTTCAGAAGTTGCTAAATTGAAAACTGTAAGAGATGTTTGGTTGGAGTTGGAAAACAAATTTTATGAGCTGTCAAACCAACTTCAACTCCAATTGCAGAATGCTTCAGCTCCTGCTCCAACAGGTACTCAACTACTCACTCGTATCCGATATTATTTTAGTCCGTTTTCTAAATCAGTACTAGAAAATTTAGTAGGCGTGATATGTATATTTTAGACTCCACTAATCACATGACATTTTTGTTTAGTTAAAATTCAACTAAAATATATATATATATATATATATATATATTTTATGATTTTTTTATTTTTCTATCTGGACTTTGTGCTCGTTAGTGCACTCACTGTCAACACATACGTGAGTTCTATTATTATCTTCTTCTTATTTTAAGAACTATTATTATCTATTTATTAGCATAGAGTGCTCAACAGTTCGTGTGTCTCAAACTTATTATTTTTTCCAAGTATCTCAAAATATAATTATATTTCTTCAAATAAACTTCTTCAACCCTGTCCCTAAAATAATGGCGACTCTCAACTATGAATTTTAAAGGTTGTACATTCATGCAAAACTTTAGTTTGTTGAAATCTAGGGATGTGGACGAATCGAATAAAGTCGAACATGGTACTATTAAGTCTTGTTTGAATATTTATCGACTTTTGGAAATTGTGTTTGAATTTAATTTGATTATTAACCGAATCGAGCTAGAACAAGCTTTAGTTGAGCCGAACATGAATCTAGCTCAAGTAACTTGATGATTCTACAAGTATTTTATTATTTACTACTAAACGAACCAGTTTTGTTCATCATGTTAAAGAATCGAGCTCAAACGAGATTTTAATGACAAATTGGAGCCGAGTATCAAATAGTTTGATTTGTGTTTCATCCCTAATAAGAATGAACTAGAAGTACTATATATTGAAGAGAGATTAAGGAACTAATGTGATGGAAAATACTCTGTTCTAAACCGCAGAGCAAAACGACTGGGAAAAAGATTTGATCGAATACGTGCCACTGCACAAGGCAGCATTACAAGGCGACTGGGAGACGGCGAAAAGAATCTTCGATCAACATCCAGGAGCAATAGCTGCGGCGCTTAACCACAACAATGCGACCCCTCTTCAGATTGCTGTCGGAACAGGAAAAGCGATCCATTTCGTGCAAAAAATGGTGGAAATGATGTCCGATGAGGCAATTGCGCAGAGAAATAATGCTGGAAATACTGCTTTGCACTATGCTGCAGCTGTTGGCAACATAGCAGCAGCAACTATTTTAGTAAACAGAATGCCTGGTTTGCTCTACATTTCGAATTTCAACACTGATTTTCCAGTCCACATGGCGGCTTTATATGACCATAAAAAAATGGTTCAGTATTTGATCTCTGTGACAAAGGAGCAAACACCTTATGATGGCATGGCTGGACTCAGACTACTAATATCTGTGATTGATGCCGAGTTTCTCGGTTAGTTCGATCTTGTTATCAATTCATTCTTATTAAGGGATAATTACATAAAACCCCATAAGGTTTGGGCTAATTACAAAAAAACCCAGAGATTTTTGAAAATTACAAAAACCCCTTAACGTTTGATTCTGCTTACATTTTCTCCCTTCATAAGCAAAAAACATTTCAAAAAACTACTCTGATATTTGTGGAAATATTACAGTTAACCCCTTAAATGTAAGACAAAATCAAACCTGAGGGGGACTTTTTGTAATTTCGAAACATCTCTGGATTTTTTTGTAATTAGCCCAAATCTTGGGGGTATTTTTGTAATTATCCCTCTTATTAATTAATGGTATGTAGTATGAATGCATGTTAATCCTTACAGGAATAATATATTGCGCGAATAATGGTATGTAGTATGAATGCATGTTAATTTATACTAGTAACATTTACTGGATAAATGAACAGATGTGGCATTGTATTTGGTAACTAAGTATCCGTATCTGGCCAAACTGAGATCACCAAATGGTCATTCCGCCTTGGCAACGATAGCTGCGAACAAGTCCGCCTTCACCAGTGGAGGGCGCTTTAGCTTCTTGACACATTTCATTCCCTATTGTAAGCTCTTTAATTTGTCCCCTTACAAAATCGAGACTGATATAATGCATGTTTTATAAACCCGGTAGTTTATCTATCGGATTCTTTGAATGATTAACAAGTGTCTCATTTAATGGGACAATTGTTTATCATCCACACTCTAGATAGATATTAGTGCACCAGATTTCCTGCTCCACTTTTGTTGGATGAATAACACGTGTATCTAAAATAAATATGTGGTGTTGATATCTTATTTCATGGAACGTGTTATTTATCTGAATGGTGGAATAGGAAATTTAAAGCCATCTATTGGGTATAGCATCTCAAGATATCTCTAACTAATATTCTGTTCTTCTTGCAGCAACATTAGACCAGCTTTCAAAAGCCTTTGAGACATTAGTCCAGTGATTTTTAACCTGAATCAGTTGCATCTATAATTAGACATTAATTGCTTCTGTTTCTTTTTGTCACATAACATTCTCTAGATGTCCTTATTTCAGGCCCTGGAGCAAACAGCAGCATGGAAAAGCATATAATGAACCAACATGCACTAAATCTTGTTAAATGCTTGTGCAAGCAATTGGAATCTTTGAGTTTTAGGGAAGCTTCAGAAATCTCTCACGACGCTATAACGACTGCAGCACATTTCGGGAACCATATTGTCGTGGAGATGATCGTAGAGGCATTTCCAAATGCTATTCATTGTGTAGTGTCAATATCCGGTTCTCTTCAATCCATATTTCACGTGGCAGTTCAGAGCCGTGCTCAAAATGTCTTTAATCTCATATATCAAATGAGCGACCATAAATACTTATATTCAGATGTCCTCGACACTTGTGGGAACAATCTCTTGCACGTCGCAGGAAAACTGGCACCTCCTCACAAACTCAACAGGATTTGCGGTGCGGCTCTCCAAATGCAGCGTGAACTACAATGGTACAAGGTAACAAAATCGTACTTCTTGCTCTAGAGTTAATCATTAAATTCCTTACATGTACTAAAACAATTTGGTGCAAATTATTCAATCTAGGTTTCCTACTCCCTATAGTGTTTCGATACAACAAGTAAATGTTGTGTGTATAGAGTATAACAATCATCTTAAACATGTGGCATTCTTTTGGTGAATTGAAACACCGGATGATAAATGTATATGTAATAAAAGATTTCAAATGCAAATATATATAAAGAGATAGATGGTTTCATTTTAGTACATAAACTATAGTTTGTTTTCACTTTTGGTACTTCACTTTCAGATCATATCAATTTTGGTACCCATGTTTTAATTATCATCACTTTCGCCATATTCCGTCAATAATTCATCAATTTTGGTACCTCATGATTTACTTTTTAAACACTTATGGCATACCAAAATTGGCGGACACTTGACAACATGTGGCTAAAGTAATTAAAAAGTAAAACATGAAACTGGGGTACCAAAAGTGAAAATAGGATATAGTTTAGCTACTAAAATTGAAATTATCCCTATATATATACTTATATAACCTATACATATCTATTAATTTTTTTTAGACGAAGAAATTCAGTCTCATGATTTTTAACAGCTCGACTATTTCACAGGAAGTTGAAAAAGTCGTACATCCATCTTCCCGAAAACGATTGAACAATGATGGTAAATCTCCAAGCATGGTTTTCAGTGAGGAGCACCAGCAGTTAAAACAAGAAGGGGAGAGATGGATGAAAGATACGTCCAACTCGTGTACGATTGCAGCAACACTGATTGCTACCGTAATATTTGCTGCAGCTATTACAGTACCAGGAGGCAACGAAAGCAGCACCGGCTTCCCTATTTTCTCTAAAGACATAGTTTTCATAGTATTTGCTATATCCGATGCTGTCTCATTGTTCACATCAACCACTTCTCTGTTAATGTTCTTGTCCATCTTGACTTCGCGATATTCGGAAGAAGATTTTTTGTATATGTTGCCCAAGAGATTAATTATTGGCCTTGCCACCCTTTTTCTGTCCATAACATTTATGATGGTGGCCTTTAGTGCAACAATTTATCTTGTGTTTGGCGAAAAGAAGGCTTGGGTTCTCATTCCGGTGATTGCTCTGGCCTGTTTGCCGGTTACTTCATTTGTTCTCTTACAGTTCCCACTTCTCCTGGACTTGATTTCTTCGACATACGGCCCTGGCATTTTTGGTAAACAAAGTAATCGTCCATTCTACTGAAACTAGGCAAGGGCAGATTATGGGGTAGTATTTAGGATCTTATGGGGCTATATTCGGTTTAGTACTAGAATAAATCTTTGTTTTTTACTATTTGAAAAATGAGAGAATATATTTCTTTGGTTAATTTTTCATTAGAAATACGTTGTTGCCCAATTTCGAAATTTTGTTTTAAACCTACTAATATTTCACATCTCTTCGTACATAACAAATTAGTGGTGAAACTTGAAAATAAAATTTCGCTTATTTCCAGCTCATGTAACGTACCCTGGATCAGGACTTCATGGTTTAATTTGAATTTTGATGCTTTCGAAATTCACGAACTTCGTAGTATGAAGCTCATTTTGATGGCTCTAATACTAATATTGAAACATCATACGTAAACACATAGACAGTGAATCAAATATATATTAGATTCACTTCGTATCAAATGAGGCAAACCTACATTCTTCGCTTCGGCCGGCGAACACGCCTCAGTAAATTACCAAGTTATAAAACTGAATTCTACCTCGAATATAAATATCAATCAGATCAAAAGTTCAAAACCAACCGTTAAATTAGAAGGCTGTTTAGTCTCAGATTTTGTAAAAATATGACAAATATTAAAGCAGCTATACTAGCAAGTTATAAACGTTAAATTTAAGCAGCTATATTCATTAGTTATACATGTCACGAAACATAATTCTTGGGCCATGCGAATCAACTTCCATTTCACCTTTCATAGAAAGAAACATTTTTAACGTCAAAAATAAAAAGGAACAGAGATAGGGTAACTGTTTCAACATTTGATTTATACAAACATCGCAGTTTTACATGATCAAACACGAATAAAATAGTCGCTGCTACAGCCAGTAAATTTTCGAGTTGATCTCTCTGTTTCAAGTGAAAACATTGAACAGATAAAAGTCAACATCAAAACCACACATAAAACAGTGCTCTGGCCAAGTTCCTTTTGTTTCCTCTGCGAAACTAAAAATAGGCAGCAACAGCAGAGACTGGCAAGTTAACTATTGAGGTAAAAAGACCAGTTGAACGTCAAGCATCAGACTATTAATTCAAGAAGAGATGGATGAGTATTGCAGTGGTCCTTGAAGGAAATCAGGCACATCAATATGTTTGATTATTGGTGTCATCTTCAATCCAATAAGTTTTACTTGTGGATTTGAATGGCCATCAAGAAATACATTTGTCACCTGCAAAACAATCACCGTTTCATAATTTGAAGAGTTCACAGGATCAGTCAGAATTAGTGATTTACTAAAGAACATTATTCTGAATTAGGAACATCAAGTTAACAATAATCAACTCATCCATCAATAAATATGTATATGTACATATATACATGTACACACATGTATATATACATGTACACACATGTATATATGTGCGTATTTACACTATGATAGCAAATATTGTCAATCAATTACCATTTAGTCATTTACCTGGGTACAGCCAAACAATTTGAGCACTTCCAGCGATGAACATGAATCGACAATCAATCCCAGTGCTTCATTGGTTAAATTGCGACACCAAGATAAATCCAAACTCCGTAAATTTCTGCAGTTTCTAGCAAGTGATAGAGCAGTATGACTTGAGACCTGCAACACATCACAGAGCTTTTACCCAGCAAAACATAAAATCTAATCATGAACTGGCAGGAGACAAAAGCAGACACCAAAAAAAAAAAAAAAATAATCAATGATTTATAATCTGCCCAAACTTACCAGACATGCAATTAGAACTACTTACTATTGGTTTCATCTGATGATGTTTATTATCCAGTCACCAAAAGTAATGTTCCATCATTGATGTCAAAAGGATAATCATACTGACATTCAACTGCAAGACATCAGTATAACCTCGCGCAAACTATTATAATGCTGCAGGAAGAACAAAGCAATATTTTTTCCAATTACTTTGTTCTTTAAATATTTTTATCATCATTGTTTAAGCGGGCTAATTGTTAGCTAAGAAGGATGTTGCTCACCGTACATGCTTGATTAGTGAAGCTGACAACAATTTAAGGACCTCAGATATACAAATCTATGTTAGTAGCATTTAGTTTTTAACTCTCATATTAACTAGGAATGATACCATGTTCCACACAAATTACCCTTTCTCATTTTACAGTTGCTCGTGAAATTTTTCAAAAAATACACTATTCACTCTTTTTTTTTCAACCATCAATCAGATCCAGTTATACTTTCACTAAAAAGATCGTATTACTATTATCATTAATCTTTCATATTTCAAATACACCATTCAACCTCTCTTACTTTTCCAATCACCATCACACCCAATCACTAATTTACTAAAAAAAACATCACATCACTTTACTCCTTACATTTTCATCATATATCCAATCACATTCTCAAATTCATTCTTATTTTTTCCCAAACAAGCAAAAATATGAGGGGAACAAGGAGGTTTGGCTATGTTTCCGTTGACTCATATTCATTGTGTTAAGATGAGTTTCAACTTCGTATTAGTTTTCGTGTGGAAACTAAGAATGTATTTGGTTAGAGTTTAGAATGAGCACATATCTGCTTCAGTATGTATTTTAGATGTTCTTCTATGAAACGATGTGATAGAATGCCAATTTATTAGGATGATTGATGGATCTCAATGAAATGATGTTAAAAAATTAATAAAATAATATATCAACTACACGAAATTGATAACGGCAATATCCACATTGGTTATTTAATATGGACATGAAAATTTATCAAGATGATTTGTGGTCGGTAGGTTCCAACGAAATGATAATGTTAGGAAAAAAGTTTAAATTAAATAAGATTAATACTGGAGTTTAGTTTGAGTATCAATTTTATATATGATAATGTATTAAGACGATATCTAGATAATGGTCCCATTAATATTATCTATGTTTATAAGTGGTAGGGGTGGATCCCAATATTGTTTATGGTTCAAAATTGAGTATATAGGACTATGGATCGTCTTTGGAGGAAAAATGAGAAGACGAAATGCGATTTCTAATAAGTATGTGAAACAAACATTAATTAATCATCAGGGATAATCGAAAATGGAAAAACTCGCATTAAAAGAAGAAAATTCCCCTGTTGATATTTTCTTAAAGGTTTTCCGTTTGGTAGTAGATCTATATAACTTACAAATGAACAAAATAATATGTATTGAGAATGAATGTAATGCTTCTTGCCCTAAATGCCACCATTGAAGTTCAAGAGATGATTAAAGTGTTGGTAACAATCATATGACACAACAAAGTGTACAACAAAGTGTAATCTATCTAATTGCAGGAAAAGTATCGTGCTTAAGCAATTTTTAAATATTTCATTATTTACATATGTTTATGACATTTCTATTAACCAAAGTCTAGGTTGACCTATGTTGAAGTATCATACTTAACTAATTGTAGATACTATCGTTCCCTCCTTTGGTGCTTACAGTTAGGTTACAACAACAACAACAAACTAAGCCTTAATCCCACTACGTAGGGTCGGCTATACGGATCATATCGCGCCATCGTTTACGGTCATAAGCCATATTTTCATTTATTTCTAGGTATAACATGTCTTGTTTAATAGCTTTTCCAAGTCTTTTTAGGCCTACCTCGCCTCTCTTTTGATTTGTGTGAGTGATTCCCGCTTTCTAAACGTCGCACAGGTGCATCTAAAGGTCTCCTATAAACATGCCCAAACCATCTTAATCGTGTTTCTCTAATTTTCTCATCTATTGGTGCTACTCCCACTTTGTTTCTAATGTGTTTATTTCTTATTCTATCTAATCTAGTGTGTCCGCACATCCATCTTAACATTCTCATCACTGCTATCCTCATTTTTTGTTCATGTTCATATTTAGTCGCCCAACATTCTGCTCCATAAAGCATTGCGGGCCTTATGGCCGTTTTATAAAATTTTCCTTTCAATTTTAATGGTATTTTACGATCACAAAGGATAGAAGATGCACTCCTCCATTTATTTCAACCCGCCTGGATCCTATGTGTGACATCCTTATTGATTTCTCCGTTCTCTTCAATTATAGATCCTAAGTATTTAAAACTCTTTGTTATACTCACTTCATGTCCATCAATTTTAACCTTTGTCTCATTGTTCCTGTTGTTTTTACTAAAGTGGCATTCCATGTATTCTGTTTTAGCCCTACTTATAGTAAAACCTTTTGATTCGAGTGTTTCTCTCCAAATTTCCAATTTTGCATTTACTCCTTCCCTTGTTTCATCAATTAAAACTATATCGTCCGCAAATAGCATACATTCGGGGATGGATTTTTGTAAGTGTTTAGTGATTTCATCAATTATTAGGATAAAAAGGTAAGGGCTTAGAGCGGATCCCTGATGCAAACCTATAGTGTTTGGGAATTCACTAGATATTCTTGTTGGTGTCCTCATACATGTTGTTATATCATCATACATATCTTTTATGGCATCTATGTAAGCTATTTTTATTCCTTTTTTCCAATACGCGCCACATTATATCCCGGTTGACTATATCGTATGCCTTTTCAAGGTCAATAAAAACCATATGTAAATCTTGTTTTTCTCGTTATATTGTTCACATAATCGCCTAATTAAGTGTATAGCTTCAATTGTAGACCTTCCTGGCATGAAGCCAAATTGATTATCTAATATACTAGTTTCATTTCTTATTCTTGCTTCTATAACTCTTTCCCATAGTTTCATTGTATGACTTATTAATTTAATCCCCCTGTAATTTGCACAATTTTGTATATCCCCTTTGTTTTTATATATAGGTATCAATATACTTTTTCTCCATTCAGATATAGAACAGGGATGGTTACGAGATTACATAGTTGTCAAAGGCGCGCCTCAGGCGCAGAGGATAGCGCCTGGTAGCCTCTCAGGCGAGGCACTTTAATGAGGCGAGCACCCAGGCTCTCAGGCGCAGAGGCGCGCCCCGGCCCGAGGCGAGGCGCCTTGTTCAAGTCTAGGGTTTATTTAGGGTTTGCTGCTTAAAATTGAGCCTAAAGTGGCTTTTTAAATTGTGTTTTTAAATGGGCATTGTATTAATTAGGTTTTCCTAGGGTTTCTTAAGTTAGGCCTAATTAAAAATAAGCCCAGCTGCTCAAGTGAGGGAAAAAAGGTGAAATATCAGAAAAAAAGGCTTTGTATTATTTTTGCGCCTCACTTCAAAAAGGTGCGCGCCTTATTTTGCGCCTTGCGCCTCAGGCTCCGGGAGCCCTTGCGCCTTTGTGCGCCTTGAGCCTTTGACAACTATGCCAGATTATATTATTTAATATGGAAGATTACATGCTTAGAAATGAAATTTCAGAGTTGAGGAGACGTTAAGGAAGGCAATAGCTTTAAGACTATCTACAGAACTTAGAAACTTTTTGCAAATCAAATGACCTACAAAAACAAGTTTTGGCAACTTAGTATTCAGAACATTGAAATCCAAATACAAGTACAGGTAACAGTAAGATAATTACAGTGATTTGTTACCTTCACGTGAACAACTGAAGTAAAACTTGGCGTAGTTGCAAAAATATAATAGGTTCAAAGGTCAGAGATAAGCAAGTCTAAACAATTTTCATTTATTGTTCGTGTAAAGGGTTCATGGTACTCAAGGGTATGTATACACACGTTTATTGTTTCAGGATGTTTCTCAGAAAACTTACCACCATTTTCTTAGGACAATGAAAATGTTTAAACTAATAGGAGCCAAAGCATATAACCAGTGCATTCTTATAATTGTATGGAAAACTTTAGATATTTTAATTACTTGTTTTTGTCACAATGAAATAAGCACAGTTTATTAAGTTCTAAGAACTAGAGCTGACAAAAGTGCCCAGCCCGGCGGGCTTAGAGCAAAAATCGGGTCGGGTCAAACAGTAATCGGGCCTCTATTTTGAAAGCCGGTCCAGCCATGAAAATACATTTTAAAACTGGGCCAACCAGGCCGGCCTAATTTTTGGGCCTAATGGGCTGGGCCAAATAGGCCCCTTCTATTTGGGCTTCAAATATTACAGCCCAGCCCGGTAAAAGTACAGGGCTGGCAGGGCCAAAATTGACCGTTCTACTAAGAACGCTTACTACATTTGCCACGGGACCCACATTGCAGATTTCGAGCACCAGAAACTATTTCATGGATTTGTCTAGTCGGCTCGGTGGGAACCCGCCCAAAACATTTGACTTGATTATAAATTTATGTTACACTACTATCACAGATTCACATACCATTTTAGCATTTGTCTGTTCACGAATAATACTATATGAAATATAACATTGCCATAATTTTCCTTTCTCGGTTCAATAGTATTCATTGCATTGCATTCATTGCCAAACACACAAGCCGATAAAATCTGAATAAAATCTTGACTAATGAAATTCTAAATTTTCATGGTCGGGGATCCAACTATTTTGTAGAGACTCTAGTTTACATGTTCTCCTAAAGTGCGACATAATGTCTATTTTTCAATTTTGGATGATCATAATTCAACTCATGAACTATCTTAATAAAATAAGATCTGAGCTATAAACTTCAACTTAAAACATTGCTAACCTTGTAATTAAGTTTCTTAGATGTTAATTAAACTACTATCAAGAAAACTTGTGTGAATATGATCTTTTGAGTATTCATAATTGTTCAATTAAATATTTTCATTAGCCACATTCACATGATAAATGTGGAAAACTCTTAAAATAGTGGAGTATGAGTTCTGGTATAAAGATTAAGAAATTTATTTCCATTGCACATCTAATATGCTTAATTATACAGAAGCTCATTTAGCACAAGCTGCCATGTGCATGTTTATCCCTATGTTCATGATACTATTATATCAGCAACTTGCAAGTGCCTATAGCAAATCATGAGCAACCCATGTCATGATTGCAAATCGCAACTATGGCATCTTAATACATATCGAAAAAAGTTCTGAACTCATCATATGTTTGTTCAGGAGCACAAAAAAGCTTATTGCTAAAGCATAGCATTCTTTGGCAAATACATTTCTTATTTCACGGAAATTGTAGCAGTTTAAATCCAGGAGTAAATTTTGTGCGTAAAACCAAATAAAAAATGTTACCTGGATGATATTATTGAGCGACAGATCTTTTAAAGATGCTCCACGAACATCAAGATATGCGGCAATAGCTTCATCACTGTCGGAACATCAAAGAAGGGAATATTAACCATCAATTCCCAATTCTAATTAAACCAGATATTACTAAAGGATTAGATCATTAAATAAAACTGTGACGTCAGGATAGCAAACACACCAGAACAGACTTTAAAAATTAACACAATTACTCTTATGCCTAATTTATTCATTCTTACTGAATCTTCTACTCCAATTTATTTTTGCCATAAATGTCTTCTCAATGACGGGGTAGTCTAAGTTAAAAAGGGATCATTGTTTATTTAATATAATTATAGAAGAGTGTTGTATAAAATGCAGTGCTACAGGCTCTTATATATAAACAAAATTAACTCTCTGGAATGTCAGAAGTCCAATTTTCCTACAGAACTAAGTTATCTGACTTTACTATATTTGAAGAAAATGCATACCATGATCTAGACAGATACAAACGAAAGCTAGCTATCTATGCATACCCCTCTAAACTGAGGAAGTGAATGAAATAGAAGTAACTAAATCGTAATCACGTTTATAGACTTGACCCAAAAATCAAAATGGCATCAAAGCAACGAATCAAGCATCCAATCTCCATGCTTATAAGATTGAACTTCGATAAAGACTAAATATACTTCGGAACAGAATACATTTGATTTAATTAATTCAATACCTGAATGCATTACGACAAACTTTTAGCATCTGAATTGATCCGCAACCATTTGCAAGGTGACCTATGGAAACATCTGTCAATTTGCACAAATTTGTGAGGTCTACTGCTCGTAAATCAGAACAAATACCACCAATGACTTCCAAAGACAAATCAGTCAAGTCCCTGGAAAACAGGTTAAAACATAAGTCAATTATTTGAGTAGTTAAAACGAGCCTGTATAGTATAAATATCAGTGTGATCATCCAAACACTCACAGGCAATCTGCTAAAACAAGCTCCTTCATTCTGCAACCATTTACAGAGATGAATTCACTCACAAAATCATCACAAACAGTCTGGATTCCAGCTAGTGATAACACTTCCAATTTCTCTAGCTTTATCAGTGCTGGGAGAATAAGCATAGCATCTATTCCATGACTATTGTCTAAGTACAATTCCCTTAAAACTAATCTCAGTGAGTTTAACAGACTGCATATTCCCTCAGAGGTAAGCAAAGGGCACTGACTGATATCAATAGATTTGAGAGAAGGTGCAGCTGAAGCAAGCATACTTAGTCCAGCATCTGTAAGACGATATGCACCTTTCAAGGATATCGTAGTCAAGGCAGGAAGGCAATTTGGTGAACGAGCCAGTGTGGCATACAGAGTATAGTCTGGCATACAGCCCCCACATTGGTCAAACTGTAACACCTATTTTCAGAGAAAAATAACATCAGGTCCATCATAGCCAAAGAAGATGAAGCTATTACTAAATAAGTAAATTTAGCACTGGCATGAAATATTATGTCTTAACAATATCAAATCATCACATCATATTCAATAAAATCAGAACACCAACAAATTGCTACCAATTCAGATTGATTCTCCATTAAATTCAAAGCAATGAGAAATTAAACCAGACCGAAGTGGCATATGCAGTTCAAACAAGAAGGAACCTTTACCTGAAACAGAGTAAGTTAAAAGTTCAAGGAAGTGTTGAAAAAAATTGATTGAAAAAGGATCTCACCGTCAACTTGCTGGAATCAAGATCTTCAAATGTCTTGGTGAATAGTTCCTCAGATAACCATGAACAATCCCGTACGCATATCTCTGTTGGAGAACCATGCACAAGCAATTCAAGAAACTTGCCATTCATTCTTCGACTGTCACAAAGAAACCAACTAATCTTGTGTCTCAACACATCCGGGACAAAATCAAGAGAAGTGATTGCATCAGCATTTTTTGAAAGTATTGACAAGCATAGCTCCTGCAATGAGGGAACTTGCTTCTGACATTTGCATGAATCCTGCTTTTTAGGAATCCACTTTAGTTCAACAGTTTCACTTTTATCAGTAGAAGCACCATGCCGCGCTCCACCCTTATTAGTTCCACGATCATTAATAATTTTCATGGCCGTCGAAAAGGGACCAGGCCAATCTTCTATTCCACTCTGTGCTTCAGGCAGTGGTCGAGAACTTCCAGCACCATCAAGAGCACGGTTCCCCAGTTCCTCTTGGGGAGAGAAATGGGCAAACCGAGACGCATTTCGCCTGGCAATATTTCGAAAGCGCTCCCTGTAAACATTTCCTGCACCATTAGCAGTCACATTGGTCTCTCTCACCTGACCTCCACCAGGCAATGCTTCATTAGCTGCTGGGTGGTTGTTACCTGAAACACTACTTCCGTTTGCATTTTCTAGTTTAGGTACAGCTGTGTCAGTGCCATTAGAAGAAGAAGCATTAACTCCCAAATTCATTTTCCCTTTCTCTTCTTTGCTCAGTCTCCCTCTAGTCTTCACACCAGCTTCAATTGTGCTGCTACCTTTGTCTTTCACTACCTCTTTTCGATCTGCACTTTTTGGTAGATTGATAGCATCATGACAGGAATCACCAGGCGATAGTCCTACTCTACCATCTAGTCCGAGATTCACGGGAAACGAACCACTCATCACCAAAGTTTCAGAACCAACTTTACCCTTACTTTTCTCTCCTCTGCTAACTCTCTTCTCCCTCTGAAGGCCATTTTCATCTTCTTCCACTCTTGCCTCTGACCTAGTCTCCACAGGAACATCGCCACTCGAAACTAAACCACATTCTCTACTATTCCCAATTCCTTCTAACCAATTACCATCAGAACCACTATTATCTTTCATCTCTCTCTTCACAACTCTCTTCCCTGACCTCAAGCTCATGAGAGAAGCCACCTCATCTTTATCATGCGATGCAAAATCCAATGATTTCGCCTCCATGCTAACCTTCCTCTTACGTCTCGTATCATTCACAGTCTTCACCGTTATAGTTTCTGTGTCATAACCCAATCCCGACTCAGCAACACTTTCATCATTCTTCACTTCCTCCCTGTCTGTAACCAACTCAGCAACACCTCCATCACCCAAATCCTGAGAAAGCTGTCCAATTATACTCGAGTCAGGAACTGTACCAGAGTTCTCAACCCCCAAATTGAGATCCAAAACCTGTCTTTCCAAATTCCTTGCATCACATTCACCATTGAAAGAATGCCCTTCAGCTTTCTTCCTTTTCCCACTCACAACCTCAATATTTTCCGACTCCTCCCTTATACCTACTTTTTCCGCCAGCCGAGCACTGCGTCTCCGTACAGTTCCAGTTTCAAAACCCATAATATCCCTGGACCCAAAACCTGATTCTAGATGCCCGCAGTTCTGAGCCGAGGAACTTGAACTAGGTGTACTCTTCGATGATTGATTCAAGAATTCAATGGTTTTGGACGGAGTCACCGGTTCAATGACCCCATTTTCCCGAGCCAACAATGGTTTTGAGGTTTTAGGAGTGACAGTAGACACAATCTCCCGAGACCTCAACACAGTCATTATACTGCGAGCCTATCATATGACAGGAAAATAAGCCACGTACACGACTCTGTATATATGGATCCAAAAACGTAAATGCAACGCGAGACAGACCAAAAAAAAGCGGGCCGGGGGGGGTTAAAGAAAAATGTCACTTATTTCAACTAACGACATAGAGACAATATTACAAACACATAATAGACACGGAGACATAAATGAGCGCTTCTACACACATCCGAATATAAATACATATATATGAGAGAGAAGGAAAGAGACTTACAAGGCGGCGGAGGAGGTGACGGCGGGAAGAGAAGAGTGCGGTTTTGAGTGAAGAAGAGTGGTCGGTTGGGGGCTGTGGTGGAGGTGGTGCTCATTGAATAAGGAGAAGCTTATTCGACACGCCTGTTAAGGAGAGTGGCCGCTTCGTGTTTCCCGCCAAAATATTTTATGGGCCTCAACCATAAAACCCCATTATGAAGATTTTTTATCAGACCAGTCTTTTAGCCCATGTAGCCCTTTCCTTTAAGGCCCATCAATCTATATATTTGAACGTAGATTAATATACTGCGAGATTCAGATGAGTTTTTTTTCTAGGGATAATCTATATCTATATATATAATAAGAGACTATTCTTAGAATAATAACTCTTACTTTTTCGGCCTTTTTTTATTTTCTAAAAACAATAATTGTTTTTCGGATTTAACTAATAAAATGAGATTTTATTATATATGGTGGTCAACTTTCTTTAAATAAATCATTTCTTAAAGTTATATAAAAGATAGAGTTATATAAGTTTTCCATATGTGTGTGTACTGCATTAATTATTATATTTATCTTTTTTTTATTTTAAGCTATAATAATTTTTTCTGTTTTACATCCGTTTTTGACATATAATATATCCAATTAATTATCTTTTTATGGTCTTCAGTTTGACACCTATATTGCATATATAAAATAAAAAAATAAACATAATACATAAAAGAAAATATATGATATATTTACTCATTATTTCATAATGGGGTTTAAAAATTATGCATTTGAGCTACTAAAGATCATTTGCATATTCATGTATTTTGACTATCTATAAATATGTATAATTTATATTTGAGCCTATCTCATTTCTTCATAATTATATAGAATTATATTTAAATTGATTAAATTCAATCAAAAAATTTATTTTAATTAAAGAAAAATGTATCCAAATATTATTTATATATTATATTTTATACATACATAACGTTATAATTATATATATTCATGTAAGAAGAAACAAAAATGTTATTTAATATAAAATTATATTCATAATAATGTATATAGAAAACTACTTCCTATATTTATTAACATGCTTTTCATATTAATAGATGTTTTCATTTAATATTTATCAGTGTATTTTGTTATCAACTTTTAAAGATGTACATATTGATTGTTGGATATGAAGTTGTTTATTTGATATTTTTATGATATATGTACATATATAAAAATAGAATAATTTTTATTTTTTGAAATATTTTATTTTCCCTAAAATTATGTTGCTAAATATGAAACAAGATTTTTGTTTAATTCATTTAATAATTCTAACAATTGTTTAACTGTTTAAACCCTAAAAATATTAGAATTTGAAATGACTTTATTGTTGATTGTATTGAAAATATAAGACATTAATATTTAACATTGGGAAATTGTATTTTTTTTTCAAATTTTTACTTTTTATAGATAAACATGTTCAATAAATAGATACAATTCACATTCACAAAATTTATTATCAACCAAATTTATTATCCTTAAAGAGGATTTTTAATATAATAATTTATTTTTATATTATTTAACAGTATTATTTATAATCAAATTAATTAAATTTATATTTTAATTATTTATTGAAACTCTGAAAAATTTGCAATAACTAAAAATTATTTTTGTATTAATATCAAATATGAGAACTCGAATAGAACATAATAAATAGAAAATCCAAATAGTACAATACAAATCTCCACAACTAAATTTCAAAAAAAATTAAAAATTGACTTAATAACATGAATAACTAAAATACGTGGTAAAATACTTTGTAATAAAGTACTAAAAATAAAAATGTCCTAGGGTTTCCTCCTTTGGAGTACTCCCTGAGAGCGCCGTCTGGCTTTTGTCCAAGCCTTGTCAATCCATCATTCCCCACACCATTATTGCTTCATTACTCCAAATCTGACATTCTTCTCTTCGCTTTCTCCGCAAACATTCTCTGTTTTACTCTGTCTCTTTTCCTTTTAACCTTTTCTTGTGTTTTCTTTACTTTTCTGATTTTGGGGATTTTTCCTACCATCTAGTTTTTGTCTCGTTATCTCACACTTTCACACCCCCACGTAATACTCAGCTATATTTTGATTTTTCCTCACGTTTTCTTTTCGTTTTTTTGCAGATCTCATTACCAGCTTTTGGGCATCGTTAAAGCGGTTCAACCTTTTCTGGTGTTACCCCCGTTTCCTACTCGGACTGATTTGCTGCTTCGACCTTTATGGACGACGACTTAGAGGAGCTTTATGCTCGTCTTTCACTGGGAGGAGATGAAAACAAAGTGATTGACACTAGCGGAATCACCTCGGAATCGATTGACCCCAATAAATGCTTTGTGGGAAAAATCCTGGCGCCGCGTATTCTACATGTCGACCAAGTCTCGATCCTTTTCAAACGTTTGTGGAACCCACGAGGAACACTCTCTTGTCGAACAATCCACGACAATATCTTCCTGTTTCTGTTCGACAATGTTGAAGACAAAAAGAAAACAATCTCCGGAGCTCCTTGGTTATTTGACAGATATCTTCTTCTTATTCAGGAGGCAAAACCAGGTCTGAACCCAACAGAGATTGAGTTCTCCCACAGTGATATATGGATCCAACTTCATCACCTTCCTCTAGGCCTCATGAACAGAGAGTTGGCAAAAATAGCTGGGAATTCAATTGGTAATTTTGTGGATCTGGATTATGACGCAACAGGTTCTGTCATTGGAAGATTTATGCGTATCAAGGTGAAAATTGATATCAGGAAGCCGTTGTTGCGTTTCATTCATGCGAATTTCCAAGGAAAAACAAAACCAATCCCGCTGAAATACGAGCGCCTCCCGGACTTTTGTTTTCACTGTGGAATCATTGGACATATCTTCAAAGACTGTGAAACTCGAATCTCTTCTCCTGATTCAGTTACAGATCCTTTTGCATATGGTACTTGGCTAAAAGCAACAACTGGAGGCTCTTCTTTCCCCTCCGCTCGCCGCAACGTTTCCTCAGACCAACCTCCCCATCCCTCACACCCAAACTCAAATCACCACCACCAAAATCGACCTCATAACCATACTACAGATCATGATAATTTCAACATCCCCAACTGCCCAGCCGTCTTCCCACATCTACAAATCGCGTCCATCTCTCGCCTAATCACATTGAAAATCCTCCACCCCCACCCACCCATATTTCACCAACTCCAAAAGCAACACAACCAGCTTACCCACCATGCTCTCTGCCTTTAAACACTTCCCACGAAAATCCCCCCCGTCTGAACTGTCTTATATCTTCATCCCCCACATCTTCTCAACAACTCCCTTCACCACCTCCCCCACCTCAAAAACTCCCTATCATGAACGCGCTCCCCGAATACCATCCTTTGCCTATCTCTCCGGCTCAAACACCGCTCGTCCAACCCCTCCCCTCCTTACCAGCCGACGTTATACCCATCAACCCCCCAAAATCACCCCTCTCGCAACCTATGATTAATACTCCATCTCTCACCGCATCTCCAGCTCCTACCCTTCCCCTTGTTAATGTCTCCACCCCTCCTTCTCATTCTAACATCGAAATGTCAAAAACCGAATTAACCGAATTTGCTAATTGTTAAAACCATTCGAACCGAAATTATATTTGCCCAAACGCATTATATTTCCACCCGAATTAACCGAAATTTCTTTAAAATACAAAAATATATATTTTATATATAATATATAATATAAATAAATAAATATAATTATTTCCCTATGAATCTTTAAAATAAAAATATATTTATATATAGTATATGATTTAAATAAATAAATATATATGATATATAAATATAATTATATATAAAATTGTTTAATATAATATTGTTAAATCGGTTAATTCGTTAAAATCACTATACTCCGAAATAAACTTTCCTCCACTTCCACCTCCACCACCCCTCCCTCTGAAAAGAAAGCTAAACATTGATGGCTTTCTTGACATGGACTTCTCAGTCATCCCAGTCGAAATCATCCAGAAAAAATAGAAAATCGATTGCTCCTCTCTTAGCACGGATTCACCCAGATTTTGTGATGGAGACTACATCTCTCTCTTAGCACGGATTCACCCGGTTTTGTGATGGAGACTACATCTTCTGACCCGGCAGAGTTTGGTGGCGACCAACTCCGCCAATCACCATGAAAATAATGAGTGAACTGTCGAGGGCTCAGGAACCCTCAAACAGTTTGTGAATTACGCGATTTTATTCGCGCAAAATCTCCCGACGTTGTATTCCTCTGTGAAACAAAGTGCAGCGTTTTGGATATCGATAAAATTGAAAATTCTCTTGGTCTTTTTGGTATTGCTTCACCTTCTATTGGACGTTCAGGGGGTTTGGCCCTACTTTGGAAAAAATCCTTTTTGATCACTCTCCGCTCATTTTGCGACCGTTTCATTGACGCGGATATGATCTTTATGAATAAATCTATTCGCATTACCGGGGTATATGGCCAACCGGATGTCTCCCTTCGACGTCAATTTTGGCATTTCTTTAAATCCCTTAATTCCTCCCACTCCATCCCTTGGATTTGCTTCGGTGATTTCAACGAGGTCCTAGTTCAATCGGAATTCGAAGGTCGGGGACCTCGTGCAACCTGGCAAATTGATGCGTTCTGTGAGGCCCTCCATTCGTGATCTTCATGACATGGGATTTAAGGGCCCATGCTTCACCTGGAACCGCCTTTTTATACACCCCCACACCCAACGTGCCCGACTTGATCGTAGTGTTTGCAACAGCGCTTTCCCATTATCTCATCCCAACTGGAGGGTTGAGCACGTGGAGACCTTTACTTCTGATCACTCTATGATTCTCATCTTTTCCCCAAGTCAACCTCCTAACCTTTTTTCCTCAACCAAACCGAAAAAACCTTTCCGTTTTGAAGCTTTTTGGATCCGCTCTTCCGATTGTGAGAAAATCATTTCCGAGAATTGGAACAAAGACTTGAGCAACATCTGTGACAATATTGAAAATTGCAAAGTTGGCCTGCTAAATTGGCATCAAACGGCTTTTGGAAATTTTCCAAAAAAAATTGAATCCCTCAAAAAAGATATCTCGAAGCTAAAAAAGGGAACGATCACCTCTGATATACGGGAGAATATTACTCGGCTTCAAGCCCAACTTGAGATCTTATTATCGCTTCATGATTTGAAGTGGAAGCAACGGGCCAAACAACACTAGTTCGTGAAGGAGACAGAAATTCTAAATTTTTTCATGCCATGGCTTCGGCACGTCGAGACATCAATAGTATCGTTTCTCTCAAGGATGACAACGGCACCCTGCATTCTAGCCCGAAAGATATTGAGCTCATTGTTGGGAAATATTTCTCAGATATTTTCTCATCCTCCTCTCCGTCGTCCTCAACGGTTGAACAGGTGATTAGTCGGATCAAGAAAAAGGTAACACCGGAAATGGCTGAATCTTTAAACCATCCCTTCACTGGTAACGAGGTAACCCACGCTCTTAAACACATGCACCCTTTTAAATCCCCCGGTCTGGATGGTATGAGTCCCGCTTTTTTTTTTGAAGTTTTGGCATATTGTGAAAGATGACGTCACTAATTTTGTGCTTAAATTCCTAAACAACCTTTCGTTTGAGTCATCCTACAACTTTACTCATATTGTCCTTATTCCAAAATCGAAAGACCCGGCCAGTTTCGCCCAATCAGTCTCTGTAATGTCGTGTACAAAATTGCCTCGAAAGTTATCGCCCTTCGCCTCCGATCTATTCTCCCTTCAATCATCTCGGAATCCCAATCTGCTTTTGTGCCCAATAGACTTATCACTGACAATATTCTTATCGCATACGAAACCCATCACTCTATGAAAATGCGCACCTCTGGTAATATTGGACACATGTCCATCAAGCTAGATATGAGCAAAGCTTTCGATCGAGTCGAGTGGAATTTTATCCTCCATATTTTGTCAGCTTTGGGCTTCCCTGACCATTTCATTAGTCTTATAAAAATTTGCATCACCACGCCCATGTTCTCTTTTCTTCTAAATGGCCAGCAAGTTGGATCCCTCCGCCCCTCCCGAGGGATACGGCAAGGCGATCCCCTTTCTCCATATCTATTCATCATTTGTACCGAGGTGTTTTCTCTTATTTTGCAGGATCTACAGGCAAGCGGGAAACTACATGGAATTGCTGTTAACAGAAGGGCTCCATCGATTTCTCACCTTTTTTTCACAGATGATACCCTCCTTTTCGGGCAGGCCACGACAGAAGAAGCTACCAATCTTCGGTTCGCCATCCACCTTTATGAGCAGGTCTCGGGTCAAAGAATTAATTATGAGAAGTCGGGTATATATTTCAGCCCCAACACGAACACCAATGTCAGAGCTTCAATCTCTCATCTTCTCCATATTCCGGAAGTCGCAAACCATGGTAAATATCTCGGCTTGCCTTCTGTTGTTGGAGCTAGTAAAAAACAAATTTTTGAAGCTATCATCGATAGATGTTGGACTAAACTTTGTGGATGGAAAGAAAAAACTCTCTCCCAAGCCGGGAGAATCATCTTGCTTCAATCTGTGATACAAGCGATTCCGACTTTTGCGATGTCTTGTTTTAAAATTCCGAACGGGGTGATCAATAAAATTAACGCGATGACTGCCCATTTTCTTTGGGGTTCCACCTCTGAGAAACAAACCATCCATTGGAAAAGTTGGGATAAATTATGTGCGAACAAGGCTCGGGGTGGTTTAGGCTTCCGTGATCTCAAAGCGTTCAATTTAGCTCTATTATCCAAGCAGGCGTGGAGGATACTCACCGCTCCTTCATCACTACTTGCTCGGATCCTAAAAGCTAAATATTATCCGTCGTGCAATATTTTCGATGCAAATCTTGGCAATCGACCCTCATGGTCTTGGCGAAGCATTTTCGAAAGCATTCAATATCTCAAACCTGGTTGTAAGAAGATCATCAAATCGGGGTCATCTACGCTTATTTGGAAAGATCCCTGGCTCCCTATATACTCGGATAGTAGAATTCGTAGCACTCCCCCTCCACATACTCCTTATAAAATGGTGTCTGATCTTATCATACAAAACAAGGGTTGTTGGAACTCTAATCTAGTGCGATTGTTGTTCTCTCATGAAGAATCTCGAGCAATTCTTGCAATGCCTCTAACTGCATGTGATTCTGCTGATTTATGGGGCTGGAAATTTACGAAAACCGGAAAATTCACTGTACGTTCGGCTTACCATGCGATTTTGGAATCAAATATTTTGCAGCATACTCACGCCCACTCGCTTCATCGTCTTCGACAGGAATCTCAGTCTGGGAAAAAATGTGGAAGTTGCAAATTACACCCCGTTCTCAGGTCTTCCTATGGCGTTGCCTATCAGGATCCATAGCTACTTCAGATTTCCTCCACGTTCACCACTTACATAACTCGCCCCCATGCACCTTTTGCAACTCCGACAATCCAACGACGGCTCACGTTTTTTTCAATTGTCCTTTTGCTGAAACAGTTTGGAGAATGAGCGGTCTCTGGGATTCCATTAATAAACTCCAACAGCCTTCCTTCACATTGTGGGCAAAGGAAATACTCCTGGAACTTAACTTGGACATGTGTAATTTATTTGCAACCATTTGCAACTTTATTTGGTTCTCCCGAAACAAAAAGAAATTTGAAAGTGTGGAACCCAACCCATACTCGGTTGTCTTGTTGGCTAACAATTCGCTCATGGATTTTCATTCTGCTCGTAATTGGCCCGAACGACCATCCTCGAAATTGATTGCTGACTGTCTCCACGAAAAATCTCCTACGGGACCCCGCATTTTCTTCGACGGTGCTATCTCTTCTTTGGGTGCAGGCATAGGAGTAGCCCTGTGGGACAACTCAGGTATTTTTCTAAAGGGTTTCTCCAAGAAATTCCCTGATATTTCCGATGCAGAAGTAGCGGAATCCCTAGCTCTTCTTGAAGCACTTAACATTGCTAGGCAATTCAATCTCAGTCTAGTGGAAATATATGGTGATGCCGCTGCTATCGTACTTGCCGCAAACGAGGATGCTCTTTTCCCGGCTTCTTGTACAGCTATTGCGGATGATATCTCTGCTGCCAAGTCCCAAATTTCGATTGCTAGTATTTCATGGATTCGCCGGCATAAAAACTTTGTTGCTCACTTTTTTGCTTCGTATGCTAAACATATGTCATCTGACTCCTTTGTGTGGGATTCTATCCCAACAACTCTTTGTCAATCGTTGCTGGACGATTTCCAGCTCCTTTAAATTTATCGAATATTTCCTTCAAAAAAAAAACATGGTAAAATCGATAAAATAAAAAATATCTCCAAAAAATAAATCTAATGAAAACAATAATATTGCCAAAACTATGTTTTGTTGACTACTATTTCAGTAATTATTGTACTTAGTGTTTGATAAATGGTTTTATCATGATTTTGATGATTTTGATTTTACACCAAAACAATGGTTTTAAATGTTTTTAAAATACTCCTAAATGATTTAAAATGGTTTTAATATTTTCCGGAGTATTTCTTCAAGTTTATTTTCAATATAAATTGGACAACACTTTTGATGATTTTGTGTTAATGTATTTTTACACCAAAACAATGGTTTTAAATGTTTTTAAAATACTCCTAAATGATTTAAAATGGTTTTAATATTTTCCGGAGTATTTCTTCAAGTTTATTTTCAATATAAATTGGACAACACTTTTGATGATTTTGTGTTAATGTATTTTTACACCAAAATAATGTTTCTAATGTTGTCCTAAATACTCCCGATCGGTTTAAAATATTTTTACGAATTTTTCGGAGTATTTCTTGAGGTTTATTTTCGTCAAAAATCAGACAACATTGCATTTAGGCGGTCGACCGGTCGACCAAAGAGGCGACCGGTACCTGGGAGCAAAACATCGAAACAGAAACTTTGTTCCTTCAGTTTTGGTGGTCCGCAACGTCGCCGCCGCCCTTAGCCGGTCGAGGTGCACTTGACCTGGCCGCCTGTGTTAATTTTCTGCGATATGTTTCAAACTTCTATTTTCGTGCATCGGTCGCCTCTATGCTTTGACAAAGAAAATTCTAACCGTTGTGCAAGCAGACAACTTTTCCTTAAATTGTGGAATTGATTTCTAACAGCTATAATCTTGTTTTTAATTGCAATTTTTTTGTAGAAATCAGATTCCAAGAGGAGCCTATCAAGTATCAATCATCTCCTATAAATAGAGGAAGTTTTGAAGCACAATAACAAGAGAGAAAAACACAACACAACAAGATATACTCAAGCAAACACTTGGTCTTTCATTGTTATTATTCTTGTTGTAATTTGCCTAGCTATTCACTTTCACATCCTTGAGGTCTAGGCTATTCTTGATTACACTTGCACTCAATTGTATTATTCATTATCGAGTTGTAATCTTGAATTTGGGTAATCATTCAACACAAGATATCCTTGTGAGTGTTCTTGTGGTAAGAACACACTTGGGTGATCTAGGTGTTAGGTGTAAGAAGATTGTGGTAATCTTCTTGTTGAGGTGTTGAAGAATTTGGTATTCTTCAAGGTTGAAGATTGTGGTAATCTTCACAAGGTGCCGTTGGAGATTGTGGTAATCTTCAAGTGAGATTGTGGTAATCTCAGAGGTGGTGTTGAACAAGAGTGTGGTGCTCTTCAAGGTGTTGTTGTAAGTTGGTGTTGCATTAATTTGTGGTAAATTAATAATTTTTTTTTCTTTTTGAAATCCATCCCGGATATACTGGGGTGGTAGAGGATTAGACCCTAGGTGGGTTGAACCTCTTTAAATCGATGTGTGTTGTTTACATTCCGCACCTTTATTATTGTGTTTGAGCATTTGGTTCGAAAAAGAGGGCGAAATCGAAAAGATGGAGATAATCTATTCACCCCCCCTCTAGATTATTGTAGCCGCTTGGACTTACAAGTGGTATCAGAGCCAAACTCTTTGGCAAGCTCGTTTCACATCGCGAGTGAAGAGAAACGATCGTCGGCTACGAACGAAGCTCATCTTTCCGGCACCTCCACCACCAAGCCACCTCGGTTTGATTCCAAAAATTTTATATTTTGGAAAGAAAGAATGGAATGTTATTTACAAGGTTGCGGGTTTGATATTTGGAACACCGTCATAAATGGAGAATCCATTCCGATGAAAGATACACCACACACCTCCAAAGGCTTCAAAGAGCTCAATGATGAAGAGAAGAAAATCATCTCCTTAAATGGTAAAGCTCTTAATATTTTACTTTGTTCACTTACCACTTTGGAATTTGATCATGTTGTAGGTATTCGATCGGCACATGAAGTATGGCAAAAATTAGAAGCCATCTATGAAGTATATGCAAATGAAAGGAGCAACTCAAAAGCATCTACTTCACAAATGGATACAACATCAAATCCAACAACAAGGGATAAGCCTTCTACAACCTCCCATGATGAACAAGTTGAACAATGCCTCATGGGCATCAAAGAAGAAAACGAGGTAAGTTCTAAACCCTCTACTTCTTATGACAATGAATTGCAAAATGAATATAGTGATTTGCAAAATGATTATGATGAGCTACAAGATGAATTCCAAAACTTACTTGTTAAATACAAAAATTTGAAAAAGAAATTCATTGTTTTGAAAAATGATAAGGATAGTTTATTTACTTCCTATGAATCACTATCATGTGCTCACACCACCACTCTTGATAAGGTTAGAAACCTTGAGAAAGAAAATAGTACTCTTGTTGAGGATATAAATTGCTTAAAAAATGATTTATCTAAATCCAACTTGAGTACCGATAAGATGACCGATATTGTTGATTGTTGTGATAATTCGAAACTAGAACTTGATCATAAGCCTAAGGATGTCAATCACATGAAAAAGAATCAAGTCTCTAAGCACGTTGGTCATTATGCTCCTAGAATTATTACATGTTTTTATTGCGGTAAAAAGGGCCATACGGTAAATACTTGTCGGGCTAGAAATAGCTCTAATTATTGTTGGAGACCTAAAAGTCTCAAGACTAATCCCAAAGGACCCAAACACATAAGGGTACCGCATAATAATGTCATATTAGGTACCCGGCGAAATAATGATCGAAGAAAATTTATACCGCCAAGAAGACATCAAATGACCGTTTCATTTGATCAAAGAAGGAGAAACTATTTTCAACAAAGCCAATTTCCAAGAAGAGGATATAATCAAAAATGGGAATAACACAATCCTTGGAAATGGCAAAGACATCATCAACAAGATGATCTTCAAGGAAGAAGAGACCATCAACAATGGGAAGGTAACAAACCTTGGAAATGGAGTGATCAAAGAAACCATCATCAACGAAGTGACTTCTCAAGGGGAAGATATCATCAACAATGGGAACGGCACAACCCATGGAAATGGCGTAATTGGTAAACAGTATTTCCCCATTTAAAATATGCATTTTATCTAGTTAGTATGCATGTTTTTATTTGTGCCTATATTGCAAATGAGTTTTCAAGTATTTATTTTTTAATTAAGGTCTTCAATATATATTTGTGCTTTTAAAATATTTTTGAAAAAGAAGACCTCATATGATGTTTTTAAAACTCTTATGCATTTTTGTAGACTAGAGTGTGTTATCATCTCCTATGGATTTTTATGGCATGAGCTTACTTGTGATATCTCTTAGCCTACACTTATATCATTATGATTTGTGCTAGATTTGTTTTAAGAATTGTGTAGGATTTACATATTTTCACAAATGGCCATTTACGTCATTATTTGTCAAGAAAGGCATATATTATCGAGGTATGTTTAATTGTGTTATTCTTACTCTTATAGACTCGATATATGTATTGCCATGTGCCTATATGCTTGTTTTTCATAGTATTTCATACAAGTGCCATTAAGAGGATTTTTAGATTTTTTTGAAAGGCACTATTCGATATTTGATTGTACATATTTGCTTTGTCAACTCTTGTTCAAATACTTCTTTTAAATGAGGTCTCAACTATATGCTATCGGATTTTCAAATTTCAAAAGAGACCTTTTATAGCTTTCTTAAGCTTATTTGAACTTGCATGATCTATTAGACTCTTGATGATATTCTAAATGCATAGTATGTGTTTCTTGCTTCATGGTCTATATATATAGTGTCTATTTCTACTATGCTCTTATACAAGATATTTTGTGATCGATGATTGAGGCATGTTTTTACACTTGGGCTATTTTTTCTTGCTTATATAAGCGATGCCGGTAATGAGTTTGTTAAGTTGTGTAGATGAGAAATGAAGTACTCCAAATATTAGTTACCTCAAAATATTTGGATGTATATGTTCTATTGTGAACACCTTAGACATATTGGATGCCCAATAGTGATGAAGAAGACAAATTCCTCAATTGATGCTTCAAGATGAAGATTGGTTTTTAGAATTGCAAGAGGGGCTAAAAAGGAAATGATACTTGGAAGTTGATGCCATGTCTTTCATCACAAACGATTATAAATGCAAAATGGGAACTCCGGAACAAACTCGATGACCAAGGCAACATTGGTCGAACTAAGGCGAGGTTAGTAGCTCGAAGGTATTTTCTAGAAGAAGGTAATGATTTTGATGTAATATTTGCACTCATAGCTCTTTTAGAAGTTATTTGCATTTTACATGCCCATTCTTGTTTTAAGAAAATTTCAAACTTTACCAAATGGATGTTAAATCCAATTTTCTCAATGGTTTTATTGAAGAAGAAGTCTATGTAAAACAACCTCCGGGGTTTTAAATTTTTCTAGGCCAATGATTTTTATAAAAGGCCTTGTATGGTTTAAAACAAGCACCCCATGTATGGTATGATAGACTTAGCTATTTTTGCTAAATGATTTTACAAGACGTAAAGTTGATACTACTCTCTTTGTTTTTAATAAAGAGCAAGATTGTTTACTTGTGCATATTTATGAGAATATTTTTGGTGCTACTAATGAATATTTGTGCAAGATATGTTTTTCTAAGTTGATACTAGGTGAGCTTGAAATAAGTATGATGGGGGAGCTCAATTTCTTGCTTGGACCAAGAAGATGGCTATATTTCAAAAGAACTCTTGAAGGAGTTAAGCATTGAAGAAAGAAAGAACCATCTCAACCTCTATGGCTAAAAATTGACAAAGGTTGAGAAAGGCATATCGGTTGACAAACAAATTCGAGGTATGTTTTCTTGTATTATTCCAATAGACTCGACAATCCATATGCCTTATGTCTATATGGCTCGACTTCAAAAACTATCCCAACGAATCTCATTAAAGTGTCATTAAAAGAAATTTTCAAATATTTGAAAGGCACTTTTTCTTATGACTTGTTGTATCCAAAGTCTCAAAACGTTATTATTTTTCGGGATAACAAGTCCGGTGATAATAATTTTTCAAAATATGGTTCGTCATAATCGAACTAAACATATTGAGATTCGATAATTTTTTTAACGGGATTGCACGTTTAACAAAAACTTGAGATGTGTTTTCCGTCTCAAGGATCACTCGCGGACTTTTTAATCGCTCAACGCCGAGCATTTTACCTCATTTAGAGCTTGATCATGACATAATGTATATTGAATGAGGTCTACGTATTTTGCACGTTTTTAAAACTTAGGGGCGAAAAATCGGATTTTTGGTTGAAAATTCGGATTTTGGAAAAAACGGACAGATAGTGGCCGAAAGGGTTGAGGGGCAACGCGTCGCCCTCAACGTCGCCGGCCGCCCTCAACCTCGAGGCTAGGCTATAATTTGGATTAAAATGGTTTGTCTTGATTCGTCACTTTGACACATTTTGGCCATTTTTCGTCCCCTTTGCAAATTTCACACACAATTCACTTCAAATGAGTTTTGATGCATGAATTATACATTTTGGGGATTATCTAGCTCGACTATCATCATCATTGCTCGTCTCTACCGATTGAATGGTAAGAATTTCACTATCTTTAGCTCAATTGGGTTGAACCCTTGAGTTTGTGGCTTATATGTATTTTTCTTGATGTAATTCATATATGCTTGTGATGAGCTTATTGATTGTTGATGAATGATATTTGTTAAAATGTATTTGGTGATGAAAAACTTGGCTTGATTTCACTTACAAGGGTTATATATAACTTTTTCTATTTTTGACGCCCGCCAAGTGTTCGATAAAACGTTTCAATGAAAAATTTATCACCTACATGACTCTCTCGATTTCAAAAGTCTCATATATTTATAGAGATCATGCTTTTGCAAATCAAATGATTTTTCATAAGCTTCTACAAGTCGTATGATTCGACTCTTCTATTTGGTTTAAAAGCTTCAATGTTCAAATGGCTCGATACATCGGTTTACGTGCGCACTTTGATAAGAATATATGATGTATTTATCGTGCTAACATTCTTTTTGATGATTCCAAAGGGGGAGAAACAAGTTATAAGCTCATTAGCTCATAAAAGCTAAGATAAGCTTAACGAAAAGAAGCTATAAGCTATGGCTTCATAAAGCCATAAGTTGTGGATCATATTTAGTCCACTTGGTGCATTATGGTTATGTATGAATCATGGTCCATTGGTTGTAGTATGGACTTATATATGTTTCTAATGATGTCTCTTTTGGGGGAGCTTTTAAGTTATTGATACTTAAGCTCAATATCGAAAAGCTAATATTTTAGCTTATGTTTAAGTTGCTTCTATATAACTCTTGTTGTGCATGTTGATAGGGGGAGCATTTGCTATATGTGTTTGAATATCTCTACTCCCATCCTTGTGTTTTTATTGCATGCAATGTTGTCGCTCACAACGGATAGTTCTCTTTAACTGGTAAAATTGTTTTGTTTTCAAAATCGACCTCGTTAAAATTGTTTTGGTTTGTAATCATCAAAAAGGGGAAGATTGTTTGATAAATGGTTTTATCATGATTTTGATGATTTTGATTTTACACCAAAACAATGGTTTTAAATGTTTTTAAAATACTCCTAAATGATTTAAAATGGTTTTAATATTTTCCGGAGTATTTCTTCAAGTTTATTTTCAATATAAATTGGACAACACTTTTGATGATTTTGTGTTAATGTATTTTTACACCAAAACAATGGTTTTAAATGTTTTTAAAATACTCCTAAATGATTTAAAATGGTTTTAATATTTTCCGGAGTATTTCTTCAAGTTTATTTTCAATATAAATTGGACAACACTTTTGATGATTTTGTGTTAATGTATTTTTACACCAAAACAATGTTTCTAATGTTGTCCTAAATACTCCCGATCGGTTTAAAATATTTTTACGAATTTTTCGGAGTATTTCTTGAGGTTTATTTTCGTCAAAAATCGGACAACATTGCATTTGGTCTTTCATTGTTATTATTCTTGTTGTATTTTGCCTAGCTATTCACTTTCACATCCTTGTGTTAATTTGTCTGCGATATGTTTCAAACTTATTTACACTTGCCTCTATTGACAAAGACAAAATTCGTTGTCAAGACAACTTTTCCTTAAATTGTGGACTTGATTTCTAACACTATAATCTTGTTGTTAATTGCAATTTTTGTAGAAATCGATTCCAAGAGGACTATCAAGTATCAATCATCTCCTATAAATAGGAAGTTTTGAAGCACGATAACAAGGGAGAAAAACACAATTACTCAAGCAAACATTTGGTCTTGCACTCAATTGTATTATTCATTATCGAGTTGTAATCTTGAATTTGGGTAATCATTCAACACAAGATATCCTTGTGAGTGTTCTTGTGGTAAGAACACACTTGGGTGATCTAGGTGTTAGGTGTAAGAAGATTGTGGTAATCTTCTTGTTGAGGTGTTGAAGAATTTGGTATTATTCAAGGTTGAAGATTGTGGTAATCTTCACAAGGTGCCGTTGGAGATTGTGGTAATCTTCAAGTGAGATTGTGGTAATCTCAAAGGTGGTGTTGAAGAAGAGTGTGGTGCTCTTCAAGGTGTTGTTGTAAGTTGGTGTTGCATTAATTTGTGGTAAATTAATAAAAAAAAAAATTCTTTTTGAAATCCATCCCGGATATACTGGGGTGGTAGAGGATTAGGCCCTAGGTGGGTTGAACCTCTTTAAATCGACGTGTGTTGTTTACATTCCGCACCTTTATTATTGTGTTTGAGCATTTGGTTCGAAAAAGAGGGCGAAATCGAAAAGATGGAGATAATCTATTCACCCCCCCTCTAGATTATCGTAGACGCTTGGACTTACACTTAGTTCTCCTATTATCTTTTGTAAACGTGTTAACTATTTATTTATTCTATAATGAGCTTTTACAAAAGTTTTGCCACCAATTTACACATACAAACAACTTTGGAAAATAAACTTTCATCCGAAATTACTACTATAACCTTGAAAAAAGGTGTGACACCAATTTTCACACTTATTAAAAATCTAGACATGTCTAAAAAATCAAAGTCAAACATTACTAAAATGAAATAGGCGATGTAGGTGCGCCTGTGCGGTTTTATAAAAAATCACTTTTCGATGATGGAACACAAATACACGACCTTGAATGTATTATTTATAATTATCAAGTATGATATTTTTTTTTGACTTCATCAATAAAAAAATTAAATAATATTTCGTGTTTATTGTTTGATGCTATATCAAAGTTAATATAATTTAGGAGATATAATTCGTATAATTATTAGGAAAATGCACACGTCATAGTACAAAATGGAAGAAGCCTCACAAATATACTCTCGTGCATCGCATGTGTAAAACACTAGTTGTAATTATAAAGAAACCCCTGAGGGCCCTCGGACTGATTGCAAAAAGCTCACGATATTTTTGAAAATTACAGAAAATCTTTGAGGTTGATTTTGCATCACATTTTCTCTCTTTATAAGTAAAAAATATTTTAAAGATCCCCTGGTATCTATAGAAATATTATAGTTAGCCCCTTTAATTTAAAACATAATCAAACCTGAGGGACTTTCTATAATTTTGAAATATCTCTAGTTTTGTTGTAATTAGCCCAAAGGCCAAACCTCATGGGGTTTTGCAATTATCCCTTTTTGATATCTATAATATAATTAAGGAGAATAATATAATTAAGAGAGAAGATAATATTATATTACTATATCAAGTAGAAAGATATAGATGACCGGATATCGAATAAGGTTTATATTTAAGCAATACCATCATAAAATATGTCTACAATGTATTATTATTTGTCCTCGTGTATTGAATGTGTCGTCATGTTGATAATATTATCATTATATTGATTAGCTACTTTTAATTCAAAACATTTCATTTTTAATAAAGTCGGTGCTATGCAAAAACAATGGTCACCAAGACACCACCAACATTTTTGTAAGGGATTGTTGAAATAATTTGAAGTCTTGGTAAAAGTAAGTTCTGATTTATAGTTATATTTAGTTGTCTATCAGAATTGCATTTCATTGAGGTATTATATTTTGCGAAAATGGCAAATTCTTCCTCCAAGATTTCAGTCTTGATCCGTCCTTATACACACACTAAACGTTTTGTCTGTTTCAAGAACTTCGGTTAAGGAAGAAAAATACTAGAACCAAGAAAACCTGAACCAGAGTCCAGAAAATCTGGAAGTTCTGTTTGGTTGTCAGTAAAAATAATGAGAAAATTGAGACAAAACTGAAGAGGGTACCAATGAGATGTTTCCTTTTCTTTCTTTAACCAAAAAAGGTGTAAAACAACAGCAATCGAAATCTAAATGTATGTTGCCAGTGGCAGCAAATTGGTAAAGCATACCCTGGAAGAAGCAATACTTTGTTTTATTAATTGGAAACTTTCCCCCTGATTTAAGCTCTTATAAATGAAATTTAAAATGGTTTACAGACCATCATAACCAATGTAACATGGATGACGCATTTGGTCACTTGGATGAATATACCCTTGACATCAACACAAGAAACTTGAGCCAAATTGGCTTATGGAATGGGTATGGTAATGGCATGCTATGCCTTACATACCATGTATATTTATTCATCATATATGATGGCAAGAATACCATACACATCAAGAACGAAACGAGAAAGAGACCGAAAGATCTGTAGCATGTCAGATAAGGCCTCATACTGGTTTCCCAACAAAACAAAACAAGAAGAAGAACAAGAAGAAGAATTCACAAGTTATTATGAAAAAAGAAAAAAATTAAAAGAATTTTTTAGCATTGTAAAATAGACTCAACAATCTCGTAAAGAGGAGCAAGCTCTCCCTTGTCGATTAAGCAAAACTCCTGCATTAGATGACATCAAGGCGATAAAATCAGTCAAACCAGATCGATTTCAACAACTTTCGTGCTTATTTAAATAATTGAATTTGCAACTAAACCATCTTATCGACCAGATATCAGCTAATTAAGTGAAAAAATGTCAATGCATAAAAGTGGGATGCATAAAGAATATGTTGGCACGTGATTCTGGTTATTTGCTTACCCATGCAAACAGAACAAAATGCTTAAAGCAAGTGTTGAGATGAGCTTCTTCTTTTAGACTCACAATCTTCTGGAAATGTGAGTGGTAGATATGGGCATACACACGAAACAACCGCTTTGATATGGTCTTGACGACGTCCAGAAAGTTGGGTGGGAACAGCACACCTGAAGTAAATAAATAAATTGAGAAACCACAGTTTTTTAATCAAAGAAAAAATTGTCAAAAGGTCCACTACTTACCCAACTTTTGGGGGAAAATGGACTCGTCGTCAAGCTGAGCTTCGATCCAGTCCATTAAATACTCGACGTATTTTGGAGCAGAAACCTCTATGGGCCTTTTTATGGTGATCCCATCTGCCCATCTGTACTCGTATCTGTTGGGTTGTTGGGAATTTGCAGTATAGTCAAATCAATCCGCACGAATGTAGTCATTATATTGAGAAACACGTTCCAAGACACTAATACAGTAAATGAATTTAAGAACATACTTTCTGCAAGAAAGAACTAAATATGATTTTTAAGGAATTTAAGAACATACTTTGGCCCTGCAGACATGGTTGGACAACTCGACGACGTGCAGAACTCGGTGAGGGTGCCATAGAGAAGGTTTACTTGATTAAAAAAGTCAACAGCTGCATAAAGTAACATAATAGACCTTCGGAATCAGTTACGACAAATTCGCAAGATTAAAATGATGAAAGCAGATTCTCCCACAAAGCAACAACAATTATTGCACAAAGGAACAGGAATAAATCACAACAACGATTAGTATGAGGAAAATGACAAGTCTATATATAGAAAATACGCTAATCCATTCTTGACAAACTACCTCCATCAAATGGAGGAAGCATTAAGTTAGTAAGGCAGATAGATACCGGAAAAACTTCTAGCAAGATCATTACTCGTAAGTGAAGAAACTGAACAAGCTTGAACTGGAATAGAAGTTTCAATTCACATTACATAAGATAGGGCCTTAAATTTGCAGATCAATAATTCACCATTGGCTTCTCAAAGCTAAAATGCAGAGCCAAATACAGCAAGATGTCGTGGATTGTCATACATATCATCAATTCTGAACACATGTACCATAATTCCAACATCTTTTAAGGAAGTAAATATTTTGTTCAATAATGGTTAAAGGAAAGTACTAATGCTATTAATATACAACGGGAACCTAAAACCTCCAAAATGTTACCACGAGAGAGATTTACAATATACCTAATTGATATCAACGGTCACCTTGGACACGAATTAAACAAGGAATTAGTGCAATTCGTTATTTCTTTTCATGTCGCAGTTCAATAAGCACATAGAAATAAAGAATTCAATGCATTCTAAGCCAAGAAATCGAAACAATGTGAAATCGTATAGATAGCAAAACATTGGAGAGTAACTTACTGTTTACAGCCAACCACTCATTAAGATCCTCCCCAGGGGGAAGTCTTACGGCTTCCCTTAAGTTGCCGCTACCCAGAGTGGCATCAATGTGCTTCTTAAGTTGTAAACCCTGCATTGAATCAAATTAAACCTTGATTGATATTTTCGATTTCGACTAAATGAAAACCCACTTTCCTGAATTAAACACCTCAAGAAAAAACTGAATTTCATCTATCTGAGTTAAACAATTCGCTAATTCATTAGATCAAAAGACTTCTGTCTATTTTCAGCTTTAATTTTCACAATTTCAACACAGAAAGATCGAATATCACAAACACGAAAACATAGAGCACCGATTAATTACCTTGCTTCCAGAAGGAGAACTCTTCTTAGGACGAAAAGTTTTGTGGTTTCTGAAATCATGAAATAAAACATGCATTCAAAACTTATACAAAACTAAAAAGGTCAAAAATAAACTTAAATTTAACTCAAAACAATCATAACAATCCCCAATTCGAATTGAATTGAAGTAAGAATTTCTAAACTTGGCTACATCATCAAAAATCGCAAATAAAATTGTAAAATCGACTCAACCAATTCCTAATAGCATCTAATTAATCACCAAAAACAAGAATCGCAAAGCAAATAACTACACCCCCACGACACAAATCAGAAAATTAATTAAAATTAACAAACTAGAACAAGAACTAACTATAAAATCAAGAACATGCATGCAAAAGAAAAACAATTGAGCGACAACATATATGAGCATAAACTTCAATCAGTGAATACCTGTTTCCAAGCCCAAAAAGACTCATGATTATCGAACAGTTAATTTGCTGAATACTGAATAAACCAAACCCCTTACTCTAGCTAGTAGGGCTAATATCATGAGTAGTAGTGATTTATCAGTGGTTGAAGGGTTTTGCATGTTTGGCTATCTGGAATATATAAATAGATTGAGAGAGAAAGATTTAAGAGGCCAGGTTGCTGGTGAGTTGGTGGGGAAGGGTGACAGACTGGCAATGAAGAGGTCAAGTAGTAGCCAAACTCCCTTCTCTCTTTTTTTCTCTTTCCACATATGAAATACGTACCTCTCTCTCTCTCTCTCTCTCTCTCTCCATAGATAGATAGATACAGGTGTGTATGTATCACAACCAGACAAGTTTTTTTTGCCATTGCCATCCCACCTGGCTGATTCTCTTACTCTTATCCGACTCAGCGTCCTCTGCATTTATGTTTTCCTGATTTTGATTGAATTTTCATAGGGATGGCAATTTCGACCGATTCGCGGGTACCCACCCTAGCCCGTCTCATTTGGGTCGTCCCGTCCCGGGGTATCACTTCCGCCCCACGGGTACCCACCCCGCCCCACATAAAATTTTTAGTTTTAAAATATATTTTAATATATATTATAATATAATTTTGTATTATTATATTATATTTTATATTTATAAATTGATAATAATAAAATTTGTAAACTAATATTTTATAAATATATATATTTTGTATTGTTTAATTTAAGTTAATTTAAAATGGGGCAGAACGGGTCGACCCGCCACGGGGCCTTTCTAGGTACGGACGGGAATGGGTCCTGGCTGACCCGACCCGACCCGCCCCATTGTCATCCCTAAATTTTCAAGAATATGGTAAGTTGGGGACTTTTTGGGAATTTAGTGTAAAAATTCTTTTCCCTGGACACGTGGCGTTCTTGAATGGAATATCATATCAAATTGAGATTCCCTGTTCTATTTCCTAATCGAATGAATGATATGTGTACAAGATGATATCACAATTGTACACTTGTCTTTCATACAAGATGATCCCATCCCTACTAATCTTATACACCTATGACTCGTCTGTATTTTTCCGGTGGGATTAGAAAAAAAAATTAAGATTTGATAGGATTACACTATTCGTGGATTATATGGTACCATTTATTATTATGTTTGGGATGAGTGATTGAGATATAAGATTTTTGAATATGGAATCAAAAAATTTGTTTAGGGAACCTAATTAAGTGTGATAATGATGTAAAATGTCCTAAATACCCTTCAATGTCCCAATTACAAGACCATTGGAGGGTAAACACGACGTTTCACATACATGGATTGGTTGTGATTCCATAATATCAAGTTTTGGGCTGGTATTGACAATCAATTGGCAATGGCATTATAATCACGACCCAAAGTGTAATCATGGTCCTGGATCAAATGTCCCAGACAAAGGTTTGACCATGATAAAGGTCGGACTTATCAAGGCTATCAAATTAAAATGGTCACGTTCGTCAGGCTGCCCCACTCCACTAAAGGTAGAGGGACGGTTTTGGTTGTTTATGGGCTAGCCCGTGCTGAAAGAAAAAATAAAAGAAGAAGAAGAAGAAGAGAACAAAAGTAGTATTATCATTCATATTTTCAATTTCAACACTTATAAAAATGTATATAATATTTTTTTGATTATATATATTTATCAACAATTATTATTTTTAACGTGTGTTTGTGTGCAATTATGAGAGAAACTATAAAACTCGTATAAAAACTTTGAAGTGCTTGTAACTTAAAATCAATTGGATTGTGGAAATAAGTTCAAGTTGAAAAATGAATTTTGTTTTTTTTAATAAGTTGGTAGTATTGGTTGGAGGGGAGTAGATATTTTCAAAGAAACTGAAAGATACAGGGTTCAAACTCTGGTTAACACCCTTTATAAATGGTTAGTGATACCACTTGAGCTACAAGCTAGTGGTAAAATGAATTTTGTTTTTAACTTATTAAGTTTATTATGTAGTATTGTGGATTTTATTACCACTTAAAGTTTATGATTTGGAATTTCTCTTGGATTTATCATTTGTTTTTATTGAATTAACTGTTTCATTATTGACTTATTTGTTAAAATGAATCATTAAAATATGTAATACACAAAAAATACTATTACTTTTATTATATTTATTTATTTATTTACATTTTTTGATGGGTTGACCCATCTAGCCCGCGGTGGGTTAGGTTGAGCCAGAATATTCCTAGCCATTACCTCTTTTTCTATTTGAGAATTTTATATGCACAACAAATAGGAATATGAATATGTTACTTGTGAGCTGTTCCATTTTGATTTATTAGAGTAAGAGAGTCTAACTTATAAGCATAGTGAGTTACTTCTATTACCAATTGGTTTTAGAATGTAACATCACTTGGGTGGCTAGCGTCCTCTCTCTCTCTCTCTCTCTCTCTCTCTCTCTCTCTCTCTCTCTCTCTCTCTCTCTCTCTCTCTCTCTCTCTCTCTCTCTCTCTCTCTCTCTCTCTCTCTCTCTCTCTCTCTCTCTCTCTCTCTCTCTCTCTCTCTCTCTCTCTCTCTCTCTCTCTCGCGTAATGTGTAAGCTTAAAGAGTGGATCGTACATAGTCCACCGAATTTAAAATGGTATAAGAGCATGTCCCATGTTCGACCCGAGTGGGTTTGATTAGGTACACTTCATGTGTGGATCGTATCAAGTCCCCTGCATTTAACATGGTATCATAGCAGGTCCTATGTTCAGCCTGGGCGGGTTGTTCATATGATGTGGAGCATGGAGGACTGTGATGATTAATGATCATCCCTGGTGCACTACGGGTTGTCCACATGGAGGATTGTGATGATTAATGTCCAGCCCGGTCGTAATGTCCATATGATGGAGCATGGATGACTGTGATGATTAATAATGCTCACAACATCAAGTGTGGGTCATACCAAATCCCCCGAACTTAAGAAGGGATAATTAGAAAAACTACCCCTAAGGTTTACAACTCCAATTATCTTTCAAAATTACAAATATCCCCTTAAAGTTTGTATTTATCTAACGAATAACCTCATTTGAGACCTCCTGACAGTGCAACTTTATAAGCTAAAAACAAATATCATCAGAGTATTTGTAATTTTTTAAAAGATAAGAAATTGAATTTTTGGTAGTTACACTAAACAGAAGCTCATTTTGCATCAACTCTTAAGATATATTTATAAAGTTTGACCGTCAAAGTTTTGGTAATAATTTAGTTGGTCAGTTAGCTATTTATTCTAATTGGATCTCTAAAATCAGAATTCTTGAGTTTTTTAATGTCTAGTGACAGTCGCCAGTGGTTTTGGTGCTCTAGATTGTCTGGCAAAAGATTTCAAGTTGCTTGTTTTTTCTCCAGGGATTAGGTTCCATTTGATATTCGCTAAATAAATAATCAATATGACCAAGATTGACGACACATTTTAAAATTGGTATAATTAATTTGAAATTAAATATTGATTTAAATTGATCTGTAGACATGACGCCAAAAAATTGAAAAATCATTATATATATAAAAAGTAGTTAGAGAATCAGGTGGTTGAACTATTTTTTTGATGATTAGATGCTTTATTTTAATCACTTTCTTTTGTCTTAAGCAAGCAACAAAAAAATAAAAATTTAAAACCATGATTAGAGAACAATATTTTTTAAAATAAAATAAAAAAGCATTTTCAATCATGACTGTGTATGTGGTACTTATTTTTTTTTTTTTAAAAAATAAAACCTAAACATATCGCCGCTTGTAAAGATAGATTAAGAGGCCTTTACTCCAAACTTCATTCACTTATGATTAGATAATTAATCATCAAAAATTTATAAAAGAAATATAATAATAGTGACTTTAGTTTCAATGATTGGAGGATGAAATCAATAAGGTTGTAGCATGATGAATCAAATAATTAATGGGCAACCCATGATTTATAAAATATATATACATTAATACATATATATACTGGGATTCTTTGAGATTTTTCATGTTATTTAGTGGGGTCTTTAATTTATATATAATTATTGCAATTAGCTGTATAGGGAAAGGTCTGGGGCATCCCAATTGACAAAAGAATCTCACAGGCTTCAGTTTGAGCCACAGGCGCATATATATAGATATTTATTTATTTATTTATATATATGTGTATGTGTACAACTAGATTCATCAATTCTCATTACCAACCTTATTTTTCTTCATGTGTTAATGACAAGATTGGCCAACAGATTGATGTAATGAAAAAATATATAAAAAGAATGTGTTCTAGTAAGTTCTTAGAAATTAAATTGACCAGTGAAAATACTTTCACAAGTTAAAGGGCTTTATCTCTATCTCTATTATTTAGGGGTCTTTAATTTAAATAATTATTGCAATTAGCTGTATAGGGAAAGGTCTGGGGCATCCCAATTGACAAAAGAATCTCACAGGCTTCAGTTTCACAGGCGCATATATAAAATTTATTTATTTAAATTTAATTTATTTATTTATATAATATTAAAAAAAAAATTTTTCTTCAAATTTACCTATAAGATTTGTTTTTAAAAAAAAATGTGTTCTAGTAAGTTCTTAGAAATTAAATTGACCAGTGAAAATACTTTCACAAGTCAAAGGGCTTCTATCTATCTATCTATCTATCTATCTATCTAATAGGGGAAATTGTTAAAATGTAGTAAAAATCAAAACAAATTGTCAAAATATAGTAAAATTATGGTTGTTCGCGTATTTGCTCGGTGGCGCATATTGTAACTGCGCCAAACTACTTTTTTTATTTTTTTAATATGTTGGCGCACATACAACGTTTATTGGGGTGGGGTGGGGTGGGGAGAGGGGGTGGGGGGCGGGAATAGGGGAGGGGGTAGATGCGCCACCCAAACAAACTTTTTGGGGGAGGGGGTGGCTGCGGGGGTGGTGGTTGGGGGAGTGGGGAGTTGGGGGTGGGGGCGGGGGGTTATTTTAATATTTTATAAAATAATAAATTGATAATTGTCCCATATAATTAGTTTATATGTAACTTTTTCGTTTTTTATTTGTTTTTAATTAATTTGATTTTTTACGATCTTCAATTTGACATCCATATTGCATATTTTTGCAAGAAGATAAATACATAATCATAAATTGGTCTCGATTTGAGAAGATTATTCTTGCGCGATACACGTATAGTACTTAGAATTCGACAATATCCCTAGTTTTTACCCTAAATACACAATCATAAATTTTTACCTACATTTGGTAAAGTTTAATTTCTTTCTCGGGTTGTGACATGCATATTTTTCTAATAATATGACTGTATTTATGGTGAAATTAGGGGTTATTGTTGAAAATTAGAAAAATATGCATGTCACAATCCGAAAAAGAAATTAAACTTTACCAAATGTAGGTAGAAATTTATGATTGTGTATTTAGGGTAAAAATTAGGGATATTGTCGAATTCTAAGTACTATACGTGTATTGCGCAAGAATAACCTTCTCAAATCGAGACCAATTTATGATAAAAATATGCAATATGGATGTCAAATTGAAGATCGTAAAAAAATAATTAATTTGATATATCACAAACAGATAAAAAATAAAAAAGTTATATATAAACTAATTACATGGGATAATTATCAATTTATTATTTTATAAAATATTAAAATAAACCCCCACCCCCACCCCCAACTCCCCACTCCCCCAAACCACACCCCCACAGCCATCCCCCCCACCCCCCAAAAAAAAAGTTTGTTTAGGTGGCGCACGAAAGAGGTGCGCCACCCATTCAACCCCTACCCCTCCCCTATTCCATTTCACCCACTCCATCCCCCACCCCACCAAAATAAACGTTGTTGGCGCATATACAATGTGCGCCAGCATATTAAAAAATGAAAAAAGTAGTTTGGCGCAGTTACAGTATGCGCCACCGAGCAAATACACGAACAACCACAATTTTATCATATTTTGACAATTTATTTTGATTTTTACTACATTTTAACAATTTTCCCCTATCTATATCTATATCTACACCTATTATAAAAGTGTGAATATATTTTAAGGTTTCTTGAAAATTTTGATTTGCCAAAAATGTCCTCATGGTAAAGTTAGCTTTAAGGGTAATTAAGTAGTTTTTCATTTTGATTTTGATTTATTTGTTTAATAATATTGACAAGTGTCTCTTTATATTCCAAACCCTTCTTATATGATTTATTTTAATTTTAATTCTTAAAATAATTTAAAATTTTAGATAATATTTATTTTATATTAAACTAGATATCGAGAGTTTTCCAACCATATGTCATAAGCATATATAAAAGACTTCATATGAGAGAATTTTAGCCATTTAAAGTTGAGTGCTATGTAAAATACACATTTATAATATCTTTCTTTAATTTTCTAAATAATTAAATACATCAAAAAATAAAAAAGAGTATGAATTTACAGCAAAATGAAGAGAAAAAATAAATAAAAAATATTTAATATTATTTTATTCAAAATAAATAGCAAGACAAATACATTTTTTAAACTTCACTATTGGTTAAAAATATCCATACTATAATAAATTTATCATTTATCACACACTCCAAATTGTGAGATAATATTATATTTGGTTGGAGTAAATGATACATTTTAGGTATGGGAAGATGGAAATTCGCGACTATTGAAAATTTCAAGGAATTTTATGCTTTTCCCATAAAAAATAATTAGTTTTTAATATATATAAATTAAATATAAATATTTACTAAAATTTTGGAATAAATATTATTTTGTTTCTAAGATCTATTCATTAATCTTTATGTATTTTTTTCCATAATAATGGATATACGATTCAACATGATTTAGATTCAATTATTAGTTTATTTTATTCATGTATTCTTTTGATAAAAAAAAAACTCGATCATTGTGACAATGTAAAGTTAAATTTGAAAAACAAATATATTATAAGTACACACTCTAAAATTTAAAAATAAATTAAACTTGGCTAAGAGTTATGTGTTTGAAATTAATGAAGTAGATGAGATGAGTAATATTTATTTAATTTTTATCCACAATTGTATATTTATATTTTTTTTACTTTTTTAAGAGTTGGCATATATATCTCTATTGTAAAACTAAATAAGTAAACAATGAAAGAAAAATAATTTTACAGCAAAAATTACAATAATAATATAAAACAGTTAATACTTGAAAATTGAGAACTAATTTTTCTTTAACATTTATTTACGCACTTATTTTTTTTATGGATGCAATATTTGGACTTTTAAATCCTATAATTTAGATTCTTTTATCAATTTTAATAATATATCATTGTATATTCTTTTAGTTAAATACGCCCAGTAAATATGATAATACAAACATGAAATTAACTATAAAATATACTTAAAAGGATAAATATTTGTTCTCAAACTTAACGAAATAAAATTATAAATTATATTTTATATGTAGGTATAGAGAGCAGAAAATTTTATTTTTTAAATTTAATTTAATTTTTCTTGGCATAATAAATTTTTAATTAATAGGATGAAAGGTCTAACAAGTTTGGATAAAAAAAGAAAATAAGTTATTTTTATTGTAGCAAAATAATTTATTTTTAAATTATAAATAAGAAGTCAATATGACTTTTAATAATCTTATTCTATTTTACATATGAGGGATTTTAATTTAGATTGAAATTATTGTTCCTATTTAGTCTTTCTATTTTATGGTAGTTTTTTTTATTTATTACTTATATAGAGGTGTATTGGTTGAAAAAAACTGCATCAATAAATAGACTTTGATTTAAGAAACTAAAAACTAATATAATAAATTTAAATAGATTTAAATAAAATATAGTTAAAATGGTATATATGTATATATATACTATTGTAAGAATGGCAGAAGAAATATTGAAGAAAAATCACTTACATATGTACATTTTAACATATATGACAATACTTATCTTTGCTTAAAACTTACATCACCCTTAATAAATTATATAATTTTAGGTAAAAAGGTATGTATTATATTATTTAGGTAGTGAAATAATCTAACTTAACAAAAATAAATATAATATAATATGGAAACAAGAATCAAAACCTGAAAATTTAAAGAAGTATATATATATATACATATATATGCTGACATTTATATCATAAGTACATATTTTATCACCTACGTGTTGATATGCTAATCTTTTACTTAAAAAATATTGTATTAAGTTATGCACAATAAGTATAAAACTTACTTGATATTTGACTTTTAGGCCGCGACCACAACATTATATTTGAGTGAAATTTTTTATCAAAAAGTTTATTTATGGATCAAAGTAATTATATTCCTTCTTATTTCAAAAATAAACATGATTTTGAAAATAAATTGTTCATTATAATTTAAATATTAATTTCATTAACAAAAGTAATTGATTTTAGTCACCTTTAAATCTTGAGTCTCTTTGAAGATATAAGCACTATACTTTAATTTTTTTATATAAAAAATAATTATAATTTTGATCTCACATTTTGTAGTGTACATATATATATATATATATTATTAAAGTAATAATTTAAATTTTGGTCAGACGTTATTTTCATAGTTATGCATTTTAAAACATGTCCCTCTCTTTAGCAATTTAATTTTAAAATGTGTATTTTTCAAGTGCAACCAGATTTTATCGTAAATGTTAAATTAGCAAAGATCTAAATAGTATTTTTCATGTTTTTCTTCTAAATTTTACTATGACGGACATACCATTTTTTAATCCTCTTTATTTTTAACCTTTTTTCTTATCTTTTTCATATTATATTTTATTTTGTTAAATAAAATTCTATCTATGAATAACAATATATATACATACAATTAATAAATAAAAAAGTTGTGATGGAATATCAAGAGACAAAAAAGAACAATAATTTAAATAAGATTTGAAAAGTTATATTTATTCCCTTCTTTGGAGTTCAAAAGTAAAATTCTAAACATTCATATATAAAATTCTATATATGGATAATAATAATCCTTTAATCAAATGCTCAAATATATATATTGACATTTTTCAACATCAAATTCATCATCTGGTAAAACTAATTTAATATTAGGTCGAAGATTCAAATTTATGAAGATATTTATTTTTAACATTTTAAGCATTCAAATACATGCATTATACTTTTGTGAATTGTGTTGTAAATTTTATGCTACATTGAAAGATGTTCACCGACAAAGATAAAATGAATTTTATTATGCTTAAGACAGTAAAAAGACAGTCTATCAATTTATATATGATGTTTTTTCTGATTTTACAACAACAACAAAAAATTGAGACCTATATTTTGCTCGAAAATGTTACATGCATAGAACATGACAACTAAAAAGTGAGGAGCCATTTTTATAAAAATGTTATAGCTTAACCTATGTTTTACGGTTATTTGACACACTTCTGGATTATTATATTCTATATTTTATAATTTTGTTGTAAAACTCTGATTGGTGGATTATACTTTGGATATGCTGAATTGGATGGACTATTAGAATGTAAAGTGATTTTTTGAAACAAAACAACATAAAAGACGTAATTGAGGTTCTTCATATAATTTATTTCAATGAACTAATTAATAATTTTTACTGCTATTAAATTCGTCTTACTATATTACATAACTAATTTTTGATACAAAAATTAACTAGAATAACAATTAGTCACATCGGCACACTCAATAATAAAAAATTATGTGGAAATAATAAATTTATGATGTCGTGCATGCTCTTAATGATACTAGAATAGAGCATAAATATTGTTAGACACTCAATAATTTTGATTTCTATGATGTGGTTCTGTCGTTTATTTGATATATAAATGTGACTATTCATTCAAACTGAATTAATTTATTGATTGTTTTCAATTACAATTGATTAGTCTATTTTATATTCATTTCTGTTATATAAATAATTAATTTAATCATGGAGAACATGAGAAAAATTGGATAATGGTCGAGTTGTAAATACTTCCATCCCAGCTAGAGATGTGTGATTTGATTCCCATCATCCATCCCCTCCCAATATATATACTTAAATATAAAAAAAGGAGAACATGAATCAAAATATATACGGGAGCTAAGCTTCTAAACATAAAATAGAATTTTACTTTCTCATTGTTCATAACAAAAGAGGCACATGTGATGAATGAAAAACTGAATCTTGTAGTCAAACCGATTTAAAAGATAACACACATTAGAAAATAGAATAAAAGAGAAATACATTCATACGTCAACCAATCATGCCTGGGCTAAAAGTATATTAAAAAGAAATTGCAAAAAATCTCAAAGCTAAGTATGAAGAAGAAGTAGACACTCAAAAAATAAACAAGATGCATTAATTTAAAACTCATCTTGAATATATATTTTTTAAATTTTTATATAGATTACTCATCAGTTTTTTAATATCCATTGTACTTTGTTGAGCGATAATATCATTTAAGTATCATATTTTTTAGTCCAAAATGTCTTAACCATATTTCACCGACAAATAAGTTTAAATTTAGTTTTTGCAAACTTTCTTTTAAGATCAAAATACATGAATGCCATTTATTATAAATACAAAAATATAATAAAAATTGATTCCAATTTATAGATTTAATTTGAGTTAAATTAATAAAATTATTTGGTTGACGTGCAACGCACGTTCACCTTACTAGTTTATGAAGTACATGTTGGAATTTGGTTGCGTGAAATTGGATGTTGACCCGATTTTGACAAAATATTTAAGTGATTTCCATTAATGAAAAATGAAATTAAATTATTTGTAAAAATTCTACTAAGTGAGTAGATGAGAATAGTATTTGGAATTTGTCAAAACCAATTCCGGGTGAATGAGAAATTAATGCTAGAAGTTAGTCACTTAAAACTAGAAAATGATATAGAAAATGGAAAATGTGGGAAATGATAAATGCTCCATCCCACATAGGAGGAAAAGCCAAAGTTTCCTCAATTTATAAATCCCAAGTTGGACAATTAGGTTTGGGCCCTTATAGGCACAAAAGTTTTTAGGGGAAATTCCACCATATACCCTCTTTTTTGAAAAAATACCACCAAATACGCTCTTATCACTTTTATATCTATTGTTTTTTTCTTTTTTACGCACCAACTTATTTTTTTTGAATATTTTTATGTTTTTTTCATTTTTTCTTATTCCTGTATTGTTTTATATGTTATATTTATTGTTTCGATGTTGTTTAAATTTGTTTCTTTGTTGTTTCTTAGTTGTTTCTTTTGTTGTTTCGATGTTTCAAAACAACTTTTACCTATTTTTTATGCTACTTTTTGTTCATGTATTATTTTGTACATTGTTTTTATTGTTTCTGTGTTGTTCTATAATATTTTTAATGTTGTCCGAATTTTTTTTTGTTATTTTCATGTAGTTTTCAATATGTAGATACAATTTTTACCTACTTTTAAGCTCTTTTTATTCATGTGGTATTTTTAATATTTTTTACGTTGTTTCTAAGTTATTTCCATACCCTTTTTAATGTTGTTCTTATTATGTTTATTTGTCATTTCCACGTAGTTTTCGATGTTAAATATAATTTGTACCTATTTTTAAGCTTTTTTTGCTCATATGGTGTTTTCTATATTGTTTCTTGGTTGTTTCCATGTTTTTTTATGTTTTCATGTGATGGCTCAAAAGCTACCTTTTCAATGCACCTATCGCTTTATAGATAGATTATCAAGTGTCATTCCCAAGGATTGTAAGTACTAATAATTACCGTCTTTTTGTTATTTAATCTAACAGTTTTTGTTTGATAAAAAAAATAAAGAATCTAAATTATCAAAGTGTAAAAATGAAGTAAAATTTGTAGAATAAGAAATCAAGAGATAGAAGTGTGTTTGAATGTAAATCCTCTAGAATGTTTTTGTGATTTGACAAGTTAAAAATCAACCATAAGCCCTTAAGCAAAACCAACCTCTTTTAATAAAATCCCATGTTATGTGGACTCGTAGAAATTCCCCGATTTAAGTTAATCCCTTTTCAAGGCGAAAAACTCCTAATCTCAAGTTGATTAATGAAATCTCTTTCTAGTTAAAACCCCAAGATTGCATTATAACGATTTATGAATTCCCATATTAGGTTTGACCCTAATCCGTAAGATTTATGTCGCCCTATATCTAGGATTGCATGCAACTTTTTCACTTATACGCTTTCTTTTTCACCATAAATCTTTCGATTACCGATGAAGAAAAGATATCAAATTAATATACCGGAAATATTAACTCAAATGAGATAAGCATTTTGAATCACACAAGACATGATAATTTTATTAAAAACATACAAACCTCAATCACAAATCCATTCTAGAATTCATTACACTCAAACACTAAGATTTTAGCTACTCATGATTTTGACAAAGAGTAAATTACACAAGAAGATTTAAGTTTTGTAGACATGGTGTACTTATCTTTCTCAAAATCTTAATGGACTTCTTCCTTGATTGATGATGTTGTTCCAAGCCTTCTTCTCCAATATTGCCCCAAGCTTTCTTCTCCAAGATCTCTTGATCCCAATTCTACTTAATGAAGTGAATACAATGAATATTTCCGAGTATCTAATGAATGCCTCTCCCAACTTCAACTTCGCTTTTATAGGCAACCAATACATTGATAGTACTCTCTTTTGTTAAACAATTGCCTCCATTTTCATTGTTGGTTGGTGAATTCTTGTACTCAATTGATGATTGAGGGAATATGGGGACATGTTGCAGCAAAATTGGGTGTTAAAGGTGTATAAAAGTGGTCAAAAAGCTTGGTAGGTAAGTTTTCCATAATTTTCGCATTGCCCAGACCCGACACGCCGTGTCGCCCGAACGGCCGGTCGTCGTCTTTGTTTTATTTGCTTCCCAACACGGCCGTGTTAGGGAACACGGCCTGGCCGTAAAATCGGAGGTGTTTTGTGCGAAAAATCGAGTTTTTGCTCCCGGCGAACACGGCCGTGTTGCCCGACACCCGCCCGTGTTGGACCAAAAGGCCCCGAAATGACGCGTTTGGCTTGGAATTTCGAGCGTTTTTACATCCTTAAACTCCCTGGTATGTTTTGACATGAATCCATGGTCCGAAATTCACCAAAATTAGCCCCGAATGGTCAATCTACATCAATAAAAGCACCTCGGAGTAATATGAACTATGTACAATCAAAAATTTACAAAACTAACAATAAAATAACTTAATTCTACTCAAATATACACATAAAACGTGCATAAAAAGACCCTTATCAAACCACCTCCAACTTTGAACTTTGCTTGTCTTCAAGCAAAACATTATATGAAAAAGAGGGATTCAATAAATCACAACATACAAAGATGAATTTTTTTTTTTCAACATATTGAACATAAGTAGTCAAGTTCTTGGCCTTCTCAACCCGAATTAACCATTAAGTAAAAACATAGTTTTGTAAAACGATCGACTGTCAAGAAAGACTGTAATATCGGCAGCATTATTGACTTGAAATCATCACTCCACAAATACTGATAGTTATGAACAACTTCAATTCAATAACGCCATGAAAATACAAGAATTCAATAGATCATTGTAGTTAGCTTACTAGTCATATAACCAAGCTTCTTGAACTTTATTGGAATGAGAAGTCAATGAGTATTCATTCTCCTCTATTTTTTTTTCGTTTTTTTTTTTTTGGGACCTTTCGAGACATGCTTCCACTAGGTTTATATTTTGAATTTCTGTTCAAACACTCCTAGGGTGGTTTTCCATACTCATATTCGTGTCGCCGTTTTACGTAAAAGACAAACATGGGGCTCATGAATGCTCCTAGTTACTAAGCAACAACAAATAGAGGAGTATAACCTCGATTGGTCCATTTTTTTTTTCTTCGTTCTTTTTTTTATTATTTTTTCTCTTTTTGTTTTCACAAGCTTGGTTTAACAACTAGTTAACCACTACTAAATCATGAGTTCTCGGAAGTTCATAGCACACTAAGTATCGTCGTATATGCCTTAACACATCAAGTATTTATGGTGTTGGAAATCTCGTCAAAATTTAGCCCGCATCCACGCTCAATCTATCCTAGACAATCAATTGCTTCACATCGAAAAACACAAATTAACAAGTTAATATAGGTATGATTGGGCCAAGTTATTGACTAGCAAACATTTAATTTATTAAAAAAAAAATCACATCTTTTGAAAACAAACACACAAGCATTCCGAAAATGTTATTGTACCCACCTCCAACTTTATGATTCACATTGTCCTCAATGTGAAAGAAAGAAATGGACAAACACACACAACACACTCAAAAAAAAAAAAAGCAAAGAAACTAGAATGATATAAAAGAAGTAGAAAAAGAAAAATACGACCTTACTACAATAGTGGAATCGGTGTTGAGCGATCATTGAGTTGTTTTGGTACGGGACCTTCAACGGCATCTTCATACCTAATCAAAGTTGAGCAACACACAACTCAAATACCGTGAAATCTCAAATATTCCCAATTAGGACAACCAAGAAGATGTTCAAAAGTTTTTTTTTTATTTGAAAATGACTCTAAGGACTTGTGATTATTTTGAAAGAAAATAAAATAAAAAAAATAAAAATGAATGAAAACAATTGCACACAAACATCGGGTTGCCTCCGGGGTAGCGCTTCTTTAACGTCGTATAGCTGGACCATTTCACCTAAATGTGAAGATTTAATGAGCCTTGAACTTATGAAAAAATTTATCTCTTTGAACAACATCGCCACCCGTATCGATTTTCGAACAATTGACCTTCATGGTCCTATTTTTCTGTGGAAACTTTTGCACATTGAACATCACATACTTTCAAGGATTTATTAGAAGACATATCAAGCAAAAAATCATTTATCCTTGTCTCAATCAAGTTTATAGGAAAACAAGTATCATTTATAGGGTTTCTCAAAGGAATTTTAAAGATAACTTGTTCACCCCCTACTCTCAAAGTAAGCTTTCCATCATGCACATCAATGAGAGATTTAGCGGTAGCCAAAAAGGACGCCCTAGAATTAAGGGAACTTCTAAATTATCATGCATGTCAAGAATAACGAAATCGATCGAAACACGAATTTGTCAATCTTGACTAACACATCATGAATAATACCTCTAGGATGTTTAATCGATTTATCGGCTAATTGAATGTCCATCCTAATAGGTTTAAGTTCACCTAATCCCGCATGCTTAAATGTTTCATAAGACATCACATTGATACTAGCTCCCAAGTCGGCTAGTGCCCTATCAACAGTAAATCATCAATTGTGCAAGGGATAATAAAGCTTCCCGGATCATTAAATTTTGTGGTAGTTCATTGGAAGGACATTTATCATTCAATTGCACATTTGATAATTTGTTAAGCTTATTTTCACTAGGAATGATGTCATTAAGATCCCTAACATGCTTTGAAGGAGGGTCAACAAATGGAATATTGGCATGTAATTGTTTGAAAGAATTAAGGTACTTACCAAATTTGTCCTCCCTTCTATCTTCTTCGGTTAGACTCGGTAAGGATCTTGGGCTTGTATTCTCGCAACCTCCTTTTTCATGAGATTTTCTTTGGGCATGTCATCCTCCACGATTTCTCGCATGGCGGCATTGGCATAATCATGCTCATGTGGAAAATCGATGGTGATTGCCTTTACGTGCTCTTGGGGTTTGGCTCGTCATGATACCCGCAAACTACCTTGTGGCCTTTCGAAATCATCTTGGCCTATTTGGTTTTCCAGATTATGGATAGATGCCTCTTGATTGGCCGAATCGGTAGTGTTGATTGCACAAACTTTGTTATAAGATCTTCCAAGTTAGGCTTACCTTGATTTGGGTGAAACCGGGAGACGTGTGTAGATCAAGATGGGATTAGGTCGTGGTTGGCCTTGATTTCCCCAACCAAAATTAGGATGTTGTCGCCACCCAGGATTATATGTGTTCTTTGTAAGGATTACTTGGGTAATTTTTGCCTTGATTCCCAACGTAATTAGCATGTTCATCGTGAGGAATTGTGTGTGGACAATCCCCGATGATTATGCGATCCTCCGCAAGTTTCACAAGATAAAACATGCGGTGGTGGTGGTTTAGGAATTGCCAAATCATCGATCTTTTGGGTTAACGCTTCGACTGTGCGGCGAGCGTAACTACCGATCTTCGCATTATACACACCAATGTTAGTTTTACTCGTATGGATTGCCATTGGTAGCCGTTCATGGCCATTCCTCGATCAAATCCTGAGCGGCTTCCGGCGTTTTGTTATTAAGAGTTCCCGGTGATCGATCACAAGAGAAAGTAGACCATTATAAAATGTTTGGACTTACATCCAAATAGGTAGGCCATGGTGTGGGCACTTTCGCAATAATTCCTTAAATCTCTCCCAAGTATCGTATAAAGTTTCATCTCGCTTGAGTAAATGAAGAGATTTCGTTCCTTAATCTTGCGGTCTTTGCGGTGGGAAATACTTCAAAAGGAATTTTTCTCGCCATAATATTCCATGTTGTAATCGTTCCTTTTGGCAAAGTATTTAACCACTGTTTTGCTCGCCCCTCGAAAGAGAGAATGGGAATAAGCGTAGGCGAATGGCATCATCGGAGACCCCGTTGATTTTGAAAGTGTCGCAAATTTCAAGAAAATTCGCGATGTGATTATTGGGATCTTCATCCGGTAGAGTCAAATTGGACAAGTTGTTGCACCATTTGAATAACGTTGGGTTTAATTTCAAAATTGTTGGCGCAACAAGCGGGCCTTACAATGCTTGACGTCGTGCCATCCATGGATGGCTTCGCGCGAATCGCACATAGTTCTTTGTTCATCCGCCATGGCAAAATCTTTGATTTCGCGTCTATATCCTCCTCGTATTAATGCTTTAATCGTGTTACTATGGCGATTTCGCACTTCCCGCCTCGACGACGAGTAGGCAGAGGGCATGCACGCGATAAATAAAGATGATAAGTATAATACAAGACTTAAAAATATAGATAAAAAGAAAGATAATGTAAAAAAAAAAAAATGATTAAATTAACAAAAATAAGGCGTTCTTAATATTACATTCCCCGGCAACGGCGCCAAAAACTTGATGGCTCAAAAGCTACCTTTAAAACCGTAGGCAAGTGCACCTATCGTTTTATAGTATAGATTATTGAGTACCGAGTGTCATTCCCACGAGGATTGTAAGTACTAATAATTACCGTCTTTTTGTTATTTAATCTAACAATTTTCAGAGTTTTTGTTTGATAAAAAAAAATAAAGAATCTAAATTATCAAAGTGTAAAAATGAAGTAAAATTTGTAGAATAAGAAATCAAGAGATAGAAGTGTGTTTGAATGTAAATCCCTCTAGAATGTTTTTGTGATTTGACAAGTTAAAAATTCAACCATAAGCCCTTAAGCAAAAACCAACCTCTTTTAATAAAATCCCATGTTATGTGGACCGTAGAAATTCGATTTAAGTTAATCCCTTTCTCATGGCGAAAAACTCCTAATCTCAAGTTGATTAATCGAAATCTCTTTCTAGTTAAAACCCCAAGATTGCATTATAACGATTTATGAATTCCCATATTAGGTTTGACCCTAATCCGGAAGATTTATGTCGCCCTATATCTAGGATTGCATGCAACTCTTTTCACTTATACGATTTCTTTTTCACCATAAATCTTTCGACCCGATGAAGAAAAGATATCAAATTAATATACCGGAAATATTAACTCAAATGAGATAAGCATGATATAAGTGAATCACACAAGACATGATAATTTTATTAAAAACATACAAACCTCAATCACAAATCCATTCTAGAATTCATTACACTCAAACACTAAGATTTTAGCTACTCATGATTTTGACAAAAGAGTAAATTACACAAGAAGATTTAAGTTTTGTAGACATGGTGTACTTATCTTTCTCAAAATCTTAATGGACTTCTTCCTTGATTGATGATGTTGTTCCAAGCCTTCTTCTCCAATATTGCCCCAAGCTTTCTTCTCCAAGATCTCTTGATCCCAATTCTACTTAATGAAGTGAATACAATGAATATTTCCTGAGTATCTAATGAATGCCTCTCCCAACTTCAACCTCGCTTTTATAGCAACCAATACATTGATAGTACTCTCTTTTATTAAACAATTTCCATTTTCATTGTTGGTTGGTGAATTCTTGTACTCAATTGATGATTGAGGGAATATGGGGACATGTTGCAGCAAAATTGGGTGTTAAAGGTGTATAAAAGTGGTCAAAAAGCTTGGTAGGTGAGTTTTCCATAATTTTCGCATTAGAAAAGTGCCCTCGACACGCCTGAAATTTGAACGGCCTGGCCGGGCCGTCTGTTTTATCACACATGGAATCAGGGAGACATGGTTGTGCTTCCCAACACGGCCGTGTTGGGGAACACGGCCTGGCCGTGTCGGAGGCTGTTTTGTGCGAAAAAATCGAAGAACACGGCCGTGTTGCCCGACACCCCGCCCGTGTTGGACCAAAAAGGCCCCGAAATGAGCGCGTTTGGCTTGGAATTTCGAGCGTTTTTACATCCTTAAACTCCCGGTATGTTTTGACATGAATCCATGGTCCGAAATTCACCAAAATTAGCCCCGAATGGTCAATCTACATCAATAAAAGCACCTCGGAGTAATATGAACTATGTACAATCAAAAATTTACAAAACTAACAATAAAATAACTCGAATTCTACTCAAATATACACATAAAACGTGCATAAAAAGACCCTTATCATCATGCATTGGATCAAAAATTGAATTTTATTTTTTTACTCATGTTGTTTCTATATTATTTTCAATTTATTTGGTTTTAATATGTGTTGTTTAATGTGTATATTTCTTGTTTTTTTATAAGATTTCAAGTATAAAATGGATTATTTAACGAGGGCTAAATTTATTTTTCACTGAAAATTGATTAGAAGAAACATGTTTGAAACAACAAAACATGTTTGAAACAACAAAGAAACAACAACGAAACAACAACGTAAAACAAATCCGGGAATTTTGGCAGGATCGTATTTTTGTCCAAAAAAAAGAAAAAAAGCGTAATTTTGTCCAAAAATCACCGGAAAGCGTAATCTTCTATCTTTTGTCCAGAAAAGTTGGGTAGTTGTGTCCTTATCCCAAGTTTTTAAAGGGGTGAGGACCTACATGCTTATGGGTTTGGTTCAAACACATATGCGGGCCACCGCCGCCAGGCATTGGCCTGGGCTTTGGCTTCAAGGGACTTATATTTTTTGACCCTTTAAAATTAATTAATTATTTTTAATTAATTAAATTCCAATCGAGGGAGTCTTGTGGCGTATGCAACTATGCGCTGGAAGATCAAAAGCGATGGATCGAAATTGTACGCGCGCGCAGGTGTGCGGATGTGCATGTCTGAACTATTGCACCTTGATGCGTGTAAAATATACGTGCATTTAAGGGTTTAAAATGATATATATTTGATGCATTTGCACGCATATTCGTTGTGTTTTGGTTGGTTTCATTTGTTGGGCATGATACTGCGTACTCTTGTGAATTTTACAGAAAAATGGAGCTAAATTGGATAAAAAATGATATCACGTTCCAAAGTATAGGTCAATAGCTAAGGTACGAGCAAATATGTGAAGACGAGAAGCATGGACGATCAAACAAAAGGGAATTTCCTTCAAAAACGTCCAAATGCGCTAACAGTTTTCAACACTGACAGAGTTTAGTATTTTGGCCATAACTTTATCTACAAAATTGATATTTAGGTGATTCAAGTGGCTATGGAAAGTTAAGAGAAAGGGCTACAACTTTCATGAAGGCCCCAGGAGCAAATTCAGAGAAAAACACGTCACACGTCCGGACCGTGTGGTATCACATGGCCGTGTGAAAATGTCGGTGTGGAATGACACAACCGTGTGAAAAAGGGACAAAAATAGGGGATAGAACTAAGTCCGCATGTCCCGACCGTGTGAGACCATACGGGCGTGTGGTATTGGGCAAAGATCCACACAATCGTGTGGTGCCACGTGGACAGGCCGTGTGGTGCCACATGGCCAGGCCATGTGGGACTCTGCCAGAAGCGTTTTTTGGAGTTTTTTTCCCGTTCCAACTCTACAAGTGACCTCTCCAAGCACCTATACAAAGAGGACCAAGGCTTGAACGAATTTTCATCATCATACATCATTCAATATCACTTCATACAGAGAAAACACATCAAATAACACAGGAACGCAAGAATCAAAGATTTTCTGAGAGAAGAAGGCTAGGTCGTGAAGAACGCCGCAAGGCTTTCGCATCTACGGGAGCACAAGAGATTCGAAGACTTAGGAGGGGAATCCATCCTGACAAGAAAGTATTTTCTTTCTATGTCTAAGATCTCTTATCTGTGCTTAAACAATGTCATAATGTATATTCGAATTTGTTTATGAGTTTGTAATCAATATTTGGCATATCTTTCGGATCTTAGGGGCATAATCGGAACTGTGGATTCATGTTAAATATGATTATTTGTTTTCTTAATTAATTCATGCTTTCTATTTTATGAATTCGAGTGCTTATTCTTAATTGCTTTTTATCTGATCAATAATTAGCATGTCATATTTGTTAGTGCGAAATTCGGAAGAGTTCTAATAAAGACGAAAATCAAATTCAGACATAAACGGGTGAATCGAGTCGGAAGACTTACAACTGTTTGTGGAGAGTCATTCAATTCATAGATCCTTTGGGAGTTAATAATAATTGCATCGACTCGGGAGACCTACAATTGTTATTAATCTACTGTTTATGCACCGCCCGGGAGGGTGAAAATACTAACTTAGGAATTGAACCCATAGAACTGAATGAATTGGTTTTTAAAACTTTACTTGCATTTAATATTGAAGAAACATGTTGAGATTATGTGCCTAAGATTGCTCCCGTGGTTGTTGAAAATACTTGTGGAGTTCGCAAATTTATTTATTTATTTTTAATTTTTGATTTTTATTATTAATACTCAATATTCGGTCGCTTCAATAAAATTGGAATGCGATGTTATTATAGCCTAAGTGTTTCGAATATCAATCCTTGAGGAATACGACCTTTCTTGCCATTATTCTATAAACTACACTGTACACTTGCAGTTGTATAATCCAAAATATTTTTGGCGAATACACCTGTTCGAGCAACCAAATGCATTTTTTGGCTGTAGACATGTCTTTACGAGCCAAAAGACATGTCCTTTCCATCGAACACCTTGATGCTTATATACAAGGCCCCTACATATTAAAACTAAGACGAAATTCAGATAATAAATTGAGCCATTTTGCATCTGCATATTGATATTATTCTCTTTAAAAGCTTGAAAGTCTTAAACACTTGTGTTCGCTGTTGGTTCGATTTTTGCAAGTGCTGCTAAGTCGAATCTGTTAAAATCGTTGTATCTTAGGGACGATTGCCGGAACTGTAAGCACTTCGTATACGGGGCAATTTCGTCTTGTGTAGACAGTATTTAATTCTGGCCTCGACTTAAAATCTTGTCCAGTTTTTTCGTTCCCAAACACTTTAGCCATTTTCTCGAAAATAGTAAATCACCCAAACAATAGTACATACACTTAACTAAATTTGTGGAGTAATAATGTAATATACATTAATGAATTATGAAACACAAACTGGAAACAGAAATCCAAAATGATTCATCACTGTATTGGTATATCAGAGAGAGAGAGAGAAGGTCTTATGTGAGATCGTCTCATTAATCTAAGTTAATGAGACGGATCATAAACACATGCAAAAATATGGTTTATTTCATGGGTATTGGTTTGGGTCGAAATTCTATTTAAATATAGGCTTCGTCTCATGGATTATATCCATGAGATCGTCTAACGCAAGTTTTTGTGATATATATATATATGTGTGTGTGTGTGTGTGTGTGTGTGAATAGGGAAGAAATGCATACATCCAAGAGTATGTTAATTAATATTTTGTCAACCAATTACAAGTTTATACAACATTTTATTGGAGTTGATCGAAAAATAATTTTTGAATACCGCAAGTTACTTCAGAGCAACATATAGAAATTAAAAATCTTCGAATATATATATATATATATATATATAGAGAGAGAGAGAGAGAGAGAGGAAACTAAATTAATAGTATATATTTTAAATCCTCATTTATATATCTTTTCATTTGTTTGTCTCCATCTGATGCTGCTTTTTAGGGCAGATTACTCCAAATCAAGGTATCTGATAGAGTCTAAGTCTTCTTCTCCCATAAGCTGGAAGTCTTTAGTGGTGGTAACTTACCTGCAACACCAGCAAACGTTAGACGATATCCTGAGGTTTCCTGAGTCTCCCTCTCACGCTAAAGTCAGCACGGTGAACAAGAGAGAATATTAAATAGTACATATAACACTGAATATGAATTATCTGAGATTATGAGAATATGACTTAGAAATGAGATGAGAGGACCTTTATATACCTGGGTTGCGGCCCCCGTTGGCCGCAGAAGAGAAAATGGCGGGTCGGGTTATGCCAAATGTAGCCTACTAATTAATGGGATTAAATAAATGCATAATAATAATAATAATAATAATAATAATAATAATAATAATAATAATAATAATAATAATAATAATAATAATAATAAAAGGACATTTTTGCCCACAACACCATCATTTAATATGTACATTATTCACACATATGTTAAAATTTAATGATACCCTATATAATCTATTGAGTAAGCCTATTGTGAGGCCGTCTCACAAATAAATCCATGAGACGAATCCGATCATTTTTTATAAATCAAAGCAAGTTTGACCCAAATTTAAACTGGTTAGCTAATATTAGTCATTTTAGGATTCATCTCACGAAATTAAATCTGTGAGACCATCTCATATGAACTTTTATCTAATATATTTATATATCAAACAAGATATGATTCTTTATACATTATTTTGTTTAGTGTGTTTATATATCAAATGAATATCATATGTATAAAATAAATGTATTAATTCACGTAATTTACTAAAACACCTTAACAAATAGGAGATATGAGCTACATGGATATATAGAGAGAACTTTTATGAAATTGTAATAAGAGTGTGTTTGGTTGAGCTTATTTAAAAGCTTTTATATAATATTTTTAGAGTTTCTAAGAATATGAGTATTACTTTGAAAATAAGTTGTTAATGTGTTTGAATAAAAAAAATATGATAGAGCTTTTAAGATGTTAGTAATGATAGTTTCGTGATTTAAAAGGTCAAAATTAAAAGAGGTTGTTAAAATAAAATCTTACTTTGAAAAAAATATGGGGAATAAAAAAGTTGCGATTCCCAATCCTTTTTTAAAAACAATTTATAAATTTCTAAATCTTATTTTGGAAATTTATAAGATATTTTTTAAAAAAGTTTATGAAACATCTTTAGAGAATTTATAAAAAAACCTAATACACAATCTTCAATAGATATTACTTATTTTTTCATTTCTTTTTTCTTCTTTTTCTTTCCTTTTCCGAAATTAATTAGGGGTGGGGATTTTTAAGAATGCGTATTTCATTCTTCGTTTTAGTTTAAAAAACAAGTTCACTACCTGGGAATATTGATCTAATCAATATTTGAACCCGAGACTCCTTGCCCATTAATAATAACCACACATGGACTACAATTGAAGCTTAAAACTAAGGTTGCGATTAGTTGTGATTTTGTTTCTAAAATTTTCATTTTTTAGTGAAAAGTTTGTTGGAAGTGTGATTGTTTGTGGAAGAAATGAAAAATTTTCAAAGAAAATCTCAGGGCGCTATTGGCTGTGAGGGAGATTTTATTTTCGTTCCGCTGGAGAATTTGTTTTGACCAAACATGTGATTGTTTATGGAAATTTTCAAAAAATGTAATATTCTCTCACTTTCACTTTTTCTTATTTTTTCTCTTATTAATCACATTTAAACATTTTTTTCACAAAAAACTAATTATTATTACACATGCTCCCACAAATTTCACTATTCACTCACTCACATATTTCTAACTTCCTATCATATCTAATGATTATTTTACTATTTTTAAATCAAATCAACTTTCATCATTATATTTTCATCTCACATACAATCACACTCTCAAAATTCATTTTTTTTTCTTCCAATTTTTTTTTTTCGCCACTATTTTTTAGCAAAATGAAAATTTTCATTTTGAAAGCATATCCAACCGCGCCCTCATTTTTCTCCAAAATTAACTCATTTTTCTCTTTTTATCTCACACTTCTCAGTACCCAGTTATACTATTTAGTTATCTCTCCTCCCCATATTCATATAAATTTTTTGATAATTTCTTTAATTTATCACTTTTTTTTATTTTTCTCTTAATCTTGATAACAAAAGGTATAAGATGAGATTCATATTGCTTATTATTGAATCGATTTTCATTTTTATTCAATTTTATTGTATTATATTTTACACTATTTTTTCCACAAAATTTTTCACAAACAATCAACATCTCTAAAAGATTCTCCATCACACCAACACAATCATTATTTTTTCTCTACACATCCAACTTTCACTTTTAAAAAAATTTCACCACTATTCTCTCAAAAAATGAAAGTAGATGGAATGAAAACACAACCAATCACAACATAAATTTTTCGTTTTAAATAAAAGCAAAGGATTATTAAATTACTTTTGTGACTTTTTAGCTGTGTCGGCATAATTGTCATTGGATAATTATTAAGCAGTTGGCCTAAATGTTGAATGTTGTCGGACCCATTTTGGGCTATATATATAATCCAAATTTATTATTATTAGACTAGTGAGTTGGAAACTCTGTCCAACTGCAACATGGGCCCTTAATTTTGTCTATATAGTCCGGTCTTAGTTGAGATTTCTTTTCTGTTTTAAGAAAATTTGTATGCTTGAGTATAGACAATTACGGTTCTAAATTTTATTGATTTAAAATTCAATATGTGTATATATATATATATATATATTTAAAGTTTGGGAACTGATTTTTGGATTACTGACATGTACAAAATAAATATTTTATCGTACATACGATCACTGGCGAGCCATATGGACCCAGACCCAGGTCTGTCTTCGACCAAACAATGTTAAGAAATTAAAAAAAAAGGAATTTAAATAGTTATAGCTCATATGCTATTTTTCGAGTTTTTCATTTGGCTTACCCCACTTTCGTGTGTTTGTTCCACCTGGTTCTGCCATTGCTTATGATGTTATTAATTGAATGTGGCGGAACCTAATCCGCATATCATGATTGTGAATGGTAAGTTAAAAATGGCAAGTCAAGTGTTAATATATCAATTTCTTACTACTAATACTTTTGATCATTAGTAGACGAGGATGTGCATGTAGAAGTAGAACTATGTTATTTGTTAGTAATTATCGATCCCAATAAACGGATCTATGTAAATCGGTGAGAAGTCATGTAATGGGCTTCTAAGATGGGCAATCACTAGGACTATTGTCTACGTACGGCCCAAACCATTGACGTATATTTTCCATATGAAATACAACGTTAACCCACTCTATGTTGCCTCCAAATTGTACCTTAGAGCCCAATAACCACAAGACCTTCAAAGAATATAATGTTATCACAATCCTTGGTGCATCATTCCAAATTGATGTCAAACCCTCACAGCATAATCCACAAAAGCAATGGAGTTATACCTAGTTAGTGCTAAGCAATTCCCTAAATATTCGACAAGACAAGGTAGTTTATTGGTAAGTATCTTGCACCTACTACCTAATTGGTCATGGATTCAATCCCTTACATGGGAGTTGGATACAACCTACTCCTTCAAAAAAGAAGAATGAGCATCAATATAAATTTTGCATGACAAAAATCCAGTGAGTTTTAGATTTGACTCGAGAGAATCTATATATATAATAGCAGAAGTCCGAAACAAAAGTTTTCCCGCTCATTTTACTTCTTATATTCAGAAATATTTTATTGTTCAATCCTAACCGTTGATCTTGATTTGTTCAAAGATTTCGTTTATAAATTAGGAAAGTGTTGTAATTGGTATTCCTACTTTCTATGTATGTAAATTAGGAAAATATTATAAATGGTAGTCATATTATATATGTATAAATTAGGAAAATATTATAAATGGTATTCCTACTCTATATTTATATAAATTAGGAAAATATTATATATGGTATTCCTACTTTATACAAAAAGTGATTATGTACGATTTGATTCTATCTATATATATTATTCATATTTAAAAAAAAGATACATCTGATCTATGATTATAGATAATTAATATTATAAATGGTATTATTATTATTATTATTACTATGATTTTTTATGATCAATTCTATTCATATATATATATATATATATTACTCACATTTTTAAAACAAATATACAGTTTTGTTTCAATAGTGGATGGTGATTTGTTTTTGTATAATCAAGTTTTAAGATACTAATTGTTTTTTTTCCAAGTAACTATTCAAACTTTCCTAAATTGCTCAATGGATGATGATTATTTTATTCTATTCGGCAGAATAATTAAAGGGAGATGCCCTTAAAATCTTCATATCTTTTACCATTGAATTTATAATTGATTTTGTTGAGAGATTTTTTTCCAATTTATTATTTATATTAAATCCTCTTATATTTGTACTGCTTAAATTATTTTATAAAAGGCACTTCGATATTATTGATCCTAAATTCGAAGCATAACCACCAAATATGGCTTCATCTTCACGTTCCCCTATTACAATCTTTATCAAATGTCCTGCCAACATTGACAGTATTGAACTCGGATTCTGCACTAAACAAGAGTTTTTGTATAAACTATATTGTAGATCTATATGGATATTTTTGTGAGTTTAATAAAAGTGTTTCTTTTTTATTATTCCTGATAGTTTTGTTGCATTTTTCAAAATTATATTTCGAATTATATTTTATTTATTTTTAATTATTCCTGATATTGACTCTTCGATTATTATTATTATTATTATTATAGTATTGATTTTTTCCAATTATTTATGTGATGATTTTATCGGTTTGATTTTTCCCGCATATATAATGGCAGAAATTTGGTTTTCCCGCCTTATCATTGTATTTTCTATATACAACCTGCTTATAACTCTATGAAAATAAATTTCTCAAGTAAAATTTTGAATTATAGGATTTACTACATTTATGTTTTATCACACTAAAATTAATTTATAACGAAGTCTAATTGACGAAATTACGAAACTAATTATAGAAAAATAATATCATATGATATAATCTTATTTTAGTTAAAATTATAGAAATATTAACAAGATGTATATAAATAAAGTATATATCTATATTAATGAATCTGACTATAATATATACAAATATATTAATTAATCTATTTATACATCAATTTCTTTCAAATGTGATGCACAATTTGAGCTTATTTAATTACAAAATTAAATTATGAAACTATTTATAGAAATATTAACAAATTGTGTATGTACTACATACAACATGTTTTTGAATGAGTTGGATAGGGAGATTTGTGAAAGAAACTATTGTCTACCACTTATCTGATTATGAGATAATTCCAATTTCTAGGTTGAATTGACAATAATTATGAAATTAATTATAGTAAAAGTAGAATGTATTAATTGCCACAATATATTATGGATACAATATGTTTATAAATAAATGAAAATAAACTTTCAAATTAAAATATCGATATATGAGATTTAATATATTTGTTTTTAATTGCAATCTAATTAACAAAAATTACATAACTAAATATAGAAAAAATAATTTATGATATAATATTATTTTAGTTCAACAATACAAGTTCAATTGGAATATACATATTTCACAAAATATATATATATATATATATATATATATAATTGTTGAGAGAGATTGAATAGTAATATAGAGATAAGCGTAGATTGAGAAATATAAACGAGATGAATTTGACATTTAAATTTATAATTAAAAATATAACTTAGAATCGTTGATAGATAATTTTTTTGTTTTATTTACCTTATATAAATATTATTATAAATATAAAGTAATAAATACTCATTCATGTTAATAGATATTTGGATGATAAAATAATAATATTAAAGTAAAAATACACGTGCAACGCACGTGCGGGATTACTAGTTAAACTAAACAATAACGTTAATATTGTTACATTTTCCGATTTATGAAAACTTGACTCCTCTCAAGTAGAGATGTTCATTTTTCGAATCAATTCGCAATGCGATTCGACTCCAATTCAAATCTTAATTTCAAATTAGAATTTTTTAATTTCGAATCAAATTTTGAATATGAATGCTCGAATCGAATAACGAATTGACGGATTTTTTATTCCTGAATTCTGTTCAAAAATCCTAATTCGAGGTTCGATTCGGATGTCGATTTGTATTCATATTTCAATTAGAATTTGTGCATTGATCCGAGCTCAAATATAATTCAAATTTAATTTATATATTATATATTTTAAATATAATAATTGCATATGCAAATAAAAATAATATAATTAATTGATGTATGAAAAATATTTAGTTTCACATGGATATATAATAAAATTGTTGCAGTGAAATTATAGCATTGAACATAGCTAGTTTCATAATTCAATCTAATTTCAAAGTTTGAAGGATTTTTATTTAGTTTTTATAATGTCTTGTGATGTATTTAAACTTAAAAGAACAATTTTTTTAAATAAAAAAATAAACAACAATTTGCTTTTCATTTTGAGAGATTTAAGTCTCAAAAGTATTATATTTTTTAGTTTTGTAATATTATTAAAGCAACAATATAGTTTTGATAATTTAAGTGGTTTACTTATGCATTTGTTTCAATAAAGGGCTCATTTGTTAAAATAAAATTGAATTTTTTACTTAAAACAATATGGGTTTTGCATATGAACAATATGGGCTCGAACCCGAACCATTCCTAATATATCAACAAATTTGAATTTTTTTGAATGACTCGAATTCGATTCATTAATCGATATTTAATTCAAATTCGATTAAATCCAAATCAATTGTGATCGAATTTCGAATTGGGGTTTTAAAATGTTCGTATGATTAATTCAATTCAAGTAAATCGAAGAACTTGAAATTTGATTCGATGAACACCCATACTGTAAGTCCAAGCGGCTACGATAATCTAGAGGGGGGGTGAATAGATTATCTCCATCTTTTCGATTTTGCCCTCTTTTAACAATCGAATGCTCAAACAAAATAATAAAGGTGCGGAATGTAAACAACACACGTCGATTTAAAGAGGTTCAACCCACCTAGGGCCTAATCTCTCTACCACCAAAGTATATCAGGGATGGATTTGAAAAGAAAAAGAATTTTATTAATTACCAAAATTAATACAAATTCAACTTACAACACCTTGAAGAGCACCACACTCTTCTTCAACACCACCTTTGGAGATTACCACAATCTCCCTTTGAAGATTACCACAATCTTCCTTCAACGGCACCTTGTGAAGATTACCACAATCTTCAACCTTGAAGAATACCAAATTCTTCAACACCTCAATAAGAAGATTACCACAATCTTCTTGTACCTATCACCTAGATCATCCAAGTGTGCTCTTACCACAAGAACACTCACAAGGATATCTTGTGTTTGAATGATAACAAAAATCAAGATTACAACTCAATAATGAATATTACAATTTGAGTGCAAAGTGTAATCAAGAATAGCCTAGACCTCAAGGATGTGAAAGTGATAAGCTAGGCAAATTTACAACAAGAATAATAACAATGAAAGACCAAGTATTTGCTTGAAGTGTATCTTGTTGTGTTGTATCACAATTGTTTGTTTTGGTTGCTCCAAAACTTCCTCTATTTATAGGAGATGATTGATCAAGCATAGGCTCCTCTTGGGGATTGAAAATCTACATAAAAATACAATTAAAATCAAGAATATAGCTGTTAGAAATCAATCCCACAATTTAAGGAAAAATGTAGAAAACGGTCGAAATTTGTCATCAAAAGAAGATAGGCGACCGGTCGCACAGAAATAGACGTTAGAAAAATACACAGCAAAATAACACAGGGCGACCGGTCGACGTCTACCTCGACCGGTCGACCATCACCCCAACCGGTCCCCCTCATGGATTTTGCAAAGATCAAGTGTTCTGTTTCAAACACACTTGCAGTGCCGGTCGCACTGGGCGACGGTCGGCCGACGCCCTGCATGCACCGGCCGACCGCTTGTTTTGCTTCCGTCTCATTTTCTGTTTCTAAAAACATCTTCAGGTACGGGTTGCCCTATAGGGCGACCGGTCGACCACGAGACAGAAATATTGTCCAATTTTTGTCGAGAATAAAACTCAAGAAATACTCCGAAAATTTAGTAAAAACATTTTAAACCGATCGGGAGTATTAGGACAACATTTAGGAACCTTGTTTAGGAGTGAAAAAATCCATTGATATAAAATCATTAAAAGTGTTGTCCAAAAAATAAACTTGAGGAAATACTTCGGAAAATATTAAAACCATTTTAAATCATTTAGGAGTATTTGGACAACCTTTAAAAGCATTGTTTTGGTGACAAAATAAAATCATCAAAATTAAGATAAAAACATGTATCAAACAATCTCCCTTTTTGATGATTACAAACCAAAACAATTTTTACACAAACTAAGAGAGCAATTTTAGAAATGATTTTCCGGTAAAAACATTTGACCGTTTGGAAGCAAACAAAATTTTCAAAAATATTAAAGCAACCAAGTAGGGAGTAAATATTTTCAATAATAAGCACAAGCTCCCCTATCAACAAGCACATCAAAAATAATGTAAGAGCAATAATCCATAAGCTAAAAGCTTTAGCTTTTATAATTTGTTCAAGAGCTTATAAGCTCCCCTCACAAAACAACATTAAACAATAATATAAGTCCATCAAGCAACAATTGGACTAAGAACAAATCACAACTTATGGCTTTTATGAGCCATAGCTTATAGCTTTTATGACAAGCTTTTATTAGCTTCTTTGAGCTAATGAGCCAATATCCTGCTTTTTCTCCCCTTTGGAATCATCAAAAGAATGTTAGGATGGTGAAAACACCATACAATAATATTAAAGCGCCAAAGGGCGGTTTAATAACCGTTGAGCAATTAAGGCATAATAATCCAAGGAAAATTGGAGAATTGAAACATAAAAGATCCATAAGCTTATTAGTAAGCTAAAAACATGATTTCAAAAAGATTTTAAGACATTTTGAAGCAAGAGAATCATGTAGAAGTTGAAAGTTTCATTGCGATATTTCAACAAACACCTTGTGTGCGTGAAAAATAGAAGAGGTTGTATATAATCTTTGTAAATGGTTCAAGCCAAAAATTTTCATATCATCAATCAACCTCATTTCAAAGCTAAAAAAAATCATATGCACCATATGCAATAATTTGTTCATCAATTAAGAAGCTCAAAGTAGATTCTCAAGGGTTCAACTTGATTGAGATAGGCTAAGAATGATCAAGACATTACAAATGCCAAAAATTAGAACATATATCAAGTAAAAAGTCATGCTTTCAACAATACATGTATCAAATGTCCCAACATATCCAACTAAGCATAATGAACAAAGCAATAAAAGAAGCACTTTTACCATCAAGTACTTCATACCAATTATCAAACAATGTTTTAGAGTATTTTTACCATCAAATACTCCATCAAAGTCATGATCATTCACAAGTCATTATCAACTTGCAATTTTAACCCTTTAAGAAAAACAAGCAAATATCATTAGTACAAATAAGTTTTACAAAAGTTCATAAAAGTACAAAGCAACTTAAATGAAAATGCTAGAAAGTAAAGGAGATGGGGATATCAATCTTCGTCCGAAGAGAAGCAAGTTCCGGGTATGAGGTCCTTGATGAATTTCTTCAATTTGCCAATTGACTTCTTCAAACTAGAATTTTCCTTTTTCACAACCCGGAGCTCTTTTCTAAGAGAGGCCACATCTCTAAATGTTTCTCTTTCCACTTTGGCCATTCTCTCTTTGAGATTTAGATCTTCAACATCCAACTCGTCTTCATCTCCTTCCTCATTTTCTTCCTCCCTAATTTCTTGTTCATTTCCCACATTTTCTTCTTCATTTTCCTTTTTATTCCCCACATCATCTCCTTGTTCGTCAAACTCACCTCTTCCAATATCTTCAACCTCATTGTCATTAAAGAAATCATCCTGAGGTTGTTGTTGATGTCGGGCACGTCCCCTAGCGGCTTTGGTAGGAACCCGTGGTAAATGTCGTCGCATTCTTACCATTTGTAGAATGTTGGCATTATCAAAATCAATGTGACGAATTTCGGTATTCATTTCATTTTCCGGGTATCCCGATAAGTATAAGAGTCGGCAAATCAAATTTCCCAAGGTATATTTCTTCTTGGTAAGCTTTCTAGATTCCAACAAGCAATATACAAAAATTGCCCCATAATTTACTCTTTCTCCTCGAACAATCTTATAGGTGAGAAAGAGTTCGAGATTACTTGGAAGTTTTATTTCCTTTCCACAAACACAATAGGAGCAAATGATAGATATAATCCGATAATTTGGCGGCATTGCCGAGTATGTCACGGGATATACTCCTAAAAAAGGTTTTCACATCATCTAGTGAAACACCGAAAATGTTATCATCCCAATGGGCGCAATCCACATTGACTACTCCATCATTTGGCACGTTAAAGTGATCACAAATATCGCCAATGTCCATGAAAAATGCCTACCATTAACAAATGTGTGAAGTTCCAAAGGATTATCTATCGTAGCATCAACAATCCACATATTTGCATAGAAAAGTTTTATAAGCTCGTCATCATAGTGCAAACACGGATTATCCCAAAGTGAAACCCATCCTTGAATTTCAAAATAAGCTCTAATATCCGGAAATTCATCATGAAATGCTTGAAAACGAACCATACGAGTGCATGCAATTTTCTTATCATTCAATCCAATATTTTCATAATGTTCCTCCGCAAGTTTATTTAAAAATCGAAATCTATTAGCTCTAGAGGGAGGCTCGTAGAGGAGTGATAACTTACTAGAGTCCCAATGAATGCTCGATTTTGAAACCCCAAACTCTTAATTCGATAATCTCCTCTTCCGTAAGCCGATTTTGATGGTCTCTTTGTAGAATATCATCTTGTTGGGGATTGGAAGAAGATTCACCCCTTTGCCTCCTTCTCCTCTTTTGAGGATTTCGTTCGGTAGAATTTCTTGGAGGTGCCATATATGTGAAGTTCTTGCAAAAAAGAAGTGAATTAGCAAGAAAAATTTCAAGGATTGATGAAGAATTGAAGATTGTAGAAGAAAGGAATGAATGAAGAGCGTTATAGGGTTTTAGGGATTTAGCTCGTCTGTTTTGAAAAAAGAGGACGAGAAAGTTTTTAACTAGCAAAAAGGCCTGGGGGCGGCCGGTATGTATGGGGCGATCGGTCGATAATGACGCCGCCCTCGCTTTGACCGTCCCAGGTGATTTTTCTTTCTCCCGCAGTTTTCCAAAATTCGATTTTTCACCCCAAAAGTTTTAAAACTTTGCAAAAATATAAGTTTGGACTATATCCAACAAATATGGGTTTGGGAAAACATATAAACGATAAAATCGAGACTAAACACGTAGTGCCTTTTAAAAGAAAATATTTGCAAGATCAATTAGGGGCACTTAAGGGATCAAAATGAAATATCTTGAAAGATATGTGCATAAGCATAAAATCGAGTTTAAAGAAAATACGAGTAGACATACCTCGATGGTTTAAGAAACTTGATGACGTAATAGCCAATGAGTATGAAATATGTATCCTACACAATTCTTAGACAACATTTGCATAGAAAATACAAGTGTAGGCAAGTAATATGAGATATCAAAAAGAGCTTATGCTATAAGATTTCATAAGAGATAATAAGCCACATAAGTCTAATAAAATGCTCAAGAGTTTTAGAAAATCATGCAAGTCTCTCTTTTTTTTTTTTTTTTTTTTAAAAATTTTGAAACTCATAAATATATAAGAGACCTATATTAAAAATAAATACTTGAAGATCCATTTTGCAATTAAGACACAATTAAAAGTATGCATAGATTTAAAAATAAAATGCATATACAAATGGGGAGATACGGTTTACCAATTACGCCGTTTCCATGGGTTGTGTCTTTCCCATTGTTGATGATATCTTCCCATTGAGAAGTCACTTTGTTGATGATGACTTCTCCATTTCCAAGATTGGTTACCTTCCCATGGTTGATGGTTTCTTCTTCTTTGAAAATCATCTTGTTGATGATGTATTTGCCATTTCAAGGATTGTGTTCTTCCCATTTTTGATTATACGCTCTTCTTGGAAATTGGCTTTGTTGAGAGTAGTTTCTCTTCTTTGATCAAATGAAACGTTCATTTGATGTTTTCTTGGTGGCATGAATTTTCTCCGATTTTTGCTTTTCCGGGTACCTACTAGCACATTGTTTTGTGGTACCCTCATGTGTTTGGGTCCTTTAAGATTAGCTTTGAGACTTTTAGGTCTCCAACAATATTTAGAGCTATTTCTAGCCCGACAAGAATTAGCCGTATGACCCTTTTTGCCACAATAAAAACAAGTAATAATTCTAGGAGCATAATTACCAATATGCATAGTGACTTGATCCTTTTTCATATGATTAACAACATTAGGCTTATGATCAAGTCCCTTATCACAATTATGAATATCAACAATATTGGACATTTTATTGGTACTCAAGTTGGATTTTAATAAATCCTTTTTCATGCAATCAATATTCTCAACAAGAGTACTATTTTCTTTTTCAAGGTTTCTAACCTTGTTAAGTGTGGTGGTGTGAGCACATGATAGTGATTCATAAGAAGTAAATAAACTATCCTTATCATTTTTCAAAATATTGAATTCCTTTTTCAAATTTTTGTATCTAACAAGTAAGCTTTGGAATTCATTTTGAAGTTCATCATAATCATTTTGTAAATCACTATAATCATTTTGAATGACAATATCATAGGAAGTAGAGGGTTTAAGACATACCTCATTTTCTTCATTGACGCCCATAAAACAATATTCAACTTCTTCATAATTGGAAGTTGTAGGAGGCTTATTCCTTAGATTTGAGCTTGTATGATCTTGAGAAGTAGATGCTTTTGTTTGACTCCTTTCATTTGCAAATACTCCATAGATGGCTTCTAATTTTTGCCATACTTTATGTGCCGACTTTATTCCTACAATATGTTCATTTTCTAAATTAGTAAATGAACAATACAAAATATTTAAAGCCTTACCGTTTAAGGAGATGATTTTCTTTTCTTCATCATTGAGTTTTTTGAAGCCTTTTGAGGTGTATGGTGTATATTTCGTCGGAATGGATTCTCCATTAATGACGGTGTTCCAAATGTCGAACCCGCAACCTTATAGATAGCAATCCATTCTTTCTTTCCAAAAATTAAAATTCTTGGAATCAAATAGTGGTGGCTTGGTGGTGGAGTGCGGATAGATGAGCTTCGTCAGTAGCCGTCGATCGTTTCTCTTCACTCGCGATGTGAAACGAGCTTGCCAAAGAGTTTGGCTCTGATACCACTTGTAAGTCCAAGCGGCTACGATAATCTAGAGGGGGGGGTGAATAGATTATCTCGATCTTTTCGATTTTGCCCTCTTTTAACAATCGAATGCTCAAACAAAATAATAAAGGTGCGGAATGTAAACAACACACGTCGATTTAAAGAGGTTCAACCCACCTAGGGCTAATCCTCTACCCACCGTATATCAGGGATGGATTTGAAAAGAAAAAGAATTTTATTAATTACCAAAATTAATACAAATTCAACTTACAACACCTTGAAGAGCACCACACTCTTCTTCAACACCACCTTTGGAGATTACCACAATCTCCCTTTGAAGATTACCACAATCTTCCTTCAACGGCACCTTGTGAAGATTACCACAATCTTCAACCTTGAAGAATACCAAATTCTTCAACACCTCAATAAGAAGATTACCACAATCTTCTTGTACCTATCACCTAGATCATCCAAGTGTGCTCTTACCACAAGAACACTCACAAGGATATCTTGTGTTTGAATGATAACAAAAATCAAGATTACAACTCAATAATGAATATTACAATTTGAGTGCAAAGTGTAATCAAGAATAGCCTAGACCTCAAGGATGTGAAAGTGATAAGCTAGGCAAATTTACAACAAGAATAATAACAATGAAAGACCAAGTATTTGCTTGAAGTGTATCTTGTTGTGTTGTATCACAATTGTTTGTTTTGGTTGCTCCAAAACTTCCTCTATTTATAGGAGATGATTGATCAAGCATAGGCTCCTCTTGGGGATTGAAAATCTACATAAAAATATAATTAAAATCAAGAATATAGCTGTTAGAAATCAATCCCACAATTTAAGGAAAAATGTCTGCTGTCAAACGGTCAGAAATTTGTTGTCAAAAGATAGGGCGACCGGTCGCACAGAAATAGACGTTGGAAAAATACACAGCAAAATAACACAGGCGACCGGTCGACGTCTACCTCGACCGGTCGACCATCACCCCAACCGGTCCCCCTCATGGATTTTGCAAAGATCAAGTGTTCTGCTTTCAAACACACTTTGCGAGTACCGGCCGCACTGGGCGGCCGGTCGGCCGAACGGTCGACGCCCGACGCCGATGTCACGGTCGACCTGCTTGTTTTGCTTCCGTCTCATTTTCTGTTTCTAAAAACATCTTGGTACGGGTTGCCCTAGGCGCGCCGGTCGAATTCACGAGGCGAAATATTGTCCAATTTTTGTCGAGAATAAAACTCAAGAAATACTCCGAAAATTTAGTAAAAATATTTTAAACCGATCGGGAGTATTAGGACAACATTTAGGAACCTTGTTTAGGAGTGAAAAAATCCATTGATATAAAATCATTAAAAGTGTTGTCCAAAAAATAAACTTGAGGAAATACTTCGAAAAATATTAAAACCATTTTAAATCATTTAGGAGTATTTGGACAACCTTTAAAAGCATTGTTTTGGTGACAAAATAAAATCATCAAAATTAAGATAAAAACATGTATCAAACACATACTCTCAAGTACGTTCTTGTTTGGTGATACAAACGTACGTATTATAAGATAGGATGCATCTGTCTTAAATTACACAATCACATATAACTTAGGGATAATTACAAAAGATCTCTGAGGTTTGGGCTAATTACAAAAAAAAAAAAACAAAAATATTTTAAAATTACAAAAATCCCCCTCATGTTTGATTATGTCTTAAATTCACACTACAAGAAAACAAGAAAATTCCAACGGAAAAAATCTGTTGGAATTTGGCCAATTACCATTGGAATTACCGATTCCAACGAAAATTCCAACAATATATGCATCTTGGTAAAATGGCCGTTGGAATGGCAAAATTCCAATGGAAAAATATTCCAACGGTATTTATCCATTGGAATATACAACTGTTGGGAAAACTCCAACATATTTTCCAATACTAATTCCAACATAGTTAAACCATTGGAATTTAGTCCAATGGTATATTCGTTGGAAAAAACTCCAACGGTTATTCCAACGGAGTTATACCATTGTAATTTAATCCAATGGTAATTCCAATGATATATATCCATTGGAATATTCAATCATTTTATCTTATTGTCTAATATATTTAACTTCCCAGTAGTCCACCCATCATCAATTTGTCCCAAGTCAAGCACGTTTAACTATGTATTTTTAATATGATTGACTCGAGGAAGAAGATACATTTTATTGATATTGACAATACTATCAAATCTTTTAACCCCTACTGAAAATTTATAATGGTATTGGAGTTTCCAACGGAATTTTCCAACAACTTGTTGTACCATTGGAACTTACGTTGGAATTTTAAAAACTCCAACGAAAATTTCATCGATTCATTCCAATATTTTGACAAGGTTGCAGAAATCGCTAGGCGCTAGTCGGGCGGCAGCCGGGCGCCTAGGGCGCCTTGACCGCCTAGGGCGCCTTGACCGCCTAGGTGGCCGCCAAGAAACATCATGTTTTTTTTTTTTTTTTTTATTTTTTTGTATTTTGTCTGATTTATTCCGCCTAGACCCGATTTTGGCCGATTTTTTGGGCGGGCGCCTAGGCCGATTTTTGGTCTGGCCGATTTTTTCAGCCAATTTGAAAAAAATCGAATCGGCCTAGGGGCGCCTAGGCCGATTTTTACAACACTGCATTTTGATTACCGTTGGAATTTTTCTTAGAGTTTTCCAATGATATGTTTTAGCGATGGAATTTCTGTTGGAATTTTTAAAATTCCAACATTATTTCCAATAGTTTATTCCAATGATTTTATTACCGTTGGAATTATTGTTAGAATTTTCTATTGTTGTGATGTTGGAATTTCCGTTGGAATTTTAAATTCCAAAGGAAAATACGACAACTTATACCAACGGTTTTCTTTAGCGTTGGAATTTTCATTGGAATTTTCCAACGATATAATGTAGCATTGGAATTTCCGTTGGAATTGTAAAAATTTCAACTATTTTCTAATTCGTTGGAATTTTTTTGTTGGAATTTGATTGTTTTCTCGTAGTGTCAAGAGATGATTGTAATGAAATATTAGGGCGTTTTTGAAATATTTTTTGCTTATAAAGGGAGAAAATATAAGATAAATCAAACATCAAGAGTTCTTTTTTGCAATTTTTGAAAATTCTCGTTTTTGTTTTTGTAATTAGTCCGAAAATTGATTTTTTATTTATTTTTTACTATAATTTATACATTTAGTGTATATGCTCATATGTGATTGGAGTGTTCTATTTTTCATAAAATGGACCACTTGTCGGTGATACATACACTAAAATAAGTGTAGCATGAAATCAAAAAAGGACTATCTAACTATTATGATCTGAAATAATATAGAGTCCAATTATTTAAGGTAACCCTATAATACCCCAAAATCTATTAATACGCCCCTCTCATTAGTTAAAAAATACCACCAATGATACGACAGGGGAATTTCTAAATTGATCACCCACCAAATATACACCCCCCTTTTTAAAGAAAAACAAAACCTTAATCTTTAGTTAATTAACATTCAACTTTCTTCCTCAAATAAAAATAAAAACATTAACATTCAGCTTTCCAGTTTCTGCCTTACACATTTAATGCTTCAAATTATCATTTTCTTTGCCCATACTGTACATTTTAGTGCCAAGCAACCGTAGACGCATCATGAATCAACACAACAATGGCTACAACTTCATTTGACTTGCTCCACAATTTCCTCACGCGCCGTCGTGACACAAACTATCACACCCGTACATTCTCAAGTCGCGAAAAGCCCACTAAACTTTCCCGTTCCCCCTCCGGAAATTGTTGGTTTCAGGAAAATACCTTGGTTTTTGAAAAATGATGGCTTTCTAGGAGAGGGTGAGGAAGAAAGTGATTTCAAACTTAATATATGCACTACAACATAAATGACATTAGGTAACACAAATTTTGTAGCACTTTTTACATAAGGTACATATGTAGCACATGTTTGTAACACTTTTTACATTACATTATTTATGTAACACTTTTGTAGCACTTTATCAATATGTAACACTTATATGTAACACTTCTATATAAGTAACACTTTTTAAATATCACTTTTTTTTGTTATTTCTTTTGTAACGCAAATAGGTAACACTTTTATCAATATGTAACACTTATATGTAACACTTTTATATAAGTAACACTTTTTAAGTATTATTTGTTTTTGTTATTTCTTTCGTAACGCAAATAGGTATCACTTTATTTAAGAAGCACTCTTGGTGGCAACACTATATTTTATTGATTGTAACACTTTTTAAGCTATATTTTAGTAACACAAAATTATATAACTATCATTAAATCATGTCAAAGATTTATTTAATTAATTGATGTCACCAAACCTAAAAATTGTAGACATCATGTACTCTGTTTTTTGTTAACTGAATTTTTGTTTTCTTTTTACAAAGTATTTTGGTTTTGCTTTTATTTTTTTATTTTTTACGAAGGCAATTAATCTCGTCTTAATACCGACGAAAAATGCGCATGTATATAAATTATTATTATTATTTATTTAATTTTTAATTGTTACTAACGAAGACCAATTTCATCATTAACCTTTTTTTATATTTTTTTAATTTTTTTTAAAAAATTACCAATGAAAATTGATGTTGTCGGTAATTACTTAGGAATTTTTACCATTGGTAAATTATATTTTTGTTATTTTCTTTATTATCTTTTTTACTGTTAGAATTTTTTTATCTGTCGGTAAATTAATTTTATATTTTTACAGATTGAATATTTACCAGTTGATAAATTTATTTTATATATTTTTGATATTTTTAATTTGTTATGTCCTTTAATATATAATATAATATAATTTTCAAACTATATACTATACAATATAAAATTTGATATATATAGTGTATAATATAATTTAATACATATATTATAAAATATAATCTTTATTATATTATATATACATAATATATATATATATATATATATATATATATGTGTGTGTGTGTGTGTGTGTGTGTGTATGTGTATATATAAAACAAAGCAAAAGTTGTAATAAGAATCAACTTAGCTTAGTGGCAAATTGCCACTTTCATACATAACAGGTCATGAGTTCAAATCTACTTGGTGACAAAAAATAGTATTTCTACGAAGTGCTACAAAAAAGTGTTACATAAGATTCATATGTAACACTTTAGAAGTACTACAAAAAAGTGTTACATAAGATTCATATGTAACACTTTAGAAGTATTTTTTTTTGTAAAGTGTTACAAAAAAAGTATTACATAAGATTCATATGTAACAATTCAGAAATATTGCTTTAAAGTGTTACCAATAGAAAACTTAATGTAACACTCAGAAAAAGTGTTACTAAATGCTAATAAAAGTGATACCTTAGACTATAGGTAGTGCGCCATAAAAGTATTACCTATTGTCTATAGTAACATTTTATGGCCATTAGGTAACATTTTTTGAGTGTTACCTAATGTCATTTATGTTGTAGTGATGTTCTCATGGTATGTGAATGTGAAGTTTCCAGTTTTCAGTTGCTTTCCATTTTTTTTTTTTTTATTTTTTGGATGGGTTGTCTAAATTTACTCGTGTTATTGGTCTTTTAGTTAGTAGGCCATTATTTTCTGTCACAATGTTGTGATTGATTCCATTGAGTTCAATTTTTACTCTCTAATTTCTAAATCATCATGACATGGCATGTAGAATAATAGGTTAAATGTAGGAATTAGGATTATATGTGTTAATTTTAGTGGGTTTATGTTTTGGAGAAAGAAATTGGGATTTAATTGGGGAAGAGTAAATTGGGGAATGTTGGGGGTGCATGTATTAAGTAATTATTTAATTTTTTAAAGATAGGGCGTGGATATATGTACTATTAAGAGGAAGGGTATATCAATAGATTTTGTGGCCTGCTAAATGCTAATAGTGCATCCCTTTACTTAATTATACGCTACCGAATAATTTCTTTTCCATATATATTTCTAGTTTCATTTAGTAAGAAATAAATGCAGTAAACTTTCTTTGGAATAACTCTAAAATTCAATTATTTTCTAAAATCAATGAAAGTGAAAGACCACCAAGAATTAAATTTGGAAGGTGTACCCACAGAGAAACCAAATACGCTACTCGCAATAATTATTACAAAAACAACATTTGATAATCGCACATTGAACAAAAAAAAAAAAAATACAACATTCTTAACATAACCAAAACCTGAATGTAATAACAAATTAATTAACCACACATAAATCACTTAAAATTAATTAATTAGTCCCACCAAGCACACCCATAAGCTTCTTAATCTGCGCCACATCAAGGAACGTCGTCTTAGCCACCAACTCCGTCGGGAAATCATTCTTAAACAGCGCGAAATCGGTTATCTGCAGCCCCGGATTCTGGCCGCCGAAGCTCACGAACGCCACCGCCGGAGTCTTACCGGAATTTATCTGAAAATGGAGAAGCCCCTGTGGGAAAACCATTACATCCCCTTTATTCAACGTCTTCACGTAAACTTTATTATCAAACGACGATATAAATCCCGCAGTTATCGTCCCCTGGATCACCACCAGGATTTCTGACGCCGCCGGGTGGGTGTGGAGGGGAATAACGCCGCCGGCCGCCAGGTCGAGCCGGGCAATGGAGACTCCCAGCCCGTTCACGGCTGGGAACTGCTCGGCGAAGGCCGGCGTCACGGCGGCGCTGATTATGTCTTGGTGTTTCCGGTGGCGGCGAGGCCGTGGTAAACGAAGTCGTCTTCCGTTAGTGAGGAGGGTTTCTTGCAGGGGTAGTCGGCGGGGCCGGCGGGGAGGGAAAGGTCCGCCACGCAGAAATCTTGGACGAGGGCGGTGGAGGTGGCGAGGAGGAGGGAGAAGACCATGATGAAGAGATATGGAAGATACATTGTGTGTGCGTGTGTGTGTGTGTGTTCAAGTACGTACTGTTAGGAGATAGGGTTTGTGGATTGATGCAATTGTTGATAGGGTTTTGGGGGTGTTTAAATAGAGTGATATTTTTGTGCATGCATATATGGTTAGTGGCTAAGGGAAACGACACATTTTTGGGCTGTCACGGATCTTGTTCATCTCCATTTTGCACAAGGAAACAAGAACCCTCTTTTGCACATGTATTACAAAAGTTGAATTATTAGGCTAGTAGCTTGTATTTTACCGTTTTTGCAATGAGTGACATGATATGATTATAACACGATTACAAGAGATAAAAAGCACAATAGAATATGTTATGATATGATAGGACACAAATATGAAATTGAAAATTAACTAAGTTAAAATTACAATTATTGTTATATTTAAGATCAAATAAAATATATAACACAAAAACAGGATAGTGTGACACGAACACGACACAATGACACGATTTGCCACCCCTAGTTATTTTATGCAAAATTAAGTTTCATGGTAAAATTTGTAGATAATTAAGAAGATTCTGTTATTCCAAAATGGTGTTTCATCTTCTATTCTACTGCATGTACAGGTAATTGCACGTGCATGTTTTATATATTAATGGTTGTTAATTATATTAAAACCCACAAAGAAAGTGTAACTTTTGTTATCGTATTATAAAGGATTTTTTTTTGTATAATTAGGAATAATAGAGGAAGGGACACGCACACTCAAATGTGATCGAACCCGAATTGATCGCGCCCTCACAATACAAGTCTCTATCACTAGATCCCTATTACAAAGGATTTCACTCACATTTATGGAAGTATTTTGTTTAACGATCAAAAAGTACCCTTCCATTTTGATTGTATATATTTACTAGCCTCAATGCATATCAATAATATGAGTTATTATTCAAGTAATTAAGACAATTAGTAAATCTGATTTTTAATAAATTTCTTGAAATTACAATATTTAATAATGTTTAGTTTCCATCGTGAAAGACCATGGAATTCACGGTACAGCTCTCAATCTACGTCATATATATTTGCAATAATAGGAATTAATAATAAAAATGAAAGCAACTCTGGTTATGTCTTGCCCTTGACGGATTGAGATTTCCTGTTCTACTCTCATGCTCCACTCTCTATTCCATTGTATCGGATGAATGACACATGTACAAGATGAATACACAGTTGTACACATATTTTTCATCCAATATATAGTAATATGGAGTGTAACACGAACACTAGTGGACTAAGAGATCTGATCATCCCGCCATCCGCCATGTCAGATGTTGCAAACTCATGCAATTTGAATTTTCTCACTAAGTCATTTATACACCATATTATACATACGAGATTCCCTATTTCTCATGGTATATATATATATATATATATATTCTGTTTAGTAATTTAAATATATTATCATATTTATAAGATGATGTTTGAGTATATTGAAACAATGGAATACTGTAAAAAATAAAAGATCCCAAGTGCATATAGGCAAGATTAATTCTGCTAATCATCATATACCGAGATATGTCAATAACGATATTTTTGCAAAATCTGAATATGTGGTCCATGAATGTGATATGGGATGGGCGATAGGAAAAGGGGCATAAAAAGACATCTGATGCTCTCTGCAAGTAGCTTGAGATCATTTGGGAAGATTAGTTCTGGAAACAATTAAAATGTGTGGATCTTATGCTTTGCCTATCTTCTACGGCTTTTTGGGATGATTCTTTCAACGAGTAAACGAAATTTATTTTATTTTTGTAAATGTCGATTATGGAAAGAATTTCTATTTTAGGAATTCAAGCTTTCAAGTTATTATAATTCTTCTTTTTCCATTTTAATTTCCTCAGATTAAAAACAAGATCTCTATGAATATCAAGAAATGAATAAGCATATATGAATTAGAACAAATATCTCATTTTTTGTGTTTGAACTTGAGATTAATTTTTTGCTCATTCGTTTTCTCATTTTAAATAAGTTGGGAGTAGTGGTTGTAGGAGAGGTGATAAATATCAAAGAAGAAGAAAGAGTTCTCCTCCCGTAAGGAGTTTGGTCACCCCTAGGGTTTTCCGTTAGGGCTTCCTTTCGTCTCCCTGATTGCAGTGGTCTCGTCCGGCGTTTCACCCTCGTTTATGTTCCATTTATTTTCTTTTTCAACGTTCTCTTTCCCAGTAGTCTCTCAGGGCTATTGGCCGTCTTTTCTGTTTTTCTTAGGTTTTTGTTTTTAGTCTAGGGTTTTGTCTCTGATCTCTTTCTTGTGTCCTTCCTGCTCCTATCGTGTCTAGATCTTATGTTTTTCGACTTTTACAACCTTTTCATTTTCTATTTTGGTTTTTTGTGGGATAGGGTCTTCCTTCTACTATTGTCAATTGCACCTGGTTTGGTTTAATTGAGTTTTGTTTGGCTTTTTATCTATTTTCTTGCAGGTCGATCGCCCCAGCCATCTATCCATAACCGGTGAGATTCGTACGATTGAATAAGGTGGGTGAATGGAGGAACTAACTGATCGAAAAAGAGGTGGAAGTGGTAGATTTGGATGTGTTGGAGTCGACGACGAATAATTTACGTGATACTACATCTTATTGCCTAGTGGGTAAATTATTCACGGACAAATCATGGAAAGCCTATTATCTTATTGAAGTGATGAAGAAAGCATAGAAGCCAAAAGCTTCCGTCATGGCGAGTACTGAATAGGAGATTTTATTCTCTTCAGATTTGAGAGCATGGATAATAGGGAATGAGTTTTAGTAAACCAACCGTGGCATTACGATGTAGGCTTATTTACTATCAGGAGGCTAGAGGAGAATGATCAACCATTGATGGTGCAAATTACAACTTCAGCATTCTGGATTAGGGGCATATGATGTCAGGGGCCTGTATGAATGCAAATATGGCGAAAATTTTGGCTAAACAAATTGGAGAGATTGAACAACTTGATATATCTAATGAAGGATTATTCGAAAAGTTCTCGAGATTCAAAATTATGATTGATATCACAAATCCTCTCATCCGAGTTTTAACTGTCAAGGTTCAAGAGAAACAACTGATATTACCTTTGAAATATGAATCTTTCCCGACGTACTATTTTTGCTATGGTACAATTGACCATTTTTTCAGGAATTGCGACAGTTATGATCGAAACGAATGCATTGATACGACGAGTATGAAGTATGGCCCTTGGTTGAAGGCTTCCCCTTTAAAACGTACCAGTTAGCAAAAAGAGTTAACTACTCCCATGAACCACAACACAACCCGTAACCTATTCGGCAAAGAAACCTCTTCTCACTACAGCTCATCCCGCCATACCAGATTTCCCGCAAACCTTACCAAATGCCCAAACCTAAAGCATGTCTTCCTCCAAAATAAAGTACCAGATGACTAAGAGGGTGAGGAAGTGGTATCTCATCTTAATACCAAAATCCACCAATCTCTTGCATCACTGTCCTTAGCCTCAACTCCCACAAAAACCCACAAACAAAATTAAACCAATAACCAACTCCAACTAACCTATCTTATAATCACTAGCCAGGCCTCAATTGATCCTACTCAAAAGTCGAAACCCCACAAGCAAATTAAATCATCTGAAAAACCAAACATACAATTCATTGTGTATGTCGAATCCCCAGCATTCCAACCACAATCCAATACCATACATATCCTACCTTCTGCCAATAAAAACACCATTAAACTGACCCACAAACATCCTACAGCTACACAAATTGAACATATTCCTCCCCCTACAAAAAGCCCTACATCTCCCGAAATCCGCACTTTGTCAACCCACGAAACCAAAACCAAACTTAAAAACATATGGACCCGACTCAAGCAAATAATCCCCACAAAAAAACAACCAATACCTACACCCCTTCCAAACGACCAATCAAGCCTCAAAACCAAGTTTCACTGGAAAGTGAGAATGATCAATCAAAGCGAGCCCATGAATTTGGATTATTTGATGTTCCATGCAAATTCTTTTCAACGATGGAGGTTTCAAATAGGCAACCCCGTTGATCGTAATGAGTTGCCTCAGTTGGAATTATCGGGGGCTTGGGAACCCGCTGATAGTTTGGGTGTTTAAACGTCTTATATATCAGGAAGATCTCTCATTTATTTTTCTTATGGAAACCAAACTGCTTTCTTCGGAAATAAATGACATTTTTAAGGATTATTATCTCGGAGAAATGTATGTTGTGGAGTGTGATATATCTTTGGGAAGTAGACGAGGAGGTTTGTGTTTGTTCTGGAAAAGTAAATACGAGTTTAAGCTATTGTCTACATCCTTTCACCATGTTGATGGATTAGTTGGAGATGGAGTGCGTAATTGGAGATTATCTGGAATATATGGGTGGCCGACTGACCGTGAGAAATAGCAAACTTGGAACTTATTAAGGGATCTTGCGGAGTCGCTCATTTCAAATGGCTTTGCTTTGGCGATTTTAATGAGATACTTTATAATTTTGAGTAAATCGGTGGCCGAATAAAATATGAAAAAAAGATGGAGAAATTCCACAAAGCACTATGTGACTCCCGACTTGACGATCTGGGCTATGATGGGTTTACGTTTACATGGATGAATGGACTGTAAGTCCAAGCGGCTACGATAATCTAGAGGGGGGGTGAATAGATTATCTCCATCTTTTCGATTTTGCCCTCTTTTAACAATCGAATGCTCAAACAAAATAATAAAGGTCAAAGGTGCGGAATGTAAACAACACACGTCGATTTAAAGAGGTTCAACCCACCTAGGGCCTAATCCTCTACCACCCCGATATATCAGGGATGGATTTGAAAAGAAAAAGAATTTTATTAATTACCAAAATTAATACAAATTCAACTTACAACACCTTGAAGAGCACCACACTCTTCTTCAACACCACCTTTGGAGATTACCACAATCTCCTTTGAAGATACCACAATCTTCCTTCAACGGCATCTTGTGAAGATTACCACAATCTTCAACCTTGAAGAATACCAAATTCTTCAACACCTCAATAAGAAGATTACCACAATCTTCTTGTACCTATCACCTAGATCATCCAAGTGTGCTTTTTACCACAAGAACACTCACAAGGATATCTTGTGTTTGAATGATAACAAAAATCAAGATTACAACTCAATAATGAATATTACAATTTGAGTGCAAAGTGTAATCAAGAATAGCCTAGACCTCAAAGATGTGAAAGTGATAAGCTAGGCATTCAATTTTACAACAAGAATAATAACAATGAAAGACCAAGTATTTGCTTGAAGTGTATCTTGTTGTGTTGTATCACAATTGTTGTTTTGGTTGCTCCAAAACTTCCTCTATTTATAGGAGATGATTGATCAAGCATAGGCTCCTCTTGGGGATTGAAAATCTACATAAAAATACAATTAAAATCAATCCATTTAGAAATCAATCCCACAATTTAAGGAAAAATGTTCAAACGGTCCGAAATTTCTTTGTCCCGTCGCACGAGAGGCGTTGGAAAAATACACAGCAAAATAACACGGGCGGCCGTCGCGTCTAATGGTCGACCATCACCCCAACCGGTCCCCCTCATGGATTTTGCAAAGATCAAGTGTTCATTTCAAACACACTTCAGTTTCTCAGGCGACATCGATCGACGCCCAGCGGCCGGTCGACATAGCTTGTTTTGCTTCCGTCTCATTTTTACATTTCTAAAAACATCTTGTACGGGTTGCCCTATGGGGCGTCGGTCGATTACCACGGCAGAAATATTGTCCAATTTTTGTCGAGAATAAAACTCAAGAAATACTCCGAAAATTTAGTAAAAACATTTTAAACCGATCGGGAGTATTAGGACAACATTTAGGAACCTTGTTTAGGAGTGAAAAAATCCATTGATATAAAATCATTAAAAGTGTTGTCCAAAAAATAAACTTGAGGAAATACTTCGGAAAATATTAAAACCATTTTAAATCATTTAGGAGTATTTGGACAACCTTTAAAAGCATTGTTTTGGTGACAAAATAAAATCATCAAAATTAAGATAAAAACATGTATCAAACAATCTCCCCCTTTTTGATGATTACAAACCAAAACAATTTTTACACAAACTAAGAGAGCAATTTTAGAAATGATTTTCCGGTAAAAACATTTGACCGTTTGGAAGCAACCAAAATTTTCAAAAATATTAAAGCAACCAAGTAGGGAGTAAATATTTTCAATAATAAGCACAAGCTCCCCCTATCAACAAGCACATCAAAAATAATGTAAGAGCAATAATCCATAAGCTAAAAGCTTTAGCTTTTATAATTTGTTCAAGAGCTTATAAGCTCCCCCTGTCACAAAACAACATTAAACAATAATATAAGTCCATCAAGCAACAATTGGACTAAGAACAAATCACAACTTATGGCTTTTATGAGCCATAGCTTATAGCTTTTATGACAAGCTTTTATTAGCTTCTTTGAGCTAATGAGCCAATATCCTGTTTTTCTCCCCCTTTGGAATCATCAAAAAGAATGTTAGGATGGTGAAAACACCATACAATAATATTAAAGCGCGCCAAAGGAACGGTTTAATAACCGTTGAGCAATTAAGGCATAATAATCCAAGGAAAATTGGAGAATTGAAACATAAAAGATCCATAAGCTTATTAGTAAGCTAAAAACATGATTTCAAAAAGATTTTAAGACATTTTGAAGCAAGAGAATCATGTAGAAGTTGAAAGTTTCATTGCGATATTTCAACAAACACCTTGTGTGCGTGAAAAATAGAAGAGGTTGTATATAATCTTTGTAAATGGTTCAAGCCAAAAATTTTCATATCATCAATCAACCTCATTTCAAAGCTAAAAAAAATCATATGCACCATATGCAATAATTTGTTCATCAATTAAGAAGCTCAAAGTAGATTCTCAAGGGTTCAACCCAATTGAGATAGGCTAAGAATGATCAAGACATTACAAATGCCAAAAATTAGAACATATATCAAGTAAAAAGTCATGCTTTCAACAATACATGTATCAAATGTCCCAACATATCCAACTAAGCATAATGAACAAAGCAATAAAAGAAGCACTTTTACCATCAAGTACTTCATACCAATTATCAAACAATGTTTTAGAGTATTTTTACCATCAAATACTCCATCAAAGTCATGATCATTCACAAGTCATTATCAACTTGCAATTTTAACCCTTTAAGAAAAACAAGCAAATATCATTAGTACAAATAAGTTTTACAAAAGTTCATAAAAGTACAAAGCAACTTAAATGAAAATGCTAGAAAGTAAAGGAGATGGGGATATCAATCTTCGTCAGAAGAGAAGCAAGTTAATGGGTATGAGGTCCTTGATGAATTTCTTCAATTTGCCAATTGACTTCTTCAAACTAGAATTTTCCTTTTTCACAACCGGAGCTCTTTTCTAAGAGAGGCCACATCTCTAAATGTTTCTCTTTCCACTTTGGCCATTCTCTCTTTGAGATTTAGATCTTCAACATCCAACTCGTCTTCATCTCCTTCCTCATTTTCTTCCTCCCTAATTTCTTGTTCATTTCCCACATTTTCTTCTTCATTTTCCTTTTCATTCCCACATCATCTCCTTGTTCGTCAAACTCACCTCTTCCAATATCTTCAACCTCATTGTCATTAAAGAAATCATCCCGAGGTTGTTGTTGATGTCGCACGCCCCCTAGCGGCTTTGGTAGGAACCCGTGGTAAATGTCGTCGCATTCTTACCATTTGTAGAATGTTGGCATTATCAAAATCAATGTGACGAATTTCGGTATTCATTTCATTTTCCGGGTATCCCGATAAGTATAAGAGTCGGCAAATCAAATTTCCCAAGGTATATTTCTTCTTGGTAAGCTTTCTAGATTCCAACAAGCAATATACAAAAATTGCCCCATAATTTACTCTTTCTCCTCGAACAATCTTATATGTGAGAAAGAGTTCGAGATTACTTGGAAGTTTTATTTCCTTTCCACAAACACAATAGGAGCAAATGATAGATATAATCCGATAATTTGGCGGCATTGCTCAAAAGTATGTCACCGGGATATACTCTAAAAAGGTTTTCACATCATCTAGTGAAACACCGAAAATGTTATCATCCCAATGGGCGCAATTCACATTGACTACTCCATCATTTGGCACGTTAAAGTGATCACAAATATCGGCCAATGTCCATGAAAAATGCCTACCATTAACAAATGTGTGAAGTTCCAAAGGATTATCTATTGTAGCATCAACAATCCACATATTTGCATAGAAAAGTTTTATAAGCTCGTCATCATAGTGCAAACACGGATTATCCCAAAGTGAAACCCATCCTTGAATTTCAAAATAAGCTCTAATATCAGGAAATTCATCATGAAATGCTTGAAAACGAACCATACGAGTGCATGCAATTTTCTTATCATTCAATCCAATATTTTCATAATGTTCCTCCGCAAGTTTATTTAAAAATCGAAATCTATTAGCTCACAGAGGAGGCTCGTAGAGGAGTGATAACTTACTAGAGTCCCAATGAATGCTCGATTTTATTTGACTCTTAATTCGATAATCTCCTCTTCCGTAGTTTCGATTTTGATGGTCTCTTTGTAGAATATCATCTTGTTGGGGATTGGAAGAAGATTCACCCTTTGCCTCCTTCTCCTCTTTTGAGGATTTCGTTAATAGAATTTCTTGGAGGTGCCATATATGTGAAGTTCTTGCAAAAAGAAGTGAATTAGCAAGAAAAATTTCAAGGATTGATGAAGAATTGAAGATTGTAGAAGAAAGGGAATGAAGATATTGTTATAGGGTTTTAGGGATTTAGCTCGTCTGTTTTGAAAAGAGGACAAAAAGTTTTTAACTAGCTTTTAAAAAAAAGGCCTGGGGCGACCGGCCGAGGTAGTATGGGGCGGCCGGTCGATGTGCGATGAGCGGGTCGCCCGCTATAATTGTTTATAAACCGTCTAGGTGATTTTTCTTTCTCCCGAGTTTTCCAAAATTCGATTTTTCACCCCAAAAGTTTTAAAACTTTGCAAAAATATAAGTTTGGACTATATCCAACAAATATGGGTTTTGGGAAAACATATAAACGATAAAATCGAGACTAAACACGTAGTGCCTTTTAAAAGAAAATATTTGCAAGATCAATTAGGGGCACTTAAGGGATCAAAATGAAATATCTTGAAAGATATGTGCATAAGCATAAAATCGAGTTTAAAGAAAAATACGAGTAGACATACCTCGATGGTTTAAGAAACTTGATGACGTAATAGCCAATGAGTATGAAATATGTATCCTACACAATTCTTAGACAACATTTGCATAGAAAATACAAGTGTAGGCAAGTAATATGAGATATCAAAAAGAGCTTATGCTATAAGATTTCATAAGAGATAATAAGCCACATAAGTCTAATAAAATGCTCAAGAGTTTTAGAAAATCATGCAAGGTCTCTCTTTTTTTTTTTTTTTTAAAAAATTTTGAAACTCATAAATATATAAGAGACCTATATTAAAAATAAATACTTGAAGATCCATTTTGCAATTAAGACACAATTAAAAGTATGCATAGATTTAAAAATAAAATGCATATACAAATGGGGAGATACGGTTTACCAATTACACCGTTTCCATGGGTTGTGTCTTTCCCATTGTTGATGATATCTTCCCATTGAGAAGTCACTTTGTTGATGATGACTTCTCCATTTCCAAGATTGGTTACCTTCCCATGGTTGATGGTTTTCTTCTTCTTTGAAAATCATCTTGTTGATGATGTCTTTGCCATTTCCAAGGATTGTGTTCTTCCCATTTTTGATTATACGCTCTTCTTGGAAATTGGCTTTGTTGAGAGTAGTTTCTCCTTCTTTGATCAAATGAAACGTTCATTTGATGTTTTCTTGGTGGCATGAATTTTCTCCGATTTTTTGCTTTGCGGGTACCTACTAGCACATTGTTTTGTGGTACCCTCATGTGTTTGGGTCCTTTAAGATTAGCTTTGAGACTTTTAGGTCTCCAACAATATTTAGAGCTATTTCTAGCCCGACAAGAATTAGCCGTATGACCCTTTTGCCACAATAAAAACAAGTAATAATTCTAGGAGCATAATGACCAATATGCATAGTGACTTGATCCTTTTTCATATGATTAACAACATTAGGCTTATGATCAAGTCCCTTATCACAATTATGAATATCAACAATATTGGACATTTTATTGGTACTCAAGTTGGATTTTAATAAATCCTTTTTCATGCAATCAATATTCTCAACAAGAGTACTATTTTCTTTTTCAAGGTTTCTAACCTTGTTAAGTGTGGTGGTGTGAGCACATGATAGTGATTCATAAGAAGTAAATAAACTATCCTTATCATTTTTCAAAATATTGAATTCCTTTTTCAAATTTTTGTATCTAACAAGTAAGCTTTGGAATTCATTTTGAAGTTCATCATAATCATTTTGTAAATCACTATAATCATTTTGAATGACAATATCATAGGAAGTAGAGGGTTTAAGACATACCTCATTTTCTTCATTGATGCCCATAAAACAATATTCAACTTCTTCATAATTGGAAGTTGTAGGAGGCTTATTCCTTAGATTTGAGCTTGTATGATCTTGAGAAGTAGATGCTTTTGTTTGACTCCTTTCATTTGCAAATACTCCATAGATGGCTTCTAATTTTTGCCATACTTCATGTGCCGACTTTATTCCTACAATATGTTCATTTTCTAAATTAGTAAATGAACAATACAAAATATTTAAAGCCTTACCGTTTAAGGAGATAATTTTCTTTTCTTCATCATTGAGCTTTTTGAAGCCTTTTGAGGTGTATGGTGTATCTTTCGTAGGAATGGATTCTCCATTAATGACGGTGTTCCAAATGTCGAACCCGCAACCTTGTAGATAGCAATCCATTCTTTCTTTCCAAAAATTAAAATTCTTGGAATCAAATAGTGGTGGCTTGGTGGTGGTGGGTCGGATAGATGAGCTTCGTTCGTAGCCGTCGATCGTTTCTCTTCACTCGCGATGTGAAACGAGCTTGCCAAGTTTGGCTCGATACCACTTGTAAGTCAGCGGCTACGATAATCTAGAGGGGGTGAATAGATTATCTCCATCTTTTCGATTTTGCCCTCTTTTAACAATCGAATGCTCAAACAAAATAATAAAGGTGCGGAATGTAAACAACACACGTCGATTTAAAGAGGTTCAACCCACCTCAACTAATCCTCTACCACCCAAAGATATATCAGGGATGGATTTGAAAAAAGAAAAAGAATTTTATTAATTACCAAAATTAATACAAATTCAACTTACAACACCTTGAAGAGCACCACACTCTTCTTCAACACCACCTTTGGAGATTACCACAATCTCCTTTGAAGATCACCACAATCTTCCTTCAACGGCACTTGTGAAGATTACCACAATCTTCAACCTTGAAGAATACCAAATTCTTCAACACCTCAATAAGAATATTACCACAATCTTCTTGTACCTATCACCTAGATCATCCAAGTGTGCTCTTACCACAAGAACACTCACAAGGATATCTTGTGTTTGAATGATAACAAAAATCAAGATTACAACTCAATAATGAATATTACAATTTGAGTGCAAAGTGTAATCAAGAATAGCCTAGACCTCAAGGATGTGAAAGTGATAAGCTAGGCAAATTTACAACAAGAATAATAACAATGAAAGACCAAGTATTTGCTTGAAGTGTATCTTGTTGTGTTGTATCACAATTGTTTGTTTTGGTTGCTCCAAAACTTCCTCTATTTATAGGAGATGATTGATCAAGCATAGGCTCCTCTTGGGGATTGAAAATCTACATAAAAATATAATTAAAATCAAGAATATAGTGTTAGAAATCAATCCCACAATTTAAGGAAAAATGTCCATTTGTCAAGCGGTCGAGAAATTTGTTGTCAAAAGATAGGCGGCGTTGACCGTCGAGAAATAGGCGTTGAAAAATACACACAAAAATAACACAATGCGACCGGTCGACGTCTACCTCGACCGGTTGACCATCACCCCAACCGGTCCCCCTCATGGATTTTGCAAAGATCAAGTGTTCATTTGTTTCAAACACACTTGCAGTGCTGGAGTCGCACAGGCACCGGTCGGCCGTCGATCGGCCGATTCGCCCGGCGGCCGGTCGACTGCTTGTTTTGCTTCCGTCTCATTTTGTTTCTAAAAACATCTTGTGCGGGTTGCCCTATATCATTGCCGTCGACCACGAGACAGTAAATATTGTCCAATTTTTTTGTCGAAAATAAAACTCAAGAAATACTCAGAAAATTTAGTAAAAACATTTTAAACCGATCGGGAGTATTTAGGACAACATTTAGGAACCTTGTTTAGGAGTGAAAAAATCCATTGATATAAAATCATTAAAAGTGTTGTCCAAAAAATAAACTTGAGGAAATACTCCGGAAAATATTAAAACCATTTTAAATCATTTAGGAGTATTTGGACAACCTTTAAAAGCATTGTTTTGGTGACAAAATAAAATCATCAAAATTAAGATAAAAACATGTATCAAACATGGACATGATGGAGTGAATAATATCGAAGAGTGACTCGATAGGTGCATCGAGAATCAGAAATGGATCACCCTATTCCCTGATTACATGGTGTCTCATCTACCACGAGTAGCGTCGAATCACTGCCCGATTCTCATTGTATGGAATAGGATCCGAGGAAGGAGGCAACACGAAGGAAACCAAAAACATAATATCTTTCGGTTTGAATCTATGTGGTTAAACGACACATCATGTAAGAAGGTTATTGAAGATATTTGGGCTAATGGAGGTGTAGGGGCTGATATTAAAAAATTTCAAGACAAATTGCAACTCTGTAGCTCTACCCTCATTATGTGGGAGCAACACACTTTGGAAACATCACTAAGCAAATAAAGGATTGTGAGTCGAAATTGGAATAGGGGCATGCTTACTTTAGTTAAGATGTCGACACAAGGGATATGTAGATGATAGAAGAACATCTACGTGATCTCCTTCTAAAACAGGAAAAGATGTGGCATCAACGAGTACTGACCAACCAATCGGATAAAAGATGGGGATCATAACACAACTTTTTTCCAGAGAATCGCTAACAAAAGGAAAGCTCATAATAATATTGAAACAATTAAAGACCAGTCATGGAATTGGATTGAAGATAACCAAATAATCGAAGGGATGTTTTTGGATTATTTTACCACCCTATTTTCGGCTGAACCTCATTTGGAATTGAGGCAATGTGTCATACCAAACTCTTGGTTTTGTTTCAATCCATACAAAGCTTCCTTGAGCCTGTAGATTTTATCTCCAATAGTTTTCTGCTCAAAACTTGGAGGTTGCTCCACATAGACTTCTTCTTTCAAAAGTCCATTAAAAAATGAACTCTTCACATCCATTTGATAAACAGTGAAGTTCTTGTATACAACATAAGCAAGAAACATCCTAATTGCTTCCAATCTAGCAACAGGAGCAAATATTTCATCAAAATCTATACATTTCTCTTGGCAATACCCTTTGGCTACCAATCTTGCTTTGTTTCTTACATCATATCCCTCCTCATGATTCATCTTGTTTCTAAATACCCACTTAGTACCAATAACATTTTGGTGGGTAGGCCTTTGCTTGAAACACAGTGTCTGTCATCCATTGCTTGAAACACATCTTTTGGCTCTATTTGGGAGATGAAATAAGTAAACATAGCTTCATGTTGAGCTCTGGATCTGGTTCTTACTCCATCTCTAACATTTCCAATGATTAACTCAGGTGGATGGTCTCTCAGCCATCTCACATCTGGTTGGAGTAAGTCTGATGGGTTCAGTCATCTCGCAACTAAGATATCTTGAACAACTTCTTCATCATCATTCAGTTGCAGATCTTCCAACTGTCTCTGGGATTCAGCTCAACATAGGGACTCTTATGAATAGTTGGTTGATTCTTCTTTTCAGCTAAGTCATCTATGTCTTCTCCATTTACATTGGGTTCATCAAAAATCACATGGATAGACTCTTTTGTAACCATAGTCCTTTTTTTCAACACTCTATAAGCTTTACTCTCAACTGAGTATCCCAGAAAGATACATTCATCAGCTTTAACATCAAATCTTTTAAATTATCATTGTCGTTGTTGTGGATGAAGCACTTGTATCTAAAGATTCAAAAATATCCAACATTTGACTTCCTCCATATCCAAATTTCATAGGGAGTTTTGGACAATTGCCTGTTAATCATACAACTGTTCTGAGTGTAGCAAGTAGTATTAATGGATCAGCCCAAAATTTCTTAGGCAAACCAACTTCAGCTAACATAGTTCTTGCAGCTTTTTGAGGGTTCTATTCCTTCTTTCAGCTACTCCATTCTGCTGTGGAATTCTTGCAGCTGACAACTCATGAGCAATACCATTTTCAACACAATACTGAGTTATATTCATGTACAAAAGAAATGAATGCCTAGTATCATTTATCAATGTACAATAATAGCCATTTTCCAGGTGATTAACAATTCGAATATTTTATATTCTATGATATTTTATCTGATGCTAAAATTCATGTACAAACACCATGTGTACAATATTTAAACCAACTTTAAAAGAGGGAATGCAAGTCATATGAACAAGCTACGAATAAAAAAGGCACTTTTGCGCCCCCGGGGGCATAGACGAGTTGGAAAGGCCTGAGGTGACGTAGGGAGAATTCCTCCGCCAACACAGGCTTGAGTCCCATGTGGAACAGATTCTCATCAAAACATTGTGGGGTCTTTTTTTGGGTCATATCTTGTTGGTTATCTTCCTTAGGTCCCACTCGTGCACATCCCTCAAGGGGCCTCTGACACAAACAAGTCTAGGACAAGTCAAGCGCAAGCCTGGAACGTTGATTATCAAAAAAAAAAAAAAAGAATTTACTTCTCACTGCTAACCAGAGTCTACTTATAATTAATACAATTTAGTAGTCCTTAACTAAATGAAAAACACCCCCAAGGGTTGGCCTAGTGGCCTTGAGGTTGCAATTGCACCTAAAGGTCATGGGTTCGAACCTTGACTATTGTGGAGTGGGGGGTCGGGGTTTGCCGCTCCTCCCTCCCAGAGAATAAGATCATCCCTGGGAAGGACGGATGTCCCATAGTCCGAAGGAAGTGTGGGATCTGTGCCTCCAACTGATGTGTGGATACTCTGGGTCGTCAAAAAAAAAAAAAACTAAATGAAAAACTATTTTAAAAAGCTAATTAAAAAATTAAGGGCCTCATCCTTGTTACCAAATCTTCTACTCTAATAAATACTTAGTATTATATAACTAACTTCCTTTGACCAAGCGGTCAACCAACATTACCAAACAATAACATAATACACACTCATTCATTTAAAAACAAGATTAATGGAGGTCTGTTTGGTGCACCTCCTAAGTCCTAACCAACCGGAAAAGGGTTAGGGATTACCTTTCTGTATGGTATAAAATGTTCTCTACTTGTCTTAAGTTGTCTTATTCATTGTCAAATCAACTCAATTGAAAGAGTATATGGTACCAATATATTTGAATGTATTATAAGTTTGCATTATTTCTTAAGGGGCTTTTGATATTACAGGTGTCCATATCTAATATACGTGACATAATTATATGAATGGAATGTGAGTGTCACGGGATCCAAAATAATTAAAACTTACTAAGAATGTCAAAACAAGAAAATACAAAGTTTGTAATTAACAAAGCCTAGAAGCCAAGTTGTGTGCCCTTAGAACGGGTCAATTTTTGGTGATAATGTATGAGCCATCTTCATTTCTGGATGAACGTAAAATTTTAAACTTAATTATCTAATTTCTCATTTAGCCGATCGAGCTTAAAATAAGTTTATGAATTATTTAGCAACATAAACACAAAATCATCATCCACCCTAGTCCCTAGACTTATTTAAGAGATCATATACATAAGCTCATTCATCTTATAACATATTTCTAGTAGTTATAGAATACGGTAAAAATTCACTTTACCCTCTTGTACTATTGTTATTGTATTAATTAACCCCCTTTTCAATTCAAATACTCCCTTAAATTAATAATAGTTTTATTGATAGACAAAAATATCCTTAATTCAGAATTAAATATTAAATTTAATTTCCATATATAAACTATAGCCCCCTATGATTAAATATCAATTAGTCTAATTTTAAATTCTGTTCAAAACTAATTTTATAAGTAAAATTAATCTTAAATTTAACTTAAAATAAATAATTTAAAAAATATAACTTTAATATTTTAGAGAAATCACATCATTATTTTTTGAAATATAAACATAAGGTTTTATTATTGTTATATTTAGTATATAGTTTTCTTAGTAAATAAGTAATAATGTTTGAATCAAATTAACACATATTATTTAACAGTACATATATTTATATTATGTATGGTGCACATATGTAACTGAAATATGTTAATGGATGGAATAACAATTGAAATTATTTATTATGTGTGAAATAGAAATTAATATTGCACAATAAATGAGAAAAACATTGTAAAATATTAATACAATTAAGAATTGAGTGAACAAATACTAAAAATTAGAATCTAAACGATGCTTTCTAAAACAACATAATGTAAATTATATTTATGTGAGATAATATATTTATTAAAAAAATATGTTTTCTATATTAGTTATATTATATATTTATTAATTTATTTATTCTCAATTGAATTAATATTAGTGCTAAATAAAAGTAAATCAAATTATTTAGTTGTCAAGAGTATTATAAGATTTTTCGTTTAATAGTTTAAAATGTTTATTTTTTTGTTGATAACTAAACTTCGATATTAGTTAATATGTTGTACCTATATCACATCTTATTTAATATAAATATTTAAGAGATCAATTAATATATGAAATTTTAATAATTACCTTTTAAAGTAAAGTTATACACATATAATGATAATGATATATTTTGCTCTTTAAGGAGCTTATAAGCTTTCAATTTTTTTTTTGATCTTATAAGTTAATTCCAAAAAATATTTAACTCTTGTACTTTTAAAAAACTATTATGCAGTTTATAAATGTTTTAGAAATATTGTAAACTCACCCATGCATCTTGTTTAGTGTGAGTTTTGCATGTATTTTAGGGCATATTTATGGCTATAATTGTTTATAAACATGCAATAACTCATATGAAATGATATATATTCGCTCTTTGTGGAAAAGGTATTATGTTTTGCTCGTTTTGTAGGTATTTAACGATATTTGGAGTAATTTTGTGACAAATACAAGCATTGCGACCTAGAAGCATCAAGAATCGAGCGATTACACCCAATTGGAATCCAATTATATTGAGTCTAGAGTCATAGTAATGATTCGTGTGTCAAAAGAAGCATGGATGATCAAACAACGAGGGGATTTATCTCAAGGAACGTTCAAATGCGTCTGGAATTTCCAGCACTGGCAGGGTTTAGTAATTTGGTCATAACTCTCTCTACAAAATTGATATTGAGCTGATTCAAGTGGCTACGGAAAGCTAAGAGAGAGGGCTACAACTCTTATGAAGACCTCATAAGAAAATATGGACGTTTTTGTGACGCACGGGCTGGTCTTGCTCTAGAACACGACCCGTGCGCCTTTCAGCTGTTTGACAATTTATGCGGCACCCAGCACGGGGTGGGCGTGCTCTAGGTGCACGGCCCATGCGTCTATGCGGGAAAACAGAGTTTGACAGATTTTTGAACTAGATTTTGACCCAAATGAAGTACAAATAGAGACGGGGTGGCCACAGACAAGGAAACACTGATTTTTACCCTAGAAACCAGAGAAAAGAGCAATTTCCCACCGGAGATTCGGAGAGATCGATCAAGACCGCAACCACACATTCGAGGATTGTAGATAGATCGAGAGATCGTCATCATCCCCGAGTTCACTCATTCCATAGTATCATTATTTTCAATTAGTTTAGACACGAACTTTAATAATTTGTCTATGGATTATTTCTTTTATATGTCTGGCTAGACACTTTGTGATTCCCGGGCTTGGGAGTAGGTTAATGGATATTTTTGTTTGATGATTCATTGCAATCAAAGTTAATGTTTTCCAACTCTATTCAAGTATTTTGCTTTAATTCTTGTTTTATCAAAAAGCTATTGGTTTAACTTGTTTTGATATATTGATTCATAATTCGAACATATGAGTTTCAATATTAGATCTATGAGTACTTGACATGAATAGCTTGCATGATTGAGAAGTCTGTGAATATTCATGAGGCCTTTTAATCTTTTGATCTTTTGGGAGTTGGATATCTCATGTTGAGTAGAGATGCTAGCATAGATATTCCAATCAACGCTTTTCCATGCATCTCGAGAGAGAGGGTAAATTACTTTTGTGATTGGTCTATAGAGAAGAATACGTTTAACTTTGGTTTGATTAATCTGATAATAAAAGGGAATATTAACTGAAACCATAACCCATGAATCCATTCTTTCATACTTGATTTTTAATCCACACTTTGCTTTGTTATTCTAGGATAATTTCTGCTTTAGTGTTAATAAAACCAATCCATCTCAAATTCGATAGTCTAGATAAAAATAAGGCTATTATAATCCAGTACTTAGTACTTTAATTTATTAGTCCCTGTGAATTCTACATTGCTAACCCTATTCTATAAACTGCACCGTACACTTGCGGTGAAGCTAAAAAATAAGGCGAATAAGTTTTTGGCGCCATTGCCGGGGACTAATTAAATTTTTAGTACTAATATTGCGATAAATAGAATTATTTTTAATTTAGATATTTTTTTCTTTTTATTTGTTGTTTAATTATACTCATGTGATATTTGATTTGTTTCTTTGAGTTGGTTCAGGTAGTGCACGAACACCCGCTCTGATGGAGGAAGCCAATTATTTCAATAACTGGAATTTCTACAATTACTGGAATAATCCTACTCCTACGTACTATTATCCGGAGGCAAAGCCATCTTTGGAGGACGTCCTCACCGCATTTATGAATGAAACAAGGAACCGGTTCAACAAATATGAGGCTAAGCTAGACAAAATTGAGACACATGTCGCACAATTGGCTAACACTCTGGGCACACAATTAGAAGATCTTAGAACCCAGATTAGCCAATTAGCCACGATCGTTGGTGGACAACATCAAAAGGGCCAATTTTCGAGCAACACTGAAGTCAACCCGAAGGAATAATGTAGTGACATTCATCTAAGGAGTGGTACCGAACACGAGGAGTCAAAGATCCTGGAAAAGCAAGAAAATTCGGGACCAAACATGGACTGTGTGTCTATGCACTTTCAACCTGTGTGTGGTACCGAAAAGGAGCAAAAATAGGACAAGGAACACACGAACCGTGCATGTACGCCTGGGCAGCGCGTGCGAGATGCCATAAGAAAATTATTCCAGAATGAGACGAGCATAGACTATGTGTACGCACACGAACACCATGCGCGTAACTCAAATCAAAAAGTTCCAACACCAGGACTTCAATCCTTGCTTGGAAATCCCAAGTATGCAATATTAGGTGCAAACAATGCAAATTTGGCACTTGACCATGACCCAAAGCAGCTAATATATGCATTCAAAGGAGGCACAAAACCATGAGAGTTACAGGCGTCAAGCTCTAGACGTTAAATGAAGCGCTTGTTGGGAGGCAACCCAACGGTTTGCTGTTTTATTTCTTCCCATTTTTTTTCCCTTTGCTAGGTTAGGATTTTTTATTGCTTTCATAAGTTAGGATTTTTTTGCTTTCCCAAAAAAAAAAACTAGAAAAATGGACCGTCGCAGGGACACATGCACGGCCCGTGCGTCAGTTTGCTGAAGCATTATTAGGTTACGAATTCAGGTATGCATTCCCAATCCACACTTTTCTTTATTGAAATTCTATCTTTCCTTGTATGCGATATAATTTCATTCAAGTTTGGAGGAGAGATAATTATTTTGATTTGAAGGGTGTGGCGAAAAAAATATATATTTGCATTCATATAGTTGCATTTAGAGCATATAGGTTGCATTGAATTAGATGCTTGTTTTCAATTTTAGCACGTTTATTGCTTTATTAGGTTTTTAGGGAGTGAGTTGACCGCTATTGTGTACTTGTTGATCTTGGGAGCATTTGTTGAACAGTTTATGTTGTTTTGAATTGGGTGTTGAGCGTGAGTTGACCGAGTTGAGAATAATTAATATGGAGCATGTGATTATTGGGATCATGGTTAATATACTTTGAATTATGCACTTACAAGCCTGTGAGCTTTTTGAGCCTTTACTGTTTTCATATTATGCAGTCTTGTTGGTTGATTGAGTGTGTCATTCATGTTGTTTTGAATTCTAGAACTTGCTCTGGTATCTCCGTCAAAGTCACATGTTGTATGCATTCATGAAAATGATTTTAGGCCATTTTTGTTAAGCCTTTCAAGCCTTTTTGCCTACCTTATGATATTTGATTTCCCTAGTTAGCCAATTTAAGCCTATTGCCTGATTTTCTGATAGCCACATTTTAAGCCTTAAAAACTTAATTTGATATATCTGTTACTCTAAGCTTGAGTGTATAGCATTGAGTAAAGGGATTGAATAAAGGGTTGAATGAAAGGGTATTGAGAAGATTAGAAAATGGTTTATATATTGGGTGATTGGGAATAAAAGAAGAAAATGAGAAAAAGGGGGATACTTACAAAAGAATCGGAAAAAAAAACGACTGCAAAAGTGAGTCGGCCGTAAGTAATATATAGGCTGGAAATTGTGATGTAAGGCAAAGAAGAATGAATGGTATGAAAAAAAGAAGGGAGAATTAGATATGTGATAGGAAAAGGTGATTGGGGGTGCATAGTTGATTTGAATAAGAATAAGTGTTTGAGAAAAATAATGCGCTTACCAATCTATACGCTCGAGTTTGAGTCGCTTTATCCATATTTCCCTACCTTAACCAAAGAGCCTTCATTACAACCATAAACAAAGTCCTTTCTGATTTGTGAATTGCATACAATCGAGTGGCGGAGATGTGAGACGATTTGCAAGCATATGGTAATTCTTCAACATTGATATGACTTGAGCGAATACACGTCCCTTATTATCCTAGTGAGTAGAGTATACAGTTTATCCATGAGAGGCGTGATTTGAAGTATTTGCCATGATTTTTGATAGACTTGTGCTCCGTATTAGATATTTGAAACTTTGTTGGTTTGTGCTTTATTTCTATGGATAAATGACATGAATTGTGATGCGGTGTTCTTGAGTTGCTCTTCTTTAACCCATTTGTGTTGTCTTGTTTATAAAGTGTTGACCGGGACTGTCAATAGTTTAAGTCTGGGGGTTTGTTTAGTGTGAGTTTTGCATGTATTTTAGGGCATATTTATGGCTATAATTGTTTATAAACATGCAATAACTCATATTAAATGGTATATATTCGCTCTTTGTAGAAAAGGTATTACGCTTTGCTCGTTTTGTAGGAATTTAACGATATTTGGAGTGATTTTGTGACAAATACGAGCATTGCGACCTAGAAGCATCAAGAATCGAGCGATTACACCCAATTGGAAGCCAATTATATTGAGTCTAGAGTCATAGTAATGATTCGTGTGTCAAAAGAAGCATGGATGATCAAACAACAAGGGGATTTATCTCAAGAAACGTCCAAACGCGTCTGGAATTTCCAGCACTGGCAGGGTTTAGTATTTTTACCATAACCCTCTCTACAAAATTGATATTGAGCTGATTCAAGTGGCTACGGAAAGCTAAGAGAGAGGGCTACAACTCTTATGAAGACTCCATAAGCAAATTCGGACGTTTGTGTGACGCACGGGCTGGTCGTGCTCTAGAGCACGACCCATTGCCTTTCAGCTGTTTGACAATTTCTGCGGCACCCAGCACGGGCTGGGCGCACTCTAGGCGCACGACCCGTGCATCTATGCGGGAAAACATAGTTTGACAGATTTTTGAACTAAATTTTGACCCAAACGAAGTACAAATAGAGACGGGGCGGCTACAAACATGGAAACGCTGATTTTTACCCTAGAAACCAGAGAAAAGAGCAATTTCCCATCGGAGATTCAGAGAGATCGATCAAGACCGCAACCACACCTGCGAGGATTGAAGATAGATCGAGAGATCGTCATCGTCCCCGAGTTCACTCATTCCATAGTATCATTATTTTCAATTAGTTTAGACATGAACTTTAATAATTTGTATATGGATTATTTCTTTTCTATGTCTGGCTAAACACTTTGTGATTCCCGGGTTTAGGAGTAGGTTAATGGATACTTTTGTTTGATGATTCATTGCAATCAAAGTTAATGTTTTCCAACTCTATTCAAGTACTTTGTTTTAATTCTTGTTTTATCAAAAAGCTATTGGTTTAACTTGTTTTGATATATTGATTCATGATTCGAACATATGAGTTTCAATATTAGATCTATGAGTACTTGACATGAATAGCTTGTATGATTGAGAAGTCTGTGAATATTCGTGAGGCCTTTTAATCTTTTGATCTTTTGGGAGTTGGATATCTCATGTTGAGTAGAGATGCTAGCATAGATATTTCAATCAACGCTTTTACATGCATCTCGAGATAGAGGGTAAATTACTTTTGTGATTGGTCTATAGAGAAGAATACGTTTAACTTTGGTTTGATTAATCTGATAATAAAAGGGGATATTAACTAAAACCATAACCCAAGAATCCATTCTTTCATACTTGGTTTTTTAATCCACTCTTTGCTTTGTTATTCTAGGATAATTTCTGCTTTTGTGTTAATAAAACCAATCCATCTCAAATTCGATAGTCTAGATAGAATAAGGCTATTATAATCCAGTACTTAGTACTTTAGTTTATTAGTCCCTGTGGATTCGACATTGCTAACCCTATTCTATAAACTGCACTGTACACTTGCGGTGAAGCTAAAAAATAAGGCGAACACATCTCTTTGTAGGAACTGATTAATTCTTAAGTCAATTGAAATGCTTTACAATAGCACTTCACACAAACTTGGGTTGCATTTAGATAGAAGGATTTAACTCTGAAGGGAGGATTTGTCAAAAAAAAAAAAATCAAATGACTATATAAGATGGATTTGAAGTCCATATACTTATGAGATTACTCAAACAAGTCCAATGAGTTTGTTATTAGAGTATGTCAAATTTTAGGCCCTTTCTCTATAGCAAAATATCTTTTTGCCATTTTTTGAAAACATGTTTTTAGCAATTTTTGAGTTCAAATGTCCATTTTATCCTTCTTTTATATTTATGAGGACCCGTACATAACTCGATACTGAGTTACATAACTCGACACCAAGTTACATGATTCGGTACCGAGTTACATACTCGATACTATATAACTCGGTATCGAGTTATGTACCATATCAATTTTTCGAAAAATGACCAAGTATCTCACCAGAGAATAAGCGAAGGGTATGACCATCAATTATTAGTAAAAATGGCTAAAAAATATGTTTTTGAAACCACGTGATTATTTTTTATTTTCACAAAACATAAATGCCCAGTTTGGCTTATTACCACATGTTATTATGGATTTGGAATCTAATTAGATCATAAATTATCTTCAGATCGAGGTTGGATGATCGGATGAGATACATAATTGGGTTTATGAATATAAACCTATAATATTGGGCACACCAGACTATCCAGAGTTGTCCCCAACTAAGATCATATGATGTTTAAATCAGATTGAGATCTTGAGGCCAAAGGTAGCAGAAACTAGTAAATTTAAGAAGTGAAAAGTGAATAATAATGACTTTTGTGATTTACTGTAGTGCACTATTCATAGATTCTTCCAGCACATGTAAGAAGTCTAATGGTGACAAGTATCATCATCTAAGAGTATCCAATGTGCTATCATCATTTGGATATAACGGTCTTACTAAAGGGTCACAATCAACTTACCCACTGGAGCGGGTCAAGACTTGTGCCTTCGTACTCGGGTGCAAATGGATATTCCCAGCTCCCAGGTGGGTCTTTCTTAAGGGATCTAAATGTGAATTGCCCTCTTCCTCTATTAAAATCATTGGTTCCAAATCCTTCGATATAAATACAACTTTAGTGAAAAACTCGAGTGATGGGGACCTATTTAGACCGATCTGTCTAAATGATCCTAATTGATAGAGCTTGGGCTTATAATGGAGGTCCAACCCAGTGAAGAATTCCATTACTAACCTATTAGGAATATCTGAGGGGCCACTGTAACGCCCCGAAATTTTGGACTATAAAAATATACACATACATTCATTTTGCTGAATATTTTTTTTTATTTAACATAAGAAAGAGAACTCGTTTTGGCGAGCCATTAAATTTTCAAAAGAACAATAACTACAGTGGAAGTAATCGCATAAAATAATTTGAATAATTTTGATGTCATATAATTTTAAAAGACCATTTGACAATGAAAGACTTTGAAAAATCGCGTACATATTTATTATTAAGAAAAAATATGCTTGTAAATATATCTCATTTAAAATCAATAGAACCAGCGAAAGACAATTATAAAGTATAGAAAATTCGTATATTCATTTATTTCTAAGAAATTCGCACATTTACTAATTTATAAAAGAATTATCCATTTTCGTCTATTTACATAAATAAACTTAGAAAATCATAATAATTCATCATTTATTATCTCAATTCAAAAATTTCCTAGAAACTGAACATTTGTTCTCAACACAAATCAATTATCACACAAAGTCTAGCATCGTAGGTAAATACTTTGAAAATAATAATATTTTTTTAATAATTTCTTATTCAATTAAAAATTCAGATTTAGAAAAAGACATCACTCTAGCAGTTTCATATGGAAATCATAAATCATATAATAATTTCTTACTCAATTGAAAACAACATTTAAAAATAAAAGACATTACTCCAGTAGTTTCATAGGCCACCCATTATCCACCACCAGTAACCATCGCCGACTCCTTAACCTGAAAAATCTGATTATATATGGGGTGAGCGACACAGCTCAGTGGAGTAAAAATTGTCCAAGCTAAATACACAGATATCTCACATAGACAAACAAATACAATCCGATAGGACATAGCATAGATCTTTTGAAAAACCGTAGACATAGACAATAGGTAGCACTGCAGGGGTTCCACCTGAGGGATACATCGACCCCGGACCTCTTGAGTCCCTGGCTCAATAGGGCTTAAGCAATTGTACTACACATTCATGCAAAATAATCTAAGCATTTAACAAGGACAATAAAGTTTAGAAAACAAACCCCACCTCGAAACTTTGCTTGAAAAATAGTAGAATGATTTGATGCAATATCCCTATTGAACTTCATGGCTCGCCGTCCTCATCGCCTAACATGGTATATATACATATTAGTTCCTAAAAATCAAAACTTAAGTATTAACCTCGATATCGGAAGCATTAAAATAACATTCGTGGAAGCTCACGGTATTTTTCTAAGGTTTAGGGTTCAACTTGGTAGGTTTGAACAATACTAAATCTCTGCGTAGTTGGTATCGAATAATATTTTCTCATAAACCGTATACTGGAATTATTTAGTATTTTTACAGTAGGTAATAAACTCAAAAATAGATATCATATAAAAATTTCAGGAAGATTAGAAATATTTAGCTATGGATTTTGAATTTGTGAAACTAAAATTGCTGTAACATTAAAACCTGCATAGCAAAGGAGAAATATCATATTTAAATAAATATAGTACTATATGATTTTAAACTTTAACAACGAATAATATACACATCAAAGTATAACATATCCAAAAATCATAAAATATTAAATTCGTTAACTTTAGGTTTTTAATTTTATAAACTGTAACTTTTGTCATTGCTAAAACTGTAATATCTTGGAAAATAATTAATATTTAAATAAATATAAGTTAGAATGATCTGATATTTTATCACACGGTATAAAATATTATAATACATAACATATCCAAAATTTAGATATTTGGAAGGTTTGTATACATGGTTTCTAGAATTTATAAATCAGAAACAGAGTATATTCAAGATTTGGAAAGTGTGAATGAGAATTTCATATAAAATAAAATACAACTCAAAAGTATATCAAATTTTAACTGAATATTTTAAACATATGATAACATAGCATATTAAAATGTCACGAATTTTGGGTATGCATAAGTAGGGTTTTGGATTTTCTAAAACAAAAATAGGAGACAACATAAATTCTGGCATCTTAGTTTGAAAATTCATTAACTACAAAAGTACTCATCGGATTAATATGAAATTTTAACTGTGCAATAACATTATTATGAATAATAACATATAAAAATATAGGAAAATTATGAAGAGTATAACTTGGATTTCGAAATTTGTTAATGAATTACCTTAGGAGTTGATAATGAAATAGGGAAGACAATTGAGGGATCATGGCGTTGAAGAAAAACTTCGTCGAGGTTGTATGGTAGACGATGGGGCTGTGGTGGCGCAGAGAAAGAGCTGAAACATTTTTTTTTGGGTCCCCTCTAATGTGGTATAATAAAACCCTAATAACAAAAGAGTCATAATATAATTACCCTAGCTAGTTTCCTAAACACCTTAGAATTCCTCATGGGCCAAGTAATTGGGTAATAAACCCAATAATAATAATAATAATTCACTAATGGGCCATCTAACTAATTAAATACACTTCTTTATTTTTTCCCGGGTGTTACAAACTCCCCTTCTTAAAAATATTTCGTCCTCGAAATTTAGTCAACTTAATTCAAACTCTAATAACGTTTAAATATCTTGCTAGAATCTCATCATTTCATTCCCAAGTTGCCTCATCCTGGCCATCTCAACTATTGTTATAAGAAAAACTCGCTAAAAGTAAATATGCCTCCAAATTACTCAGAAAATCCAAAATACATGTCTCTTAGGATTCTATTGTCCTTTCAGTTTGTCCATCCGTCTATAGATGTTGTAGCCCACTAAAATTTAATCTTATTCCCCTATATTGTTGCAAGTTTCTCCAAACATTAAAAGTTAACTAGTATCTCTCTGATAGTCTCGCTATTTCTCTTGTGTACAATTGGACGAATTGCTCTAAACCATATGTCATCTGAAAAAGTGTGTAGATTTGGTCAATCGGTCAAAAATATTCCATGTCGTGATTTTTCTTAGTTGGTCGCGACTAACTTACAACAAAGTCAATATATATATGCTTTCAACTTTCATTCGAGGATATCATGTGTCTTAACAAATATCTTGACAGTCGTTGGTGTTTGATCTTAACTTGTTGGCATGTCATGCATCTATCCATAAAGTTCTGATATTTCTTATCATTTCCTCCACCAAAAATACATTTCCTATATCTCGATAAATCTTTGTAGCTCATAGGTGAACGGTGTACGATATATAATGTGCTTAACCTAATATCACAGTTCTTCCTTAAGTACAACCAAAATTCCATTGTAGGCTAATACACCATTATCAACTATAAAAATTCGTTGAGGTCTTCAATTAGATCATGGTTTCGCATCTTTCCTAAAACTCATATGCCACTTGTGCCTTATAAATCTTTTCTCTAAGTACAAGTCGTTCAACATTGTTGCAGCAATTGATTTCAACCACTAAAAGGTGTTACACTCGATTATCAACTTAGCAAACTCTCTCACCAGTATTCTTATTCTACTTGTAAACTGGTCATTCCTTATTTAACTTCTTAGAAATTCTACGCACACTTCTTCATCCACTGAAACTTCATATTTTCTTGTAACTCTTAACTATACTCCATTGATTAATAACTTCAACTTTAACCAGGTCAACTTATATTCCTCATATGGTAATAATCTGACCAAAATATATTACATAGCCTAACCATAATTTAAATTCTTATTGAACTTTAATTGGTGATACGTGACCTCAAATTGATCCTTAATAAGACACTAGTTCCTTTAAATAATCAAACGAATCATGTATCTTTAGCAATGGGTACTTATTTTATAATCCAATAAATCCTTCATGTAGTCAATATACTCCATATATCCATCGTATCTTAACAAACATGATTGGCTCTCGTCATGGTGATACTCTAAGTCGGATAAGTCCTTTAACCAATAATTCTTGTAATTGCATACTCTAATTCCTTCAACGTCATCCTATGGGTGAATTTGATATAGTGCTACCCCAAGTAAAAGTCAATAATTGATTCTATTTTTCTATCTAATAGACTCCCAAATAAAAGTTTCTAAAAATATATTTCATAGTCTCGAATAATTAGCACATTGACCATTATCAAATCAAAATATTGGTGGCTTACATCGATATCCAATTACCTCAGACAATTTATTTCCTTAAACTTTCCCTTCTTTCCTGACATAATTCGAGGTACTGTACTAGCCTTTGTTCCATAGAAAAATAAACTCATGCATTCAAATATTATCTCCTTATGTATTTTATTGACTCCTATGAAGTTAGTACATGCTTAAGATCACATCAAAATCTCTCATTCCTATAACATATAAACCCAATTCTAAATTCTTTCTATTAACCTTCAGTTTCATGACTTTAGACATCCGAACAAGAATTATTGTCTTTCCAAATGATATACTAACACCATAACTACATCAATGTATTATCATTAACTCTAAAAAATTAAACATGGCGTAAATCATGAATATTCAACTCGAAAGCTACTAAAGTCTATCCATAATCTATGTTGCTAGTAATCTACTCATAGTCAATCCTGACATTCTCGATCGCTTATAAATTCGTAATGAATCTCATGTATTCTATCACAGGGGTGCTCTTCCAAGTCCTTTAGAGTTTATATTATCCTTTCCATATTCACATACAGTGTGTCAAAACCTCGTAGTCAATAGCTCTCTGGTACATGTGTATTGCATCAATAAATAAAGTAAATTATTTTTTTTCTTTCGCAATATAAATTATGTAAGTTTTCAGTAGCAATGGCAGCAACAGTAGAAATAGCAATAGAACTTTTGAAAATTTAACTTGTACCTTGACTTTGTAGTTGGCGTGGCATAGCGGTGGTGGATACGTAGACTCTTTTCATTTATATTAAAAAAAACTTTTGCTTATTCATTTATCAGAGTACACACACGAAAACTACATGTATTTATTTTTTTGCAAGTCTACAGGAAGGTAGACCTGCTCTGATACCACCTGTAACGCCCCGAAATTTTGGACTATAAAAATATACACATACATTCATTTTGCTGAATATTTTTTTTTATTTAACATAAGAAAGAGAACTCGTTTTGGCGAGCCATTAAATTTTCAAAAGAACAATAATTACAGTGAAAGTAATCGCATAAAATAATTTGAATAATTTTGATGTCATATAATTCTAAAAGACCATTTGATAGTGAAAGACTTTGAAAAATCGCGTACATATTTATTATTAAGAGAAAATATGCTTGTAAATATATCTCATTCAAAATCAATAGAACCAGCGGAAGCAAATTATAAAGTATAGAAAATTCGTATATTCATTTATTTCTAAGAAATTCGCACATTTACTAATTTATAAAAGAATTATCCATTTTCGTCTATTTACATAAATAAACTTAGAAAATTATAATAATTCATCATTTAATATCTCAATTCGAAAATTTCCTAGAAACTGAACATTTGTTCTCAACACAAATCAATTATCACACAAAGTCTAGCATCGTAGGTAAATACTTTGAAAATAATAATTTTTTTAACAATTTCTTATTCAAATGAAAATTTACATTTAGAAAAAGACATCACTCTAGCAGTTTCATAGGGAAATCATAAATCATATAATAGTTTCTTACTCAATTGAAAACAACATTTAAAAATAAAAGACATTACTCCAGTAGTTTCATAGGCCACCCATTATCCACCGCCAACAACCATCGCCGACTCCTTAACCTGAAAAATCTGATTATATATGGGGTGAGCGACACAGCTCAGTGGAGTAAAAATTGTCCAAGCTAAATACACAGATATCTCACATAGACAAGCAAATACAATCCAATAGGACATATCATAGATCTTTTGAAAAACCGTAGACATAGATAATAGGTAGATGCAGGGTTCCACGAGGGATACATCGACCGGACCTCTTGAGTCCCCGGCTCAATAGGGCTAAGCAATCAGTATACTACACATTCATGCAAAATAATCTAAGCATTTAACAAGGACAATAAAGTTTAGAAAACAAACCCCACCTCGAAACTTTGCTTGAAAAATAGTAGAATGATTTGATGCAGTATCCCTATTGAACTTCAGGGCTCGCCGTCCTCATAGCCTAACATGGATATATATATATATATATATATCTTAGTTCCTAGAAATCAAAACTTAAGTATTAACATCGATATCAGAAGCACTAAAATAACATTCGTGGAAGCTCACGGTATTGTTCTAAGGATTAGGGTTCAACTTGGTAGGTTTGAACAATACTAAATCTCTGCGTAGTTGGTATCGAATAATATTTTCTCATAAACTGTATACTGGAATTATTTAGTATTTTTAAAGTAGGTAATAAACTCAAAAATAGATATCATATAAAAATTTCAGGAAGATTAGAAATATTTAGCTATGGATTTTGAATTTGTGAAACTAAAATTGCTGTAACATTAAAACCTGCATAGCAAAGGGAGAAATATCATATTTATATAAATATAGTACTATATAATTTTAAACTTTAACAACGAATAATATACACATCAAAGTATAACATATCCAAATATCATAAAATATTAAATTCGTTAACTTTAGATTTTGAATTTTATAAACTGTAACTTTTGTCATTGCTAAAACTGTAACGTCTTAGAAACTAATTAATATTTAAATAAATATAAGTTAGAATGATCTGATATTTTATCACACGGTATAAAACATTATAATACATAACATATCCAAAATTCAGATATTTGGAAGATTTGTATACATGGTTTCTAGAATTTATAATTCAGAAACAGAGTATATTTAAGATTTGGAAAGCGTGAATGATAATTTCATATAAAATAAAATACAAATCAAAATTTATATAAAATTTTAACTGAATATTTTAAACATATGATAACATAACATATTAAAATATCACGAATTTTGGGTATGCATAAGTAGGGTTTTGGATTTTCTAAAACAAAAACAGGAGACAACATAAATTCTGGCATCTTAGTTTGAAAATTCATTAACTACAAAGTACTCATCGGATTAATATGAAATTTTAACTGTGCAATAACATCATTATGAAGAATAACATATTAAAATATAGGAAAATTATGAAGAGTATAACTTGGATTTCAAAATTTGTAAGTGAATTACCTTAGGAGTTGAGATTGAAATAGGGAAGACAATTGAGGGATCATGGCGTTGAAGAAAAACTTCGTCGAGGTTGTATGGTAGACGATGGGGCTGTGGTGGCGCAGAGAAAGAGCTGGAACATTTTTTTTGGGTCCCCTCTAATGTGGTATAATAAAACCCTGATAACAAAAGAGTTCTAATATAATTACCCTAGCTAGTTTCCTAAACACCTTAGGATTCCTCATGGGCCAAGTAATTGGGTAATAAACCCAATAATAATAACAATTCACTAATGAGCCATCTAACTAATTAAATACACTCCTTTATTTTTCCCCGGGTGTTATAGCCACCCTCAAAAAATAAGATGGACCCGACCTGTAAGGCCCATCCCAATCTCAGAAGAAAGCCCAGTGAGAGTTGGTCTCAGATGTTTGGCCCGATCTCCCAACATTTGGGCCGACCTCTGGGCTAATTACTTAGCTTTTGGACTTAAGCAAGCCGACAATTAGGCTAGAGTGAATGGGTCCAAGAGACCGAGCTATTGACCCAATGGACCCAATTTGAGGAATGGACTGGGCCCCCCACCCTTTGGTGAATAAAGTTAAGGGCCTCCCGAGCTATTGGGTTTGGGAGGTGCACGACCCACTAAGGAGTAATTAACCTAAGCCCAAAGGGTTAAGCTAGGGTTTTATTTTAGCTTGATGGGCACGAAACCTTAATTGTCAATCTATAAATAGCTCACAAAAGGCATGCCTCAGGTTAGACTTATCATTCACACTTTTCATATTGTTCTATTTTGTATACTTTTCTCTCTATAGTGATTCTGACTTGAGCGTCGAAGTGGGTACGCCGGAAAATCCTTCCAACCACCCTTCTAATGGTGGTTTTGAAGATCTCAAGTCAGTCACACATTGGAGCTGGATTTTATTGGACGATGGACAATCCTTGCCCGACCATTAAGTATTCTTGTACGGCTTATGTTATTACATTATGGGTGCTATTTGGATATTGCTTGCAACTTGCAACTCACAAAATCATGTTTGGAAAAATTATGTTGGATTTTATTGTGATTTATAAGGCTGCAATTTCTATTTTCGTTCCGCTCGAGAATATTTTTTAACTAAACATACAATTGTTTATGAAATTTTTCAGAAAATATACCATTTTCTCATTTTCACTTTTCTAATTGTTTTTCTTACCAATCACATCTACACAATTTTTTCACAAAACACTAATCATTATTACACATTCTCAAACAAATTTTACTATTCACTTACTCACACATTTCTAACTACCAATTATATTCAATCATTATTTTACTATTTTTAAATTAAATCAATTTTCATCGTTACTTTTTCATCTCACATCCAATTATACTCTCAAAATTTATCTTTTTTTCTTCTAAATTTTCTTTACCACTATTCTCTAGGATTTTTTTTTTTAAATAAAAGCATATTCAATCGCACCTTTCAGGTTGTAGAATTGAATTATCATTTTTAGTTCAATCTATTATATACACAATGTTAAAAACAAGAAGTGATGCTCCTAGAGTTCTGACCAAACTGATCCTTAATTCAAGCTGGGCCCACCGGCCATCTCCTTGGACTTTTACATTGGTCCGCCCCCTACCCCCGCCACACTCGTCTTTTCACTTATTTCCACCTATTTTCTACCGAAAAATATCTAGAAACTCAACACTTCAATTAACCAATTATTTTTAAGTAATTAATTATGAATTAATGAGAAAAATAGGATCATGATTACATCATGCACGCTCGCTGATTTTTCTTTGGGGTGGTGGGGGAGGGGTTGCCTTTTCTTCAATTTCATCTCATTTCTTGAAGACCTGCTAGAACCCGCACCTTTTCTATGTCTGTTTTTGTTATGGCCACCTGAATCCTCTTTCTCCAAAGTCCACTTCTATACATATACACATATTAATTATGTTGGACTTTTTTCCACATGAACTCTCTACACCCTTGATTGATTATTAAGTTTAAGAAGGTGAGTTCCTGGCCTATGTTTTTTTTTTCTCTATTAAATACTTTGTGTGATTGTTTCTGTTCATTTTCTTTCAGTTGTTCTGATTCTTGCCTTTTTTTTTTTTTTTCATCTGACCGTTTGTTTCTAATTTACTTCTGAATTTTATGGCTTTTTTTCCCTTTTTTTTGGAGGGGTTTGGGGGGGGGGGGGGTTGATTATAATTTTGTGTACCATAGTGTTAGTGTTTGCAAAAAAAATGGCTTTGTGATTTATTGTAGCAGAAGTAAAAGTAGTTGAGAATTAGAAATTGACAGTGTTTGCAAATATAATTGGAAGTTTAGAATCATAATTGATAGTGTTTGGTGAAACAAATAGTAGAAGTGCTTATCTGTTTGTAGAAGTCAAACCAGAAGTAGAATAAAAAATCTAAAGCACCCATCTCTCTCTTTTAGATTCTGATTAAATGTGGTAGAATTATAAGCAGAAGTTGATATTTGCAAATGCCAAGAAGTGATTTTTTTAGCCAAAAGCTAAGAATCACTTTTTTTTAGTGATTGCAAAAACTCACAGTATGAAGGAAGTGCTTAAGCTGACCGCAGTCAGCTGTTTTTGTGTTAGTTCACTTACATGAGATGAAAAGTTGTGATCCTTTCTTGAAATTTCGAAATCATTTCAGAAAGCTATGATCATTTTTCCTCCTTTGAGCTCATATTGATTTAAGAATACAAAATCAGGTGGATTGATTATAATTTGTAAGTGATATAAGTAATTTCTGTCATGGTTGACACAGATTATTGCATGGAGTCAAATGCTCGTTTGTAACTTCTTGTCTGGTTTCATTTTCTTTCGCAACTTCCTTTTTTATCACTTTGTTTTGGGGGTGGGTGAGTGCTGAGCGGTCGTTTGTTGATATTGGTTGTTATTATGAAAGAAAAAAGGGGAAAGCAAATGGAGGGAAATTAAATTTTGACAATGATGGCTATCGGGTTTATGCCAAAATTAGTATCCTTTACCTGAAGTTGTAGTTGATAAGGATATCATATGGAAAAAGAGTGAAACAATGAGTATGGAGGTGCTTTTTAGGAACAAGGATTTGATCTTTTATATTGAGAATCATTAGTAGTCTAATTGCTATTCATTTGCTAACTGATTTTGGGAAGTGCTACTAGTGATAATATTAGCCAAAGTCTAGTGCCATATAACTTCAAATGACTTATACTGGTTGGCTATCTATGATTCTATCTACCTCTCACTTTTTCCCACCAGTCAACTGCATATATATGATAATTGGTATACCTCAAATAGGGATGACTTTAAGGGACTGCCTGTTGTTTTATTGGACAACTTTCGAAACTTTATATTACAGGACATCACTTGTTTTTCAAAGAAGAAGAAGAAGAAAGAGAATAAATGAATTTTTCTTTTACAGCTTGCCTTTTTGTTTTTCCCTTTTCTGATTCTATTATTTGGTTTATTCGGGAAGGATTATTGGGAGTGGACAATTTGGATTGACAAAAACAATCTCCTTACTCAGTTAATTTGACATTTTATATTTTTATTTCATATCATGGAAGTACGGGAGTGTTTGCAAAACTTTTGCTTTTAGAATAGGTCATTTATTGTAGCAAATGCTGAAATTAGTTGAGAATCAGAAGCTGGTAGTGTTTGCAAATAGAAGCTAAACGCTGAAAAAATAAAAATTGAAGTGTTTGGAGAAAAAAAGAAGTTTCAAAATGAGCTTTTGGATAGAAAGACAAGAACACAATTCTTATGAATGATATGAGTATCTAGGGAGTGAAAGGGCATTTTTGGATTATGAAAAAAAATGAGGATAAGAATGTCAAAAACAAACTTCTTCTTTATTTACAAAATGCCAAAAGCAATTTTCCAAAATTAGAAGCACCCAACCCCAACTTTAAATTTTGATTAAAAGCAAAAGCAAACGCAAAAGCTAGCATTTGCAAACACTAAACAGTGACCTTTTTTCCAGCTAAAATGCGAGAAACATTCCCTGAGTCTCAGTCCTTGTTGCTCACACATGTTTGCAGGAGAGAAGAGGTTCAAGGGATGGAGAAAGATGAAGAATCTGGAAGCCCTGGTTGGAGTGCATCATTCTTCTTTCAAACAACTGACGATGTTGCTAGAGCTGTTCCTGTAGCTGGTACCTCTGTTCACTCACCACAACCTTTTGTGGTCGATTCATCAAAAGACGAAAGTGGCAGCCCACTTCAAAGACTTCAACATCATGTTTCAAGGATACTAAAGGGCCTATCTAGTCCTCCTGAAGTGAAAACTGGACCTTATAACCCAGAAATACTAACTACTCAGAAACGTCAGTGGGCTAACTTTCACTTGCAGTCGCTGGTAGGCTCTCATAGTTCGCAGTTTTACTCATATTGGGTATTAGTATTTCTGGTGGGATAAAAAGGCATACAGTTTGATGAAATGGCTAACTTATTTGCTTTGGACATCTAATACTTGTTTACATCTCTAAGAAATGATGAATCATAAACCAGAATTAATAGGATGAAGTTACACTTTCTATGTTATTTTAATAATTAGTAAAACTTTAGCTTACAGCTTACTGCTTAACTGCTAGGCAATTATTCATCCACTCCTTTTGTTTGGATATCTTTATGGTTTAGATGTTGTGTTTATTGTGATGCTATTATTTTCAATGCAGAAGCCTGTTCTTTGAGGTTTTCGAGTATCATGATATTACTAAAGTTTGCAGGATCACAAAGTTTGGAAGGAGCCTTCTAAGCTTTTCGAAAGCATGGTAGTAGTGGGACTCCCTCCTAATGCTGATATTCAAGCACTTCAAAATCTTTACTCCGCTAAAAAGTTTGAAGGTTCAGGAAGATTTCGAAGTGCAGTTGGTGGTCAGCATCTGTCTTGTGTAGAACCTAATATTGAACCTCAGGTGCTTATATGTTTTTTTCTGTTGCTATCATTTTGACATCAGGATTTATTACGTTCGTGATAATTATAAAAACGACATATAATCTTCTATTCTGGTGTCAGGTCTTGTTTGTTTACCCTCCAGAAAAACAACTGCCCATCAAATACAAGGATCTGCTTTCGTTCTGCTTTCCTGCAGGAGTAGAGGTGGGGTGCAATGCTATGGCTTATTTGCCTCTTAGAACTACTTTAAGTCTGTTTATGTCACTGTGTTTTCGTTTTCTTCCTGAGTAGTCATTGGCCTATATTTCTGGAAAGGGTAAGCTTAAGTATTCAGAATTTTAGCGATTGTTCTTTTAATGAAAATCTGATATGTTGTTCATTTTCTTGGTGTAGTTTTTCTTTTATAGGATTTTACAAAATGACCATAACAATTAACAGGTTCTCCTTTTCTTTTATTGGAATTTTCACAGAATGTTTTCAGAAGTAACACAAAGTAATTTTTTGACAGGTTGCAATGTTCTTCTGGTAGCCGTTATTTATCAACTTAAACAGATTGTTGTTAGTCAACAACTTAGTTTTTTCTGTTCTCTCCTTGTATGGATGCGTCCTTGTTGACTCAGTTCTGTGCACCTGTGAACCATCTTTTTACTAGGTCCATGATAAATAAAAGTTCTTGGGGGACTTTCTCACACTCTTGGATAGTGCTTGCATGGTTTCTTGGATGGTGTACAGTTGAGGGCTTACGTCCAGTTTATAGACGAAAAGAATAGGGAAACATAAATTGTATGTTGTCTAGTTCACTTCCTAATGTGTTGTCTAACTCACTTCCTAAGGGGCATAATCATTTGTAATGGGTCTATGTTGATCCGTTTTTTATTTTGAGTTTCTAAATTGACTCCTGATAACAGGTTAATACTGTAGAGAGAACTCCATCAATGAGCGAGTTAAACGAGATTTTTCTTGGACAGGTATTTGAACGGACTAATTTGTGCTTTTGAGTTTTTCGTCAAATATGTATGTCTCTTTTAATAAAATTTGAACGTACCCAAGAGCTAAAATAAGGCTCTACTTGCCTTAGTTTAGTGTCTTATAAATTTATTTGGTCCTGCATTCACAGGAACATCTCAAACAGAGTGATCTATCCTTTGTCTTTCGGCTGCAGGTATGCTATAAAGTTTCCTATTGTTAATTTTAGCACCTTCTCCCTTGCTATTCATGAATTGAACTGGGTTCAACATTATATCGTTTTCCTATAAGGTTTCTGAATTATTTGATTTATGTTGATCAATTGTGGAATGGCCTGTGTCTGAACACTATTTGCTGCTTTTGTATAATTTTTTTGAATTTTATCTCCTGGCAGTATCCATCTGAAACTACATTGGATCTTTAAGTGTCTGATTTTGTTATTCCCATAAATTACTAAAACATCACTCTTGTGACATAATTCACAAACTTGAACAATGAATATTCTGGCTGACTTTTGTGCATCACCTTTTGCTTGCTTTTGCATGGTTTTGCCTTTGTAATTTCGGATAAATCTTATCCTGGTATGAAATATTTGTTTTCCATTCATCTGAAAAACACATGTCAACTCCTTTCCCAACTTTTTATATCTGCCCAGTTGCATTAAAAACATCAAATAATCAAGATTTTCACCCAAAAGTATAGTGATTGCATGTGTGGCCTGCATATTTTGAGTAATTTTTTCTGATGGAATGAGATTTCATATTTAATTCAATAGATTTCCACTTCAAAGTAGGTTGTTAGAATATGAAAACCTTCTTGTTAGAAGTCACTATATCCTTGGCTACTTTAATCCCTGTTCTCGCTCTGTGTGTGTGTGTGTGTGTATTTGTGTGTCTGTCTGTCTCCGAGATTGACTTTTTGGAATTTGACTTTTTGGTTTCATCTTCCGTATCCAGGTAGCCGATGATTCAAGTCTTTATGGTTGCTGCGTTTTGGTTGAAGAAATCATACAAAAGCCTTCAGGATTGATTTCCATGATTTCAGATGGGCAACCTCTTTGCTCGAATCTAAGCCGCCATATTTTGACTACACGCCGTTGTTATTGCATTCTCTCCAGGCTGCCGTTTTTTGAGCTGCATTTTGGCGTGTTGAATAGGTCTCTGAATGCTTATTTCTCTAAAAAACTGCATGTGAAGCGTCCAGATGAGAATTATGCCCGTAATTCTGGAGTATCTTGTTATATTGAGAATGTATTCTTACTCTGATGCTATAGTTACTTGCATGACTTCATTTTTACATTTTTGCTGGCTTTCAGTGCAAAAGTGTGCACTGTCTATCATCCTCTTTGCAAAAGGAGGCATAAGTGACGGGGTAAAGTAAAAAAAATTAAATTCTACCTACAGAAAGGTTTTATGAATATTACCTGGATTTAGTGGCATCTTTTGTGGAATTATTACAAGAAAATACATCATTGGATTTCTTACTAAATGTGTGAAAGCTACTCATTGGGGTTCATCTATGAGTTCCTGAGATAGATGATTCAGTGTTTTCTGTCAGTTTGAATGTTAGGTATATCATTTGATTTCTGTTCTATATGAACACTTCAACAGGAAAAAAAAAGAATTAGAACATAGACTAGTGTTGTAAAGAATTATTTTCTATTGCTCGCTCCAATCTTGAGGAAAAAGAATTAGAACATTCACTAGTTTTGTAATACTTTCTATTTTCTGCTGCTCTATCCACTATCCAATCTTGAGGATGTAACTATTCTAGTCTGAAAAAACTTCCTTTTTCTGTTAAAGAGTATATTTTCATTCTTCAAATATGCAAGACTTTTGAAACTTCATTGTTAACATCACAGTAAGGTTCATTTGCTTGGTTCAAGAGCTATAATGATGCATTTAAGATTCATTTGCTTGGTTCAAGAGCTATAATGATGCATTTCTTTGTTCCTACATCCCCAAAATACGAGCTGCTATATTATTGCCAGTGCTTATCTTGATGTGTTTGTTTCATCTTTTGTAGCATCTTCGCTGAAGAGAGACTGGAACAGTTGACAAAGGAGATAAGTTATTTGGATTTGGAGTCGCCCTTTGGGGACGATATGTTTGGAATGCTAGACGAGAAAGCTGGTTCTATATCACCTGAGAATGAAGCAGGCAACACACAAAATGGAAAAATTGAATGTTCTGAATCAAACACAAGTGGTTCTATCTCGGGAAGCATGACGGACGATATGTCTCCCTTTGAGCATAAGAATTTAAATGGGGACAGCCACTCCAAGAATGAGCCTAATGGTAATGATGGCCCACTTGATACTGAAACGGAGAAGCTTGCTTCTTGTAAAGAACGTGCAGTTAATGATAATTTTACAAACAAACAATCAGCAGAGAGGCGTTTGCCAAATGCTGTTTTACCTTTTCTACGGTACCAGCAATGTGAAAGCTCTGAATCTTCCTCCAGGTAGATTATCTCTATTCTTTGGCTTTTGTATTTCTTCTTTTCGCCCTGGAAAGGCTTACATTTATAGCCCACATCTCTCTTGAGGATATCATACCATGTTTTGTACCTTCGGGCAGCTGTAATAAGGACTTTAATATGATCTCTAATATTGTTAAGCGTATTTTCAGCAAATATTTTTTGGGACGGAGGAACATGAAATGCTTGATCTTGTAGTGTGCTTTATCTCATCATTAAATCCACGTGAGACCATTATTATACAATCTTGAAATGTTGAAATGTGTGCTAATGCAGTTTTCAGGGTTCTCCAAGTGAAGACAGGCATTTCAGAAGTGACGTGGATGAGGCAGAAACAGAAGAGGCATCATCGTCTGGCCAAGATATCTTCAGTGAACACAGTGATATCCTTGAGTGGGCAAAGGTTAGAATTTTGTATTCAAGGTGTATTTTGATCTCTGGGCATTATATTTGGCTATTGAACTGTTTTATATTTTTCCACCCACTTTGCAGGCCAACAGCCATGGGTCCTTGCAAATAATCAGTGAATATTACCAATTATGTTGCCCAGAACGTGGTTCACCAATCAAGTTTCACCCTCTGGATCACCTGCATCCTCTAGAGTATCATAGACCTGATGAAACAGTTGATTCGAGAGCATGCAAGAGAAGTTTGGAATTAGCAGAGGTATCTTAGGTTTGAGATTCTTGCATCCTTTACTTTGACCAAATCGTTTTGCTTCCTAAAACGGCTCTAACATTTCACCCTTGTCTGAAAAGAAAAAAAGGGGTAAATTACAAAAACTATCCCTGTGGTTTAGTCTAATTACAAAAGAGTTCAATTATCTTTCATAATTACAAATACCGCCTTATTGTATTATGAAAACCCCCTCAAAAGGTGCAATTTATAAAATAGAAACAAACACCAAGGGGGTATTTTTAATTTTGAAAGATAACTTGCCTTTTTTTGTTATTAGACTGAACCTCAAGGTAACCAAAAAAATGGGGAAAAGTAATTGGTATCAATATGAAATGTCGTAGTCCTTTATTTGTGGCTGAATTTGTTCAACTTTGTCCAGCAACTGCTCTGTTAAGATTTTCAGTGCCATCCTCTTTGCCGATGCTCTCATTTTTTAATTGTCAAATACTGGTTTTTCCTCATAGGCCCACAGTGTACTCGTGGCGGAGGAGGAGGCAGCAGCTTTATCAGTTTGGGCTATTTCTTGTTTATGTGGTACACTCCGACTTGAACATGTATGCTCGTCACCTATTACAGAAACATTCCTTTACACTTCACCAGGGAACATTCATGTGTATTTTTTTTCATATGCCCTTTATTAAGTTCATAGTTTGCTTAAAGTCATATGTAAGTTCGATAAATTGTTCAATTGGAGAGTTAGCACACAAACACAATCACAGGCATATGTTAGAGGCCGTTGCATATATTAGGCATGTCTATCTAACATCCAGAATCATATTCCTACGCTCCTGAAGTTATTGATTGTGGTTGCCTTTTACAGGTGCTCACTTTATTTGCCGGGGCTCTGCTGGAGAAACAGATTGTGGTTGTTTGTTCAAATTTGGTAGGTATTACTTGTAAAATAACTGATTGCAAACTTACATGTGATTTTCCTATCAATGTTAAGCTTCTTAGACTTCTTGCATTATTATCTGAAGAATTTAACAATTTCCCTTTTTTTTTATAGATGTAGACCGGATTTTTAATACCAATTTGGTTCTTGTTGGTTTGTTATGCAGGGAATTTTGTCTGCATTAGTTCTGTCAATTATCCCCCTGATTCGACCATATCAGTGGCAAAGCTTGTTGATGCCAGTAATTTTCTGTTAAGATCTGTAATTTTCTTTTACTGTTCTGCTGGATATTGTTTTGTACGACTTTTTTTGCTCTCTCATTTATTGAGTGTGTAATCATGGTTTCTTAGATTGTTTGACAAGAATCTATTTGCAGGTTTTGCCAAATGACATGCTGGACTTTCTTGATGCACCCGTCCCATACATAGTGAGTTTCTTATAGTTATGTCTCATGAACTGAAGAAACTCTTAGCTGATTTTTCGGATTTTTTTGGCCTTTAGTATTGAGCGTAAAATTTGAAAGGCTGAATCAAATATATGCGTTTCAACTCTCACATGAGATTGTGCATCTAACCATCCCATTCAATTGTGTGAGAGAATTGATAGCATGTACATAAATAAAATACTAAATTTGAAAGATTAATTTTGTAGTATAAAATTCTTAAGTTGAATCTCGAACACATGCTCAACAAGGAAATTTGGTATATGGCAGAGGAGAGAAGGAACAAGTTAATGTAGTTAGGATGACTAATTTATACTTTTTTGCGTTCGTCTGCTGCTGGAATTCTATCATGTAGAATTGATTACAGTTTCAAGTCAAAAGCAGTTTGTCCTTTCCGATAATGACCAGACTTGAGTATTAAATATAATTACAGTCCTGAATTTAATTATCGAATGAAACTCTTATTTCGTGATCAAATTAATCCTCAACCCTTTACTCACATTTGACCTATTGTTGAACCCAAGGAAATTTTTGAGCTTCATTAACTTTGCCAAAAGCTTCCATTTATGTGAGTGTTATGCATGTGCCTACACACAACACACAAAAAGAGTTATTATGAAGTGATTGCAATACATTTTATTGAACATGAAAGAAAATTACACATTATATAGCCAAAAGACTACCCTAATCTACCCATGAATTAAGGAAAAAAAGAAAGAATCATAAACCCCAAAGATAGGGCACTACCTAAAGTTAAGGCACTAACATATATTATAATATCTCAACACTCCCCCTCAAGGTGGAGCATATACATCATATGCATCCATCTTGTCACAAATATAAGTTATCCAAGGACCCCGTAGAGATTTAGTAAAGATATCAGCAAGTTGATCTCTAGAGTTGACAAAGGAGGTCTTGATGACTCAGAGAGAATCTTTTCTTTAAGGAAATGGCAATCGACTTCTATATGTTTCGTCCTCTCGTGAAAAACTGGATTGGAGGAGAGATGTAGAGCTGACTGATTATCACACACAAGCTCCATAGGACCAACATCACAGAAATGTAATTCTTGCAATAAATGTTTGAGCCACAAAAGCTCACATGTTGCATGAGCCATAGCCCGGTACTCGGCCTCCGTACTTGATCGAGCAACAACGGCCTGTTCTTGCTTTTCCATGAAATCATGTTTCCTCCTATGAATATACAATAACCAGAAGTAGATCTTCGATCATTCTCATCTCCTGCCCAATCAGCATCCGAATACCCAATGACATCAGTGTGGCCTCTATCAGTGAAAACAACAAGTCCTTTCCCAGGTGACCCTTTAATGTGCTTGACAATTCGAATAATTGCTTTCCAATGACTATCACAAGGAAAGTTGAAAAACTGACTTACTATACTTACTGGGAAAGATATGTCTGGCCTGGTCATGGTGAGATAATTTAGCTTCCCAATTAACCTTCGGTATCTTCCTGGATCAGGATAGGGCTACCCCTGGTTAGGAAGCAGCTTTACATTAAGGTCTATTGGAGTAGCAACTGGTTTACAATCTGTAAGACCTGTTTCTTCTAGAATATCAAGAGCATATTTTCTTTGAGAGATAGCAACACCTGACTTTGATTGAGCTACTTCAATCCCAAGAAAATAACGAAGAGGACATAGGTCCTTAGTTTGAAAATTGTGAAATAAGTGTTGTTTTAATGCCTTGATAACTTCACAATCATCGCCCGTAATTACAATGTCATCAACATAGACCACAAGGTAGATATATCTATTTGCCGAGGAGCATCGAAAGAAGACTAAATGATCTCCTTCACAGCGGATCATTCCAAATTGTTGAAGAACTTTGTTGAATCGACCAAACCAAGCCCGAGTGATTGTTTCAAACCATATAAAGACTTTTGTAACTTGCATACCAAACCATACTCCCCCTGAGCAACAAACCCAGGAGACTGCTCCATATAAATCTCCTCTTCTAAGTCACCGTGCAAAAAGACATTCTTGATATCTAACTGAAAGAGGGGCCAATGTTTCATGGCAGCCATAGCGAGGAATAAACGAACTGAGGACATCTTTGCAACATGAGAAAAAGTATCATTGTAATCCTGACCATAGACTTGTGTATATCCCTTGGCTTCCAGGCGAGCTTTCAAGCGATCGACTTGTCCATCAGGGCCAATCTTAACATTAAATACCCAACGACAACCAACAACAGATTTGCAAGAGGGAAGGGGAACAAGCTGCCAAGTATTGTTGTAATCCAAAGATTTCATCAATCATCGTGGTTTCCATCGATGGAATAGATTTGAAACTTTCTTAGGAATAGAAATTGAAGAAAGTGTAGAAACGAAAGCACAATATGTGGGAGACAAACGATGGTAGGATAGAAAATTCTTTCATAAGTAATGCCAAATCGATTTATAGGTGGTGGGTGGATCGGTGCGAGGTGGTGGAAGATGATTTGGAGTATCGTTTGTCTTTCATAAGTAATGCCAAATCGATTTATAGGTGGAGGAGACTGTGGTCGATCTTTGGGAATCAAGAGGCTCGGGAGCTGGTCGAAGAAACTCTAAGTAGGGTATATGCAAAACCTGATCCAAGTCGTGAGAAGGGATAGTAGTTGCAGCAAAGTATGATATGTCCTCGAAAAGTAATATCGGCGGAAATGTAGAAATGGCTTGTAGGAGGAGAGTAACAGCAGTAGCCCTTCTGAGAACGGGAGTAACCAAGAAAAATACACTTGATAGACCGAAGTAGACAATTTATCACGACTAGGAGATAGATCGTGAACAAAACAAGTACAACAAAAAATATGAGGGGAAACAACATATAAAGGGGTTGTAGGGTGCAAAATAGAGTAGGAACCTGACCATTTAACACAGAGGATGACATTCGATTTATCAAATAAGTGGCAATCAAGATAGCATCACCCCAAAACTTTAAAAGGTGCATTGGCATATATCAACAAGGTGCGAGCGGTGTCAACAACGTGTCTATGTTTTTGTTCAGCTACCCATTTTGTTGAGGTGTATGAGGACAACTAGATTGATGTATAATTCCGTTGGAACGTGTAAAGGAATTGAAACAGTCAGAGAAATATTCTTTTGCATTATCACTACGCAAGACACGAATCATTTTACCAAACTGAGTCTTAATTTCTGAGCAGAAAGTTTCAAAAATACCAAACAACTCAGAATGATCTTTCATTAGAAATACCCAAGTATACCGGGAGAAATCATCAATGAAAGTGACATAATACCGATAACCTAAGATAGATGGAACACGACTTGGACCCCAAACTTTAGAATGAACAATATCAAAGAGAGATGAAGCTCTGTTATTAATATGATTAGAAAAAGAGACTCGAACATGTTTACCTAATTGACAAGACTCACAATTCAAAGACTCCGACTGTGAAAGACCAGGTACCATTGTTTTTAACTTAGGTAGACTTGGGTGACCCAAATGACGATGAAGAAGATGGGGGATGTAGTAGTGGCACATAGAGTGGAAATTGTTGATGAAGGCAGTAGAGACCACGAGATTCAGATCCTACGCCAATCGTCTGCCCTGTACTCCGGTCTTTTATCAAAAAAGAGTCAAAAGTGAAAGTTATGGTGCAATCTAAGGAACGAGTTAATTTACTTAAGGATATCAAATTAAAAGGACAATTAGGAACCAATAAGACTGAACTCAATGAAATTGAGGGAGTTGGTGAAACCCGCCCAACTCCAGTAGCCTGGATTTTAGACCCATCTGCAACAATAACATAATGGGGAAATTTGGTTTGTGATATTTCTGAGAAAATAGAGGAATTGCCAGTCACATGATCAGAAGCACCAGAATCCAAAACCCATCCCATAGGTGTAAAGTGAGAGAGTCAAACCGTAGAATTACCAGTGTGAGGTAAAGTGGCTGAAGATGGTGACTGTTGGGCTGCGTTCAGCCATAAATATTCCTTATATTCGCTGGGAGATAAAGTAAACTCACAATCAGATTTCAAGAAGTTTTTACCATTTAATATGTCGGTTGTAATGGTTGTGGACCCTTGAAAGGCAGACGAGACTAGACCCGTTGTTTTGAAAGAAGAATGAGGCATTATGACTTAAATAATCAGACGTGAAACTGTGTTTTCCGGCATGAATAGTATTTTACAAACTGAACAATATTTTCCGAACTGAACAATATTTTATGGGCATGAACAGTGTTCTGGTAAAGTAATATTTTTCTGGGGCGTGAACAGTGATTCCAGGCGTGAACAGTGATTCTGGTGCGCGAACAGTGATCCTGTGAACAGTACCAAGGCGGGACAGTGGCTGTGAACAGTGATGCCGGTATGAACCCGATCAGGGGAAGAAAAAAAATTCTGAAACTGAAAAAAAAATACTAATGTTTCTGAAAAAAAAAGGGGGAACTAGGGTTTGTGAACCTTGCTCTATGATACCATATGAAATGATTGTATTTCTTGTATTGAACATGAAAGAAAATTACACATTATATAGCCAAAAGACTACCCTAATCTACCCATGAATTAAGGAAAAAAAGAAAGAAACATAAACCCCAAAGATAGGGCACTACCCTAAAGTTAAGGTAGGGCACTACCTAAAGTTAAGGCACTAACATATATTATAATATCTCAACAGTTATATTTATAACCACATCCTATTATTGTCGTATGCTAAAGATTTACGAATTGGCCGATTTCTGTGTTGTGGTTTATCCATGTCACTATGTCCCTTGTCATAGGAAAATAAATTAGACACTAGTGTATGTGAGCTACTAAGATTGCCTAAATTATGTGAAATTTTTACATTTATTTTTTATGTTTGGATTGTCGGGAAAGCTTGAAATGTCCATTATGTTTAATTTGCTGGAGGTTTGATGGATCTAGTTGGACAAGTCATAAATTTGACGAATTCGTGTGGTGGTGGACTGTGGTTACATTCCCATTTTTTACTTAGTGATCCTGTTTTCTTGCGATTTCTCTCTATTTATTTATTTATTTTTGTTTTGAGCAGGTCGGTGTGAAGAGCAAGACAACTGAAGTGCAATCAAAGCTAACGAATGCAATTCTAGTGGATGCAAACAGAAACCAGGTACGTACAATTTTAACTTCAACCCATGCTCAACAAATGATATCATGTTTTGCGTGTGAAAGCAACTGAAGTTGCTATGCTCTATTAAAGTGTTTTTACTATTGAAGAGAATATCAACCAAGGTATTAATTATCGGTATTGATGCATATTCCGGAGCTGGAAATTTTGATGGCAATTTCGAGGATTTTCAAAGACTTCAGTAATCGATTTTAGAAAAATCGTGGAAATTTATTGAATAATTGGAAATTTAGCACAATTTTGCATCTTCGAAATAGAAAGTACAATTGTAGGTGGTGTTGATACAGTGATATTAAATTGTATGATTAACCATAATGTTTAACCACATGGAGTTTCTTGGAGAATCAAAATTACTATTTTCTGGTGTTTCTCCTACATCTACTTTTATACTGCGAATAAAAATTATTACTTGGATGTGGACAATACACGGCGCATGACATTAAATGTTGATATTACTACAAATAAGAAGAAACATGATACCTTGCAGAATTTCAATGGGCGAACATGCCTGAGACGAGTAGTAATATGAACAATTAGACTAACAATATGCATATGGTTGAAGGGGTTTTAAATAATTTTTAGGGATAATTACAAAACCCACCTGAGCTTCAGGCTAATTATGAATAAACCATAGGTTTTTTATTACAAAAATCCCTTCATGTTTGATTCTGTCATACATTTTCCCTTTTCCCCTTTCATGAGCAAAAAACTATTTCAAAGAACCTCATGACTTTTATAGAAATATTACAATTACCTCGTTAAATTTAAGACAAAATCAAACCTAAGGAGTTTTTGGTAATTTTCAGAAACCTTTAGTATTTTTTGTAGTTAGCCCAAACCTCAGGGGTGTTTTTGTAATTATCCCTAATTTTTGTTTTTAATTTTTTTAATTTATGACTAAAGGAAAAAGAATTACACTTAAAGTTATAAGAACATGGTGCTTCTAGTAGTAAATCCTTCACACCTTTGCGGTGCCCTTTTCCCCCATTATTATCTACATTCTTAAAGATAGCTACTTGCATTCTTAAAGATAGCTACTTGAACCTGACCGGCTTTTTCGATTCTGGTCAATAGGTGAAATCACCAACAATACCACAGCTACCTCAACATAGAGAACTGTACTCAAGCCTTAGTCCTTATCATGCAAAGCTCATCGGAGAAAGTTATTTGGGGAAGAAAAGGCCAGTTTATGAATGTACTGATGTGCAGGTAGGTGGTTAAATTGACTGTCATTATTTTTTTATGGGATAATTACAGAAACTATCCCTGAGGGTTGGGTTAGTTACAAAAAAAACCCAGAGATATTTGAAAATTACAAAAAACCCCTTGAAGTTTGATCACGTGTTAAATGTAAGGGGGTAATTGTAATATTTATACAAATGTAAGCGGGGTGTTTGATATGTTTTTGCTTATGAAGGGGGTAAAGTGTAATACAAAATCAAACTTCAAGGTTTGTTTTGGTAATTCTCCGAAACCCCTGGATTTTTCTGTAATTAACCCAAACCTCAGCGGTAGTTTTTGTAATTATACCTACTTTTAGGGAAATTCAAAATTTGACTTGAGATTAAGTTTGTTGTTGTTAATTAAGTAGGTAAACTTTTAACGAATATGGAAACAAAAGAAATCTTGTTATGGTGTATCCTGTCTGATTATAAAGTTTGATAACATGTAATCTTCCGAATTTGGAGTGTAAAGGGGGTGCGTCTTGCAATACAAACAAACGGGAGGATTTACCTTCTCTTACTGAAAATATGTAATAATATAAAAATAAGTTAATGTTTTTTTATTTTTTTGAAAAAACCAATTAAATGTAATAACTGTATTTAATATAATCACATCAACTCATATGGCAGAACAATATAATTTCTAATAAAATGGTTTATTCTATCGAAAAAGAGTATATAAGTACTCCCTCCGTCCCACTAAGTTAGGCAAGGAGGAATTCAAACAAATTAAAAAAACATAAGAAATATATTTGAGGTTATACTCTTTTTCCATATTCTAACTATTTTATCCTTGCATTAAATGAGCCCAACTATATTGAAAAAATGAAATTTGTTAAAAACAAAGTGAATTAAATAGGGGTATTTTAGTCTATTGTAGTGTAATTAATACTCTCAATAAGGAAATATACCTATAATTCGGGACGGATGGACAAGGAAAGGTGGCCTATCTTAGTGGGATGGAGGGAGTGTGAATAAGCATTTTACATTGTAAATTACTATATCTTGAGAGAAAACTCGAAAGATCTCTAGAAGAGCTTGCTATTGTTGTTTTATGTGTTAGGGATTATGCCTTATCTGATGTGATTTTTGACTTAAAATTTGTAGGCCGAAGCTGCCAAAGGTTTTTTAGGAGTGTTGCGGTCTTACTTGGATTCTTTGTGTTCTAACCTTCGTTCTCACACAATTACGAACGTGCAATCGAATGATGACAAGGTTTGTTTAGTTGTTTCAAAATTATTACCAATCAAGATTTGAGAAGTTGTTTTTTTGCTAAATCAAACATGGCAAAACAACAAGTGTCAGTATTTATGCACTTCAAATTCATTGTTTGTGGGATTAATTAGGAGTGCAAGCCAATTAACTTGAGCATTATTTTTGTGGAATTAATTAGGAGTGCAAGCCAATTAACTATCAATCAACCTTTAACGATTTGTTTTTCCGAGCTTGACCTCTAATGAAGCTCAAGTCGAGTTTGAGTAAATTGATATTTTCAGATTTATTCATTTATGTAAGAGTATTGGGAGCTTCAGCCTAGGTTTAAAAGTTAAATAACGACATGAACTGTTGATTGTTTGTTTAATAAGAAACCCAAATCGAACTTTTGAAGATTGATTTTGAGTCATATCTCTAGTTGCCCGTTTTGACACCTCTACATATAACCATGCTGAGTTAAGTTGCATCGTTTTCACTTTGTAGTTAATTGTGTGGGTGTTATTTCTGAGGCCATTCTCGGTATATCACTGCACTCTCACGTTATCCATTGTTGCACAAGGAAATCTACGGCTTGATTAAGCATATAAGCGGCATTTGAGTTGGATGTACTTCACTCTTTCTGACTTTCACCACAATAAGTGCCAACAATATATTCATTGGTCCTCAGGTATCATTGCTATTAAAGGAGAGTTTCATCGAGTCTTTCCCAAGTCGTGATCAACCATTTATGAAGGTGTGCTTTTTTTAAGTTCAGGAATATCATTTAGAGTTAATTACAAAAATACCCCTGAGGTTCAGTCTAATTTCAAAAAAAAAACTCCCCTTCACGTTTACCCTCGAGAGAGGGATATTTGTTAAGGAAATACAAAGCTCAAAAGGGTGTTTGTAATTCCTTAAGGAGTACTTTTAATTTTGAAAGCTAACTAGAGTTGTTTGTAATTAGGCTAAACCTCAAGGTCAATTTTTGTAAGGTACCCTTCATTTTATAAAATGCTGGACCATTCTATCGGTGGTTTTCCATAAAACACTTCCCAAAGTTCACGATTCATTTTGAATTTGATGGAATGTTCTTTGGAACATTAGGCTTCTGATCTAAGTTAGTTTTGCATATAGAAAAACTTAGTAGTGACGTGCTAATATTCTATTTTCGTTTGTTTTGTATTGGGGTACAGCTTTTTGTCGACACACAGCTCTTCTCAGTACATACAGACTTTGCGCTCTCTTTCTTCCAGAAGGAATAATGCTACCATACAACAAATTCTCAGGAAAGAAAGTTCTTAGCCTACAAACTTCAACAACGTAAGTTATCGATATGTGTTTCACACAGAAGGTGATATTTTCAATTTTTTTCTTCTTTTTTGAGCATATAATTTTGAGCCGAGGAAGCTAATATATAGACTGCATTTCATATAAACTTCACGATATAGAATTCGATGGACAAGATAGGAATTGGATGTTATGTACTACTGAATCTGGAAATATATATAATCTTTTATTGGTGGAAGTTTGAGCTATGTTTCAACAATTTGCACTTTTAGCAGTCTTGCTGGGACACTTCACTTTAAATCGTTTTTTTCCAGACGAATTTGCTGCTTTGATGAATAATTTTTTTTAACGTTGACATCCCAGAAAGAACATGGCAGTTCTCTTTGGGCTTAATTGCAAAATTTGTCCAGTAAATATAAGAGTATGGCATATTTAGTGCTATACGTATCCTATGTAGCGATTTTGATGCCATAAAAGTTTTGATTTTTGCGCAATTGTTGTCCCATAAGTTCTAATTTTGCAGAACCAAATTTGCTACACATAATATTTATAGGAAAAACTGAAATTCAACTGTTCTCTTTGTGGTATTCCGCCTCTTGCTTGTTTTTGGTCAATAGATGAAATTCTTAATGATGGTTGTAGTTGCCTATTTTTACATTAATAGCTTGACAGTAGGAATAACCGCATTTTATATGTTTCGGATCTATATTACTTTCTTTTAAGGGACATTTAAATGTTCATTTTTAAAACTATACTTGAAATAAAAATACCTCTTTATATTCATTATCTCACGGGGTAAACTGTAAAGGGTGTTCATTCATATAGGGACAAGGAGTAAAAGTGATATGTACCTCATTTTCCCTTTTTTTTCTATCTTACGCGAAAGTTGCTTGTATATCTCGTAATTTCTCATGTAAATAATGGAGCAAGAAATTTCGTGTAGCTAAGATTGGATAGAATTAGAGGGTGTTTGGCTAAGTTTATTTAAAATATCTTTTAAGCTCCTACATTTTATAATATGTTTGTAGAGTTTATTAAGATGTTAGATCTTATTTTAAAAATAAGTGGTTTGGATAAAATAAGATAAAATAATTTATAAGATGTTAGTAATGACATTTTTATAACTAAAATGGCCAAAGTGAAATGATCTTTGTTAAAATAAAATCTTATTTGGAAAATAAGGAGGGATCTCTCACTTTTTTTAAAAGAAGCTTATAAGCTTCCAACATTTTTTTTTAGGGGAAAACACAAATATCATTAAACTGAGGACTCAGCCTCCGCAAAAACAATGGCAGAAATGTTGGGAGGAGTATCTCCAGAGTAGTAACCTACGCTATTAAGAGAAAGAGCAAAACGGGCAATGTTGTGCGCTAGATTGTTAACTTCTCTAGGGACATAAGAAAAGGAAATCGAAGAAAAACTACTACTCAAAGCTAGTATATCCTGGATAACACATCCAAAGTAGGATAAATCAGGCGGTTTCTTGTTCAGCTCATGAGCGAGCTGGCTGCAGTCCGTCTTAACATGAATGTTCGTCAATTCCATTTTTTGTGCCTCAATCAGTGCTTCCCGACAGGCCAAGGCCTCATCGATTTCCACCGGGTAGGCATGTTGGGATTTTCAAGCAATCATTCGCAGCATCTGACCATCCGCGTCCCTGATGGCGACTCCAAGTCCGCATCCCTCCAGCGCCTTAACAGAAGCATCCGAGTTGATCTTGTAAGAATTAGCATTTGGCCTCTGCCAGCGAACGACTTGAGTATCTGTCACATTGTTTGGAGCCCTCTCATCTTGCTTGTTCTCTTTCTGGTATGCAAAAAGGTTATTTGTTGCTATGGAGAAGCATTCAATGTGGGGGATCTCTTTGTTTTGGTAGACCAATACATTCCTGGCATACCAAAGAGCCCAGAGAAGCACAACATACATTTCTCCGACTTCAGACCGATTCATATTCATAACTTCACTCATCATGTCGACAATAGAGGCCTGCCGAATCCCCGTGAGTTGACTCATGCGCAGTGGCGATGCACTCCAATAAAAGTTGATCCACGGGCAATCTCTTAATGCGTGCTCGATTGTCTCTTCCGCCATTCCACATCTTCCACAAATTGGCGAAATCTCGATTTTACGCTTGCTTAACGCCGTCTTCACCGGGAGTATTCCATGCACTACTTTCCATAGGAAGTTTTTAACTTTGGGTGGAACATTAAGACTCCATATCCACTTCCATAGTTTTAGCGCCCCCCTGAATTCGAAGGAATATTTTCAGACTCTTTGTCCAATGATTGAGCTACTCGATACCCTGTTTTAACCGAATACAAACCATTTGCTGAGTAGTTCCAAGCCAACCCGTCAGAACTCCAAAAATTGCAAATGGGGATCTTGAGAATTCTGTTTGTATCATCTGATCTAAACAGCTCCCGAACCAGTCCTGTATCCCAATAGTGCTCATCCGCATTTATTAAATCCCGCACGAGGAGGTCATCAGGCCCTGTAATAGGTGGTTGCTGGATCATGAAATTTGGATTTTCCGGGATCCAAGGGTCGTGCCATATTCGAATGTTAGCTCCATTCCCAATAGTCCAACAGATTCCCTTTTGGATAATTTCTCGTCCTGCTAGAATGTTGCTCCAGGTGAAACTGGGGTTATAGCCTTGTGTAGCAGTCAAGAAATTACCATTAGGGAAATATCGCGCTTTGAGAGTCCGGGCTAGGAGAGAGCTATCATCCTGAATAAGGCGCCAATCCTGTTTCGCCAACATAGCTCTATTAAAAGCTGATAATTCCGAAAGCCAAGACCTCCTTCACACTTCCATCGACACAATGTTCGCCATGATCTCCAATGAATCCGGTGCTCATCATTTCGTTGCCCCCACCAGAAATTTGCAATAATCGAGTCGAGCTTATTACAAATCTCCTTGGGGAGGAGGAAGCAACTCATGAGGTAGGTGGGGATTGTTTGCGCCACGCTTTTAACCAGGATCATTTTGCCGACTGCTGAAAGGGTTTTCGCTTTCCAATCCTTCAATTTCTTATTGACCCGATCAATAAGTAATTGGAACAAAGCTTTTTTCGACCTTCCAACAGTAGCAGGCAGACCCAGGTAGACCGTTTACTTCTCCACTCTTTGAACCCCACTGCATTCGGATTTTTCCACTCGAACTTCTTTGCTGAATCTGATTTCCAACATCTTATTTTGAGGCTTATAAGATCTTTAAAAAAATATCAATCACTTTTAGAAATCTTATAAGCTCTCAAACATCTTATAAAATATTTTGAAGAGCTTATAAACTCAGTCAAACACCCTCTTAGTTGAATGTTTAACACAAAATATGATTATGTGTTCTAGAATTTATTTATACTATATATAAAAGTGTGAGTAGGTGGGATGTTATCTTTGAAATTTTTGATTGGACAAAAATATCTCTTAATATAGTTAATTTTAGGGGCAATTAAGTAATTTGATATTTATTTTAGCTTTTGTTTAGTTACAAGACAAATGAGTGACCTTTTATATTTCAAATTCTTCTTATGTTTTCTTTCAATTGTAACTTTTAAAATATTTTGAATTTTTAAATACTACGTTCTGAAAGATTTCCAACCATTTGTTATAATGAATATACAGAAGACTTCGTATGAGAGAATTTTAACAGTTTCAATTTGAGTATTATGCAAAATTGAAAATTTCTAATGTTTCTTTTGTATTTTTAAACAATTGAAACTAAACATATATATAATAATTCTAGAGGAAAAAGATATATGAAATTACAAATGAAACAAAAATAAAAATAAAAAGTTTCTAATCCTATGGATTTTTATTAAATAAAAAACAGGGCAAAAATACATGAACTAACAAATCTTTCACTAAGTTTATAATATATATACGCTTTAACATTTTAAATTTTTATTTTGACTCAATTAGTCAATTATATATTTTATAGTTTTGATGAAAATTTTTAATAATAAATCCAGTTATTATCATAATAAATTTTAAAACAAAAATATTTAAAAATATATAAATATCTCATGCTCAAATAAGAAAAAATAAGAAATAAACTAAACCTTGATGATAGCAATATTTCTAAAATTAATCATAAGATAAAATTATAATTTTTAATGCAGAGGTATAACAAAGAGCGGAATAAAATAAGAGTATTCTTTATTTTATTTTAATTATATTCTTGTGCGTTTCTGTTTTCTATAGCCTGTAAAATAGGAGGAAAGTACAAAAAAGTGACAAAGAAAAAGATTAAGAAAGACTGAACAAATTTTTTCGTAGCCAAATAAATTTTTTCGTAGCCAAATAAATGTCTTATAATAATAAAGCAAATATATTAAAAATAATATAAAAATCTCCAACTCAAATAAAAAAAATAAAAAAAAACTAAACTTGGATGATAACAATATTTTCTAACCTAACAGATAAAATTTAGCTTTTAATGTGTAAGTATAAGAATGAGTAATCTTTGTCTTATTTATTTTTCTATGCGTTTTGTTTTTCATGGCCTAAAACATGGGACGAAAGTAGTAAAAGAATTAACAAAAAAAGGAAGAAATCAGAACAAAGTTTTTGCAGGAAAATAAATATAGACTCTAAATAAGGATAAAAACATGATTTTTACAAAATAATATTTTATCTCACATCATAAACTTTAGTTTCAAAATTATTGTTCTTTATTAAAATATATTGTGCTAATCAAATACAGAACAAAGTTTTTGCAGCAAAATAAATGTCCTTTTAGACTTTAAATGAGGATAAAAGTAAGACATTTATAAAATAATACTTTATCTCACATCATAAACTATAGTTTCAAAATTATTTTTCTTTATTAATATATATTGTGATTTCAATCTATACTATCAATAGAGAAAAGTATGATTTAATACAAAAAAAAACATGCATATATAAATAAACAATTAAAAGAAAACTAAGTATATTATAGTTAAAATTTCCATATATGTCCTAAAGAAAACATTTAGAAGACCTTGAGTTCTCAGTAACTCTCGATTGTCAATTAAAGTTACACCCCTAAAAACTCTTAAAAACTGAAGATCAATACGATACTTATGGTAAAATTCATGAAGCAAACAAATATATTTAAATATTTTTTCCATCTGTATCTATAACATTACCTAAATGTCTATACTGTACTTGTATTTTTTTTTGTATCTATCGATCTATACTTATATTGAAAGTATGCATAGATCAGATGATTTTCAAAACATTTTTGATTTAAAAAATCATGTTATTTTTTTGACAATAAATAATCCATAAATGTTCAAAATTATTTGTTCATTAAATTTAAATTTTATTATAAACTAAAATCTAAAAAGTATTATATTCTATTAACAACATTTTATTTCCTATTTATATATGTATGGATATTGTACTCACTCAAAATTTTAAATTTATACACATTATATGCATACAAATAGCAATAGGTTAATCATGAAATATATATTATGTATGTTACTATTGCATGCAAATATACACACACTTTAAGTTATACAATATATTATACTAATATAACTAAACTTACTGCATGCATGAAATTATAGTTACGTGACATTCAATTACTAATTCCTAGTGCCTAAGTTATTTAGTAAGGTAGCAAATGGAGTTAATCCATTTTTGAGGCATGCAATTGAATAGTTTTATAAATGAAAGTTATCAAGTTAAAATAGCAGATAAGTTACAAGTGATCCTAGTAAACTTTTGTGTTAATTAGTAATACAACCAAACAAAACAATATTATGTTTATTGACTCATCAATTGCCAACTTAAGTTATCTAATTAAATTATATATGTTAGGTTACCCTATTCATTTGACGTGATGAAAAGCTCAACTCAAAACACCCATCACATCTAAAGTTAATAAAAAAAAGTATAATTAAAAAAAATGAATAGAATTTAATTAGCCAAATAAAAGTCGTAGACCTTTATATCAACAAATTGAACACTTAAAGTATTTTATCGGAAATAAAGGTGGGGTAACTTTGATCCGTATATGTCGTCTTTGTTATAATCATTGTTGTCCCATGTGTCGTTTATTTGAACAAATGAATGGATTCTCCGTCGGGAAGGGAAGAGAATGAAAATGGGATTCAAAATTATGCTAGCTAAATTTTTGTGTCCGTCAATAAAGAATGAATGGTTCTTATGTGTATGTGTGACAATGGTTATAGACGGTGTTCCCATGAGTTTTTTTAAATATATGCTATATTTTTAAGAGGTATAATGAGGAACGGTCTCCTCCACCTTTTGTTAATATTTTGCTAAAATATGGGTTTGTAATAAATACAAAACTTTTGTACAAATCCTTTGCTTTTTTTTTTTTGTAATAATATATATAAATATTACGTTATTGGAAAAAAAAAAAAAAAGAATCTTTATTTTAAATATTTTATTAATTTATCTATTTCAAGAAAACTTAAATAATATATGAATGAGACAAGCAAGTTTAGTGTCATTAGCGGGTTTTACAATAAATCGAGCATGGTCTATTTTCTTGTAAATTTGAAATAAAAAAAAAAAAATCAATTTTACATTTTGATTAGTCTATTTTTATTTTTATAAAAAAAGATTTATTTAGATTAAGTATTTATAAGTGTTTTTCTTTTATGAAGCATAAGCTAGATTATGATTGGTTAAGAAATTTTGATCACGTCAATATGATAAGTTTTGATTGTGATATAGATTATATAACATACAATTATTAATATATATATAAAATAAAATTTATATATATATTATATATATAAAATAAAATTTGACATAAATTAATATACATGCATGTAAGTAAAAGATACATGCCTAATATTATATATATAAATGTTCAAATAAAATAGATAAGCTTGCTATAAAATTATATATATATATGTATAAGTTAAACATATGCATGCATGAATTATTTTTTGCTATATGGCAATGTTGTTAATTTAGTGCATAAGTTTTGTAATGGAGGCTAATTCATTACACATTAAAGAACATGTCATATATTATGTTAATTGGTTATGTCTCTTTGAAACTAATTTAACAATTTTTTTTTATGTCCCCATTGTTGGCTTTTGATAATTTATAGTTGTAGTAAAATAGTCAAATGAATTCTCATCTAATTTGTTTCCCGAAATGGTTTTTGAGCTTATATATCTTGGTATTATTTATTCCTTTATTTGGTTATTTATTTCTTTTGAGCTTACATGCACACCTCAACACTAAATTTATTAGGATTTGATTTTTAACTTTGACTTTAACAAAATGAATAATCATGAGAATATAGAATAATTTAGTAATACTTTAGAATTTTACAATCGAAACATATTTGCACAATGATTTTAGAACCTTTGTTTTAAGATATGATTTGAAACACATACTATTTATAGATAATGCATTTCCTTATAAATGTTTTAGGATGACTATGTATTCTAGGAAACATGTTGGAAACACAAGTAGAGCTTATTGGACAAATTAGAAACATATCACGATCCCTGGTCAAGATCTTGCAAGTCATATTACTATGATTTTGAAAATAAAAATATAAGTTTTTTCTATTAGAAACGCGGACCCACACAATATACTCCAAACGGTTTTTGATGATATGATTGAAATGGATTCGGGTGGTGGGCGAAATAACTTTAATCAATTTTGAAGGAGTTTTTGGCGACAACATAATAAACAAAATTGAGCACAAACGAAAAGTTTTCGTTTTTACAGAGGCCTAAAAAGATGCCCATTTCAATTATTAAAGTCGGATCAACAATGGTATGAAGATGTTTTCACAAGAACAAAATGGAGTAGAGGGTCGTGATAGAGGACAACCACCGGCTAGTTTTTATCTTGAGGAGGAAAGTCAAGGGAGTGCTATTATATAATATAAATACAAAAAAAAAAATAAGTTTTGGATGTATATATACGAGTTTTTTAGAAGTTTATCTTTTTTGCATTTGACAGGGATATATGGCGGATCGTCCGGCTTATGTTTTTATACCAAGGTTGGGCATGTAGTCTCAATAATTTTGCAATTTTAATATATATTAGATTTATTTATTTCTACTTTTTATATCGTTTATTTTAAATTTATATAATTTCAAAATTTGCATATTTAGGAGAATCATGCCAAGAAAATTATTACAAGGAAGAAATGATTATTTACAAATCAAGAATATATTACAAATATTCCTTTAGAGTCGGGAGCCAACTTTAGACTTTTTGAACACTTTACAAGACTTTGCAACAACAAACTCCCATTAAAATAAACGTGATAAAATGCGAATTTGAAGTGGTTTCGAGCAATTTAGCCGTTTCGCATTTAAGGTTTAAAGGAAAAGAAGGAGTTCATTCAAGAATGGTTTTATATTTGATCATATGGAATGTACGGAAGAACAAAAAGTTCGGTGTGCTATTTTTCAATTTTTATTGGTGGGCATCACATTAGAACAATGATAAGAGGAACAAAAACAAACTTTGACCTGGAATGAGTTTAAGGAGATAATTATGGATCGATATTTTCCTCAATATATTTTTCTTAAACTTGAAGCAAGGAACCCTTCCAATAATGGAGTATGAAAGGCGTTTTAATCATTTATCTTCGCCCCATATTTTGACAAGAAGAAAGTTTAGGAAGATTTGAAAGGGGATTTCCGAAATAGGAGGGATAGTTCAGGACTAAAACTACCAACTTATAGAGAAGTTTGATCAAGTGGTTTCGATAAACTTTGAATCTAGAAGCCCCATTATCAAAACCACAAGATATGATTGGAAAGAGAAAATGGGACCCACGTAACAAAAGAAACAATGTCCAACAAGTTAAGAAGTGGAGGCCAATCGGAGCGCCAACCTTAGAAAACAAATCAATATAGTGTTTTATATAGGGGAATGTCTCAAGGGGAGTAATATTTGTTTTAAATGTCATAAACCAGGACATCGAGCCATGGAAATTTTGGTAGTACTTTAGATCCGAGAAAAAGAAGGAAAAGCTTAGTCTTTGCTATGACACAAGACCAAAAGCAAGATGAAATTTATTTAAAGCTTACGCTATTTGATTAGGATCATCACATTCATTTATGTCGGATAGTTTTACAAAGAAACTTGACTTAAAGTATGAGTTTGAAGATATTGTACTAGAGGTTAGCATTTTCGGTAAAACTATTAAGACTAATTGCATGGTGAAAGGTGTAAACCTAGAACTAAATGGCAACAAGATTTTTCACAAATTTACATGTGTTAGAAATGAAGGACTTTGATATCATTTTGGGAATGGATTGGTTAAGTAAGAATCATCTACTCACGATACATTGTCACAAAAGGGAAATAGATTTTCAAGGATTGGAGAGCTTAAATTTACCTTTTATGGTGCGAAGAGCAATTAAGTCAAGGATTCTTGGTTAATGTAATTTAAGTTAATATGATGTTGTCGAGACTATATGTATTTCCAAATGATTTTGGGAATATGAAGTCGAGTTTACAATAGATTTGATATTTTCAAAAGCGCCTTATCGAATGGCACCGAAACAATCGCAAGAGTTAAAAGTTCAAATTCAAGAATTGTTAGATAAAGGTTACAAGCCTAGTATTTCACCATGGGGAGTTTTATATTTGTGCGAAGAAAGATGGAATTTAATGTGTATAGATTCGAGAGAACTCAACCGCTTAACCATCAAAAATAAATATCCCGCCGAGAATCGATGATCTTTTTGATCGGTTGAAAGGTGCTAGTGTATTCTCAAAGATTGACTTGAGATCGGGGTATCATCAATTGAAAATTAAGGAATGTGATATTAAGACATCATTTCGAACACGATATGGGCATACGAGTTTATAGTAATGCCATTTGGGTTGTCTAATGCACCAGGAGTCTTCATGGATCGATGAATTATTTCATCCATATTTGGATCAATTTGTTAGTCTTTATTGATGACATTTTGATATACTCAAGTAGTAGTGAACAACATGGGGAGCACCTTAGGATTGTTCTAGAAACATTACGTCGGGAAAAATTATATGCTAAGTTTAGCAAATGTGAATTATTTTAGTGATGTTTCTAGGCCATATTGTCACGGGTAGTGGAATCGAGGTAGATCCGGCCAAAGTTATTAAACCGGAAAACACCAAAAATGCAAGTGAAGTTAAGTTTTTCTTAGAATATCCCGGTTATTACAGGAAGGTTTATCCAGGATTTTCTAAGATTGCGGGACCAATGACTCGACTAACCCGAAAGGATATAAAGTTCCAATGGACAAGGGAATGCGAAGGAAGTTTCAAGAGCTAAAACAAAATCACACCAATTTTAGCTACGCCGGATGGGTCGAAAGATTTGTTATTTATATCGATGCTTCAAAATTTCGGGTGTGTTCTAATGCAAAACGGAAAGGTTATTGCTTTCAAGACAACTAAAATCTCATGAGTTAAATTACCCTACCCATGATGTTGGAATTAATAAAGTGGTACATGCATTAAAGATTTGGCGTCATTATTTGTATGGTGGCAAATGTGAAATTTTCGACCACAAAAGAGTAAGGAACTAAACATGAGAAGATGGTTGGAATTAGTTAAAGATTATGATTTACGATTCATTACCATCGGGTAAGGCGAATGTAGTAGCGATGCATTAAGTAGAAAAACGAAGGACAATCACCAAATTACCTACGCAACAAGACTCCTAATACAGAATTTGCCAAATTAAATCTCATCTTTGTGAAGCCTCCTAGTACCACTATTGCAATGATAAAAACTAACAATTCAACCTACCTTGAGGGACCGAATCAAAGAGGCTCGAGAATAATGATGGATTTTTATGCAAGATAAAAGATCGAGCATTGGTAATATTAAAGGTTTTGCTATCGCACTGATGGAACAACGATATACGAAAGAAGATTATGTGTGCCCAAGGATGAAAAGTTAAGAAAGGAAATTCTTGAAGAAGCTCATAACACTCTATAAATTTCATCCAGGAGGAACGAAGATGTATAAAGATTTGAAAGAAACCTATTGGTGGCGGAACATGAAAACGTTTCGGAGAATTCGTAGAAAGATGTTTGACATGCCAACGAGTGAAAGCAGAGCATCAACGACCATATCGGATTACTCCATCATTGGAAATTCTGAATGGAAGTGGGAGCATATTACTATGGACTTTGTAAAGGATTACCAAAGACAATAAAGGGTTACACGACTATTTGGGTGATCATCGATAGACTCACAAATAAGACACTTTTTACCGTGAAGATGACTTTTTAACATGGAGCGTTTAGCCCAAATTTACATAGAAGGAGTTGTTAGGTTACATGGAGTTCAAGATCTATTGTGTTAATCGAGATCCGAGATTTACTTCAAGATTTTGGAAGAGTTTACAAAGAGCTATGGAACAAACCTTAGTTTTAACCACAAAGATACCACCCACAAACCGATGGTCAATCAAAGGACCATCCAAACATTGGAAGACATGCTTAGAGCTTGTATGTTGGATATTGGTGGAAGTTGGGACACGTATTTACCATTAGTCGAACCGCCTATAACAATAGCTATCAAGCTACCATAGGAATGGCACCATATGAGGCACTTTATGGAAGAAAATGTAGATCACACTCATTGGGATGAAGTTGGCGATCGAATAATTTTAGGTCAAATCATTGAGCGAACAACCTAGGAGTGATTACAAAGATCGAGAGATAGAATTAAAAAGCCCGGACCGACAAAAAAATCTTATATCGATTTGTAGAAAGGATCCGCAATTTGAAGTTGGTGAAAAGGTATTCTTAAAATGGCACCTATGAAAGGAGTAGTTAGATTTGGAAAGAAAGGTAAGTTAAAGCCAAGGTTTATAGGTCCATTCAAATCTGGAAAGAATTGGAGATGTAGCCTATTTTGGCCCTACCATGAGACTTAAATGCTATCCATAATGTATTTCATGTTTCGATGCTTAGAAAGTATAAGGATACTAGTCATATCATTAACTTTGAAAACCTTGAGATTAATAGCGATCTCACTTATGAAGAAACTCCTATAGCTATTTTGGGAAGAAAAGTTCACACCTTAAGGAATAGAGAAATACCTCTGGTGTTGGTACAATGGAGCAAACATGGGAAGGAGGAAGCAACATGGGAACGAGAAGATGAAATTCAAACCAAATACCCTCATATTCCAACTCAAGTAAGTTAATTTCGAGGACGAAATTTTTTATAAGTAGGGGAGAGTGTAGCGACTCAATTTTTTTCAAAATTCGCATTCGTTAGAGTTTTACCTTTCATGTTATTTTTTTTCCGATTAATTTCAATAAATAATCCATAAATAGGTTTATTGATTAATAAGTACTACATATATGGTGTTCATTAAATAATGCCTAAGAATAATATTATTGTTAAAAAGGAATAACATAAAACCTAAAAAGTATTATATAAAATGTTTTTCTATATATATATATTATACATATATATATATATATATGTATGTGATATGTGTACTCACTGAAATGGTTAGGTTTAATATATATATACACATATATCTACGTGCATACAAATAGCAATAGGTTAATCATGAAATATATATTATGTATGTTACTATTGCATGCAAATATACACACACTTTAAGTTATACAATATATTATACTAATATAACTAAACTTACTGCATGCATGAAATTACTTCAGTTACGTGGCATTCAATTACTAATTCCTAGTGCCTAAGTTATTTAGTAAGGTAGCAAATGGAGTTAATCCATTACCACATATGCACACACGTGGTGAGGCATGCAATTATACATAGTTTTATAATATGAAAGTTATCAAGTTAAAATAGCAGATAAGTTACAAGTGATCCTAGTAAGCACTTTTGTGTTAGATTAGTAACACACATACACACCAAACATAGCCACGTATGATTATGTTTCAGTTTGACTCATCAATTGCCAACTTAAGTTCATCTAATTAAGTAGGCCTATATATATGTTAGGTTACCCTATTCATTTGACGTATGACTAGCTCAACTCAAAACACCCATCACATCTAAAGTTAATAAAAAGAGAAGTATAAGGTGAGAATAGCTAATTAGCGATTCAACATAGTTGAGTCGCGACCTTTATATCAACATCATCGAACACTCGTATTTTATCGGAAGTCTGTATAAAGGTGGGGTAACTCTTGATCCGTAAGTATGTCGTCTTTGTTATAATCATTGTTGTCCCATGTGTCGTTTATTTGAACAAATGAATGGACTCTTCGGGAAGTCGAGAGAATGAATGAATGGGATTCACCTTCGGGTAATCCAAATGAAATGAATCCTTCGGGATTAATGCTAGCTAATGGACCGTCTCACAGAGTGGGTCTGGTCAATAAAGAATGAATGGTTCTTATAAACTGTATGTGTGTGACAATTGGTTATTACGGTGTTTCCCCAGGATTTTTTTTTATACTCACGCCATATATGCTATATTTTTATTACAGTGAGAATAAAGGGAATGGCATTGATGAGGAAGGTCTCCTCCACCTTTTGTTAATATTTTGCTAAAATATGGGTTTGTAATAAATGAAATACTTTTGTACAAATCCTTTTTGCTTGTTTTTTTTGTAATAATATATATAAATATTACGTTATTGGAAAAAAAAACAAAAAGAATCTACCATTTTAAATATTTTATTAATTTATCTATTTCAAGAAAACTTCCACAATAATATAATCCCGATCATGACAAGCAAGTTTAGTGTCATTCCGAGCCAAGCGGGTTCGGGCGTCACATCGATGATTTTCGAAACTTTTGATTTGAAAAAAAATCATTTTGACATACAATGTCAAAATTGTTTCTCTTTTTTAAATTTTATTATAAACTCAATCACTTATATTCTATTAACAACATTTTATTTCCTATTTATATGGTGGGATATTGTTCGATCAAAATTTTAAATTTATGTTATATATGAATAGATAGTTTCAAGTTTAACTAAATGAACATATAAAAAGTTGAAATATTAAAAGATAAGAGTTAAAAATAATATATGTGTCTTAGCTAGAAATTACTGAAGAAAAATAAAAACAAATTTATATAAAATATATAATATGATAAAAAGAATTGATTCACTTAAAAAGCACACCTAAAAATTTAGGAAGATTCAACCACAAAACAATAATTATTACAAAAATCCAAAATATCTTAAATTTTACGAAATGAAGTGTAAGAGAAAATTGAGACGAGAATTAGGAACGAAAAGTGTCTAAGTATGTGTACAATTTTATTAAAATAATTAATAAATAAAGTAGTTTAATATGAAACAATTTGACACATGTGTGAAACTTTGATATTTCTTAAATTACGCATTAATGTAGGTACTAATATAGTATTCATAGTACTATTTATGCATCAAATTTACTGTGTTAAACCATATATAATACTAAACTGATGGAGCGAAGTGACCAACTTTAGTTTTAAGTTATAAGAATTCTCTGGGTCTACGGAGGTGTACAAGAGGATAGTTAAGGGATTATATACAACTTGAAATCAAAATTTTTGATAAGTACATTTTCTTATTTGATCAAAAGTTCAATAAAAAATTCAAATAAAGATGAAAGTACTAAAGCCATTAAATTATGAAAATGAATGGTTGATTATATTTTACAATAAATAATATTACTTAGAAAATAAATGATTGAATCAATTTTACATTTTACGGTGTCTTTAACAATAAAACAAATATTGAATTTTAGCATATTAAGACCAATTATAATTTGTATAGCTGTATGGTTTAGAAAATTTACAACTATGTTAATTTTATAACAAACAAAAATAGTCAAATTCAATTGCAGGTACAATCTCTATTATAATAGTATAATATATATTTCTAAAAGTAATTGAGTTAGTGTTTCTTTTTACAAAAAACATAAGTTTTTGCAAAGTAATTTTCGAATATAAAAGATTATAAGTATTATATTTAATTATTCAAGTTTGACTCAATATAAAAATTGATAACATGTTTCTTTTTTAAAGTCTATCTTTGGTTTCATCATTTATTATGTGAATATGTTTTGTATGTAATTGGATAGAGTTTCAAAAATTATATTTCAAGTTATTGCTTTTTTAATAGTTTAATTTACAACACGACTCTTGATGACAATAATGGATTAATTTTCATATACATATTAGATTAAGGTTTATTATTTTGAATACGATTCTCAAAACAAATGGATTTCAATAACTTTAAGTTTAAGTTCGATAAAAATATTCACATTAGTATTAGACTTTAGATTTCATATGAAATCTGCTTTTCTGTTTTACCATATATTTTATATTTTAATATTTGTTTTGAGTTTCATTTCTTTAACCGAAGAAGTTAGAGAGAATGAAAGAAGTAAGCATACGATAGTACCATGATAATATATTAATACCTTTAATTTATATATTTTTCGATAAATAACAATCACAAATAAAGTCATGAGATTATGCTTTATCTTGGTAAAGAAGTAATTTAATCAATTTTAAACTTTTGATTAATGTGATAACTTGTGATATATCATCAATATTTAGCTCATGAATTATCCAATAATTATGCATAACGCATCTGATATTAAAAGAATGAAATTAATTTAGAAAAAGACTTTCGTAGCCATCAATATATAACAAAAGATTGATTAATATGATCGTAAGCTAATATAAGAACTTATTTTGTTGTTATATTAATTTTAAATTTTTGTTGAATTGAGTTTTTTTAAAAGATTTACTTAATCATTCATATCAATTTATACTTATGGTAAATAAAATATATATTAGAATACTTAATTTGAAACGTTTCAATTTTAATAATTTGAGTATTTAATTACTATATTTATTTGTAAAGCATTTCAAAATATTTTAATACTCATTAAAAAATTATTTAATAATATAATTACTTTATAAAGTCATATGTATCACGTACGACACACTTGTTGCTTACTAGTAAATATTAAATGTTTCTAATAAATTTTTAGATGAAGTAATCGTAACCTCGTATAAATTTCATATAAATTGATCATTTCATTAATAACCTTCACTCCAGACTGGCTTAGTCGATGGTACCCACTTGGGTAGCTACCCAAGTGAGTTATATACCGTTGGTCAACATATCCACACACACATCCACATGGGTGTGTATTGATACAAGGGTATAGAACTCAGTTGGGTAGCTGCCAAAGTGGGTAGCATCTACATTCTCCTCCAGACCACCAAACACAGAATTCTATTTCAATACGATCATTTAAAGTGTCATAAATTTTTGTCCCATATATCAAATATAGACTTTTGACCCAACAACTTATCAAGAATGGTCTTTGACCGGCATTTATTGATTAAAAAAATAGAAAAAGGTAGAAATTGTACACTTCCCGAAATGCCCATCATAAAAGACGCAGGTCGATTTAGGTCATTTTGGGTCGATTAATTGATCGCTGCGTACCATGCAGAATCGGGTCGTTTAATCGACCCATCGAGTCGATTGACCAAAGATTAATGTGTCGATTGATCTACTCAAAATTATTAAGTTTCGGTCAATGGTCGATTAATCGATGTTAATCGACTAAACGAATGTGGTCGTCAAGTCGATTAATCGACTAAAGTGGTCGATTAGAAATTTAAAACCCCTCTCGTAGGGTTTATAAGCCCTCAATCGACTCTAAACGACAATCGTTCAAATCGACCCTCACCATGCCAAAGCGACCACCATTGATCGTTGATAGCCTTTTGTTGATAGCCACCGGTGCCGCCGTCGTTGGGGAATATTTTCTTGCGACTGCCTACATAAAGTAAAAGTTTTATTTTGTTTTTGAATTAGTTATTTTAAGCGCATTGTAAAATATGTTATGATGGTTTGAGGTATTGAATTATTGAATGAATGTTATATCGAATTGAATGGGGTTTAGGGTTTAGTTTGAATTGAATGTTAATGTTATTTGGAATGTTAGAACGATTATGGGAATGTTGTGTTTTTCATTGCAAAATTTTGTTGGGAGTCTTTGGGAGGAATGTTAGACGATTATGGGAAATGTTATATAAAGTGCTTTTTTAAGCCAAATAATCGCTTGATAATGCTAATATCTCGATTTTGCAAGATAACCGATATTTAACACTCCAAAATTTGTCTTTTTTTGTTTCAATTATACGAAAAAATGGCATACCTCACCACCATTGAAGATCGGTTTGATTCAAGAGTTACATCCCGATGTAACTTACAAGTTCTAAGGCTAGTATATGATAAGTTAGGTTAGTACACAAAGAGATGTTGTTGAACTCGGCTTTGGAGACTTATACAAGTTCGTGATAATATGCGATTTCTTGTAAACTTCTTCATGCTCTATTATTTATGAGGATTAAATCACCGGTGCATGATGAGGTATGGTTCCGTGTTGGGGATGCAAATGTCGATTCGGGTTCTCGGACTTCACTCTCATCACGGATTAAATCCCGGAATTGAGAATGATTTTGTAAAGGACATCCCATCGATACGGTTAGGCAGAGTATTTTGGGGGAGGGAAAAAGGTACATTTTTCGACAAGTGTTTTGAAGGCGGCTTTTAAGCACCATGCAAAGAATGAGGAGGACCGATATAAATTGGGATTGGCCTCATATATGAGTGTGTTTTGCGGTGTAAGGAGCCTACCACTTCAATTGATATGGAGATTCGCAAGTTGTTGACAATTTGGATCTTGTCAATAAATACCCGGGGAAGATCATCCTATGACTATCTTCTACACAGTTTGACGAAAACTATGACTTTTAAAGTTGACCATCACAGCTTCTGGGGCTTTACACACGCGGTACAGGTATTTATCAAAGTCATTTTCGTTAGATTACAATGTATATTTTCAATTTCGATAAATATTTATAACATTGGATTGTTTGTTAGGTATGAGCATTTGAGACCTTTCTCGCCGTATGCCGAATGTTTAGAATCGAAAAGAACCGAACAAAGACTTCCTAGGATGTGTGGGTGGAGGTCCACAACCACTTTTGGCTTTTTGGAGATTATTGCCGTCTTGGACGAGCCTATGGTAATGTTGAGATTATTTTTAATTGCGTATAATTTTTAATCGATATTTTGAGATTATTTGTAATAGATATTGTTTGTGAATTGGCAGGATGAAGTTTTGTTTCCATTGTCTCAAAACACAAGAAGAAATGGAAAAGGAATATGTTGTGATGTTTTCGTGTTCCCGAGGATCTCGATTATCCTTTGGATGAGAGAGCGGTGCCCACAGATGATCGGGAGATGGTGGAAGAGACAGACATGAGTGATAGAGACAGCACAGAGAGACAAAGACAAAGGCACACAGAGAAGTCGGGGCCTACAAGTGTGCCACTGGGGGATGTCCATGAGACGGAGCATGGAGGTAGTTCTCGAGTACCCCCCACCTTCCACCGGCCCTTCCATTGGTATGAGGCATTTTGGATGCCGTGGGTACGCCCGACAAAAAAGCAAGATGATGATTTTTCTTTTCTAAACAAAAAGGTCAAAGATGCTTTTTCTCTTATGAGCGGAAAGATCGAAGAATTGGACCGCAAGATTTATGCATTAGACCAAAAACTTGAAGCAAAAGTCGCCTTATACGTGGTTCACTCCGAGAGACAACGTATGGAGACGGGGTTGTCTCCGATTATGGGATGGTGGTGGAGACAGAGAAGACTAAGAGTCAGAGTGTGTTGAGGAGGAGGAGCATGACGAGGTTGTTGAGGAGGAGGAGCATGATCAGCCGTTGAGGAGGAGGAGCATGATCGAGGTTGTTGAGGTCGGTCTTTTGAGGAGGAGGAAGATCGATGCAGAAGACCCGTCTGTTGAGGTGGAGAAGAATAAGGCTGCCGATGTGGTGGATGCGGAGATGCATTCCCGATATTGAGGTGGTGGAGGTGGAACAGGCAAACATGGGAGATGATCGGGGAACGGTGAAATATACAAGGAAGAAGAGGCCATCAAAACATGTAGAAAAAGAAAATATTCTACAAACGGGAGTGAAGCGAAGGAGAGTGCCTTCAATTCATACAAGAACCCCTTCACAATCGAATCGAGGACACAAACAACCACCTCCGAACATTTTTGGACAAGATGCAAATTGATTTCTTCCTCCCGGTGGATCCATTGAAGGCCAAAAAATTTAAAGAATGGTACACAAATGCAACTGATAGGTAATATTAACTGCAAACACTGTCAACTGATAGGTCGATTGATGGTCGGTCAATCGACCATTGATCGATCGCTTGCTTAGTCGATTGATGGTCGATCCATCGACCTTTAATCGATTTTTCGATCGATCGAGGTCGATTAATGGTAGATTGACCGACCAGCGACCGACCAGGTTTATTTTATGTTTTTGCTTCATTTCATTAATTAATATGTACATATTGCTTCCAATGATGAAGAATTGATCATAGATGGGGCCACATATAAAAATGCTAAAAGATGGTTTACGTTGATTATGCATCCGGGGCTTGGCTTGAAGATGATGTAAGTCGATTTAATATGTACAATATTGCTTTAGTATTATGTGAATCTTATAACAACTTTTCACTTTTCAAAGACGTGGATTGGCGATGACCTTGTTACGGGAGAGACAAACAAGATATCCGGTGTCCTTCGGCAAGTACACGAGCCATCCTAGAGCAGTGTGTTCTATCAATCATTGATATTTGCACTCAATGATTACAAGAAGAACCCCACTAACTTCAAGTTCGAAAATTATTTGATTAATTATATGAATGGGATTTGGAGTAAGTTTGGGAGGGAATGGGCTGGGTGTACACACTTGTACTTTCCAATTTGCTATAATAAACATTGGATTGCGGCCGAAGTTGTATTTGAAACATCGGAGGTGAATATCTATGATCCCGACAAGGGCGCTGAGAGGGCAACTTTAGTGCCTTGAACTGTTACCGTGATGTTACCCTTACTTGCACAACAAGTTGGGATTAAAACAAACGGCCCCCTCAAAGTGGTCAGATCTGACAAGACATCCAAGCAGGGCACGTCGTAAGTCATCTAATCTTAACTGTGTTATCTAGCTTAATGTTTTATTTAAATACTAATTGTTGTTTTAACATATCATAGGGGTGATTGCGGAGTCTTCGTGATCAAATATATTGAATTTCTGAGTGTCGAGCAAGAAATAAATCTCGTAAAATGATCATCATATGCTTATGTGGAGGAGAAGTTGGTCACGACATATATGATTTTAATTATGATCCTTGATCGTATTGATCAGTATATTTTGAATACTTGTAGATGATTTGTCAAAAAAAAAAAAAAACAAATACTTGTAAATGATATACTTTTAGATTTTAAGTGATGTAGTTGAGTAATTGTATTGATCAGTATATTTTTAAGTGATGTAGTTGAGAATTAGTCGATTTTTAAGTATATTGTCAATGCTATGATTAGTCGAATTAGTTGAGAATTAGTCGATTAATCGACCATCTCAACGATACAGATGAGTCGATTAATCGACCATATGAACAACAGATGAGTCGATTAATCGACCATCTGAACGATACAGAGGTCGATTAATCGACCATCTGAATGATACAGAGGTCGATGAATCGACTATATGAACAACAGGTGAGTCGATTAATCGACCTCTATATCGTTGAGGATGTCAATTAATCGACTAATTTGAACAATGAGATGAGTCGATTAATCGACCATCCGAAAGACACAATTTGTAAAAGTTGTCATTGTTTAACGAACCATTGAATCCGAAGACATAATTTATAAAAGTTGTCATTGTTACAAACCATTTGAATTACATGCATAACAACTAAACAATGAATTACTTCCTACGTAAAAACATCCTCCATTGAACTTTTCGAAGTCAATCACTATTGGATTGTTGATATGATACCCAGGTACATCCGAGAAGTCAATTTGCAAGCGGCGTTATGTGTTTTGAAGGCGTTGTATGCGATGTCATAATATTGAAACCCGTCGTCGAAACTCTTATTCTTCAATGCTTTTCTGTACAAATGACATGTAAATTAGAATGTCAAAGTGTAAAAAATAACCAACTTAACCATATTATGTTACGGTTAATTACCTCTCCAATTCGATTAAAGTAATTGCCATCCACGTATACGATGTTCCGTTCCTTGTCAAATCTAGCTTTTGTTTTGTCAATATAACTTTCAAACCTCTCAAACTGTCCCGGAACAATTGAATTCGAGTTTTAACATCAAGAACACTAAAATCCTTGAAAATATAGATCGAAGTATTGGAGCAATTAGACGGATGAAGGAGTTCCACTCAACATGACATCATGCATGGCATTCCTACGATGCGACAAGAACAATCTAGCATTTTAAATAGGTAGATTTCTCTGCGCAGTTCGAGTTCACTAGCATTCGAAACAAGTAGTCTTTAAAGAGAAAAATACAAAGTAGAATGCATTCTAATTAACAAACAATAAAATTTGGCATCTACTTACTTGTAGATATGTAATGTCAAAATCAATGCCTGTAGAATTCTAAATTTGTTTGTCAAGCTCGTATCATGTCAAAACAACCAAAACATACATTAAGAATCGATATATATTCAAACCCTAAACCTAAACCTACACTAAAAAGCAACATGAAACAAAATATGAAACAATTGATTAAGAAAATGGAAATATGGCATGATAATGTAAAACAAAAGAACAACATTTACCTCAAGAATTGTTAGTTCGTCGTCGTCTTTTCGTTCGCTTTTCGGAAAGTAAAAAATGAAAAATGACGGTGGTCGATTAAGAAACGCGTCTTTTTAATCGAATCGTAGGGGGTACACAAAACGTCGACAGTGGTCGATTAATCGATTCATGTGTCGTTTAAGTGGTCGATTAATCGACCAAGGTTGTCGTTCCATGGTCGATTAGTCGACCATTTGAGTGACACATGAATCGATTAATCGACTCCTTTGTTGTTCCGTGGTCGATTAATCGAACATGTGTCGTTACGTGGTCGATTAATATGTGGTCGATTAATCGATTCATGTGTCGCTCATATGATCGATTAATCGACCAATGTTTCCTTCAGATTGTACCAGAATCCACATTCAAAACAAAAACAGTAATCACACATTCAGAACAACCATACATAATTACATAAAACCTAAACTATTGTTCATCCATAATTACACAAAGCCTAATCTTAACTATTCAACCATACATTCAAAACCTAAACTTGTAACATTCAACCATAATTACACAACTTTAAAATTGTTCAAGAACATCCATACATAACATAAAAATTTAAGGAAGACCACCCGGCTCAACATCCTCGTCAGCATCGACCCCTGATGGACCAGCCCCATCACCACCATCAACCCCTGATGGACCAACCCCATCACCACCATCAACCCTTGATGGAATTTATCTCCCGGGACCCCATCCAAAGACCTCGGGGTAAGGGATCGAAACACGCGGAACATCACCATCATATACAGAATTGAGGTAAACTGGATTGTCAGGATGGTAGCCGTGTTCGTTGGATAAGTCAACCGCGGTGGCATTTGATTCTACGAATATATTATGGGCGATTTTGAAGTATTTGAACCCATTCGTCCTGAAGAATCGTTGCTCAATGGTCTCCTAAATGACAAAAATACAAAAAAAAATATTATTATGTATAATTAATTAATTCAATATGAACAAATTAAATATTTCTTACCCCTCTAACATGATCCCAGTAAAGCCCAGTAACAGAAACTATGTTGTTCTCACGATCATACGTCACACGGGGAGTTTTAATGAATCGCACAAATGACTCGAACTTTGTTCGGAACAATTGAATCTGACTTTTAACCTTTCCGAGGCTAAAATGTTTCTTGAAATGTGCACCAAGGTCAAAAGCGGCAAGACTAACAACGAGTTCCTTTCGGATTGGATGGACAATATGATAAAAGCGATTTATAAGTAACGATTAGGATATTCATAGAGCCATTCCTCTTCTTCAATGGTCCAACCGATTGGTTGGAGCATCTCGTGGATTATTTGATTCCTGGTACGAGGCATATCTCTCTATTCAAGGAAAATGACAGGATTAGTAAAAACAACCTTCGACTTTTTTAACTGTGGGGTGGGATAAACGAAACGTCATTTTAATCGGAAAGTAAAAACTGAAACGAAACGTCTTTTTAATTAAAGTAATAAAAACTGAAAACGAATCGTCTTTTTAACTACTTTTTAAACGAAACGTCATTTTACTTATGTCGATTCGCGGGTCGATTAATCGACCCGTGAACGACCGTCGTGCATAAGTCGTTAAGTGTTCGATTAGTCGGCCCTTGAACGCCCACCGTGCATAAGTCGGGCAACCCAAATTGAAACCCTAACCCTAACCCTAAACTAAAATCGATATTATAAAACCCTAACCCTAAACCTAAACTAAAATCGATTAAGGAACAAAATATGAAACAATTGATTAAGGAAATGAGCAAAGCATAATAATGTAAAACAAAAGAACAACATTTACCTCAAGATCTGTTAGTTCGTCGTCTTTCTTCGTTCGTTTTTTCGGCAAGTAAAAAATGAAAAATGACTCAAACGCGTCTTTTTAAGCGTGGGGCCAACAAATTTTTAATTGTGTCGCTTCGTGGTCGTTTGCAACGACCATATGAACGATCTTGTGGTCGATTAATCGACCCTTTTTTGGCTAAAAATTATTTTCGATTAGTATTCGATGTCGACCTCTTTCGATCGATTTAATGGTGGTGGATGTCGTTTTAATTGTTTTGGATTAAAGGGAGGGTTTTGATTAATGTTTAAGGTTTAGGGTTTAATTAAACTTGTAAAATATACCGTTTAAAACCCTATATAATTTAGGGTTTGTTTAGGGACTTTCACGGGTTTTGGATTTATAGTTTATGTTTTCAATATGTTGGTTTAATTAAACTTGTAAAATATACCATGTAAGTATAATATGTTATAAAATCTCTCATATAATTTAGTGTTGATCGGGATTAACTAATCACGGGACTATAAATCACGTTGCCTTTGTATGTTACACTATATCATATGTTATCAATATGTTGCCGATTTTTTCGCCGTCAATTGTAAAATATATCATACTATATGCTACATAGTATCATCATATGTTATAAAATCTCTCATATAATTTAGTGTTGATCGGGATTACAAGTAATCACGGGACTATAAATCACGTTTTTCGTATGTTACACTATATCATATGTTATCAATATGTTGCCGATTTTTTTGTCAATTGTAAAATATATCATACTATATGCTACATAGTATCATCATATGTTATAAAATCTCTCATATAATTTAGTGTTGATCGGGATTACTATAATCACGGGACTATAAATCACGTTGCCTTTGTATGTTACACTATATCATATGTTAGTATCATTTTTATGTTATAAAATCTTATATAATTTAGTATATCATATGTTATAAAATGTTATATAATTTAGTGTTGATCACAAGATTACTATAATCAGGACTATAAATCACGTTGCCTTTGTATTATAGTATCATATGTTATAAAAACCATATAAGACTATATGTTATATGATCGGTCACAAGTTGTGCAATTCGACCATGTAAGACCCGGTGGTCGGTCGGTCGTTCGAGGCCGGCCGACCGTGGTCGATTGCGAGTCATTCGACCCGACGACCACCACGTGGTCGGTTGAAGTCGTCGTTGACCGACCGACCGACCCGATTGACCATGTAGTCGGTTAAAGAATGACCATGTTGACGAAGAACGATTACTTAACATTTTTTTTTGTTATTTTGACAATACAGAGAGGTTTGTCCAAATTCATGAATACAACAATTACGAAATCGGAGACAAAATACAACAATCACTAAATATGTGATTGTCTATCGCTCATCGGTCTTTGATCACGACAATTCAGTCGGTTATGCCCCAATTGTTGGCACCTCTTTGCATTTTTGTCTTGAGCGAAACTCTCCTGTTGACGGTATTCGTACTGTTCAACGATGCCCACCTCGTTGTCTGACAATAGGTGGCAAGACAATCATTTCCTTAATGTTATCGGGAATCTCCCATTCATTTTCGTTAGACACAGGGAAGATAGTCTCCGCATATGCTTTCCTCCAATAGTCAACGGAATAGTACGGTGAGCACATGGGGTATATTGAAAAACCTCTCTTCTTGGCCGCTTTGCTATTGCATGCTCACGGGGGTAGGTGGTCCAATTGAAACTTTCGCAAGTGCAAGTGTTCTCAGCAAAGTTAACGGTGAAATTTGTGGCCCCACTCCTCACCACATATAAATTTTGATCAATTGGTTCAACCGTGAACTTTTTGGCCTTTTCATGAGACTTGCGTAATTTTTCTTCCATTGCGGGGGTTAGATTGCCTGTACAACTTCGTGCAGCCTCACGCCTCTCATAGAACCAAGACTGCAACCTTTTTCCAATACTATCAAACAATGCAAGTATAGGAGTTTGTCGGGCTTTTTTAAACACCGAGTTCGAGAGACTTTGCATTGTTTGACGTCATGATATTATAACGGTCTCCCTGAAAATATGACCTCGCCCAAGTAGCAAAATTTGTATCGTTAAGATACTTCCAACCTTTCTCGTCAATAGCTTGAATTTGTGACATATACTTGTGAAATTCTTCTATTGTATATGCCTCTTTGCTTTGTTAAAAAGGGAGATAGTATCGATCTTTCGATTCTGATCCTCAAGTTGCCTTTGATATGATAAATACAATGAGCATGACGTGCATTTTGAAAAACAGTTTGATCTTGACCGATAAGACTCCTGTGTATTCATCGGATATCACAACAAGGTCTTCTTGGTCACATGTAATTCCTTTCAAGTTCATAAAAAACCAATGCCACGAAGCATCGTTCTCGAGAATCAACAACGGCCCATGCAAGAGGATAAATCGCATATTTGCATCTTGACAAGTAGCGATAATCAACTTACCTTTATATCTTTCGATTAAAAATGTTCCATCCACAACAACTCGGGCGCATTGAAGAGTGAAACCCACGAATGCGGGGCCCGTATGCCAAGAAAAAGTACTTGAAAGCGGTTTTCACTATCAACCTCTAAAGAGTATATAGTTCTGGATTAGCTACTTTCAAGTTATGGGCCCATGCGGCCAACTTAGTGTAACTATCCTCGGGTGAACCCCTTATGTATGCTAAAGCAGTTTCTCTAGACCTCCTCGCTTTTTGATAATTTATTTCAATGCCAAAGTCTCGGCGAATTTCATTCGCAACATCAGCAGATCTATATGTAGTGTTGCAGTCCTCAAACCTTGACACGATATGTTTTCCAATGATCCACGATCTTGCTTGTCTATGATCATTGGTGGACAAATTTAGAGCGCAAGTATGTTCTGGTGCATATTTTCTAATCTGAAAATAATCAGAGTCTTTGAACTTTGATGCATGCAAACGCCATTTGCAATTTTCATCAACACAAACAATTGTGTACACATTCTTGTTCGATTTTTTTTGTTTTGAACTGGAAATTGTATTTCAATGCGATCATGTGCACAACTTCTTGAAGCTCTTTCTTGGTATCGAATACTTGGTCAACATTCAAGTCAATATCAATGGGTACAACTCGTGATGTACTTCCGACCAAAGAAAGAAGATGCTCATTTGTGAACTGATTTTCTTCTCCAGTGCCTTGATTAAAATCAGTTCACGGCGGTGTAGTAAACGCATCACCGTTATAATCATTGGAAGGAGATTCTCGAATTACCTCCAACCCATACCAAATATCATTCACGTTTCGATCATCATCTTTGTGATTATTTTCTTCCACCTCAAAATTATGATATCCATCTTAGGTTTCACGTCACGACAACTACATTATGCTCGTCGCCCCGTGGCACGTCACAAATAGTTTTCATCACAAGGGTTACACACAAGGGAATAACTGAACCTTGTTTATTGAGAGCCAAGTACCATTGCACTCCTCGTCTGAAGTAATCCGGACAGGAATTTGAAAAGACTGTATGCTTGCTGGAGAAATAAATCCCATCTCCATATCATGCAAATTGGGATCAACTTTGCAAATATTTTGTACCTTAGAATATAGCTCTTCATATGAAGTTTCTGTACTTATTGGAAATCCTGATGCATGCATTCCATCATCACTAATTACCCATTGCCATTTTTCATTGTTATTAACAAAATGTCCAAAATAATACACGGTAATCCAAAACGGTGAAGACATGTTGTCTGCATGTGTTTGTCGTATATAAGTATGTAAGATAGATATTGAGCAAATCTCTTATTAGACGGATCCAAATATTTAGCTGCGGTCAATTTATTCATTGATCCGCATAACCATTTATACCAACAACCATATTTAAATTGAAGATAAAAATGTAAAGTAATAGACTATAGTGCAGTTCTGTTTGATTTTGAATAAGTCGATTAATCGACTGCTGCGAATTTGCAGAAATGGGTCGTTTAATCGACCCCTCTTAGTCGTTCAATCGACCAGCTGTAATGTGTCGATTGATCGACTTATTAGGGAGAACATGAGTCGATTGAACGACACTCGTTTTAGTCGATTAATCGAATCTTTGTGTATTTGCGAGAATCCGGTCATGTAATCGACCCCGATAGGTCGGTCAATCAATCGCATTAATGTCGGACACATTAATTTGGTTGATTGACCGACTCATTGGGGTCGATTAAACGACCCATTTCTGCAAATACGCATCATTCGATTAATCGACTTCATCTACTCGAGAAAATGAACGAAATGACAGATAAATTGAATAAAACAATGCCATAAGGTCAGAGGAACTAAATTCAAACCTGAATGTTGATTTCGCTTGCAATGTCGAAGATTGGAAAGGAGGAGATGTACGGATTTTCGGTTCGTTGAACTACAAACCCCCAAAAATTCGGTTGATATACACAAATTTGTGGAAGAAATAAAAAGGGTATTTTAGACCTTTGCAATTGGAGGATTGTTGGTATATTAAAGTGCTGAAAGGGTAATTTGGACATTTAACATAGAAGAAGGTCATTATTGAACTTTGGGAATAAGTAAGGCCATTTTTGAACATCTTCTATTTGACTAGGCCAAACTTGTACAAACCCCTAAAATTTTCGAAAGTCAATTGATCCAGAATATAAAATTTAGTGTTTTTTATATAATCAGAGTGTGGATCAATCATATAAAACGAACTCGGCCCCAATCGAGTTTAGGCCGAGTTTGAAATAATTGAAGCATAGGAAGTGGATCAATAAATGACATCAGTCAATGAAAAATGTACGTCTAGGTAGTCATAATTCTTAACACAGTTCTCAAAAGATTGAGGCAAGTTTTAACATTTCCACTGGTCCTATAATATCGTTTTTGAGGAAATGTCATTCAAGACCGATATTTCTTCCTGACTGGCAACAATTTATTGCATTAAAGTGTATTTTTTTCATCCGCAAAATCTCAATTTTTATGAACGTTAATTTTTAAATACAATCAAGTTCAAGGTCGATTAGTCGGCAAATTAACTCGAACTTCATTTGAAAACAACCGAACTTCTAGGAAAATTTTGGGATAAATCAACGGGTACTACCCAGTTCATTAGATCATCTCAAGCAATTTACATTATTTTAGTGTATTACACTATTTTAGTGCAAATTCTGCACTCCATCTCCAATAGTTTGCAGTAAATTCTGCACTGAAAACGAATATTCCATAATATTTTTTTAGTGCATATTTCCATACACTAAAATCATTAATAAAATAAAAAAACAAAAAGTTTTTTGCGCAGCTACAATTAGGGGTGTCAATTTCCAGACCCAACACGAACCTAACACGAAATTAATGGGTATGGTCCAAGCTTCATGGTCCAGGTTGAAATCGGATCGAACCTGAATAACCCACCAAGTAAACAGGTCGGGTTGGGGTCAACCTCATATGACCCATTTAACCTATCTAACCCATTTATGAATTTAAAAAAAAAACTGAGTAATTAATTAATTATAAGAAAAACAAAAAACAAGACGTTTCTTAAAACTTAAATATTAAAACCTTCTTAATTATGTATGTTTTTATTATTTTACAAGTTTTCCATATGTTACATCAAAATATGATTAGTATGGTATGATTTTTATGCAATTATATTATTTCGTTTTTATGTTGTCAATTGCAATACTTTTTATTGATTGAATAAAGTGTCATTGTGGTTGATTTAAAAAAAATTAAATTTATTCAGTTGAAACTATTAAATGCACATAAAAATAATTTTATTAAATAGGTTAGACACGGGTCTGGGTTACCTGTGAAATAAACAGGTCAGGTACGGGTTCAAGATTTTACACGAATAATTAAACGGGTCGGGTCCGAGTTGGCCTATTCTGACCCACGAACCCCGACCCGTGAACCTGGATCCAACCCAAATTGACACCCCTAGCTACAATGTTATGCTATATCTGGCGCAAAACTATTCACATCTTTAAAATTACGCAGACTTTGGCACACTGTTGGAGCGAGTTTTTGCTCCAAATTGAAGATAGAACACTCTCTTGGAAGTGCTTTTGGTAACTTTTATATAAAATAAAATATTATATATAAATAGTTATATTGACCAAAGCGTGTCGGAACTTTTTCTTATTTAATAATATAACCTTCAACTTTGTGCTTTTTTTTATAACCGAGATTCCATGTTCACACATAACTAGTCAGTCCCGGCCCCCTAGGAATTGCCTCCATGTAAACTGCGGGAATGCATAATGGCTCTCAGGTCTCTAATATCCTCAACAAAGCCCTCAATATTAATTGTTTCACCATTATACCCCGGGGGCTCGAACCCTTGACCTTTCAGAGAGAGGTCAATGATTACCTCACTTGTAACCAACTAGACTGAGAGGTCAAGGATTACCTCACTTGTAACCAATTAGGCTTTACATGCATATACATAATATGGTATAGTCAAGTTAAAACTCAAAAGAGCCGAGTTCAACAAATAGGATTGGGCATCCGAATTTAAACTTCATTCTAAATCCCAGCCAATTTTTTGCATGAATGATAAAATTATTGGTAGAGGAGTAATTAGCTCATTGAAACCATACCGAGAAGTGGGTATTCTCAAACCAGTGAAAAAAGTTATGAAGCAATGCGATATATCAGAGTAGATCTGGTAATGAATGTTGTGTTCGTACTTCCCAACCTAATATTGTGTTTCGAAGTTTGAAGAATTAATTCTGTTCTACCTAAAAAGCTAATTAATTATGACATTTTTGGATGTTTTTAGGACTATGAATTAATATTATTGTGTTGATCTCCATGCTTAGATGAAGCTTTTTTAATTACTATTATTATTTTATGGGGTAAAATCGACTTTTCATTATTATCAATTTATTGCATTAGAGCATTCCCAATAGACTCTTTAAATTTAAAGAGCATCTTTAAATTTAAATTTGGAGAGTGAAAACCCATTCTTTAAATTTAAATGTTAAAATAGAGAGTTTGTTGAAGATCATTTTTTGTAGATGACTCTTCAAAATGAAGAGGATTTTTCATTTGAGGAGTCTTTTGGGGATGCTCTTAGATGAGATTAATCCAAAGATCACATATATACATACTCATATAAAAAAGGTAAACTTAATGGTCTTATTAATTACAACAAGAACTAGAAACTGATATATAAACTTTCAATAAGTATAAAAGCAAATATATATGCTTGAAATTATAACTTTTCGAAGGTCACCATAAATGTCCAAATATGTAATTCTTTCCTTATTGAGAGTATTAATTATACAACAATATACTAAATTACCCCTATTTAATTGACTTTGAATAGTTTGAATGATATACCACTATTTAATGCAAGGGCAAAATAAGAAGAATATGGAAAACATTATAATCTCAATTACATTTATTATGTTTTCTTAATATGTGTGAATTAACATCCTTAGCTCACACTTTTGTTTGGAGATTGAATTTCTGTTGGAGGACCGGTCTGTGCCTGTGGGCTATTTTCATCTACGGAAGTACTGATAAGGCTACTAGGAGGAGCAATGGCAATACCTGAATTCTGCTATGGAAAAATGGGGGCACCTTTGGATCATGGGGGGGGTGATTTTAATGATATTTTGGACCCGATTGAAAAGAAAGGGGACATAATTCATAGTGTGGCTAGTTGCAATGACTTTAAGTCCCTCATTGGCAATCTTAACATGGGTGACATTCAATTTCAGGGTCATCCATTCACTTGGGCTAATAACCGTGAGGGTGAAGGTTTTGTTGAGGAAAGGATTGACAGAATTTTTGGCTCTCCTAATTGGTTGTTAATGTTCCATGATGCAAGAGTTCAGCATGTGGAGAAGCAACTACTTGAAACTGACCCTCCTAGATGTTTTGGAAAGAAGAGGTTATTTTTGACAAAAGATGGATACAATGGCAAGGTTTTGAGCTTGAGGTGGAAAAAGCTTGGGGGCTTAACTTCAGGGAACCCCTTTGTACCAATTGTAGAGGAAAATTGGTAATGTGAGAATGACCCTAATCAGTTGGAGCAAGGACGGCAGAACTAATTCATCCAAGGTCATCCTGAATTGCAAGGAGAGATTGTTTGAGATTAGAAAAACTGGTGGTAAAGCGTACTGGAATGAGTGGACAAAATTGAGAGTTGTCCTTGACCGTGCCTACAAAGAGGAAGAGGGCTATTGGAGCCAAAAAACAAGAGTTAACTGGTTAAAAGAGGGTGATAGGAACTCTAAGTTTTTTCATGCTCTTACAGTCCAACGCAGAAAAGGTAACTTTATTGAGAAGCTTACCAGAATGGATGGCTCAAATTGCACCTCATCTAAGGAGATTGAAACTGAGGTTGAGGGATTTTATCACAATTTGTTTCATACTTCACATCCTAATCCTGATCTCACCATTTTAGAGGGGATTCTCAATCAATGTCTACTTCGATGAATCGAATCCTCACCTGCCAGGTGGAGGACATAAAATCAAAAAAGCACTCTTTGATCTCAACCCTAACAAAGTACCAGGTTTAGATGGTATGAGCCCCATTTTCTTTCAACATTGTTGGCCTCTTATTTCTGAAAATTTGTGCTTTGCTGTTAAAGATTTCTTCTTGTTTGGTAAGATGCTCAGGAGTATTAATCACACTGTTATCACACTCATTCCTAAAATCAAAAATCCTTCTTCTATGGCTCATTATAGGCCAATCAGCCTTTGTGGTGTGATTTATAAAGTTATTTCCAAGATCATTGTCAATAGGATGAAACCTGTGCTACATCATCGTATTAGTGTTAATCAATCTGCTTTCATTCCTGGTAGACAAATCATTGATAATGTTGTTTTGACACATGAGTGCATTTATCATATTAAAAGCATTAAGAAAGGTCAAAAAATATTTATGGCTCTTAAACTAGACATGTCAAAGGCTTATGATAGAGTGAAATAGAGATTCTTGTCTTCTATGCTTATTAAAATGGGTTTTGATTGTGTTTTTGTGAATTGGATTTTTAACTGCATCAATTTTCCTCTTTTTCCTTTAATGTCAATGGTCAGGTTGTAGGGTATTGTGTTCCATCTAGAGGTATTAGACAAGGGGACCCCCTTTCCCCCTATCTATTTATTTTGATTTCTGAAGTGCTCTCAAATCTCATCAAACAAGCTCAACTCTGTTACCTTTTTAAGGGCATCCAAATTAGACAAGATGACTCCATTGTTTTTTGTGAGGCTTCTCCTTTTTTTGCCTTGAGTGTTAGAACAATTTTAGACAGATTTTGTAGAGCTTCTGGTCAACAAATCAATCTTGAAAAATAAGCCATTATATTCAGTATGAATGTTAAGGTGAGAACTAAAAATGATATTTGTGCCCTCTTAATGGAATCACTGAGCAATATCAAGCTCGATACTTGGGGTTACCTATGATTATTGGGAGTTCTAAGAAGGAAGTTTTTCAGTTTGTAGTGGATTGTGTCCAAAAAAGAGTCAATAGCTGGAGTAACATGTTCCTCTCTAGTGCAGGTAAAGAGGTTCTTCTTAAAGCAGTTATTAGTGCCATACCTAATTATGTTATGTCTTGTTTCAAACTCCCTATTCATATTTGCAAGGAAAACGGCAAAATCTCCTCTTAAGTTTTGGTGGGGTTCTTCTAAAAATGGGGGGAAAAAATCTCTTGGGTGGCCTGGGACAAAATGACTTTGCTTAAGTCTGATGGTGGTTTGGGATTTCATGACCTCGGCCTCTTTAATGAAGCTTTACTCACTAAACAATTGTGGAGGTTAATTTTTCAACCTAATCTCCTCATTAGTAAGGTGCTTAGGGCTAAGTATTTTAACAAGGGGGGTCTGTTGAGATGTGTTCCTAGGAGTGGGGATTCTTGGGTTTGGAAAAAATGGTTAAAATCTAAAAATGCTTTGGAGATGGGCCTCATATTACAGGTTGGTAGTGGTAATGCTGTTAGAATTTGGGAATCCCCTTGACTTCTTCAAACCCCTACCTTTAAGGTTAGAATATCTAAACGAGATAACTGTGATGTTCTTTGGGCTAGGGACATTATGTCTGATAATGGCAAAGCTTGGAACTGATATCCTTGAAAAGCTGTTTTGTGTGGAAGATGTTAACAATATTTTGCAGGTGCCTATTAAACATGATGGGGGCAATGATAAGTGGATATGGCATTCGGATAACAAGGGACAATTTTTTGTCAAATCCGCTTATTGCCAATTGTTGAAAGCTAGGAAAAATGTCCGGGACCGGCCTGAATCAAGCTCTGGAACATTATCTACTGGCTTGGCTTGGAAAAGTTGTTGGAAGCTTAATGTTAAAAATAAACTTAAGCACTTTTTATGGAAAATTCTTCATAACTGCTTGCCTACATCTTTTGCATTGGTTCAATGGGGTATGGACGTGGATCCCAGATGCCCTATGTGTGGTGAGGAGGTTGAGTCCGTGGAGCACCTGTTCTTTCAGTGCAGACCGGCAGAGATCATTTGGAAGTTGGCACCTGTTAGTTGGAATAATACCAATCACCCTCAATTCAACTTGTTGCATTGGTGGAATAGTTGTTGCTCCAATAACAGAATTCTCTTTTTCCATGATCATTTGCATCTTTCAGTGTATGTTTTCTAGTGGATTTGGAAATCAAGAAACATTTGAGTCTTTGAGAAGTGTGAATGGAAGGAAAGAGATATCATCAAATTTGTTGTTCATGAATGGCATGAAGCTAAACAGCTTGATGGCATCAATCCTATTGGGATCAAACAACCTAAAGATCCTACCTTGAAGCTGGCAAATACCGAGGTGATCAATTTTACTGTAGGACATCATTCATTGGTGATAAGTGTAGTGAATTTGGTTGATCAGGGGTCTCTTTTCGGGGGCTGGTTTTGTGATATGCAGGGAAACTTGTTGAAAGCTTGGGCATCTTCTAGGGATTTCATTCCAAATCTAGTGGAAGCTACCTTGACTGGAATTCGATTGGCTCTTTGTGTGGCCTCGTGTGTTGATGCGATTAGTTTAAATACAATGGTAGATGACAAGGATATTGCTTGAAACCTCAATAATCGTCACGCTTTGGATGGTGAAGATGTAAAAATAGCCAAAGACATCTATCTTTTATGGTTTCTCTTTGAGCATGTTGTTTTTATGGTGCAAGATTCCAAGTGTAATATGAAATGTATTAGACTTGCTAGGCTTGCATTGGATGGATCTCCGAGTTTGAATTGGGTTGATCAATTCCCCAATTGGCTTTTGTAATAGTCAAGTGGTCTTTTAGCCTGTCGGCCACGTGTAGTTGTAATCCCTTGTTATGAGTATTTTCGTATCAATGAAATTCTATTGTTCGAAAAAAAAATGGCTGGATGCGTTGCATTAGAATTTAAGGCTATATTCATTTAGTATTACGGGGAAATATTGTTTTCTTTTCCCCATAACAAAAACATATTTTAACGTATTTATTTTTTCAAAATATTTTATACTTTCTTCAAAATAAGACAAGTTCCATTATATATAAATAAGTATATTTTCAAAATTATCATAATATATACTATATTTTTACATTAAAAATTACAACAAATAAAAAAACGGGTCACCCCGTGTAGAATAAAAAAATATTCTTATATCATAAAATACACAATAATTCAAGTAAAAATGAAATAAAAAGGAACACGAAACAAGAAAAATAAATTATAATGAACTTGTAATATATTTATAAATATATTTATAAGTTTTTTTATCTTGTATTTTGTTTTGTTTATAGAAATTGTCATTTTTAATGTATATATGTTATTGATAATGTTAAGTACATAAAATTACATTGTCAAAATATTATATATGTAAAACATATATTAAATATATTTTAAAACAATAAAAAATTAGGCGGGACGGGAATCTACGGGGCGGAAGTGATACCCATGCTCGCCCCACTGTGGGTCATGAGGTTGGGCGACCCAAACACCACGGGCGGGGCGGGTCAGGCAAAATTGTCATCCCTAGGTACAACTATCCTTGTCCAATAAAACAAAAGATATTTAATTTTCTTTTATCTTCCGAAAACACCTTTTTCCATACTCCTTGCCCAAATCAACCAAAATATTGTCAAAATTTTTATACATAATATACAGATTAAATTGTAGTATTGGTTTCATGGTCGTGAGTTCTCGCTGTCAAATGAGTCCGGTCCGGCAAAAAGGTCGGATTGGTATTTCATTTTATAGGCCCAAAATGAATCGAGCCTATTTGGCATGGCCCATTCGACTAGAAACACCGGGTAGGTCTGACATTTTGTGTGTATTCATGGGTTGGGTTGGGCTCCATAAATAGCGGTGCGATTACTATTTGGCCCAGCCGAGGTTTCTCTTTAGCCCGACTGGCCGCCACTGGTCCGACCCATTTGACAGCTCTAGTCCTATTAAGTATAGAAGTTTGTCAAAATTTGTCCTAAAACAACTAGGTTTTGGAAAAGATATATAATAATAATCCCTTTGGCCCGACTAGCCGCCACCGGCCCGACCGTTCCACAACTCTAGCCCTACGAGTATAGAAGTGTGTCAAAATTTGTCCTAAAAAAGACCGGGGGCAAAGACCCCACACTTCCTTCGGACTATGAGACATATGTCCTTCCCAGGAATTGTCCTATTGGAGGGTATTTTCACAAAAATTAATTGTGGGAGACCAACTTTGTGACCCCATACATACACATATATAAAGAATAAACTCATGCCCCCGGGGCATAGCTCAATTGATGAAGGATCTGAGTGACACTTGCAGCGTAGAGATTCGAATTCTCCGGAGATTCGAACCTCCCTTGTAATTTAATGGAGGAAGATTTCTTGTGTGGTGACTGAGTCTATGGCAATTCAGGACTCTGACTTGTTGAGACATCTCCACAAAATTCTAGGCCAAAGGTAGTAAGGGCCCTCACTTTTTTTTTATAAAGAATAAACTGATTAAAATTACACACACATATAGAGAAAGATTCAAAAACTTTTCATAGATGGCGAGAAAGAAGCAGTAGCCCAAATTAAAAAATGCAAAATTGTGAGTGGAGGGGTTACAGCTTACAGCCTGCAGGCTACAGTACATGTTTACTGGTAAAAAGTAAAAGCGTAGAAAGAGAGCGTAGTTGGGTGGCAGTAAAAAGTAGTGATACCGTACGAGCTTTGTCATCAATCATCATCCACCCTGTATCCCAACTCTTACTAACAATTTATTCCTCAACTCACAATTACTTTTTGCGAGCTAAACATGATTTTAACTAAATGTCCATTTGGCATTTCCTTTATATCTACATATATTTTATTGAGTACTTAAGGTATTTTTCTTCCTAAATTTATTTCTTTATTTGGTAATGATACTCTCTAGTTATAACACAGAATTATTAACTAGAGTAATTCAAAATATAAAAACTAAAATATTGAAATATGATGCTGCCTAAAAATGTAGATAACTCCAAGTCAAGGTAATTGGTTGGACATATTTGAATCCTAAATCCTATTAGAATCCAATAGAAGAATTGGAGAAGAATCAGCGGCCTCTCCTCTTCCAGACTATTCCAAGTTCAAGAGTTAAAGCAACTCCAAATCCAATGGCTAAGGTAACTTAGTAGTGGGAAGTCCAGGAGGTTCTGTGAAGTCTTGGGAGGTCTCCTCCCAGAAGGTCATTTGAGTAGTGAACTCCTTGCTACGGAATAAACACGCAACACAAATAGACAGTTAGAAGGCCCCGGGTTATCTATTGGAAGCCACTCAAATGCTTAAGCCAACAACAATAAGAAGTGTAGTCCAAAGCAGAGAATAATAAATAAAAGTTACTCAGATTCCTTATCAATGAATAAGAAGATAGTTTTTATAGTCGGGACATTGGGCCAAAATGACCTTGTTATAATGACTGGCTTCATGGGTCATTTGAGTCTCGTGAGCTGTAAGCAATGATTTGAGTCAATGGGTTGACTAATAATTTACTGACCCAATAACAATTAATAATATTGAGCAAGTAAATAATTTTTTTTTTTGAAATTCAATAATGCGATAAATTGGAAATACTGAAGAGTCAATTTTACCCCCATAAAAATGTATAATAAATATACAAAAACTATAAACACAAAGAAGTTGTATTAAACTTAAAATTAAATTATGAACTATGTAATGTAATTAAAGTTTCATATTCTTTTGAATAATGAATACATCCCCGCCAGCATAAATCTTGATATGTTTCCCTTTTTTAAATAATATTTGCAGTAACTATGTCAATCCAAACTCGACACATTTAATTATTTGGTTAGATTCACCAACACGGCCATGACCCCAAATAACTTGTATATCTTCTAGCCTTAATAACCCATTTATTTTATTGGGTTATATGGGTTATGTTGGGGTTTTAGGTTAATTTATAAACAAAATATTAAAAAAACAAATTACAAACAAATGGGTTAAATCGGTCATTTTGTGTCAACCCAAAATTAAAATATTTATTATTTATGTTATTTAGGTCAAACTTGATTCTGTCTCGAACCTAAAATGCATTACCATAATCCGCTTATTGTACCCAGCCTGACATGTACCCGAGGCAGGTGATCAAAGGCTCATTTAAGAAACTCGACTGGGGTGACCAAGTCGACCTGATCTAGATACGAGATGAGCAACAATGGATGATGAACATTCAAGATCCCAATACCTGACTAATGTCCGCCCTAGCAGGAATAGGCCGACTTAGGGGACCGACTAACGAGTCTCCAGATTGTCAACCTTTATGATGCGGCTAATATAACACTACACTCCGACAGAAATGATGGGATCGCTCGTCATAAGATAAGCTTAAGACCCCATGAGTATGTATCAAACTGGAGATGTGACTCTCACATCAAGTCAAAGACATATTTCGCCGCCTAACACCATGATTCCTTAATTCAGGGATAACAACCAACATATCTTGTGGCTTAATAATTATACCTAAGTCTACTTGTCGTATTTATACATAGAAAAAGTAGATCCATTCTACTATAAATACTCATGTATGACTCAAAATTAGTTCACAATCTTTGTATATGAGCATTCAAGAGAGCATTTATTAACAGTTATTTTCACTTTTCGTACTTAAATAAGTAGTCTGTTAACCATTAAAACACGTTCTTTGTTTTACACGTGAGAAATCCAAAACTTGACGTCGTATAACATGTTAGGTTCACGTTGTATCGGAGATAAACACCCTACAAAACACATTTCAAAATCATATCAAGATAAATATATGGATAATTTACTTAAATATCTAGCCCAAAAGTACAAATATTATATATGGGGAAGGAGAAACGAACATAATTAAGAAAGATAAAATGCATTAAACCTTAAAAAACGTTATCATTACTTGTTTTCACCACTCCTTCCTTTAGTTTATAAATATCCGTATTTTTGTCAGAGACAAGGGCTGCCATAAAGGCAGCATAGTTACAGAAAATGGCAGCAGATACCCACAGACCTGCTGCAGTAGCCATAATATGTTCACAGAAGAGAGAGAAACAGAGAAACAGAAAATAGTTTTAAGTATCACAGTATCATCAGTGTATGTATGTGTGATCAGAACCATTAGTTTTTATATATATACAACATGTACAGAAGATTATGCAAAACACAACAAATGGTCGCTGAAATAAATATACCTACTCTGCTTTTGCATTTACCCCCAAAACAAACCTCATCTTAATTATTACCTCGGTTTTTCTTCTCTTTGAGCTTGAAATTTTAACTTTTTTTTTTAAACTTGAAGAAGTTGTGGAGATGATGAGTAATGGAAGAAGTAGGTTTCCTTTCACAGCTTCACAATGGCAAGAACTTGAACACCAAGCTCTTGTTTTCAAATACATGGTCTCCGGAATACCAATCCCACCAGATCTCATCTTCACCGTCCGAAGAAGCTTCGACTCTTCTCTTTCCTCGAAACTTCTTCTCCATCAACCTCAACGTACGTATTGTATTAATTTTTTAGGGCACCATGAAGCTAGCTCCCGTCTATCCTATGCACATCTTAATTTGTTATTTTCAATTCTTGAAATAATCGATTTTTTTTTTTTTCTTTGATTTTGAAATGAATATTTGTTAATTATGTGTTAATTTGCAGTTGGATGGAATGGGTTCCAGATGGGATTTGGGAGAAAAATAGACCCTGAGCCAGGGAGGTGTAGAAGAACAGATGGAAAAAAATGGAGATGCTCAAAAGATGCTTATTTAGATTCCAAGTACTGTGAAAGACACATGCACAGAGGTAGAAATCGTTCAAGAAAGCCTGTGGAAATTCTTTCACCAACAGAAAAATCTGCTATTCCCATCAACAAATCACCAGTCACCAAAAACACGCTTTCTTCACCTTCGGAATCCCGCTTTCTTTATCCCCATTTTCCTTCAACCAGGTCTCCAGGAATTGGCTTGTCATCATCTCAGGAGAACACCACCAGGTTTTTCTTGGAATCTGATTACCAGATACACTCGTAGCTATAAAGCGGGGCCGTATCCAGCCGGCTCGTTAGGCCAAATTTTTTTTGTCCCAACTATTTATTTTCTTTTAGAAAAAATGGGATAAAAGAAAATTAGGGTGCGCATGCCCTGAATCCACCCATGCTAGAAAGTATTTTAAACTCTACTAAAAAATGATTTTCAATTTCTAGAGGTAAAAAACAAGTGATTATGAACTAAAAAAAGTGATTCTCAACTTTTGAAGTGAGAAATCATTTCTTTTTTAGAATTTGCAAACACTCCCATAATATGTTTTGTAATTGAAAACTATGCTCTTTTCTTTTGTTGAGTATTGACAAGCTTTTTGGAGTCAATAGTTCCCACTATTGAAGCATGTGTCCCCATAGTTTCTTTTTATTTTTAAAAGATATATATATATATATATATATTAATTAATTAAGTTTAAAAGAATAAAGTGTGTCCTATTAATTATTTCTAATGTAGTTCATAATTGTACTTATTTTCTACTCATTTGTAAAAAAATTGGTGCAAGTGCAGAAACAACCATGGATATGGGCATGAACCTGTATTGAAAGGGGAAAGTGATCTTTATGAGCATTCTTCTTGGCAACTGGCACCACTCACAATGGGGTTTCCACTGAAAAACAAGGCTTATAATTCTTCTGGTTTGGAAAATGGGATGCAACACCACCACTATTACAACACTGATATTAATCCATTGAACATTGAGAGAGATGATGATCAGCCCAAGAAAGTAATGCATCATTTTCTTGATGAATGGCCACCCAAAGAGTCTAATTATGAGGATAAATTGTCAATTGGCAATAGGACTCAGCTCTCTATATCTATACCAAACTCTTTGCATGATTTCTTCATGACCCAAAAATGGTAAGAATTGGAGAGTCAACAAATTCACCATTTACTGGTGATTACAAAAATGCTCCTGAGGTTTAGTTTAATTACAAAAAACTACAGTTGTTCTTCAAAATTACAAATACTCCCTTATAATGTTACAAACACCTCATTGAAGTTTGTATTTACCTAACATACGCTTCTCTCGAGGGGTGATTTGTAAGAGAAACAAATGTTAATGGGCTATTTGTAATTTTAAAGATAACTGAGTTTCTTATAATTAGGCTAAATTTGAGGGGTGTTTCTGTAATTTTCCCTATGTATATATATATATATATATATATATATATATACTCATAACCATTCTGTTCTATGTAGTAGTAGTATCATATAACAGGTGCATTTTTTATTTCTTTTCCTTTGCAGAAAAAGTATGAAGTTGAGGAGTGGGGTATTTTTGGGATCAAAGAGCAGCAGAGTACTTTTAAATTAAAATAATGGTGGGACTGTGGTTTTCATGTGAATTTTGGCCTGGAAACTGTTGTTTTTTCTTGGGTTTGTGTGTGTGTAGAGAGGGGTGGTCAGTGGAATTATTTATGTCTGGGGGAATCAATTAATTTGGATTTGCTTTTCTTTTTTCTGCAAAGTAATTTGTGTCCTATTGCTGGTAGCAGTATTTATTTTTTGTTTGAAAGGTATCTGCCAATTTTGCCACATGTTTGTGTACTTTTTTCATCAGAAGATAGATACACCCTTGACTGTCTTCTGGCTCTTTCTGTGATAACTTTCAAAGCACTAATTATGGCTTTTTTTTTTTTTTCACCACCAAACGATAAATATAGAGATGATACAGCCCAAGAAACAAAATTTCATTTTCTTGATGAAGGACCCAAAAGTCTAATTATGAGGATAAGTTGTCAATTGGCAAAGGACTCACATATCTATACCAAACTACTTTGATGATTTGATACATACAAAAATTGATGAGAATTGAGAGTCAACAAATTCACCATTTACTGATGAAAATGCTCGAGGTTTAAATACAAAAAATTCACTTGAAGAAAATGGCGCCCAAGATTGCAAAGTCTTTGATAAGTTTCAATTGGCAATAGGACTCAAGCTCTAGGTTTGGTTGATTTCAAGGTGGAAAAATTGTAAAATTAACAAATCATACTCCTTATGGATTACAAACAACTCATTGAAGTTTGTATTTGAAAAAGAAGAAATAGAAAACTTGTCCAAACCGTAATTTGGCTCTCGAGGGGTGATTTGTAAAGAAACAAATGTTAATTATTTGTAATTTTAAAGATAAGTTTCTTATAAAGGCTAAAACAAAAGTGTTTCTGTAACAATAGAGATTTAAAAACACAAAACTAAATAAAACTAAATACTCCAAGTTGAGGAAATTTTTGGGATCAAAAGCAGCAAATTAAAATAACCTCCAAAGGAGGACTAAGGTATTCACTCCTGAATTTTGGGAGTTGTTTTTTTTAAATTTTCAGTGGAATTAACAAATTTGCTTTTTCCCAACAAAAACAAGTAACGTAGCATTTATTTTTGTTTGAAAGGTATCTGCAATTTTGTACATGTTTTTTTTTCATCAGAAGATAGACGAGAGATTTTGGAGTCAAATCCCCTAGGTAAAAATAAAGACTCAAAAAAAAAAAACCTAGAATTAAATGTAGTTCATAAGTACTTAAATTTGTAAAAATTGGTGCAGATTCAGAAACAACCATGGTAAAATAAAGATTGAAAAAAAAAAAAAAAAAGAAAATTGCCTCTCCCTCACTGATCGATCTACAACCGTAGCCCATCATCTACTCGGCTCCAAAATACCTCCGTGAAGCTCGACCCATTTTCACCCTGGACCAAAAAATTCCGCCACCTTCGACGCCCAAGGAACCATTTACTGGCATTACATTGGTGTCCCTCCAATAAAACACATGGGGGGAAACAAAGGTAAAAATATTTGTAATTTTAAAAATAACTGAGGGGAAGGAGGGAGGGGAGGGGGAGAAAAGAAAGAGTGGGGCGGGAGGTTCGAGGTTTGGGGAGGGGGGAAGAAAGTTTGTGTTAGGGTTTTTCTTTTGGGATAGAGAGTTTGGGAGAAAAGATAGAGAGAGAAGTAGTGAAGGTTGTACTAATTATGGCTTTTCCTAACATTTAGAATTTGTGGACCTATCCATGATAAGTTCAAAACACTAATTATGGCTTGAACCCACAATTTGTGGACCTATCCATCCTGACTAGACTGAACCCTAAGGCTGGTAAAATGTCTGCTGATATTTCTTTTAGTAGTTCACCATTATACCTATTACCTCCTGCATTTATGTCTTCATCTATAAATATTGTGAAATACTGCTATCCATTAATTAGTGTCGATTGATTTTCATACAATTTGTGTGTGAAATTAGGGTTCACATTTGATGTTCCACTTCCTATTTCACTTAACTGAATGAATAATTTACACATATCATTTATCCAGATAATCGAATAGGAATTGTGGAACATGAAATCTGAATCCATGTAATTGTCCATGTGGTCTTTTGTTTACTACAAGTTTAATACACTTTGAATGTCACTCACGTGTAAAATTATTATGTGGCCCACGTGCAAATAATTAAGGAGTTGATTATTTAAATAATGAGTTTTAAATATTTAATTAATTATTTAAATAAATAAGTTATCAGATAAGTTTAAATTGGATAGTTAAGAGGTGGTTTCTGTTCCACCTCTGCACACGTTGATAGAACGTGTTTGAGAACGTTTCTGCCAGAATAGTTATAGGCAGATAACTGCTCAAGAAACCGGTCCTCTCTCTGCCTATAATAGAACGACAAAAACTTATATGAGACCGTCTCACGGATCTAAATCCGTGAGACAGAGCTCTATATCCAGAACAAATCCAATTTCCTCTTTTATTATCTCTCTAAAATACATACGCAACCACTAGCCCCTCTCTCTCCAAAAAAATAAGATGAAAGATGAACCCTCGTTTTTAAAACCTATATCTTTCTTGCTCCGTTGAGAGCGTCTGTTGGACAGCACAAACTCCTCATGCATAACTTAGCCCACACCCCCAACCCCCCCCCCCTTTGAGACTTATCTTCTCAAAGAAAACCTGAACTCAAATTCTTTTTTTTTTTTTTTTTTTCCTAATTACTCTTGATCTATATTTCTCCTCCTTTTACATCACCCCATCAGTGTGTGCGTGTGTAACTCTGTATGAGCATGTGTTGATTTTGATTTGTTGTCTTGAAGGAGCTCACAAGATGATGAGATGAGATCGTAAACTGGAGTAGTATTTTTTTTAAAAAAAAATTGTATCACTATGACAAATTAAACTTAAACGTATTACATTTTTATGTGAAAAGTATTACACGTTAAGTGAACAGTATTACATGTTGAATTAAAAAATTATTATAATTATAAGTTAAAAATATTACATGTTTAAATGGAAAAGTATTATATTTTGAATTGAATAGTATCATATGTTGAACGAAAAGTATTACAAATTTTAAGTGAAAATTATACGTTTTCAAAGTATAAAACTGATATTATTTTTGCAAAGTTATATACAACATTGTTTAATTGTTAAAGCGTATCATATTTTATTATAAAAAGTATCACTTTTGTTCTAAAAAGTATAATTTCAATGTAACAAGAAAATTATACTTGTTTACGTGGAGACATAACCCATCTCCAGCACCATATGAACAAGTGTGAGGCCCCGAATTTTAACAACGTGAGATACAGTGTTATGTAGTGATTATTTATTCGGCTATGTATCACAAACCTATTATTAATGAAATGCGACTCTACTTTTATTTATTTCTTCCAACGTCAATTACGCATTTCGCATTTTTGAGCTTAGCAATTTTATATTCTCCTCTAGTATTAATACTTGATCGAATGAATACGACTTTAGAAATATTAGACCCTCGATAATTTAGGAGTACATTTCGACCATTATCCAAATATTTGATCTTATTCTATAATTCATTCCTAACTAATTTCCAATTTATTTTCTTAAATACACATTTCTTATTACACATCTTTAATTTTTAATTTCTAAATATTTAATTATAGATATTTATACATATTATTTTCCTTCAATTTTATAAAAGAAAAGAAAACCAAATATTCATTTTTGCTAATTTTCGAAAATTCCACAATAAATGGGGAAGTTATTTCACAATTTTTTCCAAAGCCTACAATTAAAAATTTTCTCTACAAATCCCACTACCCCATTAGTCAACTCAACAAATTTTAAATTTTTCCCTAATAACTAGCTTTTGGCTTCATGTCCCTAGTAAAGGAAGCTAGTTATTTTTTTTAATTCCCTAATTATTCCTTACTAACCCATATTTTAACATCAAAACACAAAAATCCTCCCCAATTAACCAAAATTTTCGTCCATCACAAGACTTGGGAAGAAACAAATTATCTCATCCTCCTAATTTTATCTTTTTCTTATCATCATCTACCTTCTATACTTAACCAAAATTTCAAGAACAACCGAACACCCCCTTCAACAAGGTAAGAAATTGTGTTCTAAAAATCATCTTGTTATCCTCTAGCTCATCATCTTTACTTCTTAAACTAAGTTTGATTTTTGGTTTGAGGTATACTTAGAAGATTTAGGAGACACTAAGAGCCTTACCATCATCTTGAAAAGGACTTCAAGACTTTGAAGATTTTGAAGAAAAATTGGACTATAAGGTAATAAATGGGATTTTTAGTACATTTTCTTCTTCTCTTCTATTTTCCAAAATTTTGATACTCCATTTTCATTTTTGGACTTTTAGGGGCTGACCTTAAGAGTTGTTTTAAGAGTGAGCAAAGAGACCCATTTTGAGACCTCTAATAGTCTCATTTCATCTACTACACAAGGTAAGTGTAGTTTTACCAATCTTCTTCATCTCCTTCTTCTTCATCTCCTTCTTCTTCCTTAAATTTTTGGTATTCCTTGACCTTCAAGAGTGATTTATTTCATCTTTCACCAACAAGTTCATTTTTAAGGTGGGTGGACAAATCTTTCCAACTTCGAGGTGTTTTTACTTAAAATGCATGTAGTATTTTGATGTTGAGCACTTGAGATATATATGTTATGTATTGCATATTAATTTCTAGTATCAAGTTGAAAATTTCTCAAGTATGGCTCAAAAATGCTATTTGTTGAAAAATAGGTGCATACATGTACACTTTATTGTGATATTTGGTGAATGCTTGTGTGAAATGGACTTGTATATGTATGACTCTTGAAATCCATGTTATAACCTGGACAAGTCGAGCATAATTGATTAAATTTCAATTTTTGGACTTAAAATGCAAAAATGGGAAGTTGGTGGACTTAATTGCAATAAAATAAAACTTAAGGGACCCCTCTATAATTTTCGATTTTTGGGACTGTACTCAGGTTCAAAAATGATGTTTGGATATTTTAATAAAGTTTTAAGAGTTTTTAGATAAATAAAATCAACCCTTAAAAGCCCAAGGACTAGATTGTAAAATTTTAGAAGTTTAAGGGCTATATTGTAATTTTCGAAACTGTACCAGACCCTATTTTTAAAATTTGAAATTTTAACTCTTAAGGGACTGGAAATAACATATTTTAAGTGTATTCCAAAAATCCAAGTGTTTAGAGCTTGGAAAGTAATTTTATAAAAATTAAGAGACCAAATCGTAAAAGATTAAAATTGAGGACCAAAATGAAAATTCCAGGACTTATGCAGTCCATGCACCTGGAAATACTAATTTAACTATAACATAATTATATTTTGGACCCAAGGTTCAAATTTTATAACAATTGGACCCCTAAAAGCCTTAAAGGCGATTATATCAAAATGGGACAAAAATAAGATTTTCAAAAGTTAAGGGACCTATACTTATTTTGTCCCAATATCCCACTGACCTTAGTGACATTTTCCAACTGGAATCACATTAAAAGCCCTTCCGGTTTGTGAGTTTCAATTATTTTAAACTTAGGGCCCAAAATGATAATTTTAACAAATTTGGGGCAAATGTGAGAATTTTATAAAAACTCGACCTCAAAACTTTAAAAACCTGAATCTCTGAACAATTTAGAGAATTTAGGAACGGACCTCATAATTTTTCAAGGTCGGGATATTTACTTATTCAATTTTTAACCCCAAAAGTATTGGTTTTTACAAAACGGGGCTAATTGTAAATTTTCTTTTTAGCAAGGACCTAACTCAAATTATTTTTCTTTTAAAGAAACAGCCCTGGACCCTCTGACTTTTAATAATTAATTAAAATATTTTATTTTCTTAAAACCCCTTGACTTGTCGGATCGTCTTGACCGATTAATACCCGATCGCGGGGCGACTTCCTCGTCTTGCGATTTCGAATATATAATGGGACTTATGTTCCACCTAATCTTTCAAGATATCGAAGATTTCTTATCCTCCCGATAATCATCTTCATCCAAATAACTCCACCAACGCCATAATTGCCACTCGCGATTTTCGAAATTTTTCCTGAACTACTTCCCTGAATCAATAACACTCGACTGCCTGGTTGACTTTTTGAACTTGTATTTACTTTCCTGTATGAGTCAACTTGGTGTGTCGAGCTCACAGTCGGAATGGATACGTCGGGGATGGGCAAGGGAGCTCGGCCGCTATTTCACTCTTCTTCTGCCCCATCGCCCTAATCCCCATGGCGAGGGGCGGAGTTTGTCCGAGGAAGCGGGTCATAGTACTTGAGGTATAATCATGATTATGACAAATCGAGCCTTGCTAGCTCCACTATGGATTTTGTCTTTGCCTATGGAGCGATAAGGTGCAGTGTCTTGGACCATCTTGCTCGGGAGTTACAAGGAAGAACGAATGAATCGTTGTATGATCCACACGATTCTGGAGTTAATCGGACCCATTTAGTTGGCGCTACAAATCCGTACGCAACCGCTACTTGTATTGCATTGGTTGGCATTACAAATCCGTACGCAACTGCTACTTGTCTTGCATAGGATTGGCGCTACAAATCCGCACGCAATCCTCTGTCTTGCTTGAATCACATAGTACTGTGTGACCACGAACTATATTCTTAAAAGCTGTATAAGTATATTACTTAAATATATTTATCACGATGCTTGTGGATGTGTGTGAAATCATGCATCATATCTCACACGTTTTCATACAATCGATTTTCTCGCATTAACTATATATATCGCCACACTTGCACACGATCACCCCATCCACCGAGATTTTGTCTCATCCCCTCATGTTTTCTAACATTTAGAAGAGGACTTTGTTGAAGATGTTGAACTACCATGGGTGAATTCCGTACTCCTCTGTTGGACTTACTTTCTATTGTTATCAATGTTGCTGGACTTCTTTCTTTTATTTTACTGTTGTTGGACTCTTTTATTTCTCTTTGCCATTCTGGACTGTAACTTAAGGGCGTATGACCCTTTGATACTTAAGCTGGTGATATGATGTGTATTTTATTTCCTAGTTATGGACTGTAAGTTATTTGGATGTTGTTGGGATGTATTTGTAATCTTACCATACTTGTAGTTTTCCGCTGCTTTAGACTCTGTTTCACTTGGGATTATTGTATCATTTTTCTAGACTGTTGGGTTTACTTCTGTTTAAGTGGTTGATCGTCGTCGCGTCGCGTTTGGGGCGTGACAACAAGTGTACCATTTTTTCCATCAAAAGTATTACATTTTCTATTTAAAGTATTACTTTTTTTGTTCAAAAGTATTACTTGTCTCAAAAGTATTACTTCTTTCTCAAAAAGTTTTAATGCGGTAATTTTGGCGGACCACTTATAATTCACTTTTTTGACCTACGGATTTTTTTTTGAGCTAACCCGATCCGTCTCACAAACATATATAGACCTGTGAGACGGCCTCACGAGAGACCTACTCTAAAAAGTATTAGTTTTTTCTCGAAAAGTATCACTTTTACTTTGAAAAGTATATGTTTTCGAAGTGATGACTGTGACATAGTATCATTGGATGATGGTATAGTATTAATTTATAATTGAAAAGTTCCATTCTTTATTAAAAAAGTATCACCTTTTGCTCTGAAAAGTATACGTTTCCAAAGTAACAAAACTGATATTATTTACTTGAAAAACTATATACAACCTTGTAGAAAAGTATCATTTTTTATTAAACAAAGTATCACTTTTAATCTAAAAAGTATATGTTTTAAAAGTAACAAAATTGATATTATTAGCCATCTGAAAAGTATTAGTATCATTTTTTATTAAACAAAGTATCATTTTTATTCTAAAAAGTATATGTTTTAAAGGTAACAAAATTGATATTAATAGTCATTCAAAAAGTATCATTTTTTTGTTTAAAATATCAATAGTTCTCACAAAAGTATTAGTTTTTTGTAGTTTCCCTTAATTTTGCCTTTTGAATTCCTTAATTCTTATTGACATTCTCTCCATCTTTCTATCATCTCTGCCGCCGACACCTCAATCTCCCTTTGCCTCCCAACTTCGCCAGAATTCATCAACGTTAGTCTGATCTCGTCATACACCAGATCGATCTTATGGGACCGATTGTTTCATTTTTTTATTTTGTTTCCAATCTTCTTTTTCACGGTAGTGTTGTTGTCAATTTTTCAAAATTACATAATTGGAGTACCATTGCCTTTTGAGCTAATTAATACACCCTCACACAATGGCTAGACCTCAAAAAACACCAAAAATCAACAAAAAAGTGGGTCATCTGGAACTCTGCACCAACAACAAAAAATGGTGGAACAAATTTAAAAAAGAGAGATAGAAAGAGAAAGGGTTAAACAGAGCAAAAATAGGAGGAGTAGGGTCAAGACATACCCAGCATCATCGTGGTATGCGTCAATCCGTTGATGATGGTGTTCAACAGCCCAATCAGAAAATGGAAGGAGCAGCGATAAAGCCCGCCGCCGTTGGTATTAAAATGCCTCTCTATTTTTTTTTTTTTTTTTTTGGGTGGGTATGGTATTTGATCCGGGTTTAGATTGTGAGGATCCGTCTCACGGATTTAGATCTGTGAGACGGTCTCACAAGAGACCTTCTCTAATAGAACCCAATTAGAACAAGAAAACTATCGCTGAAAAATTACGTTATGTGGGATTAACGAAGGCCAAGAGAGAGAAAGTGGTTTCTTCCATCTTCACTTGATAAAGAAAAGACATTATTGCTTTCAAGGTTAAGACTTAATTTTAATTTATTGTGAAAATCATGAAGTTCAAGATCCGGAATTAAATTTATGTTTATGCCTGGAAATTTTATGCTTACATGTGGTATCAGAGCTCTCGGTTTAAGAAAGCATGATTTTCCGATTAAGAATCTTATTTACCAGTTGAGAATTATGTTTTTCCGCGTCTTTAATCTCAATTTGGGAATATTATATGTTGATTATGATATTTGATTAAATGATTTTCTTCATGAAAAGAATCGTATAACCCTGGAATTGAAGAATTGTGCTTCAATTATTTTTCTCTTTTACCAAAATCTCGATGTGTATTTTCAATGTTAAGTATTATAACTACAATGGTAAGGATTTTGATTTTTCTTTTCATGAGTTAATTTTGTTGTCATTATCTACTTGTTTGATAAAAATCCTTACCATTGTGGGAGATTTTGGGTTTATTTTTTGGGAAAATTCCTTTTATTAATAATTTTTTTGCCTACAAACCGGTTCATGGGGAGATAATGGGGTGGTGTGGGGCCCATATGTAGAAAAATAGGTTGAAATTAATTTTTTTTTTTTTTTTATTATTTTGTAAATTATATGGTGGGACCATTAAAAAGTTGTAAATAGGTTTTTGCTCTATATTGAACAGTTTTGTGGAAAAATGTTTTTAAGATAGTGGAGTTTTTTTTTTTGCATAACTTCATTGCAATATTAAAATATATTTTTATATTTTTTTGTGGAGTTAAATCTTTACTTCTTAGCCCAGACACAAAACTTGATGGAAAAATGTTTTTTTAAGGGTTTTTGAAGAATTGTGAGATGCCCGATGGGTGTTAATTAAGTTGTCGGTTGTTTGGGTATGAAGAAATCACTTTCCGTTTTGCCGTATCGAAATTTCCGCATGAACACCTAATATATGCGGCAATCTTCATCTAACTGTTTCAATATTATTTTATTGATTCAAATGTGTGATAATTTTCCACTTTAAATATGCATATTCTGTACGAATATATCTGTATGTTGATTACTTGATTATCATGATGTTGTGATGCCTAAAAATCATGTCCATTTCAATTAGCATGAACATGTAAATGCTCACCAAACATGAACAGTAGTGAACCTTATGATTTTTGTTTTATGACATTATGTGATTCGAGCCATGAACGTAACATATGTATTGGACCCATGACATTATATGAATATTTTAATTGAGAAGTTGATATGTATGCCCTCTGAATAATTAATTTGTCATGAGATGCAGTATGCACACATGCTTTATCAATTTTATTTTCTGAATTGCAATTATGATGTAATTGTAACTCAAATACAACTCTTGTGTACTTGAATTCATTTGATAGATGGTTAGTTAGTCATTAAAGTGGCCTAACCATAAAGTCTATCTTATTATATTATTTAATATTTAATTTGATGTCTATATTATGAATAATTTGTTAGTCACCAAAGTGGCCAAATTAGAAAATACTTATAGATGTTAAATTAAATAAACTTTCAATTACCCATGATTATGTGATGCTATTAATCGAAATGACATGATGATATTTTGTAGTGGGTATATTGAAATTCATTGATTTACGGGTCGTCCAAATGTTGATCAATAATTTTTATAATCAAGAACAAAACCGTGGATAATTAATATACTTGATTAGATGTGTTTAGTATATCCAAAGATAGCAGGAGTATATTTAATTACCAATAATGTGAACTCAACTTTTAGCATCAATTACGTTTAATGTAGTACATTGTTGGATCACCCAAATGAGAACTTCAATGTACATTTATTGTCTTATCTGAATCTGTGTTAAGTAATCTCAAAGCATTAATGATCAATCAAACTCATTTAATTGCAGTACCTATTCCCATTTCTCTTCATTCGCATGCTTCATTCCAAAGTGTATAATGGGCTTAACTTCTCTGAATGGTGCGAGCAAATCCAATTTTACCTTGGTGTCTTGGATCTTGACTTAGCACTTCAAGTTGAGAAACCCACTGCTATTACTGACACTATCAGTGATGTTGAGAGATTTGTCCATACTGCCTGGGAAAGATCAAACAGACTGAGCCTGATGTTTATGCGGATGAGTATAGCAAACAACATCAAGTCTACCCTTCCTCACACATAAAATGCTAAGGAATTCATGAAATTAGTAGGAGAGCGTTCCCAAACTGCTGATAAGTCTCTTGCTGGGACATTAATGGCTACTTTGACCACCATGAAGTTTGATGATTCTCGTAGCATGCTTGAGCACGTCATTGAATTGACAAACATTGCAGCAAGACTAAAGTCTTTAGGGATGAACGTGGATGATAACTTTCTCGTGCAGTTTATCTTAAAATTCACTGCCCTCTGAGTATGGTCCGTTCCAAATGAACTATAACACCATGAAGGACAAGTGGAATGTGAATGAACTTCATGGTATGCTAGTTCAGGAGGAAACATGGATTAATAATCAGGGGACTCATTCTGTTCATCTTGTAACCAATCAAAGAGCTGGTAAGAAAACCGGAACAAATAAAGGAAAGGGCAAAAAAGGACCATTTAAAGTGAATGAGTCAAATGCACAAGTCCAGAAAAAGGAACACAACAACCTTAAGTGTCGTTTCTATGGAGAGCCAGGACACTTCCAGGAAGATTGCCTGAAACGTAAGGCATGGTTCGAAAAGAAAGGTATGATTAACGATTTCGTATGTTTCGAATCAAATTTAGTTGAAGTTCCTCATAACACTTGGTGGCTTGATTCCGGCTGCACCACTCACGTTTCAAATACGATGCAGGGATTCCTTACGACCCAAATCATAAATCCAAACGAAAAGTACGTCTTTATGGGAAATCGAGTCAAAGCTCCAGTTGAAGCCATTGGAACTTATCGCCTGATTTTAGATACTGAACACCATTTAGATTTGTTTCAAACTCTTTATATACCTTCTGTTTCTCGCAATTTAGTTTCTCTTTCCAGACTTGATTCTGTTGGATACTCCTTTAATTTCAGTAATGGATGTTTCAGTTTGTTCAAACAAAGCCTTCTTATTGGTTCTCGTGTTCTTAATGATGGCCTATATAAATTTAGGCTTAATAATCTTTTTGTTGAGACTCTTTTAACCCTGCATCATAATCTTGGAACTAAACGTGGTTTAGTGAATGAAAATTCCGCTTACTTGTGGCATAAGCGTTTGGGGCATGTTTCCAAAGAAAGGTTAGAAAGATTGGTAAAGAATGAAATCCTCCCGGATTTAGATTTTACTGATCTTGATATTTGTGTGGATTGTATTAAAGGAAAACAAACAAAACACACAAAGAAAGGAGCCACTCGAAGCACATAGCTTCTTGAAATAATACACACTGATATTTGTGGGCCTTTTGATGTTTTCTCTTTTGGAAAAGAAAGATATTTTATCATTTTTATCGATGACTTTTCACGTTATGGATATGTCTATCTATTATAAGAAAAATCTCATTCAGTAAATGCCCTTGAGGTATTTGTTAACGAGGTTGAAAGACAACTAGATAGAAAAGTGAAAATTATCAGATCTGATAGAGGTGGTGAATATTATGGAAAATATAATGAATCCGAGCAATGCCGAGGCCCATTTGTCAAATTCCTTGAAACACGTGGCATATGTGTTCAATACACTATGCCAGGTACACCACAACAAAAAGTGGTGTAGCATAAAGGCGTAATCGTACTCTATTGGACATAGTTAGGAGTATGTTAAGTAATTCTTCATTACCCACATAATTGTGGATGCTTGCACTTAAAACTGCCATGTATCTGTTAAATAGGGTTCCTAGTAAGTCGGTTCCTAAAAATCCTTTCGAGCTTTGGACTGGTAGGAAACCTAGTTTAAGGCACCTGCATGTTTGGGGTTGCCCGGCAGAAATGAGAGCTTATAATCCACAAGAAAAGAAATTGGATTATAGGACAATCAGTGGTTACTTCATTGGTTATCCTGAAAAGTCCAAAGCGTATAAGTTTTATTGTCCTAACCATAGTACAAGAATTGTTGAAACTGGAAATGCTAGGTTCATTGAGAATGATGAAGTTAATGGGAGTCAAGAACCACGAAAAGTGGACATTCAAGAAGTTAGAGTGCAAATTCCTTTGCCTATAACTTCTTCTAAAGTTGTTGTTCCTCCAATTATTGAACAGTCTAATGTTGGATAAGAACAACAAATTAATGATCAAGTCACCCACAATGAAAATAACATTGATGGACCTACAATAGTAAATGAACCACAACAGACAACATTAAGAAGGTTTGATAGACAAAGACGATCTGCTATCTCTGATGATTATGTGGTTTATTTACAAGAGTCGGAATTTGACTTAGGAATTGATGATGACCCAGTTTCATTTTCACATGCCATTGAAAGTATTAATTCTAATAAATGGTTTGATGCCATGAAAGATGAGCTGGAATCTATGGAACATAATGAAGTCTGGGACCTTGTTGAATTGCCTGAAGGTTGTAAAAGAGTCAGGTGTAAATGGGTCTTTAAGACCAAACGCGACTCAAATGGCAATATCGAACGATACAACGCCAGACTTGTTGCCAAAGGTTTTACTCAGAAAAATGGTATTGACTATAAGGAGACATTTTCACCAGTCTCCAAGAAAGATTCGTTTAGAATTATTATGGCTTTGGTAGCTCATTATGATTTAGAGTTGCACCAAATGGATGTGAAAACTGCCTTTCTGAATGGAAATTTGGAAGAAGATGTTTATATGGATCAACCTGAAGGTTTTTCCATAGAAGAAAAAAACATATGGTGTGTAAACTTAAGAAATCAATATACGGACTTAAACAAGCTTCCCGTCAATGGTATCTTAAGTTCAATGATACCATCACGTCTTTTGGATTTAAGGAAAACACTGTTGATCGGTGTATATATCTGAAAGTTAGTGGGAGCAAGTTTATCTTTCTGATTCTGTATGTTGATGATATATTGCTTGCAACGAATGATCTTGGTTCATTGTATGAAACCAAGAAATTTCTCTCTAATTAAGAACTTTGAATCGAAGGATATGAGAGAGGCAACTTATGTGATTGGAATAGAAATATTTCGGGATATATCACAAGGAATGTTAGGGTTGTCTCAGAAAGCATACATTAATAAAGTTCTAGAGAGATTTAGAATGGAAAAATGCCCATCAAGTGTCGTTCCAATTCAGAAGGGAGATAAGTTCAGTCTTATGCAATGTCCAAAGAATGAATTGGAACGCAAACAAATGAATGATATTCCTTATGCATCAATTGTTGGGAGCTTGATGTATGCACAGACTTGTAAGAGGCCAGACATCAGTTTTGCTGTTGGAATGCTTGGCCGATATCAGAGTAATCCAGGAATAGATCACTGGAAAGCTGCAAAGAAAGTCTTGAGGTACTTGCAAGAAACAAAAGAGGTCTGATCATCTGGAGGTGATTGGTTATACAGATTCGGATTATGCCGGATTGTTTGATACTAGAAAATCCACATTTGGTTATTTGTTCCTATTAGCTGGGAGAGCAATATCTTGGAAAAGTGCGAAGCAGTCTGTCATTGCTGCATCCACTATGGAAGCTAAATTCGTGGCATGCTTTGAGGCCACAATTCAAGGAAAATGGTTGCGGAACTTTATTTCAGGACTTGGAATAGTCGAAAAGATTGTATTGCCAAGACCAAAATGAAAATTTCATCGTGATAATTCCGTGATCTTCTTCTCTAAAAACGACAAGTATTCGAGGTGCTAAACATATGGAACTAAAGTACCTTGTCGTTAAAGAAGAAGTTCAGAAACAAAAAGTGTCAATTGAGCATATCAGCACCGGTGTCATGATTGCAGATCCGTTGACTAAAGGATTGCCTCCAAAAATATTTATTCGACATGTCGAAGGGATGGGCATTCTGAATGTAACTTAAGAATTATATGCTTTAAGTATTTGACACTTTGAGCTCTCGTATGTATTGTTTCTGACATTAATTGATATCCTGTTTGTCATTGATGTATACATGAATGTTGACATTACTTTAACGGGATATTGTCTGACTTAGACACTAATGTGGACCATTATTGATAATTTAGTTATGGGTTATTTTAAGTTGAAAACTAATATTGTAGTACATGGAAGGAACTATGTCAGGCTAATGACATAGAACCGCCATGACCCATATTAGAATATACTCATTATAACATTATGATCTGGCCAATGAATGTAAGACTCATCTTTATGTTATGCGCATTACGTCTTAATATTTAAACCATGAAGATTTATTTATCACATGGGCCAAGTGGGAGAATGTAAAATTATTATGGCCCACGTGCAAATAATTAAGGAGTTGATTATTTAAATAATGAGTTTTAAATATTTTAATGGTTTAAATAAATAAGTTATCAGATAAGTTTAAATTGGATAGTTAAGAGGTAGTTTCTGTTCCACCTCTGCATACGTTGATAGAACGTGTTTGAGAACGTTTCTGCCAGAACAGTTATTGGCAGATAACTGCTCAAGAAACCGTTCCTCTCTCTGCCTATAATAGAACCCAATTAGAACAAGAAAACTATCGCTGAAAAATTACGTTCTGTGGGATTAACGAAGGCCAAGAGAGAGAAAGTGGTTTCTTCCATCTTCAACAAAGAAAGACATAGCTGCTCAAGGTTAGTGCCCTAATTATAATTTATTGTGAAAATCATGAAGTTCAAGATCCGAGATTAAATTTATGTTTTCATTGAGCCTGGAAATTTTATGCTTACATCACGTACAAAAGATAGTTGTTCTCGCTTGCTCTAATCTATACGATCTCTTTGATAGTACTTTATTTATAAAAAATATTTATTTATATTAAAATTAATAAATTGATGGGTTAATTATCAGTGCACTTAGAGGGTGTTTGCGAATTGGGATATACCACGAAGTTATTGACAAAGATCATGAAATGTGTCAAGGCACGGTATAAGCCTATAAGGTAGGTGGCCCATGACTGAATTAAAAAATTGATTAACAATCATACGCACCCCCTTAGTATTAAATTATCCACTGATTTCCCACATCTTCAATTATCAAAACTGGCCCCACTTCCACTTGAACATGAGTTACTAGTAGATTGGGGGGTTGAACATAATTGTTCTCTTTACCTGGAGGATCTGGTTGTACGTCGTCGCCAGACCCGTCAGAACTCTGGCCATGTCGTGCACATCCCGCGGTTTACCTTGGCGGCAATGAATGAGGAGCCGGATTGTTGTCCTCTAAAAGGCATAGTCAGGTGTAAGCCTGGAAGCTGAGTTAAAAAAAAAAAATAATGGAAGGACAAGAAGGACATTTGCTCATTTTATCATACGTTATAAATATTCCCAAACATGTGATTAAAGACTAGGGGTGGCAATTCGGATCATCAGGTCGGGTTCGTATTTGGCTTTGGGTTGATTTCGGGTTATGCTCAAAATACATCGAAAGTTAATGAAAATTTAAAATTACTATGTTTTAGACAAATTGGAAACATCGGGTCGTGTTCGTGTTAGTCGGTTGTGGGTTCGGGTTTCTCGTGTTCGTGTTCGGGTTTCTCTCAGTAACTTCGGGTCGGGTTCGTGTTCGAGTTTCGTGTCGTGTCAGGCATTGCCACCCATATTAAAGACAATGATTAAAAAGAGATATCTCAATTCGAAATACCAAAAACAATGGGGCTATGTTATATAATATATGAACAATGCACTCCTACACAATCCAAAATAATAATCCAACTCCATCAATATTAATTCCAAACGAGCCCTTACTACTCTAGATCGAATTGATGGTTGGATCAATTGGACTGTAAATCAATAGTCGGCCCGATTTGATTAGTTTCAAAAACTTGTTTTTGTAGTTCAAGTGGTTAAAACTCAATTGAACCAATTAAAATCGACTGAATCAGTCATATAGTTTTTTTTTTTTTAAAAAAAAACTTGGTAGTAAATTATATTTACTTGATTATTTTGAATTATGGATTATGTTAAGTTTTTTTAGTTTCTTATTATTTATAATTTTGTATCTTAAATATGTATTAAATAATAATTAATATATTATATTATTTTATATAATATAATAATCAAATTAAATGTAGTTTAATTAAACGAATTGGATGACGGTTAAACTGGCTAGATTGAATTGAAAATTGATAGTAAAATCGGTTAAACTGGACGTACTAGCCTGCAAACTAGGCCAACCAGGTAAACCACACTAGGCAAGCCCTGTGTGACAGGCTCAACAAGAAAGTGTTGGTAGGAGGAATCGAACTCGTGACCTTTCAGTACCGCGCTCACCTACTCCACCAACTTGGCAACCCTTGCGGGTGCACATAGGACTTTGTTGATTATAAGTTTGAGTTACGTGTTAATGTGGTTTGACTGGTTTGATTACACCCTAAAAATTATTTTTGCGTTTGAACGGTGAAAATTGATCAAAAACTTGCCAGAATCGGACAAAATTAGTTGGACCAGTTGGTGTTTATTCGTTTTTTATTTAAAGTTTTTATATAAACTTTATATTTTAAATATGGCACTTTGTTACATTTATGTGAAACTAGTTAGGTGTACGTGCGTTGCACGTAGTCCGAATAATTCCTTTTTATTTAATTAAAATTAAATCTTATAAATGGAATAATTTTTATTAAATTATTTTTTATATATGGTAAATGTCACTCGTGTAGTTTGATCCTAAAATAAAATTTACAAAATTAAAATTAAACTCTTAGTGTGAAATATGGTTAGAACATTTTGAACCCAAAATACGATACTTACATGATATTATCATTGAACAAAATACAATGAATATTAAAAAACTAAAGAGTAATTAAAAAAAAGATATTCCAAAAACTCATTTTGCATCAATTCAACTCCGGTTCTACTTTTTTAAGTGTCTCATTCTTCTTCATGTTTATTTATTTTGCAACTTTTTTATGCATTCTTAGCTCATGCATGATTGATTGACGTATGGATGTCTTCCTCTTTTTCGCCATCTCCGAAATGTTTGTTATCTCTCAACTAAGCAATAACATTAAGTTTTCCATTCACCACCAGTGCCTTTGCTTTTTGGTTAAAAGTGATGAACAAGTGAAATTTCTTTTCGTATGTTCTCATTTCCAAACACCTATTTTCAGTTTTGTACTACTCATAAAACCAAAAATATTTTTGTTTCAAGTGTTTTTACTAAAAATAACTCATTTTAAATTAATTTTCAAATCTACTTTTCTTACATATTTTCCTGCCTTGTCATTCAATCATCTGTCAAATTTACATCACTATCTTTTGTTAGACTAACCCCTACCGTACCAATAAAACTATTTCAAATACATAAAAATATTATTTTATTTCTATGACGTGTTTTTTATGAAAAAATATTTTGAAAAATACTCAACCAAATATCAATCCATTTTTTAATCTATATTTCTTTTCAAAATTTTACATTCAACCAAACATATTTTCATTTCTCACGCGAAAACCAACATTTACTCTCAAGGAAAGTAGTAGAAATGTAAATTCTTAATTGAAGTGTGGTCATATGAGCCTTAGCTCCATGTAATGTTCTCACTCGCTTATTGTTCTTATTTAAACTAAATACTTGTTAGGAATTCTATTGTTTAGATTTTGATGAATGCCATGTAAAACTTAGAATAGAAAGTTGGCTCCCAATTCTTTTTGAAATGTATTGTAACAATTAGAGCCATTGCCTTTTGAGTTAAGTCGGCCTACGCTCCAACTTGCAAGAAGACAATCAAGGCTTGAAGGAAAACTTTGTGAGAAAAAGTACAACAAAGAAAATCAAGAACTCGATCAAGAAGTGAGATGCATGAGTGGAACATCACCAAGTCAACTCAAGAAAAAGTCTGGTGGAACAAGAGTCATCCAATGATTGGAAAGTCGACTCTAAGTCACCTGGGAAAGCGAGGAAATGCAGTCAAGTCGAGATAATCAGAAAAGAAAGGATTTAAATCAAGAGATTTACTTAAACAAGTAATATCTCCATACTACCTTTCTTGGAGTGCTTTACCCCAAGCGTGCAAAAGAAATGAACCAATGGGAAGCACTACACCGTGTCGAACTCGAAAAGGTGATAAAACATTTCATACGAGGAAATGGCAATTCCAAGAATCGCACACTAACGATGCAAAGTGATTTTCAAAAATGAGCCTATCTCTTCAACGGGCAAATTTTTGAAAGTTCACTATAAAAGATGAGGAGTTTGATTGAGAAGGAGGATGCGTGGATGAATGACACACGTGAGATATACAAGCTTATCAATGAAACATTCTCAATGAAAGCCTACATCTCAAGTACATCAATCCAACACTTACCGTGAAGGAAAGAGAACTTCAATCGGTTGAAGAAAAACAAGGGGTCTACATTCCAAGAAGGATTGTAGAAAGGTTCAAGGTGAACCAAGTCTTAAGCTTTTGGAGGGCTTCGTGATCAAATCCAAAGTGCTTGAGCAAGTGAGTAGTAGTTAAGGCATTATGCCTGTGAAGAAGTTCGGCGTATGAGTCGTACGAGAAGCCGGTGAGTGATCAAGGCGTCTCAGACCGAGTCCCAAAGGATCAAGTCATTTGTTGTGATCAAGACTTGTATCTAGATATTACCACTTTGTAAACTGATCATTACTTAGTGGATTCCTCCAAGAGTTGGAGAAAGAGAGGAGTAGAAGAATTACCCCATCTTCGAACCTCTATAAAAACTTTATTGTGTCATTTACATTTCAAAGCATTTAAATTTTGCGCTTTTAATTGCTTATATCTCACGATAAATTTGCTATCCATTTGATAATCTATAAGTACTAAATCAAGTTGTAAAAACTTGCTTAATCAAACTTAAGGGTGTTAAGTCTTCCTTTAAAAACAAAACCATTTTGAGTAAAATTATAGCCAACAAATTTTGAGTTACTCTCTATTAATCTCAATTATTTTGAGAGATTAACTCTTTTGAGGACTAATTTGTCCATCAAGGACACAAATTGTGTAGAACTCAGTAGATTTAAAAGGCCTAAATCGAAAATTTGGTAAGGTTTATTCAACCCCCCTTCTAAACCTTACACTTACACCCCTTGGGACCTACAAGTGGTATCGGAGCGGTTGGTTCATTGAACCCTTTTTCGGTTCTTGAACTAGATCTCCAATCTTTTCAAAAGTATCGCTTTTAGTACTTATCTTTCAAAACTCTTTTCTCTCATTAAAAATTATTATCATGGAAGCAAATCTAACACGCATTCCTATGTTCACTATTGAAGAATTTGATGATTGGAAAATTCGTATTGCTCATCTATCAAAGATTACATGATGAGATGTGGATAGTGATAGAAGATGGGCCTCGCAAATATTAAAGGTGAACACACGGTTTGCAGCGAAGAGTTGCAAAATTTGAAGGGGAAAGAAGATGACATTTTTAATCATGGTTGAAAAACCAAGATCGAGTGGACAAATGATGACAGAAAAAGATACAACCATTGGACAATGTAGCCAAGGACATTCTTTACAAAACCTTGGATAAAGCCATGTTCAACAAAGTCAAATCTTGCAAAACGGCTAAGGAAATCTGGGACAAGTTGACTTTGATTTGTGAAGGTTTGAGCAAATCAAAGAAAACAAATTATCGATGGTCGTATTTAAGTTTGAAAATTTCAAAATGATCTCGGGAGAGAACCTGGACCAACTAGACGCCGATTTCGTAAATCACAAATGAGTCAGTTTCTACACTTGGAAAGGAATATACACAAAAGGAAATGTGTATGAAGATCCTAAAAAAGTCTTCCGGTGAATGGGAAATGAAGGTCATGGCATTGAGACACTCCATGGACCTATCAAAGACATCCAATCACGAGTTATTCTCGGACCTCAAAGCCTACGAGTTTGAGCCGAGAAGGAAAGACAGGAAGAGACAAATTTGTACCCAAAACAATCTGCTCTAGTTGTCAAAGACGGAAGGAGAGCCGAGGTCAAAGAAGCAATTGACCCGTAAGAAAGAAATAGCCCTAATGGTTAAAAGATTTAACAAGTTCTTTAACAAGAACTACAAGAGAGGAAAGGGTGAATCCTCCGAAGACACTCGGCTCCTCCAAATCAAGGGATGATAGGCCAACCAAGAGAAATCATCAACAAGTTGAGTATCAAAGGGTCGACAACTCAAGAATAGAAAGAGTCGATCAAAAGGTTTTGAATATCTATGTTGGAATTGTAGACAACCAGGTCACTATGCCATCTTGCTCATATCCCTGTAGTCAACAATTATTTAAACGAATTGAAAGAAAGGTCTTTGAGAAAGAAGACAAGAGAAGAAAAAGGCAATGATCCAGAGACTGAGACAACCCAAGTCAAGAGAGAGACAATGACTCAGAGTATGTTGACTACTCAAGTGAACGAAGAAGAAGCTTTGATCCGCTTTAATGGCCAAAGAACAAGATCAAGAAGATGAGGTACAATCTAACTCAACAAGCTCGGACACTAGTGATAGTGAGTGACACACACACTTCATCACCCATGATCTTTATGATTCATTAGGTAAAATGATGAAAGATTTTGAGCACATTAAAACCTCACACACACTATTGAATGAGGAAAAAAATTTTACCTACTCAAAAATCAAAACTCAAAGCCGACTAAGGAGCTGAGTACTCTAAGTCAAATAGCCGATGAGAATAAAAGTTTAAATATTTGAAAATGCTAAATTAATAGCAGAAATTTGCTATAGAAAAGAGGGAGAATGACCTCAAAATGTTATTGCCTCATTCACTAAGGCATCTAAATCATTGGATGATCTTATTATGAGTCAAAGAGAATGTGGAGACAAGACAAAGCTTAGGATTTAATTCCTTTGTGCCATGTCAAACCTCAAGAGTAATTTTGGAAAAAGGATCTTCAAGTCATGAAGAGTCCGAAAAATCCAAAACTCTAAATGATGCACACACTTTCAATCCAAAGCACAATGCTAAGCAAATGGCCTTGGTTACAAAGGAAAAGGAAAAAATAGTTGAGAGTCTTTGAAAGGATAGTGAGAAGAGATTCAAGGAGTCCCTCAAAGACTCCAAACAAAGTACTCAGAAAGAAGAAGCAAGAGCTACCAAAAATCCCAGAAAACTCATAGAAGAAATACATATGATGGGAATGGTAGAAAATATCCAAGCCAAGCCGACTTGGAATAATGTGAACTACCAACCTAGACTTATGGAATACAAGCCCAAATGGCAAAGGCCAGAACTCAACAAAGGCCATTCCAAAAGCATAAGAGCTTTCATCAACACACATATGCACTTAGGCACTACACTCAAAGACACCACAATTACCCAAGAAAGGCAATTGCTAAAACACATATGCAGCATACGGACAAAAGAGACAAATTTGATGAACCTAGACTCCCAAGCAATTTGCCAGGATTGATTATGATTATGGCACCGATAGATGGCAACCTCTTGAGTCAAATCATTTGGCTATAGGTTGGTTGGATCGTCTTATAATTCTAACCCCTCGGGACCCGACAAGAATGGGTACCTAAAACTTAATTTCCTTGATTGCAGTTCAAGGAACAAAGATGCCAAGGAACCTGGTACATGGATAGTGGTCATTCCGGACACATGACGACAGAAATAAGAGAAACTGGCAAAATTCAAGGAAGTCAAAGGAGCAAAAGTCATATTTGGAGGAAATGAAGCTCTGGTGAAATAAGAAACCTTTGGATCCATCAAAAGGAATGGTTTAGAAATCACAGATGTTGCATATGTTGAAGGACTAAACTTCAATTTACTAAGCATCATCAACTCTGCGACAAGGGCTACAATGTTGGATTCAAATGGGAATATGCCAAATCAAAAATGTTGAATCTAATGAAGTTGTCTTTGCAAGGATGTAGACAGAAAAATATGTATGTAGTGGATTGGTCAATCGCAACACCCAAAGACTTTTGTCTACTAGCAAAGAGCAAAATTTGAATCAAGTTGGTTTGTGGGCACAAAAAGCCGAGTCACCCGAACTTCAAAACAATTAATAAGCTAGCAAGAAGTCATCTTGTAGAAGGACTTCCACTCAATATACAAGAAGGAAAGTATATGTGATGCATGTCGGAAGGGAAAACAAATCAAGTCGTCATTCAAAGAAAAGACATGCCCATCCTCAACAAGAATATTGCATCCGCTTATATGGATCTATTTTGGAACCAAAGAAGCATAAGTGGAAAGAAATACACCTTGGTGGTAGTAGATGACTACTCAAGATATACATGGACAATATTCATGTGCAAGAAGAAAGAAACTCTACAAAAGCTACCACACGGTGATGAAGAGAATACAAAATGAGAAGAGTCAAACCATTATCAAAATAAGATCGGATATAGAGGAACCGAGTTTGTCAATGGAATAATAACTCAAGATCTTGTATTGAGAATGGTATTGGTCATGAACTATCACCGCAAGGACTTTGAGAATGGAGTTGCGAAAGAAGGAAAAGAACTCTCAAGGAAGCGTGCAAGGACCATGTTATCAACGGGGTTACCAAAAAAGATTTTGGTCAAGCAATCAACACGACTGCTACACCCAAAACAGATGTATGATAAATATTGACAAAGACTCCTATGAGATCCGGACTGGAAGAAAACCAAATGTTGCATATTTCAGGATATTTGGATGTAAATGCTTCATCCACAATAATGGCAAAGACAACCTAAAGGCTTTTGATGCTAAAGTCGATGAGGGTATCTTCTTAGGATAAATTTTGAAAGCAAAGCCTACTAATACTCAACAAAAGAACTATGGTTACGGAAGAATCCATTCATGTAGTATTCGATGAGCCAAACATAAATGGAAAAGACATTGAAGAGTCATGATTTGAGTTTGAAACATCCAATCTCACGAAGAATCCCTATCTTTCAAGCGGGGATTATCAATTTAAGAAGATGAGATAGTGAATCTCAAAAAATCTTGGAAAATCTGGAATTGAAAGTGATCACGAGAGAGTCGACCAAAGAACACACAGTGCAAGTCGATCAATCCAGCTAACTTACTTCAACCTGGACGTAAGATGGTGAGAGACCATCCACCGATCTTGTCATTGGAAACATGAGAGAAGGTGTCAAGACAAGATCCGAGAACTCAACAAGAAGCAATGTTCACATGCTTCATCTCGCAGATAGAGCCCAAAGATGTGTCACAAGCATTGGATGACACACATTGGATTCAAGCTATGCAAGAAGAGTGAATCTTGAGTTTGAGAGAAATAAAGTATGGGAATTAGTACAAAGACCCATACATCAAAATGTTATTGGAACCAAATGGGTATTCGAAATAAGATGAACGAGGAAGGTTGTGGTAAGAAACAAGCAAGATGTGGTAGCCAAAGGATATTGCCAAGAAGAAGGAATAGATTTTGATGAAACATTTGCTCTCGTAGCAAGATTGGAAGCTATAAGGATGTTTCTTGCCTATGACTCACAAAAATTTCATTGTATATCAAATGGATGTAAAAAGTGCATTCCTAAACGGATTATTGGAAGAAGAAGTATATGTTGAACAAGGATTTGAGCAGAAGACTCTTGGAGACAAGGTATACAAACTCAAGAAAGCCTTGTATGGATTGAAACAGGCACCCGTGAGCATGGTATGATACCCTGTCACAATTCCTAATCGAAAATGGATTCACTAAAGGAAAAGTAGATAGAACACTCTTGAGAATTCAAGACAAGAAAGTATATACTTTGCTTGTTCAAATATATGTGGATGACATCATTTTTGGATCCACTAACAAAGAGTCGTGTGAAAAATTCTCAAACCTCATGCAAAGTAAATTTGAAATGAGCATGATGGGGAGAGCCGACATTCTTCCTGGACTTCAAGTGAAACAGTTGAAGGATGGAACCTTCATAAGCCAAACAAAATACACCAGAGATTTAATGAAGAAATTTGGTATGGAGGAGAAGTCTTCCTAAAAATACCAATGAACACATCACCAAAATGGACATGGATGCAGATGGCAATTTGTAGATCAAACAAGATCGAGCACTTATTGGATCATCGCTCTATCTCAAGAACTAGCGAGCCGGACATCATGTAGGTGTATGTGCAAGATTTCAATCGCTCCAAAAGAGAGCCATATGATACTAAGAGAATATTGAGATACTTAAAAGGAAACCAAGAAGTAGGGCTATGGTATCCAAAGGAAGGTGGATTCAAGCTAATTGGCTATTCGGATTGACTATCTTGGATGCAGAGTGGACAGAAAATACTTTAGGCACATGTCAAATGCTTGGAAACAGTTAATTTCTGGTTTAGCAAGAAGCAAAACTCAATAGCCACTTCTACAAAGTGAGGAGAATACAAGTCATGGGGGCAAAATTGTTCAGCCCAAGTCCTATGGATGAGACAAAGTTTGAGAGATTATGAAGTTGAAGAAAAAGAAATTCCAATCATGTGTGATAAACACAAGTGCAATTGCAATCACTCAAAATTGTGTTGCACTCAAGAACAAAACATATAGATGTCGATATCATTTCATAAGAGATCATGTTGAAAAGAAGGACATTATCTTGGAATATATCTCAAATGATAAGCAACTAGCCGACATCTTCACAAAACCATTATGTGAGTCAAGATTTGAAGAACTCAAACATGAGTTGGGGCTAATTGAGCTAATTGAGACAGAAGAATCAAAGAAAAGAAATGGAACAGGAAAGAAGGTGAAAAATTTGAAAAACAAAAATTAGCTCAAGAATCAAATTTGTATCGGAAAAGTCACTATACCAAGTTGACAAGAAGTCACTAAGAGAAATGTGAAAAGGCGGGGAGTTAAATCGGCTAAGAGATAAGTTTGAATAACTTATGAGCAAAGTGACAAAAACGCAATGCGTTTTTGACTTAGCAGAATGTTTTAAGAGACACATCAAAGATAATGATGATGTGTACAGACATAAAGCCGCACACCAAGCCTATGATTGGATATAAATGCTGCCGCATTAAATACGAGACATGAATCGTTTCAATATGCGTGCGAAATCCAAGCCGTTGATTTCGATCACGATTCAAAAAACCGATCGCACGCCCTTTCATAAACCATATTTAAACCATTTTTCGTCCGCTTTCTCTCTCACACTTCTAAAAACTGCTCAATCTCTCTCTCAAAAAGCAAAGGCAAATACTCTGAAACCCTATCAACCTTCAAATCAAATTTTCGAATTTTTCCTTGAAATTATTCCGAGAAATGGCACCAACGTATAACTTTACCAAGTTGGGAAAACAAATCCACACCGGTTCGACCGTGGATTTCGACGGAATGGTGAAGCGGAAGCAGGGGTCCGACGACACCCTGGTGAAGAAAAAATCGCGAAGAAGTTAGAAACGTCGGATCAAAACCGTTTCTAACACCGGAGTATCCTATGACCTATGTGGAGGAGGTCGCACAATTCTACGTGAATGCCGAGATTCACGATGAAGGAATCAAGTCATCTAATTCACGGAAGATTGACTATCACGCCAAGGATTTGGTGAATATTGCTCACTACCCAGAGGAGCATCCGAGATCAAAGAGGAATGATGTAAACTTGGCCGACGCATGGAAAGAAATAGCCAAGTCCGACGTTTTCGACAAAATAATATGAAACAAGAGATCGGCCAAGGAGGACTATCACAAATTGTTGGATATTGTTGCAAGTGTATCGACATCAAATTTGGCGACTTTGACCAATCACAAAGGCAAAATTGATTGTGATGGCATTTGCAATAATCGAAGAAAAGAAGATAAACCGGGTGAGTTTATCTACGAATGATTTAACGCTGGGAACAAGTCCTTCAAAGAAGATGGATTTTGGAGGATCTCTCGGGATATGGCCTGGTGATTGGCGGCTATTGGAGGTGGTGAAAGAGTACCTCTTAGACATGGGAAGGCCTTCCATGTTAACAAGAGGATGTTGAGCTAATCTCTCCGGTTCGAAGCGTGCACGCCAAGAGAGTCGACACGGTGAGGGGGAATCAGACCACCGACCTTCAAGACACATGCTTAGAGAGATTTCCTCTCCAACCAAGAAGAAATCGCCCGCAAAGAAAGAAAACCAAACATGCTTAAAGTCACCGCCCGCAGCAAGTCACCCGCCGGTGAATTAAAATGGGCCGAGAAGGACTCACAAATTCCTTCTCTCGATCGTCAAAAAGAGGAGAACCGACAAGCCTAGACGGCCACTCCTTAAACAAACACAAGCACCGGCCCCCGGCCGCCAAGACTCGAGAGGACACCGCCCGAACTGTTAAATTCCCCTGGTACAAACCAGAGACGAAGAAGACTCGGTCAAATCGAACAAGAGAAACCAAATTGAGTCGGCTACTCATCCTAGCACAGATATCGGAGACTACTCGGGAGAAGTAGAGTCTCCAGATGTAATTGATGAAATATTGAAGGTGATCACAGAGGCAACTCAAGACACACGTCGTAGTTCATACAAACAAACTCAAGAAGAAGAACCAGCCCAAGCAGATAGTGATGTAATGATCCTATCTCCACCTTACCCGGACATCCAAAATCGTCTGCGTGAGTGGAGAAAATGGAAGTCGAAAGGGTCAAGGGAACAGTTCCAACGGCCCGAATTCATAGAAGAAGAAGGAAATCGCTAAATTTCCTCGGATTATATCGTGCTCCCGGCTCTAGATGAAGACAATTGCATGGATATTCGCAGATCTACAAGGACAAGGAGAGAGAAAAGCAAGTCAAGAAACCGAAGCACGCGAAAAGGCAAGTACCTACCCTATCTCCCAAAGCCATTGAACACTTCCATCCTCTCCTTGATGTCTTCTCCGAAAGTGATGAGGAACACGAGAATGTCACGCTACGGAAGAATTGAATTGCGAAGAAGCATTGCATGAATCAAGAATCCTTCACGAGCAAAGATCGATGGAGGGACCAGGAGAGTCCTCCGAACACGCTTGAAATCGATCCAATGGGAGTGGTTGGCAAATAGCCACCGATGTTGCCGCTACCACTTCCCAGCTAACTCGGAAGAAGGCGATATGGGAGATGGCGATGAAACCGGGCTAATGGGGACCCCAATCGAGCCAACCCCTATTGAAGGTGTGCCACCACCGCCAACTAGTGAACCATCAATTAACCGGGAGTTTGGAGACGAGTAACCCCACTCCAAGTCACTCGGTGGGTGCGCCACCGAGGGGAAACTCCCTCCACTGCAAAGGTCGGAGGATGTCGCAGATGACTCCACAAAGAATGTAGGAGGCGAAGCAAAGAACACTCAAACATTGACAAGTTGCCATCAACGAAGCTCGACAGTTGAGACTGCTCTCAGTGGTGAGGTGCCAACAAGATAGGCTAATGACGCCGCTCGCCGAATCGAGGCACAGGAAGGAATGCCCGGGAGTTAACACTGGCGATGAAAGCGCAATCCATGGGGTTGAGACTCCAATGGATGCCATGTAGAAGACCCTAAGATTTGACATGGTTTAAAGGGAAATAAGTGCCTCGCAGCACTTGGCCGAGAAATGAAGGCCCACGGGAGGTTGAGACTTCCTGGGGTAACACACAAGTAGAGAACATCCCTCCCGCAACCATCGATCCATCTCGAGAAGGAGATCGGCGCACTTCATGATTCCCAGACAACCCCGATGTCACCTTTTCGGGATCGAAGGCGAAGAAGAAGCCGAGTCAACCCCATGACAAATCCAAAACTCATGCGGATGTTCTAGGCACGAGCAAGTCGATCCCAAGACCACTCGTCGACCTTTAATTTTGATGATGAGCCACCAATGGAAATCTCATCATCGTCCGATGACGCTTCCGACAAGGCCGAGGACCGGTCTCCTACTCAAAAGGAGAAATCATTTGAGACCAACGGTTGTTAAGATAATTGAGGCTCGGCAAGCCGATCGCACCACAAAACCCACCAACCAACGATCACTACTCCGGCTCCTCAAGTTATACTGGATCGATTCCCAAAAGAACTTCACGCCCACCGCTTATCATCGAACAAATCCCGGATGGCGGTGATGAATCCTTTGAGAATCTTTCCCTTTCTCACCGGAGATATTTATTTAACTCCACGAAGAGTCGAAAATGAGCAAGCACGCTATCACGCAGAAGCTCGTTTTTCAAAGGCACCATTGTTCCGATTTCGATTTCGATTTCGACGTCAGATGGCCATTAAGAATCACCAAGTAAGAAGTGTTCAAGGCACTCTTTGTCAAGTTGAAAAGATGGAGAGGCATCGGCCTCCTCGATATGCGCTGGACAACAGAGATGCCAACTTTACGGTGACTTGAGAGGCATCAAATCGGGGTAAGGGAATGGTGGCAACAAAGAAGAATCAATGCGTGTGGAACAGGTGAGATATTTTGACAATTATTCAAAAAAGCTGGTGTGGAGAGTCGAAAATGTTGATGCGAAAACGAAGTCGGGAACACATTGAACATATGCACGAAGCTCACACCGCCGAGATCAAGCCTGCTGCGTGAGCAAATGCAAATGATATACACGTTTGGAAGAACACATGACAAGAAAATTCAGCCTTTCTCATGGCCGAGATGAAGCCGAGTTAAAAGAATCCAAAATAATGGCAAAGATACAACGCAAGACTTGAAGCAAAATTCAACCATCGGAGACTCGACTTCATGCTTGCCAAAGATGTTATGGGGTTCCTCTATCCTTTGATGATGCCAAAAAGGGGGAAGAGGAATACCTTAAAGAAGAAAATCATTAAAAAGAAAGGAGCAATCGGTGACAAGGGAAATTTGAGAAGGGAAAATTGAGGAAATTTTGAAATCAAGAAAGGAAAATCTCCGAGGGGGAAGGATCAAAGAATATGACCTTGATGATTGCACAAACCCCCAACGGGTCCTTACGGTGACATTATAAGCAAAGCAAACTGGTTGACTCAATTGCCACTCCAACACTCGGCCCGATTTGATCTATGGCCGAGAAGAGAAAAGAAATTTTTGGGATGAAGGAGGTGGAAGGAAGAATGGATGCCAGGGTGATGAACATTTTGAAAGAACACTGAGGCATTCAGTTCAGAGACACGTATGCCATTTTTCGGGAAGAGCCAAGATCGTTGAGTAAATTCAAAACGCTCGAATCAAGGTTATTTTGCAAATATGGATTAGCTTGGGACTCAGACGGGAAAAGGGTCTCACATTATGTGAAGAAGTATCTTAAATAAGACAAATATACTATATTGGTTTTCCGCTGGCACTCACCGAAAGAAGAAGGCCCCAAAGACAAGATACGCCTGCATAGAGGAAGAAGGGATGGAGGAAGAAGCTTCAGACCCAGGCCTCTCGCCCAAGAATATTGAATACGTAGATCCAGGAAAGAAAGGAGGGATCTACCGGGCCGGGCTTGACCATGTGGCGAACTTGCAAGTGGCTAAAACCAACGCCGAGTATGCAAAAAGGATAGAAGAAGAAAACAAGAGACAAACTCGGCTATGGCGGAGAGACAGGAAAGAATAAGGAAAGATGAAGCCGGGGAAGGCATATGAGAAGAAAAAAAGAAGGCGGTGATGACGAGAAGAAGAGAAGAAGAGAAGAAGATCCGATCAAGATGAAAGAAGGAGACAAATGAGGAGATGAAGTGTTCTTTGTCAACCCTTCGTATTTTATATGTAAATACATACAATGTAAGTCTTCTCGTAATAATGCAAATTTTTTTATACTTACACCTAAAAATTATTTTTGTGTTGAGTACAAGAATGATATGATCAATAAAAAGATTGATTATGCGCATACATTCTATGTCAATACACTATCTCAGATGTATCTTTGCTATTTGCATGATTTAAGTTTTGGCATCATCAAAAAGGGGGAAATTGTTAGGAATTCTATTGTTTAGATTTTGATGAATGCCATGTAAAACTTAGAATAGAAAGTTGGCTCCCCAATTCTTGCTTTGAAATGTATTGTAACAATTAGAGCCGCCAAGCCGAGTTTCTTTTTACGCTCCAACTTGCAAGAAGACAATTTTATAGGCTTGAAGGAAAATTTTGATTAAATTACAACAAAGAATATGACAGAACTCGTTTGAGATGCAGTGAGTGGAACATCACCAAGTCAACTAAAATTTCAAAATTAAAATTAAGAGTCATCCATGATTGGAAGTCGACTCTAAGTCACCTGGGGAAAGCGAGGAAATGAACAAGTCGAGATAATCGTAAAAGAACCATTGAACGTTGAATATTAAATCAAGAGATTTACTTAAACAAGTAATATCTCCATACTACCTTTTCTTGGAGTGCTAAAAGCGTGCAAAAGAAATGAACCAATGGGAAGCACTACACCGTGTCAACTCCGAAAAAGGTGATAAAACATTTCATACGAGGAAATGGCAATTCCAAGAATCGCACATGTTTATTTGATTTTCAAAAATGAGCCTATCTCTTCAACGGGCAAATTTTTGAAAGTTCACTATAAAAGGCCGAGGAGTTTGATTGAGAAGGAGGATGCGTGGATGAATGACACACGTGAGATATACAAGCTTATCAATAATCGAAACATTCTCAATCCTCAAGCCTAACATCTAAGTTTACATCAATCCAACACTTACCCAGTGAAGGAAAGAGAACTTCAATCTTTTGAAGAGGAAAATACAAAAACAAGGGGTCTACATTCCAAGAAGGATTGTAGAAAGGTTCAATTTCAAACAAGTTTAAGCTTTTGGAGGGCTTCGTGATCAAATCCAAAGTGCTTGAGCAAGTGAGTTTTTGTTTAGCAAGTGTTTTTACTAAAAATAAGTCTCATTTTAAATTGAGTGATCAAAGCGCGTCTCCTTTTCGAGTCCCAAAGGATCAAGTCTTGTCATTTGTGATCAAGACTTGTAATTTACACTTTGTAAACCGATCATTACTTAGTGGATTCCTCCAGAGTTGGAGAAGAGAGGATAAAATTACCCCATCTTCGAACCTCTATAAAAACTTTATTGTCATTTACATTTCAAAGATTTAAAAATATTTTAATTGCTTATACTCAACGATAAATTTGCTATCCATTTGATAATCTATATAAATCTTTCAGTAAAAACTTGCTTAATCAAACTTAAGGGTGTTAAGTCTTTTTGAAAAACAAAACCACATTTGAGTAAAATTATAGCCACCAACATTTACTCTATTAAAGTAGTGGAGAGATTAACTGGGACTAATTCTTCCATTGACAGTGTGTAGAATATGAGATTTAAAAGGCCTAAATCGAAAATTTGGTAATGTTTATTCAACCCCCCTTCTAAACCTTACACTTACACCCTTGGGACCTAAATACTTATATATTAGAAATGAAGATAAAATAAACTAATCAATACAATTGGAAATGGTCGATAAATTAAAATTAAAAGAAAAATCGCATGTTTATATCATATAAATTATTAAACCACGATCCATTTTCATGCTATGCAAACTATATATTAATGAAAAAGGAAACACAAAAATATGAAGAAAGATAAGCAATCTATAATATAATATTATTACTTATTCAATCAATGTTGAATATTCACTTATTGGAGATCCGATACATATAGTGACTGCTTACTCAAACATAAATGAAAGCACCTTGTACCACATTCAGTTGTAATCTATATTTAAAATTCATCAAATAATGATTAATATTTGATGGATTAATAAAATATTTAAGTACTTCAAATATTATTAATACCTAGGTGTCTTTTCAAAATCTTCATCGTTAGATTTATTGTAAGTGATATTTTCTCTATGTATGCTTTGTTTTATGTTTTATCAATAATTTCTTTGAAATAATATTATGTATCCTGTAAATAGAAATTAGTTAATATACTACACAAGTTAATTCTAGATTGTGAGTACATGTATAACATTATTGATATAATTATTAAATTTTCAACATTGTTTCAATATATAATTTACTTTTACTATGTATAGGTCAGAATGAATTATTAATTGATTGTTTATATAACTCAATCCAAGAAAAACTTAAAAATAGTATAAAACTATATAGGTTTTTATGTTTAGTTTACAATCAAATTTTTCTCTTGTTTGGTTTTGATGGTTGGAGACGCCTTTTTTATTACTTTTAATATCTTTTTTTGTATTAGATGCATTATAAATAATTAATCGTGTAATTTTACATGCCAAGTTTTGATAACCCAAGTTTTTGCATTAATAAAAATATTGAGTCTAAATCATATTAAATCGTATATCCATTATTACAAAAAAGAAAAAAAAACATAGATAAAGATTAATGAATAAAGATTGGATAATAAAATATTTTTTACAAAATTTTAGTAATAACTTATATTTCACTAATCTTAAAACCAGTTATTTTTTATTAGAAATACATATATTTCTCTGTAAATCTCAATGGTCTCAAACCTCCATCTTCACGTATCTAATAAATATGTTATTTAATTATCTCACAATTTAGGGAGGATGGTAGATGATAAATTTATTATTTTATGGGATATTTGCAACCAAAAGTGAACTTGGAAAATATATTTTATCCTACTATTTATTTAAATCAAACTAAATGAATTAATCTTATTTTATTTTTTTCATCTTCATTTAGTTGTAAATTCATACTTTTGTTTCTTTTTGTAGATGTTTTAGTTATTAAGAAAATTCAAAACAAAATTATAAATGTATTTTTTTTTACATAACACTCAACTTTGAATGACTAAAATTATCTCATATGAAGTCTTTTATATATGTTTATGCATATAGTTGGAAAGCTCTCGATATCTAGATTAATATCGAATTAATATTATTTGAAAGTTCAAAATATTCTAAGAATTACAATTAAATGAATGCATATAAGAAGAATGTGGAATACAAATAGACACTAATCATATTATAAAAAATAAAAACAAAATCAATATAGAAAACTACTTAATTGCCCTTAAAACTAACTTTACTATAAGGATATTTTTGGCAAATCAAAATTTTCAAGAAACCTTCAAACTCATTCACACTTTTATAATAAGTATAGATATTTAATCATTATATGTAAGACGGAATTCGTGAAAATATACATGAAATAACTGAGTCGACCCAATTTTTCGGGCCATTAAATAAGTCCAATCCTTTTGGGCTTCCAAAATTGCAGCCCAATCTGGCCTTTTTATTGGGTCGTCCCATTTTGAAACCTCTAATAATCATGTATTCATATCAACCCGTACTCAATAGGATCATGATTTGACAAATATTATAAACCTGTTTTGCGAATTTGAAGTTACTTTAATTTAAAATAAGAAGAATGTTGGCAACTATTATAAATATGATTTTCAGAAATTTAGAAATATACTATTTAATTTAATAAAGTTTAAAATCATTGAGTCAAATTTGCAGAAACGATAAGTTGATATTTATTCCAAAAAACAAAAAAATTCAGTTGTCAAACTAAATAAAGCTTAATCATTGACAACAAATAATAACCAAATTCTAGTAATACACGTTCCATTTATTCTTTTCATTTTTTTTAATTAAAAAATATCAAAATTCGTTTTTAGCAAATACAAATTGGCGGAAAAACAGGTTTGTTATTATATATATAAATTATAAATTATTCCGTTAATTTGGCAATACATTAAAACTAATAAAATATTGAATAGAATCAAAGTGGAACACTTCTTTTCAGATATAACACTTATTTATATCTTTTGTGAAATTAATGTCCATTCTATATATACGTTATTTGATAAGTAATTCACTCGAATTTTTCTTTTTATTAATTGTCCAAGTAAGATAGTGAATATATATTGATTCAAATTAAAATCGAAAGTATTTCTAATAACTACAATTAAATAATTACAATTATATTTCATAATCTTGATAAAATCTGGCATAAATTGTATGAACCATATAAATGTTAATGATGTATGATAATTAATACCATTTAATATACTGCCAATTTTCATTTTATTAAAAAGGATCTATTTTTGTTTTTAGAAAGTGCATTTAGGTGGAAAAACAAAGTGGAAATAGGTTTGTTATTTTGTATGTATATATATATATTGTATGTATATATATATATGGATTGATCATTTTCTTATTAGTAGTTTTCACCCCCAAATGGTAACTCCCCCAAATCCCCCAAAACCGTTCATCTCTCCCACACAAATTCGTCTGTGCGCTGGTGGTGGAGGTTCGAACAGGCGGCTCTCCGACGGCTCTTTAAGATTCCCGTTGCAACCCTTTCGTCAAGGCTCTCCGACGGCTCTCTCGGAGTTGATGTCTGGTGCGGTCTTCTTTTTGGAATCTCTAAGAGCGTGAAGATCTCCAGATGCGTGTGAGAGCTTTCCCATCACCTTCAATGGTGGTTCTCGAAAATTGCTAATGAGCCCTCAGATTCGGAGCAGATGTAATTAAGTCCTCATGGTTTAATTGTAGATAAAAACTTCCAGTTTCTAAATCTTCCGGTCTCCACAAATAAATTACACAAAAAAATTATGTTTCTATGTGCAAAAATTAACAGCAATGGATTGGTGAAGAAGACGATGCTGACGTGGAAAAAACGAGGGCCTATGAGGAGGCAGTGAGGATTACTGTATACTTAGATATTTTTCGATGTATACTTATATGTGTTTTGCTGTATAAGTAATTAATTTGTAATGTATGTATTTATGTTGTTGTATACTTATATTTTTTGTTGTATACTTATGTGTGTTTTGATGTATACTTATATGTGTTTTGTTATATACTTATTTTTTTGTTTGACAATTGTAATATGCAGTACAAAATATGTTAAATATACATTATAATAGTGTTAAATATACATTAAATATATGTTAAATATATAGTACATTAATGAGCGTGATTTTCTCTCTCTTTATAACTGATTTACTTAATCCACGGTCCCTACATGTTAATGAGCGTGATTCTCTCTCTCTATAACTGATTTCTTAATTCACGGTCCCCACATGTTTTTGTTTGACCATTTTAATATGCAGTAAAATTATGTAAAACATACATTAAAATAGTGTTAAATATACATCAAATTTATGATAAATGTACATCATATTGCATGACAGAGCACATGTGTGATTTCCTCTCTCCAACGCGATTTTCTCTCTCTCCACGTGATTATCTCTATCCCAATAACTGATTCAATATATTTGAACGGTCCCCACATATTTGTTTTGACAATTATACTCTTATTTTGCCTTAATTAAATGTTTAATGTAATTTTAACCCCTATTTATCTTAGCCATTGATATAGATAAAGGAGGGTTGAGATGAGTCCACATTGTCTCACTACAATATGTGGTCTCATTGGATCCTCTCCCTATATATATATATATATATATATATATATAATATATACTAGAGCTGTCAAAAGCACCGAGCCGAAAAGTGATCGGGCCTCCAATTTGGGGGTCGGACCTGGCCCGCCCAATGAAAATACACTAAAAGTGTCGAGGCGACCGGGACAGCCCACCTGAGTCGGGCTTTGAGGCCCGATATTTTTTGGGCCTAGGATATTAAAGTCCCAGCCCGGTAAAAATATCGGTCCGTCCCGAATTGACAGCTCTAATATATACACACCCCAACTTTCATCATTAAAAAGTATGTTATTTTACAAGTTCTTTGGCTAGTTTTTATTTGTTTTGACACTGATTTGAGCGTTAGAGGCTACTTGCGGGATCAACCTAGCACCCCTAGCGACTTTTTGTGATGAAAGTAGTAATTCATTCAATAACCCGATTCAATTGAAGCACTACTAAAAGGAGTGATATATACCACATCATATTCGTGTTGTCTATTGGAAACATTGTCTAATCATTGAGAATGTGAAGCATGGGAGTAGATAATGGACTCACTCAAAAACGTAACTTCTATTAAATTGAGTGATCATGATGATACATAAAGTAAATTATATTACAAATGGGCTTCAATAGAAAAATACTATTCATTTAATGCACATCATTTAATATGAAAGAATATTACAAATTATAACCCATAATACCAGGATGTCCCAGGTATAATCTGATATCATCGATAATAAGACATATCGTACCAATGGAGGAGCTATTGGAAATTGGTTTTATGAAAATGGGTTTTGACCCGTTTTGACCAATTATTTAAGTGGGATCATTTATTAATTTCGGAAAATAAATGACATAATCGTAATCTACACCACTAGTAGATGAATTTAATATTTTGAATTTCTCAAAATCAATTTCCGATGAATGAAAAATTAATGCATAAAGTTAGCTACTTAAATGACTTTTATATATGGAATATAAAAGGGTGGGAATATGGAAAGCATATCCCACATGAAAAGCATATTAAATGCTTAACTTGTTTGTGTAAAGCTTCACCACTAATAAGGAGTAATCATGTGGAGCTCCTTATGGTACACCCTAGTGGACCAAGTCAATTTTCACTAGCCTCGCACTTAGTCGCATTGGGCGCATTAGAGGCGCATGTCCGCATCATCTCAAAGCTTAAAGTCTTGAAAAAGCCGCGAGGAGTTTTGAGGAGCCTTAAAGTTTTGAAAAATCGAACCAGGGTTCGCTCGAGTGGCTCGGTGACATAGCAGGGCAACTCAGGTGGCAGTGACTTAGCAGAGTCATCCGGATGGCGAGTGGTGACATGTGGCTCACAGTGGCACTGATTGGACGCGCCTGTTCGCTGACTGGACGCATCTGTTCTGTGTGCAGGGATGCGTGCAGAAGCTTGTGTACCTTCAAAAGAAATGCGATCTAGACCATCAGATTATGCCTGTTGATAAGAAGGCACGATCCAACAGTCCAGATTGATTCAGACCTAAGGATGCACCTGTTCTGAAAGGACATTCGGATTTCTATATAAATAGACCCCCAGGATGTTCATTTTTTACATCTGAGAATTTACATTTTAGCATATCGTTTCACCTCCTCCTTTCTGTAATTTCGAAAAAGTTCTCAAACACTTGTTAGTTCGCTGTAAGTTTAAGTTTTGTGAGTGCTGCTAATTTAAACTTGAAAGTCGTTGTATCTTAGATATAATTATCTGAACCGTTAGCACTTTTGTAAGGGCCAATTTCGTCTTGCGGAGATAGTATTTAATACTAGCCTCGACTTCAAATTTTGTCCCGTTATTATGTTCTTTTTTTTCGAGAAAACAAAACACCGCTATCAACAGGAGCTAGGGGCCCATATTGCCCCTCTTTTTATTTTATCTTTCCCTAATTTTCTTCAGATTTTTTTTTTAAAAGATTTAAGATTTTTTTAAAAAAATGAAGTTATAGTTTACATGTTTTTTTTTAGTTTTCTCTCTGGCTCACTGCACTTTCGAAGCCTGACTATACCATTGTATATTAGGATATTTTTGAGTCGACAATATCTAGCAGGACAAGGCTTGGCCAGTACTTGTAGCTACTCTGAAACTGAGAACATAAATCTTTTTTAACCCCCTTACAATATGATACCACATCACTTAAGTTATGCAAAGGGCAGACCCTCAAATCAACAGTTAGGGCACGTTTGGGAAGAAGTACAGGCGGGGAAAAGGTGATTTACCATGGCATTACCCATGTTAGCAATTTTTGCTTGTGGGCCATGATAGTAGTTCGGGCCCATAATATAATCAAACACCTAATTTATTTCCTATCCCTGGTTCATTATTATATAATCCCAGCTTTTTCACTCCCGCCAATTATCAAATATGCCTTTCAAAAAAAAAAAATTATGTTGGTCTAATATATATATGGGAAAAAAATTATTGCCAACCTGAACTTTGGGGCTTTTTTGACTTTACAATCTATTTTTTTTTTTATAAAATGCAACCTAAATTACACGGGTTTTATAAGTAGCAACCTCCGTCCAGTTATTGACAAAATATTCTCCTTAGATGATGTCATGTGCTATGCACATGTTTTCATTAAGGGCCTTTTTGTCTTTTTAGATTTTTTATAATTTCTATTTTTTTCCTTCTCACCTTCTTTACTGAAATTATAATATATAAAATTAAAATATATAAAATTTGATAATTTCTTTAGAAAACTCAAAATAGTAAAAAAATTTCGAAATTGTTTTAAAATTACAAAAAAAAGATGTAAATTGTTAAAAAGATATAATATGTTTAGAAAATCTGAAATTTATAAGAAATATTGAAAAATATTTTATTTCTAAAATAAAAACTCAAAATTATTTTTAAAAAGTTGTTTTTAAACTAAAATATGTTTAAAAATCTGAAAATTTGTTTAAAAACTAAAAATTTTGTTAAAAAACTAACAATTAATTGAAATATTAAAATATAAAATTTTTAAAAAAAGCTAAAGATTGTTTAAAAACATGAAAATTTGTCTAAAAATCTGAAAATGGATTAAAACTAAGACTTTTGAAACTTCTACAAAAAAATCTGAATTTTATTATTAAAAAAAAGAGTAACACAAAAAAATCTGAATTTTTTATTAAAAAAAGTAAAAATTTAGAATTGTTTTAAAAAACTATAAATTATTTTAAAAAAATTGACAATTACACCAAATATGTAAAAACAAAATCTAGTTTTTAAACAAATTTCAGATTTTTTTCCTTTGATTTTCAGATTTGTTTTGCATATTTGGCGTAATTTTTAAATTTTTAAAATAATTCATAGTTTTTTAAAACAATTCTAACTCTGTTTTTGATTTTATAAAGAAATTCAGATTTTTTTTTTGTAAAGATTTCAAAAAGTTTTTGTTTTTAATCCATTTTCAGATTTGTAGACAAATGTTGATATTTTTAAACAATTTTTAGCTTTTTTATTTTTTATTTTAATATTCAAAATATTTGTTAGATTTTTAACAAAATTTTTAGTTTTTAAAATAAATTTTCAGATTTTTAAACATCTTTTAGTTTAAAAACAAGTTTTTCAAAATAATTTGAGTTTTTTAAATTGAAATTAAAATATTTTTTAATATTTCAAATAATATTTCAGATTTTTTAAAATAGTTTATAGTTTTTTTTAAACAATTTTTATATTTGTTTTGCAGTTTTAAAATAATTTCGATTTGTTTTACTATTTTTAGTTACAAAAAACACTATGGGGCTTTTGCATGGGTAGGTTTGGGAGAAAAATGTCTTTTTTGCCCAATAATATAAGACTTTAAAGACAGAAAAGCCCTTAATGAAAACATGTGCCTAGCACATGACAACATCTAAGGAAAATATTCCGTCAATAACTGACCGGAGGTTGCTACTTATAAAACCCGTGTAATTTAGGTTGCATTTTATAAATAAAAAAATTAGGTTGCAAAGTTGAAAAAAGCCCCAAAGTTCAGGTTGGCAATTTTTTTTCCCTATGTATATTTCCCAATTCTTTTAAATAGTAAGGAAAATTTTGTCATTTGACTAGATTATCGTACATAATCAATAATGTCAAACAAAAAAATGTATACAATTCTTAAAAGATAAATATCTCAATCTCAAATCTCTTACATAATATTAAACCATATTATAGGGCTCGACTGTACTTTAATTTTAGCAGTCCAAAAAGAATCGGCCCTACTTTGGCCTGGGGCAAATAGCCCAATCAAACACAAACTTATTGGGTTGGACTGAGACACAAAAATAAGCCCCGTATAAGTTTGAGTCGACCCATCTCGACCCATTTTTTCACTGGCCCACTGGGCTAGGGCCGTGCTGGCCTGATCGGACCATTGGCAGCTCTACCGTATTAGATAATACATGAACAAATCTATCTAATCCAAAAAAATATCCAATTTCATCGATAAAACCAAACGAGCCCTTATAGTATTAGATTTATGTCCTTGAAAATAATGTTGGAAGGAAAATTTGGAATGATCAATGAAGAACTTGGGCTGATTGTTGATATATATATATATATATATATATATATATATAGATAGAGAGAGAGAGAGAGAGAGAGAGAGAGAGAGAGAGAGAGAGGGATATGATCAAATGAGACCATGGCCTTTAGGTAAGAACATGAGACCACATCTAAACCATTTGATTTAATATTCAATGGTCCAGATTTTACCCATCTATTTTAGTCATGGTAGTGGCAAGCAAGGGTATGAAAGTAATTTGTCTTTTTATTCCAAGGATATAATTGTAAATCCCTAATTTTTGAATTTGGTAACTGAATCTTATTATCAATATACCGCGATTTTCTCTCCCTCTTTCCAGACACACGTTTCCTTTCTTCCTTTCATCTGCTTCACTCCATCGTGCCATCTTCTAATTCTTGAATTCGCTGGAATAGGATATCTTCATCTCTCCACCACGGCATCGGTTCTTATTCTCCAGATTTTATTCATCTGCTACACTTCATCGTCCCGTCTTTCCAGATTTTATTCAAAGGATAATTAAACTGTATCAATTCTTATTCATATCTTCACCACGGTAGGGCTCAATCTGCAACTGACACGAATCATCTCCTATCTTTATCACGGTTCTCGCACAAAATATTGTAAGTTTTCTGTGATTTTTATTTTCTTTTTTATTTTGGTGTTTGTTGATGTTAGGGTTCCAATTTGGGTTTTTATTATTGATTTCTATTGTTCTTATTTGTTTAATTTTAGGGAATAAACTTTTAGGTATAAGAGATTTGCAAATTTTTTGAAGCTTGATAGATTTCCAAAAGGATGTTATGCTAATTCCACCTCTGACCATTGAATATAGGACATAGTGTTTCTTTTTCGAAACCTAAATGTTTACGAGCAATATTTCTCGAATAATCGGCCTAATTTTGTTACAGATTATGTGAGGCTATTGGATTGTTTGATTAATTCGTCGAGCAATGTCTAGAATGAGTGTGTTTATATAGGTATGTAATTGTGTGTATTTAAGTTTGAAATTATTGTAAGTCCAAGCGGCTACGATAATCTAGAGGGGGATGAATAGATTATCTCCATCTTTTCGATTTCGCCCTTTTTCGAACCGAATGCTCAAAGACAATAATAAAGGTGTGGAATGTAAACAACACACGTCGATTTATAGAGGTTCAACCCACCTAGGGCCTAATCCTCTACCACCCCAGTATATCCGGGATGAATTTCAAAAAGAAAAAAGATTTTATTAATTTACCACAAATTAATACAACACCAACTTACATCAACACCTTGAAGAGCACCACACTCTTCTTCAACACCACCTTTGAGATTACCACAATCTCACTTGAAGATTACCACAATCTCCAACGGCACCTTGTGAAGATTACCAAAATCATTTGGCCTAAAAATTTTAATCTCCAATAGACTTCTATTTGAATAAAACCATTTTGAAAATTGGACTTAACATCCATTTGGTAAAGCTTGAAATTTTCTCAAATCAAGAATGGACAAGTAAAGTGCAAATAACTTCTAAATATGCTATGAGTGCAAATATAACATCAAAATTATTACCTTCTTCTTGACAATATCATTGAGCTACTAACCTTGTCTTGTTCATCAAACTTGTTGCGAAATATCACAAATTTTTGCAAAATCTTAACAAGATATTTTGCACACGAACATAGTAATATCGAATAGTAGATACATTATTTTAAACACCACATACTATGTATCTAGAAGATCATCAAGAGTCTAATAAATCATGCAAGATCAAATAAGCTTAAGAAGGCTACAAAGGTCTCTTTTGAAATTTGAAAATCCGATAGCATATAGTTAAGACCTCATTTAAAAGAATTATTTGAACAAGAGTTGACAAAGCAAATATGTGCAATCAAATATCGAATAGTGCCTTTTTAAAAAAAATCTAAAAATCCTCTTAATGACACTTGTATGAAATACTATGAAAAACAAGCACATAGGCACATGGCAAAACATATATCGAGTCTATAAGAGTAAGACTAACACAAGTAAACGTACCTCGATAGTTTATGCCTTTTTTGACAACTAATGACGTAAATGGCCATTTGAAAATATGTAAATCCTACACAATTCTTAAAACAAATCTAGCACAAATCATAATGATAAAAGTGTAGGCTAAGAGATATCACAAGTAAGCCCATGCCATAAAAATCCATAAGAGATGATAATACACTTTAGTCTACAAAAATGCACAAGAGTTTTTAACAACATCATATAAGGTCTTCTTTTTTTAAAAAATATTTTAAAAGTATAAATATATTGAAGACCTTAATTAAAAAAAATAAATACTTGAAAACTCATTTTGCAATTAAGACATAAATAGAGGCATGCATAATAACAAAATAAAATGCATATTTAACTAGGGAGATGCGAGTTACCAATTACGCTATTTCCATGGGTTGTGCCGTTTCCATTGTTGATGGTATCTTCCCCTTGAGAAGTCACTTTGTTGATGATGATTTCTTTGATCACTCCATTTCCAAGGTTTGTTACCTTCCCATTGTTGATGGTCTCTTTTTCCTTGAAAATCATCTTGTTGATGATGTCTTTGCCATTTCCAAGGATTATGTTCTTCCCATTTTTGATTATATCCTCTTCTTGGAAATTTTCTTTGTTGAGAATAGTTTCTCCTTCTTTGATCAAATGAAATGGTCATTTGATGTCTTCTTGGCGGTATAAATTTTCTTCGATCATTATTTCGACGGGTACCTAATATGACATTGTTTTGTGGTACCTCATGTGTTTGGGTCCTTTGGGATTAGTCTTGAGACTTTTAGGTCTCCAACAATAATTAGAGCTATTTCTAGCCCGACAAGTATTTACCGTATGACCCTTTTTACCACAATAAAAACATGTAATAATTCTCTACGAGCATAATGACCAACATGCTTAGAGACTTGATCCTTTTTCATATGATTGACAACATTAAACTTATGATCAAGTTCTAGTTTCGAATTATCACAATAATCAACAATTTCGGTCATATCATTGGTACTCAAGTTGGATTTAGCTAAATCCTTTTTCATGCCTTCAATATTCTCAACAAGAGTACTATTTTCTTTTTCAAGGTTTCTAACCTTGTCAAGTGTGGTGGTGTGAGCACATGATAGTGATTCATAGGAAGTAAATAAACTATCCTTATCATTTTTCAAAACATTGAATTCCTTTTTCAAATTTTTGTATTTAACAAGTAAGTTTGGAATTCATCTTGTAGTTCATCAAAATCATTTTGCAAATCACTATAATCATTATCATAGGAAATAGAGGGTTTAGAACTTACCTCGTTTTCTTCTTCGATGCCTATGAGGCATTGTTCAACTTCTTCATCATGGGAGGTTGTAGAAGGCTCATCCCATGTTGTTGGATTTGATGTTGTATCCATTTGTAAAGTAGATGTTTTTGAGTTGCTCCTTTCATTTGCATACACTTCATAGATGGCTTCTAATTTTTGCCATACTTCATGTGCCGATCGAATACCTACAACATGATCAAATTCCAAAGTAATAAGTGAACAATACAAAATACTAAGAGCTTTACCATTTAAGGAGATGATTATCTTCTCTTCATCATTGAGCTCTTTGAAGCCTTTAGAGGTGTGTGGTGTATTCTTCGTCGGAATGGATTCTCCATTGATGACGGTGTTCCAAATATCAAACCCACAACCTTGTAAATAGCATTCCATTCTTTCTTTCCAAAATATAAAATTTTTGGAATCAAACCGAGGTGACTTGGTGGTGGAGGTGCCGGAAAGATGAGCTTCGTTCGTAGCCGACGATCGTTTCTCTTCACTCGCGATGTGAAACGAGCTTGCCAAAGAGTTTGGCTCTGATACCACTTGTAAGTCCAAGCGGCTACGATAATCTAGAGTGGGGGTGAATAGATTATCTCCATCTTTTCGATTTCGCCCTCTTTTTCGAACCGAATGCTCAAAGACAATAATAAAGGTGCGGAATGTAAACAACACACGTCGATTTATAGAGGTTCAACCCACCTAGGGCCTAATCCTCTACCACCCCAAAGATATCCAGGGATGGATTTCAAAAAGAAAAAGATTTTATTAATTTACCACAAATTAATACAACACCAACTTACAACAACACCTTGAAGAGCACCACACTCTTCTTCAACACCACCTTTGAGATTACCACAATCTCACTTGAAGATTACCACAATCTCCAACGGCACCTTGTGAAGATTACCACAATCTTCAACCTTGAAGAATACCAAATTCTTCAACACCTCAACAAGAAGATTACCACAATCTTCTTACACCTAACACCTAGATCACCCAAGTGTGTTCTTACCACAAGAACACTCACAAGGATATCTTGTGTTGAATGATTACCCAAATTCAAGATTATGACTCGATAATTGATAATACAATAGAGTGCAAGTGTAATCAAGAAAAGCCTAGACCTCAAGAATGTGAAAGTGAATAGATAGGCAATTACAACAAGAAATAAGACAATGTAAGAACAAGTGTATTCTTGAGTGTATCTTGTTGTGTTGTAGTTTTCTCTCTTGTTGTTGTGCTTCAAATCTTCCTCTATTTATAGGAGATGATTGATACTTGATAGGCTCCTCTTGGAATCTGATATCTACAAAAAAATTGCAATTAAAATCAAGATTATATTTGTTAGAAATCAATCCTACAAATTAGGGAAAAGTCTGTCACGCGACAACGGTCGAATTTTCTTCATCAAACTTGAGGCGACGGTCGCGCACAAATAGACGTTTGAAAATGAGAATACACATTTACACAGGCGACCGGTCGACGGGGTCCGACCGGTCGTCCTCGACTTCAACCGGTCGCACAACCTCAAAAACAAAGCGGCGACGTTCGTTTCAATTTTTACTCCCAGTACCGGCCGCCCTATAGTCGATCGGTCGACGGGCACAGTTTGTTGCCCTATAGGGCGACGGTTGCCTGACCATTTTCTACAAACAAGAAGTTTTTGTTTTTCTCAACTTTCGGTGCGGGTTGCCCTATACGGCGACGGTTGACCTCAAAACAAAAGTGTTGTCCAATTTTATATCGAAAATAAACTTCAAGAAATACTCCGAAAAATAGTGAAAACATTTTAGACCGATCGGGAGTATTAGGACAACATTTAGAAACATTGTTTTGGTGTAAAAAACATTAACAAAAAAAAATCATTAAGAGTGTTGTCCAATTTTGTCGAAAATAAAACTTGAAGAAATACTCGGAAAATATTAAAACCATTTTAAATCATTTAGGAGTATTTGGACAACCTTTAAAACCATTGTTTTGGTGTAAAATCAAAATCATCAAAATCATGATAAAACCATTTATCAAACAATCTCCCCTTTTTGATGATTACAAACCAAAACAATTTTAACGAGGTCGATTTTGAAAACAAAACAATTTTACCGGTTAAAGAGAACTTTCCGTTGTGAGCGACAACATTCCATGCAATAAAAACACAAGGATGGGAGTAGAGATATTCAAACACATATAGCAAATGCTCCCCCTATCAACATGCACAACAAGAGTTATATAGAAGCAACTTAAACATAAGCTAAAATATTAGCTATTCGATATTGAGCTTAAGTATCAATAACTTAAAAGCTCCCCCTGTCAAAGAGACATCATATATAAGTCCATACTACAACCAATGGACCAAGAGTCATACACAACTTATGGCTTTAGGAAGCCATAACTTATAGCTTCTTTTCGTTTGAGCTTATCTTAGCTTCTTTGAGCTAAAGAGCTAAAGAGCTCATAACCTATTTCTCCCCCTTTGGAATCATCAAAAAGAATGTTAGCACGATAAATACATCATATATTCATATCAAAGTGCGCAACTAAACCGATGTATCGAGCTATTTGAACATTGAAGCTTATAAACCAAATAGGAGGGAAAAGTCGAATCATACGACTTGAAGAAGCTTATGAAAACTCATTTGATAAGCAAAACATGATCTCTATAAATATATAAGACTTTTGAAATCGAGAGAATCATGTAGGTGATGAATTTTTCATTGAAACATTTTATCGAACACTTGGCGGGCGTCAAAATTAGAAAATGATATATATAGCCCTTGTAAATGAAATCAAGCCAAGTTTTTCATCACCAAATGCAATTTAATAAATATCATTCATCAACAATCAATAAGCTCATCACAAACATATACTAATTTCATCAAGATAGTACATATAGGCCAAGTTCTCAAGGGTTCAACCCAATTGAGATTAAGGAAGTAGAGTTCTTACCATTTGATCGGTAAAGACGAGCAATGATGATGATAGTCGAGCTAGATAATCCCCAAAATATATAATTCATGCATCAAAACTCATTTGAAGTGAATTGTGTATGAAATTTGCAAAGGGGACGAAAAATGAACTAAAAAGCCAAAAATGCTAAGTCTGGAAAACAGAACCATTTTTAACCAAAAAATCCCTTAGGGCGACCGGTCATGGGCAAGGGCGACCGGTCGACGGCATGGGCGACCGGTCGGCCTTGCTCGATCAGCCCCATTTGTTTGAGTTCTATCTCAAAATTCAAGTTTTGATCCAAAAATCCGATTTTTCGCCCCTAGGATTTAAAAACGTGCAAAATGCAAACGTAGACCTCATTCAATATACATTATGTCATGATCAAGCTCGAAGTGAGGTAAAATACTCGGCGGTGGGCGATTAAAAAGTCCGCGAGTTATCCTTGAGACGGAATTTAAACACATCTCAAGTTTTTGCTAAAAACTCAATCCCTTTAAAAAAAAACATCGAATCTCAATATATTTAGTTCGATGATGACGAACTATATTTTGAATATTTTTCACCGGACTTGTTATCCCAAAAAATAAGAACATTTTAAAAGCTTTGGATGAACAAGTCATAAGAAGAAGTGCCTTATAAATATTTGAAAATTTCTTTTAACGACACTTTAATGAGATTCGTTGGGATAATTTTTGAAGTCGAGCATATAGACATAAGGCATATGGACTGTCGAGTCTATAGAAATAATATAAGAAAACATACCTCGAATTTGTTTGTCAACCGACATGCATTTCTCAACCTTTGTCAATCTCTTCATTGGTAGCCATAGAGGTTGAGATGATTCTTCATTCTTCAATGCCTAACTCCTTCAAGAGTTCTTTTGAAATGTAACCATCTACTTGGCATTGAATGATTTGAAGTCCAAGCAAGAAATTGAGCTCCCCCATCATGCTCATTTCAAGTACACCTTGCATCAACTTGGAAAAATATCTTGCACAAATATTCATTAGTAGTACCAAAAATATTCTCATAAATATGCACAAGTAAACAATCTTGCCCTTTTAAAAAAAAAACAAAGAGAGTAGTATCAACTTTACCTCTTGTAAAATCATTTAGCAAAAAATAGCTAAGTCTATCATACCATACAAGGAGTACTTGTTTTAAACCATACAAGGCCTTTTATAAAAATCATTTGGCCTAAAAATTTTAATCTCCAATAGACTTCTATTTGAAAAAAACCATTTTGAAAATTGGACTTAACATCCATTTGGTAAAGCTTCAAATTTTCTCAAATCAAGAATGGACAAGTAAAGTGCAAATAACTTCTAAATGTGCTATGAGTGCAAATATAACATCAAAATCATTACCTTCTTCTTGACAATATCATTGAGCTACTAACCTTGTCTTGTTCATCAAACTTGTTGCGAAATATCACAAATTTCTGCAAAATCTTAACAAGATATTTTGCACACGAACATAGTAATATCGAATAGTAGATACATTATTTTAAACACCACATACTATGTATCTAGAAGATCATCAAGAGTCTAATAAATCATGCAAATTCAAATAAGCTTAAGAAGGCTACAAAGGTCTCTTTTGAAATTTGAAAATCCGATAGCATATAGTTAAGACCTCATTTAAAAGAATTATTTGAACAAGAGTTGACAAAGCAAATATGTGCAATCAAATATCGAATAGTGCCTTTTTAAAAAAAATCTAAAAATCCTCTTAATGGCACTTGTATGAAATACTATGAAAAACAAGCACATAGGCACATGGCAAAACATATATCGAGTCTATAAGAGTAAGACTAACACAAGTAAACGTACCTCGATAGTTTATGCCTTTCTTGACAACTAATGACATAAATGGCCATTTGAAAATATGTAAATCCTACACAATTCTTAAAACAAATCTAGCACAAATCATAATGATAAAATTGTAGGCTAAGAGATATCACAAGTAAGCTCATGCCATAAAAATCCATAAGAGATGATAATACACTTTAGTCTACAAAAATGCACAAGAGTTTTTAACAACATCATATAAGGTCTTCTTTTTTTAAAAAATATTTTAAAAGTATAAATATATTGAAGACCTTAATTAAAAAAAAAAAAATACTTGAAAACTCATTTTGCAATTAAGACATAAATAGAGGCATGCATAATAACAAAATAAAATGCATATTTAACTAGGAGAGATGCGAGTTACCAATTACGCTATTTCCATGGGTTGTGCCGTTTCCATTGTTGATGGTATCTTCCCTTGAGAAGTCACTTTGTTGATGATGATTTCTTTGATCACTCCATTTCAAGGTTTGTTACCTTCCCATTGTTGATGGTCTCTTTTTCCTTGAAAATCATCTTGTTGATGATGTCTTTGCCATTTCCAAGGATTATGTTCTTCCCATTTTTGATTATATCCTCTTCTTGGAAATTTTCTTTGTTGAGAATAGTTTCTCCTTCTTTGATCAAATGAAATGGTCATTTGATGTCTTCTTGGCGGTATAAATTTTCTTCGATCATTATTTCGCCGGGTACCTAATATGACATTGTTTTGTGGTACCCTCATGTGTTTGGGTCCTTTGGGATTAGTCTTGAGACTTTTAGGTCTCCAACAATAATTAGAGCTATTTCTAGCCCGACAAGTATTTACCGTATGACCCTTTTTACCGCAATAAAAGCATGTAATAATTCTACGAGCATAATGACCAACATGCTTAGAGACTTGATCCTTTTTCATATGATTGACAACATTAAACTTATGATCAAGTTCTAGTTTCGAATTATCACAATAATCAACAATTTCGGTCATATCATTGGTACTCAAGTTGGATTTAGCTAAATCCTTTTTCATGCCTTCAATATTCTCAACAAGAGTACTATTTTCTTTTTCAAGGTTTCTAACCTTGTCAAGTGTGGTGGTGTGAGCACATGATAGTGATTCATAGGAAGTAAATAAACTATCCTTATCATTTTTCAAAACATTGAATTCCTTTTTCAAATTTTTGTATTTAACAAGTAAGTTTTGGAATTCATCTTGTAGTTCATCAAAATCATTTTGCAAATCACTATAATCATTATCATAGGAAGTAGAGGGTTTAGAACTTACCTCGTTTTCTTCTTCGATGCCTATGAGGCATTGTTCGACTTCTTCATCATGGGAGGTTGTAGAAGGCTCATTCCATGTTGTTGGATTTGATGTTGTATCCATTTGTGAAGTAGATGTTTTTGAGTTGCTCCTTTCATTTGCATACACTTCATAGATGGCTTCTAATTTTTGCCATACTTCATGTGCCGATCGAATACCTACAACATGATCAAATTCCAAAGTAGTAAGTGAACAATACAAAATACTAAGAGCTTTACCATTTAAGGAGATGATTCTCTTCTCTTCATCATTGAGCTCTTTGAAGCCTTTAGAGGTGTGTGGTGTATTCTTCGTCGGAATGGATTCTCCATTGATGACGGTGTTCCAAATATCAAACCCGCAACCTTGTAAATAGCATTCCATTCTTTCTTTCCAAAATATAAAATATTTGGAATCAAACCGAGGTGGCTTGGTGGTGGAGGTCCGGAAAGATGAGCTTCGTTCAGAGCCGACGATCGTTTCTCTTCACTCGCGATGTGAAACGAGCTTGCCAAAGAGTTTGGCTCTGATACCACTTGTAAGTCCAAGCGGCTACGATAATCTAGAGGGGGTGAATAGATTATCTCCATCTTTTCGATTTCGCCCTCTTTTTCGAACCGAATGCTCAAAGACAATAATAAAGGTGCGGAATGTAAACAACACACGTCGATTTATAGAGGTTCAACCCACTTAGGGCCTAATCCTCTACCACCCCAGTATATCCGGGATGAATTTCAAAAAGAAAAAAGATTTTATTAATTTACCACAAATTAATACAACACCAACTTACAACAACACCTTGAAGAGCACCACACTCTTCTTCAACACCACCTTTGAGATTACCACAATCTCACTTGAAGATTACCACAATCTCCAACGGCACCTTGTGAAGATTACCACAATCTTCAACCTTGAAGAATACCAAATTCTTCAACACCTCAACAAGAAGATTACCACAATCTTCTTACACCTAACACCTAGATCACCCAAGTGTGTTCTTACCACAAGAACACTCACAAGGATATCTTGTGTTGAATGATTACCCAAATTCAATATTACAACTCGATAATTGATAATACAATAGAGTGCAAGTGTAATCAAGAAAAGCCTAGACCTCAAGATTGTGAAAGTGAATAGCTAGGCAAATTACAACAAGAAATAAGACAATGTAAGAACAAGTGTATTCTTGAGTGTATCTTGTTGTGTTGTAGTTTTCTCTCTTGTTGTTGTGCTTCAAATCTTCCTCTATTTATAGGAGATGATTGATACTTGATAGGCTCCTCTTGGAATCTGATATCTACAAAAAAATTGCAATTAAAATCAAGATTATAGCTGTTAGAAATCAATCCCACAAATTAGGGAAAAGTTGTCACGCACAACGGTCAGTTAATTTTTTTGTCAAACTTGAGGCGACGGTCGCAAGACAAATAGACGTTTGAAAATGAGAATACACATTTACACGGGCGACCGGTCGACGGGGTCCGACCGGTCGCCCTTCGATTTCAACCGGTCGCACAACCTCAAAAACGGCGGGACGTTCTGTTTCAATTAATACTCCCAGTGCACGGTCGCCCCTATAGGTCGACCGGTCGGCCGGTTGCCCTATAGGGCACCGGTTGCCCTGACCATTTTCTACAAACATGAAGTTTTCTTTTTTTCTAACTTTCAGTGCGGGTTGCCCTATACGGCGACGGTTGACCTCAAAACAAAAGTGTTGTCCAATTTTATATCGAAAATAAACTTCAAGAAATACTCCGAAAAATAGTGAAACATTTTAGACCGATCGGGAGTATTAGGACAACATTTAGAAACATTGTTTTGGTGTAAAAAAACATTAACAAAAAAAATCATTAAGAGTGTTGTCCAATTTTGTCGAAAATAAAACTTGAAGAAATACTCCGGAAAATATTAAAACCATTTTAAATCATTTAGGAGTATTTGGACAACCTTTAAAACCATTGTTTTGGTGTAAAATTAAAATCATCAAAATCATGATAAAACCATTTATCAAACAATTATGTGTAGTTAGTTAGTATGATATGGTTAATTATAATATATTACTTAAGTTTGAAGTTATTTTCCATGGTATATTTTGCGAGTTGGATGTTTTCAAACTACTTGGAGACTAAAGGCTACCCGCAAATGGCTAGTGTTGTCCAGGAAATTCACCCCGTCTAGACTATGCATGCCTTGGAGAGATACCACAAACAAAGTTGATTGTGGTATATATGCCATGAGGCATATGGAGAGCTACATGGGTGGTGGCACCAAGGGATGGGATTGTGGTTTGGAGAAGAATAATGCGTCTTTATCGTCTAACTTACGCACGAAAATCGAGCGCAATAATCCTCCACCATAGCAATGAGCTAAAGGATAGATGTTTGGAAGAAGCCAGAAAGTTTTGGACGGGGAAGATCGTATTGTAGTTTTGTTTTAAATAGACAACGTAGTATGCAGAATTGTGCTCATCATTTTTGTATAGTTAGTTTACTATCGTTGGTGTTTTTTGTCTTTGGGAGCCATTTGTATATGACTTAGATGGTTTCTTGAATTGTGGATATGAATGGTTCAGACGTGGGGTGTTTTCTCTTTAATCAATATAAATTTGCATTTTTCACGTACATATGGTCGGAATGTTGTTATACATCGTTAATATTGTATTGTAGTTATTACATTGTGTGTCTTACGCACAAAATTATGTACAATTAAGTATCCACTAACCCAAAACTATATACACATTATTATATAACTAAACACACATTATTCTATAGCTAAATACACATGATTCCAAAACAAGTATACATGTTCGCACAAAAAAAAAAAAAAACAGTGCTATTACTAAACAAACATTATTGCAAAACCTAAAACACATAATTCTACATCTAAAAACACATAATTCCAAACCAAAATATACATGCTTGCACAAAATAACAAAAAACAATATGCTATTACTAAACAAACATTATTGCAAAACTAAAAATACATAATTCTACATCTAAAAACACATAATTCCAAACCAAATATACATGCTTGCACAAAATAACAAAAAACAATATGCTATTACTAAACAAACATTATTACACAACTAAAAACACATAATTCTACATCTTTAAACACATCCTTATAAAATTGTATTCCTGCCTCCAATGTACGGAAATGCATATTGGCACGAGGGATTTTTTCTTGCTCAACCTCTGGGATCCAATATTTAGTTGATCCAGGTGAGATTTCGAGCCTCGACCAACGTGAACGTGTGTAACTGGATCTTGATCGCAAAAACACAATATTTAGATATTAAAACAACAAATTACGAATACTATTTACTGATTTTAAATGTATCGTGTAAATCCATATTTAGAACATGAACGTATGGTGCAAAATTGAACTCACCAATATTTGTTGTATAAGTACACATATTTAATGCCATTTGTGTTCATAATTAATACTCTAAACATATATTAGATGCATTGTAAATATGCAAAAACGTATTTAGGGAATACATTGTATGTGAGACACTATACACACATATATTAGAAGCTATATGTACTACATATATTTCATACTAAATACACAAATTTGAGACACTATGCGCACATTTCATTAATACTAACTGAACACACATTGTACAGAAGCTATTTTTGATATAGGTGATACACATTTTTCATAATAAATACACAGATTTGAGACACTATATACACATTTCATTAATACTAACTAAACACACATATGTACATAAGCTATATGTGTTACATTATATGTGATACATATTTTTCATAATAAATACACAAATTCGAGACACTATACATGGATATCATTAACACGAACTAAACACACATACTCTAAGCATATAATATACACGAGTTACGGAATTGCAAAGCTATATGTACAGAATTACAAAGCTATATGCACAAAATTACAAAGCTATATGCACAGAATTCCAAAGCTATATGTACAGAATTAATTCGAGAATTTTTTGATTGTTCAACATTACATGCATTCGAACCACACATTTTTGCTTATGAATTGGTGTGAAATTTTACCTTATTGCGACTGGTTTGTGGAGGGGGTATCCTGTGTCTGTGACATTGCAATACCGATCCCGTTGATATGGATTTTTCGGTGTTTTTGATCACGAGAATATTTGTTGGTTCGATTTTTGCGTGGGATTTCTCTGTGTTTTTTACGTTGCTTTGATCGTGGGGAGAAGGCGATGTTGAAGGCGATATTTGACGCTGGTTTTTGGACTTTACGACGCGGGTTTTTTTTTTTTTTTTTTTTGGACGATTTGTTTTTTTCTGGTTTTTGGATGATGCGTTCACGTTGGGAGAAGAAGATGGTGATTATGGTAAGATTTTATTCCTTGATTTTAGGAAAACAGTTATTTGGCTGATTTTAACATTCCAATTGTACCCCTATTTGGTCCCCACTATTTTTTAATTACTCTAAAATGCCATTAAATCCTAGCCTTTTATTTTATTTGGTTGGAGGGTGTGGATTGAGTCTCATGTTCCTACCTATAGCTATGGTCTCATAGGATCTCATCCCTAAATATATATATATATATATATATATATATAGTTTGTAATAAAAGTGGTGCATGAAGAAATAAAATGCCATGCATTTGTGATATGCTACGTGCACACATGTGCAAATTAGTTAGAAAGTTACAACTTTTCATTTGTGGCTCATCATTTAACAAGTCACACCGCTTGGCCGATCAAATAACTGATTGTGTAAAGATTTCGGCGGCGTTTTATTCCGAAGAGACACATCTTCTTATGTGAAGAGTTTCAATTGAATCTTGCATGGCACATGTTCAAACTTCAACGGCAGATGGCCTCAAATTATGTATAAATATTTGTGTAAGGCCGGATTGTACGGGTTCAATTTTTAGCATTCTTTTTTCTTGTAGAAACAATCCAAAAACTTGCTATTTGGTTGTTTCATTAGTCTATTGTATCCTAGAAGTAATTTGCCATATACTCGGTTAGCAAGTAGTGGGAGCAAATAATACTTTAAGAAAAGTGTCCTACACGCCTTAGACTTGTTGTATTCCCTTCAAAGTTGTAATACAAAAAATCTTAAAGTATTTGATTCATACCCGGTTAATTATTTCAACAATCTTAAAGTGTTATTTGAGTTTCCATGGAGTCTACTCAAGAATCTGCAATCAAAGTGATGAATCAAGACTTTGTGAAGTTGGACCGACTAGATGGCACAGGCACCAACTTTAATCGTTGGAAAGATAAATTGATGTTTTTCCTAACTGCTCTGAAGGTTGCCTATGTTCTCAACCCGGATCTTCCAGAAATCCCTCCACCAAAAGATGGCGAATTTGAAGTGAAGAAACAAAGGGAGAAGCGTCAAGAGGATGAAGTGATGTGTAGGGTCATATTCTCAACACCTTGTCAGACACCCTTTACGATTTATTCACCGCTGTGTAGAGTCCGAGGGAAATCTGGGCAACACTTGAACGTGAATATGCATCACAGAAGCAAAGAGCATATAAGTTTTTAATTAAAAAGTATTTTGAATTTAAGCTTGATGATTCTTCTTCTCTCATGGATCAAATTCATAATCTACAAGTGATAGTTTCAAAACTTAAAGATTATGGGGTGGAAATTTCAAAATCTATGCAAGTAGGTACGATAATTGCGAATTACCTTCTTCTTGGAATGATTATCAAAAGAAATTGCTTCATACTTCTGAAATTTTGACCATATCTAGTGTTTTGAAACATTTAAGAATTGAAGAAGGTGCTAGGATTCTTCATAAGAAAGAATTTGATAGTGATCCTAGGGTGAATATGGTTCATGAGAAGAAGTTTAAGAATAAAAGAAAGAATTCTGAAAATGCTGATTCTGAAGACAAGAAAAAAAAAAATAGAGTTTGCTATAATTGTGGTAAGAAAGGCCATTATAAGGCCGAGTGTAAATCCAACAAGAAGCAAAAAGTTAATAATGCTAATGCTTCTAGTGCTAATCTTGTTGAAGATGCTACAAAAATTATAGCAATGTTATCTCTTGGTACTGTGACTGAACTCCACTTGGCTACACCAACCTCTTCTAAGGATTGGTGGTATGATTCCGCTGCTGCGATTCATTTTTGCAATGACAAGGAACAATTCAAGAATTATGAAATTCTGGATGGACAACAAGTAGTTATGGCAAATGGTGTGAGGGCCAATGTGCTTGGTCGAAGAGATGTTCATTTGGACTTCACCTCCGGCAAGAAGATGGTACTCACTAATGTGCTTCATGTTCCAGATGTTGTGAAGAATCTTGTCTCTGCGGATATTCTTAATAAGAATGGGTTAACGGATGTACTAGAGTCTAATAACGTAATCTTGTCTAAGAATGGTGTATTTATTGGAAAAGGGTATTCTTGTAATGGACTGTTTAAACTAAGTATCAATAAAGTTAATAATGTTTCTCTTTATTTGATTGATTCTTCTTATTCTTTGTGGCATGGTAGATTAGCACATGTTAGTCATAGAGTTTTGAATTACATGTCTAAAAATGGATTTATCTCCTATAATGACTTTGTGAATAAGAAGTGTGAAACTTGTGTTCAAGCAAAAATTACAAGATTATATTTTCCTAAAGTTGAAAGAAACACACAATTGCTTGATCTTGTGCATTCAGATGTGTGTGAACTTAATGGTTTTCTAACAAGAGGTGGAAATAAATACTTTGTTACTTTCATTGATGATTGCTCTAGATTTGTGCATGTTTATTTGATGAAATCTAAGGATGAAATATTTGGTATATTTAAAGCTTACAAGTCTCTTGCAGAAAATCAATTAAGTAGAAAAATCAAAGTTTTTAGGAGTGATAGAGGTGGTGAATACTTATCTGGTGAATTTTCTAAATTCTGTGAAGATAATGGTATTATACACCAAACTAGTGCTCCATATACACCACAACAAAATGGTTTGGCTGAAAGAAAGAATATAATGTTACAAGACATGGTGAATTCCATGCTCTTAGGTTCAAGTTTGCCAAACAATTTGTGGGGTGAAGCTTTGTTGGCCGCCTGTCATGTTCATAATCGGATTCCTTCATTACGGACTAAAGTGTCTCTATATGAGTTATGTAAAGGAAGAAAACCAACCTTGTCTTACTTTAAAGTTTGGGGTTGTATAACCTATTATAGAGTTCCAGACAATAAAAGAACCAAGTTGGGACTTAGAGCACTTAAAAGTGTTTTTGTTGGCTATGCTGAATATTCTAAAGCTTATAGATTGCTAGATCTTGATTCTAAAGTAATAGTTGAATCAAGGAATGTTGAGTTCTTTGAGGATTCGTTTCTCAAATATTCAATGGTGAATGTGAATCCACCACAAGGGCCTAGTTCATCTTAAACTGCAGCTTCTAATGAACTTAAAAGAAAAGAAATTGACACTCCTATTGAACCTAGGAGAAGTAAAGACAAAGGAAGGAAAAAGAACTTTCTTCCGATTTTATATCCTCTCAAGCTATTGTCTTTCTTTTGGAAGGTAATAGGAACTCTCTACTTAATAAAACACCAGTTTTATTTAGTGTAGAGGATGATCCTAAAGTATTTAGTGAGGCTATGAAGTCTAGAGATGCTGCATTTAGGAAAGAAGCGGTAAATGATGAAATGGATTCAATATTGTCTAACAATACTTGGATTCTAGTTGATTTACCTCAAGGTTCAAAACCAATAGGCTGTAAATGGGTATTTCATAAGAAGTACGCCACAGATGGAACTATTCTAACTTATAAAGCAAGGCTAGTAGCTAAGGGATTTAAACAAAAAGAAGGAGTCAATTACTTTGACACTTATGCGCCGGTTGCTAGGATTACCTCAGTTAGAGTACTTCTTGTTTTAGCTTCTATATATAATATGCATGTACATCAAATGGATGTAAAAACAACCTTTCTAAATGGTAATTTAGATGAGAAGGTGTACATGGAACAATCAGAAGACTTTGTGCTTCCTGGTAATGAACATAAAGTGTGCAAGCTAGTTAAGTCTTTGTATGGACTAAAACAAGTTCCTAAACAGTGGCATGAAAAATTTGAATATGTATTACTCTCAAGTAGATTTAGATATAATAATGCTGATAAGTGCATTTATTCTAAATTCAATGAAGAGTATGGTGTGATTATTTGCCTTTATGTGGATGACATGCTTATTATTAGTACTACTTTTAAAGGTGTAGATACTAAGAAGTATCTTTCTTCTAAGTTCAAGATGAAAGATCTTGGTGAAGTTGATATAATCTTAGGTATTAAAGTTAAGAAACATAGTGGGGGTTTCGCTCTTTCACAAGCATAATATGTTGTTAAAATCTTAAAGAAGTATCAACATTTGAATGTGAAAGAAGTTAGTACTCCTTTTGATCCTAACTTTAAGTTATATGAAAATTCTGGCAATCCAATAGCTCAACTCGAGTATGCTAGTGTAATTGGAAGTCTGATGTATGCAATGAGTTGCACAAGGCCAGATATTTCATATTCTGTTTATAGACTTTCCAGATATACTAAAAATCCTGGTAGGGATCATTGGAAAGCTGTGACAAGAGTTCTTGGATATCTTAAAAAGACTAAAGATTTAGGACTCTACTATAATAACTTTCCAAATGTACTAAAAGGTTATTCTGATGTCAGTTGGATTACTAGCATAAGCTCAAAAACCTACTAGTGGTTGGGTGTTTATGTTTGGTGGTGGTGTAGTTTCTTGGGCTTCAAAGAAATAAATAGTAATTACACACTCCACCATGGAAGCTGAATTTATTGCTTTATCTTCAGCTTGTGACGAGACAAAATGGCTTAGAGATTTATTGCTTGATATAGATATGTGGCCTCGTCCAGTGCCACCAACAACTTTATATTGTGATAGTGAGGCTACTATGTCTAGAGCATTAAATAAAGTGTACAATGGTAAATCTAGACATATAAGCCTAAGGCACGCATTTATTAGAGAAATGCTTAATAATGATATTGTCACTATTGTATTCGTTAGAACTTATAATAATTTGGCGGATCCGATGACCAAACCTTTAGCTAGGGATTTGGTAAATTCGACAACATCAGGAATATGATTAAAACCCTTGATCTATAATCACTAGTGATGGTAACCCAACCTTCTTCTAGTACTACCCGTAGATTGAAAGGTTTAAAGGGTAAAAACAAGTTACTAAGTGATTGTGAGCACCTAATTAAGTGTATACCATTTCAAGTATAAGGTGCATATTTGTTACTCTTAAGTGAGCAGGTTGAGAAGCAAACTCTTAATGAAATTATTTCTTGCTGTTTTATTTATGTTAAATTAAATAAAACTTGAAATACTTTTCACCTATTTGGTCATAAGAAATGGTGCCGCTTCTAGCAAAAGTTTTGGGTGATCTTTTGTGGATGATCATGAACTAGGATGAGCACATGGCCGGTAATAGTGCTAAAATTATTTGTGAATAAAAGAATGCAGTTGATGGTTCATGTGTGAAATATTTCTAATCTATTTTTAAGTGTTGGTTTAAGCAACCTGGCCAGTGGGGGAATGTTGATATATATATATATATATATATGTAGTCTATATATATATATATATATATAGTTTGTGATATAAGTGGTGCATGAAGAAATAAAATGTCATGCATTTGTGATATGCTACGTGCATACATGTGCAAATTAGTTAGAAAGTTACAACTTTTCATTTGTGGCTCATCATTTAACAAGTTACACCGTTTGGCCGATCAAATAACTAATTGTGTTAAGATTTCGGTGGTGTTTTATTCCGAAGAGACACATCTTCTTATGTGAAGAGTTTCAATTGAATCTTGCATGGCACCTGTTCAAACTTCAATGGCAGATGGCCTCAAATTATGTATAAATATTTTTGTAAGGCCGGATTGTACGGGTTCAATTTTTAGCATTCTTTTTTCTTGTAGAAATAATTAAAAAACTTGATATTTGGTTGTTTCATTAGTCTATTGTATCCTAGAAGTAATTTGTCATATACTCGGTTAGTAAGTAGTGGGGGCAAATAACACTTTAAAGAATACAAAAATGTTCGATTCATACCCGATTAATTATTTCAACACTGATAAGTGTACTGAATCCAGAAGCCGAAAAAGCAATGGAGAAAAGAGGCAAATAATGTGGGTTTATTGTGCTATCACATTGGAATACTGTCGCAAAAGGTGCAGATGGGTTTCTGAATTAACCAACAAATGAAAGAAAAGATGCTCCTTTTTTAACTTGATTTCCATGCCATGCCCATCGACCTTTGTTTATCAATTGTTTCCACTCTTTTGCAGCCTTTTCAGTTTTTACACACACATATAAATCTGTAGATCTGAACTTATAATTATCGTATTGTTTTGCAGGCCACAAACACTGTATCTGTGTGACTATTCTATCACAACTCACCCTAAAATATTACTATTTTAAATTTGGTTCATTCTCCACCTCTAGTGCCTTATAATACATGGTTTTATAGACGTACTCCGGGAGGAATATACCACATGTAGTATCTAATGTAGATATGCATACAATGCACGTCGGACTGTGTGATTGTATGTGAATTTTTACACATCCATAATAAATCTACAGTTGTTAAGCAAATGGAATACTCATCCAGGTGTATTATGGAATAAACCATAATTCATAAGGATAATTACAAAATCCAGCGATTTAAAAATTACAAAAAATACCATCAGGTTTGATTATATTTTATATTTAAGGGGGTTACTGTATAAATATCAGAACGGATTTTCGAAATATTTTTTTGCCTTTGAAGAGGTAAAATGTAGGAAGAAATCAAACCTCAAGGAATTTTTTGTAATTTTTTGTAATTAGCTCGAATCTCAATTTTTTTTTTTGTTTGTAATTGTCCCTAATATAAATGAGTTTATTTATACTCTTTTTTTTTTTTTTTGGATTTTTTGGGTTCAATAAACTCCATATACTTATTAGTTATTACCCTAAAAGAAAAGAAAAAGAACAAGACTTGGATTCATTTTTAGGCTTAATAGCAAAATATGTCCTATAACTTAGGCCGTTTTGCAGTCTTGCCCTTTAATTATTAAAGTTGCAATTTATGCCCTGGACAATTTTACCCTTATAGCCAAATAGCAGTTTTGGTCCATTTTCTTTTTAAAGGTAGCAATTATATCCTATAACTTTCGAGAATTAGCAATTTCAATCCTTTCATACCATAGCTATTTTCAATAAACTCAAATTTCATAGATTATGAAAATTTACATTTTTCGATACCTATTTTGTTCGTGGCATTGTTACACCTACTTAGATCCAGTCTCTATTCGAGGTTTTAAGTGGATCATGTCGGGTTTCACTATAAACTCAATAGGACATACTTCTGTAAATGATTCATAATTCTAAGTAAATTCGATTTTAGACTAAGGTTTTGATAAAACAGATATAGTCCATCACGACCATATCAGGCCCAACATGCTTCCGTAAAATTAATAAATCCCTTAAAATTCATACCTCTTTTGACCGAAACAAAGACAGGGTTAAGTGGTTCGCAACGCCAAATCGGAAAATTATCGCCCCAGATCGTTTGACAAAACGGCTCCTCACTGTTCAACCTCACCTCGGGAAGATGATCGCAAGTTATCCGACTCCTTCGTAAATCGCCAAGACAAAGCTTGGTTCGTTTCCTACCCAAGGCGTAAAAGTAATCTTTAAACGGGATGAATTAATGGAACATTATGAAGACATGTTGAAGCAAAAAGCCCCTTTTTATTAAGAACTTATTGAAATATTTATTACATTAGTAATCTCTTTTGGGAGGAGAATCTTGGTTTAGCCTCTCATAGATGAGGGTAAATACATAAAACTTAAAACTAAAACACTCAAACTATTACAAATTTATCACTCAGATTTTATTGTAAGAAAACTAAGGAAAATGTTCGATGATCCTAGCTTCCTTAAAATCCTGCAATTTATAGAGGTAAGTCCGGACTTGAAATTCGGACAATCTTGTTGAGATGTAAGACGTCAACGTCATACTTTGAATTATTGCTTGTGTCTTCCTTCTCTTTCCGCGTGACTCAACCCATGTGATGGTTGTCGGGGGAATCTTTTAAAAAGTTGGTCTGCGTGGTCCCCGAGAAAAACGCGTCTTGTGAGCCGGGCCCTTGTCCTTTCCATTTGTATGGTTCGGTCGGGTTTGGGTCGGAAACCTTTCCCTAAACTCGGGTTCCTTCTGTTCGGGGCATGCTTGACAGATCCGGTCGATCCAACGGCCAACATGCGCCATGTTACAAATGTAAGTTTCTTTTGCTATAGAAGAATTCTCATTTTGGTCTCAAGAGTTCCTCCGCAAATCATGTGGTTGAATCATCGAATTCAAAAGGAAAGATCCATTATACTCGGAAGAACTTAAATGGATATTTGACTTTGTCCAATTAGACAAACCCAAAGACCCCATGCTCGCCTGGTAGAAGCTTCGTCTTGAAAAATGCTCCTACTAACATGGTCCTTCTTCCGGTGAAGCCGCTTTAATGTATTTTAAAGCATTTCCATCCGGTCTTCTTAGCTTGATGAAATGAAAAGCTTCATTAAAGCCTTTCTTTTTTTTGGTTCAGAGCCGCACCGATAAAATACGATTCCAAAATATCTCCTCGGCCAAGTGGGGATTATTGGCCCAGTCTCGTAAATCGCTTCCCCAATCCATTTCGGTAATTTTGAGATTTCGGGAATCTGGTGACACGGTATAGATTGAAGCTAAAGCTCCAAAAGTATACCATTCTTGTACTTCATTTGGATGACTTCCTGGTTTCATCCAAACTCGGGATACTTGCCTCGAGATATCAACCATTGTTTTTCCGGGTTAATACCTTGTCTTGTAACTAGTTTCTCCCATTGCCTCGATATACCGCATAGGAGAAATCTTAATCTCGTCGTTTGAACCTTAGATTTGCTGTCGTGGCCTAAGATTCAACTCTCCTCTTTACCCCAAAGGTCTTTGGGTTGACTTGAAGACTCGGGTTGTGACACCGGAGCTTCAACATTCGTTACGATTTGTACACCCTCGGGGATGCATCACTTGCAACACTTGTGATTATGGTACTTGAATCCATAACCTCCGGGTTAGAGCCCCGTACTCTCTCGGCCCCTTTTTGCACCGTAGGAGATGCGGCCTGGAAGAGAGGCCCTTGCAATGCTAAGAACAATTGTCCTTGAGCGAACTGGCATGCTCGTATTTGACTAGAAACGGATTTCCGGGTCGGCTGTTGAAGTCGTCCAAAGAACTTCGCATTGAGACATAGCGTCCCAAAATCTCGTTCTAGACTCTCCAGGTTTTCCCTGAGATGTCTTACTCGTTTAAGGACTTCATCAGCAACGAGTCCTTCCATCTCGTGTCAAGAAATCTTAGTAAGAATTGCTGCCCACCAATCATCACTGGCATCTGTGTAAAGAACCAGTTCATCCTCGTCTTGGGGAATCGCAAGTTTTGGAAGCTTTTTACAAACTTCTTTAAGTTGCTTAATTCCTTCTTGATGTTCATCTTCCCATTTGAATATCTGCATTTTTTTAAGTAATGGGCTAAACACCTTCTTGTAGTATGCTAGATTGTTAATAAACATTCAAAGAAAATTAACAACTCCCTTAAAACTCAAGTTGCTTCTTGTCTTTTAGTGTATCCGGGAAATCCTCGTATCTTTTCCACAATATGATTCTCGTAGAATAATTCCGATTCATCGATTTCAATTCCGAGGAATTCAATCTCTCTTGTTGCGATTACCACCTTCTTTTCCAAAAGCACTAATCCTTTTTTTTGTGACAAACATCGAAAATATTTCCAAATGTTTGAGATGCTCCTTCATGCACTTTGATGCGATTAGAATGTCATCGATATACACGAACATGAAACTGAAATAATCTTTGAAGAGATTATCCATCTTCCTTTGATATATTTGGGGTGCGTTAGCCAATCCCATAGGCATCACGTTCCAAATATAGTGTCCTTGAGGTGTAGAGAAAGCTGTAAACTTCTTACTTTCTTCCTCCATCTTAATCTGGTAGAATCCAAACTTGCAATCGAACTTTGAGAATATCTTGGCACCTTTGATGCAAAGCTTAACTGAGATGTTCTCTACTTGGGATATAGTATCCGTCGAACTCCAAAATGTTATTAATCCCTTTGTAGTTAATAACAAGTCTTCGCTTTCCTCTTTTGATTTCTCCATGGTTTCGACTAAGAATCCTGGATCGTATGGAGAAACTCCTGGTGAAATTAACTTAAGGTCAAGATGTTCCTTAAGTATCTTCTGCATATCCTTACGATCCTCCTGGTTCATAAGGATTGGTTTGAATCTTACGAACTCGTATTCCTTTCCAGGTTTAACCTTTAAGGATGCTTTGAGCTCATTCTTGTCCCACCATGCCAAAGGATCTTCATTATAATTCCTTTGGATTTTTTTTTCTTGATATCCTCGAGTGATATTTGTTCTTCAATGGTTACGTCACTCTGTGGATTCTCCATCAGCTTACCATTAATTCAAAGAATAACTTCCTCGGAGTAATTCGTTTCTTCTTCTTGCACTCGAAAGAATACAAGTTATTATCCCAAAGCTTCTTATCCTTTCGAGAACCGAATTATCTATAGGATAATAAAGCTTCACCAAATTTCCTTCGATCCGCCATTTTTGGATTTCGGAGTTTGGCTTCATCACCACGCTTGCCGCGAAAATTAATAGGCATTTTTCTCAAAATGCTTCCGCAGATCTCACGGACAATGATCTTATGATCACACAAGGTTGTGAAAATAAGTCTTCTTGTCTCGTTCTCCTGTGTAAATCGCTTGAATGTTTGTAGGAAGTTGTTTCCTAGCAAAACATCTGCACCTGTATCATGGAAATAGATTGGTGGCGTTTTCACTTTGTACCATGGGGTACCACCCGCGCCTCCGATCATGATTTCTGCTTGTTTAATTCCCTTATTAAGGATAAGAATCCTTTTAGAGAAATCTCTTCCGCAATAGCTGGTAATTCTTCTCCAATTTCTTTAGGAAAAACATCCCTTTGCAAAGTACATATTAAGACTGAATCAATATAGGCAAAGCGAAATACTCGGCCTTGTGTTCAAAGATATAACATTCTAATAGAAATGTATATGGAGAATGGACTAGTGGTCATCTGATTCTGTATCTTTTATTAGCCACTGTGAACTCCATTCCGTCTTGTAATCTTTCCCAAGGTTTGTGATCCTCAAGAAAATCAATTCCCAGTATTAATTGTTCTGGGATTTTTCCCCGCTACTCCGAGATAGTTAGTTCAATTTCACCTATCTTCAGGCTTCCTTGATACCTTCCAACTATAGGTTGTTGGGCATAATACAGAACATCACAAGGAAAAATATTATCCTTTTGAGTGATGTCGAATATTACTTCAACTTCTCGCCATCCTTTTGGACATTTCAGCTCTCCTACTGTTTTGAAAACATCTGGGATACGTTGAACTGTACTTGGTCTCCTTTCTTCCCAATGGCTGCTACTCGTCATTCTGTCATGTTGGAAAGACATCCTTCTGGGTTCAACTCTGAGACTTTGACTTTTGTTGAAGACTGGTTGGTCTTGTATTTTCATATCGATCTCCTTTATAGTGGGAGATTCAATAATTTCTGGTAGAACCACCCTGGCAAAGTCCTCGAAGATTCTTGGGACTTCAATGAATTCCTTTCTCAAGAATACTTCTGAATGATGTGTATTCGAGAGAGCATATGATATCTTGTATGTGATCGAGTAGGGTCTGTTCCCTTCTTTCATCAATTCGATCTTTTGAAATCTTGATGAAGAGTTAGGACTCTGTTGAAATCTCGATCTTCCAAATTATATGCAATTCTAGGATAGACATTAAATGCCAATTTTCCTGCATACAAATTTCATGTAACTGCTCCAAGACATGAATCCTTGAGGTTTGAGATTCGCTTGTCAAAGATAGCCGATTGAGTGGCGAATCTATTCCTTCTTTGAATGTTGCTTTAATAATGACTCTTATAGCTCCGATATGAATCCATGAGAGTGTATTTGCAACTTCTCTTTTAACTCGCTTTTGATCTCCTGTATTTCTCTAATAGGGACCAACCGCATCTTGATCGAGTTCGGTAAACTCCATCGGAATGTCAAATTCTCCGGTTGTTACTCTGTGGATAATTTGGTGTTTTCTATTACGAAAACCAATCTTATCCAAAGCCTTTTCCATCGCCCCAATTGTAAATCCATCATAGATTTGAAGCTTTGGATCTTCCTTCATAATTCTCATAAGAGTCTTATGAGACACCGTAGTGTGAGAGAGGAATCGACATATCCTCCCCGACCGTCTGTTGAAGAATTTCTTCTTCGATTCGAACTAGATTCACTTCCATCATCGAATAGATCTCTTCTTCATAGATGCTTTCATCCGAGGGAATATCCTCAAATTGATACACCGTATTAAATCGATAATAGATGCCTTCTTCGATTTCGGTGTGGCCTCGAACATGTCGACTCCTCGTTTTTAATTGTCCGGGCAATCCGTTGAGATATGCCCTCTTGCTCGCATGTCCAAAGCAATTACATAGTCTTTGAAACTTTCATTAACTCTGGTGTGAGTACGCCTGAAAGTTCTTCTTCCCGATGTTCTCACTTTGGTACTTGCTTGATTAGACCCCGATGAAGAGGCTCTACTCCTGCCAGTCTTTGCCGGTCTTTGCCCCGATTTATAACCGGGATTTTTGTTTTGACAAAACCTTCTAGGTCTCCATGAAGACCCGCTTTTTGTTCTTTGCTTCTCGGCGGTATGGATGGCTTCGCTCCTTCTTCCTTTTGTACCGCCTTGGTTGACCTCCCACAAATCGTTGGGATATCATTATCCACGCAACATAGATGAACTGTTTTGTTAATTCCTCTTAACCTTTTGTAATTCTTGTATAGAGCCGCTTGGTAACACCATTCGAGATAACTTGGCCTTTAGGAAAGACATTTTTCTAGCCACGTTTTCTACTTGACTCCTCCTTGTATTCCCCGATAAGCATTTCTCTCCAGGGGACTCGGAATCTTGGCAAAGAATAGCCATATGCCTTCATTTTCCTCAATCTTGGATTTCCACCGTATTCGGTGAACAACTTGATATATTCGTCAATATGACAAATATCCAAAGAATTCAAGGCTATAGAGGGCTTGTTTATATCTCTTTTTTTTTCATCCTCTAATCCTCGAAATAACTTTGTGCCGATGAACTGGATTTTGAATAGTTTTGCCATACCATCGACAATTCCTTTAAGTGATTCCCCCGAGGTGACCGAACTTTTAAATCGGCATCGATCATATCCCAGGCAATCTTCACCGATCCTTCAAGACTCATTTCAAGGAGTAAAATGAATGAATCCTTTGTAAGATCGAGGGTTCTCTTTGAAATTCTCATAGTCAAGCCCATTCATCAATGAGAACTTCTGCTTTTAAAATCTGGGATGTCCATTTAACATTGTAGGTCCCAAGGGGTGTAAGTGTAAGGTTTAGAAGGGGGTTGAATAAACCTTACCAAATTTTCGATTTAGTCCTTTTAAATCTACTGAGTTGATTCTACAATTTGTGTCCTTGATGGGACGGTCGAATTAGTCACTCAAGAGAGTTAATCTCTCAATGTTCAAATTGAGCCGTTGATGGAGTAACTCAATTTTGGCTATAATTTGACTCAATTTGTGGTTTTATTTTCAGCGGAAGACTTAACACCCTTAAGTTTGATTAAGCAAGATTTTAGAGCTTGATTTAGTACTTATAAATTATCAAATGGATAGCAAATTTATCACAGATATAAGCGAGTTAAAAGTGCAGGAATTTAAATCTTTGAAATGTAAATGACACAAGAAAGTTTTTATAGAGGTTCGAAGATGGGGTAATTCTTCTACTCCTCTCTTCTCCAACTCGGAGGAATCCACTAAGTAATGATCGGTTTACAAAGTGGTATTGATCCGAGATACAAGTCTTGATCACAACGGCCGACTTGATCCTTAGGGACTCGATCCGAGACGCCTTGATCACTCGGTGGCTTCTCGACGACTCAGCTTCTTCACAGGGCATTTGCCTTGTTACTACTGACTCACTTGCTCAAGCTCTTTGGATTTGATCACGAAGCCCTCCAAAAGCTTAAGACTTGGTTCAACCTTGAACCTTTCTACAATCCTTCCGGAATGTAGACCCCTTGTTTTCAAAAGTTTCCTCTTCAACCGATTGAAGTTCTCTTTCCTTCACGGGTGAGTGTTGGATTGATGTACTTCGTAATGTAGCTTGAGGATTGAGAATGTTTGATTTTTACGATGTGCTTGTATATCTCGCGTGTGTGTCATCCCTCTTTCTCAAACAAACTCCTCGGCCTTTTATAGTGAACTTTCAAAAATTTGCCCGTTGAAGAGATAGACTTATTTTTGAAAGTCACTTTGCGATCGTTGGCTTGCGTTCTTGGAATTGCCGTTTCCTCGTATGAATTGTTCTTTCACCTTTCGAGTTCCGACACGGTGTAGTGTTTCCCATTGGTTCATTCCTTTTGCACGCTTCTCGGGATCGAGCACTCCAAGAAAGGTGGTATGGAGATATTACTTGTTTAAGTAAATCTCTTGATTTCTCGGCAGCGGTTCTTTTTGATTATCTTGACTTGACCGCATTTCCTTGCTTTCCCCAGGTGACTTAGAGTCGACTTCCAATCATGGATGACTCTTGTCACTTCAAATTGAGACTTGGCTTTTCTTGAGTGACTTGACTAATGCTCCACTCACCGCATCTCACCGCTTCTTGAAGAGAGTTCTGTCTACTCTTCTTTGCCATACTCTTTGTCTCGGCGAGTTTTCCTTCCGATCTTGATTGTCTTCTTGAATGTTGGGGCGTAGGCGACTTAACTCGCCTTGGCCACTCTAATTGTTACAATATATTTTACAAAGAAGAATTGGGGTGCCAACTTTCTATTCTAAGTTTTACATGGCATTCATCAAAATCTAAACAATAAAATTCCTAACAAACATCAACCCATACGGATGTATTGGGTCGAGGTGCGATCTTCCATAAGGCGTCGATAAACATTCGGCCTTCGGTAGGTTGTCCAGTTCGCAAGAGGGTTTCGACCTCCTGTTCGAAAGTGGATCACTCCCGGTCGTGAAATCCCGACAATGTGGCATCCTCTCGCCCCGAGCTCCATGATGCGAACCCGCACTTTCTTCGACGTTAGGATTTACCGTGGCGGTGGTGGTGGAATTGGTCTACCTTGTGGGTCATAGGTAACCAAAGATGATTCTCACTGCGTTCATCTTTAAATCTACAATACCTAATCCCGCCGAAGGATTTCGCCAGTCATGTAGATCTTTAAGATTCATCTTTTCAATATCCATCTTTTTTAATTTTTGATGGATTTTCCTTTGATTAGAGCAATGAGCTTTTCCTCATCTGTCATCTTTCGTATAACTTTGTTGGTTTCCCTTTTTGGTGTAAATAGGGTACCGCCCCAAAATCAATACGTTTCCTTCCTCCGGATGAACTTGGCCTCCTCCTCCAGGTTCTTGACTCGTTTTTGAATATCATGAAGGAGTTCAAGAGTTTCTTCGATATTTCACCATCGTCTCCATCGGCTCTAGATCCGATGAACTTGTCCGGTAGATGAATATGGCGGTTGTCATAATTCCGCACCGTCTTTTGAATTTCTCTAAGATCTTGGAAATCTTAGATTTATCTCGGGAAGTATCTCGTTCCACTCTGGTACTCCATCGGGAATCATTGTTCGATGGGAATTTTCATGAACCGTTTCTTGAAGGTTCATTATGATCACATATAAGTGCAGTTAAGCATCCGAATCGCTATAATATTCTCGCTCGCATTTTGCATTGCCTTAAGGTTTCCCCATCGGCCCCTGCCTGTTTCCTTTTCTTCATATTGGTATTCCCAATATGAAACCTGGTCAAGGTGTTCTTGTGCGTACATCGTCAATATTTGACGATATGTCTGTAAAGTGGTACATCTCGGACATCGGTCCGGATCCATATTCTCGGAGAAATTCTCCTCACCAATTGTCAATTACATAAATATAATAAATATAACCAAAAAGTTCTTAATAAACCTGGGCTCGATACCATTTTATGCAAGACACTTAGTCAAATCACCATGTGTATGAATAAGTGGGTATAATTGGTATTTTGAAAATATGCAATTATTCCGCTAGACCAATTTTGCATCAACTCAAGACTTATAGGACACCAATTGCTTCGGTATAAACTTGCGGGACCAATTTTCTGTAACGTTATGAACTTACGGGGCATATTTTGCAAAACTTGAAGAACATACAGGCATATTTTGCCAACCCAATAACAAAAGTCCGAAAATGCATTTTACCCCAAGTTATAGGATATTTTCTGCAATTAAGCCTCATTTTTATTAGGGATAATTACAAGAACACCCCTGAGGTATAGGCTAATTGCAAAAAAAAACCAGAGTTGTTTCAAAATTACAAAAAAATCCTTGAGGTTTTCTCTGTTCATAACAACAAACATTACAAGAACCCCATGATATTTCTAGAAATACTACAGTTAACCCCTTACATTTAAGGCATATTCAAACCTGATGGGTTTTTTTGTAATTTTGAAACATCTCTGGATTTTTCTGTAATTAGCCCAAACCTCAGGGGGTATTTTGTAATTATCCCTTTTTATTATTTTGTTAAAATGCATTTTTTAAAATATTTTGAGGATAAATTTGTGCAATTGTGTGTGGAAATGAAAATAAATTTAAATTAATAAATTATGAAGTTTGCCCGGTTGAATTTGATATTTAGCAAATTTATTTGATTTACTTGTTTCTGCAAAATGATGAGAAAAAAATATAAGAATAGATTTTTTTTATTAAAATCAAAATATACCTTAAAGTATATGGTTACAAATGAGAGTGCGTATAGAAAATGTACTCAAAAATCTTAAAAAAGGAATTATACTCATTTTGACATTTCGAAATAGTTAAGGCAAACATATTAACTGAAAATGAAACCCATAAAAGCATTAAAAGTCAGTGACTGCAACTCTGCAAGTGTAAGAAGTTGAACAAAGTCGTTTCATGTTATAAAACATTTAATATAAGTATTGGTTGGAAACAAAAATTCTGAAATCTTGAATGAAGATCTCGACCTTTATGAAACAAGTTTCGGAGTTGAAACAAACAAATTTTAATTTTTTAAGAGATAAATACACTTTGCCATCCAAACTTTACCGATTTTTACACTTTACCCTCCAAACTTTAATTTGTGACACTTTTCCCCCGAACTATGAAAATCTTTACACTTTACCCTATATGGACAATTTTGCCCCTGTGGTTTTATTCTTTTATAATAATAGTTCTAGTCCTCCCCTTAAACTCTAATTTGTGGCAAATTACTACATAATTATAATTTTATTGCAGTATCCAATAAACATAAAAATTTGCTCTATAATCAATTTGTTTTCCGGATTTTCCGAGATATGAGAGCCCTTATTTTCTGTCACTTGTTTTGTTCGTGGCATTGTTACACCTACTTAGATCCAGTCTCTATTCAGAGGTTTTAAATAGATCATGTCAGGTTTCCAGCCTATAAACTCAACAAGACATACTTCTATCAAAAATCTCATTTCAAGTATATATTTGTATACAAATTGGGTCTTTAGGCTGAAAATGAAAATAGTCCATTACGACCATATCAGGCCCAACATGCTTCCGCAACATTAATAAATCCCTTAAAATTCATACCTTCTTTGACCGAAACAACACCGGATGAGATGGCTCGCAACCACCAGTCGGAAAATTACTGCCCCCAGGTCGTTTGACAAACAACTCCTCACTGTTCAACCTCACCCTCAGGGAAGATGATCTGCAAGTTATCCGACTCCTTCAAAGAATCGCTCAAAGACAAACCTTGGTTCGTTTCCTACTCCAGGCGTATAAGTAATTCTTCAAAGGGATAGATCCATAGTACACTATGAACACATGTTGAACAAAAGCCTTTATTTTATTAAGAACTTAAAGAAAAACTTATTACATCAGTAATATCCTTTTGGGAGGAGAAAACTTGTTTAACCTCTCATAAAGGCTATCACACCCTTGTACATAAAATTAAAAACTAAAAATTTAAAACTGAAAACACTCTGGAAATTCTAAAACCTCCACTGATTTTACAAAGGAAATTTATTGTTAGAAGACTAAGGGAGATGTTCGATGCCTTTAGCCTTCTGAAAACTCTCGTTTATATAGAGGTAAGTGATGCCTCTATTTCTTGGATTCTTTCATCCACTTGCTGAAAGTAGTGGATGTTTTCCTATCTTCACACGGCTTGGGACCCTCATTGTCTGGTATCCAAGGCAATCTGATAAGGCTCCAAAGCCTGATGACTTTTCTTTTTCCGTCTTTTAGTTAGATGGAATCTTATGACGTTATTGCTTACATCATTTTCTTGAATTATCAGCATCTTGATTAGTTGGATGCCAATTACTAGATATGACCCACCTTTTGTATCTTTGCTGAGTGGGTTGTCCTTGAGTCACATGCCTTCTCTAACTTTGTCGGGGAATCTACTTTTTTGGTGGTCCCCGAAACTTTGGATACTTCTGTGACTTGTCTTCTCCGTCACTGGGTCTTCTCCGATCGACTTTTGGTCGGAATCCTTTGCCAAATTCCGATTCCTTCTGGTTTTGATATTCGGGATAGATCTGAAGTTCCCAATGGCCGATGTGAGCCATATTATAATATTTCCGGCGAGTTTCTTTACTCACCGTCAGCTTATTTTCCCACAGAAGATTTCTTTTCTTTTCAAACATGTCTTTTGCAAATCTTGTAGTTTTCCCTGTCATAGTATTCAACAGGAATGATCCGTTCACTGAATAAAACTTGAATGGAAACTTGACTTTGTCCATCTCAGTGAGACAGACCCACAATCCCCATGCCCTTCTTGTTGTAATCTGATCTTCGGTGAAGGTCATGGCCAATTGTACTTCTTCAAATTTGCCTCTTTGATATTTTTGAAGGCTCTTTCTTCTGGTCGGCGAAGCTTGATGTAATGAAAGGCTTCATGAATGCCTTTTCCGATGGGCTCTGGAGCTGCACTTATGAAATACAATTCCAAAGTATCCCCTCGTTTCAAGCTATCATTATTTGACCAGCACTCGTAAACTGCTTCCTGGATCCATTTTGGCAATTGCTTGATCTCCGGGAAGGCAGGTGAAGTAGTGTAGACCGAGGCCAAAGCCCCAAACTCATACCACCTCTTCACTTCTTGTGGGCTGGAATTTGGAAGCACCAAACCCTTGGGTATTTTCCAGAAATATCGATCTTTGTTTTTTCTAGAGATATCCCTTGCCTGGTGATCAGTTTCTCCCCAATTGGTATTTCCGCTCTTCAACGGGGGAAGAAGAAACTTTAATCACGTTAGTATCCACCTTAGAATTGCCCATCATAGGCCTAAGATTGATCTCTTCGTCCTTTACCCCGAACGTGCTGGGTTGATGTGATAACTCGGGATTTGACTCCGGAGTATCAGTTTTTCCTTGGGCCAACATTTCTGCCAGCTTAGGACTTGTGCTAGAGGTACTTGAATCCTCTGCTACAGGTTGGGGAGCCCTACGCTCTAAACGCTCCGTTTGCTTATTAGCGGCCCGGAGGAGTGGCCCTTGAAATGTCATTCTCAATTGAGAGTGAGACCGGACACATGCTCGTATATGATTGATTACTTTGTCCCGATCATTCCTTTGTAATTTCCCCGCCAACTCAGCATTGATGACCAAGGTATCAAATTCTCGGAGTAGCATTTCAAGCTGGTCTCCAAGATGTCTTGAGGCTGTGAGGATGGAATCAGTTTCAATTCCCTCCATCTCTTGTTAGAAAATCCGCAAGAACATTTTCATGAGATTTTATAATGACAATATCATAATCATAATATTGACATTCAGCTTGCCATCTAAGTATTCTAGCTTTTCCTGGTTTTGATTCAATTTTGTTTTTCAGAAAAGCTTTAACACTTGAATTATCAATTTTTAAGATAAACTTTTTAGCCAGTAAAAATAAAGAATTCTTTCTCGTTGATATGCCACCGAGCTGCTTCATTGTCTGTAAATAGACCGCTACAATATCCACATGGCACTTCTCCATTTGGTGTGGCTTTTGTAAGAATGTTGCCCACCATTGATCACTGGCATCTGTGTAGAGAACCAGTTCATCTTCATCTTGTGGAATTGCAAGTTTTGGAAGCTTTTTGCAAACTTCTTTAAGCTGCTTAATTCCTTCTTGATGTTCATCCTCCCATTTGAATATTGCATCCTTTTTAAGTAATGGACTAAACACCTTCATGTAATGTGCTAGATTGTTTATGAACATTCCAACAAAATTAACAACTCCAAGGAAACTTTGAAATTGCTTCTTATCTTTCAACGTATCTGGAAATCCCTGTATCTTTTCTACAATATGACTTTGTAGGATGATCCCAGATTCATCGATTTCAATTCCGAGGAATTCAATCTGTCTTGTTGCAATCACGCCTTCTTCTCCGAAAAGACTGTGACAAACATCCTGAAAATATTTCCAAATGTTTGAGATGCTCCTTCATGTTCTTTGATGCGGTCATAATGTCATCGATATACACGAACATGAAACTGAAATAATCTTTGAAGAGATTATCCATATTTCTTTGATATATTTGGGGTGCATTAGCCAATCCCATAGGCATCACGTTCCAAATATAATGATCTTGTGGTCTGGAGAAATCTGTGAACTTCTTGCTTTCCTCATCCATCTTAATCTGGTAAAATCCAGACTTGCAATCGAACTTTGAGAATATCTTGGCGCCTTTGATGCAGTTAACCAGATGCTCTCTGCTTGGGATATAATATCCGTCGAATTCCGAAATGTTATTAATCCCTTTGTAATTAATAACAAGTCTTGGCTTTCCTCTTTTGATTTCTCTATAGTTTCTGACTAAGAATCCTGGACTGCTGTATGGAGAAAATCCTGGTGAAATTAACTTAAGGTCCAGATGTTCCTTAAGTATCTTCTGCATATCCTTACGATCCTCCTGATTCATAAGGATTGGTTTGAATCTCACGAACGCATACTCCTTTCCTGGTTTAACTTTTAAGGAAGCTTTGAGCTCGTTTTTATCCCATCATGCCAAAGGATCTTCATTATAGTTCCTTTGTATCATCTTTTTGATATCCTCAAGTGATATTTGTTCTTCTATTGTAACATCACTTTGCGGATTCTCCATTAGGCTCATCAGCAATTTTGCAATTGCCTTTGGAGGTACTCGTTCTTCTCCTTGTATTCTGAATAAATACAAGTTATTATCCCATATTTTCTAATCCTTTTGGTTTGAACCAAAATTGTCTATAGGATAATAATGCTTCACCAAATTTTCTTCGATCCGCCATTTTTGGATTCCGAAGTTTGGCTTCATCACCATGCTTGCTGCGAAAATTAATAGGCATTTTTCTGTAAAATGCTTCCCGCAGTCTCTGGACAATAATGTTATGATCACATAATGTTTGGAAAATAAGTCTTCTTGTCTCATTTTCCTGTGTAAATCGCTTGAATGTTTGTAGGAAATTGTTTCCTAGCAACACATCTGCTCCTGTATCATGGAAATAGATTGGTGGCGTCTTCACTTTGTACCATGGGGTTGTAAGTCCAAGCGGCTACGATAATCTAGAGGGGGGTGAATAGATTATCTCCATCTTTTCGATTATGCCCTCTTTTTCGAATCAAATACGCCAAGACAGGAATAAAGGTGCGGAAATAGAGCTTCACCCCACCTAGGGACTACGTGCTCTACCACCCCAGTATATCCGAGATGGGTTTCGAAAAAGAAAAAGAATTTTATTAATTACCACAATTAATACAAATTCAACTTACAACAACACCTTGAAGAGCACCACACTCTTCTTCAACACCACATTTGAGATTACCACAATCTCACTTGAAGATCACCACAATCTCCAACAGCACCTTGTGAAGATTACCACAATCTTCAACCTTGAAGAACACCAAATTCTTTAATCACCTCAAGAGCACCACACTCTTGAATAAGAAGATCACCACAATCTTCTTGCACCTATCACCTAGATCATCCAAGTGTGTTCTTACCACAAGAACACTCACAAGGATATCTTGTGTTGAATGATAACTCAAAAATTCAAGATTACAACTCGATAATGAATGATACAAATTTGAGTGCAAGTGTAATCAGGAAATAAGCCTAGACCTCAAGATGTGAAAGTGAAAGTACTTAGGCTAATACAACAGATATGAAAGTGTTTGCTTGTATGTTTTTTGCTTGTATGTTGTGTTCTATCTTGTTGCTTGAATGAAGCCTCTATTTATAGGAGAGGTATTGGCTTAATTTCCAGACATAGGCTCCTCCTTGGGGAGTGATTTTCTGCAAAAGAAACCATTTAAAATCAAGATTATAATTGTTATTAATCAATCCCACAAATTAGTGAAAAGCTATCTGAAAGTGCAACGGATAGTTTGCTGATACAAGAGGGGTGCGACCGGTCGCGCAGAGATAAGTTTGAAATGGGTTCTCTGCGAATTTTACACAGGGGGACCGGTCGATGGGGGGTCCGACCGGTATCCCCTATGTCTGACCGGTTGGAGGTGTCAAAAACTCAAAACAGAGAAGTCTGTTTCCAAAACTCCATTCCAGGCACCAGTCGCCCATGGGGTCGACCGGTCTCCCTCCCCCTTTTCCCTTTCGTCCTGTTTTCTGTTTCAAAACTCAATTCAGGTACATGTTGCCCTATAGGGTGACTGGTCGAGCCTGAAACATAAGTGTTGCCCAATTTTTTATCGAAAATAAACTTCAAGAAATACTCCAAAAAATAGTAAAAACATTTTAAATCGATCGGAAGTATTTGAACAACATTTAGGGACATTGTTTTGATGTAAAAACATATTAACACAAAATCATTAAAAGTGTTGTCCAATTTTGTCAAAAATAAACTTGAAGAAATACTCCGGAAGATTAGTAGAAACAATTTAAATCATTTAGGAGTATTTGGATAACATTTAAGAACATTGTTTTGGTATAAAAACTGTTGGGAAATTATTTTGTAGATTTTGATGAATGCCATGTAAAACTTAGAATAGGAAGTTGGCACCCCATTCTTGTTATAAATTGCATTGTAATAGATAAATTGGGTAGAGTTTGAGTCAAGTCAGCTATGCCTGAACATGCAAGAAGACAACTGGAGACTAAAAGGAAGACTCCGTTGTGAGGCAGCTGAGTAAGTAATAAAGAGAAGACATGAACTCGACTGAAGGTGCAGTTAAGATGCAGCTGAGTGAAGTATCAGTCAAGTCAACTCAAGATAGCCAAGTCTCAAGTTGAAGTGACAGAAGAGTCATCCAATGATTGGAAGTCGACTCTAAGTCACCGGGGAAGGCAAGGAAATGCGGTCAAGTCGAGATAATCGAAAGAGATCCGTTTACGTAAATCAAGAGAATTACTTAAACAAGGAATACTTCCATACTACATTTCTTGAAGTGCTCAGTCCTAGAAGCATGCAAAAGGAATAAACCAATGGAAAGCACTGCACCGTATCAGAACTCTGAAAAGCTGAATAATCGTTCATACGAGGAAACGTAAATTCCAAGGACTGCAACAAGACAAGCCAACGACCACAAGTGACTTTCAAAAATAAGCCTATCTCTTCAACGGGCAGATTTTTGAAAGATCACTATAAAAGGCTGAGAAATCACTCTGAGAGAATGTTACCAACCGACCTGAACCACGAACATTCAAGCTAACATTTGAACTGTAACCAAGAATACTCTCAAGTCATTCAAGATCAATCCTCAAGCCTACATTACGAAGAAAATCAATCCAACACTCACCTATGAAGGAAAGACAATTTCAATCAGTTGAAGAGGAAAAATTTGAAGAATCAAGGGGTCTACATTCCACGAAGGATTGTAGAAAGGTTCAAGGTCGAACCAGGCTTAAGCTATTTGGAGGGCTTCGTGATCAAATCCAAGGAACTTAAGCAAGTGGGTTGTAGTAGCAAGCGCAATTTTGCCTGTGAAGAAGAAGCCGAGTCGCACGTGAAGCCATTTGTGTGACCAAGGCATCTCTAGATCGAGTCCCAAAGGATCAAGTCGTTTTGTGATCAAGACTTGTATCGGACTATTAACCACTCGTATATTGATCAATACTTAGTGGATTCCTCCGGGGAGTTGGAGAAGAGAGGAGTAGAAGAATTACCCCATCTTGAACCTCTATAAAAACTTATTGTGTCATTTACATTTCAACACTTTAATTTATGCATCTTATTTTTATATTCACGATAAATTTGCTATCCAATTTTTAAAACCAAGTATTTTAACCAAATTCAAGGGTGTTAAGTCTTCCATGAAAAATATATCAGTCAAGTTAAGTCTTTAGTCAAAACAACGAGTTATTCTATCAACACGGCTCGTTCGAGTGCGTTGAGTGACTAACTCTTTGATTAACTAACTTAGTCATCCATCAAGGACTCAAATTTGTGAAGTATTAACTCGAACATTTTTAAAAGGACTAAATCGAAAAGTTGGTAAGGTTTATTCAACCCCCTTCTAAACCTTACACTCACACCCCTTGGGACCTACAAGTGGTAAGCGGTTGGTTCATTGAGCCTTCGTGATCGGTTTCTTGAACTAGATCTCCAAATTTTTCAAAGCTTGTTTTAGTACTCAATCTTTCAAAACTCTTTTATTCAGCAAAGTTATTATCATGGAAGCAAATTTGACACGCATCCCTATGTTCACAATTGAAGAATTTGATGATTGAAAATTCGTATGCAGGTCATCTATCAGCATTACACGATGAGATGTGGATAGTGATAGAGGATGGACCACTCCAAATCTTAAAAATGAACACAGCTGCAAGGAGAGCTGCAGCCGAAGGAGAAGAAGATGTTGCTCCCAGACCAGCGATGGTTGAAAAACCAAGAGTTGAATGGACAAATGATGACAGGAAAAGATATAACTTGGACAATGTGGCCAAGGACATTCTTTACAAAACTTTAGACAAAGCCATGTTCAATAAAGTCAAATCATGCAAAACGGCAAAAGAAATCTGGGACAAACTAACCTTGATTTGCGAAGGATCAGAGCAAATCAAAGAAAATAAACTATCTGTGGTTGTACAAAAATTTGAAAACTTTAAGATGCTTGCAGGAGAAACATTGGATCAGCTGGATGCTCGGTTCACGGAAATTACCAATGAACTGTCTGCACTTGGAAAGGAATATACACAGAAGGAAATGTGTATGAAGATTCTAAGAAGTCTCCCAACTGAGTGGGATTTGAAAGTCATGGCCATGAGACATTTCATGGACCTATCAAAAACATCCAACCATGAGCTATTCTCGGATCTCAAAGCCTACGAATTTGGTGAGAAGAAAAGATCAAGAAGAGAGGCAGTTGTGCCAAAAAGCAATTTGCTCTAATTGTCAAAGATGGCAAAAAGAGTCGAGGTCAAAGAGGTCATTGACCAAGAGGAGATCGTGACCGATGGTTAAAGGTTCAACAAGTTCTTCAATAAGAACTACAAAAGAAGCAAAGGTGAATCCTCCAGAAGACACTCAGCTCCCTCCAAGTCAAGGGAAGACAGACCACCCAAGAGAGCAGGGCATCAAAAAGTTGAATATCAAAGAGCTGACAATCCAAGGATGGAAAGAACTGATCAAAAAGTTGAAAATCTATGATGGAACTATAGGCAACCTAGTCACTATGCCATTGAATGCCCATATCCTGTAGTCAACAAATACAGGAATGAAGAGGAAAGAAAAGTCTTCAGGGAAAGAAGACAGGAAAAGAGAAGGGCAATGTTGGTGCAGACATCGCCGATCTGATCAAGTCAAAAGACACAAAGCAGACTCGGAGAGTAGTGAAGCGACTACTCAAGTGACTCACGATGAAGAAGCCTTGATCCGTCTAATGGCTAAGGAACAAAACCAACTCCGACCAAGAAGATGAGGTACACTCTAACTCATCACACTCGGATACTAGTGATAGTGACGACACACATTTCATCACCCAACGATCTTTATGATTCATTAGGCAAAATGATGAAAGATTTTGAACACATTAAATCCTCACACACACTACTAAATGAGGAGAACAACCTACTTAAGAGCCAAAACTCACAGCTGACTAAGGAGCTGAGTACTCTAAGTCAAATAGCTGATGAGAATAAAAGTCTAAAGGCTGAAAATGCTAAGCTAATAGCAGAGATAGATGTTATAGAAAAGAGGGAGAATGATCTAAAAAATGTGATTGCCTCATTCACTAAGGCATCTAAATCATTGGATGATCTTATTATGAGTCAAAGAGAATGTGGAGACAAAACAGGCTTAGGATTCAATTCCTCAATGCTATGTCAAGCTCCAAAAGTGATTTTGGAAAAAGGATCTTCAAGTAATGAAGTATCTCTAAAATCCAAAACTCCAAATGGTGCACACACATTTATTCCAAAAGCACATACACAAGCAAATTGGCCTTGGTTATAAAGGAAAAGGAAAACAGCCAGTTGAGTATGCTGAGAAGACAGCTGAGAAGAAATCTAGCCGAGTCCTCAAAGCCAAAATCCAAACAGAGATACTCTGAAGAAAAAAAAGAGCTACCAAAACCCTTAAGCTCTATAAAAGAAACACATATGATGGGAATGGTAGAAAATACCCAAGCCAAGCTGATTGGAACAATGTGAACTAGCAAAGACCTATGGAATATCTAAGTGGCAAAGGCCAGAACTCAACAAAGGCCATTCCAAAGGCATAAGAGCTTTCATCACTCATATGCACCCAAGCACTACACTCGGAGATATCACAACTACCCAAAGAAGGCAATTGCTAAAACACATACACAAGCATACGACAAAAGAGACAAAGTTGTATGAACCTAGAACCCCCAAGCAATTTGCCAAAATTAATTATGATTATGGCGATAGATGGCAACCCCTTAGAGTCAAATCATTTGGCTATAGGTTGGTTGGATCATCTTACAATACTAACCCCTCGGGACCGGCACAAGTATGGGTACCTAAAACCTAATTTCCTTGATTGCAGGTTCAAGGAGCAGCTGAGTGCCAAGGAACCTGGTACATGGATAGTGGTTGTTCCAGACACATGACAGAAACAAGAAAAATCTATCAAAATTCAAGGAAGTCAGAGGTGCAAAAGTCATATTTGGAGGGAATGAAGCTCCAGGAGAAATAAGAGGCATTGGATCTATCAAGAAAAATGGATTAGAAATCACAGATGTTGCATATGTTGAAGGACTCAATTTCAACTTGCTAAGCATAAGTCAACTCTGTGACAAAGGCTACAATGTTGGATTCAATATGGGTGTATGTCAAATCAAGGATGCTGAAACTAATGAAATAGTATTGCAAGGATGCAGACAGAAGAACATGTATGTGGTGGATTGGTCAACTGCAACACCAAGCACTTGTCTGCTAGCAAAGAGCACAGCTGAATCAAGTTGGCTGTGGCACAAGAAGCTGAGTCACCTGAACTTCAAAACAATTAACAAACTTGCTAGGAGTAATCTTGTAGAAGGACTTCCAGACTCAGTATACAAGAAGGAGAGTATATGTGATGCATGCCAGATGGGAAAGCAAATCAAATCATCATTCAAAGAAAAGACATGTCCATCTTCAACAAGAATATTGCACCTGCTACATATGGATCTGTTTGGTCCAGTGGAACCAGCTAGCATAAGTGGGAAGAAATACACCTTGGTGGTAGTAGATGACTACTCAAGATATACATGGACAATATTCATGTGTAAAAAGAAAGAAACTCTGCGAAACTACCACGGTGATGAAGAGAATACAAAACGAGAAGAGTCAAACCATTATCAAAATAAGATCGATGGACAGAGGAACCGAGTTTGTCAATGGTATAATAACTCGATCTTGTATTGAAAATGGTATTGGTCATGAATTATCTGCAAAGCAAGGACTCCACAAAAAATGGAGTTGCGAGAAAGAAGGAATAGAACTCTCAAAGAAGAAAGGACCATGTTAGTCAAGCAGGTCGCTAAAAGATTTTGGGTCAAGCAATAAACACAACATGCTATACTCAAAATAGATGCATGATAAACAGACAGCTGACAAAGACGCCCTATGAGATTTGGACAGGGAGAAAGCCAAATGTGGCATACTTCAAAATATTTGGATGCAAATGCTTCATCCATAACAATGGCAAAGATAATTTAAAGGGTTTTGATGCTAAAGCTGATGAAGGTATCTTCTTAGGATACTCAGCTGAAAGCAAAGCCTACAGAGTGCTCAACAAGAGGACAATGGTTACAGAAGAATCCATCCATGTGGTGTTTGATGAACCAAATGTAAATGGAGAAGACATTGAAGAATCAGCTGATAAGCTAAATCAACCAACCATGCAGAAGAGTCCCTATGTTGAAGTTGAAGCTGGAATTATCAATCCAGATGAAGATGAGATAGTTGAGTCTCAAAGACAGCTGGAAAATCTGCAGCTAAGTGATGATGAGAGAGCTGATCAAAATAACACAACTGCAAGACGACTAAATCCAGCTAACTTACTCCAACCTGATGTAAGATGGCTGAGAGATCATCCACCAGAACTAATCATTGGAGATGTAAGAGAAGGTGTAAAAACTAGATCCAGAACTTAACAAGAAGCAATGTTCACTTGCTTCATCTCACAGATAGAACCAAAAGATGTGTCACAAGCATTGGATGACACACATTGGATTCAAGCCATGCAAGAAGAGCTAAATCAGTTTGAAAGGAACAAAGTGTGGGAATTGGTTCAAAGACCTACCTATCAAAATGTTATTGGCACTAAATGGGTGTTCAGAAACAAGATGAATGAGGAAGGCTATGTGGTGAGAACAAAGCAAGATTGGTAGCCAAAGGGTATTGTCAAGAAGAAGGAATAGATTTTGATGAAACTTTTGCCCCTGTGGCAAGATTGGAAGCCATAAGGATGTTTCTTGCTTATGCAGCTCTCAAGAACTTTATTGTATATCAAATGGATGTAAAGAGTGCATTTCTTAATGGTTTATAGGAAGAAGAAGTATATGTTGAACAACCTCCAGGATTTGAGCGAAGACTCTTGGAGACAAGGTATACAAACTCAAGAAAGCTTTATATGGATTGAAACAGGCACCCAGAGCATGGTATGATACATTATCACAATTCCTAACTAAGAACGGATTCACAAAAGGCAAAGTGGATATAACACTCTTCAGAATTCAAGATGGGAAGAGTATACTACTTGTTCAAATATATGTGGATGACATCATCTTTGGATCCACAAATAAAGAGTTGTGTGATAAATTCTCAAATCTCATGCAAAGCAAATTCGAAATGAGCATGATGGGAGAGCTGACATTCTTCCTTGGACTCCAAGTGAAATAGTTGAAGGATGGAACTTTCATAAGTCGGACAAAATACACAGAGATTTAATGAAAAATTTGGTATGGAAGAGAAGTCTTCGTGAAAATACCAATGAATACATCGATCAAAATGGACATGGATGCGGATGGCAAGCCTGTAGATCAAACAAGATACTGAGCACTTATTGGATCATTACTCTATCTCACAAAGCGGGCGGACATCACCTTTGATGTAGGTGTATGTGCAAGATTTCAATCTGCTCCAAAAGAAAGCCACATTGGGCAGCCAAGAGGATCTTGAGATATTTGAAAGGAAGCCAAGAAGTTGGCTTGTGGTATCCTAAGGAAGGTGGATTCAAGCTAATTGGTTATTCGGACTCGACTATCTTTGGATGTAGATTTGACAGAAAAGCACCTCAGGCACATGTCAAATGCTTGGAAATAGGCTAATTTCTGGTTTAGCAAGAAGCAAAATTCAATAGCCACCTCTGGTGAAGCAGAATACATAGGCTGGGGCAAAATTGTGCAGCCCAAGTCTTATGGATGAGACAAGAATGAGAGACTATGAGGTTGAAGAAAAGGAAATTCCAATTATGTGTGATAACACAAGTGCAATTGCAATCACTCAAAATCCTGTGTTGCACTCAAGAACAAAGCACATCAATGTCGATATCACTTCATAAGAGACCATGTTGAAAAAGAAGGACATCACCTTGGAATATATCTCAACCGATAAGCGGTTAGGTGACATATTCACAAAACCATTATGTGAATCAAGATTTGAAGAACTCAAGCATGAGTTAGGGTTAATTGAGTGAGTTAACACTCGGAAGACTCAAAGAAACGAGATGAAACACGAAAAAGAGGAAAAAAGTGAATCTTAATTCAAACTAAGTGAATCACCAGATCGGAAAGTCGGTGATCGAATTAGTCGACAAATTGAGTCACAAGGAGAGAAGTGAGAAGAAGGATTGAATCGGCTAAGGAGTAAGTTTGAGTTATTTATGAGCAAAGTGACAAAAACGCGGTCGTTTTTACTAAGCGGTAATGTTTTGAAGAATGACGTCAACATAATTATGACGTGTACAGTCAAAAGCTGCACACCAAGCTTATGATTGGATATAAATGCTGCCGCATTAAATGCGAGAACTTAAATGCTAATCGGCGTGCAAGATCTAAGCCGTTGATTTTGATCAAATTTCAAAAACCATCCGCACGTCCTTTCATAAACCATACTTATACCATTTCGTCTGATTTTCTCTCACTTTACCAAAATTGTTCATCTCTCTCAAGGCAAAAGAAAGAAACTTTCTCTCAAATCCCTACAACTCCTCAAGATCATTTTCTAAGATTTGTTCGGTAAAACACTGAGAAATGGCACCTACTCATGATTTCGTCAAGCTAGGAAAGCAAATCCACACTGGTCTACTGTGGATTTCGATGGTATGGTTAAACAGGGGTCCGACGACACCCTCGTGAAGAAGATTGCTGAGAAATTGGAAACGTCTGGGCTGAAGCCATTTTTGACGATGGAGTTCTCAATGACCTACGTAGAAGAGGTCGCACAGTTCTACGTGAATGTTGAGGTTCACGATGAGGGCATCAAGTCCTCTGTTCATGGTAAGGAGTTCACCATCACTGCCAAGGATTTGGCAGAACACTGCTTGTTGCCGGTGGAAGGAGTGCCGGAGATTCATGAGACTGAGGTTGACCGACGTTGCTTGCTTGGAAGGAAGTAGCCAAGTCCGATTGTCTTTGCGAAAGTGGTCTACACTACTAACAAGTACATTGAAGGAGGACTACCACAAATTACTGGACATTATTGCCAAATGCATAGACATTAAATTTGGCAGCTTTGACCAGTTGTATAAAGCTAAGTTGATCGTAATGGTTGTGATCATTGAAGAAAAGAAGGTGAATTGGGCTGAGTTTGTATACGAGACTCGCGAATATTGGGAACAAATCCTTCAAGGAGGATGGCACGTTTGGAGGTTCCTCGGGATACGGCCTGGTGATTGGCGGATGATGGAAATAAAAGGGGTACCTCTTCGGCATGGAAAGGCATTCCATGTTAACAAGAGGATGTTTCGATCAAACCTCTCTGGCGCAGAAGAGAGCTTACGCCAAGAGGGCGTCACGAGTGAGGGGAATCGGTGACTGAAGATTCATTGCCTCCTCACCTCCCAAAGAACTCTTTGCTAAAAAAAAGCGATGCCCCTGCAAAGAAAGAAAAAGAAATCCCGCACCCCCGCAGCCGTGTCTCTGCCCCTGCTGCCATGATGGAGAAGGAACCATTAATCCCTTCTCCGGTGATCAAGAAGAAGAGGATCGCCACAACAAGGAAGCGGCTGCCTCTAAGACAAGCTGCGAAGGCATTTACCTTCAACGAACGGAGGAAGTGGAACCAGATGTTCCTCTAGTAAAAACAAAAAAAGAAGAAGAAGAATTTCCAAGCTCTCCGAGCTTGAGAAGAAGGCCGAGTCGCCACTCAACTGGAAAAGATACCCGAGAGGCTGGACAAGTAGAGTCTCGGAAGTTATCGATGAAACGGCTAAGTCTGCTGCCGAGGCCGATCAGCGAGAGGCAACTCAAGACCCATTGTTGTAGACAGAGCAGTGAGAAACAAGGAATAGCCGAGACAACCGAATCACCTATTGATAGGGTTGTGTTTGCCCGTAACGGAGGCTATCAAGATGTCGAAACAAAGTTTGCTACCCTCAATCCCTGAGCTCGAGGGATAGCAGGGAGATGTGACAGGGATAATGATGTGATGATCCTATCCCCACCATACCCGGACATTCAAAATCGTCTGCGAGAATGGAGGAAATGGAAGTTTCGAGTCGATCCAGGAACAATTCCAAAGACGGAATTCATTGAAGAAGAAGACGAATCGATGAACTTCCTTGGATTGACCAATGTGGTGCAAGCTCTTGATGAAGAAATTTTTTGGACATTCTAAATATCTTTAAAGAGAAGGAAAAAGAAAGATTGGCGAGAAGAAGGCTGAGGCACATGAGAAGGCCAAAGATCGCCGCCCCTCACCTGGCACCACGAGAACATACACATCCTCACCTCGACATTCTATCGAGAAAGTGATGAGGATCACGGACCCTGTTCTTTGCCACGAAGGGTTGCAAATGCAGCAAGCAATGCAGAATCGAGAATCCTACATGAGCAAAGAATGATGGAGGGACCGGGGAGTCATCCAAATCACAATGGAGATAGATCCTATGGGAGTGGAAAAAGCATATTGCCCTTTGTTGTCGTTGCCACCACTTCCCACTCATTCGGAGGAAGGTGTTAAGGAAATGGCGATGAAACGGGATTGTGGGGACCCCGGTCGAGCCAACCCCTAATGAAGGTGTCTTACCACCTTCCCCAACGGCTGAATACTCAATGGGACAGTGAGTCCGGAGACAAGTGACCCCATTCCAAGTCACTCGGTGGTGTGCCACCGAGGGGAAACTCCCTCCACTGCAGCAAGGTTGGAGGATGTCGCGGTGACTCCACAATGCATCTCGGAGGCGAAGTGGAGAAGGAACAACAGATGAATACACAAAGGTTGTCATTGCGAGGCTCGGCAGTTGAGACTATCACCGAGGTGCCAATCGCTCCTGTGCCAATGACACTACTAATGCAATCGAGGCACGAAGGAAGGGCGCCCGGGAGTTAACACTGGGCAATGAAAGTGCAATCCATGGAGTTGAGACTCCAATGGATGCCACTCGAAAGACCCCAAGACAGTGAACCGACATCGTCGAAGGGACATCCAGCCTCACTGCGATTGAGATGCGAGGAGGTAATGAAGGCCAACGGGAGGTTGAGACTTCCGGGGTAAAGAGACTGAAGCACAGAACATCCCTCCTGCTATCATTGATCCATCATAAAAGGAGATAAGTGCTCTTCACGATTCCCAGGATAATCCTGATCTAACTTTTCCGGGATATGAAGGTGAAGATGAAGCTGAGTCATCCCCTATTGCGAGATCCAAAAGACTCAAAGGTGAGGATGTTCCAACCACGAATAAGTCTGACCTCAAGACTACTCGACAAACGTTCAACTTTGATGATGAGCCACCCATGGAAATCTCATCATCGTCCGATGACGCTTCTGATATGGCCGAGGACCAGTCAACTCATTTGGAAAAACCAGCTGAGACTGACGAAGCTGTTAAGACAGTGAGGCTCGGCAAAGGCTGGGTCGACTTCTCACAGACCACGGTGAAACAGAGAGTCCATCGCGCAGCTCCCGAGTGCAAGGTTCGACTCCATGGGGACTTCACGAGCACTAATTATCATTGAAGCAGATTCAGTTGCCGTGATGATCCTTTTGTAGAATCATTTCCCTTCTCTCTGGAGGTACGACCTCCCGAAGAATCGCCTAGAGATCGCGAGCGCCCATGCACGATCCTGTTATTCCATCGACACCATTGTTCCAGACTATGACTTTGACGTTGCTTGGCCTTCACCAAAGGTGAGGTGAAGTTAAGTTCGGGGAAGTCTTCAAAGCCTTATTTTTGAGATTGAAAAGATGGAGAGGCACCAGGCCTCTTTGGACATGAGGTGGATAATGAGACGCCAACCTTACCGTTGATTTGCGAGGCATAATAGTCGAGGATCCGGGAATGGTGGCAACAACAAGCAGACAATGCGTGTTGAACAAACTCGATATTTCAGGACATTGTTCAACAAGTTGCTAGTCTCAAGGGCCGAGAATCCGATGCAAAGACAAAATTGCAAGAGCACATCGAACAAATGCATGAATCTCACACCTCGAGATAAAGCTGCTGCGTGAACATAATAAGAACGAGCTCTGCGCGTGGAAGAGAACATGGATCGAAAATTCGAGTCTTCTCATGGTGAGATGAAGTTGGTAGCTTTGAATCCAATGCCACCCGCTACGAGTTCCGTGCAAAGATACTCATGAGGTCAATTGTAGAACTCGGCCATCACAGACTAGACTTCTTGCTTGCTAGCTTGTTTCGTGGTTTCCTCTCTCCTTTGATGATGCCAAAAAGGGGGAAGAGGAATACCTAAAAGGCGCGAAGGGATCTAAAAGCGAGAAGGAGGATCATTTGTGAAGGGAAAGACAATCGAGGAAGTAATAAGAGAGAAGAAAGGAAAATCTGTTGAGGGGGAAGGTTCGAAAGATGTGACCTTGATGATTGCTAAAACCCTCCAACAAGGTCTTTTCTGGTGATATCATCAACAAACTCCCGGTGACTCGCCACTCCAACACTGCAGTACCTATGGGTTTGAAAAGAGAAAGCGATTGAAGCGAGGATGAAGGAAGTGGAAGGAAAGATGAATGCCCGAGTTATGGATATTCTAAAACAACATGGAGGCATTCCAATGACAGAGACACCTATGCCATTTCAGATGTCGTAACCGAGCCAAGATTTGTTGATGAATTCAAGACGCTTGCATCCGAAGGTTACTTCGCAAACATGTCCATGGCTCAAGCACAGGATTTATCTTGGGAAAAGGGTCTCAAACTATGTGAAGAAGGCGACAGCGTGCAGACTCTTTGCGATCACTCTCGGGTCACTCGATAGTCACTAGTGGGAAAAAAAGACCCCAAGACAATACACGCCCACGAGGCGAGAGGAAGAAGCAATGGTGGAGGAAGAGGTTTCGGACCAGATCTCTCGCCCAAAAACATTGAGTACATAGATCCGGGAAAGAAAGGAGGGATCTATTAGGTCGATTTGTGAAATAGCCAACCTGCAAGTGGCTAAGAATAATCTTGAGTATGTGAAGAGAATTGAAGAGGAAAATAAGAGACAAACTCAGCTATGGGAGGAAAGAAACAAGAAAGCGAGAAGAGATGAAGCATTTGCCGGAAGGCGTATGAGAAAAAGAAGGCAACTGAAGATGAGAAGAAGAGAAAGAGGTCAGAAGATGACAGAGCTGAAGGAGATGAAAGAAGGAGGCAGCGAAGGAGATGAAGTGTTGTTGTCCACTCCTTCATGTATTTTACTTTGTAAATACACTCTATGTAAGTCTTCTGTACATCGAATAAAATTGTACAATTCTATACTTGTGTAGATATAGAACAACATGGTTACTTTAAGTTCCATTTAAGCTCTGATACATTTTCTTTTGGTTCAAGCTCTGATACACTTTGTAAACAGCTATGTAAAGACAAGAATGTTATGATCAATAAAAGATCAATTCTAAGCATACATTCTGTGATTCTACATTTGTCTGTATGTATCTTTGCTGTTTAATTATTGTATGAATGTTTTAAGTTTTGGCATCATCAAAAAGGGGGAAATTGTTGGGAAATTATTTTGTAGATTTTGATGAATGCCATGTGAAACTTAGAATAGGGAGTTGGCACCCCATTCTTGTTATAAATTGCATTGTAATAGATAGGGCTGGTAGAGAGTGAGTCAAGTGCTATGCCTGAACATGCAAGAAGACAAATTGGAGACTAAAAGGAAGACTGCGTGAGGCGGTGAGTAAGTAATAAAGAGAAGACAGGAACTCGACTGAAGGTGCAGCTAAGATGCAGCTGAGTGAAGTACCAATCAAGTCAACTCAAGATAGCCAAGTCTCAAGTTGAAGTGACAGAAGAGTCATCCAATGATTGGAAGCTGACTCTAAGTCACCTGGGGAAGGCAAGGAATGCAGTCAAGTCGAGATAATCGAAAGAGATCCGTTTACGTAAATCAAGAGAATTACTTAAACAAGTAATACTTCCATACTACCTTTCTTGAAGTGCTCGATCCCGAGAAGCATGCAAAAGGAATAAACCAATGGGAAGCACTGCACCGTGTCAGAACTCTGAAAAGCTGAAGAATCGTTCATACGAGGAACCGTAAATTCCAAGGACTGCAATAAGACAAGCCAACGACCATAAGTGACTTTCAAAAATAAGCTTATCTCTTCAACGGGCAGATTTTTGAAAGATCACTATAAAAGGCTGAGGAATCACTCTGAGAGAATGTTACCAACCGACCTGAACCACGAACATTCAAGCTAACATTTGAACTGTAACCAAGAATACTCTCAAGTCATTCAAGATCAATCCTCAAGCCTACATTACGAAGAAAATCAATCCAACACTCACCTGTGAAGGAAAGACAACTTCAATCAGTTGAAGAGGAAACATTTGAAGAATCAAGGGGTCTACATTCCACGAAGGATTGTAGAAAGGTTCAAGACCGAACCAGGCTTAAGCTATTTGGAGGGCTTCGTGATCAAATCCAAGGAACTTAAGCAAGTGGGTTGTAGTAGCAAGCAAAGCCGCCCCAGTGAAGAAGTTTCGAGTCGCACGAGAAGCCTTTGTGTGACCAAGGCATCTCGGATCGAGTCCCAAGGATCAAGTCATTTGTGTGATCAAGACTTGTATTTGGACTATTAACCACTCGTATATTGATCAATACTTAGTAGATTCCTCCAGGAGTTGGAGAAGAGAGGAGTAGAAGAATTACCCCATCTTCGAACCTCTATAAAAACTTATGTGTCATTTACATTTCAAGACTTTAATTTCGCATCTTATTTTTATATCTCTTGATAAATTTTCTATCCAATTGATAATCAACTCGAGTGCTAAAACCAAGTATTAAAACAAACTTAACCAAATTCAAGGGTGTTAAGTCTTCCAATGAAAAACATATCACATCCAAGTCAAGTTAAGTCTTTAGTCAAAACAGTGAGTTATTCTATCAACAAAATCAGTCGTTGAGTGACTAACTCCGATTAACTAACTTAGTTGTCCATCAAGGACTCAAATTTGTGAAGTATTAACTCACGAACATTTTTAAAAGGACTAAATCGAAAAGTTGGTAAGGTTTATTCAACCCCCCTTCTAAACCTTACACTCACACCCCTTGGGACCTACAAAAACAAAATCATCAAAATCGTGATAAAACCATTTATCAAACAATCTCCCCCTTTTTGATGATTACAAACCAACACAATTTAACGAAGTCGATTTTGAAAACAAAACAATTTTACAGGTAAAAAAGATCTATCCGTTGAGAGCGACAACATTCCACACAACATAAACACAAGGATGGGAGTATAGATTTTCAAAAACATTTATGCAAAAGCTCCCCCTATCAACATGCACAACAAGAGTAATATAGAAGCAATCAACCAAAAGCTAGAAGCTCAGCTTTTACAACTTGAGCTTAAGTATCAAGAGCTTATAAGCTCCCCCTGTCAACAAAACATCATTAATCATGAAATAAGTCCATAATACAACAATTAATCCACAACTTATGGCTTTAAGGAAACATAGCTTATAGCTTCTTTCTCAAGCTTATTTTAGCTTTTATGAGCTAATGAGCTTATAACATGTTTCTCCCCCTTTGGAATCATCAAAAATAATGTTAGCATGATAAAAGTATCATATATCCATATCAAAGTGCGCAATGTAACCGATTTATCGAGTTATTTGAACATTGAAGCTTATAAACCAAATAGGAGGGAAAAGTCGATCAAATGACTTGTAGAAGCTTATGAAAACTCATTTGATTTACAAAACATGATCTCTATAAATATATAAGACATTTGAAATCTAGAGAATCATGTAGGTGATGAATTTTTCATTGAAACGTTTTATCGAACACTTGGCGGGCGTCAAAAATAGAAAAGGATATATATGGCCCTTGTAAATGTAATCAAGCCAAGTTTTTCATCACCAAAAGCAATTTTACAAATATCATTCATCAATAATCATCATTCACAACACAATTTTGCAAGAATTCCAACAAAAAACAATACATAAGCATTTTCTCAAGGGTTCCACCCAATTGAGATAAGGGAGTAGAATTCTTACCATTTAATCGGTGAGGATGAGTAACAATGATGATAAACGAGCAATATAATCCCCAAAATATGTAATGTATGCAACAAAACTCATTTGAAGTGAATTGTGTGTGAAAGTTGCAAAGGGGTCGAAATATAGAAGAACAACGCCAAAATGGCTAAGTCTGGGAAACAGAATGAATTTAACCATAAAACTGTTAGATAAATGTTTTTATCATGATTTTGATGATTTTATTAAAATGAGTTTTTATACCAAAACAATGTCTCTAAATGTTGTCCCAATACCTCCGATCGATCTAAAATGTTTTTACTATTTTTCGGAGTATTTCTTGGGGGTTTATTTTCGATTTAAAATTGGACAACACTTTTGTTTGAGGCTCGAAGTGGCCCCTATAGGGCAAACACTGAGTTGAGTTTTGAAACAGAAAATGGGACAAGAAAAAAAAAGAGGCGATGTCGACCAGGTGGGCGCCGTGTGAGATCGGCCAGGGATTGCACTGCAAGTTGGATTTTTGTTCCAGACTTCTCATTTAAAAACGTCAAGGGCAAGGTCATGGCGATGGAGGCCCACCCCCTTCGACCGGTCCCCCTGTGTAAAAATTCGCGAGAATTCAATTTCAATCTTATCTCTCGCGAAGTCGTTATGTTTGACAAAGAAACTATCCGCTATGCGTTTTGATTTGACTTTTCCTATTTTGTGGGATTGATTTCTAAAGCTATATTGATGATTTTAAATGGTTTCTTTTGCAGCAAATCACTCCCCAAGGAGGAGCCAATGTGAAATCAAAGCCAAGACCTCTCCTATAAATAGAGGCTTCATTCAAGCAACAAGAGACAACACTATATAAAGCAAAGAGCAAACAAAGCAAACACTTTCATATATCTTGTTGTATTAGCCTTAGCACTTTCACTTGCACATATTTGAGGTCTAGGCTTTCAATTCTTGATTACACTTGCACTCATATTGTATCAATCATTATTGAGTTGTAATCTTGATTTTGGTCATCATTCAACACAAGACATCCTTGTGAGTATTCTTGTGGTAAGAATACACTTGGGTGATCTAGGTGATAGGTGTTTGAAGGTTGTGGTAATCTTCAAAGGTGTTTAAGAGGTTGTGGTAATCCTCAAGGTGTTGTAAGAGGATTGTGGTAATCCTCAAGGTGGTGTAAGAGGATTGTGGTAATCCTCAAAGTGGTGAAGGAGGGTTGTGGTAATCCTCAAGGTGTTGTATTAATTTTTGGTAAATTAATAAAATCTTTTTTTTTTTTGAAATCCATCCAGGATATCTTTGGGGTGGTAGAGGATTAGGCCTAGGTGGGTTGAACCTCTTTAAATGCCAGTGTTGTTTTATTTCGCATTTACGTTCTCGTCTTTGGTTGATTATTCGAAAAAGAGGGCAAAATCTGAAAAAACCGAGATAATCTATTCACCACCCTCTAGAACTTGGACTAACAAGTGGTATCGAGCCAAACTCTTTGGCTAGCTCGTTCGAGTAAAGAGGAAAGATCCATGGCTACGAATGACGCTTATCTCACCACGGCGCCTCCACCAACAAGCCACCATTGTTCGACGCCAACAACTACGCATTTTGGAAAGAGATGAGTGCTTTCTACAAGTGCGGATTTAACATATGGAATGTGGTTATTGAAGGAGTTGATCAACCAACGAAAAAATGGAGGATGGCACCTCGACTCCTAAACCTTTCAAGGAGTTCGATGAAAATGATAAGAAGGCTTTCTCTAAACGGTAAGGCCTTAAATATTTTGCATTGCTCACTTACCGCCAAAGTACAATCGCATACGAGGCATAAGGTCGGCACATGAGGTTTGGGAAAAATTGGAGACTATATATGAAGGGACAAAGAAGGTCAATTTAGAAAGACCATGCTTGTTAAAGACTTTGAAAACTTTAACATGTATGATGGTGAAAGCATCTCAAGATGGTGGAAAGGCTTGACAACATTGTCAATCCTCTTGTGGCCCTCGGTAAAGTCATCTCCGAGAAGAAGACAAAGTGACTAAGGTATTGAATGCTCTTCCGGCTCATGGTCCGAAAAAGGTGACGGCAATCACGGAAGCACAAAATCTTGAGACACTCAAGTTTGACGAGCTCATCGGGAACCTCCTCATCTATGAAGTCTATCTCAAGGAGAGGAAAAATACCAAACCAACCATCAATCAAGCACGCAAAATATTCCTAAAGGTCTTGCTTCCTCTTCTAATAATGCATACTATGATAATGATGATGATGATGAGGAGACGGCCGCACTTGTTCGAAAATTTGCAAAATTTGTGAATAAGAATAAAGCAAGAAAACCAAGAGATAATGCTTGCTTTAAATGCGGAAACCCGGGCACTTCATTAAATTGCCCAAAGCTCGATGAAGAGGAGCAAAAGAAAAGGAAGCCTTTTACAAAAAAGAAGGCTCTAAATGCGGAAGTCAAAACATGGGATGAACTACTCGAAACAACCGATGAGGAAGGAGAAACCGAACACGGTCTCATGGCTATAAACGTGAAAACAATGAGGTACACTCAAATTCTTCTACTTCCTCCATAGTTGACGACTTGCAATGTGATTTTGATGAATTGCAAATTGAGTTTCAAAATTTAATCGTTAAATACAAAAATTTGAAAAAGGAGCATAAGGAGATTAAGGTTGAAAAGGAAAAATTATTTACCTCTTATGAATCTTTAGACAAAGCTCATGCTCTTACTCTTACTAGAATTCATTCTCTTGAAACCGAAAAGGAATCGCTCACAAAAAATATTGAATGTTTGAAAAATGACGTGCATCGTTTCAACATAATACGGATAAAGTCACAAAAATTTTAGATGCACAAAAGGTGAGCATTCCAAATCGGGACTTGGTTATAAGCCATTTCAAAGTGTTTTTAAGAAAAATAACCAAGGTCCGAGCTTTTGTACGTGCCAATAATTATAATACTCCTACTTGTTTTTATTGTGGCAAAGTTGGACATTATGCTAATAATTGCAAATTGAGAAATAGCTCAAGACATGTTTGGAGACCCAAAGGTCTCAAGACTAACCCCATGGACCCCAAAATTATAGGTACCTAAAAGAAATGATTTTGTAGGTAATAGGGGCTATAACAACCATGGAGGATTCGAAATGGCTCGTCGGATGTTCACGCCATATGACCGGGGGAGGAGAGAGCTTTTTACCAACATCAAGCTCCAAGAAAGAGGTATGGTCATGTTCGGCAATGGCAAAGGAAAAATTCTTGGAAATGGAGAAAGTAACTCTTCTTTCTCTCTTTGTAATGTTCTTTTAGTAGAGGGCTTAAGTTTAATTTGATAAGTGTTAGCCAACTTTGTGACTCAAATTATGATGTTTCTTTTAATAAAGAAAAATGCCTTATTCTTAAAAATGGTAATATTATTTGTGAAGCAAATAGAAAAGGCAATCTTTACAAAATTTGTACTAGTGATTTGGTTAGTCAAAATGTTTCTTGTCTTGTCGCCAATAATGATTTAACGAGTTTATGGCAGAGGAAAGGCGACTCGGACATGTTGGATACAAGAATTTGAAAAATATTTACAAAAACCAACATGTAAAAGGACTACCCAAATTGAATTTTGAAAATCTTGGCTTATGTGACACTTGTCAAAAGAACAAATTAGTTAAGAGTAGTTTTAAGCCCAAAAATGAAATTTCCACTACCAAACCTCTACAATTGCTTCACCTTGATTTGTATGGGGATATTCAAGCTAGTCTAAGTGGAAAACATTACACTTTTGTTATAGTCGATGATTATTCGAGATATACTTGGGCTCTTTTTCTTACCAATAAAAACGATGCCGTTAATGAGTTTGTTAAAGACTTATTGAGAATGAAAAAGAAGATACTATCAAGTCTATTCACGATCGAGGTGGAGAATTTGACGGTGAATTTAGAGTATTTTGTGAAACCAAAGGATATGCTCATAATTTCTCGGCTCCAAGGACACCTCAACAAAATGGACATTTAACGGAAAAATCGAACATTACAAGAAATGAGTCGATCCATGCTCAATGAATTTTCACTTCAAAGTATTTTTGGGCCGAAGCCGTAAGTACCGCTTGCTATGTCATTAACCGAGTTTATATTCGTCTTATATAAATAAAACTCCATATGAGCTTTGGAAAGGAAGAACTCCAAATATTAGTTATTTCAAAATATTTGGATGTAAGTGCTTTATTTTGAATACTAAGGATCAATTGGACAAACTTGATCCTAAAGTCAAGAAGGTATATTTATGGGGTATTCAACCAAGAGCAAAGCATATCGGGTTTACAACAAGACTAGCATGGTTGTTGAAGAATCTATTCATGTCAAATTTAATGAAGCCTCGGGTGTTGAAAGAATACCCAATGCGATAGTGATGAAGAGGATATTGTTGAACCTATTGTTCAAAGTGATGCTCATAATGATAAACCTTCTATTTCATATGATCAACCTTCAAGTTCAAATGTTCCTCAAGAAGATAGGGTGATACTTGAATCTTCCCGTAGCATTGAAATTTAAGGAGATCACCCAAAAGATCTTATTATTGGTGATCCCCTTGATAAAGTAATGACTCGAAGGAATTTTGAGAAAGCTCTTATATCTCAAAAAGAGCCTAAAAATGCTAAGGAAGCTATTGAGGATGAAGATTGGTTTTTGGAAATGCAAGAGGAGTTGAATCAATTTGAAAGAAATGATGTATGGGAATTAGTACCTTGTCCTCCATCTCAAACAATCATTGGTACAAAATGGGTATTCGGAACAAACTTGATGATCAAGGCAACATTGTTCGAAATAAGGCAAGGTTAGTAGCTCAAGGGTATTGTCAAGAAGAAGGTATTGACTATGATGAAACTTTTGCATAGACGTTTAGAAGCTATTCGTATTTTACTTGCCTATTCTTGTTTCAAAAATTTCAAACTTTACCAAATGGATGTTAAATCCGTTTTCTTAAATGGTATTATTCAAGAAAAGTCTATGTAAAACAACCTCCGGGTTGAAAATTTTTCTAGGCCTAATGATGTTTATAAACTTAAAAAGGCTTTGTATGGTTTAAAACAAGCACCCGTGCATGGTATGATAGACTTAGCTCTTTTCTTTTGCAAAATGGTTTTACAAGAGGTAAAGTTGATACTACACTCTTTGTTTTTGAAAAAGGGCAAGATTGTTTACTTGTGCAAATTTATGTTGATGATATTATCTTTGGTGCTACTAATGAATCTTTGTGCAAGAAATTCTCCAAGTTAATGCAAGGTGAATTCGAGATGAGTATGATGGGGGAGCTAAACTTCTTCCTTGGACTTCAAATTAAGCAATGCCAAGAAGGCATTTATATTTTAATCAAAGTATACAAAAGAACTTTTGAAGAAGTTCGGCATTGAAGAAGGAAGAACAAACTCCTATGGCAACCAATGTCAAAATTGACAAAGATGAAAAAAAGTCGGTTGATGAATCCAAACGAGGTATGATTGGTAGTTTACTTTATTTAACCGCTAGTAGACCGGACATTCTTCATGCCGTAATGTGCTCGTTTTCAAAGCAATCCCAAAGAATCTCATATGAGTGCCGTTAAAAGGATTTTTCGATATTTGAAAGGCACCATTCAATATGGCTTATTTTATCCAAAGAATGAAAATTTTTCTCTTAAAACAAGTGATTTTATCGGAAATATTGATGATCGGAAAAGTACTTAGGATCATGTCAATTTTAAGCGATTGCCTAGTTTCTTGGTTTTCAAAGAACAAAAGCGTGTTTCTCTTTCGAATATATATTTCACCGCATTTTGTTGTACTCAACTTCTTTGGATGAAACAAACCTTAGCGGATTACAAATGCTCTTTTGAAAACGTACCTATCTTTTGTGATAATGTATCCGCTATAAAATTGCTCAAAACCCGGTTCATCATAACCGTATAAACATATTGAGATCGACATCATTTTCAAGGATTGTGTCTCAAAACGAAAAATTGAGATATCTTTTGTACCATCTCAAGATCAATTAGCGGATATTTTCACAAAACCGCTAACCCAGACTTTTGCGTCGATACGAAGGTTAGGCATAATGCATATTGAATGAAATTTATGTTTGTATTTTGCACGTTTTAAAACTTAGGGGCGAAAAATCGGATTTTTGGTTGAAAATTCGGATTTTGGAAAAATTGCAAAACAAATTGAAGAGGTTGAGGGGCAAGCTCGCCCTCAACGTCGACCGGTCGCCCTCAACCAACAACAAAACAAGCCATTTTTGGTTAAAAATCGTTTGTCTTGAGATTAGTCAACTCATTTTGGCCATTTTTCGTCCCCTTTGCCAAATGCACACTATTGTCACTCAAAATTGATTTTCATGCATCCCATTTATATCTTGGACCTTATAGCATGTTTATCATCATCATTGCTCATCTTTTCCGATCAAATGGTAAGAATTTTCCTTACTTTGCTCAATTGGGTTGAACATAGTTTATGGCCTTTTTTTTTATATTACTTGATGAAATTATTTTATGATCATGATGAGCTTAGTTGTTATCTTTGTTTTGTATGATAATTGGTATGATTTGGTGATGAATATTTTTTGGCTTGGATCATTTACAAGGGCTATATACAACTCTTTTTATTTTTCACGCCCACAATGTGTTTGAATGAAATGTTTCAATGAAAATTTCAATACATGATTCTGATAAAAGTCTTCTATACTCTTTGAGATCATGTTTTGGGAAAAAGCGTATGAACTCTTCATGATACATTTCTCCCATTTTTCCTTGGTTTTTAAGCCTAAAATTGCTCTATGGTTGATAAAGCGCACTTTGATATATTTGTATGATGTTTTTATTGTCCTCACATTCTTTTGATGATTCCAAAGGGGAGAAACAGGAAAATTGCTCGTTAGCTCAAAAAGCTAATAAAAGCTCGATAAAGCTATAAGCTATGGCTTGTTTAGGCCATAAGTTGTGAAGAAAACTTAGTCAATGGTTGTTTTATTGGACTTGTTTTAAAATAAGGGGAGCTTCTAGCTCATGAAGTTGTTGTTTATTTTGTAAAAGCTTGTGCTTTAGCTTATACAAACTTCTTATTGATATCTTATGATAATAAAATGTTATTAAACGGAAGTTTACTCTAAAGTAGGAAAATTGTTTTGTTTTCAAAATCGTCCTCTTGTAAATTGTTTTGGTTTGTAATCATCAAAAAGGGGAGTTTGTTAGATAAATGTTTTTATCATGATTTTGATGATTTTATTAAAATGAGTTTTTATCAAAACAATGTCTCTAAATGTTGTCCCAATACCTCCGATCGATCTAAAATGTTTTTACTATTTTTGGAGTATTTCTTGGGGTTTATTTTCGATTTAAAATTGGACAACACTTTTGTTTGCTCGACCGGCCGCCCTATAGGGCAAAAGTTGAGTTTTGAAACGAGAAAATGGGGCGTAAGAGGTGGGCGATCGTGTGTAGTTTTTCATCACCAAAGGGCAATTTTACAAATTCATCAATAAAAATCATCATTCACGGTCCCAAAAGCAATTTTCAATCAAGAACCCATGTTTGATGACATCCAACTATATTGATGATTTTAAATGGTTTCTTTTACAAATCACTCCCCAAGGAGGAGCAATTTGGAAATCAAAGCCAAGACCTCTCCTATAAATAGAGGCTTCATTCAAGCAACAAGAGACAACACTATATACAAGCGAAAAGAGCAAACAAAGCAAACATTTCATATATCTTGTTGTATTAGGATGACTTTCACTTGCACATATTTGAGGTCTAGGCTTTCAATTCTTGATTACACTTGCACTCATATTGTATCAATCATTATTGAGTTGTAATCTTGATTTTGGTCATCATTCAACACAAACATCCTTGTGAGTATTCTTGTGGTAAGAATAATTGGGTGATCTAGGTGAAGGTGTTTGAAGGTTGTGGTAATCTTCAAAGGTGTTGTAAGAGGGTTGTGGTAATCCTCAAGGTGTTGTAAGAGGAAATCCTCAAGGTGGTGTAAAGAGGATTGTGGTAATCCTCAAAGTGGTGAAGGAGGGTTGTGGTAATCCTCAAGGTGTTGTATTAATTTTTGGTAAATTAATAAAATCTTTTTTTTTTTGAAATCCATCCCGGATATACTGGGGTGGTAGAGGATTAGGCCCTAGGTGGGTTGAACCTCTTTAAATCATCGAGTGTTGTTTTATTTCCGCATTTACGTTCTCGTCTTTGGTTGATTATTCGAAAAAGAGGGCAAAATCTGAAAAACCGAGATAATCTATTCACCCCCCCTCTAGATTATCGTAGCCACTTGGACTAACAAAAACCATAGTGGGCGACCGGTCGGGGGTATGGGTGACCGGTCGAGGTGATGGGCGACTGGTTGGCCTCTCCCCAGTCAGGCCACTGGTTCTTTCTGTTTTGAAAAATCCGAAGTTTGAACCAAAAATCCGATTTTTCGCCCCTAAGTTTTAAAAACGTGCAAAATGCAAACGTAGACCTCATTCAATATACATTATGTCATAATCAAGCTCGAAATGAGGTAAAAGACTCGGCGGTAAATGAACAAATGTTCGCGAGTTATATTTGAGACGGACTTAAACACATCTCAATTTTTCGTTTTTAGAAACGCAATCCCTTAGAGAAAGATATCGAATCTCAATATGTTTAGTTCGATTATGACGAACCATATTTTGAGAAATTATAATCACCGGACTTGTTATCCCGGAAAATATGAACGTTTTAAAATTTTGGATATACAAGCCATAAGAAGAAGTGTCTTTCAAATATTTGAAAAATTCTTTTAACGGCACTTTAATGAGATTCGTTGGGATAGTTTTGAAATCGAGCATATAGACATAAGGCATAGAAAATGTCGAGTCTAAAGGAGTAATAAATGAAGATAAACATACCTCGAATTGGTTTGTCACCCGATATGCCTTCCTCAACCTTTGTCAATCTTTACATTGGTAGCCATAGAGGTTGACATGATTCTTCCTTCTTCAATGTGTAACTTCTTCAAAGGTTTTAATGTATACTTTGATTGTGAAATATAACCATCTTCTCGGCATTGTTTAATTGAATTCCAATTAAGAAATATGAGCTCCCTCATTATGCTCATCTCAAGTTCACCTTGCATCAACTTAGAAAAATATCTTGCACAAATATTCATTAGTAGCACTAAAAATATTTTCATAAATTTGCACAAGTAAGTAATCTTGCCCTTTTTTCCAAAATAAGGAGAGTAGATCAACTTTACCTCTTGTAAAATCAATTTGCAAAAAGTAGCTAAGTCTATCAAACCATACACGGGGTGCTTGTTTTAAACATACAAGGCCTTTTTTATAAAAATCATTTGGCCTAAAATTTTCAAACCCCGGTTGTTTTACATAGACTTCTACTTGAATAAAACCATTTAGAAAATTGGATTTAACATCCATTTGGTAAAGCTTGAAATTTTCTTAAAAACAAGAATGGGCAAGTATAATGCGAATAGCTTCTAAATGTGCTACGGGTGCAAATGTATCATCAAAATCAATACCTTCTTCTTGACAATACCATTGAGCTACTAACCTTGCCTTGGTCATTTATCTTGTTCCAAAATACCTAAAATTCCTGCAAAATCTTATCAAGACATCTTGCACAAGAGCATAGTAATATCGAATAATAGAGACATTATAACAAGTAACACATACTATGCTTTCAAACAAATCATCTAGAGTTTCATAAAACATGTAAGTTCAAATAAGCTTATAGGAAGCTATATAAGGTCTCTTTTGAGATTTGAAAAATTCAAGAGCATATAGTTGAGACTTCCTTTAAAAGAAGCATTTGAACAATAGTTTTGACAAGAATGAATATGAGCAATAAAATGCATAATTTTGAGATAAGGATGAAAATCAAATGTTTTATCAAAACAAAATATAATCCTTTACAAGTCTCGGATAAGACAAGTTTTATCGACTAGTGTCTTTCAAAAATCGAAAAATCTTTTTAGTGGCACTTGTATGAGATACTTTGGAATTTCTTGAAAAGCAAGCACATGGGCATATGACAAAAATATATCGAGTCTATAGGATGAATACCAATGATGAGCGTACCTCGATAGTTTAAGCATCTCTTGAAGAGGATGAAGAAATATATATCCTACACATATCTTAAACAACTCTAGCACAAAACGGATATGATACAAGTGTAGGCTAAAAACATTAAGATATATCACAAGTATGCATATGCCATAAAAATTCATAGATAATAAAACTATAGTCTAAGTAAATACACAAGAGTTTTTATAAGCATCATACAAGGTCTCATTTTCAAAAAACAAATTAAAAACACATATGTAGAAGACCTCTTTATAAATATTTTGAAAAATCATTTTGACAAATTAGGCACAATTAAAAACATGCATAATAACAAAATAAAATGCATATTTAGATGAGGAGATACGGTTTACCAATTACGCCATTTCCATGGGTTATGTCTTTCCCATTGTTGATGGTATCTTCCTCTTTGAAAATCGTCTTGTTGATGATGGCTTCTTCGATTGTTCCATTTCCAAGGATTATGTCTTTCCCATTGTTGATAATATCTTTCTCTTGGAAATTCATTGTGGTGATGTCTTCTCCTTTGATCAAATGAGACGGTCATTTGATGTCTTCTTGGCGGTATGAATTTTCTTTGAATGTCATTCTGCCGGGTACCTAATATTACATAGTTTTGTGGTACCCTCAAGTGTTTGGGTCCTTTGGGATTAGCTTTGAGACTTTTAGGTCTCCAATAATAATTAGAGCTATTTCTAGCTCGACAAGTATTAACCGTGTGACCCTTTTTACCACAATAAAAACAAGTAGTAATTCTAGGAGCATAATGACCAACATGCATAGAGACTTGATCCTTTTTCATATGATTGACAACATTAGACTTATGATCAAGTTCTAGTTTCAAATTTTCACAATTATGATTATCAACAATATTGGACATTTTATTGGTACTCAAGTTGGATTTTGATAAATCCTTTTTCATACAATTAATATTCTCAACAAGAGTACTATTTTCTTTTTCAAGGTTTTTAACCTTATCAAGTGTGGTGGTGTGAGCACATGATAGTGATTCATATGAAGTGAATAAGCTATCCTTATCAACTTTCAAAGCATTGAATTCCTTTTTCAAATTTTCGTATTTAACAAGCAAGCTTTGGAATTCATTTTGAAGTTCATCATAATCATTGAGCAAGTCACTATAATCATTTTGCAATTCATTGCCATGAGAAGTAGAGGGTTTAGAACTTACCTCGTTTTCTTCGAAGCCCATAAGACGACGTTCGTTTTCATCATAGTCGGAAGTTGTAGGAAGTTCATCCCATGTTGTTGGATTTGATGTTGTATCCATTTGAGAAGTAGATGCTTTTGAGTGACTCCTTTCATTTGCATATACTTCTTCTAATTTTCTCCATACTTCATGAGCCGATTCAATTCCTACAAGATGATCATATTCCAAGATGGTAAGTGAAAAATACAAAATATTAAGAGCTTTACCATTTAAGGAGATGATTTTCTTCTCTTCATCATTGAGCTCTTTGAGGTCTTTGGAGGTGTGTGGTGTGTCTATCATCGGAATGGATTCTTCATTGACGACCGTGTTCCAAATATCGAACCCGCAACCTTGTAGATAACATTCCATTCTTTCTTTCGAAAATGTATAATTTTTGGAATCAAATAGCGGTGGCTTGGTGGTGGAGGCAACGGTAAGGTAGACTTCATTCGTAGTCGATGATCGTTCCTCTTTACTCGCGATGTGGAACGAGCTTGCCAAAGAGTTTGGCTTTGATACCACTTGTAAGTCCAAGCGGCTACGATAATCTAGAGGGGGGTGAATAGATTATCTCCATCTTTTCGATTATGCCCTCTTTTTCAAATCAAATACGCCAAGACAAGAATAATGGTGCGGAAAGTAAACAACGCACGTCGATTTATAGAGCTTCACCCCACCTAGGGACTACATGCTCTACCACCCCAGTATATCAGGGATGAGTTTCGAAAAAGAAAAAGAATTTTATTAATTACCATAATTAATACAAATTCAACTTACAACAACACATTTAAGAGCACCACACTCTTCTTCAACACCATATTTGAGATTACCACAATATCACTTGAAGATCACCACAATCTCCAACGGCACCTTGTGAAGATTACCACAATCTTCAACCTTGAAGAACACCAAATTCTTCAATCACCTCAAGAGCACCACACTCTTGAATAAGAAGATCACCACAATCTTCTTGCATCTATCACCTAGATCATCCAAGTGTGTTCTTACCTCAAGAACACTCAAAAGGATATATTGTGTTGAATGATAACCCAAAAATTCAAGATTACAACTCGATAATGAATGATACAAATTTGAGTGCAAGTGTAATCAAGAAATAAGTCTAGACCTCAAGATGTGAAAGTGAAAGTACATAGGCTAATACAACAAGATATGAAAGTGTTTGCTTGTATGCACTTTGCTTGTATGTTGTGTTCTATCTTGTTGCTTGAATGAAGCCTCTATTTATAGGAGAGGTCTTGGCTTAATTTCTAGACATAGGCTCCTCCTTGGGGAGTGAAACCATTTAAAATCAAGATTATAGTTGTTAGAAATCAATCCCACAAATTAGTGAAAAGCTGTCTGAAAATGCAACGAATAGTTTGCTGATACAAGAGGGGTGCGACCGGTCGCACAGAGATAAGTTTGAATTGGGTTCTCTGCGAATTTTACACAAGGGGACCGGTCGATGGGGGGTCCGACCGGTCTCCCCTATGTCTGACCGGTTGGAGGTGTCAAAAACTCAAAACAGAGAAGTTTGTTTCCAAAACTCCATTCCAGACACCGATCGCCCATGAGGTCGACCGGTCGCCCTCCCCCTTTTCCCTTCCGTCCCGTTTTCTGTTTCAAAACTCAACTCAAGTACAAGTTGCCCTATAGGGCGACCGGTCGAGCCTGAAACATAAGTGTTGTCTAATTTTTTATCGAAAATAAACTTCAAGAAATACTCTGAAAAATAGTAAAAACATTTTAAATCGATCGGAAGTATTTGGACAACATTTAGGGACATTGTTTTGATGCAAAAACATATTAACACAAAATCGTTAAAAGTGTTGTCCAATTTTGTCGAAAATAAACTTGAAAAAATACTCCGAAAGATTAGTAGAAATAATTTAAATCATTTAGGAGTATTTGGACAACATTTAAAAACATTGTTTTGGTATAAAAACAAAATCATCAAAATCATGATAAAACCATTTATCAAACAGGGGTACCTCTTGCGCCTCCGATCATGATTTCTGTTTGTTTAATTTCTCTGTTAAGAATAAGAATTCTTTTAGAGAAATCTCTTCCTGCAATAGCTGGTAAATCTTCTCTAATTTCTTTAGGGAAAACATCCGGCTTTGCAATACATATTTCGGCACCTGAATCAATATAGGGGGCGAAATACTCAGTCTTGTATTCAGCATATAACATTCCGATAAAAATGTATATGGAGAATGGACTAGTGGTCATCCAATTCTGTATCTTTTATCTGCCATTGTGAACTCCATTCCGTCTTGTAATCTTTCCCAAGGTTTATGATCCTCAAGAAATTCAATTCCCAGAGTATTAACTGTTCTGGAATTCTTCCTGCTACTCCTGAGATAGTCAGCTCAATTTCACCTATCTTCAGGCTTCCTTGATACCTTCCAGCTATTGGTTGTTGGAGATAATATAGAACATCACAAGGAAAAATATTATCCTTTTGAGTGATGTCGAATATTACTTCAACTTCTCACCATCATTCCGGATATTTCAGCTCTTCTGCCGTTTTGTAAACATCTGGGATGCGTTGAACCGTACTTGGTCTCTTTTCTTCCCAACGGTTGCTACTCATCATTCTGTCCTGTTGGAAAGACATCCTTTTGGCTCAACTCTGAGACTTCGACTTTCGTTGAAGACAGGTTGATCTTGTATTTTCATATCGATCTCCTTGATAGTTGGAGACTCAATGATTTCTGGTAGAACCACCCTGGCAAAGTCCTCGAAGATTCTTGGGACTTCAATAAATTCCTTTCTCAAGAATACTTCTAAATGATGTGTATTCGAGAGAGCATAGGATATATTGTATATGATTGAGTAGGGTTTGTTCCCTTCTTTCATCAAATCATCTCTTTTGAAATCTTGATGAAGGGTTAGGACTCTGTTGAAATCTCGATCTCCCAGATTGTATGCAATTCTAGGATAGATATTAAATGCCAATTTCCCAGCATACAAATTTCCTGTAACCGCTCCAAGGCATGAATCCTTGAGGTTTGAGATTCGCTTGTCAAAGATAGTCAGATTGAGTGGCGAATCTATTCCTTCTTTGAATGTTGCCTTAATAATGACTCTTATGGCTCCGATATGAATCCATGAGAGTGTATTTGCAACTTCTCTTTTAACTCTGCTTTTGATCTCCTGGATTTCTCTAATAGGGACCAACTACATCTCGATCAGGTTACTGGTAAACTCCATCAGAATGGCAAATTCTCCGGTTTAAACCCTGTGGATAATTTGGTGTTTTCTATTACGAAACCCAATCTTATCCAATGCCTTTCCCATTGCTCCAATTGTAAACCCATCATAAATTTGAAGCTTTGGAACTTCCTTCATAATTCTCAGAAGCATTTTATGAGAAAATGTAGTGTGAGAGAGGAATCCTGACATATCCTCCCTGACCGTCTGCTGAAGAATTTCTTCTTCACTCTGATTCTGAACTGGAGTCACTTCCATTGTTAGAATAGATCTCTTCTTCATAGATGCTTTCATCGGTATATCCTCAAACTGATACAACTGTATAAGATCTTGATAGTAGACAGCTTCCTCAATTTCTGGTGTAGCTTCGAACTGTCTGACTCCTCGTTTCTGGTTGATGGACAATCAGTTGAGATATGTCCTCTTGCTCCGCATGTCCAGCAATTACAATCTTTAAAACTTTCATTAGCTCTAGTATGAGCTCGCCTGAAAGTTCTTCTCCCTGGGGTTCTGCTGGTACTTGCTTGATTAAAACCTAATGATGAGGCTCTACTTCTGCTTGGTGCTGGTCTTTGCCCTGATTTGTAACTTCGGGCTTTTTGTTTTGACCAGAACCTTCTAGGTCTCCATGAAGACCTACTTCTTTTCCTGCTGCTTCCCCGGCGATATGGATGGCTTCTCTCCTTCTTCTTTTTATACCGCCTTGGTTGACCTCCCACCACTGTTGGGATATCATCGTCTACACAACATAGAGGAACTGATTTATTAATTCCTCGTAATCTCTTGTAATTTCGGTATAGTGCTACTTGATAGCACCATTCAGATAACTTGGCCTTCAAGAAAGACATTCTTCTAGCCACGGTATCTAAATCCGCTGTATCCTTGTATTTCCTGATAAGCATTTCTCTTCAGGGACTTGGAATTTTTGCAAAGAATAGCTGTGAAGCTTCTTTGTCTCCAAATTTTGACTTCCACCGGTACTCGGTGAACAACTTGATATATTCGTCAATATGACAAATATCATGTAACTCGAGGCTGTAGAGGGCTTGTTTATATCTTTTTCTTTTTTTTTTTCTTCTAATCCCTCAGAGTAACCTGTGCCGATAAAATGGATTTTAAATAATTTTGCCATATCATCGATAATTCCTTTTAGTGATTCTCCTGTTGTGACCGTGCTTTTCATACTTGCTTCGGTCATATCCCATGCAATCCTTACGGATCCCTCAAGACTCATTTCAAGGAGTAAAATGAAGTAATCTTTTGTAAGATTAAGGGTACCTATTGCAATCCTCATAGCTGATGCCCATTCATCAATGAGAACTTCTGATTTTTAAAATCTGGGATATCCAGATTAGCATTAATCCATATGGATGTATTGGGTCGAGATGTGATCTTTCATAAGGCACTTGGTAAATATTCGGCCTTCTAGAAGGTTGTCGAGTTCCCGCAAGAGGTGGTCGAGCTCCTGTTCCTGAAAGTGTTTCATTCCCTATGATGAAATCTCCAACGTGATGCATTCTCTCGTCTTGGGTTCCATGATTTGAACCAGCACTTTCTGCGACGTTGGGATTTACTGGTGGTGGTGGTGGAATCGGTCTACCTTGTGGGTCATAGGTAACCAAAGATGTTCCATCTCCTGTGTTCATCTTTAAATTTACAATTCCTAATCCTGCGAAGGATTCTGCAAGGTCATGTAGATCTTTAAGATTCATTTTCTCCATATCAATTCTTCTAATTTATGATGGATTTTCCTTTGATGATAGCAATGAGCTTTTCATCGTCCGTCATTTTTCGTACCACTTTGGTTGGTTTCCCCTTTTGGTGTAAATAGGGTACTATTCCGAAATCAATACGCTTCTTTCCTCCGGAAGAACTCGGTCTGTCCTCCAAGCTCTTTACTCGTTTCTGAATATCATGAAGGATTTCAAGAGTTTCCTTCTGATATTTCACCATCGTCTCCATCTGGTTTTGTATCTGATGAACTTGTGTAGGTAAATAAATATGGAGGTTGACATAATCCTGCGCCGTCTTCTGGACTTCCCTAATGTCTTTTAAGATCTTAGATATGTCCGGAAGTATCTCATTCCATGCTGGTACTCCATCAGGAATCATGATTTTGATGAGCATTCTCATGGACTTCTTCCTGATGATTCATCAGATCAACATATAATATCTGATTTACCGTAAGGAAACTCAGATAATATGTTGCTTGTCTTTCGCAGTATCTCAAGGTTTCCCTATCGGCTCTTGCACGTTCTTTTTCAACATATTGGTTGTTCCAATATGCTATCTTGTCCTGGTGTTCTTGTGCATACATCGTCAAAATTTGACGATATGTCTTGTATGGTAAACATCTTGGACAATTGTCCAGATCCATATTCTCGGATTAATTTCTCCTCACCAATTGTTGATTACACAAATATAATAAATTTAACTAAAAGTTCTAAATAAACCTAGTCTCTGATACCATTTTGAGGATCGAAAGACCATACAGAGTAAATGTAGAAAATCCAATAAAATTGATAGCTTAGGTGGTAAAGTGCAACAACCTTAAAGTTTAGAGGGTAAACTGAAAACCAACTTTGATGACAATAGGGGAAAAATGGAATTTAAGGCAAAATGTAAAATTTCGCGAAGTTGAGGGGGTTAAGTGTAACGTTTTAAAGTTCGTATGACTAAGTGAAAATTTTCGAATAGTTCGGGGGGTTAAAGGTTTTTATCCCATTTTTTAATGAAGCTTTGGAGTATAATGCAAATATTAAGGATGGGCAATACGCAAATATAGATGTGACCCATGTGTTAATTTGTTAATTGTTATATCTTTTTTGTCTTATATTCAGTTTAAACTAATGTATGTTGATATTTGTAGGAATTGGTTTAAATGAGACTAATTTCTTAGGTAACACGGTGTGGACTACTCTTAGCCATTGATTGGAATTTTTGGATGGGTGTGATTTTTCTAGATTTTTAGACATTTTTTTAAAATCCGTTTCATAAAGGGTATTATAAGAATTTTGTAAGTTGGGTTTTTTCTTTAGAGTAGATTGACTTTTTAAAACCAGATTTTATGGGGGTGTAATTGCAACTGCTTTATTTAATAGTGCGATTTTAGGGATAATTTTTTTTTAAAATAAATTCTATTTTTTGGGATTCGACATAGTTATTGTTCTTTTGTTGTTTAGTAGCTATTAGATAATGCATAATTAGTTGTTTTTTGTTGCATTGTTTAATGACATATATTGGTGAAATGTAAAAATCATGAGGGCGGTGGGGAGTAAGTATAGTTAGTTTTCATTTGATGCTTAGATAGATCATGGACAATGCATAGTTAGTCAATTTTTGTTGCATAGTTTTAGATACTTATTGTATAAGTTGGGTATAATGTACTGCATTTAGTTTTTACACACTGCATAGATAGCTTACAGACAATGCATAGTTAATTGATGTTTGCTGCATAGTTTTCAACTATGCAACATCTTATAGTTATCTATGCAATGTTTCGAAATTATTTGTACACCATCTCCAACGCGAACATTTAAGTTTACAATATATAGAGTCTGGGTTGAATATATCAATTTCAAGTTCTTTATGGTTGTCAACTTCTTCTATGTTGTCCATGGGAGTTTTTTATGGAAGTATTAATGTATTCTTCGCTATGAACAATAATCATCTTCTCCTTCACAATTTTTTCTCTGTAAAATTTGCAAAACTACGTTAATGACGCGTAAAGAGAGAAAATTTTGTGATTGTATGGTTTATGACGTCTTTGTAGGATTGAGATCAATCTGAAAAGTAACAGATCGTGTGTTGTGATCTCTTTTCATGTTTTGTAACCCTTTTTGTTGTATTTGGACTACAATTTAATTGTTTTTTTTACATTGCTACTCTTTTAGTGATTAAATTAAATATTTAATATAAGTTTAATCCATTAAATCACATGCATCAATTATTATATGGGAATGGCTGAGTTCAATCTCGAAAGTCTCACCAGAGGCACTAGTCTCATTAGAAACAACCCCGATATTTATAATATAATAAATGATAGTATGTCTTTTAAATTAAATGTTTTGATCCAAACCCAATCGACTATTTACCACCCATAACAAATATACTAAGAGAATATCAGTTTGCACTATTTCAATGTAGACTCTGCATTATTTTAGTGCATAATTGGCACTCCATCTCTAGCACTTTGCATTAAATTTTGTACTAAAAAGTAATATTCCATAATATTTTTTAAATCTCAGCCCTTCCAATGCTATTCTGAAAAAGCACTAAGAGTTTCAAAAAGCACAATCCGTGTGTTTTCAACTCTAGTCGTTGATAACTCATATCATCGTTAAATCTCAGCCCTATAATATTAGTATGAAAAGCACTAAGAGTTTCAGAAAGCACAATCCATGTGCTTTTATTTCTAACCATTGGATTCTTATCATATTTGATCTATATATTTTCTATAAATAGATGACATACCTTTTATTCTTCCACACATTTCTCCAGCTTCTCTTATCATATTTTATTAGTTTATTCTTATATATACTTTCTCTCTAAAAGGCCTAAATCGCATACTACTAGTTACACTTAGGGGTGTGCATGATCCGATTCGGTCCGGGGATTTAGAAATCTCCAGAACTATCCCGAAGTTCAGAGATCCCAAAATTAAATCTCCAGAACCGAACCATAAAAAAATTCTCCGTCCCGAACCGTCCTGAAAGTTTGGTGCGGTTTGGGATGGAGATTCGGTTCTAATGGGACGGTACGAAATGGTTCGGGACGATTGGGAGAAATGGAGATTCAAATATTTCACAAATAAAACACATAAAAAGGTGAAAAGAAAAATCAGGGTAAAAATCATTAAACAGTTATACTTTCAATTTTTTTTAGTACAATTTCAAAAATACATACTAAAACTATTAGTACTATACGAGTTTAACTTTTTAATAATTTATATTTAACTTATACATAAAATTTCTTTAATTCATATTTAAGTGCTAAATTTTTAATATTGTAATTCTAAATCTCTTTTTCATGATATAGACTATAGCACTACACTACATATTAGTTTAATATCAATTTAACTTTTAAATCAATTTTATTCAATTTATAGTGGAAAGTATTGATTTTTTGTTTTGGATTTTAACATAATATGTTTCAGATATTATGTTATTCATATTAGTAGTAAAAGTCTAGAATCTCAACGAATGAAAAATTTAGTAGCCTCTATTACACAATAGTATTCTATAATCTTGGCACATTGCCATGGGCTCTTGATTTAGGAAAAATATAATTGACTAATAACTTTGATAATAATATGAAACAAAAATCTATAATCTTAATGTCTTAATTTCTTGGTTAGAAGATTACTCTAGTTTATGTGAATGTACTAATTCTTTAAACTAATTTTAATTCAATTAATTTTCTTGATTAGAGGATGAGTCTAGTTTATGATCCTTAATAAGTAACACATCATCAAATTAAAATATTTTGTACAAATCAAATATGATTTTATAATTTAATTTATTGGGTTCATTTAAATAAATTAATATGACGTAACTATTAGTGAATTAAATATATTTTCCATTATTCATTTGATATATTGATAAAATATGTCGAATTTTTAATTTGATAATTTTTAGTATTATATATTATTGAATTTCAAAGGAATGTTTAGTTAATTTAATATCAAATTTTAAATAAGATAAAAATATGATATATGTATATATAAAAATTATTTTAAAATAGGTTCTGGTTTTGGATATTCGGATCGGTACGATTCGGTATGGGTCTCGATACGGATAATTAAAAATTCTCCAGAACCGTACCATGAAAAATTTTGGGATGGTTCGGTTTGGGGAAAGTCAAAAAGTCAACGGATATTTTCGATTCGGATATCGGTTCGGGTTCGATGATCTCCAAGTCTCGTGCACACCCCTAGTTACACTATTGTTGAAGATCGACACCTTTGTGAGGTCATTCTCAATATTTCACATGACTTGGGTGCACACCTTTGTGGTGTTTTTCTCGATATTTCACAGGATCCGGGTGCAAACCAAAACAGAGACCAATTTTTGGAAACATATTGAAGAAAAATACAATTCTGAAAAGCCGAACTCTACCATATCGGGCCGCAACCAAAGATTGTTGCAATGTCACATGCAGACCATTCTCAAAGATGCTAGAAAATTCAATGGATGTTTGTAGCAGATATTCTACCGGACCACAACCAAAGATCGTTGCAATGTCACATGCAGATGCTAGAAAATTAAATGGATGTTTGCAGCAGACTGAATATCTTAATCCAACTTGTGCAAATGAATAAATACTCGTAAATAATTATTTATATGCTTTACTTTTTTGGTTATAATATATATAAATATATATATATATAAAGAAAGTGATTTATAAATAATAGCCATAATTTTTTTCTACATAAAACACTCTCCCAAAATAGTAAGATATAACTACATCATGTAACATTAAATTTAGAAATTCATGAATTAAGTTTAGAATATATATAATAACAGAGTATTATATAAAAATTAGCTTTCTCAATCTCTGTGTGTACTGCGTTAATTATAATATTTATCTTTTTCTTTTTCTTCTCTAAAATTTAATAGCTTTTTTGTTTTTGATTCATTTTTTGGGTCTAATTATCAAATTAATCATCTTTTTACGATCTTCAATTTGACACTCATATTACATATATAAAATTAAAATTGTTGGGAAATTTATTGTTTAGATTTTGATGAATGCCATGTAAAACTTAGACTAGAAAGTTGGCACCCCATTTTCTTTGTAATTTGCATTGTAATAGATAGGGATGTACTGAGCCAAGTCAAGTCGGCTATCTTTGGATATGCAAGAAGTCAACGGAGGATAAAATGAAGACTCATTTGTGAAAAATTGAGTATGGCAAGAAGGAGAAGTCAAGAACTCGACTGAATGAGTATCAGCTAGATACAGCTGTGCGAAGTGTCAGTCAAGTCAACTCAAGATAGCCAAGTCTCAAGTTGAAGTGGCAGATTAGTCATGCAATGATTGGGAGCTGACTCGAAGTCATCTGGGGAAGTTAAGGAACTGCAGTCAAGACAACTGAAAAGAGTCCGTTGTACAAAAGTCAAGAAAGTTACTTAAACAAGTAATACTTCCATGCTGCAATATTCTAAAGTGCTCAGTCCCAGAAGCGTGCAAAAGGAATAAACCAATGGGAAGCATCGCACACTGTGTCGCTCGAAAAGTCAAGATTCATTTAATACGAGGTAATGTCAATTTCAAGGACTGCAACAAGATAAGCCAACGACCACTAGTGTCTTTTAAAAATCAGCTTATCTCTTCAACGGGCAGATCTTTGAAAGAGCACTATAAAAGGCTGAGGAATCACTTTGAGAGAAGGTAACCTGAACCACGAACATTCAAGCTATTATCCAAGCTGTGACCTACAAAAATATTCTCAAGTTATTCAAGCAAATCCTCAAGCCTAAACATCGAAGGAAATCGATCCAACACCAAGCTGTGAAGGAAAGACAACTTCAAACTGGTGGAGAGGAAACTTTTGAAGAATCAAAAGGGGTCTACATTCCAAGGAGGATTGTAGAAAGGTTCAAGGTCGAACCAGTCTCAAGTCGTTGGAGGGCTTCGTGATCAAATCCAAGAAGCTTGAGCAAGTGAGTTGTAGTAGCAAGGCACGCCCTGTGAAGAAGAAGCCGAGCCGGACGAGAAGCCGATTGTGTGACCAAGGCATCTCTCGGATCGAGTCCTAAAGGATCAAGTCGGTTGTGTGATCAAGACTTGCATTGCATCCTGGACCGATAACCACTTTGTGTACGATCAATACTTAGTGGATTCCTCCAGGAGTTGGAGAAGAGAGGATTAGAAGAATTACCCCATCTTCGAACCTCTATAAAATTTATTGTGTCATTTACATTTTAGCATTTACTTACTGCATATTATTTAATATCTGCTGATAATTTACTATCCAGTTGATATTTAACAAAGTGCTAAAACCAAGTGTTAAAACAACTTAAACCAAATTCAAGGGTGTTAAGTCTTCGGCTGAAAATCTCATCACAGTCGAGTTAAGTATTAGACTAAACAGTTGAGTTATTCTATCAACAGCTCAGTCTAGTCTGTTGAGTGGCTAACTCTGCTGGTTAACTAACTTAGTTGTCCATCAAGGACATAGCTGTGAAATTAACTCTGAACTTATTTAAAATGACTAAATTCGAAAAGTTGGTAAGGTTTATTCAACCCCCTTCTAAACCTTACTCACACCCTTTGGGACCTACAAGTGGTATCAGAGCGGTTGGTTCATTGAGCCTTCCGCACTGGTTACTGAACTAGATCTCCAATCTTTCAAAGAAGTTGTTAACACTTGTTCTTTCAAAAGCCATTTTTTTAAAACAGCAAAATTATTATCATGGAAGCAAATTTGACACGCATTCCTATGTTTACCATTGAAGAATTTGATGACTGGAAAATGCGTATGCAGGCTCATCTATCAGCTTTACATGATGAGATGTGGATAGTGATAGAGGATGGGCCACTGCAAATAATGAAGGTGAACACAGCTCCAAGGAGAGCTGCTGCAGCTGAAGAAGAGGAGGTTGCTCCTCCCAGACTAGCTATGGTTGAAAAGCCAATTGCTGAGTGGACAAATGATGATAGAAAAAGATACAACCTTGATAATGTGGCCAAGGATATACTTTACAAGACTTTGGACAAATCCATATTCAACAAAGTCAAATCTTGCAAGACAGCCAAAGAAATTTGGGATAAATTAACCCTAATTTGTGAAGGATCTGAGTAAATCAAGGAAAACAAATTATCTGTTGTGGTCCAAAAATTTGAAAATTTTAAAATGCTTGCAGGTGAAACAATGGATCAACTGGATGCTAGATTCACTGAAATAACGAATGAGCTCTCAGCACTTGGGAAAGAATACACACAGAAGGAGATGTGTATAAAGATACTAAGGAGCCTCCCAGCTGAGTGGGAAATGAAGACTATGGCTCTAAGGCACTCGATGGACCTATCAAAAACATCCAATCATGAACTATTCTCAGACCTCAAATCCTATGAGTTTGAGCTGAGAAGAAAAGATCAAGAGGAGATAGTTGTGCCCAAAACAGCTGCACTCGTAGTCAAGGAAGGGAAGAGAGCTGAGACCAAAGAAGTCATTGATCAGGAGGAAATTGCCTTGATGGTTAAAAGATTCAACAAGTTCTTCAACAAGAACTACAAAAGAAACAAAAGTGAATCCTCCATAAGACATTCAGCTCCCTCCAAAGAGAGCTGAGTATCAAAAAGTCGAGTATCAAAGAGCTGACAATCCAAGAAATGAGAGAGCTGATCAAAAAGTTGAAAACTTGTGTTGGAATTGCAGACAACCAGGACACTTTGCTATTGACTGTCCATATCCTGTAGTCAATAAATACAGGAATGAAGAAGAAAGAAAAGTCTTCAGAGAAAGAAGACAAGAAAAGAAAAGAGCAATGTTGGTCGAGGCTCACGATACTGCCAAGTCAAAAGAAGCAATGACTCGAGAGAGTAGTGAAGCCGACTACTCAAGTGACTCTGAAGAAGAAGCCTTAATCTGTCTAATGGCTAAAGAACAAGATCAACCTGACCAAGAAGATGAGGTACATTCTAACTCATCTCATTCAGACTCTAGTGATAGTGATTGTGACACACACACTTCATCACCCACTGATCTTTATGATTCATTAGGCAAAATGATGAAAGATTTTGAACACATTAAATCCTCACACTCACTATTAAATAAGGAAAATAGCCACTCAAAAGCCAAAACTCACAACGACTAAGGAGCCGAGTTCTCTAAGTCAAATAGCCATGAGAACAAGGAGTCAAGCCGAAAAAAATGCTAAATTGATAAGCGTAAATAGTCGCTAGTAAAAGAGAGAAAATGATCTCAAAAATGTGATTGCTTCATTCACAAATGCATCTAAATCATTGGATGACTTAATCATGAGCCAAAAAGAATGTGGAGACAAGACATGCATAGGATTCAATTCCTTTGTGCATGGTCAAACTCCCAAAGTGATCTTGGAAAAAGGATCTTCAAGTAATGAAGCATCTCAAAAATCCAAGACACCAAATGTTGCACACACATTCATTCCAAAGCACAATCACAACCAAACTGGCCTTGGCTATAAAGGAAAAGGAAAACAGCCAATTGAGTGTGCTGAGAGGACAGCTGAGAAGAAATCCAGCAGAGTTCCTCAGCAAACACCAAACAGGAAGTACTCTGTGAAGAAGAAAGAGAGCTACCAAAAGCCCCATAAGTTCTATAAAAGGAACAAATATGTTGGAAATGGTAGAAACTACCCAAGTCAAGCTGATTGGAATAATGTGAAATATCATCAAAGACCTATGGAATACAAGCCTAAATGGCAAAGGCCTAGAATTCAGCAAAGGCCATTCCAAAGGCAACAAAGCTATTATCAGCACACATATGCACCCAAGCACTACACTCAGAGATATCACAATTACCCAAAGAAGGCAATTGCTAAAACACACACACAGGCATACAGACAAAAGAGACAGTTGTATGAACCTAAAGCCCCCAAGCAATTTGCCAAAGTGAATTATGATTATGGCACAGATAGATGGCAACCCCTTAGAGTCAATTCATTTGGCTATAGGTTGGTTGGATCATCTTACAACACTAACCCCTCAGGACCCAGGCAAGTATGGGTACCTAAAAACTAATTTCCTTGATTGTAGGTTCAAGGAACAGCTGAGTGCCAAGGAACCTGGTACATGGATAGTGGTTGTTCCAGACACATGATAGGAAACAAGAAAAATCTGTCAAAGTTCAAGGAGATTAGAGGTGCAAAAGTCATATTTGGAGGAAATAAAGCTCCAGGGGAAATAAGAGGCATTGGATCTATCAAGAAAAATGGATTAGAAATCACAGATGTTGCATATGTTGAAGGGCTCAATTTCAACTTACTAAGCATCAGTCAACTCTGTGACAAGGGCTACAATGTTGGATTCAATATGGGAGTGTGCCAAATCAAAGACACTGAATCAAATGAAGTGGTGTTGAAAGGATCCAGACAAAAGAACATGTATGTGGTAGATTGGTCAACTGCTACACCAAGTACTTGTCTGCTAGCAAAGAGTACAGCCGAATCAAATTGGCTGTGGCACAAGAAGCTGAGTCACCTAAATTTCAAGACAATTAACAAACTTGCAAGGAGTAATCTTGTAGGACTTCCAGACTCAGTGTTTAAGAAGGAAAGTGTTTGTGATGCATGCCAGATGGGTAAGCAAATCAAATCATCATTCAAAGAAAAGTCAAGTCCATCTTCAACCAGGATATTGCATCTGTTACATATGGATCTATTTGGTCCAGTTGAGCCAGCCAGCATTAGTGGAAAGAAATACACTCTAGTAGTGGTGGATGATTATTCAAGATATACATGGACAATCTTCATGTGTAAAAAGAAGGAAACTTTGTAGAAGTTACCTCAGCTGATGAAAAGGGTTCAAAATGAGAAGAGTCAAACCATTATAAAGATAAGATCTGATAGAGGAACTGAGTTTGTCAATGGAATAATAACTCAGTACTGTGTTGAAAATGGTATTGCTCACGAATTATCTGCAGCAAGGACTCCACATCAGAATGGAGTTGCAGAAAGAAGGAATAGAACTCTCAAGGAAGCAGCAAGGACCATGTTAGCTAAAGCAGGGTTACCCAAAAGATTTTGGGCTGAAGCCATCAATACTGATGCTATACTCAAAATAGATGCATGATAAATAGACAATCGACAAAGACTCCCTATGAAATCTGGACAGGGATAAAGCCAAATGTTGCATACTTTAAGATATTTGGATGTAAATGCTTCATCCACAACAATGGGAAAGATAATCTAAAGGATTTTGATGCCAAAGCTGATGAAGGTATCTTCTTGGGATATACTAGCTGAAAGCAAATCCTATAGAGTGTTGAACAAAAGGACTATGATCACAGAAGAGTCTATCCATGTGGTTTTTGATGAACCTAATGTAAATGGAGAAGATCTTGAAGAGTTAGCTGATAAGTTGAATCAGCCAACTGTGCAGAATATGTTGAAGCTGAAGCTAGAGCAATTAACCGAGATGAAGATGAGATAGCTGAATCTCAAAGACAGCTGGACAATCTGCAGCTAAGTGATGATGAGAGAGCTGCTCAAGACAACACAGCTGCAGGAAGACTGAACCCAGCTAACTTACTCCAACCTGATGTGAGATGGCTAAGAGACCATCCACTAGAGCTAGTCATTGGAAATGTAAGAGATGGTGTAAGAACCAGATCAAGAGCTCAACAAGCAGCAATGTTCACTTGTTTTATTTCCCAAATAGAGCCAAAAGATGTGTCCCAAGCATTGGATGATGCACATTGGATTCAGGCCATGCAAGAAGAGCTGAATCAGTTTGAAAGAAACAAAGTATGGGAATTGGTTCAAAGACCAACTCATCAAAATGTTATTGGCACAAAATGGGTTTTCAGAAACAAAATGAATGAAGAAGGTTCTGTGGTAAGAAACAAAGCAAGATTGGTAGCCAAAGGGTATTGCCAAGAGGAAGGTATAGATTTTGATGAAACATTTGCTCCTATTGCAAGATTAGAAGCAATAAGGATATTTCTTGCCTATGTTGCACACAAGAACTTCATTGTATACCAAACGGATGTAAAAAGTGCATTCTTGAATGGATTATTGGAATAAGAAGTCTATGTTGAACAACCTCCAGGATTTGAGCAGAAGACTCTTGGAGATAAAGTGTACAAGCTCAAGAAAGCTCTATATGGATTAAAACAGGCACCAAGAGCATGGTATGATACATTATCTCAATTCCTAACAGATAATGGATTAACCAAAGGCAAAGTGGACAGAACACTCTTCAGAATTCAAGATGGAGAGAGTATACTACTTGTTCAAATATATGTAGATGACATTATTTTTGGATCCACAAACAAGGAGTTGTGTGATAAGTTCTCAAACCTCATGCAAGGCAAATTTGAAATGAGTATGATGGGAAAATTGACATTCTTTCTAGGACTTCAGGTTAAACAGCTGAAGGATGGAACCTTCATAAGTCAAACAAAGTACACCAGAGATTTAATGAAGAAATTTGGTATGGAAGAGAAGTCTTTTGTAAAAATACCAATGAATACATCAGTCAAGATGGATATGGATGCGATGGATGGCAAGCTGTAGATCAAACAAGATACGAGCACTCATTGGATCACGCTCTATCTCACAAAGTAGAGGCGGACATCACTTTTGCAAAGAGGTGTATGTGCAAGATTTCAATCGCACAAAAAAAAAGTCATATGATTGCAGCTAAGAGAATCTAAGATATTTGAAAGGATGCCAGGAAGTCGGCTTATGGTATCCAAAGGAAGGAGGATTCAAGCTTATTGGTTACTCAGACTCGACTATCTTTGGATGTAGAGTGGACGGGAAGAGCATTTCATGCACATGTCAAATGCTTGAAACAGATGGTTTCTGGTTTAGCAAGAAGCAAAACTCAATAGCCACATCCCACAAATTGCCGAGTACATATACGGGCAAATTTGTTGTGCCCAAGTCTTATGGATGAGACAACAAATTTGAGATATTATGATGTTAAAGAAAAAGAGATTCCAATTATGTGTGATAACACAAGTGCTATTGCAATCACTCAAAATCCTGTATTGCACTCAAGAACAAAGCACATTGATGTCAGATATCATTTTATAACAGATCATGTTGAAAAGAAGGACATCACCTTGGAATATATCTCAACGGATAAACAGTTGGCTGACATATTCACAAAGCCATTATGTGAATCAAGATTTGAAGAACTCAAGCATGAGCTAGGGTTAATTGAGCTGAGTTAACACTCAGAAGATTCAAGGAGAAGAAATGAAACGAGAAAAGATGAAAATGGAGCTAAGTTCAGTAACTCCTAAGTAAATCGGCCCAGATCGGAAAATGTTTGATCGAGTTAGCGACACGGTGAGTACCTATGTGAAAAGAGAGAAGAAGAATTGAATCAGCTAAGGAGTGAGTTGAGTCATTTATGAGCTAAGTAACAAAAACGCAGTCGTTTTTAATAAGCGTGAATGTTTTAAGGATGACGTTAGCGTAATAATGACAGGTATAGTCAAAAGCTGCACGACAAAGCATATGATTGGATATAAATGCTGCCGCATTAAATGCGAGCAATTAAATGCTAATCGGCGTGCTAAATCTGAGCCGTTGATCTCGATCAAATTTCAAAAACCATATGCACGTCCTTTCATAACCCACATATATACCTTTTCGTTCGTTTCCCTCTCACTTTACACAAACTGTTCATCTCTTTCAAAAGAAAAGAAAGCAACTTCTTTCTCAAAACCCTATCAATCCTCAAAGCAAGTTTCTCAAAAATCGTTCGGTAAAAATCACTGAAATGGCAACTACTTATGATTTCACTAAGTTGGGAAAACAAATCCACATTGGCTCTACTGTGGATTTCGAAGAAATGATCAAACAGGGGTCCGATGAAACCCTTGTAAAGAAGATAGCTGAGAAAGTGGAGAAGTTTGGGCTGAAACCCTTCCTCACTATGGAGTTTCAGATGACTTATGTTGAAGAAGTCGCTCAGTTTTACGTGAATGTTGAAGTTCACGACGAGGGCATCAAGTCGTCTGTTCACGGAAAGAAGTTTACGATCACTGCTGAGGATCTAGCGGAGCATTGTTTGCAGTCGTTGGAAGGAGTGCCGGAGATATTGGAGGCCGATGTAAACTTGTTGCATGGAAGGAAGTGGTCAAACCCTGTTGTGTTGTGAAGGTTGTCTACACGGTGACAAGAAGTCTTTGAAGGAAGATTACCACAAGTTCTTTGGATATTGTTGCCAAGTGTGTAGACATCAAATTTGGAAGCTTTAATCACCGTCCAAAACTAAGTTGATCGTGATGGTGCGATCATGGAGGAGAAGAAAAAGTTTGTATACGAGACTATCGCCAAAATGTTGGAAATAAGTCTTTCAAGGAAGATGGGTCGTTCGGAGGATCCTTGGGATATGGCCTTGTTATTGGCGGTGATGGAAGTGAAGGAGTTCCACTCCGACATGGAAAGGCATTCCATGTCAACAAGAAAATGTTCCGATCAAATCTTTCTGGAGCTCAGAAGAGAGCTTATGCTAAGAGAGCGGATACCAGTGAGGGGGAATCAGTTGACCCTAAGGAAACAGCTATTGTCTCCCCTCCCAAGAAGAAAGTTGCCCCTGCAGCTGGCAAGAATATTGGTGCGCCAAAGAAAAAAAAAAAAAACAATCGCACCCGCCCCGCAGTTGTGTCACACCCCTGCCCGTTTGTATCTCTCCGCCCCCAGATCGCGGTGAGAAGGAACCTCAAATACCTTCTCCAGTTGTTAAGAAGAAGAGGACTAACAAGTCAAGAAAGCCAGCTCCTCAAAAAAAGAAAGTAGCACCGGCCCCGCCGCCAGGACTCGAGGAAATCGTATCCAACCAGAAATTCCTCCGGTGAGGACCAAAAGAAGAAAACTCTTCAAGCGTTGAGCTTGAGAAAATAGTTAGTCGCCATTTTGAACAGATCAAAAAAACTTTAGAGAAGTAGAGTCTCCAGAGATCATTGATGAAACCGCCAAGTCCGCTTTGAGGCCGATCAGAGGCAAGTTGAAGACCCGATTGTGGATAGAAACAGTGAGAGCATGTAACATTTGAGACAGCTAAGTCTCGATGGGCCGGGTTGTGTCTCCGCTTTGTGATGACGCCGCCGAGGGTGAAGAGCAAAGCAAGCTCGCTACCCTCCATTCATGAGACGAGAAGGACAACACGAAGATAATGATGATGATGTGATCATGATGTCTCCACCATATCCGACATCCAAAATCATCTGCGTGAATGGAGGAAGTGGAAGCCGAGTCGATCAAGGAACAGATTCCAAAGACCGAATTTATTGAAGAAGAAGAAGAAGCGATGAATTTCCTGGGGTTGACCACAGTGGTTCAAGCATTGGATGAAGAGAACTGCATCGATATATTGAACATCTTCAAGGAAAAGGAGAAGGAAAGGTTGGCAGAAGAGGTTGACGCTCGTGAGAAGGCCAATATCTGTCCCTTCACTGGAACCACTGAGCATACTCATCCCCACCTCGATGTTCTCTCCGGAAGTGATGAAGATTTGGACCCTGCTGCTGCAACAGAACAATTGGAAATGCAGCAAGCCATGCGGGAATCCAGAGTGATGCATGAGCAACAGCTAATGGAAGGACCTGGAGAGTCTTCCAAATCACGGTGAAATTGACCCTATGGAGGTGGTGGTGCAGATCGCAATCGTTGTTGTTTGCGACCACTTCCCCAGCTCACTCTGAGGAAGGTTCTAAGGGAAATGTCGATGAAACTGGGAACTTGGGGACCCATGTCGAGCCAACCCCTATTGAAGGTGTCTTACCACCTGCCCCAATGACTGAACACTCAAAGGGAACAGCCGGGAGTTTGGAGAAAAGTGACCCCAATCCAAGTCACTCAGGTGGTGTGCCAGCTGATGGGGAAACTCCCTCCACTGCAGCTAGGTCGGAGGTTGCTGCAGACAACTCCACCATAAATCTCGGAGGCGAAGTGGAGAAGGAAAAAGAAAACGAAACACAACAAGTTGTCACTGAAGAAGCTCGGACAGTTGAGACTATCTCAGCTGAGGTGCAAACTGCTCTACAGGCCGAGGAAGCTGCTGATGTAGTCGAGGCGCAGGATGGTTCCTCCCTGGGAGTTAACACTCTGGGCAATGAAAGTGCAATCCACGGAGTTGAGACTCCTGTGGATGCCACAATAGAAGACCCCAAGACAGCTGAGTCTGTCGAAGGGAATGTCCAAGGCCTTGCTGCAGTTGAGACTGCAAGAGGTACTAAAGGCCTACGGGAGGTTGAGACTTCTCGAGGTAAAGAGGCAGAAGCACAGAACATCCCTCCCGTTATCATCGATGCATCTGAGAAGGAGATAAGTGCCCTTCACGATTCCCAAGATAACCCTGATGTAACGTTTCTAGGATCTAAAGGTGAAGATGAAGCCGAGTCATCTCTTGTTGCAAGTCCAAACGACTCAGCTGAGGATGTTCTTCCCAGCACGAGTAAGCTAGAATTCAAGGTTGCTCGTCAAAACCAGTTGAGACCGATGAAGCTATTGAGACAGTTGAGGCTCAGCCAGCTGGGTCCATACCACAAAAGACCATAGCTAAATCACAGTCAACTGCGCAGGCTCCCAAAGCTGCAGCAGAATCGACTCAACCGGGCACATCACGGCCACAAATCACAGTTGAACAGATTCCCTATGTCCGTGATGATGCGTTTGAACAAACGTTCCCCTTCTCACTAGAACTGCCTGATCTTGATGAAGAATCAGCTAGAGATCAACAACGTTTCCATAGACCTGATCCAGTCATTCCCATAGATACCATCGTCCCAGCAGATTTTGACTTTGGTGCTGCTTGGCCGCCAGCTGAGACAGAGGTGACAGTTGAGGTTCAAGAAGTCTTCAAGGCAATATTTGCGGAGATAGAGAAGATGGAAAGGCACCAGGCCTCATTAGATATGCGGCTGGATAACAGAGATGCTAATCTTATGGTCGATCTGCGTGGAATCATAGTCAGGATCCGGGAATGGTGGCAACAGCAGCAAACAATGCGTGTGGAACAAGTTCGATACTTTAAGACATTGTACAACAAAATGCTGATTTGGAGCGCTAATAACGCTGATATGAAGAGAAGAATGCAAGACAACATTGATAGAATGCATGAATCTCATACCATAGAAATGGAACTGCTGCGCGAATTTCATCGAAAAGAACTTCTGCGCGTAGAGGAGAATATGAATGAAAAATTTAGCCTTCTCATGGCTGAAATGGAGTTGGTGGCAGCCGGATCGAAAGCCACCCGCTCAGAATTTTGAGTAGCATACTCCGCAGCAGAATCCAAACAGAACTCAGCTATCAGTCGTCTAGATTTCATGCTTGCTAGCATGTTTCCAGGTGTTCCTCTCTCCTTTGATGATGTCAAAAAGGGGGAAGAGGGATACCTAAAGACATTGAAAGGATCCACAGCTGAGAAGAAGGACGCGGCTGTGAAGGAGAAGACAGTTGAAGAACAGAAGAAAGAAAAGGTAAAATCAGTTGAGGGGGAAGGTTCGAAAGACATGACTTTAATGGTTGCTAGAACCCCTCAACAAGGACTTGTCACAACTGACATTATCAGCAAACTCCCAGTGACTCCGCTCCAACACTCTGTTGTGCCCATGTCTGAGAAGAGGAAAATAGTAGAAGCAGGGATGAAGGAGGTTGAAGGAAAAATGGATGCCCGTGTGATGGACATATTGAAACAATATGGAGGCATTCCAGTAGGAAGAGACACTGATGCCATTTCAGACGTCGAAACTGAGCCTAGATCTGTTGATGAATTCAAGACGCTCGCATCCAAAGGATACTTCGAAGGCATGAAAATGGCCCAAGCCTGGTACTTGTATTGGGAAAAAGGGCTCAAGCTATGCGAAGAAGGCGATAGCGCGAGACCGAGCGATCACTCTGCTGGTCACTCTGCTAGTCACTCTACTGGAAAGAAGAAGGCCCCAGTACAATATACACCCAGAGGAAGAGGTAGAAGCGGTGGAGGAAGAGGTTTCAAACCTAGACCTCTACCCAAAAACATCGAATATATGGATCCAGGTAAGAAAGGATGGATCTATTGGGCTGGGTTTGATGAAGTAGACAACATGCAAGTGGCCAAGAACAATGCTGAATATGTAAAGAGAATCAAAGAAGAAAATAAAAGACAAACTCAGCTGTGGGAAGAGAGACGAGAAAGGAAAAGAAAAGATGAAGTTGCCAGAAGATCTTATGAGAAAAAGAAAGCAGCTGAAGAAGAGAAGAAGAGAAAAAGTTCAGAAGACGACAGAGCTGATGAAGAAAGAAGGAGGCAGCAAAGGAGATGAAGTGTTGTTGTCCACCCCTTCATGTAATTTACTATTGTAAATACATAAGTATGTAAGTTTTCTGTACATTATATAAGAAATCTGTAATTTCTCTATTTTTGCGTAGACATAGATGTTTGCTCTGATACACTTTGTAAACAGATGTGTAAAGGACAAGAATGTTATGATCAATAAAAGATTGATTCTACGCATACATTCTCTGTTACTGCACTATCTGTATGTATCTTTGATATTTACATTTTGTATGTATGTTTTAAGTTTTGGCATCATCAAAAAGGGGGAAATTGTTGAGAAATTTATTGTTTAGATTTTGATGAATGCCATGTAAAACTTAGACTAGAAAGTTGGCACCCCATTTTCTTTGTAATTTGCATTGTAATAGATAGGGTTGTACGAGCTGAGTCAAATCAGCTATGCCTGGATATGCAAGAAGTCACTGGAGGCTAAAATGAAGACTCATTGAAGAAATGTGAGTATGGAAAGAAGGAGAAGTCAAGAACTCGATTGAAGGAGTATCATTTGGATACTGGTGTGTGAAGTGTCGATCAAGTCAACTCAAGATAGCCAAGTCTCAAGTTGAAGTGACAGATGAGTCATGCAATGATTGGGAGCTGACTCGAAGTCATCTGGGGAAGTTAAGGAACTGCAGTCAATTCAACTGAAAAGAGTCCATTGCACAAAAGTCAAGAAAGTTACTTAAATAAGTAATACTTCCATGCTGCAATATTCTAAAGTGCTCAGTCCCTAGAAGCGTGCAAAAAGAATAAAACAATGGGAAGCACCTTTTTGTGTCGAGCTCTAAAAAGCTGAAGATTCATTTAATACGAGGTAATGTCAATTTCAAGGACTGCAACAAGACAAGCCAACGACCACTAGTGTCTTTTAAAAATTTAGCCTATCTCTTCAACGGGCATATCTTTGAAAGAGCACTATAAAAGGCTGAGGAATCACTTTGAGAGAAGGTGACCTGAACCACGAACATTCAAGCTATTATCAAGATGTGACCTACAAAAATATTCTCAAGTTATTCAAGCAAATCCTCAAGCCTAAACATCGAAGGAAATCGATCCAACACCAAGCTGTGAAGGAAAGACAACTTCAAACTGTTGAAGAGGAAACTTTTGAAGAATCAAAAGGGGTCTACATTCCAAGGAGGATTGTAGAAAGGTTCAAGGTTGAACCAGTCTCAAGTCATTGGAGGGCTTCGTGATCAAATCCAAGAAGCTTGAGCAAGTGAGCTGTAGTAGCAAGGCAACTGCCCTGTGAAGAAGCTGAGTCGGACGAGAAGCCAGCTGTGTGACCAAGGCATCTCTGACATCGAGTCCTAAAGGATCAAGTCGGATGTGTGATCAAGACTTGCATCCTGACCGATAACCACTTTGTACTCTGATCAATATTTAGTGGATTCTTCCAGGAGTTGGAGAAGAGAGGATTAGAAAAATTACCCCATCTTCAAACCTCTATAAAATTTATTGTGTCATTTACATTTCAAAGATTTACTTACTTTTGCATATTATTTAATATCTCTTTGATAATTTGCTATCCAATTGATATTTAACAAAGTGCTAAAACCAAGTGTTAAAACAACTTAAACCAAATTCAAGGGTGTTAAGTCTTCCATTTGAAAATCTCATCAGCCGAGTTAAGTATTAGACTAAACAATTTGAGTTATTCTATCAACGGCTCGATCAGTCTCGTTGAGTGGCTAACTCTATTTGGTTAACTAACTTAGCTGTCCATCAAGGACATAGCTGTGAAATTAACTCTGAACTTATTTAAAAGGACTAAATTCGAAAAGTTGGTAAGGTTTATTCAACCCCCCCTTCTAAACCTTACTCACACCCCTTGGGACCTACAAAAATAAATATAAAAAATTAAAATATATATAATATATTTACTCAAACTTTTATTTTGTAATGAGCTTTAAAAATCATGCATTCGGATATATTCATTTTTTTTTGTCATTCGTAATATATGTATAGTTGTTATTTGGAATAGTACATTTTTTCATAATTATATTGGATTATATTTAAGGTGATTACATTTAATTAAAAAAAATACTTATTTTAATTGCATCTCAATTTACGCCTATGAACAACTTTCAAAAATAAAATTGTATCTGAATTTAATATTGCAACCTTGAAAAAAAGTATGACATCAATCTTCAAACTTATGAAGGATCTAAATATTACTAAAATGTAATGGACGATGAAGTTGTGCCTTGTGCGGTTTATGAAAAATCAGTTTTCGAATATCAAATACAAGTAGGGATGGCAGCGGGACGGGTGGAGGTGGTTACCCATCCACCCAGACCCTAATGGGATGGGTATGGATTGTCGTTTTTGAATTTGGGACCGGTATGAGATGAGAAACTACTACCCATTTATATACGGGTAAGGTATAGTTTTACCCCTCGGATACCCACCACTACCTGAACCCATTTACCCCTTAGTAACTTCCATTTATTTTTTTCATATGACATTATACATTTCTTCATAGAAGCCCAATATAAATTTTTATTTTGTACAATGAAGAAATAAAGTTGTCATTTATTTGAATTTGTGATCAATGTAGACACTTATATTTATTACCAAATATTGTCAAGTATCGAAATTTTCAATCTTGATCATCAAGGTAAGATATTGCAAATAAGAAATAGATTTACCAATGTTTTGGTAAATAAATCAAGTCAAATCAAATCAAATCATATTCTTTTGATTATGATATGCAAGACAAATCATGATCGGCCAATCAAATCGCCTTGTTTCATCCAACAATTATGGCAAGAATCTCTATCCCACAACTATAAATAGGGATCCTCTCCATAATTCATAGACACACAAATTCAAAGAGAATAAATCCAAGCAAGAAAGGCGGTGGAGAAAATCCTCTCAAGTTAAAAAGATCAAATTCAAGGAATCCACGGTGTTCAAAGCAAAACTCAAGGCGTTCATCACGGAGTCTGCTCAAATCATAGTGTTGATTCGGGAATAAGCTACCAAGAACTCGAGCTAACGTTATCAAATATCAAGTTCATCTTGGAGGAAGATCAAAAGGTCGATTTCACCAAGAAGTTCCCATATCCATGTCAAATATCAACAAATATATCACATTTGATTCGAAAGTAATCTTTCAGGCCCTCGAATTAACGTTATTCAAACTCAAATTCAAGTTTGGAGAAGATCAAGCTGAAGGGTCTATCTTCAAAGTCTCAAATCCCGAATATTTTGTTCTTGAATCGAAGAATCAGAGGAAAAATTGAGATTGTAACCCATATTTTTCATTTTGATTCATATAAATTTAATTTGTACGATTTGTCTTCTTTGTTTATTCGCAAACAATAAGAAATTTGTGTTGCAAATTTTGGCATGCCCGGTGGGACAGTTTCTACCTCTCATCTCTTCTCTTCATCAAAGATCTCAAAGTATCATGGCCAATCGCAAGGTGACAATAGTCAAAGCTGCTACATCAAACTCCTCAAATGCCACAAGTGGAAGTGTTGGCGTCATATCCAAGAAATTACAAGCACCTTAGAAAATCACTCTCTTGCTCAGAATTGCTGAGAATGAATCACTTCAGGACAACGCAATCAAAGATGTTGGAGATCTTAAGGATACATCTGCTTCATCAGCTCCTCGTTCGGCTGCTTCATCATCTCCTCGTTCGGCATCAAGTTACTCATTCACTTCAAATGTGGCGTCCATCATGGTAACAAATGCTACAACTCTGGAGGAGCAAATTGCAAGTTTGACAAGGGCTACAGAGGGACTCACAAAGCATGTTCAAGATCAAGACTCCCAAATCATAAAGTTGATAGACAAAGTAGATCAAGTTGATTCAAGTTGCGTAATGGGCAAACAAGTAAAAGCTCAATATGATGTTATTGTGTCAACACAACAAGAGCTAAGTGAAAATGAGAAGTATCCAACTAAGGAGCTCCAAGTCTCGTCTGACAGGTTGATCCCAACTGAGCAACTGAAGGAGTTCATCATTGGAACTATAAAAGATAAGTATGATGGAAGCTCTAAATCGTCTTTGATTACGCCAAGCCATACACTCAAAGAATTGATAACTTGAAGATGTCTATTGGTTATCAACCCACGAAGTTCCAATAATTTGATGGTAAAGGCAATTCAAAGAAACATATTGCTCACTTCATTGAGACGTTCAATGATGCTGGAACTTATGGAGATCACTTAATGAAACAATTCATCCGATCTTTGAAGGGTCACGCATTTGACTGGTATACTGACCTGGGGGCAGATTCAATTGACAATTGGGAAAGCTAGAACGAGAGTTCCTCAACCGATTCTATAGCACACAGCGGACTATTAGCATGATTGAACCACAAATTCATGTCAGTTGAATGAAGAGTCTGTCATCGACTACATCAATCATTGGAGAAACTTAAGCCTCAAATGCAAAGATGAGCTGTCAGAAGCTTCTGCAATTGAGATGTGGGTCTATGCTACATACTTCAGGATCAAGCCGAAAACTTTTAAAGAATTAGCAACGCGTGCATATGCCATCGAGATAATCACGAACGTCGATGAACAAGAATACCCAAGTAATATCAATGACGATAAAGGTGAAGAAGTTGAGCATAGGGGCAATGAAAGTTGACTCTTAAAAAAATCCGGCAAATAAAGCTCCTTGAAAAGAGCTAAAACTGACCATATGGCTCCGTATATGAGCATATATTATCTGAAATCTCCACGACAAAGCTTTTCAAGTGTTCCTAGATATGAGCAAAAACAATCTAAAATTTTCAAATTAAAGTCTTCAGTAATGCTCCTTGATACGAGTTTAAACTATAAATAAATCAAATTCAAATGATTACTCCTTGATACGAGTATAAACTATCAATATGTCTCAAACTGAAATGATTACTCTTTAATACAAGTATAAACTATCAATATGTCTCAGATTCAAAAGATCACTCCTTGATATGAGTATAAACTATCAATTTGTCTCAAATTCAAATGAGGACTCCTTGATACGAGTATAAAGTATCAATATATATCAAATCCAAATCAAGACTCTTTTATACGAGTATAAACTATCAATATATGTCAAGTTGAAATGAAGACTCCTTGACTCGAGTATAAACTGTTTGCAAATTCAAATTTAAATTCAACAACTCATTGGTATGAGTATAAACTATCTACCAATTCAAGAGCTCCTTGGTATGAGTATAAACTATCTATGTGCTTCAAATTGATCCCAAATGAAATGATTTCGCGATTCATTCGCTCCATGACATGTTGTCCGTGAACAAATCGCGAGGGGCATTTTTTTTTCGAACGATAGTTTTTTATTAGAACAACTCAAAAACTGGAATTACAACTACAAATGTAGCCAACTGGGTATGTGCCGACTTGATTAAAGAAAAGCCAAACGGGAAATTGGCAAGACCAATTCAGATCCAGCTTACAAACAAAAAACTCCACACCCAAAACTAAGAACAATCCACGCTGGGAGACTTCAGCACTCCTTAATAGAAACTGCAAAACACTAAAAAATTGAAACTGAGTACGAGCAACCACTACATACTACAGAACAGAAAAAATTGATCCGCCTACAAGTTTCACAAATCAACTGGAAAAAGAAAAGACACAAATAAAATAAGAAAACTACAATCTTACAACAAATAAAAAACAAATAAACAAAACAATAACCTAGCAATCAAAGAAACAAATGGTCTCTCCCTCCCCCAAATCCACAGCCATATCCTGACACCACCGCTCCCGCAAATGCCGATGTCGAATAGTTGACCCGCCATCATGAAAAAACATCCAAAGCCCGGATCTTGAAATAGAGAAGAAAAATATCATACAGGGGTTCTGGCCGGCGACCAAAAAAATTCCGGCCGTCGATGGCCTTTGTGGCGGTGCATGAGCCAAAACAGATAAACCAGGTTGCCATTAAAGCTTCCATCTCAAACGAGAACAAAGCAACAAAGGAGGAAGAAGGGAGGGTTGTTGGTGGGGGAGGGAAAAGGAAAAGGAATTAGGTTTTGGGGTTTTTAGAGAGAAGGGGGAGAGAAAGGTAGAGAGAAGTGGGAGGTCTAGTTTTTATCGAATCGTGAGGGGGCATTTATAGACACCTAAATTCATTACCAAATATTGTCAAATATCGAAATCTTCAATCTTGACTATCAAAGTAAGATATTACAAATAAGGAAGATATATTTCAATGTTTTGGTAAATAAATCAAGTCAAATCAAATCAAATCATATTCTTTTGATTATGCAAGATATGCAAGACAAATCATGATCGGTCAATCAAATCGCCCTATTTCATCCAAAAATTATGGCAAGAATCTCTATCCCACAACTATAAATAGGGATCCTCTCCATAATTCATAGACACACAAATTCAAAGAGAAGAAATTCAAGCAAGAAAGGCGGTGGAGAAAATCCTCTCAAGTTAAGAAGATCAAATTCAAGGAATCCACGGTGTTCAAAGCGAAACTCAAGGCGTTCATCACGGAGTCTGCTCAAATCATAGTGTTGATTCGGGAATAAGCTACCAAGCCCTCGAGCTAACGTTATCAAATATCAAGTTCATGTTGGAGGAAGATCAAAAGGTCGATTTCACCAAGAAGTCTCATATCCAAGTCAAATATCAACAAATATATCACATTTGATTCGAAAGTAATCTTTCAAGCCCTCGAATTAACGTTATTCAAATTTAAATTCAAGTTTGGAGAAGATCAAGCTGAAGGGTCCATCTCCAAAGTCTCAAATCCCGAATATTTTATTCTTGAAGAAAATAATCAGAGGAAAAATAGAGATTGTAACCCATATTTCCATTTTGATTTATATAAATTTAATTTGTACGATTTTTCTTGTTTGTTTATTCGCAGACAATAAGAAATTTGTGTTACAATCATATCAACTCTGTTTTATCTTTGTCAAGCTTGATAAAACTACATGTCTGGCGGTGTAGTTTTATAAATTAAATGATATACTAGTGTTGATTCTACAGTTATGAGGAATGTATTGGTTACATTTGTATTTATGTGATGCTTTTGATTTAGTTGATGAATGATGATAGCTTGTGGCTTACAAGATTAAAATTGGTTAATTGTTATATTTATTAAGAATTTAACATATTCATTTTCTTATATAATAATTAGTTTTTGATAGGGTGTCCATTTAATAGTTATCTAAATATTCATATAATTATAAGTTTATATATAAAATAAATGGGTTTTAGGCGGGTACGGGTAGTACGAGGGTATCAGGAATGGATTTGGGATGGGTACGGGTAATAGATGTAGTTTCTTAATCGGGTTTGGGAAGGGTACGGGTAGTTTCCAAAATTATTATAATACCGGAAAATAGAATTAATTGAATTATCAGGAAAATGCACATGTCACATCACAAAATAGAATCATTACAGATATACACCCCGTGCATTGCAGGAGCTCTCATCTAGTATCTTTTAATTTCAACATTATTTATATATTATGCAGTTAGAGCATGCAAATGAATTATTTATGCAATAAAATGGTATAGCCGCATATTCAAATTTGACCGTGTGTGGCTTATTTTAAAACGTTTTGTGCAAACCAAATAGAATTTCTCATTTGCTGAAGAAAACATGTCAGGCCGCGATTGGATGTGGGCGAGATTTCATTTTCGTTCCACCCGAGAATTTTTTTTGACCAAATATGCGATTGTTTATGAAAATTTTCAGAAATAATACTATTATCTCACTTTCACTTTTCTCACTTTTTCTCTTATCAATCACATCTACATATTTTTCCACAAAAAACTAATCATATTACACAATCTCCCAAAAATTTCACTATTTACTCACTCACATATTTCTAACTGCCAATCATATTCAATCATTATTTTACTATTTTTCAATCAAATCAACTTTCATCATTACTTTTTCATCTCACATCCAATCACACTTTCAAAATTCATCTTTTTTCTTCCAAATTTTTTTTCACCACTATTCTCTAGCAAAATAAAAAAATTCAAAATGAAAGCATATCCAATCGCGCCCTGTCTTCGTTTTCTATCAACTTGACTGTCTTCGTTTTCTATCAAATTAAGTAATGGAGACAAGTACACCACGCACATTCTAAACAATTTGATATGTTTGGACAGTATTTTTTGATATGTTTGGACAATATTTTCCAGATCTTGGAGGGTCTAGAGATGGTGTTCACATTACCAGGAAAAAATATTTTATCTTAAGTTTTACTTGTATTTTCAATAAAATTGCATATTATTATTCAAATTACAGATCATATTATTTAGTTTATTACTCATAATTACTAAAATACAACCAAAAAAACAATTAAATGAAAAAATTATTTTAGTAATATTCATAATTTTTATTAAAAATAAAATTATCAATTCAAATAAATAAATTTTATTAAGATTATTCACAAAAAGTAAATATCTTATTAGACAACTACCAAGTTAGCGCATATAATAATACATTAAAATCATTCATTTAAAACAAAAACAAATATTCTTTAGCGCTGTTGCGCATCTTCAAAATAGCGCAGCCCCTAGTGCTGGAGAGATTTATTGCTCCAAATTGAAGATAGAAGTCATAGATGATAGAACACTCTGTTTGAGATGCTCTAAAAAATTATAAACATATCATGCAAAAGCCAAAACCTGAACACGATGAAAATGATATCCAGTAGCCAATAATGAGAAAAAAGGGGACAGTAGAAAAAGGGGACTTCACAAAAGGAGGATAGAAATGAAATCTGATCATCATCAATCGTGTGAAGTTTATCAATTAATTGTCTAAATTAGTTAACACTACAATTCACACAAAAAGCAAATCTGATCGTTTAAATTAATTTCCTTTTTCAGCGACTGGCACCAGCTGTGGTGTTTTGTGCAGAGGACCAGAGGTGTATGCAAAGATGACTATGAAATTTCTGAAAAATCAAAGGCTGTAATTTGACTCTCCCAATGTGGTTGTTAAAAAGTTCCAGTCTTTAGGATTCAACTCCATGCATCCTAACTCCTAAGTTACCAATAAATTTTGACATCATAAGAAAAGACATCACAATCAATTTTCATTTTACTATATTAAACAGAAGTGAGCTTAGGCACTAATTATACATATTAATGGTTTCAGAAGGAAGTCTATTCTACCGGGCGTTTCATTCATCATCATCAGCTGCAGCACCACCTCGGTCGACTTCTCCATCACTCTCGTGCGTGTCGGTGATGTGATCCATCATCTCCCTCTTCAATGTCTCATCATCATCTTCATCTGATTCTGACCAACCCCTTCTTCGTCGATTCGTATTTGAAGGTGCAGCCTTTTCACAAAGAAGAGATAACAAAAGGGAGCTCTCATATAATCAGATGGAAGAAAAAGAAAGTGAGATGGCAAAACGAAAATGTTTTTAAATCTGGATATTAAACACTCATTAACAAACAATTATGTAATTTTTTTATTTTAAAAAAAGCAAAAGATATTCATGGTATGATGGATTATCAAATGAATGAAAGATTATTATCTAACATGCTTCAAGCATCTGGCACCTCAAAATGCCAACTTAAAATATAGGGATAATTACAAAAACTACCCTTTACTTTCACCTAATTACAAAAAAGTAAAAAACAGATATCTTTCAAAATTACAAATATAAGGTATTACAAACACCCCCTTGAGATTTGCATATTCTTAAGCAAATATCCCCCTATTAAGGGTGCAATTTGCAAAATAGAAAAACATATTAAGGGGGTATTTGTAATTTTAAAAGATAACTGGGTTTTTTATAATTAGACTAAACAACAAGCGTATTTTTTGTAATTAACCCTAAAATATATCCTGAATTGCATAGAAGTAAGAATCTAGGAAATTTATTCATAGCTAAAGGGGAACTTTTCAAATTAGATCTGTACAAGACGTTTCTAAAAAAGGTACGTGATGTTTCTGGAAAACACATTAAGAGGAGAAGTGGATTTATCTGTCACTGGTATAACAAAGATGATGCCATATGCATAGAAGAGAAACAAATGGTCAGGGTTGCCCTTGCACATATTATGTTATGTTTCTTTGACAGACAACACTGCTTCCACACACACACACACACACACACACACAGAGAGAGAGAGAGAGAGAGAGAGAGAGTTACAGCATTATCCTCGGCATCAGAATCTTCTAGGCCAGCTGCTGCAAGAAGATCCTGGGGAACATCTTCTTCTTTATCTTCAATATCATTTGTATGATTATACTGTTCTTTGTAGCTGTCATCATACTCCATTTCCTCTTGATCTTCCACCTCAGCATCAGCTTCTTCCGATTCATAGCGTGGTTTCTTATCCTTCTTCTTCCGCTTTCCCCCTTTTCTCCTCCTTTTTTCACTATGCCCACCCTCCTCATCTTCATTCTGGGGTTTGTCTTTCCGCTTTGACCCTGAAGAGCTACTCTTCCATTGTTCCTAAAACACACACAAAAGCTTTTACACGAATTCAAGAAGTAATGACACTTCCTACAATGTGATACATTGTAAATATGTATAAATAAGAGAGAAAATTAAAAGAAGGAAAAATGTTTTCAAGAGAGGCTCATAACATTGCGCATAAACAAATTTTAAGTTTTTAACCAGATAACACTCAGCATTCCATTACCTTGACGCGCTCCAAATGCTTCTCTTGTTGCATAACTTGCTTTAATTCATCCTCCTGCTTTCTTTTCTCCATCTGCTTATAACTCAAATTTGAGTAAATGAAGAGACAAAAGGAATTACTTAAGACATTAAGAAAGTAAAAGGATCACCTGAACTTTTCTCTGCTCCTCTGCCTTTCTGCGGGTTTCATCGGCTAACTCCATCTGACGCATGACTTCCAATCTTTGCATATTCTGCATCTCTTCACGCTCAGCAAGCTCACAGTGGACAGTTGCTGCTTCAAGCAAGTGCTTGCAATATGCAACATGAGTTTCAATTTTCTTCTCATCAAACCCATGAAAGTGAAGGTTTGAGGCTGCAGATAGCAAGCTGAACAAACGAACAGCATTCTTGAGCTCTGCTACAGTAGCTCGCACCTACCACACAGAAAAAGCAATCGATATAAGAGAGAGAGAGAGAGAGAGACTAATGCTAAAACATGGCAGACCCTAGATGAGTTACACGGAAAAAAAGGTCTTGTAAGAGGAATTTTGAGTAAATTATTTCAAACGCTTCTACTAAAATATATGAGCAATGCACAACTCTTTAATGTGGCACCTAATGTTTAGATCCATTACAAGTGCATAAATTGCACAGAAGTTGTACAATCTTAACAGGTTTGGCCCAAAGCAACGAGGATAACCTGAGAAGAAGTTCAATACTCTCATTGAGCAACTGGATTGAAATGGGAGCAAAAAACCTTAAGCAGTGATGATAATATACCCCATGTTACCATAGTTGTCAAAGGCTCAAGGCACACAAAGGAGCAAGGACTCACGGAACCTGAGGCGCAAGGCGCAAAACGAGGCGCGCGCCTTTTTGAAGTGAGGCGCAAAAATAAATAAATAAATAAAATAAGATTTGTAACATAAACATGCATAAATCCATTAAAAAAACCAGTTGGGCAGTTGGGCTTATGTTTAATTAGGGCTTAACTTAAGAAACCCTAGGAAAACTTAGTAAATACAAACCCCATTTAAAAACGCAGTTAAAAAAACCCACTTTAGGCAAAAAACCCTACGTTTTACTCAGGCGCGCCTGAGCAGACGCCCTGCGCCTGTAGCCTTTGAGCCTGGGCGCGCGTCTGAGTAAAACGCCTCGCCTGGGAGGCTATGAGGCGCAGGGACCAGCACCTTGCACCTGAGGCACGCCTTTGACAACTATGCATGTTACTCAAGCTTCTAGTTGCTAACATGAAAACTGCAGACGAAACTCTAATTACCACGTAGATCCCAGAAAATCTCTTGAGCAAGTTAGATGATAAATAGGCTAGACAAAGTATAAAAGATATTCACTACTCATTCAACTTATCAATTTTTTGCAGAAACCAAATGGTTTCATCTGGACAAGATAAAAAACTATAGTTTCAATCTTGACATGGCTTAATTAGTTGCCCCATAAGAGGAACATGATTCATGAATGTGAAAACTAAATGAATTATGGTTTTCTGATATCACAGTAATACCATCCAATTTATTAAACATCTCCTACACCCAAGATACGATGTTCAGTATTTTCAAGTCCTCTGTAAATCAGACAAAACACGTGTGAATCACGGCAATCGATATGTTGGCTCTCCATCATGCCTATTTTCTTCCACAATTATGTTAAAAGGAAATGCACTGGTAAACCAACCCCCAACTCGGGTTGTGATGGTTGGGGTGGCTGTCAGAGGCTCAAGATGCAGCAGTTCTCAAGATAAAAACAACAAAAAAATACCACTCATGTAGGCCAAAACCGAAATAGGATAAGACAAAAGATGATGACCTCATCCACAGTCCTTTTTGTCTTTTGAAGTGTTGATGCTGAGAACTTCTGTAGAGTAACTCCTACATCAAACCTTAATGTGTAATTTGCAGGAGCCAAGTGAATAGCTCTTAGTAAAGTCTTTTTACAGTCTTGCCACTGTTCAGCTTCATAATGTGTACGTGCTAAGTAGAGAAGCACTTGACTGTCGGTGTTATAGTAGAACTTGCGCAAACAGTTCTGATACTGCAAAGATGAGCATGAATTTTTAAAGGGTGCAAGGTTAGGACAGGTTATTTCATCTCATAAACAATTAAGCGAAGAAAATTCGGAACTAACCATTTTCACAGCTAAAGTGAAATTGCCTTGAGCAAAGTGAACATGGGCCAGGTTAATCCACACATCTGGCATCTGCACATTAAAACTTCCACTTGCAGCTTCTTGAACCTGCAGAGAAGGAGAAGAGAGACACTTTGAACAAGTATAGATCTTTCTTCTGGTCACAACAGTTATAGCAAGTGCAGCAAACCTGTGTAAAAAGATCCTTAGCTATATCAAATTGACCTTTTTCTGCAAATACCATACCAGCACCATTAGCTGCATAAAGGTTAGCAGATTGCTGCAGCAGAACCTGGCAGGATGAAATGTATACATGTCATAAAAGAGGTTGACCCTGCGCATATAAACCGAAGTCTAGATCTGGAAACAAAAGGAAGCAAAGCTAAAATGCCACTTTAGTGAATGCAATTAGCTAACGAGGACTTATATGGTTTCAGCTCATTAGATAAAAGCCAATCACAATCAGCACATGCTATTCTCAAACTAAGAGCTTAACTGAAACTAGTAAGAGAAAGAATGACTATGTATTCCGGAGTGGTTTCCATACGAAGAAGGTAGTTTGCATACTTTCGTGTATAGTTCCTTTGCCTTCTCGTAATGTGTAGCTTCCAACTTAGGAGCTCTTTTCTCATTGCGATTTGCAGCAAAGTAGTTCCAATTTCCCTGGCATATATCAATGCAAGTGCATAAGTTTTTGAAATTGCTAGTTGACATTAATTTGTTACAAGCAATGGTGAGTGTGTAAACTCGACTATGAAAAGCCCTGAAAAAATGAAACAGAATTTGAGTTCCTTGCAGTTGCACAGCATGAAGATATAGAAAAAGCTTAGAACTGGAAAATACCTACAACAAGATGACCTTAGTTTATGGTATATATTTCATTGCTGATAAAATTCTCACAACAATAAAAACTGCGAACGCAACCTGAATATGTTATGTACCAGACAAACTGCAGCATAAGAATCTTTTGCGTCAGTTGAGTCCTTTGCTGTTCGAAAAGTTTCTTTCGCCTTGACCCAGTCATCATTCTTAAGCTCCAAGTCACCAAGCATTAACAAAGCATCTGGGCACTTCTCATCCACCTTTAACGCGTCACCAATCTATGACCAAAAACCTCTTTTTAGCAAAAGAAATGATATAATGGACAGACACAAGAGTAGATATAAGAATACTGGAGAAGCTTTCCAAGGGGATATAACAACCAGTTCAAGGCTAATTTGGACATTGTTTCGAGCTTTTGCAATGGCAGCAAGTCTCAAATAAGCATCCGTGTAATCTGGATACTGAAATTAATGAGAAAATGTTAGAAAAATTGTGTGAAGAAGAATATCCAAGCAAAACAAATTTAAAAACCACTCTAGCAGGATCACAAAGCATCATTTGCTTCAAATGCATCAAAATCGAGAATCTTCGTTCTCCATCATGCATGGACCAACTATCAAATTTGATCAGCTTCCCAGCAAATTATAATATCTAAAAGTCCTCACTGGAAACCACGAACATAATTGCATCCACTTATTACCTGATATTCCTATCTAAAGAAATAGACTTAAAAGAAATTTAAAATTGATGTAAACAAATTAACTATAGTTGTTTTCGACTTTAGAGAATATGACACAGCTGATGTAACAAGCCACGTTAAGGCATCATGCACCCATGATTTAAGAATTAAAGTTACCATGGTTTACGAGACGTATGAGTAACTCCTAAGCAAATTGGCCATTTCTTATTCCACTCTAACTCCATCTCTATATTTATCTTAATTAGGGGATTTACATCAGGAATTCAACATGGTGATGTTTTATTATAAATAGGGAAAATTATAATAAGTACCGCTGAGGTTTGGGCTAATTACAAATCAATTGTCTTTTAAATTTACAAATACCCCATCGACCTTTGTTTCTATTTTACAAATTGCACATATTGGAGGGGCATTAGTAAAACAAAACACAAACCTCGAGGGGTGTTCGTAGTAGCTGGAGGGGGTATTTGTAATTTGTAATTCCAAGAATAACTGGATTTTTATGTAACTAGGCAAGATATTAGAGGTTGTTTTGTAATTTACCCTAATAAATATACACTAATAGATCATCAAGCATCCTGTTAGATGCACCAAGAACAAAGTTATCCTATAGTGCCATTCATGTTAACATGTAATGCCATAAATACGTAAGAGGGTCACAAATCTATGTACTTAGATTTTTTTTTTAAAAAAAAAAAAAGTTCCAGAACAATTGAATCAATATTCTCCCCTAGTATACATCAGTAACTACAGTGACCATAAAAATATATATACCTTAAATAATATTAGGCGGTAAAAGATGGTGGCAGATTCAGTGTTGTGCATCTGCTCCAACACTCGAGCTAAATTAAATAATGCTGAAACTTTATTCCAAGGAAGTTCCATAGATAAGCCATGTTCCTCAAGTCGATGAAATACTTGTAAGTCCTTAAATTGACGGATACTTGAGCTGGCATCAACAGGATATCGTGCACTGTTAATTAGGTTAGCTCGAACTCTATGACTAGGACTCAGTTGCTTTCCATGAGTTGGGGCCTCTCCGTAAGCATCTGTTGGTGCCATGTCCAATAATGATTCTCCTTCAGCTTCAAAAAAGTCGCACCATATGCCCTCTCCTAGAGCTTCCTTAAATGCCTCGGTAGCAAGCTGGAATACAAAAGACATTGCAGCAGCAGAGAAACAATTTAATTCAGCCCCACCACCGTCAAAGTGTATCCAACTGAAGGAATATCTCAAGAATCTGTACGAACCTCAAACTCTCCCGTTCAAAATGCAAAGCACCAATATTGTTAAGCAGCTCTAAAGGTACTTCCTCATTCTCTCTTTTCAGCAGATTACGAGCCTGAGAAAAATCAGAATTGAGTAATAAGCAGAGTTGTCAGAGTCAATCTAAATGGTCTACACTTCAGAATGCAGCAAGAGAATTGCTCGTGTAGCATCCACAGAATAGCAGAACCATCATCCATCAAATACACATTTATTTTATGTTGACGTCACCGGAAAGCAAACAATAGGTTTCTTAACACCCTTATCAAGGGAAAAATCGTTATAAGAAATTAGCTTGCCTCATTTTTAAAATAAAGTATCAAATGATTCCAATCAATAAAAAATGACATCACCAAGCACAAAAATAGAGCTACACAAAACAAGGATCCTGGAAGAAAATGTTAAGAGCTTTCTCAGAAAGAAAAGAACAGTGAGTAAACTTTTATCAGTAACCCATTCCCCATGCGCGCATGCGTCTTCCATCCTATATATATGAAGGAAGAAAGCACCCAATTGACGTGAAAGAGGTAGATATAGGCAAGGGCGGAGCCAGGATTCGTCGTATAGGGGAGCCGACAGTCAAAGTCGCGCGATTATATATTATTATATTTTACTAAAATATTTGAGCATATCTCTTGCAAGAAAATCATTTTAACAAGTGAACGACTCAAAACTTGTTAGCAATTTGCTTTACAATATGTACTAAAAATTGACTTGGATATTGATCCTCCAGTATATAATTACGGAATTTACTCTCTCCAGTATATAATTACGGAATTTACTCAATCCAGTATATAATTACTGAATGTACTCTCCTTATTTAATCTAAGAAAAAAACATTTATCTAATCAATAATCAATAACCTATTAAAAAGGCAAAATAAATTAACACTACAAAATAAAAACAAATAAAAACAGATTGAATTTTAACAAGTTAACCAAAAACAAAAAGAAATGAAGGAAAATGGACAATGATCGTTTCACTATATTACCACCACAAAATGATTAACATATAATTGAGTGAAGAAAATGAAGAAAATAGCTTAAAGTTCCTACTGCTCGATGCATCTCTTGCATGATGCAAACTAAACAAAAATATTATATTGAGACAATAAATAAGAGATTAAATAGCAATAAGGAATGGAGGACAAGATAATAGCAAAAAATTAATACCAACTAAAACTAAGGGGAAAATTGCCTAAGATGGTGGAGAGAGAAGAATTAATGTGTAATTTTATATAACATGATAAATTGTCTTGGCCCAAGAATTATAGTAACTTAAATAAAAATTAATTCAAAATATAAAATATAAAAAACAAATAGAGAGGCTCAATAGAAATTGGGGATGGGTTGGACTGATAGAGCATGTGGCTCCGCCACTGGAAATAGGTTATATAAAATGAAAAGTTCTTCATTCATAAGCAATAAAATTTCTTCAGTACAGTATTTGGAAACAATAACAATAATAATTTGGGTTATTGTTTAAAGAGAGAGTTTGCAAATAAACAGCTAGTCAAAATCATCAATAGTTTCTTTCAGCCACAGTATATATGTTTCCTATTCTGGAGGACAAGGCTATGGCAACCACTAGCTAGAGGCTTCCTCGTATGGGGAACACTATTCTCAAGTCTTATTGAAAGTCTCGGAGAATACAGCCTTAAAAGCTTCCGTGTTCGAATGAGATAACCAAGGAGACTCATCCCAAGTTACTAATGGATTAGGGTCCTTTAACTATTAGAAGGAAGGTTGATTGTAACTGTTTACCCCTTCTACTTCATGTTTATGGATACAAGAAATAGAACCTGAACAAAATAACTCACAATGTATGTATGGGAAAAACTTTAGATAATAACAGAAATATCAATTATGCGCTGTGATTAATGGTGACTTGAAAAGTTAAGGTTTGGGTATTAATTTTCAAAATTGAAGAACAGTTTTGGTATCTTTTTCTCTAAATCCACAAAAGCGCTCTTTTAGATTATTTGTTGTTTAGCTTTGTTTACACATACTTTCCATAGGAAAAGAAAACATGAGAAGATAATTACAAGTATTTTTGTGCGTTCTGTAAAGACCAAGTGCATGGCTACAGTTTTCCAAAACATTTACTTGCTATAGAAATAAGCCAATACGCTAAACTTGCAAGGCACTTACAGTTTTGAAGGCATCTAATGCAGCATTAAGGTCTGTTGAAATTAACAGATCACCAAGATCCAAAAATGCCTGTAAAGATGTATGCCAGAAAATATAAAATCAGAAGTAAATAATAGTATCATACTTCAAGAACACTTCATACTTAAGTTGATAAGATGGAGTAGCAAAAAAGTAAGAAGTAACAATTTTTTTGGTTAATGTACACTATTATATCCACTACACTTCGATCCATTTTGGAAAGTCATCTTTTTTGTATCATAACAGTTGGAGTCTTGCTGAGTGCTGACTAGGTTCCCCATAATATGCATACCGGCATGATTGGAGCCTCTGGGTACAATCCTTGAGAGATTCATGTTAATCCGTGCAAATTTGTGAAGTATCATGGCAGAAATCATCTATCAGACAAATTAAATGCACCGCACTGATGTCACTGTATGATACTTGGGAGTGCTACAATGTGTATGATCGCCAGTGAGAGATTGGGTGTGGTACCATTTTAAAAGTTTTATCACAAGATGCCAGCTTGAATGCAGCAATTATTTTCTGACAAGCATTATACCAAACCAGATACTGCTCTTGAAATACATTTATATGCCAGTAAAACTATGCCTCTAATTCGGTGTGAGAATATAAACTTGTTACCTTTTCACTGCTTCTACATTTTTATACATGTCTGCAAAACAAATAAGACATTTAATATATATAAGGACTAGATTAATTCTCCCAAGGCACAGTCACGTCACAGAGTTCTATAATTCTCTAGCTCTTGCTCCTACATCCTGTCTCTATGCCATGTCTATGGATCAGTGGCTAGTATCTGGTCCCAATCTACTTCCCTTTTAAGCTCCAGGTGGTTCATAAAATATTCTAATTCCAAAAATAACAAGTTTTGCGATGTGACAGTATTGTGACAACTTATTAAGTTTGATCAGCATGCTTATGGAAGCTGCTAATATGATTGGACTAATGTGACAAGCCTCAGGCAGGCTGTAAAATTGACCTATAACATACTCCATTATTTGCACCTTGACATTTTTAAGTAAGATTCCAGCATCTAAAGCTCAATACTCCAATGCACCAAAAATGTGGTTGAAAGTACCAGTAAGAAAAAGTGCATTGCTCCCAGAACTGTCACATTCATGACATTTAACTAGGATTCCAGCATCTAAAGCTCAATCTAATGCACCAAAAATGTGGTTGAGTTTACCAGTAAGAAAAAGTGCATTTCTCCAGAAACTATGTCACATTCATGACATTTAAGTAGGATTCCAGCATCTAAAGCTCAATCCAATGCACCAAAAATGTGGTCGAGTGTACCAATCCGAAAAAATGCATTGCTCCCAACACTGTCTCATTAATTACATTGAAAAGGAGGTCCATTTCTGGTAACATACAGCAATTTATGCTATGTTTTGCTTCCCATAGAATATATCAATTCCAAGTCAAACGAAATATAAGGCCGATGGAAGACTGCAATTTCAGTCTTAGACCTTTCTCAACATTGCGGTATGGGTGCGAGTCCTCTAACATGACTTCCTGAACTAGATGCCTGACAACTTCTATCAATTAAGCTTATACTTTATACTTTAAAATTTGTTTTTTTTTTATATTCATAAATATTAATAATATTTCAAGGAATACTAATGACATAATGACAGATCCATCATATCCTTAATTCAACATGATATATTACGCAAAAACATTGATCAATTTTTTTGTAAATTTAAAACAGCATCATTCTCGCAACAGCAACATAATCATACAAAAATAATATAAAAGTTAAAGAACTGCCATATATTTCCTGGTACTTAAAAAACAATATTTTGTGGCAGATGCATTATGTGATTCAAAACTATGTGTTTGCATTGTTTACATGTTCACACATTAATTTATTTTGAACCTATGAGGTAATCTTTTGAATCTAACCCTTGTATTTCTAAAAATTACTTTTCTCAGCCTGTCTATTCTCATTTTATATCCTACAAGAGACTTGACAAAAGGCAATTGCATATAGTGTATTTCGAATAGCTGAGAAATGTTTTCAAATGACTACTTATTCATGCAATAGTTTCTTTATACAATGGTACCCACAATACCAGCTGCAACAAAAGCATCAAATGCATAGAATAAACAGTGAGAAGAAAGTGAAACATGGTGACCTGAGGATCTCGAGGATCAATTTTAGTGGCTTTCCTAAATAGTTCTTGGGCCTTCTCGTTCTGCTCAAGCTGAATATAAATGTGTCCAATAGCCTACGTAAAAAAAAAAGGCAATTAGCTCTTCCGATAATTAAAATGCAACTAGCTCTTTCAATAAATTATTGGATATAAAGAGCCACCAAAGATCCAACACTTGAATCCATAATATTCACCCACTTTCAATGTCTCACAATTTTCTGGTTGAACCTCCAAGACCTTTTCAAAATTGGTCAAAGCACTTCGTAGGTCTCCCAATTTCAGTTGGACCTGGCCCAAACCTATTTCAAGCAAGAAAACATATCCAATCAACTAATATATATATATATATATATATAAAAAAATTGGAAAACTGGTAGCATTCTCGAGAACAAACATAACACGGTTATTTGAAATCGTCCAATGAATCATGGGCGTTTAACCATTGAAGTAGGTGTTGCAGAACTCATGAAAGGTTCAATTTTGGATTACATTAGAATGACATAAGAATCTATGTCAGAAACTCAGAGAGGTTAGGCAGTACTACAATATACATGTCAGATGTCACTTTTTGTTTCCGAAATAAGGTTTCTGACTCAGCAGGCTAGGACAAGATGTAATTAGACATTAACGTAAGGTTAACAAGGAAAAGAAGGCAATACCACATACAGCAATCTCAAACCAAATAGACTCTCTTTCATTTCTGTTATCAGAAGTTAATTGCACTGAGCAAAAAAACAGAACCGTGTAAAATGTAGTAAAGTAGTCTGGGTTAACAAGGAAGAGAAGGCAAAGTCATATACAGCAAATCTGAATATAATCTATGTTTTGTTTCTGTTATCAGAAGTCAATAAATATTATTTGCACTGAGCAAAAAGGAAGTACCGTGTAACATGTAGTCAAACAACTGGGTCAGAAACTGAAGTAAGCATGATATTGCATCTTGTGAGGTGTGATAAGGTAGTTTCGTATAACAATTATTGTATGAAAAAGAATTCTACACCTGATTGATTCATCTCAGCCATAGAAAAATATAAATTTGAGCCAGAACACCATATGCAGTATGTCCATTGCATCTATTGTTCTACTGATCGAGATAAATGTCTTCAATAATGCAAAAAGGAAACTGAACAATCATTTTACTCCCCTCAAACTCCTTTAGTTCATTTTATGCATGTCTAAACTAAGCTGGCCAGGCTGACAATATACTCAACGACATGCATTTTATCATGAGTTAATTAAAGAAGACAGTTGCTTGAGCGTGCAATAGAGTCACAACAAAAAAGGGCTAGTGTAAAGAAGATAATCAGTTGCACTTGATTCTAGAGAAAGTACAACAATACACTGACAAGGATGTTAATTATGCTTTAAACTAGTACCTACTACTTATTCACTTATCCCTATAATCCTATAGTGGTCATCTATAATAACTTAACTAAAAGATTTCAGTCCAAGTATCTTCATAGCCCAGTTCCCCACCCCCTCCATGGCCTTGTACTTCCTATTTAGGCAAAATATGAAAGATATCTTACTCACATGATATATTGCCCCAACTCTAGCACACAATGAGAAGCCTACAAATGCCATAAACTTTCATCTACAATTTGGGGTTTTATAAAAGGATATGTTAACTCTAAAAAAGAAAGAAAACAAGGCAAAAATAAAAGAACTTCTGATAATTTAACTTATCATGTGTAATCATAACCATATAAGACCTACAGTAATTCATCATTACACTCAAGCTTAGTAATTTATATTCACTGACTAAATTGTTATCTGTGCATTTCAAATAGCTGGGAGTTGTTTTCAAGTGTCTACTTATTCATGTAATAGCTTCTTTTCAATAGGAATAAACTTCTTGATGACATCAACCTGCACACTTACACCAAAAAAATAAAACTAATTAATTCTAGTGATTTCAAGACAAATTTTATCAATTTGCATTAGTTGACAGAATAGTGAATCAGTGACCAAAAGTTCATCCCTATGACAATGACAGGTATATCAAAATTTTCTGCCTGCATTACCATTGACAATTCACAAAGTACAATAGAAAATAGAATAGAATAATCTACATACCATAATAAGGTAATACAAATTCATGTGCATTATTGCTTTCTTTAACAGATGCCATATAATACATTCCTGCCTTTTCATAGTCCCCCTGAAATCAAGCAAATAACAAGACATATATCAGAATAAGCGAAGATGAAAAGGAACAGTTACAAGCATGAAAAAGTTTTACAAGTTGACTGGTCACTTATTCCCAATATGAGAAATCATAAGTTCGTAAAAAAAGAATGAGAGAGGAATATGACATTCTATAAAAATCTTGACCACGCATAATTTAAAATAAGCACAGATGATATAGAGGCAAACAAGGAGGAGGTAATGAGGTAATCAACCTTGCTGTGATAAGAGCGAGCCAAATTGTAGTATGAATGTGCCTTTGTCGGCCCGTGCATAGTAACAGCAAGTGCAGTTTCAGTCAATTGCTCAACTAGGAAATGTTGACCAGTGAAGAAGAAATGATTAGCAAGATAATTCAGTGACATTGCACAGTAAGGATAAATCTCGAAAGCTTTCTGCATCTTTTCCATCGCATTCCTAATATCAGCAGCTGCATATATTTAACACAAGATATGAAGTAAAATTTCCACTATAATATAGCCAAAACGAAATTCATACTCATAAAAGTTATCCTAATTAAGCATCGGACCAAGTTATTCTGGGAAATAGCAAGCACGGAGGAGGCATAAGAAAGCAGGCCTGTTGATGGGAATGGAATCTAAATCACAAACATGTTCTTCAAATGCTGGTATATATAAAAGGAAAGGAATCCATGTATTCCGTAAGGATAAGTTCATTGAATGTCCATATTACCCTCACAAATATTTGCATATTATATACATATAGTTTAGTTTTTTAGTAAATTATATATTGCATACAATATTTATAAATAGATAATTTATATGTTATAGTATATGTTATGTCATGTATATATACACAAAAGAGAAATTCAAGAAGAAACCAATGTGGAAGAGAGACGGGAAGAGAGAAAATGTGTGAAAAGAAACATGACAGTGATGGTTACGATTCTCACAAATCTTTAGTCTTACATTTTCAGGGAAAGGAATCAGAACCATAGAAAAATTAGGTTCCAGATTCCAAGATCTTTGGTGCAATATTCATACTTCTGAGGAGTCTGATTATTCCAAAAAGAATTAAAAGATCGAACCAACACAATAATCAGATGCTAGACAATCAGACTCCAAATTGATGCCATTCTTTGCCAAACAACCAGAGCCTCAATGCTTCACTCATGTGCTTACCACGACTGCAAGAGTTTTAACACGTCTAATAATCCAAATATCCAATACCCAATCACTAAACAATGTAACCACAATTTGTGAACTTATTTTTATTTTGACATCTTATGCTGGCCATAATTCGTATATCCAGAAATGAAACTAACCTTCATTAGTTTGCAAATCAGAAATTCCAAGTGCTACAAGAGCTTCAACATTGTCTGGATCTAACTGCAGTTAAGAAGTTGCGAAAATGCTAATCTTATTTAACATCAAGTTTAAAAAAAAACGCAGCTGCATATAAATTCAACTTAGTGGATGCATGATCCCATTGTCAGTGATCGCTTGCCTGTAGAACACGATGAAATGCTTGCTTTGCCTTTTGAAAACGACCCAATTTATACTGGCAGAGAGCTATACCAAGTCTTATGGCCGGAGCCCAAGGATACGCTTGCAATGCTCTCTAACAAAAACCATAAAAAGTACAAGGAATGTAAGACATATAGTAGTTCCACAAGTTGGCTGAAAGATCCTGCTTCAAATAGAATAAAGCAGATGAACAAACCTTGTATAACTCCAGTGAATCAGAATATCGACCGCGGTTAAAGTGAACACATGCCTGCACATAATAGGAAGTAATTAAGTGTTATAAGAGCCACTGGCCCAACGCAGGCAATCAATGAGCCCAAGGTGCTATAGCATATGTTTTCACAACCATCCTGAGATGTAAGACAAATGAGACCTGAAAGGTCTGCAGAGAGTTACGAAATGAACAATACAAAGCCTAGGATTCCATTTAATACAGATGGATGTGAGAATTTAAAGATGGAAGGGTTGGGGAGGGAAGAGACCTCTATATCTTGTTTGGTAGAATCCAAGGTAACATACGTGCAAGGAAGATGAGTAATCCTTCTGATTTGTATGTCTAACAAGGGGAATAAAAGACTGACCAGATGAAACTGAAACTCACCTACATGGGATAAATTTGGCTACCAGTCTACCACGTGGTGAATAAGGTAGGTAAACAACATTCATATTGAACCCTTCCTAGTACCTCCTGTTATCCTCATATGAAACTACCAAGAAAAAACAGAACATACTCCATCGTAAAGGAGTTCAACTCACCTCGTATCTGAGGTAACAAAGAACATATGACAAGAAAATAAAGGGAAAGGAAGTGATAGAAGCAACACGAATGTTGATATAGAACTTGTTGCCAAAAACTATGCTTACCTATACCACAAAAAGTGCTACAAATGCACATAATTGAAACCATTAAATAAGAACAAAAGTTTCACTTAAAGCATTCCAATGCATGATTATCCACTTAATAGAAGTCCTCATTGCAAACTTGGGAGTACAAATTTCATGCAATGAACAGTATCCAAAAATGAAAGTCAGATATCAAGGGTGTTTGAGTTGTGAACGCAAAGCAAGATGATGGATGGAACTGCTAATCAAGAGCCAGTCTTAAAAAATATGTATAACAGTTCTAATACCTGACCAAGAAGAGCAGGAACATTATCACGATCTCCATCTAATACAATTTTGAAAGCATTAAATGCTTGTTCAACGTCTCCCTTGGCCAGTAAAAGCTGACCTGCAAGTAGACAAAACACTCAAGTATGAAGACCAAACAAACAATGAGCTAGTGAAGAAGAAATGTGAAAGATGGAGCAATGCAAAGGCAATGGAAGTAAGTTACAGGAAAATAAATTAAAATAGAAGGAAGATAATTGCCCTGCATTTATAACTAACTGAGCCAATAAATTACTTTCTTCACTTGTAAACTTGTGATTAATCCTCAAAATTCACACATAATTTGCTAATGATGATGAAATCATATTTCCTTCCCATTAGCAAATTACATGGACAACTAACCCTGCTAGCCTTATTCATCATTATAAATGCAGGCGTCAAGTGCAGTATATATCAAATAGAAAATCCAAATAAACGAGGCAAGCCTACAAATTAAATGGGTATGGACAATATGCCACAGCTAAAAATCCAAACCTCATTAATAAATACAAAAATTTAAAAAAGAAGATCCTTGAACACCAAAAATCGAGAAGAGTGGCGGTTGGATACTTATGACGAATATAAGAACGAATATACAACATTTTCCTTTCCAAACCGACCTTCACCTTCGCCTTCGTCATCTTCAATACAGCATTGGAATCAACTTCTTCACGTTATTTTTCCTGGCCCTTGATCGTAAATTCTCTTACGATTTCCATCAAAGTTGAGACTCAGGGAAAATAAAAATGCCTTAAATATACTCTTTGCAATTGCAATTTGATTACAGGCAATATTTACCCCTCTATTTTGACGAATTAAATATAAAGTTGCAGGTTATTAATTAGGATGGTAATAAAGTGTCAACAGCCAACAAAGGACCATTGTACAAATAATGACATCCATTTGTGATATCAATATGGTGATGTGGCACTTCTCTCTCTACCTCTCCGAGACTCATGTCAAGTCATTTGTTGTTCCCGTGTTTCAACTTTGAAGGAAACATATTAACGAAATTAAGCTCTTGAAACCCACGGCAAGCAATAAATAACAAATTACGTGAATAATATTATTCCAGTATTGGATGAAGAACACAAGGGGAAGGACCCAAGTCAGTTCAAAAGGGAAAATATGGTAAATTCATTCTTAAGGATCCAAATGTATGCTCCTCTGGATATGATTGATAGATCTGATGTCAAATATCATCCTTTCTAATTATTAAAATCCCACTCAAATGGAAAAATATGTCCCTCGAATAGGTTTCATTCTAATAAAACTCCAATAAGAAACTTAATGCACCTATTTACTTGAATTATTATGAAGATCCCGGAACATTTGCTATCTCATTAAAGTTGTCAGTACAATCCAGGTAAAAGTAGGGTAGCAATTTTGTATTAATAATGCACAGCGCCAATGAGAATCAATGCCTAGTGGTGAACTTTGACAATTGTATGGCATTGGAGTTTGCATCTAAAGGGCTCTCTCATGGTAGGCAATATGTTTCGAGAAAGTAAACTCTGAAACACAACAAATGGAGCTTTGTCATTCCGAGGGTACATTGACCATAGACTTTTCACCAGTTTTGTGTTTGTTTGACCAAACAACCAAATACTTTTCACTGCCTGGTATTTTGGTTAAGACCACTAAATAAAACTAATCACAGCAACAATGCATGGGGAATTAGGTTACATGATCAAATCAATAAATGCGAGTTTTTGGCGCTGTATGCACTGGTGTAGAAGACCTTACAACCTTCCTATGGACTTGAACCTCTTTATATGGAATAAGGAATGGCTTGCCTCTGCTCAATAAAAAGTGCAATTCTCAGTTCAATGAAAACCGCATTTCTTTGATTAGGCATTAAGGTGAATTCTTAGACAAAGAACGACACCTACTGTAGAAAAGGGACTTCAATAATAAAAAAATAAAAAAATCGGATTTACAACTATATTAGTATATTACAGTTGTGAAGCCAGTGAAAATTTCCAAGTAGCACTGCAAAACATGCACTGCTGAGTGTTTTACCTTTCCCAATCCAGGTTGAAGACTCATGCATGTCAATCCTTGATGCCTTGTTATAATACTTTGTGGCCTGTATAAAATAGTCTTCCTTTTCTCTTTGTCTAGTCTCAATTTTCCCAAGGTAGCTGTAATACGCCCCCAAAGCATTTAGAATGGCTATCCTCTCATATCTTACATCTGCATAATATTCATCAATTTCTGCAAAAACATTGAGACTCGACCATTACTAGAATTACTCAAACGAACTAGTAATACACAATAACCATTATCAAATCCAACAAAATTTGTTCTTCTTGTCCAAAAGAATGTCAAAAGTTGAATATTATATATAAAAAAAATCACCAGGACTGGATCCTTCTTCTAATATCTGTCGAAATTGTTCGATTTTGCCTTGTTTGAAGTACTCCCTCTGCACCCAAATAAGCAAATTCATCAAAATCTGGATAGCGATAGAAATTCTGCATGCATTTGTACCCACATCCATGCATAATAAATCAGAAACATTTGGCACAATAATTAACCAACACCTCCCAAAAGCTCCCCAAACAGTTGTCGCCACCATGCACAAACAGTGGCAACCTCTGATAAAATTATAACTAGAAGTGATAAAGGAATTATAATGGCTATGAGAAACAGTAAAATAAAATGAACTGAATAAGGTCAATAGATTCAGAAGCATGCATATATCTCTCTTCCTCCTGATCTTGCGCACAAAATTCAAACTTGGTTACTAGCAAAAACAAAGTAAATCCAAATACTATTCCACCTGCTACCCTCATCTCTATTTCCAAATGTGCCATCAAATCCAGTGAAATCCACACGACATCCACATGTATAAACATAAAACCCACCAAGGAGACACAAACAATATTCCAAACCTGGGTCTCCCGGAGCCTCCAACGGTGATTTGTTTGTGTTACAGGTCAGACTCTGTCGACCAATCACATTATCGAGAAGAATTAGCGAATTTACCCTTAGTTTGGATATTTTTATTGGACATCTTAAGTAGGAACACTCGACCTTAATGCAGATAAATGCAGACAATATCAAGAGCTTGATAAGCCAGCATACCAAAAACCCCAAGTGGTTAGGCATACAACAATGAAGTATATCAAAGGAAAGCCCGTTGTCAACCCAGCTTACTCTCGACAACATACAAAACAGCCATAATTTGCTGTATACTGAAAATACCTCGAAGGCACCTCTATCACAAGAACACCTATATTGACCCTTAAATCCCTACCTTTAACCAGAGAGTCGGGGTTGTAGGAAGAACCCATTACAAATTATAAGAGTACAATAGTAAACTAGGCCACTTGGGCCAAGAGTTGAAAGGACCTTGTGAACCCATGCACCTGGACCACATGACTCTGCTTGAACATCTATAAATACCCCATTCTCCACTCTCCAACCTTCACTTGTTTTTAACTTGAGCACTAGAGTGTTCTACACTACACATTATCCAAAAGAATTGGAGAATTCACCCTAGTTTAGAAATTTGCACCATCAGCCATACTTCCATCCGAGAAGCGCATTCATCCAAGGATAAAATAGTGAAGTAAACATAAAATTGAACTTCAAAACTCGACTTTCACCTTTACATAATTATATCTTTGAAACATATAAAGAAACTTCAAATCCTTCACATGCGTGATTTTGTTCATACATTTACAAAAATTAGGAACACATAAAAAAAAGTGGGCGTATATAAGCTTACGGCAATGATGAGCCAGAGATCGAGCGGAGCTTGCTCCGCCTTGAGAATGTCGAGAATGTCGGTGGCGTCGCGAGGGAGTTGATCAAGTGCCACTCTCACCTCTTCCTCTGAATTTTGCACTGGTATGAATACACATTCCATAACTCAATGAATCAATTAACCCTAAATTTCTGAACCTATTTCAAACAGGGAATTCAATTCAATCAAATGACGAAACCCAAGTACTCTTCCGAATTTGGAAATTTAAGCATGTCAGGAATTTGGAAAACTGTGTACTCTGTGTAGACTAATCTGATTGGGTTTTTTGGGCTTGCAGGATATTTATAGGGTGAATGAGGGAAATGTTTTGGGGTGAAATTATAAATATGGTAATTTGGGGGTGAATTTCCTTTTTTAGCACAAATCCTGGAGCGGAGGTGGGAATCGAACATGCCTGAATTTTATAAATAGACCATCTGTCAAGTGATTCCCATTTGAGGGTGAATAAATATGGCCGATGGGTCAATTAGGGGGATTTCTGTAAATTTTTCTTTTTTTTTTTATAACTCAAATTCCAAACTTATATCTGATTATGCCTGACAAAGACTCCGGCTCCTCATCATTCTTTGTTAGTCAAGTGGTTACGATAATCTAGAGGGGGTGAATAGATTATCCGATTTTTTTTTTGCAAATCGCCTCTTTTTCGAATGAACAAGTAAATGACACGAATGTAAATGCGGAAATTAAACAACACTCGTTGATTTAAAGAGGTTCAACCCAACCTATGGCCTAATCATATACCATCCCAAAGAGGGATGGATTTTAAAAAGAAAAAAAGATTTTATTAATTACCACAATTAATACAACACCTTGAGGATCACCACAATCCTCTTACAACACCTTGAGAAGATTACCACAATCTTCCTTCACCACCTTTGAAGAGTACCACACTCTTCAAACACCTATCACCTAGATCACCCAAGTGTATTCTTACCACAAGAATACTCACAAGGATGTCTTGTGTTGAATGATGGACAAAATTCAAGATTACAACTCTATGAAACCAATACAAAGATTGAGTGCAAGTGTAATCAAGAATCAAAAAGCCTAGACCTCAAAGATGTGCAAGTGAAAGTACTTAGGCTATTACAACAAGAATGTAAAAATGAAAGCTTGAACAATTTGCGATTTCTTGTTGTGTATTTTGCTTGTATGTGTTGTGTCTTGTGTCTTCAATTCATCCTCTATTTATAGGGAAGTCTTCACCAACATAGGCTCCCAACATAGGCTCATCTATCTTCACTTTTGTCTACAAAAAGAAGATCACAAGATGTAGAAATATTGTACAAAAATCAAAAGTAAATCTTCTTTTGTCAAAAATTTCAAACAAAGATAACTTTTCTTTGTCACAAAATAGCATAGAGGCGATTTAGGTTGCCCTGTTGAAGATTTGACCGTTTGAAAAAATTAGTGCGATCCAGTGCAGTGTCGTCGTGGGGTCGGTCGGTCGGCCGAGTCGGGGAGTGCGGCCGTCCCCCGCTTGACCGGTCCCCCTCTTGATTTTTTCTTGACCAGTGAGTTCTTTCAATTTTGAGTTCTTCAGTCTGGGTCGACGTATAGAGCGGCGTGGTCGACCTCCAATATTAAATGTTGTCCGGTTTTTATCAAAAATAAACTTCAAGAAATACTCCAAAAAATTAGTAAAAACATTTTAAATCACTTGGGAGTATTTTGACAACATTTATAAACATAGTTTTGGTGTAAAAACCAATTTAAACAAAACCATCAAAAGTGTTGTCCATTTTTATCAAAAAATAAATTCTAAGAAATACTCCAAAAATTAGCAAAAATATTTTAAATCATTTAGGAGTATTTGGACAACATTTATTAACATTGTTTTGGTATAAAAACTCATTTAAACATAATCATCAAAATCTTGATAAAAACATTTATCTAACAATTGCTGCCATCAAGATAAACCGTGGGATATGCATTTACTCACCATTGTTATAGTAGGGTCTACTAATGTACAACCAGGTCTTCACAGGTAAAGAGAACATGTTTGATTCCCTAAATCTAATAATAGTTGATCTCCCCCTGAATCGGACTCACACGAATGTTATTCAATATGAGTACCTACCAAATCTTCAGTAGTTCATATATGCCTCAGGGAGCAATTTGACTTATTTGATTTCAAGGTGGTCTTATGTAGAGCCGACAAAATTGGCCCGCGCGCATATAAAGTTGGAGTGGCTTCATTCTTAGAGGCTCAAAAAGGACCGGGCTTATTTTGGCTTGGCCCGAATAACCCGACAAAAAAATACACGTGTTGGGCTAGGCTGGGCACAAGAAATGTGGCCCGACAAAAATTTGGGGTGGCCCGATCCTACCTGATTTTATGTCTTGGCCCATTGGGCCGGTCCGACCCAAACCATTGTCAACTCTAGTCTTACGTGAGGACGTCTCATGGATTTGATGTCGTGAGACGGATCCTACGAAACATAAAAAGCTTTGGTCTTTTTATGGGTTTGGAATTTTATTTATACTAGTAAGAAACACGTGCGTCGCACGTGATTCACAAAATATTTAAAGTGAAATAAATATTAATTAAATTCAAATATTACATAGTATTTAATATATTTGCTTTACTTTAATTATAGATCGATATGAATTGTTAAATAATCATTTTAAAGAACTCAATCCCACAAAATTTTTACAATTAGTATACCAACAAAATAAGTTTTATATTAGCTTACAATCACATTCATCGGTCTTTTATTTCATTGTTATGGCTAGAAAAGTATTTTCTCTTACATGATTTTCAAATTCTTTTAGCATTGGATGCATTTTGCATAATCAGATAAATAATTTAGCTTATAAATCATAAGCTAATGATTAGTAAATCACATGCAAGTTATCTCATTAATAAAAAAAATTAATTAATTATTATACGAAAATCCATCATAATATCATTATTCTTATTGTTATTCAATTAAAATAAAATAAAATAAAGGTTAGTAAAATTCTTATACTTCATGTGCGCACTTCTTTTATTCTATCTCAGTTCTTCGATTAAAGAAATGTAAAAAAAAATAACAATATAATATATATGTAAACAAAATTATGTATTATTTTAATTCTAGTAACAAAGTCAATATTTATCATTAACACTTAAGCTTAAAGTTTGTAGTCCTCCTATTTCTAGTGTCTTAAAAATAATAAACATTAACCTAATATATAAAAAAATTAATCCATTAGTTTCATCGAGAGCCATGTATTAAATAAAACTATGAAAAAGTGATAAGTCGAAATCTGAGTTTTGAAACTCTGTTTAGTTGCACAAAAAATATCTTTATTTAATAAATAATAAAACTAAAGACAGTCCTATGAAAGAAAAATAAGTTTATAATTTTCACGTGTCAATCTTCAATAATTAAATATAATACTAGTTAACTTTTATGTTTGGATTTCTTTTTGCATTCATTTATGTTTTTAAAAGTTATACATAATAAACTAAAAAGTAATATAATTTTTTTTATATTTCATAAAGTTTTAGAAAGATATGTTATACTATTAACTTGCAATTGAATTTAGCTATTTTGGTTATATTAATATTTATATAGTTGTAGATTTTGTGAGCCGTATAGTTAAGAAAATTGCAGTTATTCTTAATATACTGAAACTAATCTATATTTGTTTCAGGACACTGTAAATTTAAAATTGATATCATTTAATCTCGTTTACAAAATCATATTATTTGTTGTAAAATATAATTATCAATCCATTTTTAGAGCCTTTATTGAGAAAATTGTATATAGTACTTTAAACGAGCTGAGCCGTACTGAGCTTTAGACTGTTTCGCCAAATGTTAATTTTAATATTATACGAGCTCGAGCCGAGCTCTATTCAGATTTGTTCGTGTTCGTTTAATGAAATTTTATAATATTTGAATTTGTTTGTGAACATGTTCGTGAACGCGTTCATATTCAAGTTCTTGTTCATTGTGTGTTCATGAATACTGAATAAGTTTCTTCATGAACAATAAACAAACAAACAAAATTACCTTTGATGAGTCGTGTTCATTACATGTTCGTGAATAAATTCAACTTTAATTTATATGTTAATGATAATTTTTTAATATTGTAATTTTAGATTTCTTTTATATTATATAGAATTATACAAATTATATTATAAGAATTAATTACACATGTTTAACTTTTAAATATTTATATTTAATTTATAGGGATAATTTCAATTTTAAAATTAAGCTACGTGAGCTTGTTCATGAACATTTTACAAACAAATGGTAAACAAACTTACTCACGAGCTATTAATGAATGAGTATACAATTGTTCAAGCTTTGTTCGTTTATTAAACGGGCCCTAAAATTAGTTCATTATATGCTCGTTAACTAAATGAACGAACATAAATGAACGATATCCGAGCTTGTTCACGAGTTGTTTGTCAAACGCTCTCTTCATTTACAACCCTCTGTATTTTCACTAATTAGCTCCAAATAAATTAATTTTGTTTTAGATACGTATTTTCACCAATTAGATTAAAATAAACTAATTTCATCTTACCTTCATGTATTCTAAATTTCTAATAATCTTTTTAATAGTAATTTTAATTCATGTATTCAGCTAAGTTAATAATAATTCTTAGTAGTCATTTTAATTCATGTATTCTCCAATTCTAATAATTATTTTACTTCTTCTATTCAGCTATATTGTAAAACTGGTTTGAGATGTTCTAATTAATAGATTAGTTTAATTAGTTAAAATTTAACATAAATTTATTTATTGTATTTTGGTGACTTACAATCTTTCTTCCAAATCTTCTACTCAAATTCAAATCCTTCAATCTAAATGTCTTAATTTCTTTCTGGTATTAATTACATCCAGAAGAAGAAGAAGTTGAAGAACATAAAAAGAATTCGGGTTAATGGTGAATGTGCAACAAATCCAACAGTAGAACCATATCTAATGGTTGGTAATCTTTTAGGATCATGAATTGATTTATCAACTGGTAAATACAAAATTTTCAAATTTGTACTTACATTTAAACAAAAATATACTCATGTTTCATTCACAATCCAAGTGATGATATATAAAATGTGTTGTAAATATTGAGTAGTATGGAGTATTTCAAAAGAACTCCCATATCCCACATAGGAAGGATAATAAAGTTTTGTTCAATTTATTAATAGAAAGACTTAAGTAGGCTTGTAAAAATGGGCTAAGTGAATAAGGTAGGCTCGACCACATAAAGAATTGGGCCAAATTTATAGTTTCATGTGTAAAACCTCAAAAACAATTTCACTTAGACTAAAATCGATCTATTGTCTCTCCATGTGCCTAGCGCCGCTCCCTTGTCCCCCTATACCATTGTCTCTTGGAAGCATTTTTACTGATATAATATTTGAGCTTCCAAGTATCACATGAATACAATAATCTTATTCTTCTTCCTGAGTTTTTGTTGGGTTACAAATTTTGGTTCTTTTATTGTTCGTTTTTCTGTTGTATCCTAAGGATAACACAAGTAATTCCTTTAGGACAGTGCGTGTTAGGGATAGTGCCCTTAAAACAATTATGAATTGTTTTTGATTATTAATAAAGCGACATTTATTTTCCAACTCTTTTGCATATTGTATGTATTTTTCTTGAACATCATGAAAATCCCTAGTTTATTTATTGTAACCATAATCTTAGTATATAAGAGTTATATACAAGAGGATTAAGATTATGGATAATAAACTAAAATTAAGTCTGTGATGAAATTAATTAAAGTATGGGATCTTTAATAAAAACATCATTAATGCGGCCCAGAATATTTTGAATGTGACTGTCTTATCCGGACCGTCGATGTGGAGACATCTTAGTGGGGGCATTTATATATGATTTGATCATATAGGACTTGGACCGATTTAATTTGAATTTTTCATACAAATTCCGTTGTAGGAATGGAAAATCAAATTAAATCGCTAGATGATCATATATGGATAAATCTTAATCCTGAGTGATTATAAACTCCTGTTTATTTCAGTGTGATTCTTAATTTGCTCGTTTAAGTTTGTCATACGACATTCCCAATACTTGCATTGCAGATTCACATTTGAATTAAATAGCTGGGAATATAAATTCACAGATATGGAATCCATTCCTTCTTGCGGGAAGTAGAAAGATGATTCCCTCATTTGTTAATTCTGGAACCGAATGGTTTGAGATCTCTAATTTATAATCCGATTATAAATTAATCATTCACTAGTGAATTAATGGTAAATGAGGATAAAAGGTAATTGAAGAGGTTTAACGGATACTACCTAGATTCAATTACGAATTGTCTATGGAGAATTATTCTATATGTAATGATTATATCAGTGGACTGCTCAATTCATAGAGTAAGATATTCTATAATTATAAGAGTGCAATTCTGAATTTATAGTGGAGTAATATCGGAATTAATAAGTCGAATAAATTAATTAAAGAGTTAATTATTTATTCAATTTATTGGAGCTTATAATTATAGGTCCATGGTCCCCGATTCGCCTTCATAGAGTAAACGGGTTAGAAATAATATTTTATGTTCCTAAGGTTTTATGGAAAATAGTTTTCCAAAATATTTGGGCTAATATATTAATATTAGTTAATTCCAAGAATATATGATATTCTACAGTTTTGACTGTATTGGGAATTAAATAAATATAAGATATTTATGATATTAATATAATTATTTATTTGATAATTATATTGGATAATTATCAATTAGAGTTTGAGTCTCTCTAGAATTATGAATTCTAGATTAGATAGGAAACTGAATTGGAGTGGGAAACTGATTGAACAAGACCTATAAAAATGGACCACATCTCACAAGTTAAACATGAAATTTTTCGGCCCCCTCATTACCAGAAAGATTCCAGCTGTGTTTTATATGAAAAAGTTTCTTTTCTTTTGTTCAATTGTTGCACAGATTTCGGTTTCACCATTAACCAACAAAATCAAGTTGTTTTTGGTTAATTAAATTGAAAGTTTGGTCAACCATTGAAAGCCGTTTTTAATCAATTCAATTACAAAAGGAATTTTTTATATTGGCCAACTCAATTGGATTGAATTACACGATGGCCAACTTTAATTTTGAAGGCTGAATTTTTGTTTTCAATTGTGAGATTTTTGTGGTTTTATTTTAAGCCTAGTTCAATTCCCCTCCTACCCAGTTAGCCCAATCCTACGATCTCATGAGTTGAGTACATCGTAGGAAAATAAAAGTTAGGAATTTAGAATTATTATTTGGGTGCCCACACACTGCCTTTGATAGGGAGGTTCGAATTGGAAGATCGTGGTGTCTACGAGCTTTGGGAATTCGAAGGATTGACGGAGAAAAAGCGAAGAACAAGAAAATCATCGAAAGAGGTAAATTTTCTTTTCTTCCTTTAGTTTGAATAAATTTAATAAGCATGATCTTGTGTTCTTATATCTAAAACTCGATTTTTGAAATCCTACGCTTCCACTTCCGTTCGATTAGATCAAAAAGCCGGATCTTATTTGGCCTGGATTAGATCCGGGACTCGAATAATTTCCAACAAATGGTATCAGAGTCATTTGGTTTTTGATATAAGAACTAGATCTACTTTATTAAATTTATTTTGGAGTGGGTTTATGATTTGATTTTTCATGTTTTGATAGATGGATGCATGGGCGTTTTTGAATTTAAGGCATTGATTCAAATCGTCATATTTATTATTTCGCGGATTAATATTTATGTGATGTATATGTGATATATGTGTCATGCAAGTTGATATGTCATTCATGGAACCCACTCCCAAACATGTCATGCATCATGATAATTGAATTGTTTAATTGTTATGATAGATCTATGAGATGGATTGACATTGATATAAAAGTATTTATATGATTTTTAAAATTGATATAAAAGTGTTTTATATAATTTTTAAAATTGATATAAAAGTGTTTTATATAATTTTTAAATTTTTGTATAAAAGTGTTTTATATAATTTTTTAAATTTTGTATAAAGTGTTATATAATTTTTTTAATTTTTGTATAAAAGTGTTTTATATGATTTTAAAATTGGGATAATTGTTTGGAATTAATTTTGTGAAAAATGGATCCGGTTTTTATGAAAAATCTCTGAATTACATGTTTTAGAAACAAAATAAGTCAGATTCGCCTTCGGGCAGCCCAGGAAGGCGCCGGGTAGCCCTGGGCTGTCCGGGCAGGGCCTGGGCAGCCTCGGGCAGGTCCAAGGCAGCCTCGGGCAGTTTGGGCAGGGCTCGGACAGGTCCCATTTTCAGTAGGCGCGTTGTTTCCTTTGTTCTTTCATGAAAATTTTCCGTTTTATCCATATTCCCTTAATTATTTTGATAATTTAGTGGTTTTTAAAGTTGATTAAAATTATGATTTAATTGCTAAAAGTTAGATTTTTAAATTAGAGAATTTTAATCAAATAGACCAATAGGATTGGACTTGACTTATTAAAACATAAGATGTTTTATAACTTAAATGTTTGGGAAGCATTTATTATAAAATAATGAGTGGGAGAAGGATTCATGACAATAAATCCTATGGCCTCAATTATTGATCAAAGCACCGTGAGATTTAAGTGACGCCTCGCGATGCTCAGATTCGTCCCCCTACGGATGATTTTCACTTAAATCAATAATCAATGCTTAATCTCCGAAAGGATAGGAATTTAAAATTTAACTCTTAATTTTCCTACCCTACGGCGACAATTTTGAGTTAATTTTTAAAATTCGAAATAATGGGTAACACTGATAAGGATACAATCAAATAGTTTGGATGTATCTAGGCTAAATTAAAAAGGTGATTAATAAATAAATGAAGATATGAGATGTCTTGATTATTTATTTATTAATCTGAGATGGTCTCGATTTAATCATTATTTGATTTGACCTACCCTACGTCGGCTTTTCAAATGTGAGATTAAATTACCTTGGAATTGGTAGGATAAACTTTATTGCTTTCATGCATTATGTTTATGATTCCTAAATTGAATGCTCTATGATGTTCATTCGCTTATTTATGTCGCTTTATTTAATTTTCAGCAATGATGTCTTGTCCTATGCTTGCACTGTTGAATGATTCATTAACTGGAGAAAATTGTAACAAGTGGAATAGTAACTTGAATATTGCACTCCTATGTGAAAATCTCAAAGGCAAGAAGCAAGGTTCCTCTAAACCAAAGAGAAATTGTTTCCACTGCGGTGAAGAGGGACATTTGAAGAGAGACTGCCCCAAGTTTCTCTCCAAAGTAAAGGAAAACAAGAAACGTAAATTTGATTTACTTGTTCTTGAAAGTTGTTTGGTAGCTAGAGATTCTTCTACTTGGGTAGTTGACTCTGGAGCTACTAATCATGTTTGTTCTTCCTTACAATGCTTAGCTCTTATGAAGAACTTGCCGATGGGTTTTTCACAATGCGAGTTGGCAATGGTGCAGTGGTTTCGGCAAAAGTAGTGGGAGTAATTAAGCTTAATATTAGAGATACAATATTGATTTAAACGACGTTTTTTATATTCTTGGTTTCCGTAGAAATTTGATTTCTGTTTCAAAGTTGCATGAACATTTATTTTCACTATCTTTTAATGATAATTCGATTATTATTTCTAAAAATGGGCGTGATATTTGTACTGCAATATTGGAAAGTGGACTCTATTTAATTAAGCCTAATGAAAACCACTGCTAAATGCCGAAATATTTAAAGTAGAACATCCTAAACCAAAAAGGCAAAAGGTTTATCAAGATGATGAAACATATCTTTGGCATCTAAGGTTAGGGCATATTTAACTAGAAAGGATAAATATTGCAAATGATGGTCCTTTGAGAGAGCTAAAAGTTGGCACTCTTCCTGTTTGTGAATATTGTCTAGAAGGAAAAATAACTAAGAGACCTTTCTCTGCAAAGGGCAATAGAGCCAAAGAACCACTAGAGCTTGTGCATAGTGATGACCACACAAGCTAGAGGTGGCTTTGCGTACTTCGTCACTTTTAATGATGATTACTCGAGGTTTGGATATGTTTATCTCATGCATAGAAAATCCGAGACTTTTGAAAAGTTCAAGGAATTTTCATGCGGAAGTTGAAAAGCAGCTAGGAAAATCTTTGAAGTTCCTTCGATCCGATCAAGGGGGCGAGTATGTCGATACTGAGTTCAAAGATTATTTGCTAGAGCATGGTATTTTGTACCAACTCACATCACCTGGCACCCCTCAGCAATACGGTGTTGCTAAAAGGAGAAACCGAATGTTGCTTGATATGGTTAGGTCGATGATGAGCTACACGACACTGCCTAATTCGTTTTGGTGGTATGCATTGCAAACGTCGGTTTACATTTTGAATGTAGTTTCGTCTAAGTCAATCTAAAAGACACCACTAGAGTTGTGGAATTGGAGTAAAGTTAGTTTACGCCACTTTCGCATATGGGGGTGCCCAGTACATGTGCTGAAAGGAAAGACTGGAAAGTTGCATCCACGTTCAGAAGTGTATCTATTCGTTGGATATCCCAAAGAAACGAGAGGAGGTTATAGTTTCGACTAATGCTATCTTTCTTGAGAACGATTATATAGAAAACTTCCGACCTCGAAGTAAAGTTATACTCGAGGAGTTACTTTCTGATGAGATCAGACCACAGCCAACATTAGTTGTTGGGGAAATCGCTAGAAATACCACTATACCTTATCAGAATGTCATGACACATCGGTACAGTGGGAGGGTGATTAGACCACCAATCCGCTATCGTCAAATCAAAGAGGCAAATGTTGCAGTCTTTGATAGGGTAGACGATGATCCATTGTCTTTTCGACAAGTGATGGAGGATTCTGATATAGCGAGGTGGCTTGAAGCTATGAACCAATAAATGGATTCAAACCATAGGGTTTTGTAGCCGAAGGTTAAGAGCAGAAAGTCTGCAAATTGCTTAGATCCATTTATGAGTTAAAGCAAACCTCAAGGTCATGGAACCACAGATTTGATGGGATGATCAAGTCTTGGTTTTGACCAAAGTGTTGATGAGCCTTGTGTATACAAGCAGATCAATGATGGTAAAGTGGCAATTTTAGTGATTTACGTAGATGACATTCTACTAATTGAGAATGAAGTAGAGATGTTAGCTGCGGTTAAAGGTTGGTTTGCCAAGCAATTCCAAATGAAAGATTTGGATAAGCGAATTATGTTCTTAGAATTTGAATGGTTCAAAATCACAAGAACAAATTATTGGCATCGTCTCAAGCTTCTTATATCGATAAGATGCAGTTGCATTATAGAATGCAAGATTCCAAGAAAGATTACCTACCAACTTGATATGGAGTCGTTCTTCCCAAAGAGGAGTGTTTAAAGACACCTCAGGAGGAAAAGAACATGAGACACATTCCCTATGCCTCTACAAGTATATAATATTGTGTACTAGGCTTGATATTTGATACGCGATAGGGATAGCCAGCCAGTTTCAATCTAATCCAGAAATGTTTCATTAGATAATAGTCAAGAACCTTCTCAAATATGTTTGAGATCAAGATGTTTGTTTATTTAAGTGGTTGACCTTAAAATAGACGACTGCACTGATTCTGACTTCTAGTCAGACAAGGATACTCGAAAGTCGATATCTGGGTCAGTGTACATTCTTGTTGATCTTGTCAACAAGACCCCGTCTGAAAAGTGTTTTTAATGGCAGAAGAAATTAGGACTGAGAGACATGTCCCATATTCTTTAGGGCAAGTGGGAGATTGTTAGGGATAGTGCCCTTAAAACAATTGTGAATTATTTTTTATTATTAATAAAGGTAATATTTATTTTCCAACTCTTTTGCATATTGTATGTATTTTCTTGAACATCATGAAAATCCCTAGTTTTATTATTATAACCATAATCTTAGTATATAAGAGTTATATACAAGAGGATTATGATTATAGATAATAAACTAAATTTAAGTCAGTGATGAAATTAATTAAAGTATGAGATCTTTAATTAAAATATCATTAATGCGGCCCAGAACATTTTGAATGTGACTGTCTTATCCGGACCGTCAATATGGAGATATCTTAGTGGGGGAATTTATATATGATTTGATCATATAGGACTTGGACCGATTTAATTTGAATTTTTCATACAAATTCCGTTGTAGAAATGGAAAATCAAATTAAATTACTAGATGATCATATATGGATAAATCTTAATCCGGAGTGATTATAGACTCCTGTTTATTTCGGTGTGATTCTTAATTTGCTCGTTTAAGTTTGTCCTATGACATTCCTAATACTTGCATTTTAGATTCACATTTGAATTAAATAGCTGGGAATATAAATTCACACATATGGAATCTATTCCTTTTTGCGGGAAGTAGAAAGATGATTCCCTCATTTGTTAATTCTGGAACTGAATGGTTTGAGATCTCTAATTTATAAGCTGATTATAAATTAACCATTCGCTAGTGAATTAATGGTAAATGAGGATAAGAGGTAATTAAAGAGGTTTAACGGATACTACCTAACTTCAATTACGAATTGTCTATGGAGGATTAATCTATATGTAATGATTATATCAGTGGGCTGCTCAATTCGTAGAGTAAGATATTCTATAATTATAAGAGTGCAATTCTGAATTTATAGTGGAGTAATATCGGAATTAATAAGTCGAATAAATTAATTAAAGAGTTTATTTTTTATTCGATTTATTGGAGCTTATAATTATAGGTCCATGGTCCCCGGTTCGCCTTCCTAGAGTAAATGGGTTAGAAATAATATTTTATGTTCCTAAGGTTTTATGGAAAATAGTTTTCCAAAATATTTGGGCTAATATATTAATATTAGTTAATTCCGGGAATATATGATATTCTACAGTTTTGACTATATTGGGAATTAAATAAATATAAGATATTTATGATATTAATATAATTATTAATTTGATAATTATATTGGATAATTATCAATTAGGGTTTGAGTCTATCTAGAATTATGAATTCTAGATTAGATATGAAACTGAGTTGGAGTGGGAAACTGATTGAACAAGGCCTATAAAAAGGGGACCACATCTCACAAGTTAAACATGAAATTTTTAGGCCCCCTCATTACCAGAAAGATTCCAGCCGTGTTTTATATGAAAAAGTTTCTTTTTCTTTGTTCAATTGTTGCACAGATATCGGTTTCACCATTAACCAACAAAATCAAGTTGTTTTTGGTTAATTAAATTGAAAGTTTGACCAATTCAATTACAAAAGGAATTTTTTATATTGGCCAACTCAATTGGATTGAATTACACGATGGCCAACTTTGATTTTGAAGGCTGAATTTTTGTTTTCAATTGTGAGATTTTTGTGGTTTAATTTTAAGCCTAGTTCAATTCTCCTCCTATCCAGTTAGCCCAATCCTACGATCTCATGAGTTGAGTACATCGTAGGAAAATAAAAGTTAGGAATTTAGAATTATTATTTGGGTGCCCACACTGCCGTTGATAGGGAGGTTCGAATTGGAAGATCGTGGTGTCTACGAGCTTTGGGAATTCGAATGATTGACGGAGAAAAAACGAAGAACAAGAAAATCATCGAAAGAGGTAAATTTTCTTGTCTTCCTTTAGTTTGAATAAATTTAATAAGCATGATCTTGTGTTCTTATATCTAAAACTCGATTTGTGATATCCCTCGCTTCCGCTTCCATTCGATTTGATCGAAAAGCCGGATCTTATTTGGCCCGGATTAGATCCGGGACCTGAATAATTTCCAGCAGTGCGTACATAGCACTAAAGTTTTGTTGAGAAAAATCCAATAATATTTTTGTTAACAAAATGCACTCCGAAACATTTTATTATAGAAATCTCAAGCCACTCATCAAGTGATGGTAAATCACTTTATTTTTGCATACAAAGACTAATTAAAGTGGTTGCATTATGATCTGAGCTCTATGTTGTGGTTGAAGTGTCATAACAGTATAAGGTACATGAGTGTATGAAGCTCAGAGCTCGAAAGAGAAATGTTTTAGTATCATGTCCAGTGCAACTTTTGCCTAAATCATTGCGAAATTGGGCCTATACATGTCCTAGGACCCCATCCAAATGGAAGAAATGATGTCTGATCTTTGCATGCCTTTGAAACTCCCTCGGAAAACCTTTCTATTTAAACTCTTCCGCGTCGTCCCCCCACAGCTCCGTGTCGCGATTGACCATCATTATGGGTAGTACAAGATCTACGCCGGCCCGGATAGTGAGGTTTCCTAGTTTGGTTTCCTTGTGAGCAAGGGATATAGTGCAATCGCGGGTGGGTATAATCTCAGGACTTCGTGGAGAATCATATTTACCTGCAGCATATATGTATTTTAATGGCCATACACGTTTTGTTGGATCTTTAATTTAATGTTGGGCTTATATGTAAAATAATTATGTAATATTGTCGTATAAGGATAAACTTGATCTACTAATTTAAGTAATTGGGATTTAATGTATCTGATGTCGGTATTTAATATATAGAGATATAATTACTTGTCAATGATCTTTTTTAACATCTCAGATACACAGAGAAACTCAAAGGGTTCTTTAAAAAAAGAGAAACATATATGTAGAACTAAAAAGTCAATCCCAAATTTCAAAAACACGTATTCATTCAGATGCGCTTATATTCTTGAAATTTCAATATGAAAGCTAATTAATGTTTTCACTAAAGTTATTTCCTAACATGTTTAAGACACCTTACCTGCCACTTCTTGAGAATCAAACCTCTAATATTAATTTTAATAAAACTATAGTATTAGACCCTTCCCGTATGGGGCGGGTTTAATACGGATCGGGGTTTCAACCCACCCCTATTATCATCCCTAGTCAATGAACTGAAATTAAAAAAATTAATTGTCACAAGATGACTCTAACAATATGGAAGAAGAGAAACGCTCACAATTTTAAGGTGGCTTATGACTTCAGCATCAGGATACTTATATCCACAGAGTTGCAGAACTTCTTGTCTTGTCTTGTGTGTTGGACAAATAAATTGAATTTGGAGAATAATTATTTTGGTCAAGAGTCTTTTAGTATTTCAAGAGTCTTTTAGTGTTTCAAAGTTTGAATTATATTTCCTAATTTTGAATAAGAAGTTTGAAGAGTCTAAGTTGTTCAAAGAGTCATCTTGTTTTTTGTAGTGTCAATTTAATAGTTGGTGATTCCTATGGCCAATTCATGTGTATAAATAGGACACCATGTTGGGGGAATTTGTAAGACAATCAAGTTGAATGAAATTTTCAGATTATAAAAAATTCTTTTGTCTTCAAATTGGTATCTAGAGCCATATTAAAAGAAGAGAGAGAGAGAGAGAGAGAGAGAGAGAGAGAGAGAGAAATGGCTAGCAACAATCTTGCTACACTTGTGCCTCGTTTCAATAGAGAAAAGTTCGATTATTGGAGCAATCTAATGAAGTTATGTCTTGAATCTTAAGACTTTTAAAAAAAAAATGTCTTGAATCTCAAGACATATGGAGTGTTGTTGAAGAAGGTGTAAATCCACCCGAGGATAAAACTCAATTGACTGAAGCACAAAAAAATATTTTGAAGAACAAGAAGAAAAATGATAGAAAATCACTTTTTCAAATTTATCAAGCAATCGAAATTCCGATTTATGAAAGGATCTCCAAGGCGAAGAGTGCTCAAGAAGCATGGAAATTTCTTGAGACGATGTATTCTGGTCAAGATCAAGTGAAGAAAGTCCGCTTACAATCTCTACGGGCTGAATTTGAGAAATTAGAGATGAGAGACAATGAAAAAATCTTGGAATATTTTACAAGAGTTACTTCTCTTGTAAATCAAATGGCATCAAATGGAGAAATTATGGAGACCCAAAGGGTTGTCGAAAAAGTTCTTCGAAGCCTACCCAATAAATTTGATCATGTGGTTGTGGCTATTGAAGAATCGCAAGATCTTTCATCAATGTCGATGGAGAATCTACAAGGAAGATTGGAAGCTCACGAAGCGAGGATCCTTCAAAGAAATCCTTAACTTACTTCTTCTCTTGATCAAGCTTTAAAATCCCAGTTCACATTCACGGGAGCTCGTGGTTCTCGTCGTGGACGTGGACGAGGTCGTGGACAAGGAAGAGGCGAAAGACAACCTAAAGAACAAGAAGAACAAAAAGAAGGAGAAAATAGATGATATTTTCAGAATTTTCAAAGAGGAAGAGGACGAGGTACCTATAAAGGTAACAAAGCCTATATTGAATGTTATCATTGTCATAAACCAAGCCACAAAATAAGTGATTGTTGGATTAAATATCCTGAAAAAAAGCAAGAAGCTGGCTTGGTGCATGAAAATGAAACAAAAAATTCTGAAACTTTGTTGATAGCTTCTGATGGAAATTTTGGAAATATTTGGTATTTGGATAGTGGGGCAAGTCGACATATGACTGGCAACAAAAATTTATTTTCATCTCTTGTCGAAGCTAACCATGGGCAGGTTACAATTGGAGATGCCAAGTCATATAAAATTCAAGGTGTTGGAGAAATTGCTTTTAAAACAAAAAATGGAAAAGTTCAAAAAATGTCGGAGGTATTTTATGTACCTGGATTGCAAAGTAATTTGCTAAGTGTTGGTCACTTGATGAAGAAAGGTTTTGATATTCACTTTGTGAATAATCTTTGCACCATGAAGAAGAAAAATCAACTTGTTGCAAAGATTGGTTTGAGCTCGAACAATTTATTTCCTGTCAAGCTTGATGTGCTAAATGCCAATTGTTATCTTTCTTCTGATGAAGAGATTTTCAAGTTATGGCATGACAGATTAGGTCACCTCAATTTTCAAAGTTTGAAGGAATTATCAAGCAAAAGTATTGTTCAAGGATTGCCTCAAATTGATGCAATAAGTGAAGTTTGCGAAGAATGCCAGTTGGGAAAACAACACCGAGATCCATTCCCAACAAAATCAAGTTGGAAATCACATTCACCATTGGAGCTTGTTCATACGGATATTTGTGGACCGATTCAAGTTCCATCTTTTGGAGGTGACCGATATTTCTTGTTATTTGTTGATGACTACACAAGAAAAGTTTGGGTTTATTTTTTGAAAGAAAAATCTGAAGCCCTTTCATATTTCAAGGAGTTCAAAATTCAAGCTGAAAAGTTTTCCGGTTGTCAAATTAAAAATTTGAGAAGTGATCGTGGTGGAGAATATTTGTCTAACTTATTTGAAGAATTTTGTCGTAGTCATGGTGTTAGACATGAATTGACAGCTCGGTATACACCGCAACAAAATGGCATCGCGGAGCGAAAAAATAGAACGATCATGAACATGGTGCGATGCATGTTGAAAAAGAAAAATGTGTCGGCTGAATTTTGGGCTGAAGCTGTCTCATGTGCTATCTATTTAATCAACCGGTCACCAACAAAGAGTTTGCAGAATTCTACTCCAAATGAGGCTTGGTACAGAAAAAAGCCAAATGTTTGTCACTTGAAAACATTTGGTTGTCTTGCTTATGCACATGTTCCAGATTCTTTGAGAACAAAGTTGGATGATAAATCTGAAAAATGCATCTTTATTGGATACAGTGAGAGGACTAAAGCTTACAAGCTTTATAATCCAAAAACAAAGAAAATTGTGATTAGTAGAGATGTTCGTTTTGATGAAAAAGCTTGTTATGATTTTTCAGATTTTGCAGGTTCATCAAATTTGCAAATCTTTGATTTTGATGAAGGTGAATCTCAACCAATGCAACCTGAAGATGGTGAAAGAAACGAATCTCCTCAAAGTTCACCGTCACCTTTGGAGAGAAGGACAAGAAGCTTGAGAGAAATTTATGATGAAACTGAAGTGATTGATGCACCAGATCAAGTATTTTTTGCATTTTTTGCGGGTGAAGATCCAGTCTCTTATGAAGAAGCTTCAAAAGAAGAAAAGTAGATCCGAACAATGAATGACAAAATTAATTCCATTGAAAAGAATGGTACATGGGAGCTCACTATTTTGCCTCCGCATAAATCCCTGATTGGTGTTAAATGGGTGTTCAAAACGAAGACCAATCCAGATGGCTCAATCAATAAATACAAGGCACGATTGGTTGCAAAGGGGTACAAACAAAGGAGGGTGAATACTTCAATGAGGTATTTGCTCCTGTTTCTAGACTTGATACCATTCGTTTGGTTATCTCTCTTGCTGCTTCAAAATGGTTGGAAATTATTCCAAATGGACGTGAAATCAACGTTTTTAAATGGTTATTTGCAAGAAGAAATTTATCTTGAGCAACCACTCGGATTTGTTAAAAAAGGCGAGGAAGATAAAGTTTACAAACTCAAAAAGGCTCTTTACGAGTTAAAGCAGTTGCCTCGAGCATGGTATGGCCGAATTAATGATTATTTCATTAATTTTGGTTTTGAAAAGTGTCCTTTTGAGCACACATTTTATATCAAAAGGAACACTAAGGGAGGTTTTATGGTTGTAAGTCTTTATGTCGATGATCTCATTTTTACGGGAAATGATTTGGGAATGTTGAAAGATTTTAAAGTCTCTATGATGAACGAATTCGAAATGACAGATTTGGGAGAGTTGCATCATTTTCTTGGGATTAATGTTCAACAATCAAAGGCTGGAATCTTTATTTCTCAAGAAAAATATGCAATTGAAATTCTGAAAAAATTCAAGATGGAGAATTCGAATCCGGTATCAACTCCTTGTATTACTGGATTGAAGTTAAGCAAGAACGGTGAAGGAAAGTTTGTGAATTCTACCATGTTTCGAAGCTTAATTGGAAATTTGATGTATTTGACCGCCACTAAACCCGACATCATGTTCGCGGTAAGTCTAGTTAGCAGGTTCATGGAGAATCCTTGTTCAAATAATTGGGAGGCGGCAAAAAGAATTTTGCGATATGTCAAAGGAACCATTGATCATGGTATTTTCTATGAAACACAAGTTCCTATCAAACTTGTTGGCTATACCGATAGTGATCTTGGAGGAAGCATTGATGATTCTCGAAGTACTTCTGGATATGTATTCAATCTTGGAAGTGGATCAATTTCATGGAGTTCGAAAAAACAACCAATTGTGGCACTTTCGACCACCGAGGCAAAATACATCGCAGCTTCTTCAGCTGGATGTCAAATTGTTTGGTTAAGAGGAATTTTAGAAAGTTTGAATTTCAAGCAAAATGATCCGACAATGTTATATTGTGATAATAGCTCGGCTATTTCTGTCTCCAAAGATCCTATTTTGCACGGAAGAATGAAGCACATCCGTCTTCGTTTTCACTTATTAAGAGAGCATGTTAATGAAGGAGAAGTGAACATTGAATATTGCCGAAGTAATAAGCAACTCGCAGATATTTTTACTAAACCGCTTGGAGGGCCGGTTTTCTCAAGAAATGTTGATGCATTGGGAGTCAAGAGCAAATTCAATTTACGGGAGGCATTGTTGGACAAATAAATTGAATTTAGAGAATAATTATTTTTGTCAAGAGTCTTTTAGTATTTCAAGAGTCTTTTAATGTTTCAAAGTTTGAATTATATTTCCTAAGTTTGAATAAGAAGTTTGAAGAGTCTAAGTTGTTCAAAGAGTCATCTTATTTTTTGTAGTGTCAATTTAATAGTTGGTGATTCCTATGGCCAATTCATGTGTATAAATAGGACACCATGTTGGGGGAATTTGTAAGACAATCAAGTTGAATGAAATTTTGATTATAAAAAATTCTTTTGTCTTCATTGTGTTGCCAGTCGGGATGCATTGCTAATACGATAACCGTCCACGTTAGCCAGGACGAGGTTGTCTTATGCCCAACAAGGTAAAATTGCTTGCATTCTTCAATAATCTCATCCATGCTCATATGTTTACTTTTAGAGACTTGTGGATTGTTTTCATTATTCGATTTCAGTAGCAAGCTTAATAAGTTGTCTTCATTTGTTTCTCTATTCATTATTGTTTCTGCCTTTGTCTCAACCAAGCTTCTCAGCATTGAAGTTATCTTTTGGTTCAGTTCCTTTCTTCTCTTGTTCTTCTTTGTGGGAATAAATCTGAAATTAATCATTTTTGTGAATGAGTAGAAGTATAAATTAATGCTAATGATCCATTAGCCACAAAATATACTCGAGGGATAGTTACAAATATTACCTTGAGATTTTTAGTCTAGTTACAAAAAAGATAGGTTATCTTTCGGAATTACAAATACCCCTTACATTAGGGTCGATTCTGATTTTTTTGGGGCCATGGTTAATAAAAAAAGATGAACCCCTATAAAAATTAAAATACTACAAAAAAAGAATTTTAAAAATAGATTAATTTATAAGTAAAATTAGAATCTAAAGGAAAAATAAATTTTGATTTTTTAAGTTAGATTAATTTTTTAGTACAATTTTAAAAGTAAGTGCCATTTGGTATTATTTTATTTTTTGGAGGCCCATGTAAAAACAACTAATAAAATATAAAGCTTATGTAAAATTGAATCCACCCAAATTGTCACCATCGGTGACTACCCTAATGGCTGATCGTGACACATGTTTCTATTTTACAAAATGCACCCTACTCATGGGTAATTTATAAAATAAACTCAAACATGAAGGTATTTGTAATTTTAAAAAAACAAAATCATTTTTTGTTTGAATTCAGTTAAACCTATCCATAAACTTGAATACTATTGTAAATTTATACCTGAAGCCTGGAATATACAAGGATTGCATGGTTTCAATAACTAGCATTTGCAACTCTTTCTGAAGTTTCAAAATTTCTTTTCCTTCTTCATAGTTGCTTCCAAATGCTGTCCTAGATATAATATCCCCTGTTAATTCCTGAAATTCAGGCCAGATATCTACCTCAAAAATCCCTTCATCATCACCCATTGATTTCTTCCACTTCTCTTATCAACAAAACCGAGCTTTTTACAAACACATGTATCATCCCCTTCAATTTCTCTAAGTGGAAAGCAGGATTCATTATTCTCCTGTGTGCATCCCATTTTTCACCTTGTAGAGTTGTTAATCCTCTTGTAAGAATCAGAATGAGGGGATTTAGTGATGGCTTTTGAATGTGACCTTGTTTGTTGGTTAGCACTTCTTTTATCAAACTTGGATCCATTATAGTAAGCCTAGGTGTTGTCCCACCCCAATAGAATGATATATGTCATGTATTATTCAAGAATGCCACTAGATGATTCATCAAATATGAAATTTGAGGTACACTAAGCTAAGTAGTCTTATAGTCTTTAAGTTAGCTTTCTAACCAGCATGTCAGACTTGACATGAATCTCATGGAGCAATCGCCTCAACCCCAAAATTTTTGGGACACTAATTTATATATATTCACACATATATCATTTGCCCAAGTGTGAACCCAATAAAATAAAGGGATAATTACAAAAAATCTTTGAGGCTAATAAAACCCATATCGAATTTGTGTCTAATGTTATTGTATTATCGTCGATAAAAATATATGAATATTACTCGCCTCAAGTCTCAAAGGCTCAAGTTCGGGCAACTACAAAACCATTTAGATTAATGTGTGTTTGTTACTTTGTTATGATTATGTCATGTAACTAATGGTTGTAACTTAGAACATATACAACTTTACCATATGATAGTAATAACATATACAACTTTACCATATGATAGTATCAAATAAGCTACACTGCTAGCTACACGTAGTGCTTTCCCTTTAGGTCTTTGGACAATTACAACTACGGCTGAAAAACAAATCAAATTTCTCAGTATTCAACTATAGATTGATTGTTAAAAAGCTCATTTAAGATCAATCCGCGCATTAACCACATGTGTCAAGTTTGAATATATTTTTTCATTCAATGAGATGTAAAGCTTGATTCTTGTTTGCTCATTCTAAAGCTCGTTGAAAATCGATTAATAATCTAATCAAAATTCAAAAACAAGTTTTTAAGTTCAACAAAAATTTAAAGAAGTTTGAACAGTCGATTCTTTTGCACCCCTAATTTACAACCGCCCATTTAAGGTCTACTCAACGCAAATACTACCACATGGACGGTTGTGATTTTCTTGATACTCAAGAATTAATCCCAAACTTTTGAGAACATCCAATAATTCACTCATAGCATTAATTTGTACATAAAACCGGAAGATCTAGCACAGATCACCATAAAAGCAAATGATGCATTTCCTGGTAAAAAGATATGTTGTATAAAAAGGACATAGTACCGTATTTTCGAACAATAGTGTCCGTGAATGGATCCACTCTTTGCACAGTTTGATGGGAGAGACTGATTGGTTTGGACCATGCTTCAGTTACAAGCTTTATGTACTCTTTCGTGTCCCCTACCAAGGCCTTGTATGGGCTGCCCCTAATTCCCTGATGTTTTAAGCTCTTCTCTAGCCTTTTTGGTCTCCACCAGATGGATTGATAAACTTTTAGACACAAGCAGCTCACAAGGACAACCAAACAGATCACTAGTGCATGGGAATTGAGATCTTCCATTAATATGTTAGGACAAAAAGTAGTCGTCTCAGATTTTCTGGAATGCTTTGAACTAATAATTTATTGATAACCATATGTGATGAACTGTCAATAATAGATGAATTTATATGGGATATTGATCAACAACTGGTCAAATAATTGAGGTTTTTTAATCATATTAAGCAATTTTAGTCAAGTTTGAACATTTGATTTTCTTTTAATTGACATATGATTTCTTGTCGTGGGGAATAAGGCAGCAGCAAAGGCTTGCCTAAAATTAAATAAGAATATCTACGGATCAGTTTTGTGATTTTGAAGATTGTCCGTGATCGACTAATTACAAATGAACAACTTTTTTTTCCTAAGAAAATAAATTGTTTTAGTTTTTAATTCTTTTTTTTTTTGTGTGTAATTTAGCAGATAAAATCCATTAACACAAGGACACAAATCTTAATGTAATTAATACTTATATAATATAATATATATCTCAATATAATTTTTATGCTTATGTTTTATGGAGCGTGAAGGAAATTAATTAAGCCTATTAATGACCTATTCATTGTTGAGTTCATCATTTGCGGTGTAAATGAATCGAGTTAAGATATATATTGTTCAAGCATGGTTAAAATTTGTGATCAAATATAATATATATATTATGTTAGAGTTTGGTTAATTGATTATGGAAGGAGCTATAATCAAAGGGAACACGAGATAAGCTCGAGCAATTTAGTTTTTTACATGTATTTTATTATTTCTAAAATAATCGATTCAAGACTCGAACTCGAGCTAAATTATAAACTTCAAATCTTATTGAAGGAAAACATTACTCGTGCTTAGTTTGTTATGATAGATAAACTCACCTTTTTAGTATTGATCTCGAATAGAGCATTAATTAGCTAGCTAGCTAGATTCGTTTTCAAGTCCTAGTTTTAAATCAACTAGACAATGTAATCATTATCTAAGTATAATTGATCAAATAAACGTCATGCCACTAAAATAATTATTAAAAATATGATGATACTATATATTATTTTACTATCCATACTGTACTTATATATATATATATATATATATATGTCACATTCATCTATATATAGAAAATAAAATATATCTTGTACCTCAAGCAAAAATGCTTATGTCAGTAGGATAAAATTTTGTATTTTACTTGACGATCGAGCACTCTTTGAATCATGAAAGTTAATAAAAGAAGAAACAAATTAAGAAAATCCAGTCAACAATAGGAACTTTAAAAAATATTATAATATGAAGAAAATGGGGCTCAGTAATTCAGTAACCCTTGACTCAGGTTGTTATATGCAGTGATTTGTGTTGGGTAAATATATAACTGGAAGGTTTCTGTTTAAGGGAATGGCTTAGTGTTTGGATTGAGTCGAGGCCTGAGTTCGATTTAGTCTCCGCAAGACGAAAAACGCCATGTATGCAAAGTGCTAACAGTTCCGGCGTTTGTCTCTAAGATACAACGACTATTTCGATTTCGAGTTTACAACACTTGCAAACCCGAAACACAACGAACAACGAAATGTTTCTGACTTTTAAGCTTTTGAACAGGAAGGTAGATCAATATGCAGAAATGCAATGACCGGTTTTTAATCTGATGCATTTCGATTATTTCGAATGTCATTTCATCTGCAGGGGTTCGAATTATATAGGCAACAAGGTGTCTGTATGGAAAGATCTTGTATTTTGGCTCGAAAAGACATGTTTACACCGAGAAGGCGCATCTGTTCAGCCTTTCACATCGACACACAACCAGGCGCACGACCCGTGCGTGTGCCCGTGCATGGATGCGAACGAAATGACAAAGTCTCGACTTGACGCACGACCCGACGCATGGGTCGTGCTTCCGCCCGTGCTCGAATGCGAACAAGTTCGTCTTGATGCACGACCCGACGCATGGGCCGTGTGTCCGCCCGTGTTCGGATGCGAATACTTTCCCGTTGAAAACTTTAATTAATTAATTATTTATTTTAAAGGTTTTTGGTCCAAAAAGAATAAGAGCCTTGTAGCCCAAGCCCACGACCCGGGCCGGGCAGAGCCGAGCCGGCCGGTGGCGGCAGCGCGCGCGCGTGTGTTCTTTGAACCAAACCCACAAGCATGTAGGTCCTCACCCCTTTAAAAACTTGAGTGCCCCCAAGGGCCCAAACTCATAAGTCCAACTTGGGATATATCAAGTGAGCAAGCTTTGTCTCCTTTTCCTATGTGGGATGGAGCATTTCTTCTTTCCCATATTTTCCATTTTCCATACAATTTTCTAGTATTAATTGACTAACTTCTAGTATTAATTTCTCATTCACCCATTGGTTTTGAGAAATTCCAAATGCTATTATCATCTACTCTCTTAGTAGAATTTTTACAAATAATTTAATTCCATTTTTCACTAATGAAAACCACTTAATTATTTGGTCAAAATTGGGTCTACCCATTTTACCAAACAATTCCAACAATCCCCTACATGAATGAAATTAATGCATATTTCTATGCAGATTCGCTTGAAAGTCCTGGCGAACTGTTATTACATTAGGATATGTAGCTTGTGGCTTTGAACCTTCCTTAGTAAAATACTATCAGATTTACTAGCTGCTTAGTGACGCCATGTCTTAAACTACTCAGCCGTTTGTGCAAATCGAGACAATAGTACTTACACAATAACAATTCTAACATTTGTTGTTCTCACGTTGTGTCCATTTCGGCCCTGGACCATATCTTAAATTCATAAGCGTTTCTTTGAAGCGGTCATTACTTGTCACTTATATAGGTAATCTCCTATTGAAGAGTATCCTGCCATACTCCACCTTTCGGTATAGGAATCATTAAAAGTCTTAATCTTAACCTCACCACATTCAGCAGGTTTTCATTCACTTGGATGTTTCGAGAATGAGCTAACACATTTCCAAGTGTTCAGCTGAACATTCATAACTTAGTTGTCCCATTGAACTAAGGTCTTGGGATCTCCAATTCACAAGGTTGGGTTACCACTATGAACATTCTTTAGTATGTGGATTTTAAACTCATTCTTCTTAACAATTTATGCAATTGATCTCGATTTATACCTTTTGTAAGCGGATACGCAAGGTTTTCCTTTTTCTTCATGTAGTCAACCGAAATAACCCCATTCGAAATCAATTGTCTAATGGTATTGTGTCTCCGATGTATGTCTAGACTTACCATTATACATACTACTTTGTGTCCTTCCAATTGCTTATTGACTATCACAATGGATCAAAACAGCAGGCACAAGCTTATTCCAACAAGGAATATCCTCTAAGAAGTTTCTAAGCCATTCTGCTTCTTCTCCAGCTTTATCTAAAGCAATAAACTCGGATTCCATAGTGGATCAAGCTATGCACGTCTGCTTAGAAGACTTTCATGACACTGCTTCTCCACCTATTGTGAAAACCAATCCACTTGTGGACTTGGAGTCTTTTGTGTCTGATATCCAATTGACATCACAAGTATCCTTCTAATACTGTTGGATATCTCGTATAAAGTATTCCATAGTTCATGGTATACTTTAAATATCTAAATTACCCTTGTCACGGCTTTCTAGTGATCCGTACTTGCGTTACTTGTGAACCTACTTAGCTTACTCACTGAATATACAATGTCTGGACGTTAAGTACATCAAACTGCCAATTACCCTTGCATATTCCGGCTGAGAAACTAGTTCGCCTCTATTCTTGGCCAAGTGTAGACTTAGATCTACAGGTGTCTTAGCCGGAGGACTATCAAAAGCATTAAACTTTCTAAGTATGCTTTCGACATAATGGGATTGTGACAAGACAATTCCATTTGAAGTTCTAGATATTTTAATCCCTAAAATAACATCAGATACTCCCATATCTTTCATGTCCAAGTTCTTCTTTAACATGTTCTTAGTATTCATGATTAAATCATGACTACTACCCATAATTAACATATCATCTACATAAAAGCATACTATGACGTAATCATTTGTAGTACCTTTAATGTAGACACGCTTGTCACATTCATTGATCTTAAAACCGTTTGACTTCATAGTCGAGTCAAACTTTTCATGCCATTGCTTAGGTGCTTATTTTAGTCCATAAAGTGATTTAACAAGTTTACACACCTTTCGCTCTTGAAAGGGTGCAACGTACCCCTCGGGTTGTTCCATATAGATCTCCTCTTCAAGTTCACCATTCAAGAAGGCAGTCTTAACGTCCATTTGATATATCTCAAGGTTATGCAAGGCTACAATAGCAATGAGAACACGAATGGACGCAACCCTCGTAACAGGAGAATATGCATCGAGGAAGTCGTATCCCTCCTTTTGTCTAAACCTTTTAGCTACCAAACGGGCTTTGTACTTGTCTATAGATCCATCTACTTTATACTTCCTTTTAAGGATCCACTTGCATCCCAAAGGTTTGCAACCCGGTGGGAGATCAACTAATTCCCAAGTGTGATTTTGCATGATGAAATCTATCTCATTATTGATAGCTTCTTTCCAGAGAGGATCTTCTGGACTAGACAATGCTTCTTGTATAGTTCTAGGTTCGTTTTCTAACATATAAGTTAGAAAATCAGGACCAAAAGACTTAGCCACTTTTGTCTTTTTACTGCGTCTTGGTTCCTCTTCATCATCACTTTGAGGTAACCTTGCAGTTTCATAAGTTCGTTTACTCGAACTTTCTTCTTTCCTTTCTTTATTCGGAAAGAGATTCTTGAAGAATACAATATTCCTTGATTCAATGATCATACCTTCATTTATATCAGGAATAGCTGGCTTGTGCACTAATAGCGATATGCACTACTATTGTTAGCATATGCAATGAAAGCACAATCGATCGTCTTTGGACCGATTCTAACTTGTTTCGGCTTAGGTACTTCGACTTTAGCCAAACACCCCCACACTTTGAGGTATTTATATGACGGTTTACGTCCCTTCCATAACTCATATGGAGTTTCGTTTTTACCTTTGTGTGGGATCTTATTAAGAATGTAGTTTGCAGAAAGTATGGCTCCCCCCACAAGTTTTGGGGTAAATCAGAACTTAACAACATCGCATTCATCATCTCCTTAAGAATACGATTTTTGCGTTCTGCAACTCCATTTGATTGAGGTGAGCAGGGAGTATCAAATTATACCCGCTTCCGAGCAAAATTCTTCAAATGGAGCTACATACTCTCCGCCTCTATCACTTCTAATCATCTTAATTTTCAAATTAAGCTGGTTTTCAACTTCATTCTTATAAGTTTTAAAAGCTACTAAAGCTTCATCTTTGCTTTTCAAAAGATACACATAACAATATCTTGTGCAATTGTCTATAAATGTTATGAAGTACTTTTTCCCACCTCAAGTTTGCACAAGTTTTAAATCACACACATCTATATGAATTAACTCGAGTGGTTTGGTACTTCTCGTTACTGAATGAAACGGTGCTTTAGCCAACTTTGCTTCAACACAAATTTCACATTTGTCTTGTGAATCGGTTTTAAACGTAGGTATTAATTCCAGATTCACTAACCTTTTAATTGTGTTGAAGTTTACGTGTCCTAATCTATCATGTCATAAATTAGAACAATCCAACAAGTAAACATAAGTAATAGTTTATTCTTCGCCTCTTGGCAGAAAACAGACATTACAACATCTTAAAGAGCCCCTTATTAAGGTAGCCCTTACAAAGAAACTGACCATTCTTGGTCATTACAAACTTGTCGGACTCAAACACTAGTCTAAACCCGACCTTACTAAGCAAAGGACCAAAAACCAAATTCTTGCGGATGTCCGGGACATACAACACATCTACAAATGTAAGCTTCTTTTCGGAAATCATCTTGAGTACAACCTTGCCAAGCCCCACGATGTTGGAAGTCGAAGAATTTCCCATGAAAATCTTCATTCCATTTATCGGAGTGTAGGAGGAGAACATCTCCTTGTTGGTACAAATGTGACAAGTAGCCCTGGTATCTATCCACCACTCCCTTGGGTTATCTACCATATTGGCTTCAAACACAACGGTGGTGAGATCGAGCTCCGACATGTCGATTGGAACTGACTTGTCCTCCGTTACATTGGCTTGTTGGTTGTACCTTGATTGCCCTTTTTCGGGTGTCTGCAATCCTTGGTCATGTGGTTCGGTTTTCCACATTTGTAGCAATTCCTCGTGAACTTTTTGGCCTTTCCCTTGTCTTCCTCGGAGTGCTTGCGTTTCTTGCTAGTGCTCGATTCAGTAAGATTGGCCTTGGCCTCCATTCCAGACTTACTGGATTTTACTTCTGATTTTCGGTTGTCTTCCTCAATCCGATGCCGAACAATCAGATCCTCAAGCCCCATCTCTTTGCGCTTGTGCTTGAGGTAATTCTTAAAATCATTCCACAATAGCGGCAACTTTTTGATTATTGCAGCCACTTGAAAGGATTTGTTCAGAATCATCCCTTCAGACACTAAGTCGTGAAGTATGATCTGAATCTCTTGAACTTAGCTAATCACTGTCTTGGTGTCAACCATCTTGTACTCGAGAAATTTGCCGACAACAAATTTCTTTGTGCTGGCATCTTCCGTTTTGTACTTCTTCTTCAAAGAGTCCTACAACTCTTTGGATGTTTTGAACGTGCTATATACGTTATATACGTTATAGAGGGTGTCATATACCCCGTTCAAAACGTAATTACGACATAGAAAATCGTTGTTATGCCAAGCATCCACATCGATTCTCCGGTTGTTGTCAATTTCTTCATCGCTAACGGTAGGGGGGTTCTCCTTCAGAAAATGAGATAGCCCCAAGGTGGTAAGGTAGAACATTATCTTCTGTTACCAGCGTTTGAAGTCGATGCCGGAGAACTTGGGCGGCTTTTTGCCGTGAGCAGGAGCAACAACCATCAATGTGAATGATATTGAGCCATCGTCTTGAACAGAAACGTATTTTTCGTCTTGCGATTGTTGGGTAAATATATATATGGAAGGTTTCTGTTTAAGGGAATGACTTAATGTTTGATTGAGTCGAGGCCTGAATTCGATTCAGTCTCCACAAGACAAAAAACGCCCCGTATACAAAGTGCTAACGGTTCCGACGTTCGTCTCTAAGATACAACGACTATTTCGATTTCGAGTTTACAATACTTGCAAACCCGAACACTGCAAATAACGAAATGTTTCTGAATTTCAAGCTTTTGAACAGGAAGGTAGATCAATATGCAGAAATGCAATGACCGTTTTTAATCTGATGTATTTCGATTATTTCGTATGTCATTTCATCTTCAAGGGTCCGAATTATATAGGCAACAAGGTGCCCGTATGGAAAGATCATGTCTTTTGGCTCGAAAAGACATGTTTACACCGAACATGTGCATCTATTCAGTATTTCGCATCGACGCACGACCAGGCGCACAACCCGTGCGTGGATGCGAACGAAAATGACAAAGTCTCAACTTGATGTATGACCCGACGCACGGGCCATGCGTCTGCCCATGCTCAAATGCGAACAAGTTCGTCTTGATGCACGGGTCGTGCGTCCGCCCATGCTCGGATGCGAATACTTTCCCGTTGGATACTTTAATCAATTTATTAAAAAATTAATTAATTAATTAATTTAAAGGTTATTGGTCCAAAAAGAATAAGGGCCTTGTAGCCCAAGCCCACGACCTAGACCGGGCCAAGTCGGGCGGCGGCGGCGGCGCGCATGTGTGCTTTGAACCAAACCCACAAGCATGTAGGTCCTTACCGCTTTAAAAACTTGGGTGTCCCCAAGGGCCCAAACCCATAAGTCCAACTTGGGATATATCAAGTGAGCAAATTTTGTCTCCTTTTCCTATGTGGAATGGAGCATTTCTCCTTCCCCACATTTTTCATTTTTCATACCATTTTCTAGTATTAAGTGGCTAACTTCTAGCATTAATTTCTCATTCACCCGGAATTGGTTTTGAGAAATTCCAAATGATATTCTCATATGCTCTCTTAATAGAATTTTCACAAATAATTTAATTCCATTTTTCACTCATGGAAACCACTTAATTATTTGGTCAAAATCGGGTCAACACCCATTTTACCAAACAATTCCAACAATTTGAATATAAGATTTTTGATAATAACATTTAAGAAATCGTTGAGTATGACTTGATTCATTAATAAATCGTGTGTATATTCTGATTGATTGTAAGAATGCTAGCTATTTTAATATAAAATGTTAAGGAATATATATTTTGAGGAATAAATTAATAAGTTTATAAGAATATGAATAAACTTGTTTGAAATTTAATTAGATTCAAAAATTGTGTTTGAACTTAATTTGATTATTAATCGAATCGAGGTCGAACAAAATTTCGTTGAGCCGAACACGAATCGAGCTTGAGTAACTTGGTATTTTTACACATATTTTTTTTACTAACCGAGTCAAGCTCGAGCCGAGCTTTACATATTATAGAACGGAAAAATATGTTCAAGTTTGGTTCATTATGTTAACGAACCGAGTTCAAGTGAGCTTTTAACGACCATCTTGAATTAAGTATCGAGTAGTTTGATTCGTTTTTCAGCCTTGCAGGCGGGTCACTTGGTCACTTAATGAATTAACATTATTATTTATTCAGAAGATTTTATTATTCCTTATAATTTTTTTATCCAATACACATACTACTAACGGAGGCAGGGAGCGAGAGTTAGCGCTTCAATAAGTGTTGAAGAGTCGCTTTTTCGTCTCGACAATGACTACTTACTTTCATTTTTTGGCTTCCACTTAACGACTTGACGGCGGGGAAGCGTAGAAGGAGGGGCTCCATCGCTTCAAAGCGAGTAGGATCACTCTATTCTCATGTGCCATTATTCCTACTTCTACAGCTATACATGGACTTGACTCAATATAAACAAAATATTTTTTTGTTTTTTCATTAAACATTTATGATCCTAAGTTTCGGTTTTGAATGTTTCTATCCTTTTATGGTCCCAAGTTTCATTTTATTTTTTTAATTTATCAATTTGTGAACAAATCTACACTAATAACTTATACTTTTTTTCTTTTTTGAGGTTTAATAACTTCATACTTGATAGAACTCGATAAAGGGGGGTTTGATGCTATCCAAGTGAGTTGTATGTCAATTTTCAAATTTTACGATGAGCCCTCCCGTGGCTTTAGAGCTGGACTACAGTAAGGCCCATGTGAAAAGCCCAATTCTTAATTTATTGTTGAACTCTTGTTCTTCCTATTACTTTCCTTTTCCATTTTTTCTTGTTTTTCATCTCATTATATATATAAAATTGGCATATTAAAATCTGACATTTTCCTTGTCTGATGGTTAACAATTTAATTGCTTCAGGTACGCCGAACGCTGTTCCCTTGATATTTTCAGATCTGAATATTTTCCATTTGGCTCTAGCTGCAAACTGATAGTTCAGCGGTTAATTCATTGTAAAAACCCTACAATTTGAGTTTTATTTGTTGTGGATCAGTCGCGTTACAGATAAATGTGAAATTTTTAACTTTTTTCTTGTCGGTGTATGAATTTGATTCGCAGGATTAGGGTGTTTAAGCCTCGGCGTGATTTCTGTTTCAGCTAGCTGTGTCCGGATATTCCGATTCTCTCAGCTATGAATTCCAGAAGGTTTTCACTTCTCCTCATTATGTTTCACATTTCGACACTGTAATTGTGTATTCATGTTGGTTCCGCCGCTGATTTAATTGCTTTTGTATTGTTTAACTAGAAAAAAATGTGAATTTAATAGCTTTAGGGAATGGTGAAATGTGGCATGTGATGTTGATCTGGGTGTCTGACATGATTAGTAGACATTTTAGGCGTACAAAGTCGGGATGGATTCAAAGCTCCTGACTGATTCTTCAATTATGTGTAGTTTATTAGCAATTGGACTGATAAATGAGATTCGCATGCGAATTTTTTTTTGGTTATGTGCTGTTCCGTTACTGGATGCGACATGGTATTTGATCCTAGAAGCTTGTTTGTTTTTTCTTATGTTGGTTGTTGTGGGCTACAAGTAAGTTAAGGATAGTTATGCAGTTAAACTGCATAAGATGGTTTGATATTAGGTTTAATCTGGCTGCATAATGAACAGAGAAATTGCCATGTGTGCTAATTGCTCGTATCATTTCATATGCTATCTGCTCAATGATCCTGAACTTAGGTGGTATCCCTGCAATCAGGCCTCTGAAATTCCAATGTGCGCACTTTTATGCTATGGCCATGTCCATATCCCTGTATCGAAAGAATAGGCTTTAGCTGCTTGGAATATTGGGGAATGCCTGTAAATATGATCCATAAAAATGCCATTTAGTTTGTATTACTGTCACCTTGGCCCACAATTGTATGTTGGATAAATAAGTTGGTATCTCCTCCTAGCTGCTTCAGTTCTCTCTGTCAAACAGATTTCATGTGGTATATTTAGTGCCCAGCAGCTTTCTGTTTTAATATTTCAGCTATGAATCGGTTGACCTATACTGTAGAGCTTTTTCTCTTTTTTCTCCTATAGCCCATATAAGCTTTCCATTGAAGATACTTCCAATCTCACACCATGTTAATATTGAATCCTCGCTCATCAAATGTATACTAACAGTTTCTCTGTCAATTCTAGCTCTTAGCACCCTATTTCAGGACCTGACTAAAAGAATTTTCTCAAGATAGTGTCAAATGGTTAATAACCTTTTATGGAAGTATAAAAAGCATTTTGCCTAATTATCAGTGTGTCTGTCGTGTTAGCGTAGCATGCTTCACTTGTAAAAAGCTCAAAATAGAATTCCTTAACTTTCTTCTTAACTGAACAAATAATTGACAGTTTAAATTCCATTATCATCATGAAGTGTGAGTTATTCGTTGTCCTCTTCAAGGAACTGTCTGAAAATGTCTTTGAACCACCTATTTCAGCCCTCTTATCTCCAGTTTCTGTTTTCAAAAAGTTTCTTTAGCTGCAAAAAACTGTATTACTTTAAGAATATAGCCTCGTCAAGATCAAATAGAATTCATATTTAGAATTTTCATATCAATCTCATTGAACGAAATGAAGTTCATCTTTCAAGTTTTAAAATTTTGCAAGAAATCTAACTAAAATGTTGTAATTGAACTTTCTAAATTCAGCTTTTAATCATTTTATTTTCAATCCAGAAAATCTTCATGTGGTTTGATCCAACATCAGTATCCTTTCTAACCTGCAGTCCTTTTAACTGACTATGGTGCTTCAAAATTGAGTTTAAAACATTTGGGCAAAAAGTTGTTTCGTGAATAATCCAAGCACCATTCGACATTGGCCTGATTGTTCAAGGAAAATTATAATTATTAATGATGATTGGAAACTGAAAATTTAAAACCAATATTTTAATTTTTCAGTTCAAGAAATTTTAAATGTTGTTAAATGCCTCTACACTTTAAACCTCAGGTGCTGTTGCTCTCTCCAAATGAAGGCCATATTTGTACTACATTTATGGTTATTTGGTAACAACTTAACATTTACGATTGTTATCAGAAGCTAATTTTATCTCCTGAATATTTTATAAATTGCATTCTTGTTAATATCCTTATTCTAAAATGTATAATGATCTTTGGCTTCAGGGATCGTAATGCTAGAGTTGCTCTTTTTGATGGTATTGAGGAAGGAGGTATAAGGGCATCATCATCTTACTCATCTCATGAGATTGATGAGCAAGAGAATGATAGAGCAATTGATGGACTAGAAGATCGAGTACTTATGCTGAAAAGAGTAAGTTATATTTTCAGAAATTTGTAATTTAATTGTTGCTTCAGTTGGATTGACTCCTACTTTTAGTTGTTAGTCTTTAGTTGGAAGTGTAGTTTTCGATGTCTGTCTAGATCTTGCTGGATGATTGGATAAGGTTTTGACTTCTGAGAAAGGTTTTGCTTATTCGTTGATGTGGAAGTTTAACTTCATGGGATGTGATTTATGTTCTTTTTTTCATAATATAGTTTCTGTAGCATGATGAGTGAATACCTAAAAACTGGGGATTCAACCAAAATGAGTAATAAATCCAGGATAAGAGAACATTCAGAACATTTTAATAATTTACTTTGTAAAGGTTGCTTCTAGCTGGCTTCTATAGTTTTAACTTTATCTCCTCCAGATCATGCTGTTTCTTGTGTTCTTCATTGAGAAAACATATTACCAAAAAGAGGGAGATAGTAATTATGTTGCAATACGTAGCATTGAAGAAGTTGCCTGAAGTTCAACAAGTGTAAAGTGTTGTTACTTGATAAAGGTTCTTGTTAGTTTGCGGAAGTTACATTTTTGTGTGTGTGTTTCAGCATTCTTTAATTATAATTGTTTGTGCCTTGATCTTGAATTAGTTAAATATATTTTGAATGCACAAATCTGCATTATTTGTGTATCATATTATTTGCAACTCTAAATTATTGTTATTTATGTGCTGACAACGCATTACCTGAACAGTTGTCAGGTGATATACATGGGGAAGTTGAGTCTCATAACCTTATGCTGGATGGAATGGTTTGTATATTGTTATAAAACCCTGCATCCTAAATTTTTACTTACTATTACTTGACTGTAACCACTTGCTCCTAACACTAACGTTTGAATTTAGGGAAATGACATGGACGCCTCAAGAGGAGTTTTATCTGGAACCATGGATAAATTTAAGATGGTATTTGATTTTAAACTCTACTTTCTTGCCGTTTATTTTTCCCTCGTCTGGACTTTACTCAATGTGATCTCACTTCGTTGTCAGGTGTTCGAGACCAAATCAAGTCGGAGGATGTTTACTCTTGTGGCATCTTTTGTTGTTATTTTCCTTGTTATATACTATCTTACTAGGTAAGTGGTTGCTGGTGATGGAAATAGGATGACCTGCCAACTTGTGTGGAACTGAATGTTCTATCTGCTTTACTTGTGAAATCACATGAATGCTATAAGATGTAATGGCCCAGTAATCCCGTGTAAAAATGTCTGTACACAATATACACTTGAATTACTTGGTCTTTCCATTTTGTAAATATGTTGATGGATTTTCATTTAGTTACCATGGATGGTGGCAAGATTATTAACTAAAAATATACAAAGATTAAAGTTTCAAGATTAAGAAATCTTAAGCTTCATGTTGATCGATGGATTTGAAGTTGAGGATTTTAAATCCATAATAAGGCCATCTCCAATGGCTGCTCTAAAGCCCACGCCAACTCCAATTTGGAGTAATATTGCCCTCCAACCATGCGCCATTATATGCGTCAATATAGGATTGTGAACAGTGCTGCGTCAATTTTGGCGTAGCACTGTTGTTTAACGCTATCCTCTTTTCTTTTTTTTTTTTGTTTTAAATTAATTAATTATATTTTGTGTATTAAATAATGAAATAAAATTTGATTTATTATTATGATTCCATAGTTAATTTCTGTAAATAATTTTATAAAATTTATTTATTTAAGTTATTTTATTTTTAAAGCAAATTATTTAATAAAGTTTATAATAAATATAATTAACTAATTTTATTTTATAATACTATGTTAATACATAATTGATTTTTAATAAAATGATTTTTTTGTATTGGAATATTCAAGGAATATTCTTGTTAGTGCAAAATTTGAAGTAGAATGGTTGGAGATGTGTTTTAGGTTTGGTGCAGAAATTGCACTATTTTAGTGCAAAGTGTGCACTAAAATAGAATTGTGGTTGGAGATGGCCAAATCCATTGAGCTTGTTTGGATACAATGGATTCCATAAGCTCCTATTTGAGCTATTTGTTGAGTCGTGATGGAATGAGGTCCCATTTGTATTTTATCCTGGATAGAGGATTTGGGGGAAAGATTTTAATGACTCTAAATAAGAAGAATTCAAAATCGTCCAAAATGACTCTAAAAATAGCTTCTAAGGATTTGAAATCCATTATAGAATGACTTTATCTAAACAATTTTAATGAATTTGTTATTATAGATTTGAAGTTCATAGTTTCAAATCCTTCCATCTAAATGGAGCCTGAAGCCATTTGGTATCCTTCTCCCAAGTCCTATCTAAATGCAACCTTAAGTTTTTTGTACTTGAATTCATCAGGCGATATAATTGTTTGAATTTGAATTTTGAATATGATAAATGATAAATATGACGAAAAAAGAGCAGAGGTATGGGAATGATGGTGGGGATAATTTAACTAAATATTATAGTTTAGGGAAAATATTACACATATGTAGTGAAATCTGAGGGTGTTAAATTATTAATGTTAGTCGTTGTTGCTATCAACGACTAAGTTAGTCGTTGATAGCAACAACGACTGGATCATAATTTTTTTTTCAAACTGACAAAGCAGTCGTTATTTCTAATAACGACCAGCAATTTTATTTATTTTTTAAAAAAGTTCCAGTCGTTATCTTAAATAACGACTGGATTTGAATTTCAAACAAAAAAAAAAGATTCGGTCAGCGGGTTGTCAAATCCCGCTGACATCAGCCAGTCTTTATGCCAGTCGTGACTGGCAATCACGACTGGATCTGATTTTAAAAAAAAATTCAGCCAAATATGGCTATAAAATGGACGAAGTTGTGATCAATTGCTACCTCCTACAAAACACTCTGCAGAATACACAAACACACACAACAACATTTCTCTCCCTCAATTCTCACGCACACCAGCACACACATTTGCACACACTCGAATTTTTGTGGGCTTCGGGACACCGGGCAGCAGTCGGGAATAAAGCGGAGACAGCAAGCGGTGGCATTTTTACAGGTAAATTTTTCATGTAATATTTTTTTTAAAGCTAATTTTATGTTTTTTCCTTAATAACATGAAATTTTGAATTTTTGCATGAAATTATTATATGTGTCTTGTTTTCTATTTTATACGTAAATTTTGTTATATTTTGCATGTTTGTTATATTGTAAGTGTTTTAGTATTATTTTGCTAATTTAGGGTTGTTTGTGTGTTTTTTTTTTTTTTTGAGCAAGTGTTTGTGTGTTTTTGAAGATATGTCAAATTCAGATAAAATTTGAGTGATTGTTCATTATGGGGGTCAAATATTAATTGAAAATGTCTATCAAGTAGAATATAGTCGCCCTGCTATTGGAGCCACGAGAATTTCTCGAACGACAAATTTGGACAATTTGATATCTATACTACATGATATTCTGGGTTTGGATAGAAATAGTTATTTGTTAAAACTATCCGGTAAATACTGTGATAACAACATGTCACGAGTCATTGCAATTAATACGAACCGAGACTTGTGGTTTTTCTTTGATCCGGAGGCCGAGAATAGAACTGTAGATATTTTTGTCGAGACGGAAGAAGTGCATCGTAATGTCGTGTCTGATATCCTTTTAGAAAATGAATATCATCAATACGCATCTTACCTTATGGAGGACAGCACACTTGAAGCTCCTATTACGACTCAAAGAACTAATAATGTTGTTGTTAATGATTTGAACACACGGCCTTCTGAATCCGATCAGCCCAATGTTGATAGACCATTGCCTGAATCTAACCTCAATGGTCACGGGGATCATGAAATTTCACCTTCTGAACCGAGCAAAAATGGGACAGACGATGAAAATGACATGGGTGATGATGAAGATGAAGATGGTGATACTCCTACACCTGACTCACAACCTATTGGAGGTGGCAATAAATCGCAACATATCGTGGATTCCGTCTGTGCACCATATAGAGACATACCTTTTTTTAAGTCATTTTTCGAGGAATTTAATATTGATTCACTTGACGTTCCTCATCCGGCATTGTACTATGACGCAGATAAAGGTGTGTTGAAAAGAGGTATGGTTTTCAAAGATAAAAAACATGTTCAATCTGTTGTTAAAGATTTTTCAATTCGCCACGACAAACGTGAGTATCGAGTTGTTGAGAGTACTCCAACTGTGTGGAAAGTTGTATGCAAACAAAATCAGGAAAGAATTATATCAGGTGTCATGGTATGAATATTAATACTAATTCACGTACGTTTATAGATATATGTTTCAGGTGTCATGATATTTTGATCTTATTTTCAGATGTGGCTGGTCCATCTCATGGGTATGGTAGAGATTATTATGTTTCCCAGTATTCACAGACAAACTCATATTTTTTCACGCCTCCAGTTACTGGACCATCATGGACATCATATACATCACTTCTACAGTCCGATACTCGCACGCCGTCCCATCATTTCTCAGGTTTTGATCAATCCAGAGTTGGGCGTCCTGAATTTCATACGTCGCCTGTTGCATTTCGCCCGGTTAGCAGCGCCAGTACCACACATGATGATGATGATGATGATGATGATGATGATGATACACAGTCTGTTCAAGCGAATGACCATGTAGATGCAACTAGACATAGAAGTAGACGTCAGATACAACATCCTAGATGTGGCACTGGGGGTCATAGGTATTAGGATTTTTATTGTGTGAAGATAAATATTGTATCAAGACATATTGTATCATCATATTATTGTGTATTGTCTCGATATTTAGATTTCACCTTTATATTAATGTGAATTGTCCAGACATAAAATACTGATGGGTTTTCGATTCACGATTATTATTAACGGATAATAAAATTTACTTGTAATATTAATATAACGATTTTTTTTAATTATAATGGATATCGATTTGGTTAGGAAATCCACGGAAAAAAATGCTGATTCAGTTTTTAAAAAAAAAATGTTTTTTCCAGTCGTTAATACAAATAACGACTGTAATTTATAAAAAAATAATAAAAATTACCAGTCGTTATTAGGAATAACGACTGGACTTTAATTTAAAAAAAAAATCTGATCCAGTCGTTGTTGCTATCAACGACTAAGCTTTAGTCGTTGATAGCAACAACTACTAACTTTAATAATTTAACACCCTCAAATTTCACTACATATTTGTAATATTTTCCCTAAACTATAATATTTAGTTAAAAAACCCTGATGGTGGTGACTTTGGCACACTTCCAAAATCCCATGGTGTGTACATTTCATAGATGAGGACTTGCCTTCTCTTACATATAACAATGTTGTTTGTAGGTCTCCATGAAACTGTATTGGAGATAAAATAAGGAAAAATCATAAATATTAAAATTAAAACTTAATTTAATTAAATATATGATTACTTTTCAAACTTTAAAATATCCCCATCGAAATTTATTTTTGCAAGATATACCTCCTCCCTTTAGTAAATACAATTTGTAAAAATAAGCATATTTGAAATAAATACTTGTATTTCTTAAAAGTAACTAAATTGTTCTATTCTTTAGCTATAGTTCAAACTTCAACGGAAGCTTTCGTGCTTCACCCTTAAATCAATGTCCCAATAAAAAGTATTACTCATTTACCCATCATGCTTTTGCAAACTTAATCAATTGCCAGGACAACTTTGAAAATGATCAAGCAAATCAATCAAGCACTTCCTTATTGTCAATGTGTCAACATACAACATTATCCACGGGAAAGAACAACCACATAAGAGAAACCTCTTGAGAAGCTCCTCTTTTGCAGGGCATCAATTACTTGTTGCATTAATCTAGTTTCTTATCCTGGGGCATTCTTCAAAGGCTTGCTGTAGAAATAATACATCTGCCAACAACAGGAGAAAACTAGCATAAACACCTCCTCACCCGTGCTTTAAAAGTAGCTCGACAAAATTATCAGTAGTATCTTAAAAAATAGAAGCCCAAACGCAGAAAACTTTCTCCGTCATGATAACCCTAATGCATAGTTGTACAAGTTAATAAATAGTTGGAGAACCCAACATTACAAAATACAAAACATTACACAATAACACAATAACTAAGTCAGATTCCCATGATAAATAAATATAGTAAATCAACACAATTCCCCCCGTAGTACAGGCCCGACTTGCTAGCCCAGACAGGAATATGAAATTAGGGATCTTAATGCCAAATTCTACATAGTAATGACCAAAATGCATATATCACAATGTTAAGAAAGAGAGAAAGAGAAAACCATCAGTCACATCAACTCCTACCCAGCCACCCAATCGCAGATAATCACTTCATTTTACGACAATATTTAGCATATTATCCATGTTGAAACATTTATCTCTGCCCGCTTATGATTAACCTGCTTTATAAGGTCTTCAAATTTCTTGATATAAGCATAAAACTCACAGAGGTGAACAAAACTCACACAGGTGAACAAAACTCACACACAAACACATCCACGCATGTGAGAACATGTGCATACATACAGAGAGATGGGAGGGGAGGAGAGGGTTTTCAAGTGCTCAAACTAATATTAGAAATATCAAAACTGCCATAAGTGACTGCAGAAAAATTCATAACTCAAATGCCTCGAAAACTAAAGAAATAAAACTAAATGTGAAGATAATGAAATTTATCTGTAGCACCGGATGAAATCTTCAATTTAACATTCTCAACTCTAAGAATCAACAGAGTACCAAAAAAATGATGGACAATAGGTGAGCTGTCATACTTAGTAAGCCACACTTGACACATGTTATTCACACAACCTCAGTCAAGACATTTTGTCAGGTGACTTAGACCTCATGCTATATCGCGGAGTAGTACAAATTCAAACTCAATTTCAAACTAGTGATACTATTGGTAGCTCTTCGGAAATAAATGAAGAAAACTGTGACATCAGAAACAAAACTCTTAGTTCTACAATATGTCATGTGTCCACTATGCATGCAAGAAACCTAATACATCCTATCATAGAGCTCTATGATCACAGTAGAAATGAGATATGGGACCTAGATATTTTCCATTCCATGTATGATTCAAGATAATCTTAGCAAGCAATGTGATTGGTCAGGTAAACTTAATATCTTTCGTTTCCAGTTAGCTGTGTGCCCTGCTCCATGAGATGGACAAATCCGCAGGGTGACAAGTTACCATTCAAAGAACAAGGTGAAATTGCATGAATGCTCATAAATAATGAATAAAGAAAAAACGGTGGAACAACAAACCAAACAAGATGGTAATGAGTCATGCCAGCTTCTTCCATGAAGCTATGATAAGATATTCATAGTTAGTGATTTGAGATGCCTTGTACACCAGAAATCAAAACGTACGTACTTTAATATGGAATAAAGAGTATTAAAGAAATTCGCTTGGTCCGACTGGGTGCAAGTTTGACTAAAAGATGATGGAGACAATCAAGACTTTGATATAAAGCATATTTATCTGGATAATATTGATAAATTCCGAAACACTAACCATGTATGGGAACAGTAGTGTTCATTCAATGAATTAATTGTTGAACATTTTCACAGAAACATTGTGGATGATGAATGCCTTTCGTAGCCAGACAGCAGTTCTAATAAACAACCTTGACATAATGACATTATGTGTATTTTCGTTAATTAAAATCAATGGATGAATTTCTTTTACCATTATGTGTATGGCACTTATTCTGAAATCTGAACTATAATTAATCTAGTCCATTACAGTTCAAAACTATAATTAATCCAGCCCATTACAGTTCGAGCCATTTGATTTCTTGTAGATATCCAATTTAAACCTACTGAATCACTTATATTCACTTGTTTAATACTTCAAAACAACAATACTCCACTAAGAAACACAAACTAGAAGAAAACAAAAACCAACAATGCCAACTGAAGCAATAAATTGGAAACACAGATTAAAGGAATATAAATCTCATAATTATACCCTGTTAGCGCTGAAGCTGTAAATGAAACAACTGCATTACGCCTAAAGGCTGGCAGCTTGAACTGATGCTGCTACCGCATAATCCAACACCAAAACACCATCAAGAAACTCCCTAACCTTATCCTTCTGCTCATTCGCGAGCTCCGACTCCGAATCCAATTCCTCCAATTCCTTCATTCCCTTGAAAACCGCAATGGAACAGATCGAAAAACCCTTCGCCCTCCCAGGCGAAAAGTTCTCCCCAGCAGTCAGATGCTCAATCGAAGGAAACTTCTCCTTAATCCCCCTCACAACCCCCAAAACCTCGTTTTTCCCACTCTCCCCTGCGCTTTCCTTCAATTTCAAAACCGTCAACCGCAAGGCCGAGCCAGGAGAAACAATGGCCGAACCGGACAAATCATCGGCTACCCAATCGACGGCCAGGATGTCTTCGATGATAGGTTTGACGTAATTAGACACGACGCTTACGTGTGTGGGGTGGTCCGAGTAAGAAACCAAGTCGGTTTTCGATCGGTATCGAGAGTGGAGCATGTGTGTGAAGGCGAGAGAGTTGGACCGGCATCGGGAAACCGGACCGGCGGAAATGTGGATAACCGGGTCAAGGGAGATGAGGCCGTTGAGGTTGGTGATCATGGCGTTGACGGCGGATGGATCGGCGTCGGGTTTGACTTTGAAAAGCACGATGTGCTCGATGATTTGATTGGGATTAGAATGGGAATCGGAAGACGACATTCTGATGGAGGAAGATGGCCGGAGAGGTAACCGGAAATGGGAAATTAAGGGTTTGCGGAGGAGAGCGGAGGAGTGACGGCGGTGAGGTATGGAGGGTAAGTGGGTGCGAGCTGCGGTTCTTAAGCTCAGCATTGTTTGTCTGAATTGGGCTGAAAAGAAATTCAGATAAGTCGTTAGAAAGTTATGCATACTAAATTGAAGATTAATTTTAATTTATCAATTTCATGGTAAAAACAATATTCCCTCCAATTCAAAAGGAGAGTCGTTCTAAGAAGAAACACACATATTAAGTATTGTGTTAAAATATATTATATATTTTTTATTAATTATAAATATTGTTTTAGGACAAACATATTTAGACATGAGTGTTAATCGAAAAATATGCATTTAAGGGTAATTTTGAAAAATACTTTTCTCACTAGCCTTGAAAATATCAAAACATCATTATTTTTTTAAAAAAATGTGTCAAAACGACATTTATTTTAAGTAATAGGGTGTATGTTGTAAAAAAAATTGGAGAAACAAATTAGGATGACAGAGACATATTCTTGTTATACTTGCCCTGATTATTTATAGTTAGTTAAATACAGAGATGCCAAATTGGTATTTATAATTAGCGCATTCCCAAGAAATACTTTAAAATATAAAGAGTATCTTTAAATTTAAAGAGTGATATCTTTTACATCTTCCAACACTCTCTTTGTACTTCATTCTTTATTTTCTCTTTTCTTAATATTAATTTATAACACATGGGATATTGGAAGTAACTTAAAACATTTTTCAAAACTTGTGTTGTTTTTTGAAACTGTCATTCAAAAAGGTCATTCAAATTGCAATCCAATTAGTTATAGAGAGTTGTTTTGGCTCTCCAAATTTGAAGAGTGAAAACTCTTTCTCTAAATTTAAATGTTAAAATAAAGAGTTTGTTGAAAATGATTTTTGGTGAATGATTCTTCAAAACAAATAGCATTTTTCATTTAGAGAGCCTCTTGGGGATGCATATGATTTTATCCTTTTATAGTTTTAATATTTGTTAAAATATTATGGAAAATAAACAAATTAGTATTTGATCCTTATGAGTACATTTTTAATAATTGTTAAAATTACTGTAGTAAAATAAACAAATAATATTTATAGGCATGCAGGAAAAATACAAATATAAAGAGTTTTTTAAGATAAAAACACACTTTATTTTGACATTGTTTTAATATATTTATTTTACTTTCTGACCTTAAGAAAGACAACTTCCTGCATTAATGGGGAAGGGAAAATGGAATGTGCTGGGAAGAGAAATGATGAGATTCAAACCTGGAACTCACTACTTTGACTACATCCGAATCCATACAATGTTTTAATATTTGGCATTATTTTAGTATAAACTATATTGTAGATATGTTTGATTTTATGTAAATATGAACTTCAATGTATTTTTATATTATATATATATGGGCAAATTGCTTAAATATTACAAAAATAAAATGAAATTGTGAAAATATATTAAAAATGAAGGGGGTTGTTTTTTTACTTGTTGGCGCACACGCCTTGTGCGCTAACCAGCTAAATGTTTTTAAAATTTTTTTTTGGTTGCTGGCGCACATCAAATGTGCGACATCCAATGTTTATTAACTAGATATTTTTGTAAATATAAGTTTTGTATGGTCCGTAGGGTTATATCTTATGGGTATGAAATTCTTAATTAGGACAACCTTAAAATTAAGGCAAAAACTTGTATAAGACCGTCTTATGGATCCTATTTCGTAAGACGGATCCTCCAACAACCCGTCCGCCCGACTCGCCTGATTATTAAAAAAAAAAAACTGCATATGCTCCCCTAACACGCAGGGCCCAACATACCCAGCCCATGTCGCATGGGCCCGCCCGCCCAAGAGACCCAGTCCTAGTTGCATGCTTAATTAAAAATTTAACAAATATGCTCCAGCTGGGAATTGAACCCAGGTCTATACCAAGGTAAAGTGTTATTCTACCACTAGACTACTAGTGCTTGTTGTGTATATTTAGTATAACCATGTATATAAAGCTTCATTATCATCCTTTCATTTTAAAACTTTAGATTCTCTGAATACAAAGTGATACTTTATCCGAAAATAGTGATACTTTTGGGTAATAAATATGATACTTTTAAGGTGAACATTGATACTTTAATTTTTATATATTAAAAAAATAAGATTTTTTGATGTATTCATTCATGTCTCATAGCTAATGTTTTTTACATTGAAAAACTAATACTTGTGTTGGAAATAGTGATACATTTGATATTAAATATGATACTTTTATGATGGACAATGATATTTTAAAATTTTAAATTCTCTGAATAAAAAGATACTTTATATTAAAATAGTGATACTTTTGATGTGAACATTGATACTTTAATTTTTACATATTCAAAAAATAAGATTTTTTGATGTATTCATTCTAGTCTCATAGCTAATGTTTTTTACATTGAAAAACTGATACTTATGCTGGAAATAGTGATACATTTGATATTAAATATGATACTTTCATGATGGACAATGACATTTTAAAATTTTAAATTCTCTCGAAAAAAAATTGATACTTTATATTAAAATAGTGATACTTTTGATAAGAAATATGACACTTTTAAAGTGAACATTGACACTTTAATTCTTATATATTCAAAAAATAAGATTTTTTTATATTAAAATATGTGACTGTATTAAAAAAACATGATACTTTATCTCAAAAATGGATACTTTTACTCATAAAAGTGGTACTTTTAACTATGTCATATTTATTTTTCTTTTTTCACTATACTGAATTCATACTTTGTGATTTATTTACAAAAATATGATACTTTATCTCAAAAAATGGATACTTTTACTCATAAAAGTGTTACTTTAGCTCTGTCTTATTTATTTTTCCTTCGTGATTTAAAGTATCATGTTTTTTAATATAGTCACAAATTAGAAAGGAAGGAAAGAAGCAAAAATAAAAAATAAATATGGTATAGTTAAAGTAACACTTTTATAAGTAAAAGTATCAATTTGTTGAGATAAAGTATCAGATTTTTTAATACAGTTACAACTAGGAACAAAAAAAAAAGAGAAAAAATAAAAAATAAATATGATGTAGTTAAAGTAACACTTTTATAAGTATCCATTTATTGATATAATGTATCATGTTTTTTTAATAGACTTGGGTTCGATTCTTAGCCTTTACATTTATGGGCATTTTTATCTTTTTTTTTTAATTACCAGGCGTATTTATGAATGGGTTTATATAAATGGTTATGCTAAAATTACACAATAAGTATTAGTGGTGTAGTGGTAGAACAACACCTTACCTCTCCATAGCGCAGTGACTTCAATTCCCACCAAGCGGAATTTTTCTTTTTAAATAACAGGTGGGTGTCTTTGGGCGGAGGGGCGGGCGGATGCCTGGGCGGATCGGGCATTCGGGTGGGAGCTGGCGGGTGGGTCCAGGATCCATCTTACGGAATAGGATCCGTAAGACGGTCCTACAGGAGACCTACTCTAAAATTAAAAGGTGCAACTGTACGATTAATATAGTTGCACACCAATAGTTTTTTTTTATTTAATTTCTTTTTTGCCACTCACACATTCTTAGAAACAACACAACAACCGTTGGATCAAGAGGATTATGAAATCAATCCCCTATGGTGGAATGCAAATATGTAATTAATTAATTAATTAGTTAATGAGACTTAATTGCAATTATTCTATATATATGCACTTATGTGATGCTCGTTTCAACTGGGTTGACAAAAATTGTAGCCTCCTTTTTAGCTTGCTTGAATATTAATGTGAAAATAAGAAATTAAAATAGAAATACTCTGAATAGTGCTTAAAATGCGGAATAATAAAAATATTACTTCTTTTGAAAACTTTGCAGCGGAATTAAATGCTTATAGCTGAAATAATTACTTATAAAAAAACATCCATTCTGAAAATAAAACGACATCCGTGTGTTTTTGTGTTCTCTGTGTGTGTTTTGTGTGTCTTATATCTGTGTTTTAACCTGTTCCAAATTGGGCTAGGTTTAGAGTACATGGGCTTATAATTAACTTACTAATAATATGAGCCTGATTTAATACTCTAAACTAATTAACGGTCCAATTATTCATATAAGGCCCAAATAAAATAAATGCACAGTCCAATTAAAAAGACGCTTTTATTATCCGTAATTTAACAAATTAACTATCTAATAAAATCATTAAATAAAAAGTCTGGTCATTGCAAAATTTCTCTTCTCGAGAGGGAAGTCTTCACGCCAATCCTCTTCCCGAAGAGAAGTCTTATCCTCTTCCTTTTCCCGACGGGAAAGTCTTCAAGTTTTCTTCTCCGCGAGCTGGAAAATTATTCGACTGGGAACTTACAAATAATAGGAGGGACCTTTTTATACCTGGGAGATGGGTCCCGTGGGCTGTGTAGAAGAATTTGGCCTATGGGCCAGACCGCGTAGGAGAAATTGGTTGATGGGCCAGACCCGGACTCATTTGGGCCCATTTTATTATTAAGAGTCCATTGGACAATTAATATTAAATACATATATAAAATAAATTATATATTAATTAATAAAATACTGTTTTTATCCCCAACATGAGGTATTAATAACTTCAAAAGATAATTGAATTTTTTTCATAACAATTGAGAGCTACTTAAATTACGGAACTAATTATATATATTGTTAATTATTGATCACATGCCAGTTTTGGTTAATCAATATATATAATAGCAAATGTGGCTAATTAAGAATTTCATCCCCATTGGAAGTAACCCCACACAGAACTTATAACTACAAATATATCCAATAATGGGGATCATTAAAAACATTGGCCGGCGCACATTTGACGTGCGCCAAAGCATTTTCAGCAAAAAATAAAAATAAAAAACATTTGATTGGGGCACAAAGCGTATGCGCCAACAAGTAAAAGCCCAACCCCTTTCATTTTCAACATATTTTCACAATTTCATTTCATTATTGCTATATTTAAGCAATTTGCCCATATATATGGAGGAGATTCTATGAGACCACCCTCCTAGGTGAGACCGTAGGGACAGATCTACACCATTAAAAAAAATATATATCGATGGCCAAGATACACCAAATATATGCAGCTATTGGAAGGAAAATATACACTTGAAAGGTAAAATAGGGATTGATGAAAATCCCAAAATAACCGCCTCCTACAAATTAGGGACGTGATCTGTTATTGATCACGTTCCCTCAATCACGCGGTCAACCATCCTCTCTTCTTCTTCAACATACTGCATAATTTATACCCTGCATACTGCATATATATGTTTTGCATATATAGTGTTCCAAATTTGCATATTTAGTATGAACAAAGTGTATAATATTAAATTTTAATAGTGTGCTTATTTAGAATAGAAATATTGCATATATAGTTTTGTTATTGTGTATATTTAGAACAAAAACAAGAAAATATTGAAATACATTAGTCATTGGTCCTTATTATTATTTATACCCTGCATATTGCGTATTTATGTTATGCATATATAGTGTTCCAAATTTGCATATTTAGTATGAACAAAGTGTATTACATTAAAATTTTAATAGTGTGCTTATTTAGAATAGGAATATTGTATATATAGGATTGTTATTGTGTATACTTAGAACAAAACAAGAAAATATTGAAATACATTAGACATTGATCCTTATGATTTATACCCTGCATACTGCATATTTATATTTCTGCATATATAGTGTTCCAAATTTGCATATTTAGTATGAACAAAGTGTATTACATTAAATTTTAATAGTGTGCTTATTTAGAATAGAAATATTGCATATATAGTTTTGTTATTGTGTATACTTAGAACTGAACAGAGACGTGAAATGGATTGAGACAGAAAACTGAATAGGCATGTGTTTTGAAAATGTAATTGATACCTTAAATCGCGGAGAGAGAGAGAGATATGGTAAGATTTTATTAATTTCGAAAATACCAAATTATCCTTAATCCTCCAATAAATTCGGCGCCTACTAAAAATAAGAGGGAAAATCTTAACCGTTATTCGTTTAGATCAAATGTTCACGATATGTCCCTATGATCTCACCTAAACGGATTGGTCTCATTTGAACTAATCTCTCTCTCTCTCTCTCTCTCTATATATATATATATATATATATATATATATATATATATATATATATAGGGATTGGATCAAATGACTCACATAATTAGAGTGAGGCAGTGTGTAACTAATCTTGTCCACACATTTATAATTTTAGATGGTTGAGATTTACTCAATTTAATAGTTTTTTTTAATTTATTTTAAATTTATAAAGGGCAATATCGTAATTATATAATTTAATAATTCATCTTTTTCCCCTCTAATCTTCTTTTTATTTTTTTAAGAAGCGAGAAGAAGCCCGCCGCCGAGAAGGCCCTGGCGGAGAAGAAGCCCAAGGCCGGGAAGAAGCTGCCGAAGGAAGGCGGCGTCGTTGCTAGAGACAAGAAGAAGAAGCGAGATATATTTTCAGCTTGTATAAACGGTTTTTTTAAGAGTCGCCTGATTCAAAGATGCTGTAGTTGATTGCCATTGACTAATCCATGAACAAAACTTTTTTAATTTGTGTCCTTTTTCTGCTTCTGTTTTGGTTATAGTATCTTGTTTGGAAATCTCTTGGTATGTTGATTAGAATCATTATTTCTTGTATTTGATTCCCAATATTTTGTTCTTCTTAACATGAGATGGCGTATTGGAGATAAAAAAGACCCAGAACTCTCTCGCCGCCATCTTGTGACAGAAGCTCTTCAATTTCATCAACAAACCTACCGAATCATCAACTTTCGGCTCCTCAATTTGGCTATCAGCGCCTGTAGCCGCGAACGAGAAAGACAATTTTGTCATTTTCTCCAGCACTTCGAAAGCAATCGACATGGATTTCGAAATGGACGACTCGCGAGTGTCGAGAGCTTGCAGGGACTGCTGAGTCTCATTGTTTAGGGCTTGGAATTTTGCCTTGAGAGCATCGGATTTCTTGATGAGGTGGTGGCATCGGATACCGAAGCACATGAACTTCTTAAAAAATTTGTGGAACAGCGACAATGAATTTGTCAAGCAGAAGAAAATTAGGTTGTTTGAAGGACATGATTAGAGGAATGGTGAAGAAGACGATGTTGACGTGCAGAAACCGATGGCCTACGAGGAGGCAGTTAGGATTAATGTACACTTATATATTTTTCGATATATACTTAGATGTATTTTGCTGTGTAAGTAGTTAATTTTTGATGTATGTATTAATGTTGTTGTATACTTATTTTTTTGATGTATACTTATATGTATTTTGTTCTACACTTATATGTGTTTTGTTGTATACTTATATTTTGTTTGACAATTGTAATATGCAGTATAAATAGTTAAATATACAACATAATAATGTTAAATATACATTAAATATATGTTAAATATACAATATAATAATGAGCGTGATTTTCTCTCTCTACAACGGATTTACTTAATTCACGGTCCCCACATGTTAATGGGCGTGATTATCTCTCTCTATATAACTAATTCCTTGATTCACAGTCCCCACATATTTTTGTTTGACCATTTTAATATGCAGTAAAATTATGTTAAACATACAGTAAAATAGTGTCAAGTATACATCAAATATATGATAAGTGCACAACATACTGAATGGCAGAGCACATGCGTGATTTTCTCTCTCCAACGCGATTTTCTCTCCCCACATGACTTTCTCTCTCCTAATAACAGATTTCATGTTTAGATGGTCCCCCAATTGGTTAATTTGACAATTATACCCTTATTTTGCATTAATTAAATGTTTAATGTAGTTTTAACCCCTATTTATCTTAGCCATTGATATAGATAAGGGAGGATCGAGATGAGTCCACATTGTCTCACTTTAATATGTGGTCTCATTGTATCCCCCTATATTTATATATATATATATATATATGTATATATATTCATAAGTTACCAACTTTCTAATTTTATTATTTCAATACTATCTGTCATGATACCAGTACTAACGTCTCATTTCAAAATGTGTACGAAAAATTGATACTGTTTTTTTTCGCAGATCACTCCAAGTCAAGGTTTCTGAATAAATCAAAGCATTCTTCCTCCGGAATTGGAAGTCTTTTGTGGTGGGAACTTGCCTGCAACACCAACAAACGTTAGACGGGCCCTGGGGTTGTTCCAGGGAAGCATTCGATGCTCAAATCAGCACGGTTAACGAGAGAAAACCGAACAATAGAGAAAATACTGAATGTGAATTGACTTACAAATGAGATGGAAGGACTCTTTATATACTTGGGTAGCGGGGCCTCGCGTGCGCATAGGAGAGACTGGTGCGTGGGCCGGATCGGGCCTCGTGGGCAGCTAGTTTATCTGTATCTCAATAATTAATGAATAATATTGGGTAATTAATGAGATTAAATAATAATAATAAAGCTTTTTTGCCCACAACAAAATATATTTTTTTAATTAGTTATAGACGTGTATATTATAATGATTATAATACATACTTTCACCTATGAGAAATTTCCACGGGTTGTTTGAGAACTGATAATTGCTTGTAAATCTTGATATTGTCTTGTTTCTTAGGAGTATACGATTACATTTAGACTATAGTCTATAGTGGTTCTAAATTTCCAATTCTTGTTTACTTCACTTTTAGGGTAAGTCGTCAAGAATACTTCATTCTTGCGGAATATCGAGACTCATAAACGGGTTTAATTGCAAAATAAGAATATTAACTATACTCCAATGACAAAGAAGGACACTAATTCTGCGGGCTGTCAATTTGGGACAATAACTTTAAAAGTTTAGCAAATTGAGGACCAATTGAGCCCGAATTGCCTATTCGGGCAAATTGCCACTTGGACCTCAATTTTGAGTCCAAATTACCCAAATTTAGGCTAACTGTTTATGTCACGTAAAATAAGTTTAAATATTATTTTAAAAATTTACAAATAAATCTGAAATCTTAAAACCAATTTAAAAATTTACAAATTAACAAGTTGAATATAAATATATGAAATATATTTGATAATTATTTAAGAATACAAATGAACAATTAACAATGTAAATATAGGAAAATAATTCTGGAAAAGATGAATAAACAATATATAAAAAATATCTAATAAGTATAAAAATAAGTAGATGAAGTTTGAAAATGTGAAAAATATTAAAAAGATATTTTAATATATGCAAAATTACTGAGTAAATTATGCAGTTATTTGAATAAATAAAAATAAATATTATTTATTAAATTTAATATTCATTTAAAATTTTTAAACATTAATTAAAATAATTTAAAATTACAAATTAAAATTTTAAAGTCTTAAATAAATCTGAGAATTATAATTGAATCTAAACAATTATTTTAGTTACATTTAAAAATAAATTTTTTTGTTTCTTTAAGTATTTTTCAAATATATTTTGTAATTTGAAATTACTTTAAATAATGTTTATATTTATACAAATTTTAGGTTTACTAAATGGTATCTAGATTTTATATAATTGATAGTTCTTGGATTTATTCAAATATTTCAAAATTTATTTGGCATTTTTCGGATGTATTAAATATTTTTAAATGTGATTTCACATTTTTAGATTTTATTTAGTTATTTTAAGAGTAATTACATAATTTGTACATTTTGTTTTGGTATTTTTCAGATTTATTTTCATATATTTATATTTTAATTGTTAATTTGTAAAATCAAAAAATAATTATCACATTTATTTTTATAAATTTAGACGCTACTTGTTAATTTGTAAATTTTTTAAATTGGTTTTAAGGTTTTCATTTTATTTATGATTTTTCAAAATAATTTTTAGACTTATTTTACGTGATATAATCAATTAGCCAAGATTTGGGTAATTCGGGCTCAACATGGAGGTCCAAGTGGCAATCAACCCAAATTGAGCAATTCGGGCATAATTTGTCCTTAATTTGACAAAATTTTAAAGTTATTGTCCCAAATTGAAAGCCCGCAAACTTATTGCCCTTCTTTGCCATAGAGGTATAGTTAGTATCCTCATTTTGCAATTAAGCCTTCATAAACGGTAAGTCCTCTTTCTCTTTTCTTGAATTCTTTTCATTTTCTTTTTCCCCACATATTTACTTTAAATTTTTTGTTTATCCATAAATTGTTGCCACTAAGGTAGGAGAAACTTTCCTGTAAAAAACCAACATGGATTAATAACATGTGAAGTGTGAACAGAGCACGATTGTCAGAAAATATTTTGTTCTTGTATACACAATCGGATTTAATGAATTTGTACGTGATGTGCACTGCTAAAAAAAAAAAAGGATGACCACACAAGAAATCCTCCTCCACCCTATTACTAGGGAGATTCGAACCTCCACGCTGTGGGTGTTGTATATTTACATATAATATAGTGTCTTACGTTTATTGCATCTCTTGTCATAACATCATTTAGCTAGACATTCATTTTATGCATATATTATATTATATAATATATTATATGAAAGGAGGAAAGAAATAAATAAATATGGAAAATATGTGAAAAAAGTATGTACCTTTTCATGTGAAGACATCCATTGGGAAGGATTGCAATGAAGAGATGCAACCTTTGGAATATTTATAACTTCCATTATTTGAGAATGACTTAATTGCAAAATAAGAACACTAACTATACCCTGATGGCAATGAAAGACATTAAGTTTGCGAGCTTTCAATTTAAGACACTAATTATAAAATTTTGGCCAATGTAGGACAAATTGCCCAATTCGGGCTAATTGCAAGTGTACCTCAATGTTGAGTCTGAATTGCCTAAATATAAGCTAATTGTTTATGTCAAATAAAATAAGTCTAAAAATTATTTCAAAAATTTACATATATATTTGAAAATGTTAAAACTAAATTAATAATTTACAAATTAACAAGTTGAGTCTAACTATATGAAATAAATTTGATAATTATTTTAAGAATACAAATTAACAATTAAAAATATAAATATACAAAAATAAATTTGGAAAATATTAAAATATTATAAAAAATATTTAATAAGTTTAAAAATAACTAAATGAATATTAAAAATGTGAAACAAGTTTCAAAAAATTATTTAATGTATGCAATAAATCAAAATAAATATTATTTATTCAATCTAATATTTATTTAAAAATTTAAACATTAATTAAAATAATTAAAAATTAAAAATTAAAATTTGAAAATATTTAACTAAATCTGAAAATTATAATTGAACCCTGAAATTTATTTAGTTACATTTAAAAAAAAATTATTATTTTTTATTTCTTTAAGTATTTTTCAAATATTATTTTGTAATTTGAAATAACTTTAAATAATGTTTACATTTTTAAACAAATTTTAGAATTACTAAATAATATTTTTATATTTATAGTTCTTGGATTTATTCAACTAATTTCAAAATTTAATAGGTATTTTTTTGATATATTAAATAATTTTTAAATCTTATTTCATATTTTTAGATTTTATTTAGTTATTTAAGATTTATTATTATTTTGTTTTGTATTTTCCAGATTATTTTCGAATATTTACATTCCAATTGTTAATTTGTAAATTCTTAAAACAAATATCACATTTATTTTTATAGATTTAGACTTTACTTGTCAATTTGTAAATTTTTAAATTGGTATTAAGATTTTCATATTTATTTGTAAAATTTTAAAGTAAATTTTAGACTTTTTTTTACGTGACATAAGCAATTATTTTTGGCACATAAGCAATTAGCCTAAATTTGGGTAAATTGAGGTCTACATGGCAATTAGCCCGGATTGTGCGGTTCAGGCTCAATTTGTCCTCAATTCGCTAAATTTTTGCAGTTATGTAGGTCCCAAGGGGTGTAAGTGTAAGGTTTAGAAGGGGGGGGGGTTGAATAAACCTTACCAAATTTTCGATTTAGTCCTTTTAAATATTCGAGTTGATACTTACAATTTTGTGTCCTTGGTGAATGACCCAATTAGTTAATCGGTAGAGTTAGTCTCTCACGGACTCAATCGAGTTTGTTGATGGAATAACTCACCATTAAGTCTAAATTAACTCAACTGTGGTTTGTTTTTTTGGAAGACTTAACACCCTTAAGTTTGGTTAAGCAAGGATTTAGTGCTTGGTTTAGTACTTAGAAATTATCAAGTGGGTAGCAAATTTATCGTGAGATATAAACAATTAAGATGCGAGAAATTAAAGTCTTTGAAATGTAAATGACACAATAAGATTTTTATAGAGGTTCGAAGATGGGGTAATTCTTCTACTCCTCTCTTCTCCAACTCCTGGAGGAATCCACTAGGTATTGATCGATGTATACAAAGTGGTAGCAGTCCATATACAAGTCTTGATCACACAACCGACTTGATCCTTTGGGACTCGATCGGAGACGCCTTGATCACTCGGTGGCTTCTCGTGCGACTCGGCTTCTTCACAGGGCAATTTTGCCTTGCTACTCTGACCCACTTGCTCAAGCTCTTTGGATTTGATCACGAAGCCCTCCAAAAGCTCAAGACTTGGTTCGACCTTGAACCTTCCTACAATCCTTCGAGGAATGTAGACCCCTTGATTTTTCAAAGATATTTTCCTCTTCAACTGATTGAAGTTATCTTTCCTTCACGGTGAGTGTTGGATTGATGTTCTTCGTAGTGTAGGCTTGAGGATTGATAATATTTCAGATTTTCTAATAATTGGTTGAACATTTTTGGTTTGGTCTTCTTGGATACTTCTTCTCAAATAAACTCCTCGGCCTTTTATAGTGATCTTTCAAAAATCGCCCGTTGAAGAGATAGCTTAATTTTTGAAAGTCATTTGTGATCGTTGGCTTGTCTTGTTGCGATCCTTGGAATTGCCATTTCCTCGTATGAATTGTTATTCACCTTTTCGAGGAGTGACGACACGGTGTAGTGCTTCCCGTTGGTTTGTTCCTTTTGCACGCTTCCGGGATGAGCACTTCGAGAGAGAGGGGGTATGGAGATATTACTTGTTTAGGTAATTCTCTTGATTTACGTACAACGGATCTTTTGATTACCTCGACTTGACCGCATTTCCTTGCTTTCCCAGGTGACTTAGAGTCGACTTCCAATCATTGGATGACTCTTCATCACTTCAACTTGAGACTTGGCTTTTCTTGAGTTGACTTGACTTGATGCTCCACTCACCAGTGCATCTCATTTGCTTCTTGATAGAGTTCCGTCTACTCTTCTTTGCCATACTCAATTGCCTGTCTCAAGCGGAGTCTTCCTTCTAATCTCCGGTTGTCTTCTTGCATGTTAGGGCGTAGGCGACTTAACTCGCTTGGCCATCCCTATTTATTACAATGCATTTTACAACAAAAGATGGGGTGCCAACATCCTATTCTAAGTTTTACATGGCATTCATCAAAATCTAAACAATAAATTTCCTAACAATTTCCCCCTTTTTGATGATGCCAATACTTAAATCATTCAAAAATGCAAATAGCAAAGATACATACAGATAGTGTATTCACATAGAATGTATGCGTAGAATCAATCTTTTTATTGATCATAACATTCTTGTTCTTTTACACAACTGTTTACAAGGTGTATCATAACAAACATTTGTCTACACAGAAAATAAAGAATTTATAGCTTTATTGCAGAAAACTTACATAGTATGTATTTACATCATAAAATACATGAAGGGGTGAACATCAACACTTCATCTCCTTCTTTCATCTTGTTCATCATCTTCTCGCTTCTTCTCTCTTTTTTTCTACGTCACCGCCTTCTTCTTTCTTTTCATATGCCTTCCTGGCGACTTCATCTCTTCTTAATCTTTCTTGTCTTTCCTCCCATAGCTGAGTTTGTCTCTTGTTTTCTTCTTCTATTCTTTTCGCATACTCGGATTACTTTTAGCCACTTGCAAATTTGCTATTTGGTCAAGATTGAACCATTGAGATCCCTCCTTTCTTGCACGGATCTACGTATTCAATGTTTTTGGGCGGAGGCCTGGGTCCGAAACCTCTTCCTCCACCACGCTTCTTCCTCTACTCTGGGCGTGTATTGTCTTTGGGGTCTTCTTCTTTCCGGATGAGTGACCGGCGGAGTGACCAAAGATAGTGATCGCGGTAGGAGTCTGTCGCTGTCGCCTTCTTCACATAATGTGAGACCCTTTTCCCAAAGTACAAGTCCCAAGCTTGAGCCATAGACATATTTGCAAAGTATCCTTGAGATGCGAGAGTTTTAAATTCATCAAGCGATCGTGGCTCTGTCCCGACATCCGAGATGGCATAAGTATCTCTGTCTCTTGGAATGCCTCCATGTTGTTTCAAGATGTTCATAACCCGGGCATCCATTCTTCCTTCCACTTCCTCCATCCCTCGCTTCAATTGTCTTTCTCTTTTTCGGCCATAGATATAGCGAGTGTTGGAGTGGCGAGTCACGGGGAGTTTCTTTTTGCGATAATGTCATTGTGACAAGACCTTGTTGGGGGTTTGTGCAATCATCATGGTCACATCTTTCGATCCTTCCCCCTCAATGATTTTCCTTTATTTTGTTTAGTAACTTCCTGTCTTGTCTTTCCCTTCGCTTGTTGCATCCTCTTTTTTCGCTTCGGATCTCTTACGTGCTTTAAGGTATTCCTCTTCCCCCTTTTTGGCATCATCAAAGGAGAGAGGAACGCACAGGAAACATATCTTGGCAAGTAGGAAGTCGAGCCTGGCGATAGTCGAGTTCTGTCTCGAGTCTGGCTGCGGAGTATGCGGACACGAAATTCGGATCGAGTAGCGTTGGACTCTTGAAATTAGCTTCATCTCAGCCATGAGGAGGCTGAATTTTCTGTCCATATTTTCTTCCAGGACATTTGGAGATCACTCTTATTTTTTGCTCACGCAATGACTTTATCTCGGCGAGTGTGAGCTTCATGCATGTGCTCAATGTGTTCTCTCAACTTCGTTTTTGCATCAACATTCTCGACTCTCCATACCAGCAGACTTGTTGAACAATGTCCAGGAAGTATCTAACTTGTTCCACACGCATTGTTTCTTCTTTGTTGCCACCATTCCCCGATCCGATGTTATGCCTCTCAAGTCGCGATAAGGTTGGCATCTCTGTTGTCGGTCGCATGTCCATAGAGGCCGATGCCTTTCCATTCGTTCAATCTCAACAAATAATGCCTTGAACACTTCGCGAACTTGGTTGATTCTTCCGGTTGCGGTGATGGCCATGCGGCGTCAAAGTCATAATCATTTGGAACAATGGTACACGATGGAATAACGAGGAGCAGTGGTCTATGGAAGCGTGCGAGCTCGTTCTCGACTCTTCATGGAGGTCGGGTACCTCTAAGGAGAAAGGAAATGATTCTACAAAGGAATCATCACGGCCAACGAGGATTTGTTCAATGATGAGAGAGGCGCGTGAAGTTCCTTTGGAGTCGAACCTGCTGAGCTTGGGGAGCTGCGCGATGGATCGTGTCTCGGTGGGTCTGTTGTGAAGTGGACCCGACTTGTTGAGCCTCATTGTCTCAACAACCGTTGGTCTCAATTTGGTTTCTCCAATTGAGTGGGTGGTCCTCGGCCTTATCGAGCGTCATCGGACGATGATGAGATTTCCATTGGTGGCTCATCATCAAAATTAAAGGTTTGACGAGTAGTCTTGGGATCGACTTGCTCGTGCTTGGAACATCCGCTTGTTGAGTCTTTTGAGTCATCACGGGGGATGACTCGGCTTCTTCGTCGCTTTCCGATCCCGAGAAAGGTTACATCGGGATTATCCTGGGAATCATGAAGCGCGCTTATCTCCTTTTCGAGATGGATCAATGATAGCGGGAGGGATGTTCTCTACTTGACTTCTTTACCCAGGAAGTCTCAACCTCCGTGGGCCTTCATTACCTCCTACGAGTCTCAAGCTGCGGTGAGGCCTTGGACCTCCTTTCGCGGTGTCGGTATGTCTTAGGGTCTTCGTGGTGGCATCCATTGGAGTCTCAACCCCATGGATTGCACTTTCATCGCCAGTGTTAACTCCGGTACATTCTTCGTGCCTCATTTTGCATCAAGAACGTCATTAGCCTTGAGAGCGGTTGGCACCTCAAAACATTTCAATTGATCTCTTTATCGAGCTTCGTTGATGACAACTTGCTGTTCGTTTAGTGTTTGTACTTCCTCCACTTCGCCTCCTGGATTCGTTGTTGAGTCATCTGCGGCATTCTCCGACCTTGCTGCGGTGGAGTGGAGTTTCCCTGCTCATAAGTGACTCAAACTTATCCCTTAGCCGATTTAACTCCTCTTCTCTCAGTTCTCTTAGCGACTCATTAACTTGGTGAGTTGGTATATTTGTCTTTCAATACAAGCGATTTACTTAGCTGATTTGTGAGTTCAACTCTTTTTCCCTTTTAGTGTTCCATTTCTTTTCTTTGATTCTTCCGAGTGTCATTTCACTCAATTAACCCTAACTCATGTTTGAGTTCTTCAAATCTTGACTCACATAATGGTTTTGTGAAGATGTCGGCCAATTGTTTATCGGTTGAGATATATTCCAAGATGATGTCCTTCTTTTCAACATGATCTCTTATGAAGTGATATCGACATCGATATGCTTTGTTCTTGAGTGCAACACAGGATTTTGAGTGATTGCAATTGCACTTGTGTTATCACACATGATTGGAATCTCTTTTTCTTCAACTTCATAGTCTTTCATTTCTTTGTCTCATCCATAGGACTTGGGCACAATAGCCGCCGCTATGTATTCTCGCTTCAAATTTGTAGAGGTGGCTATTGAATTTTGCTTCTTGCTAAACCAGGAAATCACCTATTTCCTAGCATTTGACATGTGCCGAGGTGCTCTTCTGTCAACTCGCATCCAAAGATAGTCGAGTTTGAATAGCCAATTGCTTTGAATCCACCTTCCTTTGGATACCATAAGCCAACTTCTTGACTTCCTTTCAAGTATCTCAATATTCTTTTTTTCTTTGTCATATGGCTCTCTTTTGGAGCAGATTGAAATCGTGCACATACACCTACAAAGAAAGGTGATGTCGGCACGCTTCTTTGTAAGATAGAGCAATGATCCAATAAGTGCTCAGTATCTTGTTTGATCTGAGGCTTGCCATCTGCATCCATGTCCATTTTGGTGATGTATTCATTGGTATTTTCAGAAGACTTCTCTTCCATACCAAATTTCTTCATTAAGTCTCGGTGTATTTTGTTTGACTTATGAAGGTTCCATCCTTCGATTGTTTCACTTGGAGTCAAGGAAGAATGTTAGCTCTCCCATCATACTCATTTCAAATTTACTTTGCATGAGGTTTGAAAACTTTTCACCATGACTCTTTGTTTGTGGATCCAAAAATGATGTCATCCACATATATTTGAACAAAAAGATACTCTTTTTGTCTTGAATTACGAAAAGTGTTCTATCTACTTTTCCTTTTGTGAATCCATTTTCGTTAGGAATTGTGACAAAGTATCATACCATGCTCGGGTGCCTGTTTCAATCCATACAAGGCTTTCTTGAGTTTGTATACCTTATCTCCAAGAGTCTTCTCGCTCAAATCCTGGAGGTTGTTCAACATACACTTTTTCTTCCAATAAACCATTTAGGAATGCACTTTTTACATCCATCGATATACAATGAAATTCTTGTGAGCTGCATAGGCAAGAAACATCCTTATAGCTTCCAATCTTGCTACGAGGAGCAAATGTTTCATCAAAATCTATTCCTTCTTCTTGGCAATATCCTTTGGCTACTAGTCTTGCCTTGTTTCTTACCTGAGAACCTTCCTCGTTCATCTTGTTTGAACACCCATTTAGTACCAACAACATTTTGATGTGTGGGTCTTTGAACTAATTCCCATACTTTATTTCTTTCAAACGATTGACTCTTCTTGCATAGCTTGAATCCAATGTGTGTCGTCCAATGCTTGTAACACATCTTTGGGCTCTATTTGCGAGATAAAGCATGTGAACATGGCTTCTTGTTGAGTTGGATCTTGTTTTGACACCTTCTCTTATATCTCCAATGACAAGTTCGGTGGATGGTCTCTCACCATCTTACATCAAGGTTGGAGTAGGTTAGAAATTTGGATTGATCGTCTTGCGGTTTGTGTTCTTTGTGTTCAGCTCTCTCGTAATCACTTATTTGCAAATTTTCAATTTGTTTTTGAGATTGACTATCTCATCTTCTTTCGAATTTATAATTCCGGCTTGACCAAAGATAGGGACTCTTCGTATGGTTGGATGATTCAAACTTATCGGTGACTCTTCAATGTCTTCTCATTTACATTTGGCTCATCGAATACCACATGAATGGATTCTTCCGCAACCATAGTCCTTTTGTTGAGTACTGTGAGGCTTTGCTTTCAATTTGAGTATCCCAAGAAGATACCTTCACCGACTTTAGCATCGAAAGCCTTTAGATTTTCTTTGCCATTGTTGTGGATGTAGCATTTACATCCAAATATTACGAAATATGCAACATTTGGTTTTCTTCCACCCAAATCTCATCGGGAGTCTTTGTCATTTGTCTGCTTTTTATCATACATCTGTTTTGAGTGTAGCAAGTTGTGTTAATTGCTTGACCCCAAAATCTTTTTGGTAACCCCGACTAACATGGTCCTTCGCTTCTTTGAGAGTTACATTTCCTTCTTTCTCGCAACTCCATTCTATTTGAGGAGTCCTTGTTGCTTATAGTTCATGACCAATACCATTTTCAATACAATCGAGTTATTATTCCATTGACAAACTCGGTTCCTGTCATCCGATCTTATTTTGATAATGGTTTGCCTTTTCTCGTTTTGAATCCTTTTCATCATTTGTGGTAGTTTTGTAGAGAGTTTCTTTCTTCTTACACATGAATATTGTCCATGTATATCTTGAGTAGTCATCTACTACCACCAATGTGTATTTCTTTCCACTTATCTTTGTTTGGTTCCCTTTGGGCCAAATAGATCTATATGTAGTGAGATGCAATATTCTTGTTGAAGATGAACATGCCTTTTCTTTGAATGAAGATTTGATTTGTTTTCCCTTTTGACATGCATCACATATACTCTCCTTCTTGTATCTCGAGTCGGAAGTCCTTCCACAAGACTATACGCAAGCTAGTTAATCGTTTTGAAATTCGGGTGACTCGACTTTTTTGTGCCACGACCAACTTGATTCAATTTGTCTTGCTATTTGCTAACAGACAGTCTTTGTGTGTAGCGGTTGACCAATCTACTACATACATGTTCTTTTTTATCCGCATCCTTGCAACACAACTTCATTCGATTCAAGTATCCTTGATTTGGCATACACCCATGTTGAATCCAACATTATAGCCCCTGTCACGAGTTGACTTATACTTAGCAAGTTGAAGTTGAGTCCTTCGACATATGCAACATCTGCGTGATTTCTAATCCGTTTCTCTTGACGGATCCAATGCCTCTAATTTCACCTGGAGCCTCATTTTCTCCAAATATTACTTTTGCTCCTTTAACTTCCTTGAATTTTGACAGATTTTTCTTATTTCTGTCATGTGTCTGGAACGAAATTTGTCCATATACCAGGTTCCTTGGCACTCACTGTTCTTGAACTCCGCAATCAAGGAAATTAAGTTTTAGGTACCCATATTTATGCAGGTCTGAGGGGTTAGAGTTGTAAGATGATCCAACCAACTTATAGCCAAATGATTTGACTCTAAGGGGTTGCCATCTATCGAGTGCCATAATCATAATTAATCTTGGCAAATTGCTTGGGGATTTTAGGTTCATACAACTGTCTCTTTTGTCGTATGCCTGTGTATATGTTTTAGCAATCGCCTTCTTTGGGTAATTGTGGTGTCTCGAGTGTAGTGCCTAGGTGCATATGTGTCTTTGATGAAAGCTCTTATACTTTTGGAATGGCCTTTCTTGAGTTCTAGGCCTTTGCCATTTGGGCTTATATTCCATAAGTCTATGCCGATAGTTTACGTTATTCCACTCACTTGGCTTGGATATTTTCTACCATTCCCATCATATGTATTTCTTTTATGGATTTTCTGGGGTTTTGGTAGCTCGCTTCTTCTTTCTGAGTATTTTTCTGTTTGGAGTTTTTGAGGAACTCGGTGAATCTCTTCTCATTTGTCCTTTCAGCCGCACTCAACCGTTGTTTTCCTTTTCCTTTATAACCAAGGCCAGTTTGCTTGTAATTGTGCTTTGGAGTGAATGTGTGTGTAACATTTAGAGTTTTGGATTTTTAGACTCTTCATTGCTTGAAGATCCTTTTTCCAAAATCACTTTTGGAGTTTGACATAGCACGAGGAATTAAATCCTAAAGCTGTCTTGTCTCCACATTCTCTTTGACTCATAATAAGATCATCCAATGATTTAGATGCCTTAGTGAATGATGCAATCACATTTTTGAGGTCATTCTCCCTCTTTTCTATGGCAACTATTTCTGTCACTTAGCATTTTCGACCTTTAACCTTTCATTCTCATCGGCTATTTGACTTAGAGTACTCGGCTCCTTAGTCATTTGTGAGTTTTGGCTTTTGAGTAATTTGTTTTCCTCATTTAGTAGTGTGTGTGAGGATTTAATGTGTTCAAAATCTTTCATCATTTTGCCTAATGAATCATAAAGATCGAGTGGGTGATGAAGTGTGTGTGTGTCACTATCACTATCACTAGAATCCGAGTTTGATGAGTTAGAGTGTACCTCATCTTCTTGGTCAGGTTGATCTTGTTCCTTGGCCATTAAACGATCGGGGCTTCTTCTTGAGTCACTTGAGTAGTCACCACGCTTTCGAATCAATCACCGTCTCTTGACTTGGTTGTTTTGATCTCTGAGCCAACATTGCCTTTTTCTTTTCTTGTCTTCTTTTCTCAAGACCTTTCTTTCTTCTTCATTCTGTATTTGTTGACTACAGGATATGGGCGATCAATGGCATAGTGACCTGGTTGTCTACAGATTCCAAAGATAGAAATTGACCTTTTGATCGACTCTTTCCACTCTTGGATTGTCAACCCTTTGATATTCAACTTTTTGATGATCTGTTCTCTTGGTTGGCCTATCTTCCCTTGACTTGGAGGGAGCCGAGTGTCTTCGGAAGATTCACCCTTGCCTCTCTTGTAGTTCTTATTGAAGAACTTGTTGAACCTTTAACCATCGAGCTATTTCTTCCGGATCAATGACTTCTTTGACCTCGGCTCTCTTTCCATCCTTAACAATTAGAGACTATTTTGGGTACAATTTGTCTCTTCTCGATCTTTTCTTTCTCACTCAAATTCGTAGGCTTTGAGATCCGAGAATAGTTCATGGTTGGAGGTCTTCGATAGGTCCATGGAATGTCTTAGTGCCATGACCTTCATTTCCCATTCGGTTGGGAGACTTTTTAAGATTTTCATACACATTTCTTCTGTGTATATTCCTTTCCGAAAAGTGCGAGATAGCTCGTTGGTGATTTCGTGAACCGAGCATCCAGTTGATCCGATTTTCTCCCGAGATCATTTTAAAGTTCTCAAATTTTGTGACGACCACCGATAATTTGTTTTCTTCGATTTGCTCACGAGCCTTCACAAATCAATGTTAGCTTGTCCTGATTTCTTTAGCCGTTTTGCATGATTTGACTTTATTGAACATGGCTTTGTCCAAGGTTTTGTAAAGGATGTCCTTGGCTACATTGTCCAGGTTGTATATTTTTCTGTCATCATTTGTCCATTCAGGTTCTTGGTTTTCAACCATGGTAGTGCGGGAGCAACATCCTCTTCTCCAGTGCGGCTCTTCTTACAATTTGTGTTCACCTTTAAGATTTGCGGTGACCCATCCTCTATCACTATCCACATCTCATCATGTAATGCCGATAGATGAGCGCATACGAATTTTCCAATCATCAAATTCTTCAATAGTGAACATAGGGATGCGTGTCAAATTTGCTTCCATGATAATAACTTTTAATGATAAAAAGAGTTTAGAAATTTAAGTACTAAAGCGGACTTTGAAAAAGTTTGGAGATCTAGTTCATTAAAGTGTGGAAGGCTCAATGAACCAACCGCTCACGGTACCACTTGTAGGTCCCAAGGGGTGTAAGTGTAAGGTTTAGAAGGGGGTTGAATAAACCTTACCAAATTTTCGATTTAGTCCTTTTAAATATTCGAGTTGATACTACAATTTGTGTCTTGGTGGGATGACCAATTTAGTTAATCAGTAGAGTTAGTCTCTCAATGCAGACTCAACTCGAGTAATTTGTTGATGGAATAACTCAAATTTGTTAAGTCTAAATTAACTCAATCGTGGTTTGTTTTTTGGAAGACTTAACACCCTTAAGTTTGGTTAAGCAAGGATTTAGTGCTTGGTTTAGTACTTAGAAATTATCAAGTGGGTAGCAAATTTATCGTGAGATATAAACAATTAAGATGCGAGAAATTAAAGTCTTTGAAATGTAAATGACACAATAAGATTTTTATAGAGGTTCGAAGATGGGGTAATTCTTCTACTCCTCTCTTCTCCAACTCCTGGAGGAATCCACTAGGTATTGATCGATATACAAAGTGGTAATGATCCGGATACAAGTCTTGATCACACGGTGACTTGATCCTTTGGGACTCGATGCGGAGACGCCTTGATCACTCGGTGGCTTCTCATACGACTCGAAGCTTCTTCACAGGGCGGTGCCTTGCTACTACTGACCCCACTTGCTCAAGCTCTTTGGATTTGATCACGAAGCCCTCCAAAAGCTCAAGACTTGGTTCGACCTTGAACCTTCCTACAATCCTTCGAGGAATGTAGACCCCCTTGATTTTTCAATATTTTCCTCTTCAAGCGATTGAAGTTATCTTTCCTTCACGGTGAGTGTTGGATTGATGTTCTTCGTAGTGTAGGCTTGAGGATTGATAATATTTGATTTTCTAATAATTGGTTGAACGTTTTTGGTTCTCGGGGTCTTCTTGGATACTTCTTCTCAAATAAACTCCTCGGCCTTTTATAGTGATCTTTCAAAAATCGCCCGTTGAAGAGATAGGCTTAATTTTTGAAAGTCACTTGCGATCGTTGGCTTGTCTTGTTGCGATCCTTAGAATTGCCATTTCCTCGTATGAATTGTTATTCACCTTTTCGAGTTCGACACGGTGTAGTGCTTCCCATTGGTTTGTTCCTTTTGCACGCTTAAGGGACTGAGCACTTGAGAAAGGTGGTATGGAGATATTACTTGTTTAGGTAATTCTCTTGATTTGCAGCATCGGATCTTTTTCGATTACCTCGACTTGATTGCATTTCCTTGCTTTCCCAGGAGACTTAGAGTCACTTCCAATCATTGGATGACTCTTCTATCACTTCAACTTGAGACTTGGCTTTTCTTGAGTTGACTTGATCGATGCTCCACTCACCGTGCATCTGTTTGCTTCTTCAAGATAGAGTTCCGTCTACTCTTTTTGCCATACTCATTTTGTCTCGCGTGAGTCTTCCTTCTAATCTCCGGTTGTCTTCTTGCATGTTAGGGCGTAGCGACTTAACTCGCTTGGCCATCCCTATTTATTACAATGCATTTTACAACAAAAGATGGGGTGCCAACATCCTATTCTAAGTTTTACATGGCATTCATCAAAATCTAAACAATAAATTTCCTAACAAAACTCATGTTGGTTTGTGGGGACAATCGTCAATCCGAGTAGCGCCCGGAGGTCCAACAAGCGGTATCGAGCAGAGGCACGAGTTCGAATTCCCTTGGAAGCACGCTGCAGTGGAGGTTGCCAGGAGCGGTGAACCGAGATCTTGGTGCGGCGGAGGTAAACGGACGTAATCGAAGGGTAGGTTGCCGGTGGCAGAATCGAGGTAAAACGGATCGAGAGCTGAAGGTGTAGGTTCTTTGGGTGGACCAGAATCGAAGGGTAGGTTGCGGATGTCCCGGGAATCGAGGTAAAAATAGATGGGAATCAAGATGTAGGTTCTTTGGGTGGACCAGAATCGAAGGGTAAGTTGCCAGGTGGCGGGAATCGAGGTAAATGATTTCGAACCGAAGGTGTAGGTTCTTTGGGTGGCGGAATCGAGAGGCTTGCGTGACGCGACGCTTGAATCAAGAAGTTGGCGTTAGAACGAGGAAGTTTGGCGGCAGCGGAGGTTGCCAAACACTGGAGCTGAGATACTGGATTGCATAGTTAAAGGATAGCTTAAAGGATATGATTCGGACTACCTATACCAACAGATGCATCTTCTTTTCTGGTGCCCATTACATAGAAACTCTGAGGTTAAACGTGCTTGGCCTGGAGTAGACATGGGATGGGTGACCCCCTGGGAAGTTTTCCAGGGTGCGCGTGAGTGAGAACAAAGCGCTAGAAAGACTCATGTTGGTTTGTGGGGACAGTCGTCAATCCGAGTAGCGCTAGAGGTCCAACAAGTTATTATCCTAAATTGAAAGCCTGTAAACTTAGTGTCCTTCTTTGCTACTGGGGTATAGTCATTATCCTCATTTTGCAATTAAGCCTTTGAGAAGGGATGCAACTTTTAATTGCAACCTTTGGAAGTCTATAAACACTTCTAAATAGGAGATGGAGAAGTGATGGAAAATTTATTTCATAATATTCCTATAAGACTTATTTCTTTCCTACTTTCTAATATTGTTATTTTAACTACATCTTGTGATTTATGCTCCTGAAATATTCTAAGAAGTGTAATCTTGGGATTTTTGTGAAATAAGCTTTGTATCCTGGAGGTTAATTTCTTGAGAACCATTTACACCATAGTGAGAAGAATTAATACCTTAAAGAAAACATCTTTAAGATGTGCCTAGCCTATACAAAATTTGATTTTCGTTTTCATAAATATACTCCATTATCCACTATTCGAGAATATATACAACAGTGGGTGCCAACAAGCAGACAACACGTCAATCGTGTCTTTTACCAGTTGAGAATGAATCTTTCTTGGTTCTTCTTTTAGGTTTTTTTTTTTTTTTTTTTTAAATCTTTTTTTCTGACGGGTTAATTTGCATGAGAACTGTAGTGGATTTATTGGTATTTTTCACCGTCATGCGTAATTTGAGTTTTATTCAAGTAATTAAAACTTGAGTGGTTGTTAATCTACATAATTTTTTTTTACTTTCGGAATTTTATTGATCATAAAAGATTCGGCTTAACTCGATGAATACACATGTTCAGATAAATACGAGGTAATTATTTTAATATATTTATACAAGTTATTCATTTGGATAATGGAACAGGAACTGAAACGAAATCTGAATCCCAATGGATCAGTTTTGTTGCATTTGTTACATATGACGTGTTTAATTTGAAATAACTTTCTTACATATAGTAAGTTTTTAGTTCTGAATAAAGTGTTGAATAAAGGCACCAGCTCCTTCACAAAGACTTTTCTAACATGTGAGATAAAAAAATATTTTTTCTACCCACTTTTATGGTTATTTTACCCAAATACCCTTGATACTTGAATGCAAAGGCGAAAAGTAGGTAGCTTGGTCTTATTTCTCTCTCATATAAAATACCTTCTTTTTATTTTTTCATCTCTACTCTCTCTTCTATACAAATATCAAGAAGTTTATTTTGGGTTCTCTCATTTACACAAAACCGCACCAGACAAAGGAAAAAATAAGGTAATGTTGTTTCTTCTCTTAATTACTTATCATTGTTTAAATATATTTTAGGCTACACGAAATATATTTGCAAACGATAAAACTTTTTAATTTGAAAATTAGAAATATTGCACGATTTCATGTTAACACGATATAAATTAGTTTATACCGTGGAACAATATATAGTGTATGGCGTGGCACCATATACAAGTATATCATGCCACATATACAATAGTTTATATTGTGCCACGTTATTCACGAGTGTATAATACACTACCGTATATCGTGGGACGATATAATGAAATGTTATATACTCTGTATATCGTGGCACGATATACACTAGCTTAAGCTTATATAGTGACACATTATATATTCTATATATCGTGGCACGATATGCACTCGTGTATATCGTGTCACATTATATACTTTTGTATATCATGATTCATGCCACGTTATAAACCAGTGTATATCGTGGCACTTCATATCATGGCATGTTATCGTGCCATGTTATAAACCATTGTACATCGTGTCACTCTATATCGTGATATATCGTGGTACTTTATATTCTGTATAAACCACTGGTTTTTACCAATATATCATTCTACAGATGAACTCTGGCATATCGTTGTTCGATTTGGAGGTCATTGAGAAGGATTAAAATATAAAAATGGTGAAGAAGAAGTTGTTTGTGTTGAATCGGGCAAAATGAATTATTCTGAATTATTGGAGGAGGTTTATGGTGTTGTTGAAGTCGATAGGGGCATATATGATTATGTGATGCATGTTGTTGTAGATATTTTTGGAAATAAAATTCGGAAGTTAAAGTTAAAAAATGACAGTGACATTGAACGTGCATTTGAAAACACCAAGTTACAAGTTGTTTTTGTAACACTAATAAGAAAAATGGTTGGGACAAGTTCGCATCATTTGTTGGGAAGTCAGTCTAGGCATAATCGAGTTGAGAATGTTGAAAATCAACAAGATGCTGGTGGAAGTTTTATACAGCTGATGGCTACTCAGAATGGTCTTTCAACAGTCAATGAGCCTAATTACAACTACATGCACCATCTTGGTTTCCAACATTACGGCGTACCTGTTCGCCTTATTTTTTAGCTTCACCGCAAGTGTACGGTGCAGTTTATAGAATAGGGTTAGCAAGGTCGAATCCACAGGGACTAATAAATTAATGTACTAAGTACTGGATTGTAATAGCCTTATTTTTATCCAGGCGATCGAAAGTGAGTGAATTGGTTTTATAAACTAAAGTAGAAATTTATCCTAAAATAACAAAGTAAACAATGATTAAAAGATCAAGATGATGAATGGATTCCTGGGTTATGGTTTTAGTTAATATCCCCTCTTATTCTTAGATTAATCAAACCAAAGTTAAACGTATTCTTCCCTATAGACCGATAACAAAAGTAATTTACCCTCTCTCTCGAAATGCATGTAAAAGCATTGATTGGAATATCTATGCTAGCATCTCTACTCAACATGAGATATCTAACTCCCAAAAGTTCAAAAGATTATAAAGCCTCACGAATATTTACAGACTTCTCAATCATGCAAGATATTCATGTCAAGTACTCATAGATCTAGTATTGAAACTCATCGGTTAGAATTATGAATCAATACATCAAACAAGTTAAACCAATCGCGTTTTGATAAAACAAGAATTAAAGCAAAGTACTTGAATAGGGTTGGAAAACATTAACTTCAATTGTAATTAATCATCAAATAAAAGTATCCATTAACATACTTCCAAACCCGGGAATCATAAGAAGTTTAGCTAGACATAGAAAAGAAATAATCCATAGACAAATTATTCATGTTCATGTCTAACTAATTTAAAATAACGATACTATGGAATGAGTGAACTCGGGGATGATGACGATCTCTCGATCTATCTTCAATACTCGAAGGTATGGTTGCGGTCTTGATCGATCTCTCCAATTCTCCCGTCGAAGATTGTTCTCTTCTCTGCTTTCTAGGGCAAAAATCAGCTTATCCCCATTTGTGGCCGCCCCGTCTCTATTTGTACTTTGTTTGGGTAAAAAACCTAGTTCGAATAGGTTAGACTCTATTTTTCCCGCATAGGCGCATGGGCCGTGCGCTAGAGCACGCCCAGCCCGTGCTGGGTGCCGCAGAAGTTGTCAAATAGCTGAAAGACGCACGGGCCATGCGCTAGAGCATGACTAGCCCGTGCTTGTAGTCGAAGGTTGAATCTCATTGTTGGCTGGCGCACGGGCCGTGCTAGGGTCGCACGCCCTGCCCGTGCACATCTGCTACACTTGATACTCGGCCGTTTTCTTCCGTTTTTGCCCAGTTCGTCTGACTTCTTCTCGATTCAACTCCGCACTTCGTACATTACGTCTAGTATTGGCAGTTCTTTATCGCAATGCTCCGAATTGTTGCCAAAATGCTACAATCTATCAATAAATTCCTACAAAATGAGAGAAATGTAATCCTTTTCCACAAAACAGGAACAAAGCCCTATTTATTCATGTAATGCATGCATAGCAACACATAGCCAAAATTAAGCCCAAAATACATGCAAAATACATGCCAATCAAACCACCAAACTTAAACTGTTGACAGTCCCGGTCAACACTTTATAAACAAGACAACACAAATGGGGCAAAGAAGAGCAACTCAAGAACACCGCATCACAATGCATATCGTTTATCCATAGACATCAAACACAAACCAACCAAGTTTCAAATATCTAACACGGAGCACAAGTCTATCAAAATCATGGCAAACACTTCAAATTACTTCTCTCATGTATAAAATGTATACTCTACTCACTAGGATAATAAAGGACGTGTATTCGCTCAAGTCATATCAATGTTGAAGAATTACCATATGCTTGCAAATCGTCTCACATCTCCGCCACTCGATTGTATGCAATTCACAAATCAGAAAGGACTTTGCTTATGGTTGTAATGAAGGCTCTTTGGTTAGGGTAGGGAAATATGGATAAAGTGACTCAAACTCAAACGTATAGATTGGTAAACACATCGTTTTTCTCAAACACTTATTCTTATTCAAATCACTATGCACCCCAATCACCTTTTATCCTATCACATATCTATTTCTATCTTCTTTTTCATACACTTCATTCTCCATTGCCTTACATCACAATTTCCAGCCTATATGTTACTTACGGCCGTCTCACTTTTGCCGTTTTTTTTCCGACTCTTTTGTGAGTATCATCCCTTTTCCTCCCCTTCTTCTTTTATTCCCAATCACCCAATATATACACCATTTTCTAACTTCTCGATACCCTTTCATTCAATCCTTTATTCAATCCCTTTACTCAATGCTATACGCTCAAGCTTAGGGTAACGTATATATCAAGTTAAGGCTTAAGGCTTGAAATATGGCTATCAAAAATTAGGCAATAGACTCAAATTGGCTAACTAGGGAATTCAAATATCATAAGGTAGGAAAAAAGGCTTGAAAGGCTTAACAAAAATGGCCTAAAATCATTTTCATAAACTGCATACAACATGTGACTTTGACGGAGATACCAGATCAAATTCTAGAATTCAAATCAACATGAATGACACACTCAATCAACAAACAAGACTGCATGATATGAAAGCAGTAAAGGCTCAAAAGCTCACAGGCTTGTAAGTGCATAATTCAAAGTATATCAACCATGATTCCAATGTTCACATGCTCCTTATTAATTATTCTCAACCCGGTCAACTCACGCTCAATACCCAATTCAAAACAACATAAACTGTTCAACAAATTCTCCCAAGATCAACAAGCACACAATAGCGGTCAACTCACTCCCTAAACAACTAAGAAAGCAATAAACGTGCTAAAAAAAATAAACATCTAATGCATTGCATCCTACATGCTCTAAATGCAACAACATGAATGCAAAAACGCCACACCCTTCAACAAAATTACTATCTCTCCCCCCAAACTTGAATGAAATTATAGCGCATAGAAAAGAAGATAGAATTTCAAAGAAAAGTGTGGAAAGGACCTGGATCACTGTGGGGGTGGCGGTGGAAAGTGGCCCTGGGAGATATGCCACATTTGTATCTGATGCATTGTCTGCAATATCTCTAACTCCCGCTGCTCCTGAGCCTGGTGCCTTAGCTCCTGGGCTTGGTACCTCTGCTCCTGCTCTGTTCGAAAAGCACGGAACTCCTCCTGGTGATGTAGAAAATCATCCGGTACTGCCGAAAATCATCCTGGTGATGTCTGAAATCATCCCTGTGCTGTCGCATGCTCTCCTCAAGAGCATAGAGTCTATCATGGTAATCATGTCCCCCACGCTCCTCACCTTGGTGGGATCTCTCTGGAATGTCGGGCCTCCTCTGTGGGAAGCCTTGCTCGAATCCTCCCTGCTGGAAGCCCTGCTCAAAGCCCCTCTTTTGCCGATCATATTCCCATGCCTCCATCACCAAATCCTCTTCATCGGGTAACCCTGCTACCCTCCTCCTTTTTCTTGCAGTCAGGCCGTCCATGACCCTGATATGTGCCTCAGAGTTTATGAGCCAGTTATTTGGGTTGTCCACCACAGCTGTGAGCTGAGGGTTAGGGAGGGGGAAGGCAGGCCCGACTTTTTAAAACATAGAATGTTCTTCTCATCAGTTATGATCTTCATCTGGCGGAGGGCGTTCATGTTCATGCTCCGACTGCCCGCTATCGGCTCCATTCTGTTCATATCAACCCCAAAATGTTGAGAAATGGAGGTTAGCATTCCCCCAATTAGTATTGTCCCCACGTCTTACTTGGAAATATATACGGCGTCTTCCACAAAGTGAGCCGCCATATTGTAAGGGGTGCGGGTGAGCATACACCAAAGTAGGTATAGCTCCCGAGCTTGCACACCCCCATTGTTGTGTCTAGCGTACACTGAGTGAGCCGTTACTTTTTGGATGTAGCGGAAGACGGGGTTCCGGATTGACTAGGCCTTTGACGTGCGTGCCGCATATAGTATTGGGCCAGTCTCTGGTGTCTCAACCAACAATCGCCAGAAATCATACTGGCTATCATTTGCTGCGGTCCGAAAAGGGGCGTTAGACGGTATCCCAAAAATCTCGTTAAGTTGGGCGATGGTGACGTGCCTCCACAAGTTGCCCAATCTAAAACAGATTTTCTGAGGCTCAGTGTGTACTCGCGTCTCCGTAACCTCCACGGTGCTCAGGAGCTCGAGTGCTAATGTCTTATATGTTGGCCACCGCCATTGCATGAAGGCAGTCCACCCCACTCGTTCAAACATCTGCCAAACCTCCTCATGTATCTCGAGAGCTTAGGTACAATCATCATCGGCATATCGTGTTGGCGTGAAAGTACGAGTGATCAACCGGTTCCAGCTATCCAGTTCATCGTTCTCTGTCAACGTGAGCCCATAAGCCTCGGGGCTGTTTGGGTGTGGTGGCTGTTGTGCAGCGGCGACCCCCCATCCTCGTCTACCTCGATTTTGTCGGTTCCTTGGTTTAGCCATATGTTCGAATTAGTACCTGACAAAATAATTGTGAGAATACGTACGTGCCAAGTATAATAAGAAAGCGATGAATTACATACAACAGTTCAAATAAGGCATAGTGTCTCATCTTCTACAATTTAATCCACAATTAAGCTTCCAAACCCAAATAACAATGTTATTGCAGAGAATCCTAGTCACTAACACCCTAAATAATCGAGCTCATGTACAATTCATCAAACAATCAACCACAAAAATCCTAATTCAACAACCCACAAGGTGTTCGATAAAATGCCCAATAGAAAAAATCAATAAAAATCATGGCAAAATCATCAAACATGCACCATATAATAATTCTAATCCATAATCCTCATGAAATTCGAAACAAAAAGTGCAATTCATACCTTAAATCTCAAAAATTCGGAAAGAGTTGAAAGTTGAAACCGTAGGTGCCCTTCTACTCAAATCCTCACTTCAAATCAATTTTAAGAGTGCTAATCTTGTGGGAGTAGTGTGGGAAGTGATTTTGCAAAGATATCCAAGTGATTGGATCAAAATTTGTTTTGAGAGGGGTGCTCGTATGGGTAATTCTGCGCGAGAGAGGGAGAGGTTTTGTGAAGGAAAGTGACCTCTGCCCGACTTAATATCTGTTCAGGGCACCCACGCATGGGCCATGCGCCTAGCGCACGGGCCGCCCGTGCTGGGTGCCGAACTTTTCAAATATAGACCTGGGGACCACACAGGCTATGCGCATGGCGCACGGGCTGCCCGTGTGGGGTGCTAAAATTTTACTCCCAGGTGTTGGTTCCCGCACGGGCCTGCGCCAAGCGCACGGGCTGCCCGTGCTGGGTACCGCACTTCAGCTCGTATTTTTCATTTTTTTTAGGGAAAGCAAGATAATCCTAACCTATGAAAGCATAGAAATCCTAACTTAGAAAAGGGAAAACAAACCAAGAAAACATGGGAATAAATAAAACACCAAACCGTTGGGTTTCCCCCCAACAAGCGCTAAATTTAACATATATAGCTTGACGCCTGTTTTACTCGATCACGGTTCCAGAAAAGTGATGCGAGTCACTTCTTCATGTCTTTCTCCTTGCCAATTCAACTCGCATAAATTCGAGCCTCATTTGAATGCCTCTAGCGTAAAAATCACCCGTCGGTCAAATGCCATGTTCTTCTCATTTGCATCGTGCGGCGGCGAAAGACGCCGCGTCTTCGAAGTCTTGGCCCTCATCGTGTGCTTCGCTTTCTCATAATTCGGTACGTCCTGCACATGATCTATAGCACACACAATGATTCGGATTAAGAGTATTAGCACATATATCGGCGACATATAATGATTTACAACTCTCCCTGTTATCATGTTGTTTCCCAGCCTTATAGATGGAGAACAACACTTGCTCATCATTGACTCATAATGTGAGCTCTCTTTTTTGTACATCTATCAACGCTCGTGCAGTGGCTAGGAACGGATGCCCGAGTATCAAAGGGACGTCTCGATCTTCCTCTATGTCAAGCACCAAGAAGTCCACTGGGAATATAAACTTGTCTACTTTCACGAGCACATCCTCCACGATTCCCTTAGGATATGTGAGTGATCTATCCGCCAGCTGTAAGGTGACTGTGGCCGACTTCACCTCTCCTAATCCAAGTTTTCTGAAAATGGACAAGGGCATTAAACTAATACTTGCTCCTAGATCACAAAGTGCTTTATTAAATACACCACCACCAATAGTACAAGGGATAGTGAAACTCCCCAGATCTTTGAGCTTCTGTGGTAGTTTCCTCTGAATGATCGCGCTGCACTCCTCGGTCAAGTTGACTATCTCGAACTCCGCCAACTTTTTCTTTTTTGACATCACTTCCTTCAAAAACTTCGCATAATTGGGCATCTACTCCAATGCGTCTGCAAAAGGTATGTTAATATGCAGTTTCTTAAAGATATATAAGAATTTAGCAAATTGGGAGTCCAACTTTTTCTTTTTAACACGTTGGGGGAAAGGAAGTGGTATAGAAAAGTTTGAAAGATCAGAGTTAGAGAAAGATTTAAGCTTCTCAGCCCCTTTTTGCTCAGTAACATGGTCCTCAACTCCTTCCTCGGCCTCAACCTCACCATTTCCTTAAGTTTCTACCTCCCCGGGGTTCAGAATTCGCTTCCGGTAACGCATGACCCGCCGTGCTCGGTGCAACGTCCTTTCTATATTTTCTGGTATATTCGGCCCTTCGTATTCCGTACCACTCCTCAGATGAATGGCGTTTCTCTGTTCCTTTGGATTAACCTCAGTGTTGCTCGGAAATTGACCTTTTTGATGCTGCCCACCAATAATCGTAGCTATTTGGCCAATTTGGGTTTCAAGGTTTTTCATTTGGGACCCCAATTGTGTGACCTGGTTTTCGATTTTATCCAATTTCGCCTCATCCTTATTGAATCTGTTCCTCATCTCACTCATGAATGAGGCGAGAATGTCCTCTAAAGATGGCTTTGGCTCCGCATTAATGACACCATTTGTCACATTAAACCCTGGTGGTGGTTGCATCACATTCTTCGTGTTTGCGTAAGAGAAGTTCTCGTGGTTCTTCAAGCCCGGATGGTAATGAGTGGGAGTCTGATTGTTCCGGAAATTGTTGAAATTCTGGTTAGTAACATAGTTTGCTTCCTCTATAAGATCTAGAGGAACTCCCCCATTACTTGCACCCGCGTTTCCCTCATTTGCCTTTGTCAATGCACTCAATTGATTTGTCAATACAGCCATTTGAGCCGTCAACTCCTTAATTGGGTCCGAATCAGTAACTTCGGCTACCCTTTTCACATTAGTCCTCTCGGAGGGCCACTGATAGCTATTCATGGCCATCTCTTCCAACAAGTTGAATGCATCTTCCGAAAATCATGCAAGTAGAGCGCCTCCTGCTGCAGCATCCACAAACGATCTAGTCTGTCCCATCAACCCATTGTAAAAGAAGCAGAATTGCTGATCCTCAGGAAATCCGTGTTGCGGGCACCTCCTCAATAAATCCCGGAATCTCTCCCAGGCCTCATACAAGGGCATAGAGTCAAATTGCCTGAACTGAGTGATCTCACTTTTGAGCTGTAGTGTCTTACTTAGTGGGAAGTATTTAAACAGAAATTTCTGACTCAGCTTATCCCAGTTGTTCACACTCCCCTGAGTTAGGGTGCTTAGCCAGTTCCTAGCCTTATCCCTTGAAGAGAAAGGGAATAGGTGAAGACTTATAACATCATCAGTCACCCCATTCATATTGATGGTATTGCAAATTTGTATGAAGTTCGCAAGATGAGAATTGGGATCCTCAGACGGGAAACCCCCAAACTGATTCTGCTGCACCATCGAGATCAGTGCTGGCTTCAGCTCAAAGTTATTTGCATTGATTGGGACATTGGCAATTCCACCATAGTTGCGATTGGTCTGTGGGCGAAAGTAATTGCGAATCGCTTCTCGCCGGATTACAGGAACCACGAACCTCGCATCGCTTAACTCGATGTAGACCTGTTGGGTTGTTACCTCCGCTGCCGACCCCGTTATTGCCTTTGTTGTTATCTTCTACGTCTGCCATAGCTTGTTCTTCTTTGTCTTTCGCCCGTTTAGTAGCCGCACTAATTCGCCTAGCAAAAGCTTCAACCTCCCGGTATGAAGCGGTGCTAATTCTCCTTGCTCGAGCGAGTGTTCATGCACTACCCGAACCAACTAAAGAAAACAAGTCAAACACAAGTAGAAGTAAAATTAAACAACAAAATAAAAAGAAAGAAAAAATGTCTAAATTAAAAATAATTCTATTTATCGCAATATTAGTACTAAAAATTTAATTAGTCCCCGACAACGGCGCCAAAAATATTTTCGCCTTATTTTTTTTAGCTTCACCGCAAGTGTACGGTGCATTTTATAGAATAGGGTTAGCAAGGTCGAATCCACAGGGACTAATAAATTAATATACTAAGTACTGGATTGTAATAGCCTTATTTTTATCCAGACGGTCGAAAGTGAGTGAATTGGTTTTATAAACTAAAGTAGAAATTTATCCTAAAATAACAAAGTAAAGAATGATTAAAAGATCAAGATGATGAATGGATTCATGGGTTATGGTTTCAGTTAATATCCCCTCTTATTCTTAGATTAATCAAACCAAAGTTAAACGTATTCTTCCCTATAGACCGATCACAAAAGTAATTTACCCTCTCTCTCGAGATGCATGTAAAAGCGTTGATTGGAATATCTATGCTAGCATCTCTACTCAACATGATATATCCAACTCCCAAAAGTTCAAAAGATTATAAAGCCTCACGAATATTTACAGACTTCTCAATCATGCAAGATATTTATGTCAAGTACTCATAGATCTAGTATTGAAACTCATCGGTTAGAATTATGAATCAATACATCAAACAAGTTAAACCAATCGCATTTTGATAAAACAAGAATTAAAGCAAAGTACTTGAATAGGGTTGGAAAACATTAACTTCATTGTAATTAATCATCAAATAAAAGTATCCATTAACATACTTCCAAACCCAGGAATAACAAGAAGTTTAGCCAGACATAGAAAAGAAATAATCCATAGACAAATTATTCATGTTCATGTCTAACTAATTGAAAATAACGATACTATGGAATGAGTGAACTCGGGGATGATGACGATCTCTCGATATATCTTCAATCCTCGAAGGTGTGGTTGCGGTCTTGATCGATCTCTCCAATCCTCCCGTGGAAGATTGCTCTCTTCTCTGCTTTCTAGGGCAAAAATCAGCGTATCCCCGTTTGTGGCTGCCCCGTCTCTATTGTACTTTGTTCGGGTCGAAAACCTAGTTCGAATAGGTCAGACTCTGTTTTTCCCGCACAGGCGCACGGGCCGTGCGCTAGAGCACACCAGCTCGTGCTGGGTGCCGCAGAAGTTGTCAAACAGCTAAAAGACGCACGGGCTGTGCGCTAGAGCATGACCAACCCGTGCTTGTAGTCGAAGGTTGAATCTCATTGTTGGCTGGCGCACGGGCCGTGCTAGGGTCGCACGCCCTGCCCGTGCGCATATGCTACACTTGATACTTGGCCGTTTTCTTCCATTTTTCGCCAAGTTCGCCGACTTCTTCTCGATTCAACTCCAAACTTCGTATATTATGTCTAGTATTGGCGGTTCTCTATCGCAATGCTCCGAATTGTTGCCAAAATGCTACAATCTATCAATAAATTCCTACAAAATGAGCAAAGCGTAATCCTTTTCCACAAAACAGGAATAAAGCCCTATTTACTCATGTAATGCATGCATAGCAACACATTCTAGCCAAAATTAAGCCCAAAATACATGCAAAATACATGCCAGTCAATACCTCATATCAATCTATACAGTCATGTAGTAAGACCTAGTGGAGCACCTTTTATGCATATTAATGTGCCAAATATAGATCATCTAGGGCCATGCTCACCTACAATTAATGTACCAAATATCAATCATTCGGGACCTAGTATAAGGCTAAACACTAAAGATGACTATTATCCTGATTTTGGTTGTGACTGGGGTGAATACAAATCCAGATTTTGAGAAACAGATAGCGAGAACCATGAAAATGATAAAGACAAAGAATGTGATAATTGTTGTGGCGATGATGGTAATGTTGGTGATAATAATGCTGCAGATGATGTTGGTGGGAATTATCTTTGCTATAATGTTTTGTCTTCTTCAAGCTAATAATCAATTTGAAAATGACCAACAACGTGCTGAATTTGAAGAACTTTGTGATTGGAGACGTAGACGGGGAGAAGTATTTGCAGAAATCAAAACCAGAATGCATAAGAAGAATGAGGTGCTAACATACATCATGATATCCATTGAAACAATGAATGTAATTATAATAGGGATGAAACAATAGCTCCCATAGGACGAGGTTGGGTAATTCCTAGTGTACTCTCACACGTTTCACCAGGCCTAACCCTATTCTGCTTTTGGCTTTACCCAATTCTGCAGCCATCCTTTCCTCACCCTCCGCTCGATCTCATCCCTCAAATGCCTACATTCCTTGGTTGTGTGCCCATAGTCATTGTGGAATTCACAAAAAAAATTAGATCTGGGCTTGGTGGGAACCATATAATACTTTCCTGGCCATCACAACCAAGGTTACAGAAATCGCTAGGCGCTAGTCGGGCGGCAGCCGAGCGCCTAGGGCGCCTAGAAACACTAAGTTTTTCTTTTTTTTTTTATTTTTTTTGAATTTTGGCTGATTTTTGCTGATTTTTGGCCAATTTATTCCGACTAGACCGCCTAGGCCAATTTTTTCCCGATTTTTGCCGATTCGTTTGGCCGCCTAGCCCGCCTACGCGGGCGCCTAGGCCGATTTTTGCCCAGACCGATTTTTTTGCCAATTTTGGGAAAATCCGATCGGCCTAGGGGCGCCTAGCGCCTAGTCGGCCGCCTATGTCGATTTTTACAACACTGATCACAACTCCTTATGCCCCAATGTTGCCACCAGAACTTGCGCCTGCAGTGCCACCAGGGGAGTGTATCTCCTAGGCTCTGCTGCTCTGTAGGTAAACCTGGCCTCCCTTCATGTTTGGGAAATCTTTTGGGTCCTTTACGGAAAACATATGTTTTGTCTTTTCTCTTCTCCCACACCTCATCCTTTTTAACTTTCTGCGCTTCCTCCAGATTAACGTATTTCTCGGCCGGTGCTAACAGGTCATCGAAGTTTTTAGTGGGCCTCTTTGCTATTGACTTGAAGAAATTCCATTCCTACAGCCCCTGCGATAAAGCACTAGAGAGAACCTCTTGAGTGGCAGACGAGACGTTGAGGGCGACGACCGTGAATCACTTCATGTATCCTCTTAGTGACTTTTGCTCTTCCTGCTTTATGCTGAAAATGGTTAGAGTCATTTTCTGGTGTTTCCTTGAGCTAGCGAACTGATGCAAGAATGCAGAGGTAAATCCTCGAACAAGCCAATGGAGTCAGTAGGGAGCTGACTAAACCACTGCTGGGAAAACTTGGCCAAAGTAGTCATGAAGACTCGACATTTCACCCTATCAGTGTACCTATGTAACAAAGCCGAATTCTCAAACTTGCACAAATGCTCCCAGGGATCCGTGGTGCCGTAATAGTCATAACTTAGAGCCCTAAAGTTGACTAGCGACTCGTTCACCATAACTTCTTCTTTGAATGGGATTCATTTTTTCACCACGACCTGCCCCACCATTTTCCTCTTCATCTCCCTCACTTCCCTCTACAATTTTTTGAGCTCCGACCCTTGTCCTTCATCTCTTCTGTCCATCAACCTATCTTCCCTGGAGCCCAAACCTTCTCTCACTTCATGATGATCCATATATGACTCCAATCGAGTGACACAGTCCTCTAATCGTGTAGTATACTCATCTATGTGTATCTCCAAATGACCAACGTCCTCCCTTATAACCCCCTCAATATCACCAACATACTGCCCCTAATAGGTGGCTCATCAGCATGTGTATCCACGAAATAATCGCACCCACGAGCTGATGGATCATCTGGTTGATGGCCCGAGTGATCATCTGTCTGCCCAGCCAATAAATCATCTGTGCAGCCATTTGAGGGATCATCTTCCTGGCGGGATGATGGCAGGATGATGGACCATCTGTCTTACACCATTTTTGCGGCCTCTGAATGGCGGTAGTGGTAGTCAGAGCGTCCAGAGCCTCTGTCACTATATATGTACTGCCCATGCCCCTGCCCCTAGTGGTAGTCAGAGCGGCCGTCTACGACACTCTACCACTACCCCTACCCATGATGGTAGTGGAAGTCGTCTGATCTGTCGTCCTACCCCTACCTCTACTACGATCTCTGCCCCTCACACCACCACTACCCAAAACCGGTTCTCTTTTGGGATGAACCGATGAGGTCCTAATAAAATATCATTGTCATGGATATGCTCCATATATATCTGCTGCTCCTCCTCCTCACTCCGCTGCAATGTCTCATAAGACACTAAATCTTGCAAAAAGTGATTCATGCTTGATAAAAATAGGAAACATAGGTAAAAGTTAAAAAAAAGTAAACAATGTTACAAGTCATACCCGATCAAATAAGAAATCAACAACATCAATGATGGTCTTTTAAAACCTCCAACGAAGGCACCTAGGCATCCGGATGTGGGAGACTCAAGTCGCACAACCATCACCCAAACTAGGTATCGCCTTGAATGTCCAAATCTATCAGAACATATATAAATGACAAATAAGATACTATTAAATATTTTAAAAAACTAATTACATATACCATAAATAAAATAAATATACGTACCAATAACACATATGTGACACCATAAAAGCGATAACTAGGTGGACGATATCGCGGTGGAGTCCCAGTAGTTCAACCAGACGGCATAATATCATTCAGATTTCAAATATAATGCATCAGAATCTGAAAAGAGTACTTTCCCAAAGGGAAAGTCTCCCACTGCATAGTGTCCTATACAAGAAACCATACCCAACGATCCAGTGTTGTCTGTCTCCCATCTACACATATCAGCATATAATATGCAAATAAAATCTTCGCCACCTTTAGCGCATCGGTTGGTGACTCACGAAAGGTGCCATCAGTAAATAAATCGCGTGGAACAACATCGATAACGTGATCACTTGAGGCCAATATCGTCGATAAACAACGGTCTCGGGTGGCTCATATACACCATTATGGCCAAACATGGACCCCGTAAACCTCAGACCACTCACCATAGTGTACTCGTGCCGGGATAATCTAATACTCTGCTCTCCAATATTGAACCAACACTCTGATTCTAGAGCATTTGACATGCATATCTCCTGTGCTGCCAATGCATGGAGGGCAACATTACAGCTGATACCATCGTATGCAAAATCTAAAAAGTGACCAAAAATGGAGTCTCTAAACTCTTGATATACCCCAGCACTGTTCTCCTATAGCTGAGCACATATATCGTGAATGATATTCGCCCGAGCATACCCAGTAATATGGGCCCTCTATCTATGATAAGACACTCTCCTCCACAAAGGCTCAACCTACAACATGAATTAAGAGGTACTTAACACACACTGGCAAACAAGTTAAGAAAGGTAGTAAGATAATACTAAAATCAATTCAGCAAGAAAACCAAATCGTGGCACAATATGGCATGATAAGCCACGATATGGCACATATAAGTCAATACGTGTCACGTTATAACCCTATATTGTGAATATAGTAACACGTTATAGATTTATAATGTGCCATATTATAAACCTATATCGTGTCACTATATGCACGATATTTATAACGTGGCACATTATAAATCTATAACGTGCCACTATATGCATGATATAAAGTTATAATGTGCCACATTTAAACTTATATCGTGCATATAGGGGCACAATATGGCACGATATAGGTTTATAACGTGGCATGTTATTATCCTATATCGTGCTACTTCGTCTTCTACTTCATATCATGTCAACATGAACTCTGCAATACAATTTTCGACACCCATTCCACAAACACAAATTCGAAACACCCAACTAACATTATTCAACAAACACCATTTTATGCCTCATTCATCAAGTAAATGCAAAAAACCCTAACCTAAATACTCATTAACAATCATTTTCATCAAATACCCAATACTCTTGCAATAAAATGCTATGTTCAACACAACTAAATATGGGGAGGGAAAACCCTAACCTATTCGGTGGCGGAGGAGGAAGGAGCAGCGGCGGTGGCGACTTCCATGTCACGATATGAGGCACAATATACTTTTGTAATGTAGTGATTTTGTTTTTGTTATGTTTTTATGTATATATATATGTTCTCTTGATCTTTTGTATATATATATATATATGTATATGTATATAGGGGTGTGTGTATGTATTTAGAGGGTGTACACGATTTTCCAAGAAAAACCATAATTACTTCAGTTTTCAAAATTCAAAATCCCCAAATTAAAGGAGGGGCATTTTGGTAAAATTAGATAAATAATAGTGTTCTAAGTTGGTGGGCAGAGAAGAATACCCACTATCCGTAGTGGGTAGTTTAAAAAATTTCCCCAATTTATATATGGAGTAATGTTTGAATGAAAAGCTTAAGAGTATTTTCACTGATCTATATATTTTCATATATTGTTGCATTGCAGGAGTTAGGAACTTGATGTAATTTTTTTTGTTTCATCACAGGACAAAGAAAGAAATGAAGAGATGATACAAGTGAATTTGGCGAAATCATGTTCTGAGACACAATTTCTGAGTAGTAGTTAGAAGAAAACCGATAAATTTCTAGTTAATCCATCAGGAATTGTGCTCACAACATTTCTAGTAGTAGTTGTTCTCAAAGCCTACAATGCAAGATACGATTCTCTTCTCTTAGGCGGTGTTGATGCATGATTTCTCTCAACAATAAACCAAATACTTAAATGCTGACTTGGAATGTAAAGACTGGCTATAAAATACTTTTTATTAAATAACCGAGCATAGATGATCTGGTCGGCCTCTAGCTTGGCAGATATTTAAATGTACTAGTTTATATAAGGATTTGTTGTTGTCATTTTCCTCATAAATGAGTTCTATTTATACTATTACATTTAATAGCCTAGCAATCATTACATCTACAATGTGAGTGGGATACTTGTCTCCTTCTTGCTGTGCATGAGTTGCATGACTGTCATGTGGTAAATAGTGCTTGCTGACTTGTCCCATTATTGCTTTGTCAGGTCTCATGTTGGTCTGCCACTGGGGTTCCAGCTCGGTTGTCGTTGACTTCGTGGGGGGTTTTTCACCCCTTGAAATATCTTTGGTTGGGCTCTGGTCGGCCTTGATCTTCACCTCGGCTATGGTAGTATGGTCAGTCCACGTCAGCAGATCATCGGTTGCCACGTGTACGTTTCAATTATTATGAATCTGTCCAACTCTGCTCGGGTATCATCAGGCTAGGGTCGTGTTAGCAGTTGAGGCAACTGAGACAATTGCCTCAGGCCCCAAATTCTTTGGGGGGCCCTAATTTTGCCCATGATGTATATATATATACACACACACACACAAATATTATATGCACAAACCACACCTATGAAATTTGACAGTAACTTACAAATTAGAAACAGTAGAAATAATAATTAAGAGTCTAGAAAATATGAAATGATTATCTTCTTTATAGGCCTAAAAAGTAAGAATTAGGTAATAGGTAGGTGTTTACTTAATTTGTATCAGTTTAAAGAGTTATAATGTTTATTTTATGTAAAATCTATAGTTCTAGACTCGTCTTTTTTCTCTATATCTGCGTATGTGCAGTCTGCTATGTCATTATCCCTTCATCTTTACTCAAATAATAATTATCTTAAATCTTCTTATCCACCATAAAGTCATAGATGAGATCCAGTAATTTATACCCATAAAAAATAATCATCTTATAACGATAAGAGATTCAGATTTCATAATAACAGAAATCATAAAAATTATTAGCTGCTTATGATAGAAATTCTTGAATATTGACATGGCCTGCAGTCCAAATCTGAGCGCTCTGTTCTCATTTTCAGCTTTCCAGGTTTCATCTTTCCTATCTCTAATATGTTAAAAATGAAAGTGAATATCAAATATTATTGTTTCTCTTACTTAGGCCCCTAATAAAATTTTGCCGCATGCCTCGAATTTTCTTGACACGGCCCTGCAGCAGGCGGTTTGCTGCCATTAGGACGGGGATTGTAATCTGCATTGCGGGCTACGAGTGCAATTACAGAATTCAAGAATTAGTTTTCAGTCATAGCAGAAGAAGCGGATGAAAAACAGGATACGGTTAATATTGTAAGAAAAAGTTGTTTCGTTTTTTATACGTGGCCATCGTTTTATTTTATACAACATCATAATGTACATGTCTGAAGGTTTAGAAAGTACCCTACATTTTGAGATTCATGGAAATGAAAACATGGTGATCATTGTAATAAAGACAAGGTTATGTGTTTGAACATAATATAGTTTCAAGTTCTTGGATTTATTTTTGTTGCTACTTTGATTGTGTAGCGAGGAGTCTCGTGTGACTGCTCAAAGCCCTATTTTGGTCTTGAAAAAACATGAGTATACTAGGGAACTTTCTCAACAAAGATGTGGAAAATCGATTTGCTTTGATTAGTGAGATGTAGTAAATCACATTTGTATTTGAGGGCACCTTTGACTTGTTTGATAAGGTGGGAAAAGGCTTAGGCCTTGTTTGTTTATGTTTACAACAACCTATTTCTAATTTCCAACTATTCATAAAATTGGAATCATGTTTGTTTATAAATTTTCCAATGGAAATCATCATTTTCACATTCCATTTTTTTACGTAAAATTATATCTCAAAACTATAATTTCAATTCTCAACTCTATATATAGTCTATACACTATCCTACATCACCCATCAATTACTATTCTCATCTTTTCATCGAATTATACACATGGGACCCACCATTACCAACTCTATCCACTTAAAATATTATTATATTTTAATTATTTCTACCTAATAGGACCTACCACCTTACAATCTTATAAATATAATATTATATATCCAATTAAAATATTCAACCACTATCAACTTTTTAAATTATAATATACATAAAATAATATTTCAAAACTACTTAACCAAATACAATCTCATTTCCAAACCTACATAAAACTCATTTTCATTCACTCATCCAAACATATTTCCAATTTTGACACAAAAACCACCAAATTCTCAAACTTCATTTTCCAACACTAGAAATTAGAAATGGTTCATGAAAACATAATCATACAAGGCTGATTATTATCAGCCCATATCCAATGTTTTGCATTTTTGTTTTAAGGCTTATGATTGGTGATGGAGCCCATATCAACTAACCAATTGATTGCGAATCCTATCAGCAACCTCTTATTATATAATCCATTCTTTTCCCCTTACATGCGTGATCTATTTTGCCCTTCAATTTCCATCTTACAAATTGAAAGCAATAGTTTAAATGACAGAGACATTTTAGACATTTGCATATTATCATACATCTATATAATATATAAAAGCAGGATAGTCTTCAATAAAGAAAACTTCCCGCCAAAAATCTGTTGCCAAATATAGCAAGTACTATTCATTAATTACGCCTTGAAAATATACAATTCTGTCAAATTATATTTTATTTTAAATTTCAGAATAGACTATTCGTTTTCTGAATGCAACATAATTAAATAAAAACTCAACTGTTTAATGCATGGGAAATAGTTACAGTTAAATATTTATTCATTGGGCATCTGAAAAACAATTAATCTATGTTCATGCTTCATTCAAAAATATTCATAAAATGCATTGGAATTCACTGCAGATAAATATTTACAAGTCACATTAGTCATCTGAAATGGCCTCGAAATTTGGCCTTTAACATCTGTATAAATTTGTACAGTCCCTCTCACAAAACCAAAATGTTTTCTTTGCAATATAATAAAACCAAGAGACAATAGACTTTTATCAATATAAATAAACAAAAGATCCTTGCCAAAGGTCTTCCTTATTCCAGTTTAATCAAGCACATCAATCCAACAAAACTTCAGCAGGCTTGAATACTTCGGGTTTACAGTATACCTGCTTATGGAGACGACTCAAATATTTTCAGTTTACAATGCAATTTTCATGAAGCAGGTATGAACACTTTTTTTTCCCTTCTGCAACTATAATAAATTTAATTTTTCTGTCTGAAAAAACACTTATTTCTTTTAATTAGAGATCAAGATTCATGCTACACCAGCAAATCAATTTATTGGTAAGATCACTTCCATTATGGATGATCGAATTCTAACTTTTTCTTTGTTTGATTTTTTATATTGTATAATGGATAGTTTACATTGGAATTTTAATTGTTACGATTGTGTTTAATTAGGAGTTTTTGATTTACTTTTTTGTAAATTTTTAATTTTGCATTCTTATTTAATTTCAAACCATTGCAGTATTTAAATTTTGTTTAGGTTGTGAATTAAAAGATTATACTTTGAGGTTAGTAGAATGTTTTTTGGCAACGAAAGGGAAAACACACTTGGGACGACGCTGAGGTGGTATATTTTTCTCTTTTGTCTGTTTGTTTATCAATGGTTATAAATTTTTGATACATATATTAATTTCTATTAATTTTGTGTAGATGATCCTTTTGAGGAAGATATTTTATATGTGTTGAAGGAATGTAAGAAAGTTTCTGTATGTGATTAATTCTCCTACACTAAAGAAGTAAAAGCCGATGTAAAGAAAGAGAATGAATGTGTTGTTTTGTGTGCTGGAATTTATTATGTTATATTTTGATAGCATTGTGAATTAAAGTTTCATATCTGATTATTTCGTTTGTATATTTTTTTTAAAATGCATATATATATATATATATATATATTTAAATTAAATCATAATCTACTTGATATTAAATTATAAATTGATTGGGTACTAAATAATATAATATAAACTCAATAACATACACGTACTCATTTTTTTCCAGGGCTATTCAAACATAATTTAAGTTACAAACAATTGCAATCATAAACAATTCAACATTCCTCAAAAAACATACAAAAAAATCAAAATAGAAAAGATCCCATCAAATTCAAAGGAAATAAATATTAAGGTTGCGATTGGATATGAACGAGATTTCATTTTCGTCCCGCTGTAGAAATTTTTTTGACCAAACATGCGATTGTTTATGAAAATTTTCAGAAAATATACTATTCTCTCACTTTCACTTTTTCTCATTTTTTTTTACCAATCACATCTGCACATTTTTTCATAAAAAACTAATTATTATTACACATTTTCCACAAATTTCACTATTCACTCACTCACACATTTCTAACTACCAATCACATCCAATCATTATTTTACTATTTTTAAATCAAATCAACTTTCATCATTACTTTTTCATCTCACATTCAATCACACTCTCAAAATTCATCTTTTTTCTCCCAAATTTTTTTCACCACTATTCTCTAGCAAAATGAAAATTTTCAAAACTTTTTTGTTTGTTTCCTTTCAAATTCAAAGTACGGGTATCTGGAAAAATACGTTGAATGGAAACAAGAATATCATTAAATATGTTGACGTGCGTTTTGGTCAACAAGCAAAAGTGTACAACAATGCAACACGTGGGAATGTAAATAAGTTCAAATTCAGGGCTAATTCTGCTTTTTTGTGTATAATACTGAGCCGAAAGTTCCTGGTCGGTTTTCTTTTACATCAGTGATTTTACAAGCGTTTTTCTCTAATATTTCTCTCTTGTCATTTTCCTCATAAATGAGGCTTTATTTATACCCATCTCATTAGTGGGTTTTAATAGCCACTATTACACTTAATACTAAAATAACTTTAAAGGGACATTTGTCCTTCTCTAAGCACGCATGCTGGCCAAGTGTTTGCCACTTGTCGACTCATCTATTTGTTATGCTGACAAGTGTCAGCTTACTCATGCTAATGATGCACTTAGCCTTCCTTAACTAGATGGTTATCCTATGAATTTCCCGCCATAAATTTCCCGCCATGGTCGGGCTCGGAGGGAGCCGAGCCCAACTCGCGCCATGTCATCATTGGTGACGTCATCAGGTCGGCCGCTGACATCACCAGCTCGGTCCGTGTTGCCCTGTGGGTCCCACATACACATGTGCTGAATGAATATATGGAATAATTTGCTTCCAGCTCGGCTCGGGTGTCATCAATGGCCCCCAAGTTTAATTCTGAGGAAGGATTCTTGAAGTCGGATTTAAACTTTAATGCTAATCATGAGCTTTTAATGGGGAAGAGGAAACCTCAAAGTCACCCTTCCTTGACACCTGTCGTTTAGCAGTTAATGCCTGAAACATCTCATTAATTGTAGTATCATGATGGCGGACATGTGGTGGCCCTTGGTTGGACCAACTCTGCCCAGGAACCGAAGAGGTGGGACAGCTCTGGCAGCGGTAAGTGGGGATGTGATGTTTCTGACAGGTTTTGAAATTTAAAGGACACGTTTTTTGAGTTGGTGTCCCATTTTTCGAGGGAACTTAACCTATAAATACCCCTTTCGCTTTCCATTCTACACTTTTGCATCTATAGTCTTTCGAGCAGTATCCCTTGAGAGCGAGCAGAAATTTCGGGTCGGCCCTTAGAGTTCAGAGACTTCAGAGTTACTTAGGTATTTTTTCCAAAACCCTTTTTCACTTCTTTGCTTCAAACACATGTCTTCTTTCGAAGATAGTCGGAGTCATAGCTATAGTGTGGAGGTTGAAGTTGAAGATCCTCCTTCTGACCCCTCTGTTTCTTTTTCTCCATTCGAGGGAATCCATCTCGTAGCCCCAGTGTAGTTGAAATTTCGAGTTCGACTCATACGTCTCTGTTTGAAACTCCGCTTGAGCAGACGCACACGATTTTTGACCCTGTGCCAGTTACTATCTATCGAGAGGGTATCTTTTACGAGCCTGGGTTAGCCTGAGAAGAGCCTAGCAAAGAGGCCTTGAACGCCGATCCTCATGATAACCAGCGAGGGGAAGAAGAGGACAGGAATCCACGAGAACATGAGCAGGAAGAAGGGGGTGGTGAGGCCTCCGAAGGTTCAAGGGCTGAAAGGCCCATAGGGCCGATGGGCCATCAACATGGGGATGGAAGACGCGGAAGAGGGCCCCCCTTGCGTGCAGAGGCTGGGTGGAGACCCTCCGACCAAAATGACATACCAAACATGCTAAGGTCCGAGAGGTGGGCACCTTACACCAGAAATATAGGATCCCGGCTAACGTTACGTTGTGGTGGCCGGATGGCGTGGAGTGTCCTGAGCACTCACCGGAAGGATGTATGGCTGTATATACTCATAGCCTCCTGTATGGGCTGCGATTCCCCCTGCCTTTAGTGATTACGAGGTGGTTTCGCAAGTGGAGTCTTCCGCTGCCCCAGGTGCACCCCCTAACCTGGGGCCGGATCATCGGGTTGTTGGTGTTGTTCCAGCAGGAAGGGTACCCCCTCCTCGATTTGCTGAGATCAACGAGTTGTTCATCGGGAAAGTGACCCCATCGACGCCGGGTCGTGGGCAGCCATCGGGGGTGGTTCTATGCGCACACTAGGCCTGGATACCCGGACGAGCTGGTTGAAGGCCTTCCGCAATCCTTGAAGGAGTGGAAGGACAAATGGTTTTGGGTGAGTGGCGAGTGGCAAACTTGCGTTGGGGTGGAGGGATCGATCCTCCATCCCCCTTCAGATTTCACATACAGTTTTAGTAAGTGCACTCTTTTCTCCTTTTTCTTTTTTATTCTTCTCCCTCTCTCTTTTTTTTTTCAATGGGCCTATTTGACCTTGGTTCTTTGCTCCGTTTAGAGAACCGACCCTCTACCGGCCCACTCTCGGCCGCTTTTGTCCGATGGCTTGAAAACATTCAGGCCATAGGCCAAAGGGATAGAAAGATCGAAGTCTTGGCCACTGAGGCCCGACTAGCTGTGGCCGGCCTAGGGCTCGCTTTGCCCGCCGATCCCGAGGCCGGAGAGGTGGCCGAGGGAGAGGCGGCGGTGGTGGAAGAGGAGGCCGGGGAGGAGCCTGAAAGGATCCCGCCAAGAGCTGGAGGAGGACAGACTCCTGAATTAGGGCGACAACCTGTGCAGACGGAGCAAACAGGGCCGTCCCTAGTGACGACTAGTCCTCCGGGGCGAACGCCTATGCCAACCGAGCAGGTGCGGACTCCCGAGCGGCAGAGAACACCTGGGGTCCGAGGTGCGTACTTTGTAACTCTTGAATTTTTTCTTTGACTTTTTTCTATATTTTGTTTCTTACTCAACCAATTTTCTTGCAGGGCGCGGGGTGGACGTCTTCGCCTGCCTTCAGCGTGTGAGGACTACGGCCACCCACCGAGCCAGAACAGCTGTGGGCCAGCCTGCTAATGCTGAGGCGGCCAAGAGAGAAGAGATCCGGGCTGGTAAACGTGTGGCCGAGGACGCCCCTGAGGAGGAGGGACCCTCACTTCAGAGGAGAAGAGGGGGTATTGTGATTGAAGAGCCCGGGCAGACAGAAAGGGCCGGGCCAACCCCGCTGGTGCCTCCTGTACAAATTCCAACAGGCGTGGCCCCAAGGACTTTTTCTGATGATCTTGGTCGGGAGGGTCACTTCATCCCCCCGAGCCAGGTGAGGGAGGAGGCCTGCGACAGATGGCCGGATCATGGCCCCAGTTGTTTGTGGAGGTTGTCCGGTGCTCCACACCTACTGAGGAGCAGTCAAGGGCTTTGCCCAAGGCGGGTCGGGCCGCAAGGGACGTTCCAGCTCGTGCTTGCACCACATGCATCGAGCAGTTTTGCTCGGAAACCGGCTGGGAGGAGAAGACTCAATACGCCATGGGGCTATCTGGTAGGATAATCGGGCTTCTGTGGAACGCGGTAGGCGGGGCTCGTGTAGGTCCCAAGGGGTGTGAGTAAGGTTTAGAAAGGAGGGTTGAATAAACCTTACCAACTTTTCGATTTTAGTCCTTTTAGAATATTACAAAGTTAAATACACAACTAAGTCCTTGGGGACAACTAAGTTAGTTAACCAACAGAGTTAGCCACTCAACAGACTCGATTGAGCTGTTGATAGAATAACTCAACTGTTTAGTCTAAACCTTAACTTGGCTATGATGAGATTTTCAGCGGAAGACTTAACACCCTTTAATTTGATTTAATTTATTTTTGAACACTTGATTTTAGCACTTAGTTACTTATCAGATGGATAGCAAATTATCAGCAGATATAAAGTGATATGCAGAAATAAAATGTTGAAATGTAAATGACACAATAATTTTTATAGAGGTTCGAAGATGGGGTAATTCTTCTACTCCTCTCTTCTCCAACTCCTGGAGGAATCTACTAAGTAATGATCAGAGTACAAAGTGGTTATCAGTCCAGATACAAGTCTTGATCACACAGCTGACTTGCTCCTTTGGGACTCGATCCGGAGATGCCTTGGTCACACACTGGCTTCTCGTCCGCCTACTTCACGGGCGGTTGGCTTTGCTACTTGACTCACTTTCTCAAGCTTCTTGGATTTGATCACGAAGTCTTCCAATAACTTGAGATTGGTTCGACCTTGAACTTTTCTACAATCTTCCTTGGAAAGTAGACCCCTTTTGCTTCTTCAAAAGTTTCCTCTTCAACAGTTTGAAGTTGTCTTTCCTTCACAGCTTAGTGTTGGATCGATTTCCTTCGAGATTTAGGCTTGAGGATTTTGCTAGAATAACTTGAGAATATTTTGCAGGTTACAATATGAATAATGCTTGTTATCTCAGGTATGCAAAGTTCAGGTAACCCCTTCTCAAATTGATTCCTCAGTCTTTTATAGTGAATTTTCAAAAAATCGCCCGTTGAAGAGATATGTTGATTTTCAAAAATCACTTGAGTTCGTTGGCTTGTCTTGTTGCAGTCCTTGATGTTAATATTTCCTCGTATTAAATGAATGTTCAGCTTTTTAGAATCTGACACGAGGTGCAGTGCTTCCCATTGGTTTATTCCTTTTGCACGCTTCTGGGACTGAGCACTTTAAGACATGGCAGCATGGAAATATTACTTGTTTAAGTAATATTCTTGACTTTTGTGCAACGGATTCTTTTCAGTTAACTCCTCTTTGCAGCTGCTTTTTCCCCAGGTGACTTGAGTCTGCTCCAATGATTGAAAGACTCATCTGTCACTTCAACTTGACTTGGCTTCATTGGTTGACTTGACTGACTCTTCATACAGCTGTATCACAGCCGATACTCCTTCAGTCGAATTCTTGACATCTCTTGCCACACTCAACTGATTCATAGCGGAGTCTTCATTCTAGTCTTCAGTTGATTTCTTGTATTCCCAGGCATAGCTGACTTGACTCAGCTTATACAGCCCTATCTATTACAATACAAAATACAAGAAAAATGGGGTGCCAACTTTCTAGTCTAAGTTTTACATGGCATTCATCAAAATCTAAACAATAAATTTCCCAACAATTTCTCCCTTTTTGATGATGCCAAAACGTAACAAAATCAAGTAAAATATAAACAACACGGATACATACAGACAATGCAGAAACAAAGAATGTATGTGTTGAATAGATCATTTTATTGATCATATCATTCTTATTTTTTACACAACTATTTACAATGTGTATCAGAGCAATCAGAGCATATACTATTTCTACGCAAAATACATATTTTTTATTAAATGTAAAGAAGACTTACACACATATGTATTTACAAAAGTAAAATACATGAAGGGGTTGGCAATAACACTTCATCGCCTTCGCTGCCTCCTTCTTTCTTCTTCAGCTCTGTCTTCGTCAACTCTCTTTCTTTTCTTTTCCTCTTCAGCTTCTTTCTTCTTCTTGTAAGCTCTCTTCGCAGCTTCATCTCTTCTTTTTCTTTCTTGTCTTTCTTGCCACAACTGATCTTGCCTTTTGTTTTCTTCTTCAATCCTCTTTACATATTCAACATTTTTTCTTTCCACTTCCAGATTGGCTATAGCATCATATCCAGCCTAGTAGATCCTTCCTTTCTTGCCTGGATCTATATATTCAATATTTTTGGGTAGAGGTCTAGGTTTAAAGCCTCTACCTCCGCCACTTATTCCTCCTCCTCTGGGCGTATATTGTACTGGATTCTTCTTCTTACAAAGCAGGTGACCAAGCAGAGTGATCGGTAGTAGTCTCGGCTCTGTCGCCTTCTTCACACAGCTTCAGACCTTTCTCCCAGTACAAGTCCCAGGCTTGGGCTATAGACATGTTTTTGAAATATCCTTCGGCCTGGGCGTTTTGAATTCTTCAATAGATCTTGGCTCTTGTCCGTCATCTGGAATGACATCTGTATCTTTTCCTGCCGGAATATCTCCAAATTGTTTCAATATTTCTTCAACACGGGCATCCGTTCTCTTGTCGAAATCCTCCATCTCTGCTTCTACCAACTTTTTCTTATGAGACATGGGCACATCAGAGTGATAGAGCGGTAGAGTTACAGGAAGTTTGCTGATTATGCTGGCTGTGACATGACCTTTCTAAGGGGTTTCAACAAGCATTAAGGTCACATACTTTGACCTTTCCCCCTCAACAGCTTTTCCTTTTTCTTTCCTCTTCTCAACAGCTGCATCTTTCTTCTCTACATCAGCTGTCTCCTTCAAGCTCTTCAGGTATTCCTCTTTCCCCTTTTTGGCATCATCAAAGGAGAGAGGAACCCCTGGAAACATCCCACCAAACATGAAGTCCATTCGGCTGATGGCTGAATTCTGCTTGGAGTCGGCTGCGGCATAGGCTGTACGAAATTCAGAACGGGTGGCCTTCGACTCACCAGAATCGGTTTCATCTCGGCCATGAGGAGGCTGAATTTGGCATTCATAGTCTCCTCAAGTCGCATAATTTCTTTCTTCAAACTCCGCAGACTCCATTTTGTTTTGTGAGAGGCATGCAACCTCTCAATGTACTTCTGCATTCTCTGCTCCATGTATTGTCAGCATTGTCTGCGCTCCAAACAAGCATCCTGTTATAGAGTGCCTTGAAGTAACGAACTTGTTCGAGACGCATGGCATATTGCTGCTGACACCACTCCCTGATTTTTATCACTATCCCTCTCAAGTCGGCTGTGAGGGGAAGTGATTGCAGCAATTTCCCAGTGTCATCGCCAATTCCCTTAGATCCATTCTCTAAGTGGACTGGGGAAGTGATTGCAGCAATAACTGTGGCAATCTGCTGTACCACTCCCAACGGGTCGATTTCCAGCTGAGATTTGGAAGACTCTCCTGGTCCTTCCATCAGCTGTTGCTCATGCATCAACCTGGATTCCCGCATGGCATGTTGTATTTCCAACTCCTCCGTCATAGTAGCAGGATCCATGCCCTCATCAATATCCGAGAGCATGTCAATGTGAGGATGAGTGTGGTCGCTGGTTCTAGTGAGAGGACAATGCTGGATTTCTCACGAGCCTCTGCATCCTCAGCTGCTCTAGCCTTTTCTTGTTCCTTGCGAATTTGCAGCATATTAATGTAGTTATCCTCATCCAGGGCTTGTAGCACGGTATCAACTTCAAGGAACCTGAAGAGTTCCTCTAATTCTTCAATAAACTCTGGATGTTCAAACTACGCCCTAGAGTAAGTCAGTTTCCATTTCCTCCACTCTCGCAGACGGCTCTGGATGTCTGGATACAAGGGAGAGTACATATGTCATCATCATCATTCTCCTCTTGTTGGCCTTCCTTCTCAGGAATAGAGGGTAGCAAATTCTGCTGCTCTTCACCTTCAAAGCAAATCTATGGCGGTGGAGACATAGTCTGTCGGGGAGGGGATTATGCTATCTTCGCCGCTTCATGTTCTCAATTGTTCCATCCACACTGGTCTTTCGAGGGCCTCTCACGATCATCTTCAAAGATAATTGGCGTTTCATCAAGAACTTCTCGAGACCGCACTTCTTGCCAGATCTCGATGATTTTCTGCCGAGTGGCGACTCATTTGTCATCTCAAGCTCTGAAAGCTTGGTGATTCTTTTCCTTCTCTTAGTTTTCACCAGAGGAATATCTGGTTCAACTTTCTCCGGTTCCTCGAAGGTAAAAGCCTTCGGAGTTACATTAGAGGCAGCTGCCCTTCTCGCCTTGGTAGTCCTCTTCTTCTTAATCCCTAGAGAAGGTATTAAGGGTTCCTTCTCTACCGTAGCTGCAGGGGCAGAAGACACGGCTGCAGGGGCAGGTGCATCTTTCTTCTTTGCTGCAGGAGCAACTTTCTTCTTTGCAGCTGCAGGGGCAACTCTCTTTTTAGGACGGGAGGAAGCAGTTGTGTCGACGGGGTCAACTGATTCCCCCTCACTAGTGTCAGCCCTTTTGGCATAGGCTCTCTTCTGGGCTCCGGAGAGATTGGCCCGGAACATCTTCTTGTTGACATGGAATGGCTTTCCATGTCGAAGGGGAACACCCTTCACCTACATCAGATGGCCAATGACTAGGCCATAGCCAAGTGATCCTCCAAAGGATCCATCCTCCTTGAACGACTTGTTGCCAATATTCTGGCAAAGTCTGCTGTAAATGAATTCAGCCCAATTGATTTTCTTCTCTTCCATGATCGCAGCCATGACGATCAACTTGGTTTTGGACAGCTGATTGAAGCTGCCAAACTTCATGTCTACACTCTTCCCGATGATATCCATTAGTTTATGATAATCCTCCTTCAGCACCTTCTTCTCAACTGTGTAGACAACGTTTGCAGCATATTCAGGTTTGGCTACTTCATTCCATGTAGCAGCCAAGTTGACGTCGGCTTTATATATTTTCGGCATGCCCTCTGACGGCAATAGACAGTGCTCCGCAAGGTCCTCTGCAGTGATTAGAATGTCCATGCGGTGGACGGAGGACTTAATCCCTTCGTCCTGCACTTCGGCATTAATGTAAAACTGGGCGACCTCCTCAACGTATGTCATTTGATATTCCATCACGAGGAATGGTTTCAGTCTGGATTTCTCGATCTTATCCGCTATCTTCTTCACAAGGGTTTCATCGGAACCCTGCTCTATCATCCTCTCAAAATCCACAGTTGATCCGGTGTGGATTTCCTTTGCGAGCTTAGCGAAATCATGCGTTGGTGCCATTTTTAGTGAGTTTTACCGAATGAGATCTGGTAAACCGACTTGAGAACTAGTAGGGTTTTTGAGAGAAAAGCTTGCTTTCTTTTACTCGGGAAGATGAACAGTTTTAGGAAAAAGTGAGAGAGAAAACTGAACGATTGAGTATATAAGGGTTATGAGAGGATGTATTTTTGGTTTTTGAATTTTGATCAAGATCAACAACTCAGATTTAGCACGTCACAATGCATTTAATTTCTCGCATTTAATGCGGCAGCATTTATATCCAATCATATGCTTACTGTGCAACTTTTGACTGTACCCGTCAGTATTATGCTGATGTCATCCTTAAAAGCATTCCCGCTCATTAAAAATGACTACGTATTTGTCACTTAGCTTATAAATGACTCAGCTTACTCCTTAAATGACTCAACTCTTCTTCTCTCCATTCGTATAGTGACTCAGCTGTCAGCCAACTCGATACAGCTGACTATCCGATACGGCTGATTCACTTAGTTGATTCATGAGATTTGCTCTGTTTTCATCTTTTCATGTTTCATCTCTTCTCATTGAGTCTTCTGAGTGTCAACTCAACTCAATTAGCCCTAGCTAATGCTTAAGCTCTTCAAATCTTGATTAACATAGGGGTTTGGTAAATATGTCAGCTAACTGTTTATCAGTTGAGATATATTCCAAAGTGATGTCTTTCTTTTCGACATGATCTCTTATAAAATGATATCTGACATCAATGAGCTTTGTTCTTGAATGCAACACAGGATTCTGTGTGATTGCAATAGCACTTGTGTTATCACACATAATTGGAATCTCTTTTTCTTCAATTTCATAATCTCTCATTTTGTTGTCTCATCCATAAGACTTGGGCACAACAGCCGCCCGCAGCCTATGTACTGTCTTGGTGTGGATGTGGCTATTGAGTTTTGCTTTTTGCTAAACCAGGAAACCAATCTGTTTCCAAGCATTTGACATGTGCCTAAAGTGCTTTTCCTGTCAACTCTACATCCAGCATAGTCAGAGTCTGAATAACCAATAAGCTTGAATCCACCTTCTTTTGGATACCATAAGCCAACTTCTTGGCATCCCTTCAAATATCTTAGGATTCTCTTAGCGACAGTCATGTGACTTTCCTTTGGAGCAGATTGGAATCTTGCACATACTCCTACTGCAAAGGTGATGTCCGCTCGCTTGTTGTTAGATAAGCAGTTGATCCAATAAGTGCTCAGATCTTGTTTGATCCACAGGCTTGCCATCCGCATCCATGTCCATCTTGATCGATGTATTCATTGGTATTTTTCGAAGACTTCTCTTCCATACCAAATTTCTTCATTAAATCTCTGGTGTACTTTGTTTGACTTATAAAGGTTCCATCCTTCAGCTGTTTAACTTGAAGTCCTAAGAAGAATGTGAGCTCTCCCATCATGCTCATTTCAAATTTACCTTGCATGAGATTTGAGAATTTATCACACAGCTCTTTGTTTGTGGATCCAAAAATGATGTCATCCACATATATTTGAACAAGCAATATATTCTCCCCATCTTGAATTCTGAAGAGTGTTCTGTCCACTTTGTCTTTGGTGAATCCATTATCTGTCAGAAATTGAGATAATGTATCATACCATGCTCTAGGTGCTTGTTTCAATCCATATAGAGCTTTCTTGAGCTTGTACACCATATCTCCAAGAGTCTTCTGCTCAAAGCCTGGAGGTTGCTTAACATAGACTTCTTCTTCTAACAGTCCGTTTAAAAATGCACTTTTCACATCCATTTGATATACAATAAAGTTCTTGTGTGCAACATAGGCAAGAAACATCCTTATTGCTTCTAATCTTGCAACATGAGCAAATGTTTCATCAAAATCTATTCCTTATTCTTGGCAATACCCTTTGGCTACCAATCTTGCTTTGTTTCTTACCACAGAACCTTCTTCATTCATATTGTTTCTGAAAACCCATTTTGTGCCAATAACATTTTGATGGGTTAGTCTTTGCACCAATTCCCATACCTTATTCCTTTCAAATTGATTCAGTTCTTTTTGCATGGCTTGAATCCAATGTGTGTCATCCAATGCTTGGGACACATCTTTTGGCTCTATTTGGGAAATAAAACAAGCGAACATTGCTTCTTGTTGAGCTCTGGATCTGGTTCTTACACCATCTCTTACATCTCCAATGACTAGCTCTGGTGGATGGTCTCTCAGCCATCTCACATCAGGTTGTAGTAAATCAGCTGGGTTCAGTCATCTTGCATCGTGTGTTTTCTTGAGCACTCATTCATTATCATTCAATTGCAGATTTTCCACTATCTTTGAGACTCAGATCTCATCTTCATCTTGATTAATTGCTCCAGGCTTCACCTTCAACATAGGGACTCTTCGCATAGTTGGGATTCGATTCAAACTTATCGCCTAACTCTTCAATGTTTTCTCCATTTACATTAGGTTCATCAAAAACCACATGGGTAGATTCTTTCGTGACCATAGTCCTCTTGTTCAAAGACTCAGAGGCTTTGCTTTGTGATTATCCCAAAAAGATACCTTCATCAGCTTTAGCATCAAAAGCCTTTAGATTATCCTTGTCATTGTTGTGGATGAAGCATTTACATCCAAATATTCTAAAATATTCAACATTTGGCTTTCTCCCTGTCCACATTTCATAGGGAGTTTTTGTCAGCTGTCTGTTAATCATGCATCCATTTTGAGTATAGCATGCAGTGTTGATGGCTTCAGCCCAAAATCTCTTTGGCAATCCAGCTTCAGCTAACATGGTTCTTGCAGCTTCTTTGAGAGTTCTGTTTTTTCTTTCTGCTACTCCATTCTGCTGTGGCGTCCTTGCTGTAGATAATTCATGAGCTATACCATTTTCAACACAATACTGAGTTATTATCCCATTGACAAACTCAGTTCCTCTATCAGTTTGACTCTTCTTATTTTGAACTCTTCTCATTAGTTGAGGTAACTTCTGCAAAGTTTCCTTCTTTTTACACATGAAGATTGTCCATGTATATCTTGAATAATCATCCACTACTACTAAAGTGTATTTCTTTCCACTTATGCTAGCTGGCTCAACTGGACCAAATAGATCCATATGCAACAGATGCAATATCCTTGTTGAATATGGATTAGGCTTCTCTTTGAATGATGATTTAATCTGCTTTCCCATCTGACATGCATCACAAACACTTTCTTTCTTGTATACTGAGTCTGGCAGTCCTTCCACAAGATGACTTCTTGCAAGCTTGTTAATTATCTTGAAATTCAGATGACTCAGCTTCTTGTGCCACAACCAACTTGATTTGGCTGTACTCTTTGCTAACAGACAAGTGCTTGGTGTGGCAGTCGACCAGTATACCACATACATGTTCTTTTGTTTGGATCCTTGCAATACTATTTCATTTGATTCAGTGTCTTTAATTTGGCACATTCCCATATTGAATCCAACATTATAGCCCTTGTCATAGAGTTGGCTGATGCTTAACAGGTTGAAGTTGAGGCCTTCAACATATGCAACATCTGTGATTTCTAATCCATTTTTCTTGATGGATCCAGTTCCTCTTATTTCCCCTGGAGCTTCATTTCCTCCAAATATGACTTTTGGAAAATTGCTTGAGGGCTTTAGGTTCATACAACTGTCTCTTCTGTCTGTATACCTGTGTGTGTGTTTTAGCAATTGCATTCTTTGGGTAGTTGTGATATTTCTGAGTGTAGTGCCTGGGTGCATATGTGTGCTGATGATAGCTCGTTTGCCTTTGAAATGGCCTTTGCCGAGTTCTAGGCCTTTGCCACTTAGGCTTATATTCCATATGTCTTTGCTGATATTTCACATTATTCCAATCAGCTTGGCTTGGGGTAATTTCTACCATTCCCATCATATGTGTTTCTTTGATAAAACTTCTGGGGTTTTTGATAGCTCTGTTTCTTCTTTACGAGTACTTCCTATTTGAAGTTTTTGAGGAACTCTCATTTGATTTCTTCTCATTTGTCCTCTCAAAGATACTCAATCGGTTGTTTTCCTTTTCCTTTATATCCAAGGCCAGTTTGTTTGTGATTGTGCTTTGGAGTGAATGTGGGTGAAACATTTGGTGTCTTGGATTTTTGAGATGCTTCATTACTTGAAGATCCTTTTTCCAAAATCACTCTAGGAGTTTGACTGTGTGCAAAGGAATTGAATCCTATGCCAGTTTTATCTCCACACTCTTTTTGGCTCATTATAAGGTCATCCAATGATTTAGATGCCTTTGTAAAAGATGCAATCACATTCTTGAGATCATTTTCGCTCTTTTCTATAACAGCTATTTCTACTATTAGTTTTGCATTTTCAGCCTTCAGCTCTTTGTTCTCATCAGCTATGTGACTTAGAGTACTCAGCTCTTTAGTCAGTTGTGAGTTTTGGCTTTTGAGCTGACTGTTTTCCTTCCTCATTTAATAGTGTGTGTGAGGATTTAATGTGCTCAAAATCTTTCATCATTTTGCCTAATGAATCATAAAGATTAGTGGGTGATGATGTGTGTGTGTCACAATCACTATCACTAGAATCTGAGTGAGATGAGTTAGAGTGTACCTCATCTTCTTGGTCAGGTTGATCTTGTTCTTTAGCCATTGGACATATCAATGCTTCTTCTTCAGAGTCACTTGAGTAGTCAGCTTCACTACTCTCTGAGTCTGCTGCTTCTTTTGACTTATTTGTCAAAGATCTCTGCAGCCCAACATGGCCTTTTTCTTTTCCTGTCTTCTTTCTCTGAAGACTCTTCTTTCTTCTTCATTCCTGTATTTATTGACTACAAGATATGGACAGTCAATAGCAAAGTGTCCTGGTTGTCTACAGTTCCAACATAGGTTCTCAGCTCTTTGGTCAACTCTTTCCATTCTTGGATTATCAGTTCTTTGATATTCAACATTTTGATGCTCAGCTCTCTTGGGTGGCCTATCTTCCCTTGACTTGGAGGGAGCTGAATGTCTCCTGGAGGATTCACCCTTGTTTCTTTTATAGTTCTTGTTGAAAAACTTGTTGAATCTTTTAGCCATCAAGGCAATTTCCTCCTGGTCAAAGGCTTCATTGACTTCAACTCTCTTCCCATCCTTGACTATAAGTGCAGCTGTTTTGGGTACAACTGTCTCCTCTTGATCTTTTCTTCTCAGCTCAAACTCGTAGGCTTTGAGGTCTGAGAATAGCTCATGGTTGGATGTTGTTGTGAGGGTCATTGAATGTCTCAGGGCCATGACCTTTATTTCCCATTCAGCTGGGAGGCTTCTCATAATCTTCATACACATTTCCTTCTGTCCATATTATTTCCCAAGAGCGGATAACTCATATGTGATCTCAGTGAATCGAGCATCCAGCTGATCCAAGGTTTCACCTGCAAGCATTTTAAAATTTTCAATTTTTTGTACAGCAACAGACAATTTGTTTTCTTTAATTTGCTCAGATCCTTCACAAATTAAAGTTAATTTATCACAGATTTGTTTTGCAGTTTGACAAAATTTGACTTTATTTAACATTGCTTTGTCCATGGTTTTGTAAAGTATGTCTTTGGCCACATTATCCAAGTTGTATCTTCTTCTGTCCTCTTTGTCCATTCAGTCCTTGGTTTCTCAACCAGGGCTGGTCTTGCTTTAGTAGCAGCTTCCTCTCCTTCAGCTGCAGCTGCTCTTGGTACAATTGTGTTCACTTTCAGTATTTGCAGTGGCCCATCCTCTATCACTATCAACATTTCATCATGTAAAGCAGATAGATGAGCCTGCATACGAATTTTCCAGTCATCAAATTCCTCAATAGTGAACATAGGAATGCGTGTCAAATTTTCTTCCATGATAATAACTTTGCTGAATAAAAATAGCTTTTGAAAGAGCAAGTGTTAAAAACTTCTTTGAAAGATTGGAGATCTAGTTCAATAACCAGTGCGGAAGGCTCAATGAACCAACCGCTCTAATACCACTTGTAGGTCCCAAGGGGTGTGAGTAAGGTTTAGAAGGGGGAGGTTGAATAAACCCTACCAACTTTTCGATTTTAGTCCTTTTAGAATATTATAGAGTTAAATACACAGCTAAGTCCTTGGGGGACAACTAAGTTAGTTAACCAGCAGAGTTAGCCACTCAACAGACTCGATTGAGCTGTTGATAGAATAACTCAGCTGTTTAGTCTAAACCTTAACTTGGTTGTGATGAGGATTTTAGCGAAAGACTTAACACCCTTTAATTTGATTTAATTTGTTTTTAAACATTTGATTTTAGCACTTAGTTACTTATCAGTTGGATAGCAAATTATCAACAGATATAAAGTGATATGCAGAAATAAAATGCTGAAATGTAAATGACACAATAATTTTTATAGAGGTTCGAAGATGGGGTAATTCTTCTACTCCTCTCTTCTCCAACTCCTGGAGGAATACACTAAGTAGTGATCAGAGTACAAAGTGGTTATCAGTCCAGATACTAGTCTTGGTCACACAGGTGACTTGCTGCTTTGGGACTCGTCGGAGATGCTTGGTCACACACAGTGGCTTCTCGTCCGACTCAGCTACTTCACAGGGCGGCTGCCTTGCTACTTCAGCTCACTTTCTCAAGCTTCTTGGATTTGATCACGAAGCCTTCCAATAACTTAAGATTGGTTCGACCTTGAACCTTTCTACAATCCTCCTTGGAAAGTAGACCCCTTTTGCTTCTTCAAAAGTTTTCCTCTTCAACAGTTTGAAGTTGTCTTTCCTTGATAGCTTAGTGTTGGATCGATTTCCTTCCAAATTTAGGCTTGAGGATTTTGCTAGAATAACTTGAGAATATTTTGCAGGTAACCCCTTCTCAAATTGATTCCTCAGCCTTTTATAGTGGATTTTGAAAAATCTGCCCATTGAAGAGATAAGCTGATTTTCAAAAATCACTTGAGTTCGTTGGCTTGTCTTGTTGCAGTCCTTGATGTTGACATTTCCTCGTATTAAATGAATGTTGACTTTTGAGAACCGACACGAGGTGCGAGTGCTTCCCATTGATTTATTTCTTTTGCACGCTTCGGGATCGAGCACTTTAAGACATGATCATGGAAGTATTACTTGTTTAAGTAATATTCTTGATTTTTGTGCAACGGATTCTTTTCGATTAACTCCTTTTGCAAATTTTGCTTTTTCCCCAGGTGACTTGAGTCTCCGCTCCAATGATTGAAAGACTCATCGTCACTTCAACTTGACTTCATTGGTTGACTTGACTTGACTCTTCTTCAATGGTTGACATAGCGGAGTCTTGTTGACTTCTTGTATTCCCAGGCATTCTTGATTTGACTTTCTTCATCTATTACAATATGAAATACAAGAAAAATGGGGTTCCAACTTTCTAGTCTAAGTTTTACATGGCATTCATCAAAATCTAAACAATAAATTTACTCACGAGTTCACGCCCGACTTGACATCAAGATCTTGCGCCACTCAAAGGGGTGCAGTGATTCCCACGAAGACCCGGGCAGAGGAGGCGCGGCAGGGCCAATACTAAGAGAGATTCAGTAAGGCGAGGTGAGACGGGATAGATGAGTTGAGTTGGAAGAACGATGTTCATGCAGGGAGTTGAGAGGCGCACATCCGACCTTGAGGGAGGCGGAGGAAGCCTCCCCCGTTTGTTGATGAGGCGAGCTTATAAAGACTCGGAGGGTGGGCCAAGACTAGCATATGGGAGATCCTCCCGCAAGGAAGAAGTGGCTTCCCCGCCAGTGAGCCCGCACCTTGAGATCCCCCTGAGATCCCTCCTAGGGGCTTGAAATCTTTCTTCCTTTTGAAATGTTTTTGTTTTTGCTTTTTGCAACTTCCTTTTGCGTAGACTAAGAGGCCTTGGGCCTCTTGATGTAACGGGCTCCGGCCCCCCAATGTAAATATGTTGCTTAGTAAATGGAATTCCCTTTGGTCACTCGTGCGTGCTTTTGTATTTTCAAATTTTGCTAAGTATTGTGCTCATCTTTCTTTTTTGTTGTATGGCTTCTGTTCTACCTGCCTTCTTTTATTTTTCTAAGTATGGGGCTCGATTTTCAGTGCTTCTCAAATGGTATGAGTAATGGGCTTTGATTGCCTGGACTCATTCTATCAAGTCTTGTGCTCGGAACTTAAGCCGAGTCTTTATTTTGGGTAAGCTCGCCTTTTGGGTGAGCTTCCCTTTATTTAAGCGTGTGAGGGACGTACCCAAGACGAGCAGTCGACGCTCAACACTTGGCCGAGGCGATTGATATGGTGCTCAGATCTTGGCCGAGGCGAATGAAACATTGCTTGGATCTTGGCCGAGGAGAATTAAACAGCGCTCGACACTTGGCCGAGGCGAATAAAAATTGCCTCCTTTTAGAGAGCTCACATAATATCAGATCAAAGGATAAGTCCTTTAAAATTGTATCTGAATCACAAACTATATGCTTTATTGATATTACCTCTTAAGATACGTTACATTCCATGGATGTGCGAACTTTTCCCCACTCAAATACTCAAGCTCATACGCCCCATTTGACATGACCTTACTGACCCGGAACGGACCTTCCCAAGTCGGTTTTAGCGGTGGGTTCAATCCCAGTTACTCTTTTTAGAACGAGGTCGCCGACCTGAACCTTCTTTCCTTTACTTTTGAATTGTAGTACCTTTCACTCCTTTGTTTGTACACGGCGTTTCTCACCTCGGCACTACATCTTTTTTCCTCCAGTAGGTCCAACTAAGCTCGGAGCGCGACCTCATTATTTTCCTTAGAAAAATTTGCAACTCTAAAGGTAGGGGCTCCGATTTCAATGGGAATGACCGCCTCGGTTCCATAGGCCAAAGAGAAGGGCATCTCCCCCGTGGCCGTTCAATGCGTTGTTCTATATGACCACAATACGCCGGGTAGCTCCTCGGGCCAATTACCTTTAGATTCCTCCAACCTTGCCTTGAAAGTATATTTCAGTATTTTGTTCACCGCTTCGACCTGCCCGTTGGATTCCTCCGGTTATCAAATTGTTTCCCATTATCTGTGACGATCGAGTATGGTATCCCAAACCTACAGATAATGGATTTCCATACGAAGTTAACAATCTTTTCTTCATCTATCTTTGCCAGGGGTTCTGCTTCGGCCCATTTTGTAAAATAATCCACAGCCACAATAGCATATCTTACGCCCCCTTTGCTAGTGGGGAGTGGTCAAATGAGGTCCATTCCCCATTTGGCAAATGGCCACGGACTGAATATGGAAATAAGCTGTTCAGGATGATACCTAACCTGTGGCGCAAATCTTTGACACCTTTCTTATTTTTTGACAAGGTCGGTCGTATCCTTTTTCAGGGACGACAGTAGTACCCTTGTCGTATTAACTTGTAAGCTAATGTTTGGCCCCCGACATGATTTCCACATATACCCTCGTGTACCTCCCGGAGTGCGTAGTCTGCGTCTGTTTCCGACATGCATCGAAGGAGCGGGACGGAGTACCCATGCTTGTACAGGACACCATCTACTAGTGTGAACCGAGCCGCCTGAGTTCGCAGTGTTCTAGCCTCTGTCTTGTCTTCTGGCAGGATTCCTTTCTTTAAATATTGGATGATTGGAGTCATCCAGGTCAGCTCGGTCACTTCATTAGCATGTATTTTTCGTGCATTGAGTGACGGGGTGGATAGTTGAGTGATGGTGACATCCGCAATCGCGTCGGTCCCTGGACTGGAGGCCAACCGAGCTAAGGCATCCACCTGCATATTCTCAGTTCGGGGAATATGCAAGACTTCTGCCTTGAAGTGTGAAAGTTTTTTCTTGACCAAGTCCAAATATTGGGCAATTTTCTGTTCTTTTGCCTCGTACCCACCATTAATTTGATGGACCACCAACTATGAGTCACTGTGTACCAACAATCGTTTTAGACCCATCGACACTGCCATTCTAGTCCTGCCAAGAGTGCTTCGTACTCGGCTTCGTTGTTAGTTGCTGGGAATTGGAAACGCACAACCGAGCAGTAGCACTTGAGTTTTGGATCGATTATCGCGATCCCGCCCCCTGCTCGGCCTACGGTGGAAAGCCATCGACGAACAACTTCCACTCTTGATCTTCAACCACCTCTAGCTGGATGGAAGGTGTGAACTCAACTACGAAGTCCGCCAGCGCCTGTCCTTTGATTGTCGTGCGTGGCTCGTACAAAATGTTGAACTGGCTGAGCTCGACAACCCACTTAATCATCCGACCTAAAGTGTCTAGTCGGTGCAGAACTTGCTTCAGTGGGTAGTTGGTCAGTACCACGATCTTGTGCTCCAAAAAGTACGGACGGAGTTTTTGGGCTGAAATGACTAGTGAGTAGGCCAACTTCTCCATAGGCGGATATCGGAGCTCGGCGTCGTGCAACGCTTGGCTTGTGTAATAGATTGGATGTTGAATGGAGTTATCCAATCTAATCAGCACCGAGCTGACTGCGTACTCGGAGACTGCGAGGTACAGATACAAGTCTTCTCCCCGGGTCGGTTTTTGTAGTACAGGGATTGAGGCTAAGCGTTGTTTAAGTGACTCGAAAGTGGCCTATATCTGTTCGGTCCATTCAAAATTTTTATTTTTCTTTATGATTTCTAAGAAAGGTTTACATTTATCCATGGACCGTGAAACAAATCGGTTCAGGGCGGCTAGTCGGCCTGTCAAACTTTGCACTCTTTTGATGGAATTAGGGGTTCAAGATCGATTATGGCTTTTATTTTGTTTGGGTTGGTTTCTATTCCCCTTTGGCTAACCATATAACCCAAATATTTACCTGAACCGACCCCGAAGGTGCACTTTTTTAAATTTAACATCATCTTATACTCTCGCAAAATGGCAAACATTTTATTAAGATCATTAAGATGATCAGATATGTACAAGGACTTCACCAATATGTCATCCATATAAACCTCCATGGTGCGACCTATCAACTTCTCAAACATTTTATTAACTAACCTTTGGTTGGTCGCCCCGGCGTTCTTCAACCCAAAGGGCATCATCTTGTAGCAGTACACACCACGAGCGGAGAAAAATGATGTATTCTCCTCATCATCCGGATGCATCCAAATCTGATTATATCCTGAGTATGCATCCATAAAACTCATAAGCTCATGTCCGGTTGTGGCATCTACCATGTAATCGATGTTGGGCAAAGGATAGTTGTCCTTGGGGCACGCCTTATTGAGGTCGGTGAAATCCATACAAAGGCACCATAAACTGTTGCTCTTCTTTACTAACACGAGGTTGGCCACCCAACGAGGGTAAAGGGCCTCCCGGATGAACTGGTTGTTAAGCAATTTATTGACCTCGGCCTCCAGGGCAACCTGCCTGTCGGGGCCGAGCTTGCGTCTTTTCTGGATTACCGGTTGGAATGTAAGGTTTATGTTGAGATGATGACATGCGTGTTTGGGATCGATTCCTGGCATGTCAGAGTGCGTCCATGCGAAGACGTCAAGATTATTTTCGAGGAACTCGATCAATTCTGACCGCAATGGCCCTTGGAAGTCGTGGCCAATACGTAATTGGCGTCCCCCATGTTGTTTGTCGACATCGACCGTGTCAACCTGTTCGACTGGTTCCGCATGTTTCCTTTTCTTACTCTCCCAACTCTTTTTCCCCATCCTCCACCATTAGTTCCTTTCTAGGTCGTCTACCTGGATCACTTTCTGAAACAACCATCTCTTCCCGCTCGGGCTCAGCTTCCTCTCCTGGGTCGTCTTTCACCGTCTCACTAGTTTCCCCCCTTTCTACCACGTTGATCTCCGCTGGTCGGAGCTTAAGAGAGCATTCTCGCGATTCCCTTTGTGGATGGCTTCTTCATCCGGGGTTGGAAACTTCACACAAAAATAGTATATTGAAATTGCCGCATTCAAGTGGTAAAGTAGCGGCCTTCCAATAATCGCGTTATACTCGGAATCGACGTTGATAATTTTGAACGTGGTTGACAGTCCGCTTGTGCAATCCGTCCCCCATCTGGATGGGCATGTCAACCTCCCCGAGCGGGATAATCCTTCCTCCACCAAAACCTAAAATGATATCATTACATGGATGAATGTAGCTGTCGTCCACGTTTAACCTCCTGAAAGCTCGGACATACATAACCGACGAATAGCTTCCTGAGTCAATCAGAATCCTGTGGATCGGAATGCCCAGGATAGGTGCCGTGATGACCAGGGGGTCGGAATGAGGGTGGACCACCTGGTCGGCATCCATGTCCGAGAAGACGAAGCGGCCCGTCGGTTGGCCTTCTCTAATTTCTGCCACCCGAACCTGTCTTTTGGCGTGGGCAGCTTGTCTAACATCTGTCTTCCTTTTCCTGTTCGAGCGGCTATCCTCAGCCGCATAGGTGTTGATTCTATTTACACCGGACATCATCAGAATCTCCCTACCTTGATTCTCATTTGGCGGCAATGGTAGGTGAGTTGGATTCGTCAATCGCTCCGAATTTACACCCGGAGTGAGCGGTGGTGGCGGTAGCTCGTGGACGTACCTCTTCAGACCGCCCCTTTGAACGATGCGTATGATTTCTCTGATGAGGTCTCGACACTCATCTGTATCATGGCCTATCGATTTGTGATAGGCGCAGTATCTTCGAGCATCCAATTTTGCGGGCTCGACCCTCAAAGGCCGAGCCGGTGGCAATAAATTAAGACCCTGTATTTCGTTCCATATCGCTGAAGGAGTGTGGGTCGACGCACTCCTTAGCGCAACGACTTCGGCCCGCACATTTTGCCGTGCCTTATATCCAGTGGTCGGGTTCTTTGAGAAAGGCCTGAAACCCGACCCCGATCCTGAAATGGGCTCCTTCTTTCCATCTTTCTTCACGCCCACTGCCTTCTGCTCGGGGCGTTGGCTGGCCATGGCCTCTTCCGCGCAAATGTGGCGCTCCGCGCGGATAATAAATTCCTGATATGAGGTCTCCCATGATTCATGGATGGAATAATTGAACCATGTCTCGGGGGCGAGGCCGACCATGGCCGCGATCAAAATAGCGTCATCCGAGATTGGTTCCATTTCTCGGACCTGTTTATTGGACCGAGCTATGTAACTCTTTAAAGGCTCATATTTTCCCTGTTTAATATTTACAAGGGAATCTTTTGGTACAACTCGGACTTTAGAAGTAAGGAAGTGCGCCGTAAACGCGGGGGCCAGATCGCCCCAAGAGCGGATGGACCCTTGCGGCAGGGTCCTGAACCAACGATGGGCTCAGTCGCCCAACATTAACGGGAATGCCCTACAGAGAATGGCATTACTTGGGCTGTAAAGCTCCATCCACGCCAAGTATTTGTGGATGTGTGTGGTTGGGTCGGTCTCACCGTTGTATAGACCAACTTGCGGGATCTTTAACTTGGGTGGTAGAGACAATATGCTAGGAGCAAAAAGTGACACAATAGAAGGCCGACTTATTACCTAATGCGGCCTTTGGTACTGGGCTTCTTCAGGACCATCTTCCAACTCATTTAATCGGCGGGGAAGACGCAAAATTTCCGTCTCTCGTTCCTCCAGTGGGGTAGGACCCTGGGTTTGGTTGGCCCTTCCCGGCTCTCTCTCATCCGGAAACCGGAGCCTTGAGCTTATCGATCGGGTGGGGCGAAGGGGATCAAGCCCCAACTGTCCCGCAAACACGGAACGGGTGCGGCGATGGCGTGCGGGCTCGAGTGCGACTCTGCCACGCGACTTTGATCTTCCACGTCATCGCGCGGTCGTCTTCTATCACGGTGACCGCACTGGTCATTACCGGAACTAGCCTCCTGGTTTACATCTCGAGGAGGCGCGGGGACTTGAGGATTTACATTTACATTTACTGGGGGTTTGAGCGGGTGAGTATTTACAGGAGGTGGAGGCTGTACTTGCGAGCGTTTGGGAGATAAGTTGGTTCATTTGCTGGACAAAGGTGAGGTTTGCGATAAGTTGAGCAAAGGGGAACAAAGTCGTGCTCCCTGCTTCGGTCAGGGGCACGTTCTGGCCATTGGTTGTTTGGCTAGTTTGATTATTTAGAGGTGGATCCTCGGCCAGACGGGCGTTTCGAGATTGCTGACTCATTTTGTCTATTTCGAATGAATTAACAGTAGCTTTGCCTGTGTTCACGTAACTTGACTTAGCTTGGAATTCGGACTGGACCCGGTAGGGCCCTCCTTCTAGCGCCAATTTGTTGACGTGCGCTTTGGTCAACAAGCAAAAGTGTACAACAATGCAACACGTGGGAATGTAGATAAGTTCAAATTCAGGGCTAATTCTGCCTTTTTGTGTATAATACCGAGCCGAAAATTCCTGGTCGGTTTTCTTTTACTGCAGTGATTTTACAAGCGTTTTTCTCTAATATTTCTCTCTTGTCATTTTCCTCATAAATGAGGCCTTAATTATCCCCATCTCATTAGTGGGTTTTTAATAACCACTATTACACTTAATACTAATATATATATATATATATATATATAATAAGTGAGTCCTCTTTAAATAGTAACTAGAGTTTTTTTCCCGCCTAAACCACCCTCTCAAAAATAGTAAAACATGTTTTCCCCATTTAACGTTAAATTTGGTTATTATCGAATTAAATTCGGTAAATGTATTATTACAAATCGCAACCAAGCTGATATGATTTTCGATCAAATTATTTTTGGCAGGATATTAATCATTAATCTCATTTGTTGGAAAAAATAATTTATTAACGTAAATTTCATAATTATTTTTAAAAGTTTAATTATTTGATTGATTTTAACCTGATTTTCAATTTACGCAATAAAAAAGTTAACAATTTAATGTTGATATAGATTTATTACACAACTCGGGCTATCAAATATACAAAACTTCCAAAGATACATGATTCAAATCTTTACAAAGATAAATTTAAATTAGCTGCAAATTTTATTCTTTATTAACTTGAACAATATAAATCATCTTCCTAAAAAAGAATTTTATATTACCAAAACAGATGAATAAATAAGTACGAAGCTTTTGGACAAATAAAGGAAATTAGATATATCTAGAAAAATATCAGAAAATCAAATCTTGTAATAATTTTACAATACATAATTAATAATGAAAATAATTAATTTTCTTAATTATTCTCATAGTCCTCCTATAAATAAGAGTTCTCATTGGTGTCATTTTTCATTCTCTTGACCGAATGCAATATACAACGGACGGAATGCATACAACCGGAAGAGTTTGGAAGCAGAAGAATTAAGAGTATATATCCATATCATACAATCATGAAAGTCTCCTCAGCACAATATATTTGGAAGGGAAGAAAAAAGCTTACTTAATACCCTTATAAGTAAAGAAAAAATAAGCAATATTTTGCTTTTGATGCTAACATCAACTACTCCACGCTGAAACTGAGAAAACGTGGTTGATCTTGCCAGCAGATCAAGAAGCATCCATTTTCCTCATTGACGATCTACAGATGCAATCAACACAGTAGGTTCCTAGCAATCAAAGAGTGCGGCATAAAACTTTTTGCTTTCATAATTATATGATCCAACAAATTCAATGCATTGTGTTTTGATTCTTGCTCGATCAGCACCATCAGTTCCAGTGAAAGACTCCAAAGAGCGTTTTAGAAACTCGCCATTTTAAGGGATGTGGGCCACGTGGCCAAAGAAATTGGCGATGATGATGCAGAATCCGATGGACGGTAAAAATGTTGCCGATATCCTTCTCGAATTAATATTAGAATACTGGAATAATGATTGATTAGAATCCATGTTATGTTTTCTAAATTATGCAATTATTGCAATATCTGTATATATTTCTTTTTTCTTCTTAAACAACAACAAATGGTGCACTCTATGAGAGGATTATATATATCTAAAACACATTTACATGTTTAATTTTGAATTTTTCGAAATTTAACATCAACTTCTTTTGGATTTATTTTTCTAATTGCTTTTTCGAATTTTGGATGAGGTCAAAATTTCGAACATATTTTATGCTACCAAAAATATAAACAATCTTCCTATTATTTTGGAAAGTTAGGATTGTGCAAATTTAATATTGGTAGGTTTTTGATTTCGTAAGATTCCTATGTGTAGCTATAGTATTTGCTGATTTTATATTTTCTTACCTTGAATAATAATATATTAATTTCTCAAACTTGAACTAAATTACCAAAAAGATGATAATATAATCCTTATAAAATTCAGAATAATAATAACATATAATTAATTTGTATCCAAAATCGTGATTAATTTGAATGATGATTGGAAAATAAAATCTACAAAATTAATATACCAATGAACACATAATCATTTAAGAAATAAAAACATTGCAATTATCAATTAATTTCATGATATGCATAATTATATTATTAACATATACAAATAGTTCAAAAATATAATATATAAATCTTGATAAAAAGTTAAATTTAATTTAAGTGCTGATTTTGTGATTTTTTATGTTGAACAATAATAAATAGTCTTATAAAAATAATACTGAATTACCATAAAAGAAAGATTATGAAATCTCCAATTAAAATACAAAATTTATAGGCAAACAACACAAAATATTCAATAAAAAATCCAAAAAAAAATAATAATAACAGAACTTGAAATCTGCAATAAAAGTTACAATACTATGCAAAAGAATGAGAATATATATTTTTCTTAATTATCCTCATTAGTTCACCTATAAGGCTATAAGTATGAGTTATCATTGTCATCCATTTTTATTGCTTTTCATTATTTGTAATTCGAATCTCCTCTAGAGAGAATAAAATTGTGAGTCAATCTTGCTCTCCCATGACAGAACTAATGTAGACAACTTGGAAGGTATTTCTCATTATACAAATACTTGAAATATTTTTATTTTCATGTCAATACAAAATTAAATTTCATTATATCATACACCTTATTGTATGGAGATATAATATATGGAACAATAAGAAAGGTCCACATCAAACAATATAAAAGAATATTGATCGATTTATATTAACGGACACGTGTACATTTTTATATTCTTTAGCATTGTGATTCTTACATGTATCCAATCCACGTCTAACGACACAACACACCCGTGCATTGCACGGGCAAAATACTAGTAACTTTAAAGGGACACTTGTCCTTCTCTAAGCGCGCATGCTGGCCAAGTGTTTGCCACTTGTCGACTCATCTGTTTGTTATGCTGACAAGTGTCAGCTAACTCGTGCTAATGATGCACTTAACCTTCCTTAACTGGATGGTTATCCTTTGAATTTCCCGCCATAAATTTCCCGTCATGGTCGGGCTCGGAGGGTGCCGAGCCCAACCCGCGCCACGTCATCATTGGTGACATCATTGTTTGATATATGTTTTTATCTTAATTTTGATGATTTTGTTTTTACACCAAAACAATATTTTTAAAAGTTGTCCAAATACTACTAAATGATTTAAAATGGTTTTTATATTCTCCGGAGTATTTCTTCAAGTTTAGTTTTCGACAAAATTTGGACGACACTTCAAATGATTTTATGTCTATAAGTTTTTACTTCAAAACAAGGTTCCTAAATGTTGTCTAAATACTCCCGACTGGTTTAAAATGTTTTTACTATATTTTCGGAGTATTTCTTGAGTTTTATTTTCGACAAAAATTGGACAACATTTTTGTCTCATGGTCGACCGGTCGCCCTATAGGGAAACCCGTACCTGAAGATGTTTTTGGAACAAAAAATGAGACGGAAGTGAAAAATGGTCGTCGGTCGGCCGTCCGGCGCGGGCGTTGATCGTCCGGTCGGCCGACCAGACGAACGTTTCGTTTTGAAACAGAACAAACCTTCCTTGGTTTTTCATTAAGGGGGACCGATCAAGGCATAGGTCGACCGGTCAAAGACCCCCTTGACCGGTCGCCCTGTGTAAATTTCCAAAGTTATGTTTCAAACTTTTATTTCTGTGCGACCGGTCGCCCTGTGCTTTGACAGCAAAAATATGACCGTTTGACAGCAGACATATTTTCTTAAAATGTGGGATTGATTTCTAACAGCTATATTCTTGATTTTAATTGTATTTTTCTGTAGATTTTCAATCCCCAAGAGGAGCCTATGCTTGATCAATCATCTCCTATAAATAGAGGAAGTTTTGGAGCAACCAATACAACAATTGAGATACAACACAACAAGATACACTTCAAGCAAATATTTGTTCCTCATTGTTATTATTCTTATTGTAATTTTGCCTAGATTTTCACTTTCACATCCTTGAGGTCTAGGCTATTCTTGATTACACGTTGCACTCAAATTGTAATATTCATTATTGAGTTGTAATCTTGATTTTTTGGTTATCATTCAAACACAAGATATCCTTGTGAGTGTTCTTGTGGTAAGAGCACACTTGAATGATCTAGGTGATAGGTGCAAGAAGATTGTGGTGATCTTCTTATTGAGGTGTTGAAGAATTTGGTATTCTTCAAGGTTGAAGATTGTGGTAATCTTCACAAGGTGCCGTTGAAGGAAGATTGTGGTAATCTTCAAAGGGAGATTGTGGTAATCTCCAAAGGTGGTGTTGAAGAAGAGTGTGGTGCTCTTCAAGGTGTTGTAAGTTGAATTTGTATTAATTTTGGTAATTAATAAAATTCTTTTTCTTTTTGAAATCCATCCCGGATATACTGGGGTGGTAGTAGATTAGGCCCTAGGTGGGTTGAACTACTATAAATCGACGCGTGTTGTTTACATTCCGCACCTTTATTATTGTGTTTGAGCATTTTGTTCGAAAAAGAGGGCGAAATCGAAAAGATGAAGATAATCTATTCACCCCCCCTCTAGATTATCGTAGCCGCTTGGACTTACAAGTGGTATCAGAGCCAAACTCTTTGGCAAGCTCGTTTCACATTGCGAGTGAAGACGAACGATCGTCGGCTACGAACGAAGCTCAACTTTCCGGCACCTCTACCACCAAGCCACCACTATTTGATTCCAAAAATTTTATATTTTGGAAAGAAAGAATGGAATGTTATTTACAAGGTTGCGGGTTTGATATTTGGAACACCGTAATAAATGGAGAACCCATTCCGATGATAGATACACCACACACCTCCAAAAGCCTCAAAGAGCTAAATGATGAAGAGAAAAAAATCATCTCTTTAAACGGTAAGGCTCTAAATATCTTGTATTGTTCATTTACTAATTTGGAATATGAACATATTGTAGGAATTCGATCGGCACATAAAGTATGGCAAAAATTAGAAGCCATCTATGGAGTATTTGCAAATGAAAGGAGTCAAACAAAAGCATCTTCTTCTCAAAGGGATACAAGCTCAAATCTAAGGAAAAAGTTTCTTACAACTTCCAACTATGAAGAAGTTGAATATTGTTTTATGGGCATCGAAGAAGAAAACGAGGTATGTCTTAAACCCTCTACTTCTTATGATATTATTATTCAAAATGATTATAGTGATTTGCAAAATAATTTTGATGATCTTCAAAATGAATTCCAAAATTTACTTGTTAAGTACAAAAATTTGAAAAAGGAATTCAATATTTTGAAATATGAAAAGGATAGCTTATTTACTTCCTATGAATCACTATCATGTGCTCACACCACCACACTTGACAAGGTTAGAAACCTTGAGAAACAAAATAGTACTCTTATTGAGGATATTAATTGTATGAAAAATGATTTATATAAATCCAACTTGAGTACCGATGAAATTGTTTATTGTTGTGATAATTCGAAACTAGAACTTGATCATAAGTTTAACGTTGTCAATCATATGAAAAGGAATCAAGTCTCTAAGCATGTTGGTCATTATGCTCCTAGAATTATTACTTGCTTTTATTGCGGTAAAAAGGGTCATACGGTAAATACTTGTCGAGCTAGAAATAACTCTAATTATTGTTGGAGACCTAAAAGTCTCAAAGCTAATCCTAAACGACCCAAACACTTGAGGGTACCACAAAATAATGTTTTATTAGGTACCCGGTGAAATAATAATCGGAGAAAATTAATGCCACCAAGGAAATATCAAATGAACATCTCATTTGATCAAAGAAGGAGAAAACATTTTCAACAAAGTCAAAATCCAAGAAGATGATACAATCAAAAATGGGAAGAACACAATCCTTGGAAATGGCAAAGACATCATCAACAAGATGATTTTCAAAGAAGAAGAGACCATCAACAATGGGAAGGTAACAAACCTTGGAAATGGAGTAATCAAAGAAGTCATCATCAACAAAGTGACTTTTCAAGGGGAAGATATCATCAACAATGGGAAAGACACAACCCATGGAAACGGCGAAATTGGTAAACCGTATCTCCCCATTTATATATGCATTTTATTTTAATTCTATGCATGTTTTTAATTGTGTCTTAATTGTAAAATGAGTTTTCAAGTATTTTATTTTAAATTAAGGTCTTCAAAACTTATTTATATTTTCAAAATTTTTAAAAAAGAAGACCTTGCATGATATTTCTAAAAATCTTGTGCATTTAATTAGACTCATGTGATTTATTATCTCTTATGATTTTTTATAGCATAAGTATTTTTTTGATATCTCCTATTACTTGCCTACACTTGTGCTTTTTGTGCAAATTTTGTCTAAGAATTGTGTAGGATATATATATCTCATATTCATTGGCTATTTCGTCATCAAGGTTCTTAAACTATCGAGGTATGTTCACTCGTATTTATCTTAGATCTCGACATTATGTTTATGCACATATCTTTCAAGATATTTTGTTTCAACCCCCTAAGTGCCCCTAAATGTTTTTGCAACTTTCTCTTAAAAAGGCACTACTTATTAAGTCTCGATTTTGTTGAATATATGTTTTCCCGAAACCCGTATTTGTTGGACTTGGTCCAAAATTATTTTTTTGCAAAGTTTTAAAAACTTTTGGGGTGAAAAATCGATTTTTGAAAAATTCTGGAGTTTGGAAAATTGCACTATAACTGGTACCCAGAACAGGTACCGGTCGACCAGGGGGTCGACCAGTCGACCACACCGGTCGACAGCCCCGTCGACCGGTCGACAGGGTCATTTCAACGGACAGTGGGTTTTTTAAAAACAGGGGATTGCAATTCTATTTCATTTCCCTTTTCAAACCACGAACCCTAGCTCTCATCCTCTCCAAAATTATCTCATAATATCTCATTATCTCTCAAATTGTTCAATCCTTGAGCTTATATTATTCAATTCATATTGTTCTCATGGCACCCCGTCAATTCACCGGAAGAAATCCTCAAAAGAGGAGAAGGAAGCAAAGGGGAGAATCTTCCTCCAACCCCCAACAAGATGATATTCCACAAGGAGATTATCAAAATCGGCCTACGAAAGAGGAGATTGTCGAATTAAGAGCCGGGGTTTCAAAATCGAGCATTCATTGGGACTCTAGTAAGTTATCACTCATTTACGAGCCTCCCTCTAGAGCTAATAGATTTCGTTTTCTAAATAAACTTGCGGAGGAGCATTATGAGAATATTGGATTGAATGACAAAAAATTGCGTGCACTCGTATGGTTCGATTTCTAGCATTTCATGATGAATTTCCGGATATTAGGGCTTATTTTGAAATTCAAGGATGGGTTTCATTTTGGGATAATCCGTGTTTGCATTATGATGACGAGCTTATAAATTTTTTTTATGCAAATATGTGGATTGTTGATGCTACGGTAGATAATCCGTTGGAACTTCACACATTTGTTAATTGTAGGCATTTTTCATGGACATTGGCCGATATTTGCAATCATTTTAATGTGCCAAATGATGGAGTGGTTAATGTGGATTGCACACATTGGGATGATAATCTTTTCGGTGTTTCACTAGATGATGTGAAAACCTTTTTAGGAGTGTATCCCGAAGTGACATACTCGGCAATGCCGCCAAATTATCGGATTATATCTATTATTTGCTCCTATTGTGTTTGTGGAAAGGAAATAAAACTTCCGAGTAATCTCGAACTTTTTCTCACCTATAAGATTGTTCGAGGAGAAAGAGTAAATTATGGGGCAATTTTTGTGTATTGTTTGTCGGAATCTAGAAAGCTTACCAAGAAGAAATATACTTTGGGTAATTTGATTTGCCGACTTTTTTACTTATCGGGATACCCGGAAAATGAAATGAATACCGAAATTCGTGACAATGATTTTGATAAGGCCAACATCCTACAAATGGTAAGAATGCGACGACATTTACCATGGGTTCCTACCAAAGCCGCTAGGGGACGTGCCCGACATCAACAACAACCTCGGGATGATTTCTTTAATGATAATGAAGTTGAAAATATCGGTAGAGGTAATGTTGATGAACAAGAAGATGAGGAAGAAGTGAATGTGGGGAATGAAGAAGAGGAACAAGAAGAAGACAATGTGGGAAATGAACAAGAAATTAGGGAGGAAGAAAATGAGGAAGGAGATAAAGATGAGTTGGATGTTGAAGATTTAAGTCTCAAAGAAAGAATGGCCAAAGTGGAAAGAGAAACATTTAGAGATGTAGCCTCTCTTAGAAAAGAGCTCCGGGTTGTGAAGAAGGAAAATTCTAGTTTGAAAAAGTCAATCGGCAAATTGAAGAAATTCATCAAAGATCTTATTCCCGGAACTTGCTTCTTTTCGGACGAGGATTGATGTTTCCCCACCCCTTCACTTTTTAGCACTTTCTTTCATGTTGCTTTGTATTTTTATGAACTTTTGTAAAACTCTTTCGTACTAATGAGATTTGCTTGTTTTCTTGAAAGGGTTAAAATTGCAAGTTAATAATGACCTGTGGGCGATCTTGACATCAATGGAGTATTTGATGGTAAAAATACTCTAATTTAGCATTGTTTGATATTGGTATGAAGTACTTGATGGTAAAAGTGCTTCTTTCAAATTTTTGCTTAAATGCATTTGAGATGCTTTAATTTTGCTTAGATGGATACTTTGGGACATTTGTAATGTCTAATATGCATTGTTTGATGCTTGACATGTATCTCTTAATAGCTCTTTATTTTTGCTTGATGGCATTGGTAATGCCTTGATCTCTCTTTGGCTAAATTATCTCAATTGGGTTGAACCCTTGAAAATTTACTTTGTTTATGCCTATTATTTGTTGAATACATGTTGAAAATTGCTTTTGGTGATGGTATGAACAACTTGGCTTGATTTCATTTACAAGGGCTACATATATCTTTTTCATTTTTTTGACGCCCGCCAAGTGTTTGTTATAATGCTTCTATGAAAATCTCATCACATACATGAATCTCTTATGTTCAATGTCTTAAAATCTTTTTGAGATCATGTTTTTGGCTAACTAATGAGCTTTTGGATTTCTTATGATACATTTCTCTAATTTTCCTCGATTCTAAGCTTAATTATTTCATGGTTGATAAAACGAATTCTTTGGCGCACTTTGATAAACTTGAATGATGTTTTTATCTTCCTAACATTCTTTTGATGATTCCAAAGGGGAGAAACAGAAATTGACTCATTAGCTCAAAGAAGCTAATAAAAGCTTGTCATAAAAGCTATAAGCTATGGCTCATAAAAGCCATAAGTTGTGATTTATTTTTAGTCCAATTGTTGCTTGATGGACTTATATAATTGTTTAATGATGTTTTGTGACAGGTGGAGCTTATAAGCTCTTGAACAAATTGTAAAAGCTAAAGCTTTTAGCTTATGGATAATCGCTTTTACATTATTATTAATGTGCTTGTTGATAGGGGGAGCTTGTGTACTGAATATATTTACTCCCCTACTTGGTTGCTTTTATATTTTGGAAATTTTGGTTGCTTCCAAACGGTTAAATGTTTTTACCGCAAAATCATTTCTAAAATTATTCTCCTAGTTTGTGTAAAAATTGTTTTGGTTTGTAATCATCAAAAAGGGGGAGATTGTTTGATATATGTTTTTATCTTAATTTTGATGATTTTGTTTTTACACCAAAACAATATTTTTAAAGGTTGTGCAAATACTACTAAATGATTTAAAATGGTTTTTATATTCTCCGGAGTATTTCTTCAAGTTTAGTTTTCGACAAAATTTGGACAACACTTCAAATGATTTTATGTCTATAAGTTTTTACTTCAAAACAAGGTTCCTAAATGTTGTCTAAATACTCGATTGGTTTAAAATATTTTTACTATATTTTTGAGTATTTCTTGAGTTTTATTTTCGACAAAAATTGGACAACATTTTTGTCTCGTGGTCGCCGCCAAGTCATCTATAGGGCAACCGTGCATTCTTGAAGATGTTTTTGGAACAAAAAATGAGACGGAAGTGAAAAAAGGTCAAGTCGACGGCCGCTGGCGTCGGCCGGTCGGTCCGGTCGACCCCTGGTCGACCGGACATTGCACTTTAACGTTCGTTTTGAAACAGAACAAACCTTCCTTGGTTTTTCATTAAGGGGACCGTCAAGGCATAAGTCGACCGGTCAAAGACCCTCGACCGGCCGCCTGTGTAAATTTCCAAAGTTATGTTTCAAACTTTTATTTTCGTGCGACCGTCGCCTGCATTTTGCTTTGATAGCAAAAATATGGACGTTTTGAGAAACAGACATATTTCCTTAAAATGTGGGATTGATTTCTAATGACTATATTCTTGATTTTAATTGTATTTTTTCGTAGATTTTCAATCCCCACAAGAGGAGCCTATGTTTGATCAATCATCTCCTATAAATAGAGGAAGTTTTGGAGCAACCAATACAACAATTGAGATACATTCCGCACCTTTATTATTGTGTTTGAGCATTTGGTTCGAAAAAGAGGGCGAAATCGATCCCGGATATACTGGGGTGGTAGTAGATTAGGCCCTATGTGGGTTGAACTACTATAAATCGACGCGTGTTGTTTACATTCCGCACCTTTATTATTGTGTTTGAGCATTTGGTTAAAAAAAAAGAGGCTTATTATAAATCGAAAAGATGGAGATAATCTATTTACCCCCTCTAGATTATCGTAGCCGCTTGGACTTACTGAATATCGTCATCGTCGTGATTTTGCCATCGACGTCACACCTTGGTCCGTGTTGCCCTATGGGTCCCACATACACATGTGTTGAATGGCCATGTGGACTAATTTGCTTCCACCTCGGCTCGGGTGTCATCAAAATAATCCAAAACTTATGTAAGAAACTAGAAGCCATTCTATAGGTTAAAAAATCAAGATCTTATAGAATAATATATAGATCTCAATTTTTTTTGTGCTTTCCTTTAGATCCGAGTTGTTATGAAAAAAATATTCGCATAATCTCTATGCATAAGGCAATCAATCGGTAAAATATTCAGATCATATGTAATAAAATATAGATCTGAATTTGTTCAAAAAAAAAACAAAAAAGATCTGAATTTTCTTAGTTCCTTTCAACATATACCAGGCAAGTATAAATAAAACCTAAAGGATAGTCTTTGGCCACAGTTTTTTTCCCAGGTATAATTCTTTTTGGGCATTGTAGATACTTTTTTCTGTAACAAAAAATATTCAAAACAGTTACCCATTAAACCGAATTTTTTGCGAAAAATTGTGATTAAGAAATTGTGCTTTTCTTTTTCCAAATCCGAACTTGAATTTCGAAAAAACAATGTGATAAAATCGAACCATATTTGTCGGAAACAAGATCTTATTTTGTTTTTCTACAGTAAAACATGTATATAATGAAAACATTGAAACACCCTGAATGTTTATCTGAAAATTTTGGTTCTTTATGTTGTCCAACTTACAAATATAATTCTTTAATTATAAGGGTGGCAATTGTCAACTATTATCTTTTTAAAAATGACACATTTAGTCCAATTTGTACCCTAAAAGCTTACGTGAACTAATAGAGGGGTGATTGGACCCGAATTTTTGACTTTTATGGATGAATTGATAATAATAAACCTGCAATTTTTTTTTTTCCTTGCCACATGGATAAAACTTTGGAAATTTACAAATAAAATGTAACTAAAATAAGCTTTTTGGGTCCAATTATAATTTTCAAATTTAGTTTAGTACTTTCAAATTCTAATTTGTACTTTTAAATTATTTTAATTAATTAATGTTTAAATTTTTAAATAAATATTAGATTTAATACATAAAGTTTATATATTTACTCAAAATGTTTTTTTGATATATTTATTCAAATATTTTCATATTTTATTCGATAATTTTGCATATATTAAATATTATTTAAATCTCTTCACATTTTCAAACTTCATTTAGTTATTTTCGAATTTTAAATATATTTTATAATTATTTTTCATATTTTCCAGATTTATTGATGTACATTTATATTTTAATTTTTAATTGGTATTCTTAATAATTATTAAATTTATTTCATATACTTAGACTCATTTGTTAATTTGTAAATTCTTAAATTGGTTTTAAGAACTTAATCTTTAGATTTATTTGTAAATTTTAAAATAATATTTAGGCTTATTTAAGGTTTATTTTCAGATTTATTTGTAAATTTCCAATGTTTTATCAATGTGGCAAGGGCAAAAAAGGAATTGCAGGTTTATTATTACCAAAATTGATAAAATCGGACTAAAGGTGTCATTTTTAAAAAGATAATGGTTGTCAAACGCTACCCTTGATAATTAAAAGACTATATTTGTAAGTTGGCCAACATAAAAGACCAAAACTATAATTTTGCCGGCCATGTTCTTTTTCATTTTTAATTTAAATTTCGTCTTTTTTTTTTGGGTGGGGGGATAATATATGAAATAGAAATGGGCCAGAAACGTGCTTATATATAGATGTAGTGATTATGAATAATTTGGGCCAGTGTTCCTTTATCCATAAATAATTGAAATTGTTGTATAATTATTAGAGAAAATTACACAAAATACCGTGAATTTCAGAAAAAGATAAAAATACCAATTCATCACAAAAATACCCCACCTGCTCCATCCCATGACATAAATGCCCTACCCCCAATGATTGGTTGTTGGAATAATATAGAACATCCAAAAATGTTATCCGTTTTGGTAATACTTCGATCTTCTTTGTGGTAATACTCGAGAAAATGTCGAAAGCCGATTATCGGTGGAACTACGTTGGACAGATCAGGGCATCAATTTTTTCAAATCCTTGCTCGAAACGGGCGATCGGATGATTTCTTCGCAAAAATAATTTCATGAAATCCTAGAATTGCTTATTCAAACATTAAATGCCAATTTCCCTGTACAAATTTCCTTGTTCGGAAGCAAGCTCTTCTAAATGGATACATGATTCAATAGAATAAGAGCAAGAAGAAGAGGTAGAAATTAGATGCAGCAAACGAGCTAGGATAGAAAAATCTTTTGGTCCAGATTTTCTAACCTACATGCTGGAAAGTGAACTCAAAGTTTATATTTCTTTCTTTTTTGGAGAAGCTATAACTTCTTTCGAAGGACCATTATGGAAAGAAGCCATAAAAAGTGAAATTGATTCCATCTTGCAAAACCATACTTTTGGGAACTAGTGGATCTTCCCGAGGCGATAAACCACTAGGTTATAAATGGATTTTCAAGAAAAAATGAAGAAAGCGGATGGAACAATTGATAAGTACAAGGCTAGACTTGTAATTAAAGGTTACAGACAAAAAGAGGGCCTTGATTACTTTGATACATATTCTCCAGTTACGAGAATAACCTCCATTAGATTGGTACTTGCAATTGCTGCATTGCGAAATCTTGAAGTGCATCAAATGGATGTAAAAACTGCTTTTCTAAATGGAGATTTAGAAGAGGAAATTTACATGGAATAACCTGAAGGATTCTCTGCACCCGAGCAAGAGAACAAGGTTTGTAAACTGGTTAAGTCATTATATGGGCTTGAAACAGGCACCAAACAATGGCATGAAAAATTTGATAATGCCATGAAGGAGTGTGGATTTAAAATAAAGGAATGTGATAAATATGTTTATGTTAAAGACATGAGCTTTTCCTCATTTTCTTTTTGAAAATGGCTATGTCATTTTGTGTCTTTATGTAGACGACATGCTTATCATTGGAAGTAATGATAAAATAATTAAATCCACTAAAGATATATTGAACTCGAGGTTTGACATGAAAGATATGGGTTTAGCTGATGTGATCCTCAGAACAAAGATTTCTAGAACTTCAAATGGACTGACACTTGATCAGTCACATTATGTGGATAAGATTCTAGAAACATTTAGTAAGGATGACACGTCGTTAGCTAGAACTCCTATAGACACGAGTCAACATCTATCAAAGAATAGAGGTGAGGTTGTGTCTCAATTGAAATACTCACGAGTCATAGGAAGTCTGATGTACTTAATGAGTTGTACAAGACCAGACATTGCTTGTGCAGTGAGTAAATTGAGCAGATACACGAGTAATCCAACACTTGAACACTGGGAAGGTATAGTGAGAATAATTAGGTATTTAAGATACACTCGTGATTTTGGACTGCACTATACAAGATATCCTGCTGTTATTGAAGGATACATCGATGCTAATTGGATATCAAATATTTGTCGGAAACAATATTTTATTCGATATTAAAGACTTTAAGTCTACAAATTTGGATTTGTATTCACTTTAGGATTACAAATATTTTAATTCTTTAACCATATCGTGGAAATCTTCTAAGCAGATGGTTATAGCTAAATCCACAATGGAGTTTGAATTTATAGCTTTAGACAAGTGTGGAGAAGAAGCTGAATGGCTCCGTAACTTCTTAGAAGATATTCCAAAGTGGCCAAAACATGTGCCAGCAATTTGTATACATTGTGATAGTCAATCAATGATTGGCAGGGCACAGAGCAATATGTATAATGGTAAGTCTAGACACATTCGTCGTAGACACAATACCATTAGACAACTGCTCTCAACTGGTGTTATCTCTATTGACTATGTGAAGTTAAAGATAATATAGCGGATCCGTTAACCAAAGGGTTAAATTGAGAGTTAGTTGCAAAATGATCAAAAGGAATGGGACTTAAGCCTCTGGAAATATGAGTTGATACAATGGAAACCCAACCTAGTTGACTGGAGATTCCAAGATCTAGGTTCAAAGGGACAACCTAATTGTAAAAAGAGTCTAGGATCATTGTGGGGGATTTTCCCTTGTCCATTCCTTAACAGTGAAACCCGTGAAAAGAAGGATAAGCATTTGGCTTTTAATGATTCTTGTGCGTCGGTAAGCCGAGCTGGGTAGTGCGGGCTACTCTTAAAGAAAATCACCTATGTGAGAGAGAAGTGGGGCCGTTTCATTGTTGTTTCAAGAGAATTATGTGAGGCTCAATTCTTAGAACCTCTTGCAGAACTAGGCGTATGTTTAGGGCCATGAATGAACATAACAATGAGAACTGAAGTATGTTAGGAAGAATCCCGTGTGAGGTATATCATCTTTTACACAAAAGGAGAATGTGTAGATACAATTTTTATCTACTTTTAAGTTCAAAGACATCACGTCCCATCGATGTTGCTAGTAAAGTAAATATATTTTCACAAGGGAAGGTTCAAAGGGTAACACCTATCTATCCTATGTAGGGTTCAACTGTTGGACTTTACCACCAAACCTTTGTATCCTCGTAATTTCCTTCATGTGGGGGATTGTTGGAAAGTTGTGAAGGAAATTGCACTTTTGGGGTGTGATTTTCTTGGGACCTCGATTATCTAATGACAAAAGTAAAAGTCGATTCTTGTTCTACTCCGTGAGAACATTAAAATCGAATATTTGTTTGTCCAAAATGGTGTTTGGATGAAGGAGAAATTAAAGCTTAAAGTGGAGTATTGGAATTAATTTAAAAGAAGAAAACCATGTGGGTTAATCTTCTTTTAAAGGTGGGTTTGTCCCACATGGGAAAACAAATGCATTTTAGACTAGTATATATAATGCCACCTTTTAGTAAGGAGTAAGATTATATTGCATAGAGGCTCTCTCTACACGCGCGCCCATAGAGGGGGTGCAAATCATGGTCCGGTTCGAGCTCTGAACCACTGACTTGTGTGCGAGCGTGACCTGCGTACACGAATGTCGGACCGAAATCGAGCCACATAGTCTAGCCTATGTTTTGTTGATTTAATTTATTTTCCAATTTTTAAATTCTGTATATAACAGGTTTTAATTTCGAATTTAAATTTATTTGTAACAGCAAAATATTAATTCCTCAGGTGTTAAAACCTATAACATCAGATTTAAATTTCAATTTAAATCTGTAACAACAAATTTTATTGTTGTGTAACAGCTATGAAGCTTTAATGGTCAGGTCAATTTTTTCAGCTATATAAGTAGCTAGTTTTTCAGCAATCCAGACACACTCTCCATATCTGCAATTTCATATAATTATCTGCATATTGTTCTGTCTTCCTTTTGGCCTCCTGCATTTTGATGATAGAGTTCTGGCATAAATTTAGTTCGCTGAACAAAGCAAAAATGTAGTTCGATTTTTCGTCTTATCCTGGGAAACAGACGTCCAGAATAGGGGACAAATCTGTTTTAAGGATAGTGTGTCAAACACACGATTCGGGCCATTTGTTTTTTACGAGTATTTTGTAATTTGTGATTCCACCTTATTCTGTAATTTTTCAGTTCTCGATTTTATAAACTGTACTGCTAAATATTTTTGCAACACAATTCATGCAATTCCATTGAAAAAAAAAAAAACGTTCCCCAAGTGTTCAGTGTTGGACAAGTGCATTTTACACTGATTGTCATATAAGTTACAGAAAATGTGTAAATAAAAATGTGATAAATAATAAAAATGCTAATAAAATAGGAACTTACAAGGACTTTTTTTACGAGTCGAATCCTTTATCACCAAGTACCACATAAAATATAATACAAATTTGATGCATGGGACAACACCTACAAAGAGAAATTTATATATGAAAAATGATTTATCCTGATATACATTTTTTTTCTTGGTAAAAATGCATCATAAAATTATTTTTTAGCTACTCATTGAAGCATATTTTCTTTCACACATATTCTACGTTCCGAGTAGATGTTTGTAGTATTTTTTATTTCTCAAATCCGAATTTAGTGAGTGAGAAATTAATACACAAAGGTAGCCACATTATTTACTAGAAGGTGTTATTTGTTTTATAAACTATAACACAAGTGGATGATCACAAATGGGCCATACGTGCGCGCGCACCGGGCCCGGCCTGGGCCTAGGCCTTGGGCTGGGCTCGGGTCCCGGTCCACTAAAGTTTTGCCACTCAAAAATGGGCTTGGCCCAGATTCAAGTGACTGTTGGAGCCCAATGAATATGGACATTGTAGGTGTCCAGATTCGTGTGACTGTTGGAGTTATAACTCCTGCAGTGGTGATCACCTGAAGTTAGCCCACTACCTGACTGTTATGCAGTAGTGGGATGTAACACCTTAGCTGTTTACATATGATTAATGCCCACTACCCAATTTTTTCTCCTGCAGGTGGAATTGTTCGCTATATATTCATTTTTTGTGCATTGCAGTTTTCTACACAGCAAAATTCATACATAAAGCCATATTTCTGCATTCTGCACTCAAATTCTAGCAACCGACCTTCAACACTTTTTAGTTCGAAGCTGCTTCTGTGTTAGTGGTGCTACTACACAGAAGATGAAGCCATTTTATCTTTGGAGGCAATACATCAAACCGTGAGCACTAGTCAGGACGTAATTGTCTTGCGAGATAGAGATTGTATCTCGACTCGGCTTATTGTTCAGTTCCTGAAGTTCCTGTTTCAAGCAATATTATTTGTAATGGAATAATTTTATTTTCCAGTTTGTAATTGAGTCATTGTGAAGGCTTTCCCATTGTAACCACTACATTGTAATAACAATCGCAAGATAATTATTGATCTTCACGATGGCAAGCACAAGTAGAACCCCGATCATCCCTCCTGCTCAAGCTGAGAAACCCGAAAAATTCATGGGTTTCGACTTCAAAAGGTGGCAGCAAAAAATGTTGTTCTACTTGACTACCCTGAGTCTGGAAAAATATCTGACAGAGAACGCTCCTGTTGTTGCTGAAAATGAGACGAATGCTAAAAAATGCACTGCGTTTGATGCATGGGGCCAGGGTGATTTCCTGTGCCGGAACTATGTCCTAAACGGACTTAGTGATGTACTGTACAATGTGTACTGTGCAGTGAAATCCTCCAAAGAATTGTGGGAATCTTTGGAGAAGAAATACAAAACCGAGGATGCTGGAAAAAGAAATTTATTGTCGTTAAACTCTTGGTTGATTCTAAAACCATGATGGAACAAGTGCAGAAGTTCCAGGTGATCCTACAAAAAATCTCTGCCGAGGGAATAGCTTCGCCAGAGGCATTCCAAGTGGCCGCGTTGATTGAGAAATTGCCCCCAAGTTGGAGGGACTTCAAGAATTATCTCAAACATAAGCGAAATGAGATGGGACTAGAGGATCTGATTATCAAACTCAGAATTGAGGAAGACAATAGGAGGATTGGCTCTAAGTCCAGGCTTGTCCCTATGGAGTGAAACCCAACTTGATGGAGCACAGTTCATCAAGTAATTCAAAGAAAAGGCCTAACGATAAAGGCAAGAAACCGATATCTGGAAAGTTCCAGGGAGCTTGCTACAACTGTGGCAAATTGAACCATATGGCAAAGGACTGTCGTCAACAAAGAAAAAGAAAATCAAACTGCAGTCTAATGTCAATGTTGTTGAAGAAAGGGAGCTGACAGACGTTGACATGTCGGTGGTGGTGTTTGAAGCCAATTTGGTGGATAACCCGAAAGGATGGTTTGTGGATACCGGTGCCACTTGCCATGTCTGTTCTGATCAGGATGCATTCTCTTTTTACATCCCATCGACCAGAAGGAAGCTCCATATGGGGAATCACACCTCTTCTGATGTTGATGGCGTTGGAACGGTGGTGCTAAAGCTTACTTCGGGAAAGGAGTTGAAGCTGAAGGATGTGCTGCATGTCCCAGACATCCGCAAAAATCTTGTTTTGGGATCACTGCTGGTCAACCATGGGTTTAGACTAGTTTTTGAGTCTGAAAAGTTTGTACTTAGCAAATTTGAACAGTTCTTTGGTAGGGGTTATCATGACAAAGGACTATTCAAAATGAATGTAATGACTGTACGCCGTTTTGGCGAGAATATGAATAAGAATGAATCTTCTTCTGTTTATATTGTTGAGTGCTCTAATTTATGGCATATTAGATTAGGACATGTAAATCTGAATGCTATAAAAAGATTGGTAAATTTAGAATTAATTAATTTACCTGAATTAAACTCACAAAGAAAATGTGAAGTTTGTGTTGAAGCTAAAATGGCTAAATTATCATTTCATTCGGTTGAAAGGAGCACTTCACCTTTAGAGTTGATACACACTAATGTGTGTGATCTAAAATTTGTGCAAATTAAAGGTGGTAAAAAATATTTCATCACATTTATTGATGATTGCCAAAGTTTTGCTACTTATACTTGTTAAGAAGCAAAGATGAAGCATTAGAAGCTTTTAAGAATTATAAAAATAAAGTTGAAAATCAACTTGGTAGCCGAATTAAAATAATTTGGAGTGATAGAGGTGGCAAATATGTTGCACCATTTGAATAACTATGTACCCAATCGGGCATAATTCATCAAACAACAACACCATATTCACCACAGTCTAATGGTGTTGATGAATGCAAAAACCAAACTCTTAAAGAGATGATGAATGCCATGTTGATTAGTTCCGGATTGCCCCAGAATATTGTTTTAACAACCAACCACATATTGAATAAAATACCATTTAAAGGGAAAGATAAGACACCTTACGAGCTGTGGAAAAATCGTAAGCCTTCTTATAAATACCTTAAAGTGTGGGGGTGTTTGGCTAAGATAGTAATACCTGAACCAAAACAAGTTAAAATTGGACCAAAAACAGTTGATTGTGTCTTTGTGGGATATGCATACCAAAGTAGTGCATATAGGTTTATGATACATAAGTCAGAAAATCCAGAAATGACTGAAGGTACCATAATCGAATCAATGAATGATGTATTCTTTGAGGATTTCTACCCTTGTAGAGAAAAGTTAGAAGTGAGTACTAATAAAAGAACTCACGAAAGTGCAAGTGATTCAACACCAATTAGTGAAGAACCAAGAGACAGTAAGAGGTCTAAGATGGCTAAGTCTTTTGGGCCTGATTACATAACATTTATGTTAGATGGTGAGCGAAACTCGATTAAAGAGGCTCTAAGTAGTCCAGATGCTCTACTTTGGCAAGAAGCTATCAATAGTGAAATCGATTCCATTCTGCAGAACCATACATGGGAGTTGGTTGATCTCCCTGTTGGTCATAAACCTCCAGGATGTAAATTGATCCTAAAAAAGAAGTATAAAGCATATGGAACTATTGAAAAGTATAAAGCACGACCTGTAGCCAAAGGCTTTAAACAAAATGAAGGGTATGATTTCTTTGACACCTATTCTCCGGTAACGAGGATTTCGTCTATTTGGGTGCTCCTAGCGATTGCTGCTTTGCACAATCTAGCGATTCATCAGATGGATGTCAAGACGGCATTTCTGAATGGAGAGATAGATGCTGAAATCTACATGGAATAACCTGAAGGTTTTGTTGCACCCGGTCAAGAAAAGAAGGTGTGCAAGTTAATAAGATCTTTGTACGGACTGAAACAAGCTCCAAAACAATGGCATCTTAAGTTTGACAATACGATGTTGTCAAATGGATTTAAAATCAACGAGTGTGATAAATGCGTATATGTCAAAGGGATATCGAAAGCATTTGTCATAGTTTGTCTATACGTAGACAATTTGTTAATCATGGGCAGTAGTCATGATACTATCATGGAGACTAAAAGAATGTTAAAGAGAAACTTAGACATGAAGGATATGGGGACTGCTGATGTAATCCTTGGGATAAAAATCAGTAGAACTCCTGATGGAATTATCTTGCCACAATCCCACTATGTGGAGAAAGTGCTCAAGAAATTCAATATTTTTGACAGTTCACCGTCAAAGACGCCCATTGATTTAAGTGCAAATCTGGTTGCTAATAAAGCAGAACCAGTGTGCAGGTCCCAAGGGGTGAGTGTAAGGTTTAGAAGGGGGGGGTTGAATAAACCTTACCAACTTTTCGATTTAGTCCTTTTTAAATATCAAAGTTGATACTACATTTTGTGTCCTTGGTGGACAACCAATTTAGTTAATCAAGAGTTAGTCACTCAATGCACTGATTTCGAGCCGTTGATAGAATAACTCATTTGTTAAGATCGAATTAGCTCAACGTGGTTTGTTTTTTCAGGAAGACTTAACACCCTTAATTATGGTTAAGCGAGATTTAAAGCTTGATTTAGTATTTAGAAATTATCAAGTAGATAGCAAATTTATCAGCAAAGTTAAGCAAATAAGATGCAGGAATTTAAAGTGCTGAAATGTAAATGACATGATAAGTTTTTATAGAGGTTCGAAGATGGGGTAATTCTTCTACTCCTCTCTTCTCCAACTCCTGGAGGAATCCACTAGGTATTGATCAAGATACAAAGTGGTAACAGTCCCGATACAAGTCTTGATCACACACGGTGACTTGATCCTTTGGGACTCGGTCCGAGACGCCTTGATCACTCGGTGGCTTCTCGTGACGACTCGGCTTCTTCACAGGCATTTTGCCTTGCTACTACAACCCACTTGCTCAAGCTCTTTGGATTTGATCACGAAGCCCTCCAAAAGCTCAAGACTTGGTTCGACCTTGAACCTTCCTACAATCCTTCGTGGAATGTAGACCCCTTTATTCTTGATAATTTCCTCTTCAACCTGATTGAAGTTATCTTTCCTTCACGGTGAGTGTTGGATTGATGTTCTTCGTAATGTAGGATTGAGGATTGAGCGTTTAATAACTTGAGAATATTTCGGGTTACAAAATGTTTCTTTCTTGCATGTATTCAATTCTCGGATGGTCAAGGTAACCTTCGTATGTTTTTCTCGAGTTATTCCTCGGCCTTTTATAGTGATCTTTCAAAAATGCCCGTTGAAAGAGATAGCTTATTTTTGAAAGTCACTTGTGGTCGTTGGCTTGTCTTGTTGCGATCCTTGGAATTGCCATTTCCTCGTATGAATTGTTCTTGACTTTTCGAGTTCGACACGGTGTAGTGCTTCCCATTGGTTTATTCCTTTTGCACGCTTCGGGTCTCGAGCACTTCGAGAAAGGTAGCATGGAGATATTACTTGTTTAAGTAATTCTCTTGATTTCAGTGCAACGGATCTTTTTGATTATCTCGACTTGATTGCATTTCCTTGCTTTCCCCAGGTGACTTAGAGTCGACTTCCAATCATTGGATGACTCTTGTCACTTCAACTTGAGACTTGGCTTATCTTGAGTTGACTTGACCGATACTCCTCTCAGTGCATCTTAGTTGCTCCTTCATCGAGTTCCGTCTTCTCTTCTTTGCCATACTGTTTGTCTTGCAATGAGTCTTCCTTATATTCTCGAGTTGTCTTCTTGCATGTTTGGGCATAGCCGACTTAACTCAACTTGACTTGACCAGCCCTATTTATTACAATGCGTTTACAACAAAAATTGGGGTGCCAACTTCCTATTCTAAGTTTTACATGGCATTCATCAAAATCTAAACAATAAATTTCCCAACAATTTCCCCTTTTTGATGATGCCAAAACTTAAAACATTCAAAATGTAAATAGCAAAGATACATACTGAGATAGTGCATTCACATAGAATGTATGCGTAGAATCAATCTTTTATTGATCATAACATTCTTGTTCTCTTTTACACAATCTGTTTACAAGGTGTATCGAGCAAACATTTGTCTACACAAAAAGATAGAGAATTTACTGACTTTATTGCGAAGACTTACATAGTATGCATTTACATAGTAAAATACATGAAGGGGTGGACAAAGAACACTTCATCTCCTTCGCTCCCTTCTTTCATCTTCTTTATTCTTCATCTTCTCGGTCTTTCTCTTTTTCTCATCTTGCCGCTTCTTCTTCTTCTTTTCATAAGCCTTCCGGCAGCTTCATCTCTTCTTAATCTCTCTTGTCTTTCCTCCCATAGCTGAGTTTGTCTCTTATTTTCTTCTTCTATTCTTTTCGCATACTCAAGATTGCTTTTAGCCACTTGTAGATTGGCTACTTGGTCAAGACCACCATTGAGAGATCCCTCCTTTCTTGCCTCGGATCTATGTACTCAATGTTTTGGGCAGAGGCCTAGTCCGAAACCTCTTCCTCCACCATCGCTTCTTCCTCTTCCTCCGGGCGTGTATTGTCTTGGGGTCTTCTTCTTTCCGGTGAGTGACTAGCGGAGTGACCAGCAGAGTGACCTGGGTGATTCTCACGTCTGTCGCCTTTCTTCACATAGCGTGAGACCCTTTTTCCAATACAAGTCCCAAGCTTGAGCCATGGACATGTTTGCAAAGTATCCTTGAGATGCGAGCGTTTTAAATTCATCAAGCGATCTTGGCTCGATTCCGGCATCGAGATGGCATAAGTGTCTCTGTCTCTTTGGAATGCCTCCATGTTGTTTCAAAATATTCATAACTCGGGCATCCATCCTTCCTTCCACTTCCTCCATCCCCGCTTCAATTGTCTTTCTCTTTTCAACCATAGATATAGCAGAGTGTTGGAGTGCGCAGAGTCATTTGGGAGTTTTCTTTGATAATATCACCGTGATAAGACCTTGTTGGGGGTTTGTGCAATCATTAAGGTCACATCTCTCGATTCTTCCCCTCAGCGAGACTTTCCTTTCTTTTTCCTTGTAACTTCCTCCTGCATTTGTCTTTCCTTCACACCGTTTGCTCCCTCTTTTCGACTTCGGATCTCTTTAGCGCTTTAAAGTATTCCTCTTCCCCTTTTTGGCATCATCAAAGGAGAGAGGAACCCCTGGAAATATCTTCGCAAGCCGAAGTCGAGCCTGGCGATAGTCGAGTTCGCTCGAGTATCTTTGCGGAGTATGCGGCACGAAATTCGGAGCGAGTAGCGTTGGACTCTTTGAAATTAGTTAATCTCGGCCATGAGAAGGATGAATTTTCTATCCATGTTTTCTTCCATACGCCGGAGATCGCTCTTATTTTGCTCACGCAATGACTTTATCTCGGCGAGTGTGAGCTTCATGCATGTGCTCAATGTGTTCTCTCAATTTCGTTTTTGCATCAAAGCATTCTCGGCTCTCCATACCAGCAGACTTGTTGAACAATGTTCAAATATCTAGCTTGTTCCACACGCATTGTTTGTTCTTTGTTTCCACCATTCCCCGATTCTCGAACTGTTATGCCTCTCAAGTCAAGATAAGGTTGGCATCTCTATTATCCGATCTCATGTCCATAGAGGCTCGGTGCCTCTCCATCCGTTCAATTTCAAAGCAAATAATGCTTTGAACACCTCCCGAACTTCAATTGTTTTTCTTCCATTGCGGTGACGTGACGCCACGCAAACATCAAAGTCATAGTCACCGAACGATGGTGTTGGATGGAAGAACAGGATTTGATCTGTGGAAGCACGCGAGATCGTTTCTCGACTCATCGGGAGGTCGGGTACCTCTAGAGAGAAAGGAAATGATTCTACAAAGGAATCATCACGGCCAACCGGGATTTGTTCAATGATGAGAGGTGCGTGAAGTTCCTTTTGGAGTCGAACTCGCTGCGGCTTGGGAGCCCGCGCAGCTGTGGACTCTGTTTGTGGGGTCTTTTGTGAAGTGGACCCACTTGCTTTGCCGCCTGTTTGTCTCAACATCTTCGTCGATCTCTCATTTGGTTTCTCTAATGGAGTGGATGGTCCTCGGCCTTATCGAAGCGTCATTGGACGATGATGAGATTTCCATTGGTGGCTCACCATTAAAATTGAAAGTTTGACGAGTAGTCTTGAGATCATACTTGCTTGTGCTTGGAACATCCTCAGCTGAGTCTTTTGGATCTGTCACGGGGGATGACTCAGCTTCTTCGTCGCCTTCTGATCCCGAGAAAGGTTACATCAGGATTATCCCGGGAATCATGAAGTGCGCTTATCTCCTTTTCGAGGATGGATCAATGATAGCAGGAGGGATGTTCTCTACTTCACTTTTACCCCGGGAAGTCTCAACTTCCCGTTGGCCTTCATTACCTCCTGCAGTCTCAAGCTGACCTCCCGGCGAGGTCTTTGTGGTGGACCTCCCTTTCGCCCAGTGTTAACTCGGTTGCCGTAAGGGATGTATTTTGTGTTTGTACTTTCTCCACTTCGCCTCCTAAATACGTTGTGGAGTCATCTGCCTGACATCCTCCGACCTTTTTGCGGTGGAGGAGTTTCCTCTCGGTGGCGCACCACCGAGTGACTTGGAATGGGGTCACTCGTCTCCAAACTCCCATTTGTTTTCCGAGTGTTCAGTAGTTGGGGGGCGGTGGTAAGACACCTTCATTAGGGGTTGGCTCGACCGGGGTCCCCACTAACCCAATTTCATTGCCAGTTCCTTAAATCCTTCTTCCGAGTGAGTGGGGAAGTGGTGGCAAAGAACAACGGTGGCGATTTTTCGCACTACTCCCATTGGATCGATTTCGTTTGTGTTTTGGAGGACTCTCCTGGTCCCTCCATCATGCTCTTCTCATGAAGAATTCGGATTCATGCATTGCTTGCTGCATTTGCAACTCTTCTGGCGGGCAAAGAAGCAGGTCCAGATCCTCATCATCATGCGATAAGACATCAAGGAGATGATGTGTGTGTTCGTGGTGCGGTGATAGGGCGACATCTTGGCCTTCTCACGTGCCTCGCCTTCCTCTACCTATCTCTCCTTCTCCTTATCCTTGAAGATCGCAAGATATCTTTGCGATTTTCTTCATCCGATCTTTGAGATCACAGAGGTCACCCAAGAAAGTTCAGCAGATTCCTCTTCCTCTTCTATAAATTCAGGCCATTGAACTGTTCCCTTGATCGACTCAATTTCCACTTCCTCCACTCTCGCAGACGATTTTGGATGTCCGGGTAAGGTGGGGATAGGATCATCACATCACTATCATCTCTATCGCTTCTTCTTGTGTCTCAATTGTTGCGAACTACAACTTTGTCTTGATTTGCCTCTGATCGCCTTCAACAGACTTATTTTGTTTCATCTATAATATCCGGAGACTCTACTTCTCCAGCCAGTCTCCGATATCTGCTCGGTGAGTGGTCGACTCGGCCGGTTTCTCAAGCTCGGAGTGCTTGATGATTCTTCTTCGTCTCTTAGTTCGTATTAGAGGGACCTCGGTTTAGAGAGAGTTTCTTCCGAGTCTTGGGCGGCGGGGGCGTCTTTGGTGTTTTTCTCCGAGGGAGCGGCCGTCTTGGCTTTCGTCGATCTCCTCTTTTTGACGATCGGAGAAGGTAGTTGAGAGTCCTTCTCGACCGGCTACTTCTTTCTTTGGGCGGGAGACACACTGAGGGCGGTGACTTAGCTGCAGGGCGGGAGCGAGTTTGTTTTTTTTCTTTCTTTGGAGCAGCAGATCTTCTTCTTAGCATTGCAGGGGCAAGTAGTGATTCTCTTAGCGGTGTAGGGCGACTTTCTTCTTTGGTGGAGAGGAAACAACAGATGTATCTTGGTGGTGATTCCCCTCACTCGTGTCGGCTCTCTTGGCGTAGGCTCTCTTCGTGCGCCAGAGAGGTTTGATCGAACATCCTCTTGTTTACATGGAACGCCTTTCCATGTCTAAGAGGGACTCCTTTCACCTCCATCACCGGCCAATCACTAGGACATATCCTAGGGATCCTCCAAATGCACCATCTTCCTTGAAGGATTTGTTCCCTACATTCTCGCAGATCTTGTGAGACAAACTCAACCCAATTTATTTTCCTTTCTTCAATGATCGCGGCCATTACGATCAACTTTGCTTTGTGATTGGTCAAAGCCGCCAAATTTGATGTCTATGCATTTGGCAACTATGTCCAACAGATTTGTGGTAGTCCTCCTTCAAGAAGCTGACCTCTTGTTTGTTTGTGTAAACTATTTTATCAAAGATATTCGGGCTTGGCTACTTCCTTCCAAGCAAAGCAACCAGGTTTACATCGGCCGTTGATTTCGATGCTCCTTCCGTCGGTAGTGGCGATGTTCAACCAAATCCTTGGCGAGAGATGGTGAATTTCTTTCCATGAAAAGAGGATCTTATCCCTTCATCGTGAATCTCGGCGTTCACGAGAAGCGTGCGATCTCTTCCACATAGGTCATCGAGAACTCCATCGTCAGAAATGGTTTTTCGGACGCGTTCGAGCTTTTCAAGCGATTTTCTTTATGAGGGCGTCATCATACCCCTGTTTCACCATGCCTCGAAATCCACGGTCGACCCTGTGTGGATTTGCTTTCCTAGCTTGACAAAATCATAGGTTGATGCCATTTTTAGGATTTCACCGAAAAGAAACTTAGAAATTGATTTGAATCGATAGGGTTTTGAGAGAGTTTTGCCTTTGCTTCGAGATAGAAATGAACCGTTTTGGTAATATGTGAGAGAAAACAGGACGAAGATGGGTTAAGTATGGTTTTTCGAAAGGGCGTGCGGGTGGTTTTTGAAATGTGATCGAAATCAACGGCTTAGATTTTGCACGCCGATTAGCATTTAATGTCTCGAATTTAATGCGGCAAAGCATTTATATCCAATCATAAGCTTGGTATGCAGCTTTTTGTACAGTACACATCATCATTATGTCGACGTCATTCTTAAAAACATTCCCGCTTAGTAAAAACGACTACGTTTTTGTCACTTTGCTAATAAATGACTCAACTTATCCCTTAGTGATTTAACTCTTCGGTCATAGTTCTCTCGGTGTGACTCATTTGTCACTAACCTAATTCGTATATATTGTCTCTCCGACATGGTGATTCATTTAGCCGATTTTGAGAATTTGATCCTTTTTCTCTTTTTGTGTTCCATTTCTTTTCTTTGAGTCTTCGAGTGTCGGCTCCACTCGATTAACCCTAACTCATGATTGAGTTCTTCAAATCTTGACTCACATAATGGTTTTATGAATATGTCGCCTAAACTGTTTTATCGGTTGAGATATATTCCAATATGATGTCCTTCTTTTCAACATGATCTCTTATGAAGTGATATCGACATCGATATGCTTTGTTCTTGAGTGCAACACATGATTCGAGTGATTGCAATTGCACTTGTGTTATCACACATGATTGGAATTTCCTTTTCTTCAACTTCATAGTCTCTCGATTCTTTGCCTCATCCATAGGATTTGGGCACGCAGCCATTGCCGCAGCCTATGTATTCTCGCTTGATTGTAGAGGTGGCTATTGAATTTTGCTTCTTGCTAAACCAGGAAATCATCTGTTTCCAAGCATTTGACATGTGCACGAGGTGCTTTTTCTGTCAACTCGCATCCAAAGATAGTCGTAGTCCGAATAGCCAATTAGCTTGAATCCACCTTCCTTTGGATACCATAAGCCAACTTCTTGGCTTTCTTTCAAGTATCTCAAGATTCTCTTAGCCATTTGTCATATGACTCTCTTTTGGAGCAGATTGAAATCTTGCACATACACCTACAAAAAAGGTGATGTCGGCCCGCTTCTTTGTGAGATGGAGCAATGATCCAATAAGTGCTCTATATCTTGTTTGATCTGTGCTTGCCATCGCATCCATGTCCATTTTTGATCGATGTATTGATTGGTATTTTCACAGAAAACTTCTCCTCCATACCAAATTTCTTCATTAAATCTCTCGGTGTATTTTGTTTGACTTATTAAGGTTCCATCCTTCAGTTGTTTCACTTGGAGTCCAAGGAAGAATGTCGACTCTCCCATCATGCTCATTTCAAATTTACTTTGCATGAGGTTTGAAAATTTTTCACATAGCTCTTTGTTTGTGGATCCAAAAATGATGTCATCCACATATATTTGAACAAGCAAAGATACTCTTTTTGTCTTGAATTCGAAAAGTGTTCTATCTACTTTTCCTTTTGTGAATCCATTCTCGATTAGGAATAGTGACAAAGTATCATACCATGCTCTCGGGTGCCTGTTTCAATCCATACGAGCTTTCTTGAGTTTGTATACCTTATCTCCAAGAGTCTTCTCGCTCAAATCCTCGGAGGTTGTTCAACATACACTTCTTCTTCCAACAAACCATTTAGGAATGCACTTTTTACATCCATCGATATACAATGAAATTCTTGTGAGTCGCATAGGCAAGAAACATCCTTATTGCTTCCAATCTTGCTACAGGAGCAAATGTTTCATCAAAATCTATTCCTTCTTCTTGGCAATATCATTTGGCTACTAGTCTTGCTTTGTTTCTTACCACGGAACCCTCCTCGTTCATCTTGTTTCGAATACCCATTTAGTACCAATAACATTTTGATGGGTGGGTCTTTGAACTAATTCCCATACTTTATTTCTTTCAAACTCGATTTAGCTCTTCTTGCATAGCTTTAATCCAATGTGTGTCATCCAATGCTTGTAACACATCTTTAGGCTCTATTTGTGAGATAAAGCATGTGAACATAGCTTCTTGTTGAGTTCGGATCTTGTTTTGACACATTCTCTTATATCTCCAATGACAAGTTACGTGGATGGTCTTTCGGCCATCTTACATCAAAGTTGAAGTGAGTTAGTTGGATTGATCGTCTAGCAGTGCGTTGCTTTGATCACTCTCTCGTAATCACTTAGCTGCGCAAATTTTCCATTGTTTTTGAGATTCAGCTATCTCATCTTCTTCTCGAGTTTACAATTCGATTTCGGCCAAAGATAGGGATTTTTTTCGTATGTTTGGATGATTTAGCTTATCGGTGACTCTTCAATATCTTCTCCACTTACATTTGGCTCATCGAATACCACATGAATGGATTCCTCTACAACCATAGTCCTTTTGTTGAGTACTCTGTAGGCTTTGCTTTCATTTGAGTATCCCAAGAAGATACCTTCATCGGCCTTTAGCATCGAAAGCCTTTAGATTGTCTTTGCCATTGTTATGGATGAAGCATTTACATCCAAATATTCTAAAATATGCAACATTTGGTTTTTTCCCTGTCCAAATCTCATAGGGAGTCTTTGTCATTTGTTTGTTTATCATACATCTGTTTTGAGTGTAGCAAGTGTGTTGATTGCTTCACCCCAAAATCTTTTTGGTAACCCCGCTTGACTAACATGGTCCTTGCTTTGCTACTTTGAGAGTTCTATTCTTCTTTCTCGCAACTCCATTCTCATTTGTGGAGTCCTTGCTGCAGATAATTCATGACCAATGCCATTTTCAATACAATATCGAGTTATTATCCCATTGACAAACTCGGTTCTCTGTCCCGATCTTATTTTGATAATGGTTTGGCTCTTTTCATTTTGAATTTTCTTCATCATTTTGTGGCGGTTTAGTAGAGTTTCTTTCTTCTTACACATGAATATAGTCCATGTATATCTTGAGTAGTCATCTACTACCACCAAGGTGTATTTTTTCCACTTATGCTAGTTGGTTCCATGGGCCAAATCGATCCATATGTAGCAGATGTAATATTCTTGTTGAAGATGGGGCGGGTCTTTTCTTTGAATGATGATTTGATCTGTTTTCCCTTCGACATGCGTGACATATACTCTCCTTCTTGTATATCGAGTCCGGAAGTCCTTCCACAAGATTACTTATGGCAAAGCTTGTTAATCGTTTTGAAATTTAGGTGACTCAACTTTTTGTGCCACTGCCAACTTGATTCAAATTTGTGCTTTTTGCTAATAGACAGTCTTTGGGTGTAGCGGTTGACCAATCTACTACATACATATTCTTTTGTCCGCATCCTTGCAACACAACTTCATTTGATTCAAAGTATCCTTGATTTGGCATATACCCATGTTAAATCCAACATTATAGCCCTTGTCACGAGTTGATCGATGCTTAGCAAGTTGAAGTTGAGTCCTTCAACATATGCAACATCCGTGATTTCTAATCCGTTCATCTTGATGGATCCAATGCCTCTTATTTCACCTGGAGCTTCATTTCCTCCAAATATGACTTTTGCTCCTTTAACTTCCTTGAATTTTGACAGATTTTTCTTGTTTCATGTCATATGTCCGGGAATGACCACTATCCATGTACCAGGTTCCTTGGCACTTAGTTGTTCCTTGAACCCGCAATCAAGGAAATTAAGTTTTAGGTACCCATACTTGTGCGGGTCTGAGGGGTTAGAATTGTAAGATGATCCAACCAACTTATAGCCAAATGATTTTACTCTAAGGGGTTGCCATCTATCGGTGCCATAATCATAATTAATCTTGGCAAATTGCTTGGGGATTCTAGGTTCATACAAAGTTTGTCTCTTTTTGTCCGTATGCATGTGTATGTGTTTTAGCAATCGCCTTCTTTGGGTAATTGTGGTGTCTCCGAGTGTAGTGCCTAGGTGCATATGTGTCTTTGATGAAAGCTCATATATTTTTGGAATGGCCTTTTTGAGTTCTAGGCCTTTGCCATTTGGGCTTATATTCCATAAGTCATGATGATAGTTCACATCGTTCCAATCGGCTTGGCTTGGATATTTTCTACCATTCCCATCATATGTATTTCTTTTATAGATTTTCTAGGGTTTTGGTAGCTCTGTTTCTTCTTTACTGAGTATTTTTCATTTGAGAGTTTTGAGGAACTCGATGAATCTCTTCTCATTTGTCCTTTCAAGCGCACTCAATCGGTTATTTTCCTTTTCCTTTATAACCAAGGCCAGTTTGCTTGTAATTGTGCTTTGGAGTGAATGTGTGTGCACCATTTGGAGTTTTGGATTTTTAGACTCTTCATTGCTTGAAGATCCTTTTTCCAAAATTACTTTTGGAGTTTGACATAGCACAGAGGATTAAATCCTAAGCCTGTCTTGTCTCCACATTCTCTTTGACTCATAATAAGATCATCCAATGATTTAGATGACTTAGTGAATGAGGCAAACACATTTTTGAGGTCATTCTCCTATTTTCTATGATGACTATTTCTCGCTATTAACTTGGCATTTTCAGCCTTTAAACTTTTATTCTCATCGCCTATTTGACTTAGAGTACTCGGCTCCTTAGTCATTTGTGAGTTTAACTCTTGAGTAGGCGTTTTCCTCATTTAGTAGTGTGTGTGAGGATTTAATGTGTTCAAAATCTTTCATCATTTTGCCTAATGAATCATAAAGATCAGTGGGTGATGAAGTGTGTGTGTGTCACGATCACTATCACTAGAATCCGAGTTTGATGAGTTAGAGTGTACCTCATCTTCTTGGTTAGGTTGATCTTGTTCCTTGGCCATCAAACGGATCGGGGCTTGTTCTTGAGTCACTTGAGTAGTCACCACTCACTCTCGACTCGGCCTATGTCTTTTGACTCAACATTCTCTCTGACCCAACATTGCTTTCTCTTTTCTTGTCTTTTTCTCAAGACCTTTCTTTTTCTTCTTCATTCTTGTATTTGTTGACTACAGGATATGGGCGATCAATGGCATAGTGACCTGGTTGCCTACTGAGTTCAAAGCATAGATATTCAACCTTTTGATCACTCTTTCCATTCTTGGATTGTCGCCCCTTTGATATTGACTTTTTGATGATCTGTTCTCTTGGTTGGCCTATCTTCCTTGACTTGGAGGAGCCGAGTGTCTTCGGAAGATTCGCCCTTGCCTCTCTTGTAGTTCTTATTGAAGAACTTGTTGAACCTTTTAACCATCGGGCTATTTCTTCCGGATAATGACTTCTTTGACCAACTCTCTTTTTCCATCCTTAACAATTAGAGCAGTTGTTTTGGGTACAATTGTCTCTTCCTCGATCTTTTCTTCTCACTCAAATTCGTAGGCTTTGAGATCCGAGAATAGTTCATGGTTGGAGGTCTTCGATAGGTCCATGGAATGTCTCCGTGCCATGACCTTCATTTCCCATTCAGTGGGAGACTTTTTAGGATCTTCATACACATTTCTTTCGTGTATATTCCTTTCCAAGTGCGAGATAGCTCGTTGGTGATTTCGTGAATCGAGCATCCAGTTGATCCAGGTTTTCTCTGCGATCATTTTGAAATTCTCAAATTTTTGTATGACCACCGCGATAATTTATTTTCCTTGATTTGCTCCGAGCCTTCACAAATCAATGTTAGTTTGTCCCGCATTTCTTTAGCCGTTTTGCATGATTTGACTTTATTGAACATGGCTTTATCCAAGGTTTTGTAAAGGATGTCCTTGGCTACATTGTCCGGTTGTATCTTTTTCTGTCATCATTTGTCCATTCGGTTCTTGGTTTTTCAACCATAGTGGTCTAGGGCAACATCCTCTTCACCTTGCAACTCTTCTTACAAAGTTGTGTTCACTTTTAAGATTTGCAAAGAGCCCATCCTCTATCACTATCCACATCTCATCATGTAATGCCGATAGATGAGCTCGCATACGAATTTTCCAATCATCAAATTCTTCAATTGTGAACATAGGGATGCGTGTCAAATTTGCTTCCATGGTAATAAATTTTAATGATAAAAGGAGTTTTGAAAATTTAAGTACTAAAGAAGACTTTGAAAAGTTTGGAGATCTAGTTCAAGAACCGGTGCGGAAGGCTCAATGAACCAACCGCTCCGATACCACTTGCGGGACCCAAGGGGTGAGTGTAAGGTTTAGAAGGGGGTTGAATAAACCTTACCAACTTTTCGATTTAGTCCTTTTTAAATATCGAGTTGATACTACGGTTGTGTCCTTGGTGGATGACCAATTTAGTTAATCAAGAGTTAGTCACTCAACGGACTGATCGATTTGTTGATAGAATAACTCATTTTGTTAAGACCGAATTAGCTCAAGCGTGGTTTGTTTTTTGGAAGACTTAACACCCTTAATTATGGTTAAGCAGAGATTTAAAGCTTGATTTAGTACTTAGAAATTATCAAGTAGATAGCAAATTTATCGGCAAAGTTAAGCAAATAAGATGCGAGGAATTTAAAGTCTTTGAAATGTAAATGACACGATAAGTTTTTATAGAGGTTCAAGATGGGGTAATTCTTCTACTCCTCTCTTCTCCAACTCCGGAGGAATCCACTAGGTATTGATCGATATACAAAGTGGTAACAGTCCGGATACAAGTCTTGATCACACGGTGACTTGATCCTTTGGGACTCGATCACCGAGACGCCTTGATCACTCGGTGGCTTCAAATGCGACTCGGCTTCTTCACAGGGCGCTTTGCGCTTTGCTACTACAAATTTCCACTTGCTCAAGCTCTTTGGATTTGATCACGAAGCCCTCCAAAAGCTCAAGACTTGGTTCGACCTTGAACCTTCCTACAATCCTTCGTAGAATGTAGATCCCCTTTATTCTTGATAATTTCCTCTTCAACCGATTGAAGTTATCTTTCCTTCACGGTGAGTGTTGGATTGATGTTCTTCGTAATGTAGGCTTGAGGATTGAGCGTTTAATAACTTGAGAATATTTCGGGTTACAAAATGTTTCTTTCTTGCATGTATTCAATTCTCGGATGGTCAAGGTAACCTTCGTATGTTTTTCTCGAGTTATTCCTCGGCCTTTTATAGTGATCTTTCAAAAATCGCCAGTTGAAGAGATAGGCTTATTTTTGAAAGTCACTTGTGGTCGTTGGCTTGTCTTGTTGCGATCCTTGGAATTGCCATTTCCTCGTATGAATTGTTCTTGACTTTTCGAGTTCGACACGGTGTAGTGCTTCCCATTGGTTTATTCCTTTTGCACGCTTTCGGGATCGAGCACTTCGAGAAAGGTAGCATGGAGATATTACTTGTTTAAGTAATTCTCTTGATTTTCGTGCAACGGATCTTTTCGATTATCTCGACTTGATTGCATTTCCTTGCTTTCCCCAGTGACTTAGAGTCGACTTCCAATCATTGGATGACTCTTTTGTCACTTCAACTTGAGACTTGGCTTATCTTGAGTTGACTTGACGATACTCCTCTCACCGCATCTTAGTCGCTCCTTGATCGAGTTCCGTCTTCTCTTCTTTGCCATACTTTGTCTTTGCAATGAGTCTTCCTTATAGTCTCCGATTTGTCTTCTTGCATGTTTGGGCATAGCCGACTTAACTCGGCTTGACCAGCCCTATTTATTCCAATGCAGTTTACAACAAAAATTGGGGTGCCAACTTCCTATTCTAAGTTTTACATGGCATTCATCAAAATCTAAACAATAAATTTCCCAACACAGTGGCTCAGATGGAATACTCACGTATAATAGGCAGTCTGATATACATCAAAAATTGTACACGTCCAGACTTGGCCTACCCTGTAAATATGTTGAGTAGGTTCATGAGCAATCCAAGCCATGAGCATTGGAAAGCATTAACCAGGGTGTTAAAATACTTGAAGTATACTCTGGATTATGGGCTGTACTACTCGAGATATCCAGCTGTACTTGAAGGGTATAGTGATGCTAGTTGGATTTCGTATTCAAAATATTCTTATTCTACTAGTGGATATATATTCACAATTGGAGGTGGTGCGGTATCGTGGAAGTCCACGAAACAAACATGTATAGCTCGATCCACCATGGAATCTGAGTTTATATCTTTGGATAAATCTGGTGAAGAAGCAAAGTGGCTTTGAAACTTTTTGGAAGACATTCCATGTTGGAGAAAGCATGTACCTTCTGTGATGATTCATTGTGATAGTCAAGCGGCTATAGAAAGGGCACAAAGCAATATGTATAACGGTAAGTCTCGACATATTCACCGGAGACACAATACCGTTAGATAGTTGATCTCAAATGGTGTGATGTCAATTGACTACGTAAAGTCAAAAGACAATTTGGCAGATCCTTTGACAAAAGGTCTGAATCGAGATCAATTGAGTAAATTGCTAGAGGGAATGTGCTTAAAGTCCACAAAGTAAAATAACCATCATAGTGGTAACCCAACCATGATGACTGGAGATCCTAAAAACTTGGTTCAATGGGAAAACTAAACTATGAAGGTTATGTTGTAACACTTGGAGACAATGTTATAACCCATCCCTAGAGAGCAATACCAAGTGTTGGAACACCTGCAAAGTTGTGGTGAGGCTAAGTCATTTGACTTTTAATGATTCCTACACCTCGTTGAGATTGAGTATGGAAGGATACTCGGATAGGAGATCACCTATATAAGTGAGAAGTGCGGGCCGCTTCAAAGTAACATTTATGAATCCAAAGAGGTGTCTATGGCCGAAACGGACACAAAATGTGAGAACAGAAGGTGTTGAGAACTTATTGTGTTAATACTGTTGACTCGGTATACATCGTGGAGGAATAGTTCAAGGCATTACGTCAACTAAGCCGACAGTGTACCCGATGGTATTGACTACGGAAGGTTCAAAGCCATAAGCTAACTTTCCAAATGCAATATTGTCTCTTAAGGACTGGTTTGCGTGTCTGCATTCATGCATACATTAATTTCCACTCATGTGTGGGATTGTTGGAAATTTTGATTTTGATAAAGTGGGTGTCGACCCAATTTTGACCAAATTTTCGGTGGCTAAATATTTAATTCTGAAGGAATTAAATTATATATTATAAATCTATATTTCGAGTAGATGTTCGTAGTATTTTTTATTTCTCAAAATCGAATTTCGGTGAGTGAAAAATTAATACACGAAGATAACCACATAAATGGGCATTATGTAAAGATTATGTAAAGGGAGATGAAAGGCTTTTGCCTTATCCCACATGGAATACAAATTATTGTTTATCCTAATTTATTTACTAGAAGATGTTATTTATTGTATAAACTATAACACAAGTAGATGATCACAAGTGGGCCACACGTGCGCGCGCGCCCGCCCGGCCTCAGCCTGGGCCTAGGTCTGGGACTGGGCTTGGGACAGGGCCTGAGACTGGGCCTGGCCTTGGGCCTTTGGCCGGCCCGACCCTTTGGGCCTGGGTCCAGGTCTACTAAAGTTTTGCCACTCATAAATGGGCTTGGCCCAGATTCAAGTGATTGTTGGAGCCCAATGAATCTGGACATTGTAGGTGTTCAGATTCGTGTGACTGTTGGAGTTATAACTCCTGCAGTGGTGATCACCTGAAGTTAGCCCACTACCTGACTGTTATGCAGTAGTGGGATGTAACACCTTGGCTGTTATATATGATAAATGCCCACTACCCAGGTTTTTCTCCTGCAGGTGTAATTGTTCGCTCTATATTCATTTTTTGTGCATTGCAATTTTCTACATAGCAAAATTCATACACAAAACCATATTTCTGCATTCTGCACTCAAAGTCTAGCAACCAGTCTTCAACACTTTTTAGTTCGAGGGTGCTTCTGTGTTAGTGATGCTACTACACAGAAGACGCAGTTGTTTTATCTTTAGAGGTAATACGTCAAACCGTGAGCACTAGCTGGGACGTAATTGTCTTGCGGATAGAGATTGTATCTCGACTCGGCTTACTGTTCAGTTCCTGAAGTTCTTGTTTCAAGCAATTCTATTTGTAATAGAATAGTTTTATTCTCCAGTTTGTCATTGAGCCATTGTGAAGACTTTCCCGTTGTAACCACTACATTGTAATAACACAATCAAATGGCATCAACTTATCCTCCGCACACATTTTGATTATTTAGTATCTATATATGATAATATCTTTGTACACTTCTTACACTTACATAAATGGTACAAAATAAGATGCAATTGTCAATCAAATTCATGACTGGACAATTCTTGTAGTACAATTATAACAAACTATGGGGCCTCATGAGAAAATATCAAAATTTGGAAGCATGTATGTCGATTTGCAATTAGTTAAATAAAAGCAGTGATTGTAATCGTACACATATTGGATGGAATACATGTATATAATTATAACATCATTTTGTACAATTGTCATTCATCCAATTAAACGGAATAATGAGTGGAATAGGAATTTGGAACAAAAAATCTCAACCCAAAAAATCCACAGAGTGGCGTCAAGACATTGGAGTTCTAATATGATATTTGGAATTAGGTTTTACAATTAAGAAAGCTATATATATATATATATATATATCATTATATGACTTCATAAAAGGATTAAATTACAAAAAAAATAAAAATTTATTTACATCAGGGTATGTAATTTACTAATATGACATTTCATATATTTGTAAGCTGTAACATATAGTTGGATTTGTTTTAGCTAAAGAAGCAAGAATTGTTTGCTTTATGAAGTCAATGCATCGACTTTTGCAAACCATTTTTGCCGAATAAAAGAAAAAAATTAAGATAGCACTAGAATAACACCCGTATATTACACGGGATTTGTCCAATGATGAAATTTTAGTATCACAACGTGTCGATTTTTATTTTCTTTCTTGCTTGTTTGTTTGTATTTTATTTGATATATATAATGTAATAATAATTTAAAAGTTAACAAATTTAAAAGATAGTTTAGATAGAATCCTTGATTTTTGGATTTTTTTATTTCTTAAACTTGTCCAACATCGATTTTTCAAACTATTAAATTTGTAGATAAAATTGTCACATAAATAAATGTGAAGCCGCCATATGGAATTAAGAGGATGAAAAGTTGACAAATATTCAAAATTAATGAGGTGATGAAATGTGTCAACTTTATTTTTTCTTTTAGTATATAGGATAGATATGTTTCAGCTATTCCAGATTGGTACTTCTTCTTTCATTTCATGTCATATATAAACGTCAAACATAAAATGTTTTTAAGTAAATAGTTTTTAATTTTTATTGGATTTTTAAATAAATATTCAATTATTAGTTACATAGACTTAGTATGTACTTATTAATTAAAATAAAAATTTTAAAATATACTATCAAGCTGTAGAAAGTTTAACCATGATTTGGTGACTTTATATATATATATATATATCCTCCAAGGAAGAAAGTGTGCAATTGCTATGTTGACATGCCTAATTTTCCCACAATTATAAATCCTTTATCCAGAGATTTCCTATGTTCTATATAGCATAATTTGATTTTTTTTTTGAACATTATAGCATAATTTGATTTTAACTAAGCAGAAAACGTTTTAGCATTAGAACACACTTTTTTTTTTGGATGAAATGTGAATAATATATATCATCGCAAATGTACAAAATAATCTGGGCATACCCAGATGATTACAACACAATGGGACTAAATGCCCTAAAAGACTAGTACAACTTGATGGCTAATACATGTCATTTACACACAACAAACAAACCGAAAATGCAATAGAGCTAATGTCCCAAAGCAAGATGTTCATATTAAACCAAAACATGAGGAAACAAACCAAACATGATCTTGTATACCTGTGTTTTGATTTCACGAATGATGCCGTCGGAAGTTACTACCGTCCCTTCAAATAGTCGCCTATTACGAGCGGTGCATATATGATATACAGTGCATGCCACTGCACTTTTCTTGGCACGGGATTGCCACGAAGTCCCACGAGCTTCCTTCTTCATGTATTTCATTGCACTTTTAATTGTAGTCATGGCTCCAGTTATGCGAAGCCACTTCTTGATCTGTAGCCAAACTTGTTGGTCATGTTGCACTGAAAAAATAGATGATCCAATGTTTCCGGTGCAGTCCCACAAAAAGCACAATTTCGACCAATGTCCATATAGTGGAGGCGATCTTTGGTTTGTAACTTTCCCTTGATACCAAGCCAAAGGATAAATGAATGCTTGGGAGGAATATAATGTCTCCAAACATCAGTTGCCCAAATTTTTGGAGTGCCCCTCGATCTGAAATAATCATATGTTTTCGAGCAACTAGAATTTTCCCCTGCGAACCACCGATTAAGGGTGCCAATAGCAAGCTGGGTTGTCCCTTATTAACAATGATGTCCCGGATTTGAAAAATGCGTTTGAGGAGGGGAAAATCTCCTTTCGCTGGTGTCGAATTCCAAACGGAAGCCCCATTAAAATACACTTGGTCCACCCATATGATCCACAAAGAGTCCCTTTTATCATGAATGTTCCAAAGGACCTTTGCAAGGAGGGCAAGGTTCCAAGTTTTGACGTCCCTGAAGCCAAGTCCTCCCTCAGTCTTGGGGAGACAAATATCTTTCCAAGCAACCAGTGCCTTGCACTCGCCCCAAAGAAAAAGACGACAAATGTTCGTTATTCTATCAATCACAATGCTCGGGATTGGTAGAATTGATAACCAAAAGCACTCAACACCATGCACAACTGATCTTATCAACTCCGTTCGTCCGGCATATGTACTCTTGCATAAGTAAGAGTACAATTGGCCCAAGCATTAATATACCCAACAATTTTCTCAACAAGAGAAGCATAGTGAACCTCTTTCAATTTTCTACTGCAAGCGGTATTCCAAAGTATTTTAACGGCATAGATTCAATTGGCATGTTCACAAGCCTATGGATATCAACTAACTTCTGTCCATTGATACCAGCTGTGTAAAAGCTGGATTTCTTCATGTTCGCCCGTAATCCTGAACACCTGCTAAACTTATTCAAGCAATCCAACAACACACCGACGGAATTACTGTCTCCTTTAAAAAAAAGCATCAAGTCATCGGCAAAAGCCAAATGAGTGATATTCAATTTGGCACATTTGGGATGATAAGAAAAATGGTCCCTATTGGCAGCAAGATTAATTGAACGAGAAAAATATTCAAGGCAAAGAACAAAAAGGAAAGGTGATAAAGGGTCTCATTGCCTTAGTCCCTTCTTGCCCACAAATTTCCCATACAAACTTCCATTCAGTGCTATGGAATAAGATGGAGAAGTCACACACTCCATGATCCAATGGGTGAATTTTGAAGGAAAGCCCAAACCTTCAAGCACAGCCCGTAAGAAATCCCAGCTAATAGAGTCATAAGCCTTTCTCAGATCAATTTTGAGAAGGTATCTGGGAGAAATTCGTTTGCGATTATATTGCCGAAGGAGTTCTTGTGCGAAATGAATATTCTCAGTCATAAGTTTTCCCACCACAAAAGCTGCCTGAGCCGGATCCACAATATTTTCCAACAATGGTGCCATTCGTTTGGCCATGATTTTCGTGATCACCTTATAAAACACATTGCAATAGGAAATTGGCCTATAGTCCCCAACTGATTGAGCATGCTGAACCTTCAGTACTAAAGCAATGATAGTATGATTAATTTGCTTTAGTAAAGACCCATTAACAAAGAACTCTTCAATTGCTGCACAAAAATCCTCCTCTATAATTTGCCATGACTTCTTGAAGAAGCATGAATTAAATCCTTTCGGACCAGGGGATTTGTCTTCTCCAATGTCGAACAAAGCATCTCAGATTTCCTGCCTCGAAATGTCCCTCTCTAAATTGACTGCTTGTTCCAAAGAGATGGAAGGGCCGGCATTGATAATATCAGGATCAATTGGTTCACAGGAGTCCGTTGTACCAAGCAAACACTCATAAAATTTTGTAAACTCTTCGCAACTTCATCATAGAAGAGGTAGGAAGACCATCTTCCTTGCAAACAACAACAATCTGATTACGTTTCTTATTCCTTTTAACCAAGTCATGGAAGAACTTGGTGCCCCAATCACTTTGGTTTAAGTGCTTGCACTTAGCTTGTTGGTAATAAAAGCACCGTTCAGCTTCACTCAAACTCATGGATTGCTTCCTCATGGTAGCCACAAAATTATGCAAATCCACATTCGTTGGATCATCATGCAACTGAAGTTGGCCCCGTTCTAAATCCTCCATTGCCTTTGCTGCTCGGCTTGAAATATGTGAGAAATGCTTGCTGTTAAACTCCTTAAGAGGCCATTTCAAATTCTTAAGCTTCTTGCAAAGCATAAATTGTTTGGTGCATGTGACATAGAAATTCCAATTTATGGCTACTAGGTCATTGAAATCCATATAACTAGCCCACATATTGAAAAATCAAAATGGCCTATTGGTATTAACGACCACGTCCAACTATGAGACAATACATGGAGAATGGTCAGAAAGACAGCCCGAAGGCAAGAAATTTGCCATCCCATCAAGCCTTGGTCAAACCAATGTTTATTAACCATCGCCCGATCAAGTTTGCACCAGACCTCATTATTTGTCCAAGTAAAGTGACATCCCATAGATCTCTAGTCCGTGAGCCCCGTGAGAACGCAACACTCTTCAAAACCTTTAAGTTCTTTGTTGGTTACATCTTTGCCATTACACTTCTCATTAGCATTGAGAACATTATTGTAATCCCCGATTGCAATCCAAGGCAAGGAACAATTTTCACCAAATGATATAAGGCTGTCCCACAATGGTTTCCTACTACCAACAGTATGATATCCATAAATAAAACTTGCAAGGAGGGAAACAGAAGATACCTTGCAAGTAATAGCACAGTGAATAACTTGGGGATATATGTCCAGCTCCTCAAGTATGACAGTAGCGGGATTCCACAATACCAAAATCCTCCCAGCAGGATGCATGTGGAAGTTGCAAGTATGCTTCCAACCAGCAAACCAAGTTCTCATAATTTTCGGTAAAGTTGCCTCAACCAACTTTGTTTCCAACAGTCCAATTACATCTAGTTTATGGTGTCCCAAGAAGTTCATGACACCCTTTTGTTTCAGGGACTTGTTAAAGCCCCGATATTCCAACTATCAATCCTCATGTTGATTTAGGAAGGGTTGATTCCCTTCCCTTATCTTTCTTATTCTGGCTTTTAGCGGTTTCTTTGACTAGGTTATCTTGTGTGCCCTTATCAGTAGCATTGACGAAGCTGCTTAACCCTCTGTTTCTTCAATAATAGGAACTGGAGTAATCATTTTCCTTGGTCTGCGCCCTCTCACAGTGAATGGCTGGGATACACTGTCAATTTGAACTTGTTGCTTCTCCTTTAAAGGTTGCACTTGAGCCTCCTCAATAGTCTCAACGGGCTACTTATCCTTGATAGGCTGGGTTTGTTCTCCAAACGGTATCCTTTAAGATCAACGGGATAATTTTTACGTACATGTTCCAAATCATCAAATATGGTAGAGCCTTGAACTTTTGCCTTATTGGTTGGTTTTAAATACATTTTTTTTTTCTCATTTCAAGGCTTCCTAATCCTCAATTAACTATTGAAAAAAATGAAAATATTAATTTTATTATTAGATGGGATATATTTATATTGTAATTGTAATCAATATTGGCTTCTCATTTGTACATCAATATAATTAATCTTCAATTGAGATAGTATGAAAAAAATAAGTTATATTTTTAATTTGTTAGATTTTTTTCTTAATCGCACTTAATTAATTTAACTAAATAACACAATCGAATTTTGGCTTATGCAAAATATTAAAATCAAAAATGCCCCCGATTTGCAAATATATATATTTTTTACAAAATATATTTTTCTTTTAGGCGTTAGAATAATATTTTAGAAAAGTTTTATTAAAGTTGAAATCCTTTAAAAAATTAATAATATGAATCAAGTTTCTCCAAATCAATTGACATTTAATATTCCTTTAAGATCTTAACACCAACAAATAAAAGAAAAAGAAAGAAAAAGAACCTTAATTTATCATAAATAAACAAATGCTTACATTGAAAAGAAATAGTTTCAACACAAGTTTTGACTCTTAAAAAACAACTCGAAAACACATTACTTTTACAAAATTTAAATAAGCCCATATTTAAATTAAACATAACAATTAGCGTCTTACATCATAAACAAAAGAAAATGGGGATCTTGGAATTATTAAGAAATGGTGAGCCAGTGTCATCACATATACTTGGCCAATTTGTTAGTCATAGACGGTCAACTAACTAAAAATGTTAAAAAATGTTAAATTTGATGTTTTGAACACAGGTACTAAAAGCAAAAGTAGTAGGTAAAGTTGGGGTACACTTAAGAACTTTATCATAAATAAGCGTGAAATAGTTTAATTAATTACAAAATTTAAATAAGCCCATATTTAAATTAAACAGAGATGCATCATACGTGGCATTTTATGGTGGAGCCGGACAATACGTAACTTTGTAAATATGTATGAGCTCATAATGTGAAGTGATCATCACCACAACACATAAATATGTAACATGATGTACAAGACAACCGCAACATGGCATTCATGCAAAACATACTAATCATGATTAATTAAACAGTCAACTTGCATTGAATAGCAACATTACACGGTTAAGTGTAAAGTAACCCAACCTTAATGACGTGTAGAATGATAGTGCGTGATGCAGATCCTAATTGTTAGACTCGATCTCGTCTCCTACATAACAAATGGCATAATATATATTAGAAGCCCAAAATAGAAATATAATATTTTATCGTAACTTAAATATACTAGAAAAGATATCCCTAAAATTTGGGGGCATTTGGATGTGAATAAAAGAAGTTATGAGCGAAACGGACTATTAAAGGGTATTTAGAACTCGTTTATTGAATTTAGGTGATGGAAGAGTAATATTGGAATTTTAGATAACCTTGCATATAAAGAGGGTGTGATGAGATTGTGGTTCAAATTAGTTTAAAAATTTGGGGGTTAATCTGAAATTTCGTATAAGCTGAGTTGGGGTCAAATCATAATTATGAATTGGGATGGCAATGAGTGACACGACACGATAGCAAGACACGATTACAAACACGATTACAGAGACAAAAAACACGATAAGGCACGACACGATATGACACGACACGATAGCACGATATGAACACGAAATTGAAAATTAATTTAAATTTTCAATTATTATTATATTAAAGATCAAATAAAATAGATAACACGAAAACACGATAGTGTGACACGAACACGACACGATAACACGATTTGGCACCCCTAATTATGAAAGAGTTAATTTGGGTGGACTAAACTGAAACCATAGAGGGGTCAAATTGTAGTTTACGAAAATACAAACAAGTCCAAAATAACTTCAAATTCTGTTTAGCATCCCCCAAACTCCATTATTTCCACCCTTCATCCTTCACCACCACCCCAGCCCTTTCTCTATTGCCAACGCCGCACGTCACCGATGGCGTGGGAGGTGGTGTTAGAAACGCCATGGAATGGGCTTTCGAACGGTGTAAGATTTGTGAAAATCCAACTGTCGGATCTCCGTAGATCTTGAGTCAAAGAATTTGAAATTTGAACTTTTACCGCGATTTGCCAGCGATCGGAGCATCGTATCGAAAATCCGACAACGGATTTTGAACGAGGGCGACGAAATGGTTCGAATAAGGTATGATTTATTAATTTCCACCGACGGTGGCCGGCGGCCGGCGGCGGCCGGAGATCGGAGCTTGCGGGAAAGATGAGTGAGGGAGAGAGAGTTTACTTACTAAGGAAAGTTTCCGATTTTGGAAATGACCAAATGTGGAAACAACTATATATAGTAAATATTAAATATGCTTTTAAATTGGGTTTGGTGGTTTGGGCCAGAAATGAACTGAAAGAAGGCTTAATTGCATCATAATGGGACTTGAAATAATTCGGTTTTGAATAGAAAATAATAGGAAGCCCCGTAATTAAATTTATTATTTTCTACCCGAATTATATAATTTAAATAATAATCTTAATTAGCTAATAATCCCAATAAATTACTAATCTAATACCTTAAAATTATGAAAAATTTACTCTAAACTTCCGAGATTCAAAATTTAATGTCGGGTATTACATGCTCATAAATCACTTGTTGCTCACGTCACTTTCTCGAAGGCAGCCGAATTCGAAGTTCCCTCCTGAGCTCATTTGAGGCATCAACTTCAACTAAAATTCGAGGAAAGGAAATTCTTTCCTTTGTGACTGTCATAGAATCCGTATGCATTGGCTTTCCAATCTTAGTAGCAATCATACTAAGAGCAGTTGGATTCCAAAAGTCCACAGGCATGCCCGACAACTGTACCCAAATCGGCATAGTCTGAATTTCAATATGGTAAAACTCAAAATACTTGGACATCTTTTTTAGCAACAAATGCCTGCCAAACACAAAGTAAGGTCCCCCAAGCAAGACCTTATCACGAGATAACTCATCCTCGAATTTAAAGATGAGCCATTTGCTCCTATGAGTAATATATTGAAATGGCACTTGTCATTTCTTACACATCTCCAAGAGTGCAACTCTACCTGGGAAACGCCCAACAAAACAACCAACGAGACAGAAGCCTCATGATTCTTCAACATTATCAGCATGTTGCTATCAAAAATGATATCATCAAGGTCATCGGATTTGGGCTCGATGACTTTGAGTTGGTGACCAGCCTCAAGCTTTCGATTTCTAGCAAACAACGAAGCCCATGGAGCAGCAATGGTGGACTTTGTTGTTTGGTCAGTTTCCAAACCTGAGATTGGCTTGGACCTTTCAACAAACACTTGGTGTGCTTCAAAACTCACACCACCCTTAAGTTTTTAGGATTCTTCCTCAGATTCCCCATCACATTCATATTCAGATGAATCATCTTCAGTTTCCCCAAGTGAAGTCGCATCAGTTGGTGGATCGGCAACGTTTTTACCCTTAATAGCAACAGATTTATCAGATTTATCATAAAATTCTGCAGACTTACCAACTGTAGCAGCAGCAGCAACAACTTTTTCAAACCCAGATTGATTTAACTGGTTTTTCTCCTTGTTTGATTTCGTTCTTGGCTTACCCATCCTCAAAGGATGTAAGGTAAGCGGATCTACGAATAATCAAACCAAAAATTCGAACAACCAAAGCTAAAATCGAAAAACTCAGCAAAAGCTACAGTAATAAGGGTTTTTGCAGGTTTAGATCTGTAAAAATACTGAAAATAATTGGATCAAAGGTATTAGAGACCCCAGATCTATGCGCAGACACTACAAAAAAGCTATTATTTAGTGACATAAAATTTGCGGCGGTTTGTTAAAAACGCCCTTAAATAAGTATTAATCTTAGATTAGCGGCAATTATCCTCACTGCCGCTAATTAATTTAAGAACTTTAATTTACAAAATTATAGTGGCGGTTTTTGGCCGCGGTTCGCGAACCGCCACAATGGTTTTGCAAAAAAAAAAAAATTCACATATAAATTTTATGTCAAAATTAGCAAAACCGCCGGGAGTATTTCTAATCTAACCTAATATACTAAAAGTCAGATTTGAAAATATAACTTAAGAAATAAAATAGAAATTAGAACCCTTCTTTTACCCGTGCCCTCGTCTCTCTCCGCCGCATCTTTCCCGTTTGCCTTACCTTGATGTCGCCGCCGTCTGCTGTCACCGGCGATCCTTTTGATGCTTAATGCTCACCACTCCAGTCACTATCCGCCTCCAGTGACGACCTTCTTCCACTTTCGAGTTGTTTTGCACGATCACAAAGGTTTAAAATAGATTTGCTTATGAACGTTGGCTAGTTTATGTGCAGGTAATATAGATCCATCACTTTTCATTTGATTATTCTTTGATTGCAGCTTTGCATGACGTTTCTTAGCTTTCTAAGTAGGGAATAGTTTTTTTTTTTCTGAGTTTTATATTTTCCAATTTCTAGGATTTTTTTTTTTGTGTGGATAGGCATGGATCATGAACTTAGTTTCAGGTTTAGCTTTCTCAGTCTTGTAAATCGGTTTTATTCTAAGTTTTTAACTGTGGCCTTAGATATTATAATTCATCCTTAAAATTGGAGTGGTATAATATGATTGTGGTTTGTCAGAAACATTGACTGTGGATTTTGTAAAATCCTATAGTGGGGAGTGGTATTAAAAATACTCATGTCTAGCATAGAAAGGAGAAAAATAAATGTAATGTTTAGCCTGGAGTTTTAACTGCAAAAGTCTTGGGGATAATTAGCAGATTCAGATAATAAGTGTTTTATGTTTTCTTTTTATGTTTTTCTTTTTCTCTTTTGGTTAGGGTATGCCTTCCTATTGTAAGGATTCATGTACATTTTGGATGTTATTATGTGTTATCAGACTGTCATTTAATCCCCTGCAGAATCTTTATAAATGCAAAATCTTCTTTTATAAGTCTTGGAGAAACCTTTATGGGAAATGTCATGTTTGTGTGCCATCTTATTTGTTTTTATCTCTTTTGGTTAGGGGCTACACATGCATGTGAATTTGCACTCAATTCCAGGCCAGGATGAGCCTGGTTGACAATTTATAATTTGTAATTTATCATAATTTATCAGCAGTTGCTTCTCGCTACCTACAACCTGTTGTTGATTCATAATTTATCAGCAGTTGCTCCTCGTTGACCCTATATTTTCAATGCATTTGTATTCTTTTTTCCCCACTAGGATTTAGGATTTTATGAGGTATAACTAGATATACATCAACTATTATTTATCTTTTTAATGAGCAGTGGAATTCAAAATTTTGTTTCCATGTATATTAATAATTACAAGGTTCATTCTGGTTGACTCAAATTAAGTATGTTAATGCTCTTCTTTTCTTTGACAGATTTCTGTAATACCCTCCAGGAAGATGAAGAGGAACATATCACAGTGGTGGATATCCTATTTCCCATTGAATTAAAATCAGTAAGATTATACTTGTGATATAATTGTGTGTGTACATTACTTATGCCATCATTCATATGCTGACTAGAGCTTGGGTGTTGTGCATGCATTGCGATTTACACGCATTCTCTCGAATCATTTACCAAATTGAATTCTATTGCCTTGTCCAGATTGGATAATTAAAATTACAAAAACTATGTTTATGCATTAATTACAAATAAGGCATTTTTTGAAATTAATTATATCCCTTTAATTTCAAAAACTATTCAAGTAATTCATTTATTTATTCATTTATTTGTGGTAAAATGGGTAATTAAGGGGTTCATTAAGTACAATTGTGGATAATTGTTTTCGTTAAGAAAATACAGTTAACTTCTAGTCCATTCCTAATATTGTGGTACTTACTTTCATCAGATAAATGTTCAAAGTACTCAAGTGATTCCCATGGAGAAATCTTGGATTGAGTTGCCACGAAATACACATGAGTATTTAGAGGGGGTGGATAAATTTATTAATTTTGCACTTGAGCATCGATCTGTTGATGGAAGAATAATGTGCCCTTGTGTGAAATGCAAATTTAGACAATGGTTAGATAAATTTGAAGTGAAAGAGCATTTACTTTGCCATGGGTTTTTACCTGGGTATGTTCATTGGGTTTGGCATGGTGAAGGAGGGTCTGTACACACTTCTACTCCGTCTCCTAATATTGTACATGCTAATGTGCAAATTGAAAATCCTGAAGTACACATCATTCATGACGCTTTTGCACATATTTCACATGGCATAAATGAACCTTCCACATTAGACCAATCAGTATTTGAGGATGAAGTATTACCCGAAGAGGATAGTGAAGAAAGTAAGATATTTAATGACTTGCTCGAAGATGGAAATCAAGATTTGTATGAAGGGTGTAGTAAGTACTCGAAATTGTCATTTTTATTGAAGTTGTATCACATCAAGTGCTTGTGTGGTATAAGTAATAAAGCTATGTCCATGATTTTTGAATTGTTAAAAGATGCATTTGAGCAAGCAAGGCTTCCTGATTCATTCTATGAGGCCAAAAAAATAATAAACAAACTCATCCTTAGTTACAATAATATTCATGCATGTCCAAATGACTGCATGTTATATTGGAGAGATGATAAAAGTGCAGAAACATGCAAAGTATGCAACACTTCAAGATGGAAACAACAAAAAAAAAGGAGTGGTGGAGGTGTGCCAGTTAGCAACAAGTGTAAAAAAAGACCTGCTAAAGTGCTACGTTACTTTCCTCTTAAGCCTAGGTTGCAACGGTTGTTTATGTCTTCTAAAATAGCCGATCATATGAGATGGCATGGTGTGGCTAGTAACAAAGATGGGTTTATGCGACACCCTAGAGATTCTGAAGCATGGAAACAATTTAATAAAATGCATGCAAAATTTGCGGTTGATCCACGAAATGTTCGACTTGGGTTAGCTGCTGATGGATTCAATCCATTTGGACATCAAAGTTCTACACATAGCACTTGGCCGGTGATTTTGATTCCATATAACTTGTCTCCTTGGATGTGTATGAAACAAACTTCATTCATTTTGTCTATGATTATTCCTGGAAAAAAGATGCCGGAGAATGACATAGATATTTACTTGCAACCTCTTATTGAAGAGTTAAATGAGTTGTGGAGTGATGGAGTAGAAACATTTGATGCTTCACAAAACCAGTTTTTTAGACTACGTGCAGCTCTAATATGGACAATTAGTGATTTTCCTGGGCTAGGCAACTTATCTGGGTGGAATACACATACATGGCTAGCATGTCCCTCTTGCAACTTTGATTCTTTGCCACATCGCCTTTCTCATAGTAAAAAATGGTGTTTCATGGGTCATCGCCGCTTCTTGGAGTCCACTCATCAATACAGACATAATCGTTCTAAATTTGATGGTAATAAAGAATTGAGAAATCCCCCAAAGTTTATATCCGGCTCAGATGTTCTCAGTCAACTTGAAAATGTTAATGTTACATTTGGGAAAAAAACAGAATTGAATGAGAAAGGGAAAAGATCACGAGCAAGAAGAATTGAGGATGGTGACGTGCAACAATGGAAAAAGAAAAGTATTTTTTTCCAGCTCCCTTATTGGAAATTCAATTTGTTGCGCCACAATCTTGATGTCATGCATATTGAAAAGAATGTTTTTGACAATGTGTTGTTTACTTTACTGAATGACCCATTGAGATCAAAAGATAATTTAAATGCCCGTAAGGATTTACAGTTAATGGGTGTAAGAGGAGATCTGTGGCCCAATGAAAATGGAAAATATCGTCCAGCTTGTTTTACAATGACAAATGCACAGAAAGATGTATTCCTGGCGACATTGGAGAATGTTTTACTACCAGATGGTTACTCAAGTAATATTTCTAGATGTGTTGATTTGAAGAATCGCAAAATACATGGTTTAAAAAGTCATGATTGTCACATCATTATGGAACATCTACTGCCGATTGCCATACGTAATTTGTTACCAAATCAAGTTTGTCTTGTTTTGGTTGAGTTGTGTTCTTTCTTCAAACAATTATGTGCTAGAGTTTTGAATACTCAAGGGCTTGATAACCTTCAGCGTCGTCTTGTGTTGACATTATGTCAAATGGAAATGGTGTTCCCACCATCATTTTTCACAGTCATGGTGCATTTAATTGTTCACCTAGTTGATGAGGTTAAGTTAGGTGGTCCAGTCCCATACCGGTGGATGTATAGCATAGAGAGGTTAGTATGCTTGGGATATTTATCATCCTATTTATGATATTACTTATATGTGCATCCACTTATATATGTTGTTATTGTAGATATTTGGGACATTTAAAGTCTTATGTACGTAACCGAGCACAACTGGAGGGTTCCATAGCCGAAGGGTATATTGCAGAAGAATGCCTTACCTTTTGCTCAAGGTATTTAGAAGGGGTTGAAACAAGATTCAATCGACCTCGCCGTGTTGATGATGAACCCATTCGTACTGAGAGTATTCAAAGAAGTATTGTCTTCCAACAGATTGGTCGACCAGTAGGCAGTTGTTCAACTTTTCAACTGACTGATTTGGAGAAACAACAAGCACATCGATATGTGCTAATGAATTGTGGATGTATTGACAGATATGTTGAGTGAGTAATTCTTTTAATGATTATAAATTATATACAAATAAACATATACATTTATTGAGCAACACTTCATTTCAAATATGACAAATGCATGCTATCACAAATAGGGAATTTGAAAATATGACAAAGAGACGTCTAAGAAGTCGTTCAAGATCTTTGCGAGAGATTCAAAAATCGTTAATAGGGATTTTCTTTGGTTGGTTTGCAAAGAGAGTAAGTATTTAATCTCAAATCAAACTTAATATATAAATCTTTTACTTTACTAATATAATTCATTGCATCTCAGATTATGAATATTGACCGCCATGAAGATGTGTCGGATGACATTAAGTTTTTATCAAGAGGCCCACTTAATCATGCTAGAAGATTTTCCGCATATAACATTAATGGTTTAAAATTTCGAACAATAAACCGAGAGGAAGGGTTAAAGTCGCAAAACAGTGGAGTATCTTTGATTGCTGGAACTCCAAGTGTTGCAAGTAGTCGTGATGTTCATGGGGTGGTTGGGGATGTCGGGTATTATGGAAAATTGGTAGACATCATTGAACTCAATTATTACGGTAAATTTGTTGTTACACTATTCAAGTGTATATGGGCAGACACGACTACTTCAAGAGGGATAAGAAGAGACCATTTGAGTTTCACAGAGGTTAACTTCTCTAGAGGAATACATGTCGGAGATAGTATAGATGATGAACCTTATGTGTTAGCTGTACAAGCTCAGATGGTGTTCTATGTCACTAATGAGTTGGAAAAAGACTGGAGTGTTGCAATACCTTTCAAACCAAGAGACTTTTTCGATATGGGTGAAAATGAAGACAATAGCACATATGATATTGTTTCAATTTTAGAAGACAATCAAAACCTTATATTTTCAAATGACATTGAAAATTTGGTTTTAGCAAGAGAAGAATTGGATGATGGGATAACCGATGCAGTTGAGAGTGCAAATGAAAGACCAGATAATATTAACCGTATACATGAAAATGATTGAGGTGTACAAATTTGTTTCATGTACTCTGTGTTATAACTGTCATACATTTTTTTGATATTTTTTCTTTAAGAATCTACAATATAATTCTGATGTATTTAAAATACTTGAAGAGACAACATCTTTTGTTTTCACTGAAGGAATTTTATATTTCCCCTTTTTCAGATTTGAGTAACCTGACTTGATAGTTGTGTATCTCTTCTTCAAGTGCTCTCGTCAAGTGTAATTGTCAGCTACAACTTACCTCCAAACCTTGGATTGGCTGCATAACTATATTCTTCAGGTAATTGATATACTCGAAATTCAAAGACTTGGTAGATATGATAGCTTGTGAATTTTAAAAAACATTCAGTAATTAACTTCTCAGATTGATGCATTTTGTTTTCTTTCTTATTATAGATTTACTATATTACAATTAATGCAATGTAATAAAATTTGCAATAAAATATCATGCTTGGTAGATTTGTTCGCGGTGTGCAACACAACAAAAACTGTCACTACATCATCTACTTTTTAGCATTTTAATTTATTTTATTGATATATAGTTGAAAAATGTCATAATAACAATATAAATTTTCGAATAATGTAAACAATTATATGAAACGTTTATTTTATTGATTTTCACTTGCGAATAACTTCTCGAATAACTTCTCGTCGCTTACCTATTCTTTTTGTTTATCAGCTTGTAGAGTGCAACACAGTAATATAGTGAACGTTTTCGTAAAAGTTTTAACGAACACCAGAGTTTTTACTGATGTGGCACTAGAACAGGTGAGATAATATAGAGATTTGAGACGCGTATGGTGTTGGGATTATTGTGATTCTTTCAGACGCAGATTTTTCTTTATTGCTCAAAAATAAATATCTTGAAAGCTTCTTCCAGCAGAGCTTAAGCCTGTACTGCATTTAATTGTGGGAAATCTATCAAAATTTGAGAAACAAAAAGCTGGGTGTACAAGTTTATGTATATGCTGTGTACTTTTAGAAGCAGATTTGTTGTTTGCTGAAGGAGAAGCAGCTCTTGGTGTCTGTAGTTGCTGGAGTCAAGCTAAAAAATCTGCAGGTTCGTTTAGTAGAATTCTTTCCTCTTTAATGCCAATAAAAAATTCATTTTTGTTTCAGTTGGGAAAAAAGGGTTTTCTATGCTAAAGTTTTTCCAAATTCTAATTTCATTCTCAGTATTTCACCATATTGTCATTTTATTTGATGTGCAGAGATGCCGAGGTCAAGAAGAAATTTAAATAAGAGTCGTCTGGTGTCAGAACAATCTTACACGTCATCTGAGACTCGTACTGAAGAGCGAATATTGCTGAATGAAGCACTTGAAGAAACTGTACATAGTCGGGACCAATTGCGCCATAATGAAACAATTGAAGAAACTGTACAGAGTGAAAGTTATGGAAACTCGGAGCAGGAGCAATCGTCATCATCATCACTAAGAAAAAAAGCAAGAACTGCGTGGGAAGTGAACATGATAAGTATGATTACATATTATTTGTTGAATACCTTGTATGAAGTTTACATATACTGAAAATAATCATATTAGTTTTATTTTTTTTTATTATAGATGAAGAAGGAACTATAAAGCAAAAAAGGATGAAAACAATTGAGATCTGGAGTCTCCCTTCAAGTGAACGTGTTATAGTTCCACTAGACAATTTTGATGTACCCACATCTGATGCATCTGCGCTATTGACTGGAGTACTAGCAGAGTTGGCACAACAAACTTCTTCATTTCCTATCAACTACCATGATTGGAGATGTGTGCCTGATCAATATAAGGAAGATATATTCAGCAAAACTATCATGGTAAAAAATAGTATCGATTCACAATTTTATATAAATGTATAATGTGAATAATTATATTTACCATGAATACTTTGCAGCAAAAATTCAACTTCGAAAATGAGGTGGAAGCAAAAAAATGGATTCTTAAAAATCTTGGGAGAAAGTGGAAGGATTTCAAGTGCAAGTTGTGGGACGAGTTTTATGACCCTTCATTGAGCAGAAATGAATTGATAACTAATTGTCCAACTGGAATTCACCGAGATCAATGGTCCAGCTTTGTTGAGTTCCGTTTATCTGAGAAGTCAATGGTAATGTGTTTTTATATGTGTTAGTTTAATATTATTGTATGCTTTGTCTAGTTTATTAATATTTTGCTCTATTTGCTCTATTACCAGGCTATGTGCAGAAAAAATGCAAGAAGTAGAAAGTGTCAAACAATTCCACATACTAGTGGATCTAAAAGCTTTGCAAGAAGACGAGCAGAAATGGTATTAATATTTTTTATTGGTTAATTGAATGGTTATGGTCTCTTACTAATAGATTAAATATCTTGTAAGGAAATTGAGCTTGGGCGTAAAGTTGGTCGTACTGAAGTATGGCTTGACACCCACAAAAGGAAAGATGGGACCTATGTCAACGAAGTTGCCAAAAATATATCTGTAAGTATGTTATAAATGTATATAAAATGGTTATAGTCTTTTTTCCATTACATTTGTCTCTTTTCTTACCGGTTCAATTATCAGTTCTCAAAATAATATAGTACTTGGACATACATATATTTGCCTTTTCTTACCAGTTTGATTATCAGTTTCCTGATGCTTTTTGGGTTTAATTGGATTTCTATAGGATATGGATTTAGGACTCTATTATTAGACTTCTTTCCCTCAAAATCATGAATGTAAACATTGCTATTATCTTGTTGAAGTGAATGGAACCTCTGCGTTTTAATTGTACACATGTGAATAACTATATAATCTGGTTAAGTAGCATGCTTTACTCAACATAAATCTGAATAAGTAGTTTCCCGTGGTTTTGCTCGAATCGATTTTTGATTGCAATTGATCTTTGGAATTTTGCTAGAATGACGCAATCTAGTGTTTATGTTTTCATGATCGCAATTTATGTTCCCTGAACTGCAATGCTTCCAAGCATTGGGAAGCCCTCTCTTAATTCTGGTGTTTCCCAAACTTTTTTAATGTAGGAACAAATTATTCGTGAAATGGGTCAAAGCTCGAATTTCGACTCTCAATTTATTTCACATGACGACGCACTTGGGAAGGTTTTGGAAAAGAGCACCCTGACGAGTTCGTGGGTTAGGTTTTGGACCATGTCCATCTCATCGTATTCAAAGGTAATACTTCAAGAGTAAACATGATGCACTCGTCTTCTAATGATTATCAAATGAGAGACTACGTGGCTAGTTTGGAGATGGAGATGGCTGCAACTAAATCTAAATTGGAAGCTCAAAATCATAAAGTTGAAGCTCAAAATCTTCAAATGGAAGATATGAAAAAGACATTGGGTGGGGCTCTAGTTACAATTTTTGGGAATTCATTAGGAAAAGTGCATGAACAGTTTGCTAATTGGCTGAACCGAACATTTGAAGTGGTATGTACTTTTACATATTATATTTATTTTTTTGTGTTATAGAAAAATTGTATGCTATTTTCTGTGGCAAATTTGTGGGTTTATGAGGGATATTTATTGATGGCAAATTTGTGAGTTTAATAATTTTGTATATTAAAGGATTAACATCAATATATTGTTTTCAATTGTAGGCACCACCGGATGAAGGAAGCGGTCATCAACCTTCAGCGGGGAACAAAGGACAATATTCGTCCTCTAGTCATGATGTGAATGATCATTCTCCTTCGTGATGTTGCGATATTGATATTATATTAAGGAATATATACTTTTGTAGTTGATTTCCAATGACTGTAATGTGATATGTGATATTGGACTTGATGTTGAATGATCTTTAAAAAAGTTGGATAATATTATTGGACAAGTTTGAATTACAATTAATTTTCTAAGGTTCAATGTGGAATTTACAAGGTATATTTACATTGAATTGCAATGTGATGTATATGTTTAGAAAAGAAATATCATATTATTTAGCTTAAAAGAAAGTAAAATATAAAATTGTATATATTTAAATAACTAGTGGTGCTGAGAAAAATAAATGGGATTTAAAAATATATGTTAGCAGCGGTTATGAAATGCAACAAAATAAATACATTTTTTTGTAATTCCCGGTGGTTTAGCAAATGCCGCTAAATTGGAAATGTTTTTTTCAATTTGCGGCAGTTTGTAAGCGCCACAGAGACTCTGCCAAACCGACGCTAATGTCTTTATTTTGCGGCGGTTTTCAACCGCCACTAAATAAATGCCACTAAACTAATATTTGAAGGCGGATAATGTTTAGCGGCACAATTTCCAGCGGTTTCAAAAAACCGCCTGTAAATATATCCCGACACGCGTATAGATGGCGGTTCAAAAACTGCAGGGAAATATGTTTGTGGCGGTTTATAACCGCCGCGAAATACAAAAACAACCGCCGCTAAATAACAGTTTTTTTGTAGTGAGACTAAAAAATTCAGCAAGGAATCGAAGAAAAATGGCAAGAAATCGAAAAACAGAAGAGGGAGCACTTGGGAAAGGTTTTTTGGCCCAGTTGAGAGCTTCTCTCTCTAACTCCGAAATCTCTTTCTAGATTTTAGAACACACTTATTGACAAATCTACTAGTCACACACTTATTGACAAATCTACTAGTCACAACTATGAAATCGCACGTGTGAACGCAAACCTTAAACAAAGTTATCGCCTTAAAGTGATTGATGATAATGACAATAGTTTTTACATTGTTCTTTTTTAAAATATTTTGGTCCAAAGTGATATCACACACATATATAAATAATCATGTTTGTTCCCCATGCTATTTCGCACCGAATTTTGGTTAAATGCCTTATTTTAAACAAAAAGGACCGTAACATCATTATATTTAGATTTTGAACTTCAGTTGGGAAAATATTATTTAAAAAAAAAACATTCCCAATAATCTAAGTATTGATAGAGATTACGAATTTAAATTTACAATAACAAATTCACTATGTAATGGATTTTAAATCTTCAAATTCCATTTTTAGAAGTCTTTGGAGGTCGATTTTTCCCCGATACTCATCTCAAATACAAATTCTTTCATCCTAATGTAACTTAAATATATTTATATTTTATAATTTAAATATTCTGCATTTCTTTTACATTTTCTTTTGAAAGGAAAATGAAATGCACATTTCCTTTACATTTTCCTCATAAGTTAACATGTCAAAACATGGACTAAATTTTTGTCATCGAGTTTTCTCTTTTTTAGTACATATCCTGGGAGGAGGGGTGATGAAAATCGAACGACAAACCTGTGGTCTGAGTTTGAGAGTTTTAACCAATTGACTACTATCCGATTGTCTCATCAAATTAAATAAATTGATATTCACCACATGAACACTAAAATATCATGAGGCCGTTTGCGTGTCCGTAAAAAATTAAATAATGCCTCTCAAAAAAAAATTTAAATAATGGGTTGAATGACCCTATTATTAACCATAAATAATCGGACAATTTTTGTAAGTCTACTCAGCTGTCAATATTTATTTCAGACCATGAAAATTTTAAAAACTCAGACTTATCAATAAATTACTATAGTAAGGGACAATTCCTGGTCAATCTAAACTATTAATCCTAAACTAATTTGGTGGAGTGTTTGATGTGGACAAATTTGTCCAAGCCAAACATGTCCTCCTCCTCAAGCATGCGAAGTCCAAATCAATGGCCTCCTTCCAGGTAGCAACAAAATATAGAAAATATATCCAAGCTTCTTTCTTGGAAATTGGAACTAATATTTGGATGAAATTGCATTGATATGAAGATCAAGGATAGGGTTTGAAATACATGGTAAAGATTGTGGTATGCATTTTCAAAATATTTCGGAAAAATACATTTAAAAAAACAAAAACAAACTAATTTTGCATATTCAATTTTGAAAATGATTTTTTTTTATTTACCAATACACTGCAAGAAAATGCAATATTACTGACAAAAGTTTTAGTGATATGTTGAGGTTAGACTTTAGAGATGGCAATAGGTTCACTTCAGATTTGGACCATCCCACACCCACCTTATAATTTAGAATGAATTTTAACAGTAAAAATGGATTTGAATTGGATCTGATACTTTATTTCTTGACCCAACCAATATATTTTATTTAAAAAATATGTTTAAATTATCAAAATATATTTTATAAAGTTTTAACATTTTTTGTAAGGAATATATGTTTTGACATTTTAAATTATAAAATGGGCATAGCGACTCTAAGAGTTTCTCCACTGAGTCTGAGTTGGGATGTCTTTCGATCTGAAGTACTAAAAGAAATCTTAGCAAACCAGATTTTGGGTCTAGACAAACCCGACCCATAACCGATTTATTGTCATCTCTAATTAAAATAATCAATTGCGTATAATTAAGTGTCAATAATCTTTATTGTCATAATAATAATTTTACAAACTTAATATAATTGTTTTTCAATTGTCATTGATGACAAGACATGCCTTCTATATTAAAGGCACAAACATAATCACGTTATAATTTTGATAATTCTTTTTTTCTTCAATCCGTCTCTATATAGGGTAAAACTTGCGTGAGACGGTGTCACGAATTTAGATTCGTGAGACGGAGCCCTTACACAAAGTTTTAAATGTTTTTTTTTTCAGATTTTATTTTTCTTAGGGTTTATATTTTTTTTTTTTAGGGTTTATTTTGTTTCTTGGGTTTATTTTTAATTGATTTGGGTTTTTAGGATTTTTAGTTTTTTAAGGTTTATTTTTTGGGTTTATTTTTGTTTTTCGGGTTTATTCTTCTTGGTTCATGTTTTTAGAGTTTATTTTTGTTTCTTCATGGTTCATTATTATTTTTAAATATATTTTCATGGTTCATGTTCTCAAGATTTTGTTTCTTAGGAGATCCGTCTCACGGATTTAGATCCGTGAGACCGTCTCACAAGAGACTTGCTCTCTATATATATATGTGTGTGTTGCTAGTTGTTTATAAACACTGTTGTGCCACTAAATTTTTATTGTACGTAATAACTTATATACAAATATTGTCATTATAAGATTGTATAAAAAAATTATTATAACAATATAATTTTTTTCATGGAAATTTTGGTATTTTCTTGTATGTAACGTGAACTTCTCTAACGTGAGTAATTTCGATTGGAGTTTTTTTCTTTTTTTTGAGGGAACGATTGGAGTTAGTTGTAGCTAACAATGAGAATCCAAATATGTGCAGGCTGACTAATAATTGGACATTTGATTCACGTGTATAGCTTTTCTTTATGAATGAGTGATTAGATACGAGACAACAAATTGGGAATGAGGACCACATCTACAAGTCCCCACATATATGTTGGTCATTTTCAAACTCTTCATACCTAATAACCTGATCATTAAAATAGCATTACTTTTGGATAACTTGCATAAAACCCCTCTATTATGAAAAAGTTGCGAAAAACCTCATGTAATGAAAAGGTGAATTAAAACCCTCATCTGTTCTTTTTTGTTTTTTTTTTTGTGGAGAGAAATTGAAATATCTTTATTACGTAAACAAATTATTGGCTATTACAATTTCATTATCCCACGGAGGGGCATCTGCACTCGTCCAACAAAAAACCTTAAAAGAAAAAGCTGAAAAATTAGCTAGTCTGTGAGCACCAATAATAGCAATACGGCGAACATGTGAAATTTTGTTTGCGATCAACTCTTTTAGCATACTTCGAAAGTCTTGAAGCATGAAGCCTCAGTAGCTAAGATCCTCCTGAATGGCCATGACTGCTTGCACCGCCATCAAAGAGTCTGAGTAAATAAAAACTGGGCCTAAACCTGCCTTCTTAACTTTGATTAATCCATCCAAAATTGTCCTATTTAGTCCCAAACGCCAAGATTAAACTCCACACTGAATTTTGGACTATCCCCCCTGTAGCATATTTTTTCCCGTTTAAATTGCAGCACGCATCGACGTCAAGGCGAGATGATCCATCTTGGGGCTTTATCCACGATGACTGACAAGATTTTGTTTAATTTCAACCAATTGTACTGAAGGGGCTAACCTGTGTTTATGTCCATTTTTAACCGGTCAAAATTTGAGTTATATAAAAAGCCTTCAAAAATTCATCCACCAATTGTACTGAAGGGGCTAACCTGTGTTGTTCATTATCATGAACAAAATTTTGCTTCCTTCCAAACACCCCAAGTATGACAAGCAAAAGCCTCAAACTGGCCTGTTTCAAGAGCTCCCAAAACTCTGTTTCATTCCACAAATGACGAACACTATGCAATAGAATAGGGAATGCGTAATCGTATCATTATCAAAGTGGCATAACTCACAACCCCCCTCCACCGGGACACGACGTTTGATTAAATTAGCCTTCGACGCTATCAAATTATGGGAAGTTTTCCACCAGAAAATTTTGATTTTAGGAGGGATAGACAATGCCCATAGAAAGTTCTACCATTTCTCCATTTGCGACGAAGAGCATTGTGCATTAGAGCCATAATAACCAACTGCCACCTTATATCCGGAATGTACTGAGTAATTTCCTTTCACGTCAAATATTCAAAAATGACAATAATGCCTTGTAATCACTGGTAAAGGCAATGAGAGAATTTCATTCGCAATGTAAGTTGGGAAATCTCCCTGTATTCTCTGTTCCTCCCAGCTTGCATTAACAATTAAATTATCCACTGTGGAATCTACAGGGATTGAAGAATGCCTTGTATTGATTTTATTATTTAAGGACAACACCCAAAGATCTTTAAAAATCCGAACATTCTTGCCGTTACAAACCCTCCATGAAATGCCTTGGCTAATTAATTCTGTACTCCATAGCAATGAGCGCCAGATGTAGGATGGTTTTTTGCCGCTAATAGCCTTCATTATATCACAATGTCGGTAATATCTGGCTTTAAGAACTTGGCCACCAAACTATGCGGATTATGGATGATTCTCCAAATTTATTTGGCAAGAAGCGCTTTATTAAATTCTTGTTAATTCCGGAATCCCATACCTCCCTAGTTCTTGGCTCGACACAGTCGGTCCATTTCATCCAATGCAATTTTTGTCTCCCTCCTTCCATTCCCCACCAAAAATTTGCACATGCCCCTTCTATCTCATTGCATATGGTTTGTTGGATACGAAAGCAAGACATTGCTTACGTCGGGATAACCTGGAAAACCACTTTGATAAGGACCTCTGTACCACCTTTTGAGAATACATTTCCTCCCCAGCCTGCTATTCTTTTCAAAGTTCGATATTTAAAGTAGCCAAACTGAAGCCTTTTACTTCTGAGAGAGATAATTGGCAGCCAAGGTACATATCATGTCCTTATATTATGGTAACTTTGAAGCTTTGCTTGAAAAAATCCACTACATTTGCATCTGTGTTCGGACTGAAAGTGATGGACGATTTATCATAATTAATTAATTGGCCTGAAGCCCTTTCATACTTACTCAATAAGCTCGCAATCGCATACACTCCTTCTTTGTAGCCCGGCAAAAAATCAAGCTTTCATCCGCAAGAAATAGGTGGGATAATGGGGTATATCTCAGACCAATACAAACTCCATTAATCCATCTCATTTCTAGATTTCGTTTGAATAGAGATGATAAACCATGTGCGGAAAAATATGGCGAAATAGGATCACCTTGCCGTAAACCATGTTGCGGTGTCACCGAACCAACTACCTCCCCATTGAGATTAAAGGAATAATTCACTACACATCTCATAATCAATTCCATCCATTTGTTTTCATACCCCAACCGTCTCATTATTGCTTCGAGGAATTTCCATTCAACCATGTCATATGCTTTACTCATATCAGGCTTCATCGCGGCATAACCCCTCTTACTGGCCCGATGCTTACGAATCCAGTGTATACATTCAAACACCAAGATAACATTATCAGTAATAAGCAGACCCGGAATAAATGCACTCTGAAATTTGTCTACCATTTCATGCAGCATAAGCCGGAGTCTATTAGTAATAGCCCGTGCAATAATTTCATAAATACATTGCACAAGCTAATAGGGCAGAACTCTTTCACAAGGACTGGGTTATCCACCTTGGGCATCAACGTGATTACAGATTTGTTCCACATAGATAGATCCCCATTATTATTTAGGATATCCATCAAAGCCTTCGTGATATCAACCCCTACAATATGCCAATTGTTTTGGAAAAAAAGGGCAGGGAGGCCATCCAGACCCGGCGCCTTATCAGGGAACGTATCAAATAATGTTTGTTTATCTCCTTAACTTCACATGGCCTGCACAACATGTTATCGATCTCAAAGATTAATTTTTGGCTCAACATTGTTTGTAATACCAATGAAATTTCACTATTCGAAGGGTTACGAGTGGTGAAAATATCCTTGTAGTAGTCTGAGATAATATTCCCCATGGCTATTTTGCTACTGCAATAATCTCCCTATTTAGAAGCGAGGCCCCTGATGGTATTTTTCGTGCGTCTGTTGGAAGCTTGTGCATGAAAATATGGAGTGTTTCTATCCTCATGTTTTAAGCAATTATTTCGACTCCTTTGTTTTCAAAAAAATCTCCTCTTGGGATGTAAGATTTTTGAACTTACTCTTCAATGCTTTAATTTGCGTGTCCGAATTTCTCCATTTGTCGCACGTTTTTAGCTGATTAAGTTTATCCCTTTCCTTTTTAATGCACTGAGAAAGAGAATGAAACTTACTTTTTTCCAATATTTGCAACTCAGTCTTGCAACTTTCGATCTTATGCATCAGTGGGGTTGAATTTCCTTCCATACTCTAGCCTCTTTCCACAACCTCGGTACACTTGGATTCAGTACTCCAGAATTTCTCAAACTTGAAGCTGCTGATCTTCTTAGTTTTAGTTCCTGCTTCTTTGTTGCCATAGCTTTGCCAATTCATAATCAAGGCCCTGTGATCCGCAAACTAAAATTCTAGAGAAGACATATTGGCGGCAGGATATAGTAGTCCCCAGAGTAAAGTTCTTCAAATATAATATCAACCCCAGATCTTATGTTCACCCATGTAAACCTGTCCCCATCTCCATATATTTCTCTCAATTCACAATACTCAATAACATTATTAAAGTCATCAATTTGTGCTTCTGGTCTCATTCCCATACCTCATTTCTCGCTGTGGCTATAAATCTCATTGAAATCCCCTCATACCAGACAAGGGAGATATTTTAGCTCCTATCAGGAAGCTAAGTTACGAATTAAATCCCATGAGTATTTTCGTCGACTCGCATAGGGGTCCCCATAGAAGCCTATAAACCTCCAATTATTATCCCCATCCCAAACTATACTGTCAATGTGGTCTGCTGAGTTTGATGTAATCGTTCTTGCCAATGAATTTTTTTCGAAAAAAGCACGAGTCCTCCCTTTTTTTCTGACGTAATCTACAATGAATAAGCCCTCATATCCAACCATTCTTTCTATCTACTACATCTATGAGCTCTCATTCTTGTCTCAGTCAAGAATAAGAGTTGTGGGTCTCTATCGGCGATTAAACGCCTAAGTTCACGGAATGCTTGTTGGTTCCCAAGACCCCAGGCATTCCAAATTATGGAGCTCATGGCTCTTGGCAGGGTTGCATCGCAATCCCCGCCAAGTCACAAGTTTCTGTGTCATGCATCTGTTCCCCCATCATAATATTGACACCATCTACCATATATTTTTGTTTTTTCTCCAGATGATCCTCACCTTGTTCCTCACTGTCAAATAGCCCCCTTTTGATTCAAATTTCACTTTTTCCTGATAAATCAGTTTTCTTTATTCTTTCCCTAGCATGACGCTTCCAGTTTTTAGGGCTTCTACATGTAGACATATCAGAAGTAATTTGATCCATAGAAATCCTCGCTGTTCCTGAAAGAGTGGTAATCCTTTCCGTATTCTAGCCTTGAAACCCCATTTTCCCCATTTTCACTGTTTCATTAACATCCGTATTACCATGATATAACACCAATGCATTAGGACTATCAATGATGCAGTTGTTTTCAGATGTATGCTCTTCATTAATCATACCGTTTTTCTTTCCCTTAATGCTGGAGATTTGCCTTTATCAATCACATCCGTCTCCCTCAGATTTTTGGGCTCCTGGTTAATGTGCACGTCTTCCTTTTTTTTATTCTGTCTATTCTTTCCCATAGAGAGATTTTTGCGTAGCCAATTGCCAAGTTCCATCTCTGACTCCACCTTATCTGATTCCCCGCACTCTCTCCACGTGTGCCCTACCCTACCACACGCATAGCAGAAATTCGGTAATTTTTTGTGCGTAATAAGGATGAAAATTTCCTCCTGTCTCGCTTCACCCCAAATAATAACATGGCTTTGTAAGGGATTTGAGATATCCAATCGAACCTTCACACGAATATATCGTCCCAAAAAAACATCTCTATCCCATTTATCAATTTCAAAAATCTTACCTACCATATTGTCGATACGGTGGATGATTTCTTCCTGCATGTATGCTACCGGTAGATTATGACATTGGATCCATACGTCCCACTTCAAGAAATCAAGTGTTTTCGGGCTTTGAATCCCATCCAGTTCTTGGAATAGAATTAAGCTCCTGAAAAAGTGCCAAGGCCCCGCATTACTAGTTCTTTTCCGATCAATAGGGTTTGTAAATTCGAGGGTCAACAGATTTTCGCCCACCACCTCGATCTCAATTTTTTTGTCGCCTGGAGAATATGGGGCAGTTGTTGCCGGAAAACATCCCTAATAATTAGCTTCACCAATAGGACTTTGGCCACTAAACATCGCTCCCGTAAAATAGGGTTTGTATGTTTTTCTTTCTTCACGGTTTAATATTATCAATAGGAGTATTTCATGATCCATCATGAAAAGATAGTCCATATGGAAAAAACATATGACATTAGAGACCTAACCTTTTTCCATGAAGGTTTTTGAAGGAAAAACGTGGCGAGGAAAATGAGAATAAACCCTCACCTATTTTTAAACCATGAACATATGACATTCTAACTTTTTCCATGAATTTGAAGGGGCTCTTTGAATTTAAAGAGCATTTTTCACAAAATGAAGAGGATCTTTAAATTTAAGAGTAGTATTTTTGATATTTTCCAATACACTCTTTATATTTGACTCTTTATTTTAGAATTTATGTATGTTCTTGGAAAATGTCATTCAAAAAGGTCATTAAAAAGTGCAAGAAATCAACAAGTTAGATATTAGAAGTAATTAATCATTTAATGCAATTAATTATACAAAGTTATTTTGGCTCTCCAAATTTGGAGAGTGAAAACTCATTCTCTAAATTTAAAAATTAAAATAAAACAATTGTTGGGGATGATATTTTGTGGATTATTCTTCAAAATAAAGATTCTTTTTAATTAAATAGTCTCCATGGATGCTCTTATATATATATATATTTATATAATGTACTAGCTAGAAAAACACCCATGTGTTACACGAGATTTGTGCTAATTTTATTAATTAAAATATCTAATAAAAATATCTTTTATTTTTTTCTATAAGATTCAAATAGGTGGACAATACTATTTATTTAGTTTTGCACACAATGTAGATAGGTAATACTACTTCAATTAAATTTCCATCATATTTAGTAAGTAGCAAACAAAATTATTATTAATAAATTTGAGCTATTATTTTATTTTTTATTTTTGGTGTTTTGGCATCTAACGAATCACTTAGTTAATTGTGTTAATTTTATTAATCAAAAGTATCCAAAAAATTATATCTTCCTATTTTATAATAGTTTACATTTTTAGGTTATATAGATAGATTGTATAGATAGAAGATTTGATTTTCAGATTATTTGTTACTTTTAGATTATAATAAACTATATAGATAGAATCTTTGATTTACAGATAGATAGAATCCTTGTGTTAGTCCAAGTGGCTACGAAAATCTAGTGGATGGGATGGATGAATAGATTTTTCTGATTTTTTGATTTATGCCATCTTTTTCGAACAATATGATAGTAAATAGAAATGTGCAGAAAAATAAATCAACACTCAAGGATTTATAGTGCTTCAACCCACCTAGGGCCTACATCCACTACCACCCGGTATGTCCGAGTGGGTTTCAAAAAGAGAAATTTACTAATCGATACCAAACGATTACAACTTGACCTTGAAGAGTACCAAACTCTTCTTACGACAATAACCTTGAAGAACACCAACCTCTTCTTACGACAACACCCTTGAAGAGCACCAAACTCTTCCAACTCGAAGAGCACCAAACTCTTCAACACCGTGAAGAGCACCAAACTCCTTAACATGAAAAGCACCGAGCTTTTCAATCAATTACCTCTAATCAACCAAATGTGTTCTTGCTGAAATAACACTAACAATGATTTCTAGTTTTGGATGATGTTATAAATACAATCAACATTATACTTTAAATGAAATATTACAACTCAAAAGTGCAAGTGTAATCAAGAAGGAAAGCCTAATAAGCAAGATGTGAAAGTGAATGACTTAGGCTATTACAACAAGAATGTTGAAAATGAAGTACAATAGATTTGCTGAGATTTTTCTTGTTGTGTTGTAGAATTAAGTGTTGTATTATCCTTCAAAATCTCCAACTATTTATAGAGAAGCTTCAAGATTTGATTTCCAATATAGGCTCCTCCAATTTAAAATTTGTTTACAAAAGAAGGATCAAAAGATCTACAAAAATGGTTAAGAAATGATAAAGTAAATCTTGTTGATAAGTACTGCTACAACGAATAGAATTTGCTGTCAAATTTTTTAGAGCGACCGGTCGCTATATGTAAAATTCGAAAGTTTAAACCGTTGGATCAAGATTTAATATGGGTTGCTATCAAGGGAGACCGGTCTCTATACCATAGGGACCGGTTGCTATCATTCCAGAGAAGAAAATGAATTTTCAGGTACAGGTTACTGTCACGGGTTGCTATCTATAGAGACCGGTGATAGAGACTGGTTGTTGTATATAGTGACCGATCGCTGTCTATAGAGACTGGCTGTTGTCTATAGCAACTGGTTGCTATCTATAGACTGGTGGCTATAAAAACAGAGTGAAAAAAAGCAATTTTTGCAAACCTTCAGGCACTGGTCTCCCTCCTCATTAAACTTCGTATGTTCTGTTTCAAGTTTTAAAACACTCTGGTACAAGTCTCCCTACTAGGGCGACCGGTCGACCTCTTCACAGAGAAGTTGTCCGATTTTTTTCAAAACTAAAGCTCAAGAAGTACTTCAAAAACTTAGTAAAAAATCAAATAAATATTTTTGTAGTATTTGGACAACTTTTTAGAAACATTCTTTTGGTATAAAACTTATTAATATGAAATCATAAAAAAAAAACATTGTTCTAACAAACTCCCCCTTTTTGATGATTACAACCCAAAATAATTTTTAGAGAGCGAATTTAAAAGAAACAAGATTTTCCGGTCAAAATAATCTATCCATTTTAGGCAACACTTTGCAAGGAAAGATCAGAAGATATAAGGAGCAAACATTTTCCAAAACAAGTTTTAAAAGCTCCGCCTGTCAACATGCTAAGCAATGGATATTCATAGAAGCTAAAAACTTATAAGCTGGAAGCTTAGCTTTTTCAAAATAGCTTGTACGCTAAAGAGCTTAAAAGTTCCCCCTGTCAAAATAAGTCACAAGTCACAAGGCTCAACATATACAAGAGTAATAAAGCAATATACCATATTTAAAAGCTTTAGCTTACTCTTATAAGGTTTTTACCAATGAGCCTTTTCTATGAGCTTTTTCTTACTTAATTGATTTTATCATTTAGCTTTTGAGCTCATTTTATTTTTTTTCCCCTTTGGAATCATCAAAAAGACCATTAGCATAATAAAAACATCACATATAGATATTAAAGTACGCATAAAAACGAGCAATAACCATGAAAATATCATGCTTTATGTTTAAAGTATCACAATTACATGTTAGGACCATGAGAGAGATCATGTAATACAACTATGATCAATATGTGAACTCAAATCAATTATACTAAGGAGAGCATGGAAAAGAGTGAAAGTCCTTTGAAGCATTTTAGCAAACACATGGCATGCATAGATAGAGAACGAAGATGTAGATGCAATTTATATATCAAATTAAGACAAGAAGTTCAATACCATTCCTAATTCTATTGCAATAATTCAACACTGCAAACAATCCCCATCAAAATAAATTCATCATTCAAAAATACCAAAAGTTCCAAGAAAATATCCACGGGTTCAACCCATGGGAGATGATAAAAGTGAAACCAAACTTACCAATGATTGTGGAAGATGAATGAGATAGATTGTAGATGCATATTTGAAGCTCAATATAATAGAAAATGCAAGAAATATGATCATTTGGTAAGATATGTGTGTGAAATGTGTGAGTAGAGTGTGAAATAACAAATGAAGGAGGACATATGGTTTTAAGAAAAATTTCAGCACTGTTTCAATGTTATTCCTCTATCCGATTTTCAAAGTTTTGAAAATGTGATTTTTTACCCCAAAATTTTAAAATGATCAAAATGCAAACAAAGACCTTATTCAATATGAATTATGCCTAAACGAGCTCGAATTGAGTTAAAAAACTTGGCGGTTAACGGTTTTGTAAAAACATCTGCGAGTTGATCTTGAGACGGAACAAAACACATCTCAATTTTTCATTTAGAAACACAATCCCTTAAAAAGTGATGTCGAACCTAAATATGTTTGGTTCGATTATGATGAACCGGATTTTGAGAAATAAGGATAGCGGAAGTATTGTCACAAAAAACAGGAACGTTATCAAAAGAAAGTTTGTAATCCGATAAAGTTTGTTTCATCTAAAGTAATTGTGTACAACAAAAGACCGCGAAAATGTATTTGGCTTCGACTGTTGATAAAAATACACAATTTTGTTTCTTCGAAAATCATGAAACTAGGTAATCGCCTAAAAATTGACACGAGTCGGATGTACTTTTATGATCATCAATGTTACCGGGATAATCTGAGTCACTACATCCTTTTAAAGAGAAATTTTCTTTCTTTGGATAAAACAAGCCATAAGAAATAGTTCCTTTCAAATATCGAAAAATTCTTTTGACAACACTTAAATGAGATTCTTTAGAATTACCTTGAAACCAAAGACATAGGCATACATCATGAAGAATATCGGGTCTACTTGCGATTAAGTAAAGTAAACTACCAATCATACATTGATACTTAAATTCATCAACCAATTTACCTTTTTTATCATTGTCAAGCTTGATGTTTGTTGCCATTGGAGTTGCAACGGTTCTTCCTTCTTTAATTACAAACTTCTTTACAAGTTCTTTAGTGTACTTTAATTGTGATATGTAAATACCTTCTTGACTTTGTTTGATTTGGAGTCCAAGAAAAAAATTGAGTTCTCCCATCATACTCATCTAAATTCACATTGCATTAACTTAGAAAAATTCTTGCACAAAGATTCATTAGTAGTTGGATCCCCAATTATAAGATCTTTTGGATAATATTTTTTGAATTTTAGAGCCACAGGAATATTCGGTGTATCACCCTTGTCCTATTGTTGAACATTTGAAGTAGAAGGTTGATCATTTTGAGTATAGTTTGGAACAATTGGTCCAACTTCATCTTCTTCATCACTATAATCATTTGAAATTCTTTCAACACCGAAGGCTTCATTGAATTTGACGTGAATAGATTCTTCAACCACCAAGCTTGTCTTGTTATATACCCGATATCCCTTGCTTTTAGTCGAGCACCCCATAAATATTCCTTCATCAGCCTCAGGATCAAGTTTATCCAAATGATCCTTGATGTTCAAGATAAAACACTTGCAACCAAATATTTTGAAATGACTAATATTTGATGTTCTTCCTTCCCAAAACTCATATGGAGTTTTGTTAAACTTTGACGAAGATATACTCGATTTATAACATAGCAAGTGGTGTTCAAAGCTTCGGTTCAAAATATTTTGGAAGAGAAAACTCATTGAGCATAGACCGATACATTTCTTGTAAAGTCCAATTTTTCTTTTCGACTACACATTTCTTGAGCATAGACCGACACATTTCTTGTAAAGTTCGATTTTCCCTTGGTTTCACATAAGACTCTAAATTCACCATCAAATTCACCTCCTCGATCACTCCTTATAGATTTAATAGTATCTTTTTTTTTTCTAAGTCTACACAACTTAGCAAATTCATTAGCGGCATCACTTTTATTTGCAAGAAAAATAGCCCAAAGTATATCTAGAAAAATCGTCAACTATAATGAAAGTGTAATATTTTCCACTTATGTGGCGCCTTGAATTTAGCGACGTGAGATACGACGTAGTGTAGTGATTTATTTATTTGGTTAAGTAACACGAACCCATTATTAATGAAACGCGACCCGACTTTTACTTAATCTTCCAACGTCAATTATGTCTCATTTTCGAGCTTAACGATTTTATATTTTCTACTAATATTAATACTTGGTCGGTTAACTTCGAATTTAGAAATATTAGACCCTCGAAAATTTAGGAGTACATTTCGACCCTTATCCAAATATTTTATCTTATTTTATAATTCATCCCAACCAACTTCCAATCTATTCTTCGATTACACATTTCTTATTTCACATATTTAAATTTAAATTTCTGAATATTTAAGTATGGATATTTATACATTTTATTTTTTTTCCTCAATTTTATAAAGAAAAGAAACCAAATATTTTTTTTCCTCAAATTTTCGAAATTACCAATTTAAATGGGGAAAATAACTCAATTTTTCTTCTACCACTATTTTTATCATTTTACTAGTTAATTATTAGACAAAAAAAATTTGATAAATTCATTTCTATTTTATTTTATATCTTGCAAGACTACAATTTAAAAGTTTCTCTACAAATCCCACTACATCTTGGTCAAACAAAACAAAATGATTCCCCTAAAAACTAGCTTTTGGCCAATTGTCCCTAAGAAAGTAGCCTAGCTATTATTTTATGTCCTAATTTTTCCCAATTATTATCCTAACTCATCATTTAACCAAAACAAAACAAAAATCCTCCCAATTCCTACACATAAAATTGGTCCTTACAAGATTAAGGAAGAAAAATTCATCTCATCCTCTTACAACTCTCAAACTCTTCCAATACAATTTCACTCTAACATTTAAAACACAAGAACACAAAAGTCCTCTTCATTTTGCTCTCATAGAATCAAAAATTCCAACAACTAAGGTAAGAAATTCTTCTCTTCCATTTTTATTTTATCTTCTTGAAACTTCCAACATCTACCTCCAATTCCTAACATGATGAATCCTTCTTGTAAGATACTCCTAGAAGATTATGTTTGAAGAATTAAGAGTCTTAGACTTGACTACAAGCTTGAAGAGGAAATTCAAGACTACACATTTTTAAGGTGAGAAAATTATGGTTTTTGTATTATTATCTTGACGATATGAAGAATTAAATTTTGACTCAAGGATATGAATTTCTGGAGCTTAGGGGCTGACCTACACCATCTCAAGTTGAGGTTAGAAGCTTGAAGGAAAATTTCCATTTTTAGAGACTACTTGAAGACATTAAGGTAAGTAGTAACCATTTGGTCCTAGTATATTTTCTTTGGACTTGAGACTTTAATTTTAACACCAAAATATGGTTTGGATACCATATAGTGACTGACCTTCAAGAGCTTAAGTCAAGAAGTTGATACAAGGAAGAAGACTCCATTTTTAAACCAACCCGAGAAAGACTACTACAAGGTGGGTGAAAAATCTTTCAAAAATAGGCAAATAATTTTCATAAAATGCATGTAGTACATGAAAATATTTTAAATTGCTATATATATATATATATTTCATATATTATTTTTATATGTATCAAGTTCAAGAAGTTTCACAAAAAAGAGCATGATTTTGATTTCTTGCACAATAGGGACATATTTGCATATATATCTTAATTTCTTGTTCAACTCTTGATTAATGTGTATAGGAATGTGTTATATTCTCAAAATCATGTTCTATACTTGATATATATTCTGTAAAATATTACCTTGTGCTCGAATTTGAACAAATATGCCATTTATGCAATTTTTGCAAAGTTGAGGACTAAATCATAATTTTTGAAAACTGTCTAAGGACCAGTCTGTAAATTTCCAAAATGTTGGACTGTATTAATTGTAAAATTTAATATTTTAAGTTAATAATAATAGTTTAAAGGTTTTGAGATAAGAAAACCCATCCTTGGAATTTTAGAGACTCAAATGGAGAAACTTGAAAGTTTAAGGGACAAAAATTTAATTTTTAGAAAGTGTTCAGGTCCCCTCTGAACATTTTGGAACTTTTGACTCCCTCAAACTGAAAAACATATATTTTGAGAAATTTTAAAAGGTTAAAGTAGTTTGGGTTGAGAAAACTGATTTGTTAAACTTTAAGTACTAAAGTATAAAAATTCCAATTTCAAAGGACCAAAATAAAATTTCAGGAAAACGTACGTCTCGGACACCTAGGAATACATAACCTTGTTTTTATAAAATTTTGAACTCATGGTTCAAGTTTCATAACAAACGAACACCAAATAAACCCTTAAGGGCAAAAACTAGATTTTTGGACTAGAAATTGAATTTGTAAATATTAAGGGACTTAAATCAATCCAATTCCAAAACTGTTTTTGTCCCGACATTCAACTATTATACATGATATTTTAAAATTGGAATCACATTAAAATCCCTCCCGATTTGTGAGATCCAAAATTTTTAAGTTCGGGACCGAAAATGACGTTTTTGACAAAAGAAGGGACCAAACTGAAATTTTCCAAAAAACTCGACCCAAACCTTTTGAAAACTGAATCTTTGAACAATTTTAAGAATTTAAAAACTGACCATATATTTTCCCGAGGTCGAGACTAGTATTTATTCAATTTATAAAATTTCCTTTTATCAAGGACCCCAAATAAAATATTTTCCTCTCTACAGTCTTAAAACTGATTTAATTATGATTTAATTATACCTAAATAGTTTTCTTGAAAATCCTCGGACCATACGCACTACGCGTGGCGACTTCCTCGCCTTTGGACAAATTTAAACTTAACTTGTTGATATCTTGTACTGCTTTTTATATGTATCGTCATGATTTTTACTCGACGACCTAGTTGACATTCCGTACTTGTAATTATTTTCCTGCTTGAGTCAACTTGGTGTGTCGAGCTTACAGTCAGAATGGATACGTCGGGGATGGAACCGGCAGCTCGGATTGCTATTCCGCTCTCCGGCCCCATCGTCCTAATCCCGCAACTGAGGGACGGAGTTTGTCCAAGGGAAGCGGGTCATAGTACTTGAGGTATAATCGCGATTATGACAATCCGGGCCTAGCTAGCTCTATTGTGGATTTTTCTTTGCCTATGAAGCGATAAGGTGACAGGTCTTGGACCATCTTGCTTAGGGAGTTACAAGGAAGAACGAAGGAATCACTGTCTGATCCACATGATTCTGGAGTTAATCGAACCGTTTGGTTGGCGTCACACTTCGTGCCTAACCACTACTTGCTTGGGTTGGCGTTACACTCCGTACGCAACCACTACTTGATTTACTTGCATGGGTTGGCGTTACACTCCGTACGTGACCATTACTTGCTTGGGTTGGCGTTACACTCCGTACGCAACCACTACTTGAACTATTTGCAACGCATTCAGAGTGTTTGAATGATCATGAACTATTTTCATCATACTATATAAAGCTATATTATTTTGAATACCATGTTGCTTGTGAATCGCGTGTGACGCACACATCATGAATCATGCATTCTTCATATAACTGTTTTCCTTCATCTATATAAGCCACACTTACACACGATCACCCATCCACTGAGAATTTTTGTCTCACCCCACCTTTTTCAACGGCCAGCTGATGATCCACCATATTATGAAGACGTCAACGAAGACGACCAAGCGACGAATTAATCCCTAGACTTAGTTCGTCGATCTAGCCTTAATTATTCTTTTATGAACAATTGCTATGATGTATGTAATAGAGGGACGCAAGACCTCTTTCGCTTAGATAAATGGATTGTAATAGTATTATCCGCTGCGACTATTGACTCTGTTTCCGAGGGGTTATGAAGAACTATGTCTATATGATAATTAATATTGCTTAAATACTTGGTGGATTATATTTTAGAATAGAGAACTGGCATAAGTTAACGTTGAGTAGCGGCTCCAAATTCCTGGTGCATTACAGATGGTATCAGAGCTCGGTTTGTAGGAAGAAAACTTACACCGAGCTAACCCAGGATAGGACCCTTCTCCTGTAGAGGGAATCACCACTATTAGGTCGTTCATAACAAATAATTCCTTAACAATTAGAAACCATGAGGAAGGATAGACTACATTATTAATTGTCCACTTGTGATAAATTTCTACATAAATAAGTGAATGCTAATCATTCTAAACACAGATGGCTGGTCAAAGAGGCAGAGGGAGACCCCATAACATGGACAGGGAAAACTTTAACCCTCCGCAAGAGAGAACACCATCGCCTGAACGTCCACCACCTCCCCCAGCGGTAGGTCCCGATCTGACTGTGCAAGCCCTTCAACAGATCTTACTGTTTATGCAACAACAGACTGGACAGAACCAAAATGTGCAGGAAACGATGCGGGAAAAACATGATCGAGTGTTGGAGCTATTCCTGCATTTCGATCCACCCGCCTTTCGGGGGGAACCGGATAATACCAAAGCTGAGGATTGGCTTGAACAAATGGAAAATATTTTTGCTGCCCTACGATATACGAGGGAGCAACAAGTTACCTTAGCGGTATTCCGATTTGAATCCACCGCTCGTGATTTGTGGAAATCTGTGGAAAAAATGTGGGAACAAGACCGAACCCGAAGGACATGGGACAATTTTCTGTTAGAATTCAAGGACCAATACATACCTCAGGTGGCCCGAGAAGCGAGACGTGACGAATTTCACCATTTGAGGCAAGGGAGTATGACAGTGGCCTAGTACGAATCCGAGTTTCACCGACTGTCAAAGTATGCTTTGGGCTCCATAAGTACCGAGGAGGACAAATTGTATAAGTTTACTCGAGGGCTGAGATTAGAACTTCAGAGACAACTACTGACAGTGGAAATGGATACATACCCTGTTGTAGTTATGGCCGCCTCTCGTGTGGAATGGGTTTGAACCGTATCGGACAACTAAAGTAGAATCGGAGTAATAACAAAGGGCAAACTAGTGGCTTCAAGAGGCCATCCATGGGACAGACATCTACGCCTCCTGCTAAATTCCAAAGGGATCACGGTGGGAGGATTGATAAGGAAAAAAGCTGATAGAAAGCAAATCGTGTGCGTACTGTCAAAAGGCTGGACATAATATTGATGAGTGTTGGCAGAAACAAGGGAAGTGTTTGAAGTGTGTAAGTGCCGAACACTAGTATAATAATTTTCTGTCAATTGCCAATAGTGAAAGCAGAGTCGCTCAACCACAAAAACCAAGGAACCGGTAGGAAAATCGAGCAAGGGTACCAGCCCGAGTATTTGCCTTGGTGGGACATGACGCTCCCGAAGCAACCAATGTGGTGGAAGGTACGCTTCTAGTATCTAACCATTCTACTAAAAGTGTTATTTGATCCCGGGTCATCACACCCATTCGTTGCACCACATTATGTACAACATGTTCATACATGCATGGAGCGTATGCCTATATGCTTAGAAGTATCAACTCCCATGGGCGCAAGCCAAATAACGGATGTTATGTATAAGGCATGCGAAATAAAGATTGGTGATTTGAACTTTCCTATTGATTTGATTTTGTTGCCTATATCTGGGTACGATGTTATTTCGGGTACATATTGGTTGTCTACACATCATGCACAAATGGACTGTCATTTAATAACTTATTCAAATCACCCAAACACACAATTATCACTTCTTCAAATCCCCATTTTATAACTACCCTTCACTTTTTGACATCACCAATGTTCTCACTTTACGAACCTCAATCTCGCTGAGTTTTTTTTTCGGAACCCCGAAACTTATTCTTTTGCATGCTTTACACATGGGGTTTCATCTTTTCTTTTCTCGGGCAATTTCATGCAATTAAACACATACCCTTCTCATCATACCCTCCTCACCCTTCAACATTTTCCTATACTTTGTGTGTATGAGTGATGGGTAATTAGGATTTTCACATTTAGGCGATGGGTATTAGATTGGTTGCCAAAGAAATGGGTTTATAAGGCTCAAAGGTGAACACTAGGGAAAATATAATACAAAGGTAGGCATTTTAGGCTCTAGCTTGATCAAAGAAGGCCTAAATCACTTCCTTAGTGTTACTTCACCTAGGATTTCACCTCGACTAGTGATCAGACAAGTTCTAGAATCCGGTGGGATCATACAAGAAACACTCAATCGCATAAATCATCCCCAAATATATCAACAGAGTTAAGAACATAGATGGAATTAATTGAAAGAAGAATAGATCACAATTCCAACATATGCTCTTTTGACCGTTCAACGCATATTCAACAAATTAACTTAGTCATGCAGTTTCACAGTTTAACAGACGACCCGACTCGACTCTGGATTATTTTTTCGTTTTTATTTTTTTATTTTTTTTTATTTTTAAAATACTATGCTCATCCATAAACACAAGGGTTTGGGAATGATGCAACATGCTACTCCTAAAAATGCAAAAATCAGAAAAACAAAAACAACTACTAAACTAAATTAATACTACGAAGGCAATAAAAGGGGCTTGGGTTGCCCTAAGAAGCGCTAAGTTTACAGTCTTCAGCCAGACTTTGTCAGATTATCCTCAAGTTGGGGCTCCAATTGGAACGTTATCCACGTTTCCCTTTGAAACTTCCCAACCTCCAATGTATTCAGTTATATTCCCAACCATCTACTTACCATCATTTGATTCAAATTTTAGCCTATTGGTTGGATGGATGGTGAATACGACTTCCTCCTGATTTACCCACAGAGTTAGTTCCCCCATTCTACATCGATCAAAGCCCTTGCTGTAGCTAAAAACGGTCGCCCAAAGATGATAGGTATTTTCTTGTCCTCGTTCACGTCCAACACTACAAAGTCCACGGGAAACACAAATTTATCAATTCTTACCAACACATCCTCAATGATTACCCAAGGATAAGCGATGGATCGATCAGCAAACTACAACATGATATTGGATGGTTTCACTTCCCCGAGCCCAAACTTCGTAACATTAGAGAGAGGTATAAGATTCACACTGGACCCAAGATCACAATGTGGTTTCTCAAAGAAAACTCCTCCAATAGTACAAGGAATAGTGAAACTCCCTGGATCCTTTATTTTCTGAGGTAGTTTACTTTGCACTAGAGCACTACATTTCTCTGTCAAATAGACAGTCTCAAACTCCTCCAACTTTATTTTCTTAGATTCCACTGGTTTCACATAAATAGGTAATTTTTCGGGTGCAGGCGGGATTTTTGCTTCCTTTTTCACGTATATCGCATTGCAGTGCTCTCTCCAATTAACTTCTGTATCGCTCATAAATTTTCCTTTCTGCTGCAATGAATTTACTACTGTCGCCAACTGCCCCATTCGTGTCTCGATCGACCTAATATGTGTCTCCATTGTGCTCATCTTAGTACTCAGACTATCAATCTACCATCACTTCTGTTCATCCAATTCTTGGTCTCCCCGATGAATGAGCCGAGTATCTCATCTAGCAACTGCTTCTTTTCACCTTCAAGTGCATTGGAACTGGATGGGTTGGGATAATCCGGAGGTGGGTTCAATACATTCTTGTTGTTGCTATAAGAGAGATTCTCATGATTGTGAAGTCCCGAGTGATAGTGAGTTGGTAATGAATTACCTCTATTATTAAAATCCCCGTTATTCACATAATTGACTTGCTCGGCCTCATGAGTAGTGGTTGCGTGAACGGCTGTGGGTGGGATCGCGGCTTGTTGTGGTGTGCTGCCAGTATTCATGATTTCTAATTGCTTTGTCAGACTCGAGATTTGAGCTGCCAAAGCTGACATTGTATCAAGCTCAAGAACACCGGCAACCGGATTTGGCACTGACCTCTCGGAGGGCCATTGATAACTATTTGTGGCCATTTCTTCAAGCAAAAATAAGGCCTCAGTCGGAGTTTTAGCCATCAATGTATCTCCTGCTGCCGCATCTAGTATCGTCCTCGTATACCCGTTAAGCCCATTGTAAAAATATTGAACCCTCTGCCAGTCTGCATAGCCATGATAGATCTTTAAATCGCTCCCAAGCCATGATGTGGGAATTGGGCTATCTCGCTCTTTAGTTGGAGTGTCTTGCTGGGAGAGAAGAATTTTGCTAAAAAAATTTGAGCCAGATCATCCCAGCTCGTAATACTCCCAGGGGCGAACGTTTGCAACCACTATCTGGCCTTATCCCGGAGTGAAAATGGGAAAAACCTCAATATAATGGCCTCTTTAGTCACACCATTCATATTGATGGTGTCGCAAATTTCCAAGAATGTGGCTATATGTGTATTTGGATCATCCACTAGGCTCTCTCCAAACTGATTCTGCTGAACCATGCTTATGAGGCCCGGTTTCAATTCGAAATTATTCGCATTTATGGGCTGGCGCACAATTCCGGAGTAATTCTGGTTCACGGTCGGCAGGAAATAATCCCGGATTGCCCTTTGTGGTTCCTCAGGCTGTGGTGGCATATTCACAACCCAAATTCCATTATTCGCATTGTTTCCGTCTTTTGCCATTGCTTGATTCTGTGCTCGCTTTGCTGCTCTAATTGCTCGAAGTGTCCTTTCAATCTTTGGAAGCAAATTAATATTATTAGAATCTCGCATAAACAAACAAGTCAAATGAGAAAAATGAATTTATAATTCCTAAACTAGTTTAGATTAGGATTAAGACTACTTAGTAATAGTATTAGTTTAAAATAGGATAAAACAATCCCCGACAATGGCGCCAAAAACTTGATAATAGTATTAGTTTAGTATAGTTTAGTATAGTTTTGAAAGTGGGGTTATCGTCTCCACAGGGATTGTTATCAAATTTTATACTAAGTACTATAATTAAAAGAACTTGATTCTATCTGGAAATCGAAAAGTGATAAGTGTTAATTAAACTAAAAAGAAAACTAAAATTAAACTAACACATTGGTTCATACAATTAATCAAACACTTAAGATAAGAGTTCCAGAGGGTTGATTTCACCTAGTTATCGCCTATGTTTTAAATCCGGTTCATTAATCACAAGTTATTAATCTATAAGCCAATATTCCTACCGTTTATCACTTCTTCTCTCGAGTGCCAAGTGATTCTAGGTTCCAATTCTGATTTCGATATCTCTATAAAATCATAAATTAAACCCTAATACACTCGATGAATATTCTATCACAGGCTTCAAAAGATTTATAAACCTCTCGATTCTATGAAACCCTAGGTTGTGCTATTCTATAGCCAGGCGTTCGATTACCCCTCTCGAGTGTCAAATCAAACACGCCAAATAATCTAAACTATTGATCAGATAATTCAGATGCAATCAATTCAAATAGCACAAATAGATTAATTAACTTGCGAATTTCATAAACTGGAAATCAAAACATAGGTTTAAACGTAAGTTACATCAATCCCCTAGAAAAATAGGTTTAACTCATGTTGGATGTACAAAAACTCATAAAGAAATAATTACACATCTCAAGAATTGACAAAGAAAAACAAAGAAAGGAATTGAAAAGAGAAGAGAAGGAATTCTCTTTGTGTCCAGATTAGAAGTGCCTTTAATTGCCGTCCCGAACCCTAGCTCTGTGTCTATTACCTTGCGTTGTGCTCAAAATAATCTCCGTCCCCTGTTATGTACGCCCCATTGGTGTATTTATAGGTCAAAGCCCTCGAAATCACGTCAAAAAGCCCAAACAATTAGCCCAACCCAGTTTCCGCCGGGACGCGCCGCACCACAAGACCGAGTACCTTCCTACTACACATTGGGCGTCCGCAACGCCTACCTTTGGGCGTTGTGGCGCTTGGGCCAAGACCCTCGCTAATCACCATCGCTGCGCCGCGTTAACTTTGAATTGGTCCGCAGCCGCACCGCCTCGCATCATAGTACCACTTTCAGCCCCCCGCGTTGCGGCGCCACTGCTTTGAGCAATATATTTCCGCTTTTTCGCAACGCGATTTTTATCTTCCAAGAACGTTCTTCGTTTTCTGCTACCAATACTAGTCTCGACACTCAAGCAACAACAAATGACATGAACTCGACTCAAACAACACTAAAAATACGTAAAAATAACGCAAAATCCTAGTCTAGAGCACTCAATATATTGGTATGAAACCAATTTAACATTCATCAATTAAATAAGAAGAAGAAGAGTTAGATCGTACCTCATTGTTTTCATCATCAATGGCCATGAGCCTTTGTTCGGTTTCCTCTTCATCATCGGATGTTGCAAGAAGTTCATCCGACGTTTTGACATCCGCATTCAAAGCCTTCTTTTTCTTAAAGAACTTTTTCTTCTTTTGTTCTTCTTCCGCCATCTTAGGACAATTGGCTATAAAGTGCTCGGGTTTTCCACATTTAAACCACGAATTATCTCTTGCTTTTGTTGCCTTATTTTTGTTAACAAATCTGGAAAATTTTTGTACAAGGGCGGTCGTTTCCTCATTATCCTCATCACTAGCATAATAAGAATTATTTGAACTTGAGGCAAGGCCTTTAGGTGTAGATTACATACCCGATTGAGAGGTGGATGGTTTGGAATTCTTTCTTTCTTTGAAATATACTCCATAAATGAGAAGATTTCCAATAAGCTCATCAAGCTTGAGAGTTTCAAGATTTTGAGCATCCATGTTAGCCGTCAACTTCAATCTTCCACGTGAATGTGTTGGATAAAGTGTATTTCGATGTAGGCTTGAGGATGTAGGAATTTTCTTTGCTTGAGAGAGTATTTGCATATATTAGTTGAACGCTTGATGGTTCTGTATGATTTGAATAATTACTGTCTATCTTCTCTCTGAAAATTCCTCAGCCTTTTATAGTGGGAGTTCAAATTTTGTTCTTTGAAGAGATAGACAAAATTCAAACTCTTTACTTTTGTTGGTTCGCTTGTCTTGTTTTCGCAACATTGATGTTGACCCAACCTTTAAATTTTAGTACTTGCGGGTTCTGAAATGATTGAGTTCTCGAGGCTTCTCATTGGCTACAACTTTTGCACTCTTTTTCAAAGAAGAAAACTTTAAGCTTGGAGTTTGTCTCCATTACCAAAATAGGTAAGTCTTTGACTTTCAACATAACAGACTTCTTCAGTTGTCTTTAAGTCCTTCAGGTGCTTTACCCCATAAGTTGAGTCTTCTCCATAATTCCTTGGATGACTCTGATGTAAGTCTTCTGAAAGACTTGGCTTATGTACTTGACTGAAACTCTTTTGATCCACTCAGTTGCGACTCAACTGATTCTTTTCTGCACTCTTCAACAAGTCTTCTGTATCTTCAACTTAGATGTTATTTGACTCATGTAGATTTTCTACCTGTTACATAGTTGAATTTACATACAGAATTGGGATGCCAACCTTCTAATACAAAGTTTTCTAAGCATCATCAAAATCTATACAATAAATTTTCTAACAATTTTTCCCTTTTTGATTATGCCAAAACTTTATTACAACATCATGTGATGAATTTAAAATAATTGAAAATGAATGAGTAAATTTTATTCATGAACATTCAGCACTTACATTATTGTATGTAGATTACAAGTATATTATAAAAATACAAAACAATTTTTTTTGACAACTATCTTTTCATCTTCTCCGCTGTCTTCTCTTTCTATCTTCTTCATATATTCTTCGCCTCCTATCTTCTTGAAGTCTCTTTCTCTCCTTTTCTTCAATCTTTCTCAGCCTCAGCTCTTCCATCCCAAGTTTACAAGCCAGCTCATTTGCTCTCATCTTCTCTGTTTTGAGCTTCTCTAAAGCCCATCTAATATGCGCCAATCCTTTTTAAAGGATTGATGGCAATTAGTCCGCTAACTCTTTTTAGTGGAGAGCTCCTACCTCTCCCACCAGAGTTTGAATCTTTGCATATCCCCCTTTCTACACTTCTTCCCCTTGCATGGTTGCCTTCTCTAGATACTTGTCGCAGAGAGGGTCGCTTAGAAGTCTCACGACTCTTGGTTTTCTTCCTTTGAGTCGATTGCTTCCTAGTCTCTTCAATATCTTAAGCCCTTTGCCCAATATTGTTCCCAAGCATCACTAATATCCTTCCATGCATAGTACCCTTCTGAAAAAAGAGTGTCGAACTCTTTATTTGACCTTTCTTCCAAGGGACCTGCTGGTGGAGTCTCTTCTTCTATTGTAAGCAATCCCGCTGGTAGACCGCCATATTGGATCTTCATTTTTTCTATCCTCTCCTCTTGATTCTTGTTAAACTTAGCTATTTTTTCCTTGGATTTCTGAAAGGTTAGTTATGCCTTCTCTTCAGTTGATAAGGAGTGTGGGACCTTACATAAGACAGAGGTTGTGCCTTTAATTTTTAACGATATTACATGGAGTGGTTTCTCTTCCCCCTTTTTGGCATCATCATCTGAAGAAGGTTGGACTAATCGGAGAATGGAATCTAGCTTTCTGTGAGTCACAGAGTCTGCTGCTTTTCTCGGTTTGAGCTAAGTACATGCAGCTGTGTAGGTCCCAAAGGGTGACGTGTAAGGTTTAGAAGAGGGGGGTTGAATAAACCTTACCAACTTTTCGAATTTAGTCCTTTTAAAATATATTCAGAGAAATCAAATTGGCTAAGTCCTTGAGGGACAATTAAGTTGGTTGACACAGCAAAGTTACCCACTCAACATACTCGACTGAGCTGTTGATAGTATACTTTAGTTGTTTTTAGCTAACACTTAGAAATACAGTTGATTTGGTTTTGTAGGTCCCAAGGGGTGTGAGTAAGGTTTAGAAGTGGGGAGAATTGAATAAACCTTACCAACTTTTCGATTTTAGTCCTTTTAAAACTATTACAGAGTTAACTCAAACAGATGTGTCCTTGAGGGACAGCTAAGTTGGTTATTCAGCTAAGTTAGCTACACAACAGACTCGATAGAGCTGTTGATAGAATAACTCGGTTGTTTAACCTAAACTTTAACTTGGCTGTGTTGGTTAACACCCTTTGAATTGTTTTAAGCTTGTTTAAACACTTGGTTATTAATCAGTTGGATAGCAAATATGAGTTTATTAGCAGGTATGATGTAAATATGCAAAAATATAAATGTGCTGAAAAATAATGACACATTTAATTTTTTTAGAGGTTCAAAGATGGGGTAATTCTTCTAATCATCTCTTCTCCAACTCCTGGAGGAATCCACTATGTAGATCAGTTTACAATATGGTGAACAATCTAGAGACAGCCTTGGTCACACAGCTGGCTTCTCTTGCAACTCAGCTTCTTCACCGGCAGCTGTCTTGCTACTTCAGTTCACTTTCTCAAGCTCTTGGATTTGATCACGAAGCCCTCCAATCACTTGATACTGGTTCGACCTTGAACCTTCCTACAATCATCCTTGGAAAGTAGACCCCTTTTGATTCTTCAAAAGTTTCCTCTTCAACAGATTTGAAGTCGTCTTTCCTTCACAGCTTGTGTTGGATCGATTTGTTTCGGGTTTTAGGCTTGAGGATTTGCTTGAATATACTTGAGAATATTTCAGGTTAATAGCTTGAATAATGCTTGCTTGTTCGTGGTTTAGGTAGTCAAGGTAACCTTTTCTCAATGAATTTCCTCAGCTATTATAGTGAACTTTTGAAATTTTCCCCGTTGAAGAGATAGGCTAATTTCAAAAGTCACTTGTGTTCGTTGGCTTGTTTTGTTGCAGTCCTTGATGTTGAAATTTCCTCGTATTTAATGTCTTGCAAAAGATTGCAACAGATTCGACACATAGCACAAGAGTCTTCCCATTGGTTTGTTCCTTTTGCACACAATCGAACTAACACTTTATCTCGACAACTTTAACATGTTACCATTCTGAGTAACATTCTTGACTTTCATCAACGGATCTCGTTCAGTTGTCTTGACTTGACTGCAGTCTTTTATTCCCAATGTGACTTGAGTTAGTTTCCAATCTTTGGATGACTCATCTATCACTTCAACTTGAGACTTGGCTTCTTGAGTTGACTTGACTGACTCTTCACACAAGTGTTTCACAGCTCTGATACACCTTCAGTCGAGTTCTTGACTTTTCTTCTTTGCCATACTCAGCTATCTTTCAGCGGAGTCTTTACTTCAGTCTTCAGTTGACTTTTGTATTTCTAGGCATAACTGACTTGACTCAGCTTTTCCAGCCATATCTATTACAATACAAATTACAAGGAAAATGGGGTGCCAACTTTCTAGTTTAAGTTTTACATGGCATTAGTCAAAATCTATAAAATAAATTTCCTAACAATTTCCCCCTTTTTCATGATGCCAAAACTTAAAAACATTCAACAAAAATATAAACAACAAAGATACATACAGACAATTCAGTAACAAAGAATGTATGCTTGGAATAGATCGTTTTATTGATCATATAACATTCTTGTCCTCTCCATAGCTGTTTACATTTGGTATCATAACATTCTTTATCAAAGTAACCCACATATCTACGCTAGATACAAGAGTAAATACAACGTGAAAAATTACAAGGAAAATCACTAAGTATTACAGATGACTTACAAAAATGTATTTACATAAGTAATATACATGAAGGGGTTCGTAGCAACACTTCAACGCCTTCGCTGCCTCCTTCTTTCTTCTTCAGCTCTTTCGAAGTCATCAACTCTCTTTCTTTTCTTTCTTCTTCTTCAACTTTCTTCTTCTTTCATAAGCTCGTTTAGAAGCATCATCCCTTCGCTTCCTCTCAAGCCATTGTTGTGTTTGCCTTTGGTTCTCCTCTTCGTGTCTTCTTACTGCCTCCGTGTTCTTTTTTGCTACTTCCAGATTGGCCAATTCATCATACCCAGCCCAGTAGATCATCCCTTTCTTTTCAGGGTCTACATATTCAACATTCTTGGGTTTTGGTCGAGGTTGGGAACCTCTTCCACCACCACTTCTTCCTCTTCCTCTGGGTGTGTACTGCACGGGAGTTTTCTACTTACCAGCTGAGTGACGGTTGGAAGTCTGCTGCTTTTCAGCTTCTTCACACAATGCAAGACCTTTCTTCCAGTACAAATCCCAGGCTTGGGCTAGTGTCATTCCTTGGAAATAGCCTTCGGATTCGAGCGTTTTGAATTCTTCAACTGATCTAGGCTCAGATCCATTGTTAGGAATCTCATCCTAATCTTTTCCAACTGGGAGACCACCATACTATTTTAGCACTTCCTGAACGTGGGCATCCTGCTTTTTAGAGAACTTCTTAATCTCTGCTTCAATGATTTTTCTTTTCTCCGACATTGGCACAACAAAGTGCTCAATGGGTAGGGTTACGGGGAGTTTGCTCAGAATGGATGCAGTAATTTGACCCTGCTGAAGGGTTTCAACTATCATCAACGTCAGATCTTTCGAACTTTCCCCCTCAGCTGCAGTTTCCTTTAGCTTTTCTTCTTTTAATTTCCTTAGGGACTCCTCTTCCTCCTTTTTGGCATCATCAAAGGAAAGAGGGACCCCAGGGAACATGCCTGCGAGCATGAAGTCGAGTCTGCTTAAAGCTAAATTTTGTTTGGAGTCAGCTGTTGCATAAGCTGCTCAAAATTCTGAGCGAGTTTCCTTGGACTCGGCCGTCACCAACTTCATTTGAGCCATGAGAAGGCTGAATTTGTCATATATTGTGTTCTCAAGGTGCATAATTTCTTTTCTCTGGAATTCTTGCAGCAACTCCATTTCAGTCTTGTGAGACTCATGTAGCATTTCAATGTATTCTTTCATCCTTTGCTTGATATCAGTGTTATCAGCACTCCAGACGAGCATTCTTCCATATAATGCTTTGAAATAACGAACTTGTTCGAGTCGCATGGTAGTTTGCTATTGAGACCATTCCCGGATCCGTACTACTATCCCTCTCAAGTCGACTGTGAGGGTAGCATCCCTGTTGTCTAGTCTTAAGTCGAGTGAGGTCTGATGTATTTCAATCTTCTCAATCTCTTCACAGATTTTCTTGAAGACCTCACGAATCTCAGTTGTCTCAGTTGATTCAGTTGCAGGCCACTCTTCATCAAAGTTAAGATATGCTAGAACAATGGTGTCAGTGGGGATGATTGGATCTCCTCTCACAGTGAATCTTCGTTGTTCAGCAGCGGTCTCTTCGTCTAACTCTAGTAGGATCTTTGTGAAAGGAAACATCTCCTGAAAGGCATCATCGCGCACGTATGGGATGGTTTGCGAGGTTGGTGCCTGCGATGACTCAGCTCTATTTGCCTCAGCCGCGGTAGCTTCATCGGCATCTGTCACAGTTGTGGGAGCCTATGACGGAGCTGGTGTAGTCGTTACTGCTGCATTTGTGGGAGCCTGTGCAGTTGACTCGGTTTTAGCTAGGGATTTTGGATTGCTTTGCCCAGCTGACTGACCCTCAGCTTTCTTAATAGCTTCTTCGGTCTCAGTGGATTTTTCTAAATGAATTACCTGGTCCTCTGCTGCATCATCAGTGTTATCGGATGATGATGAGACCTGTGGGCTTGGCTCATCATCAAAGTTAAATTTTGTACGAGCCGCTTTGTCACTTAGCTGGCTCTTAGTTTTAAGAACATCCTCAACTGGGTCCGTAGGATTTGCAATTGGAGTGGACTCAACTTCATATTCTGACCCCAAGAATGATATATCTAGGTTCTCCTGGGAGTCTTGAAGTGCGCTTATCTCCCTTTTTTATTTCAGCGCTTTGAACTGTAGGAATGTTCTGTGTCTCTTGACCCTTACTCAGGGAAGTCTCAACCTCCCTTAGGCCTTCAATACCTCCAGCAGACTCAACTGTTGCGAGGCCTTTAGTGTTCTCTTCGACAATCCAACTATCTTAGGGTCTTCTACATTCCCTTCGACAGTCGCAGCTATCTTAGGGTCTTCAACCATGGCATCCATAGGAGTCTCAACACCTTGGATTGCACTTTCACTGCCCAGAGTGTTAACTCCCAGGGCATCTCTATCTTGTGCCTCGAATGTAAGAACAGTGTCATTAGCCTTCAAAGTTGTTGACACTTCAGCTGGGACAGACTCAACTGTCCGAGCTTCATCAATGTCATTCTACTACGGTTCTTTTTCTATTTCCACTTCTCCTCCTTTCTGCAAGTTTGAGTCTTCCACAGCATTCTCCAACCCTACTACGGTGGAGAGAGCTTCCCCTCAGCTGGCACACCAGCTGAGTGACTAGCAGTGGGGTCACTCTGCTCCTGACTCGTGGCCTTTTCCTTTGAGTGTTCAGCCGCTGGGGCAGGTGGTAAAACACCTTCTTCAAGGGCTAGCTCAACTTAGGTACCCAAAATCCTAGTGTCATCACCAGTGCCCTTGGATCCATCCTCCAATTGTACAGGGTATGTGGTTGCAGCGATGACTGAGGCAATGTGTTGTGCCACTCCCAAAAGATCGGTCTGCAGGAGAGATTGAGATTACTCTCCTAGTCCTTCAAACAATTGCTGCTCTTGCATTAGCATGTATTCCCTCAGAGCCTGCTGCATATCTGACTTCTCTGCTGCAGCAGTGGGGTCCTCATCACTTTCAGAGAACACATCGAGATGTGTATGAGTGTGGTCATGAGAACCAATAAACTCACACATCCTGGCTTTCTCAAGTGTTTGAGCTTCCTCGGCTGCTTTTTCTTTTTATTTATCCCTGATGATGTGAAGAATATCCATGCAATTTTCTTCATCAAGGGCATGTAGCATAGTGTCAACGCCGAGAAATCGCAGCAATTCCTCTTCTTCACAATAAACTCAGGGTTTGTGAATTGCACCCTTGAGTGATCAAGTTTCCATGCCCTTCACTCTCGTAGGCATCGCTGGATGTCTGGATACAGTGGAGAATACATGATTATATCGTCGTCATCATCCTCGTCTTCTTGTCCTCATTTTTCAGGAATTGAAGGCAAGAGACTCTGCTCCTCCTCGCTTTCAGCAGCATCAGTAGCAGGTGGAGAGACAACTTTTTCAACTGTAGGTTGAGCACTTGTAGGTTTAGTTGTCTCTGCTGCTTTACTTCCCTCAGCTGTCTGACGTACTGCTGTGTCTTCGATAGATCTCTGCTGATCGCCCTCAGCAGACTTTGTGGATTCATCAATCACTTCAGGAGACTGATCTTCCTAAGTGTTAGCAGTCTCAACTTCTTTTGCTGGCTCGATAGAAGATTCAACTTTTTCTTCTCAAGTTGATCGCTTGAACAATCTTTTCTTCCAGGAGGAACTTCTGGTTCAATATCCTCTGGTTCGTCAACAATGAACGTTGTTGGGTTTTTCTTAGAGGAAGCTGCCTTTCTCGTCTTGGCAATCCTCTTCTTCCTTATGGCTGGAGAAGGGATTTGAGGTTCCTTCTCAGTCTCTACTGCAGGGGCAGGAGTCTCGGCTGCAGGGGCAGGTAACTCTACTGCGGGCAGGTGCATCCTTTTTCTTAGCTGCAGGGGCAACCTTCTTTTTCTGAGTTGCAGGTGCAACTTTCTTCTTTGGAGGAGGGGTAGCTGTTGTGTCTTCGGGGTCATCTGATTCCCCCTCACTTGTATCAGTCCACATGGCATGGGCTCTCTTCTGGGCACCTGAGAGGTTTTCCTTAAACATTTTTTTGTTCACATGGAAGGGTTTGCATTGATGAAGAGAAATACCCTTCACTTCCAGCAGATGGCCAATCACAAGGCCATATCCAAGAGAACATCCAAAGGAACCATCTTCCTTGAAGGTCTTGTTCAAAATATTCTGGCAGAGTCTGCAGTAGACGAACTCAGCCTAGTTAACTTTCTTACCCTGCATGATCGCAACCATGACGATTAGCTTAGTTTTTGACAGCTGGTTGAAGCTGCCAAAATTCATATCTATACATTTGGAGACGACATCCATCAGCTTATGGTAGTTGTCCTTCAACAGTTTCTTGTCAGCTGTGTAGACCACCTTAGCAGCACACTCAGGTTTGGCTACTTCTTTCCATGCAACAGCCAAGTCTACATCAGCCTCATGTATCTCCTTTAGCCCTTCAGAAGGCAATAAGCAGTGCTCAGCAAGGTCTTTAGCACTTATTTTGATGTCCTTGATGTGAACAGAAGACTTGATTTCTTCGTCCTACACCTCCGCCTTGATATAGAACATTACTACCTCTTCTAGGTAAGTGTGAGAGTATTCCATGGTTAGAAAAGCCTTGAGACCTAACTTTTCTATCATTTCAGCGATCTTGTCAACAAGGGTTTCATCAGAACTCTGCTTCACCATTCCTTCGAAGTCTATGGACGATCCTGAGTGGATTTACTTTGAGATCTTAACGTAGTCGATCTTTGGTGCCATTTTCAGAGAGTTATACTGATTAAAAACTGAAATACTTGCTTGAGTATACTTAGGGTTTTCGAGAGAGAATATAACTTACTTTGCCTTTGCTTTGAAGATGAACAGTTTCAGTAAGAGAGAGAGAAGACTGAAAACCGTATATATAAAGGTTATGAAAGGTCAGTTCTACGGATTTTAAATTTTTGATCGAGATCAACGGTTCAGTTTAAGAAGTCAAACCGCATTTAATTCCCTGCATTAAATGCAGCAGCATTTATATCCAATCATATGCTTACTCTGCAGCTTTTTACTGTACTCGTCATTATTACACTGACGTCTTCCTTAAAAACATTCCCGCTCATTTAAAACGATTGCGTTTTTGTCACTTAGTTCATAAATGACTCAGCTTATATCAAATATGACTTAACTCTGCTTCTCTCTTCTCATTAAGTGGACTCAAATTTGTCGCTAACCTAACTCGACATCTGGTGACTTTCCGATATGGCTGTTTCACTTGGTTGATGTGTGAAACTTGCTCTTTTCTCATTTTCTCATCTTTTATCTCTGCTGATTGAGACTTCTGAGTGTTAACTCAGCTCAATTAACCCTAGCTCATTCTTACGCTCTTCAATCCTTGATTCACATGGAGGCTTAGGGAATATGTCAACTAACTGCTTATCGGTTGAGATATATTCCAAATTGATGTCTTTCTTTTCAACATGATCTCTTATAAAATGGTATCTAACATCAATGTGCTTTGTTCTTTAATGCAACACAGGATTCTGAGTGATTTCAATAGCACTAGTGTTATCACACATAATTGAAATCTCTTTTTGTTCAATCTCATAGTCTCTCAGCTGTTGTCTCACCCATAAGACTTATGTAGGTGCCAAGGGGTGTGAGCGTAAGGTTTAGAAGGGGGGGTTGAATAAACCTTACCAACTTTTCGATTTAGTCCTTTTAAAATAGTTCAGAGTTAATTCTTCACTGCTAAGTTTTTGATGGATGCTAAGTTAGTTAACAAACAGAGTTAGCCACTCAACGACTGATCGAGTTGTTGATAGAATAACTCACCGCTTAGTCTAAGGCTTAACTTAACTCAATTGTGATATGTTTCATGGAAGACTTGACACCCTTGAATTTGGTTTAAGTTTGTTTTAACACTTGGTTTTAGCACTTTGTTAAATATCAATTGGATAGCAAATTTATCAGCAGATATAAAATAATATGCAGAATTGAGGTACTTAAATGTAAATGACACAATAAATTTTATAGAGGTTCGAAGATGGGGTAATTCTTCTAATCCTCTCTTCTCCAACTCCTGGAGGAATCCACTAAGTATTGATCGAGTACAAAGTGGTTATCACCCGATTCAATTTCTTGATCACACAGCTGACTTGATCCTTTGGGATTCAGTCTGGAGATGCCTTTGTCACACAGCTGGCTTCTCGTCCGACTCTGCTTCTTCACAGGGCAGCTACCTTGCTACTACAGCTCACTTGCTCAAGTTTCTTGGATTTGATCACTAAGCCCTCCAATAGCTTGAGACTGGTTCGACCTTGAACCTTTCTACAATCCTCTGTGGAATGTAGACCCCTTTGATTCTTCAAATGTTTCCTCTTCAACTGATTGAAGTCGTCTTTCCTCCACAGGCAAGTGTTGGATTGATTTCCTTCGAAGTTTTGGCTTGAGGATTAAGCTTGAATGATTTGAGAATATTTTGTAGGTTACAACTCAAAAATGATAGCTTGAATGTTCGTAGTATTGGTAGTCAAGGTTACCTCTTCTCAAATTGATTCCTCAGCCTTTTATAGTGTTCTTTTGAAAATCTGCCCATTGAAGAGATAGGCTAATTCTCAAAAGACACTTGTGGTCGTTGGTTTGTCTTGTTGCAGTCCTTGAAATTGAAATTTCTTCATATTAAATGATTCTTCAGCTTTTCAGAGTTCTGACACAGGTGCAGTGCTTCCCATTGGTTTATTTCTTTTGCACGCTTCGGGGACTGAGCACTTTAGAATATTGCAGCATGGAAGTATTACTTATTTAAGTAACTTTCTTACCTTCTGTGCAACGGATCCTTTTCAGTTGCCTTGACTTGACTGCAGTTCCTTAACTTCCCCAGATGACTTCGAGTCAGCTCCCATTCATTGGATGACTCATCTGTCACTTCAACTTGAGATTTGGCTATCTTGGGTTGACTTGATCGACACTTCACACACCGCATCTCGGTGATACTTCTCAATCGAGTTATTGTCTTCTCTTCCTTGCCATACTCACCGCCTCACAATGAGTCTTCATTCTTGTCTCCAGTTGTCTTCTTGCATATTTAGGCATAGCTGACTTAACTCAGCTCGAGCAGCCCTATCTATTACAATGCAAATTACAAAGAAAATGAGGTGCCAACTTTCTAGTCTAAGTTTTACATGGCATTCATCAAAATCTAAACAGTGAATTTCCCAACAATTTCCCCCTTTTTGATGATGCCAAAACTTAAAGCATACATACAAAATGTAAATATCAAAGATACATACGGGTAGTGCGAAGAGAGAGAATGTATGCGTAGAATCAATCTTTTTATTGATCATAACATTCTTGTCCTTTACACAGCTGTTTACAAAGTGTATCAGAGCAAACATCTATGTTTATGCAAAAATAGAGAAATTACAAATTCCTATTCAATGTACAGAAGACTTACATACTTATGCATTTACAATAGTAAATTACGTGAAGGGGTGGACAGCAACACTTCATCTCCTTGCCTCCTTCTTTCTTCATCACTCTTCTTCTTCTTCGACCTTTTTCTCTTTCTTCTCTTCTTCACCGCTTTTTTTCTCATAGGCTTTTTCGGGCGGCTTCATCTCTTCTTTTTCTTTCTTGTCTTTCTTCCCACAGCTGAGTTTGTCTTTTATTTTCTTCTTCGATTCTCTTTACATACTCAACATTGTTCTTGGCCACTTGCAAGTTGGCTACTTCGTCAAACCCAGCCCAATAGATCCTCATTTCTTCTTTGGATCTATGTATTCTATATTTTTGAGTAGAGGTCTAGGTCCGAAACCTCTTCCTCCATCGCTTCTTCCTCTTCCTCGGGTGTGTATTGTCATTGGGGCCTTCTTCTTCCCAAGAGAGTGACCGAGTGAGTGACGGTGAGCGATCGCTAGAGTCTCGCGCTGTCGCCTTCTTCACACAGCTTGAGGCCCTTTTCTCAATACAAGTCCCAGGCTTGGGCCATGATCATGTTCTCGAAGTATCCCTCGGACACGAGCGTCTTGAATTCATCAACAGATCTTGGCTCGGTTCCGACGTCTGAAATGGCATCAGTGTCTCTTGTAGGAATGCCCGTATTGTTTCAAGATGTCCATCACACGGGCATCCATTTTTCTTTCAATCTTCATCATCTCTGCTTCTACTATCTTCCTCTTCTCGGACATGGGCACAACAGAGTGTTAGAGCGGCAGAGTCACTGGAAGTTTGCTAATTATGTCAGCTGTGACAAGTCCTTGTTGAGGGGTTCTAGCAACCATTAAATTCATGTCTTTCGAACCTTCCCCTCAACAGATTTTCCTTATTTTCTTTTTCTCTCGTTCTTCAATCTGTTTCTCCTTCCCACCAGTGCATCCTTCTTTCTCGGTGCGGATCCTTTCAACGTCTTTAGGTATTCCTCTTTCCCCTTTTTGGCATCATCAAAGGAGAGAGGAACCCCCGAAACATGCCGCCAAGCATGAAATCTAGGCGATCGATAGCCGAGTTCTCGCTTCGATTCTCTGCTGGAGTATCTTTGCTCAAAATTTCGAGCGAGTGGCGTTGGATTCGGCGGTCACCAACTTCATTTCAGCCATAAGAAGGCTGAATTTTTCATTCATGTTCTCCTCCACGCGCAGAAGTTCTTTTTGATGAAATTCTCGCAGCAGTTCCATCTCTGTGGTATGAGATTCATGCATTCTATCAATGTTTTCTTGCATTCGTCTCTTCATATCAGCGTTATCAGCGCTCCAGATCAGCATTTTATTGTACAATGCTTTGAAGTATCGAACTTGTTCCACACGCATTGTCTGCTACTGTTGCCACCATTTCCGGATCCTGACTATTATTCCACGCAGATCAGCAGTAAGGTTAGCATCTAGGTTATCCAGCCGCATATCCAATGAGGCCTGGTGCCTTTCCATCTTCTCAATCTCCGCAAATATAGCTTTGAAAACTTCTCGAACCTCAGTTGTTACCTCTGTCTCATCTGGCGGCCAAGCAGCGTCAAAGTCAAAGTCTGCTGGAATAATGGTATATGTTGGAATGACGGGATCAGGTTTATGGAAACGTCGTTGATCTCTAGCTGATTCGTCATCAAGAGTAGGCAGCTCTAGTGAGAAGGGGAACGTTTCTTCAAAAGCATCATCACGGACATAGGGAATCTGTTCAACGGTAACTCGTGGTCGTGATGTGCCCTGTTATGTCGATTCTACTGCAGCTTTGGGAGCCTGCGTAGTTGACTGTGATTCAACTGGGGTTTGTTGTGGTATGGACCCAGCTGGCTGAGCCTCAGCTGTCTCAACAGCTTCGTCGGTCTCAGTTGGTGCTTCCTATTGAGTTGTCTCGGAAGATTGAGAGAGGTGTTTCATCATCGAGATTGAACTTTTTGACGAGCACTTGAATTCGGCTTACTCGTCTTTGGGAAGAACATCCTCAGCTAAGTCGGTTGGATTTGCAATGGGGGATGACTCAGCTTCATCTTCACCTTCAGATCCCAGAAATGTTACATCAGGATTGTCTTAGGAATCGTGAAGGGCACTTATCTACTTCTCAAATGCATCAATGATAGTAGGAGGAATGTTTTGTGCTTTGTCTCTTTATCTCGGGAAGTCTCAACCTCCCGTTGGCCTTCACTACCTCCCGCAATCTCAACTACGGCGAGGCTGGATAATCCCTTCGGCTGACTCAACCGTCTTAGGGTCTTGAGGTGGCATCCACCGAGGCATCCATGGAGTCTCAACTCCATGGATTGCACTTTCACTTTCATTGCCAGTGTTAACTCCTGTGGAAGATCCATCATGTGCCTCCTTGATCCGTTGTGGGGTCACCGCAAAGATTCTCCGCTTCAACAACGTCATTGGCCTTTGAGCCGTCACACCGGTGAGTGACTTGGTGGGGTCACTTTCGGACTCCGGAGACAGTTCGGGTGGTCAATCTTCTCGGTGTTGGCTCGAGGTAACCAAGTTCCAAGTCGCCATCTGCCTTCATTGTGGTCGGGAAGTGGAACAAATGATCGCATTGGCCGCACCACCCCATAGGGTCAATCTCCATTTGTGATTTGGAAGATTCCTCAGGACCTTCCATCAGTTGTTGCTCATGTAGGATCCTGGATTCCTGCATGGCTTGCTGCATTTCCAATTCTTCAGGAGCAACAACAGGGTCCAGATCTTCATCGCTCTCTAAAAGCATATCAAGATGTGGATGAGTGTGATCAGTGGTTCCAGTTAGAGGGCAGATACTGGCTTTCTCACGAGCTTCAAATTCCTCTGCCAGTCTCTCCATCTCCTTATCTTTGAAGATCTGCAAGATATATGTGCAGTTTTCTTCATCCAGTGCTTGGACCACTGTGGTCAAACCGAGGAAATTCAACAGTTCTTCTTCTTCTTCAATAAACTCCGGTCTTTGGAACTGTTCTCTCGATCGACTTAGTTTCCACTTCATCCATTCTCGCACACAATTTTGGATGTCTGGATATGGTGGGGATATGATCATCATATCCTCATCTTCCTCATCATCATCTCCCTGTTGCCCTTCCTTTTCAAGAATAGAAGGCAACATACTCTGCTGCTCAACTCCTTCAGCAGCATCAGGGACAGGTGGAGACACAATCCTGTCAATAGGGGATTCTGCTATCTCAGCTACTCCTTGTTCCTCAGTTGTTCTGTCTACAACTGATCCTTCAACTTGCCTCTGCTGATCGGCCTCAGCAGACTTGGTTGTTTCATCTATAATTTCTGGAGACTCTACTTTTCCAGCTGTTTCAGCGATCCGTTCCAGCTGAGTGGCAGACTCATCTGTTTTCTCAAGCTCTGATCGCTTGAAGAGTCTTCTCCTTTTGGTCCTTACCAGAGGAATTTTTGGTTTGGATGCAGTTTCCTCCGAGTCCTGGGCGGCGGGGACCAGTGCTTCATTTTTTTTCTGAGGAGCTGGCTTTCTAGGCTTGTCAGTCCTCTTTTTCTTGACAACCGGTGAAGGTATTTGAGGTTCCTTCTTTGCTGCGGCTGCAGGGGCAGGTGCATCTTTTGTTTTCTTTATTGCTGGGGAAGCAGTCTTCTTTCCAGCTACATGGACAACTTTTTTCTTCGGAGGGGAGACAATAGCTGTTTCCTCAGGGTCAGCTGATTCCCCCTCACTTGTGTTTGCTCTCTTGGCATAAGCTCTCCTCTGTGCTCCGAAGAGATTTTATCGGAACATCTTTTTGTCTACATGGAGCGCCTTTCCATGTCGGAGTGGAATTCCCTTCACCTCCATCAACCGGCCAATCACTAGGCCATACCCCAAGGATCCTCCGAACGATCCATCTGCTTTGAATGACTTATTCCCAATATTTTGGCAGAGTCTGCTGTATACAAACTCAACCCAGTTTACCTTCTTCTCCTCCATGATCGCAGCCATCACGATCAGCTTGGTTTTGGACAACTGATTAAAGCTTCCAAATTTGATGTCTACGCACTTGGCCACAATATCCAACATCTTGTGGTAGTCTTCCTTCAGCAGCTTCTTGTCAGTTGTGTAGACAACCTTCGCAGCATAGTCAGGTTTGGCCACTTCTTTCCATGCAGCAGCCAAGTTTACGTCAGCCTTATAGATCTCCGGCACTCCTTCCGCCGGTAGCAAACAGTGCTCTGCCAAGTCCTTAGCAGTGATTGTGACTTCTTTCTCATGAACAGAGGACTTGATGCCCTCGTCGTGAACTTCAGCATTCATAGAATGGCGCGACCTCCTCCACGTAGGTCATTTGAAACTCCATTGTGAGAAAGGGTTTCAGCCCACACTTCTCCACTTTCTCGGCTATTTTCTTCACAAGGGTTTCGTCGAACCCCTGTTTGATCATTCCTTCAAAATCCACAGTAGAACCGGTGTGGATTTGTTTTCCCAACTTAACAAAATCGTAAGTAGATGCCATTTCTTGAAGATTTACCGAGCGAAACTTTGAAAAAATATGCTTTGAGAATCTGTAGGGTTTTGAGAGAAAAATTTCTTTCTTTGCTTTGGAGAGAGATGAACAGTTTGTGTAAAGTGAGAGAGAAACGGACGAAAGGGTATATATATGGGTTATGAAAGGACGTGCGGACGGTTTTTGAAATTTGATTAATATCAACGGCTCAGATTTTGCACGCCGATTAGCATTTAATTTCTCGCATTAATGCGATAGCATTTATATCCAATCATAGGCTTGTCGTCGTAGCTTTTGAATGTACTTGTCATTATTACGCTGACGTCATCCTTAAAACATTCCCGCTTATTAAAAACGACTGCGTTTTTGTCACTTAGCTTACTCCTTAGCTGATTCAACTCTTCTTCTCTCTTTTCACATGGGTACTCACCGCCGCCTAACTCGATCAACCGGTGACTTTTCCGATACGGCTGATTCACTTAGTTGTTTCAAGAGCTCCGCTCTTTTTCCATCTTTTCATGTTCCATCTCTTTTCGTTGAGTCTTTTGATTGTTAACTCAACTCAATTAACCCTATCTCATGCTTGAGTTCTTCAAATCTTAATTCACATAATGTCTTTGTAAATATGTCAGCCAATTGTTTATCAGTTGAGATATATTCCAAGGTGATGTCCTTCTTTTCAACATGATCTCTTATAAAATGATACCTGACATCAATGTGTTTTGTTCTTGAGTGCAACACAGGATTTTGAGTGATTGCAATTGCACTTGTGTTGTCACACATAATTGGAATTTCATTTTCTTCAATTTCATAGTCTCTCAGCTGTTGTCTCATCCATAAGACTTGGGCACAACATTTTGCCTGCAGCCTATGTATTCTCGCTTCATTGTGGATGTGGCTATTGAATTTTGCTTCTTGCTAAACCAGAAATTAACCTATTTCCAAGCATTTGACATGTACGAAGTACTTTTTCTGTCAACTCTACATCCAAGATAGTCGAATCAATAACCAATTAGCTTGAATCCACCTTCCTTTGGATACCATAAGTCGACTTCATGGCATCCCTACAAATACCTTAGGATTCTCTTAGCTGCAGTCATATGGCTTTCTTTTGGAGCAGATTGAAATCTTGCACATACACCTACTGCAAAGGTGATGTCTCGCCTACTTGCTGTAAGATAGAGCAGTGATCCAATGAGTGCCCTGTATCTTTTTTGATCCACAGGTTTGCCATCTGCATCCATATCCATCTTGACTGATGTACTCATTGGTATTTTTACAGAGGACTTCTCTTCTATCCCAAATTTCTTCATTAAGTCTCTGGTGTATTTTGTTTGACTTATGAAGGTTCCATCCTTCAGCTGTTTAACTTGAAGTCCTAGAAAGAATGTCAATTCTCCCATCATGCTCATCTCAAATTTGCCTTGCATGAGGTTTGAGAATTTGTCACACAGCTCTTTGTTTGTAGATCCAAATATAATGTCATCCACATATATTTGAACAAGCAGTATACTCTTTCCATCTTGAATTCTGAAGAGTGTTCTATCTACTTTGCCTTTGGTGAATCCATTATCTGTTAGGAATTGAGATAATGTATCATACCATGCTCTTGCTGCCTATTTCAATCCGTAGAGAGCTTTCTTGAGCTTGTACACCTTCTCTCCAAAAGTCTTATGCTCAAATCCTGGAGGTTGTTCAACATAGACTTCTTCTTCCAATAGTCCATTTAAGAATGCACTTTTTACATTCATTTGATATACAATGAAGTTCTTGTGTGCAACATAGGCAAGAAACATCCTTATTGCTTCTAATCTTGCAACAGGGGCAAAGGTTTCATCAAAATCTATTCCTTCTTCTTGGCAATATCCTTTGGCTACCAATCTTGCTTTGTTTCTTACCACAGAACCTTCTTCATTCATTTTGTTTCTGAAAACTCATTTTGTGCCAATAACATTTTGATGGGTTGGTCTTTTAACCAATTCCCATACTTTGTTCCTTTCAAACTGATTCAGTTCTTCTTGCATGGCCTGAATCCAATGTGCATCATCCAATGCTTGGGACACATCTTTTGGCTCTATTTGGGAAATAAAACAAGTGAACACGGCTTCTTGATGAGCTCTGGATCTGGTTCTTACACCATCTCTTATATCTCCAATGACTAGCTCTGGTGGATGGTCTCTCAGCCATCTCACATCAGGTTGGAGTAAGTTAGCTGGATTGATCGTCTCTTGTTGTGTTATCTTGAGCGACTCTCTCATCATCATTTAGGCAGATTTTCCAATTTGTCTCTTTGAGATTCAGCCATCTCATCTTCACCTTGATTAATTATTCCAGCTTCAGTTTCAACATAGGGACTCTTCTTCACAGTTGACTGGTTCAACTTATCAGTTGACTCTTCAATGTCTTCTCCATTTACATTAGGTTCATCAAAAACCACATGGATAGACTCTTCTGTTACCATAGTCCTTTTGTTCAGCACTCTATAGGCTTTGTTTTCAGCTGAGTATCCTAAGAAGATACCTTCATCATCTTTAGCATCAAAAGCCTTTAGATTATCCTTGCCATTGTTGTGGATGAAGCATTTACATCCAAAGATTTTAAAATATGCAACATTAGGTTTTCTCCCTGTCCAAATCTCATAGGGAGTCTTTGCAGCTGTCTATTGATCATGCATCTATTTTGAGTATAGCATACAGTGTTTATAGCTTCAGCCCAAAATCTTTTGGGTAACCCTGCTTTAGCTAACATGGTCCTTGCTGCTTCCTTGAGAGTTCTATTCCTTCTTTCTGCAACTCCATTCTACTGTGGAGTCCTTGTTGTAGATAATTCGTGCGTAATACCATTTTCAACACAGTATTGAGTTATTGTTCCGTTGACAAACTCAGTTCCTCTATCAGATCTTATCTTTATAATGGTTTGACTCTTCTCATTTTGAACCCTCTTCATCAGCTGTGGTAACTTCTGCAAAGTTTCCTTCTTTCTACACATGAAGATTGTCCATGTATATCTTGAATAATCATCCACCACTACTAGAGTGTATTTCTTCCCACTTATACTGGCTGGTTCAACAGGACCAAATAGATCCATATGCAGTAGATGCAATATTCTTGTTGAAAATGGGCTTGACTTCTCTTTAAATGATGATTTGATTTGATTACCCATCTGGCATGCATCACAAACACTTTCCTTCTTGTACACTGAGTCTGTAAGTCCTTCTACAAGTTTACTCCTTCCAAGCTTGTTAATTGTCTTGGAATTCAGGTGACTCAGCTTCTTGTGCCACAGCCAACTTGATTCGGCTGTACTATTTGCTAGCAGACAAGTGCTTGGTGTAGCAGTTTACCAATCTACCACATACATGTTCTTTTGTCTGCATCCTTGTAGCACTACTTCATTAGATTCAGTGTCCTTGATTTGGCATACACCCATGTTGAATCCAACATTGTAGTCCTTGTCACAGAGTTGACTGATACTTAGCAGATTGAAGTTGAGTCCTTCAACATATGCAACATCTGTGATTTCTAATCCATTTTTCTTGATGGATCCAATGCCTCTTATTTCTCCTGGAGCTTCATTCCCTCCAAATATAACTTTTGCACCTCCAACCTCCTTGAATTTTGATAGATATTTCTTGTTTCCTATCATGTGTCTGGAACAGCCACTATCTATGTACCAGGTTCCTTGGCACTCAGTTGTTCCTTGAACCTGCAACCAAGGAAATTAGTTTTTAGGTACCCATGCTTGCCTGGGTCCTGAGGGGTTAGTGATGTAAGATGATCCAACCAACCTATAGCCAAATGATTTGACTCTAAGGGGTTGCCATCTATCTGTGCCATAATCATAATTCACTTTGGCAAATTGCTTGGGGGCTTTAGGTTCATACAACTGTCTCTTTTGTCTGTATGCTGTGTGTGTGTTTTAACAATTGCCTTCTTTGGGTAACTGTGACATCTCTGAGTGTAGTGTTTGGGTGCATATGTGTGCTGATAGTAGCTTTGTTGCCTTTGGAATGGCCTTTGCTGAGTTCTAGGCCTTTGCCATTTAGGCTTGTATTCCATAGATCTTTGCTGATTTTTCACATTGTACCAATCAGTTTGACTTGGGTAGTTTCTACCATTTCCATCATGTGTGTTCCTTTTATAGAACTTCTGGGGCTTTTGGTAGCTTTGTTTCTTCTTTACAGAGTACTTCCTGTTTGGAGTTTCTTTGAGGAACTCTTTGGATTTCTTCTCAGCTGTCTTCTCAAAGATACTCAATCGGGCCGTTTTCCTTTTCCTTTATAACCAAGGCCAATTTGGTTGTGGTTGTGCTTTGGAATGAATGTGTGTGCACCATTTGGAGTTTTGGATTTTTGAGATGTTTCATTACTTGAAGATCCTTTTTCCAAAATCACTTTGGGAGCTTGATTTAGCATTGAGGAATTAAATCCTAAGCCTGTCTTATCTCCACATTCTCTTTGGCTCATAATAAGGTCATCCAATGATTTAGATGCCTTAGTGAATGAAGCAATCACATTTTTGAGATCATTTTCTCTCTTTTCTATAGCAGCTATCTCTGTTATTAGTTTGGCAATTTCAGCCTTCAGCTCTTTGTTCTCATCAGCTATGTGACTTAGAGTACTCAGCTGTGAGTTTTGGCTTTTGAGCTGGCTGTTTTCCTCATTTAACAGTGAGTGTGAGGATTTAATGTGCTCAAAGTCTTTCATCATTTTGCCTAATGAATCATAAAGATCAGTGGGTGATGAAGTGTGTGTGTCACAATCACTATCACTAGAATCTGAATGAGATGAGTTAGAGTGTAACTCATCTTCTTGGTCAGGTTGGTCTTGTTCTTTGGCCATTAAACAGATCAAGGCTTCTTCTTCAGAGTCACTTGAGTAGTCAGCTTCACTACTTTCCGAGTATGTTATGTCTTTTAGCTTGCCTGTCTCAGCAGCTTCTGCAGCCAACATTGCCTTTTTCTTTTCTTGTCTTCTTTCCCTGAAGACTCTTCTTTCCTCTTCATTCCTGTATTTGTTGACAAAGGATATGGGCAATCAATGGCGTAGTGACTGGTTGCTGCAGATTCAAAGATAGATTCTCAACTTTTTGTTTAGCTCTTTCCATTCTCGGATTGTCAGCTCTTTGGTATTCGACCTTTTGATGCTCAGCTCTCTTTGGTGGCCTATCTTTCCTTGACTTGGAGGGAGCTGAATGTCTTCTGGAGGATTCACCTTTGTTTCTTTTGTAGTTCTTATTGAAGAACTTGTTGAATCTTTTAACCATCAAGGCAATTTTCTCCTGGTCAATGACTTCTTTGGTTTCAGCTCTCTTCCTTCCTTCACTATGAGTGCAGCTGTTTTGGGCACAACTATCTCCTCTTGATCTTTTATTCTCAGCTCAAACTCATATGCTTTGAGGTCTGAGAATAGCTCATGATTGGATGTTTTTGATAGATCCATCGAGTGTCTTAGAGCCATGGTCTTCATTTCCCACTCAGCTGGGAGACTCCTCAGTATCTTCAACACATCTCCTTCTATGTGTATTCTTTCCCAAGTGCTGAGAGTTCATTTGTAATTTTAGTGAATCTAGCATCCAGCTGATCCATTGTTTCACCTGCCATCATTTTAAAATTTTCAAATTTTTGAACAACAACAGATAATTTGTTTTCCTTGATTTGCTCAGATCCTTCACAAATTAAGGTTAATTTATCCCAGATTTCTTTGGCTGTTTTGCAAGATTTGACTTTGTTGAACATGGCTTTGTCCAAAGTCTTGTAAAGTATATCCTTGGCCACGTTGTCAAGGTTGTATCTTTTTCTATCATCATTTGTCCATTCAACTCTTGGCTTTTCAACCATAGCTGGTCTGGGAGCAACATCCTCTTCTCCTTCAGATGCAGCAGCTCTTCTTGCAGTTGTGTTCACTTTTAAAATTTTTAGTGGCCCATCTTCTATTACTATCCACATTTCAACGTGTAATGCTGATAGATGACCCTGCATACGAATTTTCCAATCATAAAATTCCTCAATTGTGAACATAGGGATGCGTGTCAAATTTGCTTCCATGATAGTAACTTTGTTGTTTTAAGAATGGCTTTTGAAAGAACAAGTGTTAACAACTTCTTTGAAAGATTAGAGATCAAGTTCAATAACCAGTGCGGAAGGCTCAATGAACCAACCGCTCTGATACCACTTGTAGGTCCTAAGGGGTGTGAGTGTAAGGTTTAGAAGGGGGGTTGAATAAACCTTACCAACTTTTTGATTTAGTCCTTTTAAAATAGTTCAGAGTTAATTCTTCACAGCTAAGTTCTTGATGGACAGTTAAATTAGTTAACCAGCAGAGTTAGCCACTCAACCGACTCGACTGAGTTGTTGATAGAATAACTCAGCTGCTTAGTCTAAAGCTTAACTCAACTGTGATATGTTTTCAGCGGAAAACTTGACACCCTTGAATTTGGTTTAAGTTTTTTTTAACACTTGGTTTTAGCACTTTGTTAAATATCAATTGGATAGCAAATTTATCAGCAGATATAAAATAATATGCAAAATTGAGGTGCTGAAATGTAAATGACACAATAAATTTTATAGAGGTTCAAAGATGGGGTAATTCTACTAATCCTCTCTTCTCCAACTGCTGGAGGAATCCACTAAGTATTGATCAGTACAAAGTGGTTATCACCCGGATGCAAGTCTTGATCACACGGTGACTTGATCCTTTGGGACTCGATCCGGAGATGCCTTGGTCACACGGTGGCTTCTCGTCCGACTCAAACTTCTTCGCAGGCAATTTGCGCTTTGCTACTACAGCTCACTTGCTCAAGTTTTTTGGATTTGATCACTAAGCCCTCCAATAGCTTGAGACTGGTTGGACCTTGAACCTTTCTACAATCCTCTGTGGAATGTAGACCCCTTTGATTCTTCAAATGTTTCCTCTTCAACTGATTGAAGTCGTCTTTCCTCCACAGGCAAGTGTTGGATTGATTTCCTTCGAAGTTTTGGCTTGAGGATTAAGCTTGAATGATTTGAGAATATTTTGTAGGTTACAGCTCAAAAATGATAGCTTGAATGTTCGTAGTATTGGTAGTCAAGGTTACCTCTTCTCAAATTGATTCCTCATCCTTTTATAGTGTTCTTTTGAAAATCTGCCCGTTGAAGAGATAGGATAATTCTCAAAAGACACTTGTGGTCATTGGCTTGTCTTGTTGCAATCCTTGAAATTGACATTTCCTCGTATTAAATGATTCTTCAGCTTTTCAGAGTTCTGACACAGGTGCAGTGTTTCCCATTGGTTTATTCCTTTTGCACGCTTCGGGAATGAGCACTTTAGAATATTGCAGCATGGAAGTATTACTTATTTAAGTAACTTTCTTACCTTATGTGCAACGGATACTCTTCAGTTGCCTTGACTTGACTGCAGTTCCTTAACTTCCCCAGATGACTCATCGGTCACTTCAACTTGAGACTTGGTTATCTTGGGTTGACTTGACTGACACTTCACACAACTACATCTCAGCTGATACTTCTCCAGTCGAGTTCTTGTCTTCTCTTCCTTGCCATACTCAGCTGCCTCACAGTGGAGTCTTCATTCTAGTCTCCAGTTGTCTTCTTGCATATTTAGGCATAGCGACTTAACTTAACTCACTCGAGCATTTTCTATCTATTACAATGCAAATTACAAAGAAAATGAGGTGCCAACTTTCTAGTCTAAGTTTTACATGGCATTCATCAAAATCTAAACAGTGAATTTCCCAACAACTTGGGCACAACAACTGCTCGCAACTATGTACTTTGCTTCAGCTGTGGATGTGGCTATTGAGTTTTGCTTCTTTCTAAACCAGGAAACCAATCTATTTCCAAGTATTTGACATGTACCTGGAGTACTTTTCTTGTCAACTCTACATCCAGCATAGTCTGAGTCTGAGTAACCAATAAGGTTGAATCCACCTTCCTTTGGATACCATAAGCCAACTTCCTGGCATCCCTTCAAATACCTTATGATTCTTTTAGCTCCAATCATGTGGCTATCCTTTGGTACAAATTGGAATCTTGAACATACACCTACAATAAAGGTGATGTTTGGCCTACTGGTTGTTAAGTAGAACAATGATCCAATAAGTGATGTATATCTGGTTTGATCTACAGCCTTGCCATCTGCATCCATGTCCATCTTGACTGATGTGTTCATTGGTATTTTCACAGAAGACTTCTCTTCCATACCAAATTTCTTCATTAAGTTTCTGGTATAATGTTTTTGACTTATGAAGGTTCCATCCTTCAATTGCCTGACTTGAAGTCCTAGAAAGAAAGTCAGCTCTCCCATCATGCTCATCTCAAATTTACCTTGCATGAGGTTTGAGAACTTATCACGCAACTCTTTATTTGTGGATCAAAAAAATGATGTCATCAACATATATCTGAACAAGTAGTATACTCTCTCCATCTTGAATTCTGAAGAGTGTTCTATCCACTTTGCCTTTGGTGAATCCATTGTCAGTTAGAAATTGAGACAATGTACTTGAAGTCCTAGAAAGAAAGTCAGCTCTCCCATCATGCTCATCTCAAATTTACCTTGCATGAGGTTTGAGAACTTATCACGCAACTCTTTATTTGTGGATCAAAAAATGATGTCATCAACATATATCTGAACAAGCAATATACTCTCTCCATCTTGAATTCTGAAGAGTGTTCTATCCACTTTGCCTTTGGTGAATCCATTGTCAGTTAGAAATTGAGACAATGTATCATACCATGCTCTTGGTGCCTGTTTCAATCCATATAAGGCTTTCTTGAGCTTGTATACCTTGTCTCCAATAGTTTTCTGCTCAAAACTTGGAGGTTGTTTAACATAGACTTCTTGCTCTAGCAGTCCATTTAGAAATGCACTCTTCACATACATTTGATACACAGTGAAGTTCTTATGTGCAACATAGGCAAGAAACATCCTTATTGCTTCCAATCTTGCAACAGGAGCAAAGGTTTCATCAAAATCTATACCCTCTTCTTGGCAATACCCTCTGAAAACCCATTTTGTGCCAATAACATTTTGATGGGTTGGTCTTTGCACCAATTCTCATACCTTGTTCCTTTCAAATTGATTCAGCTTTTCTTGCATGGCTTGAATCCAATGTGTGTCATCCAATGCTTGAGACACATCTTTTGGTTCTATTTGGGAAATAAAACAAGTGAACGTTGCTTCATACGGTGCTCTGGATCTGGTTCTCATGCCACCTCTAACATCTCCAATAACTAACTCTGGTGGATGGTCTCTCAGCCATCTCACATCAGGTTGGAGCAAGTCAGTTGGATTAAACTGTCTCGCAGCTAAGTTATCTTGAACATCTCTTTCATCTTCATTCAGTTGTAGACTTTCCAGCTGTCTTTGAGATTCACCTATCTCATCTTCATCTGGGTTGATTGTTGTTACTTCAGCTTAAACATAAGGACTCTTCTGCACAGTTGGCTGATTCATCTTGTCAGCTAACTCTTCAATGTCTTCTCCATTCACACTAGGTTCATCAAAAACCACATAGATAGACTCTTTTGTGACCATAGTCCTCTTGTTCAGCACTCTATAGGCTTTGCTCTCAGCTGAGTATCCCAAAAAGATACCTTCATCAACTTTTGCATCAAAAGCCTTCAAATTATCTTTGCCATTGTTATGGATGAAACATTTGCATCCAAATATCCTGAAGTACCCAATATTTTACTTTCTCCCTGTCCAAATCTCATATGGAGTCTTGGTTAATTGCCTGTTGATCATTCATCTATTTTGAGTATAGCATGTTGTGTTAATGGCTTCAGCCCAAAATCTCCTAAGCAATCCAGCTTCAACTAACATGGTCCTTGCAGCTTCCTACCATCCTCCTTGGAAAGTAGACCCCTTTCGATTCTTCAAAAGTTTCTGCTTCAACAGATTTGAAGTTGTCTTTCCTTCACAACTTGTGTTAGATTGATTTCCTTCGAGTTTCAGGCTTGAGGATTTGCTTTAATATACTTGAGAATATTTTAGGTTAATAGCTTGAATAATGCTTGATTGTTCGTGGTTCAGGTAGTCAAGGTAACATTTTCTCAATGAATTTCCTCAGCCTTTTATGAAGTTTTGAAATTTTGCCCGTTGAAGAGATAGGATAATTTCAAAAGTCACTTGTGTTCGTTGGCTTGTCTTGTTGCAGTCCTTGATGTTGACATTTCCTCGTATTTAATGTCTTTGCAGCATTGCAGCGTATCTAACACTTGGCGCAGTGCTTCCCATTGGTTTGTTCCTTTTACACACAACTGGAACTAACACTTTATCTCTGACAACTTGAACATGTTACCAGTCTGAGTAACATTCTTGACTTTCATCAATGGATCTCGTTCAGTTGTCTTGACTTGACTGCAGTCTTTTATTCCCCAGGTGACTTGTGTTAACTTCCAATCTTTGGATGACTCATCTGTCACTTCAACTTGAGACTTGGCTTCTTGAATTGACTTGACTGACTCTTCACACAGCTGTTTCACAACTCTGATACCCCTTCAGTCAAGTTCTTGACTTTTCTTCTTTGCCATACTCAGCTATCTTTCAATGAGTCTTTACTTGATCTTGATTGACTTCTTGTATTTCTAGACATAGTGACTTGACTCTCAGCTTTTCAAATTTCTATCTATTACAATACAAATTACAAGGAAAATGGAGTGCCAACTTTCTAGTTTAAGTTTTACATGGCATCAGTCAAAATCTATAAAATAAACAGTTCTGTCAGTGGAAGACTTTTTACCCTTATGATTTGTAAGTACGTTTTTCAACACTTGTTTTAGCAATTGTTATTATCAGCAGACTTAAGCAATTTTAACTTAACAATAGTTACAAAATAAAGCAGTAAATGAAGTATGCTGAAAACTCCTTTCCAACTCTTTTCCAACTCTTGGAGGAATCCACTCTTTTCCAACTCTTGGAGGAATCCACTCTTTTCCAATTATCAGCAGACACAAGTAGTTTATAGTGGTTCGAGGATGGGGTAATTCCTCTAGTCCACTCTTTTCCAACTTTTGGAGGAATCCACTAAGTAACTTAAGGTTGGTTACAAATTAGTTATCAGTCCGAGACAACTTTGATCACACAACATGCTGCTATTGGGACTCAGCTTCTTCACAAGACAGATATCTGTTACTCCAGCCTCCTTCAAACCCTTGGACTTGATCACTTAGCCCTCCAACAGGTTCAAAGCACCGCTTCAATCTGAAACCTCACTACTTCTCCTTCAACCTCGAAAAGTAATGATAAATGTCTTTTTATGCGAGTTTTATGTGTTCATTTGAGTAGAATTTGAGTTATTTTATTGTTAGTTTCGTAAATGTTTGATTGTACATAGTTCAAATTACTTCGAGGTGCTTTTATTGGTGTAGATTGATGATTCATAGCTATTTTTGGTGAATTTCGGGTCATGATTTCATGTCAAAACATACCCTGGGGTTTATGGATGCAAAAACACTCGAAATCCCAAGCTAAACGCGTCATTTCGGGGCCTTTTGAGCTGAACATGGCCCGGGTGTGCTTTTGAAAATGGTCATGCTTTTGAGGGTGCAAAAGCACGTATAAAACATGGCCCGACCGTGCTTTTGAACACGGCCATGTTCGTAGAAAAATCCCGAACATGGCCGTGTTTTTGTCGTTGTTCTGCAGTTGCTTTTGGCGAAAATTATGGAGGCTTTCCCACCTAGCTTTTTGACAACTTTTGTGCAACTTTTACATCTATTTTGATGCACTAAGCTCTATTATTCTCTCAATTATCAGATGAAAACAAGGATTCAACAACCCAATTATGAAAGTGGAGCAATTATTTGTCAAAAGATGACATTATTAATGTGTTCTTTCAGAAAAACAATGTCTATAAAAGCCAAGAGTTTGGGTTGGAGGAATCTTCTATTCATATTCATTCACTCTAAGTTTCATCCTAGTTAGAAAGCAAAATACATTGAGAGCATAAAAGAGAGGTAGAGTTGGAGATTGAAGAGCACTGTAGGAGAAGGCTTGGAGCTCAACATCATTGAAATCAACCAAGGAGGAAGTCTTGTTTGGTCTTGAATAAAAGCTAAGTACACCATGTCTATTTCATTCAAATGTTCTTGTGTAGCTTATTCTTTTGTCAAAGCCATGTGTAGCTAAATTTCTAATGTTTGAATGTAATGAACTCTAGAATGGATTTGTGATTAAGGGTTGTATGTTTTTAATAAAATCTTCATGTTTTGTGTGATTCACTTATATTATGCTTTGTTCATTCGAGTTAATATTTCCGGTATATTGATTTGAAACATATTCCTCATAGGGTAATTGATCGTGAAATTCTTACCGCAAGCGCACAGTGTCAAATTTTAGTATAGTTTTGAAAGTAGGGTTATCGTCTCCACAGGGATTGTTATCAAATTTTATACTAAGTACTATAATTAAAATAGCTTAATTCTATCTAGAAATCGAAAAGAGATGGATGTTTATTAAACTAAAAATAAAACTAAAATTAAACTAATAATTGGTGCAGACAATTTATCAAACACGTAGAAGATGAATTCCAGATGGTTAATTTCACCTAGTTATCCCCTATGTTCTCAATCCAGTTTATTAATCACAAGTTATTAATCTATAAGCCAATATTCCTACCGGTTATCACTTCCTCTCTCGAGTGCCAAGTGATTCTAGCTTCTAATTCTGATTTCGATATCTCTATAAAAATCATAAATTAAACCCTAATTCGCTCAATGAATATTCTTCACAGGCTTCAAAAGATTCATAAACCTCTCGGTTCTATGAAACCCTAGGTTGTGCTATTCTATGGTCAGGCGTTCAGTTACCTCTCTTGTGGGTCAAATTAAACACACCAAATAATCTAAATTATTGATCAGATAATCCAGATGCAATCAAATCAAATAGCACAAATAGGTTAATAAACATGCGAATTTCATAAACTGGAAATCAAAATGTAGGTTCAAACGTAAGTTACATCAATCCCCTAGAAATATGGTTTAGCTCATAATGGATGTATAAAAACTCGTGAAGATATAACTATACATCGATAGGGTTCAACAAAGATACTAGAAAAATAATTCAGAATGATTAAAGGAGAAATCTTCTTTGTTTCCAGAAGATATATGTCTTCGAATCTCGTCCCGAACTCTTTCTCCTTGCTTAAAATCATCCCTTCTGCTCTCCAAAATGTCCAACCCCCTGTTTGTACGTCACTTCTTCTATTTATAGGCTTGAAACCCTCAAAAATCCATCCAAAAAGCCCAAGGAATTAGCTCAGCACGTTTAGCCCAATAACACGCGCTGCAGCGCTAGAAATGGCGCGCAGCAGCGCACCTAGGCATCCTTCTCCGCTGTCTGTCGCGCGTTGTAGACCTGGCCATTGGGCGCTGCAGCGTGCCTTGCTTTGTTGTGCACTGTCATCCACCGCGCGCTGCAGCACACCCGGAGTGGCGCTACAACGCGCACCTTCCCTGCGCCATTGTTCGATTCTTGACCCCCGCGCTGCTGCGGCGCTCGACCTTGAACATTTTTTTCCACTTTTCAACTTCTAAAATGCACTTTTCACCTTTCAAACACGTTTTTCATCATTCTTGATCAATTTCGGAATCCAAGACCTGTCCAGACTCTTAAACGATAACAAATGACACGAACTTGACTCAAACGACACTAAAATGCCCGAAAACAACACAAAATCCTAGTCTAGAATAGTCAATACGTTGGTATAAAACTAATTTAACAGTAATCGAGAGATTTATGATGAGAAAGGACCTTTATAAGTGAAAAGAGTTGCATGCAATCCTAGATATAGGACGACATAAATCTTCTGGATTGGGGTCAAACCTAATATGGGAATTCATAAATCATTATAATGCAATCTTGAGGGTTTTAACTAGAAAGAGATTTCAGTTAATCAACTTGAGATTAGGAGTTTTTCGCCTGAAAGAGTTTAACTTAAATTGGGAATTTCTACGGTCCATGAAACATGAGATTTTATTAAAAAAGGATAATTTTTGCTTAAGGGCTTTTGGTTGTATCTTTATCTTGTTAAATCACAAAAACATTCTAGAGGGATTTACATTCAAACACATTTCTAGCTCTTGATTTCTTATTTTACAAACTCCTTTTATTTGATCTATTGTAAGTTGTGATTATTTCAAATTCTTTACTTTTCATTTCTATCCAACAAAACCTCTGAAAATTGCTAGATTAGATAACACAAAGACGGTATTACTAGTACTTAGAATCCTCGTGGGAATGACACTCGGTACTCAATAATCTATTCTATAAAATGATAGGTGCACTTGCCTAAGGTTTTTAAAGTAGCTTTTGAGCCATTAAGTTTTAGACGCCGTTGTCGGGGATTGTAATTTTAGGAACACTTTGTTTTTGTTAATCTAATCATTTTTCTTACTTTACCAATATTTTTTTTCTTATCTATCTTTGTGAGTCTTGATTAACACTTCCCATCTTTATTTACCACAGTGCATGCCTACTCGTCGTTGAGGCGGGAAGCGCAAGACCGTCAGTAGTAACATGGAGGAAAGCATTAATACAGACTACGAGGAGGAATATAGACAAAAGAAAAGATTTTGCCATGGCGGATGAACCACAATGAACTATGTATGATTACGCCAAGCCATCCATGGATGGCACGTCATCAAACATTGTAAGGCCCGTTGTTGCCAATAATTTTAAAATTAAACCCAATGTTATTCAAATGGTGCATCAGCTTGTCCAATTCGATGGTTTACCAGACGAAGATCCCAATAATCACATCGCAAATTTTCTTGAAATTTGTGACACCTTCAAAATCAACGGGGTCTCCGATGATGCCATCCGCCTACGCTTGTTCCCATTCTCTCTTCGGGGATGAGCAAAACAATGGTTAAATACTTTTCCAAAAGGAACGATTACTACATGGAATGTTATGACAGAAAAATTCCTTTTGAAATATTTCCCACCGGCAAAGACCGCAAGATTGAGGAATGAATCTCTTCATTAACTCAAGCAGATGATGAACCTTATACGATACTTGGGAAAGATTTAAGGAATTGTTGCGGAAATGTCCACACCATGGCTTTCCTATTTGGATGCAAGTCCAAACATTCTACAATGGACTACTTTCTTCCACAAGACCAATGATTGATGCAACGGCCGGGGGAACTCTGAATAACAAAATGCCAGAAGCCACTCAGGATTTGATCGAAGGAATGGCCATGAATGGCTACCAATACATACGAGGTAAGACTAATAGGTCATTGGGTGTGTATAATGCAGATATGGTGGTTACGCTAGCTGCACAAGTCAAAGCTTTAACCCAAAAGATTGACGAGTTGGCGACTCCGAAACCACCACAATAAGTTTCATCATGTGAAACTTGTGGAGGATCACAAAATCACCAAGAATGCCCCCACGCAATACCACCACATGAGCGCGTGAATTATTTAGGTAACCAATCTCGACCTTTCCAACATAATCCTTTCAGTAATACGTATAATCCAGGGTGGCGACAACATCCTGATTTCAGTTAGGGTAATCAAGGCCAACCACATCCTAATCCCAATCCTAATCCGCACACGCCTCCCGGATTCCAGCCGACCCAAGGAAAACCTAACTTGGAAGAACTCATGGAAAAGTTTGTACAGACAACAGATGCCCGATTCAGCAGTCAAAACATCCTTAAGAAATCAAGAGGCATCTATCCACAATTTGGAAAATCAAATAGGCCAGATTGCTAAAATGATTTCTCAAAGGCCACAAGAAAGTTTGTCGGGTAACACTGAAACAAACCCAAGGGAGCACATAAAGGCAATCACCATCAGTGTTCCACATGAGCATAATTATCCCAACACCCATATGTAGAAATATGTGGAGGATGACAAACCCGTGAAAAAGGTGGTTGCAGAATACAAGCCCAATATCCCTTACCGGAGTTTAACTGAAGAAGATAGAAGGGAGAACAAATTTGGTAAGTACCTTAAGTCATTCAAGAAATTACATACTAATATTCCATTTGTTCAACCTCCTTTAAAGCATGCTAGGGATCTAAATGACATCATTTCTAATGAAAATAAGCTTAACGAATTATCAAATGTGCAATTGAATGATGAATGTTCTTCCAATGAACTACCACAAAAATTTAATGACCTGGGAAGTTTTATTATCCCTTGTACAATTGATGGTTTACCTGTTGATAGGGCATTAGCTGACTTAGGAGCTAGTATCAATGTGATGTCTTTTAAAATATTCAAGCATGTGGGATTAGGTGAACTTAAACCTACTAGGATGCACATTCAATTAGCTGATAAATTGATTAAACATCCTAGAGGTATTATTAATGATGTGCTAGTTAAGATTGATAAATTCATATTCCCAGTTGATTTTGTTATTCTTGACATGCATGATGATATTGAGGTTCTTCTAATTCTTGGGCGTCCTTTCTTGGCTAAGGAAAAATCAATCATTGATGTGCATGATGGAAAATTAACTTTGAGAGCGGAAGGATGAACAAGTAATCTTTAAAATTCATGTTGCTATTTAAAATGATTCTACTTGTTCCTTTGTTGACTCAATTCATTTGCATGATGTGAAATCTAAAAATTTCTTGGAGAAAAATGTAGTTCAAAGTACAGGTAGAAAGCTTATGCCCAAAAAGGGGACCCGAAAGGTCGAAAAACATATTTTGAAGCTTGAAGTTGGAAGTAATTCTACTAAATGCAAATAGGATTTTCATAAGTTTGAGGCTCCGCCCGACTAATCTTCACATTTAGGCGAATTAGTCCAGCTATACAACTTTAAAGAAGCGCTACCCGGGAGGCAACACGGTGATTTGTGTGCATTTTCTTTTTGCTCAAATTTTTGGTTGCTTCAAGATGTTTTGTTTTTATTAAAAAAAACAATGACGTGTTCGTACCTTCATTAGTGAACATGGTCTGGCCGTGTTCGAAAATCCAACCTTGTTTGAAAATGCGTACTAAACACGCCCAGGCAGTGTTAAATAACACGGCCGTGCTTTTCCAAAAAAAAATCTTTTTTTTTTTTGGGAAAATTCCTACCAAACACGCCCTGGCCGTGTTACTCAACACGGCCATGTTTTAAAAAAAAGGTTATTTGTTATCTTAATTGGAAATATTTGAGATTTCACGGTATACGAGTTGTGTGTTGCTTATACTTGATTAGGTATGAAGATGCCAATGAAGGTCTCGTACTAAACAACCCAATGGTTGCTCAACACCGATTTCACTCTTCGAGTAAGGTCGTAATTTTCTTTTTCCACCTCTTTTACTTTCTTCTAGTTTCTTTGCTTTTTGAGTGTTTTGTGTGTATGTTCATCTCTTTCTTTAACATTGAGGACAATGTGAACCTTTAAGTTGGAAGTGGATGCAATTTCATTCTCTAAATGCTTGTATGCTTGTTTTTATTTTGAGTCTGTCGACAAGAGATAACTTGGCCCAATTACACATTTATTAACTTTTTAATTTGTTTTTCCAATGCGAAGCAATTGATTGTCTAGGATAAATTGACGTGGATGTGGGCTAAATTTTACCAGATTTCCAAACACCATAATACTTGATGTCTTAAGGCATATATGACAATACTTAGCGCTATGAACGTCAGAGAACTCATGATTTAGTGGTGGTCACTTAGTTGTTAGACCAAGCTTTTGAAAAAAAAAATTGAAATAAAAAATGGACCAATCGAGGTTATTCTCCTCTATTTGTTGTTGCTTAGTACCTAGGAGCATTCATGAACCCCATGTTTGTCTTTTACGTAAAATGATGACACGAATATGAGTATGGGAGACCACCCTAGGAGTGTTTGAATGGAAATTCAAAATATAAACCTAGTGGAAGAATGCCTCGAAAGGTTTTTTTTAAAAAAAAAGAAGAAAAGAAAATTAAAATGGAGAATGTATATTCCTTGAATTCTCATTCCAATAAAGTTCAAAAAGCTTGGTTATATGACTAGTAGGCTAACTACAAGGATCTATTGAGTTCTTATATTTTCGTGGCGTTATTGAATTGAAGTTGTTCATAACTATCAGTATTTGTGGAGTGATGATTTCAAGTCTGAATAATGCCTATTGAGATGAATGTCTTTACTTGTCAATCGTTCACTTTGCAAAACTATGGTTTTACTGAATGGTTAATTCGGGTTGAAATGGCTAAGAACTTGACTATTTGTGTTCAATGTGTTGGGAAAAAGATCTTCCTCGTGTGTTGTAATTTATTGAATCCCTCATTATAATTTTATGTTTTACTTGAGGACAAGCAAAGTTCTAAGTTGGAGGTGGTTTGATAAGTATCTTTTTATGCATGTTTTATGTGTTCATTTGAGTAAATTTGAGTTATTTGATTGTTAGTTTCATAAATGTTTGATTGTGCATAGTTCATATTACTTCGAGGTGCTTTTATTGATGATTCAGAGCTATTTTTGGTCAATTTCAGGCCATGGTTTCATGTCAAAACATACCCCAGGGTTTATGGATGCAAAAACACTCGAAATCCCAAGCTAAACGCATCATTTCAGGGCCTTTTGAGCCGAAGGAATTATCTTTTCATATTCATTCACTCTAAGTTTCATCCCTAGTTAGAAAGCAAAATACATTGAGGGGATAAAAGAGAGGTAGAGTTGGAGATTGAAGAGCATTGTAGGAGAAGACTTGGAGCTCAAAATCATTGAAATCCACCAAGGAGAAAGTCTTGTTTGGTCTCTAATAAAAGCTAAGTACACCATGTCTATTTCATTTAAATCTTCTTGTGTAGCTTATTCTTTTGTCAAATCCATGTGTAGCTAAATTTCTAGTGTTTGAATGTAATGAACTCTAGAATGGATTTGTGATTAAGGGTTGTATGTTTTTAATAAAATCTTCATGTTTTGTGTGATTTACTTATATTATGCTTTGTTCATTCGAGTTAATATTTTTGGTATATTGTTTGAAAAATATTCCTCATCGGGTAGTCGAGAGATTTATGATGAGAAAGAACATTTATAAGTGAAAAGAGTTGCATGCAATTCTAGATATAGGACGACATAAATCATCTGGATTAGGGTCAAACCTAATATGGGAATTCATAAATCATTATAATGCAATCTTGGGGGTTTTAACTAGAAAGTGATTTCAGTTAATCAACTTGAGATTAGGAGTTTTTTGCCTTGAAAGAGGATTTAACTTAAATCGGGAATTTCTACGGTCCATGAAACCTGAGATTTTATTTAAAGATGATGTTTTTTGCTTAAGGGTTCTTGATTTCTTATTTTACAAACTCCTTTTATTTGATCTATTGTAAGTTGTGATTATATAAAATTCTTTATTTTTCATTTTTATCCAACAAAACCTCTGAAAATTGCTAGATTAGATAATAAAAATACGGTAATTACTAGTACTTATAATGCTCGTGGGAATGACACTTGGTACTCAATAATCTATTCTATAAAATGATAGGTGCACTTGCCTAAGGTTTTTAAAGTAGCTTTTGACCCATTAAGTAGACCCTTTTGTTCTTGAAAACAATTTTCCTTCACTAAGTGTGTTGGATTGAATTCTTTCGAAGTTAGGCTTGAGGATTTCTTTGAAAAGCTTGAGAGATGTTTGTAGGTTATTGCTTGACTGCTTGATAGTCTGTTAAATTCATAACATTCCCTCACTTGCTTACTCAGCCTTTTATAGTGCACATTCAAAAATATGTCCGTTGAAGAGATAGACACATTTTTAAATCACACTCGTATGTTGTTGGCTTGTCTTGTATTGCAGCATTGAAGAGATTGCCTTGCTTTTTGCACTCTTTCAGCAAAATAGTTTTATTGTTGGCAGCCTGACACATGCCTATTTCCAGCAAAATCTTGACTTATCTTGACAATGGATCTCTTTCAGCTTTCTTCAAGTCTGGTCTGTTGCATACCCCTTTGACATTCGATTCCAATCATTATGGAATGACTTGATTTGTCACCGGTCCGACCGAGATGTTTTTTTGTGACTTGACTGAGTCTTCTCTTCACTTTACTCAGCTGACACACACCTGGGTTTTTACTTCAATCTTCAGTTGAGTCTTGTAATCTACAACTTCGCTGACTTCAACTCAGATTATACAGCCCTATATATAACAAGTTGAATTATATAGAAAATGGGGTGCCAACTTTCTAATCTAAGTTTTACATGGTATCATCAAAATCTAAATATAAAATTTCCCAACATTTTCATCATTTTTGATGATGCCAAAACTTAAACAGCAAAGTAGATAGTGTAGTAACACAAAATAAATGTATAGAATATGTCAATTTTATTGAACATATCATTCTTTTACTTTACAATCGCACTTTACAAAGCTTTTTACAGAGTATAAACCTATACAATGTATCAGAGCGAGCTATACACATGTACCTATACAAATGTATCAGAGTATTACATGTATTAGAGCATTAGGATATTACAGAATACTTACAATTTTATGTATTTATAGCTAAGTAAAATACAATGAAGGGGTTCAGCCATCCTCAACGCCTTGGTTGCTTCCTTCTTCTCTCTTCATCCTCAGCTCTCCTCATATCCTCTTCAACTCTTCTTCTTTTTCTATCCTATTTTTCTCGTTTCTTCTACTCGTAGGCTCTTTTGGCTGAATTTGCCTTTCTTCCCATTCACGATTAAACCTTTCGTTCTTTTCTTCTTGCCTTCTTCAACCCTCTTCATTCTTTCTTTCCACTTCTCTATTTGAAAGCTCATCCAGCCCATCCAAGTAGATTAATCCCTTCTTCTGTGGATCAACATACCGAACATCTTTAGGTTTCAGATGTGATGGAGTATCTCTGCCTCTTCCACCACTACCAAACCTTCCCCTTCCTCGCTGCAACTCAGCTCCTCCTCTAGAGTGTCTTGACGGGGCCTTTGTAGTCTCTCACGATCGCTCGAACTATCTTTTGCCGGATTTGCATAAGTCGAGTCCTTTCTCCTAATATAGATCCCACGCCTGGGGTAGAGTCATATACTTGAAATATCCTTGCGCAGTTAGAGTTTGAATCTCCTCTAAAGATCTCAGCTCAGATCCTGCATCAGACAATGTAAGCTCACGAGGGGGCTCACAAATTGTAAGTTACAATGTAATCACACATCAATTCTCCTTTGATGTTTCTGAGCTACCTTCTCAAATTCAGCTTCAATGGCTTGTCGAGACTTATTGTATGCCTAATCGGCTTTCTCTTCAATGGATAGATTTTGTGACAGCTGGCTGAGGATAGAGGTTGTGACTTCACCTTGCTGAGGGTCTTAGCAAACATAATCTTCAAGGGCGGCTTCTTCACATCACTGCTTTCTTCTTTGCTGCTTGCTTCCCCCTTACTTCCACCATCATTATCACTCCCTTGTTTCTTACTTTCATCTTCCCCCTTTTTAGCATCATCACCAAGGGGTAGAGCCAGCTGAGGGAATACTCCACTGAGGAGTAGATCAATCTTGTTGTTGGTCATGTCCATCTTGTCATGACTATTGGAGTATGTTGTTCTAAATTCGTATCGCAGAGCCTTCAGATTAGCTGCCATCAGCTTCATCTCAGTTTGGAGCATCATGATCTCCGTACGCATGTTGGCCTCTGTTTTTTGAAGTTCTTCCTAGTGTTGTGCCTTTAGCAACTCCATGTCACTTTTGTGTGATTGAACCATCCTGAAAATGTGGTCCCTCTGTCTCTGTTGAAACTTGGCATTTTCTGAGCTCCAGATCACCATTTTTGCAAAAAAAGATTTAAAGTATACTTGCTCACGCCTGAGTGCTTTAGTCTGTCCAATCTGTTCCCTGATCTTTAAGACTGTTCCTTGGATGTCTCCTGTGATGTTTGCGTCTTTGTTGTCAAGATGTTGGTTGAGTGCTGCAAATCCATGTTCCATATTTTCAATTTTATTACAGATGGCCTTGAAGGCTTTGCGGAAGTCGACTGCATCAACGGACTGCTCTTCTGGCCATACAGCAGCAAAATTAAATTAAATCAGCACCATTGTTGTTTCAGTAGGAGTTCCAAGTTCTTCAGCTGGGACTTGGACAAGATATTTTGCACTTTCAGCAGCTGACTCTGCTTCCAAGGGTACATGAGACTCGAAAGGAAAGTAATCAACAAACAAATCTTCTGGAAAAATAGGGATCTCCACATCATTTGTTGGAGCCTTACACTTTTCATTCAATATATCTTCAGCTCTTTGTGCCTCAGTTGTCTCAGTGTCATCGGCATCTTGTGCAGCTGTGTTAGGCTGCGGAGCTGACTGATCCTCAACTATCTTAATAGCTTCATTGGCATTAGTGGTGTCTTCCTTTTGAGTATACTGGACCTCGGCTAACTTATTAGCGTCATGGGAAGGTGATGGCACCATGGGAGGTGGGCCATCAACCAAAGTAAAATTGATAGGGGCAGTATTGTCACTTGCTTGCCTCCTTTTTGCCAGTGCCTCCTCAGCAGCTTTGTCCTCAGATGATTTTTCAATAGGACTGGACTCAGCTTAGTCATTTGTTCCCAAGAATTCATCATCTATATTCTCTTGAGAATCATGAAGAACATTGATCTCTTCTTCTTCCATGAATTCTTCCTGAGGGGCTGGCACTTGTTCTTCGCCTTTCTTACCCAGGGAAGTCTCAACCTCCTCTGGGCCTTCTTTACACTCAGCAGTCTTAACTGTTGATGGGCCTTCAACTATCCCTTTTGCAGTCTCAATTGCAGCAGGGTCTTCAATAGATATCCCTTTAGCAGACATAGCTGCTTTGGGGTCTTCATTGGCATCCTTCGGAGTCTCAACTCCTTGGATTGCACTTTCAGGACCAAGAGTCTCAATTCACGTGGCCTTACTTCCATCATTTTCCTTGGCTGCATGAGCAGCTTCATCGGCCTGCATGGCAGCTGGGATTTCAGTTGAGACAGTCGAAACCATCTGAGCCTCATCAACCCCACTCTGATGTACATCAGTTGTCTCACCTTCGCCTCCAAACTTCTCTTTAGTTTTGTCTCCCACAGCCTCCTCCAACCCGGGTGTGGTGGTTTGAGTTTCTCCCTCAGCTGGCGCACCAGCTGAGTCTCGAGTAGTGGAGTCACTCAAAACTTGAGACTCGACTTCATTTCCTGTTGAGTGAACAGACGAAAGGACAGGTGTCTCAACATCTTCTTGCTAGGGATTGGCTTGGCTAAGGTGCCCTCTTCTACTCCATCCTTAGCTTTATCGCCATTCTTCCTGGAATTTTCATCCTCCGAGTGCACCGGGGAGGTGGTGGTACCAATCGTCCTCACCATCTCCATAATGTCTGGGCTTGGACTGATCATAACTGAAGAAGACTCTCTTGTGCCCTTTTGCAATCTTTGCTCACACATCTCTTTGGATTCTTTTAGTGCTTGATGCAGCTCAGTTTTCTCTACTGGATCAGCAGACTCCATCTCATTTTCATCGCTACTGCTGGCTGGCACAAAAACACTTTATGGAACTCCTTCAAAGGGGCAGAGTTGAGGTTCATTTGCTTTCTTAATTTCCTTAGCTTTTGCTCTTCGCTTTTCCTCGTCCTTTTTGTCAAAGATGATGGACATGAAGAAATCTGGGTCCAGTGCATATCGGACTAGAATATTTCCTAGGAAACTCAAGAGTTCTTCTTCTTCTATGAACTTCGGGTATTTGAATTGAGCTCTGGCATAGCTCAACTTCGAGTTCCTCCATACTTTTAGCCTCTCCAGTACATCCAGGTACACAAGAGAGAGCAATATCACATCATCATTCTCGTCTTCGTCATTGGGCATAAGAGGGGCCCTTTCCTCCTCAATAGTTATAGCATTAGTTTGAGGGGATCGGACAACTAACTCTTTGGTCGGTCGATAGCCTCGAGTTTCACTTCTTGATTGTCTCATGAACTTGACCATCTCATTCACATTTTGTTGATCCCTATCAGCAGACTCCTCTATATCAGTTGTGGTCTCCTCACCCTCTTTAGTTTCCTCTCCTCTACTTCAACAGTCTCTTTCACGGCTTTAGTGCCAGACACGACTGGCTTCGTCAAGGAAGATTGCTTCACAAATTGCCTTGGTCTTAACCAATGGAACTTTGGGTTCCAGTTCCTCAGGTTCCTTAAAAGTAAAAGTTGATTCACTCATCTTCAGATTTTTCGAAGAAGCTGGCATCCGAGGCATATCTGTGCATTTATTCCTTACAACTGGAGAAGGTGTAGGGGAATCCTTCTTAGTCTCGGTTGTTGGGGCAGGTGTTGGGTCTTCTACGGCTATAGGGGAAAGGACAGGCTTTGCTGCAACAACTTTCTTCTTCTTCTGCACATGCTTTGGAGAAGGAGTCTTTGCAGTTGAAGCAGTGTCCTCAGGGACAGGATCAGCTGACTCACCTTCGCTGGTGTCAGCTCTTCTTGCCTAGGCTTGCCTCTGAGAAGCTGAGAGGTTCACCTTGAACATTCTTATTCACGTGGAAGGGTTTCCCATGCCTGAGGGGAATGCCCTTCACCTCCATCAAATGGCCAATCACCAGGCCATATCCCAACGAGCTTCCAAAAAGACCAGCATCATTAATGGTCTTGTTGATCACGTTCTGGCAAATTCGACTAAAGATGAACTCAACCTAGTTCACCTTCTTCTCCTCCATAATAGCAGCCATGACAGTTAGCTTTGTCCTAGACAGCTGATTGAAGCTGCCAAACTTCATGTCAATGCTCTTGGACACTACGTCCATTAGCTTATGGTAATCGTCCTTGATGAGCAACTTATTGGCTGTGTAAATAGCCTTAGCAGTAGACTCTGGCTTGCCGATCTCCTTCCACGCCGCAGCCATGTTGATGTCTTTTCAGAAATTTCCTTCAATCTAGACGAATGAAGGTGGCAGTAAGTAGCCAAATCCGCAGTAGTTATCTTTATGTCTGGGTTGTGGACAAAAGACCTGATTTCTCCATCGTGAACCTCCACGTTCACTTAGAACAAAGCTACCTCTTCAAGGTATGTGTGCGAAAACTCCATAGTGAGAAATCTCTTCAGACCAGATTTCTCCAGCTTCTCAGCGATCTTCTTGTCAAGGGCTTTGTCAACCCCTTGCTTCACCATTCCTTCACAATCCACCGTCAAACCGGAGTGGATTTTCTCAACCATATTCACATAATCGTATGTGGGAGCCATTTCAGAGAATGAAACTTGAAAAACTTGAACGACGTACAACCTAGGGTTTTTGCTTGGTTGCAGAGAGAACTTTTGCCTTTGCTTTTAGAGAGATGAGTGTAAAGTGATAAGGGAAAAATTTGATTTCGGGTATATAAGGTATGTGAGGGGACAGTTCTCAGAATTAAAAAAGTTTGATCACGATCAACAGTTGAGATTAAATCTTGAAACTGCATTAAATTTCCCGCATTAAATGCAGCAACATTTAAATCCAATCATAGGCTAAACTGGTACAGGCTTTTTACTAACATAATAATTACTGCTGATGTCATGCCTAAAACATTCTCGCTCTCAGAAAACGACTGTGTTTTGTCACTTAGCTCATAAATAACTCAGCTATCATCCAAAAGTGACTTAACTCTACTTTTCTCTTCTCATAATAATTACTCAGTTGTCCAGGTAACTCGATGCAACTGAATAGCCCTTTTGACTGAAAAATGAAACTTTGCAAATTTTTCAATTCTCTCTTCTTTGACTCTACTGATTGAGTCTTGTGAGCCTCCTAACTCAGCTCAATCAATCCTAGCTCATTTTTAACCTCTTGAAATCTGGATTCACATAATGGCTTAGTGAATATATCAGCTAACTGCTTGTCAATTGATATGTATTCCAAGGTGATGTCTTTCTTTTCAACATGATCTCTAATAAACTCATATTTGACATCGATGTGCTTGGTTTTTAAGTGCAATACTAATTTTGAGTTATTGCAATGGCACTTGTGTTATCACACATAATTGGAATCTCCTTTTCTTCAATATCATAGTCTCTCAGTTGTTTCTCCATAGATAACACCTGGGCACAACAGCTGCCTGCATCGATGTACTCTGCTTCAGTTGTGGATGTAGCTATTGAATTTTGTTCTTACTGAACCAAGAAACTAATCTATTTCCGAGCATTTGACAGGTACCTGATGTATTTTTCTTGTCAACTCTACATCCAGCATAATCTGAGTCTGAGTAGCCAACTAGCTTGTATCCTCCATCATTTGGATACCATAAGCCAACTTCTTGGTATCCCTTCAAATACCTTAGGATTCTCTTGGTTGCAGTCATGTGACTCTCTTTTGGTGCAGATTGAAATCTAGCACATCCACCTACAGCAAAGGTGATGTCTAGCCTACTTGTTGTCAAATAGAGCAATGATCCAATGAGGGCTCTATATCTGGTTTGATCAACAGTTTTGCCATCTGCCTCCATATCCACTTGATTGATGTATTCATGGGAATCTCCACTGATGATATCTATTCCATATCAAATTTCTTCATCAAATCTCTGCTATACTTAGTTTGACTTATGAAGATTCCATCCTTCATTTGCTTGACTTGAAGACCTAGAAAGAAAGTCAACTCTCCCATCATGCTCATTTAAAACTTCCCTTGCATAAGGTTTGAAAACATATCACACAGCTCTTTATTTGTGGATCCAAAAATGATGTTATCCACATAAATTTGAACAAAAATATACTCTCCCCATCTTGAATTCTAAAGAGTGTTCTATCAACCTTGTCTTTGGTGAATCCATTGTCAATAAGAAACTGAGACAATGTGTCATACCAGGATCTTGGTGCTTGTTTTAATCCATACAATGCTTTCTTGAGATTGTAGACTTTATCTCCAATAGTTTTCTGCTCAAATCCTGGAGGTTGCTCCACATAGACTTCTTTTTCCAAAAGTCCATTTAGAAATGCACTCTTCACATCCATTTGATAGACATTGAAGTTCTTGTGGGAAGCATAAGCGAGAAACATCCTTATTGTTTCCAATTTAGCAACAAGATCAAATGTTTCATCAAAATTTATACCTTCCTCTTGGCAATACCCTTTGGCTACCAATCTTGCTTTGTTTCTCAGTACAGATCCTTCCTCATTCATCTTGTTTCTAAATACCCACTTAGTATCAATAATATTTTGGTGGGTAGGCCTTTGAACTAATTCCCAAACCTTGTTTCTTTCAAACTGATTCAGCTCTTCCTGCATAGCTAGAATCCAGTGTGTGTCATCCAATGCTTGTGACACATCTTTAGGCTCTATCTGGGAGATGAAACAAGTAAACATAGCTTCTTGTTGAGTTCTGGATCATCTTCTTACTCCTTCTCTTACATCTCCAATAATAAGCTCTGGGGGATGGTCTCTCAGCCATCTCACATCTGGTTGGAGTAAGTCTGCTGGATTAAGTCATCTTGCAGCTAAGTTGTCTTGAATAACTTCCTCGTCATCATTCCACGCAGATCTTCCGGTGTCTCTCGAGATTCAGGTATCTCATCTTCATTAGGGATGAGTGCTCTAACATCTGCTTCAACATAAGGACTCTTCTGTATAGTTGGTTGATTCCTCTTGTCAGCTAACTCATCTATGTCTTCTCCATGAACATTGGGGTCATCAACAACCACGTGGATAGCTGTGACCATAGTCCTCTTGTTCGGTACTCTATAATCTTTACTCTCAGCTGAGTATCCCAAAAATATACCTTCATCAGCTTTAGCATCAAAAGTTTTTAGGTTGTCCTTGCCATTGTTGTTAGGTTATCCAACATTTAGCTTTCTCCCAGTCCAAATTTCATAAGGAGTTTTGGACAATTGCATATTAATCATACACCTATTCCGAGTGTAGCAAGCCGTATTGATGACTTCGGCCCAAAATATCTTGGGTAAACCAGCTTCAGCTAATAGGGTCCTCGCAGCTTTCTTGAGAGATATGTTCATCCTTTCAGCTACTCCATTCTGCTGTGGAGTTCTTGCAGCTGATAACTCATGAGCAATATCATTTTCAACACAATACTAAGTTATAATCCCATTGACAAACTCAGTTCCCCTATCAGACCTTATCTTTATAATGGTTTGACTCTTCTCATTTTGAACTCTTCTCATCAGTTGAGGCAATTTCTGCGAGGTTTCCTTCTTCTTACACAAAGATTGTCCATGTGCATCTTGAATAATCATCCACAACCACTAAGGTGTATTTCTTTCCACTGATACTAGCTGGTTCAATAGGACCAAATAAATCCATATGCAATAAGTGCAATATCCTGGTTGATGACTTAATTTGCTTTCCCATCTGGCATGCATCACAAATGCTTTCCTTCTTATACACTGAGTCAGGCAATCCTTCCACAAGATGACTCCATGTAAGCTTGTTGATTGTCTTGAAATTCAGGTGACTTGGCTTCTTATGCCACAGCCAACTTGATACAGTTGTACTCTTTGCTAGCAGACATGTGCTTGGTGTAGTAGTTGACCAATCCACTACGTACATGTTCTTCTGCCTTAATCCTTGGAGCACAATTTCATTTTATTCAGCATCCTTGATTTGGCATACACCAATGTTGAATCTCACATTATAGCCTTTGTCACAGAGTTGGTTCATGCTTAGCATATTGAAGTTGAGACCTTCAACATACGCAACATCTGTGATCTCTAATCCATTTTTCTTGATAGATCATGTGCCTTTGATTTTCCCTGGAGCTTCATTTCCTCCAAGTATGACTTTAGCACCTTTGATTTCCTTGAACTTTGACAGATTTCTCTTGTTCCCTGTCATATGTCTCGAACCGCCACTATCCATGTACCATGTTCCTTAGCACTCAGTTGTTCCCTGAACCTGCAATCAAGGAAATTTGTTTTTAGGTACACACACTTTCCTGGGTCCTGAGGGGTTAGTGCTATAAGGTGTTCCAACCAACCTATAGGCAGATGATCTGACTCTAAGAGGTTTCCAGCTATCAGTTCTATAATCATAATGCACATTTGCAAATTGCTTGGGGGATTTAGGATCATACATCTGTCTCTTTTGTCTGTATGCATGTGTGTGTGTTTGAGCATTTGCTTTGTTGGTGTAATAGTGGAACTTATGCACATATTGGGTTTTGTGCCTCGGTGCATATGTGTGCTGATTATATCTCTTTTGCCTTGGGAATGACCTATGATGAGGTTGAGGTCTTTGGCACTTTGGCTTATATCCCATTGGTCTTGGTTGATATCTCATTTGGTTATTCCAATCAGTTTGGCTTGGGTAGTTTCTACCATTCCCATCATATGATGCGTTTTGCTGAAATCTCTGGGCTTTTGGTAGCTCTGTTTGGTTTTTACAGAGTACTTCCTCTTTGGAGTATCTGCTGGTGGACTCTTCTGAATTTATTTTCAGTTGTCCTATCAGCATACTCAACTGGCTTCTTGCCTTTTCCCTTGTATCCAAGGTCATTATATTTGTGATTGTGTTTTTGAGTGGGTGTTGGTGCAACATATGGTGCTTTGGATTTTTGGACTCCCTCATTGTTTGAGGATCCTTTCTCCATAACCACTCTTGGGACTTGGGCATGCACAAAGGCATTAAATCCAATGCATGTCTTGTCATCAATTTCTGTTTGAATCATTATAAGCTCATCTAATGATTCGGATGCCTTAGTGAATGATGCAAACACATTTTTAAGATCCTTTTTCCTCTTTTTTGTAGCAGCTAAGTCTGTTTGGATCTTGCCACCTTTCTCCATAACCACTCTTGGGACTTGGGCATGCACAAAAGAATTAAATCCAATGCATGTCTTTTCACCAATTTCTGTTTGAATCATTATAAGCTCATCTAATGATTTGGATGCCTTAGTGAATGATGCAATCACATTTTTAGGATCCTTTTTCCTCTTTTCTGTAGCAGCTAAGTCTGTTTGGATCTTGCCAATTTTAGCCTTCAGTTTTGTGTTCTCATCAACTATATGACTTAGAGTACTCAGCTCCTTAGTCAGCTGTGATTTTGGCATTTAAGTTGGTTGTTTTCCTCATTTAGAAGTGTGTGTGATGATTTCATGTATTCCAAATCTTTCATCATTTTGCCAATAGAATCATAAAGATCTGAGGGTGATGAAGTGTTTGTGTCACTATTACTATCACTTGAATTAGAGTGAGATGAGTTAGAGTGTACCTCATCTTCTTAATCTTTAGAGTCTTGTTCTTTAGCCATGAGGCATATCAAAGCCTCTTCCTCTGTATCACTGGAGTAGTCAGCTTCACTAATGTCCGACTCTGCTACTTTTTTGCTCTTGGATGTCTCAGCAGTCTCCGCAGCCAACATGGCTTTCTTCTTTTCCTGTCTTCTTTCCTTGAAAACTTTTCTTTCTTCTTCATTTCTATACTTGTTGACTGGTGGATAAGGACAGTCAACAATGAAGTGTCCTTGTTGCTTGCAATTCCAACACAGGTTCTCAGCTCTATGCAAGTCAGCTCTTTCAGCTCTCTGATTATCAGCTCTCTAATACTCAGTCCTTTGATGTTCAGCTCTCTTGGGTGGTCTGTCCTCCCTTGCTTTGGACGGTGCTGAGTGTCTTCTAGATGATTCACCCTTTTTTCTTTTGTAGTTCTTATTGAAGAACTTGTTAAACCTTTTTACCATCAGGGCAAGCTCCTCTTGGTCTATGGTCTCTTTCGATTCAACTCTTTTTCTTTCACCAGCCATGAGTGCAGTTGTCTTGGGTACGGTTGTCTCCTCTTGTTCTTTACTTCTTAGCTCAAACTCATATGCTTTAAGATCGGAGAACAATTCATGGTTTGATGTCCTGGTGAGATCTATGGAATGTCTCAGGGCCATGACCTTCATTTCCCACTCAGCTGGGAGAGACCTTAGGATCTTCATACACATCTCCTTCTGTGTATTCCTTCCCTAAAGCTTGCAGCTCATTGGTGATTTCTGTGAATCTGGCATCCAGTTGATCTAGATTTCACCTGCAATCATTTTCAAATTTTCAAATTTTTGAACAACAACATTTAACTTATTTTCTTTGATTTGATCAGATCCTTCACAAATGAAGGTGAGTTTTTCCTAAATTTCTTTGGTTGTTTTACAAGATATAACTTTATTAAACATAGCATTATCAAGAGTTTTATAAAGTATATCTCTGGCACCATTGTCAAGGTTGTATCTTTTTTATCATCATTTGTCCATTCACAGTGAGGTTTTTCCACCATGGTAGGTCTAGGCTCTGCAGGTGCAACATCTTCTCCTTTAGCAAGAGCTGCCATTCTTACAGCAGTGTTGACCTTTAGGATTTGTAGTGGCCCATCCTCAATCATTAGCCACATTTCATCATGCAGGGCTGATAGATGAGTCGGCGTACGAATTTTCCAATCATCAAACTCTTCCACATTGAATATTGGAATGCATGTTAGATTTGCTTCCATGATAATAACTTTGCTTTTGAAATAAAAGCTTGTAAAAACTCAAGTGTTAATTCTTTGAAAACGAATGAGATCTAGTTCAGTAACCAGAGCGGAAGGCTCAATAAACCAACCGCTTTGTTACCAGCTTGTAGGTCCCAAGGGGTGATGTGTAAGGTTTAGAAGGGGGGTTGAATAAACCTTACCAACTTTTCGAATTTAGTCCTTTTAAAATATATTCAGAGTTAGCTCAAATCAGCTAAGTCCTTGAGGGACAGCTAGGTTTGCCTACACAGCAAAGTTACCCACTCAACAGGCTCGACTGAGTTGTTGATAGTATAACTTAGCAGTTTTCAGCTAACACTTAGAAATACAGTTGATTTGGTTTTGTCAGCGGAAGACTTTTCAATTTTCACCCTTATGATTTTTAAGAAAGTTTCTCAACACTTGTTTTAGCAATGGTTATTATCAGCAGACTTAAGCAAATTTAACTTAACAGCGGTTATAAAATAAAGTAGTAAATGAAGTATGCTGAAAAGTAAATAGACACAAGCAGTTTATAGTGGTTCGAGGTTGGGGTAATTCCTCTAGTCCACTCTTCTCCAACCCCTGGAGGAATCTACTAAGTAACTTAAGCTTGGTTACAAAGCAGTTATCAGTCCGAGACAGCTTAAATCACACAGTCTGCTGCTCCTGGGACTCAGCTTCTTCACAAGACATCTGTCCTGTTACTTCAGCCTCCTTCAAACCCTTGGACTTGATCATTTGTCCCTCCAACAGGTTCAAAGCATCATTCAATTTGGAACCTCACTGCTTCTCCTTCAACCTCGGAGAGTAGACCCCTTTGTTCTTGAAAACAATTTTCCTCTTCAACTGATGAAGTAATATTTCCTTCACTGAGTGCGTTGGATTGAATTACTTCGCAGATAGGCTTGAGGATTTCTTTGAAAAGCTTGAGAGATGTTTGCAAGTTATTATTTGGTTTCATGATAGTCTGTTAAATTCGTAACCTTCTCTCACTTGCTTCCTCAGCCTTTTATAGTGCACATTCAAAAATATGTCCATTGAAGAGATAGACACATTTTCAAATCACACTCATAGGTTGTTGGCTTGTCTTATCTTATAGCATTGATGTAGATCGTACCATAAATTAAATGCTCTGCAGCCTTTCCTTAATCTCTGCAGGTTTTCATGTACATCTTATTGGTTCCTTGCTTTTTGCACTCTTTCAGCAAAACAGCTTTATTGCTGGTAGCTTGGCACATGCCTATTTCCAGTAAAATCTTGACTTGTCTTGACAATGGGTCTCTTTTAGCTTTCTTCAATTCTTGTTTGTTGCATACCCCTTTGACATTCGATTCCAATCATTATGAATGACTTAGCTGTCAGTCAGCTGACTGAGACAGCTTTTCTGTCACTTGACTGAGTCTTCTCTTCACTTTACTCAGCTGACACATAGCTGGGTCTTCACTTCAATCTTCAATCGAGTCTTGTAATCTACAACTTAGCTTACTTCAACTAAGCATATACATCTCAACCTATTACAAGTTAAATTACATAGAAAATGGGGTGCCAACTTCCTAATCTAAGTTTTACATGGTATCATCAAAATCTAAATATATTTTTTCCCAACAAGTTGTTCTTCATAGATTAAAGCTCTTCTTTCAGTAAAGCTTCCATGTACTCTATCTTTTTCACCATTTTGGTTTGTAGCAGCTCCATATCCGTCAAGTGACTTCTTTCTATTCTAGCAATATTATCCCTTTGTCTCTACTGGAAGGCAAGTTGGTCAGCTCCCCATACCAACATCTTAGAATGCAGTTTTCTGAAGTATCCAACTTGCTCCCTGTGAAGAGCCTTAGTCTGTTGCCTCTTTTCCTTGATTTTGAGCATTGCTCCTCGGATATCCGTTAAATTCATGGCATCATGATTGTCGATTCGAGTGCTTAAGTCAGCAAAGTCTTTCTCCATAGCCTCCATTTCTTCGCACACGACTCTAAAGGCTCGGCAAAAGTTTGTTGCTTGTTCAGTGGTGTCTTTCGGTGCAAACTCGAAATCATGGCCATACAGAACAATCCTCATATCTGATGGAACATGCAAATCTTTTGTGTTCAATTGGATCTTGAATCGCGATTTCTTCTATGACTCTTGTTCCCAAGGGATCTCTTCGTGGAATGGGAAATGTAACATTCCCAAATTAATAGAATCGAAGAAGGTCTTACTCCTCCTTCGGGAATCCATACCTCGTCACCCTGAACAATAGCTCTATATGCCTCGGTTGTAGAAGCTTCATTGGCAGACGCAGTTGTGGTAGCCTACTAAGCTGACTGTGCCTCAGCTATCTTAACAGCTTCACTAGTAGCAGTATTAGTTTCCTTTTGAGTTGATTGTGCATCAGCTGTTCCAATAGCCTCATTTGCAGTAGATTGAGCTAGTTGGGGTGGGGGATCAACTAACACAAACCTCATCCTGGTGTATTTCAGACTGTCCTCTGGATCACTGACAATTTCTCAGATTCAACAAATTCACTGGCTTCTATATCTTCAGTTATGTCTGAATATTCTGCTTCTGATTCAATCTTTATTAGGGCATCGATACTCATTGGCTCAGTTGATTCAGATTCTCGGACAATTATTGGCGCATCACCAGTTACTTCAATATTTCCCATAGCAGCCTCAACTTCTAGTGGGTCTTGAGCAATCCTTACAGCAGTCTTAACCGCTAAAGGGTCTTCGAAAATCCCTACCGCAGTCATAATCGTTGTTGGGTGTTCAATCAATTTGGCATCCTTAGAGGTCTCAACCTCTGGGATTGCACTTTCACTGCCAACAATAGTCTTACCTATTGTGGCCTCAGCAACTTCTCCAACCTTTGCCTCAGTTACAGTAGTTGAGACTACTATAACTTCATGAGCCTGCAAATCGATTGCTTATGCCTCAGCTGCATCAGTCCCAACCACTGCAACTTTATGGGCCATTAGAGAACTTTTTTCGACATCACTCTCACTATTGCCTCCAAACTTCAAAGTTTGTTCTTCCTCCCCTACAATCTCCTCCGACTTGGCTGTTGTGAGCTCAGTTTCCCCCTCAGCTGGCACACCAGCTGACTTATTTTAAATTGCGCAGGGTCAACTGTCACTGGGGACTTGGCCTTTTCGCATGAATGTTCAGCCAATTCAATCATTTTTGTCTCAACAGCAGTTTAAGGGTGTGGCTCAGCTGGGTTCCCCTCTTGTATTTTTTCATCCAAATTCATGACTTCAATCCCAGCCTCATCGCCAGTCCCTTTATTCCCAACTTTCTCATGAGAGTGAGCTGGTGATGAGAGAGAAGTTGTGTCTCTCACCACTCCTTCAATGATTAGGGTAGGGGATGATGGTTCCCCAACCCCAAATAACTTTGCTTGCTCAGCTATCTCATGGAATTAACGAAGTGCTTTTGTTAGTTGTGCAACCTCCACTACATCAGCTCATTCAATATTTTCTTCATCACTGTTGCCATAGATGTTAGGGATGACAACATCTGTGAATGGGCATTTGTGAGGTTTAATATTTTTACCCTTTTTAAGGGCTCTCCTTCTCCTCCTGTTTCTTTTCAAAAAGAATAGAGCTGGCATATACTTCATCAACGGCTTGAATCACAGTGGCATTCTGCAAAATGCGAAAAGCCATTCTTCTTCGACATCTAATTCAGGCCTTTGAACTGTTGGAGACTATCACTCAACTTCCATTTTTGCCATATATATAGCCTAGCTTCAATGTTAGGATAGATAGGGGATATTGGTTCATCAACAACAGTTGTATCCCTTGCAGCAACATGTTATTCTTAAGGCCTAACTAGCTCAACTGGTTCAAGCAAGTACTATTGCAACTGTGTCCTCGACCCTTGCTTCCACTGGCTCAACTGCAGCCACTTCATTTGAAGTTGATTCTACTGCATCTGTTTCAACAACAGGGGCAACTACAGCAGGTTGCACATCACGATTCTTCTTGGAGGACCTCTCCAAGGAAATCTCGATTGACTCAGTTTTCTCAGAGTCCTCAGCTTCAATTCGGACAGCTAATTCTTCTGGTTCATCTCTCAACTCTCGCTTTGGTTCAGTCTTCTACTTCTTCATAGATGCCTTATGAGGCGCAACTATTCTCCTTTTTTTGGGGATAACTAGAGCAAAAGCTCGAGTAGTTGTCTCTACTTCGGGGGACACTTTCAGCCATTTCCCCCTCAGAAGCACTTTTTTTCTTCACGTGAGCCTTTTTCTGGGCAGCTGACAAGTTACCCTTGAAAAGTCTCTTATTGACATGAAATGCCTTTCCCTTCCTCAAAGGCAGACCCTTCTTCTCCAGTCGATACCCAATGAGTATCCCATAGCCAAGGGTGTTCTTGAACTTTCCACCAGCTAACTCCACGTTCTGTACATTTTGACATAGTTTGTCAAAGATGTACTCGCTCCAGTTCACTTCCAGCTCTTCCATGATGGTTGCCATTATAGTTAGTTTAGCCTGGGACAGCTGATTGTAAGAGCCAAACTTAATATCAACGTATTTGGCAACCACGTCAATAATTTGTGGTGCTCAATCACAACTTTCGTGGCTGATGCATTCATCTTAACTGCTACCTCCTTAATCGCAATCAGATTAGTATGAGTTTTGCATGTAGTTTGGGCATAATATTAGTTATAATAGGTTATTAAATATGCATTAACTTAGTAAAATGGGACATGTTCTTATAAAGTGGAAAAGATATTACGTTTTGCTCATTTTGCAGTAATTAAACGATATTTTGAGTACTTTTGTGGCAAATTGGAGCATTGCGGTAAACAACCGTCAAGAATACACGAAGTTTGGAGCTAGATTGAGAAAAGATCAGACGAATCGGGCAAGAAATGGCCATGCACGGGCAGCATGTGCGCATAGGCACGACCCGTGCATGTGCAGGACAGCAGGACTCAGCTTTCGTAGGGACGCACGGGCTGGTCATGCCTGTACACATGGCCCGTGCGTCAATTCAAGAGGAGAATTTCTTACGGCCTGACGCACGGGCTGGTCGTGCATAAGCACACGACCCGTGCATCTGTGAGGAAAAGTCATATTTATGCGATTAACTGAAACCATAACCGTGTAATCCATTCATCCACTTGATCTTTCAATCAAAATCTTTACTTTGTCTTTTTATGATAAAATCTAGTTTTAGTTTACGAACCAACAATCAACTTTTGATCATCTAAATAAAATTAATAATATATTAATCTCAATATTTAGTGCACAAATTTATTAATCTCTGTGGGATCGACCTTGTTTACCCTATCTATTAACTGCACCATTCACTTGCGGTGAAGCAAAAAATAAGGCGAATAAGTTTTGGTGTTGTTACTGGGGACTAATTAATTTTTTAGTACTAATATTGTGATAAATAGAATTAGTTTTAATTTAGACATTTTTTCTTTCTATTTTTGTTTAATTCCACTCCTATATTGTTTGACTTGTTTCTTTTAATTGGTTCACGTAGTGCATGAACACTCGCTCAAAGCAAAGAAAATTAGCACCGTTCATACAGAGGTTGAAGCTTTTGCAAGGCGAATAAGTGCATCTACTAAACGGGCAGAAAGACAGCATGATCATACTATGGGGGATGTGAAAGGGAACAACGGAGGTAACAATGGGATCAACAGGATCATTAATGAGTTACTGATACCAGAAGCGCTGGTAGTCCAACAACAAGAGATTCGCGATTACTTTTGCCCTCAGACAAATCGCAACTATGGTCGAATTGCCAATGTCACGATTAATGCAAACAACTTTGAGTTGACGCCAGCGCTCATCTCGATGATTCAACAGAACCAGTTTGGGGGTTTTGCAACCGAGGATCCCAACTCTCATCTTGCACACTTCATGCAAATATGCAACACGATCAATATGAATGGGGTGTTTGAGGATGCTATATGTCTTCGCCTATTCCCTTTCTCTTTAAGGGATAAGGCTAGAAACTGCTTAGGCACTTTGACTCAGGGGAGTATGAATACTTGGGACAAGTTAAGCCAGAAGTTCCTATTTAAATTCTTTCCACCAAGTAAGACATTGTAGCTTAAGAGAGAGATCACGCAGTTCAGACAGATTGATTTGGAGCCACTGTATGAGGCCTGGGTGAGATTCTGGGATTTATTGAGGAGGTGTCCGCAACATGAGTTTCCAGAGGATCAGCAGCTTTGCTTGTTTTATAACGGTTGATGGGACAGACTAGGTATGCAGCAGCAAGAGGCGCGTTACTAGCCAAATTTACACAAGATGCATTCAACTTGCTTGAGGAGATGGAAATGAATAGCTATCAGTGGCCCTCCGAGAGGACAAATGTGAAAAGGGTAGCCGAAGTCTCTGATTCGGACCCAATCAAAGCACTGACAGCTCAGATGTCTGCTTTGACAAATCAGATAAGTGTTTTGATAAGATGGGTTGAGGTAAACACATGTGTAAATAATGGGGAGATGGAGGAAGCTAACTATATCAATAATCGGAATTTCAACAATTACCGAAACAATTCGACTCCCATTCATTATCATCCGGGTGTGAGAAATCATGAAAATTTCTCCTATGCGAATACAAAGAATGTGATGCAACCACCATCGGGGTTTAGTGTGACAAACGGTGTCATTAATGCAGAGGCAAAGCCATCAATGGAAGATGTTCTTACTTCATTTATGAGTCAGACAAGTTCATTCATGAACGAAACTAGGGACCGATTTAGCAAGGATGAGGCTAAGCTGGACAAAATTGAGACACATGTCACTCAATTGGCTAACACCATGGGCTCACAAATGAAAAATCTTGAAACCCATATTGGTCAATTAGCTATGATCGTTGGTGGACAACATCAGAAGGGCCAATTTTCGAGTAACACTGAGGTAAATCCAATGGAGCAGTGTAAGGCCATTCGTCTGAGGAGTGGTACGAAATACGAGGGGCCAAAAATTCCGAAAAATAGTGAGAATATGCAACCACACACGGCCCGTGCGCCTACACACGGTCAGGTCGTGCGTGGTGCCAAGCAGGGAATTATTAATCCGGGAGATACAGACACGGAAGTAAATGGCAATGTTGAGGTCGAGGAAAGAACCGAGGGACATATTGATGAAAAAAGAGGCTGAGAAGCTTAAATCTTCTTTTAACTTTGATTTTTCTAAACTTACTACTCCCCTTCCTTTTCCCCAATGGTTTCAAAAGAAAAAGTTAGATGCGCAATTTGCAAAACTCCTTGATATATTTAAGAAACTGCATATTAACATACCTTTTGCAGAAGCATTGGAGAAAATGCCCAATTATGCAAATTTTCTAAAGGATGTGATGTCAAAGAAGCAAAAGATGATAGGTTTCGAGACAGACAATCTGACGAAGGAATGCAGTGCCATAATTCAAAGAAAAATACCTCAGAAACTTAATGATCAGGGGAGTTTCACTATCCCTTGTAAAATTGGTGGTGTTTTCTTTAATAAAGCACTTTGTGATCTAAGAGCAAGTATTAACTTAATGCCCTTGTCCATTGTCAGGAAACTTGGATTAGGAGAGGTGAAGCCGTCCACGGTCACTTTACAACTTGCGGATCGATCACTCACTTGTCCTAAGGGAATCATCGAAGATGTGCTCATGAAAGTCGATAAATTCATATTCCCTGTGGATTTCTTAGTACTGGACATGGAGGAAGACCGCGACGTCCCTCTAATATTTGGGCATCCATTTCTAGCCACCGGAAAGGCCTTGATAGATGTGCAAAAGGGAGAGCTCACATTACTGGTTAATGATGAGCATGTTTTATTTTCTATCTATAAGGCGATGCAATGTCATAATAGTGTTGAGAACTGTAATTTCATAGACGTAGTTGAGTCATGCATTGATGATTACGTAGATCATACACTGTCTCTGGATGATTTAGAGTTTGGTTTAACCCATTCATGTTCGACGTCAAATGTAATGCTTGATTTCGATAATCAGACTTGTATGACTATGTTTGTGCTCTAGACAATACGCGGGAACTACCAAAAAGCGAGAGTCGAAAACACGAAGAAAGACTTAAGGTATTCTAGTTCGCAACCATGCATGGCCCGTGCATCCACGCACGAGCAGCCCGTGCGTGGTGTCGTAGGAAATACTAAACAGGGTGAAACACGCATGGCCTGTGCGTCTGAGCACGAGCAGGTTGTGCGTGATGCTGAAGAGGAACAAATACAGGGCAAGGAAAGCACGGTCCGTGCATCTGAGCACAGGAAGCCCCTGCGCGACCCTGAAATGCACAATTTAACCCCAAAACTCAAGTCATTACCTGAGCACCTCAAATACGCATTCCTTGGAGCAAACAACAAGAATACGGTAATCGTATAATCCCTTTTAACTTTAGCTCAACTTGATAAATTGCTTAAGGTGTTGAGAAAGTAAAAGTCTACACTATGTTGGTTAATATCTGATTTAAAAGGCATAAGTACATCGATTGTCATGCATAAAATTGGAATGGAAGATCTCTATAAACCATAAGTGCAAAACCAAAGACGATTGAACCCTATTATGCAAGAGGTTGTTAGAAAAAAAGTTTTAAAATGGTGATGTCGGAATTGTGTATGCTATATCTGATAGTTCTTGGGTGAGTCCGGTACAAGTGGTACAAAAGAATGGGGGGATGACAGTAGTAAGAAATGAGAACGATGAGTTAATTGCGACTAGGATAGTTACAGGATGGCGTATTTGTATTGATTATAGAAAATTGAATGATGCCACTCGTATAGATCATTTTTCCCTCCCCTTTATTGATATGATGTTAAATCGTTTGGCGGGATATGATTATTACTGTTTTCTGGATGGTTATTCTGGGTACAACCAGATCATGATTGCACCGGAAGACCAAGAGAAAACGACATTTACATGTCCCTATGGTACGTTTGCATTCCGTAGAAGCCATTCGGACTATGTAATGCACCCATGACTTTTCAGCTGTATGATGGCTATTTTTCATGATCTTATTGAGAAAATTATGGAAGTTTTCATGGATTATTTTTCTGTCTTTGGAGATTCTTTTGATCATTGCCTCACAATCTTTCTTTAGTTTTACAGAGATGCGAAGAAATTAATCTTGTTCTGAATTGGGAGAAGTGTCATTTTATGGTACGTGATGGCACTGTACTTGGCCACCGAGTTTCTTCTGCAGGTTTAGAAGTGGACAGAGTGAAGATTGTGGCAATTGAGAAACTCCCACCTCCGACAAATGAAAAAGCAATCATAAGTTTCTTGGGGAACGTGGATTCTACAGAAGGTTCATTCGTGACTTTTCTAAAATCACCAAATCTTTGAGTCAATTATTAGAAAAAGATACTGCTTTCAATTTTTCCGTTGATTGTTTGCAGGTATTCAAGATTTTGAAGAAGGCGTTGGTGACCACACCAATTCTTGTAGTTCCGGGTTGGGGTCAACCTTTGAGCTAATGTGTGATGCCAGTGATTTCGCAGTAGGGGCTGTTCTTGGTCAGAAAAGGGATAAGTTATTCAGAGCCATCTACTACGCGAGTAGAACATTAGACAGTGCCCAGCAGAATTACACTACCACTGAGAAAGAAATGCTGGCAATTGTTTTTGCATTCGACAAATTCCAATCTTACTTGATTGGAACAAAGACGATAGTCCACACAGACCATGCAGCGATAAAATATCTTTTTGACAAGAAAGATGCCAAACCGAGACTGATTCGATGGATCCTCTTGTTGCAAGAATTCGATGTGGAAATCATAGATAGGAAGGGATGTGAAAATGTGGTAGCGGACCACTTGTCCATACTGGAGTATAGAAAGGATGAGGAAGATGGTGCAAATTTGATCAAGGAAGAGTTTCCCGATGAGCAGCTTTTACTAGCACAAGCAAAATTCCCATGGTACGGAGATTTCGTTAATTATTTGGTAGCCGGAGTCTTGCCTCCAGATTTATTCTATTATTAGAAGAATTAGTTCCTCCATGATGTCAAGTTCTATATGTGGGACAACCCCTTGCTCTTTAAGAGGTGCGCAGACATGATCATCAGAAGATGTGTGCCTCAAGAAGAGTGGGAGGGAGTTCTACAACAGTGACATTTTTCACCTTCTGGGGGACACTTCGGTCCGACACGCACTACGGAAAAGGTATTACAGAGTGGGTTATACCGGCTTACTTTATATAATGATTGCTATTTGTATGTGCAGCAGTGTGACAGGTGCCAGCGGATGGGAAACATCTCTAGACGACATGAGATGCCTATGACCAATGTGATGGAAGTCGAGCTTTTTGATGTGTGGGGATTGATTTCATGGGTCCCTTTCCATCATCTTCAGGCTATCAATATATTCTACTTGCAGTGGAGTATGTATCTATATGGGTATAAGCGATCCCTTCACAGATGAATGATGCACAGGTAGTAATGCGGTTCTTAAAGAAAAATATATTCACTCGATTTGGAACCCCGAGAGCTTTGATTAGCGATGGGGGTCACATTTTGTGAATAAATTGATGAGCAATATACTTGCAAAGTATGGGGTTAGGCACAAAGTGGCATTGGCATACCATCCATAAGCAAATGGGCAAGCTGATGTAGCCATCGCGAGATCAAACAAATCCTAGAAAAAACAGTGAGCATAAATCGCAAGAATTGGGCTATGAAGTTAGATGATGCTCTATGGGCATACCAGACAGCATTGAAGACGCCTTTGGGCACATCTCCATATCAGTTGGTATTCGGGAAATCATGTCACTTGCCCGTGGAGTTAGAGCATAAGGCATTCTGGGCAGTAAAGAAGTTAAATTTTGACTTCAAAATAGCGGGTGAAGAGAGGCTACTACATTTGAATGAGGTGGAAGATTTTGAGATGAAGCCTACGAGAATTCCCAAATCTACAAGGAGCGCAAAAAAGGATGGAATGCTAGGATGATTAAGAAAAGAGAGTTTTTACCAGTTGAATAAGTCCTCTTGTACAACTCAGGTCTTAAACTTTTTCCCAGAAAACTCAAGTCTCGGTGGTTGGGGCCGTTTGTAATTAAGAAAGTATTAAATCCTCCAAGAATAGTGGAATTGTTTACTCAGGATGGTGAGACATTTATGGTGAATGGCCAGAAGATTAAGCACTATTTTTATTGAGATCAAAAGGAGGAGGTGGCATACCTCACCTTACGGGATCCGTGATCGAGAAATACAGGCGTCAAGCTATAGACGCTAAATTTAGCGCTTGTTGGGAGGTAACCCAATGGTTTGTTGTTTTATTTTTAGTTTTTTTCCCTTTATTTAGTTAGGATTTCCCTGTTTTATTTAATAAAAAAACACCCTTTGCATCGACGCACGGGCAGCCCGTGCTCAGGCGCATGGCCCGTGCGCAATTGCGAAGATGAGATGTGCATACGGCTTGACGTATGGTTGGGTCGTGCGTTAGCGCACGGCATGTGCATCTGTCCACTGAGGTAGTATTAAGTCGTGATTTGGGCTCTATTTTCTCACTTTTCTTACACACCTTCAGGCCTAAGCACGAAATTGCACGCCCCTTCTTCCCAAATTGCTTGAAGTTCAAATTTCCACCCACTTTTCATGCATAATCCAACACATTCACATCACCACACACGGATATTGCACACATATTGAATTTGGTTGAAGTTTTGGGTGGAGCCAAGCACCTAGGGTTTCCAATTCGTCTATTTTGCACATTCTTGGAATTTTTGGTAAGCTTTACACATTTTCTTTGAATTTCTTGTCGAATTAGTATTGAGGGTTGATATATGGAGCTTGTTGTGCTTGAATTTCTATGATTTACTTGAATTACTCTATGAAGCATATTATTGTACACCTTGTGGGCATATTGAACTGGGCATATTTGGTTGAATTGTTGATGATTATTGAAGGAGCATTGATATGTAGGGTGTTAGTGACTTTGATTCCCTACAATTATATTGATATGAGACACTATGCTTTTCTTGGATAGGGAATTTTAGCCATGAATTCATCTTATTCTTGTTTGTACTTGGTTTATTCCTAATCTCACATATGCTTTTGCTAGGTACAAACTCGAAACAATGGCTGATAGGAGAAATCTCCAAGATAGGCGGAGACGCCAAAGGGGGAGCGCACAGCAAGAAGTGCACCCAGATAGCCCCACAACATATGGGGCAGTACTCACTGAGGATGCCGATTTGGAGAGATGGAACAGTTTGGTCACCTGGCCTATGACCCTTACACGATACGCCTATGATGAATGTACCCAAATCCTTGGGATACATGATGACGTCTGGCGACTTTTCGAGAGGGTCGGGTGGACTGCATTTATGAGAGGGAGATGGCCGACCTATAGAAGCCTCACGTTGGAATTCTTGAGCACCTTCGAGGTGTTCAAACAAGGAGGCAACTATGAACCATATGAAGTTACATTCTAGCTGGGCAATATGCGTAGGCGACTGACCATCGCCCAACTCAACACCATCTATGGGGTGCCGACTAATGCACAATTCAGACCCACAATTGCATATAACCAGTATGAATTCTGGAGCTTACTTGTGGAAACACTGGAATCTAGTGTGATGGTCTATGAGGCATGCACTGCCAAATCCTCGTGGGTCCAGAATCCAGTATTTCGGTACATTCAGCGGGTCACCTCAGCCTCCATTTATGCAAGAAAAACAATGGGGGCATGACAGTTAGGGAACTTTATTTGTTGTGGTGTATGCTGACCAACACCCCCTATAACACGGCGGCCTATTTCGCAGAACAGATTGATCAGGTGGCGAAGCAGAGTATAGGCACTATCATGATTGGGGGTGTGATTACTCTAATAGCCCAACACTTCAACATTGATGTTAGGACCCTAGATCCAATTGTGGGAGAGAGGAGGACCAGTCTGGCCGTGTTGTGCCAAATGAAGATAATCACGTAAGAGGAGGGCATGTACCTCTTCCGATAAAAACTCGGGCATTCTTTCCCACTGCCCAACATGGCGCTCACCACCGTGGATAACATAAATCAAAGGGCCAACTTTTTGCTAAACTCTGAGGTGTATAACAGAGTTATTCAGGTCGTGCTTGCAAGAAAAAGGCGAAGGGTTGTCGGTCTGCCTGATGAGGATGATTTGGTGGCCGAAGAGATGGAGTATGTGAGACAAGAAGGGGGATTCGAGCAAGAACATCAGCAAGGGGCGACTGACATACCTGAGAGCTCTCACAAGGTGAGGAGTGAGGAGGATATAACTTTGATGCTAGATTATTAACCCTTGAGGAACGAGTTCAGCTGCACCACGACGAATTCAGTGCCTTCAGAACAGAACATCAACAGTGGAACTTGGAGATGCTCGAGATGATGCGTCAGATGAACCAGTGGCACATCTCCTAGGGCCACTATCCGCCGCCACCTCCGCAGTGAGTCAGGTCAAATCCACACTTTTCTTTGTTGAAATTGTATCTTTTCTTACGTGCGATATAATTCGATTCACGTTTGGGGGGTACACTACAAGAAATGAGGGTTTTTGTGATGAAAGTATTAGTAACGACATTTTGTCGACACAAAAACTCATTTTTAGTGACGACATATGGTCACTAGTAACATGAGAATTAAATTAGCAAAATAATTGGTCACTAATACCTATAGTGACGAATATGTTTAAATGTTGTCACTAATACTTGAGCAATTACGACGAAATTGTTGCCACAAATAGGGGTGATCACGGTGCGGTTTGGGCGGTTTTTTCAATATTTTCAAACCGAATTGCTAAGTGCGGTTCGGCCACAAGTTTGATTTGAAGTCGCGGTTTTTTAGAATAAAACAAATATGCGGTTTTCAACGGTTTTGGGTGGTTTCGGTCGGTTTTGCGGTTTTAACGTACAATAAGTGAATATTATATAGAACAATCAAAATGAGCAAAAACAACTTATCAATTCGATAATTAAAAAGTTAAGAATATGTTGTAATTGCCTAAACTGAATATTATAACAACTTCAATAACATATAATAGTCGAATCTAATAGAAATATGGAGTTTTTGCAATCACTAAAAAAAAGTATTTCTTATATTTTGGCCTTAAAAACTATTTTTTAGTATTTTCAAGTATCAACTTTTGCTTCTGGTTCTGCTTCATTTAGTCATAATCTAAAAACTTAATCTAAAAGTATGGAGAGGGGTGATTTAAATTTCCGTTTATGCTCCTAGTTTAATTTTTACAAATAAATAAGCACCTCTACAAAGTTTTCATCGAACAATAAATTGACTAATATGCTCTCCCATAACTTGAATATTTCAATCTCCAATCTACATCCATAACAAGAAATGAAGGCTTTGATGTTTAAACTATTGAGTAAATTGACTAATATACCTATAATACACAAGTGAAAATAATTAAATATGACAATACATAATTATACACAAATATACTATAGATTTAGAGAAATGTAATGACATATATAGAAAATATAATATATATATATGTAGTATTCTACTTGCGGTGCGGTCGGTGCGGTTTGAGACTTCAAATTGTAATTGCACCATCTTATGCGGTGCGATTTAGACTAAAAATATTAATCACGGTTTTTCCAATAATTAAGCAATTGCGGTGTGGTGCGGTTTGGTTCGGTCGGTTTTTGCGGTTTTCGGTTTTTGTTGATCAGCTCTAGCCACAAAAACATTTCGTTCCATAAAATTTGGCCAATCCTCTAATTAGTATAAGTATTAACAACGACACCTATGTTGTCACAAAAAACATTATAATTAATTTACTAAATTCATTCCCCCGCCTCTTGCCTCTTCACGTTTTTTGCAACCCCCGCTCAAAATTTCACCATGCCCTATTCTGCAGCATCTCCCACCACCACCACCACTCTCTCTCTCTCTCTCGTTCGCCCAAGCCCCGCCCCGCCCCGCCCAAAATTTTCACTCGCCCATTACAATTGTTGCAAAGAAATCAGGGAATCATTATTAAATTCATTCACATTATCCGCAATTACTTCTCTTCGATTTTATTACGAGATTGATGCGTTTCGATTATTACTTTACTGGTGTAGAGGTTTTCTGAGTTTTTGCAGTAGGAATTTGAGTAAATCACTATTGTCGCTGCAAAGTGTGTCTGGGGCGGGGAAGCAGGTGATCCAGAAGGAAGCTTTGGTGAATTTTGCGATGGCATTTTGGATACTCAGATTTCCGAGGGAAGCAATTGGAAGCCATTCAAGCTGTTTTATCAGGTCCCTTCTCATTTTTCATGTTTCAAATAATATGTGTGGTGTGTGTGTGTTTTGTGAAGAGCCCCTTTTCTAGGGCATTTTTATTCTCCATTAGCGTGGTAGCCGGTATATGAAGCTTATGTCAGGTAATTGTACGATATTGTTGATTGCAATGCAGGTAGAGATTGTTTTTGTCTAATGCCAACTGGTGGAGGAAAATCGATATGTTATGAGATTCCAGCTCTATTGAAACAGGGGATTGTGCTTGTTGTTAGTCCTTTGATAGGTGAATATGAACAGTCTTTGTTGATATTATGACATTGTGAAAGATTATGCTACACAAGTTCCTTTGTCTTGCAAATTTTAGGAGAAAATTTGATGGCTTCTGCAATTTTATTTTGATTTCAGCCCTTATGGTAAGCACAATTCAGCTTGTATGTTCTCATTGTTTAAGTCCGTCTTTAATTGCGAATGATTTTGTCCTTCATTTAATTAGAAGTAATTCTTTTCTCCTGTCAGGAAAATCAAGTAATGGCATTGAAAGAGAAAGGAATTGCTGCTGAATATCTCTCTTCAACCCAGACTGTCAAAGCTAAGAATGAGGTATTATTATGTTTTTGACTTCAGTAAGTAGAAATAGTGGTTAGTCATATAGCCAAAGACCCCGTGATGCACTCTCATTCAAGGCTTAGCCGATCTCGAGGCCGCCGTTTGCCTTTGCACCGCCATTAAAGCCAAAGTGTTGGGCATTAACCTTAATGGTCCAGTTTCCCTTAGCTTGTTTTTGAACTATTGTGGCAAGAAGGTCCCATCTGGATTCCAATGTGCTTAAGACAATTTAATTGAAATCACATGATTGGTATAAAGCATTTAGTAGAATTCTTGCTATATATTAGTGGCATTTAGCAGCATTTAGTAATTCTTGCTTAATTGAGATCACAACATTTAGTATCATTTAGTAATTTTTGCTTAATTGAGATCACAGCATTTAGTAGCATTTAGTAGAATTCAATCATTAATGAAGTTTAACTATACTTGCTATAAAAGAAGCATTTAGTATAATTCTATTTTTTCCTATTAGGTTGTTGATTTTGAGATCACAGGATTGGTAGGTTGTTGCATGTGTTAATAATCCGAAATTACACGATTCCAGTTTTTAAACCAAAAATGGTAGCTTTCAATTCCCTGTAACTTGCTCATGGCTCACTTCAAACTGTCATTGATTGTTTGTGTTTGTGGTGATTCAGAATATTTCATTTTTTTCTATCTTACTAACTTTTCCTTGTCTCTCACCTTCTCTTGATTTAGATATTGTTCATTTGGTACAGGTTGGTATTTATTGTTATACAGTGAGTTTTGTCCTTAAATTATTGTATCTTGGTTGGTGAGTTTTGTCCTTAAATTGTTGATAGAAATACCAGAGATGATGTGTTTTGCTCTATCAAGTAGTATGTATTGTTTTTTGCTATTATTTCTTAGTATATATATCACTAAGTTAAAACTATTTATCTTGGTGTGTATCTCCTGTTTGTGGTGCAGGTGCTCTGTCGTCGTCGAGATCTTTTGGAAATGATGAAGCTGAGGATTTAGATGATTAGGATTAGGTGAGACGATATCTTGTTTGTATATATACACTTGTTATCTTGGAGATTTGTGTTTATATGGATAGTTAGTTTGATATTTAACATGATGTTATTACTTGTGTTTAGTTGAATGAACGCATTGGTACTGTTGGGTAATGGTGATGTTGTTATTAGTTGAATACATGTAGTTTGATATTTAACACGAAGTTGATATTTGTTTTTTGTGTTTGCTTAATATCATTGGTTGAATGAATGAATTTGTGTTGGGTAATGTTGATATTGTTATTAGGTGAATACATGTTTAAAAATGGTATAATAAAATGAATATAAAAAAACTATTTAATAAAATGGGGTTTTTGTGACGACAAAGTTGTCACAAATAAACTTTCAGGACAACAGCTTTTGTGACTACAATTGTCGTCTCAAAAGATCTTAAATTACTTGTGACAATATTGTTGTCACAAATAAGTCTGACGAAAACGTCCACGTCATCCAACGAATATTTTTCCTAACGACTTATTTGTGACGACAATGTTGCCACAATAACATTTGTGACGACACTAGTGACACAAATAACTTATTTGTGACGAGGTTTTCGTGGCGACTTATTTGAGACGACTTGTCATCACAAATAACTTTTTTGTGACGACATTCGGTCTTTTGTGACAAGTTTTTGTCGTCACAAAAACCTATTTTTCTAGTAGTGGTAGAGATATCATATTTTGATATGAGAAGTGTGGAGAAAATTTATGCATTCATATAGTTGCATATAGAGCATTTAGGTTGCATTGCATTAGAAACACGTTTACAGTTTTAGCATGTTTATTGCTTTAGTAGATTTTTAGGGAGTGAGTAAACAATTTTTGTGGTGTCCGTTGCGACCTTGGGAGATTATTTGAGAATTATTGTGTTGTATTGAATTAGGTGTTGAGTGCAAATTTATCATGATAAGAATAGATGACATGGAGCATGTGGATATTGAGAACATGGAGTTTATGCTTCGATTTACGAATTTGCAAGCCTGTGAGCTTTGAGCCTTTACTGCTTTCATATTATGCAGTCTTGTTTGTTGATTTGAGTGTATCATTCATGTTGATTAGAATTCTAGAACCTGCTCTGGTATCTCTGTCAATGCCACATGTTGTATGCGATTTGTGAAAATGATTTAAGGCCATTTTTGTTAAGCTTTTTGCCTACCTAATGTCATTGAATTCCCTAGTTAGCTAATTTGAGCTTGTTGCCTAATTTTTGATAGCCACATTTCAAACCTTAACTTGATATATATGTTACCCTACATTTGAGCGTATAGCATTGAGTAAGGGATTGAATGAGATTGAATGGGATGAAATCAGGAATTTAGATAATTGTGCAAGTGTTGGTTTATGGGAATAAAAGAAGAAGAAAAAGAGGAAAAGAAATGATGAATACTCACAAAAGAGTCGGAAAGAAAATCGACTTTATAGATGAGTTTGCTTTGAATGAACTTGTAGGCTGGGATTTGTGATGTGAGGTGAAAGAAAGTGGAGTCTATAAAATAAAAAGAGAAAAGGGAATACGAAAAGTTGATAAGAACGAGAGGTGATTGGAGTAGCATATTGGGTTTAAATGAGGATGATTGAGTTGAATGAAAGATGTGCTTACCAGTCTATATGCTCGAGTTCGAGTCACTTTATCTATATTTCCCTACCCTAATCAAAGAGCGTTCATTACAACCAAAAGAAAAAATCATTTTTGATTCATGAATTGTATACATTCGAGTGGCGGAGATGTGAGATGATTTGCAAGCTTATGGTAATTCTTCAACATTGATATGATTTGAGCATAAACACGTCCCTTATACACTTGGGAGAAGAGTATACACTTGATCAGTGAGAGTCATGATTAATCAAAGCATTTGTCATGGTTTTAATTGACATGTGTTATATGTTAGATGTTTGAGGCTTGGTTGATTTATTGCTTGATGCCTATGGATAATTAGCATGAGTTTTGATGTGTGGTTCTTGATTATTGCTTTTCATTCCTCCCATTTGTGTTTTGTCTTATTTATAAAGCGTTGACCGGGACTGTCAACAGTTTAAGTTTGGGGGTTGGATTAGTATGAGTTTTGCATGTAATTTGGGCATAATATTGGTTACAATAGGTTATTAAGCATGCATTAACTTAGTAAAATGGGTCATGTTCTTATAAAGTGGAAAAGATATTATGTTTTGCTCATTTTGCAGGAATTAAACAATATTTTGAGTACTTTTGTGGCAAATTGGAGCATTGTGGTAAAGAACCATCAAGAATACACGAAGTTTGGAGCTAGACTGAGAAAAGATCAGACGAAACCGGCAAGAAATGGCCACGCATGGGCAGCATGTACGCATAGGCACGGCCCGTGCGTGTGTATGACAGCAGGACTCAGCCTTCGCAGGGATGCACGAGCTGGTCGTGCCTGTATGTATGGACCGTACATCAATTCAATAGGAGAATTTTCTTACGGCCAGACGCACAGGCTGGTCATGCGAAAGCGCACAGCCCGTGCGTCTGTGCGGAAAAGTTAGATTTGCGCAATTAATTACTTAGGTTTGGCCCAACAGGAGTATAAATAGAGATGAGGCGGACCTGAATGAGGACACACTGATTTTTACCCTTGAAAGCACATAAAAGAGCAACCTTCTACTGGAGGATTCGAGAGATTGATCGAGGACGCATCCACATGCTTGAGGATTGAAGATTGATCGAGAGATCATCAATATCCCGGAGTTTGCTTATTCAATTGTACCTTTTATTTTCACCTAGTTAGATATGAACATGAAAGATTTGTCTATGAATTGTTTATTTCCCATGTCCAGCTAAACACCTTGTAATTCCGGGGTTTGGGGTTAGGTTAATTGATACTCTTATTTGATGTTTAATTGAATTGAAGTTATTATTTCAAACCCCATTCGAGTACTCTGTTTTATTCTTGTTTTATCAAATAGCCATTGATTTAACTTGTTCGATGTATTGATTCATAACTCGAGAGATGAGTTTCAATACTAGATCTTGAGTATTTGACATGAATACTTTGCATGATTGAGAAGCCTGTGAGTATTTGTGAGGATAAATGATCTTTTATGCTTTTGGGAGTTATTTATCTTATGTTTAGTAGAGATGCTAGCATAAATAATTTAATCAACGCTTTTATTGTGTCTCGAGAGAGAGAGAGAGTAAAATACTTTTGTGATCGTCTTATAGGGAAGACTAATAATAACTTTGGCTTTGATTAATCGGATAACAAGAGGGAGATTAACTGAAACCATAACCCTGGAATCCATTCATCCACTTGATCTTCCAATCGAAATCTTTACTTTGTCTTTTTATGATAAAATCTTGTTTTAGTTTACGAACCAACAATCAACTTTTGATTGTCTAAATAAAAATAATAATATTCCAATCTCAATACTTAGTGCACAAATTTATTAGTCTATGTGGGATCGACCTTGCTTACCCTATCTATTAATTGCACCGTTCACTTGCTGTGAAGCAAAAACTAAGGCGAACACAATCTCCTTCCAAATTTTCATAAAAATTCGAACTCATAGTCTTTCAACTCCTTGAGTGCATTGTTGGGAAGGTGAAGCAGTTCAGTTGTGTTCTGCAGCCAACTTGACTTCCTTTCCATTCACTGAAGAATTGATCCCATCATCACGAACGGAGGCATTCACATAGAACATCGCCACTTCTTCCAGATATGTTTGTGGCATGGGCAAAGTGAGAAAACGCAATAGACCAGACTTGTCCAAGTGCACAATGTTAAGTTGGTTTTTATACCAATGTATTGAATATTCTAGACTAGGATATTGTGGTGTTTTTGGGTATTTTAGTGTCGTTTGAGTCAAATTCATGTAGTTAGTTGTCGTTCGTGAGTCGGGACTAATCTTGGAAGCCGAAATTGGGTAAAAAAGATGAAAACGTATTTGGACGGTGAGGATCGCATTTTAGAAGTGGAAAAATGGAAAAATATTAAGCAAGATCGAGCGCCGCGAGTTTCAAAACCCCGCGCCGCAGCGCGGGGGTCAAAAATGGTAAGAATACGCACAACATTGATTGGCGATGCAGCGCCCAAAATCAAGAGCTGCAGCGCCAGATAGATAGCCAGCGTGTAGGTGCAGGGCGTGAGGACGAGCAGCGTAGCGCAGGGGCCGCAGCGCGCATAAGGTAGTAGCAGGGGTGACGATAGGTGCGCTGCAGCGCCATCCCATCCCCCTGCTGCAAAGACGCGCATACAACTTGATAGCGATAGGATTTTCATCTTTCGGGCGCCAGAAGACCGGCACCAAGGGCCAGGGCTACAGCGCCCGAGCATGAGTTGAGCAGATGAGCAGGGACGTTCTTAGGCGCGCTGCAGCGTGCGACGACGGGGCTGAATCTAGGCCTTTTATCTCTTGGGCTTTTGACGGATTTTCAAGGGCTTCGACTTATAAATACACCACGGGGACGTACAAACAGGGGGTCGGACATTATTTTGAGCACAACGCAAGGCAAGAGACACAGAGCTAGGGTTCGGGACGGCATTTGGAGGCATATCTCGTCTGGACACAGAGAGAATTCCTTCTCTTTTCTTCTCAATTCTTTCTTTGCTTTTCTTTGTCGATTTCTTGAGATGTATAATTATTTCTTCATGAGTTTTTGTATATCGAACATGAGCTAAACCCATCTTTCTAGGGGATTGATGTAACTTACGTTTTAACCTATGTCTTGATTTCCAGTTTATGGAATTCGCATATTATTTAATCTATTTGTGCTATTTGATTTGATTGCATCTGGATTATCTGATCAATAATTTAGATTGTTTGGTGTGTTTAATTTGACACTCGAGAGAGGTAATTGAACGCCGGCCATAGAATAGTACAACCTAGGGTTTCATAGAATCGAGAGATTTATGAATCTTTTGAAGCCTATGATAGAATATTCATTGAGCGTATTAGGGTTTAATTTATGATTTTTATAGAGATATCGAAATCAAAAATTGGAACCTAGAATCACTTGGCACTCGAGAGAGGAAGTGATAAACGGTAGGAATATTGGCTTATAGATTGATAACTTGTGATAAATAAACTGGATTGAAAACATAGGGGATAACTAGGTGAAATCAACCCTCTAGAATTCATCTTCTACGTGTTTGATTAATTGTCTGAACCAACTTGTTTGCTTATTTTTAGTTTTATTTTTAATTTAATAAACAATCCATCTCTTTTCGATTTCTAGATAGAGTTAAGCTATTTTAATTATAGTACTTAGTATAAAATTCGATAACAATCCCTGTGGAGACGATAACCCTACTTTCAAAACCTATACTAAAACTTGACGCCATACGCTTGCGGTAAGAATTTTGCGATCACACAACGATCTTTTTTGCCCCTTCTTTGTCAGATGACTACTTAACTAGTCCATTGGCGTCGATAAGTGCACCGAAGTACACTTTCTTGGACAACTTAGCAAAATCCAAGGCGGAACTTGAAACTTTCTTGGGTGTCATTAGAAATCTTTGATCTTGGAGCTTTCGAACTTGGAATTTCTTGCAGAGAAATTTTTTGAATTCTGAAAGAGTTGAGAGTAAAGTGAACAGAGAGAAATCAAATTTCGATATATATGGGATAGTAAGAGACATCTTCGAGATTGTGCAATTTGAGTCTTGATCAACGGTTGAGATTAACCCAGAAAATGTGCTTTAATTTCCTACATTAAATGCCCGCATCATTTATGGCCAATCATAGGCTTCTGTAGCAGCCTTTACTGTGTCGTATTTAATGATGTTGACATCATCTCAAAAAACATTCCCGTTTTAATGAAAATGACCATATTTTGTTTCTTAGCCAATAAATGTGTATGCTGACTCATTTCTGCTTGAATCTGCTTCTCACTTTAATTTGCTGATACGACTCAGCTGTTCAGTTGACTTAACTCTGTTGAACATCCAAATTAGCTGATATTACTCTGCTGAAAGAGTAAAACTCTTTTGAAACACAATTCCTTTGCTTCTAACTCTGCTGAATGGATCTTTTGATCTTATTAACGCAGCTCTATCAATCCAAGCTCATTCTTCAATTCTTCAAACCTTGATTCACATAGGGGTTTAGTGAATATATCAGCTAATTGCTTCTTAGTTGAGACATATTCCAATATGATGTCTTTTTTTTGAACATGATGTCTAACAAAATGATATCTGACATCAATGTGCTTTATTCTAGAATGCAATACTGCATTCTAAGTAATCGCAATAGCACTTGTGCTATCACACATAACTAGAATTTCATTTTCTTCAATATCATAGTCTCTCAGTTGTTGTCTCATCCATAAGACATGGGCACAACAGCTGCTTGCAGTAATGTACTTAGTCGTAGTTGTTGATGTAGCTATTGAGTTTTGTTTCTTGCTGAACCAAGAAACCAATCTATTTCCAAACAATTGACATGTACCAGATGTTCTCTTCTTGTCAACTCTACATTCAACATAATTTGAATCTGAATATCCAAACAATTTGAAGCCTCCTTCCTTATGATACCATAATCCAACTTCTTGGCTTCCTTTCAAATATCCCAATATTTTCTTTGTTTGTCATATGAGTTTCCTTAGTTGCAGATTGAAATCTTGTGCATACACCTACTGCAAAGGTGATGTCATATCTATTTGGCAGCCAAGTAGAGCAATGATCCAATAAGTGCTATATATCTTGTTTGATCCATTGGCTTGCCTTTTCCATCCATATCAATCTTGATTGAAGCGTTCATTGGAATCTTCACTGATGACTTCTCTTCCATGCCAAATTTCTTCATCAAATCTCTGGTATACTTGGTTTGTCTTATGAAGGTTCCATCCTTCATTTGTTTAACTTGAAGTCCTAGGAAGAAATTTAATATATTCTCCCATCATGCTCTACTCAAACTTTCCTTGCATCAATTTTGAGAATTTACATCCACATAGATTTGAACAAGCAAGATGCTCTCTCCATCTTGAATTCTAAAAAGTGTCCTATAAACTTTTCCTTTGGTATAGCCATTGTCTATTAAGAATTGAGACAATGTACCATACCATGCTCTTGGTGCTTGTTCAATCCATAAAGTGGTTTCTTGAGCTTGTACACTTTATCTCCAATAGTCTTCTGTTCAAAACCTGGAGGTTGTCACATAGGCTTCTTCTTCCAAAAGTCTATTTAGAAATGAACTATTTACATCCATTTGATAAACTATGAAGTTTTTGTGTGCAGCATAGGCAAGAAACATCCTTATTGCTTCCAATCTATCAACATGTGCAAATGTTTCGTCAAAATCTATACCCTCTTCTTGCCACTAACCTTTGGCTACCAATCTTGTCTTGTTTCTTAAAATAGATCTTTATTCGTTCATCTTGTTTCTGAATACCCACTTTGTACCAGTGATATTTTGGTGAGTAGGCCTTTGAACCAATTCCCAAACTTTTTTCCATTCAAACTGATTTAGTTCTTCTTGCATAGCTAGGATCCAGTTTGTGTCATCCAATGCTTGTGACACATCCTTTGGTTCAATTTGAGATATAAAACAAGTGAACATTGCTTCATGTTGAGTTTTGGATCTTGTTCTTACTCATTTTCTGACATTTCCAATCACTAATTCAAGTGGATGGTCTCTCAGCCATCTCACATCTGTTTAGAGTAAGTCAGCTGGGTTGATTCTTCTTGCAGCTAAGTTATCTTGAACAACTTCTTCATTCAAGTGAAGTCTTTCCAGGTCTCTTCGAGATTCAGTTAAGTCATCCTCATTAGGATCAAGTCTTCCGGGATTTGTCTCATTATAAGGACTCTTCTGAATAGTTGGTTGATTCATCTTTTCAGCTAACCCATCAATGTCTTCTCCATTGACATTTGGTTCATCAAAAACCACATTAATAGATTCTTCTGTAACCATTGTCCTTTTATTTAGCACTCTAAACGTTTTGCTCTCAGCTGAATAACCAATAAGGATACCTTCATCAGCGTTTGCATCAAATTCTTTTAGATTATCTTTGCTATTATTATGAATAAAATATTTACTCCCAAAGTGAAAATATCCCACATTTGGCTTTCTTCCTGTCCAAATTTCATATGAGGTTTTGGACAATTGACTATGGATCATACATCTGTTCTGAGTATAACAAGTTGTGTTGATTACTTCAGGCCCAAATCTCTTTGGCAATGCAGCTTCAGCTAATATGGCCCTTGCAGCTTCTTTAAGGGTTTTATTCCTTCTTTCAGCTACTCTATTTTGTTGTGGAGTTCTTGGAGTTGATAACTCATGAGCAATATCATTTTCCATACAATACTGAGCTATAATCCCATTGACAAACTCAGTTCCTCTATCAGACCTTATCTTGATAATGGATTCACTCTTCTTATTTTGAACTTTATTCATCAGTTGAGGAAGCTTTTGCAAAGTTTCCTTCTTTTTACACATAAAGATGGTCCATTTGTATCTTGAAAAATTATCAACCACCACAAGGGTGTATTTCTTTCCACTTATGCTAGCTAGTTCCACCAGTCCAAATAGATCCATATGCAACAAATGCAAAATCCTTGTTGAAGACGAACTTGGCTTATCCTTGAAGTAAGATTTGATCTGTTTTCCATTCTGACATGCATCACAAATACTTTCCTTCTTATACACTGAGTCTGGCAAGCTTTCAACCAAATGACTTCTTCAAAGCTTGTTGATAGTCTTGAAATTTAGGTGACTCGGCTTCTTGTGCCACAGCCAACTTGCTTCAGTTGTGTTCTTTGCCAATAAACATGTGATTGGTGTAACAGTAGACCAGTCCACTATATACATGTTCTTCTTTCTCATTCCTGATAGCACAATTTCATCTGTTTCAGTATCCTTGATTTGGCAAACACCCATATTAAATCCAACATTGTATCCCTTATCACAAAGTTGGCTGATACTTAGCAAGTTGAAATTTAGTCTTTAACCATAAGCAACATCTGTTATTTCTAATCCTTTTTTCTTGATGGATCCAATTCCTTTATTCTCCTCTGGAGCTCCATTTCCTCCGAATATGACTTTGGCTCTTTTTGATTCCTTGAAGTTTGATAAATTCTTTTTATTCCCTGTCATATGTCTAGAACAACTACTATCCATGTAACAGGTTCCTTGGCACTCTGTTGTTCCTTAAACTTGCAATCAAGGAAATCAAACTTTAGTTACCCATATATGTTTGAGGTCTGAGGGGTTAGCACTATTAAGTGTTCCAACCAGCCAATAGCCAAATGATCTGACTCTAAGGGGTTGCCAACTATTAGTTCCATAATCATAGTGAATTTTAGCAAATTATTTTGGTGTTTTTGGTACATACAGCTGTCTCTTTTGTCTGTATGTATGTGTATGCATTTGTGTGTTTGCTTTTCTATAGAAAGATGAAAATTGTTGTGCATGGTGTGCATTGTGTTTGGGTGCATATATTTGATGATTTCTCTGCCTTAGGAATGACCTATAGTGAGTTTGAGGTCTTTGCCAATTGGGTTTATTTCCCTTAGGACTCTGCTGATATTTCATTGGTGGATTTCAATCAGCTTGAGTTGGTTACTTTCTACCATTCCCTTCATATGATTTCTTATGTTGAAACTTCTGGGGTTTTTGGTAGTTTTGTTTAGACTTCACACAATATCTCATGTTTGGAGTCTGCTGATGAACCTTTCTGAATTTTGTTCAATTGTTCTTTCAGCATACTCAGCTAGCTTCTTTCCTTTGCCCTTATAGTCAAGGCCAGCATGTGAGTGCTTGTGATTATGTGTGGGTGCAACGTATGGTGTTTTAGATTTTTGGACTCCCCATTACTGGAGGATCCTTTTTCTAAAACCACTCTTGGAGTTTGAGAATTGACAAAGGAATTGAATCCTAAGCCTGCTTTATATCCAATTTCCTTTTGAATCATCATCAATTCATTCAATGTTTTAGATGATTTGTTGAATGATGCAATCACATTTTTTAACTCATGTTCCCTCTTTTCTTTCTCAACAAGATTTGCTTTAGCCTTTGCTATCTCAGCCTTCAACTATTTATTCTCAGCAGTTATGTGACTTAGAGTACTCAGCTCTTCAGTCAGTTGTGAGTTTTGACTTTTGAGTTGGTTGTTCTCCTCATTTAAGAGTGTGTGTGTGATGATTTAATGTGCTCAAAATCTTTCATCATTTTGCTTAATGAATCATAAAGATCAATGGGTGATGATGCGTGTGTGTCATGATCACTATCATCAGAATTTGAATAAGATGAGTTAGAATTTACCTCATATTCTTGTTCTTTGGCCATGAGACAAATTAAATCCTCTTCTTCTGTATCGATGAGTAGTTAGCTTAATTGTTGTCTAACTCAACTGACTCCTTGCACTTGGTTGTCTCTGATTCTGCAGCCATATTGCTTTATTTTTTTCTTGTCTTCTTTCCCTGAAGACTCTTTTTCCTGATCGCTTCTATACTTGTTTACTGGTAGATAGGAGCAGTCAATTGCAAAGTGACCTGGTTGTTTGCAATTCCAGCACAGATCTTCAGCTTTCTTCTCAGCTCTTTCGGGGGTCCTCTCCTCTTTTCCTTTAGAGAGAGCTGAGTGTGTTCTGGAGGACTCTCCTTTGTTCCTCTTGCAATTTTTGTTGAAAAACTTGTATAACCTCTTGACCATCAAAGCAATTTCCTCTTTGTTTATGATGTCCTTGGTTTCAGTTGACTTGGATTCTCCATCCAACAGAGCAATTGTCTTAGGTACATCTATCTCATCTTGATATTTCCTCTTAAGCTCAAATTTGTAGGCTTTTAAATTAGTGAATAGCTCATGATTGGATATATTGGTCAAATCCATGGATTGTCTTAGAGCCATCACTTTTTCCTACTCAGCTGACAGTGCTCTCAGAATCTTCATACATATCTTCTTCTGTGTGGATTCCTTGCCTAAGGCAGACAATTCATTAGTGATTTCTGTGAACCTTGTATCCAGTTGGTCTAATGACTCTCCATTCATCATTTTGAAATTCTCGAACTTTTGAACAACAACTATAAGCTTGTTCTTATTTATTTTCTCGGAGCCTTCACAAATGAGAGTCCGTTTCTCCCAAATTTCTTTGGCAGTCCTGCAAGATTAAACTTTATTAAACATTGATTTATCTAAAATTTTCTATAAAATATCTTTCGCCATATTATCTAAATTGTATCTTCTTCTATCCTTGTTCATCTTCGCTCCTGGGTTTGTCAACTTCAGCAGCTCTTTCAGCATCATCTCCTGCTACTCTCACAGATGTATTCACTTTAGTGATTCTAATGGGTCCATATTCAATGACAACCTAAATTTCATCATGAAGTGCAGAGAGAGGTGTCTGCATGCAAATTTTCCAATCATCAAATTCCTAGATAGTAAATATAGGAATACGGGATAGATTTGCTTCCATGATAATAAGCTTGAATTTGAAACTCAAGTGTTGATGTGTTGAAAAGAAATGAGATCTAGTTTAGTAACCAGTGTAGAAGGTTCTTTGAACCAACCACTCTGATACCACTTGTAGGACCCAAGGGGTGTGAGTAAAGTCTATAAGGGGGTTGAATAGACTTTACCAAATTTTCGAATCTTACGAAATTAATGATTTACAAGAAAACAACTCACTCTTTTGAAAGACAGTTGTGTTAATCTTCAACAAAAGAGTTAACCCTCAACAGACTCTGAGAGAGCTGTTGATAGAGTAACTCAGCTGAATAAAGTTTAACCTTTAGAAAATTAGTTTCTTGGTTTTTACAGCGGAAGTCTTATACCCTTTCTAAACTTGGTTTATCAACACTTATATTTCAGATTGGTTATTATCAGTTGGATAGCAAATATTGCAAGTAAATAAATATGTAGAAATTAAGTACAAAATTTAAATGACACAAAATTTATAGTGATTCGAGGATGGGGTAATTCCTTTACTCCACTCTTCTCCTACTCAAGGAGGAATCTACTAATGTAACAATGACTTTGTTACAAAAGTACAACAGTCTAAGTTAGCCTTGATCACAGAGCCAGCTACACTTCTGGGACTCAGCTCTTCGTAAGGTAGTTGCGTCACTACTTCAACTCTTCAAATCTTCATGAATTGATCACACAGCCTTCCTTTAGATTTGAATCTGGTTCGAACTTGAACATAACTTTATTTCCTTCACTCATTGGAAATATAGACCCACCCCTTTGTCTTTAAATTAATGTTTTTCTCTTCAACTTGAATAACAACTTATATCTTCCACGTGAATGTGTTGGATAAAGTGCCTTTCGGTGTAAGCTTGAGGATGTATGAATTTTATTTGATTGAGAGAGTATTTGCAGATATTTCTTGAATGTTTGATAGTTCTGTATGCTTCGAATAATTTCTCTTTATCTTCTCTCTGAAAATTCCTCAGTCTTTTATAGTGGGAGTTTAAATTTTGTCCATTGAAGACATACGAAAAATTCAAACTCTTCACTTTTATTTGTTGGCTTGTCTTGTTTCTGCAGCATTGATGTTGACCCAACCTTTGAATTTTAGTACTTGCAGGATCCTAAAACAATTCAGAGATCGGCAGGCTTCTCATTAGATCCAGTGTCTTTCACTCTTTCAGCAAGACAGCTTTAAGGTTGCAGGTTTGTCTCCATTACCAAAATAGGTAAGTCTTTTACTTTCAACATAATGGAATTATGCAGTTGTCTTTAAGTCTTTCAGGTGATTTACCCCATAAGTTGAGTCTTCTCCATCATTCCTTGGATGACTCTGTTGTAACTCTTCTGAAAGACTTAGCTGATGTACTTGACTAAAGCTCTTCTGATCCACTCAGCTGCGACTCAGTTGATTCTTTTCTGCATTCTTCAGCAAGTCTTCTATACCTTCAACTTAGTTGCTATTAGACTCAACTAGATTTTCTAACTATTATATAGTTGAATTTAGATACATAATTGGGGTGACAATTTTTACATATAAAGTTTTAAGCATTATCAAAATATATACAATAAATTTCCTAACAAACCAAACTCTAGATGTAAGTTTTCTTTTCTTTCTTTGTTCAGGAATCTTTACTCCATCTCCAACGCATTCATATTGTTAGGCTTCTGTTGTTTCTTGAATTGAGTGTTGGATGTGGTGATTTTTCTTTTCGATTCACAATGGAGTCGTTGTGTAGAATAGAGTTGAAGTAGCCAGAAATGGACTCAGTGGATCTTAGGTCGTTGTTCGTGTCTTTGGGCTAAGAAATTGGAGCAAGAAAATAGAGCTCAAACATTTTGGTTTGTCTTGTGAATATGTGAAGCGGCTGAAGTGACAAAGCCAAGTAAAAGGGAAAAAAATGGATTAAGGCTTCTTTTGTGCAATATTACCATTTTGTGCTTACATCATTAAATATTTCAAATGGGTTAAACATGTTTAGTCGATAATTTTGGATCAACCTAAAACTAACCCATTTATTATTTGGGTAAACTAGATCGAACCCGATTATGACCCGAATAATAAATAGGTCAACCCTAAACCATTTATATCATGTTCGATTTGGGTCGGGTTTTTCTATCGTGACAGAAATTGCCCCCACTACTCTCCTTGATTTCTACACCTCTTTCCCCAATATTAAACTCGTCAACTGTCTCAAACCCACATTCTTAAGTTCCTTTCTATCATACACGTCCATCGCCAGCCTTCCCAAATCCATAGCGCACACATAGCTTCCGATCCCATAGTCCTTGTCTAGATTCTCCAAATCTAATTCTATGCCGACTCCAATAAAAGTGCAATCATCGTCAGAGAGAAAATCGATTAAGGATTGAGGATGAAGCAGAAGTGGATGAGTTGGTAGATAAGGCACCATTATCCGTAAATTTTGATGCAGTCAATCGAAACATCTTCAAGAACCATAAAAAAGGCAAAAATATTATTTTGATTTGAATAAATTTGGCTCGAACATCTAGAATGTGGAGAGGTTATTAAATCGGCATGGCAATATCCTCATATATAGCTAGTTTGGGTGAAAATTGTTGGGTATATGGGAATAAATGTAAAAATATGAGAGAGGTAAAAATAAATATGAGGCTAAAAATATTGGCTCACTAAAATTATAATCTTATCAAAATAAAATTTTAGAAAACACACTCAAACTTTGCTCACAATTTTGCACAATATTCTCTCTCACTAATTAGCGTAGTTTGGCTATGTTTTGTTGCTCTCAAATGGATATCTAACGCTTTGAATTGTTGATTGAATGCTAAAACTTACGGCCTTATTTATAGGCCTAAACAAGGTTCATTTTATGCTAATGGAAATATTTATCTACTACCATGATTAGAGCACTAAGATAATGGGTTGGTTGGCTGAAATTTTCAGCTATTGTTTTTTGATATGGGTTTGGTTAATGTCCAGGTAGTCCTCCACTCTATATTACAAATTATTATTTTAACACCATTTCTTAATTTGTAATTTGAACACTTTTGAAGTTGTTCCAATTTTTCAAGGCTAGCTGCTTTAGTGAAACTATCTGCTAATTGCTCCTTTGTGTTCACAAACTCCAATGGAATTTCTTGATCATTCACAGACTTCTGATGAAATGGTGTCGAAGTTCAATTTGCTTCCACCTTGCATGGAAAACTAGATTTTTCGTCATCGTAATAGTTGAGTGTTGTCACCGAACATTATTGTGAAAACATTATCCAAAATTCTTCTAAGCCACATTGCTTCACAAGCTGCATTAGTGGCGGCGATGTATTCTGCTTCTGTTGATGAAAGTGACACCATCTTTTGCTTCTTTGATGACCAAGATATTATTTTTGAGCTAAGGAAAAATACATACCCAGATGTACTTTTACGATCATCAAGGGACCCAGCCCAGTCACTATTTGTATATCCAATGAGCTTTTTTTTTTTACCTACTTGATGCCAAATTTTCTCGTACCTTGAAGGTGTCGAAGAATCCTTTTTACTGCTGCAAAATGTAGAGTTAAGTTGGTTTTATACCAATGAATCAAGTATTCTAGACTATGATTTTGCGTTGTTTTTGGGTGTTTTAGAGTAGTTTGAGTCCAATTTATTTCATTAGATTTCGTTAGGGAGTCAATACAGGTTATGGTTGCCGAAGGACGATGAAAAATGATGAAAAATGTGTTTGCAAGGAAGAAGTCACACTTGTAGAAGAGAAAATGCAAGAAAAAGTGAACAATGCAGGAGCACTGCAGCGCAGGGGTTAAAACAATGCAGCACAGCGCTGCAGCGCCCGTCACCCGGCTAATTTTTGGAAATTTAATTTTTGATGGGTTTTGACGGTTTGAGGGTATAAATACCACAAGGGACGTACGGAAAAAGGATTGGACATTCTATCGAGCACATAGGATGACTTGGAACACATATAAAGAGTTCGAGACAAGATTCGAAGGCATCTATCTTCTGGAAACATAGAGGATTTTTTCCTTGATCTTCTGAATTTATTTTTCCACTATCTTTGTTGAACCTTTGAGATGTATAATTACTTTCTCATGAGTTTTTGTACATCTTTCATGAGCTAAACTTTATTTTCTAGGGGATTGATGTAACCAACATTTGAACCTATGTTTTGATATTTCAGTTTATTAATTTGCATGTTATTAAATCTATTTATGCTATTTGGATTCTTTGGCGTGTTTGATTTCACACTCGAGAGAGGCAATTGGACACTTGGCCATAGAATAGCATAACTTAAGGTTTCATAGAACTGAGAAGTTTATGAATCTTTCGAAGTCTGTGAAAGAATATATATTGAGCACATTAGGATTTAATTTATGATTTTTATAGAGATATTGAAATCAGGATTGAAACCTAGAATCACTTGGCACTCGAGAGATGAACTGATAAACATTAGGAATATTGGGCTTATAAATTAAAAACGTATGATTACTAAACTGGATGATAACATAGGGGAAAACTAGGTTAATCAACCCTCTAGAATTCATATACGCAAAGTGTTTGAGAAATTGTCTGAACGAATTTCTTAGCTTAATTTTAGGTCTACTTTTAATTTAGTCAAAATGATTTCTTTTCGATTATCTAGATAGAGTTAAGCTATTATAATTACAGTACTTAGTTTAAATTTTGATATCAATCCCTGTGGAGACGATAACCCTACTTCTAAATCTATACTAAAACTTGACACCTTACGCTTACGGTAAAAATTTCTCGACCATGTAGCTTGCTTGGATCGTGCATAAATCTTGAAATTAGGTTAACTGGATAGACAATATCTAGTCTTATATTTGTTAAGTAGATCAATGATCCGACTAAGCTATGGTACATCTTTGGATCAACTTTAGTTGCACCATCATTTAATTGCAATTTTTCTTTGACTGCAAGTGGAGTTGAGATTGACTTGCAATTGCTCATCTGGAATTTCTTCAACAATATTTCAAAATATTTTTCTTGAGAAATAAAAGTTTCTCCTTTTGATTGCCGAACTTGAATCCCAAAAAAATATTTCAGGAGACCCAAGTCAGTCATCTCATACTCCTTCATCATTGCCTTTTTTGAAATCTTGCATCAATGTTGTATTGTACAGATCAAGTCATCTACATAAAGACAAACAATTGGAAAATCTTGTGCACCTTGTTTCTTCACGTATAATGACGGCTCACTTTGATATTTTTTAAAACCATTTTGTTGAAAGTACTTGTCAAACTTGTTGTTCCAGGTCTTGGTATTTGTTTCAATCCATATAGTGTTTTTCTGAGTTGATAGACTTTATCTTCTTCACCGTAGGCAATGTAGCATTCTGGTTGTTCCATGTACATTTTTTCTTCCAAGTCACCATTGAGGAATGTTGATTTGACATCCATTTGGTAGACTGATAGCTCAAATTGGGCTGCAATGGCTAGGACAATTTGTATTGTCTCCATTCGAGCAACTCGTGCAAATGTCTCATTGAAATCAACTCCTGGTTGTTGAGAATACCCTTTGGCAATTAAGTGGGTTTTATGCTTGTGAATTGAGCCATCTTTTTTGTACTTGGTCTTATAGATCCATTTTACATCGATCACACTTTTTCATTCGGGAGGGTCTACGAGCTCCCAAGTATTGTTCTTTTTAATGTTTGCAATTTCTTCGTCCATTGCAGTTTCCCAAACTTCTTCTTTAGCAGCTTCTTCATAATTATGAGACTTACAAGCAAAAAAAAACAACATCACAAGTTTCGTATATTTCTCTAAAACTTCTTATCCCTTCTAATTGGACTTTCAGATTCTGTATAGAATTCTTTAGATGATCTTGGTGAACTCGAGCTTGGACTGGAACTTGAGCTAGTGCTTGGTTGATCTCCATGACTTATTGAAGTATGCAATGTTCCAGGTAAATATATAATTTTTGTTTTCATTTTTTGATTTTCGTTCCAATTCCATGGCTGCATTTCATCAAAAATGGCATCTCAAGAAATAATATGTTTATTTGTCTTTGGGTTCAGTAAACGATATCCTTTCGATTCATCACTATAACCAACAATGATCGTTATTTCTCCGTTTTCATCAAATTTTTCTCTTTGTTGAGATGGAATATCAGAATAAATAATGCAGCTGAAAACTTTAAGATTATTTACCTGTGGCTTTGTTTGGTGCCACGCTTCATACGGTGTCTTATTTGGAACTGCCATTGTTGGTGAATGAATCAAAATATAGACTGTTGCATTTACCGCTTCTACCTAGAAAGTTTTTAGAAGTCCTTTGCATGTCATCATACTCTGTGCCATTTCAATTATTGTGCAATTCTTTCGCTCCGCAACGCCATTTTGTTGTGGGTTGTAGCAAACTGTTAGTTATTTGTGGATCCCTTTGTCTTTGCAATAATCTAAGAAAGATTTTCCGATGAATTCTCCTCATCGGTCTGTCTGCATAGTCTTTATTTTTGCCACTTCGATTTTCCACATATTTATTGAACTCCAGAAATTTTGGAAATGCTTTTGATTTTTTCTTCAAAATATAAACCCGCATCATTCTGGAAAAATCATCAACGAACAATAGGAAGTACTTGTTGTCATTGAGGGATGGTGTTTGTGTAGGCCCACAAATATCTACATACACTATCTCAAGAGTAGCTTTAGCTCTGTATGATGTCTTTGGAAATGGCAAACGATGCATTTTGCCAAAAATATATCCTTCACTTGTATTGTCTCGATCTGGAATATTAAGAAGACCAAAAACCATATTTTTGTTTATGAATAAATTTAAACCTTTATAGCTCAAATGTCCACACCTCAAATGCCATAGATTATGTTTTTCTTTTATGGTACTTTGAAGTGCAATTTTCTCAGTTAAAAGCAAATTAAGAGGAAATATTTTATTTGAACTCATCTTAATTTTAGCCATTGTGAGATTATTTTGTTTGTTAATAATGATACAATGCTCATTATTAAACTCCACCTTGTAATCTTTCTCCAGGAGTTGGCCCACGCTCAACAAATTTTGAGTCAAGTTAAGTACATATAATACATCTTTGATAATATTCATTTTACCTTCTTTTGTCTAGACTGCTATTGCTCATTTTCCGATGATTTTTCAGGATTTGCCATCTCTGAGCTTTACTTCAGATGAATATAATTCATCGAGATTTACAAATATTTTCTTATTTCCACACATGTGATTGTTGCAACCACTGTCCACGTACGAAATATTCTCAATTTGTTGTTGAGAATTCAAACATGAAAAGAATACCTGATTAGGCTCTTTTTCTTCAGATAAGTTGGCTTCATTTGTATCGCCATCATCTTTATGTCAACAGTCTCTTTGAGAATGATTTGCATTTCTGCATCTTTTGCATTTATCACGACAATCTTTGGTATCGTGGTTATTCTTTCTGCATATCCGGCAATACAAATCAGAATTTTGATTTGAATTTCTCTGATTGAATGCACCTCGTCTTCCTCGTCCTCGTGCTTGGTGTCTTCCGCGACCTCTTCCTATTGCACCTTGATATGCTGAGTTATTTTGCCATTCTTGTTGGCCATCTTATTTATTTTATTTTTCTGAAATATTTGTTTTTACTTGAAATGCTTGCTCCAAGCTTTGATTTGAGAAGCTACTCATTATTTTTTCATGGGCTTCAAGTGATCCCATGAGTTCAGCCATAGATGGTGTGGACAAATCTTTGAATTCTTCAATAGCAGTAACAATATGTTCGAATTTTGCTGGCAGACTTCGTAGCACTTTTTCAACAATTTTTTTTATCTTCAATAGTATCATTGTATCCTCTTATTTGATTGATTATGGTGGAAACTCGAGAAAAATATTCTTGGATATTTTCATTTTCCTTTATTGGAAAATTATCAAAATCTCGCATAAATTTGGCAATTTAATTGAGATAATTTTTGTGTAGCCTCCGAATTATTGTTTGAGAATTTCCATGCATCTTTTAATGTTTCCGCTCCCGTAATACACGGAAGAATAGATCGACTTACCCCATGTTGCATAAAGGACAAGGCTCTTGCATCTTACGTCTTGTTCTCCTTATGCTCTTTTTTCTTTGCGGCGGTTAGTGCGGCTTCCTCCTCTGGAGTATGTGTATCATACCCCTCTTCAACAATATCCCAGAGTTCATGGGAGACGAATAATGTGCGCATTAGAACACTCCATAGTTCATAATCTTGACCAATAAAGATAGGAACACCTTGTTGGGAATATGTGAATGCAAGTTCACTGGAAGTGGTTGATGCCATTTTCGCAAATAGGAAGGGTTATCAAGCCAAAGGATGGCTCTGATACCACAATTATTGGGTATATGGGAATAAATGTAAAAAAATGAGAGAGGTAAAAATAAATATGGCTAAAAATATTGACTCACTAAAATTATAATCTTATCAAAATACAATTTTAGAAAACACACTTAAAGTTTGCTCACAATTTTGTACAATATTCTCTCTCACTATTTAGCCTTGTTTGGCTATGTTTTGTTGCTCTCGAATGGATATCTGATGCTTTGAATTGTTAATTGAATACTAAAACATACGGCCTTATTTATAGGCCTAAACAAGGATCATTTTATGCTAATGGAAATATTTATCTACTACCATGATTAGAGCACTAAGATAATGGGTTGGTTGGCTGAAATTTTCAGCCATTCTTTTATGATATGGGTTTGGTTAATGTCCAGGTAGTGCTCCACTCTATATTACAAATTATTATTTTAACAAAAATCATAATTGTGCAGCGTCACTCACTCAATAGGACTCTCGTGTGTTTGGCAATGTTGGAATGAATTACTTTAGAAACTCCAGTCCGAGGACCAAACTAAAGATATTTTGGTGTCAATGAAGAAGGTTGAAACAGAATTGGATCAACTACATCGATGGGAGGAAATCATGTGACATCAACGATCTAGAGAACTGTGGATGAAAAACAGCGATAGGAATACAAAAGTTTATCACCAAAAAGCATCTCAACATTGAAAAGGTATTTCTATTGATCGGATTAGAGATGACAACGGGCGATGGCAGGAATCAGATGTTGAAATTAGAGAGATTCTTAGCGGTTATTGCAGATCTTTTCACTTCTGTAGGCCCATCGGACTTTTCGAGAGTCATTGATGCAGTTGAACTGAAAGTTACTACTTCCATGAACGAGATACTGTTGGAACCATTTACTACAATGAGATATACAAAGCTCCAAAACTAATGCATTTATTTAAAGCCCCTGGATCGAATGATATGTCTCCAATTTTTTTCCAAAGTGTCTAGGAGTTTATTAATCATGATTTTGTTTCAACTGCTCTTAATACTCTTAACAATGGCTAACTTCCCTCCTCTTCATATCAAACGACTATTATACTGATTCTCAATTGTAGGTCCCAAGGGGTGTAAGTGTAAGGTTTAGAAAGGGGTTTTGAATAAACCTTACCAAATTTTCGATTTAGTCCTTTTAAATATTCGAGTTGATACTACACAATTTGTGTCTAGGTGGATGACCAATTTAGTTAATCAAGAGAGTTAGTCTCTCAATGCACTCAACCGATTGTTGATGGAATAACTCACTTGTTGGGTCTAAATTAACTCAATTGTGGTTTGTTTTATTGGAAGACTTAACACCCTTAAGTTTGGTTAATCAAGGATTTAGTGCTTGGTTTAGTACTTAGAAATTATGAAGTGGATAGCAAATTTATCATGATTTAAACAATTAAGATGCAGGAATTAAAGTGTCTTTGAAATGTAAATGACACAATGAAATTTTTATAGAGGTTCAAGATGGGGTAATTCTTCTACTCCTCTCTTCTCCAACTCCCGGAGGAATCCACTAGGTATTGATCAAGATATACAAAGTGGTGGTAGATCCGATACAAGTCTTGATCACACGGTGACTTGATCCTTTGGGACTCGGCCTGCGGAGACGCCTTGATCACTCACTTCTCTCGACGACTCGGCTTCTTCACAGGCAAATTTGCTTTGCTACTACTGACCCACTTGCTCAAGCTCTTTGGATTTGATCACGAAGCCCTCCAAAAGCTTAAGACTTGGTTCGACCTTGAACCTTCCTACAATCCTTCGTGGAATGTACACCCCTTGATTTTTCAAAGATTTTCCTCTTCAACCGATTGAAGTTATCTTTCCTTCACGGTGAGTGTTGGATTGATGTTCTTCGTAGTGTAGGCTTAAGGATTGAGAATATTTCGATTTTCTAATAATTGGTTGAACGTTTTTGGTTGGTCTCGATCATTCTTCTTCTCAAAGTCATTTCTCGCCTTTTATAGTGATCTTTCAAAAATCGCTAGTTGAAGAGATAGGCTTATTTTTAAAGTCACTTGCGTCGTTGGCTTGTCTTGTTGCGATCCTTGGAATTGCCATTTCCTCGTATGAATTGTTATTCACCTTTTCGAGTTCGACACGGTGTAGTGCTTCCCATTGGTTTGATCCTTTTGCACGCTTCGGGACCGAGCACTTCGAAAGGTGGTATGGAGATATTACTTGTTTAGGTAATTCTCTTGATTTACGGCAACGGATCTTTTGATTATCTCGACTTCCGCATTTCTTTGCTTTCCCAGGTGACTTAGAGTCGCCTTCCAATCATTGGATGACTCTTCCGTCACTTCAACTTGAGACTTGGCTTTTCTTGGGTTGACTTGATCGATGCTTCACTCAATCGCATCTCACCGCTTCTTCAAAAGAGAGTTCGCGTCTACTCTTCTTTGCCATACTCAATTTGTCTCGCAATGTGAGTCCTCCTTCTAATCTCCAGTTGTCTTCTTGCATGTTAGGGCGTAGCTGACTTAACTCAGCTTGGCCATCCCTATTTATTACAATGCATTTTACAACAAAAATGGGGTGCCAACTTCCTATTCTAAGTTTTACATGGCATTCATCAAAATCTAAACAATAAATTTCCTAACAATTTCCCCCTTTTTGATGATGCCAAAACTTAAACCATTCAAAAATGCAAATAGCAAAGATACATACAGATAGTGTATTCACATAGAATGTATGCGTAGAATCAATCTTTTTATTGATCATAACATTCTTGTTCTTTTACACAACTGTTTACAAGGTGTATCAGAGCAAACATTTGTCTACACAGAAAATAAAGAATTTATAGCTTTATTGCAGAAAACTTACATAGTATGTATTTACATCATAAAATACATGAAGGGGTGAACAGCAACACTTCATCTCCTTCATTCATCTCCTTCTTTCATCTTGTTCAAGATCTTCTCGCTTCTTCTTCTCTTTTTCTCGTCATCAGCTGCCTTCTTCTTCTTTTCATATGCCTTCCTGGCAGCTTCATCTCTTCTTAATCTTTCTTGTCTTTCCTCCCATAGCTGAGTTTGTCTCTTGTTTTCTTCTTCTATTCTTTTCGCATACTCAACATTACTTTTAGCCACTTGCAAATTTGCTATTTGGTCAAGACCAGCCCAGTAGATCCCTCCTTTCTTGCCTGGATCTACGTATTCAATGTTTTTGGGCGAGAGGCCAGGTCCGAAACCTCTTCCGCCACCATCGCTTCTTCCTCTACCTCGGGCGTGTATTGTACTTGGGGTCTTCTTCTTTCGGTGAGTGACCGGCGGAGTGACCAGCAGAGTGATCGCTAGGTAGTCCGCGCGCTCGTCGCCTTCTTCACATAACGTGAGACCCTTTTCCCAAGATAAGTCCAAGCTTGAGCCATAGACATATTTGAAAAATATCCTTGAGATGCGAGCGTTTTAAATTCATCAATCGATCGTGGCTCGTCCCGACATCCGAGATGGCATAAGTATCTCTATCTACTAGAATGCCTCCATGTTGTTTCAAGATGTTCATAACCCGGGCATCCATTCTTCCTTCCACTTCCTCCATCCCTCGCTTCAATTGTCTTTCTCTTTTCCATAGATATAGCAGAGTGTTGGAGTGGCGAGTCACACAGGGAGTTTTTGCCGATAATGTCACCGTGTGACAAGACCTTGTTGGGGGTTTGTGCAATCATCAAGGTCACATCTTTCAATCCTTCCCCCTCAAGATTTTCCTTTCTTTTGTTTCGCTTCCTCATTTGTTTTCCTTCGCAATTTCGTGATCCTCTTTTTTCGGCTTCGGATCTCTTCAGTGCTTTAAGGTATTCCTCTTCCCCTTTTTGGCATCATCAAAGGAGAGAGGAACGCCTGAAACATATCGCGCAAGCGGAAGTCGAGCTCTGGCGATAGTCGAAGTTCTGTTTTGAGTCCGCTGCGGAGTATGCAAAGACGAAAGTCGGATCGAGTAGCGTTGGACTCTGCTGAAATTAGCTTCATCTCGGCCATGAGAAGGCTGAATTTTCTATATATGTTTTCTTCCAACGTCAGTAGATCACTTTTATTTTGCTCACGCAGCAGCCTTTATCTCGGTGTGAGCTTCATGCATGTGCTCAATGTGTTCTCTCAACTTCGTTTTTGCATCAAGCATTCTCGGCTCTCCATACCAAAGAACTTGTTGAACAATGTCCTGAAGTATCTAACTTGTTCCACACGCATTGTTTTTCTTTGTTGCCACCATTCCCGATCTCCCGATGTTATGCCTCTTAAGTCGCCAGTAAGATTGGTATCTCTGTTGTCGGGCCGCATGTCCATAGAGGCTCGATGCCTCTCCATCCGTTGAATCTCAAGCAAATAATGCCTTGAACACTTCGCGGACTTGGTGATTCTTCCGCGTTGCGGTGATGGCCATGCGGCGTCAAAGTCATAATCACCGAACAATGGTACCGATGGAATAACAGAGCTGGTCTATGGAAGCGTGCGAGCTCGTTCTCTCGACTCTTCGGGAGGTCCGGTACCTCCAGAGAGAAAGGAAAAGATTCTATAAAGGAATCATCACGCCAACCGGTATTTGTTCAATGATGAGAGGTGCGCGTGAAGTTCGTTTTTGAGTCGAACCTCTTCGTAGCTTGGGAGCTGCGCAGTGATGGACTCTGTCTCGGTGGGGTCTTTTGTGAAGTGGACCCGACTTGCCGAGCCTCGGTTGTCTCAACAGCCTTCGTTGGTCTGTTTGGTTTCTCCAATTGAGTGGATGGTCCTCGGCCTTATCGAAGCGTCATCGGATGATGATGAGATTTCCATTGGTGGCTCATCATCAAAATTAAAGGTTTGACGAGTAGTCTTGGGATCGACTTGCTCATGCTTGGAACATCCGCACTGGTCTTTTGAGTATCACGGGGGAATGACTCGGCTTCTTCGTCGCTTTCTCGATCCCCCAGAAAGGTTACATCAGATTATCCTGGGAATCATGAAGCGCGCTTATCTCCTTTTCGGATGGGTCGATGATAGCGGGAGGGATGTTCTCTACTTCAGCTTTCTTTACCCCGGGAAGTCTCAACCTCCCGTGAGCCTTCATTACCTCCTGCGAGTCTCGATCGCAGCGAGGCTTTGGACCTCCCTTTCGAGTGTCACTGTCTTAGGGTCTTTCGTGGTGGCATCCATTGGAGTCTCAACCCCATGGATTGCACTTTCACCGCCTAGAGTGTTAACTCCCCTGTGGCTGTTCCTTCTTGTGCCTCGATCGCAGCAGCTAGCGTCGTCATTAGCCTTCTTCAGCGAGCTTGGCACCTCGGTTGAAACAGCTTCTCAATCGCCCGAGCTTCGTTGATGACAACTTGTTCGTTTAGTGTTTGTACTTCCTCCACTTCGCCTCCCGGATTCGTTGTTGAGTCATCTGCGCAGCATTCTCCGACCTTGCTGCAGTGGAGGGAGTTTCCTCACCGGGGCGTACCAGGTGAGTGACTTGGAATGGGGTCACTCGTCTCCAAACTCCCTACTGTTTCTATTGAGTGTTCAAACCATTGGGCAGGTGGTAAAACACCTTAAATAGGGGTTGGCTCGACCGGGGTCCCCATTATCCCGATTTCATCGCCAATTCCTTATTGCCTTTCTTCCGAGTGAGTGGGAAGTGGTGGCAGCAACAACAATGGCGATTTCTTGAACCACTCCCATTGGATCAATTTCGGTGTGTTCGAGGACTCTCCTGGTCCCTCCATCAATCTTTGCTCGTGAAGGATTGTGGATTCGTGCAATGCTTGCTACATTTGCAACTCTTTTGTGGCGGAAGAGAGTCCGGATCCTCATCATCATCGCCGATAAGACATCAAGGAGAGGATGTGTGTGTTATGTGGTGCCGGGAGATAGGGCGGATCTTTGGCCTTCTCACGTGCCTCGCCTTCCTCTCTCGCTTATCTTTCCTTCTCCTTGTCCTTGAAGATCTGCAGGATATCTCGTGCGCTTGTCTTCATCCGATCTTTGGGATCACAGTGGTTAGGCAAGGAAGTTTAACAGAGTTCCTCTTCTTCTTCTATAAACTCGGGCCGTTGGAACTGTTCCTTGATTTACTCAATTTCCATTTCCTCCACTCACGCAGACGATTTTGGATGTCGGGTAAGGTGGAGATAGGATCATCACATCACTATCACTCTATCGCCTTCTTTTTCTTGTGTCTCAGCTGCGCGGACTACGACTATTTCTTCAGGTTGCCTCTCTGACGCCTTGGCAGACTTAGCTCTTTCATCAATTACATCGGGGACTCAATCGCTTCAAATAGGTTTAAGTATTTGTTCGGTGAGTGGTCGACTCGGCCGGTTTTTCAAGCTCGGAGCGCTTGATGATTCTTCTTCGTCTTCTAGTTTGTACGAGAGGGATTTTGGTTCGAGATAGTTTCTTCGAGTCTTGGGCGGCGGGGCGTGCTAGTGTTTTCTTCGAGGAGCGGCCGTCTTGGCTTATCGTTCTCCTCTTTTTGACGATCGGAGAAGGTATTTGAGAGTCCTTCTCGACCGTTCTTTCTGGGGCGGGAGACACGGCCTGCAGGGGTAGGTGACTCTGCTGCAGGGCGAGGCTTCGGTTTGACTTTCTTTCTTTTGCAGAGCAGCGATCTTCTTTCTTAGCACTGCAGGGGCGCTTTCTTCTTTGGTGGAGAGGAAACAATTGTATCTTCAGTGGTCGGTGATTCCCCTCACTTGTGTCGACTCTCTTGGCGTAGGCTCTTTTTCAGGCGCCGAGAGGTTTGATCTCGAACATCCTCTTGTTAACATGGAACGCCTTTCCATGTCTAAGAGGGACACCTTTCACCTCCATCATCCGCCAATCACCAGGCCATATCCTAGGGATCCTCCAAATGTGCCATCTTCCTTGAAGGATTTGTTCCCTACATTTCGCATAGTCTGTGTAGATAAACGGTTGATTTATTTTCCTTTCTTCAATGATCGCCGCCATCACAATCAACTTTGCTTTTGACGAGTTGGTCAAAGCCGCCAAATTTGATGTCAATGCATTTGGCAACTATGTCCAAACTTGTGATAATCCTCCTTCAAAGCCATCTCTTGTTTCTTTGTGTAAATTATTTTATCAAGTATAGTCGGGCTTGGCTATTTCCTTCCAAGGCAGCCAGGTTTACATCGCCTTCGCTAATTTCCGATGCTCTTCATTTGCTAGTGAGCAATGTTCAGCCAAATCCTTGACAGAGATGGTGAGTCGCTTTCCGTGAACAGATGACTTTATCCTTCATCGTGAATCTCGGCATTCACGTAGAATCGTGCGACCTCCTCCACATAGGTCATCGGATATTCCAAAGATCGTAAACGATTTCGGCCCAAGACGTTTCCAATTTCTCGGCGATTTTCTTCACTAGGGTGTCATCGGACCCCTGTTTCACCATGCCGTCGAAATCCACAAGAGACCCGGTGTGGATTTGCTTTCCTAACTTGAAAAAATCATAGGTTGGTGCCATTTTTCAGAATTTTATCGAAGAAAACTTAGAGATTGATTTGAAGATAGGTAGGGTTTTGAGAAGATTTTTGCCTTTGCTTTCGAGAGAGAGAAATGAACAGTTTTGGTAGTGTGTGAGAGAAACGGACGAAAATGGTTTAAGTATGGTTTATGAAAGGGCGTGCGGGTGGTTTTGAAATGTGATCGAAATCAACGGTTTAGATTTTGCACGCCTATTTAGCATTTAATGTCTCGTATTTAATGCGGCAAAGATTTATATCCAATCATAAGCTTGGTGTGCGGCTTTATGTCTCAGTACACATCATCATTATCCGACGTCATTCTTAAAAACATTCCCGCTTAGCAAAACGCATTGCGTTTTTGTCACTTTGCTCATAAGTGACTCGAACTTATCCCTTAGCCGATTTAACTCTTCTTCTCACGAGTTCTCTTAGTGACTCACCTTGGTGACTTGGTATATTGTCTTTCCAATACAAATGGTGATTTACTTATTGATTTGTGAGTTTAGCTCTTTTTCCTTTTAGTGTTCCATTTCTTTTCTTTGATTCTTCCGAGTGTCACTCACTCAATTAACCCTAACTCATGTTTGAGTTCTTCAAATCTTGACTCACATAATGGTTTTGTGAAGATGTCGCCCAATTGTTTATCGTTGAGATATATTCCAAGATGATGTCCTTCTTTTCAACATGATCTCTTATGAAGTGATATCTCGACATCGATATGATTTGTTCTTGAGTGCAACACAGATTTTGAGTGATTGCAATTGCACTTGTGTTATCACACATGATTGGAATTTCTTTTTCCTCAACTTCATAGTCTCTTAGCTGTTGTCTCATCCATAGGACTTGGGCACAACAAAAGCCCGCAACTATGTATTCCTTGTTGTAGAGGTGGCTATTGAATTTTGCTTCTTGCTAAACTAGGAAATTAGCTTTGTTTCCAAAGCATTTGACATGTGCATGAGGTGCTTTTTCTCACAACTCGCATCCAAAGATAGTCGAGTCTCGAATAGCTAATTAGCTTGAATCCACCTTCCTTTGGATACCATAAGCCAACTTCTTGGCTTCCTTTCAAGTATCTCAATATTCTCTTCTTTCTTTGTCATATGGCTCTCTTTTGGAGCAGATTGAAATCTTGCACATACACCTACAAAGAAAGGTGATGTCCGCCTACTTTTGTAAGATAGAGCAATGATCCAATAAGTGCTCAGATCTTGTTTGATCTCTGAGGCTTGCCATCCTGCATCTATGTCCATTTTGGTCGATGTATTCATTGGTATTTTCACGAAGACTTCTCCTCCATACCAAATTTCTTCATTAAGTCTACGGTGTATTTTGTTTGACTTATGAAGATTCCATCCTTCATTGTTTCACTTGGAGTCCAAGGAAGAATGTTAGCTCTCCCATCATGCTCATTTCAAATTTACTTTGCATGAGGTTTGAAAAATTTTCACATGACTCTTTGTTTGTGGATCCAAAAATGATGTCATCCACATATATTTGAACAAGCAAAGATACTCTTTTTGTCTTGAATTCGAAAAGTGTTTGTCTACTTTTCCTTTTGTGAATCCATTTTTAGTTAGGAATTGTGACAAAGTATCATACCATGCTCGGGTGCCTGTTTCAATCCATACAAGGCTTTCTTGAGTTTGTATACCTTATCTCCAAGAGTCTTCTCGCTCAAATCCTCGGAGGTTGTTCAACATACACTTCTTCTTCCAATAAACCATTTAGGAATGCACTTTTTACATCCATCTGATATACAATGAAATTCTTGTGAGCTGCATAGGCAAGAAACATCCTTATAGCTTCCAATCTTGCTACAGGAGCAAATGTTTCATCAAAATCTATTCATTCTTCTTGGCAATATCCTTTGGCTACTAGTCTTGCCTTGTTTCTTACCACATAACCTTCCTCGTTCATCTTGTTTCTGAACACCCATTTAGTACCAATAACATTTTGATGTGTGGGTCTTTGAACTAATTCCCATACTTTATTTCTTTCAAACTGGATTCAGCTCTTCTTGCATAGCTTGAATCCAATGTGTGTCGTCCAATGCTTGTAACACATCTTTGGGCTCTATTTGCGAGATAAAGCATGTGAACATGGCTTCTTGTTGAGTTATGGATCTTGTTTTGACACCTTCTCTTATATCTCCAATGACAAGTTCTGGTGGATGGTCTCTCAGCCATCTTACATCAAAGTTGGAGTAAGTTATTTGGATTGATCGTCTTGCTGCCTTGTGTTCTGTGTTTGTGTTCGACTCTCTCGTAATCACTTAGCCGCAAATTTTCCATTTGTTTTTGAGATTCACTATCTCATCTTCTTCTCGAGTTTATAATTCCAACTTTAGCTTCAAAGATAGGGACTCTTCGTATGGTTGGATGATTGACTTATCGGTGACTCTTCAATGTCTTCTCCATTTACATTTGGCTCATCGAATACCACATGAATGGATTCTTCTACAACCATAGTCCTTTTGTTGAGTACTCTGTAGGCTTTGCTTTGTTGAGTATCCCAAGAAGATACCTTCATCGTTTTAGCATCGAAAGCCTTTAGATTGTCTTTGCCATTGTTGTGGATGAAGCATTTACATCCAAATATTCTAAAATATGCAACATTTGGTTTTCTTCCAGTCCAAATCTCATAGGGAGTCTTTGTCACCGTCTTTTATCATACATCTGTTTTGAGTGTAGCAAGTGTGTTGATTGCTTGACCCAAAATCTTTTTGGTAACCTGCTTGACTAACATGGTCCTTGCCGCTTCTTTGAGAGTTATGTTCCTTCTTTCGCAACTCCATTCTGCTTTGTGGAGTCCTTGTCTGCCGATAGTTCATGACCAATACCATTTTCAATACAATATCGAGTTATTATTCCATTGACAAACTCGGTTCCTCTGTCTCGATCTTATTTTGATAATGGTTTGGCTCTTCTCGTTTTGAATCCTCTTCATCATTTGTGGTAGTTTCGTAGAGTTTCTTTCTTCTTACACATGAATATTGTCCATGTATATCTTGAGTAGTCATCTACTACCACCAAAGTGTATTTCTTTCCACTTATCCATTTGGTTCCATGGGCCAAATAGATCCATATGTAGCAGATGCAATATTCTTGTTGAAGATGAACATGTCTTTTCTTTGAATGAAGATTTGATTTGTTTTCCTTTCGACATGCATCATATATACTCTCCTTCTTGTATATCGAGTCCGGGAAGTCCTTCCACAAGACTACTTACGGCAAGCTTGTTAATCGTTTTGAAATTCGGGATGACTCGGCTTTTTGTGCCACAACCAACTTGATTAATTTGTGCTCTTTGCTAATAGACAGTCTTTGTGTGTAGCGGTTGACCAATCTACTACATACATGTTCTTTTTTGCATCCGCATCCTGCAACACAACTTCATTCGATTCAAGATATCCTTGATTTGGCATACACCCATGTTGAATCCAACATTATAGCCCTTTGTCACGAGTTGACTTATGCTTAGCAAGTTGAAGTTGAGTCCTTCGACATATGCAACATATGTGATTTCTAATTGTTCCTCTTGACGGATCCAATGCCTCTTATTTCACCTGGAGCTTCATTTCCTCCAAATATGACTTTTGCTCCTTTAACTTCCTTGAATTTTGACAGATTTTTCTTATTTCCCGTCATATGTCCGGAATAGCCACTATCCATGTACCAGGTTCCTTGGCACTTACTGTTCCTTGAACCGCAATCAAGGAAATTAAGTTTTAGGTACCCATACTTGTGCGGGTCCGAGGGGTTAGAATTGTAAGATGATCCAACCAACTTATAGCCAAATGATTTGACTCTAAGGGGTTGCCATCTATCGATGCCATAATCATAATTAATCTTGGCAAATTGCTTGGGGATTTTAGGTTCATATAGTCTCTTTTGTCTCAGATACGCTGCATATGTGTTTTGGCAATCGCCTTCTTTGGGTAATTGTGGTGTCTTTGAATATAGTGCTTAGGTGCATATGTGTGCTGATAAAAGCTCTTATACTTTTGGAATGGCCTTTGCTGAGTTCTAGGCCTTTGCCATTTGGGTTTATATTCCATAAGTCTATGATGATGGTTCACATTATTCCAATCAGCTTGGCTTGGATATTTTCTACCATTCCCATCATATGTATTTCTTTTATAGATTTTCTGGGGTTTTTGTAGTAGCTCGCTTCTTCTTTACAGAGTATTTTCTGTTTGGAGTTTTTGAGGAACCTATTTGAATCTCTTCTCATTTGCCCTTTCAGCCGCACTCAATCGGTTGTTTTCATTTTCCTTTATAGCAAAGGCCGTTTGCTTGTAATTGTGCTTTGGAGTGAATGTGTGTGCAACATTTAGAGTTTTGGATTTTTAGACTCTTCATGGCTTGAAGATCCTTTTTCCAAAATTACTTTTGAGGTTTGACACAAAGACAGAGGAATTAAATCCTAAGCCTGTCTTGTCTCCACATTCTCTTTAACTCATAATAAGATCATCCAATGATTTAGATGCCTTAGTGAATGAGGCAATAACATTTTTGAGGTCATTCTCCCTCTTCTCTATGGCAAAGCAATTTCGTTATTAACTTAGCATTTTCAAATTTTTAAAATTTCATTCTCATCGGTTATTTGACTTAGAGTACTCGGCTCCTTAGTCACTTTGAGTTTTGGCTCTTGAGTAGCTGTTTTCCTCATTTAATAGTGTGTGTGAGGATTTAATGTGTTCAAAATCTTTCATCATTTTGCCTAATGAATCATAAAGATCGGTGGGTGATGAAGTGTGTGTGTCACGATCACTATCACTAGAGTCCGAGTTTGATGAGTTAGAGTGTACCTCATCTTCTTGGTCGAGGTTGATCTTGTTCCTTGGCTATCAAGCGATCGGGGCTTCTTCTTCAGAGTCACTTGAATAGTCACTTCACCGCTCTCAATCAACTATGTCTTTTGACTTGGTTTGTTTCATCTGATCTCTGCAACCAACATTGCCTTTTCTCTTTTCTTGTCTTCTTTCTCAAGATCTTTCTTTCTTCTTCATTCCTATATTTGTTGACTACGAGGATATGGGCAAATAATGGCATAATGACCTGGTTGTCTACGGTTCCAACATAGATATTCAGCCTTTTGATCGGCTCTTTCCATTCTTGGATTGTCGGCCCTTTGATATTTGACTTTTTGATGATTTGTTCTCTTGGTTGGCCTATCTTCCCTTGATTTGGAGGGAGCCGAGTGTCTTCTGGAAGATTCACCCTTTCCTCTCTTGTAGTTCTTATTGAAGAACTTGTTGAACCTTTTAACCATCGGGCTATTTCTTCCGGATCAATGACTTCTTTGACCTCGGCTCTCTTCCCATCTTTAACAATTAGAGCGATTGTTTTGGGTACAATTGTCTCTTCCTGGTCTTTTCTTCTCACTCAAACTCGTAGGCTTTGAGATCCGAGAATAATTCATGATTGGATGTCTTTGATAGGTCCATGGAATGTCTCGGTGCCATGACCTTCATTTCCCATTCATTTGGAAGACTTTTTAGGATCTCCATACACATTTTCTTCTGTGTATATTCATTTCCAAGTGCGAGATAGCTCATTGGTGATTTCGTGAACCGAGCATCCAGTTGATCCAGGTTTTTCCCGAGATCATTTTGAAGTTCTCAAATTTCTATCCACCGATAATTTGTTTTCTTTGATTTGCTCACGAGCCTTCACAAATCAATGTTAGCTTGTCCCATTTATTTAGCCGTTTTGCATGATTTGACTTTATTGAACATGGCTTTGTCCAAGGTTTTATAAAGGATGTCTTTGGCAACATTGTCAGGTTGTATCTTTTTTCGTCATCATTTGTCCATTCGGTTCTTGGTTTTTCAACCATGGCCGGGTCCGGGAGCAACATCCTCTTCTCCTTCACCGCAGCTCTTCTTACTGATTGTGTTCACCTTTAAGATTTGCAGTGGCCCATCCTCTATCACTATCCACATCTCATCATGTAATCTTTGATAGATGAGCTCGCATACGAATTTTCCAATCATCAAATTCTTCAATAGTGAACATAGGGATGCGTGTCAAATTTGCTTCCATGATAATAACTTTTAATGATAAAAAGAGTTTTGAAAGTTTAAGTACTAAAGCGAGACTTTGAAAAGTTTGGAGATCTAGTTCAAGAACCGGTGCGGAAGGCTCAATGAACCAACCGCTCCGATACCACTTGTAGGTCCCAAGGGGTGTAAGTGTAAGGTTTAGAAGGGGGTTGAATAAACCTTACCAAATTTTCGATTTAGTCCTTTTAAATATTCGAGTTGATACTACAGTTGTGTCTAGGTGGATGACCAATTTAGTTAATCAAGAGAGTTAGTCTCTCAAGACTCAACCGAGTTGTTGATGGAATAACTCATTTGTTGGGTCTAAATTAACTCAATCGTGGTTTGTTTTTTCGGAAGACTTAACACCCTTAAGTTTGGTTAATCAAGGATTTAGTGCTTGGTTTAGTACTTAGAAATTATGAAGTGGATAGCAAATTTATCACAGATTTAAACAATTAAGATGCAGGAATTAAAGTCTTTGAAATGTAAATGACACAATGAAATTTTTATAGAGGTTCGAAGATGGGGTAATTCTTCTACTCCTCTCTTCTCCAACTCCTGGAGGAATCAACTAGGTATTGATCGATATACAAAGTGGTAAAGTCCGGATACAAGTCTTGATCACACGGTGACTTGATCCTTTGGGACTCACCGAGACGCCTTGATCACTCGGTGGCTTCTCATACGACTCGGCTTCTTCACGGGCGTTGCCTTGCTACTACAGCCCACTTGCTCAAGCTCTTTGGATTTGATCACGAAGCCCTCCAAAAGCTTAAGACTTGGTTCGACCTTGAACCTTCCTACAATCCTTCGTGGAATGTAGACCCCTTGATTTTTCAAGTATTTTCCTCTTCAACCGATTGAAGTTATCTTTCCTTCACGGTGAGTGTTGGATTGATGTTCTTCGTAGTGTAGCTTGAGGATTGAGAATATTTCAGATTTTCTAATAATTGGTTGAACGTTTTTGGTTCAGTCTCGGTCATTCTTCTTCTCAAAGTCATTTCTCGGCCTTTTATAGTGATCTTTCAAAAATCGCCCGTTGAAGAGATAGCTTATTTTTGAAAGTCACTTGCGATCGTTGGCTTGTCTTGTTGCGATCCTTGGAATTGCCATTTCCTCGTATGAATTGTTATTCACCTTTTTGAGTTCGACACGGTGTAGTGCTTCCCATTGGTTTGCTCCTTTTGCACGCTTCGGGATCGAGCACTTCGAGAAAGGTGGTATGGAGATATTACTTGTTTAGCTAATTCTCTTGATTTACGTGCAATGGATCTTTTTGATTATCTCGACTTGATCGCATTTCTTTGCTTTCCCAGGTGACTTAGAGTCGCCTTCCAATCATTGGATGACTCTTTGTCACTTCAACTTGAGACTTGGCTTTTCTTGAGTTGACTTGACTTGATGCTTCACTCTGTTGCATCTCGATTGCTTCTTGAGTAGAGTTCCCGTCTACTCTTCTTTGCCATACTCAATTGTCTCTCTGTGGCAATGAGTCCTCCTTCTAATCTCCAGTTGTCTTCTTGCATGTTAGGGCGTAGCTGACTTAACTCAGCTTGGCCATCCCTATTTATTACAATGCATTTTACAACAAAAATGGGGTGCCAACTTCCTATTCTAAGTTTTACATGGCATTCATCAAAATCTAAACAATAAATTTCCTAACATCAATATTAAAAAATTTGAATCCCCCAAAAAATTTCAGACATATAGCCCGTTGTAATGTTATCATTCGGGTCATCACAAAAACAATTGCTAATCATCTTAAGATGATTCTCCCTAATGTGATCTCCTCAAATTAGGGTGCTTTAATCCCAGGTAGACTGATAACTGATAATGTCATGGTAGCGTCGTTTGAGATTTTTCACGAAATTAAGAAAATAATTTGAGGTAAAATAGGTCATTGTACACTTAAGTTGGAGAAGAGTAAGGCGTATCATCAAATTGAATGGGCTTTTCTCAAGAATGTCATGTTGAAACTTGGCTCCATTCTAAATGAGTGGAATTGTTAATGTGTTGTGTGAGCACAGTCTCGTATTCCATACGTGTTAATGGAGATCAATTTGATTATTTTAACCACTATCACCTTATTTATTTTTATTGTGTGCAGAAGGCTTCACCCAATTGATCAAACATGCTGAAAATAATGACGAACTTTATGGATTCTAATTTACGAAGAACGCCCTTCTGGTTTCTCACCTTCTCTTTGCATATGATAGTATTACTCTCTTTTTTCAAGCCACACAATAGGAGACAGAAACCATCAGACGCATTATTTTCACATATGAGGAAGTCTCGAGCCAATGAATTAGTCTTAATAAGTCGAACCTTATGACAAGCGCAAATGTTCCAGTGGATATTAGAGCTACCTTGGGGCATATTTGGGTGTGAAGCAAGTTGAACAACATGGTAAGTATCTAGGTTTACATGCATGCAATAAATCAGATGTACATGGAGGACACTAAATTTAAGATGGAAAATATTTTGAACAAAGCACAAAAAAAGTTCTGGAAATTTATGGACATACACAAGAGGTGTCAAACCTGTTCATAATATTACGAGTATCAAATGGAAGCCTCCTGTTGGGGAAATAACTAAACTCAATACGGATGCAACTCTTTTTGGTGACGGATCCATGGGTTTTCCCTTTGTGTTGAGAGACAACATTGGTGATATCCTATTGGCAAGAGCCCAAAGAACGAATAAAGAAGATAGTAGTACTATAATTGAGGGTTTGGCGATGATCTTTCCATTAATAAGATCTATTGAAGTTGGGTTAACGCGGGTTCCAAGTTGAAAGTGACTGCAAGTGTTTAACTAATGGCCTACACGGGAGGATTGTTGATGAGATTCATGAAGATATCATCGCTCTTGCAAGGGTGGAAAATTGTCTTGGTTTTACCCATGTTAATAGAAACCCTAATGGGCTTGCGCATAGTCTAGCACGTTTTGTTCCAACATCCAATAACGAAATCATTTGGATCAAGGAAATTCCTACTAACGTTGAGAGTATTCACTTATTCGATGTAATAGACTATCCTATTTCGTGATGTAAAATGTTGTTCATCTCAAAAAAAAAAGTAGGCATATACCAGACACCAGTATTTTTTATTAGTTAGTATGGGCATTAAAGACCCGACACTTTTGAGTAGGTCTCTTGTAGGACCATCTTACGGATCATATAGCCCGTTCATCCGCTAGATCCGGATCCATACACACCTCTTATTTAAAAAAAAACTGCTTCAGCAGTCCGCGCCTATTCAGACACAAGGTGGTATTCTATGACACGGAAAAATTGTTAGTCACTAAATTTTCAGGTTATACTAACTTTTCAGATTTTTGGGGTAATTTTAATGATTAAATTGCTTTAATTGGGAACGAATTACAGTGCAAGCCATATACCATTTGAAATCCCTATGAATCTAGTTTTCAACAAAAAAAACGGAGCCTAAACATAATATTCCTACAAAGAGTTATGGTCAAATTACTGAAGGCTGTCAGGATACTACTTCTACTCGGGAATTTGGAAGAGTCAACCAACTCTTGGTATTTTTGTGAGTCAAGCCATTCAAGCACCTTGGTAATTGATAGATAATTAGTATTTAGTCATTATTCATCAGATTTTCGCTCATTTGACTCATCTTTTCATTATTCAATGCCTTAGAAAGTGTGAAGTTATATTTATTGTTTTTGACTCATCTTGGAGGGTTGTTCCAAGGCTTGCCTATAAAAGGTCTTCTATTGTAATGTCTCCAGCAGCATAATTTCGAAAATTACAATAATATTCTGAGCTCTTAAGCTTGATTAGAAGATTACTTCTTCTTGTATTTTTCTCTAACTCTTTGGTGGATTCCTAGAGTGGTGAGTATTGAGTGGTGCCTTGTATTCTCTCCTACTTCTCCTAAACTTTCCGGTGTCAAGTGGTATCAGAGCTTTGGTTCATAATGGCTGGTCGTAGACAAAACAGGCCCAATGATCATGTAGCTTGTCAAAGAGACCTCCGTGATATCGAGTTAGATGACTTAAGGAGACAAGTGCAACAACTCGAGCAACGCCTTGCGCGTGGCGAACCTTTGAATCATGATGTTGAGGGTCATGAATCAGAGGGTGGTTCTTCTAATTTTGAGGCGGATTTTAATCCATTTCATGGTGATAGAAATAATGATTCAAGTGACAATGCATCTCGTGGTCAGAGGGCTCGAAAGAACAATGTTCATGATAAATCTTTTGACTTCAAAGTTGATATTCCAGATTTTGTTGGAAGAAATGATCCTAATGAATTCATTGATTGGCTCAACTGTTGAGAGAGTCTTTGAATTTAAAGATATTCCAGAAGATAGTAAAGTGAAGTTTGTTGCTATCAAGTTAAAGAAATGCATCCATTTGGTGGGAGCATGTAAAGAAGCAACGTGCTCGTGATGGCAAGCAAAAGATCCAAACTTGGGACAAGATGAAGAAAGAACTATGCAGAAAATTTTTGCCGGATAATTATCGTCAAGATGCCTTTCTCAAATATCACAACTTCAAGCAAAAAGATTTATCCGTGGAGGAGTATATTGCTGAATTTGAAAATCTTATGATGAGATGTGATAGTTTGGAGCCAGAAGAACAAATTATTGCTCGTTTTCTTGGAGGACTTCGATATGAAATTGGAAATGTTGTCCAGTTGCAGCCATATTGGACTTACAATGATATTTGCAAGTTGGCTCTTAAGGTTGAGAAACAACAAAAAGAATTTAATCATTTTGGTGGTCGTTTCTCTTCAAGTGGTGGTGCTTCTAACCGAGGGAGTGCATCTACGTCAAAAAATACCTCAACAACAAAGGATGCAAAATGAAAAAATATTGCAAGTAAAGAAAATAATGCTGGTTTTGTGAAACCAAGTGGGCAGAATAATCAAAAACCATGTTTCAATGCAAAGGCTTTGGACATTTTGCCGCAGATTGTCCAAATCGCAAGATTATCACTATTATTGAGGAAGAAGACAAGGAGGAAACTTATGAGGCAGCTCCTATCTATGATGGATCAGATGAAGAGGAAGAGATTATTTATGAAGATCATGGAGAATCTTTGGTAGTTCGACGGAGTCTCAATGCCACTTATGCTGAAGATGACTCATGGCTACGCAATAATATATTTCACACCAGGTGCACTTCTCATGGCAAGGTGTGTAATATCATTATTGATGGAGGAAGTTGTGAGAATGTTGTGGCGACTACAATGGTGGAGAAGTTGAAATTAAAGACCGAAGATCATCCTCAACCTTACAAGCTATCATGGCTTCGTAAAGGTAATGAAGTGAAGGTAACAAAAAAATGTCTTGTACAGTTTTCTATTGGCAATAAGTATAAAGATGAAGTTTGGTTTGATGTTATTCCTATGGATGCTTGGCATTTGCTTCTTGGTAGACCATGGCAATTTGACAGGAAAACACATCATGACGGTTTCAAAAATACTTATGCTTTTGTTAAAGACGACAAGAAAATTATTTTGGGGCCATCCAAGATGGAGAATGTTCCTAAATCGTCAAAAAGAGAGAGATATAATTTACTCTCCAAATCTCAAGTTGAAAAGGCGATTTGTGAATCTATGGAAGCTTTTGCCTTGGTAGTTTTGGAGGAAAATGAAGAGGGTCATGATGTTCCTTTTGAAGTCCAGTCTATTCTTCACGAATTTCACGATGTGGTACCCAAAGAAATTCCCCCGGGACTCCCGCCAATGCGAAATATTCAACATTGCATTGATTTAGTCCCAGTGCTTCAATTCCAAACAAAGTAGCTTACAGAATGAGCCCAAAGGAGCATGAAGAGTTGCAAAGACAAGTTGATGACCTTTTGTCTAGAGGTCTTGTCCAAGAAAGTAAAAGTCTTTGTGCTGTCCCGGCACTTCTTGTGCCAAAGAAGGATGGTTCATGGTGCATGTGCATCGATAGTAGAGCGGTGAACAAATTTACTATCAAATACCATTTTCCTATTCCTCGCCTTGATGATCTTCTTGACCAACTTCATGGTTTCAAGATTGGTTCAAAAATTGATTTGCGAAGTGGTTATCATCAAATTCGCATGAGGCCGGGAGATGAATGGAAAGCAGCTTTCAAGACAAGAGATGGTCTTTACGAATGGTTGGTTATGCCATTTGGTCTTTCAAGCGCACCTTCGACTTTTATGCGGCTTATGAATCATATTTTTAAGCCATTTATTGGGAGGTTTGTTGTTGTCTATTTTGATGATATTCTTGTATATAGCTCTAGCCCGAAAGAGCATTTGCATCACCTTCGGCAAGTATTTGAAGTGCTAAGAGAGCAAAAATTATATGCTAATTTGAAGAAATGTCATTTCTTCACAAATAGCCTGGTTTTCTTAGGCTATGTTATTTCTTCCGAAGGCATGAAGATGGATGAAAACAAGATTGAAGCTATCATAAGTTGGCCGATTCCTAAGTCGATTCATGATATTAGGAGTTTTCATGGCTTAGCTTCATTTTACCGGAGGTTTATTAAAAATTTCAGCACTATTATTGCACCTATAACAGAATGTTTGAAAGGTGGCAGCTTCAAGTGGACGGAAGAAGCACAAAAAAGCTTTGAACTTCTTAAAAAGAAGGTTACGGAAGCTCCAATTTTGCAATTACCTGATTTTGATAAAGTTTTTGAAGTGGATTGTGATGCTTCAAATGTGGGGATTGGAGGTGTTCTTAGTCAAGAAGGTAAACCCATCGCTTTCTTTAGCGAGATGTGTTTGATAAATGTTTTTATCATGATTTTGATAATTTTGTTTTTATACCAAAACAATGGTTTTAAAGGTTGTCCAAATACTCCTAAATGATTTAAAATGGTTTTAATATTTTCCGGAGTATTTCTTCAAGTTTTATTTTCAACAAAAATTGGACAACACATTTAATGATGTTGTATCAATGGGTTTTTACATCCAAACTATGTTTCTAAATGTTGTCCTAATACTCCCGATTGGCCTAAAATGTTTTTACTATTTTTCGGAGTATTTCTTGAAGGTTATTTTCGATAAAATGTTGGACAACATTTTTGTCTCGTGTTCAACCGAACATCCCGTATTTGAAAGATTGGTTTTGAAACAGAAACGAGACATTTTGGAAAACCCTGGAGGTCGACCGGCCGCACAAAAGGGTGATCGGTACCTGAAGAGATTACAGAACTCCTATAACTCAAAAATCATGAAGGGTGATCGGTCCCTATGGGGGGCGACCGGTCGAACCCATGGTCGACCGGTCGGACGGACTCGGACCGGTCAACCGAGTGTAAATTTTGCTACGTTCTTCAATTCTCTGTATTAGTGCGCGACCGGTCGCCCTAAGTTTGACAGCAAAATTCTAACCGTTGTGCAGCAGACTTTTCCTTAAATTGTGGGATTGATTTCTAACAGCTATATTCTTGATTTTAATTGTATTTTTCTGTAGATTTTCAATCCGCAAGAGGCGCCTATGTTTGATCAATCATCTCCTATAAATAGAGGAAGTTTTGGAGCAACCAACACAACAATTGAGATACAACACAACAAGATACACTTCAAGCAAACACTTGTTCTTCATAGTTATTATTCTTGTTGTAATTTTGCCTAGCTTATCACTTTCACATCCTTGAGGTCTAGGCTATTCTTGATTACACTTGCACTCTATTGTATAATTCATTATCGAGTTGTAATCTTGAATTTTTGGGTAATCATTCGACAAAAGATATCCTTGTGAGTGTTCTTGTGGTAAGAACACACTTGGGTGATCTAGTTGTTAGATGTAAGAAGATTGTTGTAATCTTCTTGTCGAGGTGTTGAAGAATTTGGTATTCTTCAAGGTAGAAGATTGTGGTAATCTTCACAAGGTTCCGTTGGAGATTGTGGTAATCTTCAAGAGAGATTGTGGTAATCTCAAAGGTGGTGTTGAAGAAGAGTATGGTGCTCTTCAAGGTGTTGTAAGTTGAATTTGTATTGATTTTGGTAATTAATAAAATTCTTTTTCTTTTGAAATCCATCCCGGATATACTGGGGTGGTAGAGCACGTAGTCCCTAGGTGGGGTGAAGCTCTATAAATCGACGTGTGTTGTTTACATTCCGCACTTTTATTATTGTCTTTGAGCATTCGGTTCGAAAAAAAGGGTAAAATCGAAAAGATAGAGATAATCTATTCACCCCCTCTCTAGATTATCGTAGCCGCTTGGACTTACAAGATGATGAATACTTCTCGGCGTAATTATTCTACATATGACAAGGAGTTCTTTGCTATTGTTTGAACTTTGGATCATTGGCAACATTATCTCGTACACAAGGAGTTTGTTCTTTTCTCGGATCATGAAACTTTGAAATACTTGAATACTTAACAAAAGATGAATCCTCGGCATGTTAAATGGGTTGAATTTTTACAAGCTTTCAACTTTGTTATCAAGCACAAATCTGGCATACTTAATCGAGTGGCGGATGCTCTTAGTCGACGGTATTTTTTGTTGTCTACTTTGCAATTAAAAATCGTTGGCTTTCAGGTAATCAAAGATCTCTACAAGGATGACCCTATTTTGGCAAGATTTGGGAGGAATGTTTGAAGGCTCCATTCAAACTTTTCTTAATTCAAGATGGCTTTCTCTTCAAAGATAAGTTCTTATGTATTCCAGATTGTTCCCTAAGGCAAGCAATTATTAATGAAGCTCATAGTGAAGGTCTTGCTGGACATTTTGGTAGAGAAAAGACTCTTGCACTTGTTCAAGAGAATTTTTATTGGCCAAGGATGGAACGAGATGTCAAGAAATGTATTGAATGGTGTAAGACTTGTCATATTGCCAAAAGTTACGGGCAAAACACTGGTTTATACACTCCATTACCGGTACCAACGGGTCCATGGGAAGATGTTAGTATGGACTTTGTGGTTGGATTGCCCCGAACTCAAAGGAACAAGGATTCGGTCATGGTGGTTGTTGATCGATTCTCTAAAATGGCACACTTTGTTCCTTGCACCAAGACTTTGGATGCGACGAATGTGGCTGATCTTTATTTCAAAGAAATTGTGAGACTTCATGGTATTCCAAAAACCATTACTTCTGATTGGGATTCAAAGTTTATGAGTCATTTTTGGAGGACACTTTGGAGGAAACTTGGAACTCAACTTCAATTTAGTTCATCTCATCATCCACAAACTGATGGACAAACGGAGGTTGTAAATAGAAGTTTGGGGAATCTTTTGAGAAGTTTGGTTGGCAAAAATCCTCGCCAATGGGATGTGGTTTTGGCTCAAGCTGAGTTTGCTTACAATCGATCTTCTAGCCAAACAATCGGTAGGAGTCTATTTGAGGTTGTGTATGGTAGCAACCCAATTACTCCATTGGACTTAGCACCCATTCCAGTCACTCATCATTTCAGTGGAGATGGTGAAGAACACGCTAAGTACATCAAAACGTTGCATGAACAAGTTCGACAAGAGATTGTTAAGCAAAATGAGAAGTACCAAAGAAGTGCTAACAAGCATAGAAAGCAGACTGTTTTCAAGGAAGGAGATTTGGTTTGGATTCACTTGAGGAATGAACGTTTTCCTCGCGGTCGTCATGGAAAATTGCAATCTAGAGCTGATGGTCCTTTTAGAATATTGAAAAATATTGGTGATAATGCGTACAAGGTCGAGTTGCCCAGTAACTATGGTGTTTCAGCAAATTTTAATGTTGCAGATCTTTCTCCTTATGTGGACGATGAATCTGATCAAGATTCGAGGGCGAATCTTTTCCAACCGAGGAGTGTAGGTCCCAAGGGGTGTAAGTGTAAGGTTTAGAAGGGGGGTTGAATAAACCTTACCAAATTTTCGATTTAGTCCTTTTAAATCTACAGAGTTAATTTACACAGTTTGTGTCCTTGATGGACAATCGAATTAGTCACTCAAGTAGAGTTAATCTTTCAAATCAACCGAGTGTTGATGGAGTAACTCATTTGTTGGCTACAATTTAACTCATTTGTGGTTTTATTTTCATTGGAAGACTTAACACCCTTAAGTTTGATTAAGCAAGATATTAGAGCTTGATTTAGTACTTGTAAATTATCAAATGGATAGCAAATTTATCGTGAGATATAAGCAATTAAAAGTGCAGAATTTAAATCTTTGAAATGTAAATGACACGATAAAGTTTTTATAGAGGTTCGAAGATGGGGTAATTCTTCTACTCCTCTCTTCTCCAACTCCCGGAGGAATCCACTAAGTAATGATCGGTTCTGAGAGTGGTAACATCCGAGATACAAGTCTTGATCACAACACGGCCGACTTGATCCTTTGGGACTCGATGCCTGAGACGCCTTGATTACTCGGTGGCTTCTCGTTCGACTCGGCTTCTTCACAGTGGCATTTGCCTTGCTACTACTACTGACTCACTTGCTCAAGCTCTTTGGATTTGATCACGAAGCCCTCCAAATGCTTAAGACTTAGTTCAACTTTGAACTTTTCTACAATCCTTCCCGGAAAGTAGACCCCTTGTTTTCAAAGGTTTCCTCTTCAATCGGTTGAAGCTCTCTTTCCTTCACGGGTAAGTGTTGGATTGATGTACTTGAATGTAGGCTTGAGGATTGAGATTGTTTCAGTTTTTTTCTAATGTGCTTGTATATCTCACGTATGTGTCATTCATGCATCTTTTCTCAAACTAACTCCTCGGCCTTTTATAGTGAACTTTCAAAAATTTGCCCGTTGAAGAGATAGGCTTATTTTTGAAAGTCACTTTGCAACGTCGTTGGCTTGCGAGTTCTTGGAATTGTCGTTTCCTCGTATGAATTATTCTTTTCACCTTTTCGAGTTCGACACGTGTCGTGCTTCCCATTGGTTCATTCATTTTGCACGCTTCGGGGGTGAGCACTCCAAGAAAGGTTGTATGGAGATATTACTTGTTTAAGTAAATCTCTTAATTTCGGCAACGGTTCTTTTACTGATTATCTCGACTTGACCGCATTTCCTTGCTTTCCCAGGTGACTTAGAGTCGACTTCCAATCATGGATGACTCTTTGTCACTTCAACTTGAGACTTGGCTTTTCTTGAGTTGACTTGATCGATGCTCCACTTGCATCTCTCACCGCTTCTTGATAGTGTTCCGCTCTACTCTTCTTTGCCATACTCGGTTGTCTCACGTGAGTCTTCCTTCAGTCTTGATTGTCTTCTTGCATGTTAGGACGTATTTGTCTTGACTCGGCAGCAGCTCTATTCATTACAATGCATTTTACAACAAGAATTGGGGTGCCAACTTTCTATTCTAAGTTTAACATGGCATTCATCAAAATCTAAACAATAAAATTCCTAACAATTTCCCCCTTTTTGATGATGCCAAAACTTAGATCATACAAATATGTAAATAACAAAGATACATACGAGATAGTGTATTGACATAGAATGTATATGAGAATCAATCTTTTTATTGATCATATCATTCTTGTACTTAACACAATGTTTACAAGGTGTATCGAGTATATAATCTGTCTTCACAAAAAATTTATAACTTTATTACGAAGACTTACATTGTATGTATTTACATAATAAAATACATGAAGGGTTGACAAAGAACACTTCATCTCCTTCGTTGTCTCCTTCTTTCATCTTTGATCAAGATCTTCTTCTCTTCTTCTCTTTTTCTCGTCGTCACCGCCTTCTTTTTTTTTCTTCTCATATGCCTTCCGGCGCCTTCATCTTTCCTTAGTCTTTCTTGTCTCTCCCGCCATAGCTGAGTTTGTCTTTTGTTTTCTTCTTCTATTCTCTTTGCATACTCGGCGTTAGTTTTAGCCACTCGCAAATTTGCCACTTGGTCAAGCCCAGTAGATCCCTCCTTTCTTTCCGGGATCTACGTATTCGATATTCTTGGGCGGAGGCCTGGTCCAAGCTTCTTCCTCCATTGCCGCTTCTTTCCGCCTGGGCGTATCTTTATCTTGGGGTCTTCTTCTTCCCATTGATTGACTAGCAGAGTGACCAGAGAGAGGATCGTCTCTTTGTCATGTCACTAACCTTCTTCACACAATGTGAGACCCTTTTCCCAAGATAAGTCCCAAGCTTGAGCCATGGACATATTTGCAAAATATCCTTGATTCGAGCGTTTTGAATTCGTCACTCGATCTTGGCTCTGTCCCGACATCCGAAATGACATACGTGTCTCTGTCCAACCGGAATGCCTCCATGTTCTTTTAAGATGTTCATCACCCTGGCATCCATTCTTCCTTCCACTTCCTTCATCCCTCGCTTCAATTTCTTTTCTCTTCTCGGCCATAGATATAGCGAGTCTTGGAGTGGCAGAGTCACGGGGAGTTTGTCGCTTATAATGTCACCGTGTGACAGGACCCTGTTGGGGGTTTGTGCAATCATCAAGGTCATATCTTTTGATCCTTCCCCCTCGCCAGATTTTCCTTTCTTGATTTCAAATTTTTCTGATTTTCCTTTCACCAATTTTGCTCCTTTCTTTTCGGCCTTGATTTTCTTTGCTTTAAGGTATTCCTCTTCCCCCTTTTTGGCATCATCAAAGGATAGAGGAACCCCTGTGGAACATCTTTGGCAAGCATGAAGTCGAAGTCTTATGTTGGTTGAATTCGCTTCAAGTCTGCGCGTTGTATGCGGCAAAGACGGAATTCGCAACCGAGTAGCGTTGGATTCTGCTGAAATCGGCTTCATCTCAAACCATGAGAAGGCTGAATTTTCTCGTCATGTGTTCTTCCAAACGCCGTATATCATTTGCATTACGCTCGCTCACGCAGACTTGATCTCGGCGGTGTGAGCTTCATGCATATGCTCAATGTGTTCCTCGGCCGTTTTCGCATCAACATTCTCGCTCTCCACACCGTGACTTGTTGAACAAGGTTCAAGTATCTCACTGTTCCACACGATGGATTCTTCTTTGTTGCCACCATTCCCTTATCCGATTGTGATGCCTCTCAAGTCACCGTAAGGTTGGCATCTATGTTGTCCGGGCGCATATCCAAAGAGTTCGATGCCTCTCCATCTTTTCAACTTCAAAGAAAGAGTGCCTTGAACACTTCGAACTTCGAACTTGATGATTCTTCATTGCGGTGATGGCCATACAACGTCGAAATCAAAATCTATTTGGAACAATGGTGCACGAGTGAAAAACAGGAGGTGGTCGTGATATCGTGCTTGCTCATTTTCGACTCTTCGTGGAGTTCGTATCTCCGGTGAGAAAGGAAAGATTCTACAAAAGATTCATCACCGCCGATAGGATGCTTCAATGATGAGCGTGCGCGTGGAGTTCTTTTTGGGAATCGATCCATTTGTGGCTTGAGGAGCGGAGCGGTGGTTTTCGGTTGTTGGGTTTGGTTGTGAAATGGACCCGGCTTTGCCGAGCCTCATTTGTCTTAACAACCGTTGGTCTCGGTGATTTTTCCTTTTTTGATTGACTTATCCTCGGCCTTATCGGCGTCATCGACGACGATGATGAGATTTCTAGAGGTGGCTCATCATCAAAGTTAAAAGTTTGACGAGTAGTCTTGGGATCGAGACTTACTCGTACTTGGAACACCATGGTGATTCTTTTGGATTTGTCATGGGGTTGACTCGGCTTTTTCTTCGTCTTGATCCCGGAAAGATGACATCGGGGTTGTCCTGGGAATCATGAAGTGCGTTGATCTCCTTCTCGGATGGGTCGATGATTGCGGGAGGGATGTTCTCGTACTTTAGCCTCTTTACCCCGGGAAGTCTCAACCTCCCGTGGGCCTTCATTTCCTCCGGCAGTCTCTCTGACCGCCGAGGCCTTGGTCCCTCCTTTTCGGATGTCGGTGTCTTAGGGTCTTCTACGTGGTGGCATCCATTGGAGTCTCAACCCCATGGATTGCACTTTCACCGCCCAGTGTTAACTCCCGGGGATGTTCCTTCCTCGTGCCTCGACCGCATCGGCGTCATTAGCCTTCGGAGCGTTGGCACCTCGGTGAGACAGTCTCAATCGCCTCGAGCTTCGTTGATGGCAACTTGTTGTTCTTCTTGTGATTGTAATTTCTCTTCTTCGCCTCCTTGCTTCTTTGTGGAGTCATCTGCAAAGCATCCTCCGACCTTGCCGCTGCTGCGGTGGAGGGAGTTTCCCCCTCGGCGGGCACACCCGGTGAGTGACTTGAAGTGGGGTCACTCGGCTCCGGACTCATTGTTGCAATTGATGGTTCGGTAGTTGGGGGCGGTGGTAGTACACCTTCAATAGGGGTTGGCTCGTGGGGTCCCCACTAGCCCGATTTCATCGCCATTTCCCTTATTGCTTTCTTCTTCAGTGAGTGGGGAAGTGGTAGCAAAGAACATCGGTGGCTATTTGTGAACCACTCCCATAGGATCGATTTCGGTGTGTGTTCGGAGGACTCTCCTGGTCCCTCCATTAGTCTTTGCTCGTGAAGAATTCTTGATTCATGCGATTTGCTGCATTTGTAACTCTTCCGAGGCGCAGCATTCTCGGTTCCTCGTCACTTTCGTGAGAAGACATCAAGAAGAGGATGGAAGTGTTCTGCGGGTGCCGGAGATAGGCGGATGCTTGCCTTCTCACGTGCTTCGGCTTCTTCACTTGCTTTGCTCTCTCCCCTGTCCTTGTAGATCCGCAGGATGTCTAAGCAGCTTGTCCTCATCAAGTCTTTGGGAGCACGATAGTTAGTCCAAGGAAATTTAGCGATTCCTCTTCTTCTTCTATGAACTCGGGCCATTTGAACTGTTCCCTTGACTTGCTCAACTTCCATTTTCTCCACTCACGCAGACGATTTTGGATGTCGGGTAAGGTGGAGATAGGATCATTACATCACTATCTGCTTGGGCTGTTCTTCTTCTTGTGCTTGTTGTGTGAGCTTGTGTCTTGAGTTGCTCTCTGCTGGTCGCCTCCAAAGAGACTTGGCTGTTTCAACAACTACATCTAGAGACTCTACTTCTCCAGAGTCTCATGTATTTGTGCTAGCTGAGTAATCGACTCGGTGGTTTCTCTTGTTCGGTCTGCTTGACGAGTCTTCTTCGTCTCCTGGTTTGTACCTGGGGAATTTGGTTCGGGCGGTGTCCTCTCGAGTATTGGGCGGGGTCTTGGTGTTTGTTTCTAAGGAGCGGCCGTCTGGGCTTGTCGGTTCTCCTCCTTTTGACGATCGGAGAAGGTATTTGTGAGTCCTTCTCGGCCTCTCTGCTGCAGGGGGGTGACACGGCCTGCTGGGGCGGTGACTTCTCGCTGCAGGGGCAGCGGGAGCATGTTTGGTTTTCTTTTTTGCGGGCGTGATCTTGGCGGTGCAGCAGGGCTTTCTTTCTTGGCCGGAGAGGAAGCAGTGTATCTTGGTCACTGATTCCCCTCACCAGTGTCGCTCTCTTGGCATAGGCTCGCTTCGAGCACCGGAGAGGTTAGCTCGAACATCCTCTTGTTGACATGGAAAGCCTTCCCATGTCTAAGAGGTACTCCTTTCACCTCCGATGGCCGGCCAATCACTAGGCCATATCCTGGGATCCTCCAAATGTGCCATCTTCTTTGAAGGACTTGTTCCCACGTTCGGGCAGAGTCTGCTTTGTAGATTGACCAGTTTATCTTCTTTTCTTCGATGATTGCAAAGCCATCACAACCACTTTGCCTTTGATAGTTGGTCAAAATTTGCCAAATTTGATGTCGATACATTTGGCAACTATGTCCAACAATTTGTGATAATCCTCCTTCTTGATCTCTTGTTTCTTTGTGTATATAATTTTATCGGCAAGGTCGGACTTGGCTATTTCTTTCCATGCGTCGGCCCAAGTTTACATCAGCTTCCTTAATTTGATTGCTCCTTCGCGGGTAGTGAGCAATATTCACCAAATCCTTGGCGGTAATAGTCACCGCTTGCTTCCGTGAAGATGACTTGATTTTCGTCGTGAATCTCGGCATTCACGTAGAATTGTGCGACCTCCTCCACATAGGTCATAAGATATTCAGCGTTAGAAACGGTTTTAGTAGGGACGTTTCCAACTTTTCAAAGCAATTTTCTTCACCAGGGTGTCGTCGGACCCTCGCTTTTACCATTCCGTTAAATCCACCGTCGAACCGGTGTGGATTTGCTTTCCTAACTTAGTAAAGTCGTAAGTTGGTGCCATTTCTAATTATATCAAGAAAAGTCTCGAAATTGATTAGAATGTTGATAGGGTTTCGAGAGTAGTTTGCCTTTGCTTTTGAGAGAAAAAGATGAACAGTTTTTAGAAGTGTGAGAGAGAAACGGAGGCGAAAATGGTTTAAATATGGTTTATGAAAGGGCGTGCGCAGGCGGTTTTTGAATTGTGATCGAAATCAACGGCTTGGATTTCGCACGCCTATTGAGCATTTCACGTCTCGTATTTAATGCGGCAAAGCATTTATATCCAATCATAAGCTTAGTGTGCGGCTTTATGTCGTACACATCATCATTATATCGACGTGTTCCTTAAAACATTCCCGCTAAGTCAAAAACGATTGCGTTTTTGTCACTTTGCTCATAAGTTATTCAAACTTATCTCTTAGCGATTTAACTCTACTCCTCGATTCTCTTGGTGACTCACCTATCGGTGACTCGGTATAGATGTCTTTCCGATAAAATTGATTTCTTGAAGTTGATTTTTGTTTTGACTCTTTTTCACTTCTTTTTGTTCTAATGCTCTTCTTTGATTTGTCCGAGTGTCACTCACTCAATTAACCCCAACTCATGCTTGAGTTCTTCAAATCTTGACTCACATAATGGTTTTGTGAAGATGTCGGCTAATTGTTTATCGAGTTGAGATGTATTCCAAGATAATGTCCTTCTTTTCAACATGATCTCTTATGAAATGATATCTCGACATCTATATGTTTTGTTCTTGAGTGCAACACAGGATTTTGAGTGATTGCAATGGCACTTGTGTTATCACACATGATTGGAATTTCTTTTTCTTCAACTTCATAGTCTCTCATTTGTTGTCTCATCCATAGGACTTGGGCACAACAATTTGCCCCCGCACTATGTATTCTCGCCTCGATTGTAGAGGTGGCTATTGAGTTTTGCTTCTTGCTAAACCGGGAAATTAGTCTGTTTCCTAGCATTTGACAGTGCACGAAGTGCTCTTCTGTCCACTCTGCATCCAAAGCGTAGTCGGAGTCTGAATAGCCAATTAGCTTGAATCCACCTTCCTTTGGATACCATAGGCCTACTTCTTGGCTTCCTTTCAAGTATCTCAATATTCTCTTAGCTTCTTTGTCATATGGCTCTCTTTTGGAGCAGATTGAAATCTTGCACATACACCTACAAAGCAAAGGTGATGTCCGGCACGCTTCTTTGTGAGATAGAGCAATGATCCAATAAGTGCTCAGTATCTTGTTTGATCTACTGAGGCTTGCCATCCGCATCCATGTCCATTTTGATGATGTGTTCATTGGTATTTTTACTGAGAAGACTTTTCTTCCATACCAAATTTCTTCATTAAATCTCTGGTATATTTTGTTTGACTTATGAAGGTTCCATCCTTGTTGTTTCACTTGAAGTCCAAGGAAAAATGTCGGCTCTCCCATCATGCTCATTTCAAATTTGCTTTGCATGAGGTTTGAGAATTTTTTCACATTTGACTCTTTGTTAGTGGATCCAAAAATGATGTCATCCACATATATTTGAACAAGCAAAGTATACTCTTCTTGTCTTGAATTACGAAAAGTGTTCTATCTACTTTTCCTTTTGTGAATCCATTTTCGTTAGGAATTGTGACAGGGTATCATACCATGCTCTGGGTGCCTGTTTCAATCCATACAAGGCTTTCTTGAGTTTGTATACCTTGTCTCCAAGAGTCTTCGCTCAAATCCGGAGGTTGTTCAACATATACTTCTTCTTCCAATAAACCGTTTAGGAATGCACTTTTTACATCCATCGATATACAATGAAATTCTTGTGAGTCGCATGGGCAAGAAACATCCTTATAGCTTCCAATCTTGCTACGAGGGCAAATGTTTCATCAAAATCTATCCCTTCTTCTTGGCAATATCCTTTGGCTACTAGTCTTGCTTTATTTCTTACCACGAGCCTTCCTCGTTCATCTTATTTCGAATACCCATTTGGTTCCAATAACATTTTGATGTATGGGTCTTTGCACTAGTTCCCATACTTTATTTCTCTCAAACCGATTGACTCTTCTTGCATAGCTTGAATCCAATGTGTGTCATCCAATGCTTGTGACACATCTTTTGGCTCTATTTGCGAAATGAAGCATGTGAACATAGCTTCTTGTTGAGTTCGGATCTTGTTTTGACACCTTCTCTCATATCTCCAATGACAAGTTCTCGTGGATGATCTCTTAGCCATCTTACATCGAGGTTGGAGTAAGTTATTTGGATTTGATCGACTTGCGATTGTGTTCTTTGTGGGTCACTCTTTCGTGGTCACTTACCGCAAATTTTCAGTGCTTTTGAGATTTGACTATCTCATCTTCTTCTCGAGTTGATAATCCCGGACTTCGGGGCGTAGGGACTCTTCGTATGATTGGATGTTTCAACTTATCGGTGACTCTTCAATGTCTTCTCCATTTACATTTGGCTCATCGAATACTACATGAATGGATTCTCTCTGTAACCATAGTTGTTTTATTCAAGATTCAGTAGGCTTTGCTTTCGGTGAGTATCCTAAGAAGATACCTTCATCGGCCCTTAGCATCAAAAGCCTTTAGGTTGTCTTTGCCATTGTTGTGGATGAAGCATTTACATCCAAATATTCTCAAATATGCAACACTTGGTTTTCTTCCTGAGATGATCTCATAGGGAGTCTTTGTCATTTGTCTATTTATCATACATCCTGTTTTGGGTGTAGCAAGTTGTGTTAATTGCTTGACCCAAAATCTTTTGGTAACCTGCTTGACCTAACATGGTCCTTCCGCTTCTTTGAGGGTTCCATTTCTTCTTCTTTCGCAACTCCATTCTCATTTGTGGAGTCCTTGTCGATAGTTCATGACCAATACCATTCTCAATACAATATCGAGTTATTATTCCATTGACAAACTCGGTTCCTCTATCCGATCTTATTTTGATAATGGTTTGACTCTTCTCATTTTGAATTCTCTTCATCATTTGTGGTAGTTTTTGTAGGGTTTCTTTCTTTTTGCACATGAATATTGTCCATGTATATCTTGAGTAGTCATCTACTACCACCAAGGTGTATTTCTTTCCACTTATCTTCATTTGGTTCCATGGGCCAAATAGATCCATATGAAGTAGATGCAATATTCTTGTTGAGGATGGGCATGTCTTTTCTTTGAATGACGACTTGATTTGTTTTCCCTTCGACATGCATCACATATACTCTCCTTCTTGTATATCGAGTCCGGAAGTCCTTCTACAAGATGACTTCTTGCTAGCTTGTTAATTGTTTTGAAATTCGGGTGACTCGGCTTTTTTGTGCCATACCAATTTGATTCAAATTTGTGCTCTTTGCTAGTAGACAAAGTCTTTGGGTGTTGCGATTGACCAATCCACTACATACATATTCTTGTCTATTTCCTTGCAAAGACAACTTCATTTGATTCAATATCCTTGATTTGGCATACACCCATGTTGAATCCAACATTGTAGCCCTTGTCACGTGAGCCGATCGATACTCGTGAGGTTGAAGTTGAGTCCTTCAACATATGCAACATCCGTGATTTCTAATCCATTCCTCTTGATGGATCCAATGCCTCTTATTTCACGGGAGCTTCATTTCCCCAAATATAACTTTGGCTCCTTTGACTTCCTTGAATTTTTGATTTCTCTTATTTCTGTCATATGTCCGGGAATGACCACTATCCATGTACCAGGTTCCACATCACTGTTCCTTGAACCCGCAATCAAGGAAATTAAGTTTTAGGTACCCATACTTGTGCGGGTCTGAGGGGTTAGAATTGTAAGATGATCCAACCAACCTATAGCCAAATGATTTGACTCTAAGGGGTTGCCATCTATCGTGCCATAATCATAATTAATTCCGCAAATTGCTTGGGGATTCTAGGTTCATACAAATTTGTCTCTTTTGTCCGTATGCTGCATATGTGTTTTAGCAATTGCCTTCCTTGGGTAATTGTGGTGCTTTTGAGTGTAGTGCCTAGGTGCATGTGTGTGTCTTTGATGAAAGCTCTTATACTTTTGGAATGGCCTTTGTTGAGTTCTAGGCCTTTGCCACTTGGGCTTATATTCCATAAGTTTATCCGATAGTTCACATTGTTCCAATCGCTTAGCTTGGATATTTTCTACCATTCCCATCATATGTATTTCTTTTATGGATTTTCCGGAATTTTTGGTAGCTCTGTTTCTTCTTTACTGAGTATTTTCATTAGGAGTTTCTTTGAGGACTCGGTGAATCTCTTCTCATTTGTCCTTTCAAAGATACTCAATGGTTGTTTTCCTTTTCCTTTGTAACCAAGGCCAGTTTGCTTAGTATTGTGCTTTGGAGTGAATGTGTGTGCAACATTTAGAGTTTTGGTTTTTCGGACTCTTCATGACTTGAAGATCCTTTTTCCAAAATTACTCTTGAGGTTTGACATGGCACAAAGGAATTAAATACTAAGCCTGTCTTGTCTCCACATTCTCTTTGACTCATAATAAGATCATCCAATGATTTAGATGTCTTAGTGAATGAGGCAATAACATTTTTGAGGTCATTCTCCTCTTTTCTATAAAGCAATTTCTGCGCTAATTTAGCATTTTCAGCCTTTAAACTTTCATTTTCAATGACTATTTGACTTAGAGTACTCGGCTCCTTAGTCACTTTGAGTTTTGACTTTTTAAGAGTTGTTTTCCTCATTCAATAGTGTGTGTGAGGATTTAATGTGCTCAAAATCTTTCATCATTTTGCCTAATGAATCATAAAGATCAGTAGGTGATGAAGTGTGTGTGTCACGATCACTATCATTAGTGTCCGAGCTTGTTGAATTAGATTGTACCTCATCTTCTTGATCTTGTTCTTTGGCCATTAAGCGGATCAAGGCTTCTTCTTCGAGTCACTCGAGTAGTCGGCTTCATCGCTTCTGAATCGTTTGTCTCTCTTGACTTGGCATTTTGTTTAATGATCTCTGCAGCCATCATTGCTTTTTCTTTTCTTGTCTTCTTTCTCTCAAGACCTTTCTTTCTTTCTTCATTCCTGTACTTGTTGACTACGAGGATATGAGCGATCAATGGCATAGTGACCTGGTTGTCTACAATTCCAACATAGATATTCACCTTTTGATCACTCTTTCTACTCTTGAGTTGTCAGTCCTTTGATACTCAACTTGTTGATGATCTGCATTCTCTTGGTTGGCCTATCATCCCTTGATTTGGAGGGAGTGAGTGTCTTCCGGAAGATTCACCCTTTCCTCTCTTGTAGTTCTTGTTAAAGAACTTGTTAAATCTTTTAACCATCGGGCTATTTCTTCGTGTCAATTGCTTCTTTGACCTCGGCTCTCTTCCCATCTTTGACAATTAGAGCATTTGCTTTGGGTACAAATTGTCTCTTCTCGGTCTTTTCTTCTCGGCTCAAACTCATAGGCTTTGAGGTCCGAGAATAGTTCATGGTTGGATGTCTTTGATAGGTCCATGGAATGTCTCCGTTGCCATGACCTTCATTTCCCATTCAATTTTGGAAGACTTTTTAGGATCTTCATACACATTTCTTCTCGTGTATATTCCTTTCCAAGTGTAGACTGACTCATTTGTGATTTCGTAAACCGAGCATCCAGTTGATCCAGATTCTCTCCGAGATCATTTTGAAATTTTCAAACTTCGTACGACTCGATAATTTGTTTTCTTTGATTTGCTCACGAGCCTTCACAAATCAATGTCGACTTGTCCTGATTTCTTTAGCCGTTTTGCATGATTTGACTTTGTTGAACATGGCTTTGTCCAAGGTTTTGTAGAGGATGTCCTTGGCTACATTATCCAGGTTGTATCTTTTCTGTCATCATTTGTCCACTCGGTTCTTGGTTTTTCAACCATGGACCGGTCCGGGAGCAAACATCTTCTTCTCCTTCATTTGCAACTCTTTCGCATGTTTGTGTTCACCTTTAATATTTGTAGAGGCCCATCTTCTATCACTATCCACATCTCATCATGTAATCTTTGATAGATGAGCTCGCATACGAATTTTCCAATCATCAAATTCTTCAATGGTGAACATGGGGATGCGTGTTAGATTTGCTTCCATGATAATGACTTTTAATAAAAAGAGTTTTGAAAGTTTAAGTACTAAAGCGGACTTTGACAAATTTGGAGATCTAGTTCAAGAACCGGTGCATGAGGGTTCAATGAACCAACCGCTCCGATACCACTTGTAGGTCCCAAGGGGTGTAAGTGTAAGGTTTAGAAGGGGGTTGAATAAACCTTACCAAATTTTCGATTTAGTCCTTTTAAATCTACAGAGTTAATTCTACACAGATGTGTCCTTGATGGATCGAATTAGTCACTCAAGTAGAGTTAATCTTTTCAAGACTCATTGAGCTGTTGATGGAGTAACTCATTTGTTGGCTACAATTTAACTCAATTTGTGGTTTTATTTTATTTTCAAAAGACTTAACACCCTTAAGTTTGATTAAGCAAGATATTAGAGCTTGATTTAGTACTTGTAAATTATCAAATGGATAGCAAATTTATCATGAGATATAAGCAATTAAAAGTGCAGGAATTTAAATCTTTGAAATGTAAATGACACAAGAAAGTTTTTATAGAGGTTCGAAGATGGGGTAATTCTTCTACTCCTCTCTTCTCCAACTCCCTGGAGGAATCCACTAAGTAATGATCGGTTTACAGAGTGGTAACAGTCCGGATACAAGTCTTGATCACAACAAGCCGACTTGATCCTTTGGGACTCGACCTGAGACGCCTTGATCACTCGGTGGCTTCTCGTTCGACTCGGCTTCTTCACAGGGTGCGCTTGCTACTACTACGACTCACTTGCTCAAGCTCTTTGGATTTGATCACGAAGCCCTCCAAATGCTTAAGACTTAGTTCAACTTTGAACTTTTCTACAATCCTTCCGGAAAGTAGACCCCTTGTTTTCAAAGGTTTCCTCTTCAATGGTTGAAGCTCTCTTTCCTTCACGAGGTAAGTGTTGGATTGATGTACTTCGGAATGTAGGCTTGAGGATTGAGATTGTTTGATTTTTCTAATGTGCTTGTATATCTCACGTATGTGTCATTCATGCATCCTTTTCTCAAACTAACTCCTCGGCCTTTTATAGTGAACTTTCAAAAATTTGCCCGTTGAAGAGATAGGCTTATTTTTGAAAGTCACTTTGCAAAATCGTTGGCTTGCGAGTTCTTGGAATTGCCGTTTCCTCGTATGAATTATTCTTTTCACCTTTTTAGAGTTCGACACGGTGTCGTGCTTCCCATTGGTTCATTCCTTTTGCACGCTTTGGGGACGGGATCGAGCACTCCAAGAAAGGTTGTATGGAGATATTACTTGTTTAAGTAAATCTCTTGATTTCTCGGCAACGGTTCTTTTACGATTATCTCGACTTGATTGCATTTCCTTGCTTTCCCCAGGTGACTTAGAGTCGCCTTCCAATCATTGGATGACTCTTGTCACTTCAACTTGAGACTTGGCTTTTCTTGAGTTGACTTGATGATGCTCCACTCACCGCATCTCACCGCTTCTTCTTGATAGTGTTCCGTCTACTCTTCTTTGCCATACTCATTGTCTCACGCGTGAGTCTTCCTTCCGATCTTGATTGTCTTCTTGCATGTTAGGACGTATTTGTCTTGACTTTTGGCAGCCCACTCTATTCATTACAATGCATTTTACAACAAGAATTGGGGTGCCAACTTTCTATTCTAAGTTTAACATGGCATTCATCAAAATCTAAACAATAAAATTCCTAACAGGGAGAATGACACAGAAAAATTGTTAGTCACTGAATTTTCGGGTTATACTAACTTTTCAGATTTCTGGGGTAATTTTAAGGATTAAACTGCTTTAATTGGGAACGAATTACAGTGCAAGCCATATACCATTTGAAAGCCCTATGAATCTAGTTTTCAACAAAAAAAAACGGAGCTCAAACATAATATTCCTACAAAGAGTTATGGTCAAATTACTGAAGGCTGCCAGGATAACACTTCTACTCGGGAATTTGGAAGAGTCAACCAACTCTTGGTATTTTTGTGAGTCAAGCCATTCAAGCACCTTGGTAATTGATAGATAATTAGTATTTAGTCATTATTCATCAGATTTTCCCTCATTTGACTCATCTTTTCATTATTCAAGGCCTTAGAAAGTGTGAAGTTATATTTATTATTTTTTGACTCATCTTGGAGGGTTGTTCCAAGGCTTGCCTATAAAAGGTCTTCTATTGTAATGTCTCCAGTAGCATAATTTCGAAAATTACAATAATATTTTGAGCTCTTAAGCTTGATTAGAAGATTACTTCTTCTTGTATTTTGCTCTAACTCTTTGGTAGATTCCTAGAGTGGTGAGTATTGAGTGGTGCCTTGTATTCTCTCCTACTTCTCCTAAACTTTCCGGTGTCATTCTACCACTACATCACTAGTGCTTGTTGTGCAATATCAATATAACCATGTCTATAAAGTCATTCATAAATATGTCAGGTAAATTAAAAAAAATTAAAAACACCTACTAAGAATCGAACCCAGGTCTGTACGATTCTACCACTAAACCGCTGGTGTTTGTTGTGTAATTTCAATATGACCATGGATATAACGTCATTCATAAATTATTAATTCCCAAAGTTCGTCATATTTATTTTCCTTCTTCACTGTACTAGACTCTTAATCTTTGAATGTATTAAAAATCATGATATTTTATCTCAATAAATGGATACTTTTACTTATAAAAGTGTACATCATATTTATTTTTATTTTTCTCTTTTTTTGTTCCTAGTTTGTAACTGTATTAAGAAATATGATATTTTATCTCAACAAACGGATATTTTTACTTATAAAAGTGTTACTTTAACTATATCATATTAATTTTTTATTTTTTCTTCTTTCCTTCATTCCTAATATGTGACTATATTAAAAAAAACATGATACTTTATCTCAAAAAATAGATACTTTAACGTATAAAAGTGTTATTTTAACTCTGTTATAGAGAGAGAGAGAGAGTGAGATTGTAATATATTTATAATTTGTGACTATATTAAAAAATATGTTACTTTATTTCAAAAAAAATACTTTTATTTATAAAAGTATTACTTTAACTCTATCATATTTATTATTCATCTTTCTTTATATTGAATTCATAATATGTGACTATATTAAAAAAAATGTAATACTTTATTTCAAAAAACAGATATTTTTACTCTTAAAACATTATATATTGTCTCAAAAAATATATACTTTTACTCATAAAGGTGTTACTTTAACTTTGATATATTTATTTTTCCTTCAATATAATGTAATCATAATTTGTGGCTATATTAAAAAATATCATACTTTATCTAAAATAACTGATACTTTTTCTCATAAAATTGTTACTTTAACTGAGCAAGAAAAACAAAAAAAAAGGGCAGCCGGTGCCTTTGACCCGTGGACCTGGTCAGGATCCGTAGGTCAGTAGGATCATTCTTACGGATTGAGACTCGTAAGACGGTCCTACATGAGTTTTTGCCGACACTTTTTAACTCAAACATTGTATGCCCAACAATTTTGATTTTTCTTTTTTTTGGGAAGTTTGAGTTGGATTTGCCACTATCCTACTATTCTATAATCGGGTATTTGGAACCCAATTATCTTAATATATTATCAATCCCACAATCCATTATAATTGTGTAAAGGTATGTAGCAAATGCAACAAAAATAGAAAAAACCTAAATCAAATTAGAATATAATTTTTGAAGAAAAGTATCCTTAATAAAATGAATTATATAAATTTAGTATAGTGTGAATATTTATACATTACTTTGATTTAAATCATTGTAATTCAAAGAAAATTTATTTATTTGTTCTTTTTTGAAAAAAAAAATTGTACATTAAGCAACCCAAAAAATATATATGTAATGATGCCTTTTTATTTACTTACCATATATTAATGATATATTTTTACAATAAAAAGTATGATACTTTATACAATAAATAGTTGGAATTGATGAATGCAATTAGCAGGGCAAGATGCTACCTAATTTAGTATCATCCAACTCCCTATATGATTTGGACATGGGTCTCATTACGACATAGGCATGTAATTAAAAAAAAATAGAACACATGTCAAAATCACATATGGTTGGGTGGTACTCAACTAGGTAGTATCTAATTAGCCAACTAGCAAATATTTGTCATATCACGGGAGTTGGATACTACCCACATGCGTAGCATCAAATTAGCCCAAAAAATATAGTTACCAGTAGGGTTGTGCACGGGACTTGGAGATTATCGAAATCGAACTGATATTCGGACCGAGAAATCTCCGAACCAAAAACATCCGTTGACTTTTTGATTTTTCACAAACTGGACCATCCCGGAAATATTTTTGGTATAGTTCTGGAGTTTTTTCAAATACCCGTACCTAGAACCGATTTTAAGGATTTTATATAAATACATATACTTATTTCTATGTTATTTATATTTTGATATTGAAGCAAATTATTTGAAATTAAATTGAATATAAAACATATTTCTAAAAAAATCACAATATTGCAACTATTATGAATTTTAAAAAGCTTTAATTTATATATATATATAATAGTAGAAGTCCGGATCTAAAATTTTCCCGCTCATTTTCGCTTCCTATATTAGGAATTATTTTATTGCAAAATTGTAACCATAGATCTTTGTTTTGTTCAAAGATTTTGTACGTACATTATAAATTGTATGATATTCCAACATATTAATAAATGGTATCAAAGATATTACTTGCCATTTTGGCCAATTTATTATTAAATGATATTCAAGGATCTTGCTTGCCATTTATCAATATACACGCATTGGCTAGTTTTTTGTTCAGTGATTTTTCTCATGTTTTTTGCTCAATGATTTTTCTCATGAATTTGGAAAAGATTTTGTTCAAAAGTTTTTTGGCAAGTTATATAATATGTGTCAACTTATGTATATTTTATAATAAATCATCTTATATTTATACTACTTAAATTGCTTTAGAGAGACACTTCAATATTGTTGATCCTAAAGTCGAATCATAACCACCAAATATGGCTTCATCTTCACGTTACTCCTATTACTGTCTTTATCAAATGTTCCGCCAATAGAGACAATATTGAACTCGAATTCTACAGTAAACATGAGCTTTTTAATATTCTATATTGTGGAATTGTATGGATGTTTTTTTGTGAGTTTAATAAATAAATTTTGTTTCTGTTTTATTTATTCCTGATAGTTTTGTTGTATTTATGTTTTAAGTTAGATTTGTTCAAAGATTTTGCATGTACATTAGGAAAATATTATAAATGGTATGATATTCCAACTTATTATTAAATGATATCAAAGGTCTTGCTTGCCATTTATCAATATACACACATTGGCCAATTTTTTGTTAGGAAAATATTATAAATGGTATGATATTCCAAATTATTCTTAAATGGTATTCAATGATCTTGCTTGCCATTTATCAATATACACGCATTGGTTGATTTTTTGTTTAATGATTTTTCTCATGTTTTTGCTCAATGATTTTTCTCATGAATTAAGAAAAGATTTTGTTCAAAAGTTTTTTGGCAAGTTATATAATAGGTGTCAACTTAAGTATGTTTTATAGTAAATCATCTTATATTTATACTACTTAAATTGCTTTAGAGAGACACTTCAATATTGTTGATCCTAAAGTCGAATCATAACCGCCAAATATGGCTTCATCTTCAGAATCCGCCTATTACCGTCTTCATCAAATGTCCCGCCAATATCGATAATATTGAACTCGAATTCTGCACTAAACAAGAGTTTTTTAATATTCTATATTGTAGAAGTGTATGGATGTTGTTTTTGGTGAGTTTAATAAATAATTTTGTTTCTTTTTTGTTTATTCCTGATAATTTTGTTGTATTTATTTTTTAAGTTATATTTTGGGTTATATTTTTTTATTTTTAACTATTCTCTTGTATATCATTTGTAAAGTGTTGGTATCTTGTGTGTCTACAAAAAATGTTAGATTATCAAAATTTGTATCTACATATGGCCTCTCAAAAAGCTCGAGAAAACAATAAATAGTGAAAATTTAAATTTAACAATGCAACCTATCCAATTTCAAGAACCTCTTTCAGTGATATTTCAAAGGGCATTTTTTTTAAAGGCGGAGCCTTTAAGTTATTTGTAATTATTTTAATTTTATTTGAATTTCACATTTTTAATTTTCATTTTTACTCATTGCAGTATCTATTCCAAGGAATACAATTCCAAATTTGATGTAATAGTAAGATAGAGATATGCATATCTAAACGATCTGAATTTGACATTTTAAGTCTATAATTGAATATATAAATTTTATGTATAAATTTTGTTTATATTTATTTTATATGAATATTAGTATTAAAATAAAGTAATAGATATCAACTCATGTTAATAAATAGTTTCATTATATATTAATAATATTAAAATAATAATACATGTGCATCGCTGGAGCGGGATTACTAGTATTAATAATAGAGTAAATCATTTGAAACTAAAATTGGTTAAATGATTAGTAAATTACACTTAAAAGAGAAACATACTCTAAACAAGTAATAGTACCATTAATAGTTTATTAAAATTATTAGTTAATTATAATTGTTCAAAGTCAATGGAATGACAATTACCGGAATAATAGAATATTATTGTAATGTAGAGGTTATTAAGTTTAGAATTTATGATTATGTTACCTATTATGGTTTTAGTTTTTATTTTGATACTATACTAAAAAGATACTGGAAGTATATTTGTTTGGTGATTTTATATTAATTTTTTTTTCAAATTTGTATATTCTATTTAAGACTAATCTCCGAATCCCGGTCCTGAACAGAACTATACCGTACTGAACCATTAGAACTGAACCTCCGTCCCGAACTTTCGGTGCAGTTCAGGATGTAGATTTTCTTTCTCTGGTTCGGTTGTGGAAATTTTTTTTAGAATCTCCGAACTTTGGGACGGTTCTGGAGATTTCTAAATTTCCGAATTGTCCGTCTTGCGCACATCCCTAACTACCAGGCCACTAATTAAATACATATGTTTGTGCACAAATTTAATCTTAAAAATAATATATAATAACATAAAATCATGATATGCCACTATTAAGAAGACTCATCAATAAAAAATGTTTTCCTCAAATCTGAAATCGAACATAATTCACAGTGTCATGTATAATTTCTCACGTAAAGTCCAATCTCATAATAGAAAGATTTTTTTTGAATTTTCAAATATGATAATTATTTATCTATTACTCAAGTGATACAATAAAAGCTTTTTCAACTATTCAATTTTTTTTAATTAAATTGTAAAATCATTAGTAATTATTAAAGATTGATTGTTATTAATTCTTAATAATGAATAAATAATAATCGACTCACACAAAACAACAATATTTAAACAGACAGACAGAGGGAGTGTGACTGTCAAATCTACATATTCTCTCTCTCTCTCTCTCTCTCTGTGCGAGATTCGATTAAATCGCCGATCTTTCCAGCTTTTCAATCTCTGTCCTCTCTTTCTCTCTACCATAAAATGTTCCCAGTTTCTCTTCAAGGTACGTGAGATTAATATACACACTTTCTAATGCTATATATATATATATTCATATATATTTACAAACATCTGTAAATATTCATTTCCACGAGTTTCTCGAGGGATAACTGTTTTTTTAATAGTTTTTTGTGAAAGAAAATTCTCTGGCTTTTGCTCCGAAAAGTTTTTTTCAGCTCCCGAGTTTTTGGGCTGCCTTAAATCTCTTATAAGTGTATATATACACTCCATTTTTTGGAGTTATAAACTCTTTTTTTTGTGCCCCATTAATTTTAGATCTTCATGAGTTTCTTGCTTTTGATTCATTGTTTGGTTTAATGGGTCACAAACCATGTGTGGGTTTGTTTTTTAATGCTTTTTTTTTTGTTTCTATATAAGGAATTTTATTCTGTGCTCCTCTGCAAACTGCAATCTTTTTGTGTACGGTTCCAACATTTGAATTTCCGATTTCGTCCTTGTTTTCTGCTTTTTCAGGATTTTTTTTATAAATCCCCATTTTTTACTAAAAATGGTTAAATCTTTTTTTCCATTTCAGAAACTACTTGATTAATTGTTTCAAGAATTTCAGTAGGACTATGAATTATTCTTTTCATTACTTGTTAAAAGTAGGGAATATAGTCTTGTTGTCTTTTTGTTTTTTTTTTTTTTTTTTGGCTTGAAGACTGGTTTACTGGAATATAATAATATCCTTTATGAGAGTTATTGCCATGTTTGAACTTCATCATTGACTGGTTTTTTTGGGGTTTAGAGATTCTTCTTTTGAAATTCTGAGCTTAAACTTTAGGTGGATTTTTGATATTTTCGAGTACATTGTAAAAAGTTTCCTTTTTATGGAAATGGGATCTGCTTTTTCACAACTCATCACCCCTCAAATAAATATAATTGAACTCATAATCAAAAATACTAATTAATAGTAACAATAATTACTGAAAAAACTGTTAATAAATAATTTGTATATTTATTAATGAAATCTTTAATTATACATGTTTATTTGTTGATCTTTTTGTGAAAAGATATACCCATGCTTGTCTCTTATGCCCTTAAACAAAACAAAAACCTATCATGTTTTGTCTGGGCCTTTTTGCTAATATAATCAAGTACATATGAGAACATATACATTCCTTAAAAATCAATATATAATTAAAATGGTATAAAATTGTCTCTTCTTGTTATTTTCCCTGTTTCTTGTTTATTTTTGTTGCTGGGATTTTTATATTTCTCTTTTATGCAGTTTGATTGGATTAATCAATCCAATTTTTTGACTTAGAAAAAAATGGAGGGGGATACATTTTCAGGCCAATTGGATGGCAAGATTTTGCAGACATTTCAGAAGAGTTTTGTTCAGGTTCAGAATATATTGGATCAAAATAGGCTACTGATTAATGAGATTAATCAGAATCAAGAGTCTAAAAATCCTGACAATTTGAACAGAAATGTGGGTCTGATTAGAGAGCTGAATAATAATATCAGAAGGGTTGTTGGTCTCTATGCTGATCTGTCAACCTCTTTCACAAAATCCATGGATAATTCTTCTGAAGGTGATTCATCTGGTGCTTTGAAATCTGGTCACAAGAGGCATAGGCTTGGTTAGTTTATTTTAGAAAGGGATAATTACAAAAGAAACCCTCAGGTTTGGGATATTTACACAAAAACCCAGAGAAGTTTTAGAATTACAGACACCTCTTGAGTTTTGACTACGGCTTATGTAAAGGGGTAATTGTAATATTTCGATAAATATAAGGGGATGTTTGAAATATTTTTTTTTCTTAAAGAGTGGGTAAAATGTAAAACGGCATCAAATCTCAATGGGATTTTTGTAAATTTGAAAGTTATCTAAGTTTTTTTTATAATACCCCAAACCTCAGGTTTTTTTTAATTATCCCTTGAAAAATAAACAAGAAAGCAAAAGGAGGAAAAAAAAGCTCAGGCCAGGGCTTTTCTGTTCTTTGATTCTTTTGCATGGTGGAAACAAAATGATGACACAATTAGTTGTCTTGAGAGGTAGTAAAAACATGTTTAGATTGTGTCAGTTGAAGTGGCTCAAGAGCCTCAATTACTCACCTAAAAGTTTCTCATAAGAAATAATTGTAGTAGCTCTAAATCTGGTAATTTTGCATCTATGATCTAATCTTTTTATTATATAATCATTTGTCTTTAGTTTTTGTTTCATCTTTAGTAATTATATGTGAATTGAGGAAAGTTTGATTTGGTCTCCAATTTAATGATCTGTAACTTGCTCATGAGTTTGGCCCCATTTATGTAATTTTTCAAGTCAGGCAAACTTTAATTTTGGTGGGCTCTTTGCCTTTTCTGTTTGTCAAAAAAGCTAATGCCATGCATGGATCTTTTTACACATTTTCTTGATCACTCTCTTTTAACGGAATAACCTTATTATTCTTTTTGGTGGAAACTTATTTTATTCCTACTTCTACCTTAATTCACAACCATTCTTCTGCAATACTTCAAAACTTAAAAAGTAGTGAAGTGGTGGCTGATAATGTTTTCATTCCTTTTACATGAAAATCAAAGTAATGACATATTTCCAAGTCCGATTTCCAATTTTCAGTGTTGGAAAATGAAAAATGGATTTTCAGACGTCATTTTTTTCCGTGTGAAAATATGAAAATTTGTTTGGTTTGTTGTTTGAATTTCTGTTATGTAATATGTTTCGAAATGAAAATATATTTCATTGTTGTTTTTGAAGTGTATTTTTTAAATATATTTGCGTAATTATAGCAAAAAATTGTTTGATTGTATTTCCAAAATCTTATTTCCATGAAAAAATTAAAAATTGAAAATGACTCAATTTCCACAGAAAAATTTCCCTAAACAAACATAAACGATAACTTCTTCAAACAAACATAAACCTATTTTTTGAAATAGCCGTGAAATGGAAAATTGCACTTAAAAACACAACCGTACCACAAAATTGAGCACTCATAAAACTCTGCAAAGATGCTCTGAAACAATTGAAGGAAAACAGCTTTAAATGATAATCTTTTTAGTTCCCAAATCAACTCCCACCACAGAATCAGAATCTCAGATAAGAGATGATGATTGTCTTTTGACCAAATTCCATCATTCTTTTATGTTTTTGTTTGTTCCATCCAATAACAATATTTTCGATGCATTGAATGGGAAAAAAAATATAAGAAATTCAGTTGGGTTGCAACATATCAACATACAGCACCTTGAGTAGTTAAAAACTACTAATTTTTTTCCTTCAATGAATAAAATAAATTGTGTAGCATGGCTATTTCTGATTGTGATTATATGTGCATTTTGGAAGACAAACTCTTATTAGACAGTTTAATGGGCCAAAATCCATTAGACCGATTCTAAATCCAAACCTTATTTTGTTTTTTTATAATATTAGCTTAGGCGTTTTTTGTAATATTATGTAGTGGTTGCTCGTGCCCGATTTTGTTTTTTTTTTTTTTTATAATATTTATGGAACGTGGAGTGGGTAGTTTTGGGGTGGGTAGTTTTTTTTTATGTAATATAGGCGGTGCTCAGTTAGTGCTCTAACTAGGGAAAGTAATTTTAGTTTTTGATTTTTTGTTATATTATTGTGAAAAAAAAAAAAAAAAAAGTAGTTATAAAATCTAATTTTTTTCCTTCAATGAATAAAATAAATGTATTTCGATTGTGATTATATGTGCATTTTGGAAGACAAACTTTTCTCAGTTTGAAAAGTGTTGTATTTTTATAATATTAGCTTAGGCGTTTTTGAGTAGTTCCTTGGTGGGAATAATTTTTAGTATTTATGTAATATGAAAAATATTAATATTTTTCATAAAAAAAGCCTGAAATGTATTAGTCCCTGAAAAGTGTTGTATTTTCTAAACGTATTGAACTTTTTTTTTAGTCTCTGAAAAATATTAATATTTTCCACAAAAGTATTGAAAAGTATTAAGTTTTCCGTTTAAAGGCATATAGTAATTCCCTGAAAAGTATTATTTTTTCTCCCGAAATGTACTAGTAGTCCATATAAAAATTATTAGTTCTCCCCCTGAAATGTATTAGCAGTCGCCTTGAAAAATATTAGTAGTCCCTGAAATGGTTCAGAGTTGATTCAATCAAATCAACAAATACTTGAATGGTATGAATGAATGCATTTTTTGAAGAATAATGATTTGAATAAGTTTACACCAAATTCAAAACAAGATAAATATATAAAATATTAATAACAATTGATAGATATAAGATAAAAATTAATATGAATCACACTGTAAATCTATCAATACATCATCATCCCCTCGGAAAACTCCACTCTACTCTCAACATCATTACTCACTTCACTTTGCATAACTCATGAGAAGACATGAGAGACTAGAAAAAGAAGAAGACGAAGGCAAGACAAAAAAAAGAACTCTGCCAGAGAAAGCGGAAAAGAGGGTAGACAAGAGCTTCATTGCACTAGAAAGGAGAGAGAGAGAGAGAGAGAGAGAGAGAGAGAGAGAGAGAGAGAGAGAGTAGATTTGTGTAAATTTTTTTTGATTGGGTTGGATTTGCATCTAGGTTGGTTGTGTTGGAATTTTGGTTGAGAAATTGGGTGTTGACCCGATTTTGACCAAATATTTAGGTGGTTTTCATTGGTGGAAAATAAAATTAAATTATATATTAAAATTCTACTAAGTGAGTAGATGAGATTAGCATTTGAATTTCTCAAAACCAATTCCGGGTGAATGAGAAATTAATGCTACAAATTAGCCACTTAAAACTAGAAATTGGTATGGAAAATGAAAAATGTGGGTAAGGAGAAATGATCCATCACACTAGAAAGAATAGCCAAAGATTGCTCTATTTTTAAATCCCAAGTTGGACAAATGGGTTTGGGCCCTTGGGCGCCAAAGTTTTTAAAGGGGTAAGGAACTACATGCTTATGGGTTTGGTTCAAAATGCACACGTGCGCGCCGCCACTGCCGACCCGGCCTGGGCTTGGGCTTCAAGGCCCTTATATTGTTTGGACCAAATTTATTTAAAGCCCTCTATAAATTAATTAATTAATTATTTTAATTAATTCCAACTAGGATGTGCGCGGCGTGTAGCATGGTGCCTGGGCAAGCACCTGTGCGCATGGTACCCGGGCAAGGACCTGTGCGCGAGCGCGCATCAGTGCACTTCGCGCACCGCCGGTAGTGAGCGAAAATGGACACGTGTAGGTGTGCGTAGATGCGCAACTTTGAACTGATGCACTTGTTCGAGCAATCATGTGTATTTTTCTGGCTGTAGACATGTCTTTTCGATCCAAAAGATATATCCTTCTATCGGGCACCTTGATGCCTATATATATGAGCCCCCTGCAGATGAAAATGGACACGAAATTCAGATAATAAAATCGAGTCATTATTGCATCACAACATATTCAGATAACAAAATCGAGTCATTATTGCATTACAACATATTTTGCAAGTGTCGCTAAGTCAAAACAGTAAAGCCGTTGTATCTTAGGGGCGATTGCCGGAACCATAAGCACTTTGTATACAGGGCAATTTCATCTTGCAGAGACAATATTCAATATTGGCCTCGACTTAAAATCTTATCCAGTTTTGTCCAAACACTTTTAACCATTTTCTTATAAACAGTAAATCCCTCAAACAAGAATCACAAGACGAAATTAGTTGTTGTTTTCAAGATGATGGCATCCATTTCATTCACTCTGATGGCTGCTACTCCTACTCACGGCGAGAAACCGGTGAAGTTCTCTGGTGTTGACTTCAAACGCTAGCAACAAAATATGTTGTTCAACTTGACAACTTTGGGTCTGTCCCATTTCTTGAAGGAGGACCCCCCTATCATTGGCGATGAAGAATCCGACAACCAAAGGAGGATCGGTGTGGATGCTTGTCATAACAATGATTTCCTCTATTGAAACTATGTTTTGAACGGGCTGAAAGATACCCTCTATAATGTCTAAAGTTCGTTCAAAACGTCCAAAGAGTTGTGGGACTCTTTGGAGAAAAAGTATAAAACAGAAGATGCCGGCACAAAGAAATTTATTGTCAGCAAATTTCTGGATTACAAGATGGTTGACACCAAAATGGTGATCAGCCAAGTTCAAGAAATTCATATCATACTTCATGACTTGGTGTCTGAAGGGATGATTCTGAACGAGTTTTTCCAAGTGGCTGCGATAATCGAGAAGTTGCCTCTATTGTGGAAGGATTTTAAGAACTACCTCAAGCACAAGCACAAGGAAATGGGGCTTGAGGATAATAGTCCGGCTTTGGATTGAGGAAGACAACCGAAAATTTGAAGTGAAATCCAGTAAGTCTGGAATGAAGGCCAAGACCAATCTTGTTGAATCGAGCACTAGCAAGAAACGAACGCATTCTAGAAAAGACAAGGGGAAGGCCAAGAAATTCAAAGGGAATTGCTACAACTATGGTAAACCGAACCACATGGCCAAGGATTGTCGACACCCGAAAAAGGGCAATCAAAATGGCAACCAACAACAAGCCAATGTGACCGACGACAAGTCTGTTCCAATAGACATGTTGGAGCTCGATCTCACCGCCGTTGTATTTGAAGCCAATATGGTGGATGACCCAAAAGAGTGGCGGATAGATACCGGGGCTACTCGTCACATTTGTGCCGATAAGGAGATGTTCTCCTCCTACACTCCAATAAATGGAAGAAAGTTTTTCATGGAAAACTCTTCGACTTCCAACATCGTGGGGCTTGAGAATGTTGTGCTAAAGATGACTTATGGGAAGGAGCTTACGCTTGTGGATGTGTTGCATGTCCTGGATATCCGCGAGACTTTGGTTTCCGGTCCTTTACTTAGTAAGAGCGAGTTTAGACTAATGTTTGAGTCTGACAAGTTTGTAATGACCAAGAATGGTCAGTTTCTGTGTAAGGGTACCTTGATAAAGGGCTCTTTAAAATGTCTGTAATGTCATTGTTCCGCCAAGAGGCGAAGAATTAAAATATTACTTATGTTTACTTGTTAGATTGTTCTAACTTATGGCATGATAGATGAGGACACGTAAACTTTAACACAATTAAAAGGTTAGTGAATATGGAATTAATACCTCATTTGAAACTGATTCACAAGACAAATGCGAAGTGTGTGTTGAAGCAAAATTGGCTAAAGCACCATTTCATTCGGTAACGAGAAGTACCAAACCACTTGAGTTGATTCATACATATGTATGTGATTTAAAACTTATGCAAACTCGAGGTGGTAAAAAGTATTTTATAACATTTATTGACGATTGCACAAGATATTGTTATGTATATCTTTTGAATAGCAAAGATGAAACTTTAGTAGCTTTTAAAACTTATAAGAATGAAGTTAAAAATCAGCTTAATTTGAAAATTAAGATGATTCGAAGTGATAGAGGCGAGGAGTGTGTTGCTCCATTTGAAGATTTCTGCTTAGGAAGCGAGTATAATTCATCAAACGACACCTCCCTACTCATTGCAATCAAATGGTATAGCAGAATGCAAAAATCGTACTCTTAAGGAGATGATGAATGTGATGTTGATAAGATCCGCTTACCCCAAATCTTGGGGGAGGGAAGCTATACTTTCTGCAAACTACATTCTTAATAAGATCCCACACAAATGTAAAAATGAAATTACATATGAGTTATGGAAGGGACGGAAACCGTCATACAAGTATCTCAAAGTGTGGGGATGTTTGGCTAAAGTCGAAGTACATAAGCCTAAACATATGAGAATCGGTCCGAAGACAATCGATTGCGTTTTCATTGGATATGCTAACAATAGTAGTGCATATCACTTTTTAGTGCACAAGTCAGCTATTCCTGATATAAATGGTGGTATGATCATATAAACAAGGAATATTGTATTCTTCGAGAATATCTTTCCGAATAAAGAAAGGAAAGAAGAAACTTGAATAAACGAACTTATGAAACTGCAAGGTTACCTCAAAGTGATGATGAAGAGAAACCAAGACGCAGTAAAACGAACTTAGAACTATTCAAGAAGCTTTGTTTAGTCCAGAAGCTCCTCTCTAGAAAGAAGCTATCAATAAAGAAATATATTTCATCATGCAAAATAACACTTGTGAGTTGGTTGATCTCCCACTGGGTTGCAAACTTTTTGGGATGCAAGTCAATCCTTAAAAGGAAGTATAAAACCGATAGATCTATAGATAAGTACAAAGCCCATTAGGTAGCTGAAGGTTTTAAACAAAAGGAGGGATGTGACTTTTTTGATACATATTCTCCTATTACGAGTATCACGTCCATTCATGTTCTCATAGTTATTGCAACATGCATAACCTTGAGATACATCAAATGGATGTGAAGACTGCCTTCTTGAATGGTGAGCTTGAAGAGGAGATTTATATGGAACAACCCAAGGGGTTTGTTGCACCCGTTCAAGAGCGAAAGGTGTGTAAACTTGTTAAGTCACTTTATGGACTAAAACAAGCACCTAAGCAATGGCATGAAAAGTTTGACTCAACTATGAAGTCAAACGGTTTCAAGATCAATGAATGTGACAAGTGTGTCTACATTAAAGGTACTATAAATGATTACGTCATAGTGTGCCTTTATGTAGATGATATGTTGATTATGGGTAGTAGTCATGATTTAATCATGAATACTAAGAACATGTTAAAGAAAAACTTTGACATAAAAGATATGGGATTATCTGATGTTATATTAGAGATTAAAATCTCTAGAACTTCAGATAGAATTGTCTTATCACAATCCCATTTGTCGAAAGCATACTTAGAAAGTTTAATGCTTTTGATAGTCCTCCGGCTAAGATACAAGTAGATCTAAGTCTACACTTGGCCAAGAATAGAGGATAACCAGTTTCTCAGCTAGAATATGCAAGGATAATTGGCAGTCTGATGTACTTAATGAATTGTACACGTCCAGACATTGCATATTCAATGAGTAAGTTAAGTAGGTTCACAAGTAACCCGAGTAAGGATCACTGGAAAGTCGTGACAAGGGTACTTAGATACTTAAAGTATACCATGAATTATGGAATACTTTATACGAGATATCCATCAGTATTAGAAGGATACTGTTATGCCAATTAGATATCAGACACAAAAGACTCCAAGTCTACAAATGGATATATTTTCACAATAGGTGGAGGAACGGTGTCGTGGAAGTCTTATAAGCAAACGTGCATAGCTCTATCCACTATGAAATCCGAGTTTATTGCTTTAGATAAAGCTGGAGAAGAATCAGAATGGCTTAGAAACTTATTAGAAGATATTACTTGTTGGAATAAGCCAGTGCCAGCTGTTTTGATACATTATGATAGACAATCAACAATTGGAAGGGCACAAAGTAGTCTGTATAATGGTAAGTCTAGACATATTCATCGAAGACACAATACCATTAGACAGCTAATTTCGAATGAGTTATTTTGATTGATTACGTGAAGTCATAGGAAAACCTTGCGGATCCGCTCACAAAAAGAATAAATCAAGATCAATTGTATAAATTATTAAAGAGAATGGGTTTAAAATCCATAAAATAAAAAATGTTCATAGCGGTAACCCAACCTTATGAATTGGAGATCCCAAGACATTGGTTTAATGGGACAACTGAGTTATGAATGTTCAGCTAAACACTTGGAAAATATGTTAGCTCATTCCCGGAACTTCCAAGTGAAATAGAAACCTGCTGAATGTGGTGAGGTTAAGTTTAAGACTTTTAATGATTCCTATACCGAAAGGTGGAGTATGTCAGGATACTCTTCAATAGGAGATCACCTATATAAATTAGAAGTAATGACCACTTCAAAGAAACACTTATGAATCTAAGATATGGTCTAGGGCCAAAATAGACACAATGTGAGAACAACAAGTGTTATAATTATTATTGTGTAAGTACTATTGTCTCGGTTTACATAAACGACAGATTAGTTCAAGACATCGCCTCACTAAGCAGCTAGTAAATCCGATAGTATTTTACTAATGAAGGTTCAAAGCCACAAGCTACCTATCCAAATGCAATAACAGTTCGCTGAGACTTTTAAGCGAATTTGCATACACGCATGCATTAATTTCATTCATGTGGGAGATTTTGGAATTTTGATTGAGAAATTGGGTGTTGACCCAATTTTGACCAAATATTTAGGTAGTTTCTATTAGCGGAAAATGAAATTAAATTATATGTTAAATTCTACTAAGTGAGTAGATGCGATTAGAATTTGGAATTTCTCAAAACCAATTCCGGGTGAATGAGAAATTAATGCTACAAGTTAGTCACTTAAAACTAGAAATTGGTATGAAAATGGAAAATGTGGGGAAGGAGAAATGCTCCATCCCACATAGAAATAATAGCCAAAGAGGGTGAGGACCTACATGCTTATGAGTTTAGTACTAAACATGCGCGCGCGCCGCCCATCGGCTCAGCTCGGTTCGGTCCGGGCCATGGGCCTGAGCCTGGGCTTGCGCTTTGCCGCGCGCGAACCACGGACAGTGAACGAAAATGGACGCGCGCACAAGTGTGCGCGGACACACTCCTTTGAACTGATGCACCTGTTTGAGCAACCAGGTGCAATTTTTTGGATGTAGCATGTCTTTTATATCCAAAAGATATATCCTTTCCATCGGGCACCTTCATGCTTATATATATGAGCCCACTGCAGATGAAAATGGACACGAAATTCAGATAAAATCGAGTCATTATTGCATTACAACATATTGATCCTTCCAAAAGTTTGAAAGCTTCAAACACTTTAAGTTCGCTGATGTTTCGACTTTTGCAAGTGCTGCTAAGTCGAAATAGTAAAGTTGTTGTATCTTAGGGATGATTACCGGAACCATAAGCACTTTGTATATGGGGCAATTTTATCTTGCGGAGACAGTATTCAATACTGACCTCGACTTAAAATCCAGTCCAGTTTTGTCCAAACACTTTTAGCCCTTTTCTTGTAAACAGTAAACCACCCAAACAACAAGTTAATAGGGTTCCATCTGACATATTAAATTCGTCAGACCGTCTGGCAGTAGGCAAGCAAATACTGTTGTCTCATACATTAGCTAGAGCAACACGTACGCTCACATGCTAGCCCTTCTATTTATTTTTACATTCCTCACTGTATTGAAACTCATATGGCTTTTGTTAGCTCATTGAATCATAAGTAATCAAATTTTATTTCAAAAAAAAAAAAAAAACCAAGTTGAATGAACTGTTCGTTTGATTAATGGGATTTAGCAAAGAATAATAAAAAAATAAAAAATATAAATTTTATATTTTTTTCACTTTCAATGGCCAACATATCAACTTAATTTTGTTTTTATATGTAGTTGATTTAAATATTTTGCATTACGAGCTACTTAAGATAATGCATATGAAGGTGACAACTGACAACGGACAAGACAAAGTAAAGCATTTTTTATCATCTGTTTGAGTTGCTAATACTATAAAGAAAAGTTGAAAAAACAAGTCAATATCATATTACCTTATTATTATTATTATTATTATTATTATTATTATTATTATTATTATTATTATTATTATTATTATTATTATTATTATTACTACTACTACTACTACTACTACTTACTACAACTACTACTACTTAAATAAATAATAAGTTTGTGCTCTCCTTAAAAAATAAAATAAAAATAAGAGTAGGCTTCAACTGGGCTTAGACCGGCCTATTTTTCACTTTCTGATAAATGAGAACGTTTTTATTTAGGTCTTGAATAAGAGTTCATTAGCCCATTTAAAGCCCATCAATCACATAATTTTTTTTATCCCACTTATAAATTCCTTACGGCTGTCATTGTAAACAAAATATACTATTGCCGCCCCCAGGGGCATATGCAAGTTGGTAAGTGGCAAGGTGATTGGGGTGATATCACTCCGACGTCGTGGGTTCGAATCTGTGTGGTGACAGTTCTTTGCAGAAATATTGCAAGGGTTGTTGTTGGTTCGTGTCCCGTTGATCCTCTCCCTTGCAGGGCTGCCACTCGTGCATATCCCTCGATTTATAACATGTCTGGCCAAGGGAATCTGCCATGCTTACACACACACACACACACACACACACACACATATATATATATATAGAGATATATATTGTTGTTGTTACGTTCATTTACGTCACTATTTTGTCACTAGCTAGTTGGCTATTATGACTGTCACCATTGTACATAGTCCATTTCGTATTTAGAATTGTCTAGAATATTATAGAAAAGTCTAGAATATTTTAGAAGAGTTTGGAATATTTTAGAAGAATCTAAAATATTGTAGAATAATCTAGAACTATCTAGAAGTGTGTGGAATATTGTATAGGTTTGTAGACTAGCACATAGAATTTTAGAATGTTCAAAATGAGTTCTAGAAAATTCTAGAATGTTCAAAAAGAGTTGTAGAATTTGTAAGAATTATTCGGAGAGTTCTAGAGAACTTTTCTAATAGTCCAATCAAATCAATCACCACCGTCCATTGAGGAGGTAGAGTAGTAGTGTATAGATTTGTAGACTAGCATATAGAATTCTAGAATGTTAATAAAAAAGAGTTGTAGAATTTGTAGGAATTATTTGGAGAATTCTAGAAAACTTCTCCAACCGTCCAATCATATCAATCACCATCGTCCATCGAGGAGGTAGAATAGTATATATATATAGGATATGGATCAAATAGGTCCTCCTACTTGGGGTGAGTCCATGGGGACACATCCTAACCATAGATCAACAATTTTGGGTGGTCCAGATTTTTAGGGCTTTTTTATGTTTATTTTTTTGTTTCAGCAATTAAAAAGGGTAGGGTGGTAATTTGGCACTTTAGAATCAGTTATTAAGATTTCATTCCCTCTTTCACGTGATTTCACCCACTTTTCACGCACACTCTCTCTCCAACGTTTCAGTTTCAAAAAAATTTCTCTGTTGCTTATGTAGTATAGGATTGTTGCTTATGACTTGCTTATGCAGTTAATGTATCTGTGATGCATGTGTAGTGTATATTCGTTGCTTATGTAGTATAGGCTTATTGCTTATGTAGTATAGGCTTATTGCTTATGTAGTATGAGTTTGTTGCTTATGACTTGCTTATGTAGTTAATGTATTTGTGGTGCATACGTAGTGTATATTCGTTGCTTATGTAGTATAGACTTGTTGCTTATGTAGTATGAGTTTGTTGCTTATGACTTGCTTATGTAGTTAATGCAATTGTGGTGCATACATAGTGTATATTCGTTGCTTGTGTAGTATAGGCTTGTTGCTTATGTAATATGGGGTTGTTGCTTATGACTTCTTATGTAGTTAATGCAATTGTGGTGCATACATAGTGTATATTATTCTTGTGTAGTATTATGTAATATGGGGTTGTTGCTTATGACTTGCTTATGTAGTTAATGTATTCGTTGCATACGTAGTATATATTCGTTGTTTATGTAGTATAGACTTATTGCTTATGTAGTATGAATTTCTTGCTCATGACTTGCTTATGTAGTTAATATATCTAAAAGCACCATGACACATCTATACAAGCAACAAATTACATCTTCATAAGCAACATTCGAAATGAGCTAAGTAGCCAAGTTTTAGCAACTATGGCGAATTGTTTGCAACTTTTTTCCCCGGTAATGCGTTGAAGAAGAAAGATGAAGAATTTCTCACAAAGTAGTGCATTGAAGAAGAAGGAGAAAGAAGAAGGAGGAGGATTGTTACGTGATTTTGTTTTGAGATTTGGAAGGATTGCGTGAATCCCATGAATATTGCTTTGAGAGGATGACTAATTTACCCATGTGTTTAATTAACTAGCTTGTAATTTGTAATTTTGCCTCTTAAATCGCAACCCTTGAAAAAATTAGATATATGGCTAGGATTGGTCCCTATGGACTTACCTTATGAAATGGTCTCATATAACCCTCTCCTATATATATATATATATATATATATATATATATATATATATATATATATATAGGGGAGGATATATATGTCTATAGGTGAGTATGGACTAATTCAAATCTATTAATCAATGGGTATGATTTAATGGATAAAAAATATATTAAAATATTAATTTAATCAATATAAGGATAGTAGGGACATAACAAGTTAGTTACAAAAATGGAATCAAATCTTTTTCTCTCTTATACATCTCTCAATTTCTCAAAGAACGTCTCTCTCTCTCTCTCTCTCTCTCTCATTCCTCCATTGCAAATTTTACATAAAAAAAACAAGAAAAATCGGTGTAATATTACGAGAAATAGTGAGTTCGAAAACTAAATATGCAACAAAACTCAACTAAATATGCATTATCGGAAAACTATCTTAACGTAAAAAAACTAATAACAAGTATATCCAATTATGCAAACGTCATAAATTGCAACAAAATCAACTAATTATGTATTATCTAGAAATTATCTATGCATTGTGAAATAACTAAATATGCAGTACATTATGTAACATTCATTTTTATAATTTCCAAAAGCAACATCCCATTTTTATAACTAAATGTACATTATATTGAACTTATTTATTGTAGTATAACTACATATGCGATGCGTTATATTCAATTATGTCTTGTTTTCGTAAAAGCATGCCAACAAAATAACTAAATATGCATTATTTGATGTCTAATTATGCATAGAAGAACTCTAAATATCTTTGTAAAATAAAAATATTTGGTTATGTCTATTTATAAAAAATGGACCACTAATTTAATTACAAAATTACAATCTTACCCTTAAAATACGAAAATTAGAAAATAATTAAAAAAATGAATTAATCATATATTTTTTATGGGTAAGATAGTCCACAGATGCCTCACCTAGGGAGGGTGGTCTCATTTGAACAAATATATATATATAATATATATATATATATATAGTATTGTAATTAATCATGCATAGTAAGCAAGCTTGAGTGGACACTTCTAAGAACTATCATCTAACTACTTGTGCATTTTTCTTATATAGTGATCTTTCTACACTTCTTCAGGATATTAAGTCCATAACACATTACTGAAAATATTTAAAGAATAAAAACAGATTGTTATATTAGGGATTTACATTTATGAATATTAGGGGAAATTCTAACATATGAGATATGCTTGAATATTTTATATAAAAAATAGGCTTATGTATTATAGAACCAACATATTTGTCTATAAGATGGCATCCACCCTAATACTTTTTTGAACCTTTAAAAAATGGCCACTGGCGAACATGCTACTCATGTTTGAACTGAAAAAATAAAATATAATTATTATTTAAAAAATTTGTATAAAAAAATAAAAATCCATGCAAAAGTTATAAAGATTCTAACCTAATAGCTCCTAATAGCTCACCCATCTTATGCAATTCCCAATATAGAAAACTTGCAAAATTCCGTCTGATATTTTTCATGTTTGTTGGTCTTTTACCAAGCTCAGCTCGCCATCCCATGCACATATCGACAGCTGGAGACGAGGAGGGTTCTTGATCAAAAGATTGTTTCGTAGATACACAGTGGCAGCCTTGCAGGGTCTTGGCTTTTATTGAGGTTTTTAATTAAGAGTTTAGTTTATAACTGAAAATGATGGTACTTTTAGTGATATAATATTATTTGCAATTTAGTCCTAAAGTTTTAGGAGTTGACAAATTTAGTCATGTTTTAATATTTTAAGTAGTCGCTTTTAAATTTGGTCCAATATCTTTGAAAAATTTAGACATTTACCGAAATTATGTAATTTTACCATAATTACTATCTAGTATAAATGAGTGCTAATGTGTCTATGAAATTTAGGGATTTTGGTGATTTTACATAAAAAATCGACACATCAATTTGTCAAAATTACAATCTAGGCCATAGCCTTTTTAGAATAGAGGCCGGTCGGGACGGGCAAGCCATCTCTATCACAAGTTGATCAATAAACTGTTCAAATTATTAACCGAATTTTTAGCCAAAAATTGGAAAAAATCAAACAATTATTAGAAAAATATAAATTTCATATTATTTTCACTTTCAATGGCATACATATCAACACAAACTTTGTTTTATTTATATGTAGTTGACTTCAATATTTTAAATTACGAGCGAGCTACTTAAGATAATGTATATATACATTATAACTGAAAGGTGACAACTGACAAGTTAAAGCAAAGCATTTTCTATTATGTGTATGAGTTATTGCTAGGCATGTACACTGGACTTGAAGACCTCTAAATTCGAATCGAACCCAAATCGAATAAGTGTCATACCGAAAATATTCGATGAAGTTTTGATTTTCTCCAAAACAAACCATCCCAAAAGATTAGCATGCCACGGTTCTGGAGATTTTTAGATATCCATACAGAAGAACAACAATTAGAACCAATTTTAAAGAGATATACACATATATTATACACACACATATATAAATCGCATTTGTATCTTTATGTTGAATTAAATATATATTTAATGATAAAAATTAAAATATAATACTACATTGATTTTGTTTGATAAATGGTTTTATCATGATTTTGATGATTTTGTTTTTACACCAAAACAATGTTTTTAATTGTTGTCCAAATACTCCTAAATGATTTATAATGTTTGTAATAAATTCTCGGAGTATTTCTTCAAAGTTATTTTCGATAAAAAATTGGACAACACTTTTGATGATTTTGTGTTAATGTGTTTTTACACCAAAACAATGTTTCTATATGTTGTCCTAATACTCCCGATCGGTCTAAAATGTTTTTACTATTTTTTTGGAGTATTTTTTGAAGTTCATTTTCGACTATAATTGGACAACTCCTCGGTTTTGAGGTCAACCGGTCGTCCTATAGGGCAACCCGTACCTGAAAGTTTTGCAAAACAAAGAACATCCTATTTGCTGAAAAATAGGGGGCGAACCTGTCACCCTGTTAGGGCAATCGGTGCCGTCGACCGGTCGGCCTATTGGGCGATCGGTGTCTGGGAGCAAATTTCTGAAACAGAACTTCCTGGACTCGTTTTTGGTTTTGCTCGACTGGCTGGGCATGGGGTCGACCGGTCGGACCCCCCGTCGACCGGTGGCCTGTGTAAATGTGTATTCTTATTTTCAAATGTCTATTTGTGTGCGACCGGTCGCCTTATGGTTTGACAGCAAAATTCTAACCGTTGTGCAACAGACAACTTTCCCTTAAATTATGGGATTGATTTCTAACAGTTATATTCTTCATTTGTCTTGCAATTTTTTTACAGATTTCAATATCCTAGGAGGAGCCTATCATGTACAAGACATCTTCTATAAATAGATGAAGAATTGAAGCAACACAACAAGAGAGAAAACTACAACACAACAAGATACACTCAAGCAAACATATTTGTTCTTCATTGTTATCACTCTTGTTGTAATAGCCTAAGGTCTTTCACTTTCACATCTTGAGGTCTAGGCTTATTTCTTTATTACACTTGCACTCATAATTGTAATATTCTTTATCGAGTTGTAATCTTGATTTTGGGTCATCATCCAACACAAGACATCTTTGTGAGTATTTTGTTGTAAGAATACACTTCGGTGATCTAGGTGATAGGTGTTTCAAGAGTGTGGTGCTCTTGAGGTGTTTGAAGAATTTGGTATTCTTCAAGATTGAAGATTGTGGTGATCTTCATAGGTGCCGTTGGAGGAAGATTGTGGTAATCTTCAAAGGGAGATTGTAGTAATCTCCAAAGGTGGTGTTGAAGAAGAGTGTGTTGCTCTTCAAGATGTTGTAAGTTGAATTTGTATTAATTGTGGTAATTAATAAAATTCTTTTTCTTTTTCAAAACCCATCCCGGATATACTAGGGTGGTAGTAGATTAGGCCCTAGGTGGGTTGAACTATTATAAATCGACGCATGTTATTTACATTCCGCACCTTTTCTATTGTCTTGGCTTGTTTTGTTCGAAAAAGAGGTCGAAATCGAAAAGATGGAGATAATCTATTCACCCCCTCTAGATTATCGTAGCCGCTTGGACTTACAAGTGGTATCAAAGCCAAACTCTTTGGCAAGCTCGTTCCACATCGCGAGTAAAGAGGAACGATCATCGGCTACGAATGAAGTCTACCTTACCGGCGCCTCCACCACTAAGCCACCACTATTTGATTCCAAAAATTATACATTTTGGAAAGAAAGAATGGAATGATATCTACAAGGTTGCGGGTTCGATATTTGGAACACGGTCGTAAATGAAGAATCCATTCCGATGATGGACACACCACACACCTCCAAAAGCCTCAAAGAGCTCAATGATGAAGAGAAAAACCATCTCCTTAAATGGTAAAGCTCTTATTATTTTGTATTATTCACTTACCATTTTGGAATATGATCATCTTGTAGGAATTAAATCGGCCCATGAAGTATGGAGAAAATTAGAAGAAGTATATGCAAATGAAATGAGTCACTCAAAAGCATCTACTTCTCAAATGGGTACAACATCAAACCCAACAACATGGGATGAGCTTCCTACAACCTCCAACGATGATGTATATGAACGATGTCTTATGGGCTTGAAGAAGAAAACGAGGTAAGTTCTAAACCTTCTACTTCTTATGATAATGAATTATAAAATGAGTATAGTGATTTGCAAAATGATTATGATGAGCTTCAAAATGAATCCAAAGCTTACTTGTTAAATACAAAAATTTGAAAAATGAATTCAATGTTTTGAAAAATGAAAAGGATAGTTTATTTACTTCCCATGAATCACTATCATGTGCTCATACCACCACACTTGATAAGGTTAGAAACCTTGAAAAAGAAAATAGTACTCTTGTTGAGAATATTAATTGCATGAAAAAAGATTTATCAAAATCCAACTTGAGTACCGATAAAATGACCGATATTGTTGATGTTCATAGTTGTGATAAATTGAAACAAGGACTTGATCATAAGCCTAGTGTTGTCAATTATGTGAAAAGAAATCAAGTCCCTATGAATGTTGGTCATTATGCTCCAAAAATTATTACTTGCTTCTATTGTGGTAAAAAGGGTCATACGGTAAATACTTGTCGGGTTAGAAATAGCTCTAATTATTGTTGGAGACCTAAAAGTCTCAAAGCTAATCCCAAAGGACCCAAACACTTGAGGGTACCACAAAACGATGTCATATTAGGTACCCGGTGGAATAATATTCAAAGAAAATTCATGACGCCAAGGAGACATCAAATGACCGTCTCATTCAATCAAAGGAGAAGACATCACCATAATGAATTTCCAAGAGAAAGACATTATCAACAATGGGAAGGACAATATCCTTGGAAATGGAGCAACTGGAGAAGCTATCATCTACAAGATGATCTTCAAAGGGGAAGATATCATCAACAATGGAAACGACACAACCCATGGAAATAACGTAATTGGTAAACCGTATCTCCCCATTTAAATATGCATTTTATTGTGTTGTTATGCATGTTCTTTTTTTGTGCCTTAATTGTCAAAATGATTTTTCAAAATATTTTAAAGAGGTCTTCTACATATTTATGTTTTTAAAATTCCTTGAAAAAGAAGACCTTGCATGATGTTTTTAAAACTATTGTGCATTTGCTTTAACTAATGTGTTTTATAATCTCCTATGGATGTTCTTGGCATAAGCTTACTTGTGACATATATTGTTTTTAGCCTACACTTGTATCAAATTCGTTTTGTGCTATACTTGTTTAAGATATGTGTAGGATATATATTTCCTCATCCTCTTCAAGAGTTGATTAGACTATCGAGGTATGTTTATCATTGGTATTCATCATATAGACTCGATATATTTGTCATATGCCTATGTGCTTGTTTTTTAAGATATTTCAAAGTATTTCATACAAGTGCCATTTAGAGGATTTTTCGTTTTTTTTATATAGGCACTATTCTCTAAAGCTTGTTTTATCCAAGACTTGTAAAGGATTATATTTGTTTTGATAAAACATTTGATTTTTTATCCTCTTCTCAAAATTATGCATTTGATTGCTCATATTCATTCTTGTCAAAACTCTTGTTCAAATGCTTCTTTTAAATAAGGTCTCAATTATATGCTCTCGGATTTTCAAATTTCAAAAGAGACCTTATATAGCTTTCTACAAGCTTATTTGAACTTACATGTCTTATTGAACTCTTGGTGATTGTTTGAAAGCATAGTACGTGCTACTTGTTATTGTATCTCTATCATTCGATATTACTATGTTCTTGTGCAAAGATATCTTGTTGAGATTTTGCATAAATTTTTTGATATTTTGGAACAAGTTTGATGACCAAGGCAAGGTTAGTAGCTCAATGGTATTGTCAAGAAGAAGGTGTTGATTTTGATGATACATTTGCACCCGTAGCACATTTAGAAGCTATTCGCATTCTACTTGCCCATTCTTGTTTTAAGAAAATTTCAAGCTTTACCAAATGGATGTTAAATCCAATTTTCTAAACGGTTTTCATTCAAGAAGAAGTCTATGTAAAACAACCGGGGGTTTGAAAATCTTTATAGGCCAAAATGTTTTTTTATAAAAGGCCTTGTTATGTTTAAAACAAGCACCCCATGTATGGTTTGATAGACTTAGCTTTTTTTTTTTGCAAAATGATTTTACAAGAGGTAAAGTTAATCTACTCTCTTTGTTTTTGAAAAAGGGCAAGATTGTTTACTTGTGCAAATTTATGTTGATGAAATTATCTTTGGTGCTACTTATGAATATTTGTGCAATATATTTTTTTTAAGTCAATGCAAGGTGAACCTAAGATAATCATGATGAGGGGAGCTCAATTTCTTCCTTGAACTTCAAATTAGACAATGCCAAAAGGTGGTTATATTTCAAAATCAAACTTTGAAGAAGTTAGGCATTGAAGAAGGAAGAACAATCTCTATTCCTATGGCAACTATATCAAGATGGGCAAAAGTTGAGAAAGACATATTGATTGGCACGCTAGTTCGAGGTATGTTTATCTTAGTTTATTACTCTTTTAGACTCGACATTTTCTATGCCTTATGTCTATATGCTCGAACTCAAAACTATCCCAACGAATCTCATTAAAGTGCCGTCAAAAGAAATTTTCAAATATTTGAAAGGCACTTCTTCTTATAGCTTGTTTATCCAAAGTTTTAAAACGTTCATATTTTTTGGGATAACAAGTCCGGTGATTATAATTTCTCAAAATATGGTTCGTCATAATCGAGCTAAAACATATTGAGATTCGATATTTTTTTAAGGGATTACGTTTCTTAAATAAAAATTTGAGATGTGTTTAATTCCGTCTCAAGGATAACTCGCGGACATTTATTTTCAATCATTTACCGCCGAGTTTTTTACCTCATTTCGAGCTTGATTATGACATAATGTATATTGAATGAGGTCTACGTCTGTATATTGCACGTTTTTTAAAACTTAGGGGCGAAAAATCGGATTTTTGGATCAAAATTTGGATAGCACTATAACAGATTGCTCCAGGTACTAGTTTAAGGGAGGTCGACCGGTCGACCTATGCCTGGACCGGTCGACCTACCCTTCAACCGGTCGACCATCTCGTTTTTGTTGTTAAAATCTATTCTGTCCTCAGTATTCTAATTTTCACAAGTTTTCTTCTATTTTTCGACCCCTTTGCAAAATTTTACATACAATTCACTTCAAATGAGTTTTGTTGCATAAATTACATATTTTGGGGATTATATTGCTCGGTTATCATCATTGTTGATCATCCTCACTGATTAAATGGTAAGAATTCTACTCCTTTTATCTCAATTGGGTTGAACCCTTGAGAAAATGCTTCTACTTGATATATTGATCGAATTCTTATATAATTGTGTTGTGAATGATGTTTGTTGATGGATGATACTTATAAAATGGTTTTTGGTGATGAAAAACTTGGATTGATTACATTTACAAAGGCTATATATATCTTCTTCAATTTTTGACGCCCGCCAAGTGTTCGATAAAATATTTCAATGAAAAATTCATCACCTACATGATTCTCTCGTTTTCAAATATCTTATATATTTATAGAGATCATGTTTTTGCAAATCAAATGAGTTTTCATAAGCTTCTACAAATCGTATGATCGACTTTTACCTCCTATTTGGCTTAAAAGCTTCAATGTTCAAATAGCTCGATAAATCGGTTACATTGCACACTTTGATATGAATATATGATGTTTTTATCATGCTAACATTCTTTTTGATGATTCCAAAGGGGGAAAAACATGTTATAAGCTTATTAGCTCAAAGGAGCTAATAAAAGCTCGCGAAAGAAGCTATAAGTTGTGCCATAAGTTGTGGATTATACTTAGTCTATTTGATGTATTATGGACTCATATTCATGTAAATGACGTTTTGTTGACAGGGGAAGCTTATAAGCTCTTGTGTAAAAGCTAAGCTTTTAGCTTTTGGTTGATTGTTTTTTTATTACTCTTGTTGTGCATATTGATAGGGGGAGCTTTTGCAAAAATGTTTTTGAAAATCTATACTCCCATACTTGTTTTTATTTTGCGTGGAATGTTGTCGCTCACAACGGAGAGTTCATTTTTAACCGGTAAAATTGCTTTGTTTTAAAAATCGACCTTGTTAAATTGTTTTGGTTTGTAATCATCAAAAAGGGGGAGATTGTTTGATAAATGGGTTTATCATGATTTTGATGATTTTGTTTTTACACCAAAACAATATTTTTAATTGTTGTCCAAATACTCCTAAATGATTTATAATGTTTGTAATAAATTCTCGGAGTATTTCTTCAAAGTTATTTTCGATAAAAAATTGGACAACACTTTTGATGATTTTGTGTTAATGTGTTTTTACACCAAAACAATGTTTCTATATGTTGTCCTAATACTCCCGATCGGTCTAAAATGTTTTTACTATTTTTTCAGAGTATTTCTTGAAGTTCATTTTCGACTAAAATTGGACAACTCCTCGGTTTTGAGGCCAACCGGTCGCCCTATAGGGCAACCCGTACCTGAAAGTTTTGCAAAACATAGAACATCCTATTTGCTGAAAAATAGGGGACGGACCTGTCACCCTGTTAGGGCAACCGGTGCCGTCGACCGGTCGGCCTATAGGGCGACCGGTGTCTGGGAGCAAATTTCTGAAATAGAACTTCCTGGACTCGTTTTTGGTTTTGCTCGACCGGCTAGGCATGGGGTCGACCGGTCGGACCCCCCATCGACCGATCGCCCTGTGTAAATGTGTATTCTTATTTTCAAACGTCTATTTGTGCGCGACCGGTCGCCCTATGGTTTGACAGCAAAATTCTAACCGTTGTGCAACAGACAACTTTCCCTTAAATTATGGGATTGATTTCTAACAGCTATATTCTTCATTTGTCTTGCAATTTTTTACAGATTTCAATCTCCTAGGAGGAGCCTATCATGTACAAGACATCTTCTATAAATAGATGAAGAATTGAAGCAACACAACAAGAGAGAAAACTACAACACAACAAGATACACTCAAGCAAACATATTTGTTCTTCATTGTTATCACTCTTGTTGTAATAGCCTAAGGTCTTTCACTTTCACATCTTGAGGTCTAGGCTTATTTCTTGATTACACTTGCACTCATAATTGTAATATTTATTATCGAGTTGTAATCTTGATTTTGGGTCATCATCCAACACAAGACATCCTTGTGAGTATTCTTGTGGTAAGAATACACTTGGGTGATCTAGGTGATAGGTGTTTCAAGAGTGTGGTGCTCTTGAGGTGTTTGAAGAATTTGGTATTCTTCAAGATTGAAGATTGTGGTGATCTTCATAGGTGCCGTTGGAGGAAGATTGTGGTAATCTTCAAAGGGAGATTGTGGTAATCTCCAAAGGTGGTGTTGAATAAGAGTGTGTTGCTCTTCAAGGTGTTGTAAGTTGAATTTGTATTAATTGTGGTAATTAATAAAATTCTTTTTCTTTTTCAAAACCTATCCCGGATATACTGGGGTGGTAGTAGATTAGGCCCTAGGTGGGTTGAACTACTATAAATCGACGCGTGTTATTTACATTCCGCACCTTTTCTATTGTCTTGGCTTGTTTTGTTCAAAAAAGAGGGCGAAATCGAAAAGATGGAGATAATCTATTCACCCCCCCTCTAGATTATCGTAGCCGCTTGGACTTACAGATTTTAATTATTTACAAATGAAAACAATTAATAATAGATCAAAACATTTATAGATAAATTTTTGGGCAAAATACATTAAACCCCCCTGAACTTGACCCAATGTATCAAACACCCCCCTGAACTTCAAGAGGTAACACTTTGCCCCCTCATTTTAACAGTCAAACATTAAAAAACTCAACGGTGTTAAATAGATAGCTAACCTTACAATTTTACCCCTTACAACTTAAGAGGCAAAAGAAAAAAGAAAAAAAAAAGAAACGTGGGAAAGTGACACTACAGAACAAAAGATTACTCTTTATTTCTTCTTAAACCTCATTCTTTCATTTCTTTAACTTATCGAAAATTCTTTCAAAATTTACCCAAGAAATTTATACAAATCATTCAAGATTATTGTTTAAGCATTTTCGAGCAAGATACGGCAGATTCTTCACGGGTTTGACGAATTTTTACACTACGAAGGTTAGATTTATGTTTTTAGAAATTTGACTTTTATCTTTTGACATTAATTGGGGGTTTTATTTTGTTGTTATTTGGGTTTATTTGGATTGATTATCGTGATAATTAGTTGGTGTTGTGTGGATTTTATATAGGTGAATGTTAGGGTTTAGGATAATAAAAGTTTATGTGGGTTCCATTATCATGGTGGGTTTATGCATTTTTTGTATTTTAGTGATATTAAAATGATGTATTTGCTTTTATTTAACTCAATTCTAACTGAATATTTGTGTCTACCAATTTTTACTCATTTGTGGCCCCCTAAGTCCAATATATGAAAATATTTTGAGATGGTGAAAAGAATAAAAAATCAGTAAATGAATTGTCATTTCTTTGGTTCTAAAGCAGTTGTTAAATTTTCATCTCAATAAATTTATTTAGTTTATTAATAAAGAATAAAAACTGACTTATTAAACTTGCTAGAAAATTTTAGTTTCAGTTTACATGATACTACTAACTAATGTATTAAAACACACTGAATGATTCAAAAAGCACAAAACTATGTGATGGATATTGGTCAATCTATGTCTTGCTTTATTTTGTGGTACTAGGATATTAGGTTGGATTTCTTTTACTCATTGATACTTTATTTTGTTGCAGTAAACATGCCAAACTCTAATTTTACTTTAAAAATCCATCATGGCGGGGATGTATGTAAATGAGGGCACAATTGCATATGTTGGGGGATCTACAGTTATAAAAAATGTTGACAAAGATATGATGTCATACTTTGAGGTGATGCATATTGTTAGGGAACTAGGCTACCCGATTTCAGTTATCACATGGTTTCAAATTCCTTACAGTGGCATTCAAAATGGTTTGAAGCTTATTGATGGTGATGATACAGTCCTTGAGATGTTTGAGGTTTACCGAAAACATGATCTTTATTGTGTGGATTTGTTTGTGCATGATGTGACAAATCATGACATAAATTTACCAATTACCGATTTACCACCCAGTGAGCTTGCACCATCGGTATGTGTTCAATCTGCATCCGCATTCTATAATGAAGCTTGTGAAATCGATAGTGATTATGATCCAGATACATCTTTTGAGTCTGATACTGAGAGTTCCAGTATAGGGGTTAGTGATTCTGATTTTGATTATTTTGCTAAAGGGGATAAACTAAGTGAGAATGGTGATACATTAGATGAGATTGATCGTGTGAACAGTAATGCTTTAGTTGCTTCTAAAATGGCAATTGAACCTGTTATAGATGTTGATGAAATTGAAATCTAGAGTGACCCAGAGATGTTGATTGAGCCCACTGATTCAGATATTGAAGCTAATGGGGTTACATTTCCTGAGTTTAATCTGAATAGTGATATGGCACACCCAAATATGCAAGTTGGCCTTGTGTTTCCAAATGTTCAACTTTATCGAAAGGCCTTAAGGAAACATTCTGTTAAGAATGGTTTCCAACTACTTTTTGAAAAAAATGAATCAAACAGAGTGACTGCAAAATGCAAGAATCTTTGTGGGTGGAGAATATATGCCAGTTTCTTGGGAAAGTCTACTTCGTTTCAGATTAAGAGCATAAAAGGGGAACCTCATAGATGCCATAGGGATTTCAGAAATAGAAGTGCCAATTCTACATACCTAGCTGACAGATTTTTGCAAAACTTTGTGGATGACCCTCACATGACCCTCAATTCATTTAAAAAATTGGTCAGGAGAGAGGTTAATATTTATGCACACAGGCAAAAACTGTACAGAGCTAAAATAAAAGCAATTGAGGCAATACAAGGTAATGTCAAAGAACAGTACAACAAGCTCAGATACTACTGTAAGCAGATTTTGAAGGAGAATCCTGGTTCAACAGCTGTGGTTAAAGTAGAAGGTCCTCCAATCTATAAAAATCCTACATTTCAGAGGATTTTTATATTGTATGAAGCTCAAAAGAGAGGATTTTTACTTGGGTGTAGACCTATAATAGGACTTGATGCATGTTTTCTTAAAGGTCCATATGGGGGTCAATTAATGGCTGCAATTGGAAGAGACGGGAACAATCAAATGTTCCATTAGCAATGGCAGTAGTTGAGTGTGAGTGCCGAGATAGTTGGACTTGGTTCTTGGAGCTACTTATGAATGTTATTGGGAGTGCAGAAGAAATGAATTGGACATTTATATCAGATAGACAAAAAGGATTAGTTGAAACTTTTGAAGCAATAATGCCACATGCAAACCATAGGTTCTGTGTGAGACATCTTTATGCCAATTTCAAGCTTAGGTTCAAAGACAATGCACTGAAGAACTTAATGTGGGCAACAACTAGTTCCTACTTGGAGGATGGCTTTAAAGAAAACATGAATCTGATAAAAGAATTATCCGTTGAAGCATATCAGTGGTTGGCAAACATTCCACCTCACTTATGGTGTAAGTTTAAGATGTCTCCTAGGTCTAAATGTGACATGTTAAGCAACAACTTATGTGAATCATTTAACAACTACATAAAAGAGGCTAGAGAGCAACCAATTTTAACGATGCTTGAGACGGCGAGAAGGCAACTAATGTGTAGATTTCAGCAAAAGTTAGCATGGATTGAAAAGTATAATGGAAAAGTGTGTCCAAGAATTCAAGACAAGTTGGATCAGATGAAAACAAAAGCACTAGACTTTGAGTCATTTCTTGCTGGAGAAGGTATATGGGAAATAATTGGTGGTAACACAACATATGTGGTTAACTTGAGTAACCATACTTGCACTTGTAGGATTGGGGATGTAACTGGTTTGCCTTGTGTTCATGCAATATGTGCCATTTTTACAGAAAATAAATCTGTTGAAGATTATGTGAGTCCTTATTTTCTTGTTGCAAAGTACAAGGCCACATATAATTTTCATCATACACCCTGTCTCAGGCCCCAAACATTGGACTGAAGAAAATCAAGAAGTAAATGCTACTGAAAAGATCATGCCGCCTCCTTATAAAAGACAACCTAGGAGACCTAAAAAAGCTAGAAAAAAAGGACATGATGAAATCAACAATGGGGGAAGAGTGACAAGAAGGGGGACATTAATGACTTGTTCAAACCGTGGAGAAAACACTCACACTAAGAAAATATGTAAGAAGCCTCCAAGAGAAAAACAACCAATAAGAAGCAAGGTAAAAAATTTGAACCAAATTTAGTATTGTATGGTAAATTTATTATTTAATATTATATTAATATTTTATATTATGATTTATTGTTATCAATATTGCAGGTAAATAACTCAGCACCCTTGGTTGTTCAAAGTCAGAGCTCTATAGTGACTGATGCATCAATTAATTCGACAAGCAAAGGTAGAGGTAGAGGCAGAGGCAAAGGCACTAGAGGAAGAGGTAGAGGCTTAGGTGAGGGAGGCAGAGGTACAGGATCAAGTGTGTGAGCTTCATGCAATGGAATGGGAAAGGGAAAAGAAAACAGAAGGGGTAAAAATAATGGTCCTCTTTGTGGATATGGCAATTGGAATGGGATAGGGTTTTGCACTAGCAATCAATTTATACCAGCAAATGAGGTAATTAAGTATAAATATTTATCGTATTTTGTACTCATTTTAACAACATTTACCGACTTATTTTGCTACTCCTATTGTAGGGCCCAAGTACTAAGACAAGCCAGGTTCCTGCTGCAAGAATGGTTTGCTACTTTTATATGACTTGATTGTATTCATTTCAACACAATGTTTTTATATTCATTATCTTTTTTTCCTTGAACAGGTTCAAAGAAAATCAACAATGTTTGGTGATGTTACTTTTTCTAGTCAATCCTCCTTAAGTAACTATACAGTGACGACAGACAATGGAGAGTCCGAATTTGCTGAGTAATACAGTTCTTAAAAGTTATTGCAATTTTTTTTGTTGCGTTGAATTTTAGTTGGTGTGGAAAAAACATTGTAAAGGAAGTTTGATCTTCTCATATTTTCGTATAGAAAGTTTGTTGATATGAAAAAAGAAATACATTGTGGTTATTGTATATGTTTTTGGCAGAGAATTTTTATTGATGTTAGTTATTCAGTATTTGCCTTAGGTAATTATTCATTTACTTTTGTGGCCAATGCAATTTCTTCAATTTTTATCTTGTATATGTGTAGTGTAGGTCCCAAGGGGTGTAAGTGTAAGGTTTAGAAGGGGGTTGAATAAACCTTACCCAATTTTCGATTTAGTCCTTTTAAATATACTGAGTTGATTCTTCACAATTGTGTCCTTGATGGATAGTCGATTTAGTTACTCAAGAGAGTTAATCTCTCAATGACTCAATCGATTTGTTGATGGAGTAACTCATTGTTGGCTCTAAATTAACTCAATGTGGTTTTGTTTTATTGCGGAAGACTTAACACCCTTAAGTTTGATTAAGCAAGAGTTTAGTGCTTGGTTTAGTACTTATAAATTATCAAGTGGATAGCAAATTTATCGCCAGATATAAGCGAGTTAAAAGTGCAGGAATTAAAATCTTTGAAATGTAAATGACACAAAGTGAAATTTTTATAGAGGTTCGAAGATGGGGTAATTCTTTTACTCCTCTCTTCTCCAACTCCTGGAGGAATCCACTAGGTAATGATCGTTTACAAAGTGGTAAGATCCGGATACAAGTCTTGATCACACAACCGTGACTTGATCCTTTGGGACTCGATCCCGAGACGCCTTGATCACTCGGTGGCTTCTCTTACGACTACCTTCTTCACAGGCGCACCGCTTTGCTACTACATCTCACTTGCTCAAGCTCTTTGGATTTGATCACGAAGCCCTCCAAAAGCTTAAGACTTGGTTCGACCTTGAACCTTCCTACAATCCTTCGTGGAATGTAGACCCCTTTTCTTCAAAAGTTTCCTCTTCAACTCGATTGAAGTTATCTTTCCTTCACGGTGAGTGTTGGATTGATGTGCTTCGTAATGTAGGCTTGAGGATTAATCTTGAATGATTTGAGAGTATTTTCGGTTATAATTTTATTGATTTCTTGAATGTTCGTAGTTCAGGGTCACCTACTCTCAGAGTCATTCCTCAGCCTTTTATAGTGATCTTTCAAAAATTTGCCCGTTGAAGAGATAGGCTTATTTTTGAAAGTCACTTGTAGTCGTTGGCTTGTCTTGTTGCAATCCTTGGAATTGCCATTTCCTCGTATGAATTGTTCTTTCACCTTTTCGTAGTTCGACACGGTGTAGTGCTTCCCATTCGTTCATTCCTTTTGCACGCTTTTGGGACCGAGCACTCGAGAAAGGTGGTATGGAGATATTACTTGTTTAAGTAATTCTCTTGATTTCTCGCGGCAACGGATCTTTTCGATTATCTCGACTTGATCGCATTTCCTTGCTTTCCCCAGGTGACTTAGAGTCGCCTTCCAATCATGGATGACTCTTCGTCACTTCAACTTGAGACTTAGCTTTTCTTGAGTTGACTTGATTGATACTCCACTCATTTGCATCTCACCGCTTCTTGATAGAGTTCCCATTTACTCTTCTTTGCCATACTCAATTGTCTCACAAACAGAGTCTTCCTTTTAGTCTTGATTGTCTTCTTGCATGTTAGGGCGTGGTGACTTAACTCAGCTTGGCCACTCTATTTATTACAATACATTTTACAAAGTTAAGAATGGGGTGCCAACTTTCTATTTTAAGTTTTACATGGCATTCATCAAAATCTAAACAATAAATTTCCTAACAATTTCCCCCTTTTTGATGATGCCAAAACTTAAACCATTCAAAAATGCAAACAAAGAAAGATACATACAGATAGTGTATTGACATAGAATGTATGCGCAGAATCAATTCTTTTATTGATCATATCATTCTTGTTCTTTTACACAACCATTTTACAAGGTGTATCGAGTACATATTTTGCCTACAGAAAAGTAAAGAATTTATAGCTTTATTACGTAAGACTTACATTGTATGTATTTACATAGTGAAATACACAAAGGGTTGGATAGCAACACTTCATCTCCTTCGTTGTCTCCTTCTTTCATCTTGTTCAAAGATCTTCTTCTCTTTTTCTCGTCGTCACCGCCTTCTTTTTCTTTTCATATGCCTTCCCCGGCGCCTTCATCTTTTCTTATTCTTTCCGTCTCTCCTCCCATAGCCGAGTTTGTCTCTTGTTTTCTTCTTCTATTCTTTTGCATACTCGGCGTTAGTTTTAGCCACTTGCAAATTTGCTACTTGGTCAAGCCCACCAAAGATCCCTCCTTTCTTTCCTCGGATCCACATATTCAATGTTTTGGGCGAGGCCCAGGTCCAAGCTTCTTCCTCCACTCATCGCTTCTTCCTCTACCTTTGGGCGTATATCTATCTTTGGGGTCTTCTTCTTTCCCGGTGAGTGACACGCGGAGTGACAGCAGAGGATAGAGTAGTCTCTTTGCTGTCGCTCGCCTTCTTCACATAATGTGAGACCCTTTTCCCAAGATAAGTCCCAAGCTTGAGCCATAGACATATTTGCAAAGTATCCCTCGATTCGAGCGTTTTAAATTCATCAACGACCGTGGCTCTGTCCGACATCCGAAATGGCATAAGTGTCTATGTCACTTTGGAATGCCTCCATGTTCTTTCAAGATGTTCATAACTCGGGCATCCATTCTTCCTTCCACTTCCTTCATCCCCGCTTCAATTGTTTTTCTCTTTTCACCATAGATACAAAGCAGAGTGTTGGAGTGGCAGAGTCTGAGGAGTTTCTTTCAGCGATAATGTCATTTGTGATGACAGACCTGTTGAGGGGTTTGTGCAATCATCAAGGTCATATCTTTTGATCCTTCCCCTCTCAGCCAGATTTTCCTTTCTTCTATTTTAACACTTCCTCGGTGATTTTACCTTCGCATGCTCCTTCCTTTCTCAACTTCGGATCCCCTCTTGCGCTTTAGGTATTCCTCTTCCCCTTTTTGGCATCATCAAAGGAGAGAGGAACACCTGAAACAGACTTGCAAGCGGGAAGTCAAGCCTGGCCGATAGTTGAGTTTTGTCTCGAGTCCGGCTGCAGAGTATGCAACACGAAATTCGGATCGAGTAGCGTTGGACTGCTTTGAAATCACTTCATCTCGGCCATGAGAAGGCTGAATTTTGTATTCATGGTCTCTTCCAAACGTTGTAGATCACTCTTGTTTTGTTCACGCAGCAGCCTTAACCCCGGAATGTGAGCCTCATGCATGTGCTCAATATGTTCTCTCGGCCGTTTTTGCATCAAGCATTTTCGACTCTCCACACCAAAGACTTGTTGAACAATGTCCTGAAGTATCTCACTTGTTCCACACGCATTGTTTCTTCTTTGTTGCCACCATTCCCGATCCGATTTGTTATGCCTCTTAAATCGCCAGTGAGATTGGCATCTCTGTTGTCGATCGCATATCCATAGAGGCCGATGCCTCTCCATCCGTTCAATCTCGTGAATAATGCCTTGAACACTTCGCGGACTTCACCGATTCTTCCGTCGCGGTGATGGCCATGCGGCGTCAAAATCATAATCATTTGGAACAATGGTGCCCGATTGAAAAACGGAGCTGGTCTGCGTGATAGCGTGCTTGTTCGTTTTTGACTCTTCGTGGAGTTCCGGTATCTCCAGTGAAAAAGGAAAAGATTCTACGAAGGATTCATCACCGCCAACGGGATCCGTTCGATGATGAGTGGTGCGCGTGAAGTTCTTTTGGGAATCGATCCTGCTGCGGACTTGAGGAGCCTGCGCAGTGGACTCGGGTTCACCTGGGTTTTGTTGTGAAGTGGTCCCGCTTATTGAGCCTCATTGTCTCAACAGCCTTCGTTGGTCTGGTGATTTTTCCATTTGAGTAGATCGGTCCTCGGCCTTATCGAAGCATCATCGGACGATGATGAGATTTCCATTGGTGGCTCATCATCAAAGTTAAAGGTTTGACGAGTAGTCTTGGGATCGACTTGCTCGTGCTTGGAACATCCGCTTGGTGAGTCTTTTGGATTTGCACGGGGATGACTCGGCCTTCTTCTTTCGCCTTCCGATCCCGAGAAAGGTTACATCAGGATTATCCTGGGAATCATGAAGTGCGCTTATCTCCTTCTCGGATGGGTCGATGATAGCAGGAGGGATGTTCTCTACTTGACTTCTTTACCCGGGAAGTCTCAACCTCCGTGGGCCTTCATTACCTCCAGCAGTCTCTCTGCGGCGAGGCATTGGTCCTCCCTTTCGACGTGTCACCTGTCTTAGGGACTTCTGCGGTGGCATCCATTGGAGTCTCAACCCCATGGATTGCACTTTCATCGCCAGAGTGTTAACTCCAGGGCTGCTCGTTCCATCTGTGCTCGATCGCATCAAAGCATATGTCATTAGCCTTCAGAGCAGTTGGCATCTCATTTGAGACAGTCTCAATCGCTCGAGCTTCGTTGATGGCAACTTGTTGTTTCTTCTTGTGTTTGTATTTTCTCTACTTCGCCTCCTTGATTCGTTGTGGAGTCATCTGCAGCATCCTCCAACCTTGCTGCAGTGGAGGAGTTTCCCACCGGCGCACGCACCAGGTGAGTGACTTGAATGGGGTCACTCGTCTCCAAACTCCCCTTGTTTCGATTGATTGTTCGGCCGTTGGGGCGGTGGTAACACACCTTCAATAGGGGTTGGCTCGACTAGGGTCCCCACTATCCCGTTTCATCGCCAGACCCTTATTGCCTTTTCTTCGAGTGAGTGGGGAAGTGGTAAGCAGCAACAAGTGGCGATTTTTTGAACCACTCCCATTGGATCAATTTCACGTGTGTTACGGAGGACTCTCCTGGTCCCTCCATCGGTCTTTGCTCGTGAAGGATTCTTGATTCGTGCAACGCTTGCTGCATTTGCAACTCTTTCGTGGCGCAGCATTCTCCGGATCCTCATCACTGTCAGAGAAGACATCAAGGAGAGGATGTGTGTGTTCGTCAGGGTGCCGAGATAGGACGGATGCTTGCCTTCTCACGTGCCTCAGCCTTCCTCTCGCTTGCTTTTCTTTCTCCTTGTCCTTGTAGATGCGCAGGATGTCTGTGCAGCTTGTCTTCATCTAGTCTGGGAGTATAGTGGTCGATCCGAGGAAGCTCAACGAGTTCCTCTTCTTCTTCTATGAACTCGGTCGTTGGAACTGTTCCTTTGACTTACTCAACTTCCATTTCCTCCACTCACGCAGACGATTTTGGATGTCCGGGTAAGGTGGAGATAGGATCATTACATCACTATCCGCTCTAGCGGGTTCTTCTTGTGCTTCACTATGTGAACTACTGTTTGTGTCTTCGGGTTGCCTCTGCTGATCGCCTTCAAGCAGACTTGGTTGTTTCATCAACTACATCCGGAGACTCTACTTCTCCAGCTAGATCTCCGATATCTGCTCTAGCCGAGTGGCGACTCATTTGGTTTCTCCACTCGGAGCGCTTGATAATTCGTCTTCGTCTCCTAGTTTGTACCGAGGGATTTACGGTTCGAGAGACGGTGTCCTCTCGAGTCTTGGGCGGCAGGGGCGGTGCTGGTATCTTTTTCTCGAGGAGCGGGCCGTCGTGGCTTCTCGGTTCTCCTATTTTTGACGATCGGAGAAGGTATTTGTGAGTCCTTCTCGGCCCCTGCTGCAGGGCGGAGAGACACGGCTTCTTTGGGGCGGGTGACTCGCTGCGGGGAGGAGCATGTTTGGTTTTCTTTCTTTGCAGGGCGACTTTCTTCTTGGTTGGAGAGGAAACAAATGTATCTTGGGTGGTGATTCCCCCTCACTTGTGTCGCTCTCTTGGCGTAAGCTCTCTTCGTGCGCCGAGAGAGATTTGCTCGAACATCCTCTTGTTAACATGGAATGCTTTCCCATGTCTAAGAGGGACTCCTTTCACCTCCATCAGTCGGCCAATCACTAGGCCATATCCTGAGGATCCTCCAAATGAGCCATCTTCCTTGAAGGATTTGTTCCCTACGTTCGGGCAGAGTCTCCATTGTAGACAAACTCAACCCGATTTATCTTCTTTTTCTCGCGATGATTGGCCATTACAATCGCTTTGCCTTTGTGATTGGTCAAAGTCGCCAAATTTGATGTCGATACATTTGGCAACTATGTCCAACGACCTTGTGATAATCCTCCTTCAGCATCTCTTGTTTGTTTTGTGTATACTATTTTATCAAAGATGATCGGGCTTGGCTATTTCTTTCCAAGCATCGGCCAAGTTTACATCACTTCGTTAATCCGATGCTCCTCACCGGGTAGTGAGCAATGTTCGGCCAAATCCTTGGCGAGAGATAGTCACCGCTTTCCGTGAACAGATGACTTTATTCCTTCATCGTGAATCTCGGCATTCACGTAGAATTGTGCGACCTCCTCCACATATGTCATCGGATATTCTAACGCCGAAACGGTTTCGGCCAGGACGTTTCCAACTTTTCAGCGATTTTCTTCACTAGGGTGTCGTCGGACCTGTTTCACCATTAAAATTTAAATCCACCGTAGAGCGGTGTGGATTTGCTTTCCTAACTTGGTAAAGTCATAAGTTGGTGCCATTTTTCAGGATTATATCGAAGAAAAACTCGTAAATTGATTTGAAGATAGATAGGGTTTCGAGAGATTTTTGCCTTTGCTTTTGAGAGAAAGAAATGAACAGTTTTTAGAAGTGTGAGAGAGAAACGGACGAAAATGGTTTAAATATGGTTTATGAAAGGGCGTGCGGGTGGTTTTTGAAATGTGATCGAAATCAACGGCTTAGATTTTGCACGCCTATTTAGCATTTAATGTCTCGTATTTAATGCGGCAAAGATTTATATCCAATCATAAGATTGGTGTGCGCTTTATGTCGTACACATCATCATTATCTTCGACGTATTTCTTAAAACATTCCCGCTTAGTCAAAACGATGCGTTTTTGTCACTTTGCTCATAAGTGACTCACCTTATCCCTTAGCCGATTTAACTCTACTTCTCACAGTTCTCTTAGTGACTCAACCTATCACCGACTCGGTGTAGTTGTCTTTCCTATACTGATTTATGAAATGATTTGTGTGTTCAAACTCTTTTTCACTTTTTGTGTTCCATTTCTTTTCTTTGAGTCTTCTCAAAGTTAACTCAGCTCAATTAACCCTAACTCATGTTTGAGTTCTTCAAATCTTGACTCACATAATGGTTTTGTGAAGATGTCAGCTAGTTGTTTATCAGTTGAGATATATTCCAGGATGATGTCCTTCTTTTCGACGTGATCTCTTATGAAATGATATCTGACATCAATATGCTTTGTTCTTGAGTGCAACACAGGATTTTGAGTAATGGCAATTGCACTTGTGTTATCACACATGATTGGAATTTCTTTTTCCTCAACTTCATAGTCTCTCATTTCTTTGTCTCATCCATAGGACTTGCAACAGTGCCCGCAGCCTATGTATTCCGTCATTGTTGTAGAGGTGGCTATTGAATTTTGCTTCTTGCTAAACCAGGAAATCAACTGTTTCCTAGCATTTGACATGTGCTCGAAGTGCTCTTCCTGTCCGTCCACTCTACATCCAAAGATAGTCGAATCAATAGCCAATTAGCTTGAATCCACCTTCCTTTGGATACCATAGGCCTACTTCTTGGCTTCCTTTCAAGTATCTCAAAATTCTCTTAGTCTTTGTCATATGGCTCTCTTTTGGAGCAGATTGAAATCTTGCACATACACCTACAAAAAAGGTGATGTCCGCCCGCTTCTTTGTGAGATAGAGCAATGATCCAATAAGTGCTCAGATCTTGTTTGATCTCTGTGCTTGCCATCCGCATCCATGTCCATTTTGGTGATGTGTTCATTGGTATTTTTCTGTAAGACTTCTCCTCCATACCAAACTTCTTCATTAAATCTCGGTGTATTTTGTTTGACTTATGAAGGTTCCATCCTTCACTGTTTCACTTGGAGTCCAAGGAAGAATGTCACTCTCCCATCATGCTCATTTCAAATTTACTTTGCATGAGGTTTGAAAACTTTTCACACACTCTTCTTTGTTTGTGGATCGAAAAATGATGTCATCCACATATATTTGAACAAGCAAAGATACTCCTTTTGTCTTGAATTAAGAAAAGTGTTCTATCTACTTTTCCTTTTGTGAATCCATTTTCGGTTAGGAATTTTGACAAAGTATCATACCATGCTCGGGTGCCTGTTTCAATCCATATAGAGCTTTCTTGAGTTTGTATACCTTATCTCCAAGAGTCTTCGCTCAAATCCTCGGAGGTTGTTCAACATACACTTCTTCTTCCAATAAACTATTTAGGAATGCACTTTTTACATCCATCTGATATACAATGAAATCCTTATGAGTTGCATAGGCAAGAAACATCCTTATAGCTTCCAATCTTGCTACAGGGCAAATGTTTCATCAAAATCTATCCCTTCTTCTTGGCAATATCCTTTGGCTACTAATCTTGCTTTGTTTCTTACTACGTAACCTTCCTCGTTCATCTTATTTCAACACCCATTTGGTGCCAATAACATTTTGATGTATGGGTCTTTGCACTAATTCCCACACTTTATTTCTTTCAAACCGATTCAGCTCTTCTTGCATAGCTTGAATCCAATGTGTGTCGTCCAATGCTTGTGACACGTCTTTGGGCTCTATTTGTGAGATGAAGCATGTGAACATGGCTTCTTGTTGAGTTCGGATCTTGTTTTGACACCTTCTTTTATATCTCCAATGACAAGTTCTCGTGGATGATCTCTCACCATCTTACATCAAAGTTGGAGTAAGTTAGCTAGATTCGATCGACTTGCGGTGTGTTCTTGTGGTCGCGCTCTCTCGTAATCACTTAGCCGCAAATTTTCCATTTTGTTTTTGAGATTCACTATCTCATCTTCTTCTCAATTGATAATTCCGGCTTCAAAGATAGGGACTCTTCTCAGTATGGTTGGATGATTCAACTTATCAATTTGACTCTTCAATGTCTTCTCCATTTACATTTCGCTCATCGAATACTACATGAATGGATTCTTCAGAACCATAGTTCTTTTGTTGAGTATCCCGTAGGCTTTGCTTTTGGTGAGTGTCCTAAGAAGATACCTTCATCGCCTTTAGCATCAAAAGCCTTTAGGTTGTCTTTGCCATTTTTGTGGATGAAGCATTTACATCCAAATATTCTCAAATATGCAACATTTGGTTTTCTTCGATCCGGATCTCATAGGAGTCTTTGTGTTTTGTCTATTTATCATACATCCTGTTTTGGGTGTAGCAAGTTTGTGTTGATTGTTTCAGCCCAAAATCTTTTTGGTAACCCCGCTTCACCTAACATGGTCCTTCCGCTTCTTTGAGGGTTCTATTCCTTCTTTCTCGCAACTCCATTCTCATTTTGTGGAGTTCTTGCTGTGATAGTTCATGACCAATACCATTTTCAACACAAATCGAGTTATTATTCCATTGACAAATTCAGTTCCTCTCGATCTTATTTTGATAATGGTTTGACTCTTCTCGTTTTGAATCCTCTTCATCACCATTTGTGGTAGTTTTTGTAGAGTTTCTTTCTTCTTACACATGAATATTGTCCATGTATATCTTGAGTAGTCATCTACTACCACTAAGGTGTATTTATTTCCACTTATCTTTGGCCGGTTCCTTTGGGCCAAATAGATCCATATGAAGCGGATGCAATATTCTTGTTGAAAATGGGCATGTCTTTTCTTTGAATGACGACTTGATTTGTTTTCCTTCGACATGCGTCACATATACTCTCCTTTTTGTATCTCGAGTCCGGTAGTCCTTCCACAAGATGACTTCTTGCCAGCCTTGTTAATTGTTTTGAAATTCAGGTGACTCGGCTTTTTGTGCCATACCTAACTTGATTCAATTGCGCTTTTGCTAGTAGACAGTCTTTGGGAGTTGCGATTGACCAATCCACTACATACATATTTTTCTGTCTACATCCTTGCAAAGACAACTTCATTTGATTCAATATCTTTGATTTAGCATATACCCATGTTGAATCCAACATTGTAGCCCTTGTCACGAGTTGATCGATGCTCGATAAGTTGAAGTTGAGTCCTTCAACATATGCAACATCCGTGATTTCTAATCCATTCCTCTTGATGGATCCAATGCCTCTTATTTCACCAGGAGCTTCATTTCCTCCAAATATGACTTTTGCTCCTTTAACTTCCTTGAATTTTGACAGATTTTTCTTATTTTCTGTCATATGTCCGGAATGACCCACCATTGTCCATGTACCAGGTTCCTGCACTCACTGTTTCTTGAACCCGCAATCAAGGAAATTAAGTTTTAGGTACCCATACTTGTCCGGGTCCCGAGGGGTTAGAATTGTAAGATGATCAAACCAACCTATAGCCAAATGATTTGACTCTAAGGGGTTGCCATCTATCGTGCCATAATCATAATTAATCCTGGCAAATTGCTTGGGGATTTTAGGTTCATACAAATTGTCCCTTTTGTCTCAGTATGCCTGCATATGTATTTTAGCAATTGCCTTTCTTGGGTAATTGTGGTGTCTTTGAGTGTAGTGCCTAGGTGCATATGTGTCTTGATGAAAGCTCTTGTACTTTTGGAATGGCCTTTCTTTGAGTTCTAGGCCTTTGCCATTTGGGCTTATATTCCATAAGTTTATGCCGATAGTTTACATTATTCCAATCGGCTTGGCTTGGATATTTTCTACCATTCCCATCATATGTATTTCTCTTATAGATTTTAAGGGTTTTTGGTAGCTCGCTTCTTCTTTACTGAGTAATTTTTGTTTGGAGTTTTTGAGGAACGGTGAATCTCTTCTCAATTTTTGCCCTTTCAGCCGCACTCAATCGGGTTGTTTTCCTTTTCCTTTATAACCAAGGCCGTTTGCTTGTTATTGTGCTTTGGAGTGAATGTGTGTGCAACATTTAGAGTTTTGGATTTTTCGGACTCTTCATGGCTTGAAGATCCTTTTTCCAAAATTACTTTTGAGGTTTGGCATAGCACAGAGGAGTTAAATCCTAAGCATGTCTTGTCTCCACATTCTCTTTGACTCATAATAAGATCATCCCAATGATTTAGATGCCTTAGTGAATGAGGCAATAACATTCTTGAGGTCATTCTCCTCTTTTCTATAGCAGCAATTTTCGCTATTAATTTAGCATTTTCACCTTTAAACTTCCATTCTCATCGCCTATTTGACTTAGAGTACTCGGCTCCTTAGTCACTTTGAGTTTTGACTTTTGAGTAGGTGTTTTCCTCATTCAATAGTGTGTGTGAGGATTTAATGTGTTCAAAATCTTTCATCATTTTGCCTAATGAATCATAAAGATCGAGTGGGTGATGAAGTGTGTGTGTCACAACATGATCGCTTGTCACTAGTGTCCGAGTTTGTTGAGTTAGATTGTACCTCATCTTCTTGGTCAAGTTGATCTTGTTCTTTGGCCATCAAGCGGATCGGGCTTCTTCTTCGAGAGTCACTTGAGTAGTCACTTTGCTCTCAATCATTGTCTCTCTTGACTTGCATTTGTTTAAGTGATCTCTGCAGACCATCATTGCCTTTTTCCTTTCTTGTCTTCTTTCTCTCAAGACCTTCCTTTCTTCTTCTTCATCCCCGTATTTGTTGACTACAGGATATGGAATGATCAATGGCATAGTGACTGGTTGTCTCAGTTCAAAGATAGATATTCAACCTTTTGATCACTCTTTCCATTCTTGGATTGTCGGCCCTTTGATACTCAACTTTTTGATGATCTGTTCTCTTGGTTGGCCTATCTTCCTTGATTTGGAAGGAGCCGAGTGTCTTCCGGAAGATTCACCCTTTCCTCTCTTGTAGTTCTTATTAAAGAACTTGTTGAATCTTTTAACCATCGGGCTATTTTTCCGGGTCAATGACTTTTTGACCTCGGCTCTCTTCACATCTTTAACAATTAGAGCAAAGCGACTATTTTGGGTACAAATTGTCTCTTCCTGGTCTTTTCTTCTCGGCTCACCAAACTCGTAGGCTTTGAGGTCCGAGAATAACTCATGGTTGGATGTCTTTGATAGGTCCATGGAATGTCTCAAAGTGCCATGACCTTCATTTCCTATTCATTTGGAAGACTTTTAGGATCTTCATACACATTTCCTTTCGTGTATATTCCTTTCCAAGTGCGACATGACTCATTTGTGATTTCGTGAACCGAGCATCTAGTTGATCCAGGTTTTCTCCCGAGATCATTTTGAAGTTCTCAAATTTCTGTACCCACCGATAATTTGTTTTCTTTGATTTGCTCCGAGCCTTCACAAATCAATGTCACTTGTCCCGCATTTCTTTAGCCGTTTTGCATGATTTGACTTTATTGAACATGGCTTTGTCAAGGTTTTGTAAAGGATGTCCTTGGCTACATTGTCCAGGTTGTATCTTTTTTTTGTCATCATTTGTCCACTCGTTCTTGGTTTTTCAACCATGATGTCCGGGAGCAACATCTTCTTCTCCTTTCTTCAATTGCAACTTTTAAATGATGAGTTGTGTTCACCTTTAAGATTTGCAGAGGCCCATCTTCTATCACTATCCACATCTCATCATGTAATCTTTGATAGATGAGCTCGCATACGAATTTTCCAATCATCAAATTCTTCAATAGTGAACATAGGGATGCGTGTCAAATTTGCTTCCATGATAATAACTTTTAATGATAAAAAGGGTTTCGAGAGTTTAAGTACTAAAGCGAGACTTTGAAAAGTTTGGAGATCTAGTTCAAGAACCGGTGCGGAGGGTTCAATGAACCAACCGCTCCGATACCACTTGTAGGTCCCAAGGGGTGTAAGTGTAAGGTTTAGAAGGGGGTTGAATAAACCTTACCCAATTTTCGATTTAGTCCTTTTAAATATACGAGTTGATTCTTCACTGTTTGTGTCCTTGATGGGATCGATTTAGTTACTCAAGTAGAGTTAATCTCTCAACAGACTCAATGAAAGTCATTGATGGAGTAACTCAATGTTGGCTCTAAATTAACTCAACTTTGTGGTTTTGTTTTGTGGAAGACTTAACACCCTTAAGTTTGATTAAGCAAGAGTTTAGTGCTTGGTTTAGTACTTATAAATTATCAAGTGGATAGCAAATTTATCACAGATATAAGCGATTAAAAGTGCGGGAATTAAAATCTTTGAAATGTAAATGACACGGTGAAATTTTTATAGAGGTTCAAGATGGGGTAATTCTTCTACTCCTCTCTTCTCCAACTCCCGGAGGAATCCACTAGGTAATGATCGGTTTACAAAGTGGTAACAATCCGATACAAGTCTTGATCACTGGTGACTTGATCCTTGGGACTCGACCGGAGATGCCTTGATCACTCGGTGGCTTCTCTTACGACTCGCTTCTTCTTCGGGGCAGCATTTGCCTTGCTACTACTGACTCACTTGCTCAAGCTCTTTGGATTTGATCACGAAGCCCTTCAAAAGCTTAAGACTTGGTTCGACCTTGAACCTTCCTACAATCCTTCGTGGAATGTAGACCCCTTTTCTTCAAAAGTTTCCTCTTCAACCGATTGAAGTTATCTTTCCTTCACGGTGAGTGTTGGATTGATGTGCTTCGTAATGTAGGCTTGAGGATTAATCTTGAATGATTTGAGAGTATTTCTGGTTATAATTTTATTGATTTCTTGAATGTTCGTAGTTCAGGGTCACCTACTCTCAGAGTCATTCCTCGCCTTTTATAGTGATCTTTCAAAAATTTGTCCGTTGAAGAGATAGGCTTATTTTTGAAAGTCACTTGCGATCGTTGGCTTGTCTTGTTGCGATCCTTGGAATTGCCATTTCCTCGTATGAATTGTTCTTTCACCTTTTCGAGTTCGACACGGTGTAGTGCTTCCCATTGGTTCATTCCTTTTGCACGCTTCTCGGGGATCGAGCACTCCGAGAAAGGTGGTATGGAGATATTACTTGTTTAAGTAATTCTCTTGATTTCGGCAACGGATCTTTTCGATTATCTCGACTTGATTGCATTTCCTTGCTTTCCCAGGTGACTTAGAGTCGCCTTCCAATCATGGATGACTCTTCCGTCACTTCAACTTGAGACTTAGCTTTTCTTGAGTTGACTTGACCGATACTCCACCACCGCATCTCGATTGCTTCTTCAAGAGAGTTCCCATTTACTCTTCTTTGCCATACTCATTGTCTCACACAGAGTCTTCCTTTTAGTCTTGATTGTCTTGTTGCATGTTAGGGCGTAGGTGGCCGACTTAACTCGGCTTGGCCAACTCTATTTATTACAATACATTTTACAGCAAGAATTGGGGTGCCAACTTTCTATTCTAAGTTTTACATGGCATTCATCAAAATCTAAACAATAAATTTCCTAACATGTAGTGAGATGACATGAGTTTCAGTGTATAAATGCTAATACTAATGGAGAAATCACATTGAACACAATAAATTAATTGGTAGAGCATCAACAATCATTTACTCATCATATTTCTTGTACACGAAAAAACATAGCACACACATAGTATTATTAGCACAAATAAGACTAAGAAAAACGAAAGCATCAAGTGTAAACAAATGCAAAAATGAGACCAATATTTTTCCACTCAAAGAGAGTTATTCATAAAACCTGATTGATAGTCTTTGTCTTTTTTCCCCCTTCTTTTCATTTATCCTTTTTAACTTCTATAAATTAGGAATTTAAGAGTGAATAGGAATCATCAATTAATTTGGAATGTTGTATTGGTATATTACCGATGTTCAATCCATTAATATGGGAGTAGTTTATTTCCCACGTTCTCATCTTTTTCTTTTTTCTTTTCTTTTTCTTTTTTTTTTTTATTTTTTTGCCTCTTAAGTTGTAAGGGGTAAAATTGTAATGTTAGCTATCTATTTAACATCGTTGAGTTTTTTAATGTTTGACTTTTAAAATGAGGGGGCAAAGTGTTACCTCTTGAAGTTCAGGGGGGTGTTTGATACATTGGGTCAAGTTCAGGGGGGTGTTCACTTGGTTTTATACCATTGATTTGGGCTTCCTAGACATGAATTTTGTGTTTTTTTTGAGTATTTTGAGTCATTTGAGTAGCCAAGCCATGTTGAGAGCCAATTATATTGAGTTTATAGTCATAGTAATGAATCGTGTATCAAAAGAAGTACAAACGAGCAAACAACGAGAGATTGATTTGAAGAAACGTCCAAATGCGTCTGAACATTTCCATCACTGGCAGCGTTTCGTATTTTGGCCATAAATCTCTCTACAAAATTGATATTGCGATGATTCAAGTGGCTATGGAAAGCTAAGAGATAGGGCTACAACTTTGATGACGGGCACAAAAGTAAATTCGGACATTTGGTGGGTGAAAAAACCGGGCGGGAGCTGCAGCGCCCGATACAGGGTGACGGTGGTTTTTTTGGCTAGGCGGGCGTTGCAGCGCCCGGGCGGGTGTTTTGTGCGTATGACATGTCCGGGCGCTGCAGCGCCCATCCCAGGCGCCGCAGCGCCCCTGGGCGGAATTTCCTATGTTCCTCCACCTTATTCTTGAACTTTTGAGGGGCTATAAATAGATACATGGGAGGCTTGATCTAGGGTATGAAGAAAAGGCTGGGAATACACCCAAGAACACAAGAAATACATCAACTTCATCAAGGAAGAACCAAGGGAAGAATCGGGTCAAATCGGAGCTTGAGGATTGAAGATTAATCGAGAGATTATCCATTTCCCTAAGTTTTCTCATTCTTTGTGCTTTAATCTTTCATTTTAGCTTGTCATGAATATGAACAATTTGTCTATGAGTTGTTTATTTGTAATGAGTAGCTTATTTTTAGCTTCACCGCAAGTTACGGTGTAGTTTATAGAATAGGGTAAGCAAGGTCGTATCCACAGAGACTAATAAATTAATGTCTTAAGTATTGAACTAAGATAATCTTATTTTTACTTAGACGATCGTAATTGGATGATTGTTGTGGAGGTAAAGACAAGAATAACCACAAAAACACAAGATGAAAAAATAATGGAATTATCAAGAGAATAAAACGGATTTGTTATGGTTTCGATTAATATTCCTCTTGTTGTCATTTAATCAAAGCAAAGTTATTATCAATATACCTATAAGACGATCACCACGATATTTTATCCTCCTCTCGAGATGCATATAAAACGAGATTGAAATATCTTTGCTAGATCTCTACTCAACAATAGATATACAACTCCCAAAAGCACCAAAGATCAAATATCCTCACAAACATCTACAAACCTCTCGATTCATGCAAATATTCATGTCAAGTACTCAAGATCTAATATTGAAACTCATCTCTCGAATTATGAATCAATATATCAAACAAGTTAAATCATTGATCAAGTGATAAAACAAGAATAAGCTCAAAGTACTCAAATAGGCTTCAAGACAATAACTTCAACTAAGATTAAAACATTCAATAAGAGTTCAATTAATCTACTTCCAAAACCCGAAAATCACAAGATATTTATCGCCCATTACAAATAAACAACTTGGTAGACAAATTGTTCATATTCATAAGAAGCTAAAATGAAAGATTAAAGCACAAAGAATGAGAAAACTTAGGGAAATGGATAATCTCTCGATTAATCTTCAATTTCGATTCAACCCGATTCTTCCTTGATTCTTCCTTGATGAAATTGATGTGTTTTTGTGTTCTTGGGTGTATTTGTCTTTTCCTCCACAACAATCATCCAATTACGATCGCCTAAATAAAAATAAGATTATCTTAGTTCAATACTTAGCACATTAATTTATTAGTCTCGTGGATACGACCTTGCTTACCCTATTCTATAAACTACACCGTACACTTGCGGTGAAGCTAAAAATAAGGCGAATAAGTTTTTGGCGCCATTGTCGGGGACTAATACAATTTTTGATGCTAATATTGCGATAGATAGAATTATTTTTAATTTAGATTTTTTTATTTTATTTCATTTTTCTTTTGTAAATTCTACCTCTACAATGTTTGATTTGTTTCTTTGAATTGTTATAGGTGTACGCTCGGATGGATGGAGTCAATTATTTCAATAATCGTAATTTCTATAGTTATGGGAATAATCCTACTCCTACGCACTATTGTTCAAATTGGGGGATTTACGAAGATTTTTCATATGCTAGCACGGAGAATGTAATTCCACCACCATCAAACTTCAATATAATGAATGGGTTTACTAATGCGAGAGGCAAAGCCATCTTTGGAAGACGCCCTCATTGCATTCATGAATCAAATGACTTCATTTGTAAGTGAGACAAGGAAGGGGTTCGATGCACGTGAGAGGCTAGGATGGACATGATGGAGTTGCAAATGGCGATTCGATAAAAATCTTGAGACTCAAATGGGCCTATTAGCTACGATTATTGGTGAACAACAACAAAAGAGCCATTTTTCGAGCACCACCTGAAGCCAACTCAAAGGAACAATGTAGTGCCATTCATCAAAAGAGTGGTATCGCATACGAGGAGCCGAAGATCCTGGAAAAGCAAGAAAGTTCGGAACCAAACACGGATTGTGTGTCTATGCACTTTTAGCCCATGTATGGTACCGAAATTGAGCAAAAACAGGACAAGGAACACACGAACCATGTGTGTACGCCGTGCAAAGACGTGCAAGATGTCATAAGAAAACTATTCCGAGAATGAGACGAGCACGGAATATGTGTACACGACGGACAACATGGGCATAACCGGATCAAAATGTTCCAATATCAGGACTCCAATACTTGCTTGAAATCCCAATTATGCATTACTAGATGCAAACAATGGAAAAACGGTTCTTGACCATGATCCAAAGCAACTAATATATGCATTCAAAGGTGGTACGAATCGAAATTAACAGCGTCAAGCTAAAGACGTTAAATATAGCGCTTGTTGGGAGGCAACCCAACGGTTTGTGGTGTGATTTTTGTTTTTGTTTGTTTTCTTTTTGTAAAAAAAAAAAAAAACCCGAGTGTTTTTATCAGACGGCATCACGCACGGGTGACCGTGTGCAAGGCGCACGTGATTGCGCCCTTCATCGACAATATTAAGGTACAAAACTTGAAGTGATGGTTGAAGGAAGAAGTCCTAGCGATATGAGGAGATGCGAAGGGCCACCACCCGCACAATGAATCGGGTAAATCCATTGATTTTATATTGAAATTCTATCTTCTCTTACGTGCGATATAATTTCATTTAAGTTTGGGGGAGAGATAGTTATTTTGATATGAAATGTGTGGATTAAAAACAAAATTGCATTTTGTGTGTTTTCATATAGTTGCATGCATGCAAGAGCATTTTAGGTTGCATTTGCATTAGAAACACGTTTATTGTTTTAGCACGTTTATTGCTTTCATAGATTTTAGGGAGTGAGTTGATCTCTTGATTGTAACTTATGCTTGATTTTGAAAATTTTGTATTGTTAGGATTGGGTGTTGAGTATGAGTTGATTGAGCCATGAATAGATGATATTGAGCATGTGGATATTGAGAACATGGTTTGATGCTTTGAATTACGATTTGCAAGCCTGTGTGAGCTTTTGAGACTTTATGCTTTCATCATATGCGGTCTTGTTGATTGATTTGAGTGTATCATTCATGTTGTTAGAATTCTAGAACTTGCTCGGTATCTCTATCAAAGTCACATGTTGTATGCGAAATGTGAAAATGATCAAAGGCCATTTTTGTTAGCCCTTCAAGCCTTTTGCTTACCTAATGATGATATTGAAATCCCTAGTTAGCCAACTTGAGCCTATTGCCTAATTTCTTGATAGCAACAATTCAAGCCTTAACTTGATATATTTGTTACCCTACACTTGGGTGTATAACATTGAGTAAAGGGAATGAATGAGGTTGAATGAGTTGAATTGAAAAATTGGATAATTGTGCAAAATTGGTTGATGGGAACAAAAGAGGAAGAAAAGGAGGAGAAAAGAAATGTTGAAAATTCATAAAAAGTCGGAAAAAAATCGATTTTATGATGTGAGTTTTCATTTGAATGAACTTGGAGGCTAGGAATTGTAATGTAAGGTGATAATGTTTACAAAAGAAATGGGGTGGAGAGATAAGAAGAGTTGATGAAAATGAGAGAAGAATTTAGTAGCATATTGAGCTTTAATGTAGATGATTTATATGCTCATCGGTCTATACGCTCGAGTTTGAGTCACTCTATCCATATTTTCCTACCCTAACCAAAGAACCTTCATTATAACCAAAAGAAAAAGTCCTTTTTGATTCACAAATTGCATATATTCTAGTGGCGGAGATATGAGACGATTTGCAAGCTTATGGTAATTCTTCAACATTCAATTGAATTGAGCGTAAACACGCCCTATATTCATGTGAGATGAGAGTATACACTTGATCTTGAGAGAAGTGATTCAAAGCATTTACCATGATTTATTTGATGTGTGCTCTATGTTAGATGTTTGAGGCTTGGTTGATTCGTTGCTTGACACCTATGATAAACAATGCGAATTTTATGGAGTTGTTGTGCGGTTGTACTTTTCATTACTCCCAATCATGTGTTGTCTAGTTTTTAAAAGCGTTGGACCGGACGGCCAACGAGTTTAAGCAAGTGTACGGTGTAGTTTATAGAATAGGGTAAGCATTGATTCGTATCCACTAGAGACTAATAAATTAATGTGTTAAGTATTGAACTAAGATAGTCTTATTTTTATTTAGACGATCGTGTTGGATGATTGTTGTGGAGGTAAAGACAAGAATAACCACAAAAACACAAGATGAAAAATAATGGAATTATCAAGAGAATAAAACGGATTCGAGAGGTTATGGTTTGATTAATATTCCTCTTGTTGTCCGATTTAATCAAACCCAAAGTTATTATCAATATACCTATAAGACGATCACCACGATATTTTATCCTCCCTCTCGAGATGCATATAAAACGTAGATTGAAATATCTTTGCTAAAGCATCTCTACTCAACAATAGATATACAACTCCCAAAAGCACCAAAGATCAAATATCCTCACAAATATCTACAAACCTCTCGATTCATGCAAATATTCATGTCAAGTACTCAAGATCTAATATTGAAACTCATCTCTCGAATTATGAATCAATATATCAAACAAGTTAAATCATTGATCAAGTGATAAAACAAGAATAAGCTCAAAGTACTCAAATAGGCTTCAAGACAATAACTTCAACTAAGATTAAAACATTCAATAAGAGTTCAATTAATCTACTTCCAAAACCCGGAAATCACAAGATGTTTAGCTACCCATTACAAATAAACAACTCATAGACAAATTGTTCATATTCATAAGAAGCTAAAATGAAAGATTAAATCACAAAGAATGAGAAAACTTAGGGAAATGGATAATCTCTCGATTAATCTTCAATCCTCAAGCTCCGATTCAACTCGATTCTTCCCTTGATTCTTCCTTAATGAAATTGATGTGTTTCTTGTGTTCTTGGGTGTATTTTCATTTCTCTTGGTGTGAATATGAAAAAGTGGTATTTATAATTGTTTTTTGAAGTGAGTCAATTCTTTGTCATTTTTGGAGTTTTTTTTAAGAACGCACGGGTTGTGCGCCCACGCACAGGTTTGCGCCACCCCGTAGAAAACATTGTCTGAATGTTTTAATCCACTTAGTTGAAGTTATTGTCTTGAAGCTTATTTGAGTACTTTGTTCTTATTCTTATTTTATCATTTGGCCAATGATTTAACTTGTTTGATATATTGATTCATAATTCGAGAGATGAGTTTCAATATTAGATCTTGAGTACTTGACATGAATATTTGCATAATCGAGAGGTTTGTGAATATTTGTGAGGATATTTGATCTTTTGTGCACTTGGGAGTTGTGTATCTTATGTTGAGTAGAGATGCTAGCATAGATATTTCAATCTACACTTTATATACATCTCGAGAGGGAGGATAAAATACCATTGTGATCGTCTTATAGGTATATTGGTAATAACTTTGGCTTTGATTAAATCGAACAATAAGAGAAATATTAATTGAAACCATAACCCGGGAATCCATTTCATTCCCTTGATAATTCCATTATTCTTAGTATCTTGTGTTTTTGTGGTTAATCTTGTCTTTACTTCTACTACAATTATCAAATTTCGATCGTCTAAATAAAAATAAGACTATCTTAGTTCAATACTTAGCACATAAATTTATTAGTCTCCGTGGATACGACCTTGCTTACCCTATTCTATAAACTACACCGTACACTTGCGGTGAAGCTAAAAATAAGGTGAACAAGTTTTTTGCGCCATTGCCGGGGACTAATAAATTTTTTGGTGCTAATATTGCGATAGATAGAATTATTTTTAATTTAGACATTTTTTATTTTATTTCATTTTTCTTTTGTAAATTCTACTTCTACAATGTTTGATTTGTTTCTTTGAGTTGGTGCAAGTAGTTCACAAGTACTCACTCGGATGGAGAAAGTCAACTACTTCAATAACTGTAATTCTTATAGTTATTGGAATAATCCTACTCCTACGTGCTACTATCCAGATTGGGGGAATCACGAAGATGTTTTATATGCTAGCACGGAGAATGTGATTCAACTGCCATCAAACTTCAATTTAATGAATGGATTTACTAATGCGGAATGTATACCATCTTTAGAAGAAGCCCTCACCTCGTTAATGAGTCAAACAAGTTTGTTCATGAGCGAGATGAGGGACCGCTTTACACGTGATGAAGTAAATAATGACAAGATGGAGTTGCAATTGACACAGTTGGCCAGTACGATGAAAAACCTTGAGACTCAAATGGGCCAATTAGTTACAATTAGTGGTGGGCAACATCAAAAGAGCCAATTTTCAAGCACCACTGAAGCCAAGTCGAAGGAACAATGTAGTGCCATTCATCAAAGGAGTGGTACCGAATACGAGGAGCCGAAAATCCTGGAAAAGCAAGAAAGTTCGGAACCAAACACGGATTGTGTGTCTATGCACTTTTAGCCCATGTGTGATACCGAAAAGGAGCAAAAACAGGACAAGGAACACACGAACCATGTGTGTACGCCTGTGCAGCACGTGCAAGATATCATAAGAAAACTATTCCAGAATGAGACGAGCACGAACTATGCGTATGCACACGAACAATATGTGCGTAATTCAAATCAAAGTGTTCCAACACCAGGACTCCACTACTTTCTTGGAAATCCTAATTATGCATTACTAGATGCAAACAATGTAAAAACGATTCTTGACCACGACCCAAAGCAACGAATATATGCATTCAAAGGTGGTACGAATTGAAATTAATAGGCGTCGAGCTAAAGACGTTAAATATAGCGCTTGTTGGGAGGCAACCCAATGGTTTGTGGTGTGATTTTTGTTTTTGTTTGTTTTCTTAAAAAAAGAAAGAAAATTACCTGATTTTACTTCGCAGCCACGAACGGGCAGGGCGTGCGTGATTGAGGAATTGGAGATGTTGCTACGGCCCCACACACGAGCAGCCCGTGCGGAGGAGACGCCCAAGGAGGGCCACGAACCGCCGCCACCCCCACAGTAAATCAGGTCCAATCCACACAGGTTTATATTGAAATTCTATCTTCTCTTACGTGCGATATAATTTTATTTAAGTTTGGGGGGAGAGATAGTTATTTTGATATGAAATGTGTGGATATATTAAAAAAAATTGTGCATTTTGTGTGTTTCCATATAGTTGCATGCAAAGCATTTTAGGTTGCATTTGCATTAGAAGCACGTTTACAGTTTTAGCACGTTTATTGTTTTCATAGATTTTAAGGAGTGAGTTGACCGTATGCGATGAGACTTGATGCTTATATTTTTGAAAAATTTGTATTGTTTTGATTGGGTGTTGAGTATGAGGTGATTGAGCCATGAATAGATGATATTGAACATGTGGATATTGAAAACATGGTTTGATGCTTTTGAATTACGTATTTGCAAGCCTGTGAGCTTTTGAGCCTTTATTGCTTTCACATTATGCAGTCTTGTTGATGATTTGAGTGTTTCATTCATGTTGTTAGAATTCTAGAACTTGCTCTGGTATCTCTGTCAAGGTCACATGTTGTATGTGAAATGTGAAAATGATCAAAGGCCATTTTTGTTAGCCCTTCAAGCCTTTTGCTTACCTAATGATGATATTGAAATCCCTAGTTAGTCAACTTGAGCCTATTGCCTAATTTTTGATAGCCACAATTCAAGCCTTAACTTGATAAATCTTTTACCCAAAACTTGAGCGTATAGCATTGAGTAAAGGGATTGAATAAGGGTGAATGGGTGAAATCAAAATTTTAGAAGATGGTGTTAGAGTTGGTTGATGGGAACAAAGAGGAAGAAAAGGAGGAGAAATTAAGTGTTGAAAACTCGTATAAATGTCGAAAAAAAATCGACTTTGTAAATGAGTTTCATTTAAATAAACTAGGGGGCTAAGGATTGTAATTTGAGGTGATTCTCAAAAGAAAGAAAGGAGATGGAGATAAGAGGAGTTGATGAAAATGAGAGATTATTTGAGTAGCATATTGAGCTTTAATGTAGATGATTTATATGCTCACCGATCTATACGCTCGAGTTTGAGTCACTCTATCCATATTTTCCTACCCTAACCAAAGAACCTTCATTACAACCAAAGAAAAAAGTCATTTTTGATTCACAAATTGCATACATTCTAGTGGCGGAGATATGAGACGAATTGCAAGCCTATGGTAATTTTGCGACATTGAATTGATTTGAGCATAAACACGTCCTATATTCATTCGAGATGAGAGTATACACTTTGAGAGACGTGATTCTTAGCATTTACCATGGTTTCTTTGATGTATGCTCTATGTTAGATGTTTGAGGCTTGGTTGATTCGTTGCTTGACACCTATGATGAACAATACGAATTTTATGGAGTTGTTGTGCGTTTTACTTTTCATTACTCCTAGTCATGTTTTATCTTGTTTCTAAAAGCGTTGACCGGGACGGCCAACAGTTTAAGTTTGGGGGTATTTGTTCACTTGGTTTTATACCATTGATTTGGGCTTTCTAGACATGAATTTTGTGTTGTTTTTGAGTATTTTGAGTCATTTGAGTAGCCAAGCCATGTTGAGAGCCAATTATATTGAGTTTATAGTCATAGTAATGAATCGTGTATCAAAAGAAGTACAAACGAGCAAACAACGAGAGATTGATTTGAAGAAACGTCCAAATGCGTCTGAACATTTCCATCACTGGCAGCGTTTTGTATTTTGGCCATAGCTCTCGCTACAAAATTGATATTGCGATGATTCAAGTGGCTACGCAAAGCTAAGAGATAGGGCTACAACTTTGATGAAGGGCACAAAAGTAAATTCGGACATTTGGTGGGTGAAAAAACCGGGCGGCGCTCCGCGCCGTCGGCCGACGGAGAGCGGCAGTCACCGATCTGGCGACGGTGGTTTTTTTTTGGTCAAGGGCGCAGCAGCTGCTTAACGCCCGTGCACTGCATAGCCCGGGCGGGTGTTTTGTGCGTATGACATGTCCGGGCGCCGCAGCGCCCCTGGGCGGAATTTCCTATGTTCCTCCACCTTTTTCTTGAACTTTTGAGGGGCTATAAATAGATACATGGGAGGCTTGATCTAGGGTATGAAGAAAAGGCTGGGAATATACCCAAGAACACAAGAAATACATCAACTTCATCAAGGAAGAACCAAGGGAAGAATCGGGTCAAATCGGAGCTTGAGGATTGAAGATTAATCGAGAGATTATCCATTTCCCTATGTTTTCTCATTCTTTGTGCTTTAATCTTTCATTTTAGCTTGTCATGAATATGAACAATTTGTCTATGAGTTGTTTATTTGTAATGAGTAGCTAAATTTCTTGTGATTTCCGGGTTTTGGAAGTAGATTAATTGAACTCTTGTTGAATGTTTTAATCTTAGTTGAAGTTATTGTCTTGAAGCTTATTTGAGTACTTTGTTCTTATTCTTGTTTTATATTTGGCCAATGATTTAACTTGTTTGATATATTGATTCATAATTCGAGAGATGAGTTTCAATATTAGATTTTGAGTACTTGACATGAATATTTGCATAATCGAGAGGTTTGTGAATATTTGTGAGGATATTTGATCTTTTGTGCACTTGGGAGTTGTATATCTTATGTTGAGTAGAGATGCTAGTATAGATATTTCAATCTACACTTTATATACATCTCGAGAGGGAGGATAAAATAGCATTGTGATCGTCTTATAGGTATATTGATAATAACTTTGGCTTTGATTAAATCGGACAATAAGAAAAATATTAATTGAAACCATAACCCGGGAATCCATTTCATTCCCTTGATAATTCCATTATTCTTAGTATCTTGTGTTTTTGTGGTTAATCTTGTCTTTACTTCTACTACAATTATCAAATTTCGATCGTCTAAATAAAAATAAGACTATCTTAGTTCAATACTTAGCACATAAATTTATTAGTCTCCGTGGATACGACCTTGCTTACCCTATTCTATAAACTACACCGTATACTTGCGGTGAAGCTAAAAATAAGGCGAACAGGGGGGTTAATGTATTTTGCCCTAAATGTTTTTAGAGCCATGTAAAAATAATAATTAAATGACGAGTGTATTAATTAATTGACATGGTTAAAATGAAAGTCCATATTTTATAAAAATTAAAATGTAATACCAGAATGATTTTCATAATTTATAAAAAAATCTAATGATTAATAATAGATTAAAATATTTAGGGGAAATTACACATAATTCGCTGATTTTTGTACCATTACCACACAATACGCTCCTAATACTCTTGTGCCTATTTTTTTTACTTTTGTACCTAAATTTTTTTTACGCTCCTTGCCATTTTTTGATTATTTTTATTTTTTTTTTTCGTTTTTTTTGTTCCTGCATTATTTTATATGTTATAAGTTATTTCGAGGTTGTTTAAATTCGTTTCTTTATTGTTTCTATATTGTTTCTATGTTGTTTCTTTGTTGTTTCGATGTTTCATAATTGTAACCTATTTTTTATGCTGTTTTTTATTCATATATTATTTTGTACATTGTTTCTATTGTTCCGGTGTTGTTTTATAATATTTTTAATGTTGTTCTAATAATTTTTTTGTTATTTTCATGTAGTATTCAATGTGTAAATACAATTTTTATCTATTTTTAAGCTCTTTTTATTCATGTTGTGTTTTAAATATTTTTTACGTTGTTTCTGGGTTGTTTTCATACCCTTTTTAATGTTGTTTTGATATTTCTTTGTTGTTTCAATGGAGTTTTGATGTTTAAATACAATTTTTTTACCTATTTTTATTAAAAGAAAAATGTTAGAAACAATGTTGAACACACAGAAACATGTTTTTTTAGGGGAACACAGAAACATGTTTGTAACAATGTTGAAACAAAGCGTAAAATTTTCCGGGAATTTTTGCTGGAGTGTATTGGTGTGTAAAAAAAGAGCGGGGAGCGTAAATTTAGGTAAAATTGCAACGGAAAGCGTAAATTTAGGTAAAATTGCATCGGGAAGCGTAAAAGACTGACATTGACTTAAAAAAGGTGAGTATTTCTGTCATAAACCCAAATATTTATAGATTAATAATGTTAGGCCCATGTATAAATTAATTGATAGTCAAATTTTAGAATTTAACTTAATAATTTTATGTTGATTATCCTTTCTTTTATTGTTATTTTTAATGTATGAATTATATAGCTAATTCTCCGATTCTCTATTATACCGGTCCGTTAGAACCGAACATTCATACTGAACTGTCCCAAAATTTGGGATGGTACGATACTTATATTTAAGCTATGGTACAATTATTTATGGCTATGGTACAATTATTTATGGATATTAAAATATCCGAACCATACTATTACACACAAATTTGTGGTCTCCTAAAAGAATGACATAAAATAAACTAAATATACGAGCAGTCTGAAACTGGGCTTGGGCTGGCTGACAATTCATTTTCTGATAAATGAGAACGTTTTATCTGGGTCCTGGTTGTATAAGAGTTCATCAGCCCATTTCAAGCCCAGCAATCACATATAAATTCTTTAACACAAAACCCTAATCTTAATCTAGGGTTTGCATTTTCGCGCAGCGCACTAATCTTCAGATCTCTGCTTCTATCACATTCTCACTCGGCAAACTCGAAAATGGCGACTCAAATGAGCAAAAAGCGAAAGGTTTTGTACTTTGATCTAATATGTATATGTAAGTCTTTTTCTTGTGGGTAAAGGTTTGATGATGATCTTTTGGTGAATTGAATGTGCTATATAGTTTGTGGCTGATGGAGTGTTCTTTGCGGAGTTGAACGAGGTATTGACACGTGAGCTGGCGGAGGATGGATACTCTGGGGTCGAGGTCAGAGTTACTCCCATGAGGACTGAGATCATCATCCGGGCCACTCGTACGCAGAACGTTCTCGGTGATTACCTTATTCATTTTCTCTTTAGTTTTGGGTTGATATATAAATTTGAAACTTTTTACATGTTTCTTTCTTTTTTTTTCTTTTTTGTAAAATGCAAACTTTGTTAAAGAAATATCCATCATTGGCAGTTCAATAAGTTGTTTTTCCGTTCAAAATATTATGAACTAGCGTGCTTTATATTTGTTAATTTTCTTTTGTTTGGTACTGTAATTTGGTTTGAATTGTATTGATTTGATTAAAATAGGTGAGAAAGGGAGGAGGATCAGAGAGCTGACTTCTGTGGTGCAGAAGAGGTTCAAGTTTCCAGAGAACAGTGTTGAATTGTATGCTGAGAAAGTTAACAACAGGGGTCTTTGCGCCATTGCCCAGGCTGAGTCTCTTCGATACAAACTCCTTGGTGGACTGGCCGTCAGGCGGTAATGAATTTAATTATAACTTGCTTGTGTAAATTTTACGAGACTTGTATGACATCCATTGTGTTGTGCGTCAGTGATTAGTTTGTTGTGAAAATACTTATTTTATTGCTAGTTTGTCCTGATGTATGATTCAAAGGCAATGCCGAGAGTAATTAAACAGTAAATCTACAGTGATCTTATGTCTATATGATTGATCTTGATGATGGGTATCAAATGCCGTTATCATTGAGGTTGTCCTGTTATTGGCGTCTTGTATGGCTCGACAATGAGATTAATTGAAGCTGTAAATTGACAGTCCAAGTTATCAAGTCATCCACAAAGCAACATTGGGGTTTTTAGTACCAATGTTTGTGTCGGATGATGACTATAATAACCGTCTTCTACCATGTCATGATCGTTCTGAAATATATTGGTGTTCATGCAGCGACCATGGAGAAGACACATGGATAGTCATTTCTTCTATTGTTGCTGTTATCTTCCAGTCATGTTTTTTGGAATGCAGTTTCTGTTGAAGATGTCTTAAAAAGATTTTGAAAACTGTATGTCTTAAAATGACACATGGATGGTCATTTAGTATGTTGTTCATTAGTTCCGTATGAAAATGAGGTTACCCTGTTATTGCCTTCTTGTATGGCTCAATGCTGAGAGTAATTGGAGCTCTAAATTGAGACCATCCAAGTTATCAAGTCATCCACAAAGCAATATTGGGTTTTTAGTACCAATGTTTGTGTCGGATGATGACTAGAATAACTGTCTTTCTCCATGTCATAATCGTTCTGAAATGTACTGGTGTTCATGCAGCGACCATGGAGATGATACATAGTTAATCATTTTATCTATTGTTGCTGTTATCTTCTAGTCCTGTGTTTTTGGAATATAGCTTGCTGAAAATGTCTTACAGGATTTTCCAAACGATGACGTCTAAAGTGTGTTGTTATCTGTCCTATATTGCAATTTTGTTTTTCATGTCATATTCATGTCAAAAGATGCCTATTATAATTATGCCTCCCAAAGATTATTTCTGGTTAACTGTTTTGTTTTATGGTTTGGTTGCCAAAATAATACTCAATAAAATTGTTTTGAACGCTTGGGACAACCCATTTCCCGATATGAAGATATATGTTCTTTTCTGTGATGTTAAATATTGTCTCTATAATAAAAGAATGTCAAATCCACGTCAGAATAATTGTGGATTAAATTGGGTGAGTCATTGTTATTGTTTCGACAATTTGGATAATTTTTTAGAAAGTGCTTGTCAAATTCGCATCTGTTTTGCTTATAGTGCTATGATTGCATACTTTTGAGAAGTAAACCGAAGATTGGTTTCCTTAAAACATCTGATTAATGCTAGAATTTATCTTCTGGAAGTTATTTGACCCTTGTTGTGTTTCCTCAGGGCGTGCTATGGTGTTTTGAGGTTTGTTATGGAAAGTGGAGCCAAGGGATGTGAGGTATGCCAATGAATGGATGTTTTCTGACTGTAATTCGCTACATTTATATATTTTGTGCATTTCCAATTAATGCACGTGGTGTGAACGACAGGTGATTGTTAGTGGGAAACTGAGAGCTCAGCGTGCTAAGTCTATGAAGTTCAAGGATGGGTACATGATTTCTTCTGGTCAGCCCGTGAAAGAATATATCGACTCTGCTGTCAGACATGTTCTACTCAGACAGGTTTGTTTCATTTTCTCAATTTGGTGTTTTATTATTTGCCAATACTAAATACTCTCCTTGCATTTAGTTACCTCCGTTTTATGACTTATGGTTGTGTTTGTTATTCAGGGGGTACTTGGTATCAAGGTTAAGATCATGCTCGACTGGGATCCGAAAGGAAAGCAGGGCCCGACAACTCCTCTTCCAGATCTCGTCACAATTCATCCTCCAAAGGAAGAAGAATTCATCAGGCCAACCATTATGCCAACTGAAGTTGAGGTGCAAGCATAGATAGAGCATCTGCAGTTGAACTTTTTAGTTGGAGTTTGTTTAATTTTTTTTTTCGTTCTTGAGGCCCTTATAAATGTTTTGAAGGATGAGAACTGTAGAAACATTTGTTTGACCAATTTTCCATCTCTAACAGTTAATTTTGTTTTTTTCTTTAGTCATTCAACTATTTATTTTAGCTCGTTTGTTTCTTTTATTGTAAACGATCGAGATCGATATGCATTTCAGTGAATTGTTGCCATTTCACCGGCAGCTGAAGGTCTTAAGAGAGTTTATATCTGGTTTGTTTTGTATTCCTTTTTATTTCAATTTAAACACATTCGACATGAAGTGTACCCATTAAAAACAACAGTGTCATTAGTGTACCCATTAAAAGCAACAGTGTCATTAGTGTACCCAAACACAGTCGGCATGAAGTGAGCCGTAAAAAAAAATCAAATGACTCTAATGAGTACGAAATGGCCTGGGTTTTTGCCTTATCCTCTGAACTTGAAAGGTTTCATTTGTCTTGAACATTGTAGAAATATTCTCAATAATCTTGATATCTGACTCAATATATGGTTACATATTTATATATAAGGAATGGGAGACATATAGCCTAAAGTGCTCCCTAAAGTAATAAAACATGTTCCCAAATGCTCCACTCACATATTATATACATTTACTTTAACACTCCCCCTCAAGCTGGATCATTAATATTGATCAAACCCAGCTTGTTACAAAGATAATCAACTCGAAATCCATTAAGAGCTTTTATAAATATATCCCCTAATTGTTCTCCCGTTTTCACGTATTCTGTAGAGATCAATCATTTCTGAATCTTTTCACGAACGAAGTGACAGTCAATCTCAACGTGTTTTGTTCGTTCATGAAAGATTGGATTGGAAGCAATGTGAAGTGCAGTTTGGTTGTCACACCATAACTTTTAAAGCCTACTTCAGTGAGGAGTTGACGTATCCACATCATTTCACATACTGATTTGGCCATATCCCTGTATTCTGATTCTGCACTCGAACGTAAGACCACATTTTGCTTTTTGATTTTTGCTTTCCCATGACACCAAATTTCCTCTAACAAATACACAATAACCTGAAGTAGATCTCCGATCTTCCTTGGATCCTGCCCAGTCAGCATCTGAAAAACCTTCAATCCTAGTATGCCCATGATTGTTGTATAGAATTCCTCGCCCATGTGCTCCTTTCAAATAGCACAAAATATGCTCAACAACTTTCCAATGGTATATTGTTGGGGAAGACATTGGCTTACTACACTAACTGAATATGCAATATCTGGACGAGTAACGGTGAGATAGTTTAGTTTCCCAACCAATCTCCTGTATCTCTCGGGATCCGTAAATAATTCACCATTTTTCGTAAGTTGTTCATTAGGATCCATTAGAGTGCTGCATGGTTTAGCTCCCAATTTTCCCGTCTCTGAGAACAAATCAAGCACATATTTTCTTTGAGATAAGAATATTCCTTTCTTACTTCTCATCACCTTGACATCTAAGAAGTATTTTAGTGCCCCTACATCCTTTGTATGGAACTGAGTATGAAGAAAAGCTTTGAGAGATGAGATACCGCCATTATCACTTCTGGTAATTACAATATCATCAACATAAACAACTAATAGGATGGTGCCAGTTGTAGACTGTTTGTAGAAGATTGAATGATCTGATTTACTCTTATTCATCCCAAATGTTTCAACAGCTTGACTAAATTTTCCAAACCATGCCCGAGGACTTTGTTTCAAGCCATATAAAGACTTACGAAGACGACAAACTTTCCCAGACTCCCACCTGAGCAACAAAACCTGGCGGTTGCTCTAAGTAGACTTCTTCCTGAAGGTCACCATGAAGGAATGCATTTGTAATGTCTAACTGATGCAAAGGCCAATTATATGTGGCTGCCATAGAAATGAATAACCTGACCGACGTAAGCTTTGCGACAGGAAAAAAAGTATTAGAATAATCAACCCCATATGTCTGAGCATATCCTTTAGCTACGAGCAGCACTTTCAAACGAGCAATAGTTCCATCGAAATTTGTTTTAATAGCAAAGACCCACTTACAACCGATAGCCTTTTTACCTGCAGGTAAGTTAACTAAGTCCCAAGTACCATTGGTGTCTAAAGCATTCATCTCCTCTATCATAGTCTTACGCCAACCCGGGTGAGATAAAGCTTCATGAACAGTTTTAGGTATAGAAACAGAGTCAAGAGATACAATAAAAGAGCACGAGGATGGTGATAAACTATTCTATGACACAAAAGAGGATATGGGATAAGTACATTGTCGTTTACCTTTACGAAGCGCAATAGGGAGATCATCACTTGGAACCGGATCCGATGACGAAAGAAGTGGCACATGACAAGGATAAGGAGGAGCAGTTGTGGAAAATGGTTGACGACGAGTGTAAACTGTGTTATGGGAGGTTTAGTAGGGGTTGGAGAAACGTCAGAATCAGATGATGTAATGGTGTATATAAGTACATCATCAATTTCCTCTGGGTAGAAGTGGTGGAGGGTGCAAATGGTGTTTGTTCGAATAAAGTGACATCAACAGACACAAGATACTTGTTAAGAGTGGGACAATAACACCGATAACCTTTTTGTACACGTGAATATCCAAGAAAGATACACTTTAGAGATTTTGGATCGAGTTTGGTTACTTGAGGTCGGACATCCCGAACAAAACAAGTACAACCAAATGTCCATGGCTCAATAGGAAATAAGGTTTAACCGGGAAACAGAACCTGAAAGGGAATTTCACCAGATAGAACAGAAGAGGGCATGCGATTAATTAGAAAACAAGCAGTGGATACGACATCAACCCAAAAATATTTAGGAACTTGCATTTGAAATAGTAAGGCTCGAGCAGTCTCAAGAAGATGTCTATTTTTGCGTTCTGCAACACCATTTTGAGATGGCGTATCTACACATGAAGTTTGGTGAATAATGCCATGTTGCACCATATATGTTTGAAAGGATTCTGATAAGTATTCTTTAGTATTATCACTGCGCAAAATTTGGACATGCATATTAAATTGAGTTTTGATTTCGGCACAAAAGGTAGTAAAGTGATGAAACAACTCATAATGATTTTTCATTAAAAATAACCACGTCATTCGAGAATAGTCATCACAAAGGTAACAAAATACTTAAACACAATTTTAGACACTTTAGGATAAGGACCCCAAACGTCAGAATGGACCAACGCAAACAGTACAGTAGCTTGTTTATTGACTCGAGGACTAGAACTCAAACGATGGTGTTTAGCAAGTTGACACAACTCACAATCTAATGCAGAACGACTGGAAAACTGAGGACAAAGTTTCTTCAACGTAGATAATGAAGGATGTCCTAATCGATAATGTGCTGCAAAAAGGGTCATAACTCCAGAACAAGCAAGAGACTTTGGAACTTGTATATCAAGGATGTAGAGGCCTCCAGATTCATGTCCTTTACCAATAATATTCTTCGTCATAAGATCCCGAAACAAGCAAAAATCAGGAAAAATGAGATACAACAATTAAGAGAGCGAGTAAGTTTACTGACTGAGACTAGATTAAAGGATAAGTTTGGTAGATTTAAAACAGAGTGCAACGGAAGTGAGGGTGTTGGGATAATAGTGTCAGATCCTAGAACAAGAGACGTAGATCCATCTGCTAAAGTAACAGATGAACTAGACGCATGAGATTTGAAGGAAGTAAATAGGCTAGAATTACCTGTCATGTGATCTGTGGCACCAGAATCAATTACCCATTTGGAGGATGAGAAAACAAGACATGTTTTGACTGTACCTGAATCAACAATGGCAGTGATTGGAGGAGATGAAGACTTTAGAGTTTCCTGGTACTGTGAGAATTTTGCATACTCATCGGCAGAGAGTAAAATGGGCGCATGCGAAGTTGAAACAAGATTGGCTGATTGGTTAAGTCGATTCTTGCGCAATAACTTTGGACAATCCTTTTTAAAATGACCCGGATCATGACAATAACGACACCCAATATCCCCTGAATCTTGACCTCGAGTCCCAGTATTTTGAGGGAAGCTTCGGCCTTTATGTCCACCTGTACACCGATTTTTTTGTGTCAGGCGTGTGGCTGAGAAGAGCACTATGATTCTGAATAGGTGCTGAAATTTCTGTGCGGAGAATTCGGCTAAAAGCATCTTCAAGTGATGATATCTCTGGACTAAAGAGAATTTGAGACTTGGCAGTCTCTAATTCAGAGGGAAGACCAGCCAAAAAACTCATAACCGCAATCTTTTCTTGCTGATCTTGTTGAATTGTGACATCAGTACTAAATGGAAGTAACATATTAAGTTCCTCATGAGTTTTCTTAAAAGCAATAAAGTAGTCAGTAAGAGAGTGTTCGCCTTTTTCGGCATGATAAAAAGCTTGGTACACATCGTACATGCTTTTGATATTGCCTTTACCCGAGTATATGAATTCCAAATAAGTCATTAATTCTTTCACAAATTCACAGTGATTAATCATACCAATAACATCACTCTCAATAGAATCACGGATTTGCAAGAACAAACGGGCATCATCGCGTAGCCAAGAAATTTTGGAGGCATCAGTAGGTGGATCATCAGTTAAATGAGCATCCATAGCAATACTACGCAAATAAAGTCGAACAGTTTTACTCCAATCTAAATAATTAGACCTATTAAGTTTATGGTCTGTAATTTTGGACATGACATGAATTAACTCAGAAGTAACCACTGTTTTCTTGTCATCGACGAAGTTGTTTTCAGCTATATTATCGAATTTGAAAGCCAAAAAATATGCAAGAAAGTTAACAAAAACTGAACAGAAGCTGGATTTTGACAAGGGTCAAACCTGGTCAAACTGAAATTGACCTAAGAGGGCGGTCGTCGGAACGGGTGCATGGGAAGACCAACTAAAATCCGGGCGGAAGGTGGAGATGAAGTTACTCTTATTGGAGAAGCAAGAAAAAATGAAGTGAAGCAGGCGGCTAAAAATACCCGAAGAAAAAAATAAGAATTAGAAAAAATGGTGGTACATGCGTGTGGGCCGCACGCGTCGGCAAGAACAACCGCGAAACTTCGGCGAAAGGTCCAAAGAGGAGAGAGCGCGACCTCCGTGGTGGTGGTGGTGAGAGAAAAGGCGCGCGTGGGGATGGGCGAAAAAAAAAAGTTCTTTGCGTGTGGTCCGCACACGCCCGGTGAATAAGTCCAGGACTCGGCAAAGTGAGAGCTTGGAGGGCCAAACATCGTGGTGGTGGCAGTGATGTATGGTGGTGGCTGAAAATGCTATGTTTTTTTTTTTTTTTCCTGTTTTGAAAGCCCAAAACCTAGCTGAAAAGGGGAAGAGAAAAAAAAATTGAGTAATACTCACAGCCTGAACTCGAAACCTAGCTTGATACTATGTAGAAATATTCTCAATAATCTTGATATCTGACTCAATATATGGTTACATATTTATATACAAGGAATAAAAGACAGCCTAAAGTGCTCCCTAAAGCAATAAAACATGTTCCATAAAATGCTCCACTCACATATCATATACATTTACTTTAACAAACATAAATTGTTGAAGATCGGGATGTTTTCCCATTGCCTTAGTTTCCTTTTCATTTGCAAATTCAATTAGTAAGCAATAAGAATACAACTGTCAACTGTGTACAATAATCATAACTCTAATTTTATAGTAAATCTACAATTGCAATCATAACCCACACTAATTAAACCAATTTAACATATATATAGCAAGAAAAATATGAACCCTATTTATGTTTCATTAACAAAATCAACCCAATAATTAAACCAAATGATAAACATAAATTAAACCACACAGAATATTAACCAAGCATTTGTCAGATGAGGCAAAGGTGGCACGGGTCCTGCGATTTGTTTGTGGGAGAAGGAAAATGTGGAGGTTTGTTGAGTCAAAAATTGAGAAGATATTTTAGCATTTTGACTTTTATAATTTTATGCAAAAGTAATGTTGTTATAAAAAAAAAAAAAAACAAAGTAAAAGTAGGGTTACACATTTATTTTTAAAATAATACTTTTTTGGATTTTTTTTTTCTAATTGTGGGTATAAATACCCCCATGTACCTAGATGGATCTGCTTCTGAGCTTCTTCTGCGTTAAGTGGTCTTCTGAATCCATTTGCTCTATTTTTGCATGGTTACTTGATCATGGTATTCGGGAGTGCTTGCAAAAACTTCTACTTTTAGAAGACGTGATTCGTCGTAGTAGAAGTAAAAGTAGTTGAGAATCAGAATTTGTTAGTATTTGCAAATAAAATTAGACGTTGTGAGTATTTGGTGAAAAGTTTAAAATTGATTATTTATTTGTAAAAGTCAAACCAAATACAGAAACAGAAATCCAAAGCACTCATTTATGATCTACCTACTTTTATATTCTAATTAAATAAAGCAGAAGCATAAATTTCCATTTGTAAACACTAAAAAGTAAAAATTTTCAGCTAAAAGCAAAGAAACACTCCCTTCCACTTACAAGGTTTTCAAGGGAAAAGAAAAGGTGTACGATTTTCTTTTTTTCTCCCTTTTTTATATGGTCTTTTTTCTCAGAAACAGTTTTTATTAACGATAAATTGCTTATTTGCAATTGCATTCGTACAGTTTGTTGCATTATGATAATTTGCCTCGGTTTACCGTTATACCAAGCAGGAATTGATAAAAGTAGATTATTACAAGACAAGAATAGATAGAAGGAAATAGGATTGATAAAGGTAGATTATTACAAGACAAGAATAGATACAAGGAAATATGATTATTGCCCCACTACTGGGATTTAGTTCTGCTATTGCTTTTTGACTATGCCCATTAAATTTCATAACGTAGTCAACATTCTTAAAGTCCTGTTACATGATTATTATTAGGGTTAATTATAAAAAATATCCTTGAGGTTTGACCAGATCCAGAAATATCTTATAATAGGGGTACATAATAAATAAAATTATAAGCTATATCAAAAATAATAAATGGAGGCACATTTTATTTTTTTAACGTAATTAATGTAGTTTTTTTAAAAAATTATATCATACTAATAATGTAATATAACACTATTAGAATAACACCCGTGTGTTATACGAGATTTGTCCAAATATAAAATTTTGGTGTCACAAATTTAAAAGATAACAAATCTAAACATAGTATAGATAGAATTAATTTCCGGATTGTTTTTTATCTCTAAAATTTGTTATCTTTTAAATTCAAATATATATATTCTCAACTAATAATATTTCTCAATAAAAATATCTTCGGATAGATTTGATCTTTTCCAAACTAATTGTGAGTAAATTTTTATTTTTGGGATAAATGTGAAGCCGCCACGTGGAATTGGGAGAATGAGAAGTTGACAAATGTCTAAAATTAATGAGGTAATCATGTCATGTGTCAATTTGTTTTTGCTTTTAGTAAATTGGGTAGATTAACAGTTTTTTAATAATATTATATAATACTTTTTTAATTTATAATATTATAATGCTATTATTGTTTTAATATTATTAATATTTTATAAATTATAACTTTAGGAATAATATTATATAAACAATAAATAACAAAAAAAAAGAAAAGAAAAAACCTACAGGGGCACGTGCCCCCGAGCCATAGCTCCATCATTGGGTTTGACCTAATTACAAAAAAACCCAGCTAGCTTTCAAAATTACAAAAAAATACTCTCGAGGTTTTTTTTTTTGTCTAACATTTAAACCCTTTATAAGCAAAAAATATTTCAAAATCTCTCTTCATATTTATAAAAGTATTGCAGTGTACCTCTTAATTTTAACAATGAAACATACCTCAGGGGTAATTTTTGTAATTTTAGAAGTTAGATGAGTTTTTTTATAATTAGGTTAATCCTCAGGGTTACTTTTTGTAATTATCCCTTATTATTATGAATCCCATTACAAAATTATTATTATAACAAATTTTAGTTCAAAATTATGGTAATGATTCCGGGGTAAAGAAGATTATGGTCATGAGTCATGAAATTCACATTGATAGTTTTTGCCCATATCTATATATTTTCACCTTCACTCTATTGCAGATGACAACATTCATTGTATTGTTAGAGCCAAATTGTCATGATGTTTTTGTTGTATAAAAAGTGTTTTAAAATATTTCCTATCCCACTTCAATTTTATTTTATTATATTTGCCTAGGATTCTCTTATTTCCACTTCTAATCATAATTCTTATTTATACAATAAATCCTCTTCTTTTGGCTAGTGGTGGAAATCATGTGCTTCAATAATTGATTGCACCTTTCTTGAGCCAATATACCACATAAATAATTAATTGGCTTTTCCTATGTTGACTTCAAGCCTATTAATAGAAACATCCCATTGTGCAGAAGGAGAGAATAGAAATCAAACAAAAGGCAATAACTCAATCATCTTAATTTCTTCTTCTTATTTGCTGAGTTTATGTTTAATTTGTCGTTCTAAAACCCTGTTGAATCCGGAGGATTACACAAATAAATCTTTAAGGACAGTGCTAACTTCGCACGCCTCAGGAATGGATCCGTTTGTTTCCGAACTTCATCAAAATCTCCCAACAGTTTTCACCAAGAAAGGCAGTCTATTTTTTGTTCGTGTTCCTCGTTCTATCACAATGCATGGTTTATGGTTATCCACCAGCACCTACCTGTGCACGCTATGAGTGCCCTTCATACAGTGTAGTTCAAAGTGAGAAAGAATTTGAAATCAGAAGTTACAAGGATGCTCTATGGGTATCTGGTCCCAAGGTCGTGGCAAAATCTTACAAGGCATCTGGTGATAAAGGTTTCCTAATGTAATTTACCCCTTTTACCCTCTATTTGTGCTTATGTTCAGTCTAATTACAAAAAGTCCAGCTATCTTTTAGAATTACAAATACTCCCTTTATATTTGTTACTATATACAAATTTCACCCTCACGAGAGAAGAATTTGTCATTGTAATACCTTAAAGGTGCATTTTAATTTTTGACGGATAACTAGATTTTTTATAATTAGGTTAATCTCATGACTTGTTTTAGTAATTTTCATTTATTTTAGGTATAATTACACAAAAAACCCGAGGTTTGGGCTAATTACAAAAAAACTCAGAGATTCTTGAAAATTACAAAAAACTCTTAGGGTTTGAGTCCATTTACATCTTCCCCCTTCATAAGCAAAAGATACTTCAAAAACCACTCGGATATTTGTTGAAATATTTCAGTAAACCCTTTAAACTTAAGACAAAACCAAACCCAAGAGGTTTTTTGAGATTCTTTTGCAATTAGCCCAAACCTTGGGGGTGTTTTTGTAATTATCCCTTTATTTTATGTAAGAGCCGCATTAGTCTAGACTAATCAATCTTGATGTCTTATATTTTTTCTTTGGTTTTTCTTGCAGCTTGTTTAGTTACTACGAAGGCAACAATCAAGAAAGAGTGAAAATCAATATGACAGCACCTGTTTTCATAGAGGTTCAAAACTCGACCTACACCGTCTACTTTTACGTGCCTGAAAATTACCAAAGCACACCTCTACCTCGCCCTATTTCACCTGAAATAAAGCAAGTGCGGTTGCCTAAGTATAAGTACGCAGCTGTTATAAGGTTCGATGGTTTTATTACCGATGCCATAATCCCAATCAAAATTGCTGCCCTAAAGAAAAGTCTACAGGGTACCCCTTACCAACGTGCAACTGCTGTCGACAATTTTTTCCTTGCCGGCTATAACTCCCCCTTTGAACCCACCAATCGTGCAAACGAGCTTATTATTCCGTTTAATTGATTGTAACTGATTTAGTTGTATGTTAATTCAATAAAGTGCATGGAATCATAATTCGGTATGTTCAATAAAGTACATAGAGTCAAAAAGCACATGAATTAATTCAGTATAAATGATTGTTGATGTTAGAATTGTTGTAATAAACTTTAGTGAATTGCATCACTTTAATTCAGGAGCGTTCATATCGAATTATCAAGAATCAAAGACTAGATTGCGGAAGCGTTCCTGAATCTATAGCAGTTAAATCCTGAGATTTGACCTTCTAGATCTACACGTCTCGAAGCTTTTCAGAGAACCCTTTAGTTTTCTCCGTAGGTTTCTTTCTGACGATGGGATAGCATAATAGAATGTCGTAGACGTGTGACCTAGGGACCATAACCCTTATATAACCGTGTTATATTGAGTATCCTATTTTAGCCCATCATAAAAATAAAATTAACCCATTAAGTCTCTACACATTAAAGGCCCACACCCTATTAGATACATTAAAGCCCAAATTCTTAAACCTTATTTGATCACTTATAAAATGGACTTAACCTTAATTGACAGTCCGCAATACATAGTTATTTCACATATAAGCCCAACGTTGGATTAATGATCCAACAATCTCCCACTTGGGCTATATGTGTAACCTTATAATATGTATTGTAAAAATAACTATATGAGCTCAACTTTGCTGTCATAACCAAATGTATCTGTAACCAATCCGGTCCAATAATCGTACCAACATAGGATCAAAGCAGCCTTCGTTACATTTATCATAACTCGACCCATCAATGGTCACATACGCCAATACAATTAAGGACATGGATCATGATGTGGATGTGTAGCATGGAAATTTCATGCAATGTGATCTTAACATGTCTATTTCCAACTGGTACACCTTACCTTAGTGAGATCAAACCATATGCCAGAATCAAAGTGTAAATAACCTGAAACTTTATCTCTGCAAAATAAAACCTTAAAATATCCTTAAACTGAAGTGACTGAAAATGTGTCTATATTAAAACAACATTATAATTACAACTCCCACTAGAATAGAATATCCTTAAAACTGTATATCTTGAAACTGAGTTGACACCCATATGAACAACAAGTTCATGAAACCTTTTGGGTGGCAATCACTTAGTAAATAGATCCGCAATTATGGAGTTTGTACCGATATGTTCTATAGACACCTGTCCACTTTGACTTATTTCTTTAACAATCAAGAACTTGATCTCCTTATGTTTAGTCTTGGTCGAGTTCCTGTTATTTGGAATATAGGGTTGCTGACTCAATGTCACAAACATAGTGGTATTTTAATACCATCTACATACGCAACCCCCTGACAAACTTTAGCAACTATAATCCATGATTTGGATGTCCCGTAACACGCTATGAATTTTGCTACCATGATATAACAATCTATATAGTAGACTGTTTAGAACTCTTCCACAACTAGCAAAAATGCATAGGACAACTTACATATCATATTATCTTGACATCCAATAAAATCAGAGTCGGTATATCGAATGATCTCAAACTGATCCGACCTCTGATATATGAACATGTAATATTTCTTTATCCATAAGTACCTTCGACTTGTTTGGCTGCTTTTTAGATATTGTATATTCCTGACTTACTCATATATCTGCCAAGCATCACTACAATGTACGCAATATCCAACTGTGTACATACCTGATCATACATCAGACCCCATATTGCTGACGCGTATGAAATCTTCTGCATATTATTTTCCTCAAATCATTCTTAGGGCATTGTTTGAGACTGAACTTGTCTCCCTTAGCCATAGGGTTATCATTTGGTTTATAATCATGCATGCCATGTTGAAGGACCTTTTCAATATAGTTCTTTTGTGATAATCCATAATACTCCGAGAGTGATCTCAATGTATTTGTATCCTAACACAAAAGAGACATTACCAAAATCTTTCATCTCAAGATTCTTAATCAGAAATCTCTTGGTGTTCTGCAATAAGTCTATATCGTTGATGACAAGCAAAATGTCATCGACATACAAAACCAAAAATATATACTTGCTCCCATAGAACCTATGATATATACAATCATTGACCAAATTCATCTCAAAATCGAACGAGATGATCACTTGATGAGACTTTAAATACTATTACCCAGATGTTTGTTTGAGTACATAGATGGATTTCTTAAGTTTGCAAACCATATCCTTTGAGTCTTCCGACACAAAATTTTCTGGTTGCACCATATAATTTGCCTCATCAATGTCACTATTGATAAAACAACGTCTTTACATCCATCTAATGTAACTCAAGATCAAAGTGTACCACCAATGCCATTATAATCCTGAAAGAGTCTTTCAAATAAACTGAAGAGAAAGTCTCTTTATAGTTAATGCCTTCTTTCTGTGTAAAGCCATCTGCGACAAGACGAGCTCTGTACCTTCCCTCATTGCCTCTTGAATCTTTCTTGGTATTAAATATCCATTTGCAACCAATGAGTTTCGCACCTTATGGCAATGAGACAAGTTCCCACGCGTCATTGTCCCTCATGGACTTAATCTATTCATTCATGGGCATCCATCCACTTTTGAGAGTTGGAACTTTACATGGCTTGATAAGAATTGATTGAATCCTCTTCCACCATTCCAATGCCAACCTCATTTCAATGTAATCATCTGGTATTGTACTTCTTCTTTCCGTAGTGGATCTCCTCAATGGTATAAGTTCTTGAGGTTGTAGAGTTTGTTCATCTGGAATAATTTCTGAAACGAGAGGTTCGCCGACATTGTCTTGATTTGTGTCTTGAACAAGGTCGGGAAAAATCCCGATCAATGCCAACACCACCTGTGGGAACATTAACGTATTCCTATTCAAAGACAAAGTCCTTAACTCTATCTCCCCCCGCAAACTCAACATCCTCAAAGAACCAGACATTTATCGACTCAAAAAAAGTCTTAGTTGTGGGATCATAAAACTTGTGCCCTTTGGACTTTTCAGAGTATCCAACAAAATAACTAACTGTCCTGAAGTCCAGTTTATTCTCATTAGGCTTGTAAGGCCTTGCCGCAACTAGACATTCCTAAACGTGCAAGTGCTTCAGACTATGCTTCATGCCCGTCTAAAGTTCATAAGGGATTCTGTTAGTCGCTTTAGTTGGAAACCTTACTAAGGATATATGCTGCAGCCTTAAGTGCTTCTTCTTAGAGTGATTCTGGTAAGGTAGAATGACTAATCATACTCCTCACCATATCTTTAAGCATTCAGTTTCGTCCTTTAGCAACACTATTCATAATATCAAATCCGACTTAGTGTATTGTGGAATGATACTGCATTCCTCTAGGAATTAGCAAACGATCCTAGACGTTGTTCACCTAATGTTGTTGCATACACCACTATGATCAGATGTGATGTTTTAATCCTTTTGTTGAGTGGATTCTCAACTTCAGCCTTATAGGATTTGAACACGTCTAGTGATTGCGACTTTTCATGAATGAGAACATGTAGCCATATCTAAAATATCGTCTATGAACGTTATTATATATTGTTGACCATTCCAAGCAACCATATGAATGACCCACAAATATCCGCATATATAAGTTCTGAGATGCCTGAAATTCATTTGGCTACAAATTTCTTTTATTGGTTTGTTTTTCTACTTATACCTCTTGTACTTAAAAGTATAGACTTGTTGGATGAAGCAATAGTGTCTGTCAAATAAAGGTTATTGTAAAGAACTGGAACTAGCCAATTTTGAATCATGAGACAAACTAAATTTTCAATTCTGAATGAACAAGAATAACCGGATTTATCCAAAACAAAAGTAGAAATCAATTTCCAAACACAAAAACTCTGTCGCAGGATATCTAATCCGTCCGACTGTTAGACGGATCTAACCCGCGGACGCGGTGGCATTTCTGTAATATTAGCAATGGTGTTTTAGTAATTTTCAGGGACCGTCGATATTAACAGTCCTTCTAAAAAGTATTAGCCGTCATTTTAAAAAGTATTAACAGTTCTTCTGAAATGTATTAGTAGTTTCCTCAAGAGTATTTTAGTATTTCTCCTAAATATATTTTTGAAATGTATTAGCAGTCCCTCAAAAAAGTATTAGTAGTTCCTCGAAAAAGTATTAGTAGTTCCCTGGAGAGTATTTTAGTAGTTTCCCTGAATATAATTAAAGTTTTCTCCCGAAATGTATTAACATTCATTCTGAAAAGTATTAGTCATCCTTCTAAAAAGTATTAGCAGTTTTTCTGAAATGTATTAGTAGTTCTCTGAAGAGATTTTTAGTATTTCTCATGAATACTCCGAAATGTATTATCAGTACTTCAAAAAAGTATTAGTAATTCCTCGAAAAAGTATTAGTAGTTTCCTGGAGAGTATTTTTAGCAGTTTCCCTGAATATAATTAAATTTTTCTCCCGAAATGTATTAGCTGTCCCTCGAAAAGTATTAGTAGTTTCTCGAAAAAATATTAGTAATTTCCTAGATAGTATTTTAGTAGTGCTCCTGCAAAGTATTAATTTTCTTATAAAATGTATTAGTATTTCTCCATAAAAGTATTAGCCGATTCTAATACTTGTATCATTTAGTGCTTCGTCTTCAAATACTCTGCTACTTAATATTCATTCTTCAGATCATTTCAAGAAAAAAACAGAGCAAATCTAAAACCATGGATTTCTTTGCTTCTTTCTTGTGCCTGTTTGGGTTGCTATTTGTTGTCCCCTTATTACTACCTTTGATCTACGTAACATCTCTGGTTATGAAGTATGCTTGTGGAAAGAAAGGGAAGATGGTGGAATTTATCGATAAGTATTATGCTCGTGTTACGACTTACTTTTCGTGGGAAACAAAAGTAGACCGATGTCAAATAGATGCGTGCAGAAGAATACTTGGTGTTTATACAGAAGTTAAGCCTGTTACCATTAAGGGGGATATAAGTAAATCAGTGTTGTTTGATGGGTGTATTCTTGCTAAAGAGCTAAAAGAGCTTGAAGATTCTTGGGATGTGAAAGATAATTGATGGGTGTATTCTTGCTAAAAGAGTGAAAGAGCTTGAAGATTCGGGGATGTGAAAGATAAATGGGAAATTATGAGCAAAGTTTGGTGAGTTGCAGATGAAAAGATGGAAACTTTTACAGTGAGTCTGTGGTGTTAATGGCTTTTTTTTTTTTTTTTGCGGATCCGGGTCAACAAGATGGGTAGGATATTTTGACCCATCTAACGGATCTAGATCCGTTAGATGGTCTGACAGGAGACTAGCTCATTTCCAAATAAATGTCTCATCAAGATCCAAATAACATCCAGTACTTAACAATAATCTATATTTTCCTATTACTTCAACCATAATTGTCTTGTCTTTGCCTATTTTGATAATTCTTTCACCATCATTTAGCTTTTGGCAATGTAAACAACCCCTTACAGACACACTGGTGTGAGTTGATGAACTAAAATCTTTCCACCATGTGTGCGAAGATGCCGAAGTTAAGATAACCTCAAAACAAACCATAATTAAGCAGCATATTTATCCTTCTATATTTTTAATTCATTGCCTTTATTATTCGAAGTTAAGACAATATTAGCCATATTGTCTCATATTTCTTTAGTATTTTCTCTTTCTGAGCACAATATGAGATGACTCATTTAACTAAATCTCTTTTTAACTGTCGACTCACCTTAAATCAAGCTAAACGTGTCAAAAAAGATCTCAAAAACTAAATGCATTAGCAAGTCCTCATAAGCAATACGAGACATATCTATAATTTATTCTTAATATTATCTTTACTCTCATACCATATTGAGATCATATTTGTCAAAACCATACTAATTTGAGCCTTTCGTTCTCAACAAATATTTTCTCAATATCCGCAAGAAATTCCTTAGCTATAAGTGACATTTCTAGATGAAGTGCTCTTTTAACATAAAAAAACTATATTGATGTTGACAGAAATATATGCAGGAATATACGAACTTAAATCCAGAAAATGAACAATATACAAATCATGCTACATAAATCTCGGAATCCTAATAATAAATTCAAATAATGGTAAATCCCATCTCAAGATACCGACACTCCATTAATATTTCATCTTTTGACAAAATCTTAACTTGTAATTGATATCTTGGTGCGGTAATCGAACACTGATAATAAGAACATATCAAACAATAAATCTTTCTTTGGGCCGATCTAGTGTTCATATGTAAAACCAAATAATTATCACGCGTTTATTACCACAGGTGCACATGCAATTTTGATAAATATTCACCTTCCTTTGGGCCGGTTAATATTCACATACGTTGCACACACACAACCATTTATATTCCAAAACGAATTAATTTCCACAAGAGAGGTCACTTTGGTGACATGTTGCTTCAATTAATTCATCTCAAAATATATAAATCCATAACAATATTCGAATTTAAAATTTAAATTCCAAGATCAAACTTAATTTATGGTTTTCCTTATTATTTGAGGCCAATTTTAAAAATAAACAAACTTTAATTGAACCTCATGTTTAAAAACTTGTTTATATCAAAACCCTAAATTTTCCTTATACTATAAATGGGTCCCAGAAATGCCTTAATTCCAGAAAAAAAAATAAACAGATTTTGAGCACCCAATTTTCTGAAAATTCCAAATTGACCCAAAATGCTATTTTTGTTGTCCTAAAGGCCATCTTCCTCAAAATTGACTGAAAGCCCATGGCCCTCAAAAGAAAAAAAACTACACATTACCAAATCCATCTCTCAGTCAGCCGCAACAGCTACGCACAGCCGCGATGGGAAATCGTGAGAAACTCCTCTCCCCAGCTGCAAAATCAACACCTACCAGGGTCCATCGCGAGGGCCACCTTCACCTTCCCGTCGCACAGCCATCGCCGATCAAAGATTGAATCGTCACTTGGTTGAGTTAAACCCGCGTTGTGTTCCAAATCGTGGCCGTGCGACAGTAAGTATGTATATTCCGACGGGGAAAGAAACAAAAATTGGGTTTACATAATTCCTTTTTTTTAGAGTCCTAATTCCAAACTTTATGAATTGAAAATTTTACCAAAACTCAGTCTGATTCAAGAACACTCCATAGTCAAATTCCTTGAACTGAATCCATTCAATAATATGCAGATCCAAATTCTCTGAATTTGATCATAATCAAAGCATGATACAGAAAGCACTTTTGAAACTAAGATCAACCGAGAACTGAATTCTATGAAAGGCCCAACTGAATCCAAATAAGACATACAGAAACCGTGAAATTCGATTTTCACAATTCTCAAAAATCCAGAATCGAGAACATCAAAATCCCAGTACAAATACAACAATCCAGATACATTAAATAATCCAAACATATCATATATTGAAATAAGTTCGATTCCTAATAATTCAATGTGAATTGGCTCTGATACCACTTGTTGGAATAAACTTTAGTGAAATGCATCACTTTAATCCGGGAAAGATTCATATCGAATTATCAAGCTAATCAAAACTAGATGCGAGCGTCCGCGTCACATCAATCCATGCAGTTGAATCTTGGGATTTGGCCTTCTAGATCTACACGTCTCTGGGATTTGGCCTTCTAGATCTACACGTTTCAAAGCTTTTCAGAGAACCCTTTAGTTTTCTCCGTAGGTTTCTTTCTGACGATGGATAGCAGAATAGAATGTCTTTAGACGTGTGACCTAGAGACTATAACCCTTATATAACTGTGTTATATTGGGTATGCTATTTTAACCCATCATTAAAATAAAATTAACCTATTAAGTTTCTACACATTAAAGGCCCACACCCTATTAAATACATTAAAGCTCAAATTCTTAAATCTTATTTGATCATTTATAAAATAGGCTTAACCTTAATTGATAATCCACAATACATAGTTATTTCATATATAAGGCCAACGTTGGATTAATGATCCAACAAGAATTTCATGTTTTTCATATTCTCATAATGGGTAAAGACAAACATTTATTGCACGATTTATATATTTTAATATCGCACATTGCTTTTTATATTGATGCTGAAAAACCATAACCTCTGATCCGATTTTTTTTTTTTTGAGGAAGAATGGTAATTGATGATAAATTAGGGAAAAAAATAGAATACATTTGTGTCGCTATATAATATCATGAGCCAAGGTCGACCTCTATAAGCCTATATATAGTATATTTGAAAATCCCTCAATAATATAAGTTTAATATTAAAATAATTCATTCGAAATTTAAAATATTCAAATATATACTTATGGTAGAAAGAAGACAAATTGACAATTTAAAAAAGGGGCGTTATTCACACCCCAAAAACTCTAAATAACCCTCCCCCTAGAGATGTTAAATGGACTCGGGCCCGCGGGCCAGCCCATTTAGCCCGGGAAAAAAATAGGGTTAGGGCCATATTTTTCTGGTTCGTTTAAACCGGGGCTTTTTTGGCCCAGACCGGTAAGCCCGCGGGCTAAACAGGCCAGCCCGCCGAACCATTTTTTTTTTTGAATTTTTGTATTTTTGAATTTTTGTTTTTCAAAATAGAGGGTTGGTGAATTAAGGGATAACAAAACTTACGTAATATTTCCTAAGAAATATATTTGACAAAAGTCTAAAGGTATTAAAAAAATATCCATTATATGGTGTTTATCATTCTACATTATAGTTTGTTGTTTCTATTTTCATTTTAGAAATGAGTTTTAATTGCACATATTTTGGCTTGTAGCCCGTTTAGCCCGAATCCCTATAGGGTTAGAGTTAGGTTCACAAAATGCTAGCCCGTTTAACAGTGACCCGTTTAGCCCGAAGCCCGTTTAGCCCAAAACCCTATAGGGCTGACTTATAGGGCTAGGGCTAGCCCGTTTAACATCTCTCTACCCCCAAATACACCCCCACCCCTTTTTAAAAGCATAATCCAATTACTAAATACCACCTATAATTTCCCACTTTACCCTTCCATTGTTTCCCCCAAATACCCCCTAAGGGGCGGCGACAACGAAAGAAGTTCGGAAGCTGAAGATGTAGTATTTTACTTTAATTTCGCACTTATAGTTGGATTAGTTGGAGTAATTTTTGAGTATAAGTCTTGGATAATTGGATTTAGTTTGAATTAATGTGAAGTTAGATAACATTTATTTTTGGTTTTATTGGGGTTTGGGGAAGAAGACGATGAATGACATGATAGCCCTAGGTGGCACAATGGTATATTCAATCATGCGACGAGGCATGATCCACTTATTTTGGTCGTGCCTTATTGATCGTGCCATTGTGCCTCATAGCACGATTGCATGTCCAAGGTTCCATTACGATTGTGCTAAATATTGTACTTTTATTATTCAACAACAATTTTAAACTGTAAAAAATGAGCAAAAATAGAGAAATAATATATTTTAAGTTGTAAACTAAGGAGATATATCCTTATATGATTCGACAAAATGAATTCTTTGTTGTCCATATATGCAACAATGTGGGTGTTGGAAAATCTAGTGTTTACAGAAAAAAAGTTTTAGTTTTTTGCTCAAGAGAAGAAAAATGTGGTGGGTGTGAGGAAAAATATTATAAATTTTAATAAAAGATGGGGTCTATTTAGAACTTTTTTATGTAGGAAAGAGTATTATAATCTTTTAAACTAATGATGTTTTTGAAATTATATAGACATAGGTGTATTTAGAGTTTTTAGGTGTGTGAATAGCGCCCATTTTTTCGAAAAAGGGTTTGGAATATAAAAATACACTTTGTAGCATATTCAACCTTTGCTTTTAATCGTGCTCGTCTTTTTGACTATTTAATACTTACTAGGTGAGGCTCCCGTGTGATGCACAAACTATTTTATTAATTATGTATTTCTATATATTCATATTGTTAGCAAATATGGGTCGAAACTTGAAACACATATTTGCATATATAAGGTGGATCGAGTATACCTATTTGCAGCGGAACTGTCGATCCACGTGGCCAGGACTGAGCCCGTCTATAAGCCTCCTTTTGATCCATGATTAAGCCATCTACAAGTCTTCTCTTGGTTGAACCCTAAACAACGAACGAACCCCGTAGATTGGTTGAACCACGAACAAGATCATAAACCATTTTTCTCGTTGGTGTAAATAACTACTAGAGTTATTCACTTTGATGTGCACACCTTGAACACTTGGAGAATTTTGGTGATGTTCCAAGAAGAAAACCGTAGAGATAAATTTTAGGGGAGAGATTTCTGATATGCCGTAGGAGAGAGATAATAATCTCTACTACTTATAATATAGGGAAAGAATATAAAATAATATATCTCAATCCCTATTAGATCTTTCCATATAAGATGCAATCCCAAGATGCATGCTAATCAATTAGGATCCCCAATATCTTTCCTTATTTAAAAGACATGGATGTAATTTTTCAATATCTCCCACTCATACATATCTGATCCGACTCATTCGCATCACATTATAATATTCTCATCTCACATCCTTTCTTTCATACGGGGAATAAGACGTGCCACCAAGCGAGAAAGAATATGTGAGGAGAGTTACATTAAGTCATCACCAAACTAACATAACCCTACAACTCAATAACTCGCTGTGTACCCCAAATCAAATGGTCGCACCCTGTCAAGCATCTCTAGATCCCTCAATGAAATAAATAGAGCATGCTTGACTCACTCAAATATGTTTCTATATTCATGACTAGTCAAACACATTTCGACATAGTCGCTCGGGCTATGAATCATAGAACATAAGTGCGTAATTACCAACTTAATTCTTCCTTTGGCCTCACATGCCAATTAGCTTGGTCTTGACAGCTTTCCTAGACATACTCCGATAGAGTGAATCACACATGACCATTAGATAAATGCTAAAGTTGCATCATCAAGCTTACACCTCATGACATGGTCCAAAGTCCCAAAGGGTAAAAGAAAATAATATGGGCTCACACAGTGACGAAGCAGGGACCCATTCAGTCACTTTCCCATATGCGGTCACCTCAAAGCACATGTAGTATGAATACATGCTATGATGGAGCTCCCACTAAATTTAGGCATGTCACACTTAAGGATGGTAAAATGACCCGCCCCGCCCCATGACCCGAGCTATTTTTTATTTACTTTTTAATATATTTAATGTAAATTTTATATATATATATTATATAAAATAATATAGTTTTATGTATTTAATATTATATTTAACATATATAATGTAAAATTTTATAAATAATATGTATTTAGTCTGGGTATCGAGATACCCGCCCCGACCCGCCCCTAGTCACACTCTAGAAATCATACAAATCTTAGTCCATTCGCTATTCAAGCGCTTGACCTGCGTACTACTAGTAGTCACTCCCAAAGTGTCATACGACAGTTCGCACATTCGGCTACAAAAAGGCTTTTATGAGGTTTGGACATACTTCATAATCGATCAACTTGGATCTCATCTTAACCTCTAGTTAAGGCGACTGTTAATTATACTTATTAACCTTCCTCACTGCTTTAGCGCGAAGGCGATCATTCGCAAACCTCCTTATGCGACAGAATCTTTTAAGTCTCATCCTGCTCACTCTCTTAGCGCCAGGGCGATTGCCCATGTGAGAGGGCCAATGAAGCATGGTGACAACTCACAAATTCAGTACCAAACACATAATGAGAATCCAACTTATCTCATTAATCACAATATGTTCTCGTAGGCCACATGATCAATTATACTTAATCCCTCATGACTCACATGCCTTTGGAGCATTTCTCCAAACAAAGGCTCATAAAAAGGATCGGTGCCCCACATCGCTCGTAGAAGTATGCCTGAGAACAATTTAACTATGCGCAAAAAACTCTTAGGTGAAGTAAAGCCTCGAGTAAGTATGTTTGGTCTACCACCAATGTTCGGTGCCCAAACCATACACCAAAGTAGTTTTACTATCACAAAGAAAATAAAATAGATCATAAATGTGCACATAATGTGCATCATTTCAAGATGCCAAATTTGCCTTTAGCAAATCATAGACCAATCTGTTAAAATATCTAAGTATCACATGTCAGCATCACAATAGCGCATTGATCACTTCGATATCCACTTACCAATCACACTGCTAAGTGCATGACTTATTGAGTACGCACATAGCGCACATCAAAAATTCGACAGTGCTTATATAAACTAGCTAGCATTTCTTTTCTTCTTCCGAAGATATCGTTTCTTGACTAAGAATATGATCTTTGACCATGGAGTGTAAAGACAGCCAACACTGAGTGGCGATAACTCCATGTTCTTTCCATTCATCACATTTTTGCCATATACAGTGAGATTCAACTTTTGACATATGTTCAGTGAATTAATTGACATCGTAAGCCTATCAAAATGATAGCTCGATGAAATCAATGATGATTCAAGTCAAGCTGGAGCTTCTTGATCATCATTCAATGCGCTCTTACTCTACTTCTTGAAATCATCGGGTCATCCACATAGATCTCCTGATTCAATTTTTACTGAACTATGTCAACATTAATCATGCAAGACAAACCTAGACGAAAGTGGCAATAATAGATAAATATATCAGGTGAATTGAGGCAATCTCACCACTTAGGGAGAACATTTTAAAAAGTTTACGTTCTTCTAACAAGCGTAAACATTTCACCTCAGTCGAGCTACAAACATGTTAATCAACTCATCTATATTGCACTTGACCTACATAAGCCACATGCTTCAAATGGTCTTGCACCTGAACCGAAGATCAACAAGCTCTTAGACTTTGTTCTTAGTCATTCGGCTCGTCTTCTCTTTCACAACAACTATCCATTTAGGGCATCAAGCGAAGTCACATGTTTCATCAACTCATCAATACCCACAAAAGTAAATGTGAAGGATACCCACTCAATCTCATATAGATGATGGGGAATATTTCATATTCACTCATTTTTACTCGTGGAATATGAGAATCCTTTTTGTGTAAGACACTAGCCCCACTAACTTAGTGTCGCTCCTACTATCCCAACGATTACTAAATGAGTATAAATTACAACATCCTCTCAGAGAAACGAGTGCCTCCTAAGGATCTTGCAACACGCATAGTTTCAAGATTTCTTATGACCTCACATGTGCTCAAGAAATCCCTTTGAGGGAAAACCTAAATCGTGCGACTTGATTCTCCACTTGAGAACACATATTCTCGAACTTACATAGGCACATACCCACTAATTTGGGCTTGTTACCAAACTAAAGCTTATACAGGGTTGAAGAATTATTTGTAGGCACATTTTTTATGATGTAGGCAGCAAGAAGATACACAAATCAACTTGCGCCATCATAAATTTAACCATTTTGAAGTGATTGTCTCTTCTTCGCAAGCTCATATAGATGCAAAGTGTTTAGAATAATCATTCAAATTGCACGTTTATTTCCTTCAAATTGTGTCCAAACTAATTAGATACGCTATTACCGCTCCCTATTAGCACATCTCTATTTATTAAGAATCGCTCAAAGTAATTTGGCACTTCTAACTGATGAGTGGGGTTGTACTAACTTATAACATAGATAGCAATAAAGGAAAATATAATGCATTAATTTGTGCCTCACACTCATAAGTCTGCACTCAATTTAGTGGACTTTTTAACTTTAAAGGAAATGTAGTCATCTAACATTCTTCCAAAGAAGCTTATCACTGGGGAAAAAAATTATGCGAGAGGAGATTGACCTTAGCGATTTATACAATAAAGCCTTTTCGAGCTAATACAGTCGTCCTCCTAAGCTCACGTGCCACGATATCAATAGAAGACCTAAAATAAACACTATCTTAAGCCAATCATCACAAAGAAAAGATAGACAAGTCTTCTCACTCAACAAATATCTTACAAGTGCATTTATCTAAATAAGACTACATCAATACATCAAGTTTCTCACACCAACTGTTGAGCTTGAGGTGACACTCTTTAGCCTCCTCTTGTGCGCTGCATAGCTGCACAACTCGATTCTAGTCATACAGATTTGCTCAATCTCAACCGCATGCTAAGTCAACCAATATCTACAATCCACCCATGGAGAGATTTGAAAATATTAGCGAAAAAGTAAGGAGCAATTAAATAGTCAAACTTCATCTCTATACAATTACTAGCGAAGTTGCCAATCTCATAAGTACAATTTATATTTGTTGATACTTAATTGCCTCATGCAATAAGGTGACACGCCTTGTCACTTTATGGATCAATTTATAGTTCTAGTTTTAGCTTTCGCATTTTAATTTCATTTTATTTATTTGATCAACTACTTGTGTAATTATTGATCATTTATTATTTTCTATTCTATATATATTTAATGATCACTTGCTTGATCATTATTGCTATTTGTGTATTTATTAGACACCTTAGAATTTTAAGAGATCTATTTCTTTTAGTGACTTATATCCTATAGAAATAAGAATTTGATTTAGAATAAGTGATCATGAGACTTATAAGTTATTATGGGAATCACTATTAATTTTTTAAGATTGATATTATACACTTATTATCATCTATTTTGGGAAAAACAAATATGGATACCATATATGAGACATGAGGTGGACGACCAAGTGTAGAATTTTGGTGTAGAAATACCTCTCAATTCTTATACACATACACAATATTACACAATTATACCAAAAAATCCTACACACATATTTTTTATTCATTTCTTCCCAAAATTTCCCACAATATTCCCACTAACTCCAACATTCTTCTTAAATTTCCCCCAACACCCATCCTTCACTAACTCCTACACCACACCCATACTTTGACCACCTAATTGTCCCCCATGCAACAACATTATGCAAGACAAAACAAACCATCATCCCTCCCTCACTCACACAATTCGGCCAACACAAGAGAAATAGGAGAAAAAATTTCATTTCTTCTCCTACACATCTCTATCAAGAATCCCCAACATACTCTCATCTCCTATCTTCTTCTTCTTCTTCTTCTTCTTCTTAAACTTAACAAAAAAATAAGAAAATCCTCCCCATATTCCTCAGAAATTCGAACTATACAAACAAGAGGTAAGAAATTTGCATCTTATTCAATCACTCCTATTATCTTCAAGCCTTCTTACCCCTTCTAATTTTATTTTGTTATTTTCATTTTGAGGTACTTAGAGGCTCCCAACTTGAAGAACTTTAGACACTTGAGACTTCTTGAAAAGGATTTCAAGATTTAATTGAAGAACTAGACTACAAGGTAAGAATTTGGGTTTGTAGCTCCTTCTTCTTTTCCCCCTCAAAATTCGAATTTTTGACTCCACCATTTCATTTTTGGAGGTTTAGGGGCTGACCTTGGAAGCCTTGTTTGAGGGTAATCAAGATAATTATTTTGAGACCTCCCACTTGACAAAAATTCCCACTACACAAGGTAAGTGTAGTACTAGACCATTTCTTTCTTCTTCTTTCTTCTTGTTTTAATTCTCCATTTTTCTAACTCTATTTTTTTTGTATTACTTGACTTAGGGGCTGACCTAAGTGAGGTTGACATTTTAAGTTGTGATCATCTCTCCTTTTCACCAAAACAACCAACTAGACAAGGTGGGTGGAAAAACCTTTTAATTCTCTAGCAATTTTGAAAAATGCATGTAGTATTTTAAAACACTTGAGATATATATATATATATATATATATATATATATATATGTGTTAGTCCAAGTGGTTACAATAATCTAGAGGGGGTGAATAGATTATGCCGATTTTTCCCAAATTACCCTCTTTTTCGAAACAACGAGTAGATAGCAAAAAATAAATGCGGAAAATAAACAACACTTGTTGATTTAAAGAGGTTCAACCCACCTAGGGCCTAATCCTCTACCACCCCAGTATCTCCGGGATGGATTTTGAAAAGAAAAAAAGATTTTATTAATTTACCAAAAATTAATACAACACCTTGAGGATTACCACAACCCTCTTTCACCACCTTGAGGATTACCACAACCCTCTTACAACACCTTTGAAGATTACCACAATCTTCAAACACCTATCACCTAGATCACCCAAGTGTATTCTTACCACAAGAATACTCACAAGGATGTCTTGTGTTGAATGATGACCAAAATCAAGATTACAACTCAATAATGATTGATACAATATGAGTACAAGTGTAATCAAGAATTGAAAGCCTAGACCTCAAATAAGTGCAAGTGAAAGTGCTTTAGCTAATACAACAAGATATATGAAAGTGTTTGCTCAATTGCTCTTTGCTTGTATATTGTGTGTTGTGTCTTGTTGCTTGAATGAAGCCTCTATTTATAGGAGAGGACTTGGCTTTCATTTCCGGACATTGGCTCCTCCTTGGGGAGTGATTTGCTGCAAAAGAAACCATTTAAAATGATCAATATAGCTGTTAGAAATCAATCCCACAAAATAGGGAAAAGTTGTCCAAAACGCAACGGATAGTTCTTTGATAAACATGGGGTTCGACCGGTCGCGCAGAGAGATAAGATTAAAATTGAATTCTGCGAATTTTTACACAGGGGACCGGTCGAAGGAGGGTGCGACGGCCGGTCGCCTTAGTCGTGACGGTTGCCGCTCGACGATTTTTTTAAACAGAGAAGCGGAACAAAATCCAACCAACAGTGCAATGTAGTCGCCGCCGACGGCGGTCGCCGGTCGCACCGGCCGACCGCACCTGGTCGACCGGCCGCCGCCCGCCTGTTTTTCTTACGTCCCATTTTTGTTTCTCACCAACTCAGGTATGGGTTGCCCTATAGGGCGACCGGTCGAACTGAAACAAATGTGTTGTCCAATGTTTTATTGAAAATAAACTTTAAGAAATACTCAGAAAAATAGTAAAAACATTTTAGGTTGATCGAAAGTATTTAGACAACATTTAAGGACATAGTTTTGGTTTAAAAACATATTTGAACAAAATCGAACATAATCATCAAAATCATGATAAAAACATTTATCTAACAAATTCCCCCTTTTTGATGATTACAAACCAAAACAATTTTCTTGAGGACGATTTTAAAACCAAATAAAATTTTCGGTTTTACGAGTAAACTATCCGTTAGAAGTATTTCATACAAAGCTCCCCCTATTTATGAGCATATCAACAAACGATTATTATTAGTAAGAAGCACAAGCTATAACAAGCTTATATAGATTGCATCATGAGCTAAGAAGCTCCCCTGTCACAAAGCTTATAATCAATTTCATCCGAGTCCAAAATTCAAGCTATGGACTAGGTATTAGAGTCCACAATACTTATTGCGAGCTTTTATTAGCTTTTCTTGAGCTAACGAGCCAACTTCCTGTTTCTCCCCCTTTGGAATCATCAAAAAGAATGTTAGAATGGTGAAAACACCATACAATAATATCAAAGTGCGCCAAAGGGACGGTTTATCAACCGTTGAGCAATTTAAGCGTAATAATTCAAGAAAAATGGGAGAAATGTAATATGAAGAGTTCATACGCTTGTTTTGTTTGTCAAAACATGATCTCAATAAGTAAGGAAACGTTTGAAAGCAAGAGAATCATGTATAAGTTGAAATATTCATTGCGACATATCATCGAACACCTTGCGTGCGTTAAAAGTAAAAGAGGTTGTATATAACCTTTGTAAATGGTTCAAGCCAAAAATTTTCAACATCAATTCAAGCCAATCATCATACATAACAACACTATGATCATACGAAAAATACATCAAAAATATTAAAGAAACTTGAAAACTCAAGGGTTCCACCCAATTGAGTAAAAGAAGCGAAATTCTTACCATTTGATCGGAAAGAGTGAGCCATAATGATGATGATTATGCTATATAATGTCCATGTTGTGTAAGAGATGCATGAAATCCATTTTTGAATGAAATTTGAGTGAATTTGGCAAATAGGACGAAAAATGGCCAAAAATTTGTTAAAATGAAGAAGCTGAAGACAGAACGTTTAAAAGCCAAAATATAGCTTAGGGCGATCGGTCGAGGTTGAGGGCGACGGTTGCCCTCAACTTCTTCTTGCACCACTGTTTTGTCGCTTTTTCCAAAATCCGAATTTTCAACCAAAAATCCGATTTTTCGCCCCTAAGTTTTAAAAACGTGCAAAATGCAAACGTAAGCTTCATTCAATATGCATTATGCCTAACCGAGCTCATATTGAAGAAAAAGTCTCGGAAGATAGCGGTTTTGTGAAAATATCCGCTAATTGATCTTGAGATGGTACAAAGGATATCTCAATTTTACGTTTTGAAACACAATCCCTTAGAAAATGATGTCGAATCTCAATATGTTTAGTACGGTTATGATGAACCGGGTTTTGAGCAATATTTATAGCGGATATATTATCACAAAAGATAGGTACATTTTCAAAAGAGCATTTGTAATCCGCTAAGGTTTGTTTCATCCAAAGAAGTTGAGTACAACAAAATGCGGCGGAAATATATTCGGCCGGCCGTTGAAAGAGAAACACAGTTTTGCTTCTTTGAAAACCAAGAAACTAGGCAATCGCTAAAAATTGACATGATCCGGAAGTACTTTTCCGATCATCAATATTTCCGCATAGTCCGAATCACTATAACCTTTAAGAGAAAATTTTTCATTCTTTGGATAAAATAAACCATATTGAATGGTGCCTTTCAAATAACGAAAAATCCTTTTAACGGCAGACTCATGTGAGATTACTTGGGATTGCTTTGAAAACGAGCACATAGGCATACGACATGAAGAATGTCCGGTCTACTAGCGGTTAAATAAAGTAAACTACCAATCATACCTCGATACTTTGATTCATCCACGGTCTTGCCTTTCTCATCTTTGTCAATTTTGACATTTGTTGCCATATGAGTAGAGACGGTTCTTCCTTCTTCAATGCCGAACTTTTTCAAAAGTTCTTTTGTATACTTTGATTGCGAAATATAAATACCTTCTTGACATTGCTTAATTTGAAGTCCAAGAAAGAAGTTAAGCTCCCCCATCATACTCATCTCGAATTCTCCTTGCATTAACTTAGAAAATTTCTTGCATAAAGAATCATTAGTAGCACCAAAGATAATATCATCAACATATATTTGCACAAGTAAACAATCTTGCCCTTTTTCAAAAACAAATAGAGTTGTATCAACTTTACCTCTTATAAAACCATTTTGTAAAAGAAAAGAACTAAGTCTATCATACCATGCACGGGGTGCTTGTTTTAAACCATACAAGGCCTTTTAAGTTTATAAACATCATTAGGCCTAGAAAAATTTTCAAACCGCGGAGGTTGTTTTACATAGACTTCTTCTTGAATAATACCATTTAAGAATGCGGATTTAACATCCATTTGGTAAAGTTTGAAATTTTTAAAGCAAGAATAGGCAAGCAAAATACGAATAGCTTCTAAACGTGCTTTACTGGTGCAAAAGTTTCATCATAGTCAATACCTTCTTCTTGACAATACCCTTGAGCTACTAACCTTGCCTTATTTCGAACAATGTTGCCTTGATCATCAAGTTTGTTCCGGAAAACCCATTTTGTGCCAATAATGGTTTGAGAAGGAGGACAAGGTACCAATTCCCATACATCATTTCTTTCAAATTGATTCAACTCCTCTTGCATCTCTAGAAACCAATCCTCATCCTCAATAGCTTCTTTAGCATTTTTAGGCTCTTTTTGAGAAATAAGAGCTTTTTCGGCAAATTTTCTCCGAGTCATCACTTTGTCAAGGGGATCACCAATAATAAGATCTTTTGGGTGATCTCCCTTAAATTTCAATGCAACGGGAAGATCCGAGATATCACTTCTATCTTCTTGAGGACCATTTGAAGTGGACGGTTGATCGTTTGATGTAGACGGTTGATCATCAATTTGAACAATTTGTTCAATAATATCCTCCTCATCACTTTCATCATTAGGAATTTTTTCAACTCCCAAGCTTCATTGAATTTAACATGGATGGATTCTTCAACAACTCCACTAGTCTTATTGTAAACCCGATATGCTTTGCTTTTTGTTGAATATCTCATAAATATCCCTTCATCGGCCTTAGGATCAAGTTTGTCCAATTGATCCTTGGTATTCAAAATAAAGCATTAACAACCAAATATCTTGAAATAACTAATATTTGGAGTTCTACCTTCCAAAGCTCATATGGAGTTTTATTCATTTTAGGACGAATATAAACTCGATTAATGACATAGCAAGCGGTACTTACGCTTCGGCCCAAAAATACTTTGGAAGTGAAAATTCATTGAGTATGGACCGACTCATTTCTTGTAATGTCCGATTTTTCCGTTCGGCTACTCCATTTTGTTGAGGTGTCCTTGGAGCCGAGAAATTATGAGCATATCCTTTGGTTTCACAAAATACTCTAAATTCACCGTCAAATTCTCCACCTCGATCGCTTGAATAGACTTGATAGTATCTTCTTTTTCATTCTCAATAAGTCTACACAACTTAACAAACTCATTAACGGCATCATTTTTATTGGTAAGAAAAAGAGCCCAAGTATATCTCGAAAAATCATCGACTATAACAAAAGTGTAATGTTTTCCACTTAGACTAGCCGTACCAATGTCCCCGTACAAATCAAGGTGAAGCATTTGTAGAGGTTTGGTTGTGGAAATTTCATTTTTGGGCTTAAAACTACTTTTAACTAATTTGTTCTTTTTTGACAAGTGTCACAAAAGCCAAGATTTTCAAAATTCAATTTGGGTAGTCCTTTCACATGTTGGTTTTTGTAAATATTTTTCAAATTCTTGTATCCAACATGTCCAAGTCGCCTATGCCATAAACTAGTTAAATCATTATTGGCGACTAAACAAGAAACATTTTGACTAACCAAATCACTTGTACAAATTTTGTAAAGATTGCCTTTTCTATTTGCTTCACAAATAATTTCACCATTTTTAAGTATAAGGCATTTTTCTTTATTAAAGGAAACATCATATTTAGAATCACAAAGTTGGCTAACACTTATTAAATTAAACTTAAGCCCTTCAACTAATAGAACATTACTAAGAGAGAAAGAAGAGTTACCAATTTCTCCATTTCCAAGAATCTTTCCTTTGCCATTGCCGAACATGACCATACCATCTTCTTGGAGTTTGATGTTGGTAAAAAGTTCTCTCCTCCCGGTCATATGGCGTGAACATCCGCTGTCCACGAGCCATTTTGAATCTTCCATTGTGGTTATAGCCCCTATTACCTACAAAAGAATTTCTTTTAGGTACCCTATAATTTTGGGGTCCATGGGGGTTAGTCTTGAGACCTTTGGGTCTCCAAACATGTCTTGAGCTATTTCTCAATTTGCAATTATTAGCATAATGTCCAACTTTGCCACAATAAAAACACGTAGGAGTATTATAATTATTAGCACGTACAAAAGTCGGACTTTGGTTATTTTTCTTAAAAACACTTTGAAATGGCTTATAACCAAGTCCCGATTTGGAATGCTCACCTCTTTGTGCATCTAAAAGTTTTGTAACTTTATCCGTACTTATGTTGAAACGATGCATATCATTTTTCAAACATTCAATCTCCTTTTTGAGCAATTCCTTTTCGGTTTCAAGGGAATAAATTCTAGTAAGAGTAAGAGCATGAGCTTTGTCTAGAGATTCATAAGAGGTAAATAATTTTTCTTTTTCAACTTTAATCTCCTTATGCTCCTTTTTCAAGTTTTTGTATTTAACGATTAAATTTTGAAACTCAATTTGCAATTCATCAAAATCACATTGCAAGTCATCAACTATGGAGGAAGTAGAAGAGTTTGAGTGTACCTCATTGTTTTCATCGTCTATAGCCATGAGACCGTGTTCGGTTTCTCCTTCCTCATCGGTTGTTTCGAGTAGTTCATCCCAAGTTTTGACTTCCGCATTTAGAGCCTTCTTTTTTGTGAAAGGCTTCCTTTTCTTTTGCTCCTCTTCATCGAGCCGCAATCGGCAATGAAGTGCGGGTTTTCCGCATTTAAAGCAAGCATTATCTCTTGGTTTTCTTGCTTTATTTTTATTCACAAATTTTGCAAATTTTCAAACGAGTGCGGCCGTCTCCTCATCATCATCATCATTATCATAGTATGCATTATTAGAAGAAGAAGCAAGACCTTTAGAAATAATTTGCATACCCGATTGATTTGTGGATGGTTTGGAATTTTTCCTCTCCTTGAGATAGACTTCATATATGAGTAGATTTCCAATAAGTTCATCAAACTTGAGTGTCTCAAGATTTTGTGCCTCCGTGATTGCCGTTACTTTTTCGGACCATGACCGGAAGTGCATTCAATACCTTGGTCACCTTGTCTTCTTCGGAGATGGCCTTGCCGAAGGCCACAAGAGGATTGACAATATTGTCAAGCCTTTCCACCATCTTGGAGATGCTTTCGCCATCATACATGTTAAAGTTTTGAAGTCTTTAACAAGCATGGTCTTTCTTGCTTGCTTGACTTTCTTAGTCCCTTCATAGATTGTCTCCAATTTTTCCCAAACCTCATGTGCCGACCTTATGCCTCTTATGCGATTGTACTCGGTGGCGGTAAGAGAACAATGCAAAATATTTAAAGCCTTACCGTTTAGAGAGAAAGCCTTTTTGTCATTTTCATCAAACTCCTTGAAAGGTTTAGGAGTCAAAGTGCCATCTTCCGATTTCTTTGTTGGTTGATCAACTCCTTCAATAACCACATTCCAAATGTCGAACCCGCACCCTTGTAGGAAGCACTCCATACGGTCTTTCCAAAATGCGTAGTTGTTGGCGTCGAATAGTGGTGGCTTATTTGTGGAGGCGCCGGTGGTGAGATGAGCGTCATTTGTAGCCATGGATCTTTCCTCTTTACTCGGAACGAGCTAGCCAAAGAGTTTGGCTCTGATACCACTTGTAAGTCCAAATGGCTACAATAATCTAGAGGGGGGGTGAATAGATTATGCTGATTTTTCGCAAATCACCCTCTTTTTGAAACAACGAGTAGATAACAAGAATGTAAATGCGGAAAATAAACAACACTCGTTGATTTAAAGAGGTTCAACCCACCTAGGGCCTAATCCTCTACCACCCCAGTATCTCCGGGATGGATTTTAAAAGAAAAAAAGATTTTATTAATTTACCAAAAATTAATACAACACCTTGAGGATTACCACAACCCTCTTTCACTACCTTGAGGATTACCACAACCCTCTTACAACACCTTTGAAGATTACCACAACCTTCAAACACCTATCACCTAGATCACCCAAGTGTATTCTTACCACAAGAATACTCACAAGGATGTCTTGTGTTGAATGATGACCAAAATCAAGATTACAACTCAATAATGATTGATACAATATGAGTACAAGTGTAATCAAGAATTGAAAGCCTAGACCTCAAATAAGTGCAAGTGAAAGTGCTTAGGCTAATACAACAAGATATATGAAAGTGTTTGCTCAATTGCTCTTTGCTTGTATATTGTGTGTTGTATCTTGTTGCTTGAATGAAACCTATATTTATAGGAGAGAACTTGGCTTTCATTTCCGGACATTGGCTCCTCCTCGGGGAGTGATTTGCTGCAAAAGAAACCATTTAAAATGATCAATATAGCTGTTAGAAATCAATCCCACAAAATAGGGAAAAGTTGTCCGAAAAACGCAACGGATAGTTTCTTTGATAAACATGGGGTTCGACCGGTCGCAGAGATAAGATTGAAATTGAATTCTGCGAATTTTTACACGGGGGACCGGTCGAAGGGGAAGTGCGACCGGTCGCCTTAGTCGTGATGGTTGCCCTTGACGATTTTTTACGAAATAGAGAAGTCTCGGAACAAAAATCCAACTTGCAGTAGTGCGGGCGGCCGTCGGCCGACCGCACTGCCGCCCACCTGGTCGCCGCCCACCCGGTCGACCTCGGCCGCCCGACCTATTTTTTTACGTCCCATTTTCTGTTTCTCGACTCAACTCAGTACGGGTTGCCCTATAGGGCGACCGGTCGAGCCTCTGAAACAAATGTGTTGTCCAATGTTTTATTGAAAATAAACTTCTAGAAATACTCCGAAAAATAGTAAAAACATTTTAAGTTGACCGGAAGTATTTAGACAACATTTAGGGACATAGTTTTGGTTTAAAAACATATTTGAACAAAATCGAACATAATCATCAAAATCATGATAAAAGCATTTATCTAACAAGATCTTGAGAAACTGAGGTGAAGTAGCAAGGTAGCTGCCATGTGAAGAAGCTGAGTCGCAAGAGCAGGCCACTATGTGACCAAGGTGTCGTCTCTAGATATTCACCACATTGTGAACTGATCTGTTACATAGTGGATTCCTCCAGGAGTTGGAGAAGAGAGGATTAGAAGAATTACCCCATCTTCGAACCTCTATAAAAATTAACTGTGTCATTTATCTTTTAGCACATTTATATTTCTGCATATTTATGTCATATCTGCTGATAAACTTATATTTGCTATCCAACTGATTAATAACCAAATGTTAAAATCAAGTGTTAAAATAAGCTTAAAACAATTCAAAGGGTGTTAAGTCTTTCGCTGATAAAACCAACACAACTAAGTTAAATTTCAGGTTAAACAGCCGAGTTATTCTATCAACAGCTCTATCGAGTCTGTTGAGTGGCTAACTTAGCTGAATAACCAACTTAGTTGTCCCTCAAGGACACAACTGTTTGAGTTAACTCTGTTATAATTTTAAAAAGGACTACAATTGAAAAGTTGGTAAGGTTTATTCAACCCCCCATTCTAAACCTTACTCACACCCCTTGGGACCTACAAGTGGTATCAGAGCGGTTGGTTCATTGAGTCTTCCACACTGGTTACTGAACTAGATCTTTATCTTTTCAAAAAAGTTTTAAACACTTGCATTTTTAAAATCTTTCATTTTTAGCAAAGTTATAATCATGGAAGCAAATTTGACACGCATTCCTATGTTCACTGTTGAAGATTTTGATGATTGGAAAATTCGTATGCAGGCTCATCTGTCTGCTCTACGCGATGAAATATGGCTTGTGGTAGAGGATGGGCCACTGCAAATAGTGAATGTGAACATGGCTGCAATAAGAGCAAGCACCGGTGAAGGAGAGGAAGGAAAGCTCTTTGAAGCAAGACTAGCCATGGTTGAAAACCAAAGATTGAGTGGACAAATGAAGATAGGTAGAGATACAAATTGGACAATGTGGCCAAGGACATACTCTACAAGACTTTGGACAAAGCAATGTTCAACAAAGTCAAATCTTGCAAATCTGCAAAAGAAATCTGGAATAAACTGACTTTAATTTGTGAAGGATCAGAACAAATTAAAGAAAATAAATTGTCTGTTGCTGTTCAAAAATTTGAAAATTTCAAAATGTTTGCAGGTGAAACCATGAATCAGCTGGATGCCAGATTCACTGAAATCACAAATGAACTTTCAGTTCTTAAGAAGGAATATACACAAAAGGAAATGTATATGAAGATACTAAGAAGCCTCCTAGCTGAATGGGAAATGAATACTATGGCTCTGAGACATTCCATGGACCTCTCAAGAACATCCAACCATAAGCTATTCTCAGACCTCAAAGCCTATGAGTTTGAGCTGAGAAGAAAAGAGCAAGAAGAGACAGATGTACCCAAGACAGCTGCACTGGTAGTCGATGATGGAAAGAGAGCTAAACCAAAGGAAGCCATATACCACGAGGAGATTGCCCTAATGGTTAAAAGATTCAACAAGTTCTTCAATAAGAACTATAAAAGAAACAAGGGTGAAACCTCCAGGAGACATTCAACTCCCTCTAAATCAAGGGAAGATAGGCCACCCAAGAGAGCTGAGCATCAAAGGGTAGAATATCAGAGAGCTGATAACCCAAGAACAAAAAGAGCTGATCAAAGAGATGAGAACCTGTGTTGGAACTGTAGACAACCAGGACATTTTGCAGTTGATTGTTCCTATCCACCAGTCAACAAATATAGGAATGAAGAGGAAAGAAAGGTCTTCAGAGAAAGAAGACAAGAAAAGAAGAAAGCCATGTTGGTCCGAGATATTTGAGACAACCAAATCTAAAGAAGCAAGAGACTTAGAGAGAGAAGTCGACTACTCAAGTGACTACGAAGAAGAGGCCATGATCTGCCTTATGGCTAAAGAACAAGATCAACCAGACCAACAATATGAGGTACACTCTAACTCATCTCATTCAGATTCAAGTGATAGTAATTGTGATACACACACTTCATCACCCACTGATCCTTATGATTCATTAGGCAAAATGATGAAAGATTTTGAGCACATAAAATCCTCACACATTCTAAATGAGGAAAATAGCCATTTAAAAGCCAAAACTCACGGTGACTAAGGAGCTGAATACTGTAAGTCACATAGCTGATGAGAACACAAAGCTGAAGGCTGAGAATACCAAGATCATAGCAGAGTTAGCTGCTATAGAAAAGAGGGAAAAATATCTCAAAAATGTGATTGCCTCATTTACAAAGGCATCCAAATCATTGGATGATCTTATCACGAGTCAAAAAGAATGTGGAGATAAAACAGGCATGGGATTTAATTGCTTTGTGCACAGTCAAACTCCAAGAGTGATTTTGGAAAAAAGATCTTCAAGTAATGAAACATCTCAAAAATCCAAAACACCAAATGTTGCACCCACATTCACTCCTAAGCACAATCACAAACAAACTGGCCTTGGATATAAAGGGAAAGGAAAACAACCAGTTGAGTATGCTGAGAGGAGAGCTGAGAAGAAATCCAGCCGAGTTCCTCAGCAAACTCCAAATAGAAAATACTCTGTGAAAAGCAAACAGATCTACCAGAAACCCCAGAAGTTTCATCAGAGAAATACACATGATAAGAATGGTAGAAACTATCCAAACCAAGCTGATTGGAACAATGTAAAATATCAGCAAAGACCAATGGAATACAAGCCTAAATGGCAAAGACCTAAACCTCAGCAAAGGTCCTTCCAAAGAGAAAAGAGCTATTGTCAAGCACACATATGCACCTGGCACTACACTCGGAAACATCACAACTACCCCAAGAAAGCAATTGCTAAAACACACACAGAGACATACAGACAAAAGAGACAAGCTGTATGAACCTAAACCCCCCAAGCAATTTGCTAATGTGCACTATGATTATGGCACTGATAGATGGCAACCTCTTAGAGTCAAGTCCTTTGGCTATAGGTTGGTTGGATCATCTTATAGCATTAACCCCTCAGGACCCAGGCAAATATGGTACCTAAAAACTAATTTCCTTGATTGTAGGTTCAAGGAACAGCTGAGTGTCAAGGAACCTGGTACATGGATAGTGGTTGTTCCAGACATATGATAGGGACCAAGAAAAATCTGTCAAGATTCAAGGAGATTAGAGGTGCAAAAGTCATATTTGGAGGAAATGAAGCTCCAGGGGAAATCAAAGGCACAAGATCTATCAAGAAGAATGGATTGGAAATCACAGATGTTGCTTATGTTGAAGGCCTCAACTTCAACCTGTTAAGCATCAACCAACTCGTGACAAGGGCTACAATGTTGGATTCAATATCAGAGTATGCCAGATCAAAGATGCTGAATCAAATGAAATAGTGCTGCAAGGATCAAGACAGAAGGATATGCATGTGGTAGATTGGTCTATTGCTACACCAAGCACTTGTCCGCTAGCAAAGAGCACAACCGAATCAAGTTGGCTGTGGCACAAGAAGCTGAGTCATCTGAACTTCAAGACAATCAACAAGCTTGCAAGGAGTCATCTTGTGGAAAGATTGTCAGACTTAGTGTACAAGAAAGAAAGTGTATGTGATGCATGCCAGATGGGAAAGCAAATAAAATCTTCATTCAAGGATAAGCCAAGTCCTTCTTCAACAAGGATATTACATCTGTTGCATATGGATCTATTTGGTCTAGTTGAACCAACCATCTTAAGTGGAAAGAAATACACCTTAGTGGTGGTAGATGATTATTCAAGATATACATGGACAATCTTCATGTGCAAAAAGAAGGAAACTTTGCAGAAGTTACCTCAGCTGATGAAAAGAGTTCAAAATGAAAAGAGTCAAACCATTATAAAGATAAGATCTGATAGAGGAACTGAGTTTGTCAATGGGATAATTACTCAGTATTGTGTTGAAAATGGTATTGCTCATGAGTTATCTGCAGCAAAAACTCCACAACGGAATGGAGTAGTTGAAAGAAGGAACATAACTATCAAAGAAGCTGTAGGGACCATGTTAGCTGAAGCTGGATTGCCTAAGAGATTTTGGGCTGAAGCCATTAACACAACATGCTATACTCAAAATAGATGCATGATCAACAGACAATTAACCAAGGCTCCCTATGAGATTTGGATAGGGAGAAAGCCAAATGTTGTGTACTTTAGGATATTTGGATGCACATGCTTCATCCATAACAATGGCAAGGATAATTTGAAGGCTTTTGATGCTAAAGCTGATGAAGGTATCTTTTTGGGATACTCAGCTGAGAGAAAAGCCTATAGAGTGCTGAACAAGAGAACTATGGTCACAGAAGAGTCTATCCATGTGGTTTTTGATGAACCTAATGTGAATGGAGAAGACATTGAAGAGTTATCTGACAAGTTGAATCAGCCAACTGTGCAGAAGAGTCTTTATGTTGAAGCTGAAGTAAGAGCAATTAACCCAGAAGAAGATGAGATAGCAGAATCTCAAAGATAGCTGGAAAGTCTACAGCTGAATGAAGATGAAAGAACTGTTCAAAACAACTTAGTCAGCGAGATTTGAATCCGGTGACTTGCTTCAACCTGATGTGAGATGGCTGAGAGACCATCCACCAGAGTTAGTTATTGGAGATGTTAGAGATGGCATAAGAACTAGATCCAGAGCACAACATGAAGCAATGTTCACTTGTTTTATTTCCCAAATAGAGCCAAAAGATGTGTCTCAAGCATTGTATAACACACATTGGATTCAAGCCATGCAAGAAGAGCTGAATCAATTTGAAAGAAACAAGGTGTGGGAATTGGTGCAGAGGCCAACCCATCAAAATGTTATTTGCATAAAATGGGTTTTCAGGAACAAGATGAATGAGGAAGGATCTGTTCTGAGAAACAAAGCAACATTGGTAGCCAAAGGGTATTACCAAGAAGAGGGTATAGATTTTGATGAAACCTTTGCTCATGTTGCAAGATTGGAAGCAATAAGGATGTTTCTTGCCTATGCTGCACATAAGAACTTCACTGTGTATCAAATGGATGTGAAGAGTGCATTTCTAAATGGACTAGCAATGGACTGCTAGAAGAAGAAGTCTATGTTGAACAACCTCCAGGTTTTGAGCAGAAGACTATTGGAGATAAGGTGTACAAGATCAAGAAAGCATTATATGGATTGAAACAAACACCAAGAGCTTGGTATGATACATTGTCCCAATTTCTAATTGACAATGGATTCACCAAAGGCAAAGTGGACAAAACACTATTCAGAATTCAAGATGGAGAGAGTATATTGCTTGTTCAAATATATGTGGATGACATCATTTTTGGATCCACAAACAAGGAGCTGTGTGATAAGTTCTCAATCCTCATGCAAGGTAAATTTGAGATGAGCATGATGGGAGAGCTGACTTTCTTTCTAGGACTTCAAGTCAAGCAATTGAAGGATGGAACCTTCATAAGTCTAACAAAATACACCAGAGATTTAATGAAGAAATTTGGTATGAAAGAGAAGTCTTCTGTGAAAATACCAATGAACACATCAGTCAAGATGGACATGGATGCAGATGGCAAGGTTGTAGATCAAACCAGATATAGAACACTTATTCGATCATTGCTCTACTTAACAGCCAGCAGGCCAGACATCACCTTTGCAGTAGGTGTATGTGCAAGTTTTCAATCTACACCAAAGGAAAGTCACATGTCTGCAGCTAAGAGAATACTAAGATATTTGAAGGAATCCCAGGAAGTTGGCTTATGGTATCCATAGGAAGGTGGATTCAAGCTTATTGGTTACTCAGACTCAGACTATGCTGGATGTAGAGTTGACAGGAAAAGTACTTCAGGTACATGTCAAATACTTGGAAATAGATTGGTTTCCTGGTTTTGCAAGAAGCAAAATTCAATAGCCACATCCATCTTTGAAGGCAGTACATAGCGGGCGGTTGTTGTTGTGCCCAAGTCTTACGGATGAGACAACAACTGAGTGGCTATGAGATTGAAAAAAAAGAGATTCCAATTATGTGTGATAACACCAGTGCTATTGCAATCACTCAGAATCATGTGTTGCATGCAAGAACAAAGCACATTGATGTCAGATATCATTTTATAAGAGATCATGTTGAAAAGAAAGACATCACTTTGGAATATATCTCAACTGATAAGCAGTTAGCTGACATATTCACTAAGCCTCTATGTGAATCAAGATTTGAGGAGCTTAAGAATGAGCTAGGGTAAATTGTGCTGAGTTAAAACACTCAGAAGACTCAATCAGCAGAGATAGAAGATGAGAAAATGAGAAAAGGGCAAGTTTCACACAATTACCAAGTGAAACAATCATATCGGAAAATCAGTTGTATCGAGTTAGCTAACAGCTGAGTCACTTAATGAGAAGAGAGAAGCAGAGTTAAGTCATATTTGTTATAAGCTGAGTCATTTATGAACTAAGTGACCAATACAGTCGTTTTAAACGAGCGGGAATATTTTAAGGATGACCTCAGCATAATAATGAGGGGTACAGTAAAAAACTGCAGAGTAAGCATATGATTGGATATAAATGCTGCCGCAGCATATGATTGGATATAAATGCTGCCGCATTTAATGGGGGGAATTAAATGCGGTTTTGACATTCTAATCTGAGCCATTGATTTTTGATCAAAAATTTCAAATCTGAATTATGTCCTTTCATAACCCTTATATACAGTTTTTATTCTTCTCTCTAATTTACGGAAACTGTTCATCTTCAAAGTAAAGCAAAGCAAAGTTCTCTTTTATTTCGAAAACCCTAAGTATTCTCAAGCACGTTCTACACTTTTTGATCGGTAAAATTCACTGAAAATGGCACCAAAGTTCGACTATGTCAAGCTCTCAAAGCAAATCCACTCAGGATCGTCAGTAGAGTTCAAAGGAATGGTGAAGCAGGGTTCTGATGAAACCCTTGTTAAGAAGATCGCTGCAATGATAGAAAAGTCAGGTCTCAAGGATTTTCTAACCATGGAATACTCTCACACTTACCTAGAAGAGGTCACAATGTTCTATGTCAACGCGGAGGTACAAGACGAAGGAATCAAATCTTCTGTTCACAACAAGGACATCAAAATAAGTGCTAAGGACCTTGCTGAGCACTGCTTATTGCCTTTTGAACGGTTAAAGGAGATTCATGAAGCTGATGTAGACTTGGCTGCTGCATGGAAAGAATTAGCCAAACCAGAGTGTGCTGCTAAGGTAGTCTACACAACTGACAAGAAATTGCTGAAGGACGACTACCATAAGCTGATGGATGTCGTCTCCAAATGTGTAGATATAAAGTTTGCAGCTTCAACCAGCTGTCAAAGACTAAGCTGATCGTCATGGCTGCGATCATGAAGGGCAAAAAGGTTAACTGGGCTGAGTTTGTCTATAGCAGACTCTGCCAGAATGTTTTTAACAAGACCTTCAAGGAAGATGGTTCCTTTGGATGTTCTCTCGGATATGGCCTTGTGATTGGCCATCTGCTGAAAGTGAAGGGTATTGCTCTTCGTCATGGCAAACCCTTCCATGTGAACAAAAAGATGTTTAGGGCAACCTCGGGTGCCCAAAAGAGAGCCCATGCCAAGAGGACTGATATAAGTGCTACCCCTCCTCCAAAGAAGAAAGCTGCCCCAGCAGCTCAGAAGAAGAAGGCTGCCCCTACAGCTAAGAAAAAGGATGCACCTGCCCCTACAGCCAAGTCCCCTGCCCGTGTAGCCGAGTCACCTGCCCCTGCTGCCGAGACTCTTGCCCCTGCAGCAGAGGCTGAGAAGGAACTTCAAATCCCTTCTCTAACCATAAGAAAAAAGAGGACTGCCAAGACAAAAAAGGCAGCTGCCTCTAAGAAAAACCCAACAACGTTCACTGTTGACGAACCAGAGGATATTGAACCAGAAGTTCCTCTGAGGAAGAAAAGACTGTTGAAGCAATCTGAACTTGAGAAGAAGAAGGTTGAATCTTCTACCGAGCCAGCAAAAGAAGTTGAGGCTGCTGACACTCAGGAAGAGCAGTCCCCTGAAGTAATTGATGAAATGACTAAGTCTGTTGATGATGTGTAGCAGATACCATCCGAAGACACAGCTGTACAAGAGACAACTGAGGGAAGTAAAGCAGCAGAGTCAACTGAACCTACAATTGAAAAAGTTATCTCTCCACCTGCTACTGATGCTGCTGAAGGCGAGGAGGAGCAGAGTCTCTTGCGTTCAATTCCTGAAAAAGGAAGACAAAAAGATAAGGATGATGATGATGATATAATCTTGTACTCTCCACTGTATCCAGACATCCAGCGACGCCTACGAGAGTGGAGGGCATGAAAACTTGATCACTCAAGGGTGTAGTTTGCTCACCTGAGTTTATTGATGAAGAAGAGGAATTGCTGCAATTCTCGGCTTTAACACTGTGCTAGAGGCCCTTGATGAAGAAAATTGCAAGGATATTCTTCACATCATCAGGGAGAAAGAAAAAGAAAAAGCAGCCGAGGAAGCACAAACCCTTGAGAAAGCCAAAATGTGTGAGTTCACTGGTTCTCACGATCACACTCATACACATCTCGATGTGTTCTCTTAAAGTGATGAGGATCCCACTACCACAGTAGGGAAGTCAGATATGCAGCAGGCTCTGAGGGAATCTAGGCTAATGTACGAGCAACAATTATTTGAAGGACCAGGAGAGTCGTCTCAATCTCTCCTACAAATCAATCCTCTGGGAGTGGTGCAGCAGATTGCTACAGAAAATGTTGTAGCCACGTCCCCTGTGCAATCGGAGGATGGAACCAAGGGCACTGGCGATGACACTGGGATTTTGGGCACCCAAGTTGAGCCAACCCCTGAAGAAGGTGTTTTACCACCTGCCCCAGCGGCTGAGCACTCAAAGGAAAAGGCCGCGAGTCAGAAGTAGAGTGACCCCACTGTTAGTCACTCAGCTGGTGCGCCAGCTGAGGGGAAGCTCTCTCCACCACAGCAGGGCTGGAGGATGCTGTGGAAGACTCAAACTTGCAGAAAGGCGGTGAAGTAGAAACAGAAAAAGAACCGCAGCAGAGTGACATTAACAAAGCTCAGACAGTTGAGTCTGTCCCAACTGAAATGTCAACTGCTTTGAAGGCTAATGACACTGTTCTTACAGTCGAGGCACAAGATGGTGATGCCCTGGGAGTTAACACTCTGCGATTGAAAGTGCAATCCAAGGAGTTGAGACTCCTATGGATGCCATGGTCGAAGACCTTAAGTTAGCTGCGACTGTCGAATGGACTGTAGATGACCCTTAGACAGTTGAGACTATCGAAGGGAACACTGAAGGCCTCGCAGCAGTTGAGTCTACTGGAGGTATTGAAGGCCTAAGGGAGATTGAGACTTCCTTGGGTAAAGGTCAAGAGATACAGAACATTCCTCCAGTTCAAAGCGCTGAAATAGAAAAGGAGATAAGCGCACTTTATGACTCCCGGAGAACCTAGATATATCATTCTTGGGGTCAGAAGATAAAGCTGAGTCCACTCCGATTGCAGATCCTAAGGACCCAGTGAGGATGTTCTCAAAACAAAGAGCCAACTAAGTGACAAAACGGCTCGCACAAAATTTAACTTCGATGATGAGCCAAGTCCACAGGTCTCATCATCATCCGATGATGCTGATGATGCAGCAGAGGACCAGGTACTTCATTTTGAAAAATCTACTGAGACCAAAGAAGCGGTTAAGACAGCTGAGGCTCAGTCAGCTGGGCAAAGCAATCCAAAAGCCCCAGCTGAAACTGAGTCATCTGCGCAGGCTTCCACAGCTGCAACAGTAACGAATATCCCAGCTCCATCATCGAAGGCACAAACCTCACAAACCATCCCATACGTGCGTGATGATGCCTTTCAGGAGATGTTTCCTTTCACCAAGATCCTACTAGAGTTAGAAGAAGAGACCGCTGCTGAACAACGAAGATTCACTGTAAGAGAAGATCCGATCATCCCCACTGACACCATTGTTCCAGCAGATTTTGACTTTGATGAAGAGTGGCCTGCAGCTGAATCAAGTGAGACAGTTGAGATTCGTGAGGTCTTCAAGAAAATCTGTCAAGAGATTGAGAAGATTGAAAGACATCAGGCCTCACTCGACTTAAGACTGAACAACAGGGATGCTACCCTCATAGCTGACTAACGAGGGAAAGTGGTACGAATCAGGGAATGGTCTCAACAGCAAACTGCCATGCGACTTGAACAAGTTCATTATTTCAAAGCATTATAAGGCAGAATGCTCCTCTGGATGGCTGACAACACTGATATTAAGCAAAGGATACAGGCTTACATCGAAAGGCTACACGAGTCTCACAAGACTGAAATGGAATTTGCAAGAATTCAGAGAAAGTAAATTTCGCGCCTTGAGAACATGATGAATGAAAATTCAGCCTCCTTATGCCTGAAATGAAGTTGGTGACAACCGAGTCCAAGGCAACTCGCTCAGAATTTTGAACAGCTTATGCAGAAACTGACTCCAAACAAAATTTAGCTTTAAGCAGACTCGACTTCATGCTCGCAGGCATGTTCCCTGGGGTACCTCTTTTCTTTGATGATGCCAAAAAGGGGGAAGATGAGTCCCTAAGGAAATTAAAAAAAGAAAAGCTAATGGAAACTGCAGATGAGAAGACAGACGAAATGCAATGAAGGGTAAATAAAAATGAGGGGGAAAGTTCGAAAGATCTTACTTTGATGATAGTTGAAACCCCTCAGCAGGGTCATGTTACTGCAAGGAAACTGTAGCTGAGAAGACAGACGCTGCTGCAATGAAGGGTAAAGTAGTTGAGGGGGAAAGTTTGAAATATCTTACTTTGATGATAGCTGAAACCCCTCAGCAGGGTCATGTTACTGCCTCCATCCTGAGCAAACTCCCTGTGACCCTGCCATTGAGCACTCTGCGGTGCCAATGTCGGAGAAAAGAAAAATCATTGAAGTAGGGATTGAGGAGTTTTCTAAAAAGCAGGATGCCCGCGTTCAGAAGTCTTTGAAAACAAGATGGTGGTATTCAAACAGGAAGGATCAAGATGCTGACCCTGACAATGGATATGAGCCTAGATCAGTTGAAGAATTCAAAACGCTCGAATGTAAAGGCTATTTCCAAGGAATGACACTAGCCCAAGCCTGGGATCCAGATCTTGGGAGAACGATCTTGCATTGTGTGAAGAAGCTGAAAAGAAGAGACTTCAATCATCAATCGGTTGGTAAGCGAGAAGACTCCGTGGCAAAGACACACCCAGAGGAAAAGGAAGAAGTGGTGGTGGAAGAGGTTCCCGACCTCGACCACAACACAAGAATATTGAATATGTAGACCCTGGAAAGAAAGGGATGATCTACTAGGCTGGGTATGATGAAGTGGCCAATCCCGAAGTGGCAAGAAAGAACGCAAAGGCAGTAAGAAGACAAGAAGATGAGAATCAAAGGCAAACACAACAATGGCTCGAGAGGAAGCGAAGGGATGATGCCTCTAAACGAGCTTATTAAAAGAAGCAGAGAGCTGCAGAAGAAGAAATAGAGCTAATGACTTTTAAAGAGCTGAAGAAGAAAGAATGAGGCAACAAAGGCGTTGAAGTTTTGCTGCGAACCCCTTCGTGTATATTACTTATGTAAATACATTCTTGTTAGTCATCTGCAATACTTAGTGATTTTCCTTGTAATTTTTCAATTTGTATTTACTCTTGTATCTTAGCATAGATATGTGTTTTGCTTTGATAAAGAATGCTATGATACCAAATGTAAACAACTATGTAAAGGACAAGAATGCTATGGTCAATAAAACGATCTATTCCAAGCATACATTCTTTCTTACTGCATTGTCTGTATGTATCTTTGTTGTTTATATTTTTGTTGAATGTTTTTAAGTTTTGGCATCATCAAAAAGGGGGAAATTATTAGAAAATTTATTTTATAGATTTTGATTGATGCCTTGTAAAACTTAAACTAGAAAGTTGGCACCCCATTTTCCTTGTAATTTGTATTGTAATAGATAGGGCTGGAAAAGCTGAGTCAAGTCAGCTACGCCTAGAAATACAAGAAGTCAACTGAAGACTGAAGTGAAGACTCCGCTACAAGACATCTGAGTATGGCATAGAAGAAAAAGGTCAAGAACTCGACTGAAGGTGTATCAGTTGTGAATCAGCTGTGTGAAGAGTCAGTCAAGTCAACTCAAGAAGCCAAGTCTCAAGTTGAAGTGATAGATGAGTCATCCAAAGATTGGAAGCTAACTCAAGTCACCTGGGGAATAAAAGATTGCAGTCAAGTCAAGACAACTGAATGAGATCCGTTGATGAAAGTCAAGAATGTTACTCAGAATGGTAACATGTTAAAGTTGTCAGAGATAAAGTGTTAGTTCCAGTTGTGTGCAAAAGGAACAAACCAAGATCTTGAGAAACTGAGGTGAAGTAGCAAGGCAATCGCCTGTGAAGAAGTTTCGAGTCGCAAGAGAAGCCAATTTGTATGACCAAAATTTGTCTCTTTGTTCGTTCACCACTTTGTGAACGATGTTACATAGTGGATTCCTCCGGGAGTTGGAGAAGAGAGGATTAGAAGAATTACCCCATCTTCGAACCTCTATAAAAATTAACTGTGTCATTTATCTTTCAACACATTTATATTTCTGCATATTTATATCATATCTGTTGATAAACTTATATTTGCTATCCAACTGATTAATAACCAAGTGCTAAAATCAAGTGTTAAAACAAGCTTAAAACAATTCAAAGGGTGTTAAGTCTTCCGCTGATAAAACCAACACAACCAAGTTAAATTTCAGGTTAAACAGCCGAGTTATTCTATCATCAGCTCTATCGAGACTGTGGAGTGGCTAACTTAGTTGAATAACCAACTTAGTTGTCCCTCAAGGACACAACTGTTTGAGTTAACTTTGTCATAATAAAAAAAGGACTAAAATCGAAAAGTTGGTAAGGTTTATTCAACCCCCCATTCTAAACCTTACTCACACCCCTTGGAACCTACAACATCCTACCTAAATTACCAAACCACCGAAGCTTAGTTATCCTCCCAATAATTAACTTCATTCAATAATTAGTCCGCCAATGCCGATAAACGCCAAGTACAAATTTTTGCATAATTATACTTGAACCACTTTCTTAAATTGTTATAGTCTACTGCCTTGTTGACATGTTATATCCGTGTATATATTCTTTCTTAAGTCAACTTGGTGTGTCGAGTTCATAGTCAGAGTGGAGCAGTCGGAATGGAACCGGGCAGCTCGGCTGCTATTCCCTTCTCCGGCCCCATCGTCCTAATCCCACAACTGTGGACGGAGTGTCCAAGGAAAGTGGGTCGTAGTACTTGAGGTATAATCGCGATTATGACAATCCGGGCCTTACAAGCCTTGCAAATACTTGTTGGATTGTCGTGCTTATGGAGCGATAAGTTGACAAGCCTTGGGCCATCTTGCTTGGGGAGTCACAAAGTAGAATGAAGGAATCGTTGTCTGATCCACACGATTCTGGAGTTACTCGAACAAAAATACTTGCTTGGGTTGGCGCTATACTTAGTACGCAACCACTGCTTCACTTGTTTGAATTCACACATAGTGCTTGTATGTACATGAACTCTTTTCATCAAAACTGTATATAAGTATATTATTTTTGAATATCATGTTGCTTGCTAACTGTGTGTGATACACGCATCATAACTCATGCATTTTTCACAAAACGGTTTTCTTGCATTTATATATCACCACACTCTCACACGATCACTCACCCACTGATAATTTTCGTCTCACCCTCTCCTTGTTTTAAACGCCCAGATGAAGAATATGTGGACGATGCAGACCAAGCCACGGAGTGATCTCTTTTGAGTCTTCCGACTTTTAGGATTTATGTTTACATTTCTGTTGGACTTACTCTTTTTTTAGCTGTAATTTGAGGGCGTAGGACCCTTTGACAATTTACGTCATGTATTTGTGATGTAACTTTGGATACTTGATGTTTTAGACTGTAACCTGTAATCCACTGCTACTTTACTCTGTTTATTTGGGTTTATGCTTGATGCTTGACTAGACTGCTTGGATTATTTCCGTTTAAGTTTTGATCGCGATGCGTTCCCATTTGGGGCGTGACATGTATGATTTATATATGGACATTGATATTTGATAATTTTATTCATGGATCAATAATTTTTATTGTGATCTTTAATTCGGTGGGAGATGAGTACTAGCCTTAGTGGTAGATTTTCAATCTCACTGAATTGAAGAAAATAGTAAATATTATTTGGATCCAGAATAAAGTTTATAGATCAATACCTAATTGTTTGCGCAATTTATTAAAATATTTTTAGACCAAACTCACCAACTTTAGTTTAGTCAATTTTGCATGAAAATAGACAAGGTTTCTAATATTCACGAATTAGATGCAGACAATATTCTTGTGGATTAAAGAAAATGATTACACTTTAATTTGTTTAAGCCACAAACTTAACTGCTCGAAATTGTCGTAGTTAAGATGTTGACATTATACCTATGGATTAAGAATTAAGTTTGCGCTTTAATTTGTTTAAGCTGCAAAATTTAAAAAAATTAATAAAAGAGTTTAAGCTCTTTTTTTTTTGGAATATGATCTTACTCCTAAGTAAATACTCTAGTTATCCAAATTCGCTATTTGAGTTGAATTAAGGATATTAGTAACTTGTGTTATTATTAATGAAAATTGCCTATCTAGAGGCTGATTATAAAAAGTTGAAAAATACACAAGTGAGTGCACTTGTCGCTTGTGCTGACCAACATAAACCAACTCGGGTGAATATTGGAACAAGCATAATGTATCTTGATATTATTAACATTTATCAGTCATAATGACGCGATAAAGTAGTCATGAATAATACAAAGTCGATACATGATAAAAATAAAATACACGCAAACATAATCGAAAATCAAGGGCTTCACATCCTCCCCTCTTAAAAGAATTTGGTCCCCAAATTCCAATCAGAATAGCTCGGGGTATTGATTCCTTAGGTCTTCTTCCATCTCCCACGTAGCGTCTTCGTCTCGGTTATGCTTCTGCCAGACCACTTTAACCATCATAATTTCTCTCTTTCGTAGTTGAATCTGTCGGTCAATAATCCAAATCGGCTTCTTGATGTATAGGATAAGTTCTCCATCAGAGGAGGAGTATCATGTGTGATGATGTGCTCGGGATCCGGTCGATACTTCTTCAACCTCGAGACGTGAAATACATCGTGCATTCCTGCAAACTGTGATGGTAGCTCGAGTCGGTAAGCTAACTTCCCAATCCTCTGTAGTATCTTGTAAGGTCCAACATATCTTGGGTTCAACTTACCTCCTTTCTTCGGATTGATTAATCCTTTCCTTATATCTGCTACTTATAATATATGGAGAGAATATAAAATGAAATATCTCAATCCCTATTGGATTTTCCATATTAGATGCAATCCCAAGATGCATGCTAATCAATTAGGATCCCCAATATCTTTTCTTTTCTTATTTAAAAGATATGGATGTAATCTCTAATACATATCAACCCGCACGATAAGGGCAAACACGAACACGCACGAGCACCCGACACGCGAACGAAAATTTTGATGATGATCATTTTATACACATTAAGATTATATCACGATAGCAAATTACACGACATATAGATTTGAATATAACAAAACTATTAAACACATTAAGATGTACTAACGTGTCCTTATCGTCGTTCGTGTCGGTTATTATCGTGTCGCTAGCGGTCAACGTGTCATTATGGGTAGAAGATCATTCATGTATACATCTCGATTGTATATAACATAAACAACAAATATAGTAAGTTGTAGTGCTAAACACTAACCCGCTATTTTCGTGACGGTGTCGACTATAGATTAGAGATCATTCTCATTTTATATATAGATATTTAACATAAATATAACAAAATATTAAAGCTAAGATGTACTAACGATTGGCGAAACAATATATCATTGTATATAACATAAACAACAAATATAGTAAGACTTGAATGTAAAATTTAATATATAGATTTTTAACATAAAGAAAAGTATTATTAAAAATTTATTAAATATAATGTATTGTTGGAAAATACTAACTTTATAATATTAAAAATCTATCTTATCGAAGTTTTTTATATATGCATGTGACATAACATAAAAAGATTTTTTTGTAATTAGAAACACATTTAGGGTTTTATTAAAGAATTTTTTTTGAATCACTAATAATATTACAGAATATATTCAACTTTTAAGAATAAAATATAATAATATATTATATTAAATTATAGAATATAAAAATATATACTCAGGAGATACGTCTATATCTAATCTTGTCTAACATCTCGCATCAACAATTACTATGGTTTGTTTTCAGAAATACATACTTTATATGATTAAGATTATATCTTATCAAACTTTTATATATGCTTATAATATATTGTTCGACAATTTTCATATTGTTCTTTCATATGAATTTATTTTCACTAAAAAATTTAAAGTATTTGAAAAGTTAAAATAGAAAGAAGATATAATATAACATTGTTTTCTAGAAAACAAGATTTACTATTATTTATATAAGACTGTAAAAGATTAATAAAAATCCAATTTTTGTAAAACAAGAATTATTTTGGTAAGTAGTTGCAATTTCTAGAAAAAAGAGCTATTATTTAAATCAAGAAAGTATAAAACCAGTAAAATCCTATTTTCCAATAAATAAATTTTTATAATTAATTATTTAAATTAAGAAAGTATAAAATCAATTGTCAAACCAAATTTACCTTAATCTATCATTGAAATATAACGAAATAATGGTAGGGGCACAAGAAATGACCAAATTTTTAATATTTTTTATTACATATTCAACATATTATTATATTACTATTTTACACTATGTTTTACGAGGGAAAAATTATGCACTACTATGTTATATACTAACCCCCCTCTCTCTCACTCTTTCTCTCTCTCTCTCTCTATATATATATATATAGATTATTTTAATTTATGTTATCCAATTTTTTGTTATTTATTTATTCAGTTTGACAATTAATTATTTCTTTGATTTATTTAAGTAAATCTGAACTTGATAATTATCAAAATATTGGATAAAGATTGTAACCAAAAAAGTGAATAAACTTAACAATTTTTTTTATATTTGGTATTTCTGAAATTAAAACATACCAAGATTAGGACCAATACCTTATTGTAGGATTATTTATAAATTCAACAAATATTATAAATCTAATTTCCAAAAAATTAGAAGTTACTATTATTTAAATTTGATTTTTTGTAAAATATGAAGAATTTATCCAAGTATTATAATGTGATTTCCTGAAAGTTTTCAAGAATATATGATTTAATTTAAGAAAGTACAAAATAAGTGGAAGTCAAATTTGCAGAAATGAAAAGGTGATATTATTTAAAGAAACTATAATATCAACAGTCAAACTAAATGAAGATGGCAAACACTTTGGTCAGCCCGTTAGATGGACCCAAAGCGATTGTAATTTCATGCACCAGTGATATTTTTGTAATATTTTGGGGTGGTGTCATAGGATCTCGAGTCCGTTGGAATATTTGTAATATTAGGGGCCATTAAAAGTATTAGTTTTCCCCTGAAAAGAAGTATATCTAAAAAATATTAGTAGTACACCTGAAAAGTATTAGTAATCCCCTTGAATAATATTTTTAGTAGCCCTCATGAAAAAATATTGATTTTTTCCCTCAAAAGTATTAGTAATCCAGCTAAAATATATTAATTGTCCCCTTGGAAAGTATTAGTCAGTGATGTAATATTAGACAACCCTCAAAAGTATTAGCTTTTCATGTGAAAAGTATTATAATTTCCTTAGAAATTAAAAGTATTAGTAATCCCATTGAACAGTTTTTTAGTAATCCTTATGAAAAATATTGATTTTCCCCTAAACAATATTAGTGTTCTCCCTAAAACGTATTAGCAATATTATTGAAAAGTATTATATTTTTCGATTAAAAGTATTTTAGTATTTATCCTGAAAGTACTAGTAATCCTCCCAAAAAGTATTAACAGCCCTCCAAAAATGTATTAGCAGCGGATGTGGTTTTTGTGATGTTAGTGGTTGTGCGGGTCAATGGACGTATTGACCGCGAGCCTGATATTTGGATCCGTCTAAAAAATTAGTGATAAGCAGATATTATGCATGCATTTGGAGGTGTATTATGGTACATAATTGACACAATTGCATGTAGATCGAGCGTGTTTGGGTTGGTTTTTTTTATTGGGCATGATACTGCGGTTGTCTGGGTGTTTTATTACAGGAAATTGAGCTAAATCAAAATAAAAGCCATAGCACGTCCCAAAGAGTAGGTCAAGAGCTAAAGGACGAACGAAGACGTGAAGGAAAAAAGCATGGACGATCGAACAACAGGGGATTGCTTTCGAAAACATCCAAACGCGTCAATGATTTTTGGCACTGACAGGGTTTAGTATTTGGGCCATAACGTTCTCTACAAAATTGATATTGAGCTGATTCAAGTTGCCATGGAAAGGTAAGAGATAGGGATATAACTGCCATGAAGACCCCACGAGCTAATTTACATGTTTGTACCATAAGACCATGTCGTATTTATGTGCACAGTCGTGTGCAGATTTTGTTTCTTTATTACGCGAGATATGAAAAAGGGGTCCGAATAGGTATCTATAAAAGGAAGAATTAGACCTAGCAGCTGATATAACATATTTAGGGAGAGAAAATAACACGTCTTCGAGAGAAGAGGTCCTTCTTGGGAGGAGAAAAATAGAGATCTTGCAAAGCCACGCAAGGGGATTATCAAGGAAGACACCATGATTCCAGATTTTGAAGGCGGATTCATCCAATCTAGTGGAATTCATCCGCTTTCTATAGAATTTCTATCTCTTTCTTTTATATTTTAATGTTAAGTATGTTGTTTATGGATTTGTCTATGAGTTCACAAACGAACATGTCTAGCTAAATTTCTTTTGATTCTAAGACATGATGTAGACTGTGGATTTGATTTATATGTGATTTGCTTTGTTTCGTATGAATTAGTTCCAACTATCTATTTGTGAATTTGTGCGATTAATTCTTGTGAATTACTTGATCCATAATTCACATGTTTCATAGTTAGTTCATAGTTTGGGAGATGAGTACTCAATATAGATAGTGAATTCGCTACATAAACAATTGTAGAGTCGTGAGGCTTATGATGTTTATGGGGTTCAATACTTAATTTATTATGCTTTTGGGAGTTGATATTAGTTGTAGAGTAGGGATGCTAGGAATCTAATATTGATCTACGGTTTGGTCGCCTCCAGAGAGGAAATTAACTAGGATAAGAATTGAATCCATAGATAATGTGTAATTGATTCTTGCGAGACACAAATCGGATATAAATTAATGAAGCATGGAGAAATCATATGGATTGCTTTTCTTTGTTAATTAAACCTTGCGTGTGTGTTTGTTAGTTTATTTGTTTTGATATTTTATTCTAGATTTAATTTTTAGATAATTTAATCATCATCTTATTCGGACATTTCAATAAAATTAGAACTATTATAATTGTCGTAGTTTATGTTTTAATCAATCCCCGTGGAATAAGACATTGCTTGTCACTTTCTATTACCTATGCCGTACACTTGTGGTTTAGCTTAAAAGATTTTAGCGATCAATTAGATCCGTTAGACGTTCTGACAGAAGACTTACCCAATGAAGATTAATCGTTGACTACCAAAAAAAAATCTAACTATCTTCAATATTACAAATAATCCCTTTATATTTGTCACTATATACAAATTGCACCCTCACAAGGTTGGAAATTTGTCAATCACAAGCAAACCTCAAGAGCGTGTTTTTAATACCGTAAAGGTGTGTATTTCTAATTCAAACAAAATCAAACCTCAAGCTTCTAATATTCCCGAAACACTTTCCTCGGCTGATAATCATAATGAAAAGAACGACTACTTTGTTTACCAAAAAATGCAGGGTCGTAATGGGTGACAATCATCCGTGCGGGTGAAATGGGAGATGAAACACAATATTGGAATAGAAGATCCTATGTGAGGCCTTAAGTTGAAGATATCAAATCGATGAGAAGAGGTAACTGTAAGAGAATAAATGAAGTAACTGGCAAACAGGCAAGTCCACCAAATGGAATGAGAGCCAAACATAAGATAAAAGGTGGCACTAAATGTAATGTCCCGCCTTCAAGATCGACGACAATACTAACAAACCATCACGAGTCATTCTAGTGTGCTTTGTCCTCACTCACACGCACCCTAGAAGCAGTTTCCCAAGGGGTTACCCATCACGTAATTGCTCCAGGCCAAGCACACTTAACTTCGGAGTTATTTTATATGATGAGTATCAGAAAAGAAGATACATCTTGTTAGTATATGTAGTACCTATCAAATCTTTTAAGCTCTCCTCAACTGTACAGTCCCATACATGCACAGTCTCAAAACCTCATCTTCTGTGCGTGTGAGATCATTTCATTCATGTTCCCCTCTGCCTAGAAGCCTGTTAGAAGCCACTCCTTGTCCTTGCCTCTCTTGCACCAATGATAACTCCTCGTCCTCTTCAGCCCTGGGTGTTACATGCCCACCAGATTCCGCTTGGTTCGTCCCCGAACCACACCGTAGTAGGAGAGATCCCGCTCTCATACCATCTGTAAGGGCCCGCCTTCAAGATCAACGACATACCCTATAAACTAATACGAGTCTTTCTACCATGCTTTGTCCTCACTCACGCGCACCCTGGAAGCAGCTTCCCAAGGGGTTACCTCTCACGTAATTGCTCGAGGCCAAGAACGCTTAACTTCAGAGTTTTCTTATATGATGTGTACCAGGAAAAAAGATGCATCTTGTTGGTATTAGTACCTATCAAACATTTTAAGCTCTCCTCAACTGTACAGTCTCATACATGCACAGTCTCAGAATCTTCTCTTCTTCGGTGTGAGATCATGCCATTCATGTTCCCCTCCATGCTAGGAGCTGCTCCTTGTTCGTGCCTCTCTTGTACCAGCGATCGCTTCCCGCCGTCTTCAGCAACAGGCATCACACTGAAGGCCGCTATCATAAATGTTGTGGAAAGGAATATGGTGCTCAGACCCAGTGTGGACCGGTGACCAAACCGGTTAAACTAGCAGTTCTCGGTTCAACTGGTTGGAGCAATTCAACCGCCAGTCCAACCGGTTTGATAAATATAAAATAATTTATATTGTTATATTGTATAAAATAATATTGTAGTAAATCAAGTATTATATAATACATTTTTAAAATGTAATTATATAAACAAACAACTAAAATAATATTTAACATAGCTTAAAATTCAAATAACCAAATAAATGTAGCAAAATACGAAATTTAAACTCAAGAATTTAATAAAAAAAGTAAAAATAAAAAATAAATAAAAAAACATTTCTAACTGGTGCAATCGGTTTTGACCGCTTTGACCAGTTCATCTGTAAAAAAGGTTTTTGGGGCATAAGACCGATCCGACTAGTCAAAGGATGGTTTTGACCACTTTGACCGGTTCAACCGTAAAAATGGTTTTTAGGGCCTAACCGGACCGATCCGATCACCGGTTCCCGGTTCAACCGACCGATCATATTTTCAAATTATTGCTCAGACCGATGATCATTCTCTTTGGTAGCACATACAAGAAATCTTTCTCTGCGTAACGTGACATTAGGATGGGCAAGAACGTCAACAGAGAAGTAGCCGATGTAAAGAGAGAGAGAGAGAGAGAGAGAGAGAGAGAGAGAGAGAGAGAGAGACGACGTCTGAAATTGTAATTACTATAAATGCAGTCTCATTTGAAAAGATGGGCAATCCGTTGTTGTTGTCACTACCACCTGACACTGTAATAGGAATTAGGGCGTCTCCAATCCAACTCTATAACACACACTATTACACAAAATATACAAAAATACCTCTCCAACTCAACTCTAAACCTTACACCAAGTTTGATGTAACACTAATCATTTACACCAAATTTGGTATAATACAATATTCCCTATTTGCCCTCCCATTTTCTTCTACTTCAAATTTAAATTCCAATTGTATCCTCATTTTATATATAATTAATTTGTATAACATGGTTTTAATAATCAATTCATATTTTTAATAAATAATAATAGTTAAAAAATGAATATAATCTAAACTAAAAGAGAAACTAATATTAATTTTAATATTTATTTTTGTAATAATTAATTAATGCAATATTAATTAGATGTAAATTTTTAGTTAACTACATTATTATTAATAATATATACGTAAATGCAATACTTGTATAAATAAATAAATTATTTTTACTATAAAATGATGAAAAAGAATAAAATATTCATTTGGTGTAATGGGTTGGAGATGGTTTTGATAAAATTATACCAAAACACCAAATTTGGTGTACTTTTTACACCAAATTTGGTGCAATGGGTTGGAGATGGCCTTGGTGCTGCTACAATCGTACATGAGTTGGGCGTGTCTTTCATTATTTCACTCATTATTTCAAGGTTTTGTGTTACTCCGTGAAAACCATCTTTTGAGATTTTCCGACATAGTTTTTGTTGGGCGAGCAGAGACGTGTCGTGATCCGAGATTTGATTTATACAGAACATCCGACAAATCGCACCAACAAGATGATAATAAAAATAAATGACCCGACATAAAGAGTGTGTTTGATTCACTCTAACAAATATTAAATAGGGTTGTGATATTCATACCCCTAGTTCCTCTAAATACACCATATTTTTAATTATATAATTTTCATTAAATAGAAAGACTATAATACTTTTATTATCCACCAAATCTCTAAATACACCTTACAATTCCCTAATTTACCTGAGGTGGAGAACTCATAATCAATGTAAGAAGCAGAAATGGCGGAGAAGAATTTTAAGGTTTTTCTCACCACTGAAACTTGATTTTTAGTGCAACCTCGGGTTTTAGATAATGGAAATTTCAGAAGCCAAAAAAGTGTAATGGAGTAAGAGGTTTGAGACATATTCATCTTTTCTTTTCAAAATACAAATTTTTTATTTTTTTTGGAGGAGGGGGCATTTTGATGTTCTATTGAAATGGCAGGCTCAACCTCCAAATGCAGTCTAACCCCGACACGACCTCCATGTTTCCTTCAACAAAGCCACATAACAAAGGCTCAGAAGTTGGGACCGCCGTGTGCCGCCACCATATATCTGATATCATTGCCGATGACATAGATTCGGAATGACAACCCCTCCGCCAACGCCGTTGTGGCTGTGGGGTCTCTCCCTTTTGAAAATAAGGGGTGTTTTTAGAGGTTTGGTGGGGGAATAAGGGCATTTAAGTCTTTTAAATTAATAAAAATTATTTAATCAAAGAGAAGGGGTGTATTTAAAGGAATAAGGAGTATAAACAGCGCTGCCCTATTAAATATTATCTGTGTATATATATTATTAAATTAAAGGCTATTGCATGTCAAAATAAAATTCTTTAACTAATCAAAACTATACATATATATATATACATATATACACGTGTATATATGGCAGGGCTGGTATGGAGTAGGTTTCGCTACCCGCTCTTGATCCGCCGGGTTTTGAAAAGATGGATCGCGAGCACCCCGGGACCTGTTAGTACAGGTTTAAACCCGCCCCGCGTGGGATGGGTTCATTGCGGACTCGGGTTTGGACCTGTCCTATTGGCATCCATAAAGTTTTTTTTTAAGCAAAATAACACCGGGGGGGGGGATTGAGGCGTGATCCCCTACCTGTATATTAAACAATCAAAATGTCATACAATGTCATGTCCGTCAAGGCGGGAGAAAATCAAAGAACAAATAACCTATCACTACGATATCTAGAAAGACTATCATAGTGAGATATCTAAAAATAAAAGGAGAACCAATGATCTATGAAAATCTGAAGCTCGGATATCCCAATTTGGTCCATCCGAATGAGCGCTAGGAGGTGGTGAGAAGTCGTGCCCTCATCAACAATGTGATCGCCAGGCAAAGCAGACTCCCAACTCGCAAGGTGATCGGTGGTCGATTCCCCTCTCTGTGTATGTGGGAAATCGAGATCAAGGTCCTCAAAGCATGTTCGAATGCGAATCGGGGTGTCTTGAACTCGCCAAGAGCAAGGCCACCGGAAGTGATCGTGGTGACCACCGTCGCTGCGCGTCCAACTCGATCCAAAATGAAGAGAAAAAGAGCGGGCATGCCGCGATCCCATCTCCAAAGACTTGAAGCTCAAAGATGAAAGCTAGACATTTGCCTGGAGAGAACAATGAAAAGCTAACATAAGTCTGCCCGAATGATCTCGAATCAATCCCCCTCCGCCAAAGAATCAAAGTGTCCCGATCAAACGAACCATCCGTGTTAAACTTGATCCGAGGAGACCGAGGGGCTCGCCAAATCACAATCCTCGGCCTGCGTGGAACTGTGGTGGAGCACTCCCCTGCAAAAAGCCAACAAAGAGGGAAACATCGGACCAATCGAAGGGTTGACGCCGACTGAAACAAGAATCCGAGATACCGCTCCATCTCGCCAAATAATGTGAGATGCCAAGAAAGGAAGGTGTCGATGCTTGACACTATTCCTTTCCGTCCGGACAAACCATAAAATCAAGCAGGGAACCAAGAGACTCAAGTGCCTCGTGTGTGATACATGTGTGCGATTCGTCAAAATGAAAGGAACAATATCATATCGGTGGTGTGTGGAAGTGTAGTGTCAAACCAAGGAAGAAAATGATTCCACACGGATGAACAATATCATTCATCAAAAAGAGGTGAGGGATAGATTCGACTACGAGGAGATGAATGTGGATTATTCAAGCAACAACAAAAGAACGTGAGGCAAGGGAAGTGCCACGTGCACGAAGCTTGATATCCACGGGAAGACGATTACGAAGGAGCGCCAAAGGAATATAGAGATAGTAGGAATAAGAGCATTGTTCCAAATGGCACCATGTATGAAGGTTCGAGCATTTCTACCCCGGAGAGAATCCCAAGCGAGAAGACATAGAGAACCCACCATGAGAGGTAAATATCCACCGCATGATATCCTCGGACCCAGCAGAAGTGGAACCCCGGATATATCCTCAATGAGACTCTCGGAAGCCCACATCCGGAGACCAAGACTGATACAATCTATCTCTATCCAAATGAACCAATCAAATGACCCAACGGCCGATCCAAAAATGATCCGCAAGCGGCGATGCCCAAACCAAGTATCATCCCGTAAACCGACATGACTACCACGCCAATAGACCAAAAATCCGCTCCCGGGCTCGAATACCGATCCGCCTCAAGCGCCTCCACCGATGACTATGATTATGTGTTACAGAGGCTCTACAGGAGACCGAAGCCCATTGTGACGACATGCGATCAATAATTAAGCCCACAACGAATGACCCTCACGTAACCTCCACCACAACTTGTAATCGAAGGCGTCAAGCAATATCGAAAGTCGGCGCAACCCCACCCACCCTCGAAGTAGGATGGCGGATAATATCCCAATCGATCCAATGAGTCTTCTTTTACATCCCACATAGGATCCCCAGAAGAATCTAGCCATGATCTGCTCCAAGCTCGCCGCAGAATGTCTTTGGCGGCCGCATGACTGAAGAATATGCAACGGGGTGGCCATTAGCGTGCTCGAATAAGAGCGAGCCTACCACCAAAGGAGAGATGTCGATGTAACCACCCAAAGCAACTCTATCCAACATCCCTTGAATCACTGGGAGGAAGAGCTCTTTCGTCATTCGCCCCTTGAACAAAGGGACACCCAAATAAGTCATCGGCAAGTCATCACGAACAAAGCCTCACTCATGAACTATGTGCTCCCGGCCGTCAATGTAACGTGGGGCGAAAGAATCTACTCTTACGGACACCGACCACCGCCGTAAGAAGTAAGCGAGAATAGTGCTCGAGAAAGTGCCTCAACGTGACGAGGCCATCGTCGACGCCCAGTGAAGATAACCACATCATCAAAGATACGCCAAATGAGTCACCGGAAAACCCCATCGCATCCGATAAATCATATCCCGGTGTCGTTTAATAATGGAATTCAATCCCCGGGATAAATACTTCACCTCCAGAACAAACAAGGCAGGAGATAGAGGATCCCCCTGCCGCAGTCCCCGAGTTGAAGAAAAATATCCAAAAGGGATACCATTAACTAGAACAGAGAAGCCGCAGTGCTCAATACAGCTGCCAACCATATCAATCCACCGAACGGGGAAGCCCATGTGAATCATAGTTGTATACAAGAAATCCCACTGCACCCTATCATAAGCTTTAGCCATATCCAACTTCATCACCACATTAGGAATCTCCGTGGCTAGGCTGATATCATGGATAAGCTCCTGCGCAAGTAATATATTACCCGAGATGACACGACCGGGTGTGAAGCCACTCTGATTCGGCGACACAATCAAAGGTAGAATCGAGACCAACCGCGCATTCATAATCTTAGAGATAATCTTATTCGTCACGTTGCACAGGCTAATCGGCCGAAACTCAGTCCATTTCCGAGGGTGAGGGACCTTCGGAATGAGAACTATAGATGTAGCCGTGAACGTGGGCGGCATGAGATTACCCGAGAAAAAGTCAACAACCGCATCCTCCACATCCAGTCTGACGAAATCCCAACAATGCTGAAAGAACAACAATGAGAATCCATCAGGCCCCGAAACACTAGACGGATCAATCCCAAACACCGCATCGCGAACCTCCTGAGCCATCAACATAGCACAGAGTCCATCAAGATCAACAGAATCAGGAAGCCGGGGAAAGAACTCATCGATAGGGGGAGTCAGATACTCCAAGTCAGAAGTCAATAAAGACTGAAAGAACTGAACTGCCGACTTCCGAATCTCAGAATCCTGCGTGTCGTTACCCCATCATCGCCAATCGAGTGGATCCTAGCGCGACACCTCTTCTGTTTAACAAATCCATGGAAAAACTTAGTGTTGCGCTCTCCCTCGACTGCCCACTTAACCGCAACTTTCTGGCGCCAAAAATCCTCTTCCATTTTCAAACGTAGTTCATACTCAGCCACACAACGATGTAGCTCAGCCCGATGAGTCGGAGATGGATCACTATCATATACAGCCTGAGCCATCAAAAGCGCATCATCGGCCTAGTCGGACCCGATCAAAAACATTACCAAACGTCTGGTAATTCCAAATCTTGAGTCTGCGCTTGACCCTATTCAACTTGTGCTGCAAGCTCCTCATTCCAAAACAACCAGTGGGATGCCCCTATGCTTCCTTGACAACCTGCAAAAAAGTATGGTGACGTATCCACATATGCTGAAATCGAAAGGAAGAATGAGGCACATGCGGTACCAAATGACAAGATATGAGTAAAGGAGCATGATCAGAGCGAACACGAGATAAATGCGTAACAATAGAGGAAGTAAACGTATCAGCCCAGTGTTCATTATACAAAGCCCTATCAAGTCTCTCCTGAAGCCCACCTCTAGCCCACGTAAAGATAGGCCCCTCACACCCCACATCAAATAACTCACAATCAGCAATCATGTAAGCGAAATCCAACATCTCATCCGACCTATTAGTAGTACCACCAATCCTCTCGTGATCATGCAAAAAGATATTAAAGTCACCACTAACATGCCAAGGTAACCCCTCCGTACTAATTGCAATCTCACGCAAGGTGTCCCACAGATCAAATCTAGCTACTCTATCACATTTAACATACACAAAAGTCAAATAAATAGGCTGAGGCAACAAAGCAGATGTCAACCTACAATGTAATAGTTGTGCATGATCAACAAAAATGTCAAAATGTAAATGAGCCGCAGACATAATCCAAATATGATTAGAACAATTACTCAAGACACTATCAAAGCCAAATCTACGACAATAGAAACTAAACTCCAGCAAAGTCATAGGTTCTAAAAGCGCAACAAATGGCAATTTATAACGAGTAATTAACACATGCAAGTGACGCTGGCTACCCAGATTCGCAATACCCCTCACATTCCACGTTAAGAAATTAATCGACATAATTAACGAGTAGAATGAGAAGAGGATTTAGAAACACCTGATCGATTTTGGGGTCGTTGGCTCCCTCCTCCTTTGTAGAGAAAATTATGAACCAATTTGCCCGACTTTGTAGTCTTCTTTGACAATTTCGGAACTTTGTCAACCTCGGATATTTTGATCTTATCCGACTGTCCATCACCTGCACAATTTTCATCCTTGTGCAATTTTGTGTCAATTTTTCCCTCATCAGAAATAATGAAATTAGCCTCATTGTTCAGTTGATCTTTAATATAATCAGGAGCACTTGAATCAATTAATTCCACTTCATTAATAACGTAGACAGTGGCCAAAGGTGTAGGTTGCAAAACGTGATGGGCTGGGTCGACGGAGTCGACACTATATGGCGCGCAGGCTGATTCAGCGGAGTAGGCTTGGGCAACCAACTTGGTTGGGCTGGACTGCAGTTGGTGGGTCAAAGGGGTGGTGAGGGAATTGGGCTCGGACCTAGTAGCAGCTGAGGAGGATTGGGCCGGAGAACTGGAGAACAGTTGGGCCTCATTGAGGCAATAACGTTGGCCCATCGTCGCACGCAAGCCATCGTCCGTGCTGGGCGTGGCGACCGCTGCTGATGGGAGATGTTCTGGTGGGACCAAGTTGAAGTTGAGGGCTGAATCATTAAATGGAGACAACAAAACATCTGGGCCCACATCCTTGTTGAGTGCTGCGCATGAGGACGAAATGGGGTATGTTCCATTCTTATTTTTTGTGTCAAATTCCAAAGTGTGCATGGCATCTTCCACCTTTATTGTGTGTTGCAGGGAATCATCCAGCTTTTGTGCAAAGAGAGGTATAGGCGTGGGCCCATGTGAGTTCCCATTGAGGGTAAAATCAACGCCCAAGAGAACTTGGGGCGCCAATATGTGGACGGATGAGGCAGGGGAAGGATGGTATGGTGGGGCCAAGCTAGATTTATTGGTTGAATAAGTCAAAGAAGACAAAAAAAAACACAGGCCCACTCCATTAATGGGCGCGCACATGATGGTGAGGAGGAAGAATTGTGTTTGTCATCTACCACCTTTGTTGCATGAAAAGGAGTGGACGTGGGACCCAGCAAATTCCCATTATCAAGTTGACCACTAAAATTAAAATCCTCCAAATGTGCTGCAGGTTTCGAAAAAATAGGTGGAATATTTTCAGAAAATGCGCCACAGTTATCCCCTTTAAACACGCCTGCTGCCAAATCCATTAAAAAATCCGAGCTGTTAAAAATATTGTCTCCCACTATTTCAACCATATTCAAATTTTGGGAGGAGGAACGATTTTGCCCATTTATAACCATATTATCTGACAAGATTTGGGGCCCACTAGAAATAATCTCCAAATCAGAAGAGTGGACCGTTTGCAAAATTAAGGGTGGATCCAAAGGAATATCTGCAGAGGGAATAAAAGCTCCATTTTCAAGGCCATTTCGACCGTTACAAGATGCATGCTCCTCTGCCAGGTTGTCCTTTTTAGAATAAAGAATATTAGAACACCATTCTTTGTGGTCTGAAATCTGCCTGGGCGCACTCTCAACCACCAGTTTATCTTTTTTATTAGCAAAATCAATATTCTGTTTATTGGAATTCCCATTTACGAGACCTGGTTTCAAACACGAATTGTCGCCCATGTTAATGGCATTTCTGACGCTTGCCATATCCTCGTTTCTAGCCATTGCCACGTCGCCTACCAGGTTTTTCCCACCCGTTATGGGGTGACTCTGATCGTCCAAATTCAGATCATTACCCTGATTTGGGCCCTTGATTAATTGTGACAAGGTATCCAAAGGCTGAAAAATAGCATTTTCCAAGCTCGAAAATCGATTAATGCTAGAGCTTTCAGCATTTGAGTGACTATCTTCAAAATAGGTATGTTTTGACTTCTTTGCTGATTTTAGAAACTCCTTAGAAACCAGTCCCGTTTCTTTTGGTCCTTTCTTTTTGACCTGTATCCAATCCTGATTTTGAGCAACAGTGCTTTGAGCACCCCGAGTAGGATTAGGATTTTCTGCCCTGGAAATCTTAGAATTATATGTTGTACCCCTTGACTTTTCCATTTTTCCACTTAACCCCTTCAAGTCGTATCCATCAAAACCTGCTATGGGTGTTGGGCGCCTAACAGGTGGTGGTGGGCGGGTTATCTTCCCATTCATGTAGCATCCCTCAATAGGGTGTCCAATATGCTTGCAATGAGTACAGTAATCCGGAATCCGTTCATAAATTATCTTTTGAGCGTGTGAAGTATCATCGAACTCAAGAACAATCTCTTCGATTCTCTCCTTCAATAAGTCCAGTTCAACACAAACCCGAGCCATAGATAATCGAGATCGAGATGTTGTCAGGGAATCCACTTGAAGAGGCGTGCCTATAATCGTGCCGATAGCAAATAGAGCATTATGATCAAAAAAATGTATGGGCAAGCCCGGTAGACGAATCCAAACTAGCGCAAGAGGGGCTTCCATTCTCGGATTAAACGAAGGTGTCCACTTGAACACACGCATCGGGCAGTCCCCTAGCGACCAAAGAGTGCCCATCCATAACTTATTAAAATCCTCCTCAAGCTGTAATTTGATGATAATATGTGAAGGGTTTGCAAAGCTCCAGGAGTATGACCCCTTCAAATTCAACGTAGATAACCCGGAATCAATTCCTTTGGAGTGAGGTATCGCGAATGAAAATTTTCCAATCAAGGTGAGTTTCCAAGACGCTGCAAGACGATCATTCTCCGAGGAAGAGAAACCAAGAACCTGCTTGCCATCTCTAACCTGGCGGGTACCAACTGGAACGACTCTCTTGGGGTCGAAAGGAAGGTTAGAACGATTAGAACTAGAGGCAGTCACATTTGCATATGACCCAAGCTTTGGGGTTTGGTATTCCGGCGGACATGAGCTAAAATCTGCCATAAGTGGCGGAGGAAACCTTGAGGTTTGTGTGTAATTGCATCCATAAACTTGATTATGTTTTCCTCTTAAAAGGTTTTCCAGGGAAAAGAAAAAGGGTACGGTATTTTTTTTCTTTTTTTCTTTTTTTGATAAATTATCTTTATTTTCTTTTTTTGTTGTTTTTTCTTCTTTCCTTTTCTTTTTTTTTTCCAGAAACATTTTTATACGATAAATTGTTTATTTTCCATTGTATTCGTACAGGTTATTGCATTTTAATAATTTTCCCATGTATTTTTTTGAAACAATAATTTTCCCATGTATTACATCACACCAAAGGAGGAATTGATAAAAGCAGATTATTACAAAACAGGAATAGATAGAAGAATTCCTCAAAAAAAAAAAAAAAAAGAATAGATAGAACAAAATATGATTATTGCCCAAATACTGTGATTTGTTTTGATCTGCTATTGCTTTTTGGCTATGCCCATCAAATTTCATAACGTAGTCAATTAACATTCTTAAAATCCTGTTACAAGATTATACGAATCCCGTTACAAAATTATTGTTATAACGAATTTTATTTGAAAATTATAGTAATGAGTTCTTTTTCAGATTTTGGTAGAGTCTCGAGTCATGAATAACTCAAAAAAAAAATAATGTCTTGAGTCATGACTGTGCACACTATGAGTGCCCTTCATACACTGTAGTTCACAGTGAGAGAGAATTTGAAATTAGAAATTACAAGATTGCTCTATGGGCATCTGGTCCCAAGATTGCGTCAAAATCTTACAAGGAAGCTGCTAATAAAGGTTTCCTAATGTAATTAACTTTTTACCCTCTTTTTGTGCTTTACAAAAATACCCTTAATGTTCAGTCTAATTACAAAAAAAATCACCCTTTCTTCAAAATTACAAACAGTACTCCCTTTATATACAGATTGCACCCTCATGGATAATGTTTTTATTAATTTATCTTCATTTTGTTTAAGAATCAATCTTGAAGTCTTATATTATTTTACTTTGGTTTTCGTGCAGCCTGTTTGGTTACTACCAAGGCAACAATCAAGAAAGAGTGAAAATCAACCAGGTGGCTTAGCCCACCTGACCACCACAAACAATTGTGGGGTGGAGATTAGGGGTTCAAATCCCTGCTCCATCAAATTGTTTCCCGGGGCATATGTGAGCTGGTGAAGATTTGGTGGGAACTCATACTGAATAGCATCCGTGTGGGTTCGATTCGGGGAGAGATCGTTATTAGTAGATTGGGGGATCGAATATAATTATTCTCTTTACCAGGAGGATCGGTTGTACGCGTCGTGACCCGTCGAAACAACAGAGCGATGCGTGTACATCCGCGGTTTACCTTGGCGGCAAAGCAATGAGGAGCGGAGCCGGATTTGTTGTCCTCGGGAATAGTCGGCAGTAAGCGCAGAAGGCGAGTTATCAAAAAAAAAAAAAAAAAAAAATGAAAATCAACATGACAAAACCCGTTATTGTGGAGGTTCAAAACTCGACCTACACCGTCTACTTTTACGTGCCAACAAATTACCAAAGCACGCCTCTACCTCACCCTTTGTCACGTGAAATAGAGATAGTGAGGTTGCCTAAATATAAGTACGTAGTTATTAGAAGGTTTGATAGTTTTATTACCGATGCCATTATCCCAACACAAATTGATGCCCTAAGGAAAAGTCTACAGGGTACCCCTTACCAACGGGCGGCTGTTGTAGATGAATTTTTTGTCGTTAGCTATAACTCTCCCTTTGAACCAAACAATCGTGTAAATCAAATTGCTATACAGTTTAACTGATTTTAATTGATCTAGAATTGGCAAATCAAAATAAGCAAATTCCTAATCAACATGGAGAAAGAATGAACTTATTGATTTGTTTTATATCCCTTGAGTTCAAACACCACTGAAATGTACACTATTTACACACACACAAACAAACTCCACTTTGTGGAAGTAATTGAGGTCTTATTTAACACCTTGGCATCTTTCATAATCAATGCCGATACTTACTGAATGGAAAATATTGACAAATTAGAAAGAAAAGGAACTCAAACAAAGAAAAGGAACTCAAACATACAACAGTACAAATTGTTGGAATTGGTCTTTGATAAACGGAGTGTTGATCCGATTTTGACCAAATAATTAAGTAGTTTCCATTAGTGAAAAATAGAATTAAATTATTTGTAAAAATTCTACTAAGAGAGTAGATGAGAATAGCATTTGGAATTTGTCAAAACCGATTCCGGGTGAATGAGAAATTAATGCTAGAAGTTAGCCACTTAATACAAATAAATGGTATGAAAAATGGAAAATGTGAGGGAAGGAGAGATGCTCCATCCCACATAGGAAAAAGAGGATAAAGTTGCACACTTAATATATCCCAAATTGGACATATGAGTTTGGGCTCTTGGGGGCACCCAAGTTTTTAAAAAGGTGAGGACCTACATGCTTCTGGGTTTGGTTCAAAGCACATGCGCGCGCCGCCCACATTAAATAGATTTAATTAATTTTCGTAATTAATTAAATGAGTTCAACTTGGGAAAGTTTCGGACCAAAGTTTCGAGCCTGCACACGGGTTGGCGCATGGCCCGTGCATCTGGGTCGTGCGCCATGCCGAACGTTTTGCGCACCAGCGCACGGCCCGTGCGTCTGGTCGTGCTCCCCTGCGCAGGTGCGTCTATTCAGTGCAAATGTGTCTTTTCGAACCAAAAGACGCGATCTTTCCATACGAGGCACCTCAGGCCTATAATTACTCGACCCTGCAGATGAAAAAACGTTAAGAAAAACATCAGATTATTTTTGAGAAACACTTCCTGTTCGCTGTGATTCCGATTTTTGCAAGTGCTGCTAAACCAGAACTGTAAGTCGTTGTATCTTAGAGACGAACGTCGAGAATCGTAAGCACTCGGTATACGAGGCGTTTTCGTCTTGCGGAGATAGAATCTAATTCTGACCTCGACTTAAGCCTATACACTATATCCTTGCCATTTTCATAAACAGAAACCTTCCACCAGTTATATTTCTTATCCAACAATCGCAAGACGAAAACTTAGTTTCTATTGAAGACGATGGCATCCAGTTCGATCTCTTTCACACCAATGGTTGCTGCTCCCGCTCACGGCGAAAAGCCGCCCAAGTTCTCTGGCGCCAACTTCAAACGTTGGCAACATAAGATGCTCTTTTACTTGATGACCTTGGGGTTGCCACGTTTTCTGAAGGACGACCCTCCTCCCTCCGTAGGCGAAGACGAAACTGACAACAATCGGAGAATCACTGTGGATGCTTGGCGTAACAGCAATTTTCTATGTCGCAACTACGTGTTGGACGGGCTAGACGACACTCTCTACAACGTCTATAGCACGTTCAAGACGTCCAAGGAACTGTGGGATTCCTTGGAGAAGAAATACAAGACGGAAGATGCCGGCACAAAGAAATTTATTGTCGGAAAATTCTCGAGTACAAGATGGTTGACACCAAGACGGTGATCAGCCAAGTTCAGGAGATTCAAATCATACTTCACAACTTGGTATCTGAAGGGATGATCTTGAATGAATCCTTCCAAGTGGCTGCAATAATCGAGAAATTGCAGCCATTGCAGAAGGACTTCAAAAATTACCTCAAACACAAGCGCAAAGAGATGGGGCTTGAGGATCTGATTGTTCGGCTTCGCATAGAAGAAGACAACCGAAAATCAGATGTGAAATCCAGTAAGTCCGGAATGGAGGCTAAGGCCAATCTTCTTTGAATCAAGCACTAGCAAGAAACGAAAGCACTCCGGGAATGAAAAAGGAAAGGCCAAAAAGTTCAAGGAGAATTGCTACAATTGTGGCAAACCGAACAACATGGCAAAGGATTGCCGACACCCGGAAAAGGGCAATCAAGGTGGCAACCAACAAGCCAATGTGACGGAGGACAAGTCGGTTCCAATCGACCTGTCGGAGCTCGATCTCTCCGCCGTTGTGTTTGAAGCCAATATAGTAGATAACCCAAGGGAGTGGTGGATAGATACCAGGGCTACTCGACACATTTGTGCCGATAAGGAGATGTTCTCCTCCTACACTCCGATCAATGGAAGGAAGTTGTTCATGGGGAACTCTTTGACTTCCAACATCGTTGGGTTTGGAAAGGTGGTGCTCAAGATGACTTCGGGGAAGTAGCATACGCTTGTAGATGTGCTGCATGTCCCAGACATCCGCAAGAACTTGGTTTCCGGTCCTTTGCTTAGTAAGGCCGGCTTTAGACTAGTGTTTGAGTCCGACAAGTTTGTAATGACCAAGAATAGTCTGTTTTTATGTAAATGTTACCTTGATAAGGGCCTGTTTAAAATGTCTGTAATGTCAGTTTTCTGCCAAGAGGCAAAGAATAAAAAAGTTACTTCTGTTTACTTGTTGGATTGTTCTAATTTATGGCATGATAGATTAGGACACGTAAACTTCAACACAATTAAAAGGTTAGTGAATCTGGAATTAATATCTACGTTTAAAATTGATTCACAAGATAAATGCGAAATTTGTGTTGAAGCAAAATTGGCCAAAGCACCGTTTCATTCGGTAACGAGAAGTACCAAACCACTCGAGTTAATTCATACAGATGTGTGTGATTTAAAACTTGTGCAAACTCGAGGTGGGAAAAAGTACTTCATAACGTTTATAGACGATTGCATAAGATATTGTTATGTGTATCTCTTGAAAAGCAAAGATGAAGCTTTTGTAGCTTTTAAGACTTATAAGAATGAAGTTAAAAATCAGCTTAATTTGAAAATTAAGATGATTCGAAGTGATAGAGGCGGAGAGTATGTTGCTCCGTTTGAGGAGTTTTGCTCGGAAGTGGGTATAATTCATCAAATGACTGCACCTTACTCACCTCAATCAAATGGTGTTGCGGAACGCAAAAAATCGTACTCTTAAAGAGATGATGAATGCAATGTTGTTAAGTTCAGGCTTACCCCAAAACTTGTGGGGGGAAGCCATACTTTCTGTGAACTACATTCTTAATAAGATCCCACACAAAGGTAAAAACGAAACTCCATATGAGTTATGAAAGGGACATAAACCGTCATATAAATACCTTAAAGTGTGGGGGTGTTTGGCTAAAGTCGAAGTACCTAAGCCGAAACAAGTCAAAATCGGTCCGAAGACGATCGATTGTGCTTTCATTGGATATGCTAACAATAGTAGTGCATATCGCTTTTTAGTGCACAAGTCAGCTATTCCGATATAAATGAAGGTATGATCATTGAATCAAGGAATGTTGTATTCTTCGAGAATATCTTTCCGAACAAAGAACCAGAAAGAAGAAAGTTCGAGTAAACGGACTTATGAAACTGCAAGGTTACCTCAAAGTGATGATGAAGAGGAACCAAGACGCAGTAAAAGGACAAAAGTAAGTAAGTCTTTTGGTCCTGATTTTTTAACTTATATGTTAGAAAATGAACCCCGAACAATTCAAGAAGCATTGTCTAGTCCAGAAGCTCCTCTCTGGAAAGAAGCTATCAATAATGAGATAGATTCCATCATGCAAAATCACACTTGGGAGTTGGTTGATCTCCCACCGGATTGCAAACCTTTGGAATGCAAGTGGATCCTTAAAAGGAAGTATAAAGCAGATGGATCTATCGACAAGAATAAAGCCCGATTGGTAGCTAAAGGGTTTAGACAAAAGGAGGGATATGACTTCTTTGATACATATTCTCCTGTCACGAGGATTACGTCCAGTCGTGTTCTCATTGCTATTGCAGCTTTGCATAACCTTGAGATACATCAAAGGGACGTTAAGACTGCCTTCTTGAATGGTGAACTTGAAGAGGAGATCTATATGGAACAACCCGAGGGGTACGTTGTACCCGGTTAAGAGCGAAAGGCGTGTAAACTTGTTAAATCACTTTATGAATTAAAACAAGCACCTAAGCAATGGCATGGAAAGTTTGACTCGACTATGAAGTCAAACGGTTTCAAGATCAACGAATGTGACAAGTGTGTCTACATTAAAGGTACTACAAATGATTACGTCATAGTATGCCTTTATGTGGATGATATGTTGATCATGGGTAGTAGTCATGATTTAATCATGAATACTAAGAACATGTTGAAGAAGAACTTTAACATGAAGGATATGGGATTATCTGATGTTATATTAGGGATTAAAAACTCTAGGACTTCAGATGGAATTGTCTTGTCACAGTCCCATTATGCCGAAAGCATACTTAGAAGGTTTAATGCTTTTGATAGTCCTCCGGCTAAGCCACCTCTAGATCTAAGTCTACACTTGTCCAAGAATAGAGGCGAACCAGTTTCTCAGCTGGAATATGCAAGGGTAATTGGCAGTCTGATGTACTTAACGAACTGTACACGTCCAGACATTGCATATTCAGTGAGTAAACTAAGTAGGTTCACAAGTAACCCGAGTATGGATCACTGGAAAGCCGTGACAAGGATACTTAGATATTTAAAGTATTCCATGAACTATGGAATACTTTATACGAGATATCCATCAGTATTAGAAGGATACTGTGATGCCAATTGAATATCAGACACAAAAGACTCCAAGTCCACAAGTGGATTTGTTTTCACAATAGATGGAAGAGCGGTGTCGTGGAAGTCTTCTAAGCAGATGTGCATAGCTCGATCCACTATGAAATCTGAGTTCATTGCTTTAGATAAAGCTGGAGAAGAAGCAGAATGGCTTAGAAACTTCTTAGAGGATATTCCTTGTTGGAATAAGCATGTACCTGTTGTTATGATACACTGTCAATCAGTAATCGGAAGGGCACAAAGTAGTATGTATAATGGTAAGTCTAGACATATACGTCGAAGACACAATACCATTAGACAGTTGATTTTGAATGAGGTTATTTCGGTTGACTACGTGAAGTCAAAGGAAAACTTTGCAGATCCACTTACGAAAGGCATAAATCGAGATCAATTGTATAAATTGTTAAGGGGAATGGGTTTAAAATCCACAACTTAAAGAATGTTCATATCGGTAACCCAACCTTGTGAATTGGAGATCCCAAGACTTTGGTTCAATGGGATTCAACTGAACACTTGGAAAATGTGTTAGCTCATTCTCGATACATCCAAGTGAATGTAAACATGCTGAATGTGGTGAGGTTAAGTTTACTAGACTTTTAATGATTCCTATACCGAAAGGTGGAGTATGGCAGGATACTCTTCAATAGGAGATCACCTATATAAGTGAGAAGTAATGGCCGCTTCAAAGAAACACTTATGAATCTAAGATATGGTCCAGGGCCGAAATGGACACAACGTGAGAACAACAAGTGTTAGAGTTGTTATTGTGAAAGTACTGTTGTCTCGGTTTACACAAACGGCTGAGTAGTTCAAGACATCGCGTCACTAAGCAGCTAGTAAACCCGATAGTATTTTACTAAAGAAGGTTCAAAGCCACAAGCTACCTATCCTAATGCAATAACGATTCGCCGAGACTTTCAAGCGAATCTGCATACACGCATGCATTAATTTCATTCATGTGGGGGATTGTTGGAATTTGTCTTTGATAAAAAGGGTGTTGACCTAATTTTGACCAAATAATTAAGTGGTTTCCATTAGTGAAAAATGGAATTGAATTATTTGTAAAAATTATACTAAGAGAGTAGATGAGAATAGCATTTGGAATTTCTCAAAATCGATTCCGTGTGAATGAGAAATTAATGATATACGTTAGCCACTTAATACAAATAAATGATATGGAAAATGGAAAATGTGGGAAAGGAGGGATGCTCCATCCCACATAGGAAAAAGAGGATAAAGTTGCACACTTAATATATCCCAAGTTGGACATATGGGTTTGGGCCCTTGGGGGCACCCAAGTTTTTAAAGGGGTGATGACCTACATGCGTGGGTTTGCGTTCAAAGCACACATGCGCCGCCCGCCGGCCGGCTCGGGTCGGCCCGGGTCGTGGGCCGTGGGCTTGGGCTTCAAGGGCCTTATTCTTTTTGGACCAAAAATCTTTAAAATTAAATGTTTAATTAATTCTTGTAACTAATTAAATAGATTTAATTAATTTTCGTAATTAATTAAATGAGTTCAACCTGAGAAAGTTTCGGACCCGCGCACGGGCGGAAGCACGGCCCGTGCGGTCGGGTCGTGCTACCTGCCGAAGTTTCGAGCCTGCGCACGGGCTGGCGCAATAGCCCGTGCGTCTGGGTCGTGCGCCATGCCGAACGTTTGCGCACCAGCGCACGGGCAAGCGCACGGCCAGGTGCGTCTGTTCAGTGCAAATGTGTCTTTTCAAACCAAAAGACACGATCTTTCCATACGAGACACCTCAGGCCTATAATTACTCGATCCTGCAGATGAAAAAACGTTAAGAAAAACATCAGATTATTAACCGCTCATATTGCATTCAGCATATTGCTATACAATCCGTTCAAAAAGCTAGAAAGTTGAGAAACACTTCCTTCGCGCATTTGTGATTTGGTTTTTGCAAGTCTTTGCCGCTAAACCGAATCGTAAGTCGTTGTATCATAGAGACGAACGCGGGGAACCGTAAGCACTCGGTATACGGGGCGTTTTCGTCTTGCGGAGACAGAATCTAATTCTGACCTCGACTTAAGCTTATACACTATATCCTTGCTATTTTCATAACCAGAAACCTTCCACCAGTTATATTTCTTATCCAACACAAATGATCCAGAATTCACAAAATTAAAAAGAAGCACAATTAAAAGGAATCAAACTATCACATAGAGTTTCTGAATTCGTAAAAGTGCAAAGAACTTATATATATTGTGATAAATAAATGATAATATCAAATACTAAAATATTCTAATGATGCTTCAAATAGAATCAACACATTTCGTCCATTTGTTTACCTTTCGCCCATTTAGTAGCTAGAATTGTAAAATGATGTTTTAGCATGGTGCTTTGGAAAACAGAAAAGTGCCAACAGTAGTATGAGAGAAAATAATCAAAATTTGGAGTTCTTGCTACACAAATTCATGTTTGTTTAATGATGCATAAAGCGAGCCAACACAAACCTAAGCTTTTGGTCCATCATGTAGCAGAAAAGATAGCACAACCATAAACATATCAAACTTTAATATTTACCACAAACAGATGAAAAGGAGCCTTTGTAGCTCATTTATCAGTACAACTAAGGCTGTGCACGGGACTTGGAGATTACCGAAATCGAACCGATATCTGGACCGAAAGATTTCCGAACCGAAATATCCGTTGACTTTTTTACTTTCCCCGAACCGTACCGTACCGAAAATATTTATGATACGGTTCTGGAGATTTTTCAAATACCCGTACTGAAAACCGTACAGAACCACTCCGAACCGAGGACCCGAAGCTAGAACCAATTTTAAAGATTTTATATAAATACATATACATTATTTATATGTTGTTTTTATTTTGATATTGAGTTAACTACAAACTATTTGAATTAAATTGAATATAAAGCATATTTCTGAAAAAACCATAATACTGCAACTATTATGAATTTTAAAAAACTTTGATATAAATATTAGAGTAAATAATTTGAATTGAAATTAGCTAAATAATTAGTAAATTGCACTTGAAAATTAAACAAGTAATAGTATCATATTATAACTATATAAAAAAATTATATTTTAATTTTTTCACCACATCACATAAATTATAAATATAATTTTATTGATTATATTAAGTTGTTAAGTTTGAGACATTGAGATCATAAATTTATACAAGTTTTTATTTCATTTTAATTTATAAAAACTATTAGTTAATTATATATGTTCTATGTCAGTAGAAGGACAATTGCCCAAATAATAGACTATTATTGTATTATAGAGGTTATTAAGTTTAGAATTTTGGATTGTGTTACCTATTATAGTTTTAGTTTTTATTTTGAGACTACGTTAAAAATAGACTATAACTTTAGAATATATCCGTTTGGTGAGTTTTATATTGATTTTCTTTTTTTCTTTTTTTTTTTTTCAAATTTGTATGCTTTATTTATGGCGAATCTCCGAATCTCCATCCCGAACTGAACCGTACCATCCCGTCCCATTAGAACCGAATCTCCGTCCCGAACCATCCCGAACTTTTGGTACAGTTTGGGACGGAGATTTTTTTCTATGGTTCGGTTCTGGAGAATTATTTTCAGAATCTCCAAATTTCGGGACGGTTCTGGAGATTTCCAAATCTCCGAACCGTCCCGTACCGTGTACACCCCTAAGTACAACTGGTTAATACGATATCATCATAATACATAAACTCAAGCAAGAGGCCTTTAATAACTATGCCATCAAGTATATAAAGCAAAATGATTGATCTCATGATGCGAATGAGAAACTGAAATAGGATTGTGAAGTTTCAATCTAAAATATCAAAATGTAAATTTGGGGACTTAAAATCATAAACATTATTTACAAACAATATATATCTCTTTATCACTTGCCTCTTAATATTATCGGAACTTACAATGGTCTAGTAAAAGCAAAGAAAGTGTTATCAATATGCATATGAAATAGCTAATGGGTTTGTTGAATGTTTATTAAAATTTCGAATTGTCATTTGTCACTTTTTGAAAGACAGTAAAAAAGGAAAGAAATCACCAAGACAACAACTAACATTTATTCCATGAAAATAAAATTTATAATAAGACGAAAGGATTTTGGAGTTTGATTCTGATAAAATTTTGGTGTAAGAGAACAACAGAGCCAAAGTACTTCTGCGATTGTTGAATTTGAAAAATTCTGAGCTTTTGGAAACTACGAATTTTCTTGATTGCTTTGGGAAGAACATGCTCATTATCCTATCCTTTTGAGTCATTTGGAGTCAAGTTATCAACCTCACTTATTTTATGGGCACATTTTGATTATTTTATTTCTCATTTAGATGAGAGATGACTTGGATTTGAGATAATAATTTGGGGAAAAAAATTTCAAATCCACTACAATTTTGAAAAAAACAAGAAAAACCTAAGAAAGGAACTATTAAAACATTTTAGGAAAAAAAAAAGATACTTTTTAGAGGAACTATTAATACTTTTTAGGCAAAAAACAAATACTTTTTAGGGGGCTACTAAATACTTTTCAGTGGCACTACTAATACTTTTTGAGAAAACTACTAAATATTTTTAAGTGAGACTGATAATACTTTTGTGGGGAACCACTAATACTTTTCAGTGGGACTGTTAATACTTTTCGATGAAACTGCTAAATATTTTCCAGTGGCACTACTAATACTTTTTTAGGAAACTACTAAATATTTTTAAGTGAGACTGATTATACTTTTATGGGAAACTATTAATACTTTTCAGTAGGACTGTTAATACTTTTCGATGAAACTACTAAATATTTTTCAGTGGCACTACTAATACTTTTTTAGGAAACTACTAAATATTTTTAAGTGAGACGGATAATACTTTTATGGGAAACTACTAATACTTTTCAGTGGGACTGTTAATACTTTTCGATGAAACTACTAAATATTTTTCAGTGGCACTACTAATACTTTTATGGGAAACTACAAAATATTGTTAAGTGAGACTTATAATACTTTTGTGTGGAACTACTAATACTTTTCAGTGGGACTGTTAATACATATCGAGGAAACTACTAAATATTTTTCAGTAGGATTGCTAATACTTTTCATTGGCACTGTTAATACTTTTTCAGGGAACTACTAATACTTTTCAATGGAACTAATAATACTTTTTAGAGAAAATAACATTTTTTGGGAGATTACTAAATATCTTTTAGGAAAAAAACTAGTACTTCTCAGGAAAAATACAAATATATTTTCAAGGAACTAGTAATACTTTTGAGGAAAAAACCTAATATGTTTCATAGGTTTACAAAAAATACTTTTGTCGAAATTATTACCCTTTTCAAGATGTCTGCTAATACTTTTTATAGAAAATATTAATACCTTTCATGGCCTTAGTTAAAACATTAAAACCTAAAATAAAGTATTTTAACTATATCATATATAAGGAGCCCAAAAATGGGTAAAAATTAGGAGTAGAAGCCACCCAATAATCAACACTGTCTTCCCTAAAAAAAAAAAAAATAATCAACACTGTCTTTTCAAAATTAAAAGACCTCAAAAAAGAGAAAGAAAAAAAAAAGATTACTACAGTGTGGGGCGCCACCCCGAGTCCCACGTCGCTGTTTGTTGGCCGTATTTAAAAATTGAGAAGTTGATGCTGCATGCCTATTTAGTTTTATGAGTTGGGTCATGGGTTGCACTCTCCTCCTCTCATAGTCCTCCACGTGGCTAATTTTTTATTAGATGGATTTGGGTTTGGATCCGTCTGGCGGATTTTGACCCATCAGACGGTCTGATAGGAGTTTTTGCCAATAAATAAACATATATATAGTGAATCCGAGTATACACATAAGAACACACCGCCGATAGAGGTATGCAAGAAAAAAGCTAATATCAAGAATCATAATATCAAATCAGTAACCGTAAATGCAATATAAGTACAAACATTCAACATGAAGAATGAATGAAAATACTTTGTTTAAAACAACAATTGGCCATTTCATTGGCTTGCTGAGACTCGAACATGGGCCTCTTCATTGAAAATAATACCCGTGACCACTAGGCTAACCCATAATACCCGTGGCCACTGGGCTAACGCGAGTGATTCATGTAATGACCCAAATTTTCTAATAGTACAATAGTTTAATTAAAGAACGCAATTATAAAATAATGAGTATATTTAAGAATTTGCGTCCAAATAACAGAAATACTTTAACTCTAGGCAAGACATTTGTCTTCAAAAAATAAAATACTAACTATCAATAATAATTCAAAATCATTAACAAAATGAAGTTTCCAAAAATTTCAAATTTGATAAAATCCAATGACTTTGCATCCGCCGCCTCAAATCCTCGCTTGGGGTCCTCAAGGATACTCTCGATCCCGGACCTTCCTATAGTCCATGACTAATTATAGCACTGTCGGTTCACGTCGAGGATGCTTTTGATCCCGGAACTTATTACGGCCCCAAACTAACACAATTTTCTTTCACATTGTATATAAACAAAAATACACATACGAAGTATTTAATAATGACAAACAGTACTTGAATAGTAAATATCCATCAACTTAAAAAATTATTATTATAATTATTTTGTTTTTATTATTTTTTTAATTAAGATAATTATCTAATACTAAATATTTCAGTCTTTATCCTTTTACATCCGGACATAAACTGTACTGGTATTCAGACACAGGTCGCCCAAAGGGTCAACCGGTCGACCAGGTCCAGGGACCGGTCACCATTCGACCAGTGGCTTTGCAGGGATAAAAATGATTTTGTCCTTCACCGTGTTATTTTTGATCTTTTTCTTCAAACTCGAATCCCTTTGCATATTTCGCACACAATTCACTCAAAATTCTTTAACTCTTGTAAATTCTATTATTTTGAGTTTGTATTACTTGTATTTCATCATCCTTAACCGACTTCTCCGATTAATTGGTAAGTTTAATTTCTTTTTAATCTCAATTGGGTTGAACCCTTGAGAAAATGCTTACATTTTGATATTTTGACGAACTTCTTGTATCATTGTGTTGGGTATGATGATTGTTGTTGTATGGTATTTATAGAATTGCATTTGATGATGAAAATCTGGGCTTGATTACATTTACAAAGACTATATACATCTTTTGTTTTATTCGACGCACACCAAGTGTTCGACAAATTGTCTCAAAGAAAATTTCATCACTTACATGATTCTCTCGATTTCAAAAGTCTTATAAGTTTATAGAGATCATGTTTTGCTACTCAAATGAGCTCTTGCAAGTCAAATGATCGACTTTTCCCTTTTTATTTGGATATTAAGCTTCAATGTTCGAAAAGCTCGATAAATCGATAATATTGCGCACTTTGATATGAATGAATGATATTTTTATCGTGCTAACATTCTTTTTGATGATTCCAAAGGAGGAGAAAGAGGAAATAAGCTCTTTAGCTCAAAGAAGCTAAAATAAGCTCGCGTAATAAGCTATAAGTTGTGGCTCTTAAAAGCCACAAGCTCTAAATCATACTTAGTCCATGGGATGTATTATGGACTTTTATACTTGTCTAATGATGTTTCTTTGAAAGGGGGAGCTTCTAACCTCACCATATTCAAGTTTCTATTGTAAAAGCTGAGCTTTTAGCTTTTGTTTGACTATTTCTATATTTATCTTGTTGTGCATGTTGAAAGGGGGAGCTTTTGCAAAAGTTTTTGAAAATCCTTACTCCCATCCTTGTGACTATTATGCATGGAAAATTGTTGCTTAAAACGAATAGTTATTTTTGACCGGAAAATTTGATTTGTTTTCAAACTCGACCTCTTAAAATTATTTTGGTTTGTAATCATCAGTAAGGGGGAGTTTGTTAGATAAATATCTTTATCATGATTTTGATGATTTTGTTTTAATGTGTTTTTACACCAAAACAATATTTCTAAATGTTGTCCAAATACTCCTGATTGATCTAAAATATTTTTACTAACTTTTCGGAGTATTTCTTGAAGTCTATTTTTGACAAAAATTGGACAACACTTCTATCTCGTGTTCAACCGGTCGCCCTAGTGGGCAACTTGTGCTTGAAAGTTTGATTTTTGAAACAGAAACGAGACGTTTGAAAAACCCCAGGAGGTCGACCGGTTGAACTATACGTCGACCGGTGTCTGAAAGTATCAAATTGAAACAAAATTCACTGATACTCGTTTTCAAAGGTGTTGGACCGATCTAGGAGGGGGCCGACCGGAAGAACCCCTGGTCGACTGATCGAGCACCCCTCTGATCGGTCCAACAGGGTATTTTTCCTGTATTATTTCATTTCTGTAATTGAGGTCGACCAATCGTCCAACCGTTTTTGACAATGAAAATTCTAGCCGTTGACGTGACAGTTTCTCCTTAATTTATGGGGTTGATTTCTAACAGCTATAATCTTGATTTTAATTGCATTTTTTGTAGATATCAATCTCCAAGAAGGAGTCTATGTCTGTAAATCAAATCCAAGACCTCTCCTATAAATAGAGGAAGATTTGAAGCAACACAAGAAGAGAGAATACACTACAACACAACAACAGATACATCAAGCATATATTTTGTTCTTCACTTTCAATATTCTTATTGTAATAGCCTAAGTACTTCACTTTCACATCCTGACGTCAGGCTTGATTCTTGATTACACTTGCACTTCAAAGTTTTATACTTCCTTATCGAGTTGTAATCTTGAATTTGTGTTCGTCATTCAAACACAAGATATCCTTGTGAGTGTTCTTGTGGTAAGAGCACACTTGGGTGATCTTAGGTGTTAGGTGTAAGAAGATTGTTGTAATCTTCTTGTGGAAGAGTTTGGTGCTCTTCGAGGTGTTAAAGAGTTTGGTGCTCTTCAAGTTGGAAGATTGTGGTAATCTTCACAAGGTGCCATTGCTAGGAGATTGTGGTAATCTTCTAGGTAGATTGTGGTAATCTTCAAAGAGGTGTTGTATGAAGAGTGTGGTGCTCTTCAAGGTGATGTTGTAATAGTTTTGGTAACTATTAATAAAATTCATTTTTTTTTGAAATCCATCCCGGAGATACTAGGGTGGTAGAGGATTAGACTCTAGGTGGGTTGAACCTCTATAAATGGACACATATTGTTTACTTCCCACACTTCCATTCTTGTCTTTGCTTATTACATTCGAAAAAGAGAAATAGGCATAACCTATTCACCCCTATAAATTATCGTAGCCATTTGGACTTACAGCACGTTCCAATAGAATACTTGCAGAAACCTAGTACAACTCAGGCACTTGCAGGTAGTTAATGCTAATGTTGGGTCAACATCAAAAGCTGCACAACAAGCTAAGCCAATGAACAAGAAGTGAAGTTTGAATTTGTCTATCTATTCAATGGACAAATTCAAACTCTCATTATAAAAGGTTGAGGTACAAGCAAAGATGTGAAGGAAAAAAGCATGGATGGTCGAATAAAAGGTAATTTCCTTTAAAAAACGTCCAAACGCGCTAACAACTTTCAGAACTGGTAGGGTTTAGTATTTTGACCATAACTTTCTCTACAAAATTGATATCGAGCTGATTCAAATGGATATGGAAAGCTAAAAGACTTGAAAACAACGTTCATGAAATTTCCAGGAGCAAAAAATGATTACACGACCCGATCGTGTGACTTGCACATGGTCGTGCAATTTGTCTGCGGCTGAATTTGAGTCTTAATCCTGTCAGAACTCTACCAGTGATCTCACAAAGCACCTATATAAAGGGACCTAAGTTTGCACGAATTTGGATCATCTCACATCATTCATACAATATACAACAAATTAAAATACACAGGGTTACACAAATTAAAGGTCTTCTGAGAGAGGAGGCTAAGCTACGAAGGGCACCACAAGGCCTTTCACTTCTACGGAAGCACAAAAGTTTCGAAGGCTTAGAAGGAATATCCATCCTGACAAGAAGGGATTTTCGTTCTTAGTTTAGATCTCTTCTTTGTACTTAAATAATGTGAAACTGTTTGATTTCAACTTTGTCTATGATTTTTTTATCAAATATATTGGGCTAATCTTTCTAATCCTAGGGCATAATCAAAATTATGGATTCATGTTAAATCTTTATTGATTGTTTTCTTAATTTATTTATGTGTTCTATTATATAAATTTGAATATGCTTATTTCTTGTAGATTATTTGGCTAATAATTTGCATGTCTTATTTGTTAATCCATAATCCGGGAGGTGAGTTCTAACAGAAGACATGAACAGAGTAATGCATCGGGATACTATAACTGTTTATGGGGATTCATTCAATTCAAAGATCTTTTGGGAGTTGATAACAGTTGTAATGCATCGGGAGACTACAATTATTATTAATCTACTGTTTATATGCCATCCGGGAGGGGGAATATACTAATTTAAGAATTGAACCCATAGAAACACATGAATTAGTTTTGCTAAACATTAATTGAATTTAATATTGAAAAGCATTTGAGATATGTACCAGGGTTTCTTTCGTATTTGTTGAAAAGACTTGTGGAATTCCGGCTTTTACAAAATTTACTTCTTTTAATTTATTTGTTAATTTAGGATTTCTAAAAATTGTCCGGAAGTATCTTGCTCCACTCTGGTATTCGATCAAGAATCATTATTTTGGTGGGCTGCTTCCTGACGATTAATCAGGTCGACATATAATATCTGATTTATCGTAAGGAAACTCACATAATATACTGCCTGTCTATCGCAGTGTCTCAAGGTTTCCCTATCGGCTCCTGCGAGCTTCTTTTCAACATATTGATTATTCCAATATGTAATCTTGTCATGTTGTTCTTGTGCATAGATCATCAAAATTTGACGATATCTCCATATTCATCCAGATACATTTTCTTGGAGAAAATTCTCCTCACCAAATGGTAATTACATAAATATAATAAATATAACTTAAAGTTCTTAATAAACCTCGCTCTGATACCATTTTAGGCAAAACACTTAGTCAAATGAGCTATTTGTATAAGCAAAGGTATTTTGGGTATTTTAAAAATATGAAATAACCCATGGGGGCCAATTTTTCAACACTTCAAAATTTATAGGACTGAAATCGCTTTAAAAATTATAGGACCAATTTTTCAAAAACTTTTAAACTTACAGGGTTAATTCTGCAAACTCAATACTTATAGGACCGAAATTACAACTGTCAATACTTACAGGACCGATTTTGTCATTTCCCCCTTTTTTTTTATCAAAAGTAATATATTTTCCCAATAAAAGTATCGCTTCTTTAGTCAAAAGTATTACTTTTTTCTAAAAAAGTATTACTTCACTAATTTTTGTGAACTGTTGACTTTTTGTTGACCCACGGATTTCTCGTTGAGCTACGGATTTTCTGTTGACTGGATTCAAATCAACCTTTTTCATGGATTGAGATACGTAAAATGGTTTCACACGAGACCTTCTCTATTTGCAATTGCATTCCTACACGTTGTTGCGTCTTGATAATTTACCCCGGTTAATCTTTATACCAAGGAAGAATTGATAAATTGAAGTAGATTATTAAAAGACAAGAATAGATACAAGGAAATATGGTTATTACCCCACTACTGGGATTTGTTTCTGCTATTGCCATTTGATATTACCCAGATAATTTACCCCGGTTAACCGTTATACCAAGGAAGAATTGATAAAACTAGATTATTACAAGACAAGAATATATAGATAGAAGGAAATATATATGATTATTACCCCCACTACTGGGATTTGTTTCTGCTATTGCCATTTGATATTACCCATTAATTTCATAGCGTAGTCAACATTTTTAACATCCTGTTACAAGATTATTATAAATCCCATTACAAAATTATTATTTATTATTACGAATTTTATTCAAAAATTTGCAATGAATTCTTTTTTTTGGGTCAGGAAGATTATGGCCATGAACAGTGATGAAATTCCCATGGATAGTTTTTTACCTTGTCTATATATACTCCCCTCATTCTATTGCAGATGACACCATTCATTGTATTCTTAGAGCTAGCCAAATTCTCATGATGTTTTCACCAAGAAAGGCATTGTATTTTTTGTTTGTGTTTGTCGTTTTATCACAATGCAAGGGTGCGGGTTATCCACCAGCACCTAACTGTGCACGCTTGGACTGCCCTTCATACACTGTAGTTCAGAGTGAGAAAGAATTTGAAATCAGAAGTTATAAGAGTGCTCTATGGGCATATGGTCCCAAGATCGCGTCAAAATCTTACAAGGAAGCTGCTGACAAAGGCTTTCTAATGTAATTTCTTCTTTACCCTCTCTTTGCGCGTTATAAAAATACCCTTCATATTTAGTATAATTACAAAAAAATCCAGTTTTGTTTCAAAATTACAAATATTCGGTTACTATATACAAAGTGCATCCTGAACTGGGGGAATTCGTCAAATAAATATAAACCTGAAGAGCTTGTTTGTAATACCTTAAATGTGTATTTGTAATTTTAACACATAACTAGATTCTGTTAAATAATTAGGTTAATTCTCATGGGTTGTTTTAATAATGTTTCTTTAATTTATGCAAGAGACACTTTAGTTCTGATATAGACTAATCAATCTTGATGTCTTATATTTTTGCTTTGATTTTTTGGCAGCCTGTTTAGTTACTACCAGGGCAACAATGAAGAAAGAGTGAAAATCAATATGACGACACCAGTTGTCGTGGAGGTTCAAAATTCGACCTACACCGTCTACTTTTACTTGCCAAAAAATTTCCAAAACTCACCCATACCTCGCCCTTTTTCTCGTGAAATAGCGGTGGTCAGGTTGCCTATATATAAGTACGTAGCTGTTAGAAGATTCGATGGTTTTATTACCGACGCCGTTATCCCCACACAAATTGCTGCCCTAAGGAAAAGTCTACAGGGTACCCCTTACCAACGTGCAGCTGCTGTAGAGAAATTTTACCTCGCTGGCTATAACTCTCCCTTTGAACCCACCAATCGTGTAAACGAAGTTGCTATAGCGTTTAATTGATTTAGTTGTATGGTAATTCAATAAAGCACATGGAATCATAATTCGCTATAAACGATTGATCATGATTTTCATGTTATCAGAATGGGTAAAAGACATACATTATTTTAATATCCCACATTACTTTTTATATTGATGATGGAAAACCATATATAACCAATGATCTGAATTTTGCTTGAGGAAGAATGGTATATGATGAGAAAAAGGGGAAAAAATATAACTCACTTATACTAAGTCCTCTACTAGCCCATATATAGTACATTTGTATATTGTTGACCTAGTGTTGGATGCACACAAATATTCTTTTCTCCAAATTATGTATTTACACATCGTATATGGAAGACATTTAATTATGTTGTCAAAAAAAAAAAAAAGATATCTGATTATGAGATAAATCATAAATCATAATTGGGAATATAATATCCGGATTGGTCTGGATGGTCCACACAATTACATCGATCTGTATTATTATTCGCTTGAGTGTAGAACTCAAATAAAATCACATATGATTATGACCCATTTTGGGAAGTGAATATTTCTCCTATGTCTTTATGATTATTCCCTTAATTAAAATTCAAAACGTAGTCAACCTGCCTTAAAACAATAGTATTTGCCGTAATTTCGTGGATCTAAATATATCTATGAGACGAAGCCCCAAATCAAACCCATATTCAAACCGTGTTTTTTTCTTTTTGCTTCGACACATGGATTAAATATACCGCTTCTTCTAGACCAAACAAAAACCCTTTTTTCTCTTCTTTAACCTCTGACACGATTTCACAGTCATATGTTCCTCTTTCATCCCCAACTCTTCTATTGCAGCAGTTCACACCACATATGGCTACAACCGCAGACTCACCTATTGTAACGCCCCGATTTACAATATAAAAATAGTCCGACTTTTATGGAAAACGCTATTATAAAAACACGAGTTTTAAGAAAATAACTTAATAAAACATAAACATTTAACTATAGATAAATACCAGTCACATTACAATTTAAATTTTATCAAAATATTCCAAGACATAAAATAAAAATTATTCAAATTCCAAAATTTAATTTGGTCTTCATCCATCACTGACGTATCCTCAGCCCGACTCCTTAATCTGCAAATTATAAAAAAATGAAGGGGTGAGCTTCCACTTGCTCATTAGGGACCAACTTTTGTCAATACATAATAAATAATACAAGCATAAACATTTATAATAAAACATGTAATTCCTTTGTAATTTTCCTTTGACTGGCCAGTTAATAATTTTTGTACGGCGGGCTTAACCCGAGGATACTTTTGATCCCGAACCTATTTACGGCCCCTGACTAGTTCCTCTGCATATCATATATAAATGAAAATACTCGCGTGAAACATTATATAAAGACAAGAATTTAAAAATCCCTACCTCAACTGATATCTGTTAATCCTCGTAGAATATAAAAGTGATTATTCTAATCCTCGTGATTCTCGATTCCTACATAAATTATAAAATTATAATTAATAAATTTTTAATAAATTGGATAGTTTAGAAAAAAAATTTGACTTATTGAAAATAATTTGTAAATTTGGTTTTGGGCTTGAAAAACTAACAACGGGGTTTAAAATCCCCAATTTGAGCCTTTATTTTTAAAATACTTAAATTAAAAAAAAAATAAAAACAAAACAAAAACAAAACCCCAACTCTCGAAAACTCACAGCACTTAACCCCCCCCAAATCTCTCTCTCTCTCTCTCTCTCTCTCTCTCTCTCTCTCTCTCTCTCTCTCTTTCTTTTCTTTTTCTTTCTCTTTTTCTTTCTTTCTTACCCTCCTTCTCTCCCTCACGCTCACGCCCAGTTCTTCTTCTTCTTCTCTTTTTTTTTCTTTTTCCCTTTCTCTTCTGTTCCAACCCTTCACATGTCAACACCTCCACCATTCACCGTGCTCGGTCGGCGCACGATCCCCAAAGACAAAGCGAAGACCGGCGGCGACCCGGCGAACGGCGGTGGGGTGGTCTCTGTCGGTGGCGAACGACGACGACCGAGAAAACATACAAAGCTACTCCTAATCTCTCATACTTTTCGAATATATAGATATTGTTTTGAAAATTATTCGTATATATTTCTTTGAAATTATTGGGATAAAAACTGATTTATTTGAAAATGTTTTTACCTATCTTGAACTTGTTGAGGGATTTGTGTAGGAATCTGATAGTGGAACTAACAATTTATAGGAAGTGTGAGATTAATGATTGAGAGTTATGTGTCTCCAATACTATCCTCAAATGTTCTATATGTTGTTCTTCATTCTTAGAATACACCAGTATGTCATCTATAAAGACTATGACAAATTGGTCCAAAAATGGATGGAACACTCGATTCATCAAGTCCATGAACACTGCTGGCGCGTTACTCAATCCAAAAGGTATTACAACGAATTCATAATGCCCATAACGAGTTCTGAAGGCCGTCTTCGGAATATCACTTTCCTTAATTCTCAATTGGTGATATCCGGATCTCAAGTCAATCATAGAAAAAGTACTAACACCCCTTAATTGATCAAATAAGTCCTCAATTCTTGGTAATGGGTACTTATTCTTTACGGTGATTCAATTAAGTTCCCTATAATCGATACACATCCTAAGTGACCCGTCTTTCTTTTTGACAAAAAGGACTGGTGCTCCCCACGGAGAAACATTCGGTCGAATGAACCCTATATCTAAGAGTTCTTGTATTTGCACCTTTAGTTCTTGCAACTCTTTTGGTGCCATCCGATAAGGTGCCTTAGAGCATCGGGCGCGCTACAGGTATCAAATCAATTGAAAACTCAACTTGTCTATCGGTGGAATTCCTGGCAATTCCTCCGGAAATACATCCAAAAATTCGGAGACAATAGGTACATCTACGGTGGCGTCTCGTCATCGAGGTACTACGGTCAAGTTTACCGGATAACCTTGGCAATTTTCTTTTCTCAAAGATCTTCAATGATTTCATTGCCGTTATAACTTTAGGCATATACTTAGTCTTAACACCATAGAATTTTATCTCATCATTATCAGGCAGTCTAAGTATTATTCCTTCTCCTGACACTTAATGTCAGAGTTGTACTTACTAAGCCAATCCATGCCTAAAATTAAATCAAAATCTTTCATCCCAATAACATATAAATCTGCTTCCAAATGTTTTTCCCCTATATCCAAATTTACACCTTTATCCATGGAATCAGTAGTTATTGAATTCCCAGAAGGTAAACTAACCTCAAGATATTCATCTACTTTAGCATTCTTATAACCAATTATGGCATGAAATTTAGCAGATATAAACGAGTGTGATGCACCAGTGTCAAATAATGCTAAAGCAGGTATTCCTGATACAGTTAACATACATGTCATCACACCTGGATTCTGGTCTGCTTCCTCTTGGGTCAAAGTATACATTCGAGCTCTGCCTCCACCAGTCTGACCATTTATGTTTCAAACATCATTTAAAATAGGACAATTAACGATCATATGTCCTGGCTTCTTACACTTAAAACATTTTCCTTGCCCAGCCAGACATTCGCCATAATGGTTTTTCTTGCAATTAGGACATAGCGGCCTATTGTTTTGAGTATTTGGGGGGACATTCCCATCAGTCCTTGCCTGCTTATTCTGATTTCCATTCTTATTATGTTTTGTCCCATCCCACTTCCGCTTTTCAGATACCATAACTGGTTTCTGACCGTCGTCATCCTCAACCAAGTTTGCCTCTATTTCTTGTGCCCTTTTCACCATCTCAGCATATTCCAAATCACCCTGAGCAGACAGGATACAGGACAATTGCGATCGTAATCCCCTCCTAAACCTCAATGCCTTCTTTATATCAGTATAAACCAAATACGGTGCAAACCGACTCAGTTGGTTAAATTCTCGTTCGTACTCAGTCACAGTCTTGTTTCTTTGTTTGAAGTTTAGAAATTCCGTCTCTTTCTGATCACGATACGATCGCGGGAAGAACTTGCTCATGACCACCTCCTTGAACTCATTCCAAGTCAATGCATCTCGTTCTTCTTCGGTTCTAGTTCCCACCAATGACCAGCATCCTCAATTAGCTGAAAGGTGGCACATGTGACTCTTTGCTCGTCAGTGCATCCAATGAGTCAGAAAACTCTTTCTAAAGATCGAAACCATTCATCCACAGCAGCTGGACCATCGCGTCCGTTGAATGTAGGTGGACGATAATGGCGAAACTGTTCCATAGTCCTCGTGTTGTTATTATTGTTATTGTTTTGCACTGCCCTAAAAAATTCGTCAAGTACATCGCCGACAGGAGCATTAGCTTGATTTCCAGCATTAGCTTGATTTTCATTGTTGGCTTGATTACCATTCTCATTTGTACGATTTCCTGCTCGGTTACGGGGAGCCATAATCCTACAAGTACACATAATGCTTAACTAACGTAATAATCGAATATTGAGTCTTACTACAAACACAATATAAGAAAATAATCACAGACAGAATATTAGACTTTCATTCATAATATAACTTCAACCCTTTAACAAGGATTTATTTGGACTAGTAGAAAAATAAAGCAGATTTTAAACAACTTAAAAGTTTTGGCCCTCTTCCTCATTTCCATCCTCATTCGGATCCTCCTCTTCATCTTATTTCATGACCTCGATTTACGGTCAATCCACTTTGCAAACAATCTTTTAGTGAAAGCCCCATAGTCAATCTTGATTGTGTAGTCTTGAGCGTCATACTTCACCATGGTTTCACACAAATATTCAGCCTCACCCTTCCATTTGGGTGGCAGTGAATCAACCACCCTGCGTGTAGCACCATATTGATCCGGAGCACCACTCAGAAAATGCACATCATACCATTTATGATGCATTTTTACCACGTAGGTTCCTATGTTATCACCATCTTCAATTTTGTAGTTAAGGTAATTAGTTAGCTTGTTCGAGATATTGTTAACTCTCCAATCACGCACCATTTTTCTAGCAGTGTGTCTTGGTGGCGACATCTATATTTGCAGTCATATTAGTTGAACATCAATAATTTTTTTTTTTACAAGGCATAAGTTATTATCTAACGAATGGCATAAAATTGCACGATTTACATATGGAAACATGTATCACAGCTGGCATAATAAATAAAAATTAAATGACATGAAATAAAATGGCATAATAAATTCGTCACATACCTTGAGGTAGCCGACTGAGATATGATGCTGATGGATGACTCTAAATTATTTTGTCTAAAAAAATACTTTTTTTTACAAGTCTACAGAATCATAGACCTGCTCTGATACCACTGTTGTAACGCCCCAATTTACAATATAAAAATAGTCCGACTTTTATGGAAAACGCTATTATAAAAACACGAGTTTTAAGAAAATAATTTAATAAAACTTAAACATTTAACTATAGATAAATACCAGTCACATTACAATTTAAATTTTATCAAAATATTCCAAGACATAAAATAAAAATTATTCAAATTCCAAAATTTAATTTGGTCTTCATCCATCATCGACGTATCCTCACCGACTCCTTAATGAAAATTATAAAAAAATGAAGGGGTGAGCTTCCACTTGCTCAAGAGGGACCAACTTTTGTCAATACATAATAAATAATACAAGCATAAACATTTATAATAAAACATGTAATTCCTCTGTAATTTTCCTCTCGATCGGTCGATTAATAATTTTTGTACGGCAGCTTAACCCGAGGATACTTTTGATCCCGGACCTATTTACCCCGACTAGTTCCTCTCCGCATATCATATATAAATGAAAATACTCGAGTGAAACATTATATAAAGACAAGAATTTAAAAATCCCTACCTCAACTGATATCTGTTAATCCTCGTAGAATATAAAAGTGATTATTCTAATCCTCGTGATTCTCGATTCCTACATAAATTATAAAATTATAATTAATAAATTTTTAATAAATTGGATAGTTTAGAAAAGAAATTTGACTTATTGAAAATAATTTGGAAATTTGGTTTTGGGCTTGAAATACTAACAACAAGGTTTAAAATCTCCAATTTGAGCCTTTATTTTTAAAATACTTAAATTAAGAAAAAATAAAAACAAAACAAAAACAAAAACCCAACTCTCCAAAACTCACGGTACTTAACCCCCCCTCCCCAAATCTCTCTCTCTCTCTCTCTCTCTCTTCTTTCCCTTTTTCTTTCTCTTTTTCTTTCTTTCTTTCCCTCATTCTCTCCCTCACGCCCGCTGCCCAGTTTTTCTTCTTCTTCTCTCTCTCTCTTTTTTTTTCTTTTTCCCTTTCTCTTCTGTTCCAACCCTTCACATGTCAACACCTCCACCATTCACCGTGCTCAATCGGCGCATAGTCCCCCAACACCAGCGAAGACTAGCGGCGATCCACGGCGAACGGCGGTGGCTGTCGGTCGGCGGCGGCGAATGGCGACCGAGAAAATATACAGGCTACTCCTAACCTCTCATACTTTCTGAATATATAGATATTTTTTTCGAAAATTATTCTGTATATTTGCTGAAATTGTTGGGATAAAAACTGATTTATTTGAAAAGGTTTTTACCTATCTTGAGCTTGTTGAGGGATTTGTATAGGAATCTGATAGTGGAACTAACAATTTATAGGAAGTGTGAGATTAATGATTGAGAGTTATGTGTTATGTTAGAATCTGTCCTTTCATCTCTTTCCTTTAAAAATCAGAAAACTCTTCATCCTTTTTATTAAATTCCAACCTTTCCATATTCATAACCGATGTTTTACATTTATACAGATTAATTATTGATAAAAAATAATATTATAATAATATATAAAAAAAACAAATTAATAATAATTAAGGGTTAAAAACCCTAAATTGAATCTGCCCTGATTTCGAAATTAGGGATTTGAATCCCCAATTGTGAACCCTAATTGAATTTTTTTTACCCCCAATTTTGTGGTTATTACACCTATTCTCCTACTTCCACCTCTCACAGAGAGACCGTTCGTGCTTTTCATATCGATAATATCTAATCCTTAAAAGGATACTGAGAACTTATTAGATGCAATGTGTTAGCAAATATGGGTCATATCTAAATCACATATTTACACATATATGGTGGATCGAGTATACATATTTGCAGCGGAACTGTCGATCCACATAGCCAGGATTAAGCCCGTCTACAAGCCTCCGTTTGATCCATAATTAAGTCGTCTACAAGCCTCCTCTTGATTGAATCGTGAGCAACGAATAAACCCCATAGATTGGTTGAACCACGAACAAGATCACGAACCGCCTTTCTCGTTGGTGTAAATAATTACTAAAATTATTTACTTGGATATGCACACCTTAAACCCTTGGAGAACTTTGGTGATGCTCCAAGAAGAAAACCGTAGAGATAAATTTTAGGAGAGAGATAATTCTTTCTATATGTAGGAGACGTTCTAATGACTTCGTCGAGTGTAGGGAGAGATATCAATATATATCTCAATCCCTATATCGATTAGAGTCATGATGGGAGAGGTTTCTAGGTAAACCTCATCTAAATAGGACTCTCTTTTATCTCAAATATGGTTGTAACTGTTAGAGATTTTTCTAACCGCAAGTTTTTGGCGCCGTTGCCGGGGAATGTGTTTTGTATGATATCAAGGTTGATTGCCTAGTTGTAATTTGACCATTTTTTTTGTTTTTTTTTTCTTTTCTTGTTTTAATTTTGTGTAATTGTTTTAGGCACATCGTTGGATGGAATTATAATGTATGCATATACGTGGCCAACCGATGATGCTACTTTGTGATTTTTGGAAGTCAAAGTGTGAACCATTTTGTTCCTTATTATCCACCTCAAGAAAATGTATGGACCCAAAATATGGCAAATCATGAAACCTTTCATCGCCCACAAGAACAATTGTCTAGCTTGGAAGAAATACTTTATCAATTTCTAGATGATTGTGAGGCAAGAAGACGACAAGATGAGATAAAACGTCGGTCCGAGTTGGAAGAGAATCTTGCTGAGTTTATCGAAGAATGTAAGATAAGAAATCGAGAAAATGATGATAGATTACTACAAACCGAGGCAAGCATTCAACAAATTGAGATTACATGTCAAACTATGTCAAAGTTACTCCAACAAATGATTGACCAACTTAATAATGAAGAGTCGTCATCATTCTTGGGACTGGTGAAAAAGAAAATCATGAACATGAATTGCCCATTATGAAAAAGGTGGACGTCCTTCAAAATTTGGAGGAGACTTTTGAAGAGTGCAATCCGATCTTACAAGAGGAGGAGCCACATCAAATTAACTCAGGGAGTATCTCTATCTCTCACTCAATTGAAAATCCTCATATTGACAAAAATATGTGCACTCTAGATGTAAGCTTCAATACAAATGTATCAAATTTTAAGAAGCATACACTTGAAGGAACAATGTTTGAAAATGGTGATCAATTCACATGTTCTCTGATTTCATGATATTTAATGTGAGTAAAGATAGAAATATCTTTATTATGATTGATAAACTATTTTTCATCATTAGGAACACATTTGATTTCCAAAAGACCATCCATATTGTGATCCTTAATCATCCACGTCTTTCATACACTGAAGGATCGCCTATATTGTTGGAAAATACAAAGGCGTGGCATGATCGACAATTATTTTTGGATCCCGGTTGAGTAAAACAAAAGTCTGGCTAAAGACTTTAAATTTAGCGCTTCTTGGGAGGCAACCCAAGCTCATTTTACTTGCTTTCATAGTTAGATTAGTTAGAATGTTTGTGTTTTATTAGTAGTAGTTATGGCATCTCACCCCTATCCCTCTTGCATGCTCATTACGCGATTCTTGTGAAATTATGAGCAAAAGGTGATTATTGTGATAGAATTTGGATTGGTATTGAATTTCGGGTATAATTGGTTATATAAATTACCTCCACATCCTTATTTTCTATCTATGCCCACCATGTATTTGATAAAATGCCTCAATGAGAAATTTAACACTTTTGCATACCCTTCTTGGTTTATTGTTGGGAGTTCACATATTGATTACAATTATATGACATTAATGTCTCTCCCATGGTCTTCGTATGATATTGTGGTACCTTACCCCATTGCTTGTTTCCACGTGTTTGGTTTTGTTTGTGAGTTGGTATTGTGCCTCCTAAATCATAGAAAGGCAAAGAAAAAGCCATCGCCCTACTGAGTGCTACCAATTGGCACTTTGTTGCTTCTCTTTCACCCCACGATTCCGACAAGGAGTTGCACCTCGTCCATTGAGGACAATGGTTATATTAAGTTTGGGGAGTGGTAATACCTTTTTCAGTTTGTGATCCAACTTTCTTCGTGTTTCTTTATTTTTCTTGCATATTTTCTTTGAGTTGAGTCGAGTCGGGTCGTTTGTAAAAGCGTGAAATTGCTTGACTAAGTGATTTTGTTGAATATGAGTTGAACGGTCAAGAGAGCATGTGTTGAATTGTGATTTAATCTTCTTTCCATTAATTCCATCTATGTGCTTAACTGTTGATTTATTTGGGGATGATTTATGCAATTGAGTGGTTACTTTATGATCCCACCGGATGCTAGAACTTGTCTAATCACTAGTCGAGGCGAAATCCTAGGTGAAGTAACATTAAGGAAGTGATTTAGGCCATCTTTGAACAAGCCAGAGCCTAGAATGCCTACCTTTGTATTATATTTTCCCTAGTGTTCCCTTTTGAGCCTTATAAACCCGTTTCTTTGGCAACCAATCTAATACCCAGAGCCTAAAGGTTAATATCCTAATTACCCATCAATCATACACACAAAGTATAGAAAAAAAATATTGGAAGTTGAGGATGGTATGATGAGAAGGGTGTGTATTTAATTGAATGAAGTTGCCCGAGAAAAGAAAACATGGAACCCCATGTACGCAAAAGAATAAGTTTGGGGGTTCCGAAAAAAAAAATATGTGTAAAAAAAAAAATTGAGAAAAATCATCGGGATTGAAGGTTCATAAACATTGGGGATGTCAAAAAGTGAAGGGTAGTTTAATTCGAAGTGTTAATTGTGTGTTTGGGTGATTTGAGCCACTTAATCCCATATTTTCCTACCTTACCCTAAGCCCACAATACAAGCTTTAAAAGTCCTATTGATCCTTGTGTTACATTAGCTTACATTAGTGGAGATTAGTGTGAAAGACAAGCCTATGGAGTCCGGTAAGCATCTCATCTTTATATTCAAAAAGTGGATCATTTTGAAATCACTTGATTGCGTGAATCTATTTGAATAATGTAAATGGAGTTGGCATGTACATTCCATACTTTTGATCACAATGTTAAAACACATGCTTGATTGATAGTGAAATGAGTACGAGACAAATGATATTGGTTGTGAAGTTTTGCAGTTTGTTTGTATTGTTGTGTCTTGTATTTTTCATTTTAGAGTTGTAATTGCTTGAGGACAAGCAATATTCTAAGTTTGGGGGTATTTGTTCACTTGGTTTTATACCATTGATTTGGGCTTCCTAGACTTGAGTTTTGTGTTGTTTTTGAGTATTTTGAGTCATTTTTGTTATATCTCATAGGTTAAGCATTAATTTCTATTGTTTGAGTCATTTGAGTGGCCAAGACATATTGTGGGCCAAGTATATTGAGTCTAGAGTCATAGCAATGAGTCTCATGTCAAAAGAAACAAGGATGATCAAACAAGAAGGGGATTGATATCAAGAAATGTCCAAACGCGTCTAGAATTTCTAAGACTCGACATGTATTAGTATTTTGGCCATAACTCTCTCCACAAAATTGATATTGAGCTGATTCACATGGCTACGGAACGATAAGAGATAGGGCTACAACTCTTATGAAGACACAAAAAGCAAATTCAGACGTTTGGATGGTGCTACAGCGCGAAGAAGAGAAGCGCCAGAACAAGAATAAAATGCAAGCCGTTAGCGCTAAAACGAAAAGCAGCGCAAAAAGTGTTCTACGAAGCTGCAGCCCAGAGGGGCGCTGCAGCGCCGCATCGAAAAAATGGGCAGTCGGGTTTGTGTCTTGCGCTGCTAGCTACATTTTCATTTTTCGAGGCTGCAGCATTTGGTGGGCGGACAAAACAAGAAATGTCCGATTTTTGGATCTAAAAGAAGGTACTATAAATAGATACATGGTAGGCTTGAACTAGGGCATGGAGGACACTTGGGGATGAAAACCAACACCACCAAGACACAAGGAAAGAGTTGGGGAAGAAGATTGAAGACATTTATCATCTAGAAATAGATAAGATTCTTCTTTAATCTCTTTAATTCTTCTTAATTCCTTCTTTGTTGTTTCTTGTATATCATTTGAGATGCATTCTCATTTGATTATGTGTATTTGTATTTTCATCATGAGCTAAACTATAATTCTAGAGGGATGATGTAATCTATGTTTGAACTTATGTTTTGATATTGTGGTTTGTCAATCTAGATTTCTCAATCTATTTGTGCTATTTGGATTTATTGCTTCTAAATTACTTGATCAATAATTTAGAGTGTTTGGTGTATTTGATTTGACACTTGAGAGAGGTAGTTGAATACATGGCCTTAAAATAGCATAACCTAGGATTTCATAGAATTGAGAGATTTGTGAATCCTTTGAAGTCATCAACCAAGATTCATAGTTTTTATTGAGATTTCAATTGGTGATTTTTATAGAGATATTGATTTCCCAATTGTGATCTAAAATCATTTGGCACTCGAGAGAGAAAATGATTATTGTAGAAATCTTGACTTATAAATTGGTAATTTGTGATTGATATACCATATTGATAATATAAGGGAAAACTAGATTCATCACACCTCTAGAATTCATTCTCCCATAGATTTAGATGTTTATATTTTGATTAGTTATATCTAGTTATTTTTATTTATAAATTGCGATATCCACCTATTATTGATCTGTCAAATATAGCATATGTAATTTATATTTGGTACTTATACACGCATTCCCTGTGGATACATGTTAAAGTAGCGTCATCAAGCTTACACCTCATGACATGGTCCAAAGTCCTAAAGGGTGCAAGAAAATAATATGGGCTCACACAGTGACGAAGCAGGGACCCATCCAGTCATTTTCCCATAGGGGTCGCCTTAAAGCACATGTAGTATGAATACATGCTGTGATGGAGCTCCCACTTAATTTAGGCATGTCACGCTCTAAACATCATACAAATCTTAGTCCAGTCGCTATTCAAGCGCCCGACATGCGTACTACTCGTAGTCACTCCCAAAGTGTCATACGATAGTTCACACATTGGCTACAAACAGGCTTTTATGAAGTTTGGATGTACTTCATAATCGATCAACTCGGATCTCATCTTAACCTCCAGTTAAGGCGACTGTTTAATCATACTTATTAACCTTCCTCATTTCTCTAGCGCGAAGGTGATCATTCGCAAACCTCCTTATGCGACACTATCTTTTAAGTCTCATCCTGATCGCTCTCTTAGCGCCAGGGCGATTGCCCGTGTGAGAGGGCCAATCAAAGCCTGGTGACAACTCACAAGTTCAGTACCAAACACATAATGAGAATCCAACATATCTCATTAATCACAATATGTTTCCAAAGGCCACATTATCAATTCTACTTAATCCCTAATGACTCACATGCCTTTGGAGCATATCTCCAAACAAAGGCTCGTAAAAGGGTTGAACGCCCACACCGCTTGTAGAAGTATGCCTAAGAACAATATTAACTTTGCGCAAAAAGTCTTAAGTGAAGTAAAGCCTCGAGTAAATATGTTTGGTCTACCACCATGTTTGGCGCACAAACCATACACCAAAGTGGTTTTACTATCACAAAGACAACAAAATACATTATGGATATGCACGCAATGCGCATCATTTCAAGGTGTCAATTTTGTCTCTAGCAAATCATAGACCAATCTGTTAAAATATCTAAGTATCCACATGTTGGCATCACAATAGCGCATGGATCACTTCGGTATCCACTCACCAATCACACTGCTAAGTACATGACTTGTTGAGTACGCACATAGCACACATGAGACATTCGACATTGCTTACATAAACTAGCTAGCATTTTTTTTCATCTTCCAAAGATATTGTTTCTTGACTAAGAATATGATCTTTGACCATGGAGTGTAAAGACATCCAACACTGAGTGGCGATAACTCCATGTTCTTTCCAGTCATCACATTTTTGCCATATACAGTGGGATACAACTCTTGACATATGTCCAGTGAATTAATTGATCATCGTGGGCCTATCAAAATGATAGCTCGATGAAATCAGTGATGATTCAAGTCAAGCTGGAGCTTCTTGATCAGCAATCAATGCGCTCTTACTCCACTTCTTGAATTCATCGGGTGATCCACATAGTTCTCCTAATTCAATTTTCACTTAACTATGTCAACGTTAATCATCCAGGACAAACCCAGACGTAAGTGGCAATAATAGATAACATATCAGACGAACTGAGGCAATCTCATCACTTAGGGAGAACATCTCAAAAAATTTACGCTCTTCTAACAGGCGTAAACATTTCGCCCTTAGTCGAGCTACACACATGTTAATCAACCCATCTATATTGCACCTGGCCTTCCAAAACCACATGTTGCAAATGGTGCATCTAGAGAGAATATTAACAAGCTCTTAGACTTTATTCTTAGTCATTCGACTCATATTTTCCTTCGCAACAACTATCCACTTAGGGCATCAAGTGAAGTCACATATTCTATTGACTCATTAAAATCCACAAAAAATAATTGTGAAGGATATCCACTCAATCTCATATAGATGATGGGGAATATTTCATATTCACTCCTTTTACTCATGGAATTTGAGAATCCTTTGCATGTGAGACACTAGCTCCCACTGACTTAGTGTCGCTCCCACTATCCATGCGATTACTATATGAATATAAAGTACAACATCCTCGGTAGAGAAACGAGCGCCTCCTAAGGATCTTGCAACTCGCATAGTTTTAAGATCTCTTTAGACTTCACATATGCTTAAGAAATCCTTTTGAGGGGAAAACTAAATCGTGCGACTTGATTCTCCATGTGAGAACACATATTCTCGAACTTACATGGGCAGACCCACTAATTTAGGATTGTTATCAAACTAAAGCTAATATAAGGTTGAAGAATCATTTGGAGACACATTTTTTATGATGTAGGCATTAACAAGATACACAAATCAATTTGCGCCATCATAAATCTAATTATTTTGAAGTGGTTGTCCCTTCTTCGCAAGCTCATATAGCTGAAAAGTATTTAGAACCATCATTCAAGTTGCAACTTTATTTTCTTCAACTGTGTGTCCAAACTAATTAGACACACTATTTCCGCTCTTTTTTTAGCACATCTCCATTTGTTAAGAATCGCTCAAAGCAATTTGGCGCTTCTAACTGATGAGAGTGAGAATGTACTAACTTATAGCATAAATAGCAATGAAAGAAAATATAATGCGTTAATTTTGTGCCTCACACTCATAAGTCTGCACTCAATTTAGTGGACTTAGCTTTAAAGGAAAAAATAGTTAGCTTTCATTCTTCCAGCAGGCTTATCCCGCTTGAAAAAAATTATGCAGAGGGAGATTGACTTTAGCGAGTTAGACAATAAAGCCTCCTCTAGCTAATACAGTCGTCCTCCTAACCTCACATACCACGATATCATTGGAAGATCTAAAAGAAATATTATCTAAAGCCAAGCATCACAAAGAAAAGATAGACAAGTCTTCTCACTCAACAAATATCTTACAAGTGCATTTATTCGAGTAAGACTATATCGATACATCAAGTTGCTCACACCAACTGTTGAGCTTGAGGTAACTATTTTTAGCCTCCTCTTGTGTGCTCTATAGCTGTACAATTGGATAATTATCATACGCGTTTGCTCAATCTCAAAACCACATGTTAAGTCAACCAATATCTACAATCCACCCATGGAGAGATTTGGAAATATTAGCGAAAAAATAATAAAGCAAATAAATAGTCAAACTTCATCTCAGTACAACTACGAGCAAAGTTACCAATCTCATAAGTGTACTTAATATTTGTTGATACTTAATTGCCTCATTTAATACGGTGACACGACTTCTTGTCACATTATGGATCAATTTGTAGTTCTAGTTTCAGCTTTTGCTCTCGTCAAGCTACATTTTGTTTGTTCCAACATTCACCCCAGTTGGTTTATGTCAGTCAGCACAAACGACAAGTGCAATCACTTGTGTATTTCTCAACTTTTTATAATTAGCCTCTACATAGGCGATTTCATTAATAATAACACAAGTTACTAATATCCTTAATTCAACTCAAGTAGCGAATTTAGATAACTAGAGTATTTACTTGGGAGTAAGCTCATATTCCAAAATAGAGCTTAAACTCTTTTATTAAATTTGCAGCTTAAACAAATTAAAACACAAAATTAATTCTTAATCCATAAGTATATCATCGGCATCTCAACTGCGATTATTTCCGGCAATTAAGTTCTCACATTTGCGGTTTAAACAAATAAAGCGCAAATACTTTCTTTAATCCACAAAAATATTGTCCGCATCTAAGTCGCGACAATACTGGATACTTTGTCTATTTTCATGCTAAATTGGCTAAACAAAATTGGTGAGTTTGGTCTAAAAAACACATTTCAATAATTTGCGCAAACAATTAGATACTGATCTAAAAATTTTATTCTGGATCCAAGAATATTCATTATTTTCTTCAATTGAATGAGATCAAAAATTTGCCACCAAAGCTAGTAATCATCTCCCACCGAATTGAAGATCACAATAAAAATTGCTGATCCATGAATAAAATTATCGATGTCCATAAATAAATCATGCATGAAACCATGCGATATAAGTAACTACAAAAAAAGAAAATATAGCCCACATGAGCGACATTGACATATGGTGCATCATGTGGAGATAATTTAGGCTTATGGTGGAAAACAAAGATAGATGCACATTACAACATCTACACTAGTTTGTATTATTATTATTATTATTTTTCTTAATCGCGTCCAACTAGCCCGAGAGAACAAACAAAACAGATTACATATTTCATGGGGTGGTGGCGCAAGTTAATCATAAAATGTAAATGCACGGATTTCTAGGCAAGTTTTGTTTTCACTCAAAAACTTTGAATCCTCATAACTTATTCGATTCAAATCCGTTTTTATGCACAATATATCAAATTAATTATTTTTCCGAGATCTACAATTTGACACCAATATTGCATACACAAAAACAGAAAATACAGTTTCGAATTTTTTATATACAAATTTGAATTTTTCAAAAAAAATCAAATCACATATATTATCAAACTCAAGCACATCAAATAGGCGAAATCGAGCCCTAATGGCTCTGATACAACTGTTAGCAAATATGGGTCATATCTAAATCACACATTTGCACATATAAGGTGGATTGAGTATACCTATTTGCAGCGGAACTGTTGATCTACATAGCCAGGATTAAGCCCGTCTACAAGTCTCCGTTTGATCCATGATTAAGCCATCTACAAGCCTCCTCTTGATTGAATCGCGAGCAACGAACAAACCCCATAGATTGGTTGAACCACGAACAAGATCACGAACCGTCTTTCTTGTTGGTGTAAATAAATACTAGAATTATTTACTTGGATATGCACACCTTAAATCCTTGGAGAACTTTGGTGATGCTCCAAAGAAATCCGTAGAGAGAAACTTTAGGAGAGAGGTTATTCTTTCTATGTGTAGGAGACGTTCTAATGGCTTCGTCTGATTGTAGGGAGAGATATCAATATATATCTCAATCCCCTGTATCAGTTAGAGTCCTGATGGGAGAGGTTTATAGATAAACCTCATCCAAATAAGACTACCTATTATCTCAAATATGGATGCAACCTAATTGCACCAAATAAAATGATTGATTGGTATCAAAGAAAATCGGGCTCGTAAAGTTGGAAATTGACAAAGTGCAACAATATTTTTATTTGTGTTCGTAATTTTGATTGAACCATCTTTTGAATGCATGAAGAATGTTGCTCAAAAATAACATTTTTTTCTATTCTTTCTTGTGTAAAAGTGATACTTTTTTAATAAAATGTGATACTCTTAACGAGGATGCATACATAACTTTATAGATTGTTACTTTGAAAACGTATACTTTTCAAAGTAAAAGTAATACTTTATCTAATAAAAAAGTGTTACTTTTAAACAATGTTATGTATATCGGTTTTCGAGTAAATAAATAAATAATATCAATTTTGTTACTTTGGAAAGCGATACTTTTCGAGAATAAAGAGTGATATTTTTTAATAAAAAAATGATACTTTTCGATTATAAAGTACCCTCTAATGATACTATGTCTTCGCCTTCCCGATTGCCCCATAAAAATTACTTTGAAAATGTGTACTTTTCATAGTAAAAGTGATACTTTTCGAGAAAAAACTAATACTTTTAAAATATCGTCACATCCGCATATTTGCATAATATTTACAAAACGCCACTTTGGGCTTTTGAATGGAGCATGGGTCATAGGGGATCCGTCTCATGAAATGCGACCGTAAAGACGGTCATATATGAGTCTTTGTCGTAATTGTTTTTACCTATAGGCAAATTAAAAACATATATGAGACTCTAAAAAAGAAGAATCATGAAACTAAGATGTTTGTATGACCCCATTTTGTATTCATTGAATGATTTGGATTTGATGGAATAATATGATAAATTAAAATTACTATGATTAATATTAACAGGATTTGTAAAAGAAAAAAAAAAAGAAGAAGAAAAACTCAAATTAAATTGTTGTCGAGAAATTTTGAATTAAGTATTAAATGAAAATTTCGGCTAAAATATAATGATTAACAGAAATTATATTTTTCCTTATAGTTTATCAATATAGTAAAATATTTACGGTCATCTTGCATTTTTCACTAGTTTTCTCTAATCGAGGATGGTAATGTATCATGATTTTGTTGTTCGAGTGGTAAGGTTTTCAAGAAAATGGCTAAATTAAAATGAAAAGCGGCACATGAAATATGTATAAGGAGAGGCTAGTATTTGATACTATCTCTGCAAGACAAAATTGCCCCATTCGAAGTGCTAATGGTTTTGTAATCATCTCTAAGATACAACGATTTTTTTTAAGTTTGACTTACCAGCACTTTCAAAAGTCAAACCTACTGCAAACAGAGTAAGTATTTGGACTTTCAAGCTTGTGAGGGATGATGATCAATATGTTGAGAATACTGAAATGAATTCGAATTATTATCTCAAGTTAAAAGTTCGTTTTTCAAACATCTGAGGGCTGATATATATATATATATATATAGGCATTTACGTGCCTTACGGAATGATCATGTCTTTTGACTCAAAAAGACATGTCTTACAGCCAAAAATGCGGTTGTTAGCTCAAACAGGTGCATCAATTCGAAAATGCACGATCACACACTCTTATGCACGACCTCACACGCGGTCCTCTCGCCCAGGTGCGCGACTGCCGCCTACTCCACGGTGCAAACAGGCAGGTTTGAGTAAAATAAAAATTAATGGTGGCTCAATAAAATTCGTCCGAAACTATAAGGTTGCTAATGCCCAAGCCCAAGCCCAAAGCATACGGGGCTGGCCGATAGACCACTTTCTCCTACATAGCCGATAGACCACTTTCTCCTACATGGCTCAATAAAATTAGTCCAAAACTATAAGTCGCTAATGTCTCAAAATCTCACTTAATTAATATTGAGATTCGATTATTGTCTTATATTCTCTCTCGTTCACGTGATGACTTGAGCATCGGAGGGACCTCACCGGACCCGTCTAACATTTATGTGTGTGTGTGAGACAAATTTCAAAGTAGAAGATTTTCACTCAAGTAGATGAAGACTTAGAAGACTTCCCGCTTGGGGAGAAGAAGACTTGGACTAATTAAAACCCTAACTCGGAGTTATTTGCCCTACAAAGTATTATTATTTTAGCATCGCCTCAGTAGGAACAACCAAAGTACATGAAGACGCAGACCCGATCTCAAGTGCATCGAGCCGGATCCCAAGTTGTAGGCGACGGAGCCAGAGACCAGCAAGAAGAACTTCCACCTAGAAGACGAGGGGCCAGCCCTCCGCCTTTTGAAGGAATGTCGTCCCCGCCTCAAGCAAGAGGAGTACTGCCCCCTGAAGAAATTCACCTGGGAAGCCCTCCAACCTCTTTTAGATGAAGCTGCCCGGAATGCTCTAAAGCACCAATCCACAGCTAGGAGACTGCCCCGGGCTCTGTCCGCCACTAAAGACCCTGACTTAGAAGATCGGGGATGAGGAGATGAAGGACATGACGAGAATTGTGAAGAGCCGCTACTAGTTGAAGAATCCAAGTTGCTGGCCATGGAGCCAGGAATCACCAAGAGGAACTATCACATGCAAGATGGGAGGCCAACCTCCGTCCTCCGGGAGGGGTGCCGCCTCTGCCACAACCAATGTTAGCGCCGCCCCTCCTCTTGGAGGGGCTACGCCTGCTGAATAAATTCTATTGACGCAAAAAGCCCTCCAAGCCATGCTCGAAGAAACTGCTCGAGCTGCTTTGAGGAATCATGCTCTGCGCGGAAGCCATGGAGAGACCTCTCCTAAGCTCAACTAGATGTTGAAACCCCAACTTTGAGAAAGAAGATTAAAGAAAAGAAGGACTTGGAGAAGATCAAAGAGACCAACGTGCTCTCTGATACGTGTAAAATATACGTGCATTTAAGGATTTATTTTGATACATATTTGATGTATTTGCATGTATATTTAGTGTATTTTACTTGGTTTTCTTTATTGGGCGTGATATTGCATACTCTTGTCAATTTTGCAGAAAAATGGAGCTAAATTGGACAAAAGGTGATAGCACGTTCAAAAACATATGTCAAGAGACAAGGTACGAGCAAAGATGTGAAGGAAAGAAGCATGGACGGTCGAACAAAAGGGAATTTCCTTCAAAAAGCGTCCAAACGCGCTAACAGTTTTCAGCACTGGCAGGGATTAGTATAGGGATAGCAATATGGCTGGTCAAAACCCGACCCCTCATCAAACCCGCCCCAACGGGGCGGGTCTAGACCCGCATAAACGGATTTTGGGGTGGGTCTCGGGTCCAAAATTACAAAACCCACATAAATTTTTATTATATTTTTAAGTAGGGGTGTCAATTTCAGACCCGACACGCAAACCCGACACGAACCTAATACAAAATTAATGGGTATTGGTCCAGGCTTCGTGGGTCCGGGTCGAAAATGGGTCGAACCCGAATAACCTGCCAATTAAACATGTCGGGTTCGGGTCAACCTACTACGACCCATTTAACCCGTTTAACCCGTTTGTGAATTTAAAAGAAAATTAAGTAAATAATTAATTGTAAGAAAAAACAACAAACAAGACGCATCTTTAAAACTTAAATGATAAAACCTCCTTAATTATGTATTTGTTATTATTATACATGTTTTTTTTTAAATTGTCCCTAAAATATGATCAGCGTGTTATGTTATTATGCAATTATGTTATTTCTTTTTGTATGTTGTGAATTGTGATATTTATTATTGATTGAATAGTGTGTGATAGTTATTCATTTTAAAAAAAATAAATTTATTCAGTTAAAACTTTTAAATATATATGAAAATAATTTTATTAGACGAGTTACGCTGGTCGGGTCCGGGTTACTGTGAAATAAGTAGGTCGGGTCGGGTTCAAGATTCTCGACACGAATAATTAAACAGTCGGGTCCGGCCACCATTTTCGACACGCGAACCTCGCGAACCCGGACCCACGAACCGGACCCAACCCAAATTGACACCCCTATTTTTAAGTATGTATTGAGATATTAATGCATTATTTACTTTTAGATTTGAGTATTTATTGATTTTAATTTTCTAATATAACATCATGTAATATTCTACTTTGAATATTGATTTTGAGTATTAGTTGAGTACTATTGCAAGATCCTAATAGTATTTTTTTTTTAAAAAAAATCTTAATAGTAGCTAAATAGTTGTAAAAAATAGTTATAATAAGTTGCATAATTACATTTATTTATTTTGGACCTCTTGACATTTGATTGCTTTTGAAAATTTGATCACAAATACAAAAAAATAAAATATTACAAATTAAAAAATATATTGGTGGGTCTAGCGGGTCTAGACCTGCCCCGACGGATTTTGAGGTGGGGCGGGGCCCATATATTGATTTTCCTTGGCGGGGCGGGTCTTGGGTTTGGCCAAACCCGCCCCGTTGGCATCCCTAATTTAGTATTTTGGCCATAAATTTCTATACAAAATTGATATTAAGCTGATTCAAGTGGCTATGGAAAGCTAAGAGAAAGGCCTACAAGTTTCATGAAGACCCCAGGAGCAAAACCTAATTGCACGACCAGACCGTGTGGGTTGACAATGTCGTGCGATGTGTCTGCGGTTGAATATGAGTTCTGATCCCATCAGAACTCTACAAATGATCTCTCCAAGTACCTATATATAGGGACCAATGCTCTGCAGAAAATACAACTTAAGACACCATAAAATACAATACAATACACAGTTTACACAAATCAAAGGTCTTCTGAGAGATATGAGGGCTAGGTTATGAAGAACACCACAAGGCCTTTCACATCTACGGAAGCTCAAGAGTTTCGAAGGCTTGGAAGGAGGGTCCATCCTGACAAAAAGGGGTTTTCTTTCTTCGTTTAGATCTCTTGTCTATACTTAAACGATGTCAAAATATTGATTTCAAGTTTGTCTATGTATTTATTATCAATGTTAGACTAATCTTTCGGATCCTAGGCATAATCAAAAGCGTGGATTCATGTTAAATCTTGATTGCTTGTTTTCTTAATTGATTCGTGTGTTCTATTTTATGAATTCGAGTAATTATTCTTAATTACTTATTATTTGGCCTATAAATTGCATGTCATATTTGTTAGTGAAAAATTCGGAAGATGAGTTCTAACAAAGACGGAAATTGAATTCATACATAAACGGGTGTAACGAGTCGGGAGACCTACAACTATTTGTGGGGAGTATTTCAATTCATAGATATTTTGGGAGTTAATAATAGGTGTATCGTATCGGAGATCTACAATTGTTATTAATATTTGTTTATCTTATTTGCGGGAGGGGGAATAGACTAATTAAGGAATTGAACCCATAGAAATGAATGAATTGGTTTTGTTAAACATTAATTGGATTTAATATTGAAGAATCATGTTGAGATTATGTGCCTGGAGTTGCTTTCGTATTTGTTGAAAATATTTGTTGAGTTCGAATTTATTTGTTTTACTTTTATTTTTCGAAAACTTGTGATATTTGGTTGCTTCAATAAAATTAGAATACAATGTTATTATAGCCTATGTATTTCGTAGTCAATCCCTGAGGAATACGACCTTGTTTGCTATTATCCTATAAACTACACTGTACACTTACAATATAGAGATATATATATAATTTTTAGCGAACAAGTTTTTGGCGTCGTTGCCAGGAGGGGGAATAGACTAGTTTAGGAATTGAACTCATAGAAACGCATGAATTGGTTTTCTTGAACATTAATTGGATTTAATATTCAAAAGGCATGTTGAGACTATGTGCCTAGGGTTGCTTTCTTATTTGTTGAAGAGATTTGTGGAGTTCGAATTTATTTATTTAATTTTTATTTTTGATTATTTCTTAAAACTCTTGATTTTCGGTTGCTTCAGTAAAATTGGAATATGATGTTATTATATCCTAAGTGTTTCGTAGTCAATCACTGAAGAGAAACTGGAATGGGGCCAATGCTCCCAAGCTCACACTTACATGCTCACAAAAGAGTCGCAAGTGGTAAACATTAGACAAGACAATTCGCGAGCCACAACTCTAGGGAGGAAGTTCACTGACCCCTGCCATATTGGCCGACCCATTGCCCTCGGGCATCAAGACCTCCAAGCTCCTAGAGTATGATGGGACCAGAGGTCTCTAGGATCATTTAGACAAATTCTATGTGAAGGCGGATCTTTACAACACGACGAACGCTTCTTATTGTAACGTGTTCCGGACAACTCTCACCAAGCGCACACTAACTTGGTTTGATTAGCTCCTAGTTAGATCAATTACTGGGATGAACAAGGTCACCGCTGCTTTAATACAACAATTCTCCATCAATAGGAAATATCCAGAGACCATTAAAGTAAAAATGTAGTAAGGAGAGTTCTTTGCGAGACTTCATGAAGTGATTCGTTGAAGTCGCGGACTCCAAAGCCGGGACACCAAGCAAGAATGCAGATGTCATGGCCCAATTTACATACCCAATAAAATATAGGGTAAACCCAAACATTCAAACTTAGGCTCATCAAGAATTATTATCAAAGGTACAAGTAACTAAAAACCATAAGTACCGCAAAAGTCCTCGATTTTATAATATATAATTAAAATAGAGCTGCAAGTTACCTAATTATTACAAAATAAAATAGTTACATTGTTCCAACGCTCACAAATAAAATCTTCAAAAGGAAGCTGCTATATAGAGGTAACCCTCAGCTGAAAGTTTCGTATCAGTCTCATCGATCCCAAAGTATTCAGTCTCTGAAATATTTTTATGAAAATATGGGGTGAGCTAAACGAGCTCAGTAGATTGGAGTAGGGAAATGCAATATTTGTTTAATTGAAAGATGAAGTGTTTCCTATACTTGAGCAAAGTACTTTGGGTGCTTAAAAGATATTTATGTATGCATGATAATGGTGCACTTATGATTTATTTACTGCAATGATCAAAACATACTACAATTCAATAATGCTATATTAATTTTTTTGATGTTATCAGTGATGCAATGCACATTGTACAAAAGTTGATAAAGTACAATAAATATTTTGTTTTCCAAACAACCAATAGATATCCCAATTTTTAAAATAAATATTGGATATTTCGTTTTAAAAACAAAGTATAAATAGTTAATCAATTAGTTCGTCAGCCCAAAATAAGAAACATAGGATCAGTGTTGATCAGACACTGACCCTGTATGTTCTCCTTATTGTTCTCAACAATATTTGGTCGAAGCCCTATCACCTTATCCTTCTCCGTAGACTCGACGTCTCTTTAGCTATGAGCTTTTGCCCAGAGATCGTTATATTCATCAATATACCGTTCTACGATCCATTTCTGCCACCGTCTCCGGCCACGGCCAAAAATGGGAATAGGCATATGAGTAGTCAAACAAGGACCACATGCAACATGTTTGATCCATTGTCTAAACTACCCACACTTCAATAGACTCAAATAGTCAATATTTTTTGTCAAATGATATTTATTTGCTCAAAGGCCAAGTCACAATTACAAGAGTTATAATGCAAAGGAAAATGTAAATGCAAACCATGAATGATATGATTTATGTTTTTCTTTAACAAATTATCTTGGTGAACTTTGTGAAAATGGTGTGTATCATGAAATCATGAAATTTATTAATGTCGTGAAGTTCATGAAACATCTAATGTCGTGAATTTTATAAAATTATAAGCAACCCTAATTTTCTTTAGGAAACTAAAAATTTGCCCACCTTTGACATAAAGATTGCCTTTATGACGTGCATACGGATGGTGTCCGGGTGCAAGTCCCAATTGTCAAGTTTGATGTCGTCTTCACCCAAAATACCATAATCATTTATGTACTACTTATAGTTTATTAAAATACAAATTGCTCCATTATATATAAATTCCTCATAACAATATTTAATATTGACTGATTTATTAATAATACCTTACTAATTAACAATTTTTAAGAATTATTAACTACTTAAACATTCAAGGATTAAGAAGAATTCAGTTGCATGAGTGCAACTTTAGCGTTTATGCCTTAGAAAAGAAAAGGAAAAAAAAAAAAAACGATTCAGTTCCAAAATTTGTAGAAGCACTATTACTTGGAATTTGTGATATTTTATAGTTTAGTTCCCGTAAGGTTAATTTACAAAATAATTAACTTTTTTTTTTGAAGAAACAAAATAATTAACTTAATTCAAAGGTTTTTAATAAATTATAGATAAGCTCTTCATTAAAGAAAATAATTAATATGTTCGTATATATACTACTCAGCCCTCGTACTTTGGAATTTGAGGATACCCGTACGTAGAGATGTTAAACGGGCTGGTCTTAGCGGGCTTCGGGCTAAATGGGCTGGCAAGAATGGAACATAACCGTAACCCTAGCGGGCTTCGGGCTAAACGGGCCACTATCGAGCTATAAATCAAAAAATTTAAAATATATATTTAAATTTAAAATTTTAAACTCGAATTTATATAGCATTTAAGTTTAACAATTTAAGTTAAACTATTCGTCATAAATAAAATTCATGCAAAGTTTCTAATTACATTGCATTTACATACTTATAAAATTAAATATTTTATGATCTAAATTTTGAAAATAAAATAATAATAACTAATGCTACCCAAAATTAACATTTTTTCTATAATTAATCATAAGACTATAATTTAAAATTTTCAAAATAAGATAATTAAATCTAAAATTTCAAACTCGAGCATATATAATATTTAAGTTTAATATTTAAAGTTAATCTATTCATTATAAAAAAGTCATGCATAGTTTATAATTACATTGCATTAACAAAATTAAAAAATTAGACTTAGCACAATTTAGAAATATAATTTATATCCTATATAATCTAATAAGACTACATGACATTTTCTTATTCAGAATAAAAATAAAAAACTAAATTAAGTAATAAATGAAACAAGTAAAAAAGGAGTTTTTCAAGAATTTATAGCTTGTTTTATAAAGTTAAACTTAAAGATGAGGGAGATGTGAATTTGAAAAATAAATTTACTAGTAATAAGTAAAAGTAGATATAAAATATTAGAATTATATTTATTTTTTAAAGCAAGTGCCAGAAAACTCGATTTTCTTTAATTCTTCCAAAAATTCCTAGTAATAAATTTTACCCACCTTTTCACACAATTCGCAAAGTCCCAATTTCATCAACAATAATCTCTCATTTAAGCCTTCAATTTGTCGCCTACAATGAAATCTTCGATTAGCCTAAATTTCACTTAAGAGACTCAATTACATGTACATGGTAAGGTTAGAAATTAAAGGACCAACTTATTAATTGGTGAGGAACCACTAAAGGAAAAATGACCTTTCTAACCATAGCTTAGTACAATCAATAAGCTATTCAAACGACACACCAAAGTCATTCAGCAATATTTAATCATAAATACCCAAAGTCGTCAAATAAATTCAAAATCCTTAAGGCTATCTAGTAGGAGTAATATAATCACAACCAAATATCTTATCCTAGTCAGCTTAGGTGTAATTCATTTTTACACCTAAGCTTTGATACCACAACTGTCACGCCCGATTTACATACCCAATAAAATATAGGGTACAACCAAAACATTCAAACTTAGGGTCATCAAGAACTATTATCCAAAGTACAAGTAACTAAAAACCATAAGTACCGCAAAAGTCCTCAATTTTATAATATATAATTAAAATAGAGCTGCAAGTTACCTAATTATTACAAAATAAAATAGTTACATTGTTCAAACGCTCACAGATAAATTCTTCAAAAGGTAGCGTCTTTGTAGAGGTAACCTTCAGTTAAAAGTTTCGTATTAGTCTCATCGATCCCAAAGTATTCAGTCTCTGAAAAGTCTTTATGAAAATATGAGGTGAGTTAGACGAGCTCAGTAGGTTGGGGTAGGGGAATGCAATATTTGTTTAATTTAAAGATGAAGTGTTTCCTGTACTTGAGCAAAGTACTTGGGGTGCTTAAAAGATATTTATGTATGCATGATAATGGTGCACTTATAATTTATTTACTGCAATGATCAAAACATACTGCAATTCAATAAAGCTATGTTAATTTTTGATGTTATCAGTGATGCAATGCACATTGTACAACATTTAGTCAAATACAGTAAATATTTTGTTTTCCAAACAACCAATAGATATCCCAATTTTAAAATAATTATTAGATATCTCGTTTTAAAAACAAAGTATAAATAGTTAATCAGTTAGTTCGTCTGCCCGAAATAAGAAACGTAGGATCAGTGTTGATCAGACACTGGCCTGTCTGTTCTCCTTATTGCTCCCAACAATATTTGGCCGAAGCTCTGTCACCTTATCCCTCCCCGTAGATTCGACGTCTCTTTAGCTATGAGATTTTGCCCAGAGATCGTTATATTCATGAATATACCATTCTACGACCCATTTCTGCCTCTGTCTCCACCCTCGGCCAGAAAATGGGAATAGGCATATGAGTAGTCAAACAAAGATCACTGGGAATATGTTCGATCCATTGTCTTACCTACCCATACCTCAATAGAATGAAACAATCAATGTTTTTGTCAAATGACATTTATTTGCTTAAAGGCCAAGTCAACAGTTACAAGAGTTATAATACAAACGAAAATGTAAATGCAAACCATTAATGATATGATTTGTGTTTTCTTTGACAAACTAAATTATCTTGGTGAACTTTGTGAAAACGGTGTATATCATGAAATCATGAAATTGCTTAATGTCGTGAAGTTCATGAAACATCTAATGTCATGAATTTTATAAAATTATAAGCAAACCTAATTTTCTTTAGGAAACCGGAAATTTGCCTACCTTTGACTTAAAGATTGCCTTTATGACGTGTACACGGGTGGTGCCTGATGCAAGTCCCAATTGTAAAGTTCGATGTCAAAATAGCATAATCATTTATGTACTATTTATAGTTTATTAAAATACAAATTGCTCCATTATATATAAATTCCTCATAGCAGTATTTAATATTGACCTGATTTATTAGTAATACCTTACTAATTAACAATTTTTAAGAATTATTAACTACTTCTTAAACATTGAAGGATTAAGAAGAATTCAGTTGCATGAGTGCAACTTTAGCATTTATGCCTTAGAAAAGAAAAGGAATAAAAACGATTCAGTTCCAAAATTTGTAGAAGCGCTATTACTTGGAATTTGTGATATTTTATAGTTTAGTCCCCGTAAGGTTAATTTACAAAATAATTAACTTATTTTTATTGAAGAAACAAAATGATTAAGTTAATTCAAAGGTTTTTAATAAATTATAGATTAGCTCTTCATTAAAGAATTAATATGTTCGTATCTAGACTACGGTTTACTGTTACAAGGACATAATCCAAGTGTATCCTTAAAGTTAAATTCCAAATCCTCTCTACTTTTAGTATTATTTAAACTACTTTTATTTATTTTAATTAATTTTAATTTTAATTTTTTTTTGGTTCAAATCACTTTATTCATCACAACATAACTCAAAACACATACATCTAAAACAAAGGGAAGACGGCAGATACAGGCAAGTGCCAGAAAACTCGATTTTCTTTAATTCTGCCAAAAATTCCTAGTAATAAATTTTACCCACCTTTTTCACACAATTCGCAAAGTCCCAATTTCATCAACAATAATATCTCATTTAAGCCTTCAATTTGTCGCCTACATTGAAAACTTCGATTAGCCTAAATTTCACTTACAAGACTCAATTACATGTCCATGGTAAGGTTAGAAATTAAAGGACCAACTTACACCACTAAATTGTCAGGCAATGGGTACACCCAAACAAATATTGTATGTGGAATTTAAGAAAGCCTCCCCTCCAAATTGAGCTTCTTGATCACGGTACTCTTGCAATTTTCACCTTAATTGGATGCTATTATGAGGCTTAGTGGTAAGGGAGTGTTTTGAGAACAGAATCGAGTGAAGGTTTGAAGAAAAAAAAAAAAAAAGTGTGGTTTGCTCTTCACATCTCTTTCGGCAATTTTGTCATTTTAGTGATATTGGTTGGTGTTGCTTTTTTTTTTTTTTTTTTTTTTTTGAGGGGAAAGATAAATAATATTAAGATGGTGGAAAAGGTCCAAAGACCGATTGAGATAAAAAGTCCGGAGGGCAGAACCACGAGTTCGTCGTACAAAAATTGTGCTTAGCAAAATGGGCAAATTCATGGGCCACAATGTTCTCCAATCTAGGAATCCAAAATAAGCCTAAATGATGATAGCTACTGAGAAGATGAACAATGTCCAAAGAATATCGGTTCACGATCCGGGGTGAGTCGATTCGCCCTTTTGTGAGATGATAACCATGAGTCACCAAGGAAAGATACATTTGAGTGAGGTAATGTTAAGGCCAAGGATATGGCCTCTCTAAGCGCGAGGGCAGCGATGACGGGGTTGGAGATACCTTGAAAGCTCTTAGAGAAGCTTTGTAAGAATTGTCCATTTTCCCCAAGAATAAAAACGCCAACACCAACAACTATGTCTTGGCTTGAAACAGCACCATCAAAATAAATGTGTGTGCTTGGGGGAGGTCGTGCTGTTAAATCAGCCTCATTCCGCACATGAGATGGGTGTTCAGGCCAATATTTGGCTATCCTGAATGTTAAGAGCATGTGCTTGGCCGACGTGACGATTGCATGGGGGGAGAACGGCTGGTCCTCGAATGATTTTAGATTCAGGCCGTACCAGATAGAGCTGCAGATGGTCAGGGTGATGGCAGATATGTGCTCCGGAGAATTCAGCAGAATTTCTCTAGCCCACAGAACCCCACAAGGCTGTTGGAATAGAGATATCAATTCAGAAAGTCCCGCGAAGAACCAAACCTGGGCAACAATAGGACAAAGAAAGAAAAGGTGAGACGTCTCGATGGTCGGTTGGTCACACAACAAGCAGTGGTCACTGTGGGAAAGATGCCTACGAGCCAGGTTTTTCGGGCAAGGAAGAGTATATGACAACAAGCGCCACGCAAAGTGGAGGATGCGGGTTGGCAACTGAAGCTTCCATAACATTTTCCAAATGGGAGAGGGGGTTGCACTAGAAGAAACCGAAGGGCCACTGACAGGGAATTCCGCTGGATTGTCAAGGATGCCGAGAATTTTTTTTTTTTGCTTGGATTCCAGCACCAAACGTCCCGCTGGGCAGAGTTACTGAGAGGGATGGAGGGAATGGCTTGGGCTTCTTGATCAGGGAAAGTGTTACATATAAGTTGAAAGTTCGACCAATTTGTCTGAGGGTCGATAAGCTCGGAGATCGTGCTTTCATGGGAAAATCCATCTGGTGGAGAAGATGATAAGAGGAATGGAGGATTTGGAATCCATTTGTCGCCCCATATCTTCGTGTCCCGGTCGGAGAAAATACGCTTGTGGCACCCAAAATTGAGAAGTCTACGGCCTTCTAAAATACTCCTCCACGTCTAAGAGGGTCGATGTCCAATACGGGCTTCCAAGAAGGAGCTGTCTTCGAAATATTTGGCCTTTAAAACCCGGGCAAGAAGTGATCGTGGGTTAGAGAGAATTAGCCATGCCTGTTTGGATAGGAGAGCGAGATTAAAAGCTTGAAAAGAGCGAAAGCCAAAACCACCTATGGATTTGCTGCGCGCCAAAGAGTTCCAGGAGGACCAATTAAGTTTCCGATCAGTTCGTGTATACGTGGGAATCGCCTGAAGAACCGATTTAATTAAAATCTCTTTGCCTGCTTTCGAGAAATGGCTTGTCGACCAACCTTGAATTCTTTGCCAAATTTTATCTTTAATAAACCCGAATATCTCATTTTTGCTCCTGCCAATAATACTTTGAAGTCCCAACTATTTTCCATGGGACTCCACCTCCTGAAACCCCAAAATGCCCAGAATCAGATTTTTGGTATTTTGATCCACATATTTGCTAAAAAAAATTCCGGACTTGTCAAGGTGTACCATCTGGCCAGAGACTCTTTTGAAGAGCTTGATAGCTAAACGCAGATGTCTCGCTTCATCAACAGTGGCATGATCAAATAATAAAGTGTCATCCGCGAAGAACAAGTGAGAGATGCGCGGGGCCGAGCGACTAATGGATATACCATGGATTTTTTGACAAATCTGTAGGTCTTGCAAGATACAAGAAAAGACTTCCGAGCAGATAATAAAGATATATGGGGATAGGGGATCTCCTTGTCGGATGCCGCGCTCGGGAATTAAATGGCCGAATTCTGACCCATTAAGAAGAAAGGAGAAAGAAGCAGTACAGTCGCAAGACATGACTAAATCCAAGATATCAGAATTAAATCCAAGAGCCAGCATAGTTCTACGGATAAAGACCCATTCAATTCTATCAAATGCTTTACTCATATTTTATTTAATAGACATAAGACCAGTGTAAGTGTGGGATTTTACGCGCATAAAGTGGTGAATTTTGTGTGCAAGCAGGACATTATCTGTGATAAGCCGCCTGGGGACAAAAGCTGATTGGGACTCGGAAATAATATCAGGGAGAACAAGCTTGACTCTATTAGCAAGGACTTTCGAGGCGATTTTATAAAGAACATTGCAGAGATTGATGGGCCGAAATTGAGAGACAAATTAAGGTGATTTAACTTTAGGAATGAGCACAATATGTGTGAAATTAATATCTTTATTAAACGTGCGATTATTCAGAAAATTCAGGATAAATTTGACAACAGCAGTACCAATTAAATGCCAAATTTTCTGAAAAAATACAGGGCTCATACCGTCAGGACCCGGGAATTTGAAGGGTGCATGTGTTTGAGGGCTCTGATGATTTCTCCTTCCGTGAAGGTCTCCGTAAGAATCTGATTTTTGGCGCGAGATATTCTCGGAGACAGTCTACCCAGAGCCCTAGAGATATCAACCGAAGACGGAGAGGACGACGCGAATAAGCTGCCAAAGTGATCAAGAATAAGTTGCTCAATTTTTCCTGGGGTATCCTGGAGCTGGCCCAAGTGGTCTTTCAAACAAGAAATATGATTAACTTGTTTCCGCTTGTTAGCTTTATTATGGAATAAGCGAGTATTTCGGTCCCCCTCCTTATACCAATAAACTTTGGCGCGTTGTTTCCATTTAAGATCAAGGAGGTCGAGGTACAGTTCTAATTTATTGTGGAGAGAAGCAATTTCGAGTTTGGAAGATTCCAAAATACAGCCCGCACGAAGAGAAGAGATTTTATGTTTCAGGTTTGAAATATCTTATCTAAATTGTCCTTATACTGTCTGCCCCAATGTAATAAACCAACTGAGCAATTTTTAATGTTATCAAGGAGAGAGCTGTCGTTGGAAGAAAATAGTAGTCAGTCTCTCTAACTCCTTCAGCCGAATACAAGTAGGCATGTTCTTATTTAATTCAAATCTCAATTTTGAATTAGGATTTTTGAATTTCGAATCGAATTCCGAATCAACTCGAATTCTAAATGTGAATATTCGAATCGAATAACGAATTGGGGAATTTTTTTCGAATTCTATTCGAAAATCCTAATTCGAGGTGAAATTCGAGTAAATTCGATTCGAATATCGATTCATATTCGTATTTCAATTCGTATTCGTGTACTAATTTGAACTCAACTATAATTCAAATTTAATTTATATATTATATATTATGAACATTATACAACATTGCATATGCAAATAGAAATACTATAATTAGTTGATGTATAAATTAGATTTAGCTTCAATTGCTATTATAATAAAATTATTTCAGTATAATTTCAGCATTGGTGATGCAGCGGAAGCGTGAACAAAGATTCAAACTCAGCTCGTGACGTTGATTTTATACGAATACCGTAAGAGAGATAATAATTGAGAGAAAACCCTCGTTTTTATTTCTTAATCAAAAATCAATCACCTTAAAAATAATACCAAAACAACTATTTATAGGATTATACTCCTACAATAATAAAACTCCTAACTATTTAAAACTCTTTTAAGATAATAAAAGAACCCACTAAAAATAATCCTATAGATACAAATATCTCTTTAAATTTTATCTCAAATCTTATCTCCATCAATTGGTCATAGCTAGTTTCACAATTCAATCTCATTTCAAGTTTTAAGGATTTTTGTTTAGTTTTTGTAATGTCTTATGATGTATTTAAACTTAAAAACAAATTATTTTTTTTTCAAAAATAAAACAATATACTTTTGATTAATTATATGGTTTGCTTATGATTTTGTTTCATTATAGAATTCTTTTGTCAAACAAAAATTGAAATTTTGCTTGAAAATATAGTTTTTGGATCTGAAAAATATGGGCCGAATCTGAATCTTGCATGGTTTATTGACAAATTTGGATTTTTGGATTGACTCGAATTTGGTTTGAAAATCAAATTATCCAATTCGATTAAATTCGATTCAACTTTAATCGAATTAGGATCGAATTTTGAATTGAGGTTTTAAAATGTCCATTCGATTAATTTGATTCAAGGAAGTCGAAGAATTCGAAATTCAATTCGAGGAAGTTGAAGAATTCGAAATTCGATTCGATGAACACCCCTAAATACAAGAGTGAAGGGGTGAGATTTGGTAAATTTTTCTTATTATTTCTTTTTTTTTAAATGGCAGAATGAGGAGTTCTAGCATTATCCATTTACTTGCAGATAAGGATGGTGGACTTTTGGCATATAGTTAAATTGAATTTAAGGGTCAAATTGGGCTCCAAAATTAAGTGGACTTGTGGGCAAAATATTGGACGAAATTTTGTTAGAATCGTCCTAGGGGTTCTCTCTCTTCTGAAGATTCCCTCAGAGCATAGTCTTGGGTCTCCCTTGCGCATGCACTGGGTTTCCCATGCGTCTTGTTTTCCGCATGCTTTCCTTCCCATACCTCTACTCCACATTCACCTTTTCCATCTAGCTTTTCTTTTCTTTTTCTTTTTTTTTTTTTTCCTTGCTTTCTCTTGCCTTTAATTTGTTTTTCTATCATCTGTTTTCCTCTGTCTTCTCATAATCTTTGCGCTTCCCATTTCTATCTTTTCTGTTTTCTCTTTCTTTTCTTTTCTCATTTTCCCTTTTGTCTTCCCTTCTGACGTCTCCTTGATGCTATTAGACTATTCTTCTAATCTTTCTACGTCAACGGCGGAGGTTAGGTCTGCGGACCAACCCTACCGATCCTCAAAATCTCCTCAGCTGGAAATTTCGAGGGCTTGGGAACCCTCGTACAGTTCAAGAGCTCCGCGATTTTATTCACGAAACGTCCCCAGTGTTGGTTTTTTTCTGCGAAACCAAATTCAGTGTTTGTAATTTTGATAGACTTAAAAACAAGTTGGGCTTCTTAGGTATCTCAGTTGCCACCTCAGGCCTCCCCGGTGGCCTTTCCCTTCTATGGTGTCCAAATTTGAATGTTTCTCTCCGTGGCTATAATGATCGAATTATTGATGTGGACATCACTTATGCTTCCACAAAGTTTCGCCTCACAGGAGTTTATGGTCAACCAAAGATATCCCAACGTCGTGCATTTTGGAATTTCTTCAAAAGCCTCGCTTCATCGCCAAACGAACCGTGGATTTGTTTGGGCGACTTCAATGAAGTTCTTCAAAACTACAAGTTCATTGGTAATCACCCTCGGGCGTCCTGGCAAATCTCACTTTTTTGAGACGCTATTGAGTCGTGTGATTTATCTGATATGGGTTTCTGTGGTCCTAAATTCACTTGGAATCGCCTTTCTTCATATCCCTTCACTAAACGAGCCCGTCGTGACCGTTATCTTTGCAACCCAACCTTTAAAACAATCTTTCCTTGGCACAAACTCTCCCTCATTTTGCTCCGACCACGCCTTCGTTCTTGCCCACTTGAAACTCCACTCTCCTTTCGAGAGACTCCCAAAGAGAAGAACCCAACGATTCGAATCCTACTGGGTTTGATCGATCGAGTGCGAATGCATAATTTGCGAATTCTTGGACATTTTGACACTTCCCATTGAAGATAAATTAAGCTCCTGCCTGACGGGGCTCATCAGTTGGAATCGCTCTTCTTCCGGAAATTTGTTGGATAAAATAAATAAGCTCAAGAAACAAATTTTAGACCTTGAAGAAGGTGATATTACAGTTTCAGTCAAAAATGCTTAACAAACCTTCATGAGCAGTTGGATACTCTTCTTGAACTACATGACCTCAAATGGAAGAAACGTGCCAAGCAATACTGGTAGAAAAATGGAGATCGAAACACCTCATTTTGTCATGCCCATGCCTCTAAACGCCGTGCTATCAATCATATCTCCTCACTAAAAGATAGTAACGGTATCCCCGTCGCCCAGCTGCTGACGTTGAAAAAATGATTGTGGGGTTTTGATAATATTTTCACTTCATCCTCTCCATCTTCCCGGGATATTCACCAAGCACTTAGTCGAATGCGCCCTCGCATTTCTCAAGAAATGGAAGCCGATCTCACACGCCCGTATTTTGATATTGAGGTCGTCAAAGCAATCAAACATATGCATCATTTCAAGTCTCCGGGCTCTGATGGGATGAGCCCAATTTTTTTTCAAAAGTACTGGTCGGTTGTTGGTCACGATGTCACGAAATCTGTCCTCAATTTTCTCAACTCCAGGGACGTTCCAAAAAACTTGAATAATACTCATATTGTTCTCATTCCTAAGGTAAAAAATCCTGAATTTGTTTCTCATTTTCGCCCGATAAGTTTATGCAATGTCCTTTATCGTATTGCGTCAAAAGTTATTTCAAATCGTATGCGGCCTATTTTAACTAGCATTATTTCTAAATTTCAGTCCTCTTTTCTCCCTAATCGGCTTATTACTGATAATATCCTTGTGGCGTATGAAATCCATCACTCTATGAAAGGGAGAACTAAAGGCAAGACGAGTTTTATGTCAATAAAATTAGACATGAGCAAGGCTTTTGATCGTGTTGAATGGTCGTTTGTGTTTAAAGTCATTACGTCGTTAGTATTTCCCACGTCTTTTGTTAATCTCATTCGCATTTGTATCTCAACCCCATCCCTCTTTTCTCCTCAATGGCTCAGAATTTGGATCAGTTCTCTCTCAGCGGGGCATATGCCAAAGGGACCCACTCTCACCATATATTTTTATCATTTGCAGCGAAGTGTTTTCATCTATTTTGCAGGACCTTCAGGTTGCCGGAAAATTTTAAGGGATTCAGATTAATAGACATGCGCCGAGTATCTCACATTTATTCTTTGCGGATGACACACTTTTGTTTGGTAAAGCTACCCTCGACGAAGCTCGGCATCTTAAATTTGCAATCGACCTTTTTGAACATGCATCTGGCAAGCGAATTAATTATGAAAAATCGGGCATTCTCTTTAGTCCAAAGGTTGATCCCGCTATCATCCAACAAATTGCGGAATCCTTGGCATCCCAGTTGTCTCTTCTCATGGTAAATATATCGGCCTGCCTTCGCTAATTGGCAAAAATAAACGAGAGGTCTTCTCATCCATCCAAGATCGCGTGTGGCAACGTATTCAAGGCTGGAAAGAGAAATCTCTCTCGCAAGCTGGTCGTGACATTCTTATCAAATGAGTGATCCAGTCTATCCCGACATATGCCATGTCTTGCTTCCGGCTCCCCGACAATATTTTAGAAAAAATCCAAACTATGGCTGCACAATACTTTTGGGGCGGTTCTGCTGAAGGGAAAAAAATGCATTGGCTTTCATGGCAAAAATTGGCGCAAAATAAAAAATTGGGGGGACTTGGTTTTCGACAGCTTCATGCTTTTAATTTAGCGCTCATAGCCAAGCAGGCTTGGCGACTTATTTTCCTCACGTCGTCATTGCTTGCTCGACTTCTCCGCGCGAAATATTTCCCGGATGGAAATTTCTTTAATGCCCAACTTGGCTCTCGGCCCTCTTGGAGCTGGAGGAGTATAATTGATAGTCGAATGCTTATCTGCTTGGGAGCTCGTCACCTAATATGCTCTGGTTCTACCACACGTATTTGGCTCGACCCGTGGCTTCCCCGTAAAAATTACTTTTACGCCCACTCTTTATACGGTACAATGGACATGCAAACTTCTGTGAGGCATTTTATTGACACCACCAATTCTCGTTGGAATGTTGATTGGATTCGATCTATTTTTAACATGGATAAAACTGCTCTCATTCTTTCTATGCCAATCGGGGACACCCAATCTGGGGACTTGTGGTGTTGCCACCATAGACGGAATGGGAAATTCCTTGTTAAATCGGCTTATCATGTTGCCATATCTTGTGCAACCATTTGTCCGGGCGCTCTTGCCGATGCTCCGTCGAGCTCCACTACTAACCCAACGTGGCAAAAACTTTGGAAATATCGAGTGCCACCGCGATCGGAGGCAACTGCGACCACGGATAACCTCGCCCGACATCATAACTCAACCTCAGAATGTTGCTCCTTTTGTGGCTTTATTTCGTGCGATGCAAACCACTTGTTTTTCCTATGCCTACTAGCCATGGAAGTTTGGCGCTGCATGGGTCTAGTCGATATTATTTTCCACTTTAGACAACCTATTTTCTCCCTGTGGTACCAAGAGATTCTCGAAAAAACTCCGTCAAATATGGGCAATCTTTTTAGCATTGCGACTAATTTATTGTGGCTCCATCAGAACAAACGAAAATTCAAAAACGCACGATCAGACCCCTTTTCAATCATTATTGCAACAAACACAATTTTACAGGATTTCAATCGTGTCAATTTTTCTTCGAATTTTGATTCACCGCAGCTGAACTTCCCCGCCATCCCATCCCCTCCTCATTGTCGTTTTCCTCGCATTTGTTTTGATGGCACACTCTCACTTTCTACATCTACGGCTGGCGTGGCCTTATTTGATGAAAATGGGCTTTTTCTCCATGCACTTTCAAAAAAGATCAGTGGTATTACCACTCCCAAAGTGACAGAATTCCTTGCACTTAAAGAAGCTGTCATCTTGGCCTCATCCCGCCCGCTTGATAATTGGGCTATTGTTGGAGATGCGGTCGAAGTCATCAGGTCTATTTATGATAAAGAGACATGCCCCTCCTCATGTTTTGTTATGCTTTAGGACATTTCACGCCTATACTCGACTAGTCGTATATGTGGTTTTTTCTAGTTTCGCCGTTGTTTCAATTTTGTTGCACATTTTTTGGCCACGTATGCCAAATTTATGTCTTCTGATCCTTTTGTTTGGGACTCCCTCCCAGAACCCCTTATGTCAATCGCTGCTGGACGATTTCCAGCAAATCTAAATGAAATTTTCCTTTCAAAAAAATAATTTCACCACAAAGTAGATTAAGAGTGGGATATTTCTTAGAAGAAAATCACTCCTCTTGTCTTATCTCTCACCCACGGTCGGCTAAAGCTAGATAACAAAACAAAACTCCGTTAGAATATCACTTAAATAATACTAGGAGGATAATAATATTTGATTTTTAGTGCACTACATAAGAAAAATGATAACTATCTTTTATTTCTTTTTTACATAAAATATTATGCAAAAATAATAAAGGCAAAAAATATCAATTTGTACCAAAATATAGTATACAGTGATAATAGGGTCTTACAGTAGACCACTGACAAGACACGAGGATAGTCCCCTCATTCCAGAGACGCCCTTGCCCAGCTCACTGGGGCATCCTTCCCCAAGCTCCTCCTCCTGAAGGGCTCTGCCCACCGAATAAGTCCGATGTTCCTAAGAAACTCCCCACCCCAATGAAGTTACATGGAATGCTCTAAGACGTCATACCTCTCTTGGAGCCACACGAAGACATCCTCGAGCTCCGTCAGCTACCAAAGACCCCTCATAAGGGCACCCTATCATAGCAGGCCGCAGCAGCAGCTACATGAAGAATATCCCTTACTCGACTAGAATGGAATAGAGGATGTAGGTCCCAAGGGGTGTAAGTAAGGTTTAGAAGGGGGGGAGTGGATTGAATAAACCTTACCAACTTTTCGATTTTAGTCCTTTCAAAATATGACAGAGTTAATACACAACTAAGTCCTTGAGGGACAGCTAAGTTAGTTAATCAGTAGAGTTAGCCACTCAACAGACTCGATAGAGCTGTTGATAGAATAACTCAGTTGTTTAGTCTAAGACTTAACTTGGTTGTGATGTGTTTTTCAGCGGAAGACTTAACACCCTTGAATTTAATTTATCGTTGTTTTAACACTTGATTTTAGCACTTAGTAATTTTATCAGTTGGATAACAAATTATCAGCATTTATAAAATATGTGTGCAGAAATGTAAGTATGCTGAAATATAAATGGCACAAGTAAATTTTATAGAGGTTCGAAGATGGGGTAATTCTTCTACTCCTCTCTTCTCCAACTCCTGGAGGAATCCACTAAATAATGATCAGTTTACAAAGTGCGATCGTCCAGAGACAAGTCTTGATTACGGTGACTTGCTCCTTGGACTCGACCGGGAGATGCCTTGGTCACACGGTGGCTTCTCGTCCGACTCGGCTTTTTCACAGGCGGTATGCCTTGCTACTTCACTCACTTTCTCAAGCTTCTTAGATTTGATCACGAAGCCTTCCAACAATTTGAGATTGGTTCGACCTTGAACCTTCCTACAATACTACTTGGAAAGTAGACCTCTTTTGATTCTTCAAAAGTTTTCTTCTTCTTGATTTGAAGTTGTCTTTCCTTCACATGACTTGGTGTTGGAGCGATTTTCTTCGAGATTTAGGCTTGAGGATTTTGCATGAATATCTTGAGAATATTTTGCAGGTTACAATTTGAATAGTGCTTGATTTCTCAGGTGTGCAAGGTAACCTTTTCACAATGAAATTCCTTAGCCTTTTATAGTGAACTTTCAAAAATCTGCCCGTAGAAGAGATAGGCTGATTTTCAAAAGTCACTTGTGTTCGTTAGCTTGTCTTTTCTTGGTCTTCAGTCTTGAGATGTAGACCTTTCCTCGTATTAAATGAATGTTCAGCTTTTTAGGATCTGACACGAGGTGCAGTGCTTCCCATTGGTTTATTCCTTTTGTACACTTCTAGGACTGAGCTCTTTAAGATATGGCAGCATGGAAGTATTACTTATTTAAGTAAAGTTCTTGACTTCTGTGTAATGGATTCTTTTCAGTTAACTCCTCTTTGCAGTTGCCTTTTCCCCAGGTGACTTGAGTCTGCTTCAATCATTGAAAGACTCATCTGTCACTTCAACTTGTGACATGGCTTTTCAAGTTGACTTAACTGACTCTTCACATAGTTGTCCCTCAGCTGTTACATCTTCAGTCGAGTCCTTAGTCTTCTATCTTGGCCATACTCAGTTGTTCCTCAACGGAGTCTTCACTTCACTTCTTCAGTTGACTTCTTGTATTCCCAGTCATAGCTGACTTGACTCAGCTCATTCAGCCCTATCTATTACAATGAGAATTACAAGGAAAATGGGGTGCCAACATTCTAATCTAAGTTTTACATGGCATTCATCAAAATCTACAAAATAATTTCCCAACATTTCCCCCTTTTTGATGATGCCAAAACTTAAAATCATTAAGCAATATGTAAACAACACAGATACATACAGACAATGCAGTAACAAAGAATGTATGCGTAGAGTCAATCATTTTATTGATCATAGCATTCTTGTCCTTTACACAGCTGTTTACAAGGTGTATCAGAGCATAATCATATTCAAGCAAACTTCAAGCATCTATGCTAAGATACAAGCATTCTTGTCCTTTACACAGCTGTTTACACAGCTTTATTGAATGTATAGATGACTTACACACATATGTATTTACAAAAGTAAAATACATGAAGGGGTTAGCAGCAACACTTCATCGCCTTCGTTGCCTCCTTCTTTCCTCTTCAGCTCTGTCATCATCAACTCTCTTTCTTTTCTTTTCATCTTCAGCTGTTTTCTTCTTTTCATAAGCTCTCTTCGCAGTTTCGTCTTTTCTTTTCCTTTCTTGCCTTTCTTGCCACAGTTGATCTTGCCTTTTATTTTCCTCCTCGATTCTTTTTACGTATTCAGCATTCTTCCTAGCCACTTCCTGATTGGCTACTTCATCATACCCAGCCCAATAGATCCTTCCCTTCTTGCCTGGATCTACATATTCAATGTTTTTGGGTAGAGGTATAGGTTGAAAACCTCTTCCTCCACCACTTCCTCTTCCTCCTCTCGGGCGTATATTGATCGAGTCTTCTTCTTACCAAATTGAATGGTCGCTGGTAGTCCGCCCTCATCGCCTTCTTCGCATAACTTCAGACCTTCTCCCAAAGATAAATCCCAGTGCTTGGGCTATAGACATGTTTTTGAAGTAACCTTCGGATTTGAGCATTTTAAATTCTTCAATGGATCTTCGCTCGCGTCTCCATCACCTGGAATGGCATCATCGTGTCCTTTCTTGCCGAAATGCCACCATAAGTTTCAAGATACTTCTAGAACACGGGCATCTGTCTTTCTTTCAACCTCCTTCATCCCTGCTTCCACAATCTTTCTCTTCTCAGACATAGGCACATCAGAGTGTTGAAGCGGTAGAGTTACTGGAAGTTTGCTGATTATCGATGCTGTGACATGACCTTGCTGAGGGGTTTCGACAAGCATTAAGGTCACATCCTTTGACCTTTCCCCCTCAATAGCTTTTCCCTTCTCCTTCTTCTTCTCAATAACTGTCTCTTCCTTCAATTTCCTCAGGTATTTCTCTTCCCCCTTTTTGGCATCATCGAAGGAGAGATGAACCCCTGGAAACATCCCAACGAGCATGAAATCCAGTCGGCTGAGAGCTAAGTTCTTCTTGGAGTCTACTGCGGCATGTGTTGTTCGAAATTCTGAGCGAGTGGCTTTCGATTCAGCTGCCACCAATTTCATTTCAGCCATGAGAAGGCTGAACTTCGTATTCATGTTCTCCTCAACACGCAGAATTTCTTTTCAGTGAAATTCACGCAGCAACTCCATTTCAGTTGTGTGAGAGGCATGCATTCCATCAATATTGGCCTGCATCCTCTGCTTCATATCAACATTATCAGCACTCCAAACCAACATCTTGTTGTACAATTTCTTGAAATATCGGACTTGTTCGTATCGCATTTATCTTGTCGCCGACACCATTCCCTAATCCGTACCACAATCCCTTGTAAGTCTGCTGTGAGGGTGGCATCCCTATCGTCCAGATGCATATCTAATGAGGCCTGGTGCCGTTCGATATTCTCAATCTCTCCACAGATTTTCTTGAAGACTTCACGGATCTCAGCTGTCACTTCGGATTCAGCTGGCGGCCATGCAATATCAAAATCAAAGTCTGTTGGAACAATGGAGTCTCTTCTTCAAGGTCGGATATTGAAACGTCGCTGCTCTTGAGCTGTCTCTTCTTCAAGGTCGGGCAACTCAATTGAGAAAGGGAATGTTTCCTCAAATGCATCATCTCGTACATATAGGATCGATTATACAGTTGTACGTGCTTTTAATGATCCGGGTTGAGTCGATCTTGCTGCAACTTTGGGAGCCTGCGCAGATGACTCGGTCTTAGCTGGGCCTGGTTGATTTGATTGGCCACCGATCGAGCCTCACTGCCTTAACAGCCTTCTTCGGCCTCGATGAGATTCTCGCTAAATGAATTTCCTTGTCCTCAGCTGCACCATCAGCGTCATCGGAGGATGATGAATCCTAGGGGCTTCGTTCATCATCAAAGTTGAACTTTTGACGAGCAGCTTTAAATGTTGCCTGACTCGTCTGTGGAAGAACATCCTCAGCTAAGTCCTTTTGATGAGCAATAGGAGTGGACTCAGCTTCGTCTTCAGATCCCAGAAATGATATATCAGGGTTGTCCTAGGAATCATGAAGAGCACTAATCTCCTTTTCAGGTTCAACAATGATGATATGAGGGATGCTCTTATCTTCTTGAGTTTTACCCAGGGAAGTCTCAACCTCCCTTGGGCCTCCAATACCTCCAACAGTCTCAACTGCAGCGAGGTCTTCTACTATCCCTTCGACAGACGCAGCTGTCTTAGGGTCTTGGACAGTGGCATCCAAAGGAGTCTCAACCCCTTGGATTTCACTTTCAGTGCCCAGATTGTTAACTCCCGGGGCATTTCCAACCTGTGCCTCGACTGCACTAGAAGCGTCCTCAGCCTGCGAAGCAGTTGGCACTTAAGTTGGGACAGGCTCAACTGTCCGAGCTTCGTCAGTGTTAGTCTGTTGTGGTTCTCTTTTCTTTTCTACTTCGCCTCCTTTCTGCAATGTGGAGTCATCGGCAGCATCCTCCGACCTTGCTGCAGTGGAGTAAGTTTCCCACTCAGCTGGCACACCAGCTGAGTGACTGATGGTGGGGTCACTCTTCTCCAGACTCCCGGCTGCTTCCGTTGAGTGCTCAACCGTGGGGGCCATCTTCTGAGTGTACTGGGACGTGGTCGCAGCAATAACTGTGGCAATCTGCTGCACCACTCCCAACTGGTCTATCTCCATGAGAGATTTTGAAGACTCTCTTGGTCCTTCAATCAACTGCTGCTCATTCATTAGCCTGGAATCCCTTAGAGCTTGTTGCATATCGGATTCTTCTGTTGCAGCCATGGGATCCAAGTCTTCATCAGTGTCTCACAACACATCTAAATGATGATGCGTATGTGCCAGAGTTCCAGTGAGGATATTCATGCAGTTATCCTCATCCAGAGCCTGAAGTACAGTGTCAACCTCAAGGAACTTGAACAGCTCCTCTTCTTCCTCAATGAACTCAGGGTGTTCAAACTGTACTGTTAGGAATTTTATTGTTTAGATTTTGATGAATGCCATGTAAAACTTAGAATAGAAAGTTGGCACCCCAATTCTTGTTGTAAAATGCATTGTAATAAATAGAAGCCGCCAAGCCGAGTTAAGTCGCCTACGCCCTAACATGCAAGAAGACAATCAAGATCGGAAGGAAAACTCTGCGAGACAGTGAGTATGGCAAAGAAGAGTAGACGGGAACTCTATCAAGAAAAGCAGATGAGATGCGGTGAGTGGAGCATCGTCAAGTCAACTCAAGAAAAGCCAAGTCTCAAGTTGAAGTGTGGAAGAGTCATCCATGATTGGAAGTCGACTCTAAGTCACCTGGGAAAGCAAGGAAATGTAGTCAAGTCGAGATAATCGAAAAGAACGCGTTGTACGTAAATCAAGAGATTTACTTAAACAAGTAATATCTCCATACCACCTTTATTAGAGTGCTCACCCCGGATGCGTGCAAAAGGAATGAACCAATGGGAAGCACTACACCGTGTCGAACTCAAAAGGTGAAAGAACAATTCATACGAGGAAACGGCAATTCCAAGAATCGCAAGCCAACGACGCAAAGTGACTTTAAAAAATAAGCCTATCTCTTCAACGGGCAAATTTTTGAAAGTTCACTATAAAAGGCCGAGGAGTTTGTTTGAGATAAAAAAAGGGATGACACACACGTGAGATATACAAGCACATTAGAAAAATCGAAACATTCTCAATCCTCAAGCCCACATTACGAAGTACATCAATCCAACACTCACCGTGAAGGAAAGAGAACTTCAATCAGTTGAAGAGGAAACTTTTGAAAAAAAGGGGTCTACATTCCAGGAAGGATTGTAGAAAGGTTCAAGGTTGAACCAAGTCTTAAGCTTTTGGAGGGCTTCGTGATCAAATCCAAAGAGCTTGAGCAAGTGAGTCAGTAGTAACAAGGCACTGCCTGTGAAGAAGTTGAGTCGCACGAGAAGCCACCGAGTGATCAAGGCGTCTCGGATCGAGTCCCTAAGGATCAAGTCATTTGTTGTGATCAAGACTTGTATCCGGATCTGTTACCACTTTGTAAACCGATCATTACTTAGTGGATTCCTCCGGGGAGTTGGAGAAGAGAGGAGTAGAATAATTACCCCATCTTCGAACCTCTATAAAAACTTTCTTGTGTCATTTACATTTCAAAGATTTAAATTTCGCACTTTTAATCGCTTATATCTCACGATAAATTTGCTATCCATTTGATAATTTATAAGTACTAAATCAAGCTCTAAAATTTTGCTTAATCAAACTTAAGGGTGTTAAGTCTTTCTGAAAATAAAACCACAGTTGAGTTAAATTATAGCCAACACTGAGTTACTCCATCATCAAGCTCAAATTTGAGTCTGTTGAGAGATTAACTCTACTTGAGTGACTAATTCGATTTGTCCATCAAGGACACAAAGCTGTGTAGAATCAACTCTCGTAGATTTAAAAGGACTAAATCAAAAATTTGTAAGGTTTATTCAACCCCCCCCTTCTAAACCTTACACTTACACCCATTGGGACCTACAAGTGGTATCGAGCGGTTGGTTCATTGAACCCTCCGCACCGGTTAGTTCTTGAACTAGATCTCCAAACTTTTCAAAGTCCGCTTTAGTACTTAAACCTTCAAATTTTTTATTAAAAGTCATTATCATGGAAGCAAATTTGACACGCATCCCTATGTTCACTATCGAAGAATTTGATGATTGGAAAATTCGTATGCAGTGCTCATCTATCAAAGATTACATGATGAGATGTGGATAATGATAGAAGATGGGCCTCGCAAATATTAAAGGTGAACACAGCTTGTACGAAGAGTTGCAATTTGAAGGAGAAGAAGATCTTTGCTCCCTGGACCATGGTTGAAAACCAAGAACCGAGTGGACAAATGATGACGAAAAAAGATACAACCTGGACAATGTAGCCAAGGACATCCTTTACAAAACTTTGGACAAAGCCATGTTCAATAAAGTCAAATCATGCAAAACGGCTAAAGAAATTTGGGACAAGCCGACATTAATTTGTGAAGGCTCGTGAGCAAATCAAAGAAAACAAATTATCGGTGGCGGTACAAAAATTTGAAAACTTCAAAATGATCTAAGGAGAGAACCTCGGATCAACTAGACGCTCGGTTTACAGTAAATCACAAATGAGTCAGTTTCTACACTTGGAAAGGAATATACACGAGAAGGAAATGTGTATGAAGATCCTAAAAAGTCTTCCGGTGAATGGGAAATGAAGGTCATGGCATCGAGACACTCCATGGACCTATCAAAGACATCCAATCATGAGTTATTCTCGGACCTCAAAGCCTACGAGTTTGAGCCGAGAAGAAAAGACCAGGAAGAGACAAAGACTCCAAAAAAATTTGCTCTAATTGTCAAAGATGGGAAGAGAGTCGAGATCAAAGAGGCAATTGACCCGTAAGAAATAGCCCCGATGGTTAAAAGATTTAACAGTTCTTTAACAAGAACTACAAGAAAGGAAAGGGTGAATCTTCCGAGAAGACACTCGGCTCCCTCCAAATCAAGGGAAGACAGGCCAACCAAGAGAACAAATCATCAAAAAGTTGAGTATCAAAGGGCCGACAACTCAAGAATAGAAAGAGTCGATCAAAAAGTGAATATCTATGTTGGAATCAGACAACCAGGTCACTATGCCATTGATCGCTCATATCCTCGTAGTCAACAAGTACGAGAGATGAAGAAGAAAGAAAGATCTTGAGAGAAAGAAGACAAGAAAAGAAAAAGGCAATGATGGCTGCAGAGATCGCTGAAACAACTAAGTCAAGAGAGACGGTGATTCGATTCAGAGAGCGTGAAGCCGACTACTCAAGTGACTCAAGAAGAAGCCCGATCTACTTGATGGCCAAAGAACAAGATCAAGAAGATGAGGTACAATCTAACTCAACAAACTCGTACACTAGTGATAGTGATCGTGACACACACACTTCATCACCTATCGATCTTTATGATTCATTAAGCAAAATGATGAAAGATTTTGAACACATTAAATCCTCACACACACTATTGAATGAGGAAAACAGCCTACTCAAAAGTCAAAACTCAAAGCCGACTAAGGAGCCGAGAACTCTAAGTCAAATAGTCATGAAAATGAAAGTTTAAAGGTGAAAATGTTAAATTAGTAGCAGAAATTGCTGCTATAGAAAAGAGGGAGAATGACCTCAAGAATGTTATTGCCTCATTCACTAAGGCATCTAAATCATTGGATGATCTTATTATGAGTCAAAGAGAATGTGGAGACAAGACAAAGCTTATGATTTAATTCTCTCGTGCCATGTTAAACCTCAAGAGTAATTTTGGAAAAAGGATCTTCAAGTCATGAAGAGTCCGAAAAATCCAAAACTCTAAATGTTGCACACACATTCACTCCAAAGCACAACACTAAGCAAACCGGCCTTGGTTACAAAGGAAAAGAAAAACACCAGTTGAGTGTCTTTGAAGGATAGTGAGAAGAGATTCACTTGAGTCCTCAAAGAAACTCCTAACAGAAAATACTCAGAAAAAGGAAGCAGAGCTACCGAAAATCCTTAAAATTCATAAAAGAAATACATATGATGGGAATGGTAGAAAATATCCAAGCCAAGCCGATTGGAATAATGTGAACTATCGCACAGACTTATGGAATATAAGCCCAAATGGCAAAGGCCTAGAAGTCAAGAAAGGCCATTCCAAAAGCATAAGAGCTTTCATCAAGACACATATGCACCTAGGCACTACACTCAAAGACACCACAATTACCAAGGAAGGCAATTGCTAAAACACATATGCAGCATACGACAAAAGAGACATTTTGTATGAACCTAGAATCCCCAAGCAATTTGCCAGGATTAATTATGATTATGGCATCGATAGATGGCAACCCCTTGAGTCAAATCATTTGGCTATAGGTTGGTTGGATCATCTTACAATTCTAACCCCTCAGACCTGCACAAGTATGGGTACCTAAAACTTAATTTCCTTGATTGCGGGTTCAAGGAATGATGATGAGTGCCAAGGAACTGGTACATGGATAGTGGTCATTTCCGGACATATGACAGAAATAAGAGAAATCTGTCAAAATTCAAGGAAGTCAAAGGAGCAAAAGTCATATTTGGAGGAAATGAAGCTCCTGGTGAAATAAGAGGCATTGGATCCATCAAGAGGAATGGATTAGAGATCACAGATGTTGCATATGTTGAAGGACTCAACTTCAACTTACCGAGTATCATCGGCACTGTGACAAGGGCTACAATGTTGGATTCAACATGGGTATATGCCAAATCAAAGAAATTGAATCAAATGAAGTGGTGCCGCAAGGATGTAGACAGAGAAAAATATGTATGTAGTGGATTGGTCAACCGCAACACCCATCACTGTCTACTAGCAAAGAGCTGGTGAATCAAGTTGGTCAGTAGCACAAAAACCGAGTCACACCTGAATTTCAAAACAATTAACAAGTGGCAAGAAGTCATCTTGTAGAAGGACTTCCAGGACTCAAGAGTATACAAGAAGGAGAGTATATGTGATGCATGTCGGGGAAAGCAAATCAAGTCGTCATTCAAAGAAAAGACATGCCCATCCTCAACAAGAATATTGCATCTACTTCATATGGATCTATTTGGCCCAAATGGAACCAAACAAAGATAAGCGGAAAGAAATACACCTTGGTGGTAGTAGATGACTACTCAAGATATACATGGACAATATTCATGTGCAAGAAGAAAGAAACTCTACAAAAACTACCACAAATTGATGAAGAGGATTCAAAATGAGAAGAGTCAAACCATTATCAAAATAAGATCGGGATAGAGGAACCGAGTTTGTCAATGGAATAATAACTCGATTGTATTGAGAATGGTATTGGTCATGAACTATCGGCAGCAAAGGACTCCACAAAGCAGAATGGAGTTGCGAAAGAAGAAACAGTAACCCTCAAAGAAGTAGCAAGGACCATGTTAGCTAAAGCGGGGTTACAAAAAGATTTTGGGTCAAGCAATCAACACAACTTGCTACACCCAAAACAGATGTATGATAAACAGACGGTGACAAAGACTCCTATGAGATCTGGATCTGGAAGAAAACCAAGTGTTGCATATTTGAGAATATTTGGATGTAAATGCTTCATCCACAACAATGGCAAAGACAACCTAAAGGCTTTTGATGCTAAAGTCGATGAAGGTATCTTCAGATACTCACTAAAAGCAAAGCCTACAGATACTCAAATAAAAGAACTATGGTTACAGAGGAATCCATTCATGTAGTATTCGATGAGCCAAATGTAAATGGAGAAGACATTGAAGAGTCGGTGATAAGTTGAATCATCCAATCATACGTAAGAGTCCCTATGTCAAGTCAAGCTGGAATTATCAATTTAGAAGAAGATGAGATAGTGAATCTCAAAAACAATTTGGAAAATTTGCAGCTAAGTGATAACGAGAGAGTGACCACACCAACACAGGTGCAAGTCGATCTGAATCCAACTAACTTACTCCAACTCGATGTAAGATGGCCGAGAGACCATCCACTTAACTTGTCATTGGAGATATAAGAGAAGGTGTCAAAACAAGATCCAGAACTCAACAAGAAGCTATGTTCACATGCTTCATCTCGCAAATAGAGCCAAAAGATGTGTCACAAGTATTGGATGACACACATTGGATTCAAGCTATGCAAGAAGAGTCAATCAATTTGAGAGAAATAAAGTATGGGAATTAGTGCAAAGACCCATGCATCAAAATGTTATTGGCACCAAATGGGTATTCAAACAAGATGAACGAGGAAGGTTCTGCGTGGTAAGAAACAAAGCAAGACTAGTAGCCAAAGGATATTGCCAAGAAGAAGGGATAGATTTTGATGAAACATTTGCCCCGTAGCAAGATTGGAAGCTATAAGGATGTTTCTTGCCTATGCATCTCACAATAATTTTATTGTATATCGATGGATGTAAAAAGTGCATTCCTAAATGGTTTATTGGAAGAAGAAGTGTATGTTGAACAACCTCCAGGATTTGAGCAGAAGACTCTTGGAGACAAGGTATACAAACTCAAGAAAGCCCCGTATGGATTGAAACAGGCACCCAGAGAGCATGGTATGACACCGTCACAATTCCTAAATCGAAAATGGATTCACAAAAGGAAAAGTAGATAGAACACTTTTCTTAATTCAAGACAAGAAGAGTATACTTTGCTTGTTCAAATATATGTGGATGACATCATTTTTGGATCCACTAACAATGAATCGTGTGAAAATTCTCAAACCTCATGCAAAGCAAATTTGAAATGAGCATGATGGGAGAGTCGACATTCTTCTTGGACTCCAAGTGAAACAATTGAAGGATGGAACCTTCATAAGTCAAACAAAATACACCAGAGACTTAATGAAGAAGTTTGGTATGGAGGAGAAGTCTTTCAGAAAAATACCAATGAACACATCACCAAAATGGACATGGATGCGGATGGCAAGCCTCAGAGATCAAACAAGATACTGAGCACTTATCGATCATTGCTCTATCTCACGGCTAGCAGCCGACATCACCTTTGTTGTAGGTGTATGTGCAAGATTTCAATCGCTCCAAAAGAGAGCCACATGACAAAGAAAGACTAAGAGAATATTGAGATACTTGAAAGGAAGCCAAGAAGTAGGCCTATGGTATCCTAAGGAAGGTGGATTCAAGCTAATTGGCTATTCGATTCTCGACTATGCCGGATGCAGAGTGGACAGAAGAGCACTTCGTGCACATGTCAAATGCTAGGAAACAGACTAATTTCCTGGTTTAGCAAAAAGCAAAACTCAATAGCCACCTCTACAACTGAAGTAGAATACATAGGCTGGGCAAATTGTTGTGCCCAAGTCCTATGGATGAGACAAAGAATGAGAGACTATGAAGTTGAAAAAAAGAAATTCCAATCATGTGTGATAACACAAGTGCCATTGCAATCACTCAAAATCGCGTTGCACTCAAGAACAAAACATATTGATGTCGATATCACTTCATAAGAGATCATGTTGAAAAGAAGGACATTATCTTGGAATATATCTCAATCGATAAACAACTAGCCGACATCTTCACAAAACCATTATGTGAGTCAAGATTTGAAGAACTCAAACATGAGTTGGGGTTAATTGATGAAATGACACTGCATTTAATCAAAGAAGAGTAATGGAAGAAAAGGGGTGAAAAAGAGTCGAAAAGTAAATCATTTCAAGAAATCACCAGATCGGAAAAGACAACTACACCGAAGTCACCGATAGCCGAGTCGCTAAGAGAACTGTGTGAGAAGTAGAGCTAAATCGCCTAAGAGATAAGTTGAATAACTTATGAGCAAAGTGACAAAAATGCAATCGCTTTGACTAAGCGGGAATGTTTTAAGGAATACGTCAAAGATAATGATGATGTGTACAGACAAAAAAGTCGCACACCAAGCTTATGATTGGATATAAATGTCTGCCGCATTAAATACGAGACATGAAATGCTCAATAAGCGTGCGTAAATCCAAGCCGTTGATTTCGATCACGATTCAAAACCACCCGCACGCCCTTTCATAAACCATATTTAAACCATTTTCGTCCGCTTTCTCTCATACTTCTAAAATGTTCATCTCTTTCTCTCAAAAGCAAAGGCGAGAATACTCTCGAAACCCTATCAACCTTCAAATCAATTTCGAAGTTTTTCCTTGATACAATCCCGAGAAATGGCACCAACTTATGACTTTACCAAGTTAGGAAAGCAAATCCACACTGGTTCGCTCGACGGTGGATTTCGCGGAATGGTGAAGCAGGGTCCGACGACACCCTGGTGAAGAAAATCGCCGAGAAGTTGGAAACGCCGGACTAAAACCGCTTTCTAACATTAGAATATCCGATGACCTATGTGGAGGAGGTCGCATAATTCTACGTGAATGCCGAGATTCACGATGAAGGAATCAAGTCATCTGCTCACGGAAAGCAATGACTATCTCTCGCCAAGGATTTGGTCAATATTGCTTACTACCGCCAGAAGAAGCATCATCCGAGATCAAAGAAGCCGATGTAAACTTGGCCGACGATGGAAAGAAATAGCCAAGTCCGACTTTTTGCCGATAAAATAATATACACAAAGAAACAAGAGATCACAAGGAGGATTATCACAAGTTGTTGGACATAGTTGCCAAATGTATCGACATCAATTTTGGCGACTTTGACCAATGTCAAAGGCAAAGCGATTGTAATGGCTGCAATCATCGAAGAAAAGAAGATAAAATGGCTGAGTTTGTCTCTACAGCAGACTCGCTTAACGTGGGAACAAGTCCTTCAAAGAAGATGGTTCATTTGGAGGATCCTCAGGATATGGCCCGGTGATTGGCCGGCTATTGGAGGTGAAAGGAGTCCTCTTAGACATGGGAAGGCATTCCATGTTAACAAGAGGATGTTCGAGCTAACCCTCGGGCGCACGTAAGAGAGCTTACGCCAAGAGAGCCGACACTGAGGGGGAATCACTGACCAAGATACAGATGTTTCCTCTCCAAAGAAGAAAGCGCCCCGTGCTAAGAAGATCACGCCCCGCAAAGAAAGAAAACCAAACATGCTCCCGCCCGCAGCCAGAAGTCACCGCCCAAAGCCACTCGTGTCCCCCCGCCGCAGTTAGCCGGTCGAGAAGGACTCACAAATACCTTCTCCGATCGTCAAGAAGAGGAGAACCGAGAAGACACGACGGCCCGCTCCTCGTAAAAAGACACCAAAGACCGCCCCGCCCGCACAAGACAAGAGAAGACAACATCTCTCAACTAAATTCCCCGGTACAAACCAGAGACGAAGAAGAATAGTCAAGCGATCCGAATCGAGAAACCAGTGAGTCGGTTACTCACCTAGCACATATACCAGAGACTACCGAGAAGTAGAGTCTCCGGATGTAGTTGATGAAACAAACCAAGTCTCGCCAAGGCGATCAACAGAGGCAACCGTAAGACACAGATTGCAAGTAACTTTGGTGAAGCACAAGAAGAACCCGCAGAGCAGAGATAGTGATGTAATGATTCTATCTCCACCTTACCCGCACATTCAAAATCGCCTGCGTGAGTGGAGGAAATGGAAGTTTAGCAAGTCAAGGGAACAGTTCCAACGGCCCGAGTTCATAGAAGAAGAAGAGGAACTACTAAATTTCCTCGATTAACCATGTGCTCCCACTGATGAAGACAATCGCACGGACATCCTGCAGATCTACAAGGACAGGAGGAGAGAGAAAAGCAAGTCAAGAAGCCGAAGCACGTGAGAAGGCAAGCATCCGCCCTATCTCCGCACTACGTAACACACACATCCTCTCCTTGATGTCTTCTCCGACAAAGCGGTGACGAGGAACTGAGAATGTCGCCGCTACGTAAGAGTTGCAAATGCAGCAAGCATTGCACGAGTCAAGAATCCTTCACGAGCAAAGACTAATGGAGGGACTAGGAGAGTCCTCCGTAACACACTGAAATCGATCCAATGGGAGTAGTTCAAATAGCCACAATCGTTGTTGCCGCTACCACTTCCCTCACTCCAAGAAGAAGGCAATAAGGGAGATGGCGATGAAATCGGGCAAGTGGGGACCCCAATGAGCCAACCCCTATTGAAGGTGTGCTACCACCGCCCCAACGGCTGAACAATCAATCGAAACAGCCGGGAGTTTGGAGACGAGTGACCCCATTCCAAGTCACTCACTGTGCGCCACCGAGGGGGAAACTCCTCCACGGCGCAAAGAAGGTCGGAGGATGCCGCAGATGACTCCCACAACGAATCAAGGAGACAAAGAAGAGAAATTACAATCACAAGAAGAACAACAAGTTGCCATCAACGAAGCTCAAACAGTTGAGATCGTCTCACCGAGGTGCCAATCGCTCCGAAGGCTAATGACGCCGCCGATGCAATCGAGGCACGAGAAGGAATGTACCGGGAGTTAACACTGGGCGATGAAAGTGCAATCCATGGGGTTGAGACTCCAATGGATGCCACGTAGAAGACCCCAAGACACGACATCGTCGAAAGGAGGACAAGGCCTCGCAGCAAAGAGAGACCGCCGGAGGTAATGAAGGCCCACGGGAGGTTGAGACTTCCGGGGTAAAGAAGTCAAGTAGAGAACATCCCTCATGCTATCATCGACCCATCCGAGAAGGAGATCGCCGCACTTCATGATTCCCGTGACAACCCCGATGTCACTTTTCTCGGGATCGGGCGAAGAAGAAGTTCGAGTCATCCCCATGACAAATCCAAAAGACTCACCAATTGCGGGTGTTCCAAGCACGAGTAAGTCCGATCCCAAGACGACTCGTCAAACCTTTAACTTTGATGATGAGCCACTAATGGAAATCTCATCATCGTCCGATGACGCTCGATAAGGCCGAGGACCGGTCATCGAAATGGAAAAATCGGTGAGAACAACGAAGTCCGTTAAGACAACCTGAGGCTCGCAGTCGGGTCCACTTCACAACAAGACCCACCAACAAGAGACCATCACGCAGCTCCTCAAGCCGCAGCAGATCGATTCCCAAAAGAACCGCCCGCGCACCACTCATCATCGAATGGATCCTGGGTTGGCGGTGATGAATCCTTCGTAGAGTCTTTTCCTTTTCACCGGAAATACCGAAACTCCACGAAGAGTCGAAACGAACAAGCACGCTATCACAAACCACCTCCTGTTTTTTCACTCAGGCACCATTGTTCCAAACCGATTTTGATTTTGATTTGTATGGCCATCACCGCAATGTAAGAATCATTTGAAGTTCGAGAAGTGTTCAAAGCACTCTTTGCCGAGGTTGAACGGATGGAGAGGCATCAGCCTCTTTGGACATGCGATCGACAACAGATGCCAACCTTACGGTGACTTGAGAGGCATCACGGTCAGGATAAGGGAATGGTGGCAACAAAGAAGAATCAATGCGTGTGGAACAGTGAGATACTTTAACTTTGTTCAACAAGCTATTTGGTGTGGAGAGTCGAAAAATGCCGATGCAAAAACGAAGCCGAGAGAACACATTGAACATATGCATGAAGCTCACACACCGCCGAAATCAAGTCTGCGTGAGCAAAATACAAATGATATACAACGTTTGGAAGAACACATGACTAGAAAATTCAGCCTTTTCATGGCCGAGATGAAGCCGATTTCAGCAGAGTCCAACGCTACTCGATCCGACTCGTGCCGCTTACAACGCAGCAGACTTGAAGCAGAACTCGACTATCCGCAGCTCGATTTCATGCTTGCCAAGATGATTCCCGGGGTTCCTCTATCCTTTGATGATGCCAAAAAGGGGGAAGAGGAATACCTTAAAGCAAGAAAATCAAGCCTGAAAAGAAAGGAGCAAATGAGAAGGGAACAAATGAGAAGGAAAATCACCGAGGAAATTTTGAAACAAAAGAAAGGAAAATCACGAGGGGGAAGGATCAAAAGATATGACCTTGATGATTGCACAAACCCCTCAACAGGTCCTCACGGTGACATTATAAGCAAAGAACTCTCGTGACTCGCCACTCCAACACTCTGTGTATCTATGGCCGAGAAGAGAAAAGCAATTGAAGCAGGGATGAAGGAAGTGGAAGAAAGAATGGATGCCGAGTTATGAACATCTTGAAAGAACACGGAGGCATTCCAAAGAGAGAGACACGTATGCCATTTCGGATGTCGGGACAGAGCCACGATCGTTGACGAATTCAAAACGCCGAATCAAGGATATTTTGCAAATATGTCCATGGCTCAAGCTTGGGACTTGTATCGGGAAAAGGGTCTCACGTTATGTGAAGAAGCCGACAGCAGAGACTTCAGATCCACTCGCTGGTCACTCGCTAGTCACTCGGTAGGAAGAAGAAGACCCCAAGACAAGATACGCCTGCAGGTAGAGGAAGAAGCGAAGAGTGGAGGAAGAAGCTTGCACCAGGCCTCGCCAAGAATATTGAATACGTAGATCCGGGAAAGAAAGGAGGGATCTCTTGGGTTGGGCTTGACCAAGTGGCAAATTTAAAAGTGGCTAAAACTAACGCCGAGTATGCAAAAAGATTAGAAGAAGAAAACAAGAGACAAACTCGGCTATGGCGGGAGAGACAGAAAGATTAAGAAAAGATGAAGCCCCAGAAGGCATATGAAAAGAAAAAGAAGGCAAATTGACGACGAGAAGAAGAGAAGAAGAGAAGAAGATCTTTGAACAAGATGAAAGAATGAGACAATGAAGGAGATGAAGTGTTCTTTGTCCAACCCTTCGTGTATTTTATTATGTAAATACATACAATGTAAGTCTTCCGTAATAAAGCTATAAACTCTTTATTTTTTTGTGAAGACAATTATATACTCGATACACCTTGTAAACAGTTGTGTTAAGTACAAGAATGATATGATCAATAAAAAGATTGATTCTCACAAGATACATTCTATATCAATACACTATCAGTATGTATCTTTGTTATTTGCATCTTTGTATGGTTTAAGTTTTGGCATCATCAAAAAGGGGAAATTGTTAGGAATTTTATTGTTTAGATTTTGATGAATGCCATGTAAAACTTAGAATAGAAAGTTGGCACCCCAATTCTTGTTGTAAAATGCATTGTAATAAATAGAGTGGCCAAGTGAGTTAAGTCACCACGCCCTAACATGCAAGAAGACAATCAAGATCGGAAGGAAAACTCTGTCAGAGACAAATTGAGTATGACAAAGAAGAGTAGACGGAACTCTATCAAGAAGAAGAGATGCGGTGAGTGGAGCATCATCAAGTCAACTCAAGAAAAGCCAAGTCTCAAGTTGAAGTGATGAAGAGTCATCCAATGATTGGAAGTCGACTTAAGTCACCGGGGAAAGCAAGGAAATGCAATCAAGTCGAGATAATCAGTAAAAGAACCGTTGCATTTAAATCAAGAGATTTACTTAAACAAGTAATATCTCCATACCACCTTTATTGGAGTGCTCAGTCGTCGAAGCGTGCAAAAGGAATGAACCAATGGGAAGCACTACACCGTGTCGAACTCAAAAGGTGAAAGAACAATTCATACGAGGAAACGGCAATTCCAAGAATCGCAAGCCAACGATCGCAAAGTGACTTTCAAAAATAAGCATATCTCTTCAACGGGCAAATTTTTGAATGTTCACTATAAAAGGCTGAGGAGTTTGTTTGAGATAAAAAAAAAGGGATGACACACACGTGAGATATACAAGCACATTAGAAAAATCGAAACATTCTCAATCCTCAAGCCCACATTACGAAGTACATCAATCCAACACTCACCGTGAAGGAAAGAGAACTTCAATCGAGTTGAAGAGGAAACTTTTGAAAAACAAGGGTCTACATTCCGGGAAGGATTGTAGAAAGGTTCAAGGTTGAACCAAGTCTTAAGCTTTTGGAGGGCTTCGTGATCAAATCCAAAGAGCTTGAGCAAGTGAGTCAGTAGTAACAAGGCGCCGCCTGTGAAAAGAAGTTTCGAGTCGCACGAGAAGCCACCGAGTGATCAAGGCGTCTCCGTGATCGAGTCCCTAAGGATCAAGTCGGCATTGTGATCAAGACTTCATACTGGACTTTGTAAATCGATCATTACTTAGTGGAGTCCAGAGTTGGAGAAGAGAGGTAGAAGAATTACCCCATCTTCGAACCTCTATAAAAACTTTATCGTGTCATTTACATTTCAAAGATTTAAATTCTCGCACTTTTAATCGCTTATATCTCACGATAAATTTGCTATCCATTTGATAATTTATAAGTACTAAATCAAGCTCTAAAATTTTGCTTAATCAAACTTAAGGATGTTAAGTCTTCCGCTGAAAATAAAACCACAATTGAGTTAAATTATAGCCAACAGCTGAGTTACTCCATCAATGCTCATTGAGTCTGTTGAGAGATTAACTCCATCGAGTGACTAATTCGATTGTCCATCAAGGACACAAACTGTGTAGAATCAACTCAGAGATTTAAAAGGACTAAATCGAAAATTTGCAAGGTTTATTCAACCCCCCTTCTAAACCTTACACTTACACCCCTTGGGACCTACATGTACCCTTGAGTGACTCAACTTCCATGCCCTCCATTGTCGTAGACGGCGCTGCATGTCTGGATACACAGGAGAAACGATAACTACATCATCATCTTCATCCTCTTCTTCCTGACCTTCCTTTTTAGGGATAGAAGGTAATAGACTTTGCTGCTCTTCACCTTCAGCAGCATCTGTGGCAGGTGGAGAGACAACCTTTTCAACAGAGATTCTCATTGTCTCACCGCTTTGGTAAGCCTCACGCTGATCACTTTCAGCAGACTTGGCGGTTTCATCATCAACAACTGAGACCGCACTTCGTCGCCAGCCTTAGGAGTTCTCTCCAGTTGAGTGGCAGACTCAGCTGTCTTCTCATGAGCTCAAAGCTTGGAGATTCTTCTTCTTCTCTTGGTTCTCACTACAGGAGTTTCTGGTTCTGATTCCTCCTTTTCAGGTTCCTTGGCAGCAGGGGCCGGAGCATCTTTCTTAGATGGAGCTGCCTTTCTAGGCTTGGGAGTCCTCTTCTTTCTTATGGCTGGAGAAGGTATTTGGGCTTCCTTCTCCACCTCTTGGGGCGGAGACAGCTGCTCGGGACAGTGACTACTGTAGGGGTAGAAGCGTCCGTTTTCTTTGCTGCAGTGACAACTTTTTTCTTAGCAGCAGCAGTGACAGCTCTCTTCTTCGGAGGGGAGGAGACAATTGTGTCCTCGGGTTCAGCTGATTCCCCCTCACTAGTATCCGCCCTCTTTGCATGGGCTCTTTTCTGGGCTCCTGAAATATTAGCCCTGAACATCTTCTTGTTTACATGGAAGGGCTTTCCATGTTGAAGGGGAATGCCCTTCATTTCCATCAAGTAGCCAATTACTAGGCCATAGCCGAGTGATCCTCCAAAGGATCCATCTTCCTTGTACGATTTGTTCCCAATGCTCGCAGCAGGCCGCTGACACGAACTCGGCCTGAGATTGACTTTCTTTCCTTCCATGATCGCAGCCATGACGATCAACTTTGTCTTTGACAGTTGATTGAAACTGCCAAACTTCATATCTACACACTTTGCAATGACGTCCATCAACTTGTGATAGTCATCCTTCAAAGCCAGCCTTCTTCTTAGTTGTGTAGATAACTTTCGCAAAGACACTCCGGTTTCTCTACTTCTTTCCATGCGGCCCAAGTTGACATCACCGTATGTTTTCGCATACCCTGACGGCGATAAACAATGCTCCGCAAGGTCCTTAGATAATCAAAATGTCCTGCGGTGGACGAAAGACTTGATGCCTTCGCCCCGCACTCGGCATGGTTGACTTAGAACCGCACCACCTCTTCAAGATAGGTGTGCGAGTACTCCATGGTGAGAAAAGGCTTAAGTCTCGACTTCTCAATCACATCACTATCTTCTTTACTAGGGTTTCATCGAACCCTACTTTACCATTCCTTCGAAATCCACGATCGATCCGAGTGGATTAGCTTCGACAACTTAACAAAATCGAGTTTTGGTGCCATTTTTAGAGAGTTTTACCGAATAAAGCTTGATAAACCCGCTTGTGAATTCGTAGGGTTTTTGAGAGAAAAGAACTTGCTTGTTTCGCTTTGAAGATGAACAATTTTGAGTGTGAGAGAGAGAAAACTAAAAATGAGTATATAAGGGTTATGAAAGGACGTGTTTTTAATTTTTAAAATTTGATCAAGATCAACGGCTCGCATTTAGCATGCCGAATCGCATTTAATTCCTCGTATTTAATGCGGCAAAGATTTATATCCAATCATATGCTTATCGTGCATGTTGACTTTTGACTGCCCGTCATTATTACGACATCATCCTTAAAAACATTTCCATCATTAAAAACGATCGCGTTTTTGTCACTTAGCTATTAAATGACTCAACTTATATCAAACATGACTTAACTTAGCTTCTCTCCTTTCTTTAAGCGACACTCATTTGTCGCCTAACTCGATCTGGTGACTTTCCGATATGGTCGATTCACTTGGCCGATTTGAAAGCCTCGTTCATTTCTTACTTTCTATCTTTCATCTCTTCTAATTGATTCTTCCGAGTATTAAATCAGCTCAATTAACCCTAGCTCATGCTTAAGCTCTTCAAATCTTGATTCGCATAAGGGCTTGGTGAAAATGTCGCCTAATGTTTATCGTTGAGATGTATTCCAAAATTATATCTTTCTTTTCAACATGATCTCTTATAAATGATATCGACATCAATGTGCTTTGTTCTTGAATGCAACACATGATTTTGAGTGATTGCAATAGACTTGTGTTATCACACATAATTGGAATCTCTTTTTCTTCAATTTCATAATCTCTCATTTGTTGTCTCATCCATAAAACTTAAACAACTTGTTTGCCGCAGCCTATGTACTTTGCTTCATCTCGTGGATGTGGCTATTGAGTTTTGCTTCTTGCTAAACCAGAAACCAATCTATTTCAAGCATTTGACATGTGCCCAAGTACTCTTCCTTTCAACTCTACATCCAAAGATACCGAGTCCGAGTAACCAATAAGCTTGAATCCACCTTCATTTGGATACCATAAGCCAACTTCCCGGCATCCTTTCAAATATCTTAGAATTCTCTTAGTCTGATCATGTGGCTCTCTTTTGGTGCAGATTGAAATCTTGCACATACACCTACCGCAAAGGTGATGTCCGGCCCGCTTGTTAAATAGAGTAGTGACCAATAAGTGCTCAGATCTTTTTTGATCTGATTTGCCATCCGCATCCATGTCCATCTTGACTCGATGTATTCATTGGTATTTTCACGTAAGACTTCTCTTCCATAGCAAATTTCTTCATTAAATCTCCGTGTACTTTGTTTGACTTACGAAGGTTCCATCCTTCACTGCTTAACTTGAAGTCCTAGGAAGAAGGTCAACTCTCCCATCATGCTCATTTCAAATTTGCCTTGCATGAGGTTTGAGAGCTTATCACACAGCTCTTTGTTTGTGGATCCAAAATGATATCATCGACATATATTTGAACAAGCAAAGATACTCTCTCCATCTTGAATTCTCAAGAGTGTTTTGTCCACTTTGCCTTTGGTGAATCCATTGTCAATAAATTGAGACAATGTGTCATACCATGCTCTAGGTGCTTGTTTCAATCCATATAAAGCTTTCTTGAGCTTGCACACCTTATCTACAATGGTCTTCGCTCAAAGCCTGGAGGTTGCTCAACATAGACTTCTTCTTCCAACAATCCATTTAAAAATGCTCTTTTCACATCCATTTGATATACAATGAAGTTCTTGTGTAAAGATAGGCAAGAAACATCCTTATTGCTTCTAATCTAGCAACAGAGCAAATGTTTCATCAAAATCTATTCCCTCTTCTTGGCAATACCCTTTGGATACCAATCTTGCTTTGTTTCTTACCACAGATCCTTTCTCATTCATCTTGTTTCTGAAAACCCATTTTGTGCCAATAACATTTTGATGGGTTGGTCTTTGCACCAATTCCCATACCTTGTTCGTTTCAAACTGATTCAGCTCTTCTTGCATGGCTTGAATCCAATGTGTGTCATCCAATGCTTGGGACACATCTTTTGGCTCTATTTGAGAAATAAAACAAGTGAACATTGCTTCTTGCCGAGCTCTAGATCCTGTTCTTACACCATCTCTCACATCTCTAATGACTAGTTCCGTGGATGGTCTCTCAACCATCTCACATCAGGTTGAAGTAAATCAGCTGGGTTCAACCGTCTTGCTGCTGTGTTTTCTTGAGCAGCTCTTTCATCATCATTCAGTGCAGATTTTCAAGTTGTCTTTGAGATTCAACTATCTCATCTTCATCTTGGTTGATTGCTCTTGCTTGCCTTCAACATAAGGACTATTCGCATAGTTGGTTGATTCAACTTTTATCGCCTAACTCTTCAATATCTTCTCCATTCACATTAGGTTCATCAAAAACCACATGAATAGATTCTTCTCGTGACCATAGTCCTCTTGTTCAATACTCTATAGGCTTTGCTTTGGTGAGTATCCCAAAAAGATACCTTCATCGCCTTTAGCATCAAAAGCGTTTAGGTTGTCCTTGCCATTGTTGTGGATGAAGCATTTACATCCAAATATTCTAAAGTACCCAACATTTGGCTTTCTCCTGCCCGCATTTCATAGGGAGTCTTTGTCAATTGTCTATTTATCATGCATCTATTTTGATTATAGCATGCGGTGTTGATGGCTTCAAACCAAAATCTTTAGCAAATCCGAACCTTCTTCTAACATGGTCCTTGCAGCTTCTTTGAGATTTTTCCTTCTTTCGCCTACTCTATTCTTTGTGGAGTTCTTGTCGCAGATAACTCATGAGCAATACCATTTTCAACACAAGATCGAGTTATTATCCCATTGATAAACTCATCCCTCTATCGATCTTATCTTTATAATGGTTTGGCTCTTTTCATTTTGAACTCTTTTCATCACCGAGGTAGTTTCGCGGGGTTTCTTTCTTTTTACACATAAAGATTGTCCATATACATCTTGAATAATCATCCACCACCACTAAAATGTATTTCTTTCCACTTATGTTGGCTGGTTCAATAGGACCAAATAAATCCATATGCAAAGATGTAGTATCCTTGTTGAAGACGGACTAGACTTCTCTTTGAATGATGATTTGATCTCGCTTTCCCATCCGCATGCATCACAAACACTTTCCTTCTTGTACATCGAGTCTAGCAATCCTTCCACAAGATGACTCCTTGCAAGCTTGTTGATTGTCTTGAAATTCGATGACTCACCTTCTTGTGCCACATTCAACTTTGATTCGGCCGTGCTTTTGCTAATAGACAGGTGCTTGGTGTGGCAAGAAAACGATCTACCACATACATGTTCTTCTGCGGATCCTTGCAAAGACTATTTCATTTGATTCAATATCTTTAATTTGGCACACTCTTATATTGAATCCAACATTTTAGCCTTTGTCACGAGTTGGTCGATGCTTAACATGTTGAAGTTGAGGCCTTCAACATATGCAACATCCGTGATTTCTAATCCATTTTTCTTGATGGATCCAAAGCCTCTTATTTCCCCCGAGCTTCATTTCCTCCAAATATAACTTTTGCGCCTCTAATCTCCTCTTGAATCTTGACAGATTTTTCTTGTTTCGCCATATGTCTGGAACAACCACTATCCATGTACCCGATTCCTTAGCACTCACATTTCTTTGAACCTCATCTTCTTGATCCGGTTGATCTTGTTCTTTAGCCATTAGACAGATCATTGCTTCTTCTTCTAATCACTTGAGTAGTCACCACTACTTTCTCGAGTCTGGCCGCTTCTTTAGACTTAGCTGTCTCAGCGGTCTCAGCAGCTAACATAACCTTTTTCTTTTCCTGTCTTCTTTCTCTGAAGACTATTCTTTCTTCTTCATTAATGTATTTATTGACTACTGGATATGGACAGTCAATAGCGAAGTGTCATGGTTGTCGCAGCTTCCAACACGGGTTCTCAAACTCTTTGATCATTTCTTTCAGTCCTTGAATTATCAGCTCTCTGATATTCAACTTTTGATGCTCAGCTCTCTTGGGTGGCCTATCTTCCCTTGACTTGGAGGGAGCTGAATGTCTCCGAAAGATTCACCCTTGTTTCTTTTATAGTTCTTGTTGAAGAACTTGTTGAATCTTTTAACCATCAGGGCAATATTCTCCTGGTCAATGGCTTCCTTGACCTCAACTCTCTTCCCATCCTTGACTATATGTGCACTGTTTTGGGTACAACCTGTCTCCTCTTGATCTTTCTTCTCACTCAAACTCATAGGCTTTGAGGTCCGAGAAATAGCTCATGATTGGTTGTTGTTTTGAGGTTCATTGAATGTCTCAGGGCCATGACCTTCATTTCCCATTCACCGGGAGGCTTTCGAGAATCTTTATACACATTTCCTTTCGTGTATATTCTTTCCCTGCTTCGATCGTTCATTTGTGATTTCTGGTGAATCTAGCATCCACTGATCCAAGGTTTCACCGCAAGCATTTTAAGATTTTCAAATTCTCGTACATCAACAGACAATTTGTTTTCTTTAATTTGCTCGCACTTCACAAATTAAAGTTAATTTATCCTGCATTTGTTTTGCAGTTTGGCAAGATTTGACTTTGTTGAACATTGCTTTGTCCAAGGTTTTGTAAAGTATGTCCTTGGCTACATTGTCCAAGTTGTATCTTTTTTTGTCCTCGTTTGTCCACTCAGTCCTTGGTTTCTCAACCATGGCTGGTCTTGCCTCAGCAGCAGCTTCTTCTCCTTCAGTTGCAGCTGCTCTCCGTACGGCTGTGTTCACTTTCAGTATTTGCAGTGGCCCATACTCTATCACTATCCACATTTCATCTTGTAAAGTAGATAGATGAGCCTGCATATGAATTTTCCAGTCATCAAATTCCTAAATAGTGAACATCGAAATGCGTGTCAAATTTGCTTCCATGATAATAACTTACAAAAAATTGAAAGAGCAAGTGTTAAAAGTTTCTTTGAAAGATTGGAGATCTAGATCGTGAAACTGCGGCAGCTCAATGAACCAACCGCCCGATACCACTTGTAGGTCCCAAGGGTGGTAAGGTTTATAAGGGGGTTGAATAAACCTTACCAACTTTTCGATTTTAGTCCTTTTAAAATACGACAGAGTCAATACACATGCTAAGTCCTTGAGGACATCTAAGTTAGTTAATCATCGAGTTAGCCACTCAACGCACTGATAGATTTTGTTGATAGAATAACTCATATGTTTAGTCTAAGACTTAACTTGGCTGTGATGAGTTTTTTAGAATACTTAACACCCTTGTAATTGATTTATCTTTGTTTTAACACATGATTTTAAAGACTTAGTAATTTTATCAGTTGGATAGCAAATTATCACAGATATAAAATATGTGTGCGTAAATGTAAGTATCTTTGAAATATAAATGACACAAGTAAATTTTATAGAGGTTCGAAGATGGGGTAATTTTTCTACTCCTCTCTTCTCCAACTCCTAGAGGAATCCACTAAGTAATGATCGTTTACAAAGTGGTTATCGCCCAGAGACAAGTCTTGATCACACACCGACTTGCTCATTGACTCACCGAGATGCCTTGGTCACACAGTTGGCTTCTCGTCCAACTCGCCTTTCTTCCGGGGTGGCAAACCGCTTTGCTACTTACCACTTTTCTCAAGATTCTTAGATTTTATCACGAAATCCTCCAATAACTTGAGATTAGTTCGACTTGAACCTTCCTACAATCCTCCTTGGAAAGTAGACCCTTTGATTCTTCAAAAGTTTCCTCTTTAATAGTTTGAAGTTGTCTTTCCTTCACGCCTTGGTGTTGGAGCGATTTCTTCGAGATTTAGGCTTGAGGATTTTGATTGAATATCTTGAGAATATTTTTGCAGTTACAATTTGAATAGTGCTTGATTCTCGTGTGTGCAAGGTAGCCTTTTCTCAATGAAATTCTCGGCTTTTTATAGTGAACTTTCAAAAATCTGCCGCTAAAGAGATAGGCGATTTTCAAAAGTCACTTGTGTTCATTGGCTTGTCTTTTATTGGTCTTCGCCTTGAGATGTAGACCTTTCCTCGTATTAAATGAATGTTCACTTTTCAGACTGACACGAGGTGCAGGGCTTCCCATTGGTTTATTCCTTTTGCACACTTCGGGGATCGAGCACTTTAAGACATGGCAAAGATGGAAGTATTACTTATTTAAGTAAAGTTCTTGACTTCGGCAATAGATTCTTTTCGCTTAACTCCTCTTTCCACCTGCCTTTTTCCTGTGTGACTTGATTCCGCTTCAATCATGAAAGACTCATCCTGTCACTCAACTTGTGACATGGCTTTTCATGTTGACTTAATCGACTCTTCATACTGTTTGTCCCTCGCCTCTTATATCTTCGAGTCCTTGGTCTTCTATCATGGCCATACTCGCTTGTTCCTCAATGAGTCTTCACTTCACTTCTTCGCTTGATTTCTTGTATTCCCGGTCATAGCCGACTTGATCAAATTTCATTCACCTATCTATTACAATGAGAATTACAAGGAAAATAGGTGCCAACATTCTAATCTAAGTTTTGCATGGAATTCATCAAAATCTACAAAATAATTTCCCAAAGAGGAACAACATCGAGGACAACTAGACTCTAAAAAACCATCACACTTCTAGAAAATAAGGCATTCAAGTCCAACACGACATCCACAAACTCCCTCCCGACACTCAAAGTTCGTGAATCAAGAGCCATTTAGACTAATCAAGCTAGCTTTGGAACAAGTAACCCCTTACGTAAGAGCATAACTCCCGGATGACATGTTGACAAACCATCCTCAATTGAAGGAAGCCGGGTAAAATCTCCATTCATCGGAGAAGTACATCCCACCCGTAAGGATAAAGAAATGCTCAACTCTTTGGAGAAGACGAAGACTCTAAAGTTGAAGAAAGTTGAACCATGAAGGAATCATCCCGAGAACCCATCTCACGGGAATAAGAAGCATCCAAGCATCGCTTTCCCTCGCACTCGGCGCAAGAACGCGATTGCCACCACCCAACTATGCCATTTAGTGTTTTCACTGCATTCTCTCCGACAAAGGACTCCTCATATTTCCTTTGATCTCTCAAGTTTCTACTCAAGCCACTCAAGAGAAATGGATATGCCCCCGAGGACACTCAGAGAGCCATGCACAACCTAAAGCCCCAAGTCTCCAAAAGTGGAAGCACAATTCATTCAATTATATCCACGAGGCTACTCCCTAGAGATATCAAGACTTCACATCTCCTAAAGAGCAATGGAGAAAAAGATCTCCAAAAGAAAACTTGGACCATAATCCTTCAACTAAACTCATATCAAGAAAGACTCACATATTATGGAGTCATTAACATCATAAGTCTAGAAAATACGGACTACGAAGTACACTTCCAACGTACTACGCAGGAGTGTAATGAAGCCAACATGTGCACCACTCCCAGAAGAGGACACCAAACTTCAACAAAGAGAGAAGGTGCCCGCCGTAACGCTTTGGAACACGTAATCATGAAGTCCAAGTTTGAACCATCCAAGGGTTCTCGCACTCCACGATTCTCGCTAAATATTGAGTTTTTAACAAATGCAAAGTTGAGAAGCCGTCAAAACGCCCCGCACAAAGCACACCACCAGATTTGGGTGACCGACCGGGGCCACCCTACAGAGTTGCATAACAACATTGAAGAATGCAAAATCTTAAGGAGGAAGGTCATCCAAATTATCATTAACGAGCCCACTAAAGCTCTATGTTGTCTTAAGTTGCACACCAAAGAAAGAACATTCATATGATTAGAGTCATCAAAGATAACCTCTCGAAGGCCTTGAAGAGAAATGCAAGCTCTCCTAAAAGACAAAGGATCAAGCTCACCGACAAGATCAACTTACCATTCACATAGGGGATAGACGCCCCACACTATGTCATGAAGACGGTTTGTTTTATCATAATGGATGCTCCCCTTTCATTAAAACATGATTTTGGGAAGGCCCACCTAAACAAATTCCAGGTTTTCCCCACGGTTCATCTCATGCTAAAATTCCCATGAGTCCGGAGTGGGCGAGACTATAGGAGAAATCAAGACTACTCGGGAATATTACGTGGCCACGTTGAAGATGAGAAAGCTCCCGACCAGACAAAGGAGAGTGCCACACCGCTTAGAGCCGCGCGAACCTCGCCACCCGCCTCTTGCAAGATAACACCAGCTTCTCCCGCTCTTCCAACAAAAATGAACCTCTTCTACTGTGCATGAGGCATGTATCCACAATCTATGACGTAATTTGAGTGCTCTCCAGTTGATGTTCAACAAAAATGAACCCTCTTCTAGAGGTGCTCCCTACGCCTCTTGGAGAAAAAGATGAGGGGTATCCTGCTACTGGAGAAATCCTCACGTAATCAAGAAAGTGATCTACTCCTAGTGATGTTACACACTCCAGGAGGATAAAACCGATTCTCTACCCAATATTAAATGCTATAATAAAGTTTTAAAACCAATTCATGCAATTTTATGAGTTAAAGAAATAAATCCCTAAATTTATTTACTCACATGATCATGCTTCTTCAATATTGGTGCGAATAAAGTTTAAAACCAACAGTTGATTAATAACTCCCCCGAATGTGTGGTGCGAACATTTGATTATCAATTGTAGTCCTCTCTGATCGCTTACAATTCTTATTAACTCCAAAATGATTTGTGAATTGAATGACCCACAAACACGCATGTCACACATGTTACATGTCCGAATTTAATTTTTGTCTTACTAGAACTCACCTCTGATTATGGACTAGAAGTATGACATGCAAATTATTGATCGATAAAAAGCAATTATAAATAAGCACTCGAATTCATAAAATAGAATGCATAAAGCAATTAAGAAAACAAGTAATCATATTTAATACAAATCAACATTTGATTATGCCCCAAGATCCGAAAAATATGACAAAATTGATTACAAACTCATAGACAAATTCAACCAACATTATGACATCATATAAGCAAAGACAATAGTTCTTAGACATAGAAAGAAAAACTCTTCTTGTCGATGGATTCCCTTCCAAGCCTTCAAGCTCTTGTGCTCCCTAGATGCGAAAGCCCTTTGTGGTGTTCTTCGCGACCTAGCCTTTGCCCTCACAAGCTCTTCGATTCCTTCATTCCGTGTTATTTGATGTGTTTTTGCAGAGAGAATGATGATTTTTCGTGCAAGACTTGGTCCCCTTTATTGATGCTTGGAGAGATCACTTGTAGAGTCGAACGGAAGCAAACATTGAAAAACGCATCAAAACAGACTCCCACAGGCTGGTCCAAGTGGGACCACACGGGCATGTGGTGGCCGGGCTTTGGCCTTGTTTGCACGGGCCTCAATGTACACGGGTTGCTGGTGTGGTGGTTTCCCAATTCCACACGGCCGTGTGACTTCACTCGGTCCACCCGTGTCGACCGCCTCTCCGTCCCCGCTTTTTCTTCCCTTCTTCACACAACCGTGATTTTCACACGGAAGCACTCCACACGGCCGTGGGACACCACATGGTTCGGCCATGTGAAGTGTTTTTGTCCACTTTTTCCGTCGCTTTGATCTTCTCTTCGCATTCGCAATCTTATCCAGGCATCTCAATCGATATTTCTACATTTTAAACTCCATTTCCTCGCAAGAATTACAAGAATACGCAGCATCATGCCATTTAAAGGAAACCAAGTAAAAACATAGTAAATATGCGTGCAAATGCATCAATTATATATCATTTTAAGCCCCAAAATGTACGATATTTTACACACATCAAAATCCCCAAACTTAAAGCATTCAAGCCCTCGAGCAAATTTAGAAAAATAATACAAGGGGAAAAAAACAACGAAAAGAACACCCAAGAACACTATAAACATTAAATAGCACTCGACTCCATACTAAAGGAAACCATGTAATCGATCATCAAGAAGTCGTTATTCATAAACTCGATCATTAATACTCTTTCTGGTATTCGACATCGCGACTCACAAGTAAATAAAGTGTATCACTACTCTCGTAAGTGTATGGTAAGTGTTTACGCCAATTTCAATTCGAAAGTAGAACTACCATAGGCTTGCAAATCATCTAACATCTCGACCGCTTTTGTGTGCACAATCTAAGAATCAAATAGACTTTTATTCGTTGTAATGTAGCTCTTTGATAAGGGTAGGAAAATTTGGATTAAATGACTTGACTTGAGCAAATAGAATTTAAGCATACGACTTGCAATTTACCAACCCAAATTCATCATAATATCAGCTTTTTCTTTCTTTTTCAACTCAATTGCACCCTTATTTCTTCTTTTTCATTCTTGGGCCCTTTTGCCTTTCTTTTTTTTTCTTTAGCCTCAAGCTCTCATTTTTTTCAAAATTTTTCAGAATTTTCTTTTGCTTTGCTCGATTTTCTATTTTCTTTTCAGAGATTTTTTTCTTTTTGAGCTTCTCGTATTTTTTTTATTTACTCGAGCATCGCTTCATCCCTTCTTTCCTTGCCAACTTCCTCTCTTTTTCATAAATTTTTACCACATCTCCCCAAAACTTATTTATTCTCTATAAGCTCAAGAAATTTTTAAGGATAAAACATGTAAATTGTAAAGATCAATGAGGCCTTAATAAAAGTTTTTGCTCAAAATTAGCTAACTAGGGAATCATGAGTTCATAGGTAAGCTTTTTAGGCTAAGTAGGCTAAACAAAGATGGCCTTAGATCATTTTAAAAATTGCACACACACATGGCTTTAATGAAGATGCGTGAGCAAGTTCTAGAGTTCTATCAATCATGAATGACACGCTTAAGAAAAAAACAAGTCTCGCATAATATAAAAGTTTAATGCACAAAAGCTCACAGCTTATTTTTCAACATGCTCAAATACCCAATTTTCTTAATAAATACCAAGTAAACAAATAACTTTCCTCCCAAGAATGTATCACATTATTCCCCAAGTATGTTATCCCATGCCATAAAATATTCATAGTAAATCATAAGGAGCCGCATACAAACCGAATTAAAAATCACAAGAAAAAGCAAGAAACATGCTAAAGCGGTAAACGTGCTAAAACAAATATAAACAAATTAACAAAAAAAAATTGATTTTTTTTTCGAAAATTAAAATGCAAGTGCTTCTACATGCAATCCTAAATGCAATGCGTAAAATACGACAAAAGATTAGATTACATTCTTGACAACTCCCCAAACTTAAAATATGCTTCATTCCAACATATGAGAAATTATCAAAAAGAAAGAGGAATGCGTAATAAGTACTTACATAGATTGTTTTTACGGTAAGAGATGGTTGAAACTTCTTGTGGAGTTTCTGGCCCATAGTAGTGTTTAATTCTTTGTCCATTTACAATAAAAAAGTTTGACCATTCGTTGATTCTTAATAGTTCAACGGCTCCTCCTAGTGATAGCACTTTTTTGACTACGAAAGGGTCATTCCACCTTGATTTAAGCTTACTTGAGAATAATTGCAATCTTGAGTTGTATAGTTGTATTTTACTTGCCTGGGTAGGAATTTTTGTCTTAAATTTTTTGTCGTGTTATCTCTTTGTGCGATCTTTGTAGATTTGGGAATTTTCATATGAATCTTGACTTAACTCCTCCGCCGCTTATTTGCGATTTTTCTCCTCACCTACCGCAGTCATGTTGAAGTTAAGCTTCTTCACCGTCCAAAATGCTTTATGTTCTAATTCCACCAAGATGGCATGATTTCCCAAAACTAATCGATATGGGGACCTATCCAGAGGTTATTTGCATGTCATTCGATAAGCCCATAGAGCATCATCGAGCATTAAAGCCCAATCTTTTGATTTATGCTAACCAGCTTTTTCTAAGATCTCGCTTAATTTCCCTATCGATACCTCGGCAAACCCATTTAACTATGGATGGTAAGCGCCGCCACTCGATGTTTTACTCCATATTTTTCCATCATGTTGTTAAACAATTTGTTGCAAAAGTGAGATCTTCTATCACTAATGAGTGCTCGTGGGGTGCCAAACCTTGTGAATATGTTCTTTTGTAGAAATTTTAGCACAACCCTAGCATCATTTATTTTAGTAGGGATTGCTTCCACCCATTTCGATACATAGTCTACCGCAAGGAGGATATGCATGTACCCATTTGAGATTGAAAAGGTCCCATGAAATTTATACCCCAAACATCAAACAATTCCACTTCCAAGATTAGTTAATGGCATCTCGTGTCGCCTTGAAATGTTTCCCATACGCTGACACCCATCGTGACCGCAAAATAGCAATATTTGAAAATAGAAGACCAAAAGAAACCGGATTGTAATACCTTAGCCGAGTGCGTGTTGGCCTGAAGTGGCCCCCACATGGTGATGAATGGCATTGCTTGAGAATGCTTGCCCGCTTCTTCTTGAGGTACACATCTCCTAATAATCGATCGCACATCTTTTAAAAAACAAAAGAGGTTTGCCCCATAGAAAATATCTCACATCATGAAGAAATTTCTTCTTAGCATGATATGTGATATCCGTGGTAAAATACCGCTTACTAAATAATTGACAATATCAACAGATCAGGATGGTTGTTTCAACCATCGTGATTAATTCGTCCGAAATATTTCTTTGATTGTTGTGCCTTTCGTGTTTTCATGATTTGTTTGCTCAAGTCTTGAGAGATGATCAGCTACCACATTCTTACACCCTTTTCTATCCCAAATTTTGATACCAAACTCTTGTAGTAGGAGTATCCATCGAATGAGCCTCGTTTTGCATCTTTCTTTGCGATAGGTATTTGATCGCAACATGGTATGTATGGACTATTCTCTTTTTCCAATCAAGTAGCCCAAAACTTCTCAAATGCAAACACCACCGCCAGCTTCTTTTTAGTTGTGGTGTAATTTTGTTGTGTCGGATCCAATGTTCGACTTGTGTAGTAAATAACACGAAATAGCTTCTCGCGTTTGTTCCAAAGGCGCACCCATCGCATAGTCGCTAGCGCCACACATTATCTCGAAAGATGACTCCAATCCAGTGTGATCAAAATTGGTGCAGTCACCAAAGCCTTCTTCAGTGTTTCAAATGCATGTAAACAATCAGGTGTGAAAGCAAAAGGTACATCTTATTCAAGTAAGTGAGAAAGGGGTTTGGTTATTTTGGAAAAATCTCGAATAAAGCAGATATAAAAACCCGCATGTCCTAAAAATCTCCTTATTGCTTTCTCATTCCTTGGAGATGGAAGCTTCTCAATTGCCACCACCTTTGCTCTCTGGTCAACTTCCAAACCTACGGAAGAAACATGATGACCGAGTACAATGCCATCTCTTACCATAAATGGCATTTTCCCAGCTTTAATACTAAGTTCGCCTCCTCGCATCTCTCGCAACACAACGGGTTAGATTATGCAAGCAATGATCAAACGAACTACCAAAAATCGAGAAATCATCCATGAAAACTTCTATGATATTTTCAATCATTCCATGGAATATCGCCATCATACATCTTTGAAATGTTGCAGTGCATTACATAGCCCAAATGGTAATCTACTTAAATGCGAACACACCATAAGGGTATGTAAATGTTGTATTTCTTAGTCCTCTCGAGCAATCACAACTGATTATACCCCGAGTGTCCATCCAGAAACAATAGTATTCATAACATGCAAGGCGATCTAACATGAGATCCATAGGAGAGGGGAAAGTGATCTTTCGAGTTGCAAAGATTTAATTTTCGATAATCAATGCAAATATGCAATCCTCAGAATAACCTAGTAGCCAAAATTTCATTGTTTTCACTTTTTACTAACGCTATTCCTCCCTTCTTGGGACGACTTGTATCGACTTACCCACCGCCGATATAGCAAAAATTATTCCATTATCTAACCATTTAAGTACTTCTTTCTTAACAATCTCTTGCATAATGGGTTAAGTCTTCATTGATGTTGCATAGAATGTTTACAATCATCTTCCATTCTTATTTTATGCATGCAAATCAAGCGCTTATACCTTCTAAAACAGAAATTGACCATCTAATCGCAGCTTTTATGCTCTTAAAAGATGCGTAGTTTTTCCAATTGATTATCGAAGTGAGGAAGAAACACATCGATATGTCTCGTTGTCGCCTAAGAATGCATATTTGAGGTGGTCCAAGAGGTTTAAGATCCGGGAGAACCTGGGAGTTCATTTTTCAAAATTTCACCAAAATACGCTGGGCCGCATTTGTCCTGGTTATGTAAAGCCACCCGACTCTATGGATTTGGGCTATCGGCCGCACACACGACCGATTGTATATAGTCACACAGTCATGTGAGTGGCTCTTTTCCTATCGCACGGTCCTGGTTCGTAGGGTCACATGGTCATGTGACCAAGGTCTTCAATTTCCAGTACCACACATCCCCGATTTGTTGATCCACACTTGGCCGTGCGCCTGGATATTGGGTGGTCACACGGGCTGGCCGTGTTGTTTCACACGGGTCGTGTGAGATGGTCGTAACATTATTTTCTTGAATATTCTCGTCCGTTGAATCTAAGGCAAACACAAAATCGACAACCTCTTTGTTAGTTACATATAAACACATACTTGGGATTCCACCGAGTGGCTTATGAACTATTCCAATGCGTCTTTCATCACAACTTGTTTAAACTCGCCTTCCATGCATGGGTTAGCACATCAATCATGTTGCAATGTTCGACGCTTTCATGAAATTGCATAGCTTTGTAAATTGAAAATAATATGTGTTCATCATTTACTCGTAGTTGTTAATTCACATTTTGCACATCGCTTAGTGCTCTACCCGTGGCAAGAATGGTCTTTCCACAATTAATGGAACCTCTCGGTCCTCTTCCATCTTCAACACAACAAAGTCCGTCGGGAAGATGAATTTGTCTACCTTTACTAACACGCCTTCAATCACCCTTTGATATGTTATCGCGATCTTCCAATTGTAGGGTAATTGTCATAGCTTTACTTCGCCTAATCCTGAGGCCAAATATTGATAATGGCATCAAGTTAATGTTGCACCTAAGTCGTGATAGTGCTTTATTAAAGGTTGTTCCCCTATTACTGGAATCGTGAAACTCCCGGGATCCTTGCATTTTTGAGGTAACTTCCTTGAATAATCTTAATTACACTCCTCTCGTCTGCTTCACCATTTCATATTCCGAGATTTTTATTTTCTTTGCCATGATATCTTTAAGAAATTTTGCATAGTTTGGCATTTGTTCAAGTGCATCCGCAAAAGGTATATTGACTTGAATTTTCTTAAGAATTTCAAAAATTTGAGAAATCGATCATCTAATTTCTTTTTCTCGAAAAATTTTATGGGAAAGGATAGGTACCTACTTCTAGCAATGGTTGGAGCAGATTTTACTTTTCTTTTTCCATGGGGATGGCGCCACCTCTTCGTTGTGTCCGCTCTCGATTGCTTATATTTATTGATCAATTGGCATCTTTGGACCTTCATAAATTGTTTCACTTGACAAACAGATTGGCACTCGCTCTCCGAATCCATCCTTGTGGCTTCCGAATTTGCCTTTTTGGGTGTTGGCCATGTATCACGTGAGTAACCGCCCCCACCGCTTCCAAAGATTTCAATCTATCATCCATGTTAGTATTTAATCGAGTTACCCGATCCTCGATTCTCTATCTGGCTTCATCCTGGTTTAGTCGAGCTTGTGTTTCTCCCGATGAATGAAGCTAGCATTTCTTCTAGAGATGGTTTATGTTCCTTCGCACCGGATTATAGTGAGGTTGGTTCGATTATTTCGTAGTAGTTGTAGCATTGTCGCCTCTACAAAATTTTCTTCTTCTAAAGTACCACCGCTACCTTCCTCGAATTTACTTGATGCGCACGAGTTTCATACTTAGCATGGATATTTGTTCGTGAGTATGGCGATCTTATCCTCATCCCGAATTTCTATAATATGTCTATTCTGGATCTCTTGGGTGGCCATTGGTAACTATTGTTCGCCATCTCCTCTAATATTCTAGTGTCTCCTCGTGATATTTCCAGTAGTGCACCTCCAGATGTATCATCTATAATTGTTCTTGTTGCCACTCAAACCATTATAGAAGTATCGAACTGTTGGAAGTCGGGATATCCGTGTTGAGGGCACTTTAGAGATTCTCGAAATCTATCACATGCTTCATATAGCAACAAGATCTAATTGCCTAAATTGGACGATTTCATATTTCAATTGCAGCGTCTTCTGGGGAAAGTATTTGGCTAGAAACCGACTTAGTTCTCGCCTAATTTGCGCTGAGTGGTATTAAAGAGCATAACCATCCCTTGGCACTTATCTCGCAAAGAGAATGAGAAAAGGCAAGATCGAATGATATCCTTAAACACCATTCATCTTAACAAGACGCGAAATTTCTAGAAAGTGCGCCAGATGCGCGTTGGGATCCTCAACGGCTTACCCCAAACCGGTTTTGGACACCATCCGGATCAATGCCGATTTTTAGTTCAAATTTTTGCATTGATCGCGACATGCCACACCCCCATAAGTTTGGCTTTCTCCTACCGGAAAGTAGTCCCTAATCGCCCTTTTCGCGGCCTTTCCACTATTTCGTCCCGACGCCCCCATGGGCGCTCCTCATTGTTTTCTATTTTCCACTACGCTCGGGATAGTCCCATCCGCCATTGCTTCGCTCTTTCCTTAGTTGGTTAGTTGTCTTTTTGATTTCCAAATCAATGAGAATTGGCCGGGTCAATCCAAAACGGGTGATCATGCACTATCTCGCACTAAAAAAATGTTAAAATCGAACCAAAAGAAAGAAAAAATAAAAAAAAGAAAAAGATAAAATAAAAAATATTTACAAAAATACATCAATTAAGATTGAACAACCAATTACTATATCTAAGTAGAATCTAATCAATCCCCGACAAACGCGCCAAAAACTTGTTCGCCAAGAATATTTTGATCATACAACCGCAAGTGTACAAGATAGTTTATAGAATAATGGCAAGAAAGGTGTATTCTCGTGATTGAATCTCAAACACTTAAGGCTATAATAACATTGTATTCCAATTTTATTGAAGCGACCGAAAATCAAGTTATTTTAATCTAAGGAAAAATTGAAAAATAAGAAAAATAAAAAGAAATAAATTTGTGAACCTCGCAAGTATTTTCAACATCTTTAGGAGTAACCTTAGGCACATAATCTCAACATGCTTCTTCAATATTAAATGCGAATAAAGTTTTAAAATCAATTCATGCAATTCTATGGGTTCAAATTCCTAAATTCATTTACTCCCCGGTCGTGTGATGCGTAGAACAGCTTGATTAATAACAATTGTAGTCCTCTCTGATCGTTATAATTCTTATTAACTCCAAAAAGATTTTTGAATTGAATGACTCCCACAAACACGCCCGTCACACATGTTTCATGTCCGATTCGATTTTTGACTTACTAGAACTCACCTCCTGATTATGGACTAGAAGTATGACATGCAAATTATTGATCGATAAAACCAATTATAATAAGAACTCGAATTTTAAAATAGAACGATGAAGCAATTAAGAAAATAAGTAATCATATTTAATACAAATCCACAATTTCAATTATGCTCTAAGATCCGAAAAATATGCCAAACATTGATTACAAACTCATGACAAATTCGAATCAACATTATGACAACATATAAGCACGCATAAGAAGTTCTTAAACATTGAAAGAAAACCCTTATTGTCGATGGATTCCCTTCCAAACCTTGCTCTTGTGCTCCCTAGATGCGAAAGCCTTATGGTGTTCTTCGCGACCTAGCTTTTGCTCTCACAAGCTCTTCGATTCCTTCGCTCATGTGTTATTTGATGTGTTTATGCTGTAGAGAATGATGATTTTTCGTGCAAGACTTGGTCCGCTTTGATAAATGCTTTGAGAGATCATGGGTAGAGTTGGAATGGGAAGCAAACATCGAAAAACGCATCAAAATAGACTCCCACACGGCCAGGCCATGTGAGACCACATGAGCGTAGTGATGGGCATGGGCTTCTTCGCACGGGCGTGTCAACGCACGGCCTGCCAAAGTGCGGTGGTTTCCCAATTCCACAAGGTCGTGTGACTTCACACGGTTCGGCCGTGTGGACTCGCTCGCCTCCTTGTTTTCTTCCCTTCTTCACACAATCGTGTGATTTTCACACGCACTCCACACGTGCCAGGATACCACACGGTCCGCCGTGTAAAATATTTTTGTCCACTTTTTCTCGTTGTTTTGATCTTTCTTCGCATTCGCAATCTTATTCGGGCATCCTAATTGATATTTCTTCATTTTAAGCTCGCTTTCCTCGCAAGAATTACAAGAATATTGCAATATAATGCCCTTTAAAGGAAACCAAGTAAAAACATAGTAAATATGCGTGCAAATGCATCAATTATATATCATTTTAAGCCCCAAAATGCACGTATATTTTACACACATCAATTCTACGAGCTCAGGAGGAAGAGTTATCTCTCTAGTGATGTTACGCGCTCCAGGAGGAACTAGTGATACTACGTGCTCCAGGATGGGTGGGGTTCCCTCACAAGGGAGTCCCCGTAAACCAAACCTCTTCCGGCGCGCTCCCGAGAGAAGGGCTCCATCACGAAGAAGTCTCTATAAATTAAACTTCCTCCAGCACTTGCTGAGGAGAGGGTGGTCATGAAAATCTTTTCACTAAACCGCAAGTGTATGGTGTAGCCAGTAGATAGTAGCGGGCAAGGTCGTATTCTTCAGTGATTAAATATGAAACACATAAATTACAGTAATCTCGTACTCCAATTTTATTGAATCTATCAAAAATTAAGAAGTTGGTTATCTAAATTAAACCTAAATTAAAATATATAAGTATTATTATAAACCCAAACTTCACAAGATTTCTAACAAAAATGATTGCTTAGGCGCATATTCTCAACATGCTTCATCAATATTAATTCCAATCAATGTTTCATCAAAACCACTGGTATCTATGGGTTCAATTCCTAAAGTAGTTTATTCCCTATCCCCGAGTGGCACATAAACCATTGATTAATAGAAATTCCGGTATCCCTACTCAACAAATAATATTAACTCCCAAAAGATCTTAGAATTGAAGTAAAGTCCCACAAACAATTTATAGATCTCCGACTCAATATACCCTTTTATGTTATGAATTTGTTTTTCGTAAGTTAGATCTCATCTCCAAAATTTAGAACTAACAAATAAGACATGCAAACTATTAGCCGATAATGTACAAGAAATAAGCACTTAATTCGTAAATAGAACAAAAGAAACTAATTAAGAAGAATAAATCAAATTAGAACTTACATGAATCCACAATTTTGATTATATCATACGATCAAGAGATTCAGCCTAACATACTTGAAAATAAATTCATAGACAAACTTGAAATCAAATAGTCAAACATCGAATTAAGCAAACAAAAGATGTAAACTATGAGGATAGAACCCTTCTTATCATGATTGATTCTTTTTCAAAGTCTTGGACTCTTGTGCCTTCATAGATGTGAAAGCTCTTGTGTCGTTCTTCATTGTGTCGTATTTTGACCTAAGAATATGAGAAATCTCGTGTATAATATTGTATGTAACGTTGTGTCTCAGCTTTAGGGCTTGGTCTTACTTTTATAGATGCTTTGAGAGATCTCTGGTAGAGTCTCGGTGAAATTAGGAAACAAATTAACGAAAAGAGTACACGATAGTGAGTATTATTACATGGGTAGGTCGTGGTATTTGGTCTCAAATTCTTCCTCAAACAGTTACACGGGCGTGTAAAATGACATGGGGACATATTACAAGGTCGTATTATTACACGGGCATCGTGTATTTTGTTTCAGCCTCCATTTTTGCTCCGACATTTCACATGATTTCGTACTTTTACATGACTGTGTGAGGTGCAAACGATGTAAATTTTCTCCTAGGGTCTTCATGAAAGTTATCGCTCTTTCTCTTATCTTTCCATAGCATCTTGAATCATTCAATATAAATTTTGTATAGAACGTTATGGACCACATGCTAAACCCCGCCAATGCTAAAAATTATTGATGTGTTTAGGCGTTTTGAAAGTAATTCCCTATTGTTCGACCATTCATGCTTCTTTTCCTTTATGTATTCATTCTTCCTTTGGCTCTTGACATATCCTTTGGGACGTCTTTATCGCATTTGTTTCCAATTTAGCTCAATTTTGAAACGTACAAGAATATGCAGTATCACGCCCAACAAAGGAAACTATAACCAAAACACCCTAAATATCCATGAAAATATACCAATTATATACTCAAATAAGCCTTCAAACGCACGTATATTTTAATCGAGGGACTCCTCACGTGGGGTCTCGTATATTTCTTCTTCTCACAAACATAACACAAAAATGTGCATTGAAAAGAGAGCTAAAAATACTAATATTTGTGCTGACGGAATGAATGTGTGATCACAAGAGTAATGAAGATAAGGGCTCCAGAAAAGAACCCCAATGCTTCGGAAGGGTTCCCCCTTGGTCCACGGGAGGTGCCCGTGAGCTCCCGATGGACGGGGGGCTTGGGCTACCCTAGAGTGCGCAGCACACTGGCGTGCCTCAGTGCCCTTGCCCGCACTGGGAGGCATCGAGACGCCTCCCGGCTCCTAGCTCTCATCGGTCTACTCACTACTCGATGCCTCCTCTCTACAACTCTCCATGGACATTCTCTTCATTTCTCAAAGAAATTTCACTAAGTGTGATACTAAGCAAAGGAATTCAAAGTTAAAAATTACCTTTGGAAGACAAGATCAAAGTTAGGCTCCTCAAGGAGGGTTGTCATAAACTAAACCTCATTTAGTTCTCTCAGAGGAGGGCTCCCTCACGGGGAGTCCTCAGAATAAGCCTCCTCCAAAGACTCTAGGAGGGAAGGGTTTCCTTACGGGAGGGTCCTCATAAATTTCAAAGGAATCTCAAGACAAGCCAAACGCATTATCGTTTAGCTCCCTTGATCGCTCAATTCTTCCGCAAAGACCGAGGTTGGGGGGCTTATGTTGGGGCAAAAATATCATTTAATATTTACTATATAATTTAATTTATATATTGGGATAATATTATTAATTGTCCAATAATCAATGGGCTACAAATGGAACAACCTGGCCTAAAGGGTCATGTGATCGCCCACACGCCCTTTTTCTCCTACATGGTCCACGAGGCCTACTACCCGGATATTTGAAGATCCATTCTCTTTATTTGTAAGTTAGTCTCTCATAGCCTCACTTAATTAGTATTCAAGATTCGGCTACTATCTTATATTCTCTCTAATTTCATTATCCGACTTGAGGCCAAAGGAGCCTCACTAGACAACCCCTGTGGCCCGTCTAACGCTTGCTTGTGTGTGGGCAAATTCCCCGTAGAAGATTTCTAGCTCAAGGATAAGAAGACTTAGAAGACTTTCCGCTTGAGAGAAGAAAACTTGACTAATTCAAAACCCTAACTCGGAGTGATTTGCCCTAAAATGCAAAGATTATTATCCTATGTGGGATGGGGTTTTATTCCACTCCCACATTTTCCAATTTTCACATTATTTTTCATTTTTAAGTAGTCAACTTGTTGCATTAATTTCTTATTCACCCAAAATTTGTTTTGAAAAATCCAAATACTAATCTCATCTACTCACTTATAGAATTTTATTATCTATTTTATTTTTATTTCTCACAAATAGAAACCACTTAAATATTTGGTCCAATATGGGTCAAAACCCATATTTTGTAATCAAATTCCAACAGATTTTGTTGTACATTATAGTCTTATTAATCAAACTTTAAGCGATATGTTATTTTCTTTTAAAAGGATTTTTGAAATAAAAAAAAAAAAAACCATGAAACATTAAAATCATACACGATATATCAAAAAGAAACTATTACACGAAGAAATGCTAGTCAAAAATGATTCTTGTTACAACAAAGTAGGTTGCAAAATTGACTTACTAACATTGTCAATACCTAACATTCACATGTTTTGAATTTTACATGTGTAATAGTTGGTAATTTTGGCTATAAATATGTGTAGATATGAAATGAATGAACACACCGAAACATATAATTACTCTTCTTTCTTAAATTTTGTTGTGATTTATATATTTCTCAATGTATATTTCTATTATCATTTACAGAATATAGAAATTATCTATTACACGTTATCAGCACGAGTTATTGCTCGAGAAAAGGTTTGTATATTTCAAGTTTGAATTTCTGTGTACTAATTTATTTTCATTTCCTTTGTAGAAAAATGGTTGGTATCGAAAAGCAAAAATTCCAGATCCTCGATACAGTGGCGATAATTATTTATCATGGTGTCTATATGTTAAAATTCACCTTTAGAGTCAATATCTGGCTAAAACACTGAACCCTATAAAAATCGAAGAGGTCGTCGTAAAAGATGAGGTGAATGCAATGATATTTATTCGTCATCATCTATCTGATGATTTGGAAAATGAATATATACAAATTGAAAGGCCTTCTGAGCTCTGGTAAAAGCTCAAAGATAGATTTGATCACACCAGAACTGTGATACTCTCGCAGGCACAATATAATTGGCAACAACTAAGGTTACAGGAATTCAAGTCTGTTGCCGACTATATTTCGGCATTATTTAAAATTGAATCCCTACTGGCTCTTTGCAGGACAAATTTAACTAAAAATGATAAACTAGAGAAAACATTCTTTACTATGCATAAATCGAATATTGTGTTCCAACAACAATATAGACAACGATAATTTAAGGCATATTCTGAATTGATCTCAGTTCTTCTCACGGCTGAGAAAACAAATGAATTATTGTTGAGAAATCACGATTTTGCGACCTTTCGGGTCTAATGCAAGACCTTAAGCACATGCTATCCTGTGAGAGAGAGGGCCGATTTAGAGGTTGTGAGTATAAACCCAGACGTGGTGGCTGTAGGGGTCGTGGCCGTGGTGGTCCACATCAAAATACTCACAGATATGACCTGGCAATCGTAATTACTATAATCGAGATAATTATCATTATTCCCGCCAAAATGATTATATGGTCAAACAGGGGCATCCAAATCAGTCAAATCGTGATAAATGAGAAATGCCTATGGAAAGAACTAGTGGTGATCTTTATAACATGTGTGGTATGACAGAACATTGGGCCAAAACATGTCGAACTGGCCAACATCTGATAAATCTATACCAGGAATCAAAGAAAAATAAAGAGAAGAGTGTACAAACACATGCAACTAATGCAGTAGAGCCACTTACTACTAATGAGGCCTACACATCTGAAATTATACACAATCAAAATCCTGTCTAGGACTGAAATCACTCGATATATTAGATTTTCTTGAGGATCATGAGGCACAAGGTGCCGACTAGATAAAAAAATCAGATTCATTATTTGTATGATTAAGTTTATTGTACCCATGTTTATACTTTTTTTGGATGATATATTCCCGATTTCAAGTTGTTAATGTGAAATAATAAATCTATTTGTGTCTAATAGTTCAATTATAAAATATTAGTAAATTTCTACCAAATCATTCACAAACTTTACATTCAAAATTTTCACATTAATTTCTCTCCTTGGTGTCCTAGGCGATCATGTCATAACCTAAATATATCCGAATTCACCAGCTTCCAAGGCATGATGGCGTAGGATTCAAAAGCTTTAATTTGGACATAATACAATCCAGAAGTTGTTCCTTCAAATTTCGCATGGGCAATTATTTTTCCCATTTTATAGATGTAATACATAGACACTCTTTATTATTTTCATTTAGTGTCTCTAAGTGATAGCTATTATCAAGCACATCATTAAAACTCGAGATTTCTTTTGATCTACTAGATTATAATGTGTTTTCAATATGCAAGTTTGTATCATTAGGCAACACCACTATTGCATTCCTTTGAGCCATCAATAATCTCAAGGGACTAGATATTGTTGTAACTTGTGCTTGTATAATTTCACACTCGAGAAATATAATTTATTTGTTAATATTGAGTGTGTTGTTACAATATCAAGTAGATAATAATCTCTTTTCTCGATGTTTCTCATGTGTACCTGGTATAATTATAATTAAATTAATACTATATGATTATCAAAAAAATTCTTTCATTGAAATGTAAAACAAATAAATAACAACATTATCGTACAACAAAAGTTTTATAAAAAAATTTATTCCAAAATATAGACGCACATAATCATCTAATTATTGCAACGCTAAACTAAATTGTTACGCTAATGAGGAAGAATTGTGTTGAAAAGAAGCTCAATCATAAACCAAAAATATCCTGGAGGATATTCTCCAATAAAAAGTAGGATAGTGTACATGCAGATCATTGTAATGGAAAATACTACAATTAAGTTAACCATTTTTTATAATGAAATGGATGAGAATTTGTAGAAAGGTGAGAGAATATGTGTGAATTTGTTTGAATGAAATGTTGGTATATTTATAGATAAAAGTTATTGTTCATACACTAATGGACATCCATTAAAAAACACGAAGATGTTGATGTCCAAAGATTATTTCTGTGAATCATGTTCACAAGGAAAACTTATTACTAAACCTTCCATGGAAAAGGTTGATTATGAATCACCATCATTTTTACAACGTATTCATGGTGATATTTGTGGACCAATATATCCTGCGAGTGGACCATTTTGATATTTTATGGTCTTAATAGATGCATTGTGTAGATGGTCACACGCATATCTATTATCCACTTGAAATGTTGCATTTGCTCGATTATTAGCACAAATTATTAAACTTCGAGCACATTTCCCTGATTATCCCATCAAGAATATAAGAAAGGATAATGCCGAGAATTTACATAAAAAAGTTTTGATGAATATTGTGCAAAGACTAGGAATTAATGTTGAGTACCCAAAGAACACATGTTCATACTCAAAATGGATTGGAAGAATCCCTGATTAAATGAGTTCAAATCATTGCTCATACATTATTAATGAGATCAAAACTCACTATTGCTGCATGGGGCCACGCAGTATTGCATCAATCATCACTTATTAGATTATGCCTCACTGTTTATCATATACATCCCCCAATGCAATGAACTTTTGGTTTTGAGGCAAATATTTCCCACCTACGCACTTTTGGTTGCGTTGTTCAGGTGGCCATTCCACCTCCTCGGAGGACAAAAATGGGTCCACAATGTAGACTTGGTATATATGTTGGATTTGATTCTCCATCAATTATTCGGTATTTTGAAACAATGACGGGAGATTTATTTACCGCTAGATTTGCGGATTGTCATTTTGATGAGACAACATTTCCATCAATGTGAAAGGATAAAGTTGTTTTAGAAAATGATAAACAAAAACCAAGTTGAGAATATCTCCTAGAATGAACAAAGCTTATCCCATTTAGATCCACGTACTTCTAAATGTGAAAGTCAGGTGGATAGAATCATTCATTTACAAAATATTGCTAATAGACTTTCTGATGCATTTAATGATGCTAGTAAAGTCATGAAGTCTCATATTCTGGCAACAAATGTTCGGTCATGATTATTGTTCCGGATGAAATTAAGAAAATGAATAGTGATAATCCACGACAAAAACGTAGACCTATTAACTCAAAATATCTTGTTCCTCGAAAAAAAAGAGAATTGATACTAACGATCATGCTCCGCATTTAAAATCCTAATATATCGGAAAATGTACAAATCAAAAATTGAGCATAGCACCGAGAATCTCATAAGCTATAGTAATGAAATATGGGATTGATGAAATAATTATTGACGATAATTTTGCATTCTCGGTTGCTCAAGAAATCATAAATGGTGATTATGATTATGAACCACATTCTATAATGGAATATCGTCAAAGGCACGATTGGCCTATGTGGGAGGAAGCAATAAAATCTGAGTTAGCTTCCCTAGAAAAACGGAATGTATTTGGACAAATTGCTCGAACTCTAAATAATATAAAGCCCCTCGGATACAAGTGGGTATTTGTTCGAAAGAAAATGAGAAAATGAAGTCGTGAGATATAAAGCCCGACTCATGGCTCAGAATTCTACCGTGAGAGACTGGGATAGATTACAATGAAACATATTCACCGTGATGGATATGATCACGTTTTTTTTCTTATATCTGGTTGTCTATGAGAATTTAGACATGCGTTTAATGGACGTGGTGACGACATATGTATATGGTTTATTAGATTCTGATATTTATATGAAAATTCCAGATGAATATAAAATTCCAAAATCAGATACACCCCATGAATAATACTCAATCAAATTACAAAGATCATTGTATGGATTAAAGCAATCCGATCACATATATCATAGACTTAATGAATACCTTTCCAAGGAAGGTTACAAAAATAATATTATTTGCCCATGCGTTTTTATTAAAAGATCAGATACCGGATTTGATATCATTATTGTATATGTCGATGACATGAATTCGATTGACACCCCTGAAGAATTATCTAATGTTTTTGAATATCGATAGAAATAATTTTAGGTGAAAGATCTTTGAAAAACTAAACTTTATCTTGGTCTTGAGCTAGAGCATAAAGATAACGGGATACTTGTCCACCAATCTACATATACAAAAAGGTTACTCAAGCGATTTAACAAGGATAAGGCTCATCCCTTGACCCCCATGGTTTGTGCAATTTAGATCCCGAGAAAGATCCATTCCGACCAAAAGAATCTGATGAAGAGATTTTAGGTTCTGAAATGCCTTACCTTAATGCTATTGGAGCATTAATGTATCTAGCACAATATACTCGACCTGATATTTCTTTTGCAGTAAATCTACTTGCACGATACAGTTCTGAGTCAACCCGAAGACACTAGAATGGTATTAAACACATTTTTCGATATGTGAATGGTACTATAGATTTGGGGTTATTCTACTCCAAGGAATCCACTAACTCGGGTTAGTTGGTTATGCTTAGTAGGGATGGCGGGACGGGTAAACGTGGGTATCCACCCGCCCCAAACCCTAATGGGAGGGGTATGGGTAGTCTTTTTCGAATTGGGGATGGGTATGGGATGAGAAATTACTACCCATTTATATATGGGTAAGGTATGATTTTACCCTCGATATCCATCACTACCCTAAACCCGTTTAGCCCCTAATAATTTCCATTTATTTTTTCATTTGAAATTACACATTTCTTCATAGAAGCTCAACATAAATTTTTATTTTATACAAAGAACATATAAATTTGTTATTTACTTTAATCTGTGATCGTATCAACTCGCTGTTTTTATCTTTGCCAAGCTTGATAAAACTACATGTCCGATTGTATAGTTTTATAAACTAAATGATGTACTAATGTTAATTCTACGTTTCAAGGAATGTATTGGTTACATTTGTATTTATGTGATGCTTTTAATTTAGTTTATGACTAATGATAGCCTCAGAGTGACTTACAAAATTAAAATGGTTAATTATTATATTTATTAAGAATGTAACATATTAGTGAGTCCAACAGATGGGGTACAAGGGCTCAATCCGTAGTCGGTTCAACATCTTCAACGAAGTCCTCATCTAAAGGTTAGAAAATAGGTGGGGATGAGACAGAAATCTCAGTGGATGGGGTGATCGTGTGCAAGTGTGGCGCAATATATAGTTAAAGCGAGAAAACAGTTATATGAAAATGCGTGATATATGATGCATGAATTCACACAGAGTCCACAAGCGTCGTGATAAAATATTTAAGTAGTATACTTATACAGTTTAAGAAAACAGTTCGTGGTCACACAAGCACTATGTGATTCAGCAAGACAGTAGGATTGCGTGCACGGAATATAACGCCAATCCTATGCAAGACAAATAATGGTTGCGCACGGATTTGTAGTGCCAACCAATGCAATACAAGTAGCGGATTTGCGTATGGATTTGTAGCGCCAACCAAACGGGTCTGATTAACTCCAGAATCGTGTGGATCAGACAGCGATTCCTTCGTTCTTCCTTGTAACTCCCCGAGCAAGATGGTCCAAGACATGTCACCTTATCGCTCCATAGGCAAAGATAAAATCCACACTGGAACTAGCAAGGCTCGGATTTGTCATAATCATGATTATACCTCAAGTATTACGACCCGCTTCCCTCGACACTCCGTCCCTCGATTTTGGATTAGGACGATGGGGGAAGAGTGGAATAGCAGCCGAGCTGCCCGGCCCATCCCCGACGTATCCATTCCGACTATGAGCTCGACACACCAAGTTGACTCAGGCAGGAAAGTAAATACAAGTTCAGGTAGTCAACTAGGCAGTCGAGTATTATTGATTCAGGGAAGCAGTTCAGAAAGTTTTTGAAAACGCGAGTGGCAATTATGGTGTTGGTGGATGTAGGTCCCAAGGGTGTAAGTGTAAGGTTTAGAAGGGGGGGTTGAATAAACCTTACCAAATTTTTGATTTAGTCCTTTTAAATCTACAGAGTTAGTTCTACACAAATTTGTGTCCTTGATGGACAAGTCGAATTAGTCACTCAAGAGAGTTAATCTCTCAACAGACTCAATTGAGCCGTTGATGGAGTAACTCAGTTGTTGGCTACAATTTAACTCATTTGTGGTTTTATTTTCAGCGGAAGACTTAACACCCTTAAGTTTGATTAAGCAAAATATTAGAGCTTGATTTATTACTTGTAAATTATCAAATGGATAGCAAATTTATCAGATATAAGCGAGTTAAAAGTGCAGAATTTAAATGTGAAATGTAAATGACACAAGAAAGTTTTTATAGAGGTTCAAGATGGGGTAATTCTTCTACTCCTCTTCTCCAACTCCTAGAGGAATCCACTAAGTAATGATCGGTTTACAAAGTGGTAAATACCCGTATACAAGTCTTGATCACAACACCGACTTGATCCTTAGGGACTCACCTGAGACGCCTTGATCACTCACCGGCTTCTCGTGACGACTCGGCTTCTTTCTTCACAGGCATTTGCCTTGTTACTACTGCTCACTTGCTCAAGCTCTTTGGATTTGATCACGAAGCCCTCCAAAAGCTTAAGACTTGGTTCAACCTTGAACCTTTCTACAATCCTTCCCGGAAAGTAGACCCCTTGTTTTGATATTTTCTCTTCAACCGATTGAAGTTCTCTTTCCTTCACAGGTGAGTGTTGGATTGATGTACTTTGAAATGTAGGCTTGAGGATTGAGATTGTTTGAGTTTTTCTAATGTGCTTGTGTATCTCACGTATGTGTCATTCATGCATCATTCTCTCTCAAAAATTTGCCCGTTGAAGAGATAGGCTTATTTTTGAAAGTCACTTTGCGATCGTTGGCTTGCGCTTCTTGGAATTGCCATTTCCTCGTATGAATTGTTCTTTCACCTTTTCGAGTTCCGACACGGTGTAGTGCTTCCCATTGGTTCATTCCATTTGCACGCTCGGGACCGAGCACTGAGAAAGGTGGTATGGAGATATTACTTGTTTAAGTAAATCTTTTGACAGGCAACGGTTCTTTTACGCTTATCTCGACTTGATCGCATTTCCTTGCTTTCCCAGGTGACTTAGAGTCGCCTTCCAATCATTGGATGACTCTTCCGCCACTTCAACTTGAGACTTGGCTTTTCTTGAGTGACTTGACCGATGCTCCACTCACCGCATCTCACCGCTTCTTCAAGAGAGTTCCGTCTACTCACCTTCTTTGCCATACTCACTGTCTCACACAGAGTCTTCCTTCCGTCTTGATTGTCTTCTTGCATGTTAGGGCGTAGCTGTCTTGACTCGCCTTGGCCACTCTATTCATTACAATGCATTTTACAACAGAATTGGGGTGCCAACTTTCTATTCTAAGTTTTAACATGGCATTCATCAAAATCTAAACAATAAAATTCCTAACAATTTCCCCCTTTTTGATGATGCCAAAACTTAAACCGCATAAAGATGCAAGTAACAAAGATACATACAGATAGTGTATTGACATAGAATGTATGCGTGAGAATAGATCATTTTATTGATCATATCATTCTGTTCTTTTTACACAATCAAGTTTTACAAGGTGTATCGAGCACATTTTGTCTATACGAAAATAAAGAATTTTTAGCTTTATTAGGAAGACTTACATTGTATGTATTTACATGATAAAATACACGAAGGGTTGACAAAGAACACTTCATATCCTTCGTTGTCTCCTTCTTTCATCTTATTCAAGATCATCTTTCTCTTCTTCTCTTTTTCTCGCCGTCACCGCCTTCTTTTTCTTCTCATATGCTTTCTCGGCACCTTCATCTCTTCTTATTCTTTCCTCGTCTCTCCCGCCATAGCCGAGTTTGTATCTTGTTTTCTTCTTCTAATCTCTTTGCATACTCGGCGTTAGATTTAGCCACTTTTAAATTTGCTACTTGGTCAAGCCCCCCCAAGAGATCCCTCCTTTCTTTCCTCGGATCTACGTATTCAATATTCTTGGGCGAGGCCTCAGGGTCCAAGCTTCTTCCTCCACCATCGCTTCTTCCTCTACCCAGGCGTATATCAGATTGGGGTCTTCTTTCCAAATTGAGTGACCAATGGAGTGACCAGCAGAGTGATCGGAAGTTTCGCTGTCCTTCTTCACATAAGGCGAGACCCTTTTCCCAAAGACAAGTCACAAGCTTGAGCCATGGACATATTTGCAAAATATCCTTGATTCGGCGTTTTGAATTCGCCAATCGATCGTGGCTCGTCCCGACATCCAAATGGCATACGTGTCTCTTCACAATCGAATGCCTCCATGTTCTTTCAAGATGTTCATCACCCCGGCATCCATTCTTCCTTCCACTTCCTTCATCCCCGCTTCACTTGCTTTTCTTCTCACCATAGATACAAAGAGTGTTGGAGTGGCAGAGTCACGGTTCTCTTCTCACCATAGATACAAAGCAGAGTGTTGGAGTGGCGTGTCACGGGAGTTTTCGCTTATAATGTCACCGTGATGTGAGGACCTTGTTGGGGGTTTGTGCAATCATTAATGTCACATCTCACGATCCTTCCCCTCAACAAGCTTTCCTTTCTTCTCGTTTCAAGACTTCCTCGATTGATTTTCCCTTCTCACTGTTCCTTCTCACCGCTTCCTTTCCTTTCTTTCAGATTTTTCGCTTTAAGGTATTCCTCTTCCCTTTTTGGCATCATCAAAGGATAGAGGAACCCCAGGGAACATGCCGGCAAGCATGAAGTCGAAGTCTTCGATGGTTGAGTTCTCGCTTCAAGTCCAAGTCGCTGCGTTGGCGCAGACGATTCGGGATCTCAGAGTAGCGTTGGATTCTCACAAATCGCTTCATCTCACCCATGAGAAGGCTGAATTTTCTAGTCATGTGTTCTTCCAAACGTCGTATATCATTTGTATTTTGCTCACGCAGCAGCCTTGATTTGGCAGTGTGAGCTTCATGCATATGCTCAATGTGTTCTCCGAGCTTCGTTTTGCATCAACATTTTCACTCTCCACACCGGAAGACTTGTTGAACAAAGTTCAAGTATCTCACCTGTTCCACACGCATTGATTCATTTCTTGTTGCCACCATTCCCTTATCCCGACCGTGATGCCTCTCAAGTCACCGTAAGGTTGGCATCTCGTTGTCCAGCGCATGTCCAAAGAGGCTCGATGCCTCTCCATCCGTTCAACCTCGCAAAGAGTGCCTTGAACACTTCTCGAACTTCACCGATTCTTCACATTAAGTTGATGGCCATACAACGTCGAAATCAAAATCTACTGGAACAATGGTGCCCGAGTGAAAAAAAGAGGAGGTGGTCCGTGATAGCGTGCTTGCTCATTTTCTCGACTCTTCGTGGAGTTCTCGGTATCTCCAAAGTGAGAAAGGGAAAGATTCTACAAAAGATTCATCACCGCCGATCGGGATCTGTTCGATGATGAGCGGTGCGCGTGAAGTTCTTTTGGGAATCGATCTCGCAGCTGACTTGAGGAGCCCGCGCAAGTGGTCTCTTGTTGAGCCGGGTCTTGTTGTGAAGTAGACCCGCTTGCCGAGCCTCACTGTCTTAATGCCTTCGTTGGTCTCACTGGTTTTTCCATTTCAAGAGACTGGTCCTCGGCCTTATCAAGAGCGTCATCGAACGATGATGAGATTTCCATTGGTGGCTCATCATCAAAGTTAAAAGTTTGACGAGTAGTCTTGGAATCGACTTACTCGTGCTTGGAACACCCGCACCTGAAGTCTTTTGGATTTGGCATGGGGAATGACTCACTTCTTCTTTCGCCTTCCCGATCCAGAAAAGTGACATCGGGGTTGTCCTGGGAATCATGAAGTCACCGATCTCCTTCTCGATGGATCGATGATAGCGGGAGAGGGATGTTCTCTCGCATTTTTCTTTACCCAGGGGAAGTCTCAACCTCCCGTGGCCTTCATTACCTCGGCAGTCTCTCATCGCCGTGAGGTTTGGTCCTCCCTTTCGACAAAGTGTCACTGCCTTAGGGTCTTCTACAATGGCATCCATTGGAGTCTCAACCCATGGATTGCACTTTCATCGCCAAAAGTGTTAACTCCCGGGGTTGTCCCTCGTGCCTCGACCGCATCGCCAGCCGTCATTAGCCTTCGGAGCGCTTGGCACCTCACCGAGACAGTCTCAATCGCCCCGAGCTTCGTTGATGGCAACTTGCATTGTTCTTCTTGTGATTGTAATTTCTCTTCTTCGCCTCCTTGATTCTTTGTCGAGTCATCTGCAAAGCATCCTCCGACCTTGCTGCGGTGGAGGAGTTCCCCTCACCGGGCGCACCACCGAGTGACTTGGAGTGGGGTCACTCGTCTCCAAACTCCCCGGCATTTCGAATGATGGTTCACCGTTGGGGTAGGTGGTGGCACACCTTCAATAGGGGTTGGCTCTCGGGGTCCCCACTATCCCGATTCATCGCCATTTCCTTATTGCTTTCTTCTTCCGAGTGAGTCTGGGAAGTGGTAGCAAAGCAACATCGTGGCTATTTTTGAACCACTCCCATTGGATCGATTTCGGTGTGTTCGAGGACTCTCCTGGTCCCTCCATCGGTCTTTGCTCGTGAAGGATTCTTGATTCGTGCAATGCTTGATGCATTTGCAACTCTTTACGGGCAAAGAAAGCATTCTCGGTTCTCGTCACTTTCGGAGAGAAGACATCAAGGAGAGGATGTGTGTGTTCGTGTGGGAGATAGCGGATGCTTGCCTTCTCACGTGCTTCGGCTTCTTTAGCTTGCTTTGCTCTCTCCCGTCTTGTAGATTTGCGGGATGATGTCAGCTTGTCCTCATCAAGTCTTTGGGAGCACATGAGTTAGGCGGAAATTTAGCAGCCTTCCTCTTCTTCTTCTATGAACTCGAGGCCGTTGGAACTGTTTCTCGACTTGCTCAACTTCCATTTTCTCCACTAACGCAGACGATTTTGGATGTCGGGTAAGGTGGAGATAGGATCATTACATCACTATCCGCTTGGCTGGTTCTTCTTGTGCTTCACCGGTGTGTGAGCTACGCTGCGTCTTTGCTTGCTCACTGACGCTTTCAAAGCCCAGACTTGGTCTGTTTCATCAACTACATCCGGAGACTCTACTTCTCCAAGAGTCTCCAGTATTTGTGCTAGTTTGAGAATCGACTCATTTGGTTTCTCCTGCTCGGATCGCTTGACGAGTCTTCTTCGTCTCTGGTTTGTACCAGGGGAATTTACAGTTGAGGCGGTGTCCTCGAGTCTTCGGGGGGGGTCTTTGGTGTTTGTTTCGAGGAGCTGGCCGTCTTGGCTTGTCGGTTCTCCTCCTTTTGACGATCGGAGAAGGCATTTGTGAGTCCTTCTCGACCGCCGCAGGGCAGTGACACGGCCGCTGGGGCAGGTGACTCTCGCTGCAGAGCAGGAGCATGTTTGGTTTTCTTGCAGGGGGATCATTTTTTAGCAGTATTGCAGGGGCTTTCTTCTTGGCTGGAGAGGAACGACTTTATCTTCGAGGTGGTGATTCCCCCTCATGGTGTCGCTCTCTTGGCGTAAGCTCGCTTCGAGCACCAGAGAGGTTAGCTCAACATCCTCTTGTTAACATGGAAGGCCTTCCCATGTCTAAGAGGGACTCCTTTCACCTCCAATAGCCCAGGCCAATCACCAGGCCATATCCCGGGGATCCTCCAAATGTGCCATCTTCTTTGAAGGACTTGTTCCCACGTTCGGGCAGATGCCTGCTGTAGAGATAAACTCAGCCCGGTTTATCTTCTTTCCTTCGATGATTGCAGCCATCACAATCACTTTGCCTTTTTGATTGGTCAAAGCCGCCAAATTTGATGTCGATACATTTGGCAACTATATCCAACAACTTGTGATAATCCTCCTTCAGAGTCTCATTTTTGTTTGTGTATATTATTTTATCAAGCAAAGTCGGACTTGGCTATTTCTTTCCATGCGTCGCCCAAGTTTACATCGCTTCTTTGATCTCGGATGCTCCTTCACGGGTAGTGAGCAATATTCAACAAATCTTGGCATGATGATAGTCACCGCTTCCCGTGAGAATGATGACTTGATTCCTTCATCGTGAATCTCGGCATTCACGTAGAATTGTGCGACCTCCTCCACATAGGTCATCGGATATTCCAGCGTTAGAAACGGTTTTAGTCCGGGCGTTTCCAACTTCTCAAGCCAATTTTCTTCACCAGGGTGTCGTCGGACCCCGCTTCACCATTCCGTCGAAATCCACCGTCGAACCGGTGTGGATTTGCTTTCCTAACTTAGTAAAGTCATAAGTTGGTGCCATTTCTCTAATTATATCAAGAAAAATCTTTAAATTGATTTGAAGGTTGATAGGGTTTCGAGAGTAGTTTGCCTTTGCTTTTGAGAGAAAAAGATGAAATTTTAGAAGTGTGAGAGAAAACGGACGAAAATGGTTTAAATATGGTTTATGAAAGGACGGCGGTTTTTTGAATTGTGATCGAAATCAATGGCTTGGATTTCGCATGCCTATTGAGCATTTCACGCCTCGTATTTAATGCGCAAAGCATTTATATCCAATCATGTTTAGTGTGCGGCTTTATGTCCTGCGTACACATCATCATTATCCGACGTGTTCCTTAAAACATTCCCGCTTAAGTCAAAACGACTATGCGTTTTTGTCACTTTGCTCATAAGTTATTCAAACTTATCTCTTAGCCGATTTAACTCTACTCCTCATGATTCTCTTAGTGACTCAAATTATCACCGACTTGGTGTAGTTGTTTTTTCGACATATCTGGTGATTCATCGAAATGATTTTTGTTTTCACTCTTTTTCACTCCTTTTCGTTTCTAATACTCTTCTTTGATTCGCCTGAGTGTCACCACCAATTAACCCCAACTCATGCTTGAGTTCTTCAAATCTTGACTCACATAATGGTTTTGTGAAGATGTCACTAGTTGTTTATCGTTGAGATATATTCCAAGATAATGTCCTTCTTTTCAACATGATCTCTTATGAAATGATATCCGACATCAATATGTTTTGTTCTTGAGTGCAAACAGATTTTGAGTGATTGCAATGGCACTTGTGTTATCACACATGATTGGAATTTCTTTCTCTTCAACTTCATAGTCTCTCTCATTTCTTTGTCTCATCCATAGGACTTGGGCAACCGCCGCCGCAGCCTATGTATTCGCCTCACTGTAGAGGTGGCTATTGAGTTTTGCTTCTTGCTAAACCAGAAATTAGTCTGTTTCCTAGCATTTGACATGTGCCTGAAGTGCTCTTCCTGTCCACTCTGCATCCAAAGATAGTGGGGGAATCCAATAGCCAATTAGCTTGAATCCACCTTCTTTTGGATACCATAGGCCTACTTCTTGGCTTCCTTTCAAGTATCTCAATATTCTCTTAGCTGCTGTCATATGGCTCTCTTTTGGAGCAGATTGAAATCTTGCACATACACCTACAAAGAAAGGTGATGTCCGGCCCGCTTGCCGTGAGATAGAGCAATGATCCAATAAGTGCTCAGATCTTGTTTGATCTACAGCTTGCCATCCGCATCCATGTCCATTTTGATCGATGCGTTCATTGGTATTTTTACGTAAGACTTCTCTTCCATACCAAACTTCTTCATTAAGTCTCTCCGTGTATTTTGTTTGACTTATGAAGGTTCCGATCCTTCACTGCTTCACTTGAAGTCCAAGGAAGAATGTCGGCTCTCCCATCATGCTCATTTCAAATTTACTTTGCATGAGGTTTGAGAATTTTTCACACTGACTCTTTGTTAGTGGATCCAAAAATGATGTCATCCACATATATTTGAACAAGCAAAGATACTCTTCTTTGTCTTGAATTACGAAAAGTGTTCTATCCACTTTTCCTTTTGTGAATCCATTTTCAATCAGAATTGTGACAGGTGTCATACCATGCTCGGGTGCCCTGTTTCAATCCATACAGGCTTTCTTGAGTTTGTATACCTTGTCTCCAAGAGTCTTCGCTCAAATCCTCGGAGGTTGTTCAACATATACTTCTTCTTCCAATAAACCATTTAGGAATGCACTTTTACATCCATCTGATATACAATGAAATTCTTGTGAGCTGCATAGGCAAGAAACATCCTTATAGCTTCCAATCTTGCTACAGGGGCAAATGTTTCATCAAAATCTATCCCTTCTTCTTGGCAATATCCTTTGGCTACTAGTCTTGCTTTATTTCTTACCACAGAGCCTTCCTCGTTCACCTTATTTTCGAATACCCATTTGGTTCCAATAACATTTTGATGTACGGGTCTTTGCACTAATTCCCATACTTTATTTCTCTCAAACTGATTCAGCTCTTCTTGCATAGCTTGAATCCAATGTGTGTCATCCAATGCTTGTGACACATCTTTTGGCTCTATTTGCGAAATGAAGCATGTGAACATAGCTTCTTGTTGAGTTCGATCTTGTTTTGACACCTTCTTCATATCTCCAATGACAAGTTACGGTGGATGGTCTCTCACCATCTTACATCAGGTTGGAGTAAGTTAGTCGGATTGATCGACTTGCAAAATGTGTTTTTCGTGGTCATCTCTCTCGTGGTCACTTATTGCAAATTTTCCACCGCTTTTGAGGTTCACCTATCTCATCTTCATCCGAATTGATAATCGGCTTGCCTTCAAAGATAGGGACTCTTCTTCAGTATGGTTGGATGATTCAACTTATCACCGTGACTCTTCAATGTCTTCTCCATTTACATTTGGCTCATCGAATACTACATGAATGGATTCCTCGTAACCATAGTTCTTTTGTTGAGTATTCTCAGAGCTTTGCTTTCGGTGAGTATCCTAAGAAGATACCCTCATCGCCTTTAGCATCAAAAGCCTTTAGGTTGTTTTTGCCATTGTTGTGGATGAAGCATTTACATCCAAATATTCAAATATGCAACACTTGGTTTTCTTCGACCCGGATCTCATAGGGAGTCTTTGTCACCGTCTGTTTATCATACATCTGTTTTGGGGTGTAGCAAGTGTGTTGATTGCTTCACCCAAAATCTTTTTGGTAACCCCGCCGCCTAACATGGTCCTTGCCGCTTCTTTGAGGGTTCTTCCTTCTTCTTTCGCAACTCCATTCTGCTTTGTGGAGTCCTTGCTGCCGATAGTTCATGACCAATACCATTCTCAATACAAGATCGAGTTATTATTCCATTGACAAACTCGGTTCTCTATCCGATCTTATTTTGATAATGGTTTGACTCTTCTCATTTTGAATCCTCTTCATTTTGTGGTAGTTTTTGTAGAGTTTCTTTCTTCTTGCACATGAATATTGTCCATGTATATCTTGAGTAGTCATCTACTACCACCAAGGTGTATTTCTTTCCACTTATCTTTGGCCGGTTCCATGGGCCAAATAGATCCATATGAAGCGTATGCAATATTCTTGTTGAGGATGGGCATGTCTTTTCTTTGAATGACGACTTGATTTGTTTTCCTTCCGACATGCATCACATATACTCTCCTTCTTGTATACCGAGTCCGGAAGTCCTTCTACAAGATGGCTTCTTGCCGGCCTTGTTAATTGTTTTGAAATTCAGGTGACTCAGACTTTTTTTGTGCCATGGCACCAACTTGATTCAATTTGTGCTTTTGCTGCTAGTAAAAGTCTTTGGGTGTTGCGGTTGACCAATCCACTACATACATATTCTTCTGTCTACATCCTTGCAAAGACAACTTCATTTGATTCAATATCCTTGATTTGGCATATACCCATGTTGAATCCAACATTGTAGCCCTTGTCAGAGCCGATCGATACTCGATGAAGTTGAAGTTGAGTCCTTCAACATATGCAACATCCGTGATTTCTAATCCATTCCTCTTGATGGATCCAATGCCTCTTATTTCACCAGAGCTTCATTTCCTCCAAATATGACTTTGGTTCCTTTGACTTCCTTGAATTTTGACAGATTTCTCTTATTTCTGTCATATGTCCGGAGTACCGCTATCCATGTACCAGGTTCCTTGGCACTCACTGTTCCTTGAACCGCAATCAAGGAAATTTAGTTTTAGGTACCCATACTTGTCCGGGTCCCGAGGGGTTAGAATTGTAAGATGATCCAACCAACCTATAGCCAAATGATTTGACTCTAAGGGGTTGCCATCTATCGTGCCATAATCATAATTAATCCTGGCAAATTGCTTGGGGATTCTAGGTTCATACAAATTGTCTCTTTTGTCAGATGCCCGCATATGTGTTTTAGCAATTGCCTTTCTTGGGTAATTTTGGTGTTTTTGAGTGTAGTGCCTAGGTGCATATGTGTTTGATGAAAGCTCTTATACTTTTGGAATGGCCTTTCCGAGTTCTAGGCCTTTGCCATTTGGGCTTATATTCCATAAGTCTATGCCGATAGTTCACATTATTCCAATCACTTGGCTTGGATATTTTCTACCATTCCCATCATATGTATTTCTTTTATGGATTTTTCGGGATTTTTGGTAGCTCGCTTCCTTTTACAGAGTATTTTCTGTTAGGAGTTTCTTTGAGGACTCATTTGAATCTCTTCTCACTGCCCTTTCAAAGACACTCAATCGGTCATTTTCCTTTTCCTTTGTAACCAAGGCGTTTGCTTAGTATTGTGCTTTGGAGTGAATGTGTGTGCACCATTTAGAGTTTTGGATTTTTCAGACTCTTCATGACTTGAAGATCCTTTTTCCAACATTATTCTTGAGGTTTGACATGGCACAGAGGAATTAAATCCTAAGCTTTGTCTTGTCTCCACATTCTCTTTGACTCATAATAAGATCATTCAATGATTTAGATGCCTTAGTGAATGAGGCAATAACATTTTTGAGGTCATTTTCCTCTTTTCTATAGCAGCAATTTCTCGCTACTAGTTTAGCATTTTCACCTTTAACCTTTCATTCTCAATGACTATTTGACTTAGAGTACTCGGCTCCTTAGTCACTTTGAGTTTTGACTTTTGAGTAGGCGTTTTCCTCATTCAACAGTGTGTGTGAGGATTTAATGTGTTCAAAATCTTTCATCATTTTGCTTAATGAATCATAAAGATCTCGTAGGTGATGAAGTGAGTGTGTCAGCGATCCATCATTAGTGTCCGAGTTTGTTGAGTTAGATTGTACCTCATCTTCTTGATCTTGTTCTTTGGCCATTAAGCGGATCGGGCTTCTTCTTCGAGTCACTTGAGTAGTCACCATCGCTTCTCTCGAATCAGTTTGTCTCCTTGACTTGGTCAAGTTTCAAAGCATCTCTTCAACCATCATTGCCTTTTTCCTTTCTTGTCTTCTTTCTCTCAAGATCTTTCTTTCTTCTTCATCTCTGTACTTGTTGACTACAGGATATGAGCAATCAATGGCATAGTGACCTGGTTGTCTACAGTTCCAACATAGATATTCAGCTTTTTGATCGCTCTTTCTATTCTTGAGTTGTCGCCCGTTGATACTCAACTTTTTGATGATCTGTTCTCTTGGTTGGCCTGTCTTCCTTGATTTGGGAGGGAGCCGAGTGTCTTCCGGAAGATTCACCCTTTCCTTTCTTGTAGTTCTTGTTAAAGAACTTGTTAAATCTTTTAACCATGAGCTATTTCTTCCGGGTCAATTGCCTCTTTGACCTCAGCTTTCTTCCCATCTTTAACAATTAGAGCAAAATTTGTTTTGGGTACAATTGTCTCTTCCTGGTCTTTCCTTCTCACTCAAACTCGTAGGCTTTGAGGTCCGAGAATAACTCATGATTGGATGTCTTTGATAGGTCCATGGAGTGTCTCGAGTGCCATGACCTTCATTTCCCATTCATTGGAAGACTTTTTAGGATCTTCATACACATTTTCTTCTCGTGTATATTCCTTTCCAAGTGTAGATGACTCATTTGTGATTTAGTAAACCGAGCATCCAGTTGATCCAGGTTCTCTCCCGAGATCATTTTGAAATTTTCAAATTTTTGTACCGCCATCGATAATTTGTTTTCTTTGATTTGCTCCGAGCCTTCACAAATTAATGTCACTTGTCCCATTTCTTTAGCCGTTTTGCATGATTTGACTTTATTGAACATGGCTTTGTCAAGGTTTTGTAAAGGATGTCCTTGGCTACATTATCCAGGTTGTATCTTTTCTGTCATCATTTGTCCACTCGGTTCTTGGTTTTTCAACCATGATCGGGTCTAGAGCAAGATCTTCTTCTCCTTCACCGCAACTCTTCGTACTGGTGTGTTCACCTTTAATATTTGTAGAGGCCCATCTTCTATCACTATCCACATCTCATCATGTAATTTGATAGATGAGCCCCGCATACGAATTTTCCAATCATCAAATTCTTCAATAGTGAACATAGGGATGCGTGTCAAATTTGCTTCCATGATAATGACTTTAAATAAAAAGAGTTTTGAAAGTTTAAGTACTAAAGCAGACTTTGAAAAGTTTGGAGATCTAGTTCAAGAACTGGTGCGGAGGGTTCAATGAACCAACCGCTCCGATACCACTTGTAGGTCCCAAGGGGTGTAAGTGTAAGGTTTAGAAGGGGGTTGAATAAACCTTACCAAATTTTCGATTTAGTCCTTTTAAATCTCTGAGAGTTAGTTCTACTGTTTGTGTCCTTGATGGGACGGTCGAATTAGTCACTCAAGTAGAGTTAATCTCTCAACAGACTCATTTGAGTTGTTGATGGAGTAACTCGGTTTGTTGGCTACAATTTAACTCATTTGTGGTTTTATTTTCAGCGGAAGACTTAACACCCTTAAGTTTGATTAAGCAAAATATTAGAGCTTGATTTATTACTTGTAAATTATCAAATGGATAGCAAATTTATCAAACAGATATAAGCGATTAAAAGTGCGAGGAATTTAAATCTTTGAAATGTAAATGACACAAGAAAGTTTTTATAGAGGTTCGAAGATGGGGTAATTCTTCTACTCCTCTCTTCTCCAACTCTGGAGGAATCCACTAAGTAATGATCGGTTTACAAAGTGGTAACAGTCCGGATACAAGTCTTGATCACAACGGCCGACTTGATCCTTAGGGACTCGGCCTGAGACGCCTTGATCACTCTCGGTGGCTTCTCGACGACTGCGACTCGAAACTTCTTCACAGGGCATTGCCTTGTTACTACAAACTCACTTGCTCAAGCTCTTTGGATTTGATCACGAAGCCCTCCAAAAGCTTAAGACTTGGTTCAACCTTGAACCTTTCTACAATCCTTCCCGGAAAGTAGACCCCTTGTTTTGATATTTTTCTCTTCAAATCGATTGAAGTTCTCTTTCCTTCACAGTGAGTGTTGGATTGATGTACTTGAAATGTAGCTTGAGGATTGAGATTGTTTCGAGTTTTTCTAATGTGCTTGTGTATCTCACGTATGTGTCATTCATGCATCATTCTCTCTCAAACAAACTCCTCACCTTTTATAGTGAACTTTCAAAAATTTGCCCGTTGAAGAGATAGCTTATTTTTGAAAGTCACTTTGCGATCGTTGGCTTGCGTTCTTGGAATTGCCATTTCCTCGTATGAATTGTTCTTTCACCTTTTCGAGTTCGACACGGTGTAGTGCTTCCATTGGTTCATTCCATTTGCACGCTTCGGGATCGAGCACTCGAGAAAGGTGGTATGGAGATATTACTTGTTTAAGTAAATCTCTTGATTGTAAACGGTTCTTTTTGATTATCTCGACTTGACTACATTTCCTTGCTTTCCCAGGTGACTTAGAGTCGCCTTCCAATCATTGGATGACTCTTCGTCACTTCAACTTGAGACTTGGCTTTTCTTGGTGACTTGACCGATGATGCTCCACTCACCGCATCTCACCGCTTCTTGAGAGTTCCCCGTCTACTCCTCTTTGCCATACTCATTGTCTCACACAGTAGTCTTCCTTCCAGTCTTGATTGTCTTCTTGCATGTTAGGCGTAGCTGTCTTGACTCGCCTTGGCCACTTATTCATTACAATGCATTTTACAACAAGAATTGGGGTGCCAACTTTCTATTCTAAGTTTTAACATGGCATTCATCAAAATCTAAACAATAAAATTCCTAACGGTGGAGTTATTGAATGAAGACGATTATCGGAAGGATAAGCAACCTTTGATATCTTGAAAGATTAGGTGGAACACAAGTCCCGTTATAGATTCAAAATCGCAAGACGAGGAAGTCGTTCGCGATCGGTATTAATCGGTCAAGACGATCCGATAAGTCAAGGGGTTTTTGAGAAAATACAATATTTTAATTAATAATTAAGGTCATAGGATCCAGGGCTGTTGTAGTAAAAGGAAAATAATTTGGGTTAGGTCCTTGATAAAAAGAAAATTTATGATTAGCCCCGTTTTGTAAAAACTAATACCTTTGGGGTTAAAAATTGAATAAATAAATATCCCGACCTTGAACAATTATGAGGTCAGTTCTTAAAATCTCTAAATTGTTCAGAGATTCAGGTTTTTAAGGTTTTGAGGTCGATATTTTATAAAATTCTCACATTAGCCCCAAATTTGAAAAAATTGTCATTTCGGGCCCTTAGTTTAAAATAATCGGAACTCACAAACCGGAAGGGATTTTAATATTATTCCAGTTGGAAAATGTCACTAAGGTTAGTAGGATATTGGGACAAAAGCTGTTTTTAAAAGAAATAAGTGTAGGTCCTTTAACTTTTGAAAATCTCATTTTTGTCCCATTTTGAAGTAATTGTCTTTAAGGCTTTTAGGGGTCCAATTGTTATGAAATTTTAACCTTGGGTCCAAAATATAATTAGGTTATAGTTAAATTAGTATTTCCAGGTGCATGGGATGCATAAGTCCTGGAAATTTCATTTGGGTCCTCAAGTTTAGTCTTTTACTCTTTAGTCCCTCAATTTTAGTAAAATTACTTTCCAAGCTCTAAACACTTGGATTTTTGGAATACATTTAAAATATGTCATTTCCAGTCCCTTAAGAGTGAAAATTTCAAATTTTGAAAGTAAGGTCTGGTACAGTTTCAAAAATTACAAAGTAGCCCTCAAACTTCTAAAATGTTACAATCTAGTCCTTGTGCTTTTAAAGGTTGATTTTATTTATCTTAAAACTCTTAAAACTTTATTAAAATGTCCAAAAGTTATTTTTGAACCTGAGTACAGTCCCAAAATTCGAAATTTGTAGAGGGGTCCTTTAAATTTTATTTTCTTGCAATTTAGTCCACCAACATTCCATTTTGCATTTTTAAGTCCAAAATTGAAATTTAATCAATTATGCTCGACTTGTCTAGGTTATAAGTCATCCAAAACATGGATTTCAAAGATCATACACATGCATGTCCAATACATACAAGAATTCATCAAATAGAACATTAAATTGCACATGCATGCCCCTAAAGTTCAATAATTAGCAATTTTGAGCAACATTTGAGAAATTTCATGACTTGATACATAAAATTGACATGCAATACATAAATTATATATCTCAAGGGCTCATGATCAAAATTCTACATGCAGTTTAACAAAAGCACCTAGAAGTTGAAAGAGTTTTTCCACCCACTTTAAAATTGGAAAATTGTGAAATAAAAAGGATAATTTCACAACTTTGTATGAAGTCACTTAGGTCAGCCCCTAAGTCAAGAAATATAAAAATTTGGAGTTAGAAAAATGAGAGAAAAATTAAGGAGAAAAAAGAAGAAGATAAGAAAATTGGAAAGACTACACTTTACTTGCGTAGTAGGTGATTTGAAACTAGTTGAAGCTTCAAATTTTGAAATTTTGGTTCAACTCCAAAATCACCTAAGGTCAGTCCCTATTTCTTAAAAATGAAAAAGGGGTGTTAAAAATTGAAAAAAATAGGAAGAAGAAGAAAGAAGGGTTCTAGTGTTCAATTCTTACCTTGTAGTCCAATTTCTCTACTAATTATTCTTCAAGTCTTCAAATTTCACCACCATGCATGCATGTCTTCAAGTGGTCTTCTAAGTACCTCAAAATCCAAAATATAAACTTAAATTAAAAGGAGAAGGTGATGAGTAGTAAGATTTTAAGTTGAATTGAGGAGTGAAATTTCTTACCTTGTGATAGGGGGTGTTCGAAATTTTTGTTTTTAAGTAGGAAGATAGTTTGTTTTGATTTAGATGTTTGGAGAAAGAAAGTGTGTTTGATGTTGGGAAGAATATGTTCTTGAAGGTTTGAAGGTAGGCTTGAAGATGTGAAGAACTTGTGTTTGAATTTTTGAAGATGTGAAGAAGTAGTACTTGAAGATATGAAGAACTTATGTCCGAAGGTTTGAAGATGTGAAGAGTTGGTGTTTGAAGATTTGAAGATGTGAATGATTTTTAGAGAGAGGTTAGAGAGGAGGAGAATTGCTTGAGAATTAAAATGTGTTGGATGAAAAATGAATTTTTTGTAAACATTTGGCCTAATGGCCGATTGTTAGGGGAGAGAGGAGAGAAAATTATTTTGTTTAATTTGTGTCTTGAATTTTGCTTCTTGCATGGGAGACAAAATGCAAGTCAAAGATATGGGCATGAGATGGGTTTGAATGGAATGTTGGGAAGACTCCAACATGCTAGAAAATTTAATAATAAAGAATTTATATATGAGATGATGTGTATAATGTTTGAATTAATGGTATAATTATACACAAGATTACTAATATAAGGTGTAAGTGTACAAGAGTTGGATGATATTTCTACTCCAAAATATCACATCATGGCCGTCCACTATAGGGGCAAATTGGTAATTCCATATATATTTGTTTTGTCCCAAATTTGATGATAATAGTTGAAATATATCAATCTCCAAAATAATTAGTGATTTCCTTGATCACTTATAAGTCTCATGATCACTTATACTAAATCAAATTCTTAATTCTATAAGGTAAAAGTCTCTAAAATAAATAGTCTCTTAAAATTCTAAGGTGACTAATAAATACAAAAATAGTAATAATGATCAATCAAGCAATCATAAATGCAAAATAGAACTAATAATGATCATGATCACAAGTAATAAATAAAATGAAATAAAATACAAAAATATATATTATTAATATTTACCCGTCAAAGTGACGCGGTAAAATAGTCGATCAATTACATAGTCGCCAAAAGGAGTCAATTATAGCTCGGAAAAATCGGGGCTTCACACATTTTCTTATATAATAATTAGTTTTTGGTAGGGTGTCCATTTAATATTTATCAAATATTCATATAATTATAAGTTTTTATATAAAATAAATGGGTTTTAGGCGAGTAGTAGGTAGCACGCGGGTATCGAAAAATGAATTTGGGATGGGCGGGTAATATATGTAGTTTCTTAATCGGGTTTGGGACGGGTATGGGTAGTATAAATATTATAGGGTTCGGGTATGGATATTTTTAAATTGGTAGGTACCCTACCCATTGTCATCCCTAGTTATGCTAATGCGGATATAGATCCGATCCGCACAAAGCTCGATCACAAATCGGTTACTTATTTTTCTATAATGGTACATCTATATCATGGTGATCTACCAAACAAACACTAGTTGCTACTTCTTCCAATCACTCTGAAATCATTGCTCTTCATGAAACTCGCAATGAGTGTGTTTGGTTAAGATCAGTTATAGCCCACATATGAAATTCTTGTCACCAAAACCGATTACATAAATACTCCTACTATTATTTATGAGGATAATGCAGCGTGCATATCAAAAGTAAAAGGTGGTTACATAAAAGGTGATAGGACCAAGCATATTTCACCAAAGTTTTTCCACACACATGAACTCCAGAAAAATGGAGAAGTAGATGTTCAGCAGATTCGCTCATGTAATCTTGCCGATTTTTACAAAATTCTTGTCATTTACGACTACATTCAAAAATTAGTTTTTGGCATTGGAATGAGAAGGTTTAATGTGAAGCAAGATTGATGGATCAATTTTGCAGCTGATATTCTTCATTTTAGGGGGAGTGAATATATTGTGCAATGTACTCTTTTTCCCTTCTGTCTGGTTTTTATCCCATTGGATTTTTCCAAACTTAAGGTTTTTAACGAGGCAATTTATGCACAAGATTTGGATTTGAGAATGTACCCTTTTTTCTTATGTCCAATTTTTTCCACAAGGTTTTTCGCTTAAGGTTTTTAACGAGACATACTCATCCAAATTACAATATTGCTATGTATAGGGGGGGGAGTGTTACAACAAAGTGTTGCAAAGTTGGACTTAGCAACATTGTCAATACCTAACATTCACATGTTTTGAATTTTACAAGTGTAATAGTTGGAAATTTTGGCTATAATATGTGTAGAGATGAAATGAATGACGAACACACTAAAACGTATAATTACTCTTATTTCTTAAATTTTGTTGTGATTTGTATATTTCTCAATATATATTTCTATTATTATAGAAATTATCTATAACAATTCTGATATAATCCACCTCTTAATCGACATGCCAAAAAAAAGAATTTGTGAAAGAAGATAATTTTATTAAAAACCTAGATTGCGGTAATATCCAGGTTAGTGTATTGTTGACTTGGATAGCCCTATCCCGGGAGTGATTTATGCTATAATAATTACAATTTTATTTCATAACATAGTCAAACGTGCCTTTAAATCATGTTTAAAATTATGGTAATGTATTTTTTCACAAGATTGTGTTAATGACGTAATGTCTATGTAGTCCCCTTAAAATGTACACATATATACCATTCATTGTATTGTTAGTGCCAAATTGTCATGATGTTTTCACCAAAAAAGCACTGTATTTTTGTTTGTGTTTCTCGTTCTATCACAATGCAAGGGTGCGTCTTATGAACCAGCACCTAACTGTGGACGCCTTGAGTGTCCACCATACAGCGTAGTTCAAAGTGGGAAAGAATTTGAAATCAGAAGTTACAAGGATGCTCTATGGCTGTCTGGTCCCAAAGTCTTGTCAAAATCTTACACATTTGCTTCTGACAAAAGCTTCCTAGTGTAATTACCTCCTTTTCCTATCTTTTTACTTCAATTAGGGTAATATCTATGTTACACCTGTGGATAAGCGCTTGATTTCTTATGAAATGTGGTGCTTGTCCATTACCCACACACTCAGTGCATCGGGTGTAGTTTTAAGATCTTTTATTATCCCCTAGCCTCTATTGTGGGCCCACTAAGTCACTAACATAATTCTTGAATTTTAAAACTCGATTAGCCTATAAAATACCATATTGTTTAATGTAGACACTTAGGATAACGGTGTTTCTCATATTGCAATATTTTATATTTTTTACAATCAATCTTGAAGTCCTATGTTTTTTACTTGTTTTTTATTGCAGCTTGTTCGGATACTACCATGGCAGCAATCGTCAAAATGTGAAAATCAATATGACAGCACCCGCTCTCGTGGATGTCCAAAATTCGACGTACCAAGTCTTTTTTTACCTGCCACAGACATTTCAAAGCGGTTTACCCATACCTCAACCTAATTCTCGTGAAATAGAGAAGGTGACGTTGCCGAAACATAAGTATGCAGCTGTTAAAAGATTTGGTGGCTTTATTACAGACTTTAACATCCCAAAACAAATTGAGGCCCTCAGGAAAAGCCTACAGGGTACGCCTTACCAACGGGCGGCTGCTATTGAGAATTTCACCATTGCTGGCTATAATTCTCCCTTTGAACTCATAAATCGTGTCAATGAAGTTATTATTTGGTTTGATTGATTGTAATTGGTTTTTTCATTGTAAGGAAACTAAATAAGTTACATGGAATAATAATGTATAAATGATTCTTGATCATATTCTTTTTCATGGTAATTGTTATACTGGATTAAAATGTATACCTTTATCTGTGTGACTCGTTTTTAAATATTGATGCTGAAAAAGATAATCTATCATTTAAACTCCAAAGTATATTACCTCTATTTATACACAAAAACTTGTATGAGATGGTTTCATTGATATAATTAATGAGACGGATCCAATATTTATATATAATTTCGACCTAAATCCATACCCATCTCAAAAAATAATCCATATTTTTAATGTTTTAGGATCCGTCTCATGCATATAACCTCCTCTTTATTTATAAGGTAGAGAGAGGACTAGTTCCCTTTTAACACGGAATGTTAAAAGGAGCCCTATCCATACATCAAATTGACTTGCAACTACTCTATATCCTTCCCTATCAGTTTACTAATTTTAAAATCAGTAGTTAAACAAGTCCAGTGAAATAATTCTAGGAAATGATCACAAGGACTCTAATCAATTCCGTTACATATTTCACATGATGACTCACAATTCTTCTCTAATAAAAATACTTAAATATAATATAATACTTATGAAACAAAAATAATATATTAGATAAACTAATTATATATAATATTATTTTAATATACATGGCTAAAAATTATAATATCCAAATACTCACACTTGACTCATATATTTGCTTTAATAATATCGAAAAAATATAGTGTGCAGTACAATAAATATTTCCTAAATCTTTCACTACATTTTCTATGTTATAAGTAAAAATTATGGGTGACCCTCTTTACTCTCTTTAAAAAGATAATTTTCTATTAAAAAAAAATGATGAACCCCGTCTCGAAGGTTCCTACAACCCTTGTTATAGAGTTTTGTGGAGGATGTGAATCGCGGGATGTGCTTTTCAATAAGTCGGTCCGAGCTGCCATAGATAATTTCCTATTAACATAATGCAATGATGACAATTTGTAACGATCATTTCTTCAACATGGAGACTAAAAGGTCTTGGGTGGCAATCCTTTGTTAAAAGTTCTGCAATCGTGAGGTTGGTGTATTTTTCAATCAACCTTCTGTCTTTGAAATTTTTTCTTTAATGACAAAATAATTAATTTTCATATATTTAGTGCCTTCCTAATGCTCCTTATTATTAGAAAAGAAATAAAGTTTTGTGGAGTTTTCACAATAAAATTCCAAGGAAAAATGACATGAATACCCCACTTTTCAACCCCAATTCCTGCAGAATACGTCCCCTGCCCTGTTCGTTCCCAAATATGCCAAATCCGGTTAAATGTGGACAAATATACGCTCTTCAGCGTATTGGACAATTCTCCTTCCAAAAATCACTACCGATCACAACAAGATCTCTGATCACAATAGAATTCTCCCATCCCAAATAATAACGAACAACAGAAGAAACACAAAGATAGCAGGAAAGAAATCGAGAGAAAATACTGGACTGCTCGAGATAACAATTCAAACTCAATATCAAGAGGAAGAAGAAGACCAAACCAGGTAACAACAACACGATCTGTTTATCTTTTCTGAGAATACCATGTTTCGATCAGTTTCATGATTTTACATATAGAAATTTAGGATTCAATGTGTATTGGATGAAATTGACATTGAATTGAACCAGAAATTTTGCATGCGAATCCAAAAACCTGACAGTTTTGAGCTTTAAAATGCTTATTTTGTTCGAATTATGATCCAAAATTCTACAAAAATTGCTTCTCGTGATTATCTACAAATAAATCGTGTGAATCTGAAAAATCTGAATGCAATACATTACGTGATTGTTTCACATATGTTTCTTTCTTGTTTCATAATTGTTTCCATTAGCAATGCTTCTCCTAATACAGCACATTGCTTCTTGCCGTACATGAAACATTGTTTCATACGTGTTTCATTTATGTTTCTTATATGTTTTACTTAGCCAACTTTTCATTGAATTTCACAGTTGTATGGAGAAAATCCCGGTTTGTCGATACCACAATGGATAATGGGAAGAAAATATAGAGTATACGAACTTTGAGATAACAAGAATACTCATTCCAATGGATCGCACATTCAAAGACACTAAAGAAAATCTTGGAACAACAAATTCAATACTGTAAAAGATGTAGAAGCCTCATCCACATCGGGACAACAAGATTCATAGTAAGAAAGCACGAAACAACACACACATGTCCGCATTTGGATAAGAGGATGAACGACAATAGGCACGCCATCGCAAAAATAGTTGGGGACCTTATCACTTATCAAATCAAAGTACATCAACAACATCAAAACAAGATACACGCCACCGGATATAATTAGAGACATGAAGGATGAGCATGGAATAAGTCTCGACTACAAAAAGGTCTGGAGATTAAAAGAGAAAGCACTGGAAAAAATAAGGGGAAGGTCGGATGAGTCTTTTCAGAAACTACCGGCTTACTTGTACATGTTGGGGAAACGAATCCCGGATCGATCACTGAAATGGTAATAAAGGAGGATGACACGTTCCTCTTCTTGTTCATGGCTATCAATGCATCAATAAAAGGATGAAGGCACTGCAGGCCTGTAATTGTTGTTGATGGTACATTCCTGAAAGCAAGCTATGGGGGGACTTTGTCGTCTGCCTGCACACAAGATGGGAATAGGAGCATTTTTTCATTGGCTTTTGCAGTAGTGGATTCTGAGAATGATGGGAGCTGGGTGTGGTTTTTCACAAATATAAGACAAACCTTTGGTCTTAGGGAAGGGATGTGCATAGTCTCAGACAGATATGTCAGTATCGAAACAGCAATAAAGGATGTACATAATGTCAATATTTTCTTATATGATGTTTCATTTTTATTTCATATATGCTTCTTTCATGTTTCACATATAGTTTCAAAAACATTCTCCTTTACAATTTTCTCACAAATATATTATTTTAACGATCGGTATATCCCGAAGTTCTCTCACGGCTCTGCACGTATCATCTACTAAACAATTTGAATGCAAACTTCAAAAAAGAAAAATAGTGAAATACGAGATCCATTCATAGCAAGAAAGAAAAGTATACACGAATGAAGAGTTCGAAAAACAAATGTCGCACTTGACAAACAGTAAACAACATAATTAGACCTTATTTATTAATCATCGACTACGAAAAATGGACACGACTCCATTGTCGGACCAAACGATACTTTTTATGACTTCAAACATTGCGTAATCACCGAATGCGCGACTATGGCGTGGGAGAGACCTATCGTAGAAGCTTTGCTCGAATACATGAGATCTTTAGTTCAAGATTGGACGTGCGACATCGGATTGAAGCAAGATCAACATTCACAAGGATGGCAAAAAGAGTATATGGGGAAACACTACACCATTTCACTAAATTTAATGGTAATTTAATGCAAACTTTCAAAGACATGGTCCATTGTTTCATAAATGTTTCTTATATGTTTCATTTATGTTTGAAGCGATCAAATGACTTTATCTTCAAAGTCACGTAAGTTTCGAGAAAACATTTGTTGTGTACCTGGAAAAAGGACTTGCACATGCAACAAGTTTCAAATGGATGAAATTCCTTGCCCACATGCTTTAGCGATACTAACGATTTGAATGTAAATCCGCACCAATATCGCTTCGACATACTACATGTAGGAAATAATGGAAGCAACTTATATGGAAAGGGTGTATCCAATCCACATGAAGATACCAGTAATCTGTAGATGAAATCAAAACAATGAAGACTCTATCACGTGAGGGCAAGGCAAAATCTAAGGCCAAAGAAAAGAAGACGCAAGGACTTGGGAGAAAAGGGTCAAAACCAAATGTGGAAGATGTGGGGATCCTGGTCATAATAGAAAAACATGTACGAATCAACCAAAAATAAAATAGGACTCGTGAGTAGAATATTTACTATTACGAATATACGTGTAATTGATACGACTTTGACATATAGAAAATCAAAAGCAAATTGTTTCTATGTTGCTTCAAATATGTTTCATACAATAAGATGACAAAACAAATGTTTGTTTCGAATGTGTTCCGAGATATGTTTCTATTACACAACAAACCCATTTACCAAATAGAGACCATAAGAAACGTGAAAAACAAAACGCACAATATTTTCAATCCCAAACCAAGCAACAACAAAACATTAATCGAAAAACATCTCATAATTCATCTCCAAATTGTTCAAAAACGTACTACCCACAAAATCTAATCGTGAATCGAAAAAGTACCAATAACAATCCAAATCCTCAAAGGAAAGCTATTATAAATACCAAATATCTCATACTATTAAAAGTACCAAACTTAAGACAAATTTGTTCGATGATTACACAAATTATCAAGATTTTTGTAACAACAATTCCTAGAATCCTTAGGGAGTGGAGGCAGAATTTCAATATCGATGTCGTCTTCGTCGCCATTTTGTTGTTTCAGCCGGCGTGATTGTAGAGCAAATGACTAAACCTTGACCGCTCATTCTCTATGACAACGCCTCAAAGATTCATTTTCTTCCCGGCAACAAAATACCCACGTAACAAGCAACAAAACGCCACAAATCACCACAAAAAGAAATGAAAAATGGACAATGTCGGACATATAAAACAACAAAAACAAAAACAACAAAAAAGAACAAACAAATAGAAAATACATAGAAAAAACTTACTTCTTGGTCGCAAAGGAATGTCTTTCACAACAACGACTTTCATAGCGAGAATCTCGGATCACCGAATACGCACCGCCAAGAACAAAGATTGGGATGGACACCATAAAAGGCTAGGCGAGATAGGTAGTTCACTCCTTCACGCTCAACCTTCCCATTACCCAATGTTCCATACCAATGCAATGTATGGGGAACAAGATATGATCAACTGCCGACCATGGCCGTCCACACGCTATATCATATTCCATGATATAGTCCACAACTATGGCCATCATGGATGATCAAAATGTTTCTTCTTTCTCTTGTTCACTTGAAAAAAATTCTTATAAATGCTTTGAATGCACCGATCAAATATCAAATCGGTTGTTGTGAATGTCACAGCACTATGCCCATATAGGAACTTCTTCCTCAAATAGTATAAAAGCACATCAATATGCTGCAAAATGAACACAAAACACAATTAAAAAACAGAAGGAACAATACAAAAAACAACATGAAAAGATAATAAAAACTTACAGAAGAAGCCAAGTACTCATAAACATAATACATGTTATGAAACCATGACTTCAACTTCACTTCGCAGACACCAAGTTTCAAAGAAGGCTCAACTTTGTCATTTTCCTTCGAGTATCGATTCGAGCTAAAAAAGAGTATCAAATAAAAACAAAAAAAAAACAAACGAATCACAAATTTATAAATATTTATGTAATTGTTTCATATATTTTTCATAATTAATTCACAATTGTTTCAGATAGTTATGAACACAAATATGAAAATAAAAAGGTGTATACCCTTGAGAATCAAACCCTTCTGCAAGCCAGTCGTTCAACCCATCCGACAGAGCCCTTATCCCCGGAACTTCATCCATATTCTCATCCAGCGGGCACCTTCCGTTCACCAAGGCTTTTGAAACTTTTTCGCCAGCATCCACAATCGCATCTTTGTCGCCGACGTCTTTCAATCCAATCACCACGTCCACGGGTTCAACACCTTTGGCGACAGCATTACCGAAAGACACAAAGTTAGTGGTGAATAGAGTTCTCACCGCGACAGACGGTTTCGAAACCCTCTTCATAGAAGGAGACAGATTAGAGGAGACACCAACTGGACTTTTCAAAGCACCCTGAAACAAAAAAAAAACAAAAAACACAACAAGGAATAAAATAACAAAGAACAAAAAGAAATAAAAAACAACAAAATAACAGAAACTATAATTTAAACACATCTTCTCCAGTGCAGCTTGACTTGCACTGTTCAATATATCATCAATTCGAGAAGGGGTGAGATCGTCAAGTTCCTGAGAACTAAGAAATTTTTTCTCCTCACGACCGTCCTTGACCGATTCATCAGCCACTTTCTCCATCTCACCACCATCATTGCTCAACTCACCAGCCACATTCCCCATCTCACCACCGTCCTTGTTTAATTCATCAAACACCTTCTCCATGCTCGATTCCAAACTCACCAGGCCACCAACTCGCAACGCCCCTACAAAGATTCGGGATGAGCTTCACCAGTATCATCATTTTTTTCTCAAAAACCACAGCAAAAACATCCTTAACACGACCATCAACATCATCCAAATCCGTAGGCATAGCAGTCCCAGCTTCTCCAATGGGAACACCCATATTCCCATCATCAACAACATCCTCTCCATCTTTTTTCTCATCTGAATCTTCCTCACAACCTAAACCTAATGACATGCCATTAGATTCAGTTTCGCTCTTAGACTCAGACTCATCAAACTACTCTGCTTCCTCGACACCAGCACGAACCTACATGGAAAACAACAACCATGAGATGAAAAGAAACAACAAAGAAACAATCTTGAAAAACAAAGAAAAATCTTGAAAGATAACAAAAAAAGCTTATAATTAAAACAAAAAAAAAGAGTATGAGAACCTGAAGTTTCCTCTTAATATCGGCCAACTCAGAGAAAACAATTGCAAATTGTTCTTCCAACAATTTTGTAGTGGAAATCTTAAAAACCTCAAAATCCTTTGAAAACAATTGTTGGTTCCTAGCAATATCATCAATGATATGCTTCGACCCAATACCAACATCGGCCTCCTTGCGCTTCAACTTTCCAACGACAAAATCACCATCAACCAGGCTTAAGGTGTATTTTGATTTATCATAAAATTTATCAATGCACAACTGCACACCCTCATCCTTAGTCGGCCACAAATTTTTCAACCCCAACTGAAATGAGAAAAAACAAAACAACAGTCAGAAACAATAAAGAAACAGTTATGAAACATAAACGAAACAAAACATGAAGGAAAAAAAAGTAAGATCATATTATTGCATGTTCAGCCGACCGGTTGAAGATCTTCATCTCCAAGTCTTCAGCCCTCACTTTGTTGTCTTTCCCTGACTTTGAACAAGTCCAGTTCAAAATCCTCGGGATATCACAATCAACACGAGCACAAAACTTCCTGTTCACCTCTTGGCAACACTCGCAGAACCAAATCTGGAATGCCAACGGAAATCCTTGAATTCTGTAAAATTTCGTACGTTTCCCACCAATATTCTCCTCACCTTGAAGTTTGTTTCTATACAGAATTTGTTGACTAAACTCACAAATAGTGACATCAAACAACTCTGTCCCCCATGGATATGTGTCAAACACATCCATATCTTTGTCCACCACCTCAAAAAATGACATCTCAACCGAACTACCCGTAGAAGTAAAAAGAAAAAATGGAGAAAATACAGTAAAGCCAATTTCAATGCATCTAGATCCTCATCATCCCAAACACGCATTAAAAACATTCCTTAATCGAATTCCTATTGAACTTGCTTCTGCTAGCAAAATACTTCTGAAAAATAACAGAGCTACGAACATCCCCCGACAATTTAGGCCTATCGCCAACACAATTAAGACTGGTCACTATAGTAAATTCCCCCAACCCAAACCTCAATAACTTTCCACCCACAGACACAACAATTCGTCCTTCTTCGAGTGGACGACTTGATATTTCAACAACAAATGGACAAGCTGATTCTGGAAACCAACCTCTTTCATGTCTAAGAATTATCCAAAATATGTATTCTTAAATGCCTCCAGTTGGGTGTCAGTTAAAATTTTCTTTATATTGTTAATAATATCAAAGGAGAAGCGTGATTTACTCGAGCAACAAACTACCAATCAGGCCAAGAACATACTTGAAACCCTATAAACAATAATGAAACAAAACAGATACACAAAATCAACAACCACTTCAACTAAAATACATAAAAGAACAAATGAAACATAACAGAAATAAATAAGAAACAACATCGAAACTAACAAAAATATACAAATCAAAATATAACAATAACAAAGAATACACAAAACTCATACCTCAGCAACATCCATTTCTTCAAAAGAAACCTTCTTCTTTCGCAGCTTTAACACCAACATTCGATTTAGCATATTTTGGATGACGATTTAACATCTAGAACCGCTTCTTCCTCAACAATCTTTTCTACTTTTCTCTTCTTAGAAGCCATAGAACCAAAGCAACACCTTTTCTCAAATTTCCTTTTTTCGATGAATATCTGAAATTTCCTCTTTTCGAGGAATATCTTTTCCTTCAAGAACTTCTCAATATTCTTTTATGAGGAGAGTTTTTAGGAGCGTTTTAGGAGCCATTAAAACAACTACCAAAAATCGAGGTTTCAAAGACATTAAACCTATAGAGAATATGATGGAGCTCAAGGATCGAAACTAAAAGAAAGGGTGGGGAACGTAGCCACGATCGGTCAGTAGGGAATCGCATAAAAAAACGCGCGCCAACTGGGAGTTGTGATATTGAGAATAACGTGTTTTACCCTAGTTATGGAACGTAAGAAAGTGATGAAAGAGGGTGAAATCAAGAGGTAAGTAAATGTGGGTATATTTGTCATAGGTAATTATGTGGGGTATATTGGTCATGGGGTGGTATTTGTCATTTTTTAAAATAAAGGGTATTTTGTGTAATTTCCTCAAAAATCCAACGACTTATTTGATGGTATTGTGGAGTGGTTTGGGCGGCTAATAGTTTTACAAATCTACGGGCCCAACTCGCCCACTAGCGCCGCCTAACGGGTCACATTTGAGACGAGCTAAATAAGATGGGCCTCTTGGTGGGCTTTTGGTCGCGCTATGGGTTTACCTTTTTTCTTTCTCTTTCATTTTGTATTTAAATGTTTAAAAATCATTCCACATATTTATAACATTAAATTTTTAAATTTTATTGATTATCCTGATTTTTATGTATTATTTCTTGGTATACTATACTATTTTTATATCTTTATTACTGGTATAAGTTGGATTAACTTTATTGATTATTTCTAACTATACTAGTAGACTTACAAACTAAGTTCATATTTTAGTGAATTATTTTTAGTACTAAGTTGATATATTTAGTGTGCTATTTTATATGTAAATATGTAGCATACTAGAGAATTCGATAGTAATAAGTGCTAAAATTCTCAAACTCAGACCAGACGTTTAGAGTTTGATTCCTCGATACATGAAGTCGTAATGTTAATTTAATCGAATAGGAAAGGATTTTGAACTTGACTAAAAATTCAACCACAAACCCACTTGGAGAGAAAAATACTTATTCTCATCCTTCTCCATGTGATTTGATTACTTAATTAATAAATATATTAATACCATAAGTATCATATATTTATTTAATTCTCAATATAGTCAAAACTATAGAATATCAAGTATTCCTGAAATTAATTAACATTAATATATTAGCTCAAATTTTATGAAAACTGTTTTCCATAAACCGTTAGGAACCTAAAAATATTATTTATAACATGTTTACTCAAGAAGACACGTAGGGGACTATGAATCCATATTTATAAGCTCCAATAAATCAAATAAATAATTAAACTATTTAATTAACTTAATCGACTTTTTTATTTCGATATTACTCCACTATAAATTTGGAATTCAACTTTTATACTTATTCCTTATCTTACTCTATGAATTTGAACAATTCCTCTATGTAATCTTTATATATAGATTAATCCTCCAAAGACAATTTATAACTGAAGACATGTAATATCCATTTAACTTACCATTAATTTACTAGTGAATGGTTAATTTATAATTGAATGATAAATTAGAGATCTCAAACCATTTAGTTCCAAAATATAACAAATGAGATCATTATCTTTCTACTTCTCGCAATAAGGAATGGACCATACATGTGAATTGAAATTCTCAACTATTCAATTCAAATGCGAATCTAAAATGCAAGTGTTTGAAATGTCGTAAGGCAAACTTAAACGAGCAAATTAAGAATAACATAGAAATAAACAAGAGTTTATAATTACTCAGGATTAATATTTATCCATATATGATCATCTTGTAATTTAATTTGATTTTTTATTTCTACAAAGGAATTTGTATGAAAAATTCCAATTAAATCGGTCTAAGTCTTATATGATCAAATCATATATAAATGTCCCTACTAAAATATCTCTACATTTATGGTCAGGATTAGACGGTCATATTCAAAATATTATGGGTCATATTAGTGATGTTTTAATTAAAGATCTTATACTTTAATTAATATCATCACATACTTAATTTTAGTTATTACCCATAATCTTAATCTTATTGTATTACATTAAGGCTCCATTTGTTTAGGGTTTATGGGTGAAATATCACACAATTCTTATTATTTGATTCCTATTATTTTGTTTGTTCATGAAAAGAAAACCCTTGAAATGAGTGTGGCCGGATTATTTATCAACCTTATTAGTTACTAGGTATCCCTCCTTGGGATGCATAATACAACTCCTTTTATTGTTTTTTAAAATTACTTAAAATCAATGTAAATGGAAAGTGAAGAACACAAAAGTTTCTGGATGTATTTGGGGATTTATTATATACCTCGATCAAACAACCAAATTAATAAACACGTAGATATATCCTAAATCCTTATCCTTCAAACAAACAATATATCAAATATCAAAGCATAATGTATCATTGGATAAGCCATGTAATAGAGGGTGAATTTATGAAAGTACTCATTACCATCATGCAACCAAATTGAGCATAAATAAACTAGAAATATTCATGATGTTCAAGAAATGCATACAACAAACACTACTACCAAAAAATTCCAGTTTATCAACGAAATTTACTTACAAAAATATTTTTATCACTAAATTTTATAGTTAACTACAGAATGAAAAAATGTTATTTTCCCTAAATTATACCAACAAATTAGTAACAGATCACGGACAATTTTTAAATTTACTGATAGAAATATTGTAGGCGTTTACCAATAATTTTAGATTGTGTAGGTAAAAAATTTCCTAAAATGATTTTATCTGCAATGATTTTACCTACAGTTTACGGTTATTTTAATACTTATCTATATTTAGAAAATGATTTTTTTTTTCTTGTAATGCGCCACAAGCATACGAAAATAAATGTCGCCGACAAAGATAAATTAAAGGTGTTGAAATCAAATATTCAGAAACCAAAAAAATATCTCCGGCCGTGAAGATCTTTCTACTTGGTTCTTTAATCTTTGTTTTCATTTAATTAACTTCTAGTGTAAGAACTAAGACGACAGTGAAATGTACCAATTAGAAAAACTAAAATTTGTTTGAACTATATGATACTATATATTTCATAGGCATGTTCCTGGAAAAATTAAAGCTCACAGAACCATAAATTTCAGAAAGCATGAAAAACATTTTGGATTATAAATTATTTATTAAATACACATACTCAAAAAACACACACATATCAATGGCTTCTCAGCTCCGCTTAACAGGGTCAAAGTTAGACACGCCGATCACCGCCCCTATGATGGCCGTGAGCACAACCCCACCCGCCGCAATGCTCAGCAAGAAATTCTTCAGCGACGGCGAGACGCCGCTGGCCGCCTCCGCCACGTCGGGGACAATCATCGAAGCCGTCAACGCGGCGGCTGTTATCCCGGCGACCGCCTTCTCCCTCAACGAAGCCCTCACTTCAAATTTCCCGACAGGCTTCGACACGGCGGCGGCCTTGGATGGCCTCACCGGCAATGGCTTCAAGAAAGCTCCGGCGAACGGTGGTTGCCTCTTTTGGGTCAGCGGCATAGCCATGGATACTGCAGAAGTGGAGGCCATTTTTTGTTTCTCAGTGCTCAGAGAAGTTTCTTGTTTTGCTGTTAAATGAATTAAGGCGGTGATATCATTTGTGTTTATTTTTGAGAAGAGGTGAGGGAAAAGGAAACGAGAGGTGGAAAATGGAGGGTATCTGAAAGGTTGTCCCTCGTGGCGGCTTCTCATCTTGTTTGTGGTGGATAAGGTTATCTCATTAGTCATTGCCATTGGACAAATGTTTTAACACTTTGGCCCAAAAACCACTATTACCCTATTAGAATAATCATCTCATTATGCAATATATTTTCAACCCATTAAACTGATATTTAAACTATACTAGATAAGACCCCGTGCAATACACATACTATATAGGAAGAATTTTTTTATACACTATTTGAACAATTAAAACTCTATTATACACACACACTTATAAAAAAACTCTTTTCTACACTTTTTAACCCAACCCCACATAACTCAACCACACCTTAGTTATCTTTTTTTGACTTATTTGATTTTTCCCCTTTTTTAAAAACAAAACCCTTTTCAAAATTAAAAAAAAAGAAAACAAAAACAATCCAACCACCACCCAATTGGCCCCCCACCCAAAAAGCAATTGAACTTGAACTTTTTCCCCAACAAAACCTCCACCCACCAAAACCTCCACTGCCACCAAGCGTAGACCACCACAAAGCCCACCTCCACGACGCCCCACCTCACGACGCCCACCACCATCTTCTTCACATGAACAACAAGGCCCTACCACCATTAAATCGATCGGGAAATGAAGAGTTGGTGTTTGAGTCGATGGAGGTTCACACAAAAACAAAAATGTCCCACCACCACGATCGGAAAATGCAAAGTGTTAATGGCGAAATCGACGGAGGTCGCCGAAAATCGTGACCCTTTGCCTCAAGAACAGGTGAGTCAAAATAAGTTGTTTTTTTTTCGGATTTTTTGTTGTTTTGAGTTTTTATTGATGGTTTTATTGGTTGAAATTGAGGTTTATGTGTTGGAATTTAGGGATTTTACTTTTGATTTTGTTGTTATTGGTATGTATGAGTTGGAGAGTAATTACAGATTTAGGGTTTAGGGCTTCACGGTATGGATTGTCAAGTTCAATTCACGATATAGGTTCACAGTTTAGGTTAACGGTATATTTTCACATTGTAATCCATTATACCGTGAAGTATTATAATACCGTGTAGTCATATACCGTGTAGTCGTATAATACCGTGAACTTGATAAAATACCGTGAACACATATTATACCGTGTAGTCATAAGTTCGTGAAATGATATAATGACGTGAATTGATATAATGTCGTGAACACATACTATACCGTGTAGTCATAATACTGTGAAATGATATAATGCCCGTGAACTATTATAGCGTGATGTTGAACCAGACATATACCGAGAAGTGTTAATTCCAGGAAGTGTTAATTCTTTGTATTCCGAGTAGTTGTTTAGATTAATTCTTAGTATTCCGAGTAGTCGGTATACCGTGAACTTATCTAAATTTGGGTTGTTTTCAATCTTTTAATTTTAAAGCAATAAGTGTTATTTTTTGGAATTAATGTAGATTTAACAAAAATTTTGAAGTTGAATTTTTTATTTCCTTTTAGCTTCCAGAAAATTTTACATATAGTTCAGTGCATGCATAAAAAAATATATGCAATATTTTTTTAAAAAATTTTAAATTTCATCCCAGATGCCAAGTTCCATATTTTACTTGTTAGAGATAGCAATATCTCAGAATCGTTTCTAGTTAGAGTTGGATTGATGGCTCAAAAGTGTTACTCTAAAACCATAGCAAGTGCACCTATCGTTTTGTAGTATAGATTATGAGCACCGAGTGTCATTCCCACGAGGATTATAAGTACTAATAATTACCGTCTTTTTGTTATCTAATCTAGTAATTTCGTAGTTTTGTTTGTTAAAATGGAAAATGAAAAATAGAGAATTTAAGATAATTGCAACTTACAAAAAGAAATCAAATAAAAATAGATTGTAGAATGAGGAATCAAGAGATAGAAATGTGTTGAATGTAAATCCCTCTAGAATGTTTTTGTGATTCAATCAAGATAAAAATACAACCATAAACCCTTAAGGAAAAACCAACCTCTTTTAATAAAATCTCATGTTATGTGGACCGTAGAAATTTCCGATATAAGTGAATCACACAAGACATGAGAATTTTATTAAAAACATACAAACCTTAATCACAAATCCATTCTAGAGTTCATTACATTCAAACACTAGTAGTTTAGCTACTCATGATTTTGACAAAAGAATAAATTACACAAGAAGATTTAAGTGTTGTAAACATGGTGTACTTATCTTTCTCAAAATCTCAATGACTTCTTCCTTTGATAGATGATGTTGATCCAAGCCTTCTTCTCCAATGTTGCTACAAGCTTACTCCTCCAAGACCTCTTGATCCCAATTCCACTCAAAATGTTAAACACAATGAATCTCTATATGAATGAATATTACATGAATGATTTTCCAACTCAAACTCTCGCTTTTATAAGCACCATCTTGTGAAATACTATATTAACAAATGCCCCATTTCCATGCTTGTTAGTTGAATCATTGTGTGCACATTCATGGTTGAGTTGGTTGAATCATTGTATACACATGATCATACTTCACTTCCATTAGTTGAGTTGGTTGAATCATTGTGTCCACATGACAATCGAGGAGAAATTGAGTTTTGGTGCAGCAAGATGAGGTGTGAAAGTCTGCTCAAAGGTTGTCAAAAAGCAAAAGTCTCCATTATTTCCGCCAAAAGAAGAAAATTTGTTGAAATGGAGGAAAACACGGCCGTGCTTTAAAAGCACGGCCAGGTTTCCCAACACACTAGGGTGTGTGTTCTGCACGAGATCAGTCTTTCGCTTCTTTTGGAGACTTTGTTTATGTTCGTATTTTCATACGAAATCATACGAATTTGCTTCAAGTCTTTACCTTCATCATTCAAAACAAGCCAATGTGATTTTTCTTGATTTTATTGATTAATGAACTAAAAAGTTAGAGAAATTATCTAAAAAGATTTAAAAAAATGTGAACAAAAATGCACTTATCAAACCGCCTCCAACTTGGAAATTTTGCTTGTCCTCAAGCAATTTTTAAAACAAAGAGTGGAGTTGAAAACAAAAATGAGGTATCTATTTTCACAATTTTGACATGTTTGAAGTAAATCGCTAACCTTTTTATTCCCGATTGAGCCAATCGATTCGTTCTTCCAAGTCAACCAATTTGTTAAAAAGAGGGTGAATTCAAGAATGGAATCGTTTAATCATCACAGTTGTCATATCACAGGAATTGTTAATCATTCGCTTAGACCAAATACAAGAATGTAATGATAAAAGGAGATGTTCAGAAACTCGGGTTTTTTTTTTAGTGCATATAATTATAAATTAGGACATTTTTTTGAGGTAAACTTCCACTAGGTTTAAATTTTGAATGCTTTCCAAAAACTCCTAGGTGGTTTCCCATACTCATATTTGTCGCCGTTTTACGTAAAAAAGACAAACATGGGGCTCATGAATGCTCCTAGTTACTAAGCAACAACAAAAGAGGAGTATAACCTCGATTTGTCCTTTTTATAAAAATATAAATATATTATTTTTTTTTCGATTTTTTTTATTTTTTTATTTTTATTTTTTTATTTTTTTAACCCGAATAATGATTTCTCCAACGATCATGACATAAAGTATTTAAATTTAAGCAAAATCCAAACTATTTTCATGACATTAAACTCTTTTGGCCGAATTCATCCTTTTACTAGAGTCACACGGTTTTTAAAACATTTTGGCGATTTGAGTTCAAAAAGATGACTTTTTCTGGGAAAATTGGTTAAAACAAATTCACAAACAACTTATCGAATTGTAAAAAGAAATATCTCATGTTTATTTGCAAGAGATTAAAAAGTGCATAAAAAATAAGAATAAAACATCCACACAAATTAATTAAAAACGCAATCCCACACAAAACTAAAAAAAAAAACAAAGAAAATTATCCAAATATGTTGATAAATCTCACCACCTCCAATCTTCAAGGGTCACATTGTCCCCAATGTGAAGAAGGAGATGTGATACGATCCAGATTAGAAAGCGTAAAAAAATGAAACAAGAAAAATACGACCTTTATTGTGGTGGTGAGAAATGTCCTTGCGAAATATGCCATTATGGATACGATCCATCATGGCAAAATAGACGATGTTGGTCGTATTGTTGTTGTTCTTTGTTGTTGAAGATTCATGAAGAATTGTTGTTGTCGTTCTTCAATTCGAGCGTAATGTTGCGTCATCATTTCCCCTTAGCGATCCAATAAAGCTCATTTTGCTCCATTTGCTCCAAGCGAATGGCGTGGAGAAGAGATCTAGTATCATCCATGGGGGTTGGTGGTTGCCTTGGTGGTCGCTTGGTGGTTGTGACGCCGATGGAGCATCAATATCCGGTTCCTCACTTTGATAGGCATACGTAGCCGGAGGCCGGGTGCGGGTAGTCGGAATGCATCGGGTTATCACCTTGCGGGTACATCATCTTCCAATTGTCCGGTCCCGAACCGAAGTGCGAGAAGGATCCAGTGATGAATGGATGTGTAGTCTGTATTTTGAACCTTAAAACATAACCCATCCCGCTTCATTGAATCATTCCCATAGCAATACAAGATTCAAAGTCAATCCGGGTTGGTCCCCGGGCTTGCTCAAGTCCTGCGAGGTTATAACCATAATGGATGGCGATAGGAGTAATAAGGCCACCAATGACGATTTTACCTCGGTTTTTCTTGCTCACTTTGAGAAAATGCTTGGCGAGATAAGAACCCGTGTCAGCCAAAGAAGAATTCACCATTGACCATAGAAAATAGAGCTCATCAAGTCGGACGACTCCTTCGCTTTCGCCCTGGCCAAATAGTGTACTCGAGAGCACCCGATGGATATAACGGAAGCAAGGATTTACAATGCATGAGGATTTTGATGAAGAAGGATTATATTCCAGCTCATGCGTAATTGCTTGCCAAAATTGTCGATCACGGAACCCCAATGGCTTTATACGCAACCCATTTGTGGGTAAATCATAGATAGAATTAAATTACGCAATGTGAGTTGGTGATCATTGTTGAAGAGCCGAAATGTGATACGCCCTTCTTCAGCCGTGTCGCCCAAGTGATCTCGCGTCATAGAACTCGTAAATTCTAATGTGAGACGGATGTAGGTGGGTGTGGCTAGATTCATGAAATAGCCCCACCCAAGTTGATTGAACATCCAATCCACATCTCAGACGCGGCGAGCCCATCCAAGGTAGGGTTATCCGAGAATCGTGTGTTAATGATGTGACGTTGGGCGCACGATGGTATTGAGCTTCATGATCATCATCTCGGAAAGATATACCACACGGGTTGGTAGGGACGGTGGTCAATGATGAGTGGCTCGGCGACCGCCGTGTGGGGCCGCGGAGGATGAAGCATCACCGACGTCCGCGTTTCGTCCCTGGGATTCCTATGTCAATATAAACTTACAACAATGTGAACAACCATTTTAAGAGACATAGATAATATCCCAAACATAAAAAGGCATCAATTTATTCAAAATTCCACCATATCAACATCTTTATTCAACAAGAATCCATCTTCACAAGCTATATACCCCATTTGCAACAATGATTTAACAACATCCATTTTTCAACAGCATTTCAATAATAGCAATTCAATCAAAAACAAAGATATCTCAACAACAATTTAGAAACATTAATCATATGACTCCAAGTCTAACTCTTCAAATTAAGAACAAATGACCAATTCCTCAATTTAGCAAGATAAAAACATCACAAGAATAATTTCTCATAATTACCACAAGAACCAATAAAAAATTACCACAAACAAACTCAATTAAACTCACAAAAATTCACAAGAAATATGTCATAAAAAGAAATTCATGATTTTACCATTAATATCAACTATCCAAATTTTAATTTCCCTACCATTCAATTTTTAGGGCATGAAAAATTGACAACACAAATTCATGAATTTGCTAACTACAACATAGGATAATCTTCACAACAACACACAAATATACCAATTTAAACAAATCAAAATTCGAAATTGAAAGGAAAAGAAGAGAAGATAAGAACAACACATACCTTGAAGACATTGTGAGGAGGAAAAGATGAGAGCCTTGTGACGTGAAAGTGTGTGGTGTGGGTGAAGATTTTTGGAGGAAAAAAGAAAGAATTTGGTGATTTTGGGGTAGGGTTTGAGAAAAGGGGGAGAAAGGAACAAGAAGAAGGGGTTTGGGGAAGAAAATAGGGCCAAAATCGGACCCCCTGTTTTTTGTATGTAACGAACACGAGTGCTTTCAAAGCACGGCCAGGCCGTGTTGTGACGTGTTCAACCCTTTTTTTTATTTCGATTTAAAACACGGGCGTGTTATTTAACACGCCCGGCCGTGTTTTGTACGCGTTTCTCATCCAAATTTTTTTGAATTACAACACGGGCGTGCATTAACACGCCCGGCCGTGTTCTGCACGAGTTTTCACCCATTTTTTTTTTTTTTTTTTATGAATTAAAAACACGGGCGTGTTTAAAAACACGCCAGCCGTGTTTTTCTGCGTGATCTGCCAACATGGCCTCGAGTTGAAGAACACGGCCAAGGTGTGTTCGTCAATTGATTGATTTAACACGGCCGTGGGGATAAACACGGCCAGGCCGTGTTTTTATTAAATTTTTTTCACACAAAATACCGGGTTGCCTCCCGGATAGCGCTTCGTTAACGCCGTATAGCTGGACTGTTTTACCTCTACTCGTGTGGTGTATTTTGGGGTCGTCAAGACGGATGGAATCTCAATAACTATCATCGATGGTGCCCCCAAAATAAAGCTTTAGACGATGTCCGTTTACCTTGAATGTTCCCATTTCCTTGTGCGTGATTTCAATAGTCCCGTAAGGGAACACTTGAGTAATAGTGAATGGGCCGGACCACCGGGATTTTAACTTACCCGGGAATAGTCGAGTCGGGAATTGAAGAGTAACACTTGATCACCAGGTTGAAATTCTCTTGTTTGCTTAACGCGTTTGTCATGCCATTACTTTGTTCATTCTTTGTAAATTCTCGAGTTCTCGTATGCCTAAATTTCGCCATTCTTCGAGTTCGTTAATCTGCAATAAACGATTATCTCCCGCACTTGACAAATCATAATTAAGCATTTTAATAGCCCAAAAGGCCTTGTGTTCAAGCTCAACCGTAAATGACACGCCTACCATAAACGAGTCGGTATGGAGTAGTCCCTATTGGCGTTTGAAAGCCGTTTCTATAAGCCCAAAGGGCATCGTCGAGTTTGAGGACCAATCCTTGCGAGAGTGTCCAACCGTTTTTTCCAAAATTCTTTTTAATTCGCGGTTGGACACTTCAACTTGACCACTAGTTTGAGGGTGATAGGCGGTGGCGACTCGGTGTGTGACACCATATCGTTTTTAACACTTTGTCAAATTGACTATTACAAAAGTGAGTGCCTCTATCACTAATGATGGCTCGTGGAGTACCAAATCGGGTAAAAAGTTTTTGAGAAAATGTACCACCACTCGAGCATCATTTTTAGGCAAGGCTTGAGCCTCTACCCATTTAGACACGTAGTCAACGGCTACCAAAATGTATTTATTGCCAAAAGACGCAGGAAATGGTCCCATAAAATCAATACCCCAAACATCAAAAATTTCACAAACAAGAATACCGTTTTGGGGCATTTCATTTTTTCGAGAAATATTTCCGCTTTCGTTGACAATTATCACAAGTTTCAACATACCATTTTTGCGTCTTGGAAAAGTGTAGGCCAATAAAAGCCCAACTCAAGGACCTTTTTCGTGCCGTGGTATTCGCTTGATAGTGCTACCCACCGGTGGGTCCTTTGTGACAATGATTCAAAATGGAGATCGTTTCAGGGAAGTGCGACACATCTTCGTATGATTTGATCCGCACAAATTCGAAGAGGTGGGGATCGTCCCAAATATAGTGTTTGAGGTCCGAAAAGAATTTCTTCTTTTGTTGATGGGTCACCCTTTCGGTAGAACTTTTTGCGCAAGATAATTAGCAAAATCGCAAACCAAGGATTATCAATTGAAATTGAGTTCAAGGAAAAGAGTTGCTCATCCGGGAAAGAATCTTTGATATGTCCTTTGTGTTGCTTGTCGGTGTCGGAGTGCTCAAGCAAGCCTTGACAGTGATCGGCGGCAAGATTTTTGGCACCCGCTTATCTTTGATTTCCACATCAAATTCTTGGAGTAAGAGTACCCATCGAATTAGTCGTGGTTTTGCATCATTTTTGTCAAGCAAATAACGTGAAAGCGAGTGGTCCGTATAGACAGATGACTTTGGATAGGATCAAATATGAGCGAAATTTGTCAAATGCGAAAACTACGCAAGTAACTCTTTTTTCGTAGTCGTATAATTGACCGAATTGGATTTGAGTTTTGCTTGCGTAGTAAATTGGTCGGAAATGCTTATCTTTTCGTTGCCCAAGCACCGCACCTACCGCATAATCGCGGCATCACACATGAGTTCGAATGGTTGAGACCAATCCCGAGCTACCATGATGGGAGAAGTGGTGAGTTTTTCTTTCAAAGTATTGAATGCTTGAAGGCATTCATCATTGATATGAAAGACCGCATCCTTCTCCAAGAGGCGAGTGAGTGGCCGGGCAATTTTTGAAAAATCTTTGATGAATCGCCTATAGAACCCGGCATGCCCCAAAAAGCTTCGGATTGCCTTCACCGGGAAGTGGGTGGAGGCAATTTGAAATTGTCTCAACCTTTGCATTGTCAACTTCAATGCCCCCGCAAGAAATTTTATGTCCCAAAACAATACCTTCTTGTACCATGAAATGACATTTTTCCGATTAAGAACCAGGTTAGTCTCTTCACAACGAATGAGGACTTTTTAAGATTTGCAAGACAAAGATCAAATGAGTCCCCAAAAACCGAGAAGTCATCCATGAAGACTTCCATGATATCTTCTACAAGTTCGTCAAGATAGCAAGCATGCACCTTTGAAAAAAGTTGCGGTGCATTGCACAATCCGAAAGGCATGCGGCGATAGGCAAAAAGTACCGTAGGGGCAAGTGAAAGTGGTCTTTTCTTGGTCCTCCTGCTATCGGATCGAAAATAAACGACATGCCATCAAGGAAGCAATAATACAAGTGACCGGATAATCTTTCAAGCATTTGATCAATAAAAGGTAAAGGAAAATGGTCTTGCGAGTAACATCATTTAGTCGTCGTGAATCGATGCAAACTCGCCAACCTATTACCGTCCGCATTGGAATAAGTTCATTCTTTTCATTTGGTACCACCGTCATCCCACCTTTCTTTGGAACCACTTGAATCTGGACTCACCCATTACATCGGAAATTGGATAGATGAGCCCAAAGATCAAGTAATTTGATTACCTCCGCCTTGACTACCTCTTTCATGTTTGGATTTAAACGTGGTAGGACAACCGCTTGAAATTTTCCTCCATCGAATTTTGTGAGTGCAAAAGGAAGGATTTATCCCTTGAATATCGGAGATTTTCCAAGCGATGGCTTTTTTATGTTCCCATAATATTGCCAACAATCTATCCTTTTGATGAGAAGATAAATTGGAGGAAATAATTACGGGAAGTTTGGCGTTCTCGGCTAGAAATGCATATTCCAAGTGTTCGGGTAACTCCTTGGCTCAACAGTGGTGGATCCTCAATGGATGGTTTGATATGCCCCACTGTGAGTTTTCAATTTTTCGAACTCTTTCGCTGCGTTCGTTGGTTCGTTTTCCTCCAATGCGAGTACTGATTCCCTAAGAAAGGGGTTTTCATCCGATATACCCGCACTTTGAACAATACAAGTCTCCAAGAATTCGTTCGAAATCATGCTTGGTAGAGAATTTGTTATCTCCATATCGATAAGATCAATAGCAAAACAGAGTCATCTTTATCTATCGTATTTTTCATTGATGTAGCGATTTTAAAAATGACTTGTTCATCTTCGACTCTTAAAATTAGTTTGCCATCATGCACGTCAATGATTGCTTTAGCAAAAGTAGCTAAAAATGGACGCCCTAGGATCAAGGGAACTTGATATCTGTATGCATATCAAGAATTACAAAATCGACAGGAAATATAAACTTATCGACTTTGATCAAAACATCTTCAACAATGCCTCTAGGATACTTAATAGATCCGCTACCAATTGCAGGCTCATCCTAGTTGGTTTTGGCTCCCTAGACCCATTTGTTTGAATAAATCATAAGGCATCAAATTAATGCTAGCCCCTAGATCGCCAATGCCCGATCAACAAACCAAATTACCGACATGACAAGGAATAGTGAAACTCACTGGATCTTTGATTTTCTCGAGGTAACTTGTTTTGCAAAATTGCCAAGCATTCCTCATTTAATTGCACCATGGATATTTCTTCAAGCTTCTTTTTATTTGAAAGAAGATCTTTTAGGAACTTGGCATATTTTGGCATCTGTGAAAGGGCTTCAACAAAAGGAATATTGATGTGCAATTGTTTAAATAAATCCAAGAACTTACCAAATTGGTCGTCATGTTTGTCCTTACGCAATCGACTTGGATACGGAATAGGTGGTTGGAATTCCGGTACCATTTTCTTTATTTCCTCGATAATTCGTCTTTTTTGTTGTATGGGCGTGGGCTCGTCTCCCAGCATCCGTACTTCGTCTAGCTTTGTTCCACTCCTTAGAGTGATTGCTTTTACCTGCTCTCTTCGATTTGGCTCGGTGTTGCTAGGTAAGCTCCTTGTGGCCTTTCGGAGATCATTTTGGCAATTTGACCAATTTGATTTTCCAAGTTGCGAATGGATGCTTCTTGGTTCCTTAAGGAAGTTTCGGTGGCCGTGAAACGGGTTTCCGTTGTTTGGACGAATTTGGACAAGAAGTCCTCCAAACTTGGTTTTCACGGTTGGAAACCGGAGGTGCGATTTAATTGGGGATTGCGTTTGGATTAAAGCCATTGACCTTGATTTCCCAACTAAAGTTGGTGTTGACGCCAACCTGGATTATGTTGTTCGAAAGGATTATTTTGAAAGGGTCGAGATTGATTACCTAGATAATCCACTTGTTCATGCGGCGGATCGCATGAGGGCAATCTTGGTGGTTGTGTGATCCTCCACAAGTCTCGCATGAGAAGGCTTGTTGTGGTGGTGGTTTTGGAGCCGCCAACCCGTCGATTTTTCGAGTCGAGCTTCGACTGTGCGGCTAGTGTAACCACCGCGTCCGCATTATATACTCCCACTGACCTGTTGGTTTTTCCTCGTACGGATTGCCATTGATAGCCATTCATGGCCATTCCTTCTATGAGATCTTGGGCGGCTTCGGGTGTTTTATTGTTCAATGTCCCCCGCCGCATCAATCATCCGCCTTTGTCGATGAGAGTAACCCATTGTAAAATGTTTGGACTTGCATCCAAATGGGAAGACCATGATGTGGGCATTTTCGTAGCAATTCTTTGAATCTCTCCCAAGTGTCGTACAAGGTTTCATCGTCCTCTTGAGTGAATGAAGAGATCTCATTCCTCAATCGTGCGCTTTTTAGCGGGTGGGAAATACTTTAGAAGGAATTTTTCCGCCATAATGCTCCATGTTGTGATTGTTCCCTTGGTAAAGTGTTTAGCCATTGTTTAGCCCGGCCCCCAAGAGTAAATGGGAACAAGCGAACGGATGGCATCGTCGGAGACTCCATTTATTTTGAAAGTATCGCAAATTTCGAGAAAATTCGCGATATGATTATTTGGATCTTCGTCCGGTAGAGGTCATTTAATTGAACAAATTGTTGCACCATTTGAATGACATTCGGTTTGATTTCGAAATTATTGGCCGCAACAAATGGGCCTTACGATACTAGAGACGCACCGTCCATAGATGGCTTGGCGTAGTCGTATATGGTTCTTTGTTGTTCATCCGCCATATCGGGATCCTTGCTTTCGTTAGTATCCTCCTCGTGGTCCGTACAAATACTTTCCTATGTGTTGCTACCCGGTCTCGCTTCCAAATTCGGTGACGAGTAGGCATGCATCTGTGGTAAACAAGGAGGATAAGTATAATCCAAGACTTACAAAGATAGATACCTAGAAAGACAATTGATGGAAATAAAAAAAATGATTAAATTAACAAAAATAAGGTGTTCTTAATATTACAATCCCGCAACGGCGCCAAAAACTTGATGGCTCAAAAGCTACTCTAGAAAACCATAGGCAAGTGCACCTATCGTTTTGTAGTATAGATTATGAGTACCGAGTGTCATTCCCACGAGGATTATAAGTACTAATAATTACCGTCTTTTTGTTATCTAATCTAGTAATTTTCAGAGTTTTGTTTGTTAAAATGGAAAATGAAAAATAGAGAATTTAAGATAATTGCAACTTACAAAAAGAAATCAAATAAAAATAGATTGTAGAATGAGGAATCAAGAGATAGAAATGTGTTGAATGTAAATCCCTCTAGAATGTTTTTGTGATTCAATCAAGATAAAAATACAACCATAAGCCCTTAAGCAAAAACCAACGTCTTTTAATAAAATCTCATGTTATGTGTACCGTAGAAATTCCCGATTTAAGTTAAACCCTTTCTCAAGGCGAAAAACTCCTAATCTCAAGTTGATTAACTCAAATCTCTTTCTAGTTAAAACCCCAAAATGCATTATAACGATTTATGAATTCCCATATTAGGTTTGACCCTAATTCGGAAGATTTATGTCGTCCTATATCTAGGATTGCATGCAACTCTTTTCACTTATATAGGTTCTTTCCCACCATAAATCTCTCGATTATCCGATGAGGAATAAATATCAAATTAATATACCGGAAATATCAACTTGAATGAAATAACATGATATAAGTGAATCACACAAGACATGAGAATTTTATTAAAAACATACAAACCTTAATCACAAATCCATTCTAGAGTTCATTACATTCAAACACTAGTAGTTTAGCTACTCATGATTTTGACAAAAGAATAAATTACACAAGAAGATTTAAGTGTTGTAAACATGGTGTACTTATCTTTCTCAAAATCTCAATGACTTCTTCCTTTGATAGATGATGTTGATCCAAGCCTTCTTCTCCAATGTTGCTACAAGCTTACTCCTCCAAGACCTCTTGATCCCAATTCCACTCAAAATGTTAAACACAATGAATCTCTATATGAATGAATATTACATGAATGATTTTCCAACTCAAACTTGGCTTTTATAAGCACCATCTTGTGAAATACTATATTAACAAATGCCCCATTTCCATGCTTGTTAGTTGAATCATTGTGTGCACATTCATGGTTGAGTTGGTTGAATCATTGTATACACATGATCATACTTCACTTCCATTGGTTGAGTTGGTTGAATCATTGTGTCCACATGACAATTGAGGAGGAAATTGAGTTTTGGTGCAGCAAGATGAGGTGTGAAAGTCGCTCAAAGGTTGTCAAAAAGCAAAAGTCTCCATTATTTCCGCCAAAAGAAGAAAATTTGTTGAAATGAGGGAAACGGCCGTGCTTTAAAAGCACGACCAGGTTTCCCAACACACTGGGTGTGTTCTCGCACGAGATCGAGTCTTCTTGCCTTCTTTTAGACTTTGTTTGTTTCGTATTTTCATACGAAATCATACGAATTTGCTTCAAGTCTTTACCTTCATCATTCAAAACAAGCCAATGTGATTTTTCTTGATTTTATTGATTAATGAACTAAAAAGTTAGAGAAATTATCTAAAAGATTTAAAAAATGTGAACAAAAATGCACTTATCATGGATCAATAAATTAATATTTGTTAGCCATGTGAAGAGGTATTAAAAACAGGGATGTCTGTTTCTCTCATGTAGTTTGGTATATAAAAGTTATCTTTACATGTGCTTATTTTTAAAAATTAGATGATGTAATTTCATATTGCAAATGGAAATGCCAAAGGAGAAGAATAGAGAATAGCGCTTTATTCTGGTGCCATACTAAATAACTTCAATTGTGGTTGTTAGGAAATTTATTGTTTAGATTTTGATGAATGCCATGTAAAACTTAGAATAGGAAGTTGGCACCCCAATTCTTGTTGTAAAATGCATTGTAATAAATAGAGTCGCCAAGCCGAGTTAAGTCGCCCACGCCCTAACATGCAAGAAGACAATCAAGACTAGAAGGAAGACTCGCCAAGCGAGACAATGAGTATGGCAAAAAGAAAGAGTAGACGGAACTCTATCTTGAAGAAGCGGTGAGATGCGGTGAGTGGAGATCGTCAAGTCAACTCAAGAAAAGCCAAGTCTCGAGTTGAAGTGACGGAAGAGTCATCCATGATTGGAAGTCGACTCTAAGTCACCTGGGGAAAGCAAAGAAATGCAAAATAAGTCGAGATAATCAGTAAAAGATCCATTGCACGTAAATCAAGAGAATTACTTAAACAAGTAATATCTCCATACCACCTTTCTGAGTGCTCGGTCTTAAGCGTGCAAATGGAATGAACAATGAGAAGCACTACACCGTGTCGAACTCGAAAAGGTGAAAGAACAATTCATACGAGGAAATGGCAATTCCAAGGATCGCAACAAGACAAGCCAACGATCGCAAGTGACTTTCAAAAATAAGCCTATCTCTTCAACGGGCAAATTTTTGAAAGATCACTATAAAAGGCCGAGGAGTTTAAATTGAGAAAAAAAGCGAGAAGAGACACAAGTGACACAAGAGATAGATCTCAACCAAAAACGTTCAAGCAATTATTAGAAAATCCAAATATTCTCAATCCTCAAGCCTACACTACGAAGAACATCGATCCAACACTCACCGTGAAGGAAAGATAACTTCAATCGAGTTGAAGAGGAAAATATGAAAACAAGGGGTCTACATTCCACGAAGGATTGTAGGAAGGTTCAAGGTCGAACCAAGTCTTAAGCTTTTGGAGGGCTTCGTGATCAAATCCAAAGAGCTTGAGCAAGTGAGTGAGTAGTAGCAAAGCGGTGCCTGTGAAGAAGCTTCGAGTCGCACGAGAAGCCGGTGAGTGATCAAGGCGTGTCCGACAGAGTCCCAAAGGATCAAGTCACGTGTGTGATCAAGACTTGTATCCTGGGACTCATTACCACTTTGTAAACTCGATCATTACCTAGTGGATTCCTCCGGAGAGTTGGAGAAGAGAGAGTAGAAGAATTACCCCATCTTCGAACCTCTATAAAAATTTCATTGTGTCATTTACATTTCAAAGACTTTAATTCCTCCATTTTTAATCGCTTATATCTCACGATAAATTTGCTATCCACTTGATAATTTATAAGTAATAAACCAAGCACTAAACTCTTGTTTAATCAAATTTAAGGGTGTTAAGTCTTCCAATGAAAACAAAACCACAGTTGAGTTAATTTAGAACCAATAGTGAGTTATACCATCAACAAATTTCGTTGAGTGTTGAGAGACTAACTCTACTTGATTGACTAACTTGGTCATCCATCAAGGACACGGTGTGTAGTATTAACTCGAATATTTAAAAGGACTAAATCGAAAATTTGGTAAGGTTTATTCAACCCCCTTCTAAACCTTACACTTACACCCTTGGGACTACAAGTGGTATCGGAGCGGTTGGTTCATTGAACCCTCCGCACCGACATCGAACTAGATCTCCAAACTTTTCAAAGTCCGCTTTAGTACTTAAACTTTCAAAACTCTTTTTATCATTAAAAGTTATTATCATGGAAGCAAATTTGACACGCATCCCTATGTTCACAATTGAAGAATTTGATGATTGGAAAATTCGTATGCGTGCTCATCTATCAAAGATTACATGACGAGATGTGGATAGTGATAGAAGATGGGCCACCGCAAATCTTAAAGGTGAACACAAATTGTAAGAAAGAGCTGCAACAATTGAAGGAGAAGAGGATGTTGCTCCTGCACGGTCATGGTTGAAAAACCAAGAACCGAGTGGACAAATGATGACGAGAAAAAGATACAACCCGGACAATGTAGCCAAGGACATCCTTTACAAAACCTCGACAAAGCCATGTTCAATAAAGTCAAATCTTGCAAAACGGCTAAAGAAATCTGGGACAAGCTAACATTGATTTGTGAAGGCTCGTGAGCAAATCAAAGAAAACAAATTATCGGTGGCTGTACAAAAATTTGAGAACTTCAAAATGATCTCGGGAGAGAACCTGGATCAACCGGATGCTCGATTCACGTAAATCACAAATGAGCATTCGACTTGGAAAGGAATATACACGATGAAGAAATGTGTATGAAGATCCTAAAAAGTCTTCCGGTGAATGGGAAATGAAGGTCATGGCACCGAGACATTCCATGGACCTATCAAAGACATCCAACCATGAATTATTCTCGGATCTCAAAGCCTACGAGTTTGGGATGAGAAGGAAAGACCAGGAAGAGACAAATTGTACCCAAAACGGCTACTCTAATTGTTAAAGATGGGAAGAGAGCCGAGGCCAAAGAAGTCATTGATCCGGAAGAAATAGCCCCGATGGTTAAGAGGTTCAACAAGTTCTTCAATAAGAACTACAAGAGAGGAAAGGGTGAATCTTCCGGAAGACACTCGGCCCCTCTAAATCAAGGGAAGATAGGCCAACCAAGAGAACAGATCATCAAAAAGTTGAGTATCAAGGGGGACCGATAATCCAAGAATGGAAAAAGAGTCGATCAAAAGGAAATTTGAATATCTATCTTTGGGAACCGTAGAAAACCAGGTCACTATGCCATTGATCGCTCATATCCTGTAGTCAACAAATACAGGAATGAAGAAGAAAGAAAGGTCTTGAGAGAAAGAATAAAGAAAAGAAAAAGGCAATGATGGTGCAGAGATCGCAAAAACAAAGCCTAAGTCAAGAGAGACGGTGATTCAGAGAAGATGAAGCCGACTACTCAAGTGACTCGAAGAAGAAGCCCCGATCCGCTTGATGGCCAAAGAACAAGATCAACTCCGACCAAGAAGATGAGGTACACTCTAACTCATCAAACTCGGACTCGTGATAGTGATCGTGACACACACACTTCATCACCCACGATCTTTATGATTCATTAGGCAAAATGATGAAAGATTTTGAACACATTAAATCCTCACACACACTATTGAATGAGGAAAATAGCCTACTCAAGAGTCAAAACTCAAAGTGACTAAGGAGCCGAGTACTCTAAGTCAAATAGCCGATGAGAATGAAAGTTTAAAAAGGTGAAAATGCTAAATTAATAGCAGAAATTGCCGCTATAGAGAAGAGGAGAATGACCTCAAGAATGTTATTGCCTCATTCACTAAGGCATCTAAATCATTGGATGATCTTATTTTGAGTCAAAGAGAATGTGGAGACAAGAGGGCCTAGGATTTAATTCCTCGTGCTATGTCAAACCTCAAAAGTAATTTTGGAAAAAGGATCTTCAAGCCATGAAGAATCTGAAAAATCCAAAACTCTAAATGTTGCACACACATTCACTCCAAAGCACCATAACAAGCAAACTGGCCTTGGTTATAAAGGAAAAGGAAAACAAATGAATTGAGTGCGCTGAAAGGACAAAATGAGAAGAGATTCAAATGAAGTTCCTCAAAGAAACTCCAAACAAAAAAATACTCAGTAAAGAAGAAGCGAGCTACCAACAACCCTTAAAATCCATAAGAGAAATACATATGATGGGAATGGTAGAAAATATCCAAGCCAAGCCGATTGGAATAATGTTAACCATCAACATAGACTTATGGAATATAAGCCCAAATGGCAAAGGCCTAGAACTCAAGAAAGGCCATTCCAAAAGTACAAGAGCTTTCATCAAGACACATATGCACCTAGGCAATACACTCAAAGACACCACAATTACCCAAGAAAGGCAATTGCTAAAACACATATGCGCATACGGACAAAAGAGACAATTTGTATGAACCTAAAATCCCCAAGCAATTTGCCAGGATTAATTATGATTATGGCGATCGATAGATGGCAACCCCTTAGAGTCAAATCATTTGGCTATAGGTTGGTTGGATCATCTTACAATTCTAACCCCTCGGACTCGACAAGTATGGGTACCTAAAACTTAATTTCCTTGATTGTTCAAGGAACAAAGTGAGTGCCAAGGAACCTGGTACATGGATAGTGGTCACATTTCCGGACATATGACAGAAATAAGAAAAATCTGTCAAAATTCAAGGAAGTTAAAGGAGCAAAAGTCATATTTGGAGGAAATGAAGCTCCTGGTGAAATAAGAGGCATTGGATCCATCAAAAGAAATGGATTAGAAATCACAGATGTTGCATATGTTGAAGGACTCAACTTCAACTTATCGAGCATCGGTCAACTCTGTGACAAGGGTTACAATGTTGGATTCAACATGGGTGTATGCTAAATCAAGGATATTGAATCAAATGAAGTTGTCTTTGCCGCAAGGATGTAGAGAAGAATATGTATGTCGTTGATTGGTCAACCGCAACACCCAAAGACTTTTGTCTACTAGCAAAGAGCACAAATTGAATCAAGTTGCCGTGGCACAAAAAGCCGAGTCACCTAAATTTCAAAACGACAAGCTTGCAAGAAGTAATCTTGTGGAAGGACTTCGGACTCAAGATACAAGAAGAAAAGTATATGTGATGCATGTCGAAGGGTAAACAAATCAAATCTTCATTCAAAGAAAAGACATGTTCATCTTCAACAAGAATATTGCATCCGCTTCATATGGATCTATTTGGCAAAGTGGAAACCAAGCATAAGTGGAAAGAAATACACCTTGGTGGTAGTAGATGACTACTCAAGATATACATGGACAATATTCATGTGTAAGAAGAAAGAAACTCTACAAAAACTACCACAATCGATGAAGAGAATTCAAAACGAGAAGAGCCAAACCATTATCAAAATAAGATCGATGAGGAACCGAGTTTGTCAATGGAATAATAACTCGATTGTATTGAAAATGGTATTGGTCATGAACTATCAATGACAGCAAGAACTCCACGTGAGAATGGAGTTGCAGAAAGAAGGAATGTAACCCTCAAAGAAGCGAAAAGAAGGACCATGTTAGTCGGGGGTTACAAAAAGATTTTGGGTGAAGCAATCAACACGGATGTATGATAAACAGACGGTGACAAAGACTCCCTATGAGATTTGGACTGGAAGAAAACCAAATGTTGCATATTTTGTAATATTTGGATGTAAATGCTTCATCCACAACAATGGCAAAGACAATCTAAAGGCCTTTGATGCTAAAGTCGATGAAGGTATCTTCTTAGATACTCGGTGAAAGCAAAGCCTACTGAGTACTCAATAAAAGGACTATGGTTGCGGAAGAATGCATTCATGTGGTATTCGATGAGCCAAATGTAAATGGAGAAGACATTGAAGAGTCACCGATAAGTTGAATCATCCAACCATACGTAAGAGTCCCATCTTGTCAAGTCAAGCCGGGAATTATCAATTGAAGAAGATGATATAGTGAATCTCAAAAACAAGTGGAAAATTTGCTAAGTGATTACGAGAGTCGACCACAACAACACAAAATGCAAGTCGATCGAATCCAGCTAACTTACTCCAACCTCCGATGTAAGATGGCCGAGAGACCATCCAATTTAACTTGTCATTGGAGATATAAAGAAGGTGTCAAAACAAGATCCGAACTCAACAAGAAGCCATGTTCACATGCTTCATCTCACAAATAGAGCCCAAAGACGTGTCACAAGCATTGGACGACACACACCGGATTCAAGCTATGCAAGAAGAGTCAATCAGTTTGAAAGAAATAAAGTATGGGAATTAGTGCAAAGACCCATACATCAAAATGTTATTGGCACCAAATGGGTGTTCGTAAATAAGATGAACGAGGAAGGTTCGTGGTAAGAAACAAAGCAAGACTAGTAGCCAAATGATATTGCCAAGAAGAAGGGATAGATTTTGATGAAACATTTGCCCTGTAGCAAGATTGGAATCTATAAGGATGTTTCTTGCCTATGCACTCACAAGAATTTCATTGTATATCAAATGGATGTAAAAAGTGCACTCCTAAATAGTTTATTGGAAGAAGAAGTGTATGTTGAACAACCTCCAGGATTTGAGCAGAAGACTCTTGGAGATAAAGTATACAAACTCAAGAAAGCTCTATATGGATTGAAACAGGCACCCAGAGCATGGTATGATACTTTGTCACAATTCCTAACCGAAAAATGGATTCACAAAAGGAAAAGTAGATAGAACACTTTTTAATTCAAGACAAAAAGAGTATATCTTGCTTGTTCAAATATATGTGGATGACATCATTTTTGGATCCACAAACAAAGAGCTGTGTGAAAAGTTTTCAAACCTCATGCAAAGTAAATTTGAAATGAGCATGATGGGAGTCGACATTCTTCATTGGACTCAAGTGAAACAATGAAGGATGAAACCTTCATAAGTCAAACAAAATACACGTGAGATTTAATGAAGAAGTTTGGTATGGAGGAGAAGTCTTCGTAAAAATACCAATGAATACATCAGTCAAAATGGACATGGATGCAGATGGCAAGCTGTAGATCAAACAAGATACTGAGCACTTATTGGATCATTGCTCTATCTCACAAAGAAAGGTGCCGGACATCACCTTTGCTTTGTAGGTGTATGTGCAAGATTTCAATCTGCTCCAAAAGAGAGCCATATGACAAAGGCTAAGAGAATATTGAGATACTTGAAAGGAAGCCAAGAAGTTGGCTTATGGTATCCAAAGGAAGGTGGATTCAAGCTAATTGGCTATTCAGACTCGACTATCTTTGGATGCAGAGTGGACAGGAAGAGCACTTGAGGCACATGTCAAATCTTTGGGAAACAGACTAATTTCCTGGTTTAGCAAGAAGCAAAATTCAATAGCCACCTCTACAGCTGAAGCAGAATACATAGCTGCATGGGCAAATTTGTGCCCAAGTCCTATGGATGAGACAAAGAAGTGAGAGACTATGAAGTTGAAGAAAAAGAAATTCCAATCATGTGTGATAACACAAGTGCAATTGCCATTACTCAAAATCCGTGTTGCACTCAAGAACAAAGCATATCGATGTCGATATCACTTCATAAGAGATCATGTTGAAAGGAAGGACATCATCTTGGAATATATCTCAACCGATAAACAATTACCGACATCTTCACAAAACCATTATGTGAGTCAAGATTTGAAGAACTCAAACATGAGTTAGGGTTAATTGAGTGAAGTGACACTCGAGAAGAATCAAAGAAAAGAAATGGAACCGAAAAGGAGGTGAAAAAGAGTCTGAACACTAAAATTAGCTCAAGAATCACCAGATCGGAAAGACACTACACCGAGTCGATGATAGCCGAGTCACCAAGAGAGATGTGAGAAGTAGAGTTAAATCGGCTAAGGGATAAGTCGAGTCACTTATGAGCAAAGTGACAAAAACGCAATCGTTTTGACAAAGCGGGAATGTTTTAATGAATACGTCGCATAAGATAATGATGATGTGTACATAAAGCCGCACACCAAGCTTATGATTGGATATAAATCTTTTGCCGCATTAAATACGAGACATTAAATGCTAAATAGCGTGCAAAATCTAAGCCGTTGATTTCGATCACATTTCAAAAACCACCCGCACGTCTTTCATAAACCATACTTAAACCATTTTCGCCTTTTTGTCTCACACTACCAAAACCTGTTCATCTCTTTCTCTCTAAAGCAAAGGCAAAAATTCTCTCGAAACCCTATCTATCTTCAAATCAATCTATTAGTTTTTCTTTGATAAAATCCTGAAAAATGGCACCAACCTACGACTTTGTCAAATTAGGGAAGCAAATCCACACCGGTCTACTTGTGGATTTCGATGGAATGGTGAAACAGGGGTCCGACGACACCCTAGTGAAGAAAATCGCTGAAAAATTGGAAACGCCCCGGTGAAACCGCTTTTTCGGCGTTAGAATATCCGATGACCTATGTGGAGGAGGTCGACAATTCTACGTGAATGCTTGAGATTCACGATGAAGGAATAAAGTCATCTGTTCATGGAAAGCGGTGACTATATCTCGCCAAGGATTTGGTGAACATTGCTCACTACGCCAGGCGAAGGAGCATCGAGATTAACGGTGATGTAAACCTGGAGGATGCTTGGAAAGAAATAGCCAAGCCCGACTTTCTTTCGATAAAATAGTGTACACAACAAACAAGAGATCTTTGAAGGAAGATTATCACAAGTTGTTGGACATAGTTGCCAAATGTATTGACATCAAATTTGGGCTTTGACCAATCGTCAAAAGCAAAGTCGATCAGAATGGCCTGCAATCATCGCAGAAAAGAAGATAAATCGGCTGAGTTTGTCTACAAAGCAGACTCGCGAACGTAGGGAATAAATCCTTCAAGGAAGATGGCTCATTTGGAGGATCCCCAGGATATGGCCTAGTGATTGGATTGGTGATGGAGGTGAAAGAGTCCCTCTTAGACATGGGAAGGCATTCCATGTTAACAAGAGGATGTTTAGAGCAAACCTCTCGGCGCACGTAAGAGAGCCTATGCCAAGAGAGCGACACGAGTGAGGGGGAATCGGTGACCCCGAAGATACATTGTTTCCTCTCCACCCAAGAAGAAAGCGCCCGCAGTTTGCTAAGAAGATGCTGCCCCTACAAAGAAAGAAAGCCAAACATGCTCGCCGCTTTTTGAGAGTCACCCGCCCGCAGCCGTGTCTCCTGTCCCTCGCAGCAGCGGTCGAGAAGGACTCACAAATACCTTCTCCGATCGTCAAAGAGGAGAAGCGAGAAGCCAAGACGGCCCGCTCCTCGAGAAAAAGATACCAGCAGGCCCCCGCCACCCTAGACTCGGAAGAAACCGTCTCGAACCAGAAATTCCTCGGTACAAACTAGGAGACGAAGACGAATTATCAAGCACTCCGAGCTTGAGAAACCCACGAGTCACCACTCACCGAGCAGATCGGAGACTGCTAGAGAAGTAGAGTCTCCGGATGTAATTGATGAAACAACTAAGTCTGCTTTCAAGGCGATCGAGAGAGGCAACCGGAAGACACGAGTTGTAGTCCACACTTTGGTGAAACACAAGGAAGGTGATAAAGCGGATAGTGATGTGATGATCCTATCTCCACCTTACCCGGACATCCAAAATCATCTGCGTGAGTGGAGGAAATGGAAGTTGAGTAAATCAAGGGAACAATTCCAACGGCCCGAGTTTATAGAAGAAGAAGAGGAACTGTTAAACTTCCTTGGACTAACCACCGTGCTCCCAAAGATGGATGAAGACAATCGCATGAGACATCCTGCAGATCTACAAGGACAAGGAGAAAGAAAAGCAAGCGAGAGGAAGCGTTAGAGGCACGTGAGAAGGCGAGAATATGCCCTATCTCGGCACCACAGTAACACACACATCCTCTCCTTGATGTCTTCTCTTCCGACGCGATGATGGATCCGGAGAATTCGCCGCACGTAAGAGTTGCAAATGCAGCAAGCATTGCATGAATCCGTAATCCTTCACGAGCAAAGATCGATGGAGGGACCAGGAGAGTCATCCGAACACACCGAAATTGATCCAATGGGAGTGGTTCAAAGCAAATCGCCATTGTTGTTGATGCCACCACTTCCCTTGACTCACTCGGAAGAAGGCAATAAGGGACATGGCGATGAAACGGGATAATGGGGACCTCGGTCGAGCCAACCCTATTGAAGGTGTGTTACCCACCGCCCCCAACTGAACATTCAATCGAAACAGCCGGGAGCTTGGAGACGAGTGACCCCATTCCAAGTCACTCACCGGGGTGGTGCGCCGAGGGGAAACTCCCTCCACTGCAGCAAGGTCGGAGGATTGCAGATGACTCCACACCGAATCAAGGAGGCGAAGTAGAAAATACAAACACAAGAAGAACAACAAGTTGCCATCAACGAAGCTCGGCGATTGAGACTGTCTCGGTGAGTGCCAATCGCTACTCAAGGCTAATGACGCGCGATGCAAATCGAGGCACAAAGAAGGAACAGTACTGGGAGTTAACACTGGCGATGAAAGTGCAATCCATGGAGTTGAAACTCCAATGGATGCCACCATGAAGACTCCTAAGACAGTGACATCGAAAGGAGGGACCAAGGCCTCATTCTTTGAGAGCGCTGGAGGTAATGAAGGCCACGGGAGGTTGAGACTTCCGGGGGTAAAGGGTGAAGTAGAGAACATCTCTCCCGCTATCATCGACCCATCCGGGAAGGAAATAAGCGCACTTCATGATTCCCAGGATAATCCTCGATGTAACATTTACGGGATCGGGCGAAAGAAGAAGTTTCGAGTCATCCCCCGTGATGATCCAAAAGACTCAGTGCGGATGTTCCAAGCACGAGCAAGTCGATCCCAAGACTACTCGTCAAACCTTTAATTTTGATGATGAGCCACCAATGGAAATCTCATCATCGTCCGATGACGCTCGATAAGGCCGAGGACCGATCTACTCATTTGGAGAAAGCAATTTTGAGACCAACGGTTGTTGAGATAATGAGGCTCGCAAAAGTCGGGTCCACTTCACAACAAAACCCGGTGAACCAGAATCCACCGCGCAGCTCCTCAAGTGCAGCAGGTTCGATTCCTAGAAGAACTTCATGCGCACCGCTCATCATCGAACAAATCCCGGTTGGCGGTGATGAATCCTTTATAGAATCTTTTCCTTTTTCTCTGGAGGTACCCGACCTCCATGAAGAGTCGAAAATGAACGCGCACGCTACCACGACCGGCTCCGTTTTTCAATCGGCACCATTGTTCCATTGATTATGATTTTGACGCGCATGGCCATCACCGCAACGGAAGAATCACCAAGTCCGCAAGTGTTCAAGGCATTATTCGGCCGAGATTGAGCGGATGGAGAGGCATCAGGCCTCTATGGACATGCGATCGACAACAGAGATGCCACTCTCATTGCTGATTTAAGAGGCATAACAGTCCGGATCGGGGAATGGTGGCAAATGCAGCAGAAACAATGCGTGTGGAACAAGTTAGATACTTCAGGACATTGTTCAACAAGTCTTGGTATGGAGAGTCGAAAATGCCGATGCAAAACGGTTTCGAGGAACATATTGAGCACTGAATGAAGCTCACATTGCCGAGATTAAGTCGCTGCGTGAGCAAAACAAGAGTGATCTACAGCGTTTGGAAGAAACCATGAATACAAAATTCAGCCTTCTCATGGCCGAGATGAAGCCGATTTCAAGCAGAGTCCAACGCTACTCGATCCGATTTCGTGCCGCATACTCGGCAAAGAGACTCGAGACAAAACTCAACTATCGTGAGCTCGACTTCTTGCTTGCAAGTCTATTTCAGGCGTTCCTCTCTCCTTTGATGATGCCAAAAAGGGGGGAAGGAATACCTAAAGCGCAATGGGGATCCAAGTTGAGAAGGAAGGAAGCAAGTGCGAAGGAAAATCGGTGAGGAAGTGTTGAAACAAAAGAAAGGAAAGCTTGTTGAGGGGAAGGATCGACAAATGTGACCTTGATGATTGCACAAACCCCCAACAAGGTCTGTCACGGTGACATTATCAAAGCAAACTCCTCAGTGACTCGCCACTCCAACACTGCTATATCTATGGCCGAAAAAGAGAAAAACAATTGAAGCGGGGATGAAGGAAGTGGAAGGAAGAATGGATGCCCGAGTTATGAACATCTTGAAAGAACATGGAGGCATTCCAAGAGAGAGAGACACTTATGCCATCTCGGATGTCGGGACGGAGCCACGATCGTTGATGAATTTAAAACGCTCGAATCAAGGATACTTTGCAAATATGTCTATGGCTCAAGCTTGGGACTTGTATCGGGAAAATGGTCTCACGTTATGTGAAGAAAGCCGACAGCGTGCCAGACTACCGGTCACTCTGTTTGGTCACTCCGCTGGTCACTCGGTGGAAAGAAGAAGACCCAAAGATAAAGATACGCCTGAGGTAGAGGAAAGAAGCGTGGTGGAGGAAGAAGCTTGAGGACCTAGGCCTCTGCACAAAAACATTGAATACGTGGATCCAGGAAAGAAAGGAGGGATCTCTTGGCTGGGCTTGACCAAGTAGCAAATTTGCAAGTGGCTAAAACCAACGCCGAGTATGCGAGAAGAATAGAAGAAGAAAACAAGATACAAACTCAGCTATGGGAGGAAAGACAGAAAGAATAAGAAGAGATGAAGCTGCCGAGGAAGGCATATGAAAAGAAAAGAAGGCAAATCGACGATGAGAAAAAGAGAAGAAGATCTTGAACAAGATGAAAGAATGAGACAATGAAGGAGATGAAGTGTTGTTGTCCAACACTTCGTGTATTTTATTATGTAAATACATACAATGTAAGTCTTACGTAATAAAGCTATAAATTCTTTATTCTTTTGTAGACAAATATGTGCTCACGATACACCTTGTAAAATGATTGTGTAAAAAGAACAAGAATGTTATGATCAATAAAAGGATTGATTATGCGCATACATTCTATGTCAATACACTATCTGTATGTATCTTTGCTATTTGCATTTTTAAATGGTTTAAGTTTTGGCATCATCAAAAAGGGGAAATTGTTAGGAAATTTATTGTTTAGATTTTGATGAATGCCATGTAAAACTTAGAATAGGAAGTTGGCACCCCAATTCTTGTTGTAAAATGAATTGTAATAAATAGAGCCAAGCTGAGTTAAGTCGCCTACGCCCCTAACATGCAAGAAGACAATCAAGACTAGAAGGAAGACTCTCATGCGAGATAGCCGAGTATGGCAAAGAAGAGTAGACGGGAACTCTCTATGAAGAAGCGGTGAGATGCGGTGAGTAGAGTATATCGTCAAGTCAACTCAAGAAAAGCCAAATCTCGAGTTGAAGTGACAGAAGAGTCATCCATGATTGGAAGTCGACTCTAAGTCACCTGGGGAAAGCAAAGAAATGTAGTCAAGTCGAGATAATCAGAAAAGATCCGTTACAGTAAATCAAGAGAATTACTTAAACAAGTAATATCTCCATACCACCTTTCTGAGTGCTCACCCGAAGCGTGCAAATGGAATGAACCAATGGGAAGCACTACACCGTGTCGAACTCAAAAGGTGAAAGAACAATTCATACGAGGAAATGGCAATTCAAGGATCGCAACAAGACAAGCCAACGATGCAAGTGACTTTCAAAAATAAGCCTATCTCTTCAACGGGCAAATTTTTGAAAGATCACTATAAAAGGCCGAGGAATTTAAATTGAGAAAAAAAAAAAGCGAGAAGAGACACAAGTGACACAAGAGATAGATCCGAACCAAAACGTTCAAGCAATTATTAGAAAATCAAATATTCTCAATCCTCCCTACACTACGAAGAACATCGATCCAACACTCACTGTGAAGGAAAGATAACTTCAATCGGTTGAAGAGGAAAATATCGAAAACAAGGGGTCTACATTCCACGAAGGATTGTAGGAAGGTTCAAGGTCGAACCAAGTCTTAAGCTTTTGGAGGGCTTCGTGATCAAATCCAAAGAGCTTGAGCAAGTGAGTTGTAGTAGCAAGGTACTGCCCCGTGAAGAAGCCGAGTCGCACGAGAAGAATTTGAGTGATCAAGGCGTCTCCGACAGAGTCCCAAAGGATCAAGTCATTTGTCCGATCAAGACTTGTATCTCGGGACTATTACCACTTTGTAAACCGATCATTACCTAGTGGATTCCTCCGGGAGTTGGAGAAGAGAGGAGTAGAAGAATTACCCCATCTTGAACCTCTATAAAAATTTCATTGTGTCATTTACATTTCAAAGACTTTAATTCTCGCATTTTTAATCGCTTATATCTGGCGATAAATTTGCTATCCACTTGATAATTTATAAGTACTAAACCAAGCACTAAACTCTTGTTTAATCAAATTTAAGGGTGTTAAGTCTTCCCAATGAAAAACAAAACCACGATTGAGTTAATTTAGAACCAACACCGGTGAGTTATACCATCAACGGCTCCATTGAGTCATTTGTTGAGAGACTAACTCTCTTGATTGACTAACTTGGTTGTCCATCAAGGACACTGGTGTGTAGTATTAACTCGAATATTTAAAAGGACTAAATCGAAAATTTGGTAAGGTTTATTCAACCCCCCTTCTAAACCTTACACTAACACCCCTTGGGACCTACGGTGGTTGGATGAAAATTCTTTGTTAAAATATTATTTCAAGAATATTAATTTCCTCTTTTTGTTTAGGACATGCAAGAAAAGAAAACACTAGTATTCTCTGGCAATTTTCGAGTTACTATGATTTCATTATTATTCATATAATATTAGTTATTAATTATATAAATTATAATTTGTGGCCTGCAGATTGATTGGTCATGGAAAAGACAAAGTTTTCAAGGAAGAAAGAAAGCTGTACTAAATTTGTATGTTTGACTAAAGATTTTAGATGAAATAAAAATACAATTGGCGAACCCAAGTGCCTGAAATGTATAATCGGTTTGCCACTTCTTGTTTTGGGCATTACCCGAATTTCTCTACTACGGGGCTTCTGTGATCTTGTGCCGCTTTGCATGCATTTTTTGGACGAGAGGTTAATAGGGTGGCTCAAAGCTCGACGAGTTTTGGTTTAGAGTTGGCGGTGATAAATTCATTCGATTTTCAAAATACGAGTATGCTTTGGTGTCAGGTTGAGATTTGGTGATTGATTTTGATCTCGAATGTGTGGCATGAGATACGGATGATAGCGTATACACGCGTCGCATTGCTCGTCCGCGACGTATAGTCATTGATTCTATTTTAGACCGTTTTTGTGGAGGGGAGTTTGCAGATTCGGCTTCCGATCAGGTTAAGATTGCCAAGATTTTGTTCGTATATAAGATTTTATTCGCTGTTGATGGACACTCGTATTCGGTTGATGAGTGGGCATGGGCATCGATCGAGGATATCGGATCGGGAGAGTTTCCCCTGGGGTAAGTTCTCATTTCAGATCCTTGCACATCGTTTGCGGTCTCTTTCTTCATCTCAACCCGCCCATACATCTTTCAAGTACCATTTGTTCGGACATTCCCTCGCTGTTCTGGTATGACTATAGTTTTTTTTTTGTATGTTTTGTTGTTGTAGTTCATTATATTTTTAGTGAACCTAATAAAATTGGTTATGTAATTACTTCATTGCAGATTTGGGTGTACGAGGCGATACCTCATTTAAGGGTTAGCCAAGCGGATAAAGAGCATGACGTGTTATTAGAGACCACGCTTGCTATGATGGCGATTTACGTGGAGAAACTTTGAATTTATCAATTATTTCAATAATCGGGCATGTGGAATTATTTTTATACTAAGTGATACTAATTGGAAATTTAATTATTTTCCAACCCGTCAACACCCTCCCTACTCGGACATTTTCGTCGAGTATGATCTGAACCTCGACATATACCATATTTTTTAGGTGCACGACGCTACCAGTTTGCCCATTCATGGATGACTCGAAGGCGGATGTACTAGGGATTAAGTATTCGCGGCACCTAATGCGATTGTGTGAAGTCGACCCACATCTCAAACAAACTTGTTGCTTGCGTATCCTACTACTTGTTTATGGGCCCGAAGCATAGCGATTTCGGTGCGGTCGTCGACTTGTCTTGGATTTTCGGGAGGGTCACATACCAATGATCTAACCTCATTAGGTACAACCCATTCTTCAGGATCGGGGATTGGCATGACTATCTTGGGACCACAAATTGCGCAGAATGTACTCGTCTTGTAATATTCGCGACATATGAATATACATTGTGATTCACTTTCCTATGACAATCAACAATAATAATAAAATGAATTATATGGTAATAACGAAATTATTTAAAGAAGACAAATATCGAGAAAATAAAAACTAACCTAATAGCAATTTGCTCCATGAGAACAAGGAATCAATATGTTCGAACCGTCGACAAGTGCAAGTCTTTGCGCTAAGGTCAACAATATATGTTTTGGTTCCCGAGGGCATTCGCTACCACTTACGTTAATTCATGTTCTCTATCTTCAAAGACTAGCCCGCCGTTCATAGAACCATCGTTCAATTATTATGTCCGGACAACCTCTAACACCGAACAAACGGGAAGCTTCTCGCCCAAACTATACGATTGTCGAAACTTTCTCTGAATTGGAGTTCATAAACTCATAACGGCGTATTGGACATATGCAACGTGCCCACTTTTCGGCCCAATGCTCATCAAATGTGAATACGCACCCTCATTTTTCGATTTAAGAAGTGTAATATATTTCTCATAGTCGACAACTTATAACTATAAGCAACATTATTAAACAATGAAACAACGATCTTACCAAATTTTGACAAGTTATTTTGCAAATGGTAACAACATAGACAATGATCCGCCTCGGGGTACACAACATTTACCGCATTTCCAATGCTTATATGTTGATTCAAACAATCACGAGATCTTCAGGAGAACCATACGCTTTCTTAACATTCTCCAAAACCATGTCCAAGATCTATCATCTTCTTTGTCCCCTATCCCAATCGCAGTAAGTGGAAATATCTCGGTTACCATCCTGAGTGACGGCGAATAGAACTCCCCGATACTTACCCTTCAAATGTGTTCCATCTACTACTATAACGAGTCGACCATTTTCACTGAAACCACGAATAGACGCACCCAATGCAAAAAAAAACATATTTGAACCTATTGGTTCGATCAATCAAAAACGCAGTTGTAGATCCAGGATTTGTCTTGTCCAACATGTGCAGATAGGATGGTATCATACTGAATGATTTCATGTCATCACCGTAGATCATCCCTATCGCATGATGTTTTGCTTTTAGGGCAACATTATAACGCACATTAAGATGATGTCTTTCCCGTAACTCGTTCATCATATCCCTAGGAACAAGAGACGCATTCTCAACCAGGATTCTAGATGCGGAGTATGCACCAATCACTTTGGAAGGCAACTGTCGAGGTGCACTACGATTGGGATCAAATTGACATGTGTGATCAGTGATATTACACACCCTCCAAAATGATCCTCGACCTTTCGCCTTCAATACAAATAGACATCCATCATGTTTGCAAATTGCCTGGAATCTTTTGGTATCTGAGTATTTTACACGATACTCCACAAATTTATCCAAGTGATACCTCCCAACAAAGAATAACCATTTGTTCTTTGGTCGTATAAGTTGATCCGATAGATAACATGCCACCACTTGGATTTGTTGAGATAGATTCATGAATCGAATCGATGAAACCAACGGAGCACCGGGAATTGTCCAACCACGTTGAGCATAATTTGTGGTATTGTTCGTATTTACAATCTCTTCATTTAAATCAATGGGCGGTTTATGTTGACTGTGTTGTTCTCGGCTATCGTTCGAATTCATACCAATCAATTCGTCCCGCTCACTAAGCCATTTGCAAAATTGTTGGAAAAAATTATATTGAAGTTCGGTCTCCTCATAATCTTCATCATCACTTTCAATGTCAGTACCATCTTCTTCAACGACGTCTTCACAATCTTTAACGCCACCGCCAGTAGTGTTGCCATTATCACTCAAGTCATCATTTCTGTCGCCGTTCAAACCCCCGTCAACATAATTTTCATTCGAATTTTGTATATCTTCCAATGGATTTTTCTCAATGGGATTATGCTCGACATGATTTGGATCCAAACATTTTTTAAAGTCTGTAACATTATTATCTTGTGTATAATTACCAAATCCAAACAGAGAAATTTGCGAAAGTCCACCGCCTTGTATATAAGTAGGAACCACAAAATTTCCCCTAATCTGAGAGTTAATTAATTCAACAAACCCTCCAGAATTATTATAGACATTTCCTCCAATTGAGCTATCCGGGTGTTACAGATCGTAATTCATCTTCTTAATAGTAACAAACACAATAGCCATGTCAACAATGGCTAAAAGACATCTCACGTCATGGTCATTTCTAATCTTCTTACGATGAACACCTTTTCCATCAATATCAACAAGAGAATGGATAATAATATATCCCCCGGTATCTAAATCGGCCTTCACGCTATCGTGCACAGTCTCCGTGAGGTCCGAAAAATAATTATCCCCATCATGAATAACTATTATCTCATCTTCTCCGCCGACATATTCGATTCCTTGCCAATATCCACTATATGGAACTATCAAATTACTCCAATTCATCTGCAAGAAATATAATAACAATTAATAAATAACAATCATCTATATAATAGACATGTCTTTGAAAATGTCCGTGTAATCTCTCTCTTTTGTCACAATTTGCATACATTCACGGTACATATGAGTTCACAGTATCATACTCAATCAAATCACGGTACATAAACATGAGTTCACGATATAAATTCACAGTACATATGAGTTCACGATATAACTTCACTTCACGGAATCTACTTCACGGTAATCTATAATTTCACGGTTTATATACTTTCACGGTATTGCGTACTTCACGACATTATAAGACTTCACGGTATTATATGTCTTCACGGTATCACACATTAAAGCGTGAACATTTATATCGTGAATATATACCGTTAACGTAAAATGTGAGCCTATTTACGTGAACCATATATAGTGATCTTTTGCATGAGATATCCACATCATCAAACTAACCGTGAACTATATACCATACCGTGAACCGAACCAGTTCTTTGATATCCATACCGTGATGTTATATTTCAAGTCATATAGTGAGTATTTTCATACAATAATTACCAAAAAATCATAAAAACGATATCAAACACGAAACTTACAACCAAAGAAGAAAACTAAAACATTTATTAAGTTAAAATTAGCATATAATGTCTAAAAATTTGAACCATGATAATACAAGTCCTCATATAAGTATATAGAATACATACCTAAATCGATTTCTGGGCATAAACAGAGGGAGATGTGAGAAGGATAAAGAAAAAAATGATTTGAAAATGTGGGAGTTACACCATCAAATGTGAAAAAGTATTGGTTGGGCAATAAATTCCCCCATAATGAGAGTAGATATTGAGCAATTAATTCCAATGTTGGAGACATGAGAGTTACACACCAGACGTACAACACCTTAATTTTTGTGATTTTCACTTTTTTTTTTGAAGGGGTAAAATGTATTTTGTGTTGAAGAGAGAGGGAAGAGAGAGGATTGGGGTTAACCATGGGGTTGGGTTAAAATAAGGGTAGAAAAGTAAAACCACACTATTTTGGTGTAGAAAAGAGTTTGTTATGAAAAAGTGATAAAAAAGAGTTTTTTATCACCAACTTGTGTATATTGAGCAATTATGACTACTATATATTCATGATGTCTCTATTTCGCATCGTGATATGAGCATTTTTCTAATAGTTCTATGAATTATGTCTCCCTTCATTGTAAAATTTTAAAATAGAATCAAATAATAAATTTGAAAATACAATTTAATGTTTGATTGTTAAAGTCAAAAAGAAAAAAATATCATATCTCGTCATCATGAAAAATACACTTAAGGCTATGTATTTGTGTTCAATCTTTGAAAGCTTTTTTCATAAACACCCTCAAGGTGTAACTTCATCGTCATTGTATTTTAATCATGTTTAGATCCTTAAAGTGTGAAGAGTATAACTTTGTAAGTTAAATATCAAAATATGTTGATAAATATAAAAATATATTTCAATTAACATGAAAAGTATGTTAACAAATATAAAAATTAATTTTTATATATAAAAACTATTATGAATACAATTTTATATTAAATAAAACTTTAATTTCTTCTTACATTACTATAAAAATGCTACGCATGGATATATGTAATATATATAATATTTTAATACATATTTGAGATATTTTCTTTAATTAAAATAAGTATTTTAAATTTAATTTAATTGACTTAAATACAATTATATATTTATTAAGAGATGGGATGCGCCCAAATAACAATTATACATATATCCCAAACAACTAAATACATTAATATACAAATTGGTGTCCAATACTGGATGCATAATTTGTAAAGCTCATAAAAAATAAAATTTTGAGTATACAAATTGTTAGGAAAAACGGGTTGGTGTATACCAAATGGCTGAAAACAATTGAGCAGAGTAACGATAAAGAATCGAAACGTCGAGACAAGAGTTGGACTCTTTCTCTTTAAGACGAGATTTCCCCGCTCACGGTGCTTACGGAATATGGCAATCGTCTCCCAAGATACAACAACGAACTACTTGCGATAGTTGCACTATAAATCGCAAGTACAAGCCGAACACTTAGATGTTTTTGAACTCTCCTTTTATGGACTAAATGCGAGAATGAAGAAGAAGCAAGTGAATTCAAATTTTTATGATGTGATGAAATGAATCGGGAAATTTGGTTTATATAGAGCTTCGGTGCCTCTTGAGATGGGTGCAACCCCCTGGTCCGAATCGGTCTTGGCCGTCGGATCGCGCCTGTGGTTAACGGCTGCGATCCCGATGGTCTGATCGATCATGCGAAGGAACACACCCTTTGGCATACACCTCGCACACCGGACAAACGCTGGCGTCCGGTCATGGTGCCCCGTCGGTGAGCGAGGACACATCCAATCGGTGCCACGTGTTGCCACTGCACGATTACGCCAAGTCGCGCCACCCGAGCGCGCCCGCCACGTCACCGAGCCACTAGATGAACCCTGGTTCGAATTTCCAAAACTTTAAGGCTCCTCAAAGCTCCTCGCGATGATGCGACGTTTGAAGTGCAAAGTGCGCCTCGAAAGCGCCAATGCGACTATGTATGGGCCGGGGCCGGCTCGGCTCGGATGGTGCTCCGCACCGTCTCGGTGCCTTTTGAGCTAGCCAAAGGCTAGTCAAAATTGACTTAGTCCACTAGGGTGTACCATAAGGAGTTCTACTTGATTACTCCTTATTAGTGGTGAAGCTCTTTATTAACTAGTCAAACATTTACTATGTTTCCTATGTGGCTTTCCATATTCCCACCCTTTTATATTCCATATATAAAAGCATTTTAAGTGGCCAACTTTATGCATTTATTTCTCATTCACCCGATATTGGTTTTGAGAAATTTGAAATGCTAAACTCATCTACCCGCGGCGTAGATGACGTTTGTCTCATTTATTTCATACTTTGAATAAATGACCCACTTAAATAATTGGTAAAAATTGGGTCAAAACCCAATTTAATAAAACCAATTCCAACAATCCCCCACATGAATTAAAATAAATGCATATGAGTATGCGAGACACTAAAGAGAGTTCAAACGAAAGCTATTGCATCGGGAGAGGTTGCTTGTGGCTTTGAACCTTCCTTAGTGGAATGCTATCAGTTTACTAAGCCGCACAGGTGACACGATGTCTTGAACTGTTGTTGTTTATGTAAACCAAAACAACAAAGCACCCACACAATATCTTTCCTAACACCATTTGGTTCTCACGGTTGTGTCCATTTTGGCCCCTGGACAACATCTTGGATTCATAAGTGTTTCGTTGAAGCGGCCGTCTTCACACTTATATAGGTGATCTCCTATTAAGAGTATCTGCCATACTCTACTTCTTTAAAGTATAGGAATCATTAAAAGTTTATAACTTAACTTTGTAGGTCCCAAGGGGTTTGAGTGTAAGGTTTAGAAGGGGTTGAATAAACCTTACCAACTTTTCGATTTAGTCCTTTTAAAACGTTCGAGTTAATATTTCACAGTGAGTCCTTGATGGACATCTAAGTTAGTTAATCGCCAGAGTTAGTCACTCAGCACTGACTCGAGTTTGTTGATAGAATAACTTTCATTTGTTTTGACTAAAGACTTAACTCGATTGTGATATATTTTTTGGAAGACTTAACACCCTTGAATTTGGTTAAGTTTGTTTTAATACTTGGTTTTAGCACTTTGTTGATTATCAATTGGATAGCAAATTTATCGTGAGATATTAAAGTAATATGCATAAATTAAAAGCTGAAATGTAAATGACACAATAAGTTTTTATAGAGGTTCGAAGATGGGGTAATTCTTCTATTCCTCTCTTCTCTAACTCTGGAGGAATCCACTAAGTATTGATCAATATACAAAGTGGTTAATGATCGAGATACAAGTCTTGATCACACGGTGACTTGATCCTTTGGGACTCGATGCGGAGATGCCTTGGTCACACGGTGGCTTCTCGTGCACGACTCGGCCTTCTTCAAAGGGCATTTTGCCTTGCTACTACAACCCACTTGCTCAAGCTTCTTGGATTTGATCACGAAGCCCTCCAAAAACTTGAGACTGGTTTGAACTTGAACCTTCCTACAATCCTCCGTGGAATGTAGACCCCTTGATTCTTCAAATGTTTCATCTTCAACCGATTGAAGTCGTCTTTCCTTCACGGTGAGTGTTGGAATGATTTCCTTCGTAATGTAGGCTTGAGGATTGAATTTGAATGACTTGAGAGTAATTTTTGGTTACGATTCGAATGTTAGCTTGAATGTTCGTGGTTGAGTTACCTTCTCTCGAGTGATTCCTCGGCCTTTTATAGTGATCTTTCAAAAATTTGTCCGTTGAAGAGATAGGCTTATTTTTAAAAGACACTTGTGGTCGGTGGCTTGTCTTGTTGCGATCCTTGGAATTGACATTTCCTCGTATGAATGATTCTTGACTTTTTGAGTTACACACAGTGCGATGCTTCCCATTGGTTTATTCCTTTTGCACGCTTCTCGGGTGAGCACTTTAAGAAAGCGATATGGAAGTATTACTTGTTTAAGTAATTTCCTTGACTTGTACAACGGATCTTTTCGATTATCTCGACTTGTTGCATTTTCTTAACTTCCCACAGGTAACTTTGAGTCGACCTTCCAATCATTGGATGACTCTTTGTCACTTCAACTTGAGACTTGGTTTGTCTTGAGTTGACTTGTGATACTTCACTCACCAGTATCTCATTTGCACCTTGATCGAGTCTTGTCTTCTCTTCTTTGTTACACTCACCAATTTGCCTCGCGGCGTAGTCTTCCTTCAAGTCTCTAGTTGTCTTCTTGCATGCTCAGGCATAGGCGACTTGACTCACTCGACCAGCCCTATCTATTACAATGCAATTTACAACGAAAATGGGGTGCCAACTTTCTATTCTAAGTTTTACATGGCATTCATCAAAATCTAAAAATAATTTCCCAACAATTTCCCCCTTTTTGATGATGCCAAAACTTAAAACATTCATACAATAATTAAACAAAGCAAAGATACGTGCGAGACAATGTAGAATCATAGAATGTATGCGTAGAATCAATCTTTTATTGATCATAACATCCTTGTTCTTTACACAATTGTTTTAGAGTGTATCAAAGCTTAAACAGAACTTAAGGTAATCATCTGTTGTTCTATATCTACGCAAGTATGGAAATTGTACAATTTTTATTCGATGTACAAAAAACTTACATAAAGATGTATTTACATAGTAAAATACATGAAGGGGTGACACAACACTTCATCTCCTTTCACGCCTCCTTCTTTCCTCTTCTTGACTCTGTCATCTTCTCGACCTTTTTCTCTTTTTCTCATCTTCAGCCGCCTTCTTTTTCTCATAAGCCTTTCTGGCAGCTTCATCTCTTCTTTTTCTTTCTTGTCTTTCCTCCCATAGCTGAGTTTGTCTTCTATTTTCTTCTTCAATCCTCTTCACATACTCAGCATTGTTTTTAGCCACTTGTAGGTTAGCTACTTCGTCGAATCCAGCCCAATAGATCCCTCCTTTCTTGCCTGGATCTATGTACTCAATGTTTTTGGGCAGAGGTCTAGGTCTGAAACCTCTTCCTCCACCACTGCTTCTTCCTCTTTCTCTGGGCGTGTACTGTACTGGGGCCTTCTTTTTCCCAGCTGAGTGACTAGCAGAGTGACCAGCAGAGTGACTGCCAGTAGTCTGCTGCCTGTCAGCTTCTTCACATAGTTTGAGACCTTTTTCCCAGTACAAATCCCAGGCTTGAGCCATGGACATATTTGCGAAGTAACCTTCAGATGCGAGCGTCTTGAATTCATCAACAGATCTTGGCTCGGTTCCGACATCTGAAATGGCATAGGTGTCTCTGTCTGTTGGAATGCCTCCATGTTGTTTCAGAATATCCATAACTCGGGCATCCATCTTTCCTTCCACTTCCTTCATCCCTGCTTCAACTATCTTTCTCTTTTCAGCCATGGGTACTGCAGAGTGTTGGAGTGGCAGAGTCACTGGGAGTTTGCTGATGATATCAGCTGTGACAAGACCTTGTTGGGGGGTTTTAGCAATCATCAAGGTCATATCTTTTGAACCTTCCCCCTCAACAGATTTTCCTTTCTTCTCTCTTCTCTCTTCCTCAGCTGTCTTTCCCTTCACAGTTGCGTCCTCCTTTTCAGCTTCAGATCCTTTCAACGCCTTTAGGTATTCCTCTTTCCCCTTTTTGGCATCATCAAAGGAGAGAGGAACCCCTGGAAACAAGCTAGCAATCATGAAGTCTAAGCGGTGATAGCATTTGAGTTATGCTTCGAATCATTGCGGAGTATCTTTGCCATGCATCGGGAGCGGGTGGCGTTGGATTCACTGTTACAGCCTTCATTTCAGCCATGAGGAGGCTAAACTTCCGATCCATGTTCTCCTCACGCGCGAGGAGCTCTTTCTTATTATATTCACGCAGCAGTGCATCTCGTGGTGTGAGATTCATGCATTCGTTCGATGTGCTCTTGCATTCTTGTTTTTGCATCAGCATTCTCAGCCCGCCAGACTAGCAATTTATTGAACAATGTCCTGAAATATCGAGCTTGTTCTACGCGCATGGTCTGTTGTTGTTGCCACCATTCCGGATCGACAATTATGCCTCGCAGATTGGCGATGGGTTTGCATCTCTGTTATCCACCGCATGTCGGTGAGGCCCGATGCCTCTCCATCTTTTCTATCTCTGCAAATATGGCCTTGAACTCATTTGCTGTTACTGTCTCTCGGTGGCGGCCAAGCAAGCGTCAAAGTCAAAGTCTGTTGGGACGATGATGTCTGTTGGAATAACAGGATCAGGTTTATGGAAGCATTCTTGATCTCTAGCTGATTCTTCAGGAAGGTCAGGTACTTCCAGAGAGAAGGGAAATGATTATACAAAAGGATCATCAAGGGCATCGGGAATCTGCTCAATGACAACTTGTGCTTGTACAGTTCTCGGTGGAGTCGATCCACTGCGGCTTGGGGAGCCTGCGTGATTGACTTTGTTTGTTGTGGTCTTTTGTGAAGTTGACCCGGCTTTGCGAGCCTTGTTGTCTTAATGGCCGTCGGTCTCATTTGGTTTTCCACATGAGTTGGTCGGTCCTCGGCCATATCGAAGCGTCGAACGATGATGAGATTTCCATGGGTGGCTCATCATCAAAATTAAATGGTTGGCGAGTAGCCTTAAGGTCGACTTACTCGTGCTTGGAAGAACATCCTCATTTGAGTCTTTTGGATCGGCAATAGGGGATGACTCGACTTCATCTTCACCTTTAGATTCGAGAAAGGTTACATCGGGGTTATCTTGGGAATCATGAAGAGCACTTATCTCCTTTTCGGATGGATCAATGATAGTAGAAGGGATGTTCGTGCGTCCGTCCTCTACTTTACCACGAGAAGTCTCAACCTCCGTTGGCCTTCATTACCTCCTGCAGTCTCAACTAGAGCGAGGCCTTGGGATCCCCTTCGCGGTGTCTTTATGTCTTGGGGTCTTCGAGGTGGCATCCACCTGAGTCTCAACTCCATGGATTGCGCTTTCGATGCCAGTGTTAACTCCCGGGCGGTTCCTTCCCGTGCCTCGATCGCATCAGCGGCGTCATTGGCTCGCAGAGAGCGATTTGGCACCGGTGAGGCGATCTTAATCCCGAGCCTCGTCGTGACAACTTCTTTGTGTATTTTGTTGTTCCTTCTCCACTTCACCTCCGAGATTGTGAAGTCACCGCAAAGCATCCTCCGACCTTGCTGCTGTGGAGGAGTTTCCCCTTTAGGTGGCACACCGGCTGGTGACTTGGAATGGGTTCACTCGTCTACGAGACTTCCGGCTATTCCCTTTGAGTATTCAGCCATTGGGGCGGTGGTAAGACACCTTCATTAGGGGTTGGCTCGTGGGGTCCCCACAATCCCGGTTTCATCGCCGGTTCCTTATCACCTTCTTACGAGTGAGTGAGGAAGTGGTGGCGGCGACAACAGTGGCAATATCTTTGCACCACTCCCATCGGATCAATCTCCAATCGTGATGTGGAAGATTCCCTGGTACTTCCAACAATCGTTGCTCATGTAGGGCCCTGGATTCCGCATGGCTTCTGCATCTCCAATTCTTATGTGGCGGCGGCAGGTCCAGATCCTCATCACTCCCGAGAGAGAATGTCGAGATGAGGATGTGTATGATCGGTGGTTCGATAAAGGGACAAATCGGCCTTTTCACGAGCCTCAAACCTCGCGAGTCTCTCCTTCTCCTTGTCCTTGAAGATACGCAAGATATCTATGCGATTTTCTTCATCCGGTGCTTGACCACATTGGTCAATACAAGAAAGTTCAACAATCCGTCTTCTTCTTCAATGAATTCCGGTCTTTGGAACTGTTCCTGGATCTACTATGCTTCCATTTCCTCCATTCTCATAGACGATTTTGGATGTCCGGATATGGTGGGGATAGGATCATCACATCATCATCCTTGTCATCTTCTCCCTTTGTCCCTCGTGCTCGGGGATTGAGGGTAGCAAACTTTGGTGCTCCACACCCTCGATGGCGTGCATTGCGGGAGGGGACACAACCCTGTCAACAGGAGAGTTTGCTTTCTCGGCTGCCTTTTTTGTGTCTCAAATTGTTCGGACTACAATCTGTGTCTTGATTTGCCTCTTTGATCGGCTTCAAGAGACTTGCATTTGTTTCATCTATAATTTCGGAGACTCTACTTCTTGAGAGTCTCGGTATTTGTTTTTCGGTGAGTGGCGGACTCGGCCGGTTTCTCAAGCTCGGGAACGCTTGAAGATTCTTCTGCTTTTAGTCCTTACCGAGGGATTTCGGCTCGGATATGGTTTCTTACGAGTCTGGGCGGCGGGGCGGTGATGTCGTCTTCTTCGAGGAGTGGCCGTCTCGGCTTATCCGTTCTCCTTTTCTTGACAAAGGAGAAGGTATTTGAGGTTCCTTCTCCTGCTGGCTGCGAGGCGGGAGACACAGGCTGTGGGGCGGGTGACTCATTTGCGGGCGGGGGCATCTTTTGTTTTCTTCTTCTTTTGCAGGGCAACTTCATTTCTTCTTAGTACATTTGCAAGGGCAGCGACCTTCTTTTGGGGAGAGGAGGAGATAGTTGTTTCTTCAGGACGAGTTGATTCCCTCTCACTCAGATCGCTCTCTTTGCATATGCTCTCTTCGTGTGTTCTCAGGAAAGGTTAGATCGGAACATCTTCTTGTTTACATGGAACGCCTTTCTATGTCGAAGAGGAACTCCTTTTACTTCCATCATCCGGCCAATTACCAGGTATGTACCCAGGGGAACCTCCAAACGTACCATCCTCCTTGAAGGATTTATTCCCAATATGCGGAAGAGTCTGCTGTATACAAACTCAGCCCATTGATTTACCTTCTTTTCTTCAATGATCGCGGCCATTACGATCGACTTAGCTTTTAGACATACGGTCAAAGCTTCCAAATTTGATGTCTATGCATTTGACAACAATGTCCAGCAATTTGTGGTAGTCCTCTTTCAATGACTTCTTGTTAGATGTGTAGACCACCTTCGCAAAGACAATCGGACTTGGCTACTTCCTTCCAAGCGGCGGCCAGGTTAACATCGGCTTCATAAATCTCGGCACTTCTTCCCCGGCAACAAAGCGATGTTCTCCGCGGATCTTGGCGGTAATGGTGAATGATTTTCCGTGAACAGAGGACTTGATGCCCTCATCGTGAACTTCAAAGCATTCACGTAGAAGCGTGCGACCTCTTCCACGTAGGTCATCGGAAACTCCATCGTCAAAAGCAGTTTCACCGGACTTTTCCAACTTCGTGCTATCTTCTTCACAAGAGTGTCGTCAAACCCTGTTTGATCATGCCGTCGAAATCCACATTAGACCCAGTGTGGATTTGCTTCCCCAACTTGACGAAGTCATGAGTAGATGCCATTTTCGATGTTTTACCGAACGAAACTTTTAGAATGAACTTAAGAATTTGTTAGGGTTTTGAGAGAAAATTTCTTCTTTGCCTTCGAGAGAGATGAACAGTTTTGGTAAAGTGAGAGAAAATCGAACGAAATTGTATAAGTATGGGTTATGAAAGGGCGTGTGGGTGGTTTTTGAAATTTGATCAAGATCAACGGTTGATTTTGCACGCCAATTTACATTTAATCTCTCGTATTTAATGCGGCAAGACATTTATATCCAATCATAAGCTTTGTGTGCGACTTTTGATCAGACACGCGTCATAATTATCTTGACGTCATTCTTAAAAACATTCCGCATAGTAAAAATTTTGCGTTTTTGTCACTTTGCTCATAAATGACTCACTTATTCCTTAGCCGATTTAACTCTTCTCTCTTTGCACATAAATACTAAATTTTGTCCCTAACTTTCGATGCACGGTTGATTCTCCGATACGGGTGATTTACTTACGATTTAAGAGTTGACTCTTTTTCATCTTTTCGTGCTTCATCTCTTTTCCTTGAGTCTTGAGTGTCAACTCATTTCAATTAACCCCAATTCATGTTTGAGTTCTTCAAATCTTGATTCACATAATGATTTTGTGAATATGTCAGCTAATTGCTTATCAGTTGAGATATATTCCAAGGTGATGTCCTTCTTTTCAACATGATCTCTTATGAAGTGATATCTGACATCAATGTGCTTTGTTCTTGAATGCAACACAGGATTTTGAGTGATTGCAATTGCACTTGTGTTATCACACATAATTGGAATTTCCTTTTCTTCAACCTCATAGTCTCTGTTCTTTGTCTCATCCATAAGACTTGGGCACAATTTTGCCATGACTATGTATTCTACTTGTTGTGGAGGTAGCTATTGAATTTTGCTTCTTGCTAAACCAGGAAATTAGCCTATTTCAAGCATTTGACATGTGCTCGAGGTACTCTTCCTGTCAACTCTACATCCAGCATAGTCAGAGTCTGAGTAACCAATTAGCTTGAATCCACCTTCCTTTGGATACCATAAGCCAACTTCTTGGCTTCCTTTCAAATATCTCAAGATTCTCTTGGCTGCAGTCATGTGGCTTTCTTTTGGTGCGATTGAAATCTTGCACATACACCTATAGCAAAGGTGATGTCGGCCCGCTTGATGTGAGATAGAGCAATGATCCAATAAGTGCTCAGACGGTTTGATCTACATGGCTTGCCATCCGCATCCATGTCCATTTTTGTGATGTATTCATTGGTATTTTCTGTAGAAGACTTCTCTTCCATACCAAATTTCTTCATTAAAATAGAGCAATGATCCAATAAGTGCTCAGATCCAGTTTGATCTACAGGCTTGCCATCTGCATCCATGTCCATTTTGTGATGTATTCATTGGTATTTTCACGGAAGACTTCTCTTCCATACCAAATTTCTTCATTAAATCTCGGTGTATTTTGTCCGACTTATGAAGGTTCCATCCTTCATTTGTTTCACTTGGAGTCCGGGGAAGAATGTCGACTCTCCCATCATGCTCATTTCAAATTTGCTTTGCATAAGATTTGAGAATTTATCACATGACTCTTTGTTTGTGTATCCAAAGATGATGTCATCCACATATATTTGAACAAGCGTTATAGTCTTCCCATCTTGAATTACTCAAGAGTGTTCTATCCACTTTGCCTTTTGTGAATCCGTTCTCGATCAAGAATTGTGATAATGTATCATACCATGCTCGGGTGCCTGTTTCAATCCATATAAAGCTTTCTTGAGTTTGTATACCTTATCTCCAAGAGTCTTCGCTCAAATCCTGGAGGTTGTTCAACATATACTTCTTCTTCCAATAACCCATTAAGGAATGCACTCTTTACATCCATTTGATATAGAATAAAGTTCTTGTGAGTTGCATAGGCAAGAAACATCCTTATAGCTTCCAATATTGCTACAGGAGCAAAAGTTTCATCAAAATCTATTCCTTCTTCTTGGCAATACCCTTTGGCTACCAATCTTGCTTTGTTTCTCACCACGAACCTTCCTCATTCATCTTGTTTGAACACCCATTTAGTGCCAAGAACGTTTTGATGGGTAGGTCTTTGAACCAATTTCCACACTTTATTCCTTTCAAACCGATTGACTCTTCTTGCATGGCTTGAATCAATGTGTGTCATCCAAAGCTTGTGACACATCTTTTGGCTCTATTTGTGAGATAAAGCAAGTGAACATAGCTTCTTGTTGGGTTCGGATCTGGTTTTTACACCTTCTCTTACATCTCCAATGATTAGTTACGGTGGATGGTCTCTCAGCCATCTTACATCGAGGTTGGAGTAAGTTAGTTTGGATTGATCGTCTTGCAATTTGTGTTATTTTGATCAGCTCTCTCATCATCACTTAGCTGCAGATTTTCCAATTTTGTCTTTGAGACTCAACTATCTCATCTTCATCCGGACTTATAAATCCGACTTGACTTCAACATAGGGACATTTTTGCATGGTTGGTTGATTCAACTTATCAATCGACTCTTCAATGTCTTCTCCATTTACATTGGGTTCATCAAACACCATATGGATGGATTCTTCGTAACCATTGTTCTCTTGTTGAGCACTCTGTAGGCTTTGCTTTGGTGAGTATCCTAAGAAGATACCTTCATCGACTTTAGCATCAAAAGCCTTTAAATTATCTTTGCCATTGTTATGGATGAAGCATTTGCATCCAAATATTCTAAAATGTGCAACATTTGGCTTTCTCCCTGTCCAAATCTCATAGGGAGTCTTTGTCGGTTTGTCTATTTATCATGCATCTATTTTGAGTATAGTATCTTTGTTTTATTGCTTGACCCCAAAATCTTTTAGCAGCCTGTCAAAGAAACATGGTCTTCTGCTTCTTTGAGAGTTTTATTCTTCTTTCTACAACTCAATTCTACATTTGTGGAGTCTTTTTTGCAGATAATTCATGACCAATACCATTTTCAATACAAGATCGAGTTATTATACCATTGACAAACTCGGTTCTCTGTCGAGATCTTATTTTGATAATGGTTTGACTCTTCTCATTTTGGATTCTCTTCATCATTTGTGGTAGTTTTCGCAGAGAGTTTCTTTCTTCTTACACATGAATATTATCCATGTATATCTTGAGTAGTCATCTACTACCACCAATGTGTATTTCTTCCCACTTATCTTTGGTTGGTTCAATGGACCAAATAGATCCATATGTTGGTGCAATATTCTTGTTGAAAATGGACATGTCTTTTCTTTGAATGATGATTTGATCTGTTTTCCCATCCGGCATGCATCACATATACTCTCCTTCTTGTATATCGAAAGTCGGAAGTCCTTCCACAAGTTTACTTCTTGCAAGTTTGTTAATATTTTTGAAGTTCGGGTGACTTAGCTTCTTGTGCCACAACCAACTTAAATTGGTGTGCTCTTTGCTAGCAGACAAGTGTTCGGTGTTGTAGTTGACCAATCTACCACATACATGTTCTTTTTATGCGCATCCTTGCAACACTATTTCATTAGTTTGGTGTCCTTGATTTGGCATACACCCATATTGAATCCAACATTGTAGCCTTTGTCACGAGTTGACTTACGCTTAGCAAGTTGAAATTGAGGCCTTCAACATATGCAATATCGTAATTTCTTATCCATTTTTCTTGATGGATCCAATGCCTCTTATTTCTCTCCTGGAGCTTCATTTCCTCCAAATATGACTTTTGCACCTCTAACCTCATTGAATTTTGATAGATTTTTCTTGTTTCATGTCATGTGTCCGGAGCGACCACTATCCATGTACCAGGTTCCTTGGCACTCATTTTGCTCCTTGAAACGCAATCAAGGAAATTAGGTTTTAGGTACCCATACTTGCCAGGTCTGAGGGGTTAGTATTGTAAGATGATCCACCAACCTATAGCCACATGATTTGACTCTAAGAGGTTGCCATCTATCGATTGCCATAATCATAATTAATTTTGACAAATTGCTTGGGGGTTCTAGGTTCATACAATTTGTCTCTTTTTGTTTGTATGCTGTGCATGTGTTTCAACAATCGCCTTTTTTGGGTAGTTGTGATATTTCTAAGTGTAGTGCCTAGGTGCATATGTGTCTTTGATGATAGCTCTTATGCCTTTGGAATGGCCTTTCTTGAGTTCTGGCCTTTGCCACTTGAGCTTATATTCCATAGGTCGTTGTTGATAGTTCGCATTATTCCAATCGGCTTGGCTTGGGTACTTTCTACCATTCCCATCATATGTATTTCTTTCATAGACCTTATGGGGCTTTTGCTAGCTCTGTTTCTTCTTTACTGAGTATCTCGTGTTTGGAGTTTCTTTGAGGAACTCGGCATTTGGATTTCTCTCTTGTCCTCTCTCAAAGACACTCAATTGGTTGTTTCCTTTTCCTTTATAACCAAGGCCGGTTTGCTTGTGATTGTGCTTTGGAGTAAATGTGTGTGCACCATTTGGAGTTTTGGTTTTTGGAGATGCTTCATTACTTGAAGATCCTTTTTCCAAAATCACTTTTGGAGATGGACATAGTATAGAGGAGTTAAATCTAAGCTGTCTTATCTCCGCATTCTCTTTGACTCGTAATAAGATCATCCAAGGATTTAGATGCCTTAGTAAATGAGGCAATCACATTTTTGAGGTCATTCTCCCTCTTTTTTATAGCGACTATCTCTGCTATTAACTTAACATTTTCAGCCTTTAGACTTTTATTCTCATCGGCTATTTGACTTAGTACTCGGCTCCTTAGTCGGTTGTGAGTTTTAGCTCTGAGTAGGCTGTTTTCCTCATTTAGTAGTGTGTGTGAGGATTTAATGTATTCAAAGTCTTTCATCATTTTTGCCTAATGAATCATAAAGATCAGTGGGTGATGAAGTGTGTGTGTCACAATCACTATCACTAGTATTTGAGTGTGATGAGTTAGAGTGTACCTCATCTTCTTGGTCAGAGTTGGTTTTGTTCTTTAGCCATTAGACTCGATCAAGGCTTCTTCTCCGGAGTCACTTGAGTAGTCGGCTTCACTACTCTCCGAGTCTGCTTTGTGTCTTTTGACTTGATTGTCTCGATAGTTTCTGCAGCCAACATTGCCTTTCTCTTTTTCTGTCTTCTTTCTCTAAAGACTTTTCTTTTCTCTTCATTCCTGTATTTGTTGACTACAGGATATGGGCATTCAATGGCATAGTGACCGGGTTGTCAGTTCTTTGATATTCAACTTTTTGATGCTCTGCTCTCTTGGGTGGTGTTTCTTCCCTTGACTTGGAGGGAGCTGAGTGTCATCTGGAGGATTCACCTTTGCTTCTTTTGTAATTCTTATTGAAGAACTTGTTAAACCTTTTAACCATCAGTGCGATCTCCTCTTGGTCAATGACTTCTTTGACCTCAGCTCTTTTGCCATCCTTAACAATTAGAGCAGCTGTTTTGGGCACAGTTGTTTCCTCTTGGTCTTTTCTTCTCAGCTCACATTCGTAGGCTTTGAGATCTGAGAATAGCTCATGGCTAGATGTCTTTGATAGGTCCATGGAATGTCTCATGGCCATGACTTTGATATCCCACTCAGTTGGGAGACTTCTTAGAATCTTCATACACATTTCCTTTTGAGTATATTCTTTTCCAAGTGCGAGATAGCTCATTGGTAATTTACGTGAACCGAGCATCCAGTTGATCCAAGGTTTCTCCCGCAAACATCTTAAAGTTTTCAAATTTTTGTACAACAACAGGATAGTTTATTTTCCTTGATTTGCTCTAAGCCTTCACAAATCAAGGTTAGCTTGTCTGATTTCTTTTGCCGTTTTGCATGATTTGACTTTGTTGAACATGGCTTTGTCTAAAGTTTTGTAAAGAATGTCCTTGGCCACATTGTCCAAGTTATATCTTTTCCTATCATCATTTGTCCATTCGACTCTTGGTTTTTCAACCATCGTTTGATGCAGGAGCAACATCCTCTTCTCCTTGGTGCGACTCTCCTCCATTTTGTGTTCACTTTAAGATTTGGAGTGGCCCATCTTCTATTAGTATCCACATTTCATCGTGTAATCTTTGATAGATAAGCGCATACGAATTTTCCAATCATCAAATTCTTCAATTTGTGAACATAGGGATGCGTGTCAAATTTGCATCCATGATAATAACTTTGTTGAATAAAAGAGTTACGGAAGATCAAGTGCTAAAACAACCTTTGAAAAATTTGGAGATCTAGTTCGGTGACCGGTGCGGAAGGCTCAATGAACCAACCGCTCGATACCACTTGTAGGTCCCAAGGGGTGTGAGTGTAAGGTTTAGAAGGGGTTGAATAAACCTAACCAACTTTTCGATTTAGTCCTTTTAAAATATTGAGTTAATATTTCACAAAGTGAGTCCTTGATGGACGGCTAAGTTAGTTAATCAAATAGAGTTAGTTACTCAAGACTGATTGTTTGTTGATAGAATAACTCATTTTTTTTGACTAAAGACTTAACTCGATTGTGATATATTTTTATTGGAAGACATAACACCCTTGAATTTGGTTAAGTTTGTTTTAATACTTGGTTTTAGCACTTTGTTAATTATCAATTGGATAACAAATTTATCGTGAGATATTAAAGTAATATGCGAGAAATTAAAGAGTTGAAATGTAAATGACACAATAAGTTTTTATAGAGGTTCAAAGATGGGGTAATTCTTCTACTCCTCTCTTCTCCAACTCCTGGAGGAATCCACTAAGTATTGATCAATATAGAAAGTGGTTAATGTCCGGATACAAGTCTTGATCACACGGCTGACTTGATCCTTTGGGACTCGATCTGGAGATGCTTTGGTCACGGTTGGCTTCTTGACGACTCGGCTTCTTCACAGGCACTACGCACTTGCTACTACCCACTTGCTCAAGCTTCTTGGATTTGATCACGAAGCCCTCCAAAAACTTGAGACTGGTTTGACCTTGAACCTTCCTACAATCCTCCGTGGAATGTAGACCCCTTGATTCTTCAAATGTTTCCTCTTCAACCGATTGAAGTCGTCTTTCCTTCACGGTGAGTGTTGTATTGATTGCCTTTTTATAGTGATCTTTCAAAATCTGCTGTTGAAGAGATAGGCTTATTTTTAAAAGACACTTGTGGTCGTTGGCTTGTCTTGTTGCGATCCTTGGAATTGACATTTCCTCGTATGAATGGTTCTTGACTTTTGAGTTCGACCGTGTGCTGATGCTTCCCATTGGTTTATTCCTTTTGCACGCTTATGGGATGAGCACTTTAAAAAGGCGGTATGGAAGTATTACTTGTTTAAGTAATTTTCTTGACTTACGTAAAAGGATCTCTTTCAGATTATCTTGACTTGATCGCATTTTCTTAACTTCCCAGGTGACTTGAGTCGCCTTCCAATCATTGGATGACTCTTGTCACTTCAACTTGAGACTTGGATTTGTCTTGAGTTGACTTGATCGATACTTCACTCACCGTATCTCACTGCACCTTGATCGAGTTCCGCTTCTTCTCTTCTTTGCCACACTCGGTGCCTCATAGCGAGTCTTCCTTCAATTCTCCGGTTGTCTTCTTTCATGTTCGGGCATAGGCGACTTGACTCGGCTCGACCAGCCCTATCTATTACAATGCAATTTACAACGAAAAATGGGGTGCCAACTTTCTATTCTAAGTTTTACATGGCATTCATCAAAATCTAAAAATAATTTCCCAACAATTTCCCCCTTTTTGATGATGCCAAAACTTAAAACATTCATACAATAATTAAAAGCAAAGATACGTACAGACAATGTAGAATCACGAGAATGGTAAAAACATAACCACTTGTGGACTTGGAATCTTTTTGAGCGGATATCCAATTAGCATCTTTGTATCCTTCTAATACGGTTTGGATATCTCGAGTAGTGTAATCCATAATTCAAGGTGAGTCTTAGAAACCTAAGAACCCTTATCAAAGCCTTCCAATGGTCATTTCCGGGATTACTTGTAAATCTACTCAGTTTATTAATCTGCGTAGGCAATATCCGGACGTGTGCGAGTTTGTTACATACATTAGACTACCAATAATCCGAGAATATTCTAGTTGAGATACTGAGGCTCGCCTTGATTTTTAGCTAAGTGTAGCTTAAATCAACAGAGCGTTTTAATGGAGGACATGTCATACGAATTGAACTTTCAAATCTTGTCTCAATATAATGAGATGTGATAACACAAGTCCATCGGATGTTTTAGAGATCTTAATTCCTGAGAATAACATCCTGCTATACCCATATCTTTCATATCAAAATGTTTGATTAACATTTTCTTAGTATTCATGATTATATCATGATTACTACCCATAATTAACATGTCGTCAACATACGCATGAGACAATTACATAACCATTAGGTGTGTCTTTAATATAAACACATTTATCACACTCGTTAATTTTGAAACCATTTGACAAAGATAGTTCGTGAAATTTTTCGTGCCATTGTTTCGGAGCTTGCTTAAGGCCATACAATGACTTAACGAGTTTGCACACCTTTTTCTCGTGTCGGGAGCAAACAGACCCTTCGGGTTGTTCCATGTAGATTTCCTCTTCTAATTCACCATTTAGAAAAGCCATTTTCACATCCATTTGGTGTATCTCAAGGTTATGCAATCTTTGCAATAGCAAGGAGAACTCTAATAGATGTGATTCTTGTCTGAGGGTGAATACGTATCAAAGAAATCAAGGTCTTCTCTTTGTTTAAATCCCTTAGCTACTAACCTGGCCTTGTACTAATCAATAGGTCCATCAACTTTATATTTCCTTTTAAGGATCCACTTGCATCCTAAAGGCTTATTTCTGGTGGAGATCTACCAACTCCCAAGTATGATTTTTCATAATGGAATCTATCTCATGTTAATAGCTTCTTTCCGAATGGAGCTTCTAGATGGACAATGCTTCACTAATTGTCCTTGGTTCATTTTCTAACACATAAGTTAGAAAATGCGGACCAAAAGACTTAGTTGTTTTGGCCCTTTTTTTGCGTCTTGGTTCTTCATCACTTTGATGATCACCATCGGCGATATCACGTGTTCTTTTGCTAGAACTAGCTTCTTTCCTTTCTTGACAAGGAAACACGTCTTGAAAAATACAAAGCATTACTTGACTCAAAAATTGTACCTTCTTGTACATCCGGAATTCTTGATTTGTGCACTAAAAATCGATATGCACTCTTGTTATTTGCATATCCAATGAAATGCATCGATTGTTTTAGGCCCTATCTTGACTTGTTTTAGCTTAGATATTTCTACTTTAGCCAAACACCCCCACACTTTCGGGGTATTTATAGGAAGGTTTTCGACCTTTCCATAACTCATGTGGAGCTTTATCTTTATTTTGTGTGGTATTTTGTTAAGAATGTGGTTAGCCGAGAGAATTGCTTCACCCACAAATTCTGGGAGGTAAACCAGAATTTATCAACAAAGCATTCATCATTTCTTTTAGAGTTCGGTTTTTGCGTTCAACAATACCATTTGATTGTGGTGAATAAGGAGTTGCGTTTGATGAATAATACCAAAATCCGAGCAAAATTCATCAAAAGGAGCTCCATATTCTCCACCTCTATCACTTGAATTATCTTAATTCGTTTGCTAAGTTGATTTTCAACCTCATTCTTATAACTTTTAAAAGCTTCAAAGGCCTCATCTTTACTTCTTAAAAGATATACGTAACAAAGTATTTTGTGCAATCATCGATAAAAGTAATAAAATACTTATTCCCACTTCTAGTTTGCACAAACTTTAAATCACATATATCACTCGTGTGAATTAACTCTAGAGGTTTCTGTTTCTCTTTCCACCGAGTGGAATGGTGTTTTTGGCCATTTTGGCCTCAACACGATTTCACACTTGTGATGTGAATCTATTTTAAAGTTAGGTAGTAACTCCAAGTTTACTAAACTTTTCAAAGTGTTAAAATTCACATGTCCTAATCTAACATGCCATAAATTTGAACACTCGAAGCAAATAAGAAGAAGCATTAATTTTATTGCTTTCAAATTTCGGAGTACATTCATTACATTCATCTTGAGCAGTCCATTATCTAAGTACCCCTTCCCTATGAACTGTCCATTTTTCATTAGTACACACTTTTGAGCCTCAAATACTAATCTAAACCCGCCTTGACCAACAACGATTCTCGACACTAAGTTCTTCCGAATGTGTGGAACATGAAGGACATCAACGAGGGTCGGCTCCTTGCCCGAGGTCATCTTGACACCACCTTGCCGAGACCGACAATTTCAGACGTTGCATGATTCCCCATGTATAACTTCCTTCCGTTGATAGGAGTATATGTTGAGAACATGTCTTTGTCGGAGACATATGTGGCGTGTAGCACTGTGTCCACCCACCATTCTCTCGAGTTCTCCACCATGTAGACTTGTTGCCTTCATACACAACGGTGAGAGATCAAGCTTGGACATATCAATTGTATCTGATTTATCCTCGGTCATATGCACTCCAAAAATTTGGTTCCGATTGGCCTTTTTAGGAAGAGGACAATCTTTAGCCTTGTGATTGCTTTCCCACGTTGAAGGCAGTTCCCTTTGAACTTTTTAGCCTTCCCATGTTTTCGATTATTCCCGGGTGCTTTCTTTTCTTGCTAGCATTGGGCTCCACCAAGTTTGCCTTTGCCTCCATAGGAAGCTTGCGATTTAATCTCGGACTTGCGATTGTCTTCTTCACCCGCAATCGACAATTAAGTCTTCAAGCCCCATCTCCTTCCGCTTATGCTTTAGGTAATTTTTAAAATCCTTCCACGCAGGCGGTAGCTTCTCGATTATAGCAGCTACTTGAAAGGATTCACTCACCACCATTCCTTCGCAATTATATCATGCGAGAATTAATCGGATATCTTGAACCTGGTGATCACCGTCTTGGTGTCAACCATCTTGAACTCAAGGAATTTGCCGACAACAAATTTCTTTTGTGCAAAGATCTTCCGTTTTATACTTCTTCTCTAAATAGCTCCACGGCTCCTTAGCGTCTTTAGAACAATACACATTATACAATGTTGTCCGATCCGTTGAGAATGTAGTTCCGACACAGGAAGTCGCTTTGACTCCACGCATCAAACGCCATTCTCTTCTCCTTATTTGTCTCCTCTTCCCCCACAATTGGGGCATCCTCCGTAAAGGAAGCAAGCAAGGTTGAGTCATAAGATAGAACAACATTTTATGTTGCCATCTTTTGAACTCGAACCCCCAAACTCTCGGGTTTCTCTCTCGGGTTTCTCTCCCAGTCTTTAGTCTTTGGTCTTTGGGCTGAAAAGTCGAAGCCATTTGATATACACAAAAATCTCGTCTTAAATCGTTAGGAAAAACAGGTTGGTGTATACCGAATGGTGAAAATAATTGAAAGCGAGTAACGATAAAGAATCGAAATGTCGAGGTAAGAGTTGGACTCTTTCTCTTTAAGACGAGATTGCCCGCTCACGGTGCTTACGGAATACGACAATCGTCTCCCAAGATACAACGATTTAACTACTTGCGATAGTTGCACTACAAATCGCAAGTACAGCAAACACTACACATCGCCAAAGACAAGTGAATTCGAATTTTTATGATGTGATGAAATGAATCTGGGGGTGGTTTATATAGAGCTCCTGGTGCCTCTTGAACCGGGTGCAACCCCGGTCATGGCATACACCTCGCACAATGGACACGCAGCGTCCGATCCACGGTGCCCGTCGTGACAACAGGCGCATCAATCGGCGCCACGTGTTGCCACTCGACGATCTCGTAAGTCACTGCCACCCCGCCGCATCTGCCATGTCACCGAGCCACCGGATCAACCCTGGTTCGAATTTCCAAAACTTTAAGGCTCCTCAAAGCTCCTCGCGACGATGCGACGTGTGAAGTGCAAAGTGCGCCTCGAAACCGCCAATGCGACTATGTGCGGTGTGCGTGGGCCAGGCCGGCTCCGGCTCGGACGGTGCTCCGCACCGTCCTCGGTGCCTCTTGAGCTAGCCAAAGGCTAGTCAAAATTGACTTGGTCCACTAGGGTGTACCATAAGGAGTTCCACTTGATTACTCCTTATTAGTGGTGAAGCTCTTTATTAACTAGTCAAACATTTACTATGTTTCATATGTGGGATATGGCTTTCCATATTCCCACCCTTTTATATTCCATATATAAAAGCATTTTAAGTGGCCAACTTTATGCATTTATTTCTCATTCACCCGATATTGGTTTTGAGAAATTCAAAATGCTAAACTCATCTACCGTAGCGTAGATGAGCGTTTATCTCATTTATTTCATACTTTGAATAAATGACCCCACTTAAATAATTGGTCAAAATTGGGTCAAAATCCAATTTAATAAAACCAATTCAACACAAATCTTATATATTTTATTTGGTATGTTTATTTTTTATTTATTATATATAATATGGGTGTCAAAAAAATCATAAAAATGAACAATTTAATATATTTTACGTTAAAAAGGTATCCAAATGAAGAAATTATTAAATTTAAAAAAGAAAAAAAAAGAAAAATATAATAATTAATGCTGTACATACTTTTGAAAAACTATTTTTTATATAAATCTAATTAATGCACCGTTAAAGTTGACTACCAAAAACTATCATTTCAATAATAATCAATCTTTTCTTTATAGCAAAGATTTTAATTACTTTTTTATAATAATTAAAAATAGATGTAAAAATTCCAAACTACTATTCTGAGAGACTTCTCTTTTATATATATAGAGAGAGATTTTGAGTTGTGGTAGATTTCAAATTCATCTTTGCATAAAGTTATATGAAATCTTCCCATCAAATGCTCCTTTCAATACAAATTTCTTCTATTCAAATGCAACATGAGAATTTGTAGATTGTTTGGTAGCACTTTTCAAATAGATTTTTGGATCCAAAAATTAATTTTTCATGATAATAGTTGTTTGGTAGTTAATTTCTTCAAGGACTTCTAAATAAGTCAAAATTGGAGACTTTTTGACAAGTGAATTATGAAAAGTCAATTTTCTAAATAAATTTTTATGGAAGTACTTCCAAATATGCACGTGGTGTTTAATTATCAAAATATTGTAGAGAATTTGATATTCTCCTTCAAGTTTGCTAGACCTCGGTTTCCTGTGTTAATATTCTAAATTCTTAAAATGTAGTTATATATATATATATATATGGCAATATATATACATATATATATATATATATATGGGGCATAGATCTAATGTGACAAATGTGCGGGGTAAGACCTTAGGGACTGGTCTCGTCGTTATTATAAAATTTTGGATGTCTCAGATTAAGGGACAAATATGTTTATTATATAATTAATTTATTAACATTACGGGTAATCTTGTAAAAGAACACTAATAGGTAACTATCTAAAAATAAGGAATAGCTGCAACATTACGGAAAGAATCCGTAATTGATTTAGTTACATCCGAATTACTTCAACTCACGGAAATTAGCATCCCAATATATATATTTCTTCTCATCTTCTTCGTTCTTCTTCCAATGTATCATCTTAGAAGAAACAAATTTCTAAATTGCGATGGAGAAATCAAACATTGTATTTTCAACTCATAATACTTTTGGTTTGATATATTCTGTTGTAGTTGTTGCTTAATTAGTATAATGTCACTGCATATGCAACAACAAATAAATCAAAAATGCATTGATATCCTTCTAATTAAGCATTAATATTATATTAACTATGCAATGACCCAATATTGTAAATGCAACATCATTACATAAAAAGTGCAGTGACATCCTTCTAACAAAGTAACAAAATTACATTAGATATGCAATGACCCAATACCATATATGCATCCAGTGCAGACGCGGGCTTTGAGACCTAGGGGTGGGGGGCAAAGCCTATTTTTAAAGACAATTACAAAATTTGAGGGAAGAATTTTTCCTCAAATTTTGTGTTGTGGAGGGGGCAAATGTACTTATTCCCTTAGGTTATACATAAATATAGAAAAGTATCAACAAAAGCAAATAAGGAAAAAAAAACATGGAAATTTGCCCCACTTGCCCCCTAAATCCGCCATTGTATGCAGCACAATAAATAAAATAAATACAGTGATATTCTTCTAATTAAGTAGCAATATTATATTATCCCTGCAATGACCCAATATTATATATGCGGCATTATTATATAAATAAAAATGCAGAGACATCCTTCTAACTAAGCAACAAAGTAACAAAGGCATGCATTGACCCAATACCATATATGCAACAGTAATAAATGGAAAATGAAGTGATATCCTTCTAATTAATTATACTGGAAACACACATTCGAGAATTATGCTACAAAATTTGATTCTTCAAATGGTGAAAACTTAAACTAATCAGTCTTCAATGGTAGAATCAAGCGAGGATGAAGAACTCCCAAAATTGTAAAACTTTGAAAAGAAATCGCCAACGATAATTACTTGATTAAAATATGGTAAAAAAACTTTTAACAAAATCATGTGCAAATCAATTACCTTATTGTCCTCTATAACTTATCTAAAATGCTAAAGAACTACAAATTACCATTAATGTCAATCAGTTATTATCTCATTTCCTAAAATAAAGGAAAAAACATGAACCATCCAAAATTATCTACCAACGACCGATATCAGTCTCTATTATCTCACCCTAGGCAACGATTCTCTGTCACGCCCCAAACGGGATGCGACGACGATTCACAACTTAAATACAAATAACCAAACAGTCTAGATGAATATCATCGAGAACCCAATGAAGCAGAGTCAATAGCAGCGGAATAAAGAACAAGTACAAATTACAGTCCACAATATCCATAATCCAAATTACATCCCCGATATGATCTAAAAATAACAACTTAAAAGTCAAAGGGTCATACGCCCTTCAATTACAAACCGGCATGAAATGAAATACAAGAGTCCAACAACAACAACAAGAAGTAGTAAATCCAACAAGCGGAGTACAAGGGCTCAATCGTGGTCGGTTCAGCATCTTCAACGAAGTCCTCATCTAAAGGTTAGAAAACATGAGGGGATGAGACAGAAATCTCAGTGGATGGGGTGATCGTGTGCAAGTGTGGCGATATATAGTTAATGCGAGAAAACAGATTATATGAAAACGCGTGAGATATGATCGCGTGAATTCGCATACTGATCCACAAGCATCGTGATAAATATATTTAAGTAATATACTTATACGAGTTTAAGAAAATAGTTCGTGGTCACACAAGCACAATGTGATTCGGTCAAGACATGTAGGATTGCGTACGGAAATGTAACGCCAATCCCATGCAAGACAAATAATGGTTGCGTACGGATTTGTAGCACCAACCAATGCAAAACAAGTAGCGGTTGCGTACGGATTTGTAGCGCCAACCAATGCAAAACAAGTAGCGGTTGCATACGATTTGTAGCGCCAACCAAACGGGTCGATAACTCCGGAATCGTGTGGATCGATACAAACGATTCCTTCGTTCTTCCTTGTAACACCCCAGGCAAGATGGTCAAGACCGGTCATCTTATCGCTCCATAGGCAAAGACAAAATCCACAGTGGAGCTTGCAAGGCTCGGATCTGTCATAATCATGATTATAACTCAAGTACTACGACCCGCTTTCCTTGGACACTCAGTTGCGGGATTAGGACGATGGGGCCGGAAGAGTGGAATAGCAGCCGAGCTGCACGGTTCCATCCCCGGCGTATCCATTCCGATTTGTGAGCTCGATACACCAAGTTATTTCAGGCGGAAAGTAAATACAAGTACAGACATACCAACCAGCAATGAGTATGATTGATTCAGGGAAGCGATTCGGGGAAAATTTTTGAAAATTCACGAGTAACAATATGGTGTTGGTGGAGTTATTTGGATGGAGATGGTTATCGGAAGGATAGGAAATCTTCGATATCTTGAAAGATTAGATGGAACATAAGTCCCGTTATAGATTCAAAAACGCAAGACGAGGAAGTCGCCCAACGATCGGGTATAAGTCGGTCGAATCGGTCCGATAAGTGAAGGGTTTTTGAGATATTTTAATTAAATCTCCAAGTCAGAGGGTCTAGGGCTATTTTAGTAAAAGGGAAAAAAATTTGGTTAGGTCCTTTATAAAAGAAAATTTACAATTTAGCCCCGTTTTGTAAAAACCAACACTTTTGGGGTTAAAAATTGAAGAAATAAATATCCCGACCTTGAAATATTATGAGGTCAGTTCTAAATTCTCCAAATTTTCCATAGATTCAGGTTTTTAAAGTTTTGAGGTCGAGTTTTTATAAAATTCTCACATTGGCCCCAAATTTGTTGAAATTGCCAATTCGGACCTTAAGTTTAAAATAATCGGAACTCACAAACCGGAAGGGCTTTTAATGTGATTCCAGTTGGAAAATGTCACTAAGGTTAGTAGGATATTGGTACAAAATAAGTTTTTAAAATAAATAAGTGTAGGTCCTTTAACTTTTGAAAATATCATTTTTGTCCCATTTTGAAATAATTGCCTTTAAGGCTTTTAGGGGTCCAATTGTTATGAAATTTGAACCTTGGGTCCAAAATATAATTAAATTATAGTTAAGTTAGTATTTCCAGGTGCATGGGCTGCATAAGTCCTGGAAATTTCATTTGGGTCCTCAAGTTTAGTATTTTACACTTTAGTCCCTCAATTTTAGTAAAATTACTTTCCAAGCCCTAAACACTTGGATTTTTGGAATACATTTAAAATATGTCATTTCCAGTACCTTAAGAGTAAAAATTTCAAATTTTAAAATTAAGGTCTGGTACAGTTTCAAAATTTGCAAAGTAGCCCTTAAACTTTCAAAATTTTACAATCTAGTCCTTGGGCTTTTAAAGGTTGATTTTATTTATCTTAAAACTCTTAAAACTTTATTAAAATGTCCAAAAGTCATTTTTGAACCTGAGTGCAGTCCCAAAATTCGAAATTTGCAGAGGGGTCCTTTAACTTTCATTTTCTTGCAATTTAGTCCACCAATTTTCCATTTTTGCATTTTAAGTCCAAAATTGAAATTTAATCAATTATGCTCGACTTGTCCAGGTTATAAGTCATCCAAAACATGGTTTTCAAAGATCATACACATACATGTCCAATACATACAAGAATTCATCAAATAGAACATTAAATTGTACATGCATGCACCTAAAATTCAATAAATAGCAATTTTGAGCAACTCTTGAGAATTTTCATGATTTGATACATAAAATTGACATGCAATACATAGATTATATATCTCAAGGGCTCATGATCAAAATTCTACATGCATTTTAATAAAAGCACCTAGAAGTTTGAAAGAGTTTTTCCACCCACCTTAAATTGGAAAGTTGTGAAATAAAAAGGGAAAATTTCACAACTTTGGATGAGGTCACTTAGGTCAGCCCCTAAGTCAAGAAATATCAAAAATTTGGAGTTAGAAAAATGAGAGAAAAATTAAAGAGAAAAAGAAGGAGATAAGAAAATTGGAAAGACTACACTTTACCTTGTGTAGAGGTGATTTGAAACTAGTTGAAGCTTCAAATTTGGAATTTTTGGTTCAACTCCAAAATCACCTAAGGTCAGCCCCTATTTCTCAAAAATGAAAAAGGGGTGTTAAAATTTGAAAAATAGGGAGAAGAAGAAAGAAGGGCTCTAGTGTCCAATTCTTACCTTGTAGTCCAATTTTCTCTACTAGTTCTTCTTCAAGTCTTCAAGTTTCACCACCATGCATGCATGTCTCCAAGTGGTCTTCTAAGTACCTCAAAATCCAATTCAAGCTTATATTAAAAAGAGAAGGTGAGGAGTAGTAAGAATTTAAGTTGAATTGAGGAGCGAAATTTCTTACCTTGAAATAGGGGTGTTCGAAATTTTGGTGTTTAAGTGGTAAGATTGTTTGTTTTGGTTTAGATGTTTGAAGAAATAAGATATGTTTGATGTTAGGAAGAAGATGTTCTTGAAGATATGAATATGGGTTTGAAGATGTGAAGGGCTTGTGTTTGAATATTTGAAGATGTGAAGAAGTGGTACTTGAAGATATGAAGAACTTATGTTGAAGATTTGAAGATATGAAGAGTTGGTGTTTGAAGGTTTGAAGATGTGAATGATTTTGTGTTTGAAGATTTGAAGATGTGAAGAGTTTTAGAGAGAGGTTAGAGAGAAGGAGGAGAATTAGTTGGAAGATCAAAATGTGTTGGATGAAATTTTGAACCAAAATTTGTGAAAAAATGGCCTTGTGGCCGTGTGGTAGGGGAGAGAGAAGGAGAAAATTTTTGTTCAATTTTGTGTCTTGTAATTTGTCTCTTGCATGGAGACAATTTGGTAGTCAAATGTATGGGTCAAATTGGAATGTTGAGAGGAATAAGAAGAATGTTGGGAAGAATAGAATATGTTGGGGAATTTAATGATATAAAATTGAGGTATAAGATAATGTGTATAATGTTTGAATTAATCGTATAATTATACACAAGATGACTAATATAATGTGTAAGTGTACAAGAGTTAGATGATATTTTTACTCCAAAAATCCATGTTGGTCGTCCACTATAGGGGGTATTATGGTAATTCCATTTATTTTTTTGTCCCAAATTTGATGATAATAGATGAATAATATCAATCTCCAAAATAATTAGTGATTTCCTTGATCACTTATAAGTCTCATGATCACTTAATCTAAATCAAAATCTTAATTCTATAAGGTAAAAGTCTTTAAAATAAATAGTCTCTTAAATTCTAAGGTGACTAATAAATACAAAATAGTAATAATGATCAATCAAGTGATCATAAATGTGAAATAGAATTAATGATGATCATGATCATAAGTAGTTAAATAAAATGAAATAAAATCCAAATATATATATATATATATTATTAATAATTGACACGGTAAAATATTTGATCAAAAATATTCGACAAAAAGAATCAATTACATGTTCAGAAAAAATCGGGCTTCACAGTCTCATTTGATTCAAATCATATATATATAGGGAGAGGGTTATATAGGACCCCCCTATTATATGAGTACATAGGATCAAATCCAAGACACAAATCTATTAATTTCAATGTTTGTGATTAAATCTGATTAATGTTGATTAAATATATGATAAAGTCAAAATAGGGCAAATTAGTCCACATAAAAATTGGAGTGTTGGCTAAATATAGAAAATTCCATGAAAATAGGATGAGTTACAAACAACTTTGCAATCACAATCCACCAAATCTGTTATCCAAAAATCGTCCCAGCCATAATCATCTTCTCCATCGAGTTTGTCCAACGAAATTCTACTCTCACCGTGCACAGATCGAAATTTCGAGACTTGAAGCAAGAAAAAAAACAAAAATAGATGACCAGTATGAAGAATACTTCAACACTAATGAACAACAATGTAACCATTTGTCTCGTCTTTCATTGTTTATATTGTCAATTTTACTGAATACAATTAAATTTTGATTCGCAATTTTTTAAAACAATCATTTCTATTCATCATTCCATGTTTTTTTTACTGTTTACCCAGAAAGTTGCGTATGCATGTCTATAATGTTGCTTATCTATGCCTATGAATATGCTTAAAATTATGAACTTACTAGCGAATATGTGGAACCAATCATGTTATGCAGAAAATTTATTTCTTCGTCCCCGTTTTTCTTTTAAAAACACGTGCTTGCTATAATCAGAATGTTGCTTATATGTTCTTAAATACTTGCTCGCACGTACGCAAAATGTTGCTTACGTTTGTTTTGTGTTTTAAACTCTCAGATTAATTGAGCATTGTTTGATAAAAAGCAAATATACATAAGCTGATATTATATGGTCTCCCCATTCATTCAATCATTATTTTTTCATCGTATCTAGATTTTATGCATTGAAACTTTCTAATTACGTCCCCATTTGTTCTGACCCAGTAATTTGTTTATATATGGGTATACACTTGCTTATATGTTGTGTAACTGAATGCTTATGTGTATTCTAGATGTTGCTTAATTATATTTTTTTGTTGAAAAAGTTGTAATTGCAACTATTCTCCGTAGTGATAGATTGAAATAACATCGGATTTATCTCCGAGATTGAAGTGTTGTCAAAGATCATAAAAGACCATAAGGAAAATTGTTGATGGACCAACAAACGATTCGATTCGATGAACAAGCAATCCTTGATCGAAGGATTCATTGGGGATAAATCCCAGCTAGGCGTTGTAGTGTTGCCACCAATCTTGACTCTTGTTGACATTATTTTTAAAGTGCATGGTTGATACTACGTATTAAAGTATTTGATACTGTTTTTTTATGCATATTTTATCGCTTAATATTTATGTCTATTTTATACTTTCTAATTATTTGTTTGACATAATCCTAAAAATTGTTCCTAAAAAATGAAAAAAAAAACCATGTGCTCGATAAAATGTTGTGACTGCCCGTTTATTTTTTTTTAACATTGCTTAATTACATATTACAAATTGCATATGCATGGTTGTTATAATGATTTTACTACTATGTACTTTGCTTATTTATTCTTTAATTATAATGTTTTTCGAGCAAAGGAAAAAAATGAACAAAGTATAAAAATCATGAGGACAATCGCTTACAAGGCAATTGATTTCGCTTACAAAGCGTTTAAATCCTACTTACAAATCATTTGAGTCTTTGCTAAACAAGATATAAGATGCCATGAAAGATAATTGCTTGCAAGGGCAGTTGACTTCTGCTCACAAAGAATTAGAATCCTGCTTACAAAATATTTAAATACTGCTAAAAATATTATAAGATATTGCTTATAGTGAAGTTCAATTCTGCTTATAGACTAGTTGAAATTTGCTTACAGCTTTACAGAAATCTAACAACCATGAACTAACAAAATAGCAATAGTCAAAAAACATTAAATATCAACTACACGTGTACGCCAAAAACAACCATATTTAAAATGTGAATTGTTTTCCCTTTTGATATTTACCAATTCACTGACTAATTGGATTGAAAATGTCAACTTGACCCGAAGAGTTAAGCGTGCCCGTATTTCAACAATATTCATGTGCAACAGGTCACCAAACCCAATCTCATTAACCGCATCCGCCCTGCTTCAGGATTCGGTTTCTTAATAACTTTAGCAAACCTCCTAGTGTTGATCTCGTAGACAACCTAGGATATTTGGAATCTTCATCACCTTTACTACCATCTACCACTTTTTCCCCCTTTATCCTTCCCCACTTTTTTTTTTACTCGCCCCGCACTATCATCAATAGCTGCGACCTTTCTCTTCTTGCTCTCTTTTGCCATTTCCAACCGAAAAACTAACAAAAAAAAACTGAACACTAGTCATAATATTGAAGCATTTATTAACGGACAACATTTATAAAGCATAACCCAGGATAAATATAAGCATACTATATAAGATGCGTAAGCATGATATAGAATGTAAATAAGCATAATTGTCAACACCAATAAGCGAGTTGAAAACATCAATAAACAAACCCCGAGACTTAGAAAAAGAAGTGGCAAATACTAATTACCTCATGTATGAAACAATTATATAAAACATGCATAAGCATAATAAACAACATAAATAAGCAAAGTTATCGGCAACAATATGCATTTTAAACTCTCATTAAAGCAATCTCCCGGACTTTTTTTTTTCAAATAATAAAGACAAAAAAAAACAACAATCCTAAGCATTTTGCACATACTTGAATACGTATAAGCATAATACAAACCAGATAAGCAATATTTTTGCCTCATTAAAGCAATCACCCAATCTTGGTGAAAAATAAATGTGAGTATAATTATTGACAACAATAAGCAATTTTTGCCTCAATAAAACAATATCCCAATACTTCTTAAAAACTAGAAAATACTAATTACCACCCTTCGCCCGTTTTGACAAAGATAATCTAAAACATATGTAAGCATAATACAAAACAATCATAAGCATATTTATCAACAACATTATGCAGTTTTAAAACATATCCAACTCTGACAATGTCCTTCATAAAAATGCAATAAAATATCCAAAAAAAAAAACGAACAAAAAAGAGAAAAATAAATTGCCCTACCTACAATGAGGGTGAATGCACAGTTGAAAATTTGCTACGTCCTCAAATAATACGTGTGGTTCCAGATGCCGCGTCGAAAAACAACAGACGAATTGGGGGTATTTCACAGATTTGTGGATCTTTTTCAGCAAAATTGGGGGTTCCAAAACGCTTCTTCTGAGGAAATTTCATGCTGCCTGAGTGATGTAGGTGGAGTCGGTTCAACTTGGCTTTGATTTTCGACCGATTGATGAGATTGATTTTTTGATTTTCGAATGAAGGGTTTTACAGCAATCTGTGATTTTTCACTTTTGTTTGTATTTCACAGGGACGGGATGTGTAGAATGAAAAAGCAATCTGTGATTTTTAACTTTTTCTCGGTATTTCACCAATGGATGAGAAGAATTCTTGAAGAATGAAAATGGAGGTGGGTTTTCTCATGGTATGGACGATTTTGGAGACGGTTTGCAGAGGGCACTCGGGAGAAAGACTCTTCTTTGATAATAGTGACTCTTTGATTACCAAGTAGGAAAAGATATTCAAGATTTTAGATAAACACGTCTGCCTAAACCGTTCCTAATTTTTAGCCCACTACCAAAAATAACTTCCCTCAAAAAACTGATATTAACTAAAATTACCAAAAAAGTCCTTTTTTATTAAGTTATCTATTAAAAAATGGTAAAATTTGTTTAATCTCAACCGTTTAGAAATTAATTCAATGCCTCGATTTTGGTTCGAATACTCACATAATATATATGGACTCACCAGATCCAAATCCTAGATATATAATGTAATTTTCATTAAGAAAAAGTAGGTAAGAATAGATGACCTAGTGTTTGAGATCCGAGTAACACTTTTTATTGGTTTATAATGAAACCAACTATTAACATGAGCCGATATTTATTACTGTGAAGCCCCGATTTTTCCGAGCATATAATTGATCTTTTGTCGTCTATGTATTTGATCGACTATTTTACCGCGTCACTTTGACGGGTAATTATTAATAATATATATATTTTGCATTTAATTTCATTTTATTTATTACTTGTGGTCATGATCATTATTAATTCTATTTCACATTTATGATCACTTGATTGATCATTATTACTATTTTTGTATTTATTAGTCACCTTAGAATTTTAAGAGACTATTTATTTTAGAGACTTTTACCTAATAGAATTAAGAATTTGATTTAGATTAAGTGATTTTGAGACTTATAAGTGATCAAGGAAATCACTAATTAATTTGGAGATTGATATTATTCATCTATTATCATCAAATTTGGGACAAAAAAAATATAAGGAATTACCAAATTGCCCCTAAGTGGACGGCAATGAGGATAATTTTGGTGTAGAAATATCTCCCAACTCTTGTACACTTACACCTTATATTAGTCATCTTGTGTATAATTACACCATTAATTCAAACATTATACACATCATCTTATACACTAATTCTTTATTACTATTTTTCCCAACATTCTTCCACTTAACCAACATTCTTCTCAAATATTCCCCAACACCATTCAAGCCCATACTTTGACTTGCATTTTGTCTCCCATGCAAGAAGCAAAATTCAAGACACAAATTAAACCAAAAATTTCTTCCCCTCTCTCACTCAAAGTGGACGGCCAATATGGCCAAAAATGAACAAAAATGTTCATTTTATCCAACACATTTTGATCTCCAAGCAAAATTCTCCACCAAAGCTATCGAAGATATCGAAGATTGCTTATCCTCCCGAAAATCATATTCATCCAAATAACTCCACCAACGCTATAATTGCCACTCGCGATTTTCGAAAATTTTCTGAATCGCTTCTCTCAATCAATAATACTCATTTGCTAGTTGACTACCCGAACTTGTATTTACTTTCTGCTTGAGTCAACTTGGTGTGTCAAGCTCACGATCGGAATGGATACGTCGGGGGATGGGAAGGGCAGCTCGGCCGCTATTCCACTCTTTCGGCCCCATCGCCCTAATCTCGCAACCAGGAGGTACGGAGTTTGTCCAAGGGAAGCGGTCGTAGTACTTGAGGTATAATCATGATTATGACAAATCCGAGCCTTGCAAGGTCCACCTGTGGATTTTGTCTTTGCCTATGGAGCGATAAGGTGATAGGTCTTAGACCATCTTGCTCGGGAAGAGTTACAAGGAAGAACGAAGGAATCGCTATCGATCCACACGATTCGGAGTTAATCGGACCCATTTGGTTGGCGCTACAAATTCGTACGCAACCGCTACTTGTATTGCATTGGTTGGCGCTACAAATCCGTACGCAACCATTAATTGTCTTGCATAGGATTGGCGTTACATTCCGTACGCAATCCTACATGTCTTGCCTGATTCACATAGTGCTTGTGTGACCACGAACTGTTTTCTTAAACTGTATAAGTATATTACTTAAATATTTTATCACGACGCTTGTGGACTGTGTGTGAATTCATGCATCATATTTCACGCATTTTCATACAACTATTTCTCGCATTAACTATATATCGCCACACTTGCACACGATGACCCTATCCACTGAGATTTCTATCTCATCCCCTCCTGTTTTCTAACCTTTAGATGAGGACTTTGTTGAAGATGTTGAACCGACCACGGACTGAGCTTCCGTACTCCGCTTGTTGGACTTACTATCTTTTATTGTTGTTGTTGCTGGACTTATTTATTGTATTTCCCGTTGGACTCTTTTATTCTCTTTTCATTCCGGTCTGTAACTTAAGGGCGTAGGACCCTTTGACTATTAAGTTGTTATTTTTGTTATTCTCGGGGATGTAATTTGGATATTTGTTAGACTGTAAGTTGTAACTCGTACTTGTTCTTGATTTCCGCTGCTATTTGACTCTGTTCCATTGGGATTTCGTTGATATTGTCTAGACTATTTGGTTTACTTGTATTTAAGTTGTGGATCATCGTCGCGTCCCCGTCTGGGGCGTGACAGTTACATTATTGTAATAACAAAATATTCATATAAAGTAAATAAAAGCAAAAATTTATATATCAAATTTATATTTTCAATTATAGACTTAAATTTCAAATTCAATTCTGAAAAACATAAAATGAATCAATTAGACAGTCAGTTAAAAATAGACAAATTAATAATTTAATATAATAACATTAATAAGAACAATTTGCCTATACTTGATACCTTGATATTTTCTCAGTTGACGTTGTTTATATAAAACATCATCCAAAAAATATTTCCAACATTATTCCTAACCATATTGTGGATGGCTTGAATAGTCTGAAGCCAAGCAAGTGAATAGATACCACTTGAAATATCACTGAAAGGAGTTATTTAAAATGGATAGGTTACAATGCTCAATTCAAAAATTTTAATATTTATAGATTTTTTGGACCTTACTGAGAGGTGGTCTGTAGATGCGGATCCTGATAATTCAATTCTTTTTTTTTTTTTGCACACATACAAAGACCAATATATTACAAATGATAAAGACAAAGATAGTAATAAATGAAATACATATTATTATTATTATTATTATTATTATTATTATTATGTGATTTCAATACTTTAATTAATTGTATGAAAACTAATCATTCAAGTATTTTATTTTTATTAAATCAAGATTTCAAGAATCAATAATTAATTCATAAATGTATTTATAAATGTAATACAAATTTATATAAAGATGATCTTAATGTCTCCCCCTCCTACACAAAAACTTGTTATTTTATTCTATGGATATAACTTAGTCGAAAAAAAAATTAAATTAGACCGATTTCTAAAATTTAATTTTCAACATTTATGGATAAACATACAAATAACATAAATCACATTATGATATCACTTTTGCTCCAAGTATTTTTTTCTTTTATATAAGTTAATTTTTGTATTCATTTATTATTTAAAATAATGATAATTTCTATATGTAATCTTGATAATGTTTATATTAACAATGTAAGAAAATACTCACAAAGTAATTTTTGTTCTCTTAAATAATTATGTATTGAATAAAAATAGACTTGTGGTAAATTATTTTGGATCAATCATAATTGCCTATGGCTCAGTTTTTGAGTTTTCCAACTAAAGTCCCTCCAAGAATAATGAAGTGTTCCATTTTGCCTAATACTGATTGTGGTGTGGTTTTAGTTATTTTATTTCTTTTAAAACCTCAATCTGAATGATTTTATATAATTTTATTAAATAATAGTTTCAAATTATAATTTTGTTAAGTAAAACTAAACATATGATTTATAATGATCATGCATGGTTTTTCATATCCTAAAATTAACAGTTGAAAAATTATATTGTATATGAAAATGATTCCATTTTGGCTTATTTATTTATCATGAATACATTTTTCAAATAATTTATGAAGGTGCGGAAAAGAGGTGCAAATATCTATGCTAAGTTTCTTAGCAGACGTCACTTGTGATGCTTATCACATGACAGAGCCTTATTTGTACCTTCTTGATTTTCATATCATAGAATTATCACGTTGTGAATATGCTGGCTATATAACATATATTTTTTTATGCTATTGATTATACACTTTTAAGAAAGAATGAATAAAGATTGGCAGAACAAATCATAAATAAAAATTTAAAACAAACTATTATGTTCATTAGATATAAATTGTAGTTGTATTACCACAAATTTTATAGCAATATCAAAATATACAATAAAAATTACGAATATAAATATGATATAACCAAAACAAAGAATAAAAATTGTATCATTAATATCTATGTCCGTTCTCTATTGTTTATTTCCAATAGTTGAAGACCCCATGAGTTTTCTCATTTTGATCAACAATGAATTATTGTAATCCTCATCAATTAAAAGAAATTATAGAATATAATGGAAAGTTTCACGATCCGGAAAAGTTTATATGAAAAGATTATTCAAGAAAATGCAATTGTTGGACCTCAAGCGCTTTACTGGATTGACGATTGTCCCCACAAATCAACACGAGTCTTTTCTAGCATGTTTTGTTCTCACTCACGTGCTCCCTGGAAAACTTCCCAGGAGGTCACCCATCTTATATCTACTCTATGCCAAGCACGCTTAACCTCTCAATGTAATGGGCACCGAGAAAAGAAGATGGATTTGTTGGTATAGGTAGTCCATATCAAATCCTTTAAGCTCTTCTACTGTGCAATCCAGCGCTCACGAGTTCGAATCGTGGGTCGTACCTCGCACCTTTTTTAAAGCCTATTGCAGGCAGGATGCTGGATCAAAGCCCAATAATACCTCTCCCAAAGACCTACCAACATCTCGGCTCAGGCTTGGCAACCTCCCGCGCCGCCAAACTTTCGCTTCGATTAACGTCAACTGCCTTCTCAACATCGCTCACTCCGGCGTCCGAAAATTTAGAATAAAACAAATGCCAGCACCCAACAAAACCTTAAACCTTCATATCAAATCGTTTACTTTTACCTCGCTCCGCCATTCAACCACCTCTCTTTCTTTTTCAATTCGTCCGTTTTACCTCTAAAGCATCTCGATTTTTCGACATAGGCCACCCAGCAACCTACACCTTTATTTCCAGTCGGTTTGCCTCAGTTCCAACCACCTGACAATCTAGCTTCAGTTCTGGTCCGTTTACCTCCACTGCACCAGAATCTCAATTCCACCGCTTCTGGCAACCTCCACTGCAGCGTGCTTCCAAGGAAATTCGAACTCTTGACTGCTGATTGTACAATGGTATCATTTGATATATACAATTAAAATTTAAATTGTATTAATTTGTTGCACCTCAAGAGCTTTACTGGATTGACGACTATCCCCACAAACCAACACGAGTCTTTTTTAGCATGTTTTGTCCTCACTCATGCGCTCCCTGGAAAACTTCCCAGGAGGTCACCCATCCCATGTCTACTCTAAGCCAAACACGCTTAACCTCGTAGTTTCTATGTAATGGACACCAAAAAAGAAGATGCATCTGTTGGTATAGGTAGTCCATATCAAATCTTTTATGCTCTGTTTTAACTGTGCAATCCAACGCTCACGAGTTCGAGTCGCTAATAGCGCCTCGTGCCTCTTTTAAAGCCTATTGCATGCAGGATGCCTCGTGCCTCTTTTATTTTCTTTTTCCTTTGTTTCTATAAGAGGTGCGATGGTAAACTCAAATTGAACTGGTGCCAAAATTATAGAATAAAAACAAATTCAAGCATTAAATTATTTTTCTCTATATTTTTGTCCTTTAAAGTGACAAAATTTGCACATTTAAATAAATTCGTAAATTATAAAACTTTATATTACTAAAATAAAAGTAGATTGTAAAAAGATTAGAAGAATAACCAATGTGCTCTCTTTTTTCTTTTTCAATTAAATGATAATGATATGTTTAGGAAGCTACTCAGCGGAGTTTTGATTTCAGAATGTGTACGCAAATCTTTTTGCATTTTTTGATATACATAGTCATATATCTTATAATAGAATAATATAATATAAGTTATTTTTTTAAGATGGGTTAGATTGTATCAATGAAATATTGTCAGTTATCATTTGATATATACAATTAAAATTTAAATTAGTATTAATTTGATATTTGATCGATACATTGACACGATGAATTTAGCAAAATAAATATCTTGAAAAATAAAATAATCAAGGTTTTCTAAGTTTTGTTACAGAATTGTATATTGCAAAAACAATATCCGGCTTCCAAAATTTAATTTCACAACTTTGAATGAAAATCACTTAGGACAGCCCCTAAGTCAAGAAATACCAAAAAAGAGTTAGAAAAATGGAGAATTAATACAAGAAGAAAGAAGAGGAAGAAGAAGGGTCAAATACTACACTTACCTTGTGTAGTGAAAATTGTGTGTTAAGTAGGAGGTCTCAAAAAATATAACATGATCACCCTTAGCCAAGGTTTCCAAGGTCAGCCCCTAAATCCTCAAAAATGAAAATCTTGAAGTCAAAATTTTGAAATTTAGGGGAAGGAGAAAAAGGTGCTAATAACCTCAAATTCTTACCTTGTAGTTTAATATATTTACTTAAATCTTGAAGCCCTTTCAAGATGGTCTCAATCTCTTAATATCCTTCAAGTTGAGAGCCTCTAAGTACCTCAAGGATGAAAAAAAAAGGAAAAATTAGAAAATGAAAGAAGGTGTGAAGATTATAAGAGGTGATTGAACAAGAAGTAAATTTCTTACCTTGCTTTGAATAATTTTGAGAAAATAGAAAATCACTTTAATTAAATCTCCAAGTCAGAGGTCCAGGGCTATTTTAGTAAAAGGGAAAAATAATTTTGAGTTAATTTTATGAAGAAGTAGAAGGTGAATTCTTGTAGTTTTTGTTAAGTGTTTAAGAAGAAAATAAGAAGAAGATGGAGAAATGAAGAAGATAGGAAATGAGAGTATGTTGGGGTTCTTGATAGGGATGTGTAGGAGAAGAATGAATTTTCTCTATTTTTCTTGGTGTTGACCGATTTGGTGAAGTGAGGGAGGGAGGATGATTTGTTTTGTCTTGTGTGATGTTGTTGCATGGGGGACATTTAGGTGGTCAAAGCATGGGTTTAATTGAAAGGTGTAAGAGTGTGGGGAATATTGAGGGAATTGTTTGGTTAGTGGGAATATTGTTGGGAGAAAATAATATTAAAAATTAAGGTATAAGATAATGTGTAGAAGACTTGTAATATGGTATAATTATACACAAGATGCATAATATAAGGTGTATGTGTACAAGAATTGAGAGTTATTTCTACACCAAAATCACCACTTGGTCGTCCACCTCTAGTATATATGTGGTATCCATATATATATATATATATATATATATATATTTATATTTTGTCCCAAAATAGATGAATGATATCAATCTCCAAAATAAATAGTGATTTTCTTGATCACTTATAAGTCTCATGATCACTTATTCTAAATCAATTTCTTATTTCTATAAGATATAAGTCTCTAAAATAAATAGTCTCTTAAAATTCTAAGGTGACTAATAAATACACAAATAGTAATAATGATCAATCAAGTTATTATTAATGTAAAGTAGAATTACTAAAGGATCATGATCACAAGTAATAATAAATGAAATTAAATACAAAATATATTTATTATTTATATTTACCCGTCAAAGTGACGCGTAAAATAGTCAAAATAGTACAAGTCAAAAATATCAATCAAGCAATTAATTAAATTATAAAATTATTTTGAAATATATAAATTTTAAATTTCGAAATTTTAAAATAAAAATAAATATATTATGCTAAATGAGTTTTATTAGCTAGTCGCTCAAGAACAAGTTGAACCGATTGAAATCCGCGTTAAAAGTCGAAAGAAATTGACAATGATTAAAGAAGTGAAAATAAGTGTCATTAACAAACACCCTAAAATAAAAACAATTTCAAGTATAAATTAGTTAAATCAAGTAATAAGTAAGTTGACAAAATCAAGTATGAGACACTTGCTATTTCAATATAAAAGTTGTATTTTTGTATAAGGTAAATCTCAAGTACTATTGTTTCGAAAATATAATGTTTACTAAATGATCTTTCAAGACAAAGGTATTATATTTTTAAAATACTAATTTAGTAGTAGATAGTTTTCAAAGATCATTAAGATGAAATAGAAAATCGATGTTAAATCCATTATCATAATACGAATCGCAAAATAAATAGTAGATATAAAAATAAATTATCAGAATATTTAATATTGTATCGAGAAAAATAATAATAATAATACCGCGATTGCGTCGTCTACGATTGAAAATTCTGGGGTCTCACAATTATACCCTTATTTTGCTTTAATTAAATATTTAATGTAATTTTAACCCCTATTTATCTTAGTCATTGATATAGATAATGGAGGGTTGAGATGAGTCCACATTGTCTCACTATAATATGTGGTCTCATTATATCCTCACCATATATATATATATATATATATATATATATATATATATATATTCAAAGATTAGATACACAAATTACTATAACAATTATTTGTAGAAAATGTTGCTCATTAAGTAAGTACGTAATAATGATATTTAAAGTCAATATTTAAATATTATTGTTCATAAATTAGGAGAAGATTATGAATTGTATTCCAACTTATTATTATATCAAAAGTTGCCAAATTTTAGATACATGGCTTACCCAAACAATGTTTTGTTCAAAGGTAAATGAGCTATCCGCTTTGGAATTTCGTTGTGTGGCAACTTTTATTTATGTTAAGTATATTATACAAATTCTCTCCTATTTTACTACTTCAATTGTTTTAGAGAGATACTTCAATATTGTTGATCCAAAAATCGAAGCATAAGCAAATATGGTTGTAAGTCCAAGTGGCTACAATAATCTAGAGGGGGATGAATAGATTATACCGATTTTCCGATTTACGCCTCTTTTTCGAATGAAACAAGCAAAGACAAGAATGAAAATGCGGGAAGTAAATAACACGCTTCGATTTAAAGAGGTTTAACCCATCTAGGGCATAATCCTCTACCACCTCAGTATCTCCGGGATGGATTTCATCTTTGTCTATCTTGACATTGGTTGCCATAGGAGTAGTGACGGTTCTTCCTTCTTCAATGCCAAACTTCTTTAGGAGTTCTTTTGTATACTTTGATTGTGAAATGTAAATTTCTTCTTGGCATTGCTTAATTTGAAGTCCAAGGAAGAAATTGTGCTCCTCCATCATACTCATCTCGAATTCACCTTGCATTAACTTAGAAAATTTCTTGCACAAAGATTCACTAGTAGCACCAAATATAATATCATCAACATAAATTTGCACTAATAAGCAACCTTCCCTTTTTCAAAAACAAAGAGAGTAGTATCAACTTTACCTCTTGTAAATCCATTTTGCAAAAGAAAAGAGCTAAGTCTATCATACCATGCACGGGGTGTTTGTTTTAAACCATATAAGGCCTTCTTAAGTTTATAAACATCATTTGGCCTAGAAAAATTTTTAAACCTCGGAGGTTGTTTTACATAGACTTCTTCTTGAATAATAACATTTATAAAAGCAGATTTAACATACATTTGGTAAAGCTTGAAATTTTTAAAGCAAGAATAGGCAAGTAAAATACGAATAACTTCTAAACGTGCTATGGGTGCAAAAGTTTCATCATAATCATTACATTCTTCTTGACAATACCCTTAAGTTACTAACCTTGCTTTGTTTCAACAAGATTGCCTTGATCATCGAGCTTGTTTGAAATACCCATTTTGTACCAATAATTGTTTGTGATGGAGGACAAGGTACCAATTCCCAAACATCATTCCTTTCAAATTGATTCAACTCCCAATCCTCATCTTCAATTGCTTCCTTAGCAATTTTAGGCTCTTTTTGAGAAATAAGAGCTTTCTCGGCAATTTTATTTGAGTCATTACTTTATCAAGGGGATCACCAATAATAAAATCTTTTAGGTGATCTCCCTTAAATTTCAATACTACGGGAAGATACGAAGTATCACCTTTGTCTTCTTGAGGAACATTCGAGCTTGAAGGTTGATCATTTGAAGTAGAAGGTTGATCATTTTGAGCAAACATCTTGAACAATTGGTTCAACAACATCCTCTTCATCACTATCATCATTGGGTATCCTTTCAACACCCGAGGCTTCATTAAATTTGACATGGATAGATTCTTCAACAACCATACTAGTCTTATTGTAAACTCGATATGCCTTGCTTTTGATTGAGTACCCCATAAATATACCCTCATCGGCCTTAGGATCAAGTTTGTCCAATTGATCCTTAGTATTCAAAATAAAACACTTACATCCAAATATTTTGAAGTAACTAATAATTGGAGTTCTTCCTTTCCAAAGCTCATACGGTGTTTTATTCAATTTCGGACGAAGTTAAACATGATTAATAACATAGCATGTGGTACTTACGGCTTCGGCCCAAAAATATTTTGAAGTGAAAATTCATTGAGCATAGACCGACTCATTTCTTGAAGTGTCCGATTCTTCCTTCCGGCTACTCCATTTTGATGAGGTGTTCTTGGAGCCGAAACATTGTGAGCATATCCTTTGGTTTCACATAAGATTCTAAATTCTCCATCAAATTCACAACCTCGATCACTTTGAATAGACTTTATAGTATCTTCCTTTTCATTTTCAATAAGTCTACACAACTTAACAAACTCATTAACGGCATTGCTTTTATTTGCAAGAAAAATTGCCCAAGTATATCTAGAAAAATCATCGACTATGAAGAAGGTGTAATGTTTTCCATTTAAACTAGTCGTACCAATATCCCCATACAAATCAAGGTGAAGCAATTGTAGGGGTTTAGTTGTGGAAATTTCATTTTTGGGCTTAAAACTACTCTTAACTAATTTGTTCTTTTGACAAGTGTCATATAAGCCAAGATTTTCAAAATTCAATTTGGGTAGTCCTTTTACATGTTGGTTTTTGTAAATAGTTTGCAAATTTTTGTATCCAACATGTCCAAGTCGCCTATGCCATAAACTAGTTAAATCATTATTGGCGACAAGACAAGAAACATTTTGACTAACCAAATCACTTGTACAAATTTTATAAAGATTGCCTTTTGTATTTGCTTCACAAATAACTTCATCATTTTTAACAATAAGGCATTTTTCTTTATTGAAAATAACATTATAATTTGAGTCACAAAGTTGGCTTACACTTATCAAATTAAACTTAAGCCCTTCTACATAAAGAACATTACTAAGAGAGAAAGAAGAGTTACCAATTTCTCCATTTCCAAGAATTCTTCCTTTACCATTCCCAAACATGATCATACCCTCTTCTTAGAGCTTGATGTTGGTAAAAAGCTCTCTTCTTCCGGTCATATGGCGTGAACATCCCATTGTCAACGAGCCATTTTGAATCCTCCATTGTTGATATAGCCCTATTACCTACAAATGAATTATTTTTAGGTACCCTATAATTTGGGGTCCATGGGGTTAGCCTTGAGACCTTTGGGTCTCTAATAGTAGCTAAAGTTGTTTTTCAATTTACAATGAGTAGCATAATGCCCAACTTTACTACAATAAAAGCAAATGAGATTGTCGTAACTACTAGCATGTACGAAAGTCGGACCTTGGTCATTTATCGTGAAAGCTTTTTGAAAAGGTTTGTAACCAAATCCTAATTTTGAATGCTCACCTCTTTATGCATCTAGAATTTTTGTAACTTTATCCGTGCTTAAATTAAATCGATGCACATCCTTTTTCAAATTTTCAATATCATTTGTGAGAATTTGTTTTTTGGTTTCAAGAGTACGGGCTTTTGTAAGAGTAATAGCATGAGCTTTATCAAGAGATTCATAAGAAGTAAATAATTTATCCTTTTCAATTTTAAGCTCTTTATGCTCCTTTTTCAAAGTCTTGTATTTTACAATCGAATTTTGAAATTTATTTTGCAATTCATCAAAATCACCTTGTAATTCATCAACTAAAGAGGAGGTTGAAGAATTAGAGAGTAACTCATTATTTTTATCCTCTATGGCCATGAGATCATGTTCGGTTTCTCCTTCTTCGTCGGATGTAGCAAGAAGTTCATCCCAAGTTTTGACATCCGCATTTAGAGCCTTCTTTTTTGGAAAAGGATTTTTCTTCTTTTGCTCTTCTTTCGCAAGTTTCGGGCAATAGGCTATGTAGTGCCCGGATTTCCCACATTTGAAACAAGAATTGTCTCTTGGCTTTCTTGCTATATTTTTATTAACAAACTTTGCAAATTTTTGAACAAGAGCGCTTACTGCGTTTCTTCGCCATCTTCATCACTAGCATAATATGAAATATTTGAAGAAGATGCTAAGCCTTTAGGAGAATTTTGCACACCGGTTTAGTGGTGTATGGTTGGGGATTTTTCTCTCCTTAAGATAGACTTCATAAATGAGGAGATTTCCCACAAGCTCATCGAACTTAATGTGCGTCCGTAATAGTCGTTACTTTCTCGGACCATGACCCGGAAGAGCATTCAAGACTTTGGTCACCTTATCTTCTTCGGATATGACTTTCCCGAGTGCCACAAGAGGATTGACAATGTTGTCTAGCCTTTCCACCATTTTTTATATACTTTCACCATCATGCATATTGAAATTTTCTCAGTCTTTAACAAGCGTGGTTTCTCTTGCTTGCTTAACTTTCTTAGTACCCTCATAGATGATTTCCAATTTTTCCCATAAATCATGTGTCAATCTTATTCCTCTTATGTGATTGTATTCGGTGGCGGTGAGTGAACAATGTAAAATATTCAAAGTCTTACCGTTTAGGGAGAAAGCCTTCTTGTCGACATCATCGAATTCTTTGAAACATTTGGGGGCCATGGAGCCGTCCTCCAATTTATTCGTTGGCTGAGCTATGCCTTCAATAACCGCATTCCAAATATCGAACCCGCACCCTTGAAGAAAGCACTCCATTCGGTCTTTTCAAAATGCGTAGTTGTTGGCATCAAAAAGCGGTGGCTTGTTGGTGGAGGTGCTGATGGTGAGGTAGCTTTCATTTGTAGTCATGGATATTCTCTTTACTCGCAAATATTAAACGAGCTTGCCAAAGAGTTTGGCTTTGATACCACTTGTAAGTCCAAGTGGCTACAATAATCTAGGGGTGAATAGATTGTGCCGATTTTCCGATTTACGCCCTCTTTTTCTAATGAAATAAGCAAAGACAAGAATGAAAATGCGGGAAGTAAATAACACGCTTTGATTTAAAGAGGCTTAACCCACCTAGGGCCTAATCCTCTATCACCCTAGTAACTCAGGGATGGATTTCAAAAAGAAAAAAAAAATTATTTATAATTACCAAAACTATTACACTTTCACCTTGAAGAGTACCACACTCTTCTTACAACACCACCAAGGAGATTACCACAATCTTCCTTCACCTATGAAGAGTACCACACTCTTCAACACATGAGATCACCCAAGTGTGTTCTTACCACAAGAACAATAATAAGGATATCTTGTTTTGGATGATTGACAAAAATTCAAGATTACAACTCAATAATGAAGTCTACAACTTATGAGTGCAAGTGTAATCAAGAATAAAAGCCTAGACCTCAAAATGTGCAAGTACAAGAGCTTAGGCTATTACAACTAAGAATTTGAAATGTGAAAGCTAAGAGAAATTTGCTGATTTTCTTGTTGTGTTGTTTGCTTGTGTTGTTATATTGTGTCTTCAAAATCTTCTTCTATTTTAGGGAGTCTTCAAGATTTGATCACAAACATAGGTTTCTCCTTGTTCACTTTTGTCTACAAAAAGAAGATCACAAGATGTAGAAATATAGTACAAAATTGTTAAAGTAAATCTTCTCAGAATGGATGTTCAACGGTATTAATTTGTCTTTGTCAAAAATAACATAGGGCGACCGGTTGCCATGTAGAAATTTCGAACGTTATAAAAGTAAATCAGAGATTCAGACACAGATGGAGGGGGTCGACCGGTCCAAGGGTCCGACCGGCCGCCATGGGGTCCCACCCGTCGGCCCTCTCCCTATTTTTTCAAAGCGGTGTTCCGTTTCAGAATTTTCTTTCTTTCGGATCGTCGACCTCTTGTTCGACCGGTCAACCTCTTGGGTTTTTTCCAAACGCCTCGTTTCTATTTCAAAATCAATCAGACACGGGTTGCCCTAGGGCGGCACGGTTGACCTCAAAACAAAAGTGTTGTCCAATTTTTTGTCAAAAATAAACTTCAAGAAATACTCCAAAAAATTAGTAAAAATATTTTAAATCAATTGGGAGTATTTGGACAACATTTAGGGACATTGTTTTGGTGTAAAACGTAGTTAAACAAAAAAAAAATCATCAAAATCATTATAAAAATATTTATCTAACAATGGTTTCATCTTTACGTTTTCTTCTATTCTTTGTCTTCCTCGGATGTCCCACCAACATCGGCAAGATTGAACCCCGATTATGTACTAAGCAAGAGTTTTTCTTTTGTAGTATATCTTGTGGAACTACATGGATGTTTTTTAGTTAGTCTAATAAATAAATTTTGTTTCTTTTTGTTTATTCCTTATATTTTTGTTGTATTTATTTTTTAAGTTATATTTTGTGTTTTGTGTTTTGTTTACTTTGAATTATTCTCATTTTGAAAATCAATATTTAAATTTAGATGGAGATGATAAATGATAATATCTTCGGGAACAACAAAATTATGTTGTCTCTCTAAAGTATATCATAGCATCAATTGTTTGATTGACACGATAAGCAGTTATTCTTCTAAAAGAGACTATTGAATTTGATTTTACAACTCAACCATTTGGCTTATCGATTAATTATACTCTTTGATTAACAATTATCTAATTACTATTTAAAAATAAATTCGAAAACTAAATTAATAATGGTGGTGAATTAGTATTAAGTTTTCCCCACTAACAACATATTGACCATACAATAACATTTTAGTATATACCGATCAAAAAAAATTGGTATATGATATAATTTAGGATGGCTTATTTGAATGTGAAATTAGAAAAAAAAAAAAAATACAAGATGCAAAATAAGATTGACAAATTTTGACCAATCACTCGAGTAAAATTCTCCTAAGCAACGCATGTTTTGGAGTTACCCAAAATTAACAGTATTTTGTTTTGGTAAGTCAACAATGAGTATATTTTTTGTAACGGATATAATTTATTGGCTAATTGGTTCTTCCCGCTCATTTTCACTTGCTAAATTAATAAATTATTTTCTTCGCACAATCCTAACAATAGATATTGAAATAAATATTAAATGAAAATCCTTAATATTAATATTTATATCCTAAAAAAATACATAAAATAAATCAATTCCCACGATCTACGACTCAACAAATCGTCTCTGGTTTCTTGCTAATTCATTCTCTATATCATCAATCAAATTAGCCTAATTATAGGGGGAAATTCTTGAAATAAAATTGTATATATATATTTTCTAAATTTAAAAATATTGATCTAATAATCAATAAATGGAAGTCGAATATTGTTTCAGTAATATGCGATTATGTAACAAAAATTAGAAAACCTTAATTTTTTTCAAGATATTTATTTTGTTAAATTCATTGTGTCAATGTATCAATCACATATCAAATGTTAATTTAATTATAATTGTATCTATCAAATATCAAACGCTAATTTAATTATAAGTGACAATATTATTTTGATTTGAGTCAATACGTCTTAAAGAAATAACTTATATTCTATTATTCTATTATAATTATATATAACTATGTTTATATCAGAAAATACAATAAAATAGGTGTACATATTCAAAAATAAAACTGAGTGGCTTTCTAAACATATCGTTATCCTTTAATTAAAAAAGAGCACATTGGTTATTCTTCGGATCTTTTACAATATACTTTTGTTTTAGTAATATATAGTTTTATAATTTATGAATTTGTTTAAATGTGCAAATTTGTCACTTTAAAGGACAAAAAAGTAGGAAAAAATTTGATGCTCTGATTTAATTTTATACTATAATCTCTTGGCACGAGTTCTATTTGTGTTTATCATCTCACCTCTTACAGAAACAAAAGAGAAAAAGAATAAAAAAAAATCGATGAATCTAACCCCCAAATTCTTTTGACAAAGAATCTTTATATGTTATTCAAATTCATTATTATAAATATAGATAAAATACTTACTATAAATTAATATATCCACCAAAATATTTTTGTTTGTTTACAAAAGATAATAATTGAAAAAAAGAAATAATATGGAAGACAGCAAACACGGGTGCAAATCAAAAAAATTGCAGTATCTATTTATATTTTTAATCGAATTTGATATTGCTCTGCGGTCAGATAATTGAAAATACATTAGAAAAAAATTGACAAAATTTTACCTTAATATAAAATATTCATTAATCTAGAAATTTATTAACTTACAATAAAAGGACAACAATTTGTTCAACGATATAATTTTATCAACCTATATAACACTCAAAATGGATAATTATGTATTACTTTTAAGAAAAAAATCTTATTCAAATATTTACGTAAAAATTAAATCGTCCGTGCATCGCATTTTCAAATAAACTTCTCATATAAACTTTTTCGGGTTGGAAAAATTTCCATTGTATTTTACAATTTCTTTTGATTGAAGAGTGATTACGATAATTAATTGTTGATCAAAATGAGAAAACTCATAGGGTCTACAACTATTGGAAATAAATGATAGAGAATTGTTGGGAAATTTATTGTTTAAATTTTGATGAATGCCATGTAAAACTTAGACTAGAAAGTTGGCACCCCATTTTCCTTGTAATTTTATTGTAATAAATAGGGTTTATGAGACCCCATTTTCCTTGGGAATACAAGAAGTCAAATGAAGACTAGAATGTAATAAATAGGGTGTGGCAAAGAAGAAATGTCAAGGAGTGAAGGAGTATCGTGCTATGTTAGAAGAGTCGATTAAGTCTGGGAATAGAAGAAGTCAAGTTGAAGACTAGAATGAAGACTCAAGTCACTGGGGAAAAAACAGTGCAAAGAGGAGTTGAGAATCCAGTTGCACAAAAGTCAAGAACATTACTTAAACAAGTAATACTTCCATCGCCAAGTCTTAAAGTGCTCGATCCCAAAAGCATGCAAAAGGAATAAACCAATGGGAAGCATCGCACTCGTGTCGAACACGAAAAGTGGACATTCATTTAATACGAGGAAAGGTCTACATCTCAAGATTGAAGACCAAGAAAAGACAATCCAACGAATACAAGTGACTTTTGAAAATCAGCTTATCTCTTCAACGGGCAGATTTTTGAAAGTTCACTATAAAAGGCTGAGGAATCACTTTGAGAAAAGGTTACCTTGATTACTCGAACCACGAACAAACAAGCATTATACATACTATAACCCGCAAAAATATTCTCAAGTTATTCAAGCAAATTCTCAAGCCTAAATCTCAAAGGAAATCGATCCAACACTACTATTTGTGAAGGAAAGACAACTTCAAATCTGTTGAAGAGAAAACTTTTGAAGAAGCAAAAGGGGTCTACTTTCCAAGGAGGATTGTAGGAAGGTTCAAGGTCGAACCAATCTCAAGTTATTGGAGGGCTTCGTGATCAAATTCAAGAAGCTTGAGAAAGTGAGCTGAAGTAGCAAGGCAGCCGCCCTGTGAAGAAGCTGAGTCGGACGAGAAGCCAGTTGAGTGATCAAGGCATCTCCAGACTGAGTCCCAAAGGAGCAAGTCAGCTGTGTGACCAAGACTTGTATCTGGACTGATAACCACTTTGTAAATCGATCATTACCTAGTGGATTCCTCCAGGAGTTGGAGAAGAGAGGAGTAGAAGAATTACCCCATCTTCGAACCTCTATAAAAATTATTGTGTCATTTATATTTCAGCATTTTATTTCTACATATCACTTTATATCACTGATAATTTGCTATCCAACTCGATAATTAACAAAGTGTTAAAACAAACTTAATTCAAATTCAAGGGTGTTAAGTCTTCCATGAAAATCTCATCACAAGCCAATTTAAGGTTTAGTCTAAACTAAGTTATTCTATCAACGGCTCTTACGAGGTCGTTGAGTGGCTAACTCTTTGATTAACTAACTTTTGATGTCCATCAAGGACTTAGCTATGTAATTAACTCTGTAATATTTTAAAAGGACTAAAATCGAAAAGTTGGTAAGGTTTATTCAACCCCTTCTAAACCTTACTCACACCCCTTGGGACCTACAAGTGGTATCGGAGCGGTTGGTTCATTGAGCCTTCCCGATCAGTTACCGAACTAGATCTCCAATCCTTCAAAGAATTTTTTTAACACTTGTTCTTTCAAAAGCTATTTTTATTCAAAGAAAGTTATTATCATGGAAGCAAATTTGACACGCATTCCCATGTTCTCTATTGAGGAGTTTGATGACTTTAAAATTCTTATACAGGCTCATCTATCTATTTTACATGACGAAATGTGGCTAGTGATAGAGGATGGGCCACCGCAAATATTGAAAGTGAACACATTTGAAAGGAGAGTAGTTGCGGTGAAGGAGAAGAAGTTGTGGTCAAGCAAGACCAACCTTAGTGAAAACCAAGGATGAGAATGGACCAATGATGACAGAAAGAGATACAACTTGGACAATGTGGCCAAAAATATTCTCTACAAGACTCGGACAAAGCAATGTTCAATAAAGTCAATTCATGCAAAACAAAGAAAAGAAATCTTGGATAAACTAACATTAATTTGTGAAGGATCAGAGCAAATTAAACAAAACAAATTATATGTTGTTGTTCAAAAATTTGAAAACTTTAAAATGCTTGCAGGTGAGACAATGGATCAGCTGGATGCTAGATTCACTGAAATCACAAATGAGCTCTCAGCACTTGGAAAGGAATACACACAAAAGGAGATGTGTATGAAGATTCTAAGGAGCCTCCCAGTTGAATGGGAAATGAAGACCATGGCTCTAAGGCACTCGATGGACCTATCAAAAAAATTCAATCATGAACTCTTCTCGGACCTCAAAGCTTATGAATTTGAGCCGAGAAGAAAGGATCAAGAGAAAACATTGTACCCAAAAAAAATTGTACTTATAGTCAAGGATGGAAAGAGAGTGAAGTTAAGGAAGCCATTGACCAGGAAGAAATTGCCTTGATGGTTAAAAGATTCAACAAGTTCTTTAATAAGAACTATAAAAGAAACAAGGGTGAATCCTCCAGGAGACATTTAGCTCCCTCCAAGTCAAGGGAAGATAGGCCACCCAAGAGAGCCGAGCATCAAAAGGTTGAATACCGTAGAGAGCCGATAATCCAAGAACGGAAAAAGAGCGATCAAAGAGCCGAGAACCCGTGTCGGAAGTGTAGACAACCAGGACACTATGCCATTGATTTGTCCATATCTTGTAGTCAATAAATACATGAATGAATAAGAAAGAAGAGTCTTCGAGAAAGAAGATAGGAAAATAAAAAGGCCATGTTGGCAGAGATCTTGAAACAACTAAGTCAAAAGCAAGAGACTCGAGAGAGAGTAGTGAAGCTAACTCAAGTGATTCGAAGAAGAAGCAATGATATGTCTAATGGCTAAAGAACAAGATCAACTTGACCAAGAAGATGAGGTACACTCTAACTCATCTCACTCAGATTCTAGTGATAGTGATTGTGACACACACACTTCATCACCCACTGATCTTTATGATTCATTAGGCAAAATGATGAAAGATTTTGAGCACATTAAATCCTCACACACACTATTAAACGAGGAAAAAACCAATTCAAAAGCAAAACTCGCGGTGACTAAAAAGAGCTGAGCACTCTAAGTCACATAGCTGATGAGAACAAATAGCTGAAGGATGAAAATACAAAACTAATAGCAGAGATAGCTGCTATAGAAAAGAGGGAAAATGATCTCAAAAATATGATTGCATCATTTACAGAGGCATCTAAATCATTGGATGACCTTATTATGAGCTAAAAAGAGTATGGAGATAAGAGGCATAGGATTTAATTCCTTTGTGCACAATCAAACTCCCAGAGTGATTTTTGAAAAAGGATCTTCAAGTAATGAAGCATCTCAAAAATCCAAGACACCAAATGTTGCACCCACATTCACTCCAAAGCACAATCACAAACAAATTGGCCTTGGATATAAAGGAAAAGGAAAACAACCAGTTGAGTATGCTGAGATGACAGCTGAGAAGAAATCTAGCAGAGTTCCTCAGCAAACTCCAAATAGGAAGTACTCTGTGAAGAATAAACAGAGCTACCAAAAACCCCGAAAGTTTTATCAAAGAAACACATATGATGGGAATGGTATAAACTACCCCAAGCCAAGTGATTGGAATAATGTGAAATATCAAAGAAAAACCTATGAAATATAAGCCCAAATGGCAAAGGCCAGAACTCAAAGAAAGGTTATTCCAAAGGCAAAAGAGCTATCATCAAAGACACACAAATGCACCTAGGCACTACACTCGTAAATATCACACTACCCAAAGAAGGCAATTGCTAAGACACACACAGCATACGGAGACAAAAGAGACAGTTGTATGAACCTAATGCCCCCAAGCAATTTGCCAAAGTGAGTTATGATTATGGCACGAGATAGATGGCAACCTCTTAGAGTCGATCATTTGGCTATAGGTTGGTTGGATCATCTTACAAAGACTAACCCCTTAGGACCAGGCAAGTATGGGTACCTAAAAACCGATTTCCTTGATTGCGGGTTCAAGGAAGTGAGTGCCAAGGAACTTGGTACATGGATAGTGGTTGTTCCGGATACATAACAGAAATAAGAAATATTTGTCAAAATTCAAGGAGATTAGAGGCGCAAAAGTCATATTTGGAGGAAATGAAGCTCCAGGGGAAATAAGAGGCATTGGATCCATCAAGAAAAATGGATTAGAAATCACAGATGTTGCATATGTTGAAGGTCTCAACTTCAACTTGTTAAGCATCAGCCAACTCTGTGACAAGGGCTATAATGTTGGATTCAATATGGGAGTGTGCCAAATTAAAGACACTGAATCAAATGAAATAGTGTTATAAGGATCCAGACAGAAGAATATGTATGTGGTAGACTGGTCGACTGCCACACCAAGTACTTGTTTGTTAGCAAAAAGTACAGCTAAATCAAGTTGGTTGTGGCAGAAGAAGCTGAGTCATCTGAACTTCAAGACAATTAACAAGCTTGCAAGGAGTCATCTTGTGGAAGGTCTGTTAGACTCAGTGTACAAGAAAGAAAGTGTATGTGATGCATGCCAGATGGGAAAGCAGATCAAATCATCATTCAAAGAGAAGTCTAGTCCATCTTCAACAAGAATATTGCATCTGTTGCATATGGATTTGTTTGGTCCAGTTGAGCTAGCTTGTATAAGTGGAAAGAAATACACTTTAGTGGTGGTGGATGATTATTCAAGATATACATGGACAATCTTCATGTGCAAAAAGAAGGAAACCTTGCAGAAGTTGCCTCAGCTGATGAGAAGAGTTCAAAATGAGAAGAGTCAAACCATTATAAAGATAAGGTCTGATAGAGGAACTGAGTTTGTCAATGGGATAACTACTCAGTATTGTGTTGAAAATGGTATTGCTCATGAATTATCTCGCAGGGGACTCCACATCGAATGGAGTAGCGAGAAAGAAGAAAGCAGAACTCTCAAGGTAGTCTGCAAGGACCATGTTAGTTGAAGTCGGAATTTGCTTAAAAGATTTTGGGTTGAAGCCATAAACACTTCATGCTATACTCAAAATAGATGCATGCTTAATAGACGGTGATAAAGACTCCCTATGAAATTTGGACAGGAAGAAAGCCAAATGTTGCATATATTAGAATATTTGGATATAAATGCTTCATCCACAACAATGGCAAGGATAATCTAAAGGCTTTTGATGCTAAAGTGATGAAGGTATCTTTCACGGGATACTCATTTGAAAGTAAAGCCTATAGAGTGTTGAACAAGAGGACTATGGTCTGTAGAAGAGTCTATCCATGTGGTTTTTGATGAACCTAATGTAAGTGGAGAAAACTTTGAAGAGTTAGGCGATAAGTGAATCAAAACTATGCGTAAGAGTCCCTATATTGAAGTCAAGTTGGAGCAATCAATCAAGATGTAGATGAGACTGTTGAGTCTCAAAGTCGATTGGAAAATCTGACTAAATGATGATGAAAGAGATGCTCAAGACAACATGCTGCAAGACAATCGAACCCGGTGATTTACTCCAACCCGATGTGAGATGGTTGAGAGACCATCCACCAAAGCTAGTCATTGGAGATGTAAGAGATGGTGTAAAAAGAACCAGATCCGAGCTCAACAAGAAGCAATGTTCACTTATTTCATTTCCCAAATAGAGCCAAAAGATGTGTCACAAGCATTGGATGACACACATTGGATTCAAGCCATGCGGGAAGAGCTGAATCAATTTGAAAGGAACAAAGTATGAGAATTGGTGCATAGACCAACCCATCAAAATGTTATTGGCACAAACGGGTTTTCGTAAAAACAAGATGAATGGAGAAGGTTTTGTGGTAAGAAACAAAGCAAGATTGGTAGCCAAAGGGTATTGGCAAGAAGAAGGAATAGATTTTGATGAAACATTTGCTCTTGTTGCAAGATTAGAAGCAATAAGGATGTTTCTTGCCTATGATGCACACAAAAACTTCATTGTGTATCAAATGGATGTGAAAAGTGCATTCTTAAATGGACTATTGGAAGAAGAAGTCTATGTTGAGCAACCTCCAGGCTTTGAGCAAAAGACCATTGGAGATAAAGTGTACAAGCTCAAGAAAGCTCTATAAAGATTGAAACAAGCACCAAGAGCTTGGTATGATACATTGTCTCTATTGCTAATCGACAATGGATTCACCAAAAGGCAAAGTGGATAGTACATTCTTTAATTCAAGATGGGGAGAGTATATTGCTTGTTCAAATATATGTGGATGATATCATTTTTGGATCCACAAACAAAGAGTCATGTGTAGTAAGTTCTCAAATCTCATGAAAGGTAAATTTGAAATGAGCATGATGGGAGAGTGACATTCTTCTTAGGACTCCAAGTTAAACAGTTGAAAGATGGAACCTTTATAAGTCAAACAAAGTACACCAGAGATTTAATGAAGAAATTTGGTATGGAAGAGAAGTCTTCTGTAAAAATACCAATGAATACATCAGTCAAGATGGACATGGATGCAAATGGCAAGCATGTGGATCAAACAAGATACAGAGCACTTATTGGATCACTGCTCTATTTAACATCAAGCAGGCTAGACATCACCTTTGCAAGTAGGAGTATGTGCAAGATTCCAATCTGCTCCAAAGGAAAGTCACGTGATCGCATGACTAAGAGAATCCTAAGATATTTAAAGGGATGCCAAGAAGTTGGCTTATGGTATCCAAAAGAAGGTGGATTCAAACTAATTGGTTACTCAGACTCGACTATCTTTGGATGTAGAATTGACAGGAAGAGTACTTCGTGTACATGTCAAATGCTTGGAAAAGACTAGTTTTCTGGTTTAGCAAGAAGCAAAATTCAATAGCCACATCCACAAATTTGAAGTAGAGTACATAGTTGCGGGCGGTTGTTGTGCCCAAGTCTTATGGATGACAACAAGCGAGAGATTATGAAATTGAAGAAAAAGAAATTCCAATTATGTGTGACAATACAAGTGCTATTGCAATCACTCAGAATCCTGTGTTGCATTCAAGAACAAAGCACATTGATGTCAAATATCATTTTATAAGAGATCATGTTGAAAAGAAAGACATCACTTTGGAATATATCTCAACTGATAAACAGTTAGCTGACATATTCACCAAACCCCTATGTGAATCAAGATTTGAAGAACTTAAGCATGAGCTAGGGTTAATTGAGCTGAGTTGACACTCAGAAGACTCAATTAGAAGAGATGAAATGTGAAAAGATGAAAATAGAACAAGTCTCATGAATCAGCCAAGTGAAGGAGAGAAGAAGAGTCGAAGTCATTTGTGTAGTGAGTGAGTCACTATACGGAAGGAGAGAAGAAGAGCTGAGTCATTTGTGTAGTGAGTGAGTCATTTATGTGCTAAGTGATAAAAACACAATCGTTTTTAATAAGCGGGAATGTTTTAAGGATGACGTCAACAGTAATCATGACGGGTACGATCAAAAGTCGCACAAAGAAGCATATGATTGGATATAAATGCTGCCGCATTAAATGCGAGCAATTAAATGCAATGAGGCGTGCTAAATCTGAGCCGTTGATCCTGATCAAAATTCAAAAACCAAAAACACGTTCTTTCATAACCCTTATATACTCATTTCTTGATTTTCTCTCTCACACTTAAAAATGTTCATCTTCAAGCATACGAAAGCCAACCTTTTCTCTCTCGAAACGCCTACCTGTTTTCAAAGCAAGTTCATCACGATTTCATCGGTAAAATTCTCTAGAAATGGCACCAAAGACTGATTTTATCAAGTTATTGAAGCAAATCCATACAGGCTCCTTAGTGGATTTGAAGGCATGATTAAGCGGGGTTCGAATGCAACCCTTGTGAAGAAGAAAATAGCAGATATGTTGGAAAAATCTGGGCTTAAGGACTTTTGACGATAGAATACTTGCACACCTACGGGAAGAGGTGGCGCAGTTCTATGTGAACGCCGAGGTGCGGGGACGAATGGATTAAGTCCTCCATCCACCGCAAGGACATCATGATCATTGCTAAAGACCTTGCGTGAGCACCGCTTATTACCATCGGAAGGTATGATGGAGATTTACGGCCGATGTGGACTTGGCTGCTGGATCGAAAGAAGTAGCCAAACCCGAGTGTGCTGCGAAAGTAGTCTACACAGCTGAAAAGAAATTGCTGAAGGACGACTATCACAAGCTGATGGATGTCGTCTCAAAATGCATGGACATGAAGTTTGGAAGCTTCAATCAGCTGTCCAAGACTAAGCTGATCGTCATGGCTGCGATCATGCAAGGGAAAAAAGCTAACTGGGATGAGTTTGTATACAGCAGACTCTGCCAGAACGTTGCGAACAAGTCATTCAAGGAAGATGGGTCCTTTGAAGGATCACTCGGCTATGGCCTAGTTATTGGCCGCTTGATGGAAGTGAAGGGCATTCCCCTTCAGCATGGAAAGTCCTTCTATGTCAACAAAAAGATGTTTAGGGCTAACCTTTCAAGAGCCCAGAAGAGAGCCCATGCAAAGAGGGCGGACACCAGTGAGGGTGAATCAACTGACCCTGAGGAAACAGTTGTTGCCTCCCCTCCGTAGAAGAAAGTGCCCGCACCGCAAAGAAGAAAAACCGCCCCCGCAGCCCAAGTCACCGCCCGAGCAGCCGTGTCTCCTACCCACGCAGCCGAGGTGGAGAAGGAAGCCCTAATACCTTCTCCAACCATCAAAAGAAGAGGACTGCCAAGCCAAGGAAGGCAGCTCCTCAGTCAAAGACGAAAGATGCACGGCCCCGCCGCCAAGGAAGGCGATGAAGAAGATTCGAACTTAACTTCCTCTAGTAAGGACAAAAAGAATGAGAAGAATCACCAAGATCTTGGAGCTTGAGAAGACAATGAGTCGCCACTCACCGAGAAAATCTCTCGAGCTATTTGAAGAAGTGCGAGTCTCGGAAGTTGTTGATGAAACAACCAAGTCTCATTAAGGCCGATCAGAGAGAGGCAAAAAAAAGACCCAGCAGTGTATAGAATAGCTGAGGAAGAAGAGGCAGGCGAGACAGCAAAATCTCCTGATGAAAGAGTTGTGTCTCCACCCCCCGATGCTCTTGAAGGAGGCGAGCAAGAGAGCATGTTGCCTTCTATTCCGAAAAGGAAGGGCAACAAGAAGAGGATGAAGATGATGATGTGATAGTTGTTTCTCCTGTGTACCCGGATATTCAAAGATCGCCTGCATGAATGGCGTGCATGGAAGCCGAGTCGCCGAGGGTATAGTTTGAACGCCTGAATTAATTGAGGAAGAGGAAGAATTGCTAAATTTCCTAGGTTTAACATCGTGCTTCAGGCACTTGATGAAGATAATTGCATGGATATCTTACATATCTTCAAGGAGAAAGAAATGGAGAGATTAGCATAGGAAGTCAAGCTCGTGAGAAAGCCAAAGATTTGTCCTTTCACCGAACCAGCGACCACACTCATCCTCACATTGACATGCTCGGAAGTGATGAGGACATGGATCTGTTCTTTCGCAAAGGAAACGTTGGATATGCAGCAAGCCATGTGGGAATCAGTTGATGCAGCAAGCAAGTGAGGAAAGACTGGAGAGTCTTCTAAATCTCACCGAGATTGATCCGTTAGAAGTGGTACAACAGATTGCCCACGATTATTGCCGCAACCACTTCTCGATTCACTCAGAGGACGGATCCAAGGGACATGGCGATGACACGAGAATTTGGGCACCCAAGTTGAGCCAATCCCTGCCGAAGGTGTCTTACCACCGCCCCACACTGAACACTCAATGGAAACAGACGGAGTCCGGAGCAGAGTGACCCCACCATCATCACTCGGTGGTGTGCCGGTGAGGGGAAAACTCACTCCACCGCATCTAGGTCGGAGGTTGCTGCAGATGACTCCACAATGAAGGAAGGAGGCGAAGTGGAGAAAGAGAAAGAAATAGAACAATAGCAAGTTGTCACTGACGAAGCTCGGACAGTTAAGTTTGTCTCAGCTGAAGTGCCAACAGCTTTGCAGGCTGAGGACGCTGCTGATGTAGTCGAGGCACAGGATGGATCTGCCCCGGGAGTTAACACTCTGGGCAATGATAGTGCAATCCAGGGAGTTGAGACTCCTGTGGATGCCACTGCAGAAGACCCTAAGACAGTTGCGTCTGTCGAAGGGAATGTACAAGGCCTTGCTGCAGTTGAGACTGCATGAGGTAATGAAGGCCCAATGGAGGTTGAGACTTCCCTGGGTAAAGAGACAGAAATGCAGAACATCCCTCCCGTTCATATTGAAGAATCTCAGAAGGAGATTAGTGCTCTTCATGATTCCCAAGACAACCTTGACATATCATTTCTGGGATCTGAAGATGAAGTTGAGTCCACCCCTGTTGCACATCAAAAAGACTCAGCTGAGGATGTTCTTCCAAGTACGAGTAAGCCAGATTTCAAAGCTACTCGTCAAACGTTCAATTTTGATGATGAGCCAAGCCCTCAAGTCTCATCATCTTTCGATGACGCCATCGATACGGCCGAGGAACAACAAAATCAAAAGGACAAACCAGTGAGATCAAGAAGTTAAGTTAAGAAAGTGAGGCTCACCATTTGGTCAATGCCATCAAAGGCCCCACTGAATCACGATCAATCGCACGAGGCTTCAGAGCTGCAAGAGACCACCTCACGCACAATATCTCAAGTGCGAGACGATGCTTATGAAGAAGTATTTCCTTTTTCTCGTGAGCTGCCCGTGCTCGAAGAAGAGACTGCAAGAGAACAAAAGCTCTACACCGTCCAAGAAGATCCCGTAATTCCTACTGATTCGATTGTGCCAGTTGGTTTCAATTTCGATGCAGAGTGGCAAAGTGACTCAAGTCGATAACCGAGATGCGTGAAATCTTCAAGAAAATCTGTGAAGAGATTGAGAATATTGAACGGCACCAAGCCTCTCTCAACATGCGACTGGACAATAGAGATGCCACTCTCACAGCAGACTTGAGAGGAGTGGTGGTCAGAATAAGGGAATGGTCTCAACAGCAGAGTGTCATGCGTCTCGAGCAGGTTCGCTACTTCAAGGCACTATACAATCGAATGCTGATCTGGAGTGCTGACAATGCTGACATGAAGGCAAGGATGCAAACCTATATGGAGAGATTGCATGCCTCCCATACAACTGAGATGGAATTGTTGTGTGAATTTCATCGAAAAGAACTTCTGCATGTTGAGGAAAATATGAATGTCAAATTCAGCCTTCTTATGGCTGAAATGAAACTGGTGGCAGCCGAGTCTAAAGCCACCCGCTCAGAGTTTCAACAGACTTACTCGCAACCGACTCAAGCGTAATTCAGCCATCAACCGACCGGACTTCATGCTTGCGGGATGTTTCAGGGTTCTCTCTCCTTTGATGATGCCAAAAAGGGGGAAGAGGAATACCAAAAGAGTTTGAAGGAGACAGTCGCTGTAGAAAAGACAGATGCAGCTGTTGAGAAGAGGAAAGAAAAGGGAAAAGTTGTTGAGGGGGAAAGGTCAAAGGATATGACCTTAATGATTGATGAAACCCCTCAAAGAAGGTCATGTCACAAACCAAAGATAATCAAAACTTTTTGTAACTCGCCACTCTATCACTCTATTGTGCCCATGTCTCATAAGAAAAAGATTGTAGAAGCAGAGATGGAGGATTTTGACAAGAGAATGGATGTCCGTGTTGAAGAAATGTTGAAACAATTTGGAGGTATTCCGGCAAGAAAAGATACAAATGCCATTCCAGATGACGGACAAGAGCCAAGATCTGTTGAAGAATTCAAAACGCTCGAGTTCGAAGGATATTTCAAAAACATGTCCATAGCCCAAGCCTGGGACTTGACCGGGAGAAAGGTCTCAAGTCGTGTGCGAAGAAGGCGATAGGGCAGACTACTAAGCTTGATCACTCTGGTAAGAAGAAGACTCCTAAGACAATATACGCCGAGGAAAAAAAAAGAAGAAGTGGTGGAGGTGGAGGTTTTATACCTAGACCTCTACCCAAAAACATTTAATATGTAGATCCAGGCAAGAAAGGAAGGATCTACTAGGCTGGATATGATGCTATAGCCAATCTGGAAGTGGAGAGGAAAAATGTTGAGTATGTCAAGAGAATCGAAGAAGAAAATAAGAGGCAAACTCAATTGTGGCAAGAAAGACAGGAAAGAAAAAGAAAAGATGAAGCTGCCAAGAGAGCCTACGAGAAGAAAAAGGCAGCTGAAGAAGAAAAGAAGAGACAAAGAGCTGACGAAGACAGAGCTGAAGAAGAAAGAAGGAGGCAGCGAAGACGATGAAGTGTTGTTGCTAACCCTTCATGTATTTTACTTTTGTAAATGCATATGTATGTAAGTCTTTGTACATTTAATGAAAAATCAGATTTGCCGTAGATATAGTATATGCTCGATTCTTTGTGATACACATTGTAAAAACAATTGTTTAAAGAACAAGAATGATATGATCAGTAAAACGATCTATTCAACACATACATTCTTTGTTTCTGTATTGTTTGTATGTATCTGTGTTGTTTACATTTTACTTAATTTTGTAATGATTTGGCATCATCAAAAAGGGGGAAATTGTTGGGAAATTTATTGTTTAGATTTTGATCAATGTCATGTAAAACTTAGACTAGAAAGTTGGCACCCCATTTTCCTTGTAATTCTTATTATAATAAATAGGGCTGTATGAGCTGAGTCAAGTCAGCTATGCCTGGGAATACAAAAAGTCAACCGAAGACTAGAATGAAGACTCATTGTGGAAAGCAGTGAGTGTGGCAAAGAAGAAATGTCAAGGACTCGATTTGAAGGAGTATCTACTGTGAGACAATTTTGTGAGAAGAGTCGATTAAGTCAACTCAAGAAGCCAAGTCAAGTTGAAGTGACAGATGAGTCTTTCAATCATTGGAGCAGACTCAAGTCATCTGGGGAAAAGGCAGCTGCAAAGAGGAGTTAACTGAAAAGAATTCATTGCACAAAAGTCAAGAACATTACTTAAACAAGTAATACTTCCATGTGCCGTGTCTTAAAGTGCTCGATCCCAAAAGCGTGCAAAAGAAATAAAGGAAGCATCGCACCTCGTGTCGAACACGAAAAGTTGGACATTCATTTAATACGAGGAAAGGTCTACATCTCAAGATTGAAGACCAAGAAAACACAAGCCAACGAACACAAGTGACTTTTGAAAATCAGCCTATCTCACGTGGCTGATTTTTGAAAGTTCACTATATAAAAGGCAGAGGAATCACTTTGAGAAAAGGTTACCTTGATTACCGAACCACGAACAAACAAGCATTATTCATACTATAACCCGCAAAAATATTCTCAAGTTATTCAAGCAAATCCTCAAGCCTAAATCTCAAAGAAATTGATCCAACACTACGTTGTGAAGGAAAGACAACATCAAATCTGTTGAAGTGGAAACTTTTGAAGAAGCAAAAGGGGTCTACTTTCCAAGGAGGATTGTATGAAGGTTCAAGGTCGAAGCAATCTCAAGTTATTGGAGGGCTTCATGATCAAATTCAAGAAGCTTGAGAAAGTGAGTTGAAGTAGCAAGGCACTACCAGTAAAGAAGTCGAGTCGGACGAGAAGCCGGTGAGTGATCAAGGCATTTCCAAACCGAGTCCCAAAGGAGCAAGTCATTTGTGTGACCAAGACTTGTATCACGGGTGATAACCACTTTGTAAATCGATCATTACCTAGTGGATTCCTCCGGGAGTTGGAGAAGAGAGGAGTAGAAGAATTACCACATCTTCGAACCTCTATAAAAATTATTGTGTCATTTATATTTCAAAGATTTTATTTCGCATATCACTTTATATCTCATTGATAATTTGCTATCCAATCGATAATTAACAAAGTGCTAAAATCAAATGTTAAAATAAACTTAATTCAAATTCAAAGGTGTTAAGTCTTCCGCTGAAAATCTCATCACAGCGAAGTTAAGGTTTAGTCTAAACAGCTGAGTTATTCTATCAACAGCTCTTACGAGTCTGTTGAGTGGCTAACTCTGCTGATTAACTAACTTAGCTGTGTAATTAACTTTGTAATATTTTAAAAGGATTTTAGTCCTTGGGACCTACAAGAATGAACATAAATGTCAATAGACGATTTTACTCTCTGCTTTTGATTTGTATCATGTTTATATTCATAATTGTTTAGTGTATTATTAATTTATTATGATATTGCTTTAAATTTTTAAGTAATACAACTATAGTTTATATCTAATGAAATAATAATTTGCTATAAACTTTTATCATGATTTTTTCTGCCATATTATTTTGAATAATATCTCAATTTAAAATTTATCAATTGATTATAGAAATATTTATTCATTCTTCTTTAAAATATTATAGTCAATAGCATAAAATATATCTACTATATAGGCAACATATTCACAACGCCTTCCAACCTTTTCTCTTTATCATTAGTCAATATAAGAAAAAAAAATACGGTTGCACTATTAACACCCTATTATCTTGAATTATCCACACGTTAATTTTATGATGTGAAACCGGTCTAATTTAACTTTTTTCCTACTAAGTTATACCATAGTATAAAAAATAACAAGTTTTTATGTAGGTGAGGAAAACATTTAGTATCATCTTTATGTATTGTTGTATTATATTTACGAATAAATTTATGAATTTCTTGATTCTTGAAATTTTGATTTAATCGAGAATAAAAACACTTGAAGGATTAGTTTTCACACAATTAATTAAAATATTAAAAGTCATGCAATTATATTTTTCATTTAATTATTATTTGACTAAATCACATACAATTTTCACTTATATATCGCATTTGGAAAAGAAACGAGCGGTCTCATAAAGTAACTAATAAAGCGATTTAATTGAGGTAGATAATAATGCCAAAAATCAAGGAATAAGATGATTTAGTTGGGGATGGGATCTCATATTCCACTTTTCCTATTCCACTATTATTCCATTGTATTGGATAAAATACACGTGTACAAGATAATGTCACGTGATGTCATAATTGTACATATGTCAATCATCCAATATATGGAATAGGGAGTGGAATAGGAAAAGTGGAATAGAAATCTTAACCCATTTAGTTGAGGAAGATAATAAAACCAAAATCCGTTTGTGTTCATGGATTTATAGATTAGTAGTAAAAGGTTTTCTCCATAAAGAAGATAACCAACGGATGGATCAATTATCCTTATTAATTCCATAAATCTTTGATAATCTAATATGATGTGTTCTTGGAATTTCTTATTAGTTCTAAAATGATTATGAATTTATTTTCATGTTTAAATTATAAATTCCAACAAAGTATGTAAATCGAGCACATTTTGTTAAGAGGGTTCAAATTTGAGTATTACTATTATTAAGGTTGAAAAGAGTAGAAGAAGATTGTATGAAAATCCACTTTTGCTGGTGCAAAAGTGGTATGCATGTGGGCAATGATGCCCATATTGACTAGTGAGAATCTGATGGGGCCTAATTAATAAAAAAGGCTATCCTTTGGGTCTCTCTCTCTAACACTTTCCTCCCCCTTCTCTCTAACCCCGGAAAAAAAAACCCCAAACCTAATTTCCTATTCCCCCCCTCCCCAACCACGGCCGCCACCCACACATCCCTCCCCCTCCCCCTCCCCCTCCTCCTTCCTTCCCCTCCCCTCCATGCTTTCCACCTGGAGAAGCGGGGCAAGCGGTTACATTTGTGATTTTCTGAGGTGACCGATATTTTCGTTCCAGGGTGAAAGTGGGTCGGAGCTCCACGGAGGTGTCTCGGAGCTGAGTAGATGATGGGCAAAGAACAGTTGAGTTGGGTGAGGAGAGGCAATTTTTTTGTATTTTTTCTCTCGTTTTTAGCTATAGTTGTTGTTTTCTTTTTTTGTTTGTATTTTCTTTTTTCCGGTTGATTTGCGAAAACTCGTAGTTTTAATCGGTTTTTTTCTGTTTCCGCAAAGATGTAGTGGTTGCTCGTGCCCGATTTTAGTTTTTTGGTGTGTTACGATCTCCTTTAAGGAGTCAAGTCTCTGTGAGTGGTTAGTTTGGGGTGGATAGTTTTTAGTCCATGTGAATCAATTGGTTTTACCAATTCCCGCTTGGCTCTTAGTTAGTCTTGTCGACTCTTCTAGCCCGTTGGCTACGATTGTAGTTGTAATTTTAGTTTTTGAGTTGTTATAATAAAATTCTATCGTTCGACAAAAAAAAAAAAAGAGAGAATCCTGATGGGGCCTCTTTGTACATCCACTAACTCTCTAATATCAATTCTTCATGTCCTTTGATGTAGGTATGTCACATAAAAGTCTTTAAATTGGCCTTTTTCTGTGTTGGTCACTAACAGACATATCTTCCAGCTATCAAATTCATAATTTCTCTACTTAATTTTCTATATAATTAATCACCTCTGCCCCATCTCTCTATTTAGATAATTTCTTCACTTTTCTTGACAATTATTGGGGTTGATCTTGTGGGTTATTTATCTCCTTAATTATTTCTGTTAGAAAAATGGAAAAGGGGGAGCACCAAAATCCTTTGGTTAATGCAAAATTGCAGGCTTTATTTTTATAAATAGGTTTCAAGCTTACGCTTGATTAATCCTACGGATAGACAGTCTCCCCTCCTTCAGCCAGCTAGTTAAACCCAAATGCGGTTGCAGCTTATACACACTCGGGGTAGACATTTGGTTTTTCGACCACCATATGAAACCCTATCTTCTAGGATCATTCTACCTTCCAAGACTCCACGCAGACTGTGCCTTCTAAGATAGATCATTCCTTCTAAGACTCCACGTGAGACAATAGAGCGGGTGTTCGCGGAGGAGTTGCAACATTTTCTGTGGCATCTTCATTAGTTGGAAGCTATATTAATTATGCTTTGGTGCAAGGTTCCTTCTTTGTTTTGTTTCAAGTGCTTGGTTTCTTTAGTTTCTTCTGATGCATTAAGGCATGTGCCCAAGTTGGCCATGATTTGATGTACTTGTTGTTTTTGGGTAGCTTTTTTGGGTCATTCTAAGATTTTTTGTAATGATTTAGTGTTTCATGTGTCGCAAATATATAAATGATACTTAGTGTGCATATAATTCATGCCGACATGATTTTTAATGTTTAATACGAAATTAATACCAAATTGAAATACAAAATTTAAATCGACTCTAATTCGGGCTGAATCAATAAAAATAAATATTTGAAAACCAAAAATTTAAAATTTAAAAATAAAATATATGGAATAGAGGGATTTTTGAAAAATTTGAGGGGCTAAAGCCCCATAACCACCAACAACGAAATGCCCTTGAGCTCATTATTGGCTGTTGGATTTCGTAGTATAGTATTTTTCACCATTCACACTCATGATTCAATGATTTAGAGGTGAGGTCAAGGATCCCTTTCCCTACAATCCATCTGAAAGGTTTGAATTTTAACGAAAAAAATAAACTCATCGATTCAATGGTATTACATGGATTGGCTCTTTTTTTTTTTCAATACAAGTGTGCTATTTCTACTACAATTTTCTTGTGGACAACATCATATAAAGTCATTTCGCTACAAAGACTTTTGCTCTCCTCTAAAGATGTCACTTCCAATTTAATTTTCAACTTCTCTACAGTGCGGCGAAAGTAAAATACAATACCAACTCTTGAAATTCATGCAAGCATGTATCCTATAGTATATTTAGGGGTGACAATCTTTGTGACACAAAAACGATACGAAAATAGCGGGTTAGTGTTTAGTCTTATCGTGTTCGTGTCCTTATCATGTCGACACGATAAGGACACAAAAATTCGTGTCGTGTTCGTGTTTTTGTCGTGTTTACACAATAAGGACACGAACACGATAGTGACACGATCACACAACACGAGCACGATAAGGACACGATAATGACACGATTCCGTTAGTAACATGATAATGACACGCGATTACACGAACACGATAAGGACATGTTTACCTCGTTAGTGACATGATAGTGGCACGATAACCTCGATATTTTGTATGTTTGCATCGTGTATTGTCGTGTAATATCGTGTAATTTGTTATCGTGTATTAACATAAAAATCAAATTTTATTTAATTTTTACTTATCATCACTATCGTGTCGTATAGGTCGACACGAAAATTTTCGTGTTCAGATCGTGTCGACATGAAACACGATTTGCCACTCCAGTACATTGCAACAAGATGTTCGTAGGTAATATGTATTGAATCCAAGCCCCACATCACAAAAGCAAACTCACATCATATTTTCTTCCATTCAAATAAATTAAACAAAACATGTCACCCCATCATTAGATTGTGACATTCATTTTCCTTTATTTTCTTTTCCATTTTGTTTTTATTTCTATAATTTTCGGCTGGGATGGCCAAATGGAACTGGAACCGTGGTTAATGGTTCTGGAATCAGAACTGTGTAGGCCAGTTTCGGTTACAGTTCCTAGGTGTTGAAAATAGTGGAACCGATGGTGAAAATCATCAGTACTTTGGAGTCGAACCACTGGTTTCAAGGTTAAAACCGATGAGTTTTTTTCGGTTAAAATAAACGACTAGGATCAACTGGTTGGCTTGCAACGATGCAGGCCCAAGTGGGTGGACGAAGCATGATTGATCAATAGGTAACGAAGAAAAAAAAAAAACAAAAAGAGTAAGCGAGCTACATGGACTTTGATTACTATATATATATAGGGGATGGTTCTTGTGAGACCATATATTGGGATGAGACCGTAGGACCTCATCCAGGCGAAGTAGATTTTATCAATGAAAGGACAAGATGAAAAATTAAATATAGAAGCAATTCCAAGCATTAAATTCGGGTGGGGGTATAAGCGTAAAACACCAAATTTCGGTTATTAGGCATGATATTGATAAATCTAAGTTACCATATCCACCTCCTATAATTTAGGAGGTGGAATCAATGATAATACTTACCAAAAAAAAATATAATCTCTTTCCAACCAAAAAAAAACGTTAAAAAAGATTTCCATTGTTTAAATGCATATATAGCTTTATAAAAGTGCGGGTTGTAATTTGAAACTTTGCATAAATAAATCATCTTTTGATGCATGTGTAATTATAATATGTTGCATATTATACTTTTTCTTGGTCTAGACGTTATAGAATTTATGCATATATAACTACATGTTGATGCATATATACGAATAATATGATGCATATTTTGCTTGAAGGTAATTTTAGTGTTATAATTAAAATTGCATAATTAATGGGATATTGATATATTGATACGGGTTGTTTACGTTGCATATATGATTATTATAATTACAAAAAAGAGATTCAAAGCCTACAAATACGCATACCCAGTCCGAGGAATTTTTTTTGAATTTTAATTATTTGTGGTGCTCATAAAATGTTGCATTTGTAGCATTATTTAAATGCATATATAGCTTTATAAAAGCGCAGTTGTAATTTTCGAAACTTTGCATAAATAAATCATCTTGATACATGTGTAATTATAACATGTTGCATATTATACATTTTTCTTGGTCTAAACGTTATAGAATCTATGCATATGTAACTATATGTTGATGCATATATACGAATAATATGATGCATATTTTGCTTGAAAGTAATTTTAGTGTTATAATTAAAAATGCATAATTAATGGGATATTGATGTATTGATAAGGGTAGTATGTTGCATATATAATTATTATAATTATAAAAAGAGATTCAAAGCCTACAAATACGCATACCGATCGAGGAATTTTTTTGAAATTGTAATCATTTGTGATGTTCATAAAATGTTGCATGTCTAGCATTGTTTAAATGTATATATAGCTTTATAAATGTGCACGTGATAATTTTGAAACTTTGCATAAATAAATCATCTCGATGCATGTGTAATTATAATATGGAGATGACGTGTGAATAGGGAGAGATGTATGACATGGAAATAAAGAATAAATTTGATTTCCAATGAATCTTGGATATATCAAAAGATTTCCCCCATAATTGCATTAGTGGCGAGATTTAAGGGCATCAAATATAATCTCTCCTAAAATAAACAAACGACCAATTTGGTTGAATTACATTATTGACTTTCCTGCCGTTTTTTTTAATTAAAATTACCTAAAATATAGGATTAATCTAAGCCCTTCAATAAATAAAGTAAACGCACCAGATTAATCTCTACGGTCTCACCCTAGGATATTGGTCTCATTTGAACCAATACATATATATATATATACCCTAAAAGAATACCTAGGCGGTTTAATGTTGTTATTAATATTAGGTCCAAAATTTAATATTATTGTGAATATTAACTCCAAGTCCATTTCTTTTTTTTTTCTTTTCCATTTTTTGTAACTGAAATTGATAAACTATTTTTTAAACAAAATTCAAAAAATTATCAAAAAAAGGTTCGAGTTACACTAGAAGCATGGAAGAACCAAATTGTCGGCAATGGTTCTGTTCTCAAACCGTAGCCACCCTATCGTAAACGAAATGACCTCTCCCTGATCCAAGAAGTAATCATTTAAATTTTCTACGACAATGGAGCCGATTAAAATTGGCATAAGAGTGGATTAATTATTTTAATGGTGATTCATTTAAAGATAATTATAAAAATTACCTCTGAGGCTCTGAGGTTTAACCTAATTACAAAAAGATAAATCCACTATCTTTCAAAATTAAAATCACCCTCTTAAAAACTGCTTCTCTTTTATAAAATTGTACCTCAGGAGGGGTTATTTGTTAGATACTGTTATAGATATATATTGATGTTAAGAGATTTAATGTTCTAGATATTCTAGACTTCTATTTTAACTAGAATAGGTTTTCTACTTTGATTAGGAATAGGTTGATTTATTGTTTCTATATAAGCTGGCTTCAGCTTCTTTCAATAATATACAGAAATTAAGTTTGTTATACATTACATGGTATCAATCGCAATTAACAGATCTCTGGGTTTCTCTTCTCCGCTGCCCAACGTTTAGGGTTTTGCTGCCCAAGTGAGCAGCCTTTTTGGGTCCCATTTTTCGTGCTCGGGTGTCGTCACCACCCGTCCAGTGAGGTGCGCCCGTCACCGACCGGCCGTCTCCCGGTGTCCGGTGGTCAGAACTCGAGGCGAGTAGGTCCCACGCGTCTGTTTCGTTTTTCGCCAGAACCCACGTGCCGGCGCGTGTGGGCGCGTGGTGCTCCGTCTCCGGCATCGACCGGCTTCGTAGGGTGCGCCAACCCCTGTCCTTTCTTGTTGTCCAGTTTGTTCAGCCGTTTCTGCAACTTTTTTGGGCGTTTTGGGTTAAAGCATTGATTCTAGGGCTTTTCTGGTTTAGTTTGCGTTTATCCTGTCATGGCTACTGATACTAATAAGCCTGGTTTATCCTCTTGGGTTTCCTCTGTGGCTAAGATTACCGATCAAAAATTAAATGGGACTAATTATTTGGATTGGAATAAGACGGTCCGTCTATACCTACGGAGTATTTCACAAGAGGGTCACCTTCGATGATCCTCTAGCTACATCTCGATGCCAAATACACAGAGTGGATGAGAGTTGATGCTACTTTATTAATACAAATTCGGAACTCTATTGAGCCCGAACAGTCTGGACATATCACTCATTGTGATTATGTCAAAGAGGTAATGGATTATCTCTCTTTTGTTTTTTCGGGTAAAGAAAATATCTCTCGGATCTTTGATGTTTGCAAAGAGTTTTATCAAAATTTGAATAACAGGATCAGTCACTTAATACCTATTTTATGAATTTCAAACGTACTTATGAAGAGTTGAACGCCATGTTGCCGTTTAGTACGAGATATTAAAATTGACAAGCTCGGCGGGAGCAAATGGCAATTATGAGTTTTCTCGCTGGTCTCAGTTCTCAGTTTAACGTCGCTAAATCCCAAATTTTGTCCAATACTGAAGTTACTACATTACGAGAAGCTTTTACTAGGGTCTTACGCACGGTCCCTAGTTCTCAAATATCATTTGTCCCACACTAATGCTCTTGTGAGTCAAAACGGTGGAATGCCGGCTCGATCACGTTATCGTGGTACCAACAGGGCGGTGGTAACAGATTTGGAATTCGCAATCAAGACTGGGGTAGTTTGCTACTATTGTCATGAACCAGGTCATACGAAACGAACTTGTCAAAAGTTACTCAAAAGAAACCAAAGGAGCTCGGATCTCAATCGCTCACATGGCCTCTGCACACGAGGCCCCTCCACCCACTCGCTCGGGTCGATGGTTTGGTTCCATCGGATGAATATGCCAAATTTCTCAAATTTCGGGAAGCATCTAAGCATCTCTCAATCATTTGCTCGTTGAGTCGTAAATCTACTACATGTCTTCTTTCTTCGGCCTCCCAGTGGGTCATTGATTCTGCGTGCCACGAGATCACATGACAGGTAATCCACAACTCTTTTCCGAACTTACTAATCATTGTTTGTCCGTTACATTGCGAGATGGTTCTACATCATCGCCGTTCTTAATGTTGGCACTATTCATATTACACCAACCCTTCCTTTAACGATTGCTTCATCTACCTTCTCCTTTAATCTTATTTCCGTTAGCAAACTCACTCGATCTCTTAACTGTTTTGTCTCATTTTTTCCCGATCATTGTATTTTTCAGGATCTTACGACGAAGAAGATTATTGGTAAAGGACATGAGTCTGGGAGGCCTCTACATTTTGGACAACCCGATATCTCGACCCATTGCGTGTTCCAAAGACATTGACTCCTTTTGAAGCCCATTGTCGTTTAGGCCATCCCTCCGTACCTTTACTCAAGAAGTTATACCCCTCGTTTCATAATATTTCGTCTTTTAATTGTGACTCGTGTCGTTTGCTAATCACCATCGTTTGTCTTACATTCCTCGTACAAATAAGAGAGTTTGCAATAGGTTTGAACTAGTTCATTCGATGTTTGGGGACCATGTTCTATTTCATCTAATGGATTTCGTTATTTTGTTACTTTTGTGGATGATTTCTCGTATGACTTGGCTATATTTTATGCAATCTCGTCTTTGAATTACTATCGCATTTTCAATCTTTTTGTCTTTGAAATTAAAACTCAACACAATGTCTCGGTCAAAATATTGAGAAGCGATAATGCCAAAGAATATTTCTCTTCATCTTTTCAATCATATATGAACAACAATGGGATTCTTCATCAATCCTCTTGTGTTGATACTCCACCCCAAAATGGAGTTCTTTGAAAAAAAAATAGACATCTTCTTGAAAACTCGGGCTCTATTGTTTCACACTCATGTCCCGAAATGATTTTGGTGACGACGTTTCATCTCTTGCATGCTTTCTAATTAATCGCATGCCTTCCACATTTTTACAAAGATCGGACACCACACCAAATTTTGTTTCCAAACAAACCAATGTTTCTGTTGAACCTCGTATATTTGGGTGTACTTGTTTTGTTCGTGATGTTCGTCCCCACGTGACAAAAAAACTAGATCCTAAGTCCTTAAAATGTGTTTTTTGGGTTACTCCCGTCTCCAAAAAGGGGTATAGATGTTTTTCCCTTTGTTGAACAAGTACTTGGTGTCTAGTGATGTCACTTTCCATGAGACCACCCCATTCTTTTGACGACTCATCCTCACCACCTTGCTCTAACGCAATCGATGAGGTGTTAGTTTATTTACCTTCCGCCCTCTCCTCCGATATCGCTCACGCCATTGGTACACCATAGAGCACCAATTACTCATGTCTATTCCGGACGCCCTCCTCCTCCCGATCCTAGTCCCGCACTAGTATCGTCTTAAATCACCGGATCCCGCTACTCCCGATCTCGAGTTGCCCATTGCTCTTCGAAAAGGTAAACGTCAATGTACTTACCCCATTTCATCTTGTGTTACATATAATCAATTGTCATCTACCTCTTGTTCTTTTATTGCTTCTCTTGATTCTGCAAGTTCTAAAATCCGTCGCCAGGCCCTTTCCAATCGATCGGGCGATCGGAATGATTCTTTGAAATGGATGCCTTAACCGAGAATGGCATTTGGGTTCTAACCGAGTTGCCTCTTGGCAAGAAAGCCGTTGGCGCAAGTGGTCTTTACTGATTAAGTTTAATTCGAGATAGATCGTAGCTCGTCTAAAAGCTCGGTTGGTGGCTAAAGGCTATGCTCGGACCTATGGGATTGATTACTCGACACTTTTCTCCAAGAGCAAGTTAACATCTGTTAGATTATTCATTTCCTTGGGCCGCTACAAACAATTGGCCTTTGCACCAACTTGATGTGAAAAATGCCTTTTTACATGGCGATCTTGTTGAGGAAGTATATATAGAGCAACCACCTGGGTTTGTTGCTCGGGGAGTCCGGGAAAGTCATCGTCTTCGCAAGTCTTTATATGGGTTAAAGCGAGTCCCCGTGCTTGGTTTGGGAAATTTAGTCATCAGAGAGCGGTTTGGAATGAAAAAGAGTAAGAGTGATCATACTATTTTCTATAAGCAATCTACTTACGGCATTATTTTACTTGTTGTTTATGTAGAGCGATCTTGTTATCCTTTGGAAGTGATGCGCAGGAATTTCTTCTTTGAAAACATTTTTGCAAGATCAGTTTAGTACTAAAGATTTGGGAGGTTTGAATACTTCTTGGGTATTGAGGTGTCTCGAAGTCAGAAAGGTATTTTTCTGTCCCAACGGAAGTATGTTCTAGATCTGTTAGCAGAAACTGGAAAATTGGGAGCTAAACCTTGCAACACTCCCATGCCTCCAAATCATCAATTTACAAAGGATGGTGATGCCTTTAACGATCCTGACGTTATAGGAGATTAGTTGGAAAACTAAACTATCTTACGTCTCACACGTCCTGATATTGCTTATTCTGTGAGCACTTTAAGTCAATTCATGTCTTCTCCTACAGTTCATCATTGGTCTGCCTTGGAGCAAATATTGTGCTACTTAAAAGGTGCTCTTGGACGTGGTATATTGTATCAGAATCCTGGACATAATAATATTGAGTGTTTTTCTGATGCAGATTGGGCGAGTTCTGAGATTGATCGAAAATCTACCACTGGGTATTGTGTTTTTGTTGGTGGAAACTTGGTTTCATGGAAGAGTAAGAAACAAAATGTGGTATCACGATCGAGTGCAGAGTCATAATATCGAGCTATGGCACAGGCTTCGTGTGAAGTAGTGTGGATTTCACAACTTCTGGCTGAAATTGGTTTTGGGGTTCCTGCTCCCTCTAAACTATGGTGTGATAATCAAGCTGCACTTCACATTGCCTCAAATCCTGTTTTTCATGAGCGAACCAAACACATTGAGATAGATTGTCACTTTGTTCGTGAGAAGATTCAACAAAATTTGATTTCTACAGCTTATGTGAAGACTGGAGAACAATTAGGGGACATTTTCACCAAGGCTTTGAATGGATCTCGGGTCACGTATATTTGTAATAAGTTGGACATGATAGATATCTATGCTCCAGCTTGAGGGGAGTGTTATAGATATATATTGATGTTAAGAGATTTAATGCTCTAGATATTCTAGACTTCTATTTTAACTAGAATAGGTTTTCTACTTTGATTAGGAATAGGTTGATTTATTGTTTCTATATAAGCTGGCTTCAGCTTCTTTCAATAATATGCAGAAATTAAGTTTGTTATACATTACAGATACAATTACAAACCTGACGATGATGTTCATAACACCTTGAGGGGCATTTGTAATTTGGAAATATAACATGACCTTTTTGTAATTCAACTAAACTTTAGGAGTAGAATTTTTTAAATCACATCAATAAGAAAAATATGGTATCAATGGAGATAATAAGACAAGATTTATCAAAGCATTGCCTTTTATGTTAACCAGTTGAAAGTCCTGGAATGGGAAACAGATAGATGTAAACAACAATGTTGTTAAAATATTACTCCAATATGCTAAAACTTAAGACAATAAAAGATCCTTAATGGCTCTAAACTCCACAAGAATGATCAAAAATGCCAACTTTACATGGCCTGATTTTTTCTAAGACTTGTGGTTCCATAAACAGGCAATTCTTCTTCGTACGCCCCAACATCGACCCGGCTGATGATATTCTCTAGCTCGAAAAGATCAGAGCTAGCACAACTCATATCATCAAAAAAATCATGCTCATTCTTATAATAACAATCTCTCAATTCATGTTTCCTCAGATTGATCTTTCCCTCATTAACTCGTAGACTATCGATGTTTTTCTGGATATAACGGCTGCCTATAGAATATTCATCACTATATATGCTTTTATGCCCACAAGGCTGACAATCTTCATCAACAATAACACTGACAGGGCAAAATCTAACAGACCTCTTGTTTCTATTACCACCTCTTGAAGACTGGTTTTTGGTTAAACAAGATTTTGGGGATAATGAGGATGTTTTTGTCTCATTTACTGATCTTGATTTTCTAACTGAGCTCCAATCTTCATTGGTTTTCAAGTTTCTTGGACTGAAAATGGAATTCAAAAAGTTCGATATTTTACCACCAGGTGAAATTGGCTCTTTCACCTTCTTCAAGTCTCGGTAAATCTTCTGTGCCGTTAATTTCGTCGTCGCGAATTTTCCGTCGCGCTTTTTCGGCTTAGTCTCGAGAATCTGTTGAATCTTGAGAGGCTTTGATTTTGTGGATGACGAGGACTCTGTTTCGGTGGACGAAGAAAAAATGCTTGAGTCTGTTGATGAGGCTGAGTTTGATGGGAAATGGGTTGGAGTGGACGTTGATTTGGTTGTGCTGTGATTTTCGATCCATTTCTCGATCATGATTGCTCGTCTTAAACTTTCGATATCTTGTGCGGCGTTCTTTTTTCTATGGTGATCAAAATCTTTATGTTGTTGTTGCTCGTTTTCGTCGATGGAACGGTAAATGGCGTCCAGGAGAGACGAAGAAAACGACGGCGCTTTATTCTGTATTTGTTGTCTTTCCCAAACAGCCATATTTGATGGAAGCACTTGAGACTCAGAAAAATGAGTTTATGGATCTAAAAGACTTCGTTGTTTTCAGACTTGTAAAGAAACTAACTGTAGAGGGAAAGAGAAAAATGAAAGAAAAGCCAAATGTCACGGCTTTGATCTTGGGCTAAAATGATTATTGGAGAGAGAAGACTGTATGTTATTGTCTTATTGATATCAAACATATATACTCATACTGCAGGGTAGAGTTGAAAAACAAATCACCCTAATCAATATTCAACTTGAGATCGATTGTCGAAAGTTCGTTTGAGTTTAACTGACTAAGTTTGAAAATAAATTTTCCTGTCTGACAAGATGTGAAGTTCGGCTGGAGCGCTCCTCGGTTAGTAAAAAAAATAATAAAATGTTTAAAAACATCAATTCGACTCGACCTAAGTTCAACTCTACTCGATTCGATTTGTTTACGCAGAGTAGGGGTGCGTGACTGCGTGTATGTGCGTGAATGAAGGCTGCATAAAGGGTCTTTACCACGCGTGCGAATAGCATAAAAATAGAGATTCTACCAGAGAACCCTTTATTTGACAGATACTATATTTTTTTTTCCAGCCAGAGTGGGTGACATCCAGTTTCCATATGGTATCTGATTTTTTTAAAAAAAGAAAAAAAAGCACGTGTGTTGTTTGCCATTCTTGTTTCCAAGTACAGACAGGGACTTGAGTTTTTCAAATGCTTTTCAGGATCAGAAATCCACTTGCTCCAAAAGCTATACCGTTGTTTAAAAGTAGAGAGACATACTTTAATTCAGATGCTCTCCTACGGATGACCAATATATATATATTTTCTTTTTTCCAGTCTGTTAGGCACACAGACAATGGAATTAAATTAGGACATGTGTAGTTTGAGTATCAACTAACAGTATCATGAGAAGGCCCATATGGAATCATGCCTTTCCTTCACGACATGTAGGGTTTTTTTTTTTTTTATACAATTGGGGAATTTGGGAGGGGACACACGCACCCGTATGGGATCGAATCCGGGTCATTCACCCTTACAAACACATGTCTCAACCACTAGAGTACAAGGTTGATCCCGACATGTAGGGTTTATTAGGCAAGTAAATAAGGGACAATTACAAAAATTACATTTGAGGTTTAGTCTAAATATTATTTTGTTTATAAAAACAAAAAAGAACAATTATCTTCAAAATCACAAAATATCCCTTTAACATTTGTTTCTGTTTTACAAACTTTACCGAGAGGTAAAACAAAAACAAACTTCACGGAGATATTGATCTATCTATACTTATTATAAAAATGTGAATAGGTTTTATGGTTTCTTGAAAATTTTGATTTGCCAAAAATGTCCTCATGATAAAATTAACTTTAAGGGTAATTAAGTAGTTTTCCATATTGATTTTGATTTTATTTTTTTAATAATATTGACAAGTGTCTCTTTATATTCCAAACCTTCTTATATGATTTATTTTAATTTTAATTCTTAGAATATTTTAAATTTTTATATAATATTCATTTTGTATTATACTAGATATCGAGAGCTTTCCAACCATATGTCATAAGCATATATAAAAGACTTCATATGAGAGAATTTTAGCCATTTAAAGTTGGTGCTATGCAAAATGTACATTTATAATATCTTTCTTTAATTTTCTAAATGATTAAATACATCAAAAAAAAAAGAAAAAGGAGTATGAATTTACAGCAAAATAAAGTGAAAAATAATAAATAATTAATTTTATTTTATTCAAAATAAATTGCAGGATAAAATAAAATTTCTAAACTTCAATGTTGGTTGAGAATATCCATACAATAATAAAGTTATTATCTATCACACACACTAAATTGTGAGATAATATTTTCTTTTTGGTTGGAGTAAATGATACATTTTCTAGGGAAAATTGCAATTTTGGTCCCATAACTTTGGGGGGTGTCAAAACTAGTCCCACTCGATTTTACTTTTTCAAAAACACCCTGTAATTTATAAATTGTATCAAAACTAGTCCCACTCGATTTTAATTTTTCAAAAACACCCTGTAATTTACAAATTGTATCAATTTGAAGACAAATCCCACCGCCGATTGAAATTTTCGCCGGAATTCGTCACGTGATAAGCACGTGACCTGAAATTTTGGGGATTTCTCACCCTCTTTGACACGGTAAAAATAAAATGCTAACATGGAAAGAGATTGGAGGGAAAAAAACTCGTCACCACCATTTCCCCCCAAAAAATATGCCCAATTACAGGGTGTTGACGAGTTTTTTTCCCCTCCAAATCTCGGTGACGAGTTTTCCCCCTCAAATCTCTTTCCCACTGTTGGCATTTTATTTCCCTTTGTGTCAAGGAGGGTGAGAAATCCCTAAAATTTCAGTCACGTGATGAATTCCGGCGAAAATCCAATCGGCGGTGGAATTTGTCCTCAAATTGATATAATTTATAAATTAGAGGGTGTTTTTGAAAAAGTAAAATCGAGTGGGACTAGTTTTGATACAATTTGTAAATTACAGGGTGTTTTCAAAAAAGTAAAATCGAGTGGGACTAGTTTTGACACCCCAAAGTTATGGGACCAAAATTGCAATTTTTCCCATTTTTTAGGTATGAGAAGATGAAAATTTGCGACCATTGAAAATTTCCAGAAATTTTATGCTTCCCATAAAAAATAATTAGTTTTTAAGATAAGTTAAATATTATTTTTACTAAAATTTTGAATAAATATTATTTTATTTCTAAGATCTATTCATTAATCTTTATGTATGTTTTTTCCCGTAATAATGAATATACTGTTTCACATGATTTACATTCAATTATCGGTTTATTTTATTCATGTATTCTTTTAATAAAAAAAAACTCGATCATTGTGACAATGTAAAGTTAATGCAAAACAAATATATTATAAGTATATACTCTAAAATTTAAAAATGAAATAAAGTTGGGTAAGAGTTATGTGTTTGAAATGAATGAAATGAGATTTTAAATCTCAAGGTGAAGTGGATAAGATGAGTATATTTGTTTAATTTTGATTATTCACAACTGTAATATTTATAGTTTTTTACTTTTTTTTAAGGGTTGGCATATTTCTATTGTAAAACAAAATAAAAAAATAAAAGAAAAATAATATAGCAAAAATTACAATAACAATACAAAACAATCTATATAATATATAAAAAACGAGAATAGTGCTATTTTGGGAAATTTCCGCCAAAATGCACTTGCTAAATATGAAAATGTTTGACATTTTTTTGTATTAATTAATTAGTAAAATGTTGGGTATTTTTGACATTAAATAATAATCATCTTGTCCTCAATGCACTATATTTACAATGATTTGGGCCTTAGCTCTTCATTTAAATGCGAGTTCAAATTCTTTTGATCTTCGTGTTTTGTCCGAAAGAGTAATTGTTTGTTACATAAAAAGCGTGTTCATTAATTAAAATGTGTGTTCTCCCTTAAATGCAGGTTCAATTAATTTTTAAATTTTTTTTTTGGGAAAAACTCTTCAAATTTCGTCGAAAGAGTAATTGTTTGTTATATAGAAAATTGTTCCAAATAAAAGTTAAAGCATTGGGCAGCTCTAAATGTAATTAATAACCTTCAAATTCAACTTTTTTTATACCAACAAAAAAATTAAACAGTAGTATTGTTGACTGCATATATATTGCAAGTTGTATTGAGCAACACAAAATAATCCTTGAAAAATGATGTTATAAGCAAATATAAATAGGTCCATTCATTCCTTCAAAACGCAAGCATTCTAAACATTAGAAAAAGATCAAGATACAATCGCAATTTCAATATCACAAACAGATTCTTTTGCAAAAGACCCCTTTATTCAAGTATAGCTAGAAACATCCGGTAGCAATGCAATGGGCATTGAAACTTTGAGCTTTGTAATTATAACGCACTCCGCATATGGAGAACAACTCAACTATATCCAATTTAGAGTGCAATTTTCATGATGCGAGAGGTATGAAACTATAATCTTTTTTTCATTACGCCCCTCTTTTTCTTTGTATTATACTCGCTCGGGTAGTCGGTGTATTCTATCTAACTTATGAGATCATTGAAAATTTCAAAAAGAAGTAGACATTATTTACTTTGAATAAAAAGTTCCCACACGACTTTATTAAACATACATGAGTTGTGAGAGCCTAATCGGGGTAGCTAATGTGGTACACTAATGGATTTGAAGAGGGCAACAACTCATACCGCCAAAGTAATGACCTTCATGTTGGTGTGTTTTATTTGTAAGGTGAGTGAAGTCAAGCTTTAGGGAAAGTACTTTAAATTCTTAATGTTTCTAATCATTTAAAACAATTTTCTTATGTACAATCAACAATTCGAAAGTTAAAACGGACTGGAATGAGAAAATATATATATAGGGTAGTAATTACAAAAGTAACAAAAGCTACCTCTAAAGTTCATATACAATTGAATTTGTATTATAATTTGTATCATCCAATAACTATGAATTGGGTTATCCATGAGAAATTTCAGGCCCATTTAAGGTTTAGATTTTAATTGTTGGAATAGGATAATTAATTTTTACAACTTTAGCAAATTTTCATCTTTCCTAATTTATTATAATGTTATTCTGTTATTTTGTTTTTATTTTATTATTATGTTGTCCAATCTATTTTTTTTATATTTATGTTTTAGTTTTTTTTTTTTTTTTTTTTTGAATGAAACATTCATAGAGAATCGAGTGCTTGGTTTGGTGAACATCCCCAACCTACGTATTAAGAATCAATGCTCGGTTTAATTTGAACATGATAGTTCTCTATATATGGAGTAAAAAGTTAAAAACTATCTGAGAATCAGTATCTATGAAATGAAATGAAAAATCAAAGTATTTAATGAATGAGTTTCCTTGAAAAAATCAATCTATCTTTAGGTATTAATTTTTATTTAATTTTTATACATTGCACTCACTAAAAAAACTTATTTTTGTTCATATTATTTAGCATCCGTGCATCGCACGAAGTGGAATACTAGTTAATACTAATAGTTTTGAGGCTAAATTGAAAAATTGGTTCCACGAAGAAACAATGTAAGAGAACTAATTTTTTTTTTATTTATGCCCTTTTTTTCTTACAGATGCACCATTTGTCCATTCAAATCCTATAATTTAGATTCATCATGCATTATATTTTTGCGAATTGTGTTGTAAAGTTTATGCAACATTGAAAGATGCTCACCGACAAAGATAAAATAAAATTTTTATACTTAAGACAATAAAAAGATAGGCCTATCATTTTATATATGATGTCTTTTTTGATTTTACAAACAAAACATAATAAATTAAGACCTATATTTTGCTTGAAAATGTCATGCATACAACACTACAACTAAAAAGTGAGGATGTTTTTTGTTATGTCATTCTTATAGGAATGTTATACTGGGCTTAACCTATGTTTTACGGTTATTTGACACACTCTAGACTATTATATTCTATAATTTTTTTTGTAGAGCTCTAAATGATGGATTATTTTTTTTGGATATGCTCTATGGATTAATGTTTAAAATGTAAAGTGATTTTTGAAAAAAAAAACAACATGAAAGACGTAATTGAAGTCCTTCATATTATTTATTTCAATGTATTAATTAATATTTTTATTGTTATTAAAATTTGTCATTACTATAGTATATAACTAATTTTTAGTACAAAAATTAATTAGAATAATTATTAGTCACATCAGCACACTCAATAATAAAAAAATATTTTGAAAATAATAAATTTATGATGTCGTGCATGCTCTTAATGATAATAAAATGGAGCATATATATTGTTAGGCACTCAATAATTTTGATTCTCTATGATGTGGTTCTATTGTTTGTTTGATATATAAATGTGACTATTTTTTCAAACTGAATCAATTTATTGACTTCAATTACAATTGATTAGTCTATTTATCTTAATTTCTATTATGTAAATAATTAATTTAATCATGGAGAACATGAGAAAAATTGGATAATGGTCGAGTGGTAAAGACTCTCATCCCAGCTAGAGGTGTGGGATTTGATTCCCATCATCCATCCCTCCCAAGATATGTACTTAATTATTAAAAAAAAAAGGAGAACATGAATCAAAATACTATGAGAGCTAAGCTTCTAAACATAAAATGGAATTTTACTCTCTCATCGTTCTTAACAAAAGTGATACATGTGGTGAATGAAAAACTGAATCTTGAAGTCAAACCGATTTAAAAGATAACACCCATTAGGAAATGGAAAAAGAGAAATACATCCATACGTCAACCAATCAAGCTCGGGCTAAAAATGCATTAAAAGAAATTGTAAAAAAATCTCAAAGCTAAGTATGACGAAGAAGTAGACACTCAACAAATAAACAAGAGACGCATTAATTTAAAACGAGTTCATGAATATATATATATATATATATAATTATATATAGATTACTCATCCGTTTTTTAATATCCATATACTTTGTTGAGATATAATATCATTTAAGTATCATATTTTTTAGTTCAAATTATCTTAACCGTATTTCACCAAGTTTAAATTTAGTCTTTTGCAAACTTTATGTTAGTATCAAAATACATGAATGACATTTATTATAAATATAAATAATATAATAAAAATTGGTTCCAATTTATAGATTTAATTTGAATTAAATTAATAAAATTATTTGGTTCACGTGCAACGCACGTTCACCTTACTAGTAATTTTAAAAGATATAATAATTGAGCTTTATTTGTGATTGGACTACACCGCATGGGTAGTTTTTGTAAGGGACAATTACAAAAACTACCCTTCGAGTTTAGTCTAATTACAAAAAACCCCGGTTATCTTTCAAAATTACAAATACCCCCTTAAAGTGTTACAAACACAAATACCCTCTTAAGATTTGTATTAACCTAACAAATACCCCTTTCCTCAAAAAAATTGTAAGAGAGGGAAATGCCAGGGGGATATTTTGTAATTTTGAAAGATAAATTGGAGTTTTTGTAATTATGCTAAACTTCGTGATAGTTTTTGTAATTTACAATTAATAAAAACCAGAAGCTTGAACTAAAAGGCAAAAGGATATTAAAGTTGAGGCAGAGCACTTTCAGATTTCAACTTGGTATTTCCGTAATGGCAAAACCATTTTGCATTAGGTCCATGTCCATACATTAAAAAAAAAATTAAAAAAAATGTATATGCTGCATTTTTGTATCAAGTTAAATAAAGAAGAATTTATTGCATTTTCAGCATCCGCCTAAGTATGCATCACCAACCTTAACCTCCATGAAGATCGACAACAATCAAGGAAAAACCCCAACTGTAGTTCTAAATCAACCCATATATGGTTAAACTTCATCACACCAGCTGGATGTTTTGAATGTAAACACCGATTATCACCACTGGCCTGAGTAAAATGAAAAACCTTCAACTGGTTTTAGTGGCATTCAGCCTGTCAACATCGACAAGCTGGTAAAGATCCCCTCGACGTTGCTTCTGAAACGGAAGGTATGTTCTGCAAGGTAAAAAATAAATGGGTTAAAGAAATATTCACTCGTGATTCCAAAAATTGATCGATCGTCCAAATTCTATGCAGGATTCAATTGGATTTGAATTCAGTTGGCAATACTAAATTCAAATGAATTTCTATCCAATTTATATGCATGTCGATGATTACTTTTACCTTCTTTGCTCGATAAGCGAATAATCAATCTCTGATATAACTGTCGCCTCATCATGTTCTGTGGTTGCAAGAACTTCACCAAACTGCCAGATCAAGTTCCTTTATTTAATCATCATTAATATTAAAATTGCAAAATCAAAAGCAGGAGTTACTGCACTGCTATTGATAACCTGAATGCTGATGACTCGCCATTTCAAAAAAAAAAAAAAAAAAAAAATACAGCTAAAAACTCACCGGTCCAACGAGTAGAATGCCCCCAAGCCACATAACTAGAACCAGTGTCTCTTGCTGGTGAACAAGTTGCTACATACAGCTGTCAGATCAAAATAAAATGTTACAGTTTGACTTTATACACTAACCAACTTGAAATTCAATATGTGGACATAAAGATTAATATATGTAGCTTAATGCGTACAGACTTATTGATTTTATTAAGCACAATAATGGGTTATACACATTATGAGCAGAGTTTTCTTGTTTTAATGCGTATGAACAACTTAGATAATCATCCAGTAATTAATTTGTACGGGGGAACCAGGAATCCAATAGTCATATCCAGCATACAATACTATAAAGTCATATAAAAGAAAAGAAAAAATGTGATAGAAAAAGGGAAGAAAGAAAGCTTGATGTTGCTAGCGCTCAGGTACAGATATAGGCAATGGAGAAAGTTAAGCCAAATTTTACAAAATAAAGATCCACTCAAAATAACTGTATTATAAAAGAGTAAAGAGAGACTCAAAAACGTCTGGAGATTGTAATCTGGAGTTGAAGAATCAAATTGTTGTATAAATTGGACAGACATAAGTTGAGTGTCAAGTCGGAGTACTATAGTAGACGCATTACTGCATGGTTAAAGGAATCATTTATAGAACGAGAAAACGCCGTAGCATCAACAAGCTTCACCCCTGATCACCTACTATGTTATAAAAAACTCAGAGATCATTCCGATTTGTTTTTAAGTGTTTTGAGGAAGGTGTTTTGGATTTGGAAATGGGATTGGGAATGGATGAATATCCTCTCCAAAGTCATGTATAATAAGTATGAGTTTTTTAAGTCCAAGCGAACAATTCCAAAATTGCCCTTTCTAAAAAGAAATATCAAGAACCATGGAACATGAAAAGGCCAATATGCAGGCAATGGTTCACTTCAAAACTTAGAAACAAGATGGCATGTAGCATATTAATTTAGCAAGAAGGCATAATTACAAAAACTACCCCCAAGGTTTAAGCTAATAACAAAAAAACCCAGAGGTTTTGAAATTTACAAAAATCCTCTTGAAGTTTGATTATGTATTACACTTTACCCCCTTCATAAGCAAAAATATTTCAAACACTCCCTTTACATGTGTAAAAATATTACAGATAGATACCCCATTACATCCCCTTACATTTAAGACAGAATCAAACCTTACGGTTTTTTTGTAATTTTAAAAACTTCTCTGGTTTTTTTTGTAATTACCCAAAATCTCAGGGGTAACTTTTGTAATTATCCCTAGCAGGAATGAAAAAAAACAGGAAGAAAAGGAATAAAGAAGTACCTGACAATCTGCTGCCCTGAACATTAAGAAGCAAACATGTCAGTAGGAATAATCAAAACCATGTACAACCAAAAGAAATTATTAATAGTTGGCCAAAAAGAGACACATCCACAAGTAGTTTGACCAGGCCAAAATGCCTGGTTAAAGCCAATTCATTTAAAGGAAGAAACAATAACCATATCAATATCTCATTTTCTACGATGTGGCCTTCCTATCCCACAAACAAGCATTACAATTGGATCATCATTATTCCATATCAGGATTACACTACGGATATTCACGTTATAGGCTTCAGTTAATAAATGGTAGTTATGCAAAATTACATGAACCTTATAAATTTAATGCAGCCTTAAACAACACTACACCATTTAAAGGTTGACACCTCCAAACAAACCAGTGAGCTATGACAATTTCAAGTTTTTAGAATAGTGAGTGTTGTATCTATTTCAGTTTTAGCTTTTGAGGGAATGGCCACCCTTAACTTTCCATAGAAATATAATCATATTCCTGCTCATAAAACTCACAACACAAACAGAGATACAGGGAATCAGACAATAGTTCACTTGCACAAGTTTTTAAAGTGTGAAATTACTAAAATATTTAATAGTAAGTAAAATTAAAGTGCCAAGGCAATCCCTCACAACAAATATCAAGATTTATGCTACAGCTCCTAGTAAGATAGAAGCTTGGTCATTTTATTACCTTGCCCGCTGCAACAACTCCCAATGTAGGGGCCCAGTAGTCATGTTAAAAGCCCCAGGATAACAAAGCAAGTGGGCACCTAACAATCAAAAAAGAACAGCCCCTCTTAGGAACATCAATCACATGTGAAGAAGAGCTGCGGCTTTCAACTATATTTTTTTTTTTTTGAAGCAATGCTTTCAACTATTTTAAAGCTTCTAAGTATAAAATAAATTGAACTGAAGTAGCTTTGGGAATTAAAATGACCCATATCAACAATATATATACACATTGCAATGTATTTTTGGATGGAGACAACTCTTAGCAAATAGAACCAGAAAAAAAGGGTAAAAGCAAATTCTACAGAAAGATTCTTTCGTAAAGTTATAAAAACCAGAGGTGGTTAATTTCAAGACAACTACGGAGAAGTTGATATTAGAGAGAACAAGAGTTTATTCTTCAACAGAGAATTACACAAGCATGGTGCCAGAAGAATGGAACATTTGAGTTATGTCAAGCTTAAGTTACTTGAGGATAATGAAAGAAAACCCCTTGGCTTCTCCTCTATAATGGATAATATGCTGCAATTACCAGGTATATACACAATAAAAGCTTAATTCATCCTGGAGAAAGTTAAGTAACGTCAAAAGATAATGGATTCTTATGGTTAGAGATTTTCTTTTGCAGTGGGATAACAAGTTTTGCAGGAAACTCTTGCCCTCAGCATAATGAGCTTTTTTCCACATTTTCAAACAATTTATTGTATCGTTCATATTTTGTTTATTTATTCTTCCATTTTTTTCCATTTGTTGCTTCATATATTCATAGTGAATTACAATCTGACAAAACATATATAGGTATAAAAGAAAAATGTTTTGAGACAGAATTATGCATTATGCATAGAAATGAGATTGATATACAACGGACATATAAATCTATGGGACTAGTTACTTAACACGATGACGCAAGATCCTTGAGCAAACCAATACTTTTAGTTATGGGACATAATGGGTTGATATAAAAAAGAGGTGGTCTTATATGAGACCGTCTCATGGATTTAATTTCATGAGACGGATCCTACAAAATACAAAAATCATGGGTTTCTTTTATGGGTTTGGTTTTGGGTTGGAATCATACATACATTTAGGATCCGTCTCATGGAATGTGGGACCGTCTCATACAAATCTTTGCCAACTTAAAATATAAAGGAAGTTCAGGTTCTATATCTCTATAATGATCTCATCCTGATTTTTTTCACAAAACCTTATATCGATATCCATATATGCTAGTTCTGCACTTTTTTCCTCTAAGCTTCCTTCATCTATATATTGGTATGCAAGAAATATAATGTATAAAAGACGTTTTCATGTAAATAATATGGTGGGTGAATCCATGAATGTGGGATGGAACTAAGTAAAATCCTATGGAACTATTGTCACGTGAAGAACAAAAGCACAATCCTGGCTGTTGCAGAACACACCACCCTCTAAGAAACCTCATGCAAAAGATCAAGTTCCAGCCTTCCAGGATTTCCAATCCTGTTCATTCCAAATGTTTGAGTATGTCTGGTGCTGTATGGAATGCACATACCTACATGAAAACTCGAGAAAGTATGTTACTTCCATACAGGTTAAAGAGTATGCATTATAAAAATCCAAGCTCTTATTGTAAATTATTTTTTCTTGAGCAGAACTATAATTATGATATAAATCAGCAGACACCACATCTGCCTCCACTTTCAACTTATCAACATCACTAATCTTCAGGAGGTCTCAAAATATCAAGGAATCATTAAGAAGGCTATCAAATATCAAGTGGAACAATTGGAGGCAACACTGATGATCCCTATTTGATAAATATTCAGTACCCCAAACGCTCATAATTTCAAATTTTTTAGTCCCATAAAATCAACTCTCAGCAATGCAATCCGGCAGAATTAGAACCCTTTTGGTTCACATTATAACCAAAAACCATGTTGATATTCACAAATAATTTGTCAAATGAACAGCCAATAGAATCAATTGAAAAACTTAAAAAGGGAGAAAAACAAATGTAATAACCAGAGTGAATTAGATCAAAAAGGAACAGTACCTCTGGCTGCATATATAGCTGCTAGTTCTTGGAATCGGATGTCATAGCATATACCTATACCAATACGGCCAACGTCTACATAAAAGAGACTCTGGTTAGATTTATCATATACAGAGAAGTTAAACCACGCAATATTAAAACTCTTAGTAATGCACACACATATTTGATAAATTTAGTCAACCTCAGGCAGTCAAAGTAACAACTGTTAATGTGAATATAGAAGAGCTTATATGGTTCTTGTCCTCCATATTGATGGCAGTACACATAAAAAATAAAATAAAATTACTGAACTCGGCAAAACATCATATGATAAGAGTAATTACCCCTCCATCTCAATTGAAAAATTTGACATGGAATGAGATGTAGGCCAACTCAAAGCATTTGATTATATATAGTGACGTCGGGACTTCATGAGCCATGACTACCTTTTAAAAGTAGGTTAAAGGAATTAGGTACAGAAAACATTAGATATTCACAATGATAAGAAATACATCATTGATGCGACATTAAATTTGAAACAACCGTTCTGGAGATGAGTTGGATTACGGGAAGTGGACAATGTATTGGCACATTGCAGAAAGGAAAGCCACCCAATATGAGACTAAAGGACTTTGAGCTTCAAAAGATTCAATTTAAAATCCATTAAATATGACGGCCCATAACTTCAAATAAAGCTGCAAAGTTCCTCAAGTCAAACAAATTAGCAATGCCTAAAGAGCATTATGTTGTAATTTTCCACAATAGTATTTCTCAATCAATTGGCATTTAGCATATTATCCTTCCCCTCAAGAATAAATACATAACTCAAGCCGACATTGGATTCCCAAATGGTATGAAGATCTTTAATTATCAGATAGAGAGAAAGCACATAAAACCTGTGTCCACGACGGTGGGGGCCTCCCCCGCTGTGAGAGTCTTTGATTCTACAAAGGTCATCTTGCCAGGTATATCAATGTCGAAGAGATGAATCTGTAAACAAAAGAAGAAGTCTGAATCACCAGTGACCACAGAAGCCTTTCCAAGAAGTTGAAAGATTCCTATACGTCAGTAAATCACTCCAACCTCGAACGCTAGATCATGTATTTTTTGGTTTTTCTTCAGAAAAATAAGGCCATATACCTTCCTATGCTTAGCCATAAGCTTTCCATCTGTACCAAAGACACAACAGGTATTATACAACCTATCGCCACTTCGTTCGGGTATGGACCCACCAACTATTGTGATTTGTAGACTACGAGAAAGTTCAGATAACATTGCAGTTGAAGGAGATGCATCACCGCCAGCATCAATATCCTCTGCGTATACTGAAAGCTATCATTTGAATATGGACTGTTCCATACTTCCTGCCGTCAAAGGGAAAGAATGTCAAATAAATTTAGTATTTTACATTGAGATTTGTACGAAAACAATGAACGGCACAAGTACTTAAATGAGTATTCCAAGTTTTCAAGTATTCTTAGAAAATGTTAATAATCCCTAAAATCTATTTATAGGAAATGTTATCTTTTGAAGTTACACAACAAGCTAAAGAATGGATTACCATCTGACAGTTTTATTGCAAATGGAATTTCGAAAAAATATTGGAACCTCAAATTAACTACCACAACCAAAGAATGGTAAAGAGGAAAAGTACGAAAAAGATAACTAAATAATGAGAAGTAAAATTTACATGAACCTACTTACAGGAAGAAGAATCAATTGAGCACCCTTTCCTGCAGCGTCCTTAATTACTTGGCGAGCATGAGCAATGTTTTTTTCCTTATCAACAGTCACCGATAACTGGCAAAGTGCGATTTTGAACTGAAATATGATGCAAAAAAATGATCATACGTAATGAGTAACAAGGCAAAGAAAAAGGAAAAACAAAAAACTAAACAAATGCCCTAGCTTTCAAAAACCATAAAAGGATAAAATGCACATATCCCAAATGATAACAACCCATGTGCGGAAATCCCTCTTCATTTCACGTAAACCACATAGTTAATAAAATTTCAGACAATTAAACAAACTATAATATAAACTCCGTGCTTATAAGATGTGAAACATTAAATAATTTCAAAAGAACTTGCCTTAGTGATAGGAGGGGTAGGCGGCGGAATAGCAGGAGGGACTCTAGCTTCCTCGGGCTTGAACTCAGACCTCGACATCGCGGTCGTTTCAGATAAAATTGAACGGATCGGCGTCGTCCTGGAACTAGAGCTAACTATTCCTTTATTGCTGAAAATGCAGTGATTTTCGAGATTTGTATAGGAAAACGAGGGGTAAGATAGAATTTTGGGAGAGAAGGAAGTAGAATATAGACGGGAAAATGAGGAATTGTGAAGTTGGAGTGAGGGAGTGGATAGAATTTTAATGGCCGCAGCTGCATTCATTTTCAGGAGCAATCTGTCGTACATCGAGTTTGGCGTCGTGTTGTGTTGGGGTGGGACGATGAATATTCTTTCATTTTGAAATTTATTTTTCTGCCAAGATCAATGAAATAAGAATATGAACTGTGAGAGTGTGGCTCTATAAGTCTATATTATATAGATGAAGATAGGGGTGACAATTTTGGACACAACACGAAAATAATACGAAAATAGTATGTTAGTGTTTAATATTATCGTGTTCGTATCCTTATCGTGTTAACACGATAAGGACATGAAAATTTCGTGTTGTGTTCGTGTTTTTACGTGTTTACACGATAACGACACGAACACGATAAGAACACGATAATGATACATTTCCCGTTAGTAACACGATAATGACACGACCTAACACGATAATGACATATTTACGGTTAGTGACACGGTAACCTGATATTTTGTATGTTTGTATCGTGTATTGTCGTCTTATACCGTGTAATATCGTGTAATTTGTTATCGTGTATTAACATATAAATCATTTTCTTTTTGTTTTTGGCTTATGTCGTGTCGGTAATTACCTAAAATTTTCGTGTTCGTGTTCGTGTTCGTGTTCGTGTTCGGAGTAGATCTTTACCGTGTCGTGTCGTGTTCGTGTGTGTCCTTATCGTGTCGACACAAAACACGACACGATAACACGATTTGTCACCCTAGATGAAGATCTAACCAGAACAAAAGTTAATTTGACAATGAAATAGTAAAATAATTGTTAAATAGGATTTGGTGATTAGAAATGGTGATAATTGCTCAAATTACACAAATGGGATATAAAAAAACTCTTTTTTATCACTTTTTCGTAACAAACTCTTTTCTACATAAAAATTGTGTATTTTACAATTTTACCCTTATTTTAACCCAACCTCATGGTTAACCCCATCCTCTCTCTTCAACACACAATACACATCTAAAAAAAAAATTGACAGAATACACATCTGCTCGCTGCCTTCAAAATTGCATTGGGAGAATTTGTTGTCCACAACTACTCTCATTATGTGAGAATTTATTGTCCAACCAACAATATTCAAGTGGCATATTCACATTTGGTGGTTAACTCTCACATTTTCATATCATTTTTTTCTTTGTTCCTCTTCACAACTCCTCACAGACATTGCTTATGCCTAGAAATTGAAAGGTATATATGTTATATACTTATATATGGACTTGTATAATCGTACTTCAAAGTTTAGACATTATATGTTTATATTAATTTCGTAATAAACTTTGTAATATTCTTCTTTTGTGTAAGTGTTCGAGTTTAATATCGTTTTTTATGATTTTTGGTAATTATCGTATGAAAATGCTCACTATATGACTTTGAAATATAACATCACGGTATGGTATATGGTTCACGGTTAGTTTGATTTGGTGGATATTTTTGCATAAGTTCACAATATTTGTAATTTCACAGTTATATGATCAAGTTCACAGTATAAATTAGTTGTATGCATAGGTTCACGTTATGAATAAGTTCACGGTTTAATTACATTCACGGTTATCATATATTAAACCATGAAATTATAGACTACTGTGAAGCCCAATATTCCGTTAAGTGAATGAGACTAATATTGTGAACCCATATGTACCGTGAATTTATATCGTGGACTCATATATACCGTGATTTGATTAAGTATAATATTATGAACTCATATGTACCGTGAATTTATACAAATTGTGATAAGTAGAAATTACGTGGACATTTTTAAAGACATGTCTATTATCTAGACGATCATTATTTTTTGTTTGTGTTGCAAATGAATTGGCTCAATTTGGTAGTTCGGTCGATATGGTGGACATTGGCAAAGAATCGAATATTTTGGTGAAGAAGACGAGAAAATAGCTATTCATGATGGGGATAATTATTTTTCGGGCCTTATAGAGACTGTGCATGATAACGTGAAGGCCGATTTAGATACAGGGGTTATATTATTATCCATTCTCTTGTTAATATTGATGGAAAAGACGTTCATCGTAAGAAAATTAGAAATGACCATGACGTGAGATGTCTTTTAGTCTCTGACATGTCTATTGTGTTTGTTACTATTAAGGAGATGAATTTCGGATCTGGTAACACCCATATAGCTCAAATTGGAGGAAATATCTATAATATCTGGAGGGTTCGTTGAATTAATTAACTCTCAGATTAGGGAAAATTATGTGGTTCCTACTTATATACAAGGCGGTGGATTTTCACAAATTTCTCCGTTTGGATTTGGTAATTATGCACAAGACAATATTGTGATTTTCAAAAATGTTGAATCCAAATCTTGCCGAAAGCGAGAATCCCGTTGAGGAAAACCCATTAAAAGATATATAAAATTCGAATGAAAATTATGTTGACTGGAGTTTGAACGGCGATAGAAATGATGATTTGAGTGATAATGGTAACACTACTGGCGGTGACGTTAAAGATTGTGAAGATGTTGTTGAAGAAGATGGTACTGATATTGAAAGTGATGACAAAGATTATGAGGAGACCGAACTTTAATATGATTTTTTCCAACAATTTTGCAAATGGCTTAGTGAGTGGGGTTGATTGATTGGTATGAATTCAGACGGTAGCCGAAAAAACAATGTGAGGTTGAAAGTGAAAGATGGAACCAAAACATATATTATTGACCTTATCGCAAAGACTTGCACTTGTCGACGGTTCGCATATATGTTGATTCCTTGTTCTCATAGAGCAACTGCTATTAAGTTAGTTTTTATTTTTTGATATTTGTCCTCTTTAAATGTTCCGTTACTACCATATAAATCATTTTATTTTTATCGTGGATTGTCATAGGAAAGTGAATCACAATGTATACTCATATGTCGATGAATGTTACAAGATGAATACATTACGCAAATTGTGGTCTAGTATAGTCATGCCAATCCCCGATCCCGAAGAATGGGTTGTGCCTAATGAGGTTAGATCATTGTTATGTGACCCTCCTAAAAATCCATGACGAGCCAAATGACTACGCGAAATCGCTATGCTTCGGGCCCATTCGAGGTGTAGGTCAACTTCACACAATTGCATTAGGTGCACAAAATACTTAATCACTCTGCATCGCCTCGGGCAGTCATCCACGAATGAGCAAACTGGTAGAAATCGTACACCTAAAAAATGTGGTATATGTCGAGGTTGAGATCATACTCGACGAAGATGTCCGCAGTAGGGAGGGTGTTGACGGGTTGGAAAATAATTATGTATTTCCAATTAGTATGACTTAGTGGGTATTTTCATTTCGTACTAAAATTTCTTATTTTGTATTTTCATTTTGTACTATATATGCTTGGATTGTATTTTTCATTAATTTTGGGTTGTTTTCATTACATAATTGTTTTTCATGAATTTTGGGTTGAGTTTTCATTCTGTCTGGTTAGACTTCAGTAAGAATTATCATTATCAGTATTGCCTGGGGCATACTTCATGATATTTCAATTAATATAACTTCATGGTATGCATATTAGTATGATTTCCGAGATTGACTTCCCGATATACAAATTAATATGGCTTCACGACAGATTATTAGTACGACTTCCCGGTATAAAAATTAGTAGGACTTCCCCGTATAATATACTGTGAATATGTATATGTACCGTGAACTTATACCGAGATCCGAAAATAGTTCAATGTCTCCAGACAATCAATTAAACAAATTAATATGGCTTCATAATTCTTTCTTGTTTATAAGTTTTCCACCACATAAAATTAAATACCTCGATTTTGTTCCTATAAAATTAGGTTTCACAATAAGGTATCAATTTAAGACTTCACGATATTTTTGCTGACAATTTGATTGGAATTCAAAACAAACATAATGTTAGTCCAAATGGCTACGATAATCTAGAGGGGGTGGATAGATTATGCCGATTTTTATAATTAGCCCTTTTTTTTCTTATAATCAATCAAAGATAAGAATAAAGGTGCGAGAAATTAAACAACACGCCTCGATTTATAGAGGTTCAACCCACCTAGGGTCTAGTACTCTACCACCCCAGTATCTCCGGGATGGATTTCAAAAAGAAAAAGGATTTTATTAATTACCACAATTAAACAACATCACCTTACAACACCTCTTTGGAGATTACCTCAATCTCCCTTGAAGATTACCACAATCTTCTACGGCACATTGTGAAGATTACCACAATCTTCAACCTTGAAGAATACCAAATTCTTCAACACCTCAAAGAGCACCAAACTCTTCAATAAGAAGATTACCACAATCTTCTTGCACCTAATACCTAGATCACCCAAGTGTGTTCTTGCCACAAGAACACTCACAAGGATATCTTGTGTTGAATGATGAACCCAAAAATTCAAGATTACAACTCGATAATGAATAATACAATTTTGAGTGCAAGTGTAATCAAGAATCAAGCCTAGACCTCAAGATGTGAAAGTGAAATGCTTAGACTATAAATACAACAAGAGTGTTGAATATGAAAGCTTAGAAATTTGCAGATTTCTTGTTGTGTATTTGCTTGTGTTGTTCTTGTCTTGTGTCTTCAAAATCATCTTCTATTTGTAGGAGAGTCTTCACAAACACAGGCTCCTCCTTCTTCACTTTTGTCTACAAAAAGAAGATCACAAGATGTAGAAATAATGTACAAAAATGAAAAGCAAATCTGCTGATAAGCCAACTGTACAAATTTTGCTGTCAAAAGATTACACAGCGCGACCGGTCGCTCTATAGTAAATTTCGAACGTTGAATGAAATTAGTGCGATCCAGACACAGGTTGCAGGGGGTCTGACCGGTCACGAGGGTTCCGACCGGTCGGCCTTACCTTGGACCGGTCGCCCTCCCTCTTTTTTCCACAGAATTGCTTTCTGTTTCATTTTTCATGCTTTCAGATACGGGTCGACCATTTGCTCGACCGATCGACCTCCAAATTGAAGTGTTGTCCGATTTTTGTCAAAAATAAACTTCAAGAAATACTCCAAAAAATTAGTAAAAATATTTTAAATCAATTGGGAGTATTTGGACAACATTTATAAATATTGTTTCGGTATAAAAACTCGTTTAAACAAAATCATCAAAATCTTGATAAAAACATTTATCTAACAATCTCTTCATTTTTGATGATTACAAACCAAAACAATATTAGGAGATCGATTTGAAAAACAAAACACATTTTCCGGTCTAAAACATCAATCCATAACAAGCAACATTTGTCATAAGTCTAGGATAGGAGCAAATATATTTCAAAAATATTTTTGCACAAGCTCCCCCTATCAATAATGCACATCAACTAAAAAGCTAAAAGCTTAGCTTTTACAAAATAAACTTGAATTTCATGAGCTTAGAAGCCCCCCCCTGTCACAATGACATCATTAGTCAAGCATAAAAGTCCATAATACATCAAATGGACTAAGTATCATTCACAATTTTTGGCTTTTAAGAGCCCTAGCTTATAGCTTTTCTTGCGAGCTTATTTTCGCTTCTTTGAGCGTATGAGTGTTTATCATGTTTCTCCCCCTTTGGAATCATCAAAAAGAATGTTAGCACGATAAAAATATCATACAATTATATCAAAGTGCGCAACTTAATCGATTTATCGAGCGTTTTGAAAATTTAAGCTTAAATTCCAAATAAAAAGGGAAAATTGCTCATTTGATTTGCAAAAGCTCATTTGATTGATAAAACATGATCTCTATAATTTTATAAGACTATTCAAATCAAGAGAATCATGTAGGTGATGAATTTTTCATAGAAACATTTTGTCGAACACTTGGCGTGCGTCGAATAAAACAAGAGATATATAACGCCTTTGTAATTCATTTAAGCCAAAACATTCATCACCAATTGCAATATAACAATATTAATCCATCAACAACCATCATGTACATTATACTAATACAAGAATTTCATCAAAATAGCAAGATACAAGCACATTCTCAAGGGTTCAACCCAATTGAGATTAAAAGGAGAAATTCTTACCAATTGATCGGAGAAGTCGGATGATATGGATGAAATAGAAGTTACATAAACTCAAAAATATAGATTTTATAAGAAGAAAATCATTTTGAGTGAATTTTGAGTGAAAAATGTGAAGGGGTTCGATTTTGGAAGAAAATAGCCAAAATGACGAAATGAAGGACAAAAACAATTTTATCCGTGAAATAACCTAGAGGCGAGGTTGACGGGGGTAGGGCGATCGGTGCACGCAGAATGGTCGATCGGTCGACCTCTCGTTGACCGGTGCACGAACACCAATCCTGTTTTGTCCAAAATTTTGCACCAAAAATCCAATTTTTCACCCCTAAGTTTTAAAAACATGCAAATTGCAAACATAGACCTCATTCAATATATATTATGCCTAAAGAAGCTCGAAATGAGGTAAAAGACTCGGCGGTTAATGGTTAAAAATGAATGTCCACGAGTTATCATTGAGACATAATTAAACACGTCTCAATTTGCCGTTAAGAGACACTGATCCCTTAAAAGATATCGAATCTCAATATGTTTAGTTCGATTATGAAGAATCGAATTTTGAAAACTTATATTCACGGACTTGTTATCCGAAAAATATTTAGCATTTTAAAATTTTGGATAAAACAAGCCCTAAGAGGAAGTGCCTTTCAAATATTTAAAAATTTCTTTTAACGACACTTTAATGAGATTCGTTGGGATAATTTTGAAATCGAGCATATAGGCATAAGGCATGAAGAATTTGAGTCTATAAGAATAATGAAAGTTGATAAACATACCTCGAAATTATTTGTCAACCAATATGTCTTTCGCAATCTTGACACTTTATGACGTAGATGGCAATGGATGAGTCTACGATCATTTGTTCCTTAATACCAAAATATTTCCTGCAAAAACTTGACAAAATATCTTGCACAAGAGCATAGTGATATCGAATAATATACACAATATCGAACAACATAGAAGTTGAACAAGTAGCACATACTATGCTATTTAAGGAATCAACAAAAGTTTGATAAAACAAGTGCTTATTGAACATCCATATAAGGTCTCTTTTGAAATTTGAAAATCCGAGAGTATAAAATTGAGACCTCATTTTTAAGAAACATTTTTATAAAGAATTTTGACAATCAATACAAAAATTAAATACACAATATGAAATTCATACTACAAGAAGAGGATAAGAGTTACCAATTTTGCCATTGCCAAGGGTTGTATCTATCCCATTGTTGATTATACCTTCTTCTTGAAAAATAATTTTGTTGATAATATCTCTTCGTTCGATCATATGGCGCGATCGTTTGTTGTCTATATGACAATTTAAAACTCCTTTGATTTTTATTGCGCCGAGTACCTAACATAAAATTTTCTTGTGGTACCCTCAAGTGTTTGGGTCCTTTGGGATTAACATTGAGACTTTTAGGTCTCCAATAATAATTAGAACTATTTTTAACCCGACAAGTATTAGTCGTGTGACCAATTTTACCACAATAGAAGCAAGTAATAGTTCTAGAAGCATAATGACCAACATGCATGGAGACTTGGTTCTTTTTCTTAACATTAATAACATTAGGCTTATAACCAAGTCCTAGTTTCAAATGATCACAACGTTGAACATCAAGAATTTTGGTCATTTTATCGGTACTCAAGTTAACTTCAACATATCCTTTTTCATGCAATCAATATCTTTAACTAGAGTACTATTTTCTTCTTCAAGAATTCTAACCTTATCAAGTATAACATTATGAGCACTAGTAAGGGATTCATAAGAAGCACGTAAACTATCCTTTTCATTTGTCATGGTGTTGAATTCCTTTTTCAAATTTTTGTATTTAAAGAGTAAGCTTTGGAATTCATTTTGAAGCTCATCAAAATCATTTTGTAATTCATCATAATCATTATGCAATTCATTGCTAAAAAAGTAGAGGGATTAGAGCGTACCTCATTTTTTCTTCGAATCCCATTAGACATTGTTCGATTTCTTCATCATCGGAAGTTGTAAGAAGCTCATCCCAAGTTGTTATAAAATCCGGTTGAGAGGTGGATGCTTTTGAATTACTCCTTTCATTTGCATATGCTTCATAGATGATAAGATTTCCAATAAGCTCATCAAAATTTAGAGTTTCTAAATTTTGAGCTTCCATGATAGTCGTCACCTTTTCGGACCAAGAGCCGGGAAGAACATTTAAAACTTTGGTAACTTTGTCTTCTTCCGAAATGACTTTTCCGAGTGCCCACAAAGAATTTACAATGTTATCGAGCCTTTCAACCATTTTTGAAATCCCTTCACCTCGAGCATTATGAAATTTTCAAAATCTTTAACAAACATTGTTTTTCTAGCTTGTTTAACTTTCTTGGTGCCTTCATAGATAGTTTCTAAATTTTCCCAAACTTCATGAGCGGATCGTATACCTCTAATACGATTATATTCCGTGAGTGATAGCGGTAAGAGAACAATGAAGAATATTAAGAGCTTTACTGTTTAATGAGAATATTTTCTTGTCTTCATCATCATACTCCTTGAGGGCTTTGGGAATATGGGTGCCGTCTTCCTTTTTCTTCATCGGGATGGATACTCCGTTTATAACCGTGTCTCAAATATCAAACCCGCAACCTTATAAGAAGCATTCCATTCTATCTTTCCAAAAAGAATAATTGTTGGAGTCAAAAATGGGCGGTCTATTGAATGATGCGCGGTTGGTAGATAGCTCTCATTCGTAGCCATGGATCTTTCCTCTTTACTCGGAATGAGCTAGCCAAAGAGTTTGGTTCTGATACCACTTGTTAGTCTAAGTGGCTACGATAATCTAGAGAGGGGATGAATAGATTATGCCGATTTTTCGCAATTAGCCCTTTTTTCGAATGATCAATCAAAGACAAGAATAAAGGTGTGGAAATTAAACAACATGCCTCGATTTATAGAGGTTCAACCCACCTAGGGTCTAGTCCTCTACCACCCCAGTATCTCCGGGATGGATTTCAAAAAGAAAAAGGATTTTATTAATTACCACAATTAATACAACATCACCTTACAACACCTCTTTGGAGATTACCTTAATCTCCTTTGAAGATTACCACAATCTTCTACGGCACCTTGTGAAGATTACCACAATCTTCAACCTTGAAGAATACCAAATTTTTTAACACCTCAAAGAGCATCAAACTCTTCAATAAGAAGATTACCACAATCTTCAACCTTGAAGAATACCAAATTCTTCAACACCTCAAAGAGCACCAAACTCTTCAATAAGAAGATTACCACAATCTTCTTGCACCTAACACCTAGATCACCCAAGTGTGTTCTTACCACAAGAACACTCACAAGGATATCTTGTGTTGAATGATGAACCCAAAAATTCAAGATTACAACTCGATAATGAATAATACAATTTTGAGTGCAAGTGTAATCAAGAATCAAGCCTAGACCTCAAGATGTGAAAGTGAAATGCTTAGGCTATAAATACAACAAGAGTGTTGAATATGGAATCTTAGAAATTTGCCGATTTCTTGTTGTGTATTTGCTTGTGTTGTTATTGTCTTGTGTCTTCAAAATCATCTTCTATTTATAGGAGAGTCTTCACAAACATAGGCTCCTCATTCTTCACTTTTGTCTACAAAAAGAAGATCACAAGATGTAGAAATAATGTACAAAAATGAAAAGCAAATCTCTTGATAAGGATGTCCAACGGTACAAATTTTCTTTGTCAAAAGATTACACAGTGTGACGTCGCTATATAGAAAATTTCGAACATTGAATAAAATTAGTGCTATCCGAAACAAGTTGCGGGGGGTCCGATCGGTCGCCCTAGGGTCCGACCGGTCGGCCCTACCTTGACCGATCGCCCTCCTCTTTTTGCCTGAGAATTGCTTTGTTTTTATTTTTCGTGCTTTTTGAGATCGGGTTGACCATTTGCTCGACCGGTCGACCTCCAAATTGCGGTGTTGTCCAATTTTTGTCAAAAATAAACTTCAAGAAATACTCCAAAAAATTAGTAAAAACATTTTAAATCAATTGGGAGTATTTGGACAATATTTATAAACATTGTTTTGGTATAAAAACTCGTTTAAACAAAACCATCAAAATCTTGATAAAAACATTTATCTAACACATAACAACCAGAACCATTCACGAAATTGGATTACATAATTAAACAAAAAGTGGAAAACACAAATTTAAAAGCTAGAACAAGAAACGTCATTAGAAAGAAGAGTGCGCAAATAACCATAACACTTCACGGTCAATCATGGTGTGAAGAAGAACTTCCTTGCTCAACATTCGCTCCAAACCTAGGACGTGGTGGCAAGTAGCGAAGAGGATGAGCCAGAAAGTTACTTGAGCCTTGTGTTTCTGCCTCCGGTTTCTTAAATAGTTTTTCGAGCTTGTCAAATAAAGGCTCTCCCTCTAACATATAGTCAGTACAAGAAACGGTTGGATTATACATTTCAGGGCAAACTGATTATACATTTCAGGGCACTGAGGGTCAGTCAATTGTATTTTGATTTCATCTAACACCTTCAGTCGAACATACAAATTTAGCACTGCTTTCTTCCCTTGAAAACTTTGTCTTTTCCAAGACCAATCAATCTGCAAGCCACAAATTATAATTCATATTATTAATAACCAATATTATATGAATAATAATGAAATCACTATAATACTTATTGTTTTAAAGTTAAAAGATTGGAAACAACTCAATATAAGATAAGTATGACTTCAAGTGTGTTAGTCAATTTGACTTCACGATATGCTAATTAGTACGACTTCACGTATATTAATCCAAACAACTACTCGGTATACTAAGATTTAACACTTCCCGTATTTGTCTGGTTAGACATCAAGGTATATTATTAGTATCAATTAATCTTTATTTTATACTAGCTTCTTCTCATTTGATTGTCAAAAGGCTGGTAAATGGCCAACATAACTATATTTAAAAAAAACATCATGACTATCATTTGATGGTGAAACTCAGAAGTTTGTACATGTAATCGAGATTCTATTCCTTTTTCTTAGGGAGTGTTTACAAACTCTAAGAAAAAGTGATTCTCAGCTTGTAGGTATAAAAAACAGTTATACTTTCCACTTAGAAGATGAAAATCACTTTTTTTAAAGTTTGTAAACGCTCCATTAGTCTCTAAATCTAAACACACAAAAATTGTTTCATCCACTCAAAATTCTTTTTTGCTGTGTTTGTTTTTCCTGTCGTTTGAACTGATTTTCTTATGTGCTTTATAACTTCAGTAACTCGTCCTCGTCAAACTAATTTGTAAAATTACAAACTACCATAGCTACATGCATAACTCTGCAATAATTATTAATGGACATTAATTATTCACTCTCAAACCTTATATAAAAAATTTCCCATTTCATCACAAATTTAATTAAGATACTTGAGGTAATGTTTCTAAAAACATACATGCCTTTGTCATAAATATTATTTAAAATTCAGTAAAAAAAATTCTAGCAAAATCTTCATACCTCTTTCTTATTCTTTGACAACAACATGAAGCTAAAATCACTTTCATTGCTCATCCAAGAAACACAAGATACACACCCACAGTCAGACCACCTATTCCCCTTTTCCCCACACAAAATGCTTCTTCTTTATTCCAAAATCGTGAAGTTCTCAGCAAACCTTAAGGGATATTTTTTGTAATTTACAAAAATCTCTTGGTTTTGTTGTAATTAGCCCAAACCTTGAGGGGCTTTTTGAAGTTCTCTCTAAAGAACAAGAACTACATTACAAAATGTCTGACAAGAATAATTGTGAAACATCATGAAAATCAAATATACTTGTCTATCATGCCCCCTGGCTGAAATAATCTAGTTGGATCTACACGGTATTATATGACTTCACAGTATTGCATGACTTCATGGTATTAGGAATTCACGCTATTATATGACTTCATGGTATAATGGATTAAACTGTGAACATATATAATATATATACTGTTAACCTAAACTGTGAACTTATATCGTGAATTGATCTTCAACAACATACTACAATGTCCATACCGTGAAGTCCATAAACCCTAAATATGTAATTAATCTCCAGCTTCTACATACAAAATCGAAACTAAAATCCCTAGATTCCAACACATAAACCTCAATTTCAACCAATAAATCCATCAAAACAAACTTAAAACACCAAAATCCGAAAAAAACAACTTAGTTTGACTCACCTGTTCTTGAGGCAAAGGGTCACTATTTCCAGCTACTCCCCCGGTTCTGGCACCAATTCTGTATTTTTCGGTCGATCCAGTGGTGGTGTGACATCATTGTTCATGTGAACCTCCGTTGGTTTGTGGTGGCACCAACTCTTCATTTCTCGATTGATTGAGTGGTGGAGGGGCGTTGTTGTTCATGTGAAGAAAGATGGAGGGTGAGGGTGTTATTCTTGATCTTTGGTGGGCGTTGTTGGCCAACTATTTGGGTAGATGACAAAGCGTGGCGCATCTTTGGGGGAAATTTGTGCGGCAATATGGGTGCATGACGGGAGGGTTGGGCAGGCTGCAATTTGGGTGGGTAGGGGAAGGGTTGGATGGCTGGGAAGGGTGGGTGGGTAAGGCTGGGAGTGATTTTATTTTTGAAAATGGGGGGAAAATCAAGTAATTCAAAAAAAGGGGTAGACCAAACTAAAGTGTGGTTGAGTTACGTGGGGTGAGGTTAAAAAAGTGTAGAAAAGAGTTTTTTCAAAAGTGTGTGTAAAAAGAGTTTTAGTTGTTAAAAAAGTATATAAAAAAATTCTCCCTTAGAAATGTGTACGTAAATAATGAATTTTGTAAGAAAATGTAGGACCCAGGATAGGGAGACATTTATGGTGAAAGGCTAGAGGATCAAGCACTACCTTCATAGAGACCAATAGGAGGAGGTGACACGCGTCACTTTGCTAGAGCCGTAATTGAGTAAACAGGCATCAAGCTATAGACATTAAATTTAGCGCTTGTTGGGAGGCAACCCAACGGTTTGCTGTTTTATTTCTTCCCATATTTTGTTTTCCCTTTTCTAAGTTAGGATTTCTATGCTTTCATAGGTTAGAATTTTCTTGCTTGGGTACAATAACAAAAACAAAATCGGAGCTGAAGTGCGGTACCCAACACGGGTAGGGCGTGCGCCATGCGTACGGCCCGTGCGGGCACCAGGAATTGGGATTGAAATTTCGGCACCCCGTACGGACAGCCCGTGCGCCATGCGCACAGCCCGTGCGGTTCCCAGGTTTTTGTTCTGAAGTCTCGACACCCAGCACGGGCAGCCCATGCGTGTGTCGGCTGAGACAGATATAATTCGCGCAGGGGTCTATTTTTCTTCACACATTTCTCACTCTCCCTCGCGCGCAAGAACACCCACTCGAAGCCCTCTTAAATTTTTTCAAATTTCACTTGGAATCCCACTACAAATTCACTTCCTACACTACTCACACAAGAATTACACACTTAAACTTGCTTTGAAGGAGGATCTAAGTAGAAGGAGCACCTAGGGTTCAATTTTCGCATCTTTCCTAATTTCTGAGATTTAAGGTATGAACTTCACGTTTTGTTTCAAATTTCTTGTAGATTATAGATTAGAGTTCGTATATGGTGCATGTTTTGATGAATTTGCCATGATTTAGCTTGATTTTTCTATTGGGCATTTTATCGAACACATTGTGGGTTGTTGAATTAGGATATTTGTGGTTGATTGTATGATGAATTATACATGAACTTGATTATTGGGGTGTTTAGTGACCAGGATTCTCTGCGATTATATTGTTATTTGGGCTTGGGAGCTTAATTGTTGATTAAAATTATTGGGATGAGTCACTATGCCGTTTTTTTTTGATTTGTTGTATTAAATTCATCGATTTCTTGTTATACTTGGCACGTACGTATTCTCACGATTGTTTTGCCAGGTACTACCTCGAATAAATGGCTGACCAAAGAAACTAACGAGGTCGGGGTGGATGCCAAAGGGGGGCCACTGCTCTACGGCGGGAGGTCAATCCAGATAGCCCCAAGGCTTATGGATTGCTTTTGATTGACGCTGATCACTTTAGAGCGCTGGAACAGTTGATCAACAAGATATGCTGACGATGATTGTACCCAAGCTCTTGGGATACATGAGGAGGTTTGGCAGATGTTCGAACAAGTGGGGTGGACCGCCTTCATGCAAGGGCGGTGGCCAACGTTTAAGGCGCTAGCGCTCGAGTTCCTGAGCACCTTGGATATTACTGAGACAGTGAGCAAACAATGAGCCCCAGGCAATCCATTTTCGATTGGGCAACGTGTGGAGGCACGTCACCATCGCTCAACTCAACGAGATTTTTGGGACACCGTCTGACGCCTCTTTCCAGCCTGCAGCGAATTATAGCCAGTATGATTTTTGGTGATTATTGGTTCAGACACCGGAAACTGGCCCAATGCTATATCAGGCGCGCTCTTCTAAGGCCTCCGCACTCCAGAAACCCGTCTTCCACTACATCCTAAAGGTCACCGTGCACTCCGTCTATGCCCGATACAACAATGGAAGTATGCAAGCTCGGGAGCTATACTTACTTTGGTGTATGCTCACCCACACCCCTTACAACATGGCAGCCCACTTTGTGGAACATGCCGTGTATATTTCGAGCAGACGCAGGCGATCATCGATTGGGGTATGCTAACCCCGTTGCGTGACATTTTAGTGTTGATATGTGCGAGAATGGAGCCGATAGCGGGCGGCGGAGTATAAACATGAACGCCTTCGCCAAATAAAAATAATAATGACGAAGAAAACATCATCCGCTTCCAACAAAGGTTGGACTCCGCCTTCCCTCTTCCTAACTCGTAGCTCACAAGGGTGATTGACAATGAAACTAATTGGCTCATGAACTCGAGGAGCATACTTTGAGTCATGGAAGTCATGGCCGCACGGAAAAGGAGGAGAGTAGCCGGGTTAGCCGATGAGGAGGACTTGGCAATTGAGGTAAGGGCATATGATCGGCAACAAAAGGCCTTTGAGCCAAGGCCCAGCGGGGAGGCTTTGAGCAAGGGATCCCACGGGAGGCCCGAGCATTCGGAGAGCTCCCACCAAGGTGAGGAGCGTGGGGGACAGGATTATCAGATAGACTCTATGCTCTTGAGGAGAGCATGCGACATCACATGGACGATTTCCGGCATCACCAGGATGATTTCCGGCAGTACCGGGATGATTTCAGGCATCACCAGGAGAGTTTCGTGCTTTCCGCACAGAGCATGAGCAGAGGTATCAGGCCCAGGAGCAGCGGGAGTTGGAGATGTTGCAGACTATGCATCAGATACAAATGTGGCACATCTCCCAGGGCCATTTTCCGCCGCCACCCCCACAGTGAGACAGGTCCATTTCCATACTTTTCTTTGAAATTCTATTTTCTCTTCTATGCGCTATAATTTCATTCAAGTTTGGGGGGAGAGGTAGTAATTTGATTGAAGGGTGTGGCACTTTTGCATTCATGTAGTTGCATTTAGAGCATATAGGTTGCATTGCATTAGATGTTTGTTTTTATTTTTAGCACGTTTATTGTTTTAGCACGTTTATTGCTCTCTTAGTTGTTTAGGGAGTGAGTTGACCGCTATTGTGTGCTTGTTGTGATCTTGGGAGCCGTTGTTGAACAATTTATGTTGTTTTCAATTGGGTGTTGAGCGTGAGTTGACCGGGTTGAAAATAGATGATATGGAGCATGTGAATATTGAAATCATGGTTGATATACTTTGAATTACGCAATTGCAAGCCTGTGAGCTTTTGAGCCTTTACTACTTTCATTATATATGTCTTGTTTGTTGATTGAGTGTGTCAATCATGTTGATTTGAATTCTAGAACTTGCTCTGGTATCTCCGCCCGAAGTCACATGTTGTATGCAATTTATGAAAATAATTTTAGGCCATTTTTGGTAAGCCTTTCAAGCCTTTTGCCTACCTTATGATATCCGATTTCCCTAGTTAGCCAATTTGAGCCTATTGCACGATTCTTTATAGCCACATTTCAAGCCTTAACTTGATATATATCTGTTACCCTAAGCTTGAGCATATAACATTGAGTAAAGGAATTGAATAAACGGTTGAATGAAAGGATATCGAGAAGTTAGAAAATGGTGTATATGTTGGGTGATTGGGAATAAAAGAAGAAAATGAGGAAAATGGACGATACTCATAAAAGAGTCAGAAAAAAAATGACTGCATAAGTGAGTTGGCCGTAAATGAACATATAGGCTGAGAATTGTGATGTAAGGCGAAAGAGAATAAATTGTATGAAAAAGAAGGGAGAAATAGAGATGTGATAGAATAAAAGGCGATTGGGGGTGCATAGTTGATTTGAATGAGAATAACTGTTTGAGAAAAAACGATGTGCTTACCAATCTATACGCTTGAGTTTGAGTCACTTTATCCATATTTCCCTACCTTAACCAAAGAGCCTTCATTACAACCGTAAGCAAAGTCCTTTCTGGTTTGTGAATTGCATACAATCGAGTGGCGGAGATGTGAGACGATTTGCAAGCATATGGTAATTCTTCAACATTGATATGATTTGAGCGAATACACATCCCTTATTAGTCTAGAGAGTAGAGTATACACTTTATCCATGAGAGGCGTGATTAGAAGTGTTTGCCATGATTTTAATAGACTTTGTGCTCGGGTCAGATATTTGAAGCTTGGTTGGTTTGTGCTTGATGTCTATGGCTAAACGACATGAATTGTGATGCGTTGTTCTTAAGTTGCTTTTCATTACTCCTATTTGTGTTTTGACTTGTTTATAGAGTGTTGTGAGGTGGATCACACGTTTAAGTTTGGGGGTTTGATTGGCATGTGTTTTGCATGTATTTTGAGGTTAATTATGGCTAGAATTAGTTTCTATGCATGCATTACATTAGTAAATAGGGCTTTATTTCTGTTTTGTGGAAAAGGTATTACGCTTTGCTCGTTTTGTAGGAATTTGTTGATAATTGTAGCATTTTGGCAACAATTTGGAGCATTGCAATAAAGAACCGCCAATACTTGATGTAATGTACGAAGTTTGGAGTTGAATCGGGAAGAAATCAGACGAACTGGGCGAGAAATGAAAGAAAACGAACAAATATCAAGTCTAGCAGGTGCGCACGGGCAGGGTGTGCGTCCCTAGCATGGCCCGTGCGCTAACCCAAGGCCAAGTTTCAAGTCTCGACCATACGCAGGGTCCGTGCGTCTTTCAGCGAGTTGAATTTTTCTGCGGCACCTAGCACGGGATGGGCATGCGCTAGGTGCACGACCCGTGTGTTTGTGCGGAAAAACAAAGTTTGGCAGATTTCCAACTAGGTTTTGACCCAAACGGAGTACAAATAGAGACGGAGCGGCCACAAACGAGGACATGTTGACTTTTGCCCTAGAACACAGAGAAAAGAGTAATTTTCCACCAGGGAATTGGAGAGATCGATCAAGGCTACAACAATAGGCTTGAGGATTGAAGATAGATCGAGAGATCATAGACGTCCTCGAGTTCACTCATTCCATAGTTTCATTTACTTTCGATTAGTTAGATTTGAACATGGATAATTTGTCTATGAATTATTTGTTTTCTATGTCCGGCTAAACATCTTGTGATTCCCGGGTTTGTGAGTAGGTTAATGGATACTTTTATTTGATGATTAATGGCAATTGAAGTTATTGTCTTCCAACCCTATTCGAGTACTTTGCTTTAATTCTTGTTTTATCAAAAAGCTATGGGTTTAACTTGTTTGGTGTAATGATTCATAATTCTGACCGATGAGTTTCAATACTAGATCGATGTGTACTTGACATGAATATCTTGCATGATTGAGAAGTCTGTGAATATTCGTGAGGATTTATAATCTTTTAAGCTTTTGGGAGTTGGATATCTCATGTTGAGTAGAGATGCTAGCATAGATATCCCAATCAACGTTTTTACATACATCTCGAGAGAGAGGATAAATTACTTTTGTGATTGTTCTATAGGGAAGAATACATATAACTTTGGTTTGATTAATCTGATAATAAAAGAGGATATTAACTGAAACCATAACCCAGGAATCCATTCATCTCCTTGATCTTTCAATCAATCTTCACTGTGTTTATTTTAGGATAAATTCTCGTTTTAGTTTATAAAACCAAATCACCCACTTTCGATCGTCTAGATAAAAATAAGGCTATTACAATCCAATACTTAGTACATTAATTTATTAGTCTCTGTGGATTCGACCTTGCTAACCCTATTCTATAAACTGCACCGTACACTAAAAATAAGGCGAACAGATTAGCACTCAGTCTGGAAAAAACCACGTCGAAGGCCCGCAACCACTCACCGTATTGTCCTTCTTTGAAGCAATTTTCCTCAAGATCCTCCTTCCTATACTGACATCCACTCTCGTAGTGTGCAGTTCTACCACAGTTACAACCGAAATTTGGAGGCTTTCATACTTGAAGTCCACCCAATACGCCTCCTCACCCAGTTTGATATTGGTCCCTCGCATTAGTGGTTTCTCCAAATTAACTTCCACAAGTATTTTAATTAGTTTCCCTATGGAACTCCCAGTTTCCGGAATACTAATGTCACTCACTTTTCCAAACTTATTTCCGATATTTCTCTAAGTATCAGTACACAACTAGTGGAATGGGATGTTCCATAGTTGCACCCATAAATCCACAGTATTAAAGGAAGACACATTGTTCATGAGATTCTCAGACCATTCCTTCAAGATAAGATATTGCCCATTAAAACGCCACTGTTTTCCACTAAGAACTCTCATTTTGTCTTCATGGGTTGTGAAGATAAACTGAAAGAGATTGTGTCCGATTTCACAAACGGAGAAATTCTCTTTAATCGCCAAATGTTGCTCAAGGTAATTTTTAGTCTGAAAAATTTGCTTTTTTGAACCGATTTTTTTCCAATAAGGCTTTTAAGGCATTTCGCTTTACTCCTAGCAACATTTGAGATTTCCAACTAAATATCTTCATTTTCCACCGAAGACAGAGTGAAGGCATTCAACCTTGTCACCACATCACCGTCCATTTTGGAAGAAAAACCTCAACCCTTAGATTCGGCCTCGATCGTCTCGAGATCCAAACCACCGGAGGGAGCAAGAGACAACAAAGGCAAATGGGGGGACAAAGGGGGACACGTGGGGACCAAGAGCAAGAACAAATAAAGAAAAACAAGGAACAAACAAGTATCAAGTAAAAAGCACAATAAAGGTTTTAAAAAGGGTAGGTAAGAGAATATTAAATACAGAATGGAAGTCAAAGCACTAATGTTGTTAAAAAGCATGAGTCACATATTCATTATGAAGCATTTAAGAAATACAAAAAGTGCATGAAGGCTCACCATCGAACAAAGTCAAAGACCAATGCTAATTAATGGACCACCATGGAAATACAGTTTAACAGAGCTAAGGAAAACTAGGAACAACAGAGAAGGAAACGGCTGGAAAGGACAAAGACATCAAAAACTAGGGTTTCCTCTCTAGAGAGAGAAAATTAACACTCCAAGAGGAGACTACAAACGTTTACATTTTGGTTTTTATATTTTTATAGAGATAAGAGCTGCATATAGGATATACTAGTGAAGAGCGAGAGGCCCAGCCGATCCTAGGTTGCGAGTGGCCTAGAACAACAATAATAATGGGGCCCTTGTATTTACATGAAAATAATAAAAATAATATTACAAATGTATAAATTCGTTGATTTAATATATAAAATAAAATATTTAATAACAAAAAATTACACTCTAACTTAAAAAGCCTCATTAAAATAAAGTTACAATTAAGATAATTCAATATAATTTACTCTAGACAAAAGATACAAGTCATCAATCAATGTTTTATAATCAATATTTCATAGAAATTCACTCTCAATTGAAATTAAAGACAATGCAAAGTTAAAATGATATTTTTTATTTTGCAAAGTTAAATCATATTGTCATTCAAAGACAAACAAAATTCACTTTAAGTTTGTTTTTCGTTTTGCCAAAGAAAGAGTTAGAGATTGGAAAAGGGGAAAAATAACATTAATTTTGCAATCGCCACTACTCAAATAGAAGCACAACCTCGGCCCTTAGCCATCTTGCATTTTTATACTTATACACTTTATAAATATATAACCATATCTATCTATATATATATATATATATATATATATGGATTTGGATCTGGAGAGTCCACATGAGTTATGTGAGTATGTGAGACCAATCGGAGCGTTGAATTATTTTTTAACGGTCTATATTAAACAGATTTTTATCATTTTTTAATGGTTAATTTATTGGACAAAAGGACTTTTTGGTAAATCCATCTTATATCGATTATTAGGAAAGAAGTTATATTTGGTAGTAGCTACAATTAAGGGATCGATTTCAACCGTGATTCTCTTCCAAATCTCCCCATTGGATAACCGAAAAAGCTCAAAGTCTTCTCACTCAAAAAAAACTCCATCTCGGTTGAAAATCGAGAAGAAGGTCGGTCTTGATTGGTCCGAGCAGCACTATCTCCAATTGGTTTCGATTGAGTGAAAGGCACCATCATCCAATTGGTCTCCGATTGGTCCGAAGCCGCACCATCTCCGACGTCACCATCTCTTTTGAGTCTTCTTCACCGTGTCGACACCCTTGTTTTGTGGAAAAGTTTTTTTTTTGTTTTCTTCTTCGTTTGAATTTTTTTCCGAGAATTTTTAGGTTAAGCCTTTTGTGGTTTTGTTTTCATTGTGATTTCTATGATAAATAATCATAATATATACATGGCTAAAAATTCAAAGAGGTAATCATAATCCATACATTCAGTTTTCATTGTGAATTTTTAGAGAATTTTTGATTTGTGTGATACTAGATGTCAAAAAGCACACCTAATATTGCTTAGATAGGTTCTTTGAATTCACATCTAATTTTCGAAATTGTGATTATCTCTTTGAATTCACATCTAATTTGTTGATATCTAATATCACACAAATTCAGATTACATTGTGATTACCTCACCGTGATTAAAAAAATCCGAAATTGTGATTACCTCTTTGAATGATCGAATTATGTACTTGCTTATTGATTTTCTCGAATATTGCTTATCTATTTTTTTTTCTCACTTTGCTTAGGTTGGCTCTGTTTACCGTTTTTAAGTTAATAGAGTTTTTAATTAAAAAATAAATTGGGGAAATAGGGATTAATTAGGAGTGTTTTGTTTTAATTGAAAACAAAGTGGGAAAATAGGTTAGGATTGCTACGTTTTTATGTATTGAAGGCGCTTATTGAGGATTTTAGTAATGCTTATTCAAGTTTGTTTACTTGCTTATGTATGCTTTATATTCTGCTTAAAATAATTGGTGAAACATGGGTTAAATATGCTTGCTCTTTCTCTTATATTCACTTCTTATATATGGTTGTTTTACTGCGTATGTATGCTTTATATTTTGCTTATATTAATTGGTGAAAATATGGTTAAACTTGGATTAGTTTTTGTTTTATATTTTAAACATGTTTTTGACTGCTCATTGATTCTTTTAATTATGCTTATGTATGCTTGTTTTAATGCTCATGTAAGCTTTATATTTAGCTTATTTTATCATATAGTTTGGGTTTTTTTTTTTTTGATAGATTTTGATTTGAAAATGGCAAAAGATAGTAGGAAAAGGAAGGCTGCATGGAAATGCAATTTGTTTGGATGATATGAATGAGCATAGGGAGTTGAATTTGGGAGAGGTGAAGAAGTTTCCTGGAACGACGTGGGATCATAACAAAACGATTATGTTTTTTTTTTATTTTTGATCAACTAGTTGAATATTGTAGTATTTATTTTTGAATTTATATTTATGGTTAGTTTTGAGTACTTGGCGTACATGCTTAGTTTGCTATAGGAATGTTTTGAGTTAGGGTGTATTTTCTTCGATGAATGTTCAGTTTTTTGGTATAACATACGCTGTGTTATTCATAGTTGAGTACATGGACAACTTTTTTTTTTTGTTTGGTATCATGACAAATTTGATCAAAAAACAATAAAACAAGCATACATAAGCAATACTTAATACGTCAATAAGCAGTAAAACATATGGACTAAATAAGCAATTTGCTTGATTGCTGAACAATTTGCTCAAAAAAGCAGTAAAACAAGCTTACATAAGCAATATCTAATGCGTCAATAAGCAGTAAAACATGTAGACTAAAATAAGCAATTTGTTTGATTCCTGAACAATTTGCTAAAAAAACAGTTAAACAAACACACATAAGCAGTACCTAATACGTCAATAAGCAGCCCACAAATTGTTCTCCCTTAAATCCAAACACACATTAGTGGTGTTCCAAATGCAACAATTACTCGTTAGACAAGCATTATGAGTATATTATATAAGCATATTATTTTTTTGCATAACATCACAGTTCCTATTCAACAAACTATATTTATTGTGAGAACGCAAAATACAGTAATTAAATAAGCAACATTTTCCATATTCACAACTAATTGTTTATGCACAACTAAGCAACATTCTAAACAATCGCGGATAATCGCTCCTATGTGGGTTGCTCCTATTTTCATGGGATTTAATTGATTTATCAAGATTAATATCATGATCCGTAAGGTAAGATAAAACTAATTATGGGTAACTGCTCCTATTTTCATGGGATTACTAGATTTAGTCAACCCATCTATTTTTTACATGGACTAATTTGCCCTTTTCGATTTTATTAAATATTTCATAAACATTAAACATATTTTAATACTAGTCATTGAATTAGGTAGATCGTGGTCTAGATTTGGTCATATGTACTCATATAATGCTTGGGTCCTATATAACCCTCCCACATATATATATATATATATATATATATATATACACACACACACACACACACACACACACACACACACATATATATATATATATATATATATATATATATATATATAAAGAAAACTCGAGGGCCTTTGCTTGGGAGGGGAAGCCCTGTGCGGTGGCACCACTGCGCGTTGCCCCGTGGATCGCCCTGTGAAGAGCAATACCCCATCACGTAGCAAGATCTTCTCTTTTTCTCTCTAACCCTCTCTCTCTTGCTTCTATTCTTTCTATTTATTGTTAAGGGTTTATTTTTGACCTTTTTGCCTCGAAATCACTCCATCTACATCTTTTTTATTAATTTAGGTTTTAAATAAGTGGTTTCTCACATAGATCCGGATTGATTGTTTGTCTTCTCGTTTGTGATTTCATCGCCTCAGTGCGACATTTGGTTTATCACCATCTTGATGCAGTATTTTTTCTTGTGCAGATTCAGACGAGCAAGTTTTCGATCTGACAAAGCTAAAAAAATCAGATGATGGTCTTCAACAGGTTACATATCTGGAATCATAGGTATTCTAGACACTATATAATTTTTAAAATTGTAGGATTTAAGCATTTTTATTATGAAACTAGATGCTATGAATCTTTTTCATAGTTCATATTTTATGTTTTTTAACAGACTAATTTTTTTATGTGTTCTATCAATGTAAGGGATATAAACATGTCGAGTCATTGTACTATTCTAGCTTGTTTGAACTTTAATCGAGCTTCGAAAATTGTATTTGATCTTGATTTGATTATTAATCGAATCAAGCTTGAACGCAGTTTTTCTAGCCTTAGTCGAACACTAATCGAATCGAGCTCGAGTAGCTTGATATTTTTGCACATTTTTTTACTAATTGAGTCGAGCTCGAGTTGAACTTTACATCTTATCAAATGGAAAAATGTATTCAAGTTTGGTTCGTTATATTCACGAACCGAGCTCAAACGAGCTTTAACAATCGATCTCGAATCAAGTATCGAGTAGTTTAGTTCGTTTTTCAGCCCTAATCAATGTATTGCTAGTTTGAATTACTTAATAAAATTATTTTTCTAGTAAAAAAAATCTGCATATGGGATACAATAAAATTAAGCACTAATAATTAAATACATTTAAAGTATTAAACCAAATCACATTCAAATACAAATACAGTACAATGATCCCATATACATTTTGCTGGAACTTAAAACCAAAACTTCATAATGGTAAAGTACCCTATTCACCTCCAAGTACACACCAAAACTCCATATGTACAGAAAATACCCAATACTCCAATAGAAGGCCTCACAATTTCATGTAATTAAATACAGGGAAAATAGAAACAAGAGGTTTCTTTTTCATGTATGGTTTTTTCATCACTTGCATGCTGCTCTCTCTATTTATACCAACAAATAGTAACTTCACAAACACATGGGTAAAGTGTAACAAAACCTCCTCAATCAGTAAAATGAAGCATCTCCCTGTTCATCTTTGTTTCAATCCAATCACAAGTATTGTTTATGTATTCTTGCTCTATTCTCTTCCCACCATACTCTAGCATGCATCTCCCCGTATATCTCCCGGCTGAAAATTTCAGTTCAAATTCAATTTTTATAATAGAGATGTTATTGTAACAGAGCTGATAGATAACACAAGAATTTCAAGTGAAGTTAAAGACTAGATTACAAATATATCCCTAACACTTAATCTAATTACAAAAAAAAAAAAAAAATCTACTTATCTTTCAAAACTTCAAATACCCCTTGACGTTTATTTTCTAGTTACAAATATCCCCCTCAATAGTGGGATTTGTAAAATGGAAATAAATGTCAAAGGGATATTTATAATTTTGAAAGATAACTGGATTTCTTCTTACTTAAACTAAACTTCAAGCGTAGTTTTTTTAATTAACACACAAGTTAAGATATGTAAAGTCGTAAAGACTGACCTGAATCGAACCCGTCTGAGTTCTCTTCTGCCGTCGGGCAGAGCCCTGATGGTAATATACACACCAGGTTCATCCTGTTCCACCCATTCTGTTTCCAAATAACTTGCATTGCTGATGGACATTTCTCCAGAGCGATCAGCGTCCCGGGACGAGCTAGTCCTAATCGGTGCATCCATAGACGACGTTTCAGTTTTAGCACCACTGATACTCGAGAGTTTTGGAGTCGAGCCGACGCCATAAGAATCGTAGTTGGATCTAGAATGCATCGAGAGATGGTCTAATGAATCTGATGAGGAGTATTTCGTCCCTGTCCCGGTCGGTCGGAATAGAGTCCGAGGTAGTCTTTCTCGGCCTAGTGGTGGTGTCACGGGGCTGTTTTCGACTGATTCCATTTTTGAACTGTTATGATCATCTTCAGATCTTGGAGTTGAAGGAAGAGGGAAAGCTTGGCGGTTTAGCCTTTGCACATTGTATAGTTCCATCACCTTTTCACTGTTCTCTGCCCACCATTTTTGAGCTTGCCATTTGTTGAACATTTCTCGGCTAATGAAAAAAGACTAATATTAATCAGAATGTTCAACAGGTTGAGAGAATGATAATATGTAAGAGGACATTGAATTTATAGGATTTCAAGAATTCATTTAAGGGGATTCAGATTTCCTATTCTATCATCCGGTCGAATAACCGAATAACAAGTGTAGTTGCTAGCAAAAATTTGCAGTACAATTTATATAAATTGGAAAATCCCAAAACTGAATTGAAATGAAATTATAACTTGCGGCAACTAATTGTATAAATAGAAATTACATAAGCACAATAATATTGGCCCGAATCGTGTGTTAAACATACTATCCTTAAAAAGATTTGTCCCTATTCCGGATGTCCATTTCGCAGGATAAGACGGAAAAACTGGATTACCTCAATTTCGGCGAACTGAAGATTATGCTTGAAAATCACCACCAAAATGCAATTGGAAGCCAAGGAACACAAGAGCTAGATGCAATGAATTTTGTTATACAAGTGTAGGAGTTGTGTTGTGTGTAGATTGTGAAAAATTGAACCACCTTTTATAGGCTTCAAGATCAACCCATATTAACTCTCCACTATCCACTCTTCCATGGGAGTTTCAAGTGTCATCACTCTCCCACTACTCCATGAGTTGGGAGTTTTAGGTGTTACAAAATTAAACACCATTGAAGTTAAATATATTCTTCATTTAAAAAAAAAATAGATCCAAGAAATTATGCCAAAAGCACAAGTTCAATTCAACTTTTCCAACAGTAGTTACATTCAAACACAGGTCATTTATCTTCAAAGTGGGATAGGATTTGAAAGGAATGTGGAATATGAAATTTAGTCTGAGCTGAAAGATCTTATAATCATCTAGGTAAATTTGGAAAATTACCCCAAAGATTTGACCGAACTACAAAAAAATTCTTGTTACTTATAATCATCTATGAAATTCAATTGAAACATTGAATCATCAGTTTAGCACAATACAGACAGAGCCAGAGGCCGGCAGTCCATTTTCCCTTATTTTTAATACCAAAAAAAAAAAAAAAACATTCATGACAAAGTATTGTAGTGCCATAAGTTTGGTGGTCAAAGCCTAAATGCATAATTCCAACTAATCAAAGCATAATCTTTAATTATACTTAATGGAACTGTTGTCTATCATGGCAAGCCACTAAGGTGGACCTACCAAAAGGTTGCTTCTTATTAAGTGCTACATCCCATGTAAAAATCTGATTGCATTTGACTTTGCTTAGAGGGCATCCAATTCTCCAACAAAATTATTAGACTAGTGCAAAAAATATGCAAGGAAAGATGCAAATAAACTGATTAAATTTTCTCACGAGAATGATTAGTAAGTCACAGTCCATTTAAAGGACCGAGATATGAGGATACCAAACCTAAACTATAATATTGATTATGAGGAATCATGTTCAAAGGCATGTCTTCATCATATAAAACAGGGAAAGCAACTTGATTCCATTTCCATAGCTCACAATCTTGACTGTTACCTTTCTCTTCCACAGTTGATGTTTTATCGTATGTATCAAAATTCAAAAGTGTTCATGACAGAGCATTACAAACTGTTGATGTTTTTTTATATATAGTTATTAAATGGGATATTTTTCTTAAAAAAAAAAAACTAAGATTTTGGGTAGTTACAAAAACTCAGAAGATTCAAAATTACATAAACCAATATGAGGTTTGATTTCATCTTGCATTTTGTTCCAACCGTTGGTTAACTTCAAGGAATTTGCTAACGTTATTAAGTATTTTACAATTACATCCCTCAATATTTTTTGAAAAATACAAATAGCTCCAATTTTTCGCCTGGTTATTTATAAAATATGAAAAAGCTGAGGAGTGTAATTGTAAAAGTTAAGATGAAAAGTTTGGGTTAAATAAGTTGAGAAATATAATTGTAAAATATTTGATGACATCATCAAATTCAATTAGTTTAACTAACAATTGAGATTAAAATATAAAATGGAATCAAACTTAAAGGAGATTTCTGTAATTTTGAAATTTTTTTAGATTTTTTTGTAATTATAAAAGAACCCTGTGATTACTCCAAACCCCTAGATTGTTTTTTTGGGGGTAACTATCCCTTAATAAATTTTAAAATGTTGCCACCTAACAAAATTTAAAAAACCTTTTTATCTACTATTTTTAGGAAAATACAAATCTCATCCTTCAATTTGTATTTCCTAGCTCCATCCCTAATCTAGTGGCCTAAAAAAATCACAAATTAAGACTATTCCGGAGAAGGATGAACGTCTCATAGTACGAAGAAAGTGTGCGGTGTGTGCCCAAGGTGTGCGATACCTATAGATGGCATGATCAAAGATTGAAAATGAAAGCAATGGCATCGCCCGACAAGGCGACGACAATTAGTGAAAGGTTTTCCGACACCATGAAAACTGGGCCATCAAAGCGTTTTATGAGTTTTGCCTTTTTGGACTTTTATAAAGGTGGTCCTTGTCCTCTTTTCTCCTGGCCTTTCCATGATGATGGGAATTATAACTGTCAAACAAATTTGCATAGTTTTCCATATGAACGTACCTAGCAAATGTGAAAAGATTCAGTTTGTTTGCCTGCATCGCCTAAATTTACTATAATTTGCTATCGCCATATGTAAATCTACTTTTAAGACTGTCTTCAAGTAATGAGAGCAAAGTTGCCTTTTGCATGGACTATGCAAACAATCAAAAACTCAAAAAAAAAAAAAAAAATTCTAGTTGATTTTATGGTTAATTACAAAAATTTATCCTAAATTTAATCTAATTAAGGGGTTGCTTTTGTAATTATCACTTGAGTTATACCATGAACAAGCAAATGATCTGCTGTACAACCCTTAACATCCAGAATTTTTTTATTTTTTTTAATGAGTTACAAGATGATTAGTTAGAAAATTTTAAAAACTCAAACTTCTGCACATAGAAAACTGTAAATCTTCAAAACGACTGTACCATGAAGAGTGATTTTGGATAATCAATAGCAGCATTTGGAATCCTATAATGAGACTTGCCCCACAAAAAGTAAAAGTCACAAACACAATGAGGTAAAACGTTTTATACCTTACAACTGTTATTGAACTCAGAGTCTTAATTCTTCATTATTGGATAATATGTATTTTAATACTGCTAGTCAAAAATAATTTTACCTAAACATTTGCCAATTGATCCTCCATTGGGATTAGGGCCATAGAGGAAAGTTAGTCAACACCTAAGAACTAATAACTCATTATAGCGATTTAACTATGTCAACTATGCCAAATAATAGACCCTGCCTCCATTCACAATTTAATACTCTCTTCATCTCATTTTTATACAATTTTTTTTTCAATTCAGTATGCATTTTTCAGATGCAAATAGTAAAAGCTCAGGTATACACACGGATGACAATTCATGACATACACGACCCGATAATACATGCGAACCTTGACGCGAAATTCTTGAGAGAAACAAATCGACTTGCAATGTTACCGTTTGTCAACATAGTTATTTTATATTTTACTCAATTTTTGATGTATTTTGGATATAACCGAAATTCGCCAAAAGCTAAACACGACCGATGAGCTGAATTATATTTACAGCCACTGGCAAAGCCAAGGGGGAGCCAACCCCCCTCTTTTTTATATGAAAAAATTAGTTATAATTTGTATAATTTTTCTTGGATTTTTATCCGGTCCGCCCCATTATATCTTTGCCATTATTTACATCGTTAGACTAACAAATAAAATTGACACCAAACAACTCCATGTTTTTGCTGCAGGGAAATAAGATATTTCAGAAACATTGAAGCAACAAATTTGAAACGTCTATTTCCCAAAAGAAATGAAAATGATGAGTCTCAATTTAAATATTCTCTTTTTTTAAAATTCCAAAAATAATACCCCAAGTTAGCGGCTAATTTAACAAACTAAGTTAATTTTCAAACCAATTTAACAAACTAATGCAAAAAAAAAAAATTAAAAAAACAGGTGAAAACAGAGTTGGTAACTTATTTGTTTTCTAAGAAAACAAAGCGTTACTCAATTTTTTTTTTAAATTTTAATTCAAAAAAGGATTTATATGTTTTCAAACCGAAATTGAACGCAATGCTAGAAAAATCGAACCGAACCAAACCGAACTATTTCGGTTTGGTTGATTTTTCGGTTTGGGCTTCATTTTGGTCTTTACGTTTTGCTAAAAAATATATTTTTTATATTTATTTAACAATTTAACAATAAAATATTATAGAAAATTAAAATAATAATATAAAAAATATATTAAAAAATATAAATTAAAAGAATAATATAAAAAATATTTAAAAAAATTTATAGACCAAAACCGAACCGAACCGAAAATTCATTCGAGTTTATTAGATTAAAAACGAACCAAACCGTTTAACATATTGTTAAACCGGATGAATTTTCGGTTCGGATTCGGTTTTGGTCCATAAATTTTTTTAAATATTTTTTATATTATTATTTTAATTTATATTTTTTAATATATTTTTGTATTATTATTTTAATTTTCTATAATATTTTATTATTAAATTGTTAAATAAATATAAAAAATATATTTTTAGCAAAAGCGTAAAGAACCAAAATAAAGCCCAAACCGAAAAAATCGAACCGAACCAAACCGAAATAGTTCGATTTGGTTGGTTCGATTTTTCTAGCATTCTTGGTTCAATTTCGATTTGAAAAACATTTAAATTCTTTTTTGAATTAAAATTTAAAAAAAAAAAAAGAAATTCAGAAAACAGCGTTGGTAACGCTGTTTTCACCCTGTTTTTAATTTTTTTTTTTTTTTGCATTAGTTTGTTAAATTAGTTTGAAAATTAACTTATTTTGTTAAATTAGCTCAGAAAATCATCATGTAAGTGGCCCTCACATTTATTGACAACTCTACAAACCAAGAAATATAAACTTATAAAACTGAATTTCACATTTAAAAAATCACGCCAAAAACACATCAATTAATCTTTTCAACCAATCAAAACCCCACCAAAAGAAAAGGAATGAAATTACCAAAAAAAGTACCTGAATCTAATCCGCTTAAGATCATTGCCGCCACGTGGCAAGGACACAAATGTAATTAGCACACCTGGTTCCACCTGAGCCACCCACTCCTTCGGCTCGCTCTCTTCCACGAACACGACCGGTTCGGCCCGCCGCCCGCTCGCCGACGCCGGCGTTCCCTCCCCGCTGGAAATCCCCTTCAGCCTCGCCTCCAACTCCCTCCGCCCCGCCGTCGAACTCGAGTTCGAGCTCGAGCTCCCCGTCCGCCGGTACGACCACCGGAATTTGTCCGAGTCCGGCTCCACGCCGCCGTAGCTCCGCCGCTGCGTCGCCGTAGGATTCGCGCACGGCGCGCAGTGGCAGTACGCACCCGATGCCTTGAGTGCCATATCCTTAATCTACGAAAACAACATTTAATTCAGAATGTACGCCGACAAATTCCATATTAATTGCTCCAATTAAAAAATCAGTAGTAACTGAAATTGATGATCGGATTACTAAATGACCTGAGAGGATAGGGTTTTGATGGCATTGGAATTGGGTACTTTTTCTGGAGGCGGATGATCAATTGAAGACGATTCGTCACTCGGTTGCTTCGAACGTGCTATGCATGTAAGCATTTTCGTTTCTGCAATCCCAATAGATACAGATATATATATATATATATATATATATAATGGTAAAAAATACCTGCAAATGAAAAACCACACATATCATCAATTTTATGTACTAACAGATAATTCAGTAAAATACCAAAGATAAGTGAGATTGGAATTACCTTAGAATCAAATGGAAAAGGAGAGGTGTGGGGTGGGCAGGGTGGTGATCAGACCATTTAAATGCACGTCCTTAAATTGCGCCATCAAAGAGATTCCTGTTCATATTAATTATACAGTATGTAGATAGCATGAGTCAAACAATGACTTATGAGTATTATTGGTTTTTTCTTTTCAACGACTTGAAGAAAATAAAGAAGGAAAGGGTTAAACAGAGAATGAAATTAATTGTTTTAGTTGGTGAAGGTGATTTCTAAATTGAGAAGAGTGGAAAATGGAGTGCTTGGTGGAGAAGGAAGTTGAGAGGACGGTGAATTTGAAAATTTGTTGCTTTGAGAACTTTGAGGCTGCTAGGCTAGCCTTTGCTTTTACGGCCTCCGCTTTTTATTTTCTTATTTTTTGGTACAATATTTAGATAGGATGGGAATGCCACTAAAGTTGGTTGTTTTCGCAAAACTGTGTATTAGGTAGATGTCAATTTAGGGGTGTTCATCGAATCGAATTAAATTCTTCAACTTCCTCGAATCGAATTTAATCGAATGAACATTTTAAACCTCAATTCGAAATTCGATCCTAATTCGATTAATTGAATCGAATTTAAGGATTTGGATTTCTCGATTTCGAATCGAATTCGAAAGTCAATCCAATTATCCAAATTTATCGATAAAGTGAATAACGTTTGGATTCATAACATAATATTTTTGGACTATACCCAATAAAATTCGATTTGTTTTTCAAAATTACAAATTATCGACTAACCATTTTTCATTGTTTAATTTAACTAAAGACTATCATAAATTCATAACGAACTCCCTTATATAAATTTAATAAATCATTTTGTGTCAATTTTATACTAGCGGTAGTTACTTGATAAATAAATTTTATACTCAAATATGAGGTATCAAATTGATAAAGTGCTTATAGTTCAAATATTTAAAAATCTTTGTGTATGTGTGTAGATAAAGAGAAATAGTGTGTGTTATCATATAATTTATTATTTTATTATGATCGAAGATAAATATATGTAATGCGAGTGTACAATATATAATGTATAATGAATATTGTAATAAGAATTTAAAACAAAGGAAAAAAGTCAAAGAATATTGTATAAATGTATAATGTATGTTGTATAGTGTATGTACACAAGTTTTGTACCTTTTCATACAATGGACATAACTGGTGAAATATTCTTAGATTATTTCACCACATGCCTCCACGTGAGAGTGTAAGAGCGAAACAATTTTTACCTAAAATATATTTTTAGCACAAAAAATGATTATTTGAATATGGTCTAAAGATAAAAATTTGAAGAAATATAAAATGTATTTCACATATTATTAAGTATAATAATTTCTAACAAAAACTAAAAAACAAGAAGGGAAGAGCATATATTTATAATTTTACATTTACATTTAAACATTAGTGTTTTATTTATTTATATATATATATTATAAATGCATGTGTATAATTTACATATATACATTAAATAATTATGTATAGTGTGAATTATATACATATAAATTTTGAATTAAATTATGAATCCAAATTGAATTGTAATACTTAATTCGAATCAAAATACTGGTCGAATTTAGTCGAATTTCACCTTGAATTAGGATTTTGAATAGAATTGAAAAAAAACCTCAATTCGTTATTCGATTCAAATATTCATATTTGAAATTCGATTCGAAATTCAAAAATCCTAATTGAAACTAAAATTCGAATTCAACCGAATCGAATTTCGGATCCATTCGAAAAATGAACACCCCTAGATGTCATGCCATGTCACATTGGGGTGTATTTCGTGCTACTATTAGTGAATTGTCTTTGTAAATAAGCTGTTAATGTGGTTTGATCGACTAGTTTGGCGTATACGTGTATGACGCTTCGATGTTTAGCGGAGGTTGATCCGGTTTAGTTAAGAGCTTATTGCTAGTCTTGGACTTGAAGGTGAAGAAGGAAATTGGCCATCCCTACCCAAATGGTTGGATCTTTGAGTCGCATTTCATTGAGCACATGATAGGGTGAAACCAATTATTGTCCCGATGGATAGATCATTGTAAATGATTTGGGGCACCAAAATGACTAGTCGTGACATAAATAACACTTTCACCTCAATAGAATTATTTCGGCATTTAGTCTCCCAAAATTTATTTAAAATAATTTGTTTCTTCAATGGTATTTTTAAATCAAATTTTCTTTGAAACTCTTGGATTTCACCTTTTTTCACACTCAAAAAACAAGAGAAAAAATGTATTTCCATCCATACTATCTAAAAATATTTCCGCTCTAACTGAAAAAAAAAAAACGGCTGTCATTTGTCTTCTTTCCTCGATGGGAGGAAAATTGAAGGATTTCTCATTTCGATTTTTTTTTAAATATATAGAAATTATAATAAAAAAATAAGGAATCTATAACAAGCGTAGTTAAATAATGAGGCTTCATTAAACCTACTAAAATGAGACAAGGAGGTAGAAAAAATAGTACCCCAAACAAAAAAGTAATAATTTCCCAAATTGCACATAACAAATAAACAAATTTTTTTTTATCACTTTCCCACAAAAAACCTCTTTCTTACACCAAAAAAGAGGTGTTTTTACATCTTTACTCTTAACCCAACTCCATAGTTAACTTTGTTCTAACTGAACCCAATACCATAATGTTAGTATATTACCGTGAAACTATATATACCATGAAACTAAGTTTATATTACCGTGATGTTAGTAAAATGCCGTGATTCTACATATATATAGTGAAATTACATATGTTAGAGTTGACTTATTTAGTCAAAACTCTAATAATTTTAAATTATTTTTATCTTATTATTTTGCATATCTCTAGAACAAAATATACTAATAATTTTGCAGGCCCAATTCGTGGATTAGAGATACAGATCGGTGAGCTTTGGGAGTTGAGAGATAGTAGGAATTAAGTCTTACTTTCAAGGAACCATCATCCCTCAATCTCCCCACCCTCTACTTGGAAGATGTTTGCATGACCTTTTTTGTAGGGATATGGCTGATCTATAAAGAGGGAAAGAGCTGCACGTTTTTCAATGTGGATTCAGAGCACAAAAATCAGAATTAAAAAGAGAGTCCACCATTTTATACAAGAAGTAAGAGGAATGTGTCTAGTGTGTTTGGAGGTGTTGGTATCACCTTTTGCATCACCTTCCTTCAAGCGTTTTCCTCTTGTTGATATTTTTGAGGACAAGTTGTTCCTAGATTAGGTTGATTGTTCTCTTACTTTAAACGAATTCAGCTAGAAATCGGAGTTTTACAAAGAGAGTCCATTTTTATATAAGAAGTGAGAGGAAAGTGCCTAGTGTGTTTGGTGGTGTCGGTATCACCTTTTGTAACATCTTTAGAAAGTTTGCTTCTTGTTGTTTGTTTGAGAGACAGATTGTAATCTGGGATAGGTTCAAGTTGTTTTTTCGTTTTTACGGTAGAAGGTTGAGTTGAAGATGAAGTACAATAGGGAAGTCTTTGTCTTGTTCTTTATTTTTGTAATCAACATTCTACTTCATAGTTTTTGCCTTATTGACGCCACACAAATATTTTTATTCTTGTGCAAATTTTTCATATCCTGTGTTCATTCTTATTATTATGCTTTGTTTATTTTTGATAATTGATAAAATATACAAACAATATAAAAAACACGTTTTCCGCTGGGTGATACCTCAAGTGTTGCCAACACTCTGCACAACACCCACTGCAAACTTAAAATATTTCATCCCTCCAATTCTAACAATTAGCATCAAGAGCCTACACTTGATACTACTAAGTGAGATCATGTAATTTTTGCAGTGTTTGCTGATGGATGGTCAAGGAATTTCGATGGTTTGTCCTCCAGTTCTTGATGGAACGAACTACTTCTATTAGAAAGTTAAGATAAGGACCTACATAAAGTCGATTGATGGAGAACTATTCTGACCGGGTGGACTCCTCCAAGAATCATAGATCTTGATGGTGATTGGTTCTAAAGATAGATAGACTTGACAAATGATGAGATTTAAGCGGCGATTTTAATTCCAAAGCATTAAACGCTATTTTTAGGGTTGTGGATATGAATCTTTTCAAAGTAATTTCAAATTTCAACTCAGCAAAAGATGCATGGGATGCCTTGCAACTTCATTATGAAGGAACAGAGGGTGTTCGAAGAACCAAATTGAGACTTCTTGCAACTCAATTTGAAAAAGTGGATGAAAAGGAGCACAATAAAGGCGCGTTTACTTTGTGTAAAAGTATGCACCAGAATTCTGGAAGTTCTAGAGGTGTTGTCAGAAGTGACGTATCACCTGGTACAACATCTCACAATTTATCAGATTCTGAAAATGAAGCAGAAGTGGATGGTAATCGTGTACATGTGCACAGAGATCCTCCAAGGAAAATTCAGAAAGATCATCCCACTTCTCAAATCATTGGAGAAGTTTCAGATCCCATCAGAACAAGAAGAAAAGAGAGGCCAAACTATCGAGATATGGTTAGGCCATCTTACTTTTCTTCTATGTGTTAAAGTGCTACTTGCTTTCTGTCCAATGTTGAACAAAAAATGTGAATGAAGTTCTTAAGGATAAATGTTGGATTCGTAACATGCATGAACTGTACAAATATAATGATATTGAATATATTGATGTCGGTTCATTGTATTCTCAAATTTTGTGGAGCGTCAAATTCTTGATGATTATGGTATTTCTAGTGATATTCGACCATGTATTATGACTACCAAGTGACATAGATATCTCTAGAAATCGGTGCAACACTCGAACTAAACACATTGACATAAGGCACCATTTTATTTGGGATTTGGTGAAGAAGGGTTTGATTCGCATCGATCATGTTTCCACTAAAAATCAGATAGCTGACATTCTCACTAAATCGTTGGATTTGGAGAGATTTTCCAATCTTCGAAAATCTCTTGGTCTTTGTGTCTTTGAAAAGAGTGAAGTGTGGCACGAGGTATGACGACACTTGTCGCAACACCTATTTCTTCATTTCTTTTTTTTTTCTTTCTATTTTTAGGTTTTAGGCATGTTGCATAATATCTTTAGGGTTTTCAAATTAGGTGTGCCATCTGTGAAACCTTTTCGAGTTGGATTCGAGTTTTTTGTGGCCAAAAATCGAATTGAAAATACTACAGTACTTGCACATTTTTTTCCTTATATTTGTACATACTTTAGCTCCTCTGTTTTGAAGTTTGTTACAAAGTAGTTGAGGAGTCTTTCATCTCTTGTACGATCATGCCCCATGCGCAAATTGTAACGTTTATCAAACATGAGCTTGGCTGATTATAGTCATTAAAGTAGTTGAGGAATCTTTCACAATTGTGTGATCATGTTCCATGTGAAACAATGACTTGTTAATTAAGAACTTTTATGTACTTGTCAAAAAAAAAGGACGAAAAAAATACACAAAATGTGTATATTGAAAAAAAAAGAAGCGAAAAATACACACAAAAAAAATTGTATATATTGGTTCAGTTTGGTTGAACTTGTGCAATGAAAAATCATATAAAAATCTGAGTATGGCCATGAAAATTATTTTTGATGAAAACTGAGAAGTGTTTAGCCAGATGTGGCCAACACTCTCTGTGAACACCTTGTGGTATTTTTTCAGCTTTTGTGTGCCTGGCTACATTTTTATATTTCGATTTTTTTTCTCTTTTTTTTAGGCATAATCAGGATGTGATTAAGTGGATTTGTCCATATAAATTGATTTTCAGCGGTTATTTGTGGTGGTTATTCTTTTTCTCTCCATTATCCTAAATTTTAGGGGCTTAATGTTAGTGAGTTAAATTAAGGGGGAGTTTAATATTTGGAACTTGAGATAAATAACTGCACTTAGTGGGTAGTTATTTCTGGTCTTTATATGCCTATGAATACCGTGATTTATTTCAGGTTTTTGTAACATTCAATTTTCCCAGTTTTTTTTCCTCTTTATTTTATAAAGCTCCTATTCGACGTTAGATTTCTGGCCAAAAAGGGGGATAAAAACCGTGTGGCACAAAAACTACTTGGTAAAATCAAGTTGAAGTGAAGGTAGAAATGATGGTGAAAAAGAAAAACAAGCGCAAATGCGTCAGGTGGTGATGCCGCCCGGTGTTGGGAGCAAGCACACACAGGAGATCGCAAATGCGAGACATGTGGTGATGCCGCTTGATGTTGGCAACACTTTGGAGGCAACACATGGCCATTGATTTGAGTGAAAGGGATGTTTGAGTCTGGTTGTATTTGGACATTTTTCTGTCTTGAGTTTTTGTACGAGGTTTTGTTCGAGAAATTGGCAAAAGGGGAGATTATTAGAGTTGACTTATTTAGTCAAAACTCTAATAATTTTAAATTGTTTTTATCTTATTATTTTGCCTATTTCTAGAACAAAATATACTAATAATTTTGCAGGCCCAATTCGTGGATTAGAGATCTGGTCGGTCGGTTTGGGAGTTGAGAGATAATAGGAATTAAGTCCTACTTTCAAGGAACCACCATCCCTCAATCTCCCCACTAACCCCTCTACTTGGAAGATGTTTGCATGACCTTTTCGTAGGAATATGGCTGATCTATAAAGAGGAAAGGAGGCGCATGTTTTTGGTGTGGATTGAGCACAAAAATCAAAATTAAAAAGAGAGTCCACCATTATATACAAGAAGTAAGAGGAAGGTGCTAGTGTATTTGGAGGTGTTGGTATCACTTTTTGCAACACCTTCCATCAACGTTTTTCTTCTTGTTTATATTTTTGAGAGACAAGTTGTTCCTAGGTTAGGTTTGGTTGTTCTCTTACTTTGTGAATTCAGAGTGAAATTGGAGTTTTACAAAGAGAGACCATTTTTATACAAGAAGTGAGAGGAAGGTACCTAGTGTGTTTGGTGGTGCGGTATCACCTTTTGCAACACCTTTAGAAAGTTTGCTTCTTGTTGTTTGTTTGAGAGATGATTGTAATTTGGGATATGTTCAAGTTGTTCTCTCTTTTTACGGTAGAAGGTTGAGTTGAAGATCAAGTACAATAGGGAAGTCTTTGTCTTGTTCTTTATTTTTGTAATCAACATTCAACTTCATAGTTTTGCCTTATTGGCGCCGCAAGTTTTTTATACTTGTGCAAATTTTTCATATCATGTGTTCAATCTTATTTTTATGCTTTGTTTATTTTTGATAATTGATCAAATAAACAAACAATCGAAAAGACATGTTTTCCGCTAAGTGACACCTCAGTGTTGACAACACTCTGCACAACATTCATTCGCAAACTTAAAAGATTTCGTCCCTCCAATTCTAACAACATATAACCGTAAATTATGCATATCGTGAATTGATTAAGCACAATATTATGAAGTTATATGTACTGAGTGAAATTATGTATCTTTTTGTGATAAGTAGAAAATAAGTTGACTTTGTTAAAGACATGTCTAATATCCAGACTAGTGTTATTTATTATTTGTCTATTCCATATGAATTGACATAATTTGGTAGTTCGATACGATACGATTGCCATTGGCAAGGACTCGAATATGTCGACGTAGAGGGCGAGATAGTAACTATTCATGATGGAGATAATTATTTTTTTGACCTCATGGAGACGGTGCACGATAGCCATAATTATACAAAGGATACAAAAATATAATTGACAACAATTCATTATAATAAATAACCAAACATTCAATAAATAAGAATAGAATCATAGTTATTACACTGGTTCTGAAAAATATACACTTATTGTTTAGAAGTTAAAAAATTGAAAAATAATTCAATACAATTATAATCAATGCATTCTAATAGATAACCAAATATTGTATATTAATAAAAAAATATTTAGAAATTTTCTAACTAACCATAAATAATTCTACTCTTGAAGAAAATAAACAATAATGGTTTCAATGTTAAAATTTGAGAATAATTCAGGACAATTGCAACGATTCATTCTAATAAATAATTAAATATTATATAAATGCAAAATATGATAGTTTTCTAACTCCCTAATTGAAACAGTTCTATTCTTAGAAAAATCAAATAGAATAATTATTTAACAGTATGGTATAATAAGAATTTTGACTTCTCGGTATATTATTCAGTTTGACTTCCCAGTATAACAATTAGTATAACTACCCGACATATTAATTATCAATTTGACTCCTCGGTAGAACATTATTATGACTTCCCATATATTAATCAGTATGATTTTCTGGTATTGTATATTAATCAGTTGACCACACGGTATAATAATTAGTATGATGTCACGGTATATTAATCAATATGACTTCTCGATATAAAAAAAGTATGACTTCTCGGTATTTTAATCAATATGACTTTCACGGTATAACATTGGACCAAGTCAAAGTATGGTTAAGTTATGGAGTGTGGTTATATAACCACGAGCTTGTAGCTCAAGTTGTATCATTTACCCTTTGTAAGGGTGTTGACCAGGGTTCGAACCCTGTATCTTTCAGTTTCTTTGAAATTTATCCCCCCTCTAACCAGTAGTCCCAACTTATTAAAAAATGGAGTGTGGTTATATAAGTGTAGAAAAGAGAGTTTTTTTTTTTTAAAAGTGTGAGTAAAAAAGAGTTTTTGTTATGTTAAAATGTATTACAAAAATTCTCCCAACCAAGAAAAATGGAAAGAATCAAGTCAAAAGTGAAGCAGATCACAAAGCTCAAAAACCAAAAATACGAAACTAATATGTAAATCTATAATTATGCCAACCAACATAATCATTTGATAAATCAACGGTGATGGCCAAAGGTGGAGAACCCCACCAAGTTGAAGAGGCTGGAAGTTTAGAAAGTTTGTCTGCAACTTTGTGATATTTTATGTACGTATGAGATGAAACAAAATCCATGTGAGAAATGATGAATTGGATGTGACTTCATCTACCAAATATTTCCAAGGAACCTGCCCATAATTTGATTTGAGAAGACTAACAACACAAGATGAATCAGATTCAAGCTAAAGTTGCATTCAATCTTTTTTACAACATTATATCAGCTAACTCTGCCTCTAATGCATACCCATACACCGCATTTATGACGGAAACAACCACAAAAGAAACCAGCATTCTGTAAACTTGAAACTTCTTTAAGCAAACAAATCTCTTTTTGTAATATTTATACAACCATGATCAGGAGCTGGTTCATGCTAATTCTGCCAAACATGAACCTAAAAATGTTGTGTTTAAATTGGATATGGCCAAGGCATATGATAGAGTGCAATAGCTTTTTCTAAGATGGATGTTAGTTGGTATGGGGTTCCCTAATACTTGGCTGGATCTTATAACCAATGCTATTTCTAATTGTTGGTTCTCTGTCATTGTTAATGGCTATTCTTGTGGTTTTTTCAATTCTGGGAGGGAACTAAGGCAAGGAGACCCTCTTTCCCATTCTCTTTTCATATTAGTTTGCTAAGGTTGCGATTGGATATGAATTAGATTTTATTTTCGTTCCGCTGGAGAATTTTTTATGACCAAACATGTGATTGTTTATGAAAATTTTCAGAAAATATATTATTCTCTCATTTTCACTTTTCTCATTTTTTCTTTCACCAATCAAATCTCATATTTTTTACAAAAAAACTAATCATTATTACACATTCTCCCACAAATTTCACTATTCATTTACTCACACATTTCTAACTACAAATCACTTCCAATCATTATTTGATTATTTTTACATCAAATCAACCTCATCATTACTTTTTCATCTCACATCCAATCACACTCTCAAAATTGATCTTTTTTCTCCCAATTTTTTTTCACTACTATTCTCTAGCAAAATGAAAATTTTTCAAAATGAAAGCATATCCAATGCACCCTAAATTCCTCTCTTTTGGTTTAGATTTTCTATTTCAACATAATCCCTGTATGTACTATTACTCCCAGGGAGGCATTACTATCTCTCGTATGTCCTATGCTGATGATATCATGATTTTTTTCTAATGATAGTGACAATTTTCTTACTTTACTCACTGACTTTTTAGACTCTTATTGTGACAAGTCTGGGTAAGCCATTAATAAGAAAAAGCTTGTGGTTGATACACATACGTCTCATAGGATTGCTAGAATATCCTCCCTTACCCAATTCAGTAATCAATCTCTTCCCCTCACTTATCTTGGTGCTCCTTTAGGCAAATGACACAAGCAGAGTCAACTTTTCCTTCCTTTGCTTGCTAAAATGCAAGCTAAAGACCAAGGTTAGGCTTGGAGGTTTCTTTCATATGGGGATAGACTCATGCTCATTAAGCGTACCCTTATTTCTGTGATTCTTCATCTTATTCAGGTGCTTAAACCCACTAAATTCATTGTTCATAAATTGAGCAAATTTGTGCTAGATTTTTACGGGAAATATTGGTAATTCCACGAGAATTCATTGGGTGACCTGGGATAAGATTTGTTCTCCTATTCGAATGGGGCTTGGGGTTAAAGTCTATTTTTCATCTTATTCTGCGTTTTCTATGAAACTTTGGTGGAGACTTAGAGAGAAGTCTTCTATTTGGGATCATTTGTGCATGCCAAGTATCTTTGAGGGTATGCGTATTTGCGTTGCCCTATTTCTCCTGTTGATAGCTTAGGTTGGAAAATGCTTTCCAAAATCGGATATTTTATGCACAATAGTATCATTTGGGTATTGGGGCTGGTTATATTAGTTTTGGCATGATGTGTGGTTTGATAATAATATTTTGTATGATATGATCCCTTGTGATAAAAGTGGTTTGAAAAACATTGTTGTTGATTACTTACAGTCCGAGGGTACTTGAAATTTTGAGAGACTTCACTTAATTGTTCGCCATGAGTGGGCTACTAAATTATGCACTATTCCCATCTCTATAACCAAGGCAAATTCCATGAGGTGGAAGCTTTCTTCCAAAGGCAAGTTTTTCATTGCCTCTCCTTTATAATTCACTACTTCCTCCATCTGCTTCTTATCCTTTGTTTGCCCATTGTTGGAATACTTATTTACCCATTTTTCGCTTCTATTTTCATGTGGAGGTTACTTCAAAACAGAGTCTCTATAGACCGAGAAATTGCAAGACAAGAATATCTATCTAGCTTCTTAATGTGTTTATTTGCCCCCATAGTTCTTCTTCTACCTCCACTTACGAAATAATCCCCACCTCTTCCTTAATAATGCCCAAGTCTTGAAAGTATGGAGCCATTTTACATTATGGTCGGGAGATGTACACCTCTACCCACCGAGAGCACATTCATATTTTCCTTTCTTTCTTGGCACAATCTCACTCCTTTTGCACACAAATCACATATTTGTTTTATAATAACTGTATTATCCTTTGGTTCATTTAGAAAGAAAGAATCAATGTAGACATGATAATGCCACTTTTTCTCACTTCAGAATTATTAGACAGGTTGAATATCATACATCTTCTTTCCAAGACAAAACTATTTCAGGCCTCTGCACGGAAACGCTTCTCGAAACCGCAACTTCTCATGGGTTCTACTTCGGACTCTCTTTAAGGAGTTATCATCTTCTAGTTTTATGGAGTACACCTTGTAGGTCCCAAGGGGGGTGAGTAAGGTTTAGAAGGGGGGGTTGAATAAACCTTACCAACTTTTCGATTTGAGTCCTTTTAAAATATTACGAGTTAAATACATAGCTAAGTCCTTGAGGGATAGCTAAGTTAGTTAATCGATGAGAGTTAGCCACTCAACGGATCTCGATTGAGTGTTGATAGAATAACTCATTTGTTTAGTCTAAACCTTAACTTGTTTGTGATGAGATTTTCAGAGGAAGACTTAACACCCTTGAATTTGATTTAAGTTTATTTTAACACTTGGTTTTAGCACTTTGTTAATTATCAATTGGATATCAAATTATCAATGAGATATAAAATGATATGCGAGAAATAAAAATCTTTGAAATGTAAATGACACAATAATTTTTATAGAGGTTCGAAGATGGGGTAATTCTTCTACTCCTCTCTTCTCCAACTCCCGGAGGAATCCACTAAGTATTGATCAGTACAAAGTGGTTAACGATCTAGATACAAGTCTTGATTACGGTGACTTGCTCCTTTGGGACTCGGTCACGGAGATGCCTTGATCACTCGGTGGCACTCGTCCATCTCGGCTTCTTCGGGGTTTGCGCTTCTTTGTTACTTGACTTACTTGCTCAAGCTTCTTGGATTTGATCACGAAGCCCTCCAATAACTTGAGACTAGTTCGACCTTGAACCTTTCTACAATCCTCCTTGGAATGTAGACTCCTTTGCTTATTAAAAAGTTTCCTCTTCAACAGTTTGAAGTTGTCTTTCCTTCGCGAGTTAGTGTTGGATCGATTTCCTTCGAGATTTAGGCTTGAGGATTTGCTTGAATAATTTAAGAATATTTTTGCAGGTTATAGTATGAATAATACTTATTTGCTCGTTGTTATTCAGTAATCAAGGTATCCTTTTCTCAAAGTGATTCCTCGGCCTTTTTATAGTGAACTTTCAAAAATACGCAGTTGAAGAGATTTGGTTTTCATAAGTCACTTGTGTTCGTTGGCTTGTCTTTTCTTGGTCTTCAATGTTGAGATGTAAACCTTTCCTCGTATTAAATGAATGTCCGGCTTTTCGAGTTCGACACGAGGTGCGTGCTTCCCATTGGTTTATTCCTTTTGCATGCTTCTAGGATGAGCACTTTAAGACATGGCGGCATGGAAGTATTACTTGTTTAGGTAATATTCTTGACATTTGTGCAACGGATTCTTTTGATTAACTCCTCTTTGCGGTTGCCTTTTCTCCGGATGACTTGAGTCTGCTCAATGATTGAAAGACTCATCTGTCACTTCAACTTGACTTGGCAGCTTCTTTGGTTGACTTGAGTGACCCTTCATACAGCTGTATCTCAGTTGATACTCCTTCAATCGAGTCCTTGACATTTCTTCCTTGCCATACTCAGCTGCTTCACAGCGGAGTCTTTATCCCAATCTTCAGTTGACTTCTTGTATATCCATGCATAGTTGACTTGACTCAGCTCGTACAACCCTATCTATTACAATACAAATTACTAGGAAAATGGGGTGCCAACTTTCTAGTTTAAGTTTTACAAGGCATTCATCAAAATCTAAACAATAAATTTCCCAACAATTTCCCTCTTTTTGATGATGCCAAAACTTAAAACATACAAACAAAATGTGAGCATCAAAGATACATACAACCAATGCAAAGAACGAAGAGAATGTACGCGTAGAATCAATCTTTTTATTGATCATAACATTCTTGTCCTTTACATGTGTTTGTTTGCAATGTGTATCGAGCAAACATAGCATTCTATATCTACGCAAAAATATAGAAATTACAAATTTCTTATTCAACAACGTCATGTGAAGACTTACACACATATGCATTTACAATAGTAAAATACATGAAGGGGTGGATAGCAACACTTCATCGCCCATTTGCCTCCTTTTTCTACTTCTTGACTCTGTGCCCTCTGCTATCTTTCTCTTCTTTTCATCTTTCACCTTTCTTCTTCTCGTAAGCTCTCTTTGACATCATCTCTTCGCTTTCTTTCTTGCCTTTCTTCCCACGGTGATCTTGTCTTTTATTTTCTTCTTCGATCCTTTTCACATATTCAACATTTTCCTGGCCACTTCTCGATTGGCTACTTCATCATATCGGCTAGTAGATCCTTCCCTTATTGCCGGATCCACATATTCAATGTTTTTGGGTAGAGGTCTAGGTATAAAGCCTCTGCCTCCACCACTCCTTCCTCTTCCTCTGGGCGTGTATTGTACTGGAGTCTTCTTCTTGCAGAGTGACCGGCAGAGGATCGCTAGTAGTCTGCTTGTCGCAACTCGACTTCTTCTCACGACAGGACCTTTTTCCCAAAGTACAAGTCCCAGGCTTGGGCTATGGACATATCCTTGAAGTATCCCTCGGACTCGAGCGTTTTAAATTCTTCAATGGATCTTGTCTCGTTTCCATCATCTAGAATGGCATCGTATCTTTCTGTAGGAATGCCTCCGAATTGTTTTAACATCTCTTCAACACGGACATCCATTCTTTTGTCAAAATCCTCCATCTCGCTTCTACAATCTTTTTCTTATGAGACATGGGCTGAGTGATAGAGCGGCGGATTCTGGGGAAGTTTTTGATGATGTCGGTGATGACATGACCTTCGAGGGTTTCGGCAAGCATTAAGGTCATATCTTTTGACCTTTCCCCTCAACAACTTTTCCCATCTCCTTTCTCTTCTCAACAGTTTGTATCTTTCTTCTCTCGATAGTTGTTTCCTTTTCCTTCTCACCAACCGTCCCCTTAAGCATCTTTGGTATTCCTCTTTCCCCTTTTTGGCATCATCAAAAGAGAGGAACCCGGGAACATACCAGCAAGCATGAAGTCGATCTGTTTGATAGTGTTTGAATTTTGCTTGGAGTGCATTGCGGAGTATCTTTGTTCGGAGTCGAGCGGGTGGCTTTGGACACGGGCGCCGCACGATTTCATTTCGGCCCATGAGAAAGTTGAACTTGGCATTCACATTCTCCTCTATACTTGAGAAGTTCTTTGCGATGAAATTGAGCAAACAATTCCATCTCGGGTTGTATGGGAGACATGCAATCTATCCATATAGTCCGCATCATCGCCTTTATATCGGCATTGTCGGCCTCCAGATCGGATTCGGTTGTATAGTGCCTTGAAGTAGCGAACTGCTCGAGACGCATGGCACTCGCTATGTGAGACCATTCCCTTATTTCGACCACCACTCTCTCAAGTCTGTTTGTGAGAGTGGCATCTCTATTTGTCCGGCGCATGTCGAGAGGCTTGGTGCCATTTAATCTTCTCAATCTCTTCACAAATTTTCTTGAAGATTTCACGCATCTCGGTTATCCGACTGAGTCATTGCCGCCACTCTACATCGAAATTGAAATCAAGCACAATCGAATCGGTAGGTATTATAGAAGTCTTCTTGGGACGGTGTAGAGCCTCTGTTCTCTTGCGTTTTTTTCTTCAAGCACGGGCGAGTTCTTGAGAGAAAGAAAACACTTCTTTATAGGCATCATCTCGCACTTTAGATATTGTGCGCGAGGTGGTCTTTCTTTGCGGCTCGGGAAGCTGTGATTGGTAATGATTCAGTGGGGCCATTGATGGTATTGACCCGGTGGCCGAGCTCACCGTCTTATGCCTTCTTCCGGTCTCAAATTTGGTTTATCCATTTGAGTTCATTTGTTCTCGGCCATATCGATAGCGTCATCGGAAGATGATGAGACTTGAGGTTTGGCACATCATCAAAATTGAACATTTGTCGAGCAACCTTGAATTTCGACTTGCTCGTCTTGGTGGAACATCCTCACAGTCTTCTTTGGCGGGGGTTGATGCGGCTTCATCTGCGGATCCCAATAATGTTGTATCGAGGATCATCCGGGAGTCATGAAGATCGCTGATTTCCTCCTCGAATCGGCAATAATGTTCGAGGAATGCTCTTATCTCTTTGATTTTTACCTAGGGAAGTCTCAACCTCCTTAGGCCTTCATTACCTCTGCAGTCTCAAGCTGCGGCGGGGCCTGTACAATCCCTTCGGACGCAGTTTGTCTTAGAGTCTTCTGTGATGGCATCCACAGAGTCTCGACTCCGTATATTGCACTTTCGTGCCTACAGAGTGTTAACTCCCGGGGGCAGATCCATCATGTGCCTCGACCGCATCGCAACGTCGTCTCGGCCTCGCACATAGCGCCGGACAGGCAGGACTCAACGTCAGGAAGCTTAAATCGGTGACAACTTCTTGTTGGTCTTTTCTTTTCCTTCTCCACTTCGCCTCTTTTACGCATGGTGGAGTCATCTGCGGCATCCTCCACCTAGGCAGCCCGGTGGAGTGAGTTTCCCCCCAAATTTGGTTCACTAGCCGAGTGACTTATATTGGGGTCACTCTGCTCAGGACTCCGGCTTTGTCAAATGAGTGTTCGGGTAGTGGGGCCAGGTGGTAAGACACCTTTAGGAGGGGTTGGCTCAACTAGGGTGCCCAAGTTCCCGGTGTCATCGCCATTTCCTTAGATCCAGTCTATGAGTGGCTGGGGAAGTGGTTGCAACAATAACGATGTGGCAATCTCTTTGCACCACTCCCAACGGATCAATTTCATTTGTGATTTGGAAGACTCTCTGGTCCTTCCATCGAGATCTTTCTCATGCATTAATCGGATTCATGGCTGGCTTTTTGCATTTCCAACTCCTCCGTCATAGCGGCGGGTTCCATTTCCTCATCACTATCCGAGAGCATGTCAATGTGAGAATGAGTGTGTTCGTGGGTTCGGTGAGAGTCAGATCTTGACTTTCTCATGAGCTCTGCTTCCTCATTTGCTCTAGCCTTTTCTTGTTCTTGCGAATTTGCGGCATATTAATACAATTATCTTCATCCAGGGCTTGCAACATTTGTATCAACTTCAAGAAATCGAAAACTTCCTCTTCCTCATCAATAAACTCGGGGTGTTCAAAGCGCACCTTAGAGTGACTCAGTTTCCACTTCCTCCACTCTCGAGACAGTTCGGATGTATGGGTACAAGGTAGAGTACATAAATATCTCATCATCATCATTCTCCTCTTGTTGGCCTTCTTTTTCGGGGAATGGAGGGTAGCAAATCTCCGCTGCTCTTCGCCTCTCAAAGAACATCTGTTACGAGGTAGAGACACGAGTCTTATCACGAGATGATTCTGCTAAGCTTCTTCTTCTTGTTCCTCGGTACATTACGTACACCACATTTGGGTCTTCAATTTGCCTCTGTGATCGGCCTCGGCAGGACTTTTCATGTTTCATCAATAATATCGGAGGCGCACTTCTTGGCGATCTCGGAGACTTTTTTTCGGTGAGTGGCGGACTCATTTTGTCTTCTCAAGCTCGAGAGCTTGGAAATTCTTCTTCTTTTTGTCCTTACCGGAGGAACTTGGTTGGATACTTCTTCCTGAGCTTCCTTGGCGGCGGGGGCAGTGCATCTTTCTTTATCGAGGGTGCCTTTCTTGGCTTAGCGGTCTCTTCTTTTGATGGTTGGAGAAGGTATTTGAGGTTCCTTCTCTGCCTCGGTTGCAAAGCGGGGAGACACGGCTGCGAGGTCGGGTGACTTGGGCTGCTGAGGGGCAGTCGTCTTTCTTCTGCGCGGGGCAGTGCATCTTTCATCTTCGCAACTACATGGCGACTTTCTTCTTGGAAGCGGAGGAAGCATTTGTGTCGGCAGGTCGGTGATTCCCCCCCAGTATCGACCCTTTTGGCATAGGCTCTCTTACGGGCTCGCGAAGGTTTGCGGGAACATCTTCTTGTTGACATGGAGCGACTTTCCATGTCGGAGTGGAACACCCTTCACCTCCATCAAATGGCGATTACAAGGCCATAGCCGAAGATCCTCCAAATGACCCATCATCCTTGAAGGACTTATTTGCAACATTCAGCGAGTCTTTGTAGAAGCGAATTCGCCGATTGATCTTCTTCTCCTCCATGATCGCGGCCATGACGATCGGCTTGGTTTTGGACGGTGATTGAAGGCGCCAAACTTCATGTCTACATCTTATAGCGATATCCATAAGCTTATGGTAATCCTCCTTCAACTTAGCTTCCGGTTTGTGTAGGCGAATTTTGCGACACACTCGGGTTTGGCCACTTCCTTCCATGCGGCGACCAAATCAATGTAAACTTCATATATCTCGCCATGCCCTCCGATGGCAACAAAGCGAGTGCTCGCAAGGTCGCTGCGGTGATTAGAATGTCCTTGCGGTGGACGGAGGATTTAATCCCTTCGTCCTCCACTTTAGTAGCGTTTACGTAGAAGCTGGGCGACCTCTCTCTCGTACGTCATATGATATTCAATGTGAGAAAGGGCTTTAGCTCGGATTTCTCGATCTTATCGCAATCTTCTTCACAAGGGTTTTCGAACCCTGTTTTATCATCCCTTCAAAATCCACGGTTGATCCGGTGTGGATTTGCTTTGCGAAACTTAAGCGAAATCATGTCTTGGTGCCATTTTAGTGATTTTTACCGAATGAAACTTGACGAACTTGCTTTGAAGACTGGTAGGGTTTTGAGAGAAAAGATACTTGCTTTCTTTGCTTTGGAAAGATGAGCAGGTTTAAGTGAGAGAAAGAAAAAGCGAACAAAAAGAGTATATAAGGGTTATGAAAGGGCGTGATTTTGGTTTTGAATTTTGATCAAGATCAACGGCTCAGTTGCACGTCTCATTTGCATTTAATTGCTCGCATTTAATGCGGCAACATTTATATCAATCATATGCTTGTTGTCTGACCTTTGATTGTACCGTCCTAATTACTGTGGCGTCATCCTTAAAAACATACCCGCTTATTAAAAGCATTTGCGTTTTTGTCACTTAGCTCATAAATGACTCAACTTACTCCTTAAATGACTTAACTCTTCTTTTCTCTTTTCGTATAATGACTCATTTCGTCTAACTTTCAAAAAGTGACTTCCGTCTGGTGATTCACTTGGGGCGATTCGTGAGACTTGTTCTATTTTTATCTTCTCACATTCCATCTCTTTTCATTGAGTCTTCGAGTATCAACTCGGCTTAATTAACCCTAGCTCATGCTTAAGCTCTTCAAATCTTGATTCACATAAGGGCTTTGTGAATATGTCACTAACTTGTTTATCGGTTGAGATGTATTCAAGGTGATGTCTTTCTTTTCAACATGATCTCTTATGAAATGATATCGACATCGATGTGCTTTGTTCTTGAATGAAACACGAGGTTACGAGTGATTGCAATAGCACTTGTGTTATCACACATAATTGGAATCTCTTTTTCTTCAATTTCATAATCTCTCGATTGTTGTCTCATCCACAAGACTTGGACCAATTTTGCCCGCATCTATGTACTCTGCTTGACTATGGATGTGGCTATTGAGTTTTGCTTCTTGCTAAACCAGGGAAACCAATCTGTTTCAAGCATTTGACATGTACACGAAGTACTCTTTCTGTCAACTCTACATCCGGCATAGTGAGTCGAGTAACCAATTAGTTTGAATCCACCTTCCTTTGGATACCCAAGCCGACTTCCTGGCATCCCTTTAGATATCTTAGGATTCTCTTGCTGCGGTCATGTGGCTTTCTTTTGGTGCTTGATTAAAATCTTGCACATACACCTTTGCAAAGGTGATGTACGCTGCCCCTACTTCTTTGTTAGATAGAAGCGATGATCCAATAAGTGCTCTCTGTATCTTATTTGATCCACAGGCTTGCCATCTGCATCCATGTTCATCTTGGTGATGTATTCATTGGTATTTTTGAAGACTTCTCTTCCATACCAAATTTCTTCATTAAATCTACGGTGTACTTTGTTTGACTTATGAAAGTTCCATCCTTCAATTTGTTTAACTTGAAGTCTAAGAAGAATGTCGGTTCTCCCATCATGCTCATTTCAAATTTGCCTTGCATGAGGTTTGATAATTTTCACCTGACTCTTGTTTGTGGATCCAAAAATGATGTCATCCACATATATTTGAACAAGAAATATACTCTCCCCATCTTAAATTCTCGAAGAGTGTTCGTCCACTTTGTCTCGGTGAATCCATTATCTGTCAAAAATTGAGATAATGTATCATACCAAGCTCTCGGTGCTTGTTTCAATCCATATAGAACTTTCTTGAGTTTGTACACCTTGTCTCCAAGAGTCTTACGCTCAAAGCACTGGAGGTTGTTCCACATATACTTCTTTCTTCCACTTGATCCATATAAAAATGCACTTTTCATATCCATTTGATATACAATAAAGTTTTTATGTGCAACATAGGCAAGAAACATCCTTGTTGCTTCTAATCTTGCAACATGAGCAAATGTTTCATCAAAATCTATTCTTCTTCTTGGCAATACCCTTTGGCTACCAATCTTGCTTTGTTTCTTACCACAGAACCTTCCTCATTCATCTTGTTTCGAAAACCCATTTTGTGCCAATAACATTTTGATGGGTTGGTCTTTGCACCGATTCCCATACTTTGTTCCTTTCAAAACTGATTTAGCTCTTCTTGCATGGCTTGAATCCATTGTATGTCATTTAATGCTTGGGACACATCTTTTGGTTCTATTTGGGAAATAAAACAAGTGAACATTGCTTCTTGTTGAGCTGCGGATCGGTTCTTACACCATCTCTTACATCTCCACATCTCCAATAACTAGCTCACGGTGGATGGTCTCTCGGCCATCTCGCATCGAGGTTGGAGTAAATCGGTTGGGTTGATCGTCTTGCGGTGAATTATTTTGAGCGACTCTTTCATCATCATTTAGGCTGATTTTCCGTTGTCTTTGAGACTCGCAATTTCATCTTCATCTTGATTGATTGCTCTTCGACTTCAACATAGGGACTCTTACGCATAGTTGGTGATTCAAATTTTATCGCCTAACTCTTCAATGTCTTCTCCATTTACATTATGTTCATCAAAAACCACATGAATAGACTCTTACGTGACCATTGTCTTCTTGTACAACACTCTATAGGCTTTGCTTTCGGTTGAGTATCCCAAAAAGATACCTTCATCAACTTTAGCATAAAAAACCTTTAGATTATCCTTGCCATTGTTGTGGATGAAGCATTTACATCCAAATATTCTAAAATATGCAACATTTGGCTTTCTCCTGTCCAAATTTCATAGGGAGTCTTTTGTTGTCATTAATCATGGATCTATTTTGAGTATAGCATGCGGTGTTTATGGCTTGATCCAAAATCTCTTTGGCAATCGACGGCTAACATGATCCTCGCATGACTTCTTTGAGAGTTATGTTTCTTCTTTACGCTTCTCCGTTCTGCGTGGAGTCCTTTGCTGAGATAATTCATGAGCAATACCATTTTCAACACAATATTGAGTTATTATCCCATTGACAAACTCGGTTCTCTCTATCGGACCTTATCTTTATAATGGTTTGACTCTTCTCATTTTGAACTCTTCTCATCGGTGAGGTAACTTCACGGGGTTTCCTTTTTTTGCACATGAAGATTGTCCATGTATATCTTGAATAATCATCCACCACCACTAAAGTGTATTTCTTTCCACTTATGCTAGTGGCTCAATGGACCAAATAGATCCGTATGCAAGGATCATGCGATATTCTTGTTGAAGATGGACTAGTCTTCTCTTTGAATGATGATTTGATCTGTTTTCCCATCCTGGCATGCATCGCATACACTTTCTTTCTTATACACTTTGAGTCTATCAGTCCTTCCACAAGATGATTGCTTGAAAGCTTGTTAATTGTCTTGAAATCCATATGACTCGACTTTTTTGTGCCACAACTAAATTGATTTTTGTACTCTTTTTGCTAGCAGACAAGTGCTTGGTGTGGCGATCGACCAATCTACCACATACATGTTCTTTTGCGGATCCTTGAAACACTACTTCATTTGATTCGAGTGTCTTTAATTTGGCACACTCCCATATTAAATCCAACATTATAGCCCTTGTCACGAGTTGGCTAATCTTAACGAGGTTGAAGTTGAGGCCTTCAACATATGCAACATCTGTGATTTCTAATCCATTTTTCTTGATGGATCCAATGCCTCTTATTTCCCTGGAGCTTCATTTCCTCCAAATATGACTTTTGCGCGTTTAATCTCCTTGAATTTTGACAGATTTTTCTTGTTTCTTTGTCATGTATGCGGGGCAGCCACTATCCATGTACCAGGTTCCTTGGCACTCATTGTTCCTTGAACCGCAATCAAGAAAATCAGCTTTTAGGTACCCATACTTGCCGGGTCTGAGGGGTTAGTGTTGTAAGATGATCCAACCAACCTATAGCCAAATGATCGACTCAAGAGGTTGCCATCAATGTGCCATAATCATAATTCACTTTGGAAAATTGCTTGGGGGCTTTAGGTTCATACAAATTTTGTCTCTTTTGTCTGTATGCCTTTGTGTGTGTTTTAGCAATTGCCTTCTTTGGGTAATTGTGATATTTTGAGTGTAGTGTTTGGGTGCATATGTGTCTTTGATGATATTTGTTTTGCCTTTGGAATGGCCTTTCTTTGAGTTCTAGGCCTTTGCCATTTAGGTTTATATTCCATAGGTCTTTTTGATGTTTCACATTATTCCAATCGGCTTGGCTTGGGTAGTTTCTACCATTCCCATCATATGTGTTTCTTTGATAAAACTTCTGGGGTTTTTGTAGCTCTGTTTATTCTTCACAGAGTATTTCCTATTTGGAGTTTTTGAGGAACTCTCTTTGGATTTCTTCTCTGTTGTCCTCTCGGCATCAATCGGCTATTTTCCTTTTCCTTTATATCAAGGCCGGTTTGTTTGTGATTGTGCTCTGGAGTGAATGTGTGTGCAACATTTGGTGTCTTGGGTTTTGAGATTCTTCATTACTTGAAGATCCTTTTTCCAAGATCACTCGGGAGTTTTTTGTGCACAAAGGAATTGAATCCTATGCTGTCTTATCTCCACACTCTTTTTGGCTCATAATAAGATCATCCAATGATTTAGATGCCTTTGTGAATGAAGCAATCACATTTTTGAGATCATTTTCCCTCTTTTCTATAGCAACTATCTCTGCTTATTAGATTAGCATTCTCGGCCTTTAGCTCTTTGTTCTCATTAGCTATGTGACTTAGAGTACTCGGCTCTCTAGTCATTTTGTGAGTTTTGGCTTTTAGTGGCTATTTTCCTCATTTAATAGTGTGTGTGAGGATTTAATGTGCTCAAAGTCTTTCATCATTTTGCTTAATGAATCATAAAGATCGAGTGGGTGATGAAGTGTGTGTGTCACAATCACTATCACTAGAATCGAGTGAGATGAGTTAGAGTGTACCTCATCTTCTTGATCGGGTTTATCTTGTTCTTTAGCCATCGACGGATCAATGCTTTTTTTGAGAATCACTTGAGTAGTCAGCTTCACTACTCTCGAGTCCACCGCTTCTTTGGACTTATTTGTCTCGGCAATCTCTGCACCAACATGGCCTTTTTCTTTTCTGTCTTCTTTCTCGAAGACTCTTCTTTCTTCTTCATTCTGTATTTATTGACTACGAGGATATGGACAATCAATGGCATAATGACCTGGTTGTCTACGGTTCAACACGAGGTTCTCAACTCTTTGATCGAGTTCTTTCCATTCTTGAATTATCGGCTCTTTGGTATTGACCTTTTGATGCTCGGCTCTCTTGGGTGGCCTATCTTCCCTTGACTTGGAGGGAGTGAATGTCTCTGGAGGATTCACCCTTGTTTCTTTTATAGTTCTTGTTGAAGAACTTGTTGAATCTTTTAACCATCAAGGAAATTTCCTCCTTGTCAAAGGCTTCCTTGACTTGACTCTCTTCCCATCCTTAACTATAAGTGCGTTTGTTTTGGGTACAACTGTCTCCTCTTGATCCTTTCTTCTCGGCTCAAATTCATACGCTTTGAGGTATGAGAATAGCTCATGATTGGATGTTTTCGATAGGTCCATCGAGTGCCTTAAAGCCATTGTCTTCATTTCCCATTAATTTGGGAGACTCCTTAAAATCTTCATACACATCTCTTCGTGTGTATTCCTTTCCAAGTGTTAAGAGCTCATTTGTAATTTCGGTGAATCTAGCATCTCTTGATCCATTGTCTCACCTGCAACCATTTTAAAGTTTTCAAATTTTTGAACAACAACAAATAATTTATTTTCTTTAATTTGCTCGATCCTTCACAAATTAAGGTTAATTTATCCCATTTTTTTTTTTGTTTTGCATGACTTGACTTTATTGAACATTGCTTTGTCAGAGTCTTGTAGAGAATATCCTTGGCCACGTTGTCCAAGTTGTATCTCTTTCTGTCATCATTGGTCCATTCGGTCCTTGGTTTTTCAACTAAGGTGGTCTTGCTTTCTGACTTCTTCTCCTTCGCTGCAATCGCTCTCTCCTTTCTTCTTTGTGTTCCATCATCAATATTTGAGATAATTTATTTTATACCTCGTGTTTAATGATAATAATTAAATACATATAAAACATCATTGATAATAAATGATCCGCTTGCAATAACCTTTTTGATTTAGATGAGGTTTCGATGTGTTGGGCGCAATTATTTTTTAAGACTTAATTTTCTTGTCCACCCTTTACTATTTCAATTAAGAGAGTGTCCTTCTATATTTTGCCCATCCTCTATCACTAGCCACATTTCATCATGTAAATCGGATAGATGATCCTGCATACGAATTTTCCGACCATCAAATTCCTCAATAGTGAACATAGGAATGCGTGTCAAATTTGCTTCCATGATAATAACTTTCTTTGAATAAAAGATATGATTTTGAAATGACAAGTGTTAAAAACTTCTTTGAAAGATTAGAGATCTTGTTTAGTAACCGATGCGGAAGGTTCAATGAACCAACCGATTACGATACCACTTGTAGGTCCCAAGGGGTGTGAGTAAGGTTTAGAAGGGGGAGGGGTTGAATAAACTTACCAACTTTTCGATTTTAGTCCTTTTAAAATATTACAGAGTTAAATACAGCTAAGTCCTTGAGAGACTGACTAAGTTAGTTAATCGCCAGAGTTAGCCACTCAACGACTCGATTGAGTTGTTGATAGAATAACTCATTGTTTAGTCTAAACCTTAACTTGTTTGTGATGAGATTTTCAGCGGAAGACTTAACACATTTTAATTTGATTTAAGTTTGTTTTAACACTTGGTTTTAGCACTTTGTTAATTATCAATTGGATAGCAAATTATCTGCAGGTATAAAATGATATCAGAAATAAAAATCTTTGAAATGTAAATGACACAATAATTTTTATAGAGGTTCGAAGATGAGGTAATTCTTCTACTTCTCTCTTCTCCAACTCTTGGAGGAATCCACTAAGTATTGATCAGTACAAAGTGGTTAACGATCCGTCGGATACAAGTCTTGATCACACTTGCTCCTTTGGGACTCGATGCGGAGATGCCTTGATCACTAAGTCGGCTTCTCGTCCGTCTCGCCTTCTTCACGGGCCGGCATTTGCCTTGTTACTTGACTTACTTGCTCAAGCTTCTTGGATTTGATCACGAAGCCCTCCAATAACTTGAGGCGGTTCGACTTGAACCCTTCTACAATCCTCATTGGAATGTAGACCCCTTTTGCTTCTTCAAAAGTTTCCTCTTCAACAGTTTGAAGTTGTCTTTCATTCGAGGTTAGTGTTGGATCGATTTCTTTCGAGATTTAGTCTTGAGGATTTGCTTGAATAATTTGAGAATATTTTTGCAGGTTATAGTATGAATAATACTTATTTGCTCGTTGTTATGGTAATCAAGGAAACCTTTTCTCAAAGTGATTCCTCACCTTTTATAGTAAACTTTCAAAAATCGCCCGTTGAAGAGATAGGTTGGTTTTCAAAAGTCACTTGTGTTCGTTGGCTTGTCTTTTCTTGGACTTCAATCTTGAGATGTAGACCTTTCCTCGTATTAAATGAATGTCCCACTTTTCAGGTCGACACGAGGTGCGGTGCTTCCCATTGGTTTATTCCTTTTGCACGCAGGACTTAGCACTTTAAGACATGGCATCATGGAAGTATTACTTGTTTAGGTAATATTCTTGACATTTGTGCAACGGATTCTTTTCGAGTTAACTCTCTTTACCGCTTTGCCTTTTCCCCAAATGACTTGAGTCTGCTCCAATGATTGAAAGACTCATCTGTCACTTCAACTTAACTTGGCTTGGCTTCTTTGGTTGACTTGGTGACCCTTCATCTGTTGTATCTCGGTGATACTCCTTCAGTCGAGTCCTTGACATTTCTTCCTTGCCATACTCAGCTGCTTCACAACGGAGTCTTCATCCCAATCTTCAGTTGACTTCTTGCATATCCAGGCATAGCTGACTTGACTCAGCTCGTAGAACCCTATCTATTACAATACAAATTACAAGGAAAATGGGGTGCCAACTTTCTAGTCTAAGTTTTACAAGGCATTCATCAAAATCTAAACAATAAATTTCCCAACACACCTCAACAACATTGCCTCAAACTTAACATTGATGTTGCATATAAGAGTCAGAATGGATTAGCAGGAATTGGGGGGTTATTAGGGATGATTAGGGAGACATTGTATGGGCCTTCACAACATTCTCCCAGGCTTCTGATCCTCTACATGCAGAATGTTAAACTTTGGGAGTTGCCTCTCCTATAGTTTTGTTTAGCACATTGATCACCTTTGAATTGAAACTGATTCCTTGATTCTATGTAATATCATCTCCAAAAAATATCCTGGTCCTTGATGTTGCAGATATACTTTAGATCATATACACAATAGCTTATATAGAACAACTTGTAGGATTACTCATATTCTTAGGGAAGGTAACACAGTGGCAGATCATCTAGCTAAATTGGGATATACTTTGCAAACATGCACAAAATATTCAGCTTCTCAGCTCCCTCTCCCTACTTGCTGACTTGCTCGATTGGATCAACTCAGTATGCCTACCTTTAGGCTTAATAGAATTACTTAGTCTTTTCATCTTTTCTTAGTTGATGTAACTTCTTAAATGATGTTTCTTCTCTTCTACTTGTACAAATAATTCTTCTATTCAATCAATATATTGAGGATGTGACCTTAATCCCTCATCCCACATTGGGATGTTTTATGCAAAAAAAAAAAAAAAAAAACGACAAATAAACAAAATAAAGCAAATGAAAGTTGTTTTCCAAATGAAGGAAATTTGATCACTAAATTTAATAGTCATCGATCAACCTAACATATAAGTCGGTAAAGAAACCTGTCAAATGAATGTTAACCCAAATGCCTCTAAAATCCAAGCCCATAAATCACGAGTGAAGTCACAACTGAAAAGCTATGGTCACTAGTTTTAGAATGTGCGAGTCGGAAAGCGACAAATTGAAGGCCCGAGAAATCTACCAAGTAAGAATATCCCAAGCAACCAATTTATTAAAAATAGCACACCACACCATAATCGATGGACGCTCATTAAAGAAACTTATCACAAAGAAAATAATATGTTGATTTTGAAGTGACCTCATTGTCCGTGGAAAAAAGTTCAAATACGATTGTCTTTGGTATTACGAGTAAAAAAACAATGCATAGTATCACACAATACAATGAATTTCCTAACAAAATCTTGATAAAAAGCCAAACCTCATCAAAGAAGAACTCGAGAAAAGAATGTCGAAAGTGATTGTGGTAATGAGAAATAATGGAAATATGATTTGTTATTGAATAACCCAACCAATAATCAGTCAAAACAAAATTGTAGAATTATAACCGGGGATCCATGTGATTGATCAATACGTCTAATGAGCATTAATTTAATACTAGGCGGATAGATGATGTAAGTGTCGATAAAATCCCACAAACTCACATATTGGAATATGGATTTTTAATATGACACATGTTCTATTTTGGTGGTCCACATAATGGTGATTATTTGCTGCTTTTATAAAAACTACTCATTTAATATGGTAACTACAGTAGAAATGTGGTTTTGTAAACACCCACAATCTTGATGGGAGGTTGTGATAAAGTGATTATAAATATGTACTAAGAGTCCATAATCTAGCCTACAAGAGATTAAGTTTATATTGTATTTTATCCATTAGTGTACTCTCTAATTGGCATAGATTAGAAGATCTTTGGTTTTTGACTCAGACAATAGTAGCTGGAGGTAATTTAATTTTATTCAATATTTATCTTGTAGTAAGATGTGAGCGCCTAGGTAAAAACTTTATCAAAATGGTTTGATTTGCTGCTAATGAAATAAACACCCAAGCCACCTCCGTGCGAGGAGCACATCATCTTGTCTAAATAACTGTAACAGTTTATTGCTTTAATTACACATGGCTATTTTCATATCTCAAAGTAAAATGGCCGGCACTTATAAATCATCATTGCATGAACAAACAAGCTAAAAAAACTGAATTGACAAGACAACTGCAACCAACAACCGAGAGAGTTGATCCTTTATATCTTTACAAGGTTTATCAAACACCGGTTGGAACAAAGCTCTATTTAGTACATTTCAATATTGGAACACCCAAATATGAAAGCAGAAATTAAAAGACGCTATAGGAATGCTCATAATGTTCATATACAGTTTTTCAAGTGAGATGAAATAAGATCCCTAAATATCACTATTAAAAACTTGACCAAATATGTATGCATATTTAGAAAGTGATTTAAAAATTAGACTTCCATTAATCACTAACCCATCACAACGACCGATTGGAACAAAGCTCTGTTCAGCACAATTGAATATTTGAACACCCAGATATGTAAAAAGAAATTAAAGAACCTTATAGGAATGCTCATAATGTTCATAATATGGTTTTTCAAGTGAGATGAAATAAGACCCCTAAAGTACGTCTGATTAAAAACTTGACCAAATATTTATGCATATTAAGAAAGTGATTTAAAGATTAGCCTTTCATTAATCATTGACTCATCACAAAGAATGATGATGTCATATCATAAAGTAGGCCTGACGAGAACTAATAATATTATTTGTTTTCTTATTTAGTTCTTATTTCGTTTCCTCTTTGTTGAATGTTTCGTGTTTTATGTTGTTTGGTTTTCATTTATCAAATAAACTATCCCTGTAGTGGGCTTTTTGTACATAAGATTCAAATAATCCATCGTGATGAAGATTAATTCTGAGATCCGATTCGTGATTTGTCCAATATTTTTACGATTTTCTGATTCTATTGAATAAACCTAAACCAACTTTGAACCTAAATTTAATATACAGTTGTCTGAGCTTCAGCTTAAAATCTTCAAACAAACACACTTCGAGCTTATTAGGTATCTATCCGCCTCAGATAGTACAAATCGAATAAATATAGCCTCAAAAATAAATCTTATTGTACAAACAAAAATGAAAAGAATTATAATAAAGAAATAACAAATGTAATGGAAGGAAAAATCTATAAAACCGATATTTGAAATAGATCGGCTGAGGATGAGTTTTCCCAAGCACAAAGTAGTAAACACTGAATCAACCTAGAGAGCTTAGATATCAATCACAAAGCCTTACCACACCAGCCTCCAAGAACCCAGTCAAGAACAACCCAATCAATCCACAAGAAACTCTAGAAAAATCCTCAGAACACCCCTAAACCCTAGCTCACTCAGAAACTCAGAGTTGTACACAAAGATGGTGGACAAGTATATAGAACACTCAAATCTGACACTCATACCGCAAAATCACATAGAAATACAACGAGAGGGAGATATTTCTAGAGAGATAAAGAATACTCAGTGAACTATCGAAGGATTGAGAGAGATGAGATAGAAAGTGAGATATCATGTATGAATTAGGGTCTGGGGTTGGGGCGTTTTAATAGGGTGAACCAACAAACAAGATCAGAACATCAATTTAGATGGACATGATTAAACCAAGAGAGCCCACAAACTTGTATTCAAATCTTGTAATCAATGCCAAATAGGATGCATTATTGGGTCGAATTGACTAGGGTAGATCGATGATGGGCTGCAGTTTGTGGGCTTCAATTGGTAAATAAACAGGCCAACAAACAATGGGCCAATATTCAACAATCTCCACCTTTGGCTCATTGTGATTCCATTAGACATACTTGGGAAATAAACTAGTCATCATCATCGCATTAATTCCTACTTCGCACAAAGCTAGGTGGGGCTTTTAGCCATAATGAGCACAAACCAAATCATGGCACCATCAAACACAAAGTAAGCTGGATTTATGTTGGACTTGTATAAGCACACAACAAATACTTGTCCAACTGTTTGGGACAACAAGATAACACATAGTAAGCTGCCAGCCCAAGGGAAAATAGCCAGAGTAAACAAATCACCAGTGTCAAAATTAAGAATTTCTAAACAAGTTTTGAACTTAGATATGGGTAGACACTTAGCACCCATATCCGCAGGGTTGTATTCAGAAGCAACTTTTTCAAAACAGATTAAACTTTTTGAAACTATATCTCTTATATAGTGAAAACGAACATCAATGTGTATAGTTCTATCTTGAAAAACTGGGTTTTTACAAAACTGAATAGCAGATTGAGAATCACAAGATACAACTTTTTCTTTCAAACCAATTTCTAAAATAAAACCTTTAAGCTACAAAACTTCTTTTAATGCTTCAATTACAGCCACATATTCTGACTCTATGGTAGACAGAGCCACCGTGTTTAATCGAGATTTTCGACTAATGCGGGAGCAACAAAGAGAATAAATATAAGATGTTGTATATTTTCGATTATCCTTATCATTTGCATAGTTAGAGTCAACATTAGCTTTTAAAACTATGCCATTTTCATATTATGAAAACTGTAATCAGTAATCTGTAGAGTGCCTCAAATATGTCAACAACCATTTAAAAGCATTCCAATGCACCATATATACATATATCTACTAAGACAAGAAATATCATAAGCAATATCAGACCTAGTAATAACCATTAAGTACATCATAGATCCAATGGCATTAACATAAGGAATGTTTTGCATGGCAAACATTTCGGTCTCGATCTTTGGGGATCGATCCTACTTAACAAGAAATGAGATGTAACAGGATCATTAACATATTTAACATTCACCCTTGAATGTTTTTTAATCATTTCAATGTAGGAGGACCGATGCGAATAAATGACGGTTTATTCATATCTCTATCTATGTTCATGCCCAAAATTTGCTTAGCATCATCCGGATATTTCATGTCAAACTTTGCACGAAAATAATTTCTAACATGATCCATAGACTTAATACATGGTCTAGTCAAGAACATATAATCATATAGCAGCAAGAATACATGAGTTTTAGCATCAAGTTTAAAGTAAAGACAATGATCAAATTGACTTCTACAAAACTTTAAATCAAGCATGCACTAATCAAACTAATTATTCCATTGTCTAGGAGACTGTTTCAGACTATATTATTTTCTTTTAAGCATGCAAACATAGTCGGGCTTGAATTTATCCTCAAAATCTTCAATTGTTCCACAATTTTTTTTTATTCAAGCCCCCATGTAAAAAAAACAGTTTTAACATCTAACTGTTTGAGCTCCCAGTTAAATTGAGCAACAAGAGCAAGCATAATTCTCACAATAACAAATTTAACAACTCTCCATGTAAAAAACCAGTTTTAACATCTAACTGTTTAAGCTCCCAGTTAAACTGAGCAACAATAGCAAGCATAATTCTCACAGTAACAAATTTAACAATAGGATCAAATATTTATGTATAATCAATCCATTTCTTCTGAGTAAAACCTTTGGCTACTAATTTAGCTTTATACCTAACACCTTCAGATTCTTATTTAACCTTAAACAACCATTTACTATTAACAACAGAACAGTTATCAGGTTTAGGAACAAGCACCCAAGTGTTATTAGCATACAAAAAAATCATTTCATATTAATTGCATAGCATTCAACCATTTCACACGCGATCAAGCAGATTCAATAGCCTCAAAAAGATTTTTGGCGCAGAACTATCAATGGAATCAAACACAGAAAATACATATGAAGTCATATGAAAATCAACAAATTTTTTTGGAATTCTAGCATTTCTCATAGTCATATCCCTAGTTAACAAATAATCATTCAATTCATGAACATGCTCATTAGCAGGAACATTATCAGTGTTAACAACAAGTAGTTCATCATGCACATCATGCATATCATCATGATGAATGTCATTATCAATATGCACATTCTCATTATTCACATCATCATGTACAGCATCAGTGACAGAAACATCAGCAGAGAAAGGCACAATAGGAGACAAAGTAGAAGACTCCACCTCATTTGGAGTATTAGGTTTTTCAAAAACAGTTTGAGGGGAGGGAACATTTAGACAAGGAAATTCAAGTTCATTAAACATAATATCCCTCCTAATAATAGTTTTAAAACCAAATTCCCTTTATGTCACAATATGTAACCTTTTATCCCATTAGTATACCCAAGGAAAATACTTTTAACAGACCTGGGTTCCAGCTTATCAAATTTTTGATGTACAAATGCAGAACATCCAAAAACTTTCAAGTTTGAGAAATCAATCTCTTTTTCGGTCCAAACCTCTTGGGATACTTTACATCCAAGGGGACCGAGGGTGATATATTTATTAGATAGGCAAATTTGTTACCACAACCTCACCCTAGAACTTTTAGAGAAACTTGAGGCGGCTAATATGCTCTTCACTCTCTCTAAAAGAGTCATATCCATCCTCTTATCAACACCATTTTCTTTGGGGATTATGACACGACTTGTGCCTCTTTATACCAAATTAATCACACAAACTGTCTAATAATTGATTACGTAAGTGCAGGCCATTGTTAATTCTCAAAACTTTAATGATTTTACTAGTTTGATTTTCAATAAGAGTTTTTCAAATTTTGAAATTATCAAAAACATCATATTTGTTTTTCATAAGAAAATACCCAAACTTTCCTGGAAAATTCATCATTTATAGAGAGAAAGCACTTATTACCACCATGAGTAGGCATAGAAGAAGGACCCCAAATATCAGCATGTAAATATTCAAGTATATCACAACTAGTAGACTGTTTAGAGTTCATAGGGGAACGAAAGTTAACCCTTTGTTGTTTTCCATACACACATGGATCACAGGAAGGTAAGCAACTCATTTTATCTTTACCAAAACAACCCTTTTTCTGAAATAATTCAATCCCTTTAGCACTAGTACGACCTAACATTTTATGCCAAAGATCAGTCATATCATCAGACAAAGAGTTGGCAACTTTATTCTGAGAATCGATAAGGAAGATTCACATTTAGCATGTAAAACATACAAGTTTCTAGTTTTTACAGCTTTAGCAACAATCATGGAGCTTTTTAAAACTTTCATGACTCCATTTCCCCATTTACCTTCAAGCCCATCAGTGTAATACCCCGTTTAGGATTTGATATTTATCATTTTTATGTTATTATTAGTAATATTATAATTAGTATTATTATTAGTCTTAATTTTTCGTCTTTTATTATATTAAGATAATATTGTCCAGTCACCATCAATCCAATTTCAGACTCATTCAATGATCCAATCATATATTTTGTTTTATCAAAGCTCAAAATCCATTTAAATAAGCTCGAGTTTCATAAATCTGTAACATATGTTAATGTTATTACTAATATTGTTATTACATTGTATTAATTATTTTGTTCATTTGGTAAATAAGAAAAATAATGGTTGATTTATATTTTTATAAAGTATATATACCATAAAAATATATTTTAAGTTGAGAGGATAATTTTTATCTAAATTGTTAACACAAATAGATAAGTTTAAATCTCCCAGGGCACAATTCAACTAGTTTGAAATTTACGATAATATTTCTTTCATTTTATCCCATGAATGAATAGCTATAAATATAACACCCCATAATTTTTATATATGGATCAATTAATTATGGAGTTTGGCATTTTTAATCTTGGCCCAATATAAGAAAATGTTTAGGTTTATTTACCTATTCAGCTGGGGCGATGATTTAATTTTAAAATGGTCTATTTTAATAAGCCCATATAAGTATTTCTTTGGATTTTAAAATCATGCAGTATTTTATTTATCAAATTTGAGCCATATCATCTTTTATGTTAGTATTAGTAATGTTATATTTAAATATCATTATTAGTATTAATAATTTTTTTTATTTTATCAAGATAATAATGTTGGAGCACCATCAACCCATTTTAAATTCAAGTCCATTCTGGTCCAGTCCTATATTTTTATTTATCAAAACCCAAATTCGAATCAAACTCACCAAAATCCATTTAGATAAGCTTCAGTCCCACTAAGTAAACAATATTTGTTTATATTATTACTAATATTATTATTACGTTGTATTAAATATTTAATTTAATTTTACAAATGATAAGAATAAATATTGATTTATATTTTTATAGAGTACACACACGAGATATATATATATATATATATATTATAATTATCTGTGTTAGTTGAAATTTGAGTTATTATTTGAATATTTAAACAACTAACCGATAATATTAAATCTCCAAAACTAATAGCTAATATTGTCAAAGATTATTCCTAAATATTCGGCATTTTAAAGCCAACAAATTCTCATTAATCTTATCCAACGTTGGCATCGGTTTTGGAAGAAAAGAGAAAATAGAAATCTTCAAATCCACTAACCTACACATTTGCAATTTGAAAGAAGAAAACTTTCATTTTCCCCACCCATATTCAAACACATTTCGTATAGGAGAGAAACCTTCACATTTCATTCCCATTTCTCCATTAATATAAAATATGTAACTCTCATCTATTCTCCACAAAAGGTAGTAAATAACGTATCTTTCCACTAGATGCCTTGTCCATTGATTTTCTTAATTTCTCATCTCTTGTTGTTATCCTTCAAAGTTGGAAAGAGAAGTGGATTGTATTCTTCTATTGCTACACATTAAATTTTGGAGTTTGTCAAATGAGGAAGAAATTTGTGTGCGTTGGGTGGGTGCGACGGGAATGTTTGTGTGTGTGGGTGTGCACTCGGTGCATTTGAGGGTGTCGTCCAATGGGCTGCAGTCGGAGTAGTTCACCCTCGACGGAGTAGGCTTGAGGGGTGCTGTAATTTTCAATTTCGTTGGAGATGAAGATGGGGGGATGTTTGGGTAACGGATGAGGTGACGAGATTTTTTCAATTTAGAACAGGGAACTGTCTTTAGAGATTTGATAAGATTTTGATCTAATTTCCAATTCGGCCCAATGACTTTTATTTGGGTCCTTTTTCCCCAAAAGTTAACTTCAGGACTTTTCAATTTGATCTCCTAGTTTTCAGTTAGATCCAATATCTAAATTGAACTTTCGTATTTTCAAAAATAACCCCTAGTACTTAATTAAAGTTTCTGGATTTTTTCAATTTAGTCCCCCAAATATTTCATTTTTGTTCAATTTCCAAGTTAAAGTTTCTAGAGTTTTTAGTTTAACCCTCAACCTATTTTAGTTTAGTCCAAAAATCTCAAAATTAGCTTTCAATTTCTTTATTTTAAACCATGAATCTTATAGTTTTCTATCGGCCCATTTTGAAAAGCTCTAAGCTATTTTTACAAATATAATTATTTCAATTAGGAGTTAGTATTTAGTCCTGAGGCCTAAATCATATTAAATATATAATGTAGGTGACGAAGAACCCATCAATTAGGGCTTTCTATATTCAAGCTTTGAGCAACAATTTCTTGCTATTGAGGTAGGGATTTCTTTACACTCTTTAAGTGTTAATTTAATTATCCTTATTAGATATTTATAAACATGATTTCATGAATCATTTACTTGCAAATGTGGTTTTAATAGTTGAATTTGACGTGAATATTATACATGAAATGTTCTATGATTATTAGTGTTAAATGACAAAGTATATGTGTGGCTTCGGCCAATGGCAAAGTAGGCTTCGACCAAATGATAAAGTATGGCTTCGGCCAAATGGCAAAGTATGGCTTCGGCCAATGGCAAAGTATGGTTTCAGCCAATGGCAAAGTAGGCTTTGCTAATGGCAAAGTATGACTTCGGCCAATGACAAAGTATATGTGATGGCTTCGGCCAATGGCAAAGTATATGTGATGGCCCTCCCAATGGCAAAGTATATGCTCGAGGGCCTTCTAGGGCTATGTCTTCAATGTCGGCGTAAACGCTGGAGTTCATGCTCTCAGTTCCTTGGGTGTTGGGCTGCCTGCGGTTACAGAATCGCCCGCAGAAGAACAATTTTAGAAATCTCAAAACGTGGTTAACCACGATTTTGAATCAATGTGATGACAAAGTATATGTGCGATTCATTGAGTTATGTTATTTATGTTTAATTTGGACAATTATGATCCCTTTGAATATGTGTTACTCATACCCTATATTCAAATTCTTTTCAGATTAAATGGAAGGATGCGCTGGCGATGTTGGGGATAACCGAAGACTTTACACTTAGTTATTTAAATTTTAGGACTGTTGACTGGTTTTAAAATTCGAACAAATGCCACATACTATCTCTTAATTTATTGTTATATTATTAAGATAAATTTTTAATCTTAGCTAATACTCTAAAGTTGTTTATTTTAATTATTTTTAGTAATTTATTTTAAACTTCATTATAGGTTCATGAGTTATCTATTTTATTTTTTAAAACAAAGTTAAGTGGCGTAGTAAAATTTTTATAATTAGACTATGTTTTATAAAATAAGAGTAGCGCAGTGGAAGCGTGATGGATTTTTGGGTTTATTAATAAAATAGTTCAACTTGTTTTTGAAATGTGTCTTATTCGTGCACATTTAAATACACTTTCTTATTATATTAAGTTACAAAAAAAAAAATTAAATGCATTCTTTATTTTGGTAATGCTCAAAAACTCTTTATAAAAAGTAGGGCATTTCAATCTTATTCAAGGGCAACACATGAAATCAAGTTTACTCAAGTCACGAACTCACAACTAGTATCAAATCTGAAGCACACATCACCAATACCAGAAACTTTGCATTTTTTCTCATTTGCCATTAACACTGAACCATACATCATTTTAGTGTAATTAACAAACATGTGTCCGTAGGGTGTTACGTGAAAATTAATTACATGTTGAATCAGCCAATCACTCGAGTTTAGATTTAGCATGCATAGAAAAGGAGTTCACGAGAATCATCACAAGACTCCACAATCATGAACACATCACCTAAATGATCACTAGTAGAAGCAATGTTAGCATGTTCATTATTCTAGTTTTGTTGTTTTTGGTTTTGGTTACCTTTCCTAGATTTAGGGAATTCTTTGATGTAATGATCATGTTCACACAATTATAACATTTTATGTTGTTCTTAGGCCTAGATTTAGACATATTCTTATGTTTGCCCCTTTTCTTATCATTTTTCTAGTTATTAGATCTGGTCTGGGATCTGCTTCTAACATGCATCACTTCCCCATTCCGCTGTTTATTCCCTTTTGAAGTTTTAATATGTAATTCTTCACTTTTCAAACCATTCATAGCATTATCTAAAGAAATCTGATTCCTACCATATTTGATAGCAGATTTCACACCACTATAAGAATCAGGAATATCATTCAACAAAACAATAGGGGGTAATCATTTATGTTCATATCACTAGTAAATATAATATCTTGGATGAGTTTTGTAAAAACATCAAGATTCTCATCCATATCTTTTGTCAAGTCCAATTTGAATCTGAAAATATTTCAAGTATGAAAAGTTTTGACGGCAGAACATTATCAGTGTAAAGTTCTTCAAGTTTTGTCCACAATTCTTTGGCACTTGACAATTTTCCAACCTTTTTAAGCACTGAGTCAGATAGATTTAAAATAATTGAAGAATAAGCATATTCAATAAGTTCAGTTTTAAGCTCCTCAGTATTTTTTCACCAAATGTTTCTTCAACAGCTTTAAAACATTTTTGTTGAATCAAAATCCATTTCATTTTCTGTTGCCAGATACAAAAGTCAGATTTTCCATTGAAAGGTTCCATATGATATCCAGAAGCAACAACCATTGTTCATGAAATGCAGATAATTCATAGAACACAATATCACTTAAGCAAGTATACACAGTATAACACAAGATCACAGATATCACAAGAAACCTCAAATATCATAAAGAAATAGCAAACGCCAGCACAAGAGGACCACAATAATATACAACACACAAGAGTATATCACAGGATCAGAGTACATCAGCTAGAAAATTAAAAGAGAGCACACAGGACTCAGATTAGATCCCCTTCGCACCTCAGCATTTCACTACACTCGTGTGATGAAGGGTCAAGGTGCTTTTGTGCTTAGGGTTTCTTATATAAGTTGAGAGAAAGAAGATCTGAGGAAGAAAGTGGGATAAGAAATTTTACCACTAGAAGTTATGTTAGGGTTTACCTCCACTAGAATAGTCACCAAAGGCCAAGCAAGAACCAACCAAGAACCAGAAGCACCAACCGACCACGAGCCGGATAGATGCTCTGATACCACTATTAGGTATCTGTAGGTCCTAAGGGGTGTGATGTAAGGTTTAGAAGGGGGGGTTGAATAAACCTTACCAAATTTTTGATTTAAGTCCTTTAAAGATTTTCAACGAGTTGACTCAATTGACTTGTCCTTGGGGGACTAAGTTTTCTATTCGACTAAGTTACCCACTCAATGATTTCGATATAGCTATTGATAGTATAACTCATTGCTTAAGCTAATACTTAACTTAGTTGATTTGGTTTTATAACACCGTGAGACGTAACACCCTTTGATTGATTTTAAGCTTGTTTTTAACACTTGTTTTAACACTTTGTTAATTATCAAGTGGATAACAGATTTAACTAACAATAGATATAAATAAATATGCAGGAATGTAAGTGCTGAAAGTAAATTGACACAAGTAATTTTTATAGTGGTTCGAGGATTGGGTAATTCCTCTAATCCACTCTTCTCCAACTCCCGGAGGAATCCACTAAAATAGATCAGGTTACAAAAGCGGTTAACGATGCGGAGACGGCCTTGATCACAGGTGGCTTCTCTCACCTCCGCAACTCGCTTCTTCGGGAGGCGTTTTGCCTTGCTACTTGACTCACTCTCAAGTTCTTGGATTTCTTCACGCATCCCTCCAACAAACTTGAAACTTGGTTCGACCTTGAACCTTTCTACAATTCTTCAATTTAGAAAGTAGACCCCTTTTTGATCTTCAAATGTTTTCTCTTCAACTGGTTGAAGTTGTCTCTCCTTCACAGCTTGTGTTGGATCGAGTTTCTTCGAGTTTTAGGCTTGAGGAATGTCTTGATAAGAATGACAATATTTTGCAGGTTAATTGTTTTGAATAATGCTTGATTTCTCAGGTATGCAAGGTAACCTATTTTCAATTGCTTCCTCAGCCTTTTATAGTGCACATTTGAAATTTGCCCGTTGAAGAGATAGGCTAGTTTCAAATGTCACTTTGTGTTCATTGGCTTGCCTTTTCTTGGTCTGCAGCCCTTGTGATGTTGACCTTTCTTCGTATTAATTTGCTCTGCAGCTTTACAGGTTCTGACACAAGTTGCAGTGTTTTCCATTGGCTTATTCCTTTTGCATATTTCTGGGCCAAACACTTTAACACCTGGAAGCTTGGACATATTACTATATCGAGTAATATCCTTGACTTTATTCCAACGGATCTAAGTCGATTGTCTTAACTTGATCACGCCGCTTTACCCAGGTGAATTGAGTCTTCTCCAATCATAACATTGACTCAACTATCACTTCAATCGATAGACATGGCTTCTCAAGTTGACTTAAGCGACACTTCACACAAACGTGTGCCCCACGGTGATTCTCCTTTAATCGAGTCCTTGACTTCCTTCTAGGCCATACTCAGCTGACACACATCAGAGTCTTCACTCTTGTCTATAGTTGACTTCTTGCATTCTTGACTTGGCTAACTTCACTCAGCTCTTCCAGTCCTATCTATTACAATACAGAATTACAAGGAAAATGGGGTGTCAACTTCCTAGTTTAAGTTTTACATGGTATCATCAAAATCTAACAAATAAATTTCCTAACAATTTCCCCCTTTTTGATGATGCCAAAACTTAAAAGAACAAAATAAGTAACATCAAACACAAGCAGTGCAGTAACAAAGAATGTATGCTTTTGAATAATCATTTTATTGATCGTAGCATTCTTGTCCTTTACAAAGTTGTTTACAACAAGTAAAAGAGCTATACACAATTACATCTTTTCAACGTGTATCTAAGCTAAATTACAAAGAAGAATGAAAATTACAAGGAAATTATTCAGAGTAATTATAAGAAAACTTACGGCTATGTATTTACAAAAGAGTAAAATACATGAAGGGGTTCGCAGCACACTTCAGCGCCTTTGCTGCCTCCTTCTTGTCACTTCTTCATCAGCTCTCTTCCTATCATCCTCATGTCTTCTCCTCTTCCTTTCTTCTTCCTCCTTCTTCTTTTTCTCGTAGGCACGCTTAGCAGCAGGGTCATCCCTTCGCTGCCTTACTTCCCAATCGCGATTTACCCTTTCATTCTCTTCCTCTTGCCTCTTCTTAGCTTCAACAACCTTGCGCAACTTTCCATGTTAGCAAGGTGATCGAATCCGACCCAAAGTATATATGAGACCCTTTTTCTCTAGATACACATAATTAACATCTTTTGGTCTTGGCCGTGGTTGACTGCTTCTCCCACTGCCACCATGTCTACCCCTTGTCGACTCATCTTCCCTTCCTCTGGGAGTATATCACACTAGAGCTTTTGACTTTCCATCCGAGTGATTTCTTTGAACTTGGTACATTTTCTCACTGTCTTGCACAACTCAATTACCTTCTCCCACTACAAATACCATGCTTGAGGTAGAGTCAAATCTTTAAAGTAGCCTTTCGCTTCTAGAGTCCGGAATTCTCTCAGAGATCTGCGGGCTTAGATCCAACATCTAGCATGGCAAAATCTATCGGGGCTTTATTGCAAAGATAGTCTTTCCGGCTAGAGGACCACCATCTGTTTTTAGATCTCTTGAACACGCGCATATTGTTTTTCAGCTACCTTCGAATTCGGCTTCAATGGCCTTCCTTGCATCTTTCGTTGCCATCTCGGCTTTATTTTCAATAGATGACTTACTTGGTAACTTACTAAGAATGGAAGCAGTGACATCACCTTCTTTGTGGGGTTTCAAAGATACATGAGTTTCAAAGGAAGGTTTTGAACTTCTTCCCCACCGTGTGTCACCTTTCTTCGCCTCCTTATCGCTCCTCTTCTCTCTTTCAATCCCTTTAGGGCATCATATTCTCCTTTTTGGCATCATCACCAAATGGAAGGGTTAGCCGGGGAATAGTCCACTCGGAAGGAAATCAAGTCGGTTGAGTATTGAATTTTGCTTTGAATCTGCTTTGTGGAGCTCTGTTTCGGAACTTTGACCGTGACCTTCACTTGACTCGGTGACACCAATTTTTCATTTCGCCATTAGAAGATGAACTTCGATTCATGTCAGTTGTCTTCAGGCGTGTAATTTCGGCCTCGTGGTGTAGCTTAAGCAACTCCATATCCGACATATGCGAGGTTTCCATTCTAACCATATACTCCTTTATTCTCTGCTGAAACATCAACGTATCCGCACTCCATAATAACATATTTGCAAATAAGGCCTTGAAGTAGCGGACTGCTCTGAAGCGCATGATGTCATCTGTGGCGACCCATTCCCTTATCCGAACAACAATCCGTCTCAAATCAGAGTGAGGGTTGCATCCCGATTGTCAAGCGAAGATCCAGAGATGCATCTTTGGCGTTCCATCTTCTCAATCTCTTCACATATTTTCTTGAAGGCTTCATGGAACTCAGCTATTGAAGCCGACTCTACTTGTGGCCCCTCTGTATTGAAATCAAAGTTCATTGGCACAATCAATCTATGGGAATGATGGGCTCTTCCCGCACGAGATACTTTCTTGTTCTCCGCGATCGAGCTCCATGCCTGGCAATTTAGCATTGAAGGGAAATATATCCTAAAAAATATCATCTCGAAGAAATGGAATCCCAGAAGGTCCATGCTGGGAGACTTTCCTTGTTCTTGATGCATTGTACAGCTCTCTTCTTGTGCCTGGCTGCGGCAAAGATCATCGGCAGATATTGCATTTGTAGGAGCCTGCGAGGGAGCTGTTGGAGACGTTAATGTTGCAATTTGTGGTAGCCGCGCAGTGACTGACTGTTTTAATCGAGCGATTGTAGGAATCGCTTTAGCCGATCGAGCCTTTGTCTTAACAGCGTCTTCGATCTCAGTGATTTCATCCTATTGAGTTACGATGTCCTCATGTGATGCCCCACCCCTATTACTCTTTCTTTGGGAAATATATAAATAGCACCACTCGACTACAAACCCTTTTTAAAATGTGTAATTTTTTTCTCGTATAAATTTAATAGCAGACGATCAACGAAACAAACCGTATTACCATCGCAAAAGAGATTTTATCATTCGAGGCAAAAGGTCGTCAACCCTGTTTATACGTAAACACGAAGAATAGGTATACAAACCCAAAACTCAAACCATATTTTTACATTAGAGTTTCAAAAGTTATATACGGACGAGTTCCTACATATAACACGCAGGCTAAAGCAAAATAAACCCGATAACAAGCGACAGTCGTCATCCATATCCATGATCCTCAAAACCCGAAGAAGCTTGAGTACTCACGATAAGCAGCAGAGACTCGGACATTCACATGCCCACCTGTAATGCATGAACTACATGAGCTAAAGCTCAGCAAGTAAAAATCATGTATGTCCAAAGAATATGGATGCTTTTCCAACATGTAATGTTAACATGTAAAATGCATGAATCAAAATACTTTTCTCAAATCATTTTCTTTCATTTGGGCCCCCTGACCCAACTACTATGCATGCCAGGAAAAGAGATTTGCACACAACAATAATCAAATGGCCAATAATATCGTTATGATGTTACGTGTGGACCATCCTCCCCGCGGCCCACCAAGGGTCCTCTACTTGCTTCCCTTGTGTCCGCCAAGAAGTATCCCACCCAGTGGTCATAACATAGGTACCCACAAATGGTCCATCCTCCTACGACCCACCCGAGAGCCCATCTCCCATCTAGCTCTGTGTTCACCGGGAAGTACCCCACTTGCTATACCTAAATATATATCATAAGCACGCCCAGCGTGCCTCGGTGCACTAGCAGTGGTCAATAAACATTCAGTTTCTTCCAAAAATATTTTTGTGCATGCGGACATCCTCTGGTAATATGCATGCACATGCAAATGTAGTGAATGATATATTCAATGGCTCACCAAGCCCATATTGCAACAATGTACAAGCCAAATTATGCAACATATAATATCCTCGTATATTCAACAAGGTGCCACAGTCACATATAATACAATCAATTCAGACAATACTATATTCATGTATTACAGTTGCAGATGGATTTTTACTTACCTTTCACCGTTGGGTAGGCTATTGAAAGTTAGCAAATATCTTTCCAACTAACCATATAAATCAACAATCTATAATACACAAAGCATTATTTCGTAATATTCAGTTAAAAGTTTATCAGCTTAATCTCATAAGGGAATCGATCCTATGTATTAAACTTAACAAGTTAAATATTATAACTATTGGATCTTACAATCTAAATCTATTTTGAAACTTCTTTTTTCCCACATATAGATTGGATATACTTTAATAACAAGACAATTAAAGTTTGTATCTACCATGATTATAAATTAAAATTTTTGCTCCTATAGTTTGCAGTTAACATATGACAGTCTTCTTTAATTTATTTTTTTTCAATCTTTACTAATAAATTAAACCGGGCTTAAAACATTTTCCTACTATACTTCAGATTACATTTTAAAATGTTAAGGTCCGACTATTTCCATTAATTTCATATAATTCCTATGAAAGTAATAAAGCTTAATTTTACCATTCATTTATCATCCCATATATATATAATCTACTTATAAATATTACCAGCTTATACATCCATTTTCTTTTATTCTATAATTTTGTTTCTTTTTTTCTTCTCTATTTTTTTTTTAACAATTGAGATTAAAAGTTGAAAGACTAATTCCTAACCAACAACTAGAAGCTAACTTTACAGTTTTAGCCAAAATCGTGAATAAATCTTAAATGTACTCTTATGTTCTTAACTCAAGTGTAGAAAATCAATAATTTTAAGAAGATTGACAATGAACTATAGAGCTATATATTCCAACTGTGTCATCTTAATTAGTTAAAACTAATCCATCTATGCCTTTGCCGTTGGTATAGTTTATATTATAATACCCCAATAAATCACTTATCTTATAAAAAAGTAAAATCAATTCCATGATTTAAATGATTTACCAAGATTATTTGCTCCTTTGTACGCCAATCTCCAACGCCTTTCTCTGTTTTCCTCTTTTCACATCGAGTTCCTGTCTTCTTGTTTCTCATGTTATCTTGCCGTGTATGTGTTGTATTTTATGTAGTTGAAGTCAAGTGATTGATAAGGTTAACTCATATGCTTATCTGTTTTCTTTCATTAAGGCGGTGAGGATAACTATACTATATACATATTATATATTAGTTGTGCATGTATCGAGTTGTGTGAGTGTTAGTTTAGGCACACAAATCAACAAACAACAACAACAACAACAACAAACTAAGCCTTAATCCACTACGTGGGGTCGGCTATACGGATCATATCGCGCCATCGTTTACGGTCATAAGCCATATTTTCGTTTATTTCTAGGTATAACATGTCATGTTTAATAGCTTCTTTCCAAGTCTTTTTAGGCCTACCTCTCCCTCTTTTTGATTTGTGTGAGTGATTCTCTACCTTCTAAACGTCGCACGGTGCATCTAAAGGTCTCCTATAAAATGTCCAAACCATCTTAATCGTGTTTCTCTAATTTTCTTGTTTATTGGTGCTACTCCCACTTTGTTTCTAATGTGTTCATTTCTTATTCTATCTAATCTAGTGTGTCCGCACATCCATCTTAGCATTCTCATCTCTGCTACCCTCATTTTTGTTCGTGTTCATATTTAGTCGCCAACATTCTCGCTCCATAGAGCATTGCGGGCCTTATGGCCGTTTTATAAAATTTTCCTTTCAATTTTAATGGTATTTTACGGTCACAAAGGATAGAAGATGCGCTCCTCCATTTATTCCAACCCTTTGGATCCTATGTGTGACATCTTTATTGATTTCTCCGTTCTCTTCAATTATAGATCCTAAGTATTTAAAACTCTTTGTTATACTCACTTCATGTCCATCAATTTTAACCTTCGTCTCATTGTTCTCGTTGTTTTTACTAAAGTGGCATTCCATGTATTCTGTTTTAGCCCTACTTATAGTAAAACCTTTTGATTCTAGTGCTTCTCTCCAAACTTCCAATTTTGCATTTACTCCTTCCCTTGTTTCATCAATTAAAACTATATCGTCCGCAAATAACATACATTCAGCACACAAATCAAAACGGGTAAATTCAAGAATGGCCTCTTTTAATATTTCGAGTTACAACTATAGCCTTCCATATTAAAAGATTTCAAATATTCACTAAATTTCCCATTATACCCTTTTTTTATAACAAATAAGGAAACATGATTAAATTCGTTCCGGATATCACGAGAATATAAACACTTTCATTCTTTTGTTTCATTCGTGGCATTGTTATACCTACTTAGATCCAGTCTCCATTCGAAGGTTTTAAAAAGATCATGTCAGGTTTCGGTGATAAACTTAACAAGGTTATAGAATTAAAAGATGTTCGATTCTGTATTTATCGGTTTCAAACTAAGGTTTACGGTGAAAATGGAAATAGTCCATTACGACCATATCGGGCCCAACATGCTTAGTAAAATTAATAAATCCCTTAAAATTCATACCTCTTTTGATCGAAACAACAAGGTTAAGTGGTTTGCAACGCCACCCGATCGGAAAATTATTGCCCCGGATCGTTTGACAAACGGCTCCTCACTGTTCAACCTCACCCTCGGGGAAGATGATCGCAAGTTATCCGACTCCTTCTTAAACCGCTCAAAGACAATGACCTTTAGTTCGTTTCCTACTCCAAGGCGTAAAAGTAATTCTTCAAAGGGATGAATCAATAGTACATTATGAACACATGTTGAACAAACAACCTTTATTTTATTAAGAACTTAAAGAAAAATTTATTACATCGGTAATCTCTTTTTGGGAGGAGAAAACCTGTTTAGCCTCTTATAAACGCTATCACACACTTGTACATAAAATTAAAAAACTAAAACTGAAAACTAAAAACAATCTGAAATTCTAAACTCACAACAAAATTTTTACAAAGAAAGTTTATTGTTAGAAGACTAAGGAAATGTTCGATGCCTTTAGCCTTCCGATAGAGAGGAATGGGTGCCTCTATTTCTTGGATTCTTCATCCACTTTTGAAAGTTAGTGGAGGCTTTCCTATCTTCACATGGCTTGGGACCTACCTTGTCATGGTATCCAAGGCAAGTTGATAAGGCTCCAAAGCCAATCGACTCTTCTTTTTCCGTCTTTTAGCTAGATGGAATCTTATGACGTCATATTGACTTGAATTATCAAGATCTTGATGAGTTGGATGCCAATTACTAAATTTGACCCACCTTTTGTCTCTTTCTTTGAGTGGGTTATCCTTGAATCACATGTCTCCTTTAACTTTATGGGGAATCTACTTTTTTGGTGGTCCCCAAAACTTTGATACTTCAGAATTTTTCTTCTCCGTGGTCTTCTCCGATCGACTTTTGGCCGGAATCCTTTGCCAAATTCGATTCTGGGTTTTGACATTCGGGACAGACCAAGTTCCCAATGGCCTATGTGAGCCATATTGCAATATTTCAAATGAGTTTCTTTACTCCCCAGCCTTGTTTTCCCACAGAAGATTTTTTTTTCTTTTTGAATAGGTCTTTTGCGAATCTTGTAGTTTTTTCTGTCATAGTATTCAACAGAATGATCCGTTCACTGAATTTTGATAAAACTTGAACGGAAACTTGACTTTGTCCATCTCGGTGAGACGGACCCACAATCCCGATGCCCTTCTTGTAGTGTCGATCTTCGGTGAAGGTCATGGCCAATTGTACTTCTTCCGAACTAGCCTTCTTGATATTTTTGAAAGCTTTTTCATCCGGTCTTGGCTTTAATGTAATGGAAGGCTTCATGTCCACCCTTTCCGACAGGCTCTGTTCTTTGCACTTATGAAATACTGGCTCCAATGTATCCCCTCATTTTAGGTTTTGTCATTGTTGGACCAACACTCGTATAATCGCTTCCTCGGATCCATTTTGGTAATCTTGTGATCTCGGGAATCCTGGTGAAGTAGTATAGATCGAGGCCAAAGCCCCAAACTCGTACCACCTCTTTACTTCTTCAGGTATCGAATTTTGTAACATCCAAACCCTTGGATATTTTTAAAACATCGATCTTTATTTTTTCCGAGATATTCCTTGCCTGTAATCGTTTCTCCCAATTCGCCTGGTATTCGCCAAGAAAAAGAAACTTTAATCTCGTTAATATCAACCTTAGAAGTGCCCATCATAGGCCTAAGATTGATCTCTTCGCCCTTTACCCGGACGTCTTTGGGTTGATGTGATAACTCGGGATTTGACCGGAGTATCGGTTTTTCCTTAGCCAACATTTCGCCGACTTAGGACTTGTGCTAGAGGTACTTGGAATCCTCGCTACGGAGGTTGGGGAGCCTGCGCTCTAAACGCTCCATTTGCTTATTAGCGGCCGGAGGAGTGGTTTTGAAATGCCGTTCTCAATCGGGAGTGAGATCAGGACACATGATCGTATACGATCGGTTACTTTGTCCGATCATTCCTTTGTAATTTCCGGCCAAATTAGCATTGATGACCAGTGGTATCAAATTCTCGGAGTAGCATTTCCAATGGTCTCCAAGATGTCTTGAAATTTGTGAGGATGGAATCAACTTCAATTCCCTCCATCTCTTGTTAGAAAATCTGCAAGAACATTTTCATGAGATTTTATAATGACAATATCATAATCATAATATTGACATTGACTTGCCATCTAAGTATCCTAGCTTTTTTGGTTTTGATTCAATTTTGTTTTTGTAAAAGCTTTGACACTTGAATTATCAATTTTAAGATAAACTTTTTAGCCAAGAGAAATAAAGGCCATTTTTGAAAGCCTTCCGACTACAAAGAATTCTTTCTCGTTGATATGCCACCGAGTTGCTTTTCATCGTAAATAGACCGTTGCAATATCTCGCATGGCACTTCTCCGTTCGAGTGTGGCTTTTGTAAGAACTCGCCGCCCACCAATAATCATGGCATCCGTGTAAAGAACCAATTCATCTTCATCCTGTGGAATTGCAAGTTTCGGAAGCTTTTTGCAAACTTCTTTAAGTTGCTTGATTCTTCTTGATGTTCATTCTCCCATTTGAATCTGCATCTTTTTTTAAGCAATGGGCTAAACACCTTCCCGTAATGTGCTAGATTGTTTATAAACATCCCAAAGAAAGTTAACAACTCCAAGAAAACTCGAAGTTGCTTCTTGTCTTTCGGTGTATCGAAATCCATGTATGTTTTCTATAATATGACTTTGTAGGATGATTCCAGTTCGTCGATCTCAATTTCTAGGAATTCAATCGTCTTGTTGCAATCTTGCCTTTTTTCAAAGCACTAATCCTTCTTTATGACAAACATCCGAAAATATTTCCAAATGTTTGAGATGCTCCTTCATGTTCTTTGATGCGATCAGAATGTCATCGATATACACGAACATGAAATGAAATAATCTTTGAAGAGATTATCCATCTTTCTTTGATATATCTCGGGGTGCGTTAGCCAATCCCATAAGCATCACGTTCCAAATATAATGACCTTGTGGAGTGGAGAAAGTCGTGAACTTCTTACTTTCTTCATCCATCATAATCAGTAAAATCCAAACTTGCAATCAAACTTTGAGAATATCTTGGCACCTTTGATACGATTAACGGATGTTCTCGCTTGGGATATAGTATCCGTCGAACTCCAAAATGTTATTAATTCCCTTGTAATTAATAACAAGTCTTCGCTTTCTCTTTTGATTTCTCCATGGTTTCGACTAAGAACCCCGGATCTTGTATGGAGAAACTCTGGTGAAATTAACTTAAGGTCAAGATGTTCCTTAAGTATCTTTTGCATATCCTCACGATCCTCCTGGTTCATAAGGATTGGTTTGAATCTTACGAACTCGTACTCCTTTCCAGGTTTAACCTTTAAGGAAGCTTTAAGCTCGTTCTTATCCCACCAAGCCAAAGGATCTTCATTGTAATTCCTTTGGATCTTCTTCTTGATATCCTCGAGTGATATTTGTTCCTCTAGGGTCACGTCACTCTGTGGATTCTCCATTAGACTCATCCATAATTCTGCAATGGCTTCTGGAGTAACTTGTTCTTCTCCTTGTACTGCGAATGAATACAAGTTATTGTCCCATATCTTCCGATCCTTCCGATTTGGAACCAAATTGTCTATAGGATAATAAAGCTTCACCAAATTTCCTTCGATCCGCCATTTTTGGATTGCGAAGTTTGGCTTCATCACCACGCTTTGTGTGAAAAGTAATGGGCATTTTTACGTAAAATGCTTCCTGATCTTTGGACAATAATCTTATGATCACATAATGTTGTGAAAATAAGTCTTCTTGTCTCGTTCTCTGTGTAAATCGCTTGAATGTTTGTAGGAAATTATTTTCTAGCAAAACATCGCACTGTATCATGGAAATAGATTGGTAGCGTTTTCACCTTGTACCATACGGGTACCGCCGCGCCTCCGATCATGATTTACGCTTGTTTAATTCTGTTAAGGATAAGAATCCTTTTAGAGAAATCTCTTCCGCAATAGCCGTAAATCCTCTCCAATTTCTTTAGGAAAAACATCCGACTTTGCAAAGTACATATTCGACACCGAATCAATATAGGCGTGAAATACTCGACCTTGTATTCAAAGATATAATATTCCGATAGAAATGTATATGGAGAATGGACAAGTGGTCATTTGATCCTATATCTTTTATCGCCCATGTGAACTCCATTCCATCTTGTAATCTTTCCCAAGGTTTATGATCCTCGAGAAATTCAATTCCCAGTATTAATTGTTCCGGGGATTTTTCCGCAACTCTGTGATAGTAAGCTCAATTTCTCCTATCTTGGGCTTCCTTGATACCTTCCAACTATTGGTTGTTGGAGATAATATAGAACATCACAAGGAAAAATATTATCCTTTTTGAGTGATGTCGAATATTACTTAAACTTCTCGCCATCATTCGGACATTTCGGCTCTCCGCTATTTTGAAAACATCCGGAATGCGCTGAACTGTACTTGGTCTCCTTTCTTCCCAACGGCTGCTACTCGTCATTCTGTCCTGTTGGAAAGACATCCTTCTTGGCTCAACTTTAAGACTTCGACTTTTGTTGAAGACTGGTTGATCTTGTATTTTCATATCGATCTCCTTGATAGTTGGAGACTCAATAATCTCTGGTAGAACCACCCTGGCAAAGTCCTCGAAAATTCTTGGGACTTCAATAAATTCCTTTCTCAAGAATACTTCAATGATGTGTATTCGAGAAAGCACAAGATATCTTGTATGTGATCGAGTAGGGTTTGTTCTCTTCTTTCATCAAATCTTCTCTTTTAAAATCTTGATGAAGGGTTAGGACTCTATTGAAATCTCGATCTCCCAGATTGTATGCAATTCTAGGATAGACATTAAATGCCAATTTCCCCGCATACAAATTTCCTGTAACCGCTCCAAGGCATGAATCCTTGAGATTTGAGATTCGCTTACCAAAGATAGCAGTTGAGTGGCGAATTTATTCCTTCTTTGAATGTTGTTTTAATAATAACTCTTATGGCTCGATATGAATCCATGAGAGTGTATTTGCAACTTCTCTTTTAACTCTGCTTTTGATCTCCTGGATTTCTCTAATAGGGACCAAGCGCATCTCGATCGAGTTCCAGTAATCTCCATCGGAATGGCAAATTCTCCGGTTGTTACTCTGTGGATAATTTGGTGTTTTCTGTTACGAAACCCAATCTTATCCAATGCCTTTTCCATTGCTCCAATTGTAAACCCATCATAGATCTGAAGCTTTGGATCTTCCTTCATGATTCTCATAAGAGTTTTATGAGAAACTGTAGTGTGAGAGGAATCTGACATATCCTCCCCGACCGTCTATTTGAAGAATTTCTTCTTCACTCCGATTCTGAGCTGGAGTCACTTCCATCGTCAGAATAGATTTCTTCTTCATAGATGCTTTCATCTGAGGGTATGTCCTCAAATTGATACACTGTATAAGATCTTGATAGTAGACAGCTTCCTCAATTTCTGGTGTAGCTTCGAACTGTCTGACTCCTCGTTTCTGGTTGTCTGGACAATCAGTTGAGATATGTCCTCTTGCTCCGCATGTCCAGCAATTACAATCTTTGAAACTTTCATTAGCTCTGGTGTGAGCACGCAACGTTCTTCTTCCCGGATTTACTGCTGGTACTTGCTTGATTTGAACCGATGATGAGGCTCTACTCCCCGCTTTGTCTTTGGTCTTTGCCCCGATTTATAACCGGGCTTTTTGTTTTGACGAACCTTCTAGGTCTCCATGAAGACCGCTTTTTTCTTTGCTTCCTCGGCGGCATGGGTGGCTTCGCTCCTTCTTCCTTTTTTGTGCCGCTTTGGTTGACCTCCCACAATTGTTGGGATGTCATTATCCACGCAACATAGAGGAACCGCTTTGTTAATTCCTCTTAATCTCTTGTAATTCTGCAGACAGAGCCGCTTGGTAGCACCATTGAGATAACTTGGCCTTTAGGAAAGACATTTTTCTAGCCACAGTTTCTCTTGACTCCATCATTGTATTCCCCGATAAGCATTTCTCTCCGGGGACTAGGAATTTTGGCAAAGAATATTTGCTGTGCAGCCTTCCTTTTCTTCAATCTTGGATTTCCACCAGGTATTCGGTGAATAACTTGATATATTCGTCGGCTCCTGCTGTTCTTTTCTTCATGTTGGTATTCCCAATATGAAACCTGGTCAAGGTGTTCTTGTGCATACGTCGTCGATTTGACGATATGTCCTATAAGGGGGTACATCTCGGACATCGGTCCGGATCCATAATCTCGAGTAATTTCTCCTCACCAATTGTTAATTACATAAATATAATAAATTTAACTAAAAGTTCTTAATAAACCAGCTCGATACCATTTTTTCGCCCCTAAAACCTTTGAAAACCATTAGTTTACCTTCAACCTTGTATAAGGGGTATTTTGGGTTTTTTCATAAAAGAAGACTATTTTTGAAACTTTTGAATAAGTGAGGCTAAAGTTGTATATGACATTTAAAATTGGGCCATTTTCAATCTTTTCCCAATAAAAACCATCACCTAATGTCTACCACGTATGTCATTAGTTGTACTCAAGTGATGGGTGGGTAATATATATATATATGTTATATATATTTATGATATATATCTATAACTTTTATAATATGGTTGTGATGTTTTCTTATATATATATATATATATATATATATATATATATATGTAATACGCCTCAACACACAACACACAACACATATACATATATATATATAAATTATAATTATCACTATTATATTTAGTACTTTTTATTTATTTATTTATGTAAGTATATATCTATATCTCGCCCCAATAAATACGTTGATGCCACTGTTCATCTCTAAATTCGCCACGTGTAATGTGATGGTAAATAATAGTTTGACACTTAGATTTTTCTATGTCAAGTGAACAATCAACCACTTAAATTAGGGCTCGACAACTAATACTATTTGAGAACTTAAAAAAAATAATCAGATATTCATGACTCATAAATTGAAATGAATTATACGACGTCAATATCAATGCAAATTACACACAAATCACATGTAATGCATGAATTATATTGGCCAATGAGTTGTGAGAGGATCGGGTATTACACCTCAGCTGTCTCATCAGCGTCATTGGAGTTTGATATGGCTCATCATCAAAATTGGATCTCATAGGAGCTATCTTATCACTGACATTGCTTCGAGATTTGAGAACATCCTATGCCTTGTCCATCGTTGAATCTTCATGGTGGGTGGACTCAGCTTCATCCTCTGATTCCAGAAAAGATGTGTCGATGTGTTCTTGGGAATCATGAAGGGCGCTGATCTCCTCTTCTGCAGCAGTACCTTCGATTTGAGGAATGTTATGTTGCTCCGTTACCTTACCTAGGGAAGTCTCAACCTCCCTTAGCCAGGCGCCCCCAATAGTCTCAATCGTTGTGGGGCCTTCGACAATCCCTGCATGCACTCATTTGTCTTTGGGTCTTCTACATTCGCATCCTTCGGAGTCTCAACTCCTAGGATTGCACTTTCATGGCCTAGAGTCTCAACTCCCAAGGCCTCTCCATCCTTTGCCTTTGCTGCAGCAGCAGCTTCATCGGCTTCTCATTGTTAATTTCACTCTGTTTCTCATTGGTTTGCTCACCTTCGCCACCAAACTTCAATGTTTTGTCTCCCCGCCTTCCTCCGACCCCGATGTGGTGGAGAGAGCTTCCCTCACCGGGCGCACCGGTTGAGTGAAAGATGGTGGGCTTACTCAACTCATCGATCGACACTACTGTATTTCCCTTTGAGTAGTCAGCCGTATGGGTGGGTGTTTCAACAACTTCTTCAGGGTTAGGTTTGGCTTGGGAGCCTAAATTCCCAGATTCATCGTCATTTCCCTTATAGCCATTTTCACACTGCATGGGGGACATGGTCACTGTAATAATAGAAGCAATCTCCTGCGCCACTCCCAATGGAGTCCGAGGAGAGACTTTGGATGACTCTCCTGGACCTTCTTGAAGGTTCTGCTCGTGCATGGCTCGCGATTCTCTAATGTCTGTCAGAACTCGGCTTTTTTTGATCGCAAAGAATCGGGTCCATCTCCTCTCATTGTTGCTGTCAGTGGACTCCACAAGATGTTCGTAGGTCCCCGTGTGCAAACATATCTTAGATTTCTCCAAGGCTTTAGCTCTCTCTTGGGCCTTCTCCTTCTCATCATCCTTAATGGTCCTAAGAGCATCCATGCAAAATTCTTCATCCACGTTTGATGGATGGTCACATCTCCAAGAAAACGTAGAAGCTCCTCCTCTTCATCGATAAACTCTGGGCGAGTAAACTGCTTCCTGGAGTAATCTAGCTTCCAGTTCCTACAATTCCTTAGCTTTGTCTGAATTTCCGGATAGACTGGAGAGTACATGATTAGATCATCATCATCATCCTCTCATGTCTCTTGAATAGTGGCTAATGGAGCTTGCTCCTCCACAGATTCAGTTGCATCTGTCTGAGGGGGTGAGACAACTTGTTCTTCTGTGGCCTTGGCTGCTCAGCTCCTTCTGTCTCCACAGCTGTGTCCCGGACAGCTGTGTCTTCTTTACACTGCTGATCAGCATCAACAGTCTTCTCGGGCTCGTCAACCTTTTCCTGAGACTGCTCCTCCCGAACATCAGCAGTCTCAATGGTCTTGTCGGGCTGAGTACCGGACTTGGATAGTTTCTCCAAATCAGACTTTTTGAACAACCGTCTTCTCTTGGTAGCAACCCGTGGAATCTCTAGTTCCACTTCTTCAGGCTCTTCAAGGGTGAAGGCATGTGCTTTAATAGAAGCATTCTTCCATGCTGTTTGCTTTCCTAGACTTTGATCAACCGCTTTTTTAGTCTTGGTGAGGAAGCTAGAGGTTCCTCCTCGCCCTGGCTTGAGGCTGAGGGGGCATTGGGCGCTCGGGCGGGTGCTTTGGGTTTTCTTTGCATGGGCATGTACTTTCTTTGTCTTGACTACTAGGGCGAGGCTTTATCGCCGCACTCTCTTCTTAGAAATTGACTTGGGAGAGAGTTGGGAGGTTTTGTTTGATACATGTTTTTATCTTAATTTTGATGATTTTATTTTTACACCAAAATAATGTTTTTAATTGTTGTCCAAATACTCCTAAATGATTTAAAATGGTTTTAATATTTTCCGGAGTATTTCTTCAAGTTTCATTTTAGATAAAATTGGACAACACTTTTAATGATTTTATGTTTTTAAGTTTTTACTTCAAAACAAGGTTCCTAAATGTTGTCTAAATACTCTGATTGGTATAAAATGTTTTTACTAAATTTTGAGTATTTCTTGAGTTTTATTTTCGACAAAAATTGGACAACATTTTGCCTCGAGGTCAACCGGTCACCGTATAGGAAACCCGCACTGAAGATGTATTTTAGAACAAAAATGAGACGGGTGTCGCCGGTGCGCCGACCGATCGACATCCCCGCCGATCGGTACGGGCATCACTATTGAAACAGAACTTGCATCTTTGAAATATCAATGAGAGGGATCGGCCGGGGTCGAGGTCGACCGGTCAAGTCCCCCGACCGGTCGCCCTCTTGTATTTTGCTATGTTTTCTTCAAACGTCTATTTGAGCGCGACCGGTGCCTATGTTTTAATAGCAAATTTTCGACCGTTTGGCAGACAACATTTTCTTAAATCATGGAGTTGATTTCTAACAGCTCGTTTCTTTAATTGTCTTGCAATTGTTTACAAAATTCAAGTCCCCGAGCGAAGCCTATCATGTACAAGACATCTCCTATAAAAAGAGGAAGTTTTGGAGCAACAAAAACAACCATTGAGATACAACACAACAAGATACACTTCAAGCAAACACTTGTTCTTCATAGTTATTATTCTTGTTGTAATTTTGCCTAGCTTATTACTTTCACATCCTTGAGGTCTAGACTATTCTTGATTACACTTTGCACTCATATTGTAATATTTTTTATTGAGTTGTAATCTTAATTTTTGGTCATCATTCAACACAAGATATCCTTGTGAGTATTCTTGTGGTAAGAATACACTTGGGTGATCTAGGTGATAGGTGTTTCAAGAGTGTGGTGCTCTTGAGGTGTTGAAGAATTTGGTATTCTTCAAGATTGAAGATTGTGGTGATCTTCAAAGGTGCCGTTGAAGGAAGATTGTGGTAATCTTCAAAGGGAGATTGTGGGAATCTCCAAAAGGTGGTGTTGTTGAAGAGTGTGGTGCTCTTCAAGGTGTTGTAAGTTGAACTTGTATTAATTTTGGTAATCAATAAAATTCTTTTTCTTTTTGAAATCCATCCCGGATATCTTTGGGGTGGTAGAGGATTAGGCCCTAGGTGGGTTGAACCTCTATAAATCGACGTGTGTTGTTTACATTCCACACCTTTATTATCGTCTTTGAGCTTTCGGTTCGAAAAAGAGGATAAAATCGAAAAGATGGAGATAATCTATTCACTCCCCTCTAGATTATCGTAGCCGCTGGACTTACAAGTGGTATCGAGCCAAACTCTTTGGCAAGCTCGTTTCACATCGCGAGTGAAGAGGAACGATCGTCGGCCTACCAATGAAGCTCGCTTTCTGGCACCTCCACCACCAAGCCACCTCGGTTTGATTCCAAAAATTTTACATTTTGGAAAGAAAGAATGTAATGTTATTTACAAGGTTGCGGGTTCGATATTTGGAACATCATCATAAATGGAGAATCCATTCCGATGATAGACACACCATACACCTCCAAAGCTTTCAAAGAGCTCAATGATGAAGAGAATAAAATCATCTCCTTAAACGGAAAGCTCTCAATATTTTGTATTGTTCACTTACTAATTTGGAATATGAACATATTGTAGGAATTTGATCGGCACATGAAGTATGGCAAAAATTAGAAGCCATCTATGGAGTATGTGCAAATGAAAGGAGTCAAACAAAAGCATCTACTTCTCAAAGGGATACAAGTTCAAATCTAAAGAACAAGCCTTTTACAACTTCCAACTATGAAGTAATCGAACAATGTTTTATGGGCATCGAAGAAGAAAACGAGGTATGTCTTAAACCTCTACTTCCTATGATATTGTTATTCAAAATGATTATAGTGATTTGCAAAATGATTTTGATGATCTTCAAAATGAATTCCAAAATTTACTTGTTAAGTACAAAAATTTGAAAAAGGAATTCAATGTTTTGAAAAATGAAAAGGATAGTTTATTTACTTCTTATGAATCACTATCATGTGCTCACACCACCACACTTGACAAGGTTAGAAACCTTGAAAAACAAAATAGTACTCTTGTTGAGGATATGAATTGCATGAAAAATGATTTATCAAAATCAAACTTGAGTACCAATAAATTGCCCAATATTGTGAATGTTAATGGTTGTGATAATTTGAATAGTGAACTTGATCATGAGCTTAATATTGTCAAGCATATGAAAAAGAATTGAGTTCCTATGCATGTTAGTAATATTACTTGTTTTTATTGGGGTAAGAAGGGACACGCCAGTAAATACTTGTCGGGCTAGAAATAGCTCAAAATATTGTTGGAGACCTAAAAGTCTCAAAGCTAATCCCAAAGGACCCAAGCACTTGAGGGTACCACAAAACAATGTTATATTAGGTTCCCGACAAAATAATAATCAAGAAAATTCATACGCTAAAAAGACATCAAATGACCATCTCATTTGATCAAAGAAGAAGACACCACCAAAATGAATTTCCAAGAAGGAAATATTATCAACAAAAGGAATGATATAATCCTTGGAGATGGAACAATCGGAGAAGCAATCATCAACAAGATGATTTTCAAAGGGGAAGATATCATCAACAATGGGAACGACACAACCCATGGAAATGGCGTAATTGGTAAACCGTATCTCCCTACTTACATATGCATTTTAATTTAGTATGCATGTTTTTATTTGTGTCTAAATTGCAAAATGAGTTTTCATAATTTTAAAAATTAAGGCCTTCTATATATATTTGTGTTTTTAAAATCCTTTGAAAATGAGACCTTACATGTTGTTCTTTTTTAAAACTCTTATATATTTTTATTGCATAAGCATTTTATTGTGATATGTCTTATTGCTTGACCTACATCTTGGTGCTATTATGTCTTGTGCAAAATTTGTTTAAAGAATTGTGTAGGTTATATATCTCATATTCATTGGCTATCATCTATTTCTTCATCAAGAGATTTTTAAACCATCGAGGTATGTTCACTCATATTTTTTAGTACTTGCTATTGTGTTCATGTCATGTTTATGCACATATCTTTCAAAATATTTCATTTCAACCCTTAAGTGCCTCTAAATGATTTTGTAAATTTTTCTCAAAAGGGCACTACTCGCAAAATCTCGTTTTTCTAGAATATGTATTTTATCGAAACTCGTATTTGTCGGATTTAGTCCTCAATTACATTTTTGCAAAGTTTTATAACTTTTGGGGTGAAAAATTGAATTTTAGAAATTGAAGAATGAAAAATTGCCTGGGACGGTCAAGGTAGGCCGGCCCGTCGCACGCCGACCGTCCACGCACTACTACCTCGACAGGTCGCCCTGTGCTAATTTTTTGGTTAAAACCCGTTTGTTCCTCATTTTGAAACAGAACTAAAAACTCCCAAAACCCTTACATGTGCGGCTCCCACCCCTTTCTCTATAATCCTCAATTCTTCAAAGAATCTTTGTGATTCTTGTTGCTAATCCACTTCTTTTTGCAAGAATTTTACATATATGGAACCTCCAAGAAATTCCACCGGTCAAAATCCCACCTCCAAGCGAAGAAAAATCGAGAGGGTTCTTCGAGAAATTGGCAAGAAGAAGCCGAACAAAGGGATATTCGAGCTACTCAAAGGAATATGGCTCAAGAACGTGACGACATTCAAAATCCCGTGCTCTCCAAGCCCTAAATTGCCGAGCTCCGCGGAATAATTTCGTTCAAAAATTGCCGTTGGGCGAAAAGTAAGAAATCTCTAATATCGTTAGCTCCCCGTTCTAATAATGTTTTAGATTTCATCAACAAATATGCGGAATGGTACTATGAAGATTTGGAAATGGGTGGAAAATCGATTGCTCGCACTAAAATTTGTCGATTTAATTCGTTTACAAATGAATATCCTACTATTAGAGGATTCTTTGAAGAGCAAGGTTGGATGTTTTTGTGGGAGCATGCATATGTTTTATATGATGATGATATTATTCTACACTTTTATGCAAATATGTGGGTGGAATATGATGATAATAGGAAGCCTATTGCGTTAAATTCGTTTGTAAGGGGTCGTCATTTTAGGTGGACTCCAAATGAAATTTGTCGGCTTTTACGTGTAAGAGAAGGTGGTTGGGACTATTTTTCTTGTGCTATTTGGAATGATGAGATGTTGGGGTTTCCACGAAAGAAGTCAAGACTTATTTGGGTGTATGGCCAAAATATTCATTGTTGGCGATGACTTTGAGCACCGGATTATATCCGTTATTGTCGCTTATTGCATATGTGGAAAAGTGGGAAAAATGCCTAGCAACATGGACTATTTTTTGACTTATAAGATTGCTAAAAAAGGAACCGCTTAATTTTGGCGCTATTCTTATTCAATGTCTAATGAGTCTATTACTCAAGGAAATAAGAAGTTTGTTATGGGCAATTGGATTGCGAACTTCTTATACAATTGGGACTACCTTCGTCGGAATGTAATTCGGAGGTATTTCAAAATGATTTTGACATTGATAGCATCTCCCAAATGGTCACTATGCGTAAAAGTATGGATATCCGACCAACAAAAATGGCTAGAGGAAGAGGTCGAGGTTCCACATCCGAAAATCCAAACGACTTCTTTGATGATGCCGAGGCCGCAAGATTGGCGGAGGAGGGCGAACTGAGCAATCCGAAGGGTAATACTGGTGCTCAACCGCCTAGGAGGTACACCCAAACCGAGTATGATGAACTAAGAACATATCATGAAGCTCGGTATGAGGCTTTGGAGCAAAAGACCTCCAAAATGCAAAAATCAATCGGCAAGTTGAATAAATTCATCAAAGATCTTATTCCGGAACTTGCTTCTCTTCGGACGAGGAATGATGTCCCCACCCCTTTATTAGCATTTTCTTTCTTGTCCATGTTGTTTTGTATTTCTATGAACTATCTTGTAAAACTCTAAATTGCACTAATGAGATTTGTTTGTTTTCTTGAAAGGGTTAAAATAGCAAGTTGAAAATGGCTTGTGGATGATCATGATATTGATGGAGTATTTGATGGTAAAAATACTCTAGTTTGGCATTGTTTGATAGTTGTTATGAAGTACTTGATGGTAAAAGTGCTTCTTTTTAATTTTTGCTTAAATGCATTTGAGATGCCTTGATCATTTTGTTTAGATGGATAATTTGGGACATTTGTAATGTCTTATTTGTATGCACTACTTGATGGCTCTTTAATTTTTGCTTGATGGCATTCATAATGCATTGATCTCTTATTTGGCTAAAATTATCTCAATTGGGTTGAACCCTTGAGAATTTACTTTGTTAGGCCTCTTATTTATTGGACATATGTTGAAAATTGCTTTTGGAGATGATATGAAAAACTTGGCTTAATCTCTTTTGCAAGGGCTATATACATTTTCTTCAAATTTTGACGCCCGCCAAGTGTTCGATAAAATGTTTCAATGAAAAATTCAACTTTTACATGATTCTCTTGCTTTCGTAAGTCTTATATATTTATTGAGACCATGTCTTGGTATACAAAACGAGCTTATGGATTTTTTCATGGTGCATTTCTCCTATTTTCGGTTTCTAAGCCTAAACTTTTTAATGGTTGATAAATCGTATCTTTGGCGCACTTTGATAGACTTGTATGATGTTTTTATCATCCTAACATTCTTTTTGATGATTCCAAAGGGGGAGAAACAAGAAATTGGCTCATTAGCCCAAAGAAGCTAATAAAAGCTCGATATAAAAGCTATAAGCTATGGCTTCTTAAAGCCATGTCGTGGACTATACTTAGTCATATTGTTGTTATGATGATCTTCTATACTTGTCTAATGGTGTTTTGTTGACAGGGGAGCTTATAAGCTCTTGTACTTAAGTACAATTTGTAAAAGCTAAGCTTTTAGCTTGTGGTTGATTATTTGAACTATACTCTTGATGTGCTTGATGATAGGGGGAGCTTGTGCTTATTCTTGAATATATTTTCACTCCCTTATTTGGTTGCTTATGTATCTTGGAAATGTTAGTCGCTTCTAAACGGTTAGATGTTTTTACCGGAAAATTGTTTTTAAATTTGTCCTCCTAATATTTCTAAAAATTGTTTTGGTTTGTAATAATCAAAAAGAGGGAGATTGTTTGATACATGTTTTTATCTTAATTTTGATGATTTTATTTTTACACCAAAACAATGTTTTTAATTGTTGTCCAAATACTCGTAAATGATTTAAAATGGTTTTAATATTTTAGGAGTATTTCTTCAAGTTTTAGTTTAGATAAAATTGGACAACACTTTTAATGATTTTATGTTTATAAGTTTCTACTTCAAAACAAGGTTCCTAAATGTTGTCTAAATACTCCCGATTGGTTTAAAATGTTTTTACTAAATTTTGAAGTATTTCTTGAGTTTTATTTTCGACAAAAATTGGACAACATTTGTCTCGAGGTCAACCGGTCGCCGTATAGGGCGACCGGTACTGAAGATGTATTTTAGAACGAAAAATGAGACGGAAAGGAAAAAGGCCGGTCGAGGTCGACAGGGTGTCGGCCGGTGACGTCGACCGGTCGACATCCCTGTCGACCGGTACCTGGGCATCAATATTGAAACAGAACTTGCATCCTTGAAATATCAATGAGGGGGACCGGTCAGGGTCGAGGTCGACCGGTCGAAGTCCCCCCTGACCGGTCGCCCTGTTGTATTTTGCTATGTTTTCTTCAAACGTCTATTTGAGCGCGACCGGTCGCCCTATGTTTTGACAGCAAATTTCTGACCGTTTGATGAAGAAACAACATTTCCTTAAATCATGGAGTTGATTTCTAACAGCTCTTTTCTTCAATTGTCTTGCAATTTTTTACAAAATTCAAGTCCCCAAGAGGAGTCTATCATGTACAAGACATCTCCAATAAATAGAGGAAGTTTTGGAGCAACAAAAACAACCATTGAGATACAACACAACAAGATACACTTCAAGCAAACACTTGTTCTTCATAGTTATTATTCTTGTTGTAATTTTGCCTAGCTTATTACTTTCACATCCTTGAGGTCTAGGCTATTCTTGATTACACTTTGCACTCATATTGTAATATTCATTATTGAGTTGTAATCTTGATTTTTGGTCATCATTCAACACAAGATATCCTTGTGAGTATTCTTGTGGTAAGAATACACTTGGGTGATCTAGGTGATAGGTGTTTCAAGAGTGTGGTGCTCTTGAGGTGTTGAAGAATTTGGTATTCTTCAAGATTGAAGATTGTGGTGATCTTCAAAGGTGCCGTTGAAGGAAGATTGTGGTAATCTTCAAAGGGAGATTGTGGGAATCTCCAAAGGTGGTGTTGTTGAAGAGTGTGGTGCTCTTCAAGGTGTTGTAAGTTGAATTTGTATTAATTTTTGTAATTAATAAAATTCTTTTTCTTTGAAATCCATCCCCAGGATATCTTGGGGTGGTAGAGGATTAGGCCCTAGGTGGGTTGAACCTCTATAAATCGACGTGTGTTGTTTACATTCCGCAACTTTATTATCATCTTTGAGCTTTCGGTTCGAAAAATAGGGTAAAATCGAAAAGATGGAGATAATCTATTCACCCCCTCTAGATTATCGTAGCCGCTTGACTTACGAGGTTTCGATTGTGTCTTCTACTGGTCACTGATTCCCCCCACTTGTATCCGCCTTCCTCGCATGGGCTTTCTTCTGCACTCCAGAGAGGTTCGCCTTGAACATCCTCTCATTCGCATGGAATGGCTTGCCATGGCGCAAAGCAATGCCCTTAACCTACATTAAATGGCCAATGACAAGGCCATATCCCAATGAACAGCCAAATGTCCCATCCTCCTTTAGGACCTATTGATCACGTTTTGGCACACTCGGCTGAAGACGAACTCAGCCCAATTCACCTTATTGTCTTGCATAATCGCAACCATCACCATCAGCTTTGTCCGAGATAACTGATTGAAGCTTCCGAACTTCATATCCACACATATGGACACGATGTCCATCAACTTGTGGTAATCTTCCTTCAGAAAATCTTTCTTAGCTTTATACATGACTTTAGCAAAGTGATCAGTTGACATCCTTCTCGGCCCGATGTCCTTCATCCCTTCGCAGGTAAGGTAAGCGGTGCTCGGCAAGGTCCTTTGTAGTTATCTTAATGGCCTTGCCTTGGACGGATGAACGAATCTCATCGTCATGCACCTCTCGCATTCACATAGAACATTGCTACTTCTTCCAAATAGGTGTGAATGAAGCGCATTGAGAAAGTCCTTTAGACCAGACTTTTCCAGCTTTTCTACGATCTTCTTCACCAGGGCATCATCAACGCCCTGCTTGATCATCCCTTTAAAATCTACGGACGCTCAAGAGTTTATTTTCTCAGATAGTTTAACGAAATCGTGATTACCAGCCATTTTCAGAACTTTTGACCGAAGAAAAACACGAAAATTTGAACTTAGAATATTAGGGTTTTGAACTGATTTGCAGAAAGAAAACTTGCTAACTTGCTGAAGATGAGAGTTTGTGTGAGGAGAGAGAAAAAATGAATTTTCGTATATAAGGGATTTGAAAGGAGGGTTTTTGGAATTTGAAAAACTTGATCAAAATCAACGGTCGAGATTAAGCTTTCAAAACCGCATTAAATTCCCCACATTAAATGCATCAGCATTTATATCCAATCATATGGTTTGTTGTGCAGCTTTTGTACTGACAGTCATAATTACGCTGATGTCATCCTTAAAAATATTCCCTCTCGAATAAAATGACTGCGTTTTTGCCACTTAGCTCATAAATGATTCAACTTACATTGAAAGTGACTTAACTCTTCTTCTCACTTCACATAACATCACTCAGTTGTCAGCTAACTTGAAATAGCTAACTTCCCGACTAGGCTGTTTCACTTGGCTAAAATGTGAAACTTGCTCATTTTCCATTCTCTTCTTCTGTCTCTGCTGATTGAGTCTTCTGAGTATTTCTAACTCAGCTCAATCAACCCTAACTCATTCTTGAGCTCTTCAAATCTTGATTCACATAATGGCTTTGTGAATATGTCAGCTAACTGCTTGTCAGTTGAGATGAATTCCAAAGTGATGTCTTTCTTTTCAACATGATCTCTTATAAAATGATATCTGACATATATTTGAACAAACAATATACTCTCCCCATCTTGAATCCTGAAGAGTGTTCTATCAACCTTGCCTTTGGTGAATCCATTGTCAATTAGAAACTGAGACAATGTATCATACGATACTCTTGGTGCTTGTTTCATCCATACAGTGCTTTCTTGAGCTTGTAGACTTTATCTCCAATAGTTTTCTGCTCAAAACCTGGAGGTTGTTCAACATAGACTTCTTCCTCTAATAGTCCATTTAGAAATGCATTCTTCACATCCATTTGATATACAGTGAAGTTCTTATGTGCAGCATAAGCAAAAAACATCTGTATTGCTTCCAATCTGGCAACATGAGCAAAGGTTTCATCAAAATATATACCTTCTTCTTGGCAATACCCTTTGGTTACCAATCTTGCTTTATTTCTTACAACAGATCCTTCCTCATTCATCTTGTTTCTGAAAACCCACTTAGTACCAATGACATTTTGGTGGGTAGGCCTTTGAACTAATTCCCATACTTTGTTCCTTTCAAACTGATTCAGCTCTTCTTGCATGGCCTGAATCCAATGTGTAACTTCCAATACTTGAGACACATCTTTAGGCTCTATTTGGGAAATAGAACAAGGGAACATTACTTCATGATGTGCTCTGGATCTTGTTCTTATGTCATCTCTAACATCTCCAATGACTAGCTCGGTTGATGGTCTCTAAGCCATCTTACATCGAGGTTGGAGTAAGTGCGTTGGATTCAATGCCTCAGACTAAGTTGTCTTGAACAACTTCTTAATCTTCATTCATTTGTAGACCTTCCCGGCTATCTTTGAGATTCAACTATCTCATCATCATCAGGGTTGAGTGTTCTCACATCTGCTTCGACATAAGGACTCTTCTGCGTGGTTGATTCACTTATCGACTAACTCATCAATGTCTTCTCCATTGATTAGGTTCATCAAAAACCACATGGATAGACTCTTACGTGACTATAGTCCTCTTGTTTAGCACTCTCTATAGGCTTTACTTTGTTTGAGTATCTCAAAAAGATACCTTCATTAGCTTTAGCATCGAAAGCCATTAAATTATCCTTGCCATTATTATGGATGAAGCATTTACATCCAAATATATTGAAATATCCAACATTTGGCTTTCTCCTGTCTAAATCTCATAGGAGTCTTGGTCAATTGCCTATTAATCATGCATCTATTTTGAGTATAGCATCTTTGTATTTATGGCTTCACCCAAAATCTCTTAGGCAATCCAGTTTACTAACATTGTCCTTACAGCTTCATTGAGAATTTTGTTCCTTCTTTCAACTACTTCATTCTCATTGTAGAGTCCTTGTCTTTGATAATTCATGAGCAATACCATTTTCAATACAATCGAGTTATTATCCCATTAACAAATTCAGTTCCCCTTTGAGATCTTATCTTTTTAATGGTTTGACTCTTCTCAGTTTGAACTCTTTTCATCAGCTGAGGTAACTTATCCAGTGTTTCCTTCTTTTTACACATGAAAATTGTCCATGTATATCTTGAATAATCATCCACCACCACTAAGGTGTATTTCTTTCCACCGATGCTAGTGGTTCAATGGTCCAAATAAATCCATATGCAATGGATGCAATATCTTGGTTGAAAAAGGACTTGGCTTATCCTTGAATGATGCAATAAATTGGTCCTATCGGCATGCATCACATATACTTTCTTTCTTATACACTGAGTCTGGAAATCCTTCTACAAGATGACTCCTTGCAAGCTTGTTAATTGTCTTGAAGTTCATATGACTCAGCTTCTTATGCCATAGCCAACTTGATTTGCTTGTACTCCTTGCTAGCAGACATGTGCTTGGTGTGAAGAGACCAGTCTACTATATACATATTCTTTTGCCTTGTACCTTGCAAAAGACTATTTCATTAGATTCAGCATCTTTAATTTGGCATATCCCCATGTTGAATCCTACATTGTAGCCTTTGTCACGAGTTGGCCGATGCTTGAGTTGAAGTTGAGACCTTCAACATAAGCAACATCTGTGATCTCCAATCCAATTTTTCTTTATGGATCATGTGCCTTTGATCTCTCTTGGAGCTTTATTACCACCAAATATGACTAGCAGCTTTAATCTCCTTGAATCTTGTGATTTTTCTTGTTCCTGTCATATGTCCGGAACAACCACTATCTATGTACCAGGTTCATTGGCACTCGATTGTTCCTTGAACCGCAATCAATGAAATTAGTTTTTAAGTACACATACTTATGCAGGTCTGGGGGTTGCTATAAGATGTTCCAACCAACCTATAGCCAGATAATCTGACTCTAAGTGGTTGCCTTCTATCAATACCATAATCATAATGCACATTAGCAAATTGCTTGGGGGTTTAGGATCATACAGTTGTCTCTTTTGTCTGTATGCCTGTGTGTGTTTTAGCAATTGCTTTCTTGGGATAGTTATAAAATCTCTGATTGTAGTGCTTGGGTGTATTTGTGTGCTGATAATAGCTCTTTTGCCTTGGGAATGACCTTTGTTGAGGTTGAGGTCGTTGCCATTTTGGCTTGTTTCCCATAGGTCTTTGTTGATGATTCACATTATTCCAATCAGCCTGGTTTGGATAGTTTCTACCAATCCCATCATATGTATTTTTTTGATGAAATTTCTGGGGCTTTTGGTAGCTCTGTTGGGCTCTTACTGAGTATTTTCTATTAGGAGTCTGTCGATGGACCTGTCTGAATTTCTTCTCTCACTGCCCTTTCAAAGATACTCTCTTGGCTTCTTTTCTTTTCCTTTGTATCCCAGACCAGTATGATTGTGATTGTGCTTTGTTGTGAATGTGGGTGCTACATTTGGTGTTTTGGGTTTTTAGAATCCTTCATTGCTTGAAGATCCCTTTTCTAAAATCACTCTTGCAGTTTGACTATGCACAATAGAATTAAATCCTATGCATGTCTTGTCTCCACTTTCTTTTTGACTCATAATAAGTTCATCCAATGATTTAGATGCTTTTGTAAATGAGGCAATCACCTTCTTGAGATCCCTTTCCCTCTTTTCTCAGAGTGACTAACTCGGTTAAGATCTTTGCATTTTCGGCCTTGACTTAGTATTCTCATCGGCCTATGTGACTCGAGTACTCGGCTCTTTTGCCATTTGTGAGTTTTGGCTTTTAAGCTGGTTGTTTTCCTCATTTAAGAGTGTGTGAGAGGTTTTAATGTGCTCAAAATCTTTCATCATTTTGCCTAATGAATCATAAAGATCTGTGGGTGATGAAGTGTGTGTATCACAGTCACTATCACCTGAATCAGAATGAGATGAGTTAGAGTGTACCTCATCTTCTTGATCTTGTTCTTTATCAAAGCCTCTTCCTCTGTATCACTTGAGTAGTCAGCTTCACTACTATCTGAGTCTGCTGCTTCTTTGCACTTGGCTAGCTCAGCAGTCTCGGCAGCCAACATGGCTTTCTTCTTTTCCTGTCTTCTTTCCCTGAAGACTTTCCTTTCTTCCTCATTTCTGTACTTGTTGACTGGTGGATAGGAACAGTCAACAAAGACAAAATATCCTGGTTTCTGCAGTTCCAACATAGGTTTTCAGCTTTTTGATCAGCTATGTCGGTCCTTTGATTATCAGCTCTCTAATATTCAGCTCTCTTGGGCGGCCTGTCCTCCCTTGGTTTGGAAGGTGCTGATGTCTTCTGGAGGTTTTACCCTTGTTCCTTTTATAGTTCTTGTTAAAGAACTTGTTGAATCTATTTACCATGAGGGCAATCTCCTCCTCGTCAATGGTCTCCTTAGGCTCAGTTCTTTTTCCATCACTGGCCAATAATGCAATTGTCTTTGATATAGATGTTTCCTCTTGTTGTTTTCTTCTCAGCTCAAACTCATAAGCTTTGAGGTCTGAGAATAGCTCATGATTGGATGTTTTTGAGAGGCTCATTGAATGTCTCAGGGCCATGACCTTCATTTCCCATTCAATTTGGGAGGGCTCTTAAAATCTTCATGCACATCTCCTTTTGAGTGTATTCTTTCCCAAGAGTGAAAGCTCATTTGTTATCTCAGTAAATCTGGCATCCAGTTGATCCAGAGTTTCTCCTGAAAACATTTTAAAATTTTCAAATTTTTGAATAGCAATAATTAATTTATTCTCTTTAATCTGTTCTGATCCTTCACAAATCAGGGTTAACTTTTTCCAGATTTCGTTGGCTGATTTGCAAAACTTGACTTTGTTGAACATCGCCTTGTCCAACGTCTTGTAGAGTATATTCTTAGAAACATTATCTAGGTTATATCTCTTTCGATCTTCATTTGTCCATTCTGTGTGTGGTTTTTCAACCATGGTTGGTCTAGCCTCGGCATCTTCCTCCTTGCAGTGCGAGTCTTTGCTCTTGCGATAGTGTTGACTTTGTATATTTGCAATGGCCCATCCTCTATCACAAGACACATTTCATTGTGTAAAGCGGATAGATGAGCTCGCAAACGAATTTTCTAATCATCAAACTCTTCCACAAATAAACATTGGAATACGAGTTAGATTTGCTTCCATGATAATAACTTTCTTTGTAAAAATGAAAGACTTTGAAAACACAAGTGTTAAAACCTTTTGAATAGATAGAAATCTAGTTCAAGTAACTAGTGCGGAAGGCTCAATGAACCAACCACTCTAATGAGTTAATTACACAACTAAGTCCTTGATTGATTGCTAAGTTAGTTAATCAGCCCAGAGTTAGCCACGCAATGCAGATTTCGAAAGAGTCTGTTGTGTGAATAACTCATTGTTTAGATTAAACCTTAACTTGGCTGTGATGAGTTTTTCGGAAGACTTAAACACCCTTGAATTTGATTTAACTTTGTTTTAACACTAGGTCAGTTGGATAGCAAATTATCGCCAGATATAAAGTATGTGTGCGGGAATGTAAATATCTTTGAAATGTAAATGACACAAGTAAATTTTATAAAGGTTCGAAGATGGGGTAATTCTTCTACTCCTCTCTTCTCCAACTCCTAGAGGAATCCACTAACTAATGATCAGTACAAAGTGGTTATTAGTCCGGAGACAAGTCTTGATCACGCAATGACTTGCTCCTTGGACTTAGTCGGAGATGCCTTGGTCACGGTGGCTTCTCGTCCAACTCGGCTTCTTCTTCACGGTGCCTTGCTTACTTGACTCACTTTCTCAAGCTTCTTGGATTCGATCACGAAGCCCTCCAATAACTTGAGATTGGTTTGACCTTGAAACTTCCTACAATCCTCCTTGGAAAGTAGACCCCTTTTGATTCTTCAAAAGTTTTCTCTTCAATAGTTTGAAGTTGTCTTTTCTTCACATCTTAGTGTTGGATCGATTTCCTTCGAGATTTAGGATTGAGGATTTTGGTTGAATAACTTGAGAATATTTTTAGTTCTGATATAAATGTTGCTTGTTATCTCGGGTGTGCAAGGTTCGGTAACTTTTTCTCAAAGTGATTTCTCGGCCTTTTATAGTGAACTTTAAAAATCGCCCGTTGAAGAGATAGTGATTTTCAAAAGTCACTTGTGTTCGTTGGCTTGTCTTTTCTTGGTCTTCAAACTTGAGATGTAGACCTTTCCTCGTATTAAATGAATGTTCGACTTTAGAGTCGACACGAGGTGCAATGCTTCCCATTGGTTTATTTCTTTTGCACGCTTACGGGAATGAGCACTTTAAGACATGGCGGCATGGAAGTATTACTTATTTAAGTAATATTCTTGACTTTTGTGCATGAGATCCTTTTGATTAATTCCTTTTTATAGTTGCCTTTTCCCCGGGTGACTTAAGTCCGCTCCAATGATTGAGAGACTCATCTGTCACTTCAACTTGACTTGGCTTCTTGGGTTGACTTAATCGACTCTTCTCACAAATTGTTTCACATCCGATACTTCTTGATCGAGTCATTGGTCTTCTTTCTTGGCCTTACTCAATTTGTTTCTCGTGAGTCTTCACTCCGATCTTTATTTGACTTCTTGTATTCTCGGCCATAGTGACTTGACTCTACTCATTCAGCCCTAACTATTACATATAAAATTACAAGGAAAATGGGGTGCCAACTTTCTAGTCTAAGTTTTACATAGCATTCATCAAAATCTAAACAATAAATTTCCTAACAATTTCCCCCTTTTTGATGATGCCAAAACTTAACAAGATTAAATAATGTAAACAACACGGATACATACTGAGACAATGCGAAGAATAAGAAATGTATGCGTAGAATAAATCTCTTTATTGATCATAACATTCTTGTCCTTTACGATTGTTTACAATGTTTATCGTGAGCAATCGAGCATACTTATATCTACGCAAATTACGAATTTTTATTGAACGTACAAAAGACTTACATACATATTTATTTATAAAAGTAAGATACACGAAGGGTTGGCAAAGCAACACTTCATCGCCATTTGTCTCCTTCTTTTCTTCTTGACTCTATCTTCGTCGGCTCTCTTTCTTTTCCTTTCTTCTTCAACCGCTTTCTTAAGCTCTCTTCAGCCTTCATCTTTTCGTTTTTCTTTCTTGTCTCTCTTGCCACAAAATTTGAGTTTGCCTCTTATTTTCTTCTTTAATTTTTTTGACATATTCAACGTTTTCCTCTCCATCTCCAGATTGGCTACTTCATCGTATCCAACCCAAAGTAGATCCTTCCCTTCTTGCCTGGATCTATATATTCAATATTTTTGGGTAGAGGTCAGGTTTAAAGCCTCCACCTCCACCACTTCTTCTTCCTCCTCCTCGGGCGTATATTGTACCGGAGTCTTCTTTACTTACCAATTTGAGTGGATCGCTAGTAGTTTTCGCTTATCGCCTTCTTCGCACGACTTGGACCTTTTTCCTAGTACAAGTCCCAGGTTTGGGCTATGGACATGTTTCAAGTATCCTTGACTCGAGAGTTTTGAACTCTTCAACTAATCTTGGCTCTTGTCCGTCATCTTGAATGGCATTTGTATCTTTACCTGTCGGAATGCCTCCGAATTGTTTCAACATTTCTTCAACACGGACATCCGTTCTCTTGTTGAAATCCTCCATCTCTCGCTTCTACAATTTTTCTCTTTTGAGACATAGGCACAACTGAGTGATGGAGCAAAAGAGCCACATGAAGTTTCTTTGATTATCGATCTTTGTGACATAACCTTTGCCGAGGATTTCAAAGAAGCATTAAGGTCACATCCTTTGACCTTTCCCCCTCAAATGACTTTTCCTTCTCCTTCCTCTTCTCATCAGCTGTCCCTTTCTTCTCAACAGCTATCTCTTTCTTCTTCTCAAAAACTGTCTCCTTCAACATCTTCAGGTATTCCTCTTCTCCCTTTTTGGCATCATCAAAGGAGAGAGGAACCCCGAAACATCCCGACAAGCATGAAGTTCGGTCGGTGATAGCGGAATTTTGCTTAGAGTCAACTGCGGAGTATGTTGTTGAAATTCTCGAGCAAGTAGCTTTGGACACGGCCGCCACGGTTTCATTTCAGCCATGAGAATCTTGAATTTGGCATTCATATTCTCCTCAATGCGCGAGAAGTTCTTTTTTTTCGGAAATTCACACAAGACTCCATCTCTGTTGTATGAGAGGCATGCATTGGTCAATATTTTCTCGCTTCATCCGCTTCATGTCAAGCATTATTAGCGCTCCAAACCAAAAGTATTTTGTTGTACATGCTTTAAAATATCGACTTGTTCGTATCGCATTGTACTTTCTTGACACCATTCACGATTCGACCACTATCCCTCATAAGTCATTTATGAGGTTGGCATCCCTGTTGTCCGGTAGTATATCCAATGAGGCCTAGTGCCGTTCAATCTTCTCTATCTCACCAATGATTGTCTTGAAGACTTCACGCACTCTCTCAATTGTTACCTCGGTTTGGTGGCGGCCAAGCGACATCAAAATCAAAATCTTGAACAATTGAATCGGAAGGAATAATGGATCGCTCTTATGTTGAAGCGTCTCGCTCACGAAATGTTTCTTTTTCAAGATCGTGCGGCTCAATCGAGAAAGGGAAAGTTTCTTGAAAGCATCATCACGTACATATGGAATTGATTCTACAGTTGGTCGTGCTCGTGATGTGCCTAGTTGAGTCGAGCTCATCTGCAGCTTTGGGAGCTGCGCAGATGACTCGGTCTCACTGGACCTTGTTGAGTAGATTGGCGGATGACCGAGCCTCAAATGTCTTAACGGCCGTCGGCCTCGTGGATTCTCGCTAAATGAATTTGCTTGTCCTCATTTTGCTTTTCAAGTGTCATCGGAGGATGATTGAACCTGGGGTTAGGTTCATCATCGAAGTTAAAAGCTTGATGAGCTTGACTTTGAAGTCCGCTTGCTCGAACTTGGAAGAACATCTCACCGGTGAGTCCTTTGCATCGGGGTTGACCGACTTCATCTTGGATCCCAAGAATGTTGTATCGGGATTATCCTGTGAATCATGAAGAAGAGCGATTTCCTCTTCCGAATGAGCAATGATGACTTGAGGAATGCTCTTTTCTCCTTTATTTTTACCCGGGGAAGTCTCAACCTCCTTGGGCCTTTATTACCTCTGCAGTCTCAATCGGCGAGGCCTGTACATTCCCTTCGCAGACACGGCTATCTTAGGGTCTTCGCGGTGGCATCCACAGAGTCTCAACCGCTTGGATTGCACTTTCATTGCCCAGTGTTAACTCCCGGGCGAGATCCATCTGTGCCTCGACCGCAATAGCGGCGTCCTCGACTACAAAGTTGTTGGCACCTCGGCTAGATGGACTCAACCGCCGAGCCGTTAGTGACAACTTCTTTGTTGTTCTTTTTCTTTTTCTTTCTCCACTTCGCCTCCTTGCTTCATTGTGGAGTCATCCGCAAACATCCTCCGACCTAGCTGCAGTGGAGTGAGTTTCCCCCTCAGCGGGCGCACCAGCTGAGTGACTAATGGTGGGGTCACTCTGCTCCAGACTCTCGGCTGCTTCCATTGAGTGCTCGGTCGTGGGGTAGGTGGTGAGACACCTTCAATAGGGGTTGGCTCAACGTGGGTGCCCAAGTTCCTAGTGTCATCGCCAAGTCCCTTGGATCCGTCTTCGAGTGAATCTGGGGAAGTGGTTGCGGCAATAAGCGTGGCAATCGGTTGTACCACTCCCAACGGATCAATTTCAGAGAGATTTGGAGGACTCTCCTAGTCCTTCCATCATCTGCTTTGCTCATGCATTAATTTAGATTCCCGCATGGCTTGTTGCATGTCCAACTTCTCCTTTGCGTAAAGAATCGGATGCATGTTCTCATCACTTCGAGAGCATATCAATGTGAGAATGAGTATGGTTCTTTGGTTCCAATGATAGGGAATATATTCGCCTTCTCACGAGCATCGACTCTTGACTTCTTTGGCTTTTTCTTTCTCCTTGAAAATATGGAGAATATCCATACGATTATCTTCACTCAAGGCCTGGAAGTACCGTGGTCGACTCCGAGAAATTGCAATAGCTCCTCTTTTCTTCCATGAACTCGGGCGTTCAACGGCCGCCTTGAGTGACTTCACTTCTTTGGCTTTTTCTTTCTCCTTGAAAATATGGAGAATATCCATACAGATTATCTTCACTCAAGGCCTGAAGTACCGTGTGTCGACTCGAGAAATTGCAATAGCTCCTCTTTTTCTTCCATGAACTCGGGCGTTCAAGCTGCCGCTTGAGTGACTTAGCTTCCATGCCCTCCATTCGCGTGAGACGGCGCCGAATGTGCGGGTACACAGGAGAAACAACAACCACATCATTATATTCATCCTCTTCTGTCTTTTCTGTTTCCGGAATGGACGGTAGCAAACTCTTTGCTCTTCTCATTCGGCGGCAAGACGTGGCGGTGGAGACGCGATCCTCTTTGAGAGGATTTCTGCTTGCCGCCACTTCTTCATCCTCACTTTTCTTCACACAGTGGGTCTTTAGTGCCTCTGCCGACTATCCTCGTGAGACTTGGCTGTTTTCTTCAATAACTTCGAGATCGCACTTCTTGGCGTCTTAGAGATTTTCTCGGAGTAGAGACTCATTTGTCTTTTCAAGCTACGAGAGCCTGGTGAGTCTTTTCCTTCTCTTGGTCCTCACCGGAGGAATTTCTATTTCGGAGACTTCTTCTTCAAATTCTTGGCGGTGGGGCGGAGCATCTTTCTTTGACTATGTGGGCGAGTCCTCTTCTTTCTATTTCGGAGACTTCTACCTTCTCGGGCTTGCGGTCCTCTTCTTTCTAATGGTCGGAGAAGGTATTTAGGCTTCCTTCTCCGCCTCTTGTGTGTGGGCGGCGACTCACCCGAGCAGGGTAGGTGCGTTTTTTTCTGCGCAGGGGGCCTTCTTCTTCTTCGCAGTGCAGGGGTAGCTCTCTTCTTTGGAGGGAAGGAAGCAATTTGTATCAATAGGGTCGGTGATTCCCCTCTCACATTATATCTGTCCTCTTGGCATAGGCTCTCTTTCGGGCATCGGACGGGTTGGCTCGAACATCTTCTTGTTTACATGTAAAAACTTTCCATGTCTAAGGGAATGGCCTTAACCTCTATCGTGTGGCCAATAACTAGGCCATAGCCAAGTGATCCTCCAAAGGATTCATCTCCTTTGAACGATTTATTCACAACATTCTCGGGCGAGTTTCTTTGTACACAAACTCGGCCCAATTGATCTTCTTTTGTTCCATGATCGCGGCCATGACGATCGGCAGTCTTGACGGTGATTGAAGCTTCCAAACTTCATGTCTACACTCTTGGCGATGATATCCATCAGTTTATGATAATCGTCCTTGATAGCTTCTTCTCGGTTGTGTAGATCACTTTCGCAACACACTTAGGTTTGGCCACTTCCTTCCATGCCACAGCCAAGTTGACATCGGCTTCATATATCTCCGGCATGCCTTCCGACGGCGAGAAAATAGTGCTCGGAAGGTCCTTAGCGATGATTAATATGTCCTTTTGGTTTGCAGAGGACTTAATCCCTTCGTCCTTCACCTCGGTGTTAACATAGAACAGGCAACTTCTTCAACGTATGTCATTTGATATTCCATTGTGAGAAACGGTTTGAGTCCGATATCTCGATTTTTGTCGCTATTTTCTTCACAAGGGTTTCATCGGAACCCTACTTTATCATCCCCTCAAAGTCCACAATTGATCCTATGTGGATTTGCTTACCGAGCTTAGCGAAATCATGTCTTTGGTGCCATTTTTAGTGAGTTTTACCGAACGAAATCTGGTGCAGATCGACTTGAGAACTTGTAGGATTTTCGAGAGAAAAGTTTGCTTTCTTTTGCTTGGGAAGATGAAAAGTTTAGGAAAAAGTGAGAGAGAGAGGATTGAAGACCGTATATAAGGGTTATGAAAGGACGGGTTTTGGATTTTGAAATTTGATCAAGATCAACGGCTCTCAGTTAGCACGTCACATTGCATTTAATTTCTCGCATTTAATGCGGAGCATTTATATCCAATCATATGTTTCTGTCGACTTTTGGATGCACCCGTCATTATTACACCGACGTCATCCTTAAAAATATTCCCGCTTATTAAAAAAACGATGTGTTTTTGTCACTTAAATCATAAATGACTCGAAACTTACTCAATAGATGACTCAACTCTTCTTCTCTCTTTTCGTATAGTGACTCGGTTTGTCGGGCCTAACTCGTCTGGTGACTTTTCCGATACTGGTGATTCACTTGGCCGATTCATGCGATTTGTTCTATTTTCATCTTTTCACGTTCAATCTTTTCTCATCGAGTCTTCGAGTGTCAACTCACTCAATTAACACTAGATCATGCTTGAGCTCTTCAAATCTTGATTCACATAGGGTTTGGTGAATATGTCGCCTAGTTGTTTATCGATTGAGATATATTCCAAAGTGATGTCTTTCTTTTCAACATGATCTCTTATAAAATGATATCGACATCAATGTGCTTTATTCTTGAATGCAACACAGGATTTCGAGTGATTGCAATAGCACTTTTGTTATCACACATAATTGGAATCTCTTTTTCTTCAATTTTATAATCTCTCAGTTGTTGTCTCATCCATAAGACTTGGGCACAACAAAACGCCCGCAGCGATGTACTCGCTTGCCGGTTGTGGATGTGGCTGCGAGTTTTGCTTGCTAAACCAGGAAACCAATCTTTCCAAGCATTTTGACAGTTCTGAAGTACTTTTCTGTCAACTCTACATCCAAAGATAATCGAGTGCGGATAACCAATAAGCTTGAAACCACCTTCCTTTGGATACCATAAGCCAACTTCTTGGCATCCCTTCAAATATCTTAAGATTCTCTTATTTCATAGTCATATGGCTTTCTTTTGGAGCAGATTGGAATCTTGCACATACACCTACTTTGCAAAGGTGATGTCTAGCGCTTGCTTCTTTGTTAGGTAGAGCAGGTGATCCAATAAGTGCTCAGTATCTTGTTTGATCTACAACTTTACCATCCGCATCCATGCCCATCTTTGATGTATTCATTAGTATTTTCTGAGAAGACTTCTCTTCCATACCAAATTTCTTCATTAAATCTACGGTGTACTTTGTTTGACTTATGAAAGTTCCATCCTTGATTGTTTTAGTTGAAGTCCTAAGAAGAATGTCGACTCTCCCATCATGCTCATTTCAAATTTGCCTTCATGAGGTTTGAGAACTTGTCACACACCTCTTTGTTTGTAGATCCAAAAATGATATCGTCGGCATATATTTGAACAAGCAAGATACTCTCTCCATCTTGAATTCTCAAGAGTGTTCTGTCCCCTTTGCCTTTGGTGAATCCATTGTCGTTAGAAATTAAGACAATGTGTCATACCATGCTCTTGGTGCTTGTTTGATCCATATAAAGCTTTCTTGAGTTTGTACACTTTATCTCCAAGAGTCTTTTGGTCAAAGCCTGGAGGTTGCTCAACATAGACTTCTTCTTCCAACAATCCATTTAAAAATGCACTTTTCACATCCATTTGATATACAATAAAGTTCTTGTGTGCAAAGATAGGCAAGAAACATCCTTATTGCTTCTAGTCTTGCAACAGAGGAGCAAATGTTTCATCAATATCTATTCCCTCTTCTTGGCAATACCCTTTGGCTACCAATCTTGCTTTGTTTCTTACCACAGATCCTTCTTCATTCATCTTGTTTCGAAAAACCATTTTGTGCCAATTACATTTTGATGGGTTTGTCTCTGCACCAATTCCCATACCTTATTTCTTTCAAACTGATTGACTCTTCTTGCATGGCTTGAATCCAATGTGTGTTATTCAATGCTTGGAACACATCTTTTGGCTCTGTTTGGGAAATAAAACAAGTAAACATTGCTTCTTCTTGAGCTCTAGATCTGGTTCTCACACCATCTCTCACATCCCCAATGACAAGCTCGGTGGATGGTCTCTCGATCATCTTACATCGAGGTTGAAGTAAATCGGTGGGTTGATCGTCTTGCTTGTTTGTGTTGTCTTGAGCGACTCTTTCATTATCATTCGATTCAGATTTTCCATTGTCTTTGAGACTCAGTTGTTTCATCTTCATCTTGATTGATTGCTCCAGCTTCAGCTTCAACATAGGGACTCTTCTGCATTGTTGGTTGGTTCAGCTTATCAGCTAACTCTTCTATATCTTCTCCATTCACATTGGGCTCATCAAAAACCACATGAATAGACTCTTCTGTGACCATAGTCCTTTTGTTCAGCACTCTATAGGCTTTGCTTTCAGCTGAGTATCCCAAAAAGATACCTTCATCATCGACTTTAGCATCAAAAGTCTTTAGATTATCCTTGCCATTGTTGTGGATAAAGCATTTACATCCAAATATTTTGAAATACCCAACATTTGGATTTCTCCCCTGTCCATATTTCATAGGAGTCTTTGTCGGCTATCTGTTAATCATGCATCTATTTTGAGTATAGCATGCGGTGTTGATAACTTCAACCCAAAATCTCTTAGCGGTCGGTCAAACCCGGCTAACATGGTCCTTGTGACTTACTTGAGAGTTATGTTTCTTCTTTCTGCTACTCCGTTTTCTTTGTGGAGTACTTGCTATAGATAACTCATGAGCAATGCCATTTTCAACACAATACCGAGTTATTATCCCATTGACGAACTCCGTTTCCCTATCGACCTTATCTTTATAATGGTTTGACTCTTCTCATTTTGAACTCTTCTCATCACCGAGGTAAATTTTGCAAGGTTTTCTTCTTTTTGCACTTAAAGATTGTCCATGTATATCTTGAATAATCATCCACCACCACTAAAGTGTATTTCTTTCCACTTATGTTGTTTGGTTCAATGAGGCCAAATAAATCCATATGCAATGAGATGCGATATCCTTGTTGAGGATGGACTAGACTTCTCTTTGAATGATGATTTGTTTCGCTTCCCCATCCGCATGCATCACAAACACTTTCCTTCTTGTACATCGAGTCCAGCGATCCTTCTACAAGATGACTACTTGCAAGCTTGTTGATTGTCTTGAAGTTGGATGACTCAAAGCATTTTGTGCCACGCCCAACTTGATTCGGTTGTACTCTTTGCTATGAGACAGTGCTTGGTGTGGCAATCGACGATCTACCACATACATGTTCTTTTTGCGGATCCTTGCAAAGACTATTTCATTTGATTCAATATCTTTAATTTGGCACACTCCCATATTAAATCCAACATTATAGCCCTTGTCACGAGTTGGTTGATGCTTAACGAGGTTGAAGTTGAGGCCTTCAACATATGCAACATCGTGATTTCTAATCCATTTTTCTTGATGGATCCGATTGCCTCTTATTTCCTTGGAGCTTCATTTCATCCAAATAAGACTTTTGCGCCTCTAATCTCCTTAAATTTGACAAATTTTTCTTGTTTCTGTCATGTGTGCGGAACAACCACTATCCATGTACCAGGTTCCTTGGCACTCACATTCCTTGAACTAGCAATCAAGGAAATCGGTTTTTAGGTACCCATACTTGCCAGGTCACGAGAGATTAGTGTTGTAAGATGATCCAACCAACCTATTGCCAAATGACTTGACTCTAAAAGGTTGCCATCTATCGTGCCATAATCATAACTCACTTTGGCAAATTGCTTGGGGGCTTTAGGTTCATACAATTTGTCTCTTTTTTGTCGTATGCTGTGTGTGTTTTAGCAATTGCCTTCTTTGGATAGTTGTGATATTTCGAGTGTAGTGCCTTGGTGCATATGTGTAGGTCCCAAGGGGTGTGAGTGTAAGGTTTAGAAGGGGGTTGAATAAACCTTACCAACTTTTCGATTTAGTCATTTTAAAACGTTCGAGTTAATATTTCACAGTTGAGTCCTTGATGGACGGCTAAGTTAGTTAATCGCCAGAGTTAGTCACTCAAGAGACTCGATCGATTTGTTGATAGAATAACTCAAAGCAATTTTGACTAAAGACTTAACTCAACTGTAATATATTTTCAGCGGAAGACTTAACACCCTTGAATTTGGTTAAGTTTGTTTTAATACTTGGTTTTAGCACTTTGTTGATTATCAATTGGATAGCAAATTTATCAGCAGATATTAAAGTAATATGCAGAAATTAAAGAGCTGAAATGTAAATGACACAATAAGTTTTTATAGAGGATCGAAGATGGGGTAATTCTTCTACTCCTCTCTTCTCCAACTCCTGGAGGAATCCACTAAGTATTGATCAATATACAAGTGGTTAACGGTCCAGGATACAAGTCTTGATCACACTGGTGACTTGATCCTTTGGAACTCGATCTGGAGATGCCTTGGTCACACAAAGTGGCTTCTCGTGCGACTCGAACTTCTTCTTCAGGCGGTGCTTGCTACTACAGCCCACTTGCTCAAGCTTCTTGGATTTGATCACGAAGCCCTCTAAACTTGATTGAGACGGGTTCGACCTTGAACCTTCCTACAATTCTCCGTGGAATGTAGACCCTTGATTCTTCAAATGTTTCCTCTTCAACTCGATTAAAGTCGTCTTTCCTTCACGGTGAGTGTTGGATTGATTTCCTTCGTAATGTAGGCTTGAGGATTGAATTTGAATGACTTGAGAGTAATTTTTGGTTACGATTCGAATGTTAGCTTTAATGTTCGTGGTTCGGGTAACCTACTCTTAGAGTGATTCTCGGCCTTTTATAGTGATCTTTCAAAAATCGCCTAGTTGAAGAGATAGGCTTATTTTCAAAAGACACTTGTGGTCGTTGGCTTGTCTTGTTGCGAGTCCTTGGAATTGACATTTCCTCGTATGAATGATTATTGACTTTTTCGAGTTCGACACAGGTGCAGTGCTTCCCATTGGTTTATTCCTTTTGCACGCTTCTGGGACTGAGCACTTTAAGAAAGGCAGTATGGAAATATTACTTGTTTAAGTAATTTCCTTGACTTCAGGCAATGAGATCTCTTTCGATTATCTCGACTTGACTGCATTTTCTTAACTTCCCCAGGTGACTTCGAGTCAGCTTCCAATCATTGGATGACTCTTCTGTCACTTCAACTTGAGACTTGGTTGTCTTGAGTTGACTTGACTGATACTTCACTCAGCTGTATCTCAGCTGCACCTTCAGTCGAGTTCTGTCTTCTCTTCTTTGCCACACTCAGCTGCCTCGCAGCGGAGTCTTCCTTCAAGTCTCCAGTTGTCTTCTTGCATGTTCAGGCATAGCTGACTTGACTCAGCTCGACCAGCCCTATCTATTACAATGCAATTTACAACAAAAATGGGGTGCCAACTTTCTATTCTAAGTTTTACATGGCATTCATCAAAATCTAAAAATAATTTCCCAACAATTTCCCCCTTTTTGATGATGCCAAAACTTAAAACATTCATACAATAATTAAACAGCAAAGATACGTACAGACAATGTAGAATCACAGAATGTATGCATAGAATCAATCTTTTATTGATCATAACATCCTTGTTCTTTACACAGTTGTTTACAGAGTGTATCAAAGCTTAAATGAGAACTTAAGGTAATCATGTTTTTCTATATCTACGTATGGAAATTGTACAATTTGTATTCGATGTACGAAGACTTACATAAAGATGTATTTACATAGTAAAATACATGAAGGGTGTGACAAGCAACACTTCATCTCCTTCGCTTCCTCCTTCTTTCCTTTCTTCTTGACTCTGTCATCTTTCGACCTTTTCCTCTTCCTCTCATCTTCCGCCTTCTTTTTCTCGATAAGCCTTTGGCAGCGACTTCATCTCTTCTTTTTCTTTCTTGTCTTTCCTCCCATAGCTGAGTTTGTCTTCTATTTTCTTCTTCAATCCTCTTCACATACTTAGCATTGTTTTTAGCCACTTGTAGGTTAGCTACTTCGTCGAATCCAGCCCAATAGATCCCTCCTTTCTTGCCTGGATCTATGTACTCAATGTTTTTGGGCAGAGGTCTAGGTCTGAAACCTCTTCCTCCACCACTGCTTCTTCCTCTTCCTCGGGCGTGTCTTTGTCTTTGGGGCCTTCTTTTTCCCGGCTAAGTGACTAGCGAGAGTGACCCAGAGATTTGCCCGATGAGTCTGCCGCTTGTCGCCTTCTTCACATAGTTTGAGACCTTTTTCCCGGTTTCAAAACCCAGGCTTGAGCCATGGACATATTTGCGAAGTAACCTTGAGATGCGGCGTCTTGAATTCATTAACAGATCTTGGCTCGGTTCCGACATATGAAATGGCATAGGTGTCTCTGTCTATTGGAATGTCTCCATGTTGTTTGAGAATATCCATAACTCGGGCATCCATCTTTTCTTCCACTTCATTCATCCCCGCTTCAACTATCTTTCTCTTTTCACCATGGGCCATGGAGTGCAGTGTTGGAGTGGCGAGTTCTTGGGAGTTTCTTTGATGATATCATTTGTGACAAGACCTTGTTGGAAGGTTTTAGCAATCATCAAGGTCATATCTTTCGAACCTTTCCCCTCAACAGATTTTCCTTTTTCTTCTCTCTTCTCTCTTCCTCAATTTGTCTTTCCCTTCACACCGTACGCCCTTCTTTTTTTCTTTCTTCGAGGATCCTTTTAACGCTTTAGGTATTCCTCTTCCCCTTTTTGGCATCATCCAAGGAGAGAGGAACCCCGAAACAAGCTAGCAATCATGAAGTCTAAGCGGTTGATAGCCGAGTTATGCTTCAATCTGCTGCGGAGTATGTTGCACGGAATTCGGAGCGGGTGGCGTTGGATTCATTTGTTACCATCTTCATTTCGGCCATGAGGAGGCTAAACTTCCGATCCATGTTTCCTCTACGCGAGGAGCTCTTTCTTATTATATTCACGCAAATTTTGCATCTACGTGGTGTGAGATTCATGCATTCGTTCGACGTGCTCTTGCATTCTTGTCTTTGCATCAAGACTCTCTCGGCCCCTTGGACTAGCAATTTTATTGAACAATGTCCTGAAATATCGAGATTGTTCTACGCGCATGGTCTGCTATTGTTGCCACCATTCCCGGATCGACAATTATGCCTCGCAGTCAGTGAAGGTTTGCGTCTCTATTATCGACCTCATATCCGGTGAGGCCTGGTGCCTCTCCATCTTTTCTATCTCTGCAAATATGGCCTTGAAAACTTCCCGAACCTCGTCACTTTGTCACTGTCTTTGGCGGCCAAGCAAAGACATCAAAGTCAAAGTCTCTTTGGGACGATGGTGTCTATTGGAATAACAGGATCGGGTTTATGGAAGCGTTCTTGATCTCTAGCGATTCTTCGGGAAGGTCGGTACTTCCAGAGAGAAGGGAAATGATTCTACAAAAGGATCATCACGGCAACGGAATCGCTCAATGACAACTTGTGCTTGTGCGGTTCGGTGGAGTCGATCTGCTACGACTTGGGAGCTGCGCGATTGACTCTATTTCATTGTGGTCTTTTGTGAAGTTGACCCGACTTTGCCGAGCCTCATGTCTTAACAGCCGTCGGTCTCGGCCTAGTTTATCCCCATGAGTTGATTTGGTCCTCGGCCATATCGAGCGTCATCGGACGATGATGAGATTTCCATGGGTGGCTCATCATCAAAATTAAATGGTTGGCGAGTAGCCTTAAGGTCGACTTACTCATGCTTGGAAGAACATCCTCGTTGAGTCTTTTGGATCGGTAATAGGGGATGACTCGCCCGTCTTCACCTTCGAGGATCCCGAGAAAGGTTACATCGGGGTTATCTTGGGAATCGTGAAGAGCACTTATCTCCTTTTCGGATGGATCAATGATAGTAGGAGGGATGTTCGTGCGTCCGTCTCTGTGCACCCGAGAAGTCTCAACCTCCCGTTGGCCTTCATTATCTCCTGCAGATCTCAACTATAGCGAGGCCTTGGGCGGTCCCTTCGACGATGTCACATTTGTCTTGGGGTCTTCGAGGTGGCATCCTTCGAGTCTCAACTCCATGGATTGCGCTTTCGATGCCAGTGTTAACTCCCAGCAGTTCCTTCTCGCTGCCTCGCATCAGCGTCATTGGGCAGAGCGATTGGCACTTTCCAGTGAGACAGTTTTAATCGCCTCGAGCCTCGTCAATGACAATTTCTGTGTATTTTGTTGTTCCTTCTCCACTTCGCCTCCGAGATTCGTTGTGAAGTCACCGCAGATCCTCCGACCTTGCTGCGGTGGAGGGGTTTCCCCTTCAATCGGCACACCGGTGAGTGACTTAGAATGGGGTCACTTGTCTCGGACTTCCATTGTTCCTTTGAGTATTCAGCCGTTGGGGCAAGTGGTAAGACACCTTCATTAGGGGTTGGCTCGATTTCGGGGTCCCCACAATCCCGGTTTCATCGCCAGTTCCTTATCACCTTCTTTCGAGTGAGTTTTGGGGAAGTGGTGGCGGCGACAACAGCGATGGCAATATCGCACCACTCCCATCGGATCAATCTCTAATCGTGATGTGGAAGATTCCCCTGGTCCTTCCAACAATCGTTGCTCATGTAGGGCCCTGGATTCCCGCATGGCTTGCTGCATCTCCAATTCTTCTGTAGCAGCAGCAGGGTCCAGATCCTCATCACTCCCAGAGAGAACGTCGAGATGAGGATGTGTATGATCAGTGGTTCCAGTAAAGGGACAAATACTGGCCTTTTCACGAGCCTCGCCTTCCTCCGCGCTCTCTCCTTCTCCTTGTCCTGAAGATCCGCAAGATATCTATGCAGTTTTCTTCATCCAGTGCTTGGACCACATTGGTCAATCCAAGAAAGTTCAATAGTTCGTCTTCTTCTTCAATGAATTCCGGTCTTTGGAACTGTTCCCTGGATCGACTCAGCTTCCATTTCCTCCATTCTCGCAGACGATTTTGGATGTCTGGATATGGTGGGGATAGGATCATCACATCATCATCCTTGTCATCTTCTCCTCTTTGTCCCTCGTGCTCGGGATTGAGGGTAGCAAACTTTGGTGCTCCACACCCTCGCAGCGTCTTGCGGGAGGGGATACAACCCCTGTCAACAGGAGAGTTTGCTTTCTCACCGCCTTTTGTGTCTCATTTGTTCGGACTACAATCTGTGTCTTGATTTGCCTCCTCTGATCGGCCAGCGAGACTTGGTCATTCATTTCATCTATAATTTCGGTGACTCTACTTCTTCAAAGAGTCTCCGGTATTTGTTTCATTTGAGTGGCGGACTCAACCGGTTTCTCAAGCTCGGAATGCTTGAAGATTCTTCTTCTTTTAGTCCTTACCGGAGGGGATTTGCTCGGATATGGTTTCTTCGAGTCTGGGCGGCGGGGCTGGTGTTGTCGTCTTCTTCTCGAGGAGTTGGCCGTCTCGGCTTATCGGTTCTCCTTTTCTTGACAACCAGAGAAGGTATTTGAGGTTCCTTCTCGCTGGCTTTTGTAGGGGAGAGACACTACTGCGGGGCGAGATGACTCTACTGCAAGGGTAGGGGCATCTTTTGTTTTCTTCTTCTTTTGCGGGGCAGTCTTCTTAGCAATTGCGGGCGCCTTCTTTTGGGGAGAGTAGAGACAGTTTGTTTCTTCAGGACGGTGATTCCCCTCACTCGTGTCGCTCTCTTTGCATATGCTCTCTTCGTGCTCAGGAAAGGTTAGATCGAACATCTTCTTGTTTACATGGAACGCCTTTCCATGTCGAAGAGGAACTCCTTTTACTTCCATCATCCGCCAATTACCAGGCCGCACAGGTAACCTCCAAACGCACCATCCTCCTTGAAGGATTTATTCCCAATATTCGCGAGTCTGTTGTATACAAACTCAGCCCAGCTTTACCTTCTTTTCTTCAATGATCGTGACCATTATGATCACTTAGCTTTAGACAATCTGGTCAAAGCTTCCAAATTTGATGTCTATGCATTTGGCAACAATGTCCAAGCAATTTGTGGTAGTCTTCTTTCAATAGCTTCTTGTTACTTTGTGTAGACCACCTTCGCAAAGACGTCGGATCGACTACTTCCTTCCAAGCGGCCTGACTAAGTTAACATCGCCTTCAAAATCTTGGCACTCCATCCGGCGGCAGAACAAGTAGTGTTCGCCGGATCTCGCGATAATGGTGAAAGCTTTTCCGTGAACAGAGGACTTGATGCCCTCATCGTGAACCGGCGTTCACGAGAACGTGCGACCTCTTCCACGTAGGTCATCGGAAACTCCATCGTCAAAAATGGTTTCACTTGGACTTTTCTAACTTTTGTGCTATCTTCTTCAAAAGGGTGTCGTCGGCACCTGTTTGATCATTCCGTCAAGTCCACAAGAGACCCAGTGTGGATTTGCTTTCCCAACTTGACGAAGTCGTGAGTAGATGCCATTTCTCGATGTTTTACCAAATGAAACTTTGAAAATGAACTTGAGAATTTGTTAGGGTTTTGAGAGAAAATTTCTTTCTTTGCCTTAGAGAGAGATGAAGAGTTTTGGTAAAGTGAGAGAAAATCGGACGAAATGGTATAAGTATGGGTTATTAAATGACGTGCGGGTGGTTTTTGAAATTTGATCAAGATCAATAGTTGATTTTTCATGCCAATTTACACTTAATTTCTCGTATTTAATGCGGCAACATTTATATCCAATCATAAGCTTTGTGTGCGACTTTTGGTCAGATACGTCATAATTATCTTTGATGTCATTCTTAAAAACATTCCCGCTTAGTAAAAATGATGCGTTTTTGTCACTTTGCTCATAAATGACTCAACTTATTCCTTAGCCGATTTAACTCTTCTCTCTTTGCACATAAATACTCAATTTGTCATTCTAACTCGATCTGGTGATTCTCCGATACTGGTGAGTTACTTAGATGATTTAAGAGTTCGGCTCTTTTTCATCTTTTCGTGCTTCATCTCTTTTCTTTGAGTCCACCGAGTGTCAACTCACTCAATTAACCCCAATTCATGTTTGAGTTCTTCAAATCTTGATTCACATAATGGTTTTGTGAATATGTCGGCTAATTGCTTATCGGTTGAGATATATTCCAAGGTGATGTCCTTCTTTCCAACATGATCTCTTATGAAGTGATATCTGACATCAATGTGCTTTGTTCTTGAATGCAACACAAGATTTTGAGTGATTGCAATTGCACTTGTGTTATCACACATAATTGGAATTTCCTTTTCTTCAACCTCATCGTCTCTCATTTTGTTGTCTCATCCATAAGACTTGGACACAACATCGCGCCCATGACTATGTATTCTCGCTCAAATTTGTGGAGGTAGCTATTGAATTTTGCTTCTTGCTAAACCAGGAAATTAGCCTATTTCCAAGCATTTGACATGTGCCTGAGGTACTCTTCCTGTCAACTCTACATCCAGATAGTCAGAGTCCGAGTAAGCAATTAGCTTGAATCCACATTCCTTTGGATACCATAAGCCAACTTCTTGGCTTCCTTTCAAATATCTCAAGATTCTCTTGGCTTTTTAGATCATGTGGCTTTCTTTTGGTGCAGATTGAAATCTTGCACATACACCTACTGACAAAGTGATGTCCGCCACGCTTGCTTTGTGAGATAGAGCAATGATCCAATAAGCGCTCAGATCGGTTTGATCTACAAGCTTGTCATCCGCATCCATGTCCATTTTGATCGATGTATTCATTGGTATTTTCACGAGAAGACTTCTCTTCCATACCAAATTTCTTCATTAAATCTCGGTGTATTTTGTCCGACTTATGAAGGTTCCATCCTTCATTTGTTTCACTTGAGTCCAAGGAAGAATGCCACTCTCCCATCATGCTCATTTCAAATTTGCTTTGCATAAGATTTGAGAATTTATCACATGACTCTTTGTTTGTGGATCCAAAGATGATGTCATTCACATATATTTGAACAAGCGTATACTCTTCCCATCTTGAATTCTCAAGAGTGTTCTATCCACTTTACCTTTTGTGAATCCGTTCTCGTCGAGAATTGTGACAATGTATCATACCATGCTCGGGTGCCTGTTTCAATCCATATAAAGCTTTCTTGAGTTTGTATACCTTATCTCCAAGAGTCTTCTGCTCAAATCCTGGAGGTTGTTCAACATGTACTTCTTTTTCCAATAACCATTAAGGAATGCACTCTTTACATCCATTTGATATACAATAAAGTTATTGTGAGTCGCATAGGCAAGAAACATCCTTATAGCTTCCAATGTTGCTACAGAGCAAAAGTTTCATCAAAATCTATTCTTTTTCTTCTTGGCAATACCCTTTGGCTACCAATCTTGCTTTGTTTCTCACCACGTAACCTTCCTCATTCATCTTGTTTCGAACACCCATTTAGTGCCAATAACGTTTTGATGGGTAGGTCTTTGAACCAATTTCCACACTTTATTCCTTTCAAACCGATTGACTCTTCTTGCATGGCTTGAATCCAATGTGTGTCATCCAAAGCTTGTGACACATCTTTTGGCTCTATTTGTGAGATAAAGCAAGTGAACATAGCTTCTTGTTGGGTTCTCGATCTGGTTTTACACCTTTCTTACATCTCCAATGATTAGTTCTCGGTGGATGGTCTCTCGGCCCATCTTACATCAGGTTGGAGTAAGTTAGCCGATTCGATCGTCCTTGCGGTTGTGTTATTTTGATCAGCTCTCTCATCATCACTTAGTGCAGATTTTCCAAATTGTCTTTGAGACTCGGCTATCTCATCTTCATCCGGACTTATAATTCCGACTTGACTTCAACATAGGGACACTTCGCATGGTTGGTTGATTCAAACTTATCGGTGACTCTTCAATGTCTTCTCCATTTACAATCGGGTTCATCAAACACTACATGGATGGATTCTTCAGAACCATTGTTCTCTTGTTGAGCGATCAGTAGGGTTTGCTTTCACCGTGAGTATCCTAAGAAGATACATTCATCGCCTTTAGCATCAAAAGCCTTTAAATTATCTTTGTCATTGTTATGGATGAAGCATTTGCATCCAAATATTATAAAATATGCAACATTTGGCTTTATCCCCGCCCAAATCTCATAGGGAGTCTTTGTCGGTTGTGCGTTTATCATGCATCTATTTTGAGTATAGCATGTCTTTGTATTTATTGCTTGACCCCAAAATCTTTTTAGCGTACCCCTTGTCCTAACATGGTCCTTTCGCTTCTTTTTGAGAGTTCTATTCCTTCTTTCGCAACTCCATTCTCATTGTGGAGTCCTTTGCCGCAGATAATTCATGACCAATATCATTTTCAATACAAGATCGAAGTTATTATACCATTGACAAACTCGAGTTCTTCACGAGATCTTATTTTGATAATGGTTTGACTCTTCTCATTTTGGATTCTCTTCATCAATCGTGGTGGTTTCAGCAGAGTTTCTTTCTTCTTACACATGAATATTGTCCATGTATATCTTGAGTAGTCATCTACTACCACCAAGGTGTATTTCTTCCCACTTATGTTGGTGGTTCAATGGACCAAATAGATCCATATGTAGCAGATGCAATATTCTTGTTGAAGATGGACATGCCTTTTCTTTGAATGATGATTTGATCTGTTTTCCCATCGGCATGCATCACATATACTCTCCTTCTTGTATATGAGTCTGGAAGTCCTTCCACAAGATTACTTCTTGCAAGATTTTTTTAATAGTTTTGAAGTTCGGGTGACTTAGCTTCTTGTGCCACAACCAACTTGATTCGATTTGTGCTCTTTGCTGCAGACAAGTGCTCGGTGTTGCGGTTGACCAATCTACCACATGAATTTTCTTTTGTCCGCATCCTTGCAACACTATTTCATTAGTTTCGTTGTCCTTGATTTGGCATACACCCATATTGAATCCAACATTGTAGCCTTTGTCACGAGTTGACCTATGCTTAGCAAGTTTAAATTGAGGCCTTCGACATATGCAACATCCGTAATTTCTAATCTATTTTTCTTGATGGATCCAATGCCTCTTATTTCTCATGGAGCTTCATTTCCTCCAAATATGACTTTTGCACTTCTAACCTCTTTGAATTTTGATAGATTTTTCTTGTTTCTGTCATGTGTCCGGGAATGCCCACTATCCATGTACCAGGTTTCTTGGCACTCACCGCTCCTTGAACCTCATCTTCTTGGTCGAGTTGGTTTTGTTCTTTAGCCATTAGACAGATCAAGGTTTCTTCTCCGAGTCACTTGAGTAGTCACTTCACTACTCTCCGAGTCACCATTTGTATCTTTTGACTTGATTGTCTCAATAGTTTCGCATCAACATTGCCTTTCTCTTTTCCCGACTTCTTTCTCTCAAGACTTTTCTTTCCTTTTCATTCTGTATTTGTTGACTACAGGATATGGGCATTCAATGGCATAGTGAACGGGTTGCTGCATAGTTCAAAGATAGATTTTCAACTTTTTGATCGATTCTTTCCATCCTTGGATTGTCGGTTCTTTGATATTCAACTTTTTGATGCTCGCTCTCTTGGGTGGTCTTTCTTCCTTGACTTGGAGGAGCCGAGTGTCTTCGGAGGATTCCCTTTGCTTCTTTTGTAATTCTTATTGAAGAACTTGTTAAACCTTTTAACCATCAAGTGTGATCTCCTATTGGTCAATGACTTTGTTGACCTCACTCACATTGCCATCCTTAACAATTAGAGTAAATTTTTTACAAGACAATTGTTTCCTCTTGGTCTTTTCTTCTCACTCAAATTCGTAGGCTTTGAGATCCGAGAATATCTCATGGTTGGATGTCTTTGATAGGTCCATGGAATGTCTCATGGCCATGACTTTCATATCCCACTCGGTTGGGAGACTTCTTAGAATCTTCATACACATTTCCTTTTATGTATATTCTTTTTCCAAGTGCATGACTCATTGGTAATTTCGTGAACCGAGCATCCAATTGATCCAAGGTTTCTCCCGCAAACATCTTAAAGTTTTCAAATTTTTGTACAACAACGAGATAGTTTATTTTCCTTTATTTGCTCCGAGCCTTCACAAATCAAGGTTAGCTTGTCCCATTTCTTTCGCCGTTTTGCATGATTTGACTTTGTTGAACATGGCTTTGTCTAAAGTTTTGTAAAGAATGTCCTTGGCCACATTGTCCAAGTTATATCTTTTCCTGTCATCATTTGTCCATTCACTCTTGGTTTTTCAACCATCGCCGTCCGGGAGCAACATCATCTTCTCCTTCACCGCAGCCTCTCCTTGCGTATTTGTGTTCACTTTTAAGATTTGGAGTGGCCCATCTTCTATTACTATCCACATTTCATCGTGTAATCTTTGATAGATGAGCCGCATACGAATTTTCCAATCATCAAATTCTTCAATTGTGAACATAGGGATGCGTGTCAAATTTGCTTCCATGATAATAACTTTCTTTGAATAAAAGAGTTTTGGAAGATCATGTGCTAAAACAACGTTTGAAAAATTTGGAGATCTAGTTCGGTGACAAAGTGTGGAAGGATCAATGAACCAACCGCCGATACCACTTGTAGGTCCCAAGGGGTGTGAGTGTAAGGTTTAGAAGGGGGTTGAATAAACCTTACCAACTTTTCGATTTAGTCCTTTTAAAAAGTTCGAGTTAATATTTCACAGTTGAGTCCTTGATGGACTGACTAAGTTAGTTAATCAAATAGAGTTAGTCACTCAACGACTGACCGAGCCGTTGTTGATAGAATAACCCGGCCGTTTTGACTAAAGACTTAACTCGATTGTAATATATTTTCAGCGGAAGACTTAACACCCTTGAATTTGGTTAAGTTTGTTTTAATAATTGGTTTTAGCACTTTGTTGATTATCAATTGGATAGCAAATTTATATATTAAAGTAATATGCAAAAATTAAAGATTTGAAATGTAAATGACACAATAAGTTTTTATAGAGGTTCGAAGATGGGGTAATTCTTCTACTCCTCTCTTCTCCAACTCTGGAGGAATCCACTAAGTATTGATCAATATACAAAGTGGTTACTGATCCAGATACAAGTCTTGATCACACACGGTGACTTGATCCTTTGGGACTCGGTCACGGAGATGCCTTGGTCACACACAGTGGCTTCTCGACGACTCGAAACCTTCTTCACAGGGCATCTGTCTTGCTACTACTGCCCCACTTGCTCAAGCTTCTTGGATTTGATCACGAAGCCCTCCAAAAACTTGAGACCGGTTCGACCTTGAACCTTCCTACAATCCTCCGTGGAATGTAGACCCCTTGATTCTTCAAGTGTTTTCTCTTCAACCGATTTAAGTCGTCTTTCCTTCACGGGTGAGTGTTGGATTGATTTCCTTCGTAATGTAGGCTTGAGGATTGAATTGGAATGACTTGAGAGTAATTTTTGGTTACAGATTCGAATGTTAGCTTGAATGTTCGTGGTTGGGTAACCTACTCGAGTGATTCCTCGGCCTTTTATTGTGATTCAAAAATCGCCCGTTGAAGAGATAGGCTTATTTTCAAAAGACACTTGTGGTCGTTGGCTTGTCTTGTTGCGATCCTTGGAATTGACATTTCCTCGTATGAATGATTCTTGACTTTTTGAGTTCTCGACACGCAGTGCGTGCTTCCCATTGGTTTTTTCCTTTTGCACGCTTTAAGGGATCGAGCACTTTAAGAAAGGCAAGATGGAAATATTACTTGTTTAAGTAATTTCCTTGACTTCAGGCAACGGATCTCTTTTAGTTATCTCGACTTGATTGCATTTTCTTAACTTCCCAGGTGACTTCGAGTCACTTTCAATCATTGGATGACTCTTGTCACTTCAACTTGAGACTTGGTTTGTCTTGAGTTGACTTGACCGATACTTCACTCGATTGTATCTCACCTGCACCTTGATCGAGTTCTGTCTTCTCTTCTTTGCCACACTCACCGCCTCGCAATGAGTCTTCCTTCAAGTCTCCGGTTGTCTTCTTGCATGTTCAGGCATAGCGACTTGACTCATTTCGACTTGAGTCCTATCTATTACAATGCAATTTACAACAAAAATGGGGTGCCAACTTTCTATTCTAAGTTTTACATGGCATTCATCAAAATCTAAAAATAATTTCCCAACAATATATGTCTTTGATGATAGCTCTTTTGCCTTTGGAATGACCTTGGCCGAGTTCTAGGTCTTTGCTAGTTTAGGCTTCTATTCCATAGGTCTTTGCCGATATTTCACATTATTCCAATCACTTGGCTTGGGTAGTTTCTACAATTCCCATCATATGTGTTTCTTTGATAAAACTTATGGGGTTTTTGGTAGCTCTGTTTATTCTTCACAGAGTACTTCCTATTTGGAGTTTCTTTGAGGAACTTTGTTAGATTTCTTCTCACTGCCCTCTTAGCATGCTCGATCGTTTGTTTTCCTTTTCTTTTTCCTTTATATCCGAGGCCGATTCGTTTGTGATTGTGCTTTGCGGTGAATGCTTTGGTGCAACATTTGGTGTCTTGGATTTTTGAGATGTTTCATTACTTGAAGATCCTTTTTCCAAAATCACTCGGGAGTTTGACTATGTACAAAGGAATTGAATCATATGCCTGTCTTATCTCCACATTCATTTTTGCTCATAATAAGGTCATCCAATGATTTAGATGCTTTTGTAAATGATGCAATCACATTTTTGAGATCATTTTCCCTCTTTTCTCAGTAGCACTATCTCTGTTATTAGTTTTGCATTCTCGGCCTTGACTCTTTGTTCTCCTCAATTTTGTATGACTTAGTGTACTCAGCTCCTTAGTCATTTTGTGAGTTTTGGCTTTGAATGGTTGTTTTCCTCGTTTAATAGTGTGTGTGAGGATTTAATGTGCTCAAAGTCTTTCATCATTTTGCCTAATGAATCATAAAGATCAGTGGTTGATGAAGTGTGTGTGTCACAATCACTATCACTAGAACCGAGTGAGATGAGTTAGAGTGTACCTCATCGTCTTGGTCGGGTTGATCTTGTTCTTTAGCCATTAGACAGATCATTGCTTCTTCTTGAGAATCACTTGAGTAGTCACTTCACTACTCTCGAGTCTACTACTTCTTTAGACTTGTCTCAAGTCTCTGCAGCCAACATGGCCCTTTTCTTTTTTTTCTGTCTTCTTTCTCTCAAGACTCTTATTTCCCCTTCATTCATGTATTTATTGACTACTGGATATGGACAGTCAATAGCAAAGTGTCCTGGTTGTCTACAATTCCAACACAGTTCTCGACTCTTTGATCAACTCTTTCCGTTCTTGGGTTATCAACTCTCTGATATTCAACCTTTTGATGCTCACTCTCTTGGGTGGCCTATCTTCCCTTGACTTGGAAGGAGTTGAATGTCTCCGGAGGATTCGCCTTTGTTTCTTTTGTAGTTCTTGTTGAAGAACTTGTTGAATCTTTTAACCATTAGGGCAATTTCCTCCTGGTCAATGGCTTTCTTGATCTCACTCTCTTCTCATCTTTGACTAAAAGTGCATTTGTTTTGGGTACAATTGTCTCCTCTTGATCTTTTCTTCTCACTCAAATTCATAAGCTTTGAGCTCTAAGAATAGCTCATGATTGGATGTTTTTGATAGGTCCATCGAGTGCCTTAGAGCCATGGTCTTCATTTCCCATTCGGTGGGAGGCTCCCAGGATCTTCATACACATCTCCTTTTGTATGTATTCCTTTCCAAGTCTTTGAGAGCTCATTTGTGATTTCAAAAACTGCATCCGGTGATCCATCGACTCACCTGCAAGCATTTTAAAGTTTTCAAACTTTTGAACAACAACAGATAATTTATTTTCTATAATTTGCTCGATCCTTCACAAATTAAAGTTAGTTTATCCTGCATTTCTTTTGTTGTTTTGCATGACTTGACTTTATTGAACATTGCTTTGTCTAGAGTCTTGTAGAGAATATCCTTGGCCACATTGTCCAAGTTGTATCTCTTCTGTCATCATTAGTCCATTCAAATTCCTTGGTTTTTCAACTAAGCGGTCGGTCTTGCCTCATCCACAACTTCTTCTCCTTGGTGCAATGCTCTCTCCTTGCGGTTGTGTTCACTTTCAATATTTGCAGTGGCCCATCCTCTATCACTAGCCACATTTCGTCATGTAAAGTAGATAGATGAGCCTGCATACGAATTTTCCAGTCATCAAACTCCTCAATAGTGAACATAGGAATGCGTGTCAAATTTGCTTCCATAATAATAACTTTCTTGAATAAAAGAGATGTTTTTGAAAGAGCAAGTGTTAAAAAATTCTTTTGAAAGATTGGAGATCTAGTTCAGTAACCAGTGCGGAAGGCTCAATGAACCAACCGCTCTGATACCACTTGTAGGTCCCAAGGGGTGTGAGTAAGGTTTAGAAGGGGGGGTTGAATAAACCTTACCAACTTTTCGATTTTAGTCCTTTTATAATAATATAGAGTTAATTACACAGCCTAATGCCTTGATTGATAGCTAAGTTAGTTAATCAAATAGAGTTAGCCACTCAACGACTCGAAAGAGTTGTTGTGAGAATAACTCATTGTTTAGACTAAACCTTAACTTGGCTGTGATGAGTTTTTCAGCGGAAGACTTAAACACCATTGAATTTGATTTAACTTTGTTTTAACACTTGGTTTTAGCACTTTGTTACTTATCAGTTGGATAGCAAATTATCAACAGATATAAAGTATGTGTGCAGGAATGTAAATATGTTGAAATGTAAATGACACAAGTAAATTTTATAGATGTTCAAGATGGGGTAATTTTTCAACTCCTCTCTTCTCCAACTCCCGGAAGAATCCACTAAGTAATGATCGAGTACAAAGTGGTTATCGCCCAGAGACAAGTCTTGATCACGGTGACTTGCTCCTTGGACTCGATCCGAGTTGCCTTGGTCACACGGTGGCTTCTCGTCGACTCGGCTTCTTCTTCACAGGGGTGGCTACCTTGCTACTTCACTCACTTTCTCAAGCTTCTTGGATTTGATCACGAAGCCCTCCAACAAATTGAGATTGGTTCGACCTTGAACCTTCCTACAATCCTCCTTGGAAAGTAGACCCCTTTTGATTCTTCAAAATTTTCCTCTTCAACAGAGTTTGAAGTTGTCTTTCCTTCACAAACTTAGTGTTGGATCGATTTCCTTCGAGATTTAGGCTTGAGGATTTTGCTTGAATAACTTGAGAATATTTTTAAGTTACAAAGATAAATGTTGCTTGTTATCACGGTGTGCAAGGTTCGAGTAACTTTTTCTTAAAGTGATTCCTCACCTTTTATAGTGAACTTTTCAAAAATCCGCCGTTGAAGAGATATTTGATTTTCAAAAGTCACTTGTGTTCATTGGCTTGTCTTTTCTTGGTCTTCAATCTTGAGATGAAGACCTTCCTCGTACATCTTAAATGAATGTTGACTTTTCGTAGTCCGATACGAGGTGCGATGCTTCCCATTGGTTTATTTCTTTTGCACGCTTCAGGGATCGAGCACTTTAAGACATGGAAGCATTGAAGTATTACTTATTTAAGTAATATTCTTGACTTTTTTGTGCAATGAGATCCTTTTCGATTAATTCCTTTTTGCGTTTGCCTTCTTTCCCCAGGTGACTTGAAGTCGCCGCTTCCAATGATTGAGAGACTCATCTCGTCACTTCAACTTGACTTGGCTTCTTGGGTTGACTTAATCGACTCTTCTCAAATTTGTTTCACAACCGATACTCCTTGGCCATACTCGGTTGTTCCTCAATGAGTCTTCACTTCAATCTTGATTGACTTCTTGTATTCTCAACCATACCGATTTGATTCACTCATTCAAATTCTAACTATTACAATAAGAATTATAAGGAAAATGGGGTGCCAACTTTCTAGTCTAAGTTTTACATGGCATTCATCAAAATCTAAACAATAAATTTCCTAACATGTTGGATCGAGTTTCTTCGAGTTTTAGGCTAGAGGAATGTCTTCATAAGCTTGAGAATATTTTGCGGGTTAATTGCTTTGAATAATGCATGATTTCTCGTATGCAAGGTAACCTTTTCTCAATTGCTTCTCCTCCTTTTATAGTGCACATTTGAAATTTGCCCGTTGAAGAGATAGGCTAGTTTCAAATGTCACTTTGTGTTCATGGCTTGTCTTTTCTTGGTCTACACCCTTGTGATGTTGACCTTTTCTCGTATTAATTTGCTCTGCAGCCTTTACTGAGTTCGACACAAGTTGCGGTGTTTCCCATTTGACGTATTACTATATTTCTGGGCCAAACACTTTAAGATCTGGAAGCTTAGACGTATTATTATATCAAATAATATCCTTGACTTTATTCCAACGGATCTAAGTCAGTTGTCTTAACTTGACTGTTGCTTTTACCCCAAGTGACTTGAGTCTTCTCCAATTATAAGATTGACTCAACTATCACTTCAACTGATAGACTTGGCTACTCAAGTTGACTTGACTGACACTTCACATAATTGTCCCACAACTGATTCTTCTTCAGTCGAGTCATTGACTTCCTTCTAGGTCATACTCAACTGACACACAACAGATTCTTCACTCTTGTCTGCAGTTGACTTCTTGCATTCTTGACTTGGCTGACTTCACTCAGCTCTTCTAGTCATATCTATTACAATACAGAATTACAAGGAAAATGGGGTGCCAACTTCCTAGTTTAAGTTTTACATGGTATCATCAAAATATAACAAATAAATTTTCTAACAGTATCTATCCGCCTCAGATAGTATAATTGAGCAAAAACAGACTCGAAAATAAATCCCATTATACATATTTACTCTAAGACTCTTCAGAACTGTAAATAAAGAGATAACAAATGTAATGGAAGGCAACCTCCCTAAGACCGATATTTGATATAGATTGACCCAGGACCAGTTTTTCCAAACACAAAGTAGTCAACATTGAATCAACCCAGAGAGCTTAGATAGCACCCACAAAGCCTTACCACACCAGTCTCCAAGAACCCAGTCAAGAACAACTCAATCGATCCACATGAAACCCTAGAAAAACCCTCAGAACACCCCGAATCCCTAGCTCACTCAGAAACTCAGAGTTTGTACACATAGATAGTGGACAAGTATATAGTACACTCAGATCGAACACTCGCACCCCATAATCACATTGAAATCCAATGAGAGGGTGAGATTTCTAGAGAGAGAAAGAATACTCAAATAACTATCGAAGGATCGAGAGAGATGAGAGAGAAAGTGAGATATCAGATATGAATTATGATTTGAGGTTGGAGTGTTTTAATAAGGTGAACCAACGAACAAGATCAGAGCATCAATTTGGATTTACATGATTAAACCGATTATTTGATTTTAAGTTTAACTTTTTTTGAATATAAAATCAGCAAAAAGGGATTGCATTTTTCTTGCTATATCCATTTTATGAAATAATTTAAATATATTATGTAAACTATTTTATGTAAATAATATATTAAGAAATAATATATTTATTTTTATATTTAAATTTTATTGTGATAAAAATATTATTTATTGTGGTAAAAAATGGATAAAAAAACCATTTAGTTGGATAAATAATATTTTCATTTTTCTATAATTACGATAATAATTAAATAGTTTTTATTCATTTTCTTTTTACCACAATAAATTTTTATGTATAGTTGCATATATTTTTCTATATTTTAAGTCTAAAATTTTAAAAATACAAATACTAAGAAGTAGATTAAGCTTAATATATAAATAATTTTTCTTATTTTATAATTTCGAATATATTTATCCAATTAAAATATTTTAAATTCTATGAACACTATTCTTATTTTCCGTGTATCTTTTTATATTATTTTGTGTTTTCCAAATTAATAAATAATTTAAATATATTATGTAAACTATTTCTATTTTATTCATAATGAATATTATATCATTGAAAATAGTATTTTTCCCTCAGTAATGCCACAGAGTATGTCTTATCAAAGAAAAACAATTCATATTCTAAGGCCATTAGAAAAAAAAAAAAAAAAACCCACGTAGGATTGCAACCTCGCATCGCAGTCGAGAGACTAAACGTCGATTTTTGTCCAGTTGGTGGACTGATTTCAAACAAACCTAGAAAAGTGGACTAAATGTCCAAATCGTCCACTTAGCGGACTGAAAAAAGCTTTTAAATTTGCCCATTTGAAAATATACTTATCACTTAACTATATCATTGTTATGCAATTTTAAGCCTACAAAAGTTAATCTATGATTTACATCTCTCAGTTTGGATCTTTTACTTTTTCAGAATTATGTAGTATATATAATAAATAACTATCAATTAGTTTTATTTTTAAAGCCTCTTTTCTTCAAGAGAAAAAATGGTTGTACTTGGTTCTGTAACGAAATATTACAAAAAGCTAAGTCAAATAGCGCAAGGAGGAGGTATTTAACAAGAATCCAAGCTTCGGTGTGGATGAATTTGGCTAGAAATGTTATATTTGGTAACATAAAAAGGTTTTTTTTTTTAGCCTAGTAACATTAAAAATTTAAAGCATAAAAAAATATACTTAAAAACTCATGGTTTGAACTAATAAAAACAAAAAGTTAGCACAAAAACTCATGTCGGACGCCTAACGGTCCTCCGACTGTTAGACGGATCTCGACCCGCAAAACCTAGTGGCATTCACGTAATATTAGCAAAGTGGTATTTTAGTAGTTTTTCGGGGACCACCAGATAATAAATATTTCGAAAAGATTAGTCATCCTTCTAAAAAGTATTAGTAATTCTTTTGAAATGTATTAGTAGTTTTCAAGAAAGTATTTTAGTATTTCTCCGAATATACTCTCGAAATGTATTAGCAATCCTCAAAAAAAAAGTATTAGTAGTTCCTCGAAAAAATATTAGTATCCCTAGAGAGTATTTTAGTAGTTTCCTTGAATATAATTAAAATTTTCTCCCGAAATGTATTAACAGTTCTTCTGAAAAGTATTAGCCGTCCTTCTAAAAAGTATTAGCAGTTCTTTCTGAAATGTATTAGTAGTTTCTCAAAAAAGTATTAGTAGTTCGTCGAAAAATTATTAGTAGTTCCCTTGAGAGTATTTTAGTAGTTTCTCATTAATATACTCCTGAAATGTATTAGCAGTCCCTCAAAAAAAGTATTAGTAGTTCCTTGAGAGTATTTTAGTAGTTTTCCTGAATATAATTATTTTTCTCCCGAAATGTATTAGTTGTCCCTCGGAAAAGTATTAGTAATTTCCTAGAGAGTATTTTAGTAGTGCTCTCCTGCAAAGTATTAGTTTTTCTTATAAAATATATTAGTATTTCTTCATAAAAGTATTAGATGATACTAATACTTGTATCATTTAGTGTTTAGTCTTCAAATACTCTGCTACTGCAATATTCATTCTCTAATTGCTCTGCAAATCTCGTCACCCCCACATAGCTGAGCTCACAAATCAATATAATTTCATTATTTCTTTTACACCTTATCCGGTAAAATTGACCTATGCAATTCACCATTTTTTTTTTATCGAATTTTCATCACAAATTTAAGTGAAATAAGCTAATGCAAGAGATTCTAACAAACTTATATAAAAAGAGAAAAATAATCCATAATTGTTAAGGTCCGTCTAACAAAGATGACTGTTAAGAACCAAAAATTTTACAAACAAAAATTTCTTTTGTTGATATATATATATATATAGGGAGGGGTTATATGAGACCACCTCATAGGGTAAGTCCATAGGGACCAATCCTAGCCACATATCTAGATTATTCAATGGTTGTGATTTTAGATGTAAATCTGCAGATTACACTGGAAATTAGGGGAGGGGCAAATTTGTAATCCCACAAAATTCCCCTACAAAAACGGATTTTGTTACCTTTTATAATCATCTTCTCCAAATCGATCCAAAGCCAAAATCAACGTGACATACATATCTCTTCCTTCTCTTCCTTCTTCTTCATCGAACGCTTCTCATGAATAAACTCACTCATCGTGAGAAATCATTCATCCTTCTTCTTCAACGCACTATTGTGTGAAAAAAGTTGCGCATAATTTGCCATAGTTGCTAGAGCTCAACTTTGATTCAAGTTTGCTTATGAAGATGTAGTTTGTTGCTTGTGTAGATGTGTGATGGTGCTTTTATATACCATTAACTACATAAGCAAGTCATAAGCAAAAATTCATACTACATAAGCAACAATCATATATTACATAAGCAACAAATATACACTACGTATGCACTACTTAATACATTAACTACATAAGTAAGTCATAGCAACAAATCCATACTACATAAGCAAAAGCCTATACTACATAAGCAACTAATATACACTACGTATGCACCACGGATACATTAACTACATAAGCAAGTAATAAGCAACAAACTCATACTACATAAGCAACAAGTCTATATTACATAAGCAACGAATATACACTACGTATGCACTCGAATACATTAACTACATAAGCAAGTCATAAGCAACAAACCCATATTACATAAGCAATAAGCCTATATTACATGAGCAACGAATATACACTACATATGCATCACGTATACATTAACTACATAAGCAAGTCATAAGCAACAACTCTATACTACATAAGCAACAGAGAATTTTTTTGAAACCGAACGCTGGAGAGAGAGTGTGCATGAAGAGTGGGTGAAATCGCGTGAAAGAGGGAATGAAATCTTAGAATCGATTCTAAAGTGTCAAATTACTACCCTACCCTTTTTAATTCTTTGAAATAAAAAAATAAACATAAAAATCCCTAAAAATCCTGACCACCCAAAATTGTTGATCATGGTTAGGATGTGTCCCCTACGACTTACCCCAAGAGGATGACCTATTTGATCCATATCCTATATATATATATGTATATTAATACACACACAGACACACACTTGAATTTCACATATAATGAAAGGTGGAACCCATAAAATAGACCAACCCATTGGGCAACTGATCTACGAAAAACAGGGTAGGAGTGATCCATTTTCACTTTTTCAGCGAATGCATCTATTGTGATGTTTTGCGTGGTTTCGTTCAGGTTTAGTTATGTGATATTTTTTGCAATATATTAGGATAGAGCAAATGAGGAAGAGATCTATGGTGGAGGCTGAAGCCTGGAGCGAGAGAAAAAAAAACACATTTTTTTTCTTTTTTTGATCCGTCGACGGCCTAATGCGATACTAAATTTCAAAAGTTAGGGGTTAAAAAATCTTATTATCCGAAAACATTTCTTAACAATAAAAATATTTCCAGAAAAGTACATTACAACAAGTTGTTTTCATAAGGCACCCTACTCCAATAATTGAAACAGGAACCTCCAATACTTTTTCCGAATAGGTGAAAGCCCTTTTCATTTGGGCCTAATTATTCAAAGTGATAGTTAACTTTTTTTGCATTAATAACTCAAAGTGACAGCTAAAGTAGAAAAAATTGAATCCAATATAAACTAAAATCAACCTTTTGTAGACATCTATCTCTATGGATCTCAAAGGTCAACCTACAAAAGATAAGATATGGGTAGCCCTAACTTAGGCCCTTAGGGTCCCTAGTAGCATTCTGTAACAGTTGAGAGTTCACTAAGAAAATTAACATGTGATCTCAAATGTGAATTTCTCTGCCTTAACAAACACTTAGTATGGGTGTGGCTGTGTGGCAGTTCATATAGCTTTTTTTGTTCACTATAAATTATATAAATTTAGCGGATAAATTTAGTGAACCCTCAATATTAATAAATTATTATTAATATTGAGAGTTCACTATAATTGTGTATAAATTTACTGACATATTTTGAGACTGTGATACGATAAAAAATTAACGATGAAAGTTGCTTTGATATATAAATAGTGAAATAATAATTGGTGATGTGAAACGTGAGTGAGGGAATAGTAGAATTTGTGATAAAATGTATACTAATGTTTGTTGATTTGATGTATTTTTTTTTTAAAAAATGAGTAGATATGAGCGGGAGAAAAAAAATGAAAGTAAGTGAATAATGTATTTTTGGAAAATTTTCATAATGAATTACATGATGCACTATAAGAAAAACCAGTTTACCTACAGAGAAATATTTATGTAAGTATTAAGAAAATTGTAAAGTGTAGGTAAAATCATCGTAGGTAATATATTTACCTACAGAATCTAAAACTGTTGGTAAATACCTACAGGAAATCTGTGGGTAATTGAAAAACTGTCGGTAATCTGTCGGTATAATGTGGGGAAAATTGATATTTTTATTCTGTAGGTAATTGTAATATTTAGTGACAAAATCATTTTTGTTGGTAAATTTTATCGGTAAACTGGAATTTTTTTGTAGTGATGTGAGAAAAAAATAATCTAGCGAACTGATAAATAAAAATTTTCTAGTATCCAATCGCGGGTAATTGTGTATTTCATACTTGGAAAAAATTAAGCGATCAAATGTGTTTTCCGAATGTTATATTTTACGACTCACTAATCCAAATATATTTTTATTCTAATTCAATTCTTAATATTTTCATAATATGAACATTAAAATGAATCCAAACATAAATAAAATTCACCAACAAATAGTGTTAATTTTATGATTCCTTTTTACCAAAAACTGTCGACTTTCATTAACGTGTAAGAATTTTATTTTGTTAATGTTGAATTACAGTAAATGTTGGATTAAAACAGTAAAATAGGCAAATCTAAAGTTGTAACACCCCCCTTATGGGATGTTATTTACTTAATTATTATATTATATTAAACTATAAATATGCCATCGCAAGAAACAAACTCCATATCTCTTGATAAAAAAATATTGGAAGAAAAATCAGTAATCAAGGAGAAATATTAATGACCTTCAATAATATCCATCAGACCTCGACATATCTCTTATTTTTTAAAAGCAATCAAGCCTAAACCAAACAAGCCTTAAACTGAGTGATATGATTATTGATTGCATAGATTCCATTTTATATGAAGCTCCACAGGATTATTAGTATAAAACTAATTCTGCAGAGTTTGTTATGTAAAAGTGTATGGGATTGTGACAAGTGTAAGGTCTAGATAGATGTTGAATGCTTTATATACCCATTGTACTGTTCCATTGTTTTTCAATGTATTCATAATACATTTCCAGCTATATTCTGAGTGATGCTTTCATTTATTTTCCTTGTACATTTGCTCCTATCATCAATGGAGTACAATGTCCTTCTCCTTTATGGTATCAGAGCAGGTTGATACCTGTCCTTGGTCCATCTTTACAGTTTTTCCTATTTGTTTTATTCTATTTTTATGGCTACAACTACTGCAGCAATGGTTGAACCTATAATACAACCCCAAAGACAGCTTGTTACTGTGAAACTCACAGAAAACAACTATTTGGTTTGGAAACAGAGCTATTCGAGGATATGGACTAGAGTGATATCTCACTGGTACAAATACCAATGCCAGATGAGTATTCCTCAACAGATCCTGGAAATCCAAAAACCATAAACCCTTCCTTCTTGACATGGAATAGGCAAGATCAGCTTCTTGCTTCATGGTTGTTGTCTTCCTTATCTGAGAGTGTATTGATTTCTACTGTTGGTTTGAGCACCTCAAAAGAAATTTGGGAATGCTTACAAACTACTTTCTCAAGCAAAAATCAAGCTAAGGTGATGCAATACTGTATGTATTTGCAAACTCTTAAGAAAGGTAATTTACATATGAGTGAGTATCTTAACAAGATTAAGAACTGCTGTGATTTGTTAGGATCTGCTGGAGAATCTGTGAGTCAAAAGGACCAGGTTATGTATGTGTTGATTGGGCTTGGTCTAGAGTATAGCCCTGTTGTAGTTTCAGCTACATCCATATTGGAGCCTTGGAGTTTGACTGAGCTCCATGCCTTACTACTCAGTTTTGAGAACAGACTTGAAACTTTTGAAAATAGAAGTTTCATTGAGGATGGAGTTTTCTCTGTTAATATTGCCACTCACACACAAAATAACGGAAATAGAAGAGGAGGAAATCAACAAAGTGTAAGAGGCAGAGGATTTGACGGGGCTATACTCAAAGTTTTAATCAAAATGGTGCCAATAGAGGTAGAGGCAAGTTTGGAGCCTTTAGAGGTGAGGAGGACGTTTTGGAACCAACAGACCTCGTTGCCAGATTTGTCATTATAATAACCATACTACAAAGAAATGTTTTTATCGAGTTGATCTCAATTTCACACCTAATACTGAGAATTTTAACAGAGCCCAGAACTAAAATCAGCAGCAGAGTTACCCTCAAAGCTATCAGCAGAGTTCTTTTGGCAGCTCCAATGTCAATATTGCCAGTCTCACCAATGATGATGCTTCCCAGGATCTCAATTGGTACCCTGACTCAGGTGCTACTAACCATGTTACATATGACATGGTGAATCTCAATATTGCTTGTGATTATCAAGGAGCTGAGAAGGTTCAAGTTGGAAATGGACAAGGTTTGAAAATTTCTCATTCTGGTACCTCTATAGTTTCACCACCTAATTCTAAGTATCTTTTCTTGTTAAAAAATCTTCTGCATGTTCCACATATTACTAAAAATCTCATCAGTGTTAGTCAATTTGCTAAAGATAATCATGTCTTCTTTGAATTTCACCCTTCTTATTGTCTTGTGAAGGATCAGTGCACGGGGAATGTTCTTCTTCAAGGAGCACTTAAGAATGGCTTCTACAGCTTCAATATCTCCAGTCCCAAGACTCTTGCCATACAGCCTTTTGGCCCTGGTCATAAGAATGTTTTAGGTCCTGTGTCCATAAATTCTGCAGTTGTTAAGGATACAATAAAGTTAGATGTTTGGCATTTTCGACTTGGGCATCCTTCTTTTCCTATTGTTAAAGGGCCCTTGAAAGTTGTAATATTCCTTTTATTGAGAAGGAAAAACAATCTTTATGTTCTTCTTGTCTTTTGTCTAAATCTCATAAGCTACATTTTGATCTTTCTAAATCTCATACTTATAAGCCTTTTCATCTTATTCATAGTGACTTATGGGGACCCTATCCCATTAAATCTGTCTCAGGATATTCATATTATGTGAGCTTTATTGATGACGATACTAGATATACTTCGCTTTATCTTCTTAAGGCTAAGTCGGACACCCTCACAGCTTTTATACACTTTAAAACCTTCACTGAAACTCAATATCACAAAACCATTAAAATTTTGCAGTCTGATGGGGGTGGGGAGTTTAAAGCCTTAACTGACTACCTCAATAAGAATGGGATTTTACATAGGTTTTCTTATCCATATACTCTCAGTAAAACGGCTTTGCTAAGCGAAAGCATAGGCACATAAATGAGGTTGGATTATCTCTTTTATCTCACAGTCACACCCCTCAAAGATTTTGGTACTCAGCTTTTACCAGTGCAGTCTACCTCATAAATAGAACACCATGCAAACCTCTTCTCTTTAAGACACCCTTTGAGGCTCTCAATGGTCAGAAACCTGATCTTCTTCACTTAAGAATCTTTGGTTGTCTTTGTTAACCTTACTTGAAGCCTTACAATAAGCATAAGCTTGAATATAGAATCCAACCATCTATCTTTCTTGGGTATAGCCCATAACATAAGGATTATATGGTTCTTCTTTCAAATAACAAAGTTATTATCACAAGACATCTTGTTTTTGATGAAACAAAATTTCCATTTCTTGACAAAGCAGGCAAACAAAGTCAGCACTCTTGTTCAAATCACTCATGTTTCACTCCTCCTATCCCACTAATTCCCATTTCTTTTCCTTCAATTGAACCAAACACCAATTCTCTTCCTACTCCTAACACTTCTCTTGATAGCCAATCCACCAGTTCTTCTCCCTCTCATGATCACTTTTCCATCTCTTCTCCTAGTCATCAATCTATTCCATCCTCCCCTGGCATTCCTTTAGATAATGGTGGTGAAATATATGTGGATTTACTAGTTAGAGCAAATAATCATTCCAGTTCTGTTTCTACTAATGTCTCTTGTCCACCTGTCACAAGTTGTATTGCAGGAAACACAGGTACCCACCATATGGTCACAAGGTCCAAGGTTGGGTTAGTCAAGCCTAAAGTGTACAGTTCTCTTTTAACAGTTTTGGATGAACCTACTTCAGTACAGGAAGCATTATCCATCCCAGAATGGAAATAAGCAATGACACGTGAATATGAAGCTCTTCTCAATAATGATACTTGAACTCTTTGTCCTCTGCCACATAATAAGCAGCTTATTGGATGCAGATGGGTGTTTAAGACAAAAAGAAATGCAGATGGAAGTTTTGCCAATTATAAGACTCGGTTGGTTGCAAAGGGGTACACCTAAACCTTGGGTTTTGATTACACTGAGACTTTTAGCCATGTGGTAAAGCCAGCCACAATAAGAATTTTTTTGAGCATTGCATTATCTCAATCGTGGCATATTAGACAGCTAGATGTAGCTAATGCTTTTCTTAATGGGAATCTAGATACTAAGCCTTACATGGAACAGCCCCCAGGCTTTGTCCAGCAACATTCTCAGTCACTTGTTTGCAGATTGAAGAAATCTCTCTATGAGCCTAAGCATGCTTCAAGGGCTTGGACAAGCAAGTTTGCTAGTGTTCTACTTCAGCTTGGTTTTTCTGCTGCCAAATTAGATAACTCTTTGTATTATAGGCATTGTGGGGATTCTTGCATTTTGATTTTGGCTTATGTGGATGATAATGTCATTACAGGCAATCAGGAAAAAGATATTCAGAGTGTGATTGATGAGATGCAACAGTTCTTTTCTCTAAAAGATATGGGATTTCTGAATTATTTTCTTGGGATAGAAATTCTTCACAAGCCAGATGGTTTGTTTCTTAGTCAAAAGAAGTATATAGAGGATCTATTGTCTAAAGCTGGTATGCAAGTTGCTAAAGGAGCTGCTACTCTTATGGTAAGCAGCCCTTTTCCTGTCCAAATTTGATGGACAACCTGTTGAAAATTGCACTCTTTATAGAAGTATTGTTGGGGGATTACAATATGCAACTTTGGCAAGGCCTAAAATTAGTTTTAGTGTCAATCGAGTGAGCCAATTTATGCAGAATCCATTAGATAAGCATTGGAAAGCTGTGAAGAGGATAAGATATCTAGTTGGTACTCTCTGATCGTATGGTCTCACCTTCACTGCATCTTCTTCTCTCACACTTACTGACACGCCCCGATTAATAAATATATTGGAAAGTTATTTTTCTTTTAGGCGTTACTATTTTAGAAAATTTTACGAGTTGAAATCCAATTTAATAAAATAGGACTCAAGTTTCTCCAACCGACATTTAATATTCCTTTAAGATCTTAACACCAACAACCAGTAATTCACATAAACTCTCTGCTCACAGACGCAACTTTATGATAAATAAGCAACGAAAATAGTTTCAACACAAGTTTTGACTCACAACTCGACACATTACTTTTACAAAATGTAAATAAGCCTACATTTAATTTAAACATAAAAATTAACCTCTTACATCATAAATAAAAGAAAATCGGGATCTTGGAATTATTAAGAAATGGTGGAGCCCAGGTTGCCATATATACTTTGCCCTGTATTTGAAAATGTTAAATAGTGGGGTGAGTGTTTTGCACTACACTCAGTGGGGTACACTTAAGCGACTGCGTAATTAATTACAAATAGCAGTGATGCATCATACATGGCATTTGTACGGACAAACCGTAATTTTGTAATATGTACGAGCTCATAATGTTTAGTGATAGTCACCACAGCACACAAATATGTAACATGTACGGTACAACCGCAACATGGGATTCATGCAAAGCATACTAATCATGATTAATTAAACAGTCAACTTGCATTGAATAGCAATAGTACACAGTTAAGTGTAAAGGTAACCCCACATGTATGCAGTGTACGAAAAAAAATGAATGTTGATGATGTTGTAATAGCTTTATGGATTCAGCTACGCCGCACCAGGCTAATTCTCTGAAGCTAGTTGTATACCCTCATCTTATTTCTTCTTTTCTTTCTTTATGTTTCCTCTATGATATTTCATCTTTTTTATTGTTCGCTCTGTTTTCTTTGTTAGCTCTATATGTTGGTATATAGTTTGTATTATCTCACTCCCTCGACCTTCTCTCTTGTTGGTGCTCTCTATATCCTATTACAAGAAATACACCGCCGCATATTTATAAATATATGTCATCAACAACTTAATTTACCAAAACTTAGTAACTAAGGTAATTTGGTTTCGTGTGTATATATATGTATACCTTTAGGCAGTGGAAAAATGAGGCGTTAACGTGTACACTAAAATAATGACATATTACTTTATTATATCTTTATGTGTGTGCGTGGTCGTGTGTAATTGTTTGAAAGAAAGAAAGAAAGACGTGTGGTATATTAAGTCTCCCAAGTCGGTGTAAGAGATCAAAGCCTTACGGCATGATTGGTATGTGGGAATGGGGTAGGAATGGAATGAAGATCCTCTTGTTTCATTTCCATTCACGCCAGATGCTTTAAGTAATGGGAATACTCATTCCATGGGAATCCCTATTCCCAAAAGTAAGGGAATGACCATTCCTCCTCTCCCCCATGGGTTTAACTATTCCCAATCATCAAGAATGACTTAAATTTTATTTTTAATAAAATTATCTTTCTATAAATGACTAAAAATGTTAGATATAATCTATATTTTCGAAAAGTAGTGTTATAAATAAAAACAATTATTTATAATTTATATATAAGTTATATTTAATATTTTAATAAATCATAGTCAATTTATATCAATATTTCAATAGTTAAATCAAAACTTTGATATAGAATTCTCTTGTTAATTTTCTATATTTTGTTATAAAAAATAGAGATAATTACAAAAATACCCATGAGGTTTGGGATTATTACATAAAAACCCAGAGATTTTTCAAAATTACAAAAAACCCCTTGAGGTTTGATTCTGTCTTACATTTTTCCCCTTCATAAACAAAAAAAAATATCAAAACCCCCTGATATTTATAAAAATACTATAGTTACCCCCTTAAATTTAACACATAATCAAACTGTTGGGGTTTTTTTTGTAATTTTAAAACATCTCTCGAATTTTTTTATAATTAGCCCAAATCTCGGGGTGTTTTTGTAATTATCCCTAAAAAATATTATATAAAATATTTTTGATATCATAGATATAAATCTATATATATATATATATATATATATATATTATTTATCACACATTAAAATAATTTTATATCAATTTACGAATAACATATTTAATAAATTTTATTTAAAAATCTTATTTAAGAGAATTTGATACTTTAAAATTATTTTTCCTAATTACTATCATTAATTTATAATTACTAATCAAGACATTTAAATCAAGTAAAAAATCGTCATCCATTCATTTCTCCAATCCTTGACATACCAATCATAAGAATAGTAATACTACATCATTCCATTCCTAATGTTATTCCATTCCTAAATTCATTCCATTCCAACCTAATTTCATTCATTCATACCAATCATGTCGTTAGTTGCCAAGTCATACACATGCACATCCTATGTATGTGTTTGATATACTTGAAAGACATATATAGATATATTATATGCTAGGCATGTGAAAACTTTGGAATTAAGTTAATAATATATGTACAAATATATATAGTCACCGTATGAATATATATGTAATAACCATCCTTCACTGCTAAGTACTATATATAGACGTGTATATATAGCTAATTAAAATATCGTTCCCTATATATGTTAACCATATTCTATTATATTTGCAAGTTGATTATGATAGTTATTATATATATATATATATGATATGTTATGGAAGTTCTCTAAATATAGTATTATTACCATATATATGTATATACGGTATAACCTCAATAATTTAATATTCAATTAATTAATAACTTTGCTTAAATAATACTTTTGCCCGGTCCAGACTTGGGAACAACAAACAAAATTAGTAATTATCTAATTTAATATCTCGCTAAATTAATAAATATTGGTCGTCCCAAAGTTATTAATTTATTGATGTTTAACCGTATATACATCTAGACCCGCTTTATTTCTTAATTATGATTATTTCACATTTTCCATTATCCTGTCAATTCTTTAATACTATTACAACTATCATCCTGTATATATGTGTGTATATATATATATATTTTTTATATTAGAATTACAATCCAACTCTCTTCTAATTTTATATTATTCCTTCTGTTTAATTTATTCAAGTAATATATATTACATTGCACACTTATGGATAATTTTATTGAATATTTTGATAAAGTTAGTCATATATCAATGTTGGAGTCCAATTTTATACTTATTATTATATTTAATATAAGGGTAATGCTATGTTCTTTATTATTATATTTAATATAAGGGTAATGCTATGTATGTTCTTTATATTTCAATATATTACTGGCCGTTAAGGAGGATGTGATAAATAGTATGGTACGAGGGGTTCCGAATTGAAATATAATTATTTAAAAATATACTAATCAATCATACAATTCCAGTTTAATAGACGTAGTGTTTAGATAATTTGGTTCAGTGAGTAGTTTAAGGCTCGGGTATTACACTTACAGCTTTTGTTGATGCTGACTGGGCATCAGACCTTGATGATAAACGAAGTACCTCTGGCTATTATGTTTTCTTAGGAAATTATTTGGTTTCATGGAGTTTTAAGAAGCAGTCAACTGTCTCCAGGTCGAGCACAGAAGCTGAATACAGAAGCTTGGCTTTTGCTATCTGTGATGTCCTTTGGGTCCAATCACACTTGAAGGAATTAAAATTTCCCTTACAAAAGAAACCAACGATTTGGATGGATAATCTTGGAGCTATTTCCTTATCAGGTAATTCAGTTCATCATTCTCGTACAAAGCACTTTGAAATCGACTTACATTTTATCAGAGATAAGGTTTCAAGTAATTCTATTGTTGTTTAGTACGTTCCTTCTTTAGGTCAGCATGGAGATATTTTCACTAAGCCATTAACTGGCCAATTCTTCACTCGGCTTCGTAATAAACTTCGTGTCTTACCAAAGACCTCGTTCAAATTGAGGGGGGATGAAAGCAATCAAGCCTAAACCAAACAAGCCTTAAATTGAGTGACATCATTGTTGATTGCATAGATTCCATTTTATATGAGGCTCCACGTGATTATTAGTATGAAACCAATTCTGCAGAGTTTGTTATGTAAACATGTATGGGATTGTGACAAGTGTAAAGTTTATATAGATGCTAAATGCTTTATATACCCGTTGTACTGTTCCATTGTTTTTCAATGAATTCAGAATACATTTCCAGCTATGTTCTAAGTGATGCATGCTTTCATTTATTTTCCTTGTACATTTGCTCCTATCATCAATGGAGTACAATGTCCTTTTCCTTTATTTTCACCCACTTTTACTGATGTTTTCCTCTTCAATAATCTCTAAGTTATGAAGATTTACAATGGTACCTAATTTAAAAGAATCACATTACATATCTTAAAAATATTAGTCTATAGCCAAAAGATTGCACTTTTTATCCAGCTGAAACTTTTAGGCTACTAATCCTAATGCAAAACCACAGCCATAAACCAAATCTCATCTATTTCATTTAATACACTAATGTGTTGCTAAAAAAATGGCAGTAAGATAAACCATAATGATCATTTGACTTCTTTGAAAACTCTAAGTTGCTTTATCATGGGACGAACATCAATCAACCACTTATTATCCTGAGATATATATAGCAGTAGTCATGTATTCAACTTCAAGTGTCCTTAAGTGTTTTATTTTGTACTAATGCTGAATTGTTGATTGAACAAAAGTAAATGTTAGATTCAAACAGTAAAAAAGTAAATTAATCTAAGCATCCTAAAGAGCTTATTAAAATTTAAGATCTTTGTAAAAAAATCATAAAACTTGCACTTATAAGTTTTCGTCATGTATCACTGGCCTATAAAGTTGATACATATATACTTAAATGAGTATAAACATTAAGGCCGTGATTTGTGATTGGTTTGCTTTCGTTTCATTTTCATTTTCTCGAGAGAAAAGTGAAGAGAAATTTATTTGGGAGATAAAAGAGAAAATGTAGAGTGTGATTGGCTGTGAAAAACATAGTAATAATTACGAGTTGATGTGATTGATTTACTTTTTAAGATTGTGATTGTTTGTAAGAATTTTTGTGTGTTTGGTTTTTTTTTTTTTTTTTTTAATTAATTTTAATATTTCCTTTAATTATCTAAATATGGCTTGGGAGTATATTCATATAATTGGTCATGTTTTATAAACCCATACAATTCTATTAATTAATTTTGTGACCTCTTTGGAATGAATTAATCTAATATTTAGTAATTAATATATGATTAGTAATAAATATGATATTCATTATGTTTGACATGGCTTACAATTCTCGGTGAATTGAACCACATCCACGAATCCATTTTAAACATCACATTTTCTTTCTTCTACTCAAATCTAAACCTTTTTATAGATTTGAGTTATCGTAGACGGATAGATTTGAGTTATTGTAAACTTGGCCGATAATACTTCATTATTAAAATTTTAATAAAATTTAATTAAAAGTATAAGAAAAAAAAACACATCCACGTAATAAACGTATATTATCGTGAATTAGCCTACACATTCCTATGGTTCTAGTGTTTGGATAGATGATTAGTGGATACACAAACTGACTCTAATATTGAAAAGTTCATAACATATATCTACTGACAATGACCAATTTTAACAATTATACATAAAACTCTTCGACATGTCAACAAAACACATAATGCGGTGGAGCCGTTGATCATTGTATTGACGATAAAACATTAATGGGTGCCACGACAATGATCATGCCATAGATGTTGGCCAATTGAATCTCTAACCAAATTCTCGCTCCCATAAAGCCTCCTCGGATAAGTCGTAATGTCTAATAGTCAGGCGTTGAAGCCTGTTCATCCTCATCGGTTCGCTAACGGATCTCGTATTGCATTCCATATTTCATCGGGACATTGCAATGTTTTGAATAAAATTATGAATCACGCAACAAGCTATTACTATATCCGATTGAGTACAAAGCAAATAATTTGGCATCAAACCTTTAAGCATAGGAAACCTCTTTTTTTAGGCCACCAAAGCATCGCTCTATGTGTTTACGAATAGTTGCATGCCTAGATTGTATAGTTCGATTCGTGTTCTTGGGTATCTATTTGCTCAGTCCACTCGGGAATATGATAACGGTCCCCACGGTAAGGAGCCAAGAACCCGGGAAGTTCAGATATCCGAGAATCAACAACGTAATATTTAATCGATGGTGGCCAAGGAAAATTGTATTATGGATTCGAAATTGCATCAAGAAACACTCTAAAGCATCATTTGCACTACCTTCCCAACCAGCCATAACAAAAATGAACATGAGATTAAAGTCACAAGCGGCCATTACGTTCTGACCCAACAAACCCTTACGCGTACGATATGTGGCGTGGTTCCGAGCAGGTGCCCAAGCCTCCACAATAGTACCATCGATTGCCCCAACACAATCCTACAAAAAATGTCTCGTGATTGAGTCCTTATTTAGTCCATTCAAACCAATGTAACACTGTTTAATGGCTAATGAATTTTGCTCACCTTAAAATAAGGAAATAGTTGAGGGTTGGTGCGAATGAAATCTGGAACCACCGACATGTCTGGTGGGCGGATATACTCTTGCGCCATTTCGCACAATGCATCGCAAACGACATCAACATGCCGGCTAATTGTTTCTCTTGACCGTTGGAAACGTTCCATGCTTAGTCGATGTCATTGATGCCTGCCAACTGTGTACAAAAATATTACAACGGATTCCTGCAAAGAAACCCGTTCGTTGGTGCTCGTGCACCGACCGAAGATCGCGCACCTTCGCATGCAAAGTAAGTGAAATGTGTCTTTGTCCATATGTAATTGGTTATAAAATCTACGCGGATGGCCCAAAAGAATTTCATTCAACCAATCGGAACCTCAAGACTCGGCGTGTTAAATGGTTGCCTTGACAAATTGGAGAAGGATCGTGGAAAAACATCTTGTAGAAAGAAGTAAAGATCGTATTGGCGATGTAGAAGATCTCTTAACCTAACAATATCTACATTTCATCGTTGAACACATCGTTTGCGACCTCATCGATGACCTCTTCATCCACATTATCAACACCACCCGAACCAAACAAATTAGCCATACCTACCAAAACACCAAAGCAGAAACTTCAAACATGAAACTAATAGACCCATCAAATACACTGGACCATAAATGTCATGCCATATCTTTTTAATTTTACATAACGATAGCATTTTATAAATCTCAAAGAAAGATTACAAATCACGAGCCAAACAGCAATTGTGCCACGTTGGTTACATCGAGAAAAATCCAAGGTGGGATAAACGCCAAGAATTCCTAAGAATCATTCAAAGCTAGAGTAGCTAATTCAAAACTAGCTATATCACATCTATGGTCATCAAAAAGGAACATACAACTATTGAAAAGAGAATTCGGTAGGAAAATGATAATTAGGTTGCGAGAATAAGTCTCCATATCAATAACGCAAATAAGTCTCCATTTCCAAATCACAAAACAATGATAATTAGGTTTGCATTATTTTAAAAAAAAAGAACACAAATCAAATAATGTAATCGAAATAGTATGACACTCGTATAGTAAAATTTAATAAAAAATAAAAGGGGGACCAGAAGATCTCGAGCCGCTTGCATACCGAATACCGAAGATTTTAATTTTCCAACACAATTGAGAGAGAATTCGCCATGGCCGAGGAAGTCGGGTGAAAATTGCGAGAGAGAAAAAAATGGATGGTAACTTGGTATTGATATGTGTGTAATATTTATTTAATGAAAAAGTAAGTTAGGGTGGAGTAGGCTTGGTAGACTTTTTAAAACTTTTCAGATGTTTTTTCATTTTCCCAATAAATTAAGATAACTTGGAAATAATAAACAAGTAAAACTTCAAAACTCAACCCACAACCAATCACATGTTCTCTTCAAAAAAATTCTCAGGACAAAATTTTCAAAAAAAAAGTCCGCATCCAAGCACAACGGCTGCCCTAACTTTGTCACAACCATATATCATAGATAGCTACGAGAAGAAGGTCCCTCAATTTGACAGTGAAAGGGTAGTGATTTGTCATTATATTATATATCTAGTGTTTGGAAGAGATAGATAAGAATTTCACCAATATATATATATATGTACACTTCAAAAAAAATAAGGGAATTCCAACGAAAAAAATATGTTGGTATTTGGCCAATTTCCATTGGAAATATCGATTCCAATAGAAATTCCAATGGAAAAGCATCATAGGTATATAGGCCGTTGGAATGACAAAATTCCAACAAAAATTCCTATGGAAAAAAATTCCAATAGTACCAAATGGTTTTGCTTATCATTAGACTCTCTATTGGAATTTTCCAACGGTATGCTATATAGCATTGGAATTTCCATTGGAATTTTGAAAATTGCAAAAGTTTTTTTATTTCGTTGGAATTATTTTATTGGAATTTGATTGTTTCTTGTAGTGGTATGATTAGGATCTCGTCTTACAACCCCGTACCATGCGACCGTAAGGACTAGTCACAACCATTAACAAAAAATAATCAACGGATATGATTATAACTAAAATTAATCCATTAAATAGTTAATTTAATCACAAAAAAGTGACAAAGTAAAGTAATAATATGGTGTAACAAACATTCCATTAAAATCGCTGGCTAAAACGCATGTAATCATTATCATATCAATCACGTTCCATAAAATAAGAATCCCACTAAAGTTGACGTAAAAAGATTCATCACTCTCTTCTACCTACAATCGAACGTCAAAAAGAAGAAGTTGCGGAGAAAAAATCGCAATTATGAACACTATACAAAATCAAGAGATACAACACAATCCGCATCAATGTTCAATGGACACGATGGAAGAAAGTCTGATACGTGAAAAGAACAAACATGGTACGTACAATAGATTCAAATAAAAATAACATAGATCCAATATTGATAACAATGCAAACAATAACATCGTATGAAATTCGATGGATAATTACTAGTTTATAATATGCTTGAGTTTTTATTCAATGCGAGACAATCTCACGGATCATTGTTTACACTTGTTTGCATTGATGGTTGCTAAGTATGAAATGACATGTATGGTTAGTGTAATTCTCAGAGCATATTTGGAGTAGTAGTAATGCATATGATAAGGGTCTTTTTATGAATGTTTTATGTGTATATTTGAGTATGATTTGAGTCATTTTATCGTTAGTTTCATAAATATTTGATTGTACATAGTTCATATTACTTTGAGGTGCTTTTATTGGTGTAGATTGATGATTCGGAGCTATTTTTGGTGAATTTTGGGCCATGGTTTCATGTCATAACATACCCCAGGGTTTATGGATGCAAAAACACTCGAAATTCCAAGCTAAACAGCGTCATTTTGGGGCCTTTTCGGTCAAACACGGGCGGGGTGTGCTTTGAAAGCACGACCGTGCTTTTGACGAGCCAAAACCGAGCAAATTTTCGCCAAGACGTACCAAACACGGCCAGGCCGTGCTTTTTAAGCACGGCCATGTTCGCAAAATCCGCGAACACGGCCTGGCCGTGCTTTTTAAGCACGGGCGTGCTTTTCGTCAAACGGGTTTTTCTTTGGCGGAAATTATGGAGACTTTCCCTTTTTGCTTTTTGACAACCTTTGAGCAACTTTTACATCTCATTTTGATGCACCAAGCTCTATTATTCCCTCAATTATCATATGACAACAATGATTCAAACAACTCAACTATGGAAGTGGAGTATTTGTTTAGCAAAAGATGACATTATTTATGTGTTCTTTCACAAAGATGGTGCCTATAAAAGCCAAGAGTTTGAGTTGGGATATTCACTAATTCATTCATTCATTGATAGAGAGATTCATTGTATATTCATTGTATATTCTAAGTTTCAAAGAAAAATACATTGAAAGGATAAAAGAAAGGTAGAGTTGGAAGTTGAAGAGCAATGGAGGAGAAGGTTTGGAGATCAACATCATTGCAATCAACCAAGGAGGAAGTCTTGAATTGGTCTTGAATAAGAGCTAAGTACACCATGTTCATTTTATTCAAATCTTCTTGTGTAGTATACTCTCTTGTCAAAGCCATGTGTAGCTAAATTTCTAGTGTTTGAATGTAATGAACTCTAGAATGAATTTGTGATTAAGGTTTGAATGTTTTTAATAAAATCTCCATGTTTTGTGTGATTCACTTATATTATGCTTTATTCATTCGAATTGGTATATGCGCAATATTGATTTGAAGTTTATTTTTCATCCGGGAAATCGAGAGATTCATGGTGAAATAGAACCTATATAAGTGAAAAGAGTTGCATGCAATCCTAGATATAGGACGACATAAATCTTCTGGATTAGGGTCAAACCTAATATGGGAATTCACAAATCGTTATAATGTTGTCTTGGGGTTTTAACTAGAAAGAGATTTCAGTTAATCAACTTGAGGTTAGAAGTTATTCGCGCTCGATAGAGGGTTTAACTTAAATCGGGAATTTCTACGGTCCATGAAACATGAGATTTTACTAAAAGAGGTTGGTTTTTGCTTAAGGGCTTATGGTTGTATTTTTATCTTGTTGAATCACAAAAACATTCTAGAGGGATTTACATTCAAACACATTTCTAGCTCTTGATTTCTTAATTCTACAATCTACTTTTATTTGATCTTTTATAAGTTGCAATTATTTTAAATTCTCTATTTTTTTTATTTTCCATTTTAACAAACAAAACTCTGAAAATTATTAGATTAAATAACAAAAAGACGATAATTATTAGTACTTACAATCCTCGTGGGAATGACACTCGGTACTCAATAATCTATACTATAAAACGATAGGTGCACTTGCCTAAGGTTTTAAAGGTAGCTTTTGAGCCACCAGCATATTTAGTTTCATTTTGCAACTTATGCACAATAGCGAACGAATAAAACTTACATGTTATTTGTTGGAAATTTGGTTTTGACAAAGTGGGCGTCGGCCCCACTTGGACCAAATTTTCGGTGGCTAAGTATTTAATTCTGGAGGAATAAAATTATAAATTATTAATCTACGTTTCCGATTAGATGTTCGTAGTATTTTTTATTTCTCAAAATCTAATTTTGATGAGTGAAAAATTAATGCACGAAATTGGCCACACAAATGAGAATTGTGTAAAGGGAGTTGAAAGGTTTTAGCAATGTCCCATATAGAATATAAAAACACGAGTTTATTCTTGTATAAATACTAGAAGATGTTATTAATTGGATATACTATAACATAAGTGGATGATCACAAGCGGCAAAGACGCAAAGACGCGTCCCGCCCGACCCAAAGATGGGCTTGGGCAGTGGCCCATGGCCCATGTACCGGCCCTTTGGGCCCGAGTCCTGGTCAACTCTTTGTTTTGTCACTCAAAAATTGGATTGGTGTTAGAGTCTCGTAAATCCTCATATAGAGGTCATTGATGGGGTTGTAACACCTAGTTGTTACAAGGAACGTTAATGCCCACTTCTTACCTGAATTTATTTCCTCCAGATTGGATTTTGTTGCTTATAAATAGTTTGGATTTCCATTGCGAAGTTTACAATCGGAAAATTCATAAACTTCTCTCGCATATTTCAAAAGTGTTGTTAAAAGTGTTGTAACATCTCAAAGAACACATCATTCTCGCATTTGAGTCCAAAGAACCAGATTCTCACTTCTTCAAGTTGTAATAGTTAAATTATATTTTGTTGTAATTTTTTGTTCTATTTTTTTGTAAAAGCCATTGTTGTAAACTTTCTATTGTAACCTTATGTATTCAACAATCGGAAGACAAATAGTATACCTTCACACGGCGAGGAAAAACAAAACCTTAGCTTGAGATGAACCGGAGAAAACCTTGGTTGTTCTTTGCAATTGTATTTGTTCTTTGAAAACACGTTACATTGGAAGCATGAGGTGGGATGATTTCCTTTGTCGTGACTATGTCCTTAATGGACTTAGTAGTATATTTTCTTGTATGTATTGTATAATTTGATATGAAATGAGGATGTTTTTCTAAAAGGTTCATGGTTTTTAAAAGAAATATGAAGTGAGGATGTATTTCCCAAAAGGTTCGTTATTTCTAAGTTTTGGATTGAAAAATGGATGATTCCAAAAATCCAAAAATGTGGTGAAACTAGTCTAAAAGTTTCAACTGATCCTGCATGATATTCGTGCTGAAGGGATGTCGTTTAAATGAAATTTCCAAATTTTTTGCATCTTTAGAAGTTGTTACCAGGTTGGAAAATTTTCATAAATTCCTAAATGCATAAGTGGATGGAAATTGGATTAGTGATTTCGATTGTTCGATTGATAATCGAAGATAGCAATCGAAGGTCCGAAATTAAATCAAGAAAGTCTCGGTAGAGACTCGAGAAAAATATGTTGGAATACTTTTTAAGAATTCTAACGTATCCAGCGACTGTGGAGGTATGACTACATTTTTGTCACACTTTTGGCTTTTGAGTTTCAGTTGCAAATTTAAGTGTGACAGAAGGTGTTTCCTGAGGTGTTGTAACACCAAAGACAGACACTAAACCACAGTTGCAGAAGGTGTTGCCTGAGGTGTTCTAACACAAAAAGCAGACATTGAACGACCGATGCAGAAGGTGTTGCCAAAAGTGTTGTAACACAAGAGGCAAACACAGTACCAAGTGAGGTTTGAGGTGATGCCAAGGGAAGGTTGTTTCAGAACCAAGTAAGGTCTGAAATGTTGCCAAAGGTGTGACAACATCTAAGGCCACACTCATTTGGAAAAAAGTTTCTAACGATATTGTTGGAACAAAGTTCTAATTGAACAAGAACAAGGAACATCGGTTTAATTTGAAGAAACATCCATATGATTTGTGTAAGTTCGAGTAATCTAGAGTTGAACAATGTAACTTCGAGAATATGTGGGGGGAACGTGGTTTTAATGACCAACCACATATTGAATAAAATAGCACTTAAATGAAAAGATAAGACTCATTATGAATTGTGGAAAAATCTTAAGCCTTCTTATAAATACCTTTAAAGTGTGGGGGTGTTTGGCTAAGGTTTCAATACATGAACCAAAGAAAGTTAAAATTTGTCCTAAAATGGTTGATTGTGTGTTTATAGGTTATGATCGTTTTATGGTACATAAGTCAGAAAATCCGAAAATGACAATTGGTACCATAATTGAATCAAGGAATGTTATATTCTTTGAGAATATTTATCCTTGTAAAGAAATGATAGATTTAAGTTTCAAGAAACGGGTGTATTTAGATGTTACTGCAGATGGAATAACATCTGGAACAGCTGCAAATGTGACTGCAGATGTTGTTGGAGGTGTTACTTTGAATGTTATAACATCTGGAATAACACCAACGATCACACTTGGCAGAACAGTTAGTTCAACACCAAGTGGTGAAGAACTAAAACGAATTAAGAGGTCTAAGATAGATAAATCCCTAGAAAGCAAAACCAAGTGGTTGAAACACCAACAAAGATGTGGTGAGGATAAGTCATTTGACTTTTAATGATTCATGCACCTCATTGAGGTTGAGTATTGCAGGATACTCGAATAGGAGATCACCTATGTAAGTGAGAAGTACGGGCCACTTCAAGGTAACACTTATGTATCCAAGTGGGTGTCCATGGCTGAAACAGACACAAAATGTGAGAACAAAAGGTGTTGAGACCTTATTGTGTTAAAACTGTTCGCTTTGTATACACCATGATGAGTAGTTCAAGGCAATGCATTACTAAGCCGCCAAAGTGTACCCGATGGTATTGACTACGGAAAGTTCAAAGCCACAATCTACCTTTTCGGATGCAATATTGTCTCTTGAGGACCTGGTTTGCGCTTCCGCATTCATACATGCATTAATTTCCACTCATGTATGGTATTGTTGAAAATTTGATTTTGATAAAGTTGGCGTCGACCCGACTTTGACCAAATTTTCGGTGGGTAAGTATTTAAATCTGGAGGAATTAAATTATAAATTACTAATCTACGTTCAAAGTAGATGTTCGTAGTATTTTTTATTTCTCAAAACCAATTTCGGTGAGGGAGAAATTAATACATGAATTCGGCTACACGAATGCGCATTATGTAAAGAGAGTTGAAAGGTTTTAGCCTTGTCCCGCATAAAATATAAAACATATCTTATCCTAGTATAAATAATATATGATATTATTAGTTGGATATACTATAACATAAGTGGATGATCACAAGTGGGCCACACAGGCGCGCCCTGGGTCCAAGTCATTACTGTTTTGTCACTTAAAAGTGGGTTTGGACCAGATTCAAGTGAATGTTGGGCCTGACGAATCTGGACATTGCAGGTGTCCAGATTCGTATATGCTTGTTGGAGTCTGTATTTCCTCAGATAATGGTCATTGATGGGGTTGTAACACCTAGTTGTTACAAGGAACGTTAATGCCCACTACTTACTTGAATTTATACCATGTAGGTTGGATTTTTACCTATAAATAATTTGGATTTCCATTGCGAAGTTACACTTTGAAAATTCATATACTTCTCCGCATATTTCAAAAGTGATGTTAAAAGTGTTGTAACATCTCGAAGAACACCTTATGTAAGTCCAGCGGCTACGAGATAATCTAGAGGGGGTGAATAGATTATCTCCATCTTTTCTATTTCGCCCTCTTTTAACAATCGAAAGCTCAAACACAATAATAAGGTGCGGAATGTAAACAACACACGTCGATTTAAAGAGGTTCAACCCACCTAGGGCCTAATCCTCTACCACCCCAAAGTATATCAGGGATGGATTTCGAAAAGAAAAAGAATTTTATTAATTACCAAAATTAATACAAATTCAACTTACAACACCTTGAAGAGCACCACACTCTTCTTCAACACCACCTTTGGAGATTACCACAATCTCCCTTTGAAGATCACCACAATCTTCCGACTTGAAGAGCACCGAACTCTCCAACACCACCTTTGGAGATTACCACAATCTCCCTTTGAAGATTACCACAATCTTCCGACTTGAAGAGCACCGAACTCTCCAACACCACCTTTGGAGATTACCACAATCTCCTTTGAAGATTACCACAATCTTCCTTCAACGGCACCTTTGAAGATCACCCACAATCTTCAATCTTGAAGAATACCAAATTCTTCAACACCTCAAGAGCACCACACTCTTGAAACACCTATCACCTAGATCACCCAAGTGTATTCTTACCACAAGAATACTCACAAGGATATCTTGTGTTTGGTTGATGAATTACAATCAAGATTACACTTTGAAAAATATTACAACTCAAAAGTGCAAGTGTAATCAAGAATGAAAGTTTAGACCTCAAGATGTGAAAGTGATAGTACTTAGGCTATTACAACAAGAATGTTGAAATGAATAACAAAGATTATGTGCTTGTGATATCTCTTGTTGTTTGTATCAAGTCTTGTATTTGATCCCTCAAGCTTTCATCTATTTATAGGAGAGCCTTCAAATTTGAATTCCAACATAGGCTCCTCCAAAGGCTCCTCCAAAGGCTCCTCCAACATAGGCTCCTTCATGGGCTCCTCCATGTTTTCTTTTGTCTACAAATAAGACAAAGAGATTAAAATAAATATGGTTGTCTCATAAGGATACAAAAATCAGATTATAGAACAATCCCACATTTTAAGGAAGAATGGTCTTTGCACAACGGTTATATTTTTTCATCAAACTAAAAAGGCGACGTCGCGCACAAAAGGGCGTTTGAAATAGATCTTGAAAAATTACACGGGCGGCGGCCGAGGGGGTGCTCGACCGGTCGACATCACCCTAGCCGGTCGACCTCTCCAAAAATAGAACAGGAGATTTTGCACACAGTGTACAGTCGGCCCACTGGGCGGCCGACCGGACGGTCGACGCCAGAGGCGGCACTGGCCGACCGCTTGAAATTTCTTCCGTCTCATTTTCTGTTTCAAAAACATCTTCAGTACGGGTTGCCCTATAGGCGACCGGTCGACCACGAGACAGAAATGTTGTCCAATTTTAGTCGAAAATAAAACTTAAGAAATACTCCGAAAATTTAGTAAAAACATTTTAAACCGATCGAGAGTATTTAGACAACATTAGAAATATAGTTTCAATGTGAAAACCCATTGACATAAAATCTTTGAAAGTGTTGTCCAATATTAATCGAAAAAGACTTGAGCAAATACTCCAGGAAAATATTAAAACTATTTTAAATCATTTAGGAGTATTTGGACAACCTTTAAAACCATTGTTTTGGTATAAAACAAAATCATCAAAATCATGATAAAACCATTTATCAAACAATCTCCCCCTTTTTGATGATTACAAACCAAAACAATTTTAATGAGGTCGATTTTGAAAACAAAACAATTTTACCGGTTAAAGAGAACTATCCGTTGTGAGCGACAACATTCCATGCAATAAAAACACATGGATGGGAGTAGAGATATTCAAACACATATAGCAAATGCTCCCCTATCAACATGCACAACAAGAGTTATATAGAAGCAACTTAAACATAAGCTAAAATATTAGCTTTTCGATATTGAGCTTAAGTATCAATAACTTAAAAGCTCCCCTGTCAAAGATACATCATTAGAACCGTATATAAGTCCATACTACAACCAATGGACCATGATTCATACATAACCATAATACACCAAGTGGACTAAATATGATCCACAACTTATGGCTTTATGAAGCCATAGCTTAGCTTTTTCGTTAAGCTTATCTTAGCTTCTTTGAGCTAAAGAGCTTATAACCTGTTTCTCCCCCTTTGGAATCATCAAAAAGAATGTTAGCACGATAAATACATCATATATTCTTATCAAAGTGCGCAAGTAAACCGATGTATCGAGCCATTTGAACATTGAAGCTTTTAAACCAAATAGAAGAGTCGAATCATACGACTTGTAGAAGCTTATGAAAAATCATTTGATTTGCAGAAAACATGATCTCTATAAATATATGAGACTTTTGAAATCGAGAGAGTCGTGTAGGTGATGAATTTTTCATTGAAACGTTTTATCGAACACTTGGCGGGCGTAAAAAATTGAAAGAGATATATATAGCCCTTGTAAATGAAATCAAGCCAAGTTTTCATCACCAAATGCAATATAACATATCAACAATCAATAAGCTCATCACAAATATATATGAATTGCATCAAGAAAAATACATATAAGCCACAAACTCAAGGGTTCAACCCAATTGAGCTAACGATAGTGAAATTCTTACCATTCAATTGGTAAAGTCGAGCAATGATGATGATAACCGAGCTAGATAATCCCCAAAATATAAAATGTATGCAATAAAACAAATTTTGAGTGAAATTTGTGTGCACCATGAAGGGGACGAAAAATGGACAAAATAAGCCAAAATGGCGAAGTCCTGAAACAGAACTATTTTTAGCCAAAAAATCATCCAGGGCGACCGGTCCAGGGCATGGGCGACGGTCGACGGGAAGCGGCCGGTCGGCCTTGCCCGTCGGCCAGTGGTTCTTTTTGTTTTGAAAATCCGAAATTTGATCCAAAAATCCGATTTTTCGCCCCTAAGTTTTAAAACGTGCAAAATGCAAACGTAGACCTCATTCAATATACATTATGTCATAATCAAGCTCGAAATGAGGTAAAATACTCGGCGTTAACGATCAAAAAGTCGCGAGTTATCCTTGAGACTTTAATTAAACACATCTCAAGTTTTTGTTAAAAATCACAATCCCTTAAAAAATATATCGAATCTCAATATGTTTAGTTCGATTATGACGAACAAATTTTGAATACGAATAACCGTATAATAGATACCAAACTTGTTATCCCGAAAAATAAGAACATTTTAAAGCTTTGGATACAACAAGTCATAAGAAGAAGTGCCTTTCAAATATTTGAAAATTTCTTTTAACGGCACTTTATTGAGATTCGTTGGGATAGTTTTGAAATCGAGCATATAGACATAATGCATATGGAATTTCGAGTCTATAGAAATAATACAAGAAAACATACCTCGAATTTGTTTGTCGATCGACATGCCTTTCTCAACCTTTGTCAATCTTTAGTCATAGTGGTTGAGATATTTCTTCTTTCTTCAATGCCTAACTCCTTCAAGAGTTCAATATAACCATCTTCTTGGCATTGAATAATTTGAAGTCCAAGCAAGAAATTGAGCTCCCCCATCATGCTCATTTCAAGTACACATTGCATCAACTTGGAAAAATATCTTGCACAAATATTCATTAGTAGTACCAAAAATATTCTCATAAATATGCACAAGTAAACAATCTTGCCCTTTTTCAAAAACAAAGAGAGTAGTATCAACTTTACCTCTTGTAGAATCATTTAGCAAAAATAGCTAAGTCTATCAACCGCACAAAGCCTTTTTTAAAAAAAAAATTGGCCTAGAATTTTAAACTCCGATAGACTTCCATATGAATAAAACCATTTAGAAAATTAGCATCCATTTAGTAAAGCTTGAAATTTTCTTAAAACAAGAATGGGCAAGTAAAAAGCAAATAACTTCTAAAAGAGCTATGAGTGCAAATATTACATCAAAATCATTACCTTCTTCTTGAAGATACCTTCGAGCTACTAACCTTGCCTTAGTTCGACCAATGTTGCCTTGGTCATCGAGTTTGTTTTGAGTGCCCATTTTGCATTTATAATCGTTTGTGATGAAAGACATGGCATCAACTTCCAAGTATCATTTCCTTTTAGCTCCTCTTGCGTTCTAAAAACCAATCTTCATCTTGAAGCATCAATTTAGGAATTTGTCTTCTTCATCACTATTGGGCATCCAAATGATCTAAGGTGTTCATAATAGAACATTTACATCCAAATATTTGGAGTATTTTCTTTTCTACACAACTCAACAAACTCATTAAAGGCATTTCTTATATAAGCAAGAAAAATAGCCCAAGTGAAATAACATGCCTCAATTGTCAACCACAAAATATCTTGCAAAAGAGCATAGTAGTAAGAGACACATATATATATATATATAGATCATGAAGCAAGAAACACATACTATGCATTTAGAATATCATCAAGAGACTAATAAATCATGCAAGTTCAAATAAGCTTAAGAAAGCTACAAAAGGTCTCTTTTGAAATTGAGAATCCGATAGCATATAATTGAGACCTTATTTAAAAGAAGTATTTGAACAAAAGTTGACAAAGCAAATATGTGCAATCAAATATCGAATAGTGCCTTTCAAAAAATCTAAAAATCCTCTTAATGGCATTTGTATGAAATACTATGAAAAACAAGCACATAGGCATATGATAATACATATATCGAGTCTATAAGAGTAAGAATAACACAAGTAAACGTACCTCGATAATTTATGCCTTTTCTTGATAAAAATGACGAAAATGGCCATTTGTGAAAATATGTAAATCCTACACAATTCTTAAAACAAATCTAGCACAAATCATAATGATAAAAGTGTAGGCTAAGAGATATCACAAGTAAGCTCATGCCAAAAAAAAAACCATAAGAGATGATAACATACTATAGTTTTCAAAAAATGCACAAGAGTTTTAAAAACATCATATAAGGTCTTCTTTTTTTTAAAAAAAATTTAAAAGCACAAATATATATTGAAGACCTTAATTAAAAAAATTTGAAAACTCATTTTGCAATAAAGACACAAATAAAAGCATGCATAATAACAAAATAAAATGCATATTTAAATAGGGAGATACGGGTTACCAATTACGCCATTTCCATGGGTTGTGTCGTTCCCATTGTTGATGATATCTTCCTTTGAGAAGTCACTTTGTTGATGATTACTTCTTTGATTGCTCCATTTCCAAGGTTTGTTGCTTTCCCATTGTTGAAAGTCTCTTCTTCTTTGAAAATCATCTTGTTGATGATGTCTTTGCCATTTCAAGGATTGTGTTCTTCCCATTTTTGATTGTACCCTCTTCTTGGAAATTGGCTTTGTTGAGAATAGTTTCTCCTTCTTTGATCAAATGAAACGGTCATTTGATGCCTTCTTAGCGGTATGAATTTTCTTCGATCATTATTTGCCGTGTACCTAATATGACATTGTTTTGTGGTACCCTCATATGTTTGGGTCCTTTGGGATTAGTCTTGAGACTTTTAGGTCTCCAACAATAATTAGAGCTATTTCTAGCCCGACAAGTATTTACCGTATGACCCTTTTTATCACAATAAAAACAAGTAATAATTCTAGGAGCATAATGACCAATATGCATATTGACTTGATCCTTTTTCATATGATTAACAACATTAGGCTTATGATCAAGTCCTTTATCACAATTATGAATATCAACAATATTGGACATTTTATTGGTACTCAAGTTGGATTTTAATAAATCCTTTTTCATGCAATCAATATTCTCAACAAGAGTACTATTTTCTTTTTCAAGGTTTCTAACCTTGTCAAGTGTGGTGGTGTGAGCACATGATAGTGATTCATAAGAAGTAAATAAACTATCCTTATCATTTTTCAAAATATTGAATTCCTTTTTCAAATTTTTGTATTTAACAAGTAGCTTTGGAATTCATTTTGAAGTTCATCATAATCATTTTGCAAATCACTATATTCATTTTGCAATTCATTGTCATAAGAAGTAGAAGGTTTAGAACTTACCTCGTTCTCTTCTTCGATGCCCATAAGACATTTTTCGACTTCATCATCGGAATTTGTAAGAGGCTCATCCCATATTGTTGGATTTGATGTTGTATCCATTTGAGAAGTAGATGCTTTTGAGTTGCTCCTTTTATTAGCATATACTTCATAGATGGCTTCTAGTTTTGCCATACTTCATGTGCCGATCGAATACCTTGAACATAATCAAATTCCAAAGTGGTAAGTGAACAATGTAAAATATTAAGAGCTTTACCATTTAAGGAGATGATTCTCTTCTCTTCATCATTGAGCTCTTTGAAGCCTTTTGAGGTGTGTGGTGTATCTTTCATCGGAATGGATTCTCCATTAATGACGGTGTTCCAAATGTCGAACCCGCAACCTTGTAAGTAGCATTCCATTCTTTCTTTCCAAAATATAAAATTTTTGGAATCAAACCGAGGTGGCTTGGTGGTGGAGGTCTTAGGAAATTTGAGCTTCGTTTGTAGTCGATCGTTTCTCTTCACTCGCGATGTGAAACGAGCTTGCCAAAGAGTTTGGCTCGATACCACTTGTAAGTCCAAGCGGCTACGATAATCAGAGGGGGGTGAATAGATTATCTCCATCTTTTCTATTTCGCCCTCTTTTAACAATCGAAAGCTCAAACACAATAATAAGGTGCGGAATGTAAACAACACACGTCGATTTAAAGAGGTTCAACCCACCTAGGGCCTAATCCTCTACCACCCCAAGATATGTCAGGGATGGATTTCGAAAAGAAAAAGAATTTTATTAATTACCAAAATTAATACAAATTCAACTTACAACACCTTGAAGAGCACCACACTCTTCTTCAACACCACCTTTGGAGATTACCACAATCTCCTTTGAAGATCACCACAATCTTCCGACTTGAAGAGCACCGAACTCTCAACACCACCTTTGGAGATTACCACAATCTCCCTTTGAAGATTACCACAATCTTCCGACTTGAAGAGCACCGAACTCTCAACACCACCTTTGGAGATTACCACAATCTCCCTTTGAAGATTACCACAATCTTCCTTCAACGGCACCTTTGAAGATCACCACAATCTTCAATCTTGAAGAATACCAAATTCTTCAACACCTCAAGAGCACCACACTCTTGAAACACCTATCACCTAGATCACCCAAGTGTATTCTTACCACAAGAATACTCACAAGGATATCTTGTGTTTGGTTGATGAATTACAATCAAGATTACACTTTGAAAAATATTACAACTCAAAAGTGCAAGTGTAATCAAGAATGAAAGCCTAGACCTCAAGATGTGAAAGTGATAGTACTTAGGCTATTACAACAAGAATGTTGAAATGAATAACAAAGATTATGTGCTTGTGATATCTCTTGTTGTTTGTATCAAGTCTTGTATTTGATCCTCAAGCTTTCATCTATTTATAGGAGAGCCTTCAAATTTGAATTCCAACATAGGCTCCTCCAAAGGCTCCTCCAAAGGCTCCTCCAACATAGGCTCCTTCATGGGCTCCTCCATGTTTTCTTTTGTCTACAAATAAGACAAAGAGATTAAAATAAATATGGTTGTCTCATAAGGATACAAAAATCAGATTATAGAACAATCCCACATTTTAAGGAAGAATGGTCTCGCACTGACAACGGTTATATTTTAGTTTGTCAAACTAAAAGCGACGGTCGCGCACAAAAAAGGCGTTTGAAATAATCTTGAAAAATTACACGGCGGCGGCCGAGGGGGTGCTCGACTGGTCGACATCACCCCTAGCCGGTCGACCTCTCCAAAAATAGAACAGGAGATTTTGCACACTTGCAGTACCTGGTCGACCTGGGCGACCCGGTCGACCGGACGGTCGACGCCTTGATGCAGTCTGGCCGACTGCTTGAAATTTCTTCCGTCTCATTTTCTGTTTCAAAAACATCTTCAGTACGGGTTGCCCTATGGGCGGCCAGGTCGACCACGAGGCAGTAAATGTTGTCCAATTTTAGTCGAAAATAAAACTTAAGAAATACTCCGAAAATTTAGTAAAAACATTTTAAACCGATCGAGAGTATTTAGACAACATTAGAAATATAGTTTCAATGTGAAAACCCATTGACATAAAATCTTTGAAAGTGTTGTCCAATATTAATCGAAAAAAGACTTGAGCAAATACTAGGAAAATATTAAAACTATTTTAAATCATTTAGGAGTATTTGGACAACCTTTAAAACCATTGTTTTGGTATAAAACAAAATCATCAAAATCATGATAAAACCATTTATCAAACACCTTATTCTCGCATTTGAGTCCAAGAACCGGTTCTCACTTCTTCAAGTTCGAAAGGTGTTTTTGTGTCAATGGTGCTACCGCACAAAAGAGGTAAAGTCGTTTTATCTTTGGGGAAATTACATCGTACCATGAACACTAGCCGAGACATATTTGTCTGGCGGAAAGAGTGTCATCTCGACTAAACTTGTCGGACAAGTTGTAGTAGTAAGATTATATTTTGTTGTAATTTTTCATTATGTTTTTGTAAAAGCCATTTTTGAAGGCTTCCCATTGTAAACCTTATGTATTCATTAATGCATATATTATTTAGGGGTGATGCATAATTAGGTGAATCCTAATGCATATACACATTATGAATGATGCATGCTTATGGGGATTTTAATAACAAAAACATCATAAATAACATTACCACAAATAATGCATATATGTTATACTTTTGATGTCTCATCGAGAATCATAACAATGCACACTTACTTTGTGATTGTACACCATATGCAATCTAATAAACGACATAAAACTACTATAATTATAATGCATGCATTGTTAATGCAAGATGCATGATTAGAATGACTTTGGTGCATATGTGCACTAATATTGCATGTTTGGTGTAAAACAAATACATATTTAGCATACAAATTGATGCATATTTACACTAATTTTTTGCAAAGTTAGACTTATAACAATGCATATTTATTGAACAATTCTCGAAAGTTACTTATAATATAAAAACTCCTACATGCTTACTCTAATGAAGGTGGTAAGTGTAAAATATACGAGCATTTAGAGGCTTATTTGGGTACATATTTGATATATTTGCATTGATATTTAGTATGTTTAGGTTAGTTTCCTTTGTTGGACGTGATATTGTGTATTCTTGTATATTTTGTAGGAAATGGAGCCAAATTGGACAAAACAATAATAGCACGTTCAAAAGGATATGTCAAGAGATAAAGGACGAATGAATATGCGATGGAAAGAAGTATTGATGATCGAACAATGGGATTTCTTTCAAAAACGCCCAAACGCATCAACAATTTTAAGCATCGACAGGGGTTTAGTATTTTAGCCATAACGTTCTCTACAAAATTGATATTGAACTTATTCAAGATGCTATGGAAAGTTAAGAGAAAGGGATACAACTTTCATGAAGACCCCTGTGGGCAAATTCACACTTTTGCACTTCACACTGACCGTGTGAGTTTACATGACTTGCCCGTGTATTTTTTGTTCTATGCCATTTTACATGCCCGTGCGACTTGATTTTCCAAGAAAATTTACATGGTCCACCAGTGTGAAAGTACATGACCGTTGGAAGTGTCCTAGGCCAAAACAGAGACAAAATGGATTACACAGATCGCCGTGTATTTCTACACGACCGTATTCCGTCTGCAGTCGAATTTATTTCCTAATTTCGTCGGGACTCTACCAGGTTTCTCTTAATGCATCTATAAAAGGAAGACCAAGCTCTAAAGTTTGAGACACAATTCCATACATCAATAGACATGAAATTTTACATACTTCTAGGCAAGATACACAATACAATGAAGAACGACACAACACCTTTTTCGCATCTACGAAGGCACAAAGTTCAAGATTGTGAAGAAGGATCCATCTACACAAGAAAGGTTCATTCATCTTAGTTTAGAGCTTTTGTTCTGTACCTAATTTGATATCAAACTATTTGTTTTCAAATTTGTCTAAGAATTTACATTCAAATATGTTAGGTCAATTTACGGATCCTAGGGCATGATAAAAAATGTGGATTCATGTTAATTCTAATTTGATTGCTTCTTCTTCATTCGTTTCTTGTGTTATATATAGAAATTCGAGTGCTTATTTCTTGTAGATTATCTGGCCAATAGTTTACATGTCTTATTTGTTAGTTCAAGATTTTGGAGATGAGATCTAACTAACAGAAAAAGAGTTCATAACATAAACAGGGAGTGAGTCGAGAGACATATAACTATTTGTGGGGGTTTACTTCATTTCTAAGAGCTTTTGGGAGTTGATTAATTATTGAGTTGGGATACCTTCAATTCTCATTAATCTACTGTTTGTTTGTACTCAGGAGAGGGAATAAATTACTTTAGCAATTTAACCCATAAATACACAGAAACTGGTTTTGATGAAACATTAATAGGAAGTAATATTGATGAAGCATGTTGAAATAATGTTCCTATGATTGCTTTCCGTATTTATTTGATTTCTTGTGAAGTTTGAGTTTATATATTCATTAGATATTTTAGTTGATAATTTAGGATTAGTTTAGATAATAACTTTTTGATTTTCAATCGCTTCATAAAATTGAAGTACGACGTTTACTATACTTTATGTATTTCATTTTCAATCCTCGAGGAATGCGACCTTGCTCGCCGCTATCCGCTAGCTACATCGTACACTTGCGGTGTAGTGAGAAGATTTTCACGATCGGTTTTTGTTCCATTGTGAGGATTGAAAGATTCAATATAGATATATTAATAAGTAATTAAATCTTAATTGAAGCACTATTTTATTTATTTATTTGATATTTAACATTGTTTTTGTTGAGTGCAAGGTAGTGCATGATTACCCGTTCATCGCCAGTTGAGCGGACTCCATCGATTTTGAGAAAGAACGAACATCTAGACTATTGTGAAAATAATAGAATGAAATGGGAGATGAGGTGAACCGTGGAAACAATGAGAACTAGCCATTGATACCACCGGATGAAAAGAAGCCATCTCTCGGAAGAGATGTTAGCCTCATTCATTAACGAGACACGAGCAAGATTTAACAATGATGAAGACAAAGATAGATAGGATCGAAGAACAAGTTGCTCGGTGAATACGAATATAAATACAAGGTTGAAATCTTTGGAGATACAAGTTGCACAAATAGCAACAACGTTGGGAAGCCAACATCAAAGAGACAAATTTCCAAGCGATCGTAAATCAACCCAAAGGAACATGCAATGACATTCATCCGAGGAGTGGTGTTGAATATGACAATGCCCAAAGACATTAATCGAAAAGGTGCAAAAAGAAAGAGATGAGCAACTTACAATTACTTTTGTCCCGAAGAAGGGATGAAGATAGATGTTCCAATGAGCAACATAAAAGGATCTCAATGTATGTGTTTCGATGTTACTAATAATGAGAAACTTGCATATGTGTTTGCTCTAGATTTTAGCGAGAAGAACATATACCAAAGATAGGAGCTCGAGATAGAGGCACATGGCCGTGTACTTTTACACGGTCGACCGTGCGAGGTGACTGAGAGAGGAACTAGGTTCACATGGTCGTGTGAAATCACACGACTCCTCACACGGGCATGTGAAATCACACGACTCCTCACACGGGCATGTGAAATCCCATGACCAAACCGTATTTCTGTCTCTAAAGATGATATTTTTGACCCACACGGTCGCATGAAATCACACGATCCGTTGTGAAATGACCCTTCGGTTTCAAATTTGATAGACGAACTCTCTATTTCAACGAACGTAAACCTCTTCTAGACCATTTTCGATATACATTCCAGGGCACAAACCAGACCTATCCAGGGAGATAGAACTATTATTTTCCCTTTGAAGGTGCGATATCGTATGAACACTTTGACGATTTTCGAACGAAAGTATTGAAACTAATGAAAAGAATGGAGCAATGGCAAAGTGGTCGGGCCACTATCCTCCGCCATGGTGATACAAGTAAATATGTATCACGTTTTCCTCTTTTTTTGATATTCCTTATGTGTTTGGGATGAAACATGATTTAAGTTTGGGGGTTGTCAAGAATGAGTGATATTGTATTGTTGCATGTTTCTATTGCATTTAGGTTGCATGTAGAAACATATAAAAATTTTAAATTTTTTGTTTTGTTTTGTTTTTTAGTATTGCATTTAGGTTGCATGTAGAAATAGACATATAAAATTGCATAAAATTTTTAAAATATTTTTTAGTATGCACGTTTATTGCTTTAGCATGTATATTACTTTTGTATGAGTTAGATTTAGAGACATGGAATTAGTATAGAATGCATTCGAATCTTTTACTGTGAATACTTGAATTCATGAAATGAAATGCTTCGAGAGCATGTAATAAATTTGAGAAAAGATGTCTTTTGCTTATTTGGTTGATTGAGAAAGTTTGGTATTTGAGCATAATGCAAAAAATAAGTCTGTGAGTTTTTGTGCCTTCAATCGCTTATATCGTATGCGATCTTATTTTTGTTGAGTGTGTCATTCATGTTGATAGAACTCTAGAACTTGCAATGGTGTCTTTACTGAAACCACATGTGTGTGCAATTTTTGAAGATGATTTAAGGTCATTTTTGTTTAGGCCTATTTTAGCATAAAAAAGCCTACCTATGAAATTATGGTTCCCTAACTAGCCAATTTGAGCTTAAGCTTTGTTTAATGTTAGCCACATTTTGGGCTTTAACTTAACATATCTTTACCTCAAAACCTGAGCTTATAGAGATGTTTAAATTTGAGGGAGATGTGGGTTAACTTTTAAAAGAATGTTGACAAAAATAGGGAGGAAAGATGGAGCTCAAAAAAATTGAAAAAAAAAGAAGAAAACAAATTGAGCACTTAAATGAAAAAAATTCTTAAATCAAGAAAAATCGAGCTTAAGGCAATGAACAAGTTTGAAAAGGAAGAAAAGGGTGGAACAAGGAGTGTGAATTGAAATTGAGAGATTAAAAAGAATTCTTAAGATGAATTGGATTGGTGAGTTGAAAGTATGTGTACTTAAATTCTATTTGCTCAAGTCCGAGTCACTTAATCTATATTTTTCCTACCCTAACCAAAGAGCCTACTTTACAATCAACGAAAAAATCCTTTTTGATTCTTAAATTGTGCACACTTGAGTGGTAGAGATGTTAGACAATTTGCATGCATATGGTAGTTTTATTTTATTGAATTAATTTGTTCGCAGACAAGTAATGGTTTAAGTTTCGGGGGATTTGATAAGTGTAAATAATCGTGCATTTAGAGGCTTATTTGAGTACACATTTGATACATTTGCATGGATATTTAGTGTGTTTAGGTTAGTTTCCTTTGTTGGGCGTGATATATTCTTGCATATTCTTCATTTGATAAATTGGACAAAAAGTGATAGCACGTTCCAAATGATATGTCAAGAGCCAAAGGACAAAGGAATACACTAATGAAAGAAACATTGACGATCGAATAATAGAGGATTTCTTTCGAAAACGTCCAAACGCGTCAACAATTTTAAGCACTAGCAAGATTTAGTATTTTGGCCATAACGTTCTCTACCAAATTGATATTGAGTTGATTCAAGATGCTATGAAAAATTAAGAGAAAGTGCTACAACTTTCATGAAGACCCTAGAAGAAAATTCAAACGTTTGCACTTCGTGTGAATTTACACTACCGCCGTGTATTTTATTCTCGTGCCATTTTACACGCCCATGCGACTTACTTTTTAGAGACAATTTACACACTCTACCCATGTGAAAGTACATGACCGTTGGAAGTGTCCCAGGCCAAAATGGATTACATGGTCCGCCGTGTACTTTTACATGGCCGTGTGTTCTGTCCGTGGTGGATTTGTTTCCTAATTTCGTCGGATCTCTATGAGGTATCTCTCAAAGCATCTATAAAAGGAAGACCAAGTCCTAAAGCTGGAGACACAATTCCATACATCAATAGACCCGAAATTTTACATACTTCTAGGGCAAGATACACCACACCATGAAGAACAACACAACATCTTTCGCATCTATGAAGGCACAAGGGTTCAAAATTGTGAAGAATGGTCCATCTACACAAGAAAGGTTCTATCATTATAGTTTAGAGTTTTTGTTTGTACTTAATTTGACGTCAAACTATTTGTTTTTAAATTTTTCTATGAATTTGAATTCAAATATTTCGGCTAAATTTCTTAATCCTAGAGCATGATCAAACTGTGGATTCATGTTAATTATAATTTAATTGCTTCTTCTTAATTGGTTTCTTGTGTTCTATATATGAATTCGAATGCTTATTTCTTGTAGATTATCTGGCCAATAATTTGCATGTCTTATTTGTTAGTTCAAGATTCGGGAGATGAGATCTAACTTACAAAAAATGAGTTCATAACATAAATGGAGAGTGAGTCGGGAGACCTATAACTATTTGTGAGGGTTTACTTCAATTCTAAGAGCTTTTGGGAGTTGATATTAATCTGTTGAATAGGGATACCGCAATTCTTATTAATTTACGGTTTGTTTGCACTCTGGACAGGGAATAAACTACTTTAGGAATTGAACCCATAGATATATAGAAACTGGTTTTGATGAAATATTAATTAGAATTAATATTGATGAAGCATGTTGAGATTATATTCATAGCATTGTTTTTCGTATTTGTTTGATTTCTTGTGATGTTCGGGTTTGTATATTCCTTAGATATTTTAGCAGGTAATTTAGGATTAGTTTAGATAATAACCTTTTGATTTTTGTCCGCTTCGATAAAATTAAACTACGACGTTTGATATACTTTATGTGTTTCGTATTCAACTCCTGAGGAATACGACTTTGCTCACTGTTATCTACTAGCTACATCGTACACTTGCGATATAGTGAAAAGATTTTCACGATCAGTAGGCCACCAACATAATGAAACATTTTGTCTTGTCACCACAACAAGCGAGAAACAAAGACAGTGGGTGCCGAATTAAAAGTTGAATACTGAGTCAAAAGAAAAAGCAATGCGAGCAAGCGAAAAAGCTAAAACGAAAGTGTGGAACCAGTGGAAAATTGCATCGCACAATTGTTTAGTGTGAGTTTTGCATGTATTTTGGGCATGATTTTGGCAATAATGAGTTGATAAACATGCATTAACTTAGTAATACGGGTCGTGTTTTCATATTGTGGAAAAGATATTATGATTTGCTCGTTTTGAAGGAACATAACGATGTTTGGAGTAATTTTGTGGCAATTTGGAGCATTGCGAAAGATAGGACCATCAAGAATCGGCGATTATGTAAAGGATGGAGCTGAATCGAGAAGAAATCAAGAATCGAAAGCGAAAAAAAGACACGCACGAATTTAATTGTGGACACGGCCGTGCATGAGCCATACAACAGAGGATGGACTTTTGACGTGATGCACGGGTTGGTTGTGCCTATATGCACGGCCCCGTGCGCGCCCGCTCAAGAAAAATTAAAGTTTCAACTTGACGACGGGTTGGTCGTGCGCTGGTACGGCTGTGCGGCGGGTTTGGAGTTTAACCGTATCAACTTAGGTTTGGCCAAGGGATGTTACAAATAGAGAGAGGAGGACCCAAAAGGAACATACGTACTTTCACCCTAGCGAGAGAAAAGAACATCCTTCTATCGGAGGAATATAGAGAAAGATCGAGATCGCATCCACGCTTGAGGATTGAAGATTGATTGAGAGATCATCGATATCCCCGAGTTTTCCTAATCCATTGTATTCTTATTTTCATCTAGTTTGATATGGATCTGAATAATTTGTCTATAAATTATTCGTTTTCCATGTTCGGCTAAACATCTTGTGATTTTGGAGTTTGGGATTAGGTTAATTAACTCTTGTTTGATGATTGATTTTAATTGAAGTTATTATTTGAACCCTATTCGAGTACTTTACTTTATTACTTGTTTTATCATATAGCCAATGATTTAGCATGCTTGATGTGTTGATTCATAATTCATAGATGAGTTTCAATACTAGATCTTGAGTACTTGACATGAATATTCTCGCATGACTTAGAAGTTTGTGAGTATTTGTGAGGATTTGCGATCTTATATGCTTTTGGGAGTTGTTTATCTTATGTTGAGTAGAGATGCTAGCATAGATGATTCAATCAACGCATTTATTGTGTCTCGAGATAGGAAGATAACTTACTTTTGTGATCATCTTATAGGGAAGATCGATAATAATTTTGGATTGATTAATCGATAACAATAGGGTGATTAATCGAAACCATAACCCTAGAATCCATCAATTTACTTGATCTTTTCAGTCGTAACTCTTTTCTTTGTTATGTTTATGATAAAATATTTTCTTATTGTTATAACACAACAATCACAATTCGATCGTCTAAATAAAAACGGTGCTTTATTATAATATCAATAATTAGTACATTAATTTATTAGTCATGTGGGATCGACATTGCTTACCATATCTATTAACTATGCCGTTTACTTGCGGTGAAGCTAAGAAATAAGGCAAACAAGTTTTAAGCGTCGTTGTCTTTTTCGGCTAATTAAATTTTTAGTGCTAATATTGCGATAAATAATGTTATTTTTAATTTGGACATTTTCTATTTATTTTGTTAAGCTCTTCCTACGAGTGTTTGATTTGTTTCTTTTTGTTGGTTCAAGTAGTGTATGAACACTCGCTCCAAGCAAAGAGAATTAGAACCGTTCATTCGAAAGTTGAAGCTTTCACCAGGCGAATAAGTGTAGCTACTAGACGAGCAGAAAGAAATCTAGATCATACTATGGAGGTTGTGGATGAGAACAATGGGAAACAACCAGAACAATGGGAACAACAATCAGGTTCCTTTGCGGAAGTTCAGATCCGGCCAACAAGCGATTCGCGATTACTTTCGCCCTCAGACAAATTGCAATAATGGTGGAATTGCCCATGTCCTAATTAATGCTAATAACTTTGAGTTGAAATCGGCATTGATTTCGATGATCCAGCGGAACCAGTTTGGTGGATTTGCAACTGAGGATCCAAAATCTCATCTTGTACACTTCATGCAAATCTGTAACATGATCAAGATGAATGGAGTGTCGGATGATGCTATACATCTGCGCCTATTCCCTTTCTCTTTAAGGCATAAGGCAAGAAACTGGTTAGGCACATTGGCTCAGGGGAGTGTTAATACTTGGGATGATTTGAGCTAGAACTTCTTATTCAATTTTTTTCCACCAAGCAAGACACTGCAGCTTAAGATCGAGATCACTCAGTTCAGACAGTTCGACTTACGAACCATTGTACGAGGCACGGGAGAGATTCAGAGATCTATTGAGGAGGTGTCCGCAACATGGGTTCCCAGGAGGATCAGCAACTTTGTTTCTTCTACAATGGTTTGTTGGGACAGACAAGATCATTAGTGGATGCCGCAATAGGAGGAGCTTTGCTAGCAAAAATCCCACAAGATGCATTTAATTTGCTCAATGAGATGGCGATGAACAGCTATCAGTGGCCCTCCGAGAGGACAAATGTCAAAAGGGTAGCCAAAATTTCGACTCGGACCCAATCAAAGCATTTTGCAGTTCGATAACCGCATTGACAAATCGGATAAGTGTTTTAACTAAAGGGGTCAAGCAAACACGGGTGCAAATAATGGGGGAGTTCCGAAGATCCTATGGAGGAGGCTTATTATGTCAATAATCGAATTTTAGCAATTTTTGGAATAATTCAACTCCTACTCATTATCACCCGAGTTTGAGGAATCACGAAAATTTCTCATATGCGAATATGAAAAATGTGATGCAACCACCACCACGTATTAGTATGACGAATGGAGTCATTAATGTGAAGGCTAAGCCATATTTGGAGGGCGTTCTTACTTCGTTTATGAGTCAGACGAGTTCGTTTATGAATGAAAACGAACCGATTGAATAAAAATGAGTCTAAGATAGAAAAGATTGAGGCACACGTCACGCAATTGGCTAACTGCGTGGGCTCACAAATGAAAAATCTAGAAACTTATATTGGCGATTAGCTACGATCATCGGTGGAAAACACGAGAAGGGCCGTTTCAAGCAACATCAAGTCAACCCGAAGGAACAATGTAACACCATTCATCGAGGAGTGGTACAAAACGAGGGGGCGAAGATTGCGGGAATTCATGAACAACCACGCACGGCATGTGTGTGTACGCACGGCGGCCCGTGCGGGGTGCCGATCGATCAATTTTGACCCCGGAGAAGACGACACATGTAGCAAATTGCAAAGTTGAGATCGATGATGGAAATGAAGGACACAAAGATGAACAAAAAGGGCCGAGAAGCTTAAATCTTCCTCTAACCCCGACTTTCAAAACTTTCTACTCCACTCCTTTTCCTCTACGCTTTCAAAAGAAAAAGTTAGATGCCCAATTTGCTAAATTGCTTGACATCTTTAAGAAAGCGCACATAAACATAAATGCATTAGAACAAATGCCCAACTATGCAAAGTTTTTAAAAGATGTGATGTCCAAGAAGAAAAAGGCGAGTTCGAGACCGTTAACTTGGTCGAGGAGTGTAGTGCCATCATTCAAAGAAAACTACCTCAAAAGCTCAAAAATCAGGGAGTTTCACGATCCCTTGTGAAATAGGGGTGTTTTGTTTGATAAAGCATTGTGTGATTTAGGAGCAAGTATTAACTTAATGAACTTGTCTATTTCGGGAAGCTTGGATTGGGAAAGATGAAGCCATCCTATGTCTCTACGACTTGCGGATAGATTACTCACGTATCCTAAGGGAATTATAGAAGATGTGCTCGTGAAAGTCGATACATTCATATTCCCGAGAGATTTTCTAGTGCTTGACATGGATGAAGATTGTGACGTCCCACCTGAAACTTGGGCGTCCATTCCTAGCTATCGAGAAAATCCTTGATAAATGTGCAAAAGAAAGAGCTCATTATTACGGGTTAATGATGGGTAGGTTTTATTTTCTATCTATACTACGGTGTGAAATATCATAATATAATAGAGAGTTGCAATTCCTTAGTAGTCGTTGATTCATGTATCAATGCTCAAAACTTGAGTGATTATGTGTGTACTTTAGATCATGTGTAGGAATTACCGAGAAAAGTGAGACAAAGAGGACATGAAGAAGGACATAGGAAAAATCGGCATCTCGGGAACAAGCACGCACCGTGCGTGTACGCATGGTGAAAACGATGAAAATGTGGTATATAACCTACGAGTGAAGCAATCACTAGAGGCATTCAAAGGGGTATTAGTTTATGCAAGTTGGAATGGCGAGGAGAAAAACATGAAGAAGTGGCATACATCCCCTTGAGGGATCCTTGATCGAGATATACAGGCGTCAAACTATAGACGTTAAATTTAGCGCTTATTGGGAGGCAACCGAATGGTTTGTTATTTTTTGTTTTTCCCTTAATTTAGATAGGATTTACTTGTTAAAAAATTGGAAAAAATGTCCTTCGCATTGACGCCACGGGCAGCCCGTACACACATACGCACGGCCCATGCGCAATTGCAAAGGTTTAGTAGACTTTCAACTTGATGCGGGGGGCAGGTCGTGCGTAAGCGCACGGGCATGTAGTGCGTATGCGCCGCGGGCATGTAGTGCATGCGCACGGCCCGTCGTCTGTCGCTCGATGCGAGATTAGGTCGCGATTTGGGGTATTTTTCCTCACTTGAGGAAAAAAACATTCTCGAGCCCTAATTCACAAATCCTCTCGCCCCATCTCCCCTTTTGCCAAAATTTTGAGTCTCTACTCAATTTTCACTCATAATCTGTCACCCTCATCACACACTCACACATATTTTCACAAAAATTGAGTTTGGTTGGAGATTTTTTTGGAAGAAAGGCACATAGGGCTTAAAGTTCAACTTTGTGCTAATTCTTGGAGATTTCGGTAAGAAATACACTCTCTTCGATTTTCTTGTTGAATATCTATTAGAGATTGATATAGGGTGCAATATGTGATAGAATTGTCATGGTTTACTTTGATTATTCTTTGGGGCATAATATCAAACACTTGGTAGGCATCTTGAATTGGTGAAAATTGTTTGAGTTATTGATTGATTTATGATTGGTCCTTGATATTTAGAGTACTAGTGACTTTGAATTCTCCATCATTGTATTGATTTTGAAAAATAAAATAGGATTAGTTCTTGATTTCGGACTTGTGGAGATGAGACATTATACTATTTATGGATAGTGAACAATAGACATCATTTCACCATATTTTTGTTGTTGCTAAGTTTATCCGGAGTCTCACATATTCTTTTGCTAGGTACAACATTGAAAAAATGTGACATGGGATGAAGAAGAAAGACAAAGGGGAAGGGCACAACAAAGACGCAAACCCGAATAGCCCCAAAGCTTACGGGATGGAGCTCTCTCGTGATGAGGACATTGAAAAATGGAATAAGTTGGTCACTCGTCCTATGACCCCTACTAGATATGTTGATGTGAGTGTACCCAAACACTTGGGATACACGACACGTCCGGAGATTATTCGATAGGGTTGGATGGACGAGGTTCATGCACCGATGATGGCCAACGTATAAGAGCCTAACACTTGGAATTCTTGAGCACCTTCGAGGTGCTAAAATAAGGAGGTGCAATGGAACCTTTTGCGGTCCGATTCAGTTTGGGGAATGTGAGAAGGCGCCTATCTATTCTTTGATTTGAATAATATTTTGAAGTCTTTGGTTAATGGGGCATACTTACCGCCATTGAAATATAATCAACAAATCCTTCTAGAGATTACTCGTGGAAACATCGGAAACGGGTATAATGGTCTATGAGGCACAAGCGCAAGTTGTCATGGGTACGAGAACCGGTGTTTTGTTACATCTAGTGAGTCATCTCAACTTTCGGTCTTTGCGAAGGATAATAATGGGGGCATGACCACCCGCGAGCTTTTCTTCATATGGTGTATCTTGACTATCATACCATTTAACATGGTGGCCTATTTTGCGGCTAGACCAAGTCGCCAATCAGGTCGAGCACCATCATGATTGGAGGTAAGATTACTCCAATCGCCCGATTCTTCAATATTAATGTTCGGCCCTGGATCCAATTGAGGTGAATGGAGGATCAGTTTGGTGGTACTACGGACTATGAAAATCATCACGGAAGAGGAGGGCGTGTACCTTTTCCAACAAAGAGTCGGACATCCATTCCCGTTGCCCAACACTACTCTCATCACTATTGAGAACATAAATAATAGGGCGAACTTTTTATTGAACTCTGAGGCACGTGAAAGAGTTATACAAAGAATGATCGCGCGAAAAAGGCGACGGGTACCTGGATTCTAGGATGAAGAAGATTTGGTGGCGGAGGAGATGGAGTATTTGGGCGACAAAGGGAGAGCTGGGCAAGACCCCTTACAAAGGGAGGAGGACATACCAGAGAGTTCCCACAGAGGTGAGGATCACGGGAGTCATGACTTCAATGATCGACTATTGGCCCTAGAGGAGTGAGTTCAGTTGCACCATGATGAATTTAGAGCATTCAGAACAGAGCAGCAGCAATGGAACATGGCAGCCGATAGGAGGCAATAGGAGCTCCTCGACATGATGCGATAGATGACTCAGTGGCATATTTTCCAAGGCCACTATCCACCACCACCACCTCAGTGAGTCAGGTTGTCTCCACACTTTTTTTTGCATTGAAATTCTATCTTTCTATGTGTGCGATATAATTTCATTCAAGTTTGGGGGAGAGATAGTTATTTTTTGATATGAAGAGTGTGGAGAGAAAAAATTTGCATTTCATATAGTCATGTAGAGCACTTAGGTTGCATTGCATTAGAAGCATGTTTATAGTTTTAGCACGTTTACTCTATCTTTGTGCGATGTGATTTGGGATTTTTGAAAATTCTTGTGTTGTTTTGATTTGGGTGTTGAGTGCGAATTGATCAAGATGAGAATAGATGATATGGAGTGTGTGGATATTGAAAACATGGATTTTATGCTTCGATTTACGGATATTCAAGCTTGTGAGCTTTTGAGCCTTTAATGTTTTCATTATATGTAGACTTGTTTGTTGTTTTGAGTGTATCATTCATGTTGTCGAACTCTAGAACTTGCAGTATCTCTGTCAAGACCACATGTTGTATGCGATTTTTCAAAATGATTTAAGACCATTTTTGTTTAGCCTTTGGCCTACCCAATGATATTGAGTTCCCTAGTTAACCAATTTGAGTCTATTGTCTTATTCTTTGATAGCCATATTTTCAGCCTTAACTTGATATATCTTTTGCCCTAAAATTGAGCTTATAGCATTGAGTAAGTAGGTTGAATGAGAATTAACATGATGAAATCAATAATATTGATGATTGTGTTAGAGTTGGTTTATGGGAACAAAAGAAAAGAAAAGGAGGAAAAGAATGATGAATACTCATGAAAGAGTTTAAAAAAAAAAAAAAAATCAACTCTATGATTGGGTTTGTTATGAATAAACCTGTAGGCTGGGGTTGTAATATGATTTGAAAAAGTTTAGTTTTACCAAAGAAAAAAAAAGAGGACATGAAGAATTGATGGGAAAAAAAGGGGTGGTTTGAGAAGCATAGACTACTAGTAGTTGGTGCTTTTTATATGAGGTTTGTTGATTCGAATGAGAATATGCTTACCAGTCTATATGCTCGAGTTTAAGTCACTTTATCCATATTTTCCTACCCTAACCAAAGAGCCTTCATTACAACCGAATGACAAAGTCCTTTTTGATTCATGAATTGCATACACTTTAGTGGTGGAGATTTGAGACGATTTGCAAGCTTATGGTAGTTCTTCATCATTGAATTGATTTGAGCGTAAGCACGTCCCTTATACACTTAAGAGGCGAGTATACACTTGATTATTGAGAGTCGTAAATTCAAAACATGTCCCATGGCTATATTGAAACGTATTCTATATTAGAGATTTGAGGCTTGATTAATTCATTACTTGAAATCTATGGATAAGCAGCATGAGTTCTTGGTGTTGTTCTTGACCGTGCACTTTTCATTCCTCCCACTCGTGTTTTGTTTGGTTTATGTTGCGTTGACCGGAATCACAACAATTTAAGTTTGGGAGTTGAGTTTTGCATGTATTTTGGGCATGCTTTTGGCTATAATGAGTTGATAAACATGAATTAATTTAGTAATATGGGTCATGTTCTCACATTGTGGAAACGATAATATGATTTACTCGTTTTTTTACGGAAAATAACGATGTTTGGATTAATTTTGTGAGCAATTTAGAGCATTTAAAGATAGGACCGTCGAGTGATTACGCGAAGTATGGAACGAACCAAGAAGAAATCGGAGGACCGAAAGCGAGAAAAAGAGACACGCAGGGCACAGTGCGCATAGAAGCACGGCCGTCGCGTGAGCCATACAACACGGATGGACTTTCGACTTGACGCATGGGATGGTCGTTCCTATACACGCACGTGCGTCTGGCTCAAGGAAAAAATTAAAGTTTCGACTAGACGCACGGGCGGTCGTGCGGCGCTTTAGCACGTGTGTCTATCTTGCGGATTCGTGGAGTTTAACCGTATCAAATTAGGTTTGGCCGGGGATGTTATAAATAGAGAGGAGGCGGACCCAAAAGGAACACACATACTTTTACCCTAGAAAGAAAGCAAAGAAAAAGCATCATTCTACCGGAGGAATAGAGAGAAAAATCGAGATCGCATCCACGCTTGAGGATTGAAGATTGATTGAGAGATCATCGATATCCTTGAGTTTTCTTACTCCATTGTATTCTTATTTTCATCTTGTTTGATATGGATCTGAACAATTTGTCTATGAATTATTCGTTTCCCATGTTCGGCTAAACATCTTGTGATTCAGGGGTTTGGGATTAGGTTAATAACTCTTGTTTGATGATTGATTTTAACTGAAGTTATTATTTCTAACCATGTTCGAGTACTTTGCTTTATTACGTGTTTTATCATATGGCAAATGATTTAGCATGCTTGATGTGTTGATTCATAATTCGAGAAATGAGTTTCAATACTATATCTTGAGTACCTAACATGAATATTTTGCATAATTGAGAAGTCTGTGAGTATTTGTGAGGATTTATTGATCTTATATGCTTTTGGGAGTTATTTATCTTATGTTGAGTAGAGATGTTAGCATAGATGATTCAATCAACGCATTTATTGTGTCTCGAGAGAGAAGATAACTTACTTTTGTGATCATCTTATAGGGAAGATATATAATAACTTTGGCTTGATTAATCTGATAACAAGAGGGTGATTAACTGAAACCATAACCCTGGAATCCATCCATCTAATTGATCTTTTCAATCGTAACTCTTTGCTTTGTTATTTTTATGATAAAATATTTTCTTAGTGTTATAAAACAATAATCACAATTCGATCGTCTAAATAAAAACGATTGCTATTATAATCTCAATAATTATATATTAATTTATTAGTCTATGTAGGATAAACCTTGCTTACCATATCTATTAACTACACTGTTCACTTGCGGTGAAGCTAAGAAATAAGACGAACAACAACAACAACTAAACATGCCCCAATCGATCAATAACATAATCCGATTTTTTTAATACTACTTTAAAATCAAATGTACTCACTGAGTTTACAATCAATTGAATCATGCTTGTTTTTCAAGTTTGCATTATAATAGCGCGACCTATGCATCACGTTAAATCTGAATATGCACTACAATGCTGTTAATTTTGCATCATGATGCAAAGATGCATTATAATAATGCTACATGTGCATTACATTGAATCTAAATATGCACTAAAATATCGTTAATTGTGCATCATTATTCAACATTTCTAGGAAAACACGTTTAACAACTATTCACCATACCAAACGTTTTTATGCATTAAAAGTTCACTAAATGTCCATGACATGTGTTTATATTAACGAAATGTTGAATGTGTTCCTGGTGTATTCATGTATACTCTAACAAATACTACTATAAACTCGGGTATTCGTTATTAATTGAATCACATCACATGTTCAACACACACCATAACACACGTATAATTAAGATAAAATGCATAATTATCTAAAGTTTGTTGCATATATAATAATTAGAATATGCATACTCATTGATTGTTTCATATATACAATAAAAAATGCAAACTTATCTAAGGTTTGAAGCATATAATTTATCATAGACAAAAAGACATTTTCACCATTCATATAAGATGAAGATAATGTCAGATACATTTCGTAAAATCCCTGACAAAATGAAAATATACATCAACATTGTAACTTGACCTAAACTAAGAGTGCTTAACCAATTCAAATAAATAATAGTTAGTATTTAAATACAACAATAACCCACAAATCCAACATCTAATGCTACATTTTCTTCTCCATGTAAAAGTTTTATTCGCTTCAGCTATGTTACTTTCACTTTGTTCATTAAACTCATCAGCTACAATTGCTTCAGAAACTCATCTTTCGTCTTGGATTTATCAATCTTCATTGTCTTTTGTGCATTGCGGCCACCATCACCTGCTCCATCCGAGGCTTGTCTTTTCTGATTTACTTTAGCCATATCAACTAAGCAACCTACCATAAACATGAACAAATAAGTTCATACCATTGAAACATGATACAAAACACTATTTTTTAAGTGAATATATGTGTTGTGTGTATAAAAAAGGCATAGAATCTATATAAATATAAATCATACAGTGCGTGAAACCAAACACATCCCCTGTATTTATTACTAATGCATCAAATCACAACTGCATATGCACACCATCATTACTAATTGTGTGACGTTGTATGATTAACTAACTTATCTAAATATAAAAAAAATGCATAAACCAAAAGCTAGGTATGCATCAAAATAAATCTAACAATGCGTCATAAACTCTTATAACTATCCATTAGCCACTATCAGTATGAACTATAAACTCTCTGTTTGTGCATCAAACATAAACTAAAAATGCATAATTATATTCATAACTATACATCAAAATACGGGCAAATGTGCTTCGCTCAACAACACAAAGATTAGAAAACTAATATTGCCAAAAATATAAGTATCCTTATATCATTCCACAACTAATATTGCATCAGCAGGACAATAAACATACATCTATCACTAATATATGCATAACAAAAATTAAACAAACACAAAATAATAAAATATGCATAAAAAATTAGATATCAATGCATCATGGACACTTTATTTGTGCCCAAACAAAACCCACCACAAACCCTAAAAAATAAAATTTCTAAAATTATATGTTCATCTTCCTTAACACTCTAACAAATATTCAACTCCCCACTAATAAAATCTTTCAACCATCGTATAAACCCTACAACACCCCAAATAAAAAAGCTATACAACCAAACCTCTCTGCGGTGAAAAATAATAAAGGCGTTAATGAATTGAATAAATAAAAAACTCTACAACATAAATGCCCAAAAGATCCACAAAATTTTTGACACAAACACGACACACTGCTTTGTAAAAACTCGGACCAAAAATCGATAGAGTGATAGAGAAACAAACTTGAAAAATTGAAAAAACTTGCTTGAATAAACCATATAGTTGTTCACACCAACGCGAAATCTTTGGAGGAAGCTGCAGAGCGGGCATTTTGAAATTCTCACAAACAAGCGACCTGACACAAACCCGTCTTCAAACCTCGAAAGAGAGTACTTGCAGAGGCGAGTTCAAACTTTTGAAAAATGGAAGATAAACTTAATCGCGTGAATCAATTTCTAATCCCTGAAATCATTCTATATTGAGGCGTCAGTTTCTTTAAAAAAAAAAACTACCCATTGTAAAAATTCAAAAATACCCTTAATGAAGGGAAATAAATAATTAAAAAATCGAAATAATTTCATCCATTGATTTTACTAAATAAATGGTTGTGTTTTACACAGAGACCCTGCCTCATTTGATCCATATATATATATATATATATATATATATATATATATATGTGTGTGTGTGTGTGTGTGTATTGGATCAAATGGAACAGGGGTCCTAGGATAAGACATTGTGGACTAATCAACCATTAATTGAGAAAAATCAATGGGTGATATTTTTTTCTATTTTTTAATGATTTATTAATTTATTTCATATCATTAAGGGTATTTTGGAATTTTCATTAAATGATAGTTTTTAAGGAAACAAAGTTTTCATGGGATTATATAAGATGCATATCGATTAGCAAAACTCTCGCGATTAAGTTTTTTTCCATTTTCAAAAGATCTCTTTCATCTTGCTTTATTTTTCTACGAAACTAAATAATGGCTACATCTTTTGTTGTGCACAATTTCAGGGCGATTTCAAGTGCGAGGCGCATTTTTGAGTCGGTTTTAAGTCAGTTTAATTCCATTATAGTGATTGTTCAAGTAAGTTTTTATTTTTCGTGTTTTTCTGATGAGTTTTTTTTTATTATTTTTTTGGTCTTTTGGGCTTTTCTTTCATGGAGGTTTTTGTTGAATTTATTTTTGGTATAATATATTTTTGGTGAATATGTTTTGATTGTATACGATTTTTGGATAGTGGGTGTGTTTTAGGGTTGGTTACGATTTTTGAGGTCTCATTAATGACGATTTTGAAGTGTTATTAGAGTTTTGGGAATATGACCCTCTATAAGCGTGCAATTCTTGAGTGTGAGTAGTTTTTCTCGTGGTGGTTTTTTTTTTGGGTGTACAAATAGCTTTTTAATGATGCATATATGTAGTAGTTAGCACATATTTAGTGTTTTTATTAAATATATGTGCATATTTAGTGGGCATACTTTGTTCGATTACATTTTGGGGCATTTTCTTATTTAATGCATATTTAGATATTATTAGATGCATAGATAGTTATGAGATAATACATAGTTAGTTGGTTTTATGTATAGTTATTTGTTATTTAGATGCACAATAATTGCATAGATTTTACGGATTATGGGTTATCAAAGAAGGATACTATTTTTTTATGTGTGTCGCAGAGTTATGTATATTTTTATATACGCATCACATTAATTCTATATATGCAACATCTTTGCTTTTTACGTATGCAACAAAATGAACATAATTATACGAGTAAATTTCCACTATATAATTGTGTTACATATAATAACTAACTAGTATTATAACGAGCATCATATAATAACTAATTATGCATTGTGTTACAGTTATATATGCATCAAACAACAAATAATTGTGCATCAAACAACAACTAACTATGCATTTTGTCATAATTATCTATGCATCAAAGAACAATTAGCTTTGATATCTCATTACTATCTATGCACAAATAAAATATGAATATGTAGTGTCTTATAACTATGTATGTATTAAGCAACAATTAACCATACAGTTTATCATAACTATCTATGCAGTATACTTATTCTAAATATGCAGTAAAATCGCAATAATTATGTTTGCGTTGATGTGTGTGTGTATGAGAGAGAGAGAGAGAAAGAGAGAGATTTGATTGTGGATTGATGACGATTGTGGTGGGATTGATATATGTATGGAACATGATTGATATTGTTTGGTTTTATTTTCATTTTTATCTATGCGTATTTAATCGTAAGGAGGTTACATTTTATTGTGATTTTACATTGTTACCATTTGTGATTAAATTAAATATTTAATTTTATTTTATCCATTCTAATTTCAGTCATCAATTATTTAATGGGAAGCGATTGTGATTAGTCTTACGGTCTCACGTTAAGGGTTGTCTCATTTGATCGAATTCTATATATATATATATATATATATATATATATATATATATAGAGGAGTTATATGAGACCACCTCATAGGGTAAGTCCATTGGGACCAATCCACAGCCACATATCTAGATTTTTCAATGGTTGTGATTTTAGAGCTAAAAATTGATTAAATGTTGATAATTACGAGAAAGGGGTAAATTAGTCATCCTACAAAATTACCCGATATTCATGGGATTCTTTTCACATTATGATCACACAATCTATGCAAATCTCACATCAAATTAACGTGAACAAATCTCATCTTTTCTTCTTCAACGCACTATTGTGAGAAATCATTCATCATTCTTCTTCAACGCACTATTGTGTGAAAAATGTTGCGACAATTTGCCATAGTTCTTGCTGAGCTTGACTTGATTCGAAGTTTGCTTATGAAGATGTAATTTGTTGCTTGTGTAGATGTGTCATGGTGCTTTTATTTACCATTAACTACATAAGCAAGTCTAAGCAACAAATTCATACTACATAAGCAACAATCGATACTACATAAGCAACAAATATACACTACGTATGCACCACGAATACATTAACTACATAAGCAAGTCATAGCAACAAACTCATACTACATAAGCAAAGTCTATGCTCGTAAGCAACAAATATACACTACGTATGCACCACGGATACATTAACTACATAAGCAAGTCATAAGCAACAAACTCATACTACATAAGCAACAAGTTTATATTACAAGCTTAACGAATATACACTATGTATGCACCACGAATACATCAATTACATAAGCAAGTCATAAGCAACAAACACATACTACATAAGCGATAAACCTATACTACATAAGCAATGAATATACACTACACATGCATCACGGATACATTAACTATATAAGCAAGCCATAAGCAACAACTCTATACTACATAAGCAACATAAATTTTTTTTTTGAAACATTTGCTGGAGAGAGAGTGTGCGTGAGAGTGGGTGAAATCGCGTGAAAGAGGGAATGAAATCTTAATCGATTCTAAAGTGCCAAATTACCATCCTACCCTTTTAATTCTTTGAAACAAAAAAATAAACATAAAAAGCCCTAAAAATCTAGACCACCCAAAATTGTTGATCTATGGTTAGGATGTGTCCCCATGGACTCACCCAGTAGGAGGACCTATTTGATCCATATCCATATATATATATATATATATATATATATATATATATATATATATATAAGTGCACCAAAAAGTGAAAGGAAAAATTGTCGATAAACTATAATATTGAGAAAACAAATTTATTAAAAAAATCTACTATATCTTACCAGTTTTTGTATTTGTGACCATCTTGGTCTCATATTCATAAATATATAAAATTTACCTTTGCCATACTGCTCAGATGTACTTAGTCGGCACCTATGAAATCGACGGTGGGACTTGTATGGAATAATCTCTTTAAAGTTCGTTCAAATCTCTCTCTCTCTCTCTCTCTCTCTCTCTCTCTCTCTATCTCTCTCTTCAAAGAGAGAGGCACTTATAAATAGTAGTATAAAAGTTTCCGCTCATTAAATCTAGAAAATGTTGAATTATTATTTAAAAATGATTGAGTAATAAAAAATAATAATTTAATTATGTCAACAACCTGCAATAAAAATACTAAGATTTTGGATAATGTTATTTTGACAACAAAATTATACTTTCCAAATTTAAAAAAATATAATTTCTTATTTTCAATAATCCGAATTTCATTATGAACATAATTTGAGTAAGTTCGAATATTAAGGTAAAAGTTTTGACAACTATATTTACACTCCCTTAATTTAAAAACTTATGTTTTCTATTTTCACACAATTTATAATTTAAAAATGATTTAATGATCAAAAATACTATAAAATAAATCTAAATATTATAAGACAAACCAATTAAAAATTAAAAACTTTCAAAAGGCATATAAGATCTATAAAATATTCCATAAATCTACATTTATTCAAGAATTTAAAATTATATAAATAAATGAAAAATTATGAAATAAAGCCTTAAATTATCAAATAAATTTAAATTTTATTTGATAACTCTTAAAATCATCTGATAAAATCTAAACAATATTCAAATAAATCAAAAACTTATTATAATAAAATTTAAATTATTGGATAAATTCAAGTACAATCAATTTATAATTAAAATTATTCTATGAATTTACACATTACAAAATATAATCTTACTATTATATGAAAAACTCTTAAAATATTAACATATTTAACACATCATACCTTCCAACTTTTAAAAATTGTAATTCCCTATTTCCAGTAAATCTAATTTGTACTTTAGCACAATTTGGGTAAATTCTAATGATTAAAGTAAAAAACATATGCACTTTTTATACTTTCTTAATTTAAAAAATTAAAATTTATTATTTTGAGTAAATTGAATTTTCATAGATTTTTGTAGTTTTAAAATTTGAATAATGTAAATATGAATTTAATAGTTACTATTTATTTTTTTCGGAGAAAGATTAGTATTTATTTAGTAGATATGGTTGTTAAAGGATATTTATATATATATAATATTAAAATTTGCATTATATAGCGATTTTAGAAATAAAATAGATATACATATATATGAATTTTGTAGAAATAAATATTGTATATACTTTTTGGACATAAAATAAGTAAATATTGATTACATAAAATAAATCTATTTATATGTTCTATTGTTTAGGTAATAGTTATTTGTTAATCTAAAACACTAAAAATATATTGTTCATATGGATAAATCAAATGGCACTATGATTTATTTTTAAAGTAACAAGTATAAGTCTGTTGGTAAAAATTTTAAAAAATAATTAATTTATTTTGTCTCCATTGATCTAATTTAATTTAGTTTTGAAATTATTTAAGTAAACATATGATTTTTAAAGTTTTAGACAAATCAACAAGTGTTTTTAATAGATGTATAAACTTGCTTCAAATATATAATCAATTTTTTTCTCTTTGCTTATATTATATAATCAGTTTGTTTTTTTCTTCCCATTTTTCCAATTTTTTCATTTATAGTTTGGATATTTAACATGATATTTTTAAAAATGTATTAAGTTATTGTAATGATGATTATTTAATAAATCTATATTATTTTGTTCGATCAAGACGTGCTAATTTGCACCCTATTTCTCCATTCAAAGAAAGGGGGCAAGTCGGAGTATTGAGATATCCATCATATTCCACCTTATTATAATTCCTACAATGTATCAATTTCCTAATATTAAAACTATATAATACATTATTATATTACACTCCGTGCATCGCACTTGCGAGTGATATACTAGTTTGTCATTAATATTTATTTGTTTGATGGGTTAAGTTTAAGTGGTTTTCTCTATCGTGTTAATTTTCATTGAGAATTTTAAATGAATGTGTTGTATTCTATCCATCCGGATAATTCACATTTGAAAATCGAGGCGTTGGTAAAATATTTCCCCATGGCCACTACGATTGTTCCATTTAGTGAGAGATGAATTGATCAAAACTATAAGTTGCATTAAGTTCCATGATTTTCATGTTGTGTTAGGCAAAAAGTACTAGAAATAAATATATTGTTCTATTTTTAAATCTATATAGTTTATATGAAAAATAGTAATGTAAATATATTTTTATTTTGAAATAAAATATCTAATTAAAAATAATTTGAAAAATAAAAATATGGACTTTGGAAAAATAAATCAAACCGAACACTTTCGGAGAGCTAGAAGACAAGATATCACTAGGAAAGAAAATGAAAAATGAAAAATGAAAAAAGAAAATGAAAGAAAAATGAAAGGAATTTATATGATGTCATTAGTGGTGGTGGGAGGTGGTGCGTGTCTTCATTGTTATTTCTTGTTGTATTTTGGTATTTAGTGTGAATTGCATCTTAAATTTCTTTTCGAAAAGTTTTGTTAGATAATTTTTGTACTAAAGTGACTTAAAAAAACAAAGCACACTCACTTACTTTTAATCGTCAATAACACATAAATCGAATTTCAATAAATAAACATCATATCAATTTGTTATCATTAAATATTTATCTTACAAATAAACATTCACTAATTATTAGTTCTTTCAATGAGATGATATTCAATCATTATTTTGTTAGTCAGTGGCTATGATAATCTAGAGGGGTGAATAGATTATCCGGTTTTTCGGATATTGCCCTCTTTTTGAATAATCAAGTAAGGATGAAAACTAAAATGCGGAAAATAAACAACACACGTTGATTTAAAGAGCTTCACCCCACCTAGGGACTACGTGCTCTACCACCTCAGTATATCCGGGATGGGTTTCGAAAAATAAAAAGAATTTTATTAATTACCAAAATTAATACAACACCACCTTGAGGATTACCACAATCCTCTTTACAACACCTCAAGGAGATTACCACAATCTTCCTTCAACACCTATGAAAGTACCACACTCTTCAACACCTAAGATCACCCAGTGTACTCTTACCACAAGAGCAACAACAAGGATATCTTGTTTTGGATGATTAACAAAATTCAATATAACAACTCTATAATACCAATACAAAGATTGAGTGCAAGTGTAATCAAGAATCAAAAGCCAGACCTCAAGAGTATGCAAGTAAAAGTACTTAGGCTAAAATACAACAAGATATGAAAGTGTTTGCTTGTATGCTCTTTGCTTTTATGTTGTGTTGTATCTTGTTGCTTGAATGAAGCCTCTATTTATAGGAGAGGTCTTTGCTTAATTTCAGGACATAGGCTCCTCCTTGGGGAGTGATTTTTCAAAAGAAACCATTTAAAATCAAGATTATAGCTCTTAGAAATCAATCCCACAAATTAGGGAAAAGGCATGCAGAAAATGCAACGGATAGTTTGTTGATACACGGGGGTGCGACCGTGCATACACAGAGATAAGTTTGAAATTAGTTCTCTGCAAATTTTACACAGGGGCCGTCGACGGGGGTCCGGTCGACCCTATGCTGAATGGTCGGGAATGTCAAAAATACAAAACAGAAGTTTGTTTCCAAACCCGTTCCCAGGCACCGGTCGGCCAGAGGCGCCTCCGCTTTTTCAATCCGTCCGTTTTACATTTCAAAATTCAACTCAGGTGAGGTTGCCTATGGGCGACGACCGGTCGAGCTTGAAATATAAGTGTTGTCCAATTTTTATCGAAAATAAACTTCAAGAAATACTCAGAAAAATGGTAAAAACATTTTAAATCGATCGGAAGTATTTGGACAACATTTAGGGATATTGTTTTGGTATAAAAACTCATTTGAACAAAATCATCAAAATCATGATAAAAATATTTATCTAACAAACTCCCCCTTTTTGATGATTACAAACCAAAACAATTTTCAAGAGGACGATTTCGAAAACAAAACAATTTTCCGGTCTATGAGTAAACTATCCGTTTAAAAACATTTTACAAAAGCTCCCCCTATCAACAAGCACATCAATAAGAAATATTGCATAAGCTAGAAGCACAAGCTTTTACAAGATGAATATAAACATCATGAGCTTAGAAGCTCCCCCTGTCACAAATACTCATTATCCATGCAAACAAGTCCATAATACAACCATTGGACTAAGTATTCTTTACAACTTATGGCAAACTTATGGCATTAGAAAGTCATAGCTTATAGCTTTTATTGCGAGCTTTTATTAGCTTCTCTGAGCTAACGAGCCAATTTCCTATTTCTCCCCCTTTAGAATCATCAAAAAGAATGTGAGGGTGATAAAAACATCATACATGTATATCAAAGTGCGCCAAAGAGCCAAGTTATCAATCGTTGAGAAAATTGACGAGAATCAGAATAGCAATGGGAGAAATTGATCATTTGATAACCATAAGCTCGTTTTTGTTTGTCAAGACATGATCTCAATAAGTATATAAGACATTTGAAAACATAAGAGTCATGTAAAAGATGAGAAATTCTTTGTGACAATTCATCGAACACGTTGTGGGTGTGAAAAATAAGAAAAGTAGTATAAAACCCTTGTAAATGAATCAAGCCAAAAATATTTCATCACCAAATCGGTTCAAACACAATTCAATGCATCATAAATAACAAGCTCATCACAATCATATGAAACTTCCATAAAAAATATAACAAATAAGTCACAATCTCAAGGGTTCAATTGATTGAAGCAATGAATTCTTACCATTCAATCGGTAAAGATGAGCAATGATGATGATGATCGAAGTGCAATTAAGTCAAGATATGAAAAGTATGCAAGCAAAGCGAGTTTGAAGTGAAATTGGTGTGCAATTGCGAAGGGACGAAAAATGGACAAAATGAGCCAAAATGGTTAAGTCGAAGACGAAACGTTTTTAACCATAACATAGCGTGGGCGACCCGATCGGCGATGTGGGCGCCATTTAAGTCGAGGTAAGGTCCGGGTTGCCCTCACCCTGATCGACCACTGTCTCAACTTGTTTTCAAAATCCGAATTTTCAACCAAAAATCCGATTTTTCGCCCACTAAGTGTTAAAAACGTGCAAAATGCAAACGTAAACCTCATTCAATATGTATTATGGCTAACCGAGCTCGTATAGATGCAAAAGTCTCGAAAGATAGCGGTTTTGTAAAAATATCCGCCAATTGATCTTGAGATGGTGCGTAAAGATATCTCAATTTTTCGTTTAGAAACACAATCCTTTAGAAAATGATGTCAAATCTCAATATGTTTAATACGGTTATGATGAATCGGGTTTTGAGCAATATTAATAGCGGATATGTTATCACAAAAGATAGGAACATTTTCAAAAGAACATTTGTAATCCGCTAAGGTTTGTTTCATCCAAAGAAGTTGTGTACAACAAAAGGCTGAGAAATATATTCGGTTTCGGCATTGAAAGTGAAACACAATTTTGTTTCTTTGAAAACCAAGAAACTAGGCAATCGCCCAAAATTAACATAAGCCGGAAGTACTTTTCCGATCATCAATATTACCCGCATAATCCGAATCACTATAACCCTAAGAGAAAAATTTTCATTCTTTGGATAAAATATACCATATTGAATAGTGCCTTTCAAATATCGAAATATCCTTTTAACGGCACTCATATGAGATTCTTTGGGATTGCTTTGAAAACGAGCACATAGGCATTGCATGAAGAATGTACGGTCTACTTGCGGTTAAATAAAGTAAACTACCAATCATACCCGATACTTTTTGATTCATCCACGGACTTGCCTTTCTCATCTTTGTCAAGTTTGGCATTTGTCGCCATAGAGGTAGAGACGGTTCTTCCTTCTTCAATTTCGAACTTTTTCAAAAGTTCTTTTGTATATTTAGATTGCAAAATGTAGATACCTTCTTGGCATTGCTTAATTTGAAGTCAAGGTAGAAATTAAGCTCCCCCATCATGCTCATTTCAAATTCACCTTGCATCAACTTAGAAAATTTCTTGCACAAGGATTCATTAGTAGCACCAAAAATAATATCATCAACATAAATTTGCACAAATAAATAATCTTGCCCTTTTTAAAAACAAAGAGAGTAGTATCAACTTTACCTCTTGTAAAACCATTTTGCAAAAGAAAATAGCTAAGTCTATCATACCATGCACGGGGTTATTGTTTTATACCATACAAGGCCTTTTAAGTTTATAAACATCATTAGGCTAGAAAAATTTTCAAACCTCGGAGGTTGTTTTACATAGACTTCTTCTTGAATGAAACCGTTTAAGAAAGTGGATTTAACATCTATTTGGTAAAGCTTGGAAATTTTGAAACAAGAATAGGCAAGTAAAATGCGAATACCTTCTAAACGTGCTACGGGTGCAAAAGTTTCATCATAATCAATACCTTCTTCTTGACAATACCGCCCGAGCCACTAACATTGCCTTGTGTCGAACAATGTTGCCTTGATCATCAAGTTTGTTCCGGAATACCCATTTGGTACCAATAATAGTTTGAGATGGAGGACAAGGTACCAATTCCCATACATCATTTCTTTCAAATTGATTCAACTCCTCTTGCATTTATAAAAACCAATCCTCATCTTCAATAGCCTCTTTAGCATTTTAGGCTCTTTTTGAGATATAAGAGCTTTCTCGGCAAATCTTCTTGGTCATCACTTTATCAAGGGTATCACCAATAATAAGATCTTTTGGGTGATCTCCTTAAATTTCAAGGTTACGGGAAGATCCAGTGTCACATCTATCTTCTTGAGGAACATTTGAAATGGATGGTTGATTATTTGATGTAGAAGGTTGATCATTTTGAGCATCATTTTGAACAATGGGTTCAATAATATCCTCTTCATCACTTTCATCATTGGGTATCCTTTCAACAGAAGCTTCATTGAATTTGACATGGATGGATTCTTCAACAATACCACTAGTCTATGTAAACCCGATATACTTTGATTTTTTGTAGAATACCCATAAATATTCCTTCATCGGCCTTAGAATCAAGTTTGTCCAATTGATCCTTAGTATTCAAAATAAAACACTTACATCCAAATATTTTGAAGTAACTAATATTTGGAGTTCTTCCTTTCCAAAGCTCATATGGAGTTTTATTCATTTTAGGACGAATATAAACTCGATTTATGACATAACAAGTGGTACTTACGGCTTCGCCCCAAAAATATTTTGGAAGAGAAAATTCATTGAGCATGGACCGACTTATCTCTTGTAGTGTCCGATTTTTTCTTTCGGCTACTCCATTTTGTTGAGGTGTCCTTGGAGCCGAAAAATTATGTGCATATCCCTTGGTTTCACAAAAGACTCTAAATTCACCATCAAATTCTCCATCTCGATCACTTCGAATAGACTTAATAGTATCTTCCTTTTCATTTTCAATAAGTCTACACAACTTAACAAACTCATTAACGGCATCGCTTTTATTGGTAAGAAAAAGAGCCCAAGTATATCTAGAAAAATCATCGACAATAACGAAAGTGTAATGTTTTCCACTTAGACTCGACGTACCAATATCCCCATACAAATCTAAATGAAGAAGTTGTAGAGGCTTGGTTGTGAAAATTTCATTTTTGGGCTTAAAACTACTTTTAACTAATTTGTTCTTTTGACAAGTGTCACATAAGCCAAGATTTTCAAAATTCAATATGGGTAGTCCTTTTACATGTTGGTTTTTGTAAAAAAATTCAAATTCTTGTATCCAACATGTCCAAGTCGCCTATGCCATAAACTCGTTAAATCATTATTGGCGACAAGACAAGAAACATTTTGACTAACCAAATCACTTGTACAATTTTGTAAAGATTGCATTTTCTATTTGGTTCACAAATAATTTCATCATTTTTAAGAATAAGGCATTTTTCTTTATTAAAAACAACATTATAATTTGAATCACAAAGTTGGCTAACACTTATCAAATTAAACTTAAGCCCTTCTACTAAAAGAACATTACAAAGAGAGAAAGAAGAGTTACCAATGTCTCCATTGCTAATGATTTTTCTTTGTCATTTCGAACATGACCATACTCTTCTTGGAGCTTGATGTTGGTAAAAAGTTCTCTCTTTCCGGTCATATGGTGTGAACACCCGCTGTCCACGAGCCATTTTGAATCCTCCATTGTTGTTATAGCCCCTATAACCTATAAAGGAATTATTTTTAGGTACCCTATAGTTTTGGGGTCCATGGAGGTTAGCCTTGAGACCTTTGGGTTTCCAAACAAAGCTAAAATTGTTCTTCAATTTACAATTACTAACATAGTGACCAACTTTACCACAATAAAAACAAATAAGATCATGGGCACTATTCGCACGTACAAAAGTCGGACCTTGGTCATTTTTCTTTGAAAGAGGTTGAAAAGGTTTATAGTCAAGTCCTAATTTGGAATGCTCACCTCTTTGTGCATCTAAAATTTTTGTAACTTTGTCCGTGCTTATGTTAAAACGATGCACATCCTTTTTTAAACATTCAAGATCTTCGGTGAGCGATTCTTTTTCAAGAGTATGAACTCTAGTAAGAGTAATAGCATGAGCTTTATCAAGAGATTCATAAGAAGTAAATAATTTTTCCTTTTCAATTTTAAACTCTTTATGCTCCTTTTTCAAAGTCTTGTATTTAACAATCAACATTTTGAAACTCAATTTGCAATTCATCAACTAAGGAGGAGGTAGAAGAGTTAGAGCGTACCTCATTATTTTCATCGTCTATGTCCATAAGACCATATTCGGTTTCTCCTTCGTCGGTTGTTTCAAGTAGTTCATCTCAAGTTTTGACCTCCGCATTTAGAGCCTTCTTTTTGAAAAGGCTTCTTTTTCTTTTGTTCCTCCTCATCGAGTTTTGGGCAATCGCAATGAAGTGCCGGGTTTTCCGCATTTAAAGCAAGCATTATCTCTCGGTTTTCTTTTTATTTTTATTCACAAATTTTGCAAATTTTTGAACAAGTGCGGCCGTCTCTCATCATCATCATCATTATCATAGTATGCATTATTAGAAGAAAAGCAAGGCCTTTAGGAATATTTTGCATACCCGATTGATTGATGGTTGGTTTGGAATTTTTCCTCTCCTTGAGATAGACTTCATAGATGAGGAGGTTCGATGAGCTCGTCAAACTTGAGTGTCTCAAGATTTCGTGCCTCCGTGATTGCCGTCACCTTTTCGGACCATGAGCCATGAAGAGCATTCAATACCTTAGTCACCTTCTCTTCGGAGATGACTTTACCGAGGGCCACAAGAGGATTGACAATGTTGTCAAGCCTTTCCACCATCTTAGAGATCTTTCACCATCATGCATGTTAAAGTTTTCAAAGTCTTTAACAAGCATGGTCTTTTCTTGCTTGCTTGACCTTCTTTGTCCCTTCATATATAGTCTCAATTTTTCTCAAACCTCATGTACCGACCTTATGCCTCTTATGCGATTGTACTCGGTGGCGCTAAAGAGAACAATGCAAAATATTTAAAGCCTTACCGTTTAGAGAGAAAGCCTTTTGTCGTCTTCATCGAACTCTTTGAAGGGTTTAGGAGCCGAGTGTGCCATCCTCCAATTTCTTGGTTGGTTGAGCAACTCCTTTAATGACCACATTCTAAATGTCGAACCCGTACCCTTGTAGAAAGCACTCCATACGATCTTTCCAAAATGCATAGTTGTTGGCGTCGAATAGTGGTGGCTTGTTGGTGGGCGCGGTGGTGAGATAAGCTTCATTCTTAGCTATGAATCTTTCCTCTTTACAAAACGGAGCTAGCCAAAGAGTTTGGCTCTCGATACCACTTGTTAGTCCAGTGGCTACGATAATCTAGAGGGGGTGAATAGATTATCCGGTTTTCAGATATTGCCCTCTTTTTGAATAATCAAGCAAGGATGAAAACTAAAATGCGAAAAATAAACAACACGTATCGATTTAAAGAGCTTCACCCCACCTAGGGGCTACGTTCTCTACCACCTAGTATATCAGGGATGGGTTTGAAAAATAAAAAGAATTTTATTAATTACCAAAATTAATACAACACCACCTTGAGGATTACCACAATCCTCTTACAACACCTTCAAGGAGATTACCACAATCTTCCTTCAACTTTATGAAGAGTACCACACTCTTCAACACCTAAGATCAACCAAGTGTACTCTTACCACAAGAGCAACAACAAGGATATCTTGTTTTGGATGATTGACAAAATTCAAGATTACAACTCTATAATACCAATACAAAGATTGAGTGCAAGTGTAATCAAGAATCAAAAGCCTAGACTCAAGAGTGTTCAAGTGAAAGTACTTAGGCTAAAATACAACAAGATATGAAAGTGTTTGCTTGTATGTTGTGTTGTATCTTGTTGCTTGAATGAAGCCTCTATTTATAGGAGAGGTCTTGGCTTAATTTCCAGACATAGGTTTCTCCTTGGGGAGTGATTTTCGCAAAAGAAACCATTTAAAATCAAGATTATAGCTGTTAGAAATCAATCCCACAAATTAGGGAAAAGTTGTCCGAGAAAATGCAGCGGATAGTTCAGCGATACACGTGGGGTGCGGTCGTGCTCGCAGAGATAAGTTTGAAATTAGTTCTCTGCGAATTTTACACAGGGGGACCGGTCGACCCCTATGTTGAACGGTCGGGAATGTCAAAAATACAAAGCAGAGAAGTCTGTTTCCAAACCTTCGTTCCCAGGCACCGGCCCCAGGTGAGCCGGCCGCCCATATCCGGCACGTCGCCAGGGCGACGAATGGCCGCCTCCGCTTTTTTCAATCCGTCCGTTTTCTATTTCAAAACTCAACTCAGTACAGGTTGCCCTATGGGCGGCCCAGGTCGAGCATGAAATATAAGTGTTGTCCATTTTTTTATCAAAATAAACTTCAAGAAATTCTCCGAAAAATAGTAAAAACATTTTAAATCAATCGGAAGTATTTGGACAACATTTAGGGACATGTTTTGGTATAAAAACTCATTTGAACAAAATCATCAAAATCATGATAAAAATATTTATCTAACATATTTGATTAAAAGATCATCGTGGGTAACAATTAGTCATTGATCGTATGCCGTATTCGGTTTTACGTGTCAATTCAAGTTATGTTCATAATAATACATCAAAACTTAAACGTAAACTATAAAATAAACTACGTTTTAAGACAAATTGATAACATCGTGATTGATCGTGTCAAATCGAATTAATCGAATCGTGTTTGTGTTCGATAATTTTAGGTCGGGTTAGTATCGTGTCGGGATTGTCGCCATATCACTTTCATCATTACATCGATAACACTTTCAAAATTCATGTATTTATTTTCAAAATATTTTTCTCATTGGATTCTCGTTGAAAGTAAAACGCATGGAACAAAATGATCCGATAATCACACCATTGTATTTGACTAATTTTTCTAATTCTACATGTGGTTAGGGTTGATATGTTATTCCTTTCAAAAAAAAAAAAAAAAAACAAATTCATGTATTTATTTTCTAAATAATTTTCTCATTGTATTTTCTTCTTCTACATGTATTTATTATTAGTTCTTTTGCAATCGGTTCGGTACCTCACAGGCGGGGGTGAAAACGAGGCCAAGCAGTGGGACTTTGAGTTGGAAGGCCTAGGCACCTTTGTTAAGTTAGGCCCAAGCCTGGCTTTATTATCTGTAAGCACTTGTAACAAACTTTTTCCATAGGCTCGGCGGCCTTTTAAGTAAAAAAGCAAGTTTTGGCCTATTTAAAGTCCGTTTTAAGCTTATCAAGCTCAATTTAAAAATAACAATTTAAAACTACAAAAAACACACAACAATCTCACAATACAAGATTCATAATGAAAACAACAAAATGCACATGACAATAGAATCCATTACTCTACATCTCAAAGAACATAAATATGATGATACAATATCCGATAAGTCCATAACAATAACAAACCCAAATACAAAAATAAATGTATGATTAGCGTTCTAATATTATATTTTTATATATGTAATAGTTTTATACAATTTGTATCTTCAATACATATAATATCATACATACATGTATTATATATAATACTATTTATTTATATATATATTATATATATTATATGTAAGCCTTAAATAAGGCCATTTATTGAGCTTAAAATGCTTTTTAAAGGCTGAGCGGACTCAACTATTTAAACAGGCTTTATAAAAGGTTTGAGTCGAAATTCTTTAAATAGCGGCTAAAGCAGATCCTTTGTAAATTTTGGCGTAGGCACTTGTTGGATAGTATAAGATGTTCATTTCACCCCTACTCACATGTTACAACCCACAGGCAAATGAATAGTGTACACAACATATGCACGTGAAATCACGACTTATCATCATTTATAAAGGCCAAAAAATGTTTTGACACTTTTAAATTAAAGATAAATAAATTAGAAAATACCATTTAACGGCGTCGTTTCGATCTCCGTCCCGAACCCAGAATACGAAGCGAAAATCGTCAACTCCCACCATTTTCACTCCTGCTGTTCTCTCCGTCCAATTCACTTCCTCTGCGCGTCGATCTACAGCACGAGGTTCTACATGCTACACATATATAGAGACATACGTGCGCGTTTGTATAGAGAAAGTAGAGAGAGAAACATTGAGGGGAAAGGGCATCAATCCATGGTGTCGTACGTGAGCGTGTTGCTGTATGGAGTTGGCGGGATTGTGGTGGCGGGTATGGCATTACTGGTTGCTTTTCAGGAAAAGCTCGTTTACGTGCCCGTCTTGCCTGGACTCACTAAATCCTACCCTATCACTCCAGCCCGACTCCGCCTTCTGTACGACGACGTCTGGCTCACATCCTCCGACGGGGTCCGCCTCCACGCCTGGTTCATCAAGCTCTTCCCGATTGCAGAGGTTTTTTTCTTTGTTTTGAAGTTTTTGTGAATTTTGTTTTATTGGTTTGGTATTATTTGATATGTGCACCTAAGTTTAATTGACGTGAATCCGATTTAATTGTGACAATTCGGCGTACATTTTAGGGTTTTGTTGTACTTTGGTTAATGCGATGAGGGTGATCTTGTGGAGTGAGCTTGCTGCTCATTGATTTTGATGAGAAATGCTCTGTTGGAGTTGGAATCTTGAATCAAGGGCACGTAATTTAAGTACGCGCAAAATTATAAGGTGATGGAATTGGGATTAATGGGAACTAATTTTGAGGAAATAATAAAACTTTATTGTTTAAGGCCCCAGATAGTGCTTTAAGCATGAAGGGTAAGTTGACGTTAGATAATTCCAGATGGGACTTTCTTTGCCTGGAATTTGTTTGAGATAATGTTTTATGTTGAGTTGAGAAATTGGAAGGAGCGGATTGGGTCTGTATCTTTCTTTACTGTTATTTTGGTGGTGGTAATTGGGTTAAGATTATTGGCATTTCAACCCGAGTAGAATTGAGAATTTCAAATTTTAGAGTGATTATATCCGATGTTTTATTTGGCTGAGATTGGACTGCATAATGTTTCTCCTTTTCTATTGTGTATAGGCTTTTTCTTTATGTAGTTATATTGAATTATGTTTTGCTATACAGTTATGGTTAAACTAATTGTAGTTAAAAGGAATTGTAGTTGAGTTTAGTCGTATAATTTATTATGCTGTAAAAATCAACATTACAATATGAGGCAAAATTACACTAAACTAAACTAATATTTTATTCAATTGACGAACTATCTGCATATTAGTGGTTGATGTTGCTGATTAAGCAAAAAATATGAACTTGTGTGAAATATTTGTGTATTAAAATGACGATGGATGAATACTTGGTTTGGTAAAATCAGCTTTGGTTTTTTTGTCCCTTAAAGCATAGTTATTAAAAGCCCGTGTAGGCCACAGGCCATGGTTTCTCGCCTTGGCGCACCCCTGAGCCACAAAAATAGTGAAGCCACTGCCTGGTTTGTCTAGGCCTCACTGTTGGGAGGCGAAAGGCAAGAAAAGAGTCGCTTTTTCCTGCCAAGGTGATTTTGGATTTTTCTTTTTCTAAAAAAGTTTTAAAAATGGTTTTTAGTAAAAATACCCTTAAAAACTTTTGGGCTCTACAAAAACCCGTTTGATGATTGATATGGGAGCTTGATATAGTTAATTATTGTTTGATATTATCTGTTATTTTCCGCAATTGATTTTTAGAAGAATATAAGTATGTAACATGCTTCTGAGTTGTTGTCGCCTTGCATGGCCAGGCCATCGGCTTTTGTCGCCTAGGCCATCGGGCCTAGGCCATGACCTGTTGCCAATCGCTTTAGTAACTATGCCCTTATGTTTGACATAATTTTGGATACCTGTTAAAGGGAGTCATTCTCTAATGAAGGTCTTACTAGTATATATAAGATTCTCTGTTCAATAACAAAATCGACTAACAGAATCAACTGAAGGGAAAAAGGACGAAAGGAGAAAAATATATTTGATGATGCAAATATAGTTATAACTTATAAGTGGAGCTCATGTTGAGAAGTAAATACATCTGGGGCAAAATTGCCGCTGCTTCTGGGTAGCTATCTATCCATTATTCCATTGTTTTGTGATTCATTGTTTTTCTTCTTCTTTTGACTGTTGTTTACATACAGTAGTTATTACTATTTGAACACACTAACCCTAGACCTGCTGTCATGAGTTTTGCAGGTCCAACTATTCTCTTTTTCCAGGAAAATGCAGGAAGTATCCTTTCAGTGTTCTATTGTTTGCGGATGGCAATTGATTTTTCAACGATATAATATATGTAAAGATTTTTTCCGAAGTTTTGTTTTCCTAATTATGTGCGCAGGGGATTACATCTGTTTTAGGCCCTTGACTAGTTAATTACAGACATTGCTCATCGTCTTGAAATGGTTCGCATTATGTTACAGAGATTGCAATGCAATGTTTTCATGCTTTCTTACAGAGGGTAAGCTATTTATTACATTTGTAGACTGCCTTCAACATTCTGTTTTCCTCATTAAGTGTGCAACAAAGTCGACATGTTTTAAAGGCCTTGATTAGTTAAATACTGATATCTCATCGTCTTGAAATTCTTTCTTCATCCCTGCCACTTCCTTCGTCCTAGTTCTGTACTTTCTCTTTCCAGGCTCGTCTATTGATGACTCTGTTTGGTGGATTTGTAGTAGTTATGATGTATGCTCCTTATCTCACTGAATTGTTCTGCTTTGGAACGCAGTTATGGAGCTAGTGATGGATTTCCCTCGCAAGATGGTATTACAAAGGATGCTCAGGTTTGGTTTGCCTTCTGACTGTCATGTTTTACTTAACATAACATTTCATTGTCTTCCAGTCTATACTATCAGTGTTTTTCTGAGAGGAGGATGGTTGTTTGGGAGTTGGGTTTGGGGTCTATACACTAGATGCATCCTATTCTAATTCATGCTATCTTCCTGTTGCGCAGGCTGCACTTGACCATCTGCTTCAGAGGACAGACATTGACACTTCCAGAATTGTAGTCTTTGGAAGGTCGCTTGGGGGAGCTGTTGGGGCTGTGCTTACAAAAAACAACCCAGACAAGGTGATGTCTCTAGGGCTGTTTTACATTTAGAAGCTATGCAGGCTGAGAACCATTCTTTTTCATATCTTGCTTGCTTTTTTTCTCTTGCCCCTTGTGAGTGTGGTTGGATATTTGATCGCTCCAGTACCATTCCTCTTATGGTGGTACTATTGAACTACTGTTGCATTTTTACATTTTTTTATGTAAATTTAGTTGGACTTTACCATTATTCATCTAACGTGCTGGTTGAATTCATTAGAAGTATGCGTGTGTACTGCTTGACAGATCTTATACACAACTTATCTTTGTTTTTTTCCACTGTAAGGTACTCTATAGATTTGACAGCTGTTATTGTTATCTATCTTTATAAAGTAGCACAAATCAAGTCTTCAACTATCTTTATTCGTAACTGGAAGCATGCCTGATTTGAAAAACAACAATGAACTTAAAAAACATTTTTGCTGATATAGCAGAAATGGTATAACTTTTACCCGCAGAATTGATAATGAATACAATCTATTGGAATCATCTGAATTGCTTAACAGGTAATAATTAGTGTTGGTGTCTGACTTAATCCATTTGCTTTTGAATTTGCGTTTATGTTATCAATTTACTTTTCTTGTCCTAAATATCTATTGTTTTGTTCTGTTCTGGATTTCTAATGTCTGTAGCATTGTTATCTGGTGATTTGTTTTTCGTTCTCTTCTTTGGTTTCACTGCTATGCAAATTAGTTCTTCGGGAACCAGTTTTGATATTGCAAAGACATGTTAAGAATGTTATTGGAAAGGTATAATGTTGCTGATGCACTTTGTACTGTTTCGTATTGCATTTAAGATGTAGGAAACCTGGCTGTTTATTGTTTGCGACTGTGAATGGCATCCACGATCAGTAGCTTCAGGAAGATGACTCTGTTTCTTGTTCAATCTTGTATACGTAAGGGATGGGCAAAGTAGTGAATATATTAAGATTTAAGAATTAATTGATAGAATGCTAAAGAAGAACAATCACAGCGAAAGAAAGGAAAGGCAAAGAAAAGGAGAAAGTAGAAGAGAAAACGCTTTCCTCTGCAAGGGTTAAAGCAAATCAATGAAATCCATTATCAATTCCCAGTAAGGGTCAACTCTTACTATAGACCTTAGAGAGTTCTCCTAAATCCTAATTGGAGAGGTACTTAGACTCTACCTAACTAATCAGTATATTCTAACTCTAATCATAAACACTGTGGATTCGAAACATAACTCAAATAACTATCTGAAAAACCCAAGATTACTGTAATGCCCTTAGTCTATATCGCTTCTAAAATTATTTGAAAAGACTATTCAAATTGAGTACTCTTTCGGGATGTAAATTATCCCCAAGTGACCTTTCTTTTCAGCTGAAATGAATACGGAATATTTCCCTGTTAAATTTGGTTTTTCTTGAATCTTTTGTTATCCACAATAATTATCTGGTCGGAGAATGCTAGCTCTTTATTCTTTGTTTGTCATATTTCACCTCTTTGCACCATGTAATTTAGTTTTTCTCTCCTGTTTGTCCCATTAAATCTAACTTTTGAATGGTGTTGTTTCATCTGATCTTATTATTTTTTAATTTTTTTTAATGATGGAGCTTACTGAAGTATACCAAGCCTTACTTACAGTAGCTTTGCTTTCTTTGTTATTGCAGGTGGCTGGGTTAATATTGGAAAACACTTTCACTTCTATCCTGGACATGGCTGGGGTCCTATTACCATTCTTGAAGTGGTTTATTGGAAAAAGTAGCTCAAAGGGTCCCAGAGTTCTGAATTTTGTAGTTCGTTCTCCATGGAACACCATTGATGTTATTGGTGAGGTGAGGCTACATGTTAATATAATCTCTTACTGTGCAATCATGCTATGTTTCTGGTGTTCTTTGACAAAATATGCTGTCATCAGCTCCCTGTGACTTAAAGCTCACTGGCTCAGCTAGTTAATGTTAAATTTGAGCTCAATACAAGTTGAAATGCTACCAAAACTATTACCATGATAAGATACGTTTTCGCATGTCCAGAGTGGGCACTAACATGCAACTTCATATAACCACAAGGGTTTGTCCACTCATCCACCATAAGCTATTAAACTGGAAGGGCACTTGGAGAGGTAGAAACTACATTTCCACCTGAATGCTATAACATAATTAAATAATCTAAAAAAATAATTTCTTTTCTTTTTTTGGAAAAACGACATATCTGGAATCCTTATTTAAGACTACTTTCAAGATATCACTAATGTTTGGTCTTTCTTTCATGTGTAAAAAACTTATGTTTTCTGTTTTTCAGTCCTTGGTAGTTGTTTGTATGTTAAGATTGGAGTACATAAGAAATTCAAACCTTAGATTACTATTTATCCAGTGTAACATACATGCATATGGTTTCATGAAATTTAAAATTTAAAATCTTTATGACATCATATTGGTTGACACGTTGTTGAACTGATCGAACCAGCAACCAATAAGGCTACCTGTTCTACACCTGGTCCAGTTTCCAGAACATTGTAATGCCATTGAATTTGGCTTTCATCTTGTCAACGACTCCTTTTCAATGTATGACACAAGTTTCTAATGGTGCATATTTTGTTGCTATAGCAAGCTAGTTGAAAGTGGTTTATCTAGCTTTCTACAATGTTCTCATTTATGCAGACAGGTGGTGTTAATCATTATGCCATTTTCAGCTCTCCTTCTTGGAGTGTTACTTTACATCTGATATTCTAAACTGCAGATTAAACAACCAATCCTTTTCCTCTCTGGAATAAAAGATGAAATGGTTCCACCATCGCACATGGAGATGTTATATGCTAAAGCAGCTGCACACAATCGACAGTGCTCATTTGTAGAATTCCCCACAGGCATGCATATGGATACATGGTTGGCTGGTGGTGATCGCTATTGGAGAACAATTCAGGAGTTCTTGGCAAAAAACGTTCCAGAAATGAAGGATAAAGACTCTTCTAGAGTGGGTAAGTTTTGGATTCATATGCTCTAAACTCTTGTATTCCTGTGTTTGCAATATCCACTGTCCATAGTTATTAAAGACGAAAAGCGCACCAAGTCGCAAGGGCTTTTGGAGCCAGAGGCGCGAGGCGCACGCCTTTCAAACACAAGCCGCAAAAATAAAATAAAAAAATGACAAATTATACTGGAAATTAGTAAATCATACTAAAAACCCTTGTTAAATAGTATAGAATACTAAAAATCAGTATCAGATAGTGCTGTAGAATAGAAGAATTAAAACAAAATAAACCCTAGTTTTATACTAAAAGTTTCAGCAAATTAAAAGAAATAAGAAAAAAAAAGTAAGAAAGTACTTCTGCGAAGCTCCGTCGCCTGTGGCCGGGCTCTGGCGATGGCGGTGAAGTCCAGACTGGGGCTGTTCACTGGAGACATGAAGTTTTATGCCCTAATCTTCATTTATTTTTGTCTTTTTTTTTTCTAATTTGGTTTAAAATTCTAAATTGAAATAAGCTGCAACTTAAAGAAGTGTCCAAAAAAAAAATGGTAACAACTTTTAAAAAGTAAAAAAGATAGGCCAATGTATCCCAGGCGTGCCTTTTGTGCGCATGCGCCCAATACAAAGGTGTGCACCTCACGAACAGCACCCGCCTTTGGGCTTCGGAGGTGCCAGAGTCCGCACCTGGTGCCTAAGGCGCGCCTTTAATAACTATGCCACTGTCAATCAAAAAATAGATACTTAACTTCAACATACCATGTTCGGTTTTCTGAAACTTCCTGCTGAGGCATTATTCTTAGAAGTAGAATGATAAGTCATCTTGCAAGTAAACTGCTAGTGGGGGATTTCAAGCATTGGCATTGTTCTAGCCAGAATTTTCTTGTTTATTCTACGTCTATCTTGTGAATTATATTGATTAAGGTATAGGATCAATGTCTTACATTACTATTATCTTTTCCGTCTTTGTTTTTTACCCTTACTGATAGATTTTTATTTTTAGGGACAAAAATAGGTGTTCAGTTGTATTGCCTTTTCTATTCTTAGTCTTTTCCCCTGATACTTACCTATGTTTTATGTATCGACTCCACCTGTTTACCAAAAAAATTATTCAACCATCTTTCCAGACCCCGTTCTTTTCAATATTTCCTTAGAACGTTAGATGTTGGGGATCTAGCTTATGTCCTTGAAAGGTCATAATTTTTGTTTTTCCCCTTCCTTCCCTTGTCTTTACCTATGTATGTTTATCATTTTATCTTTCTAGTTTTTAACTTAGAAATTAAGACGTAGATTGAGTCAAATCAACGATAATTTAGTTTCTTCAAGCTAGTTGTCATCTCATCCTTTTTGTTGTTATTCATTTTTGAAGTTGTCCCAGATTTTGTGGGGAGGTGATCTGCTGGGAATGTGGAGTTTTAAGATGTAACGTTTCGACATCATTGGACTCAATAGCTGTGCCCTTTTAAAATTTTGCTGTGACAAAAAGGTGTTTGTGATTGGTCGACCACTGCTGTGTCTTTCGGAGCTTTTCTTCTGGGCATACATTCTGGCGCACAAATTTCAGAAGGTTTGATGCTTTTAATATTTATGGTATGACACTGAAATTCTGCACCATATCCTATCAAACTGATTGTATCGTATGAATGATGAATTAGAGAATCACGTTATTTTTATTTAGACCCGGAATTGGAATAGATGACTTTAAATTTAATCACTCCCTCCTTTCTTTATCCCTACTTTTGACAATGCAGTGGTTTAGCATTATGGTCAGTTAAGCTATTCAGTTATTTATGTCTTGTTTTAGATGGTCTGAACATTTAGTCGGCAAGCAGTGGAAATGTGCTCAAACACAATGCAGTAGTGATGGATATGGAAAGGCAACAGAGTGCTGCACTGTTGCCATTTTACTTTTTTCTATTTGGGATTATTACAAAAACTATCCTTGAGATTTAGCTTAATTAAAAAAAAATCCAGTTGTCTTTTAAAATTATAAATTTTCCCTTCAATTGGGTGCAATTTGTAAATCAGAAACAGGGGTATTTGTAATTTTGAAAGATCTTTTTTTTTTTTTATTAGGCTAAACTTCAAGGGCAGTATTTGTAGTTTTTGTTGGTCTTCAATTCTGCAATATGTTGATTGATGTTGTAGTTTTCGGTTTAGCCAAAGTCTTCTCTTTTGGATGAAAGAATTTGGATTTGAAAAAGGTTTCAAATGACTTGTTTGCTTGTTATATTAGATTATCCAAATAAGTTCAACGGATTTATTATTATGGATTTGATGACAAATTGAAATTAAACTTGAAAAATAGTCATTGAAGGGTATATATGTATTTATGAGACAAATTCCAACCAACGAAGTGACCTATTTCTTTACTGTGATTTGTTACATATGTGGGTCAATTAATTTTTTGTGCTTAGTGCCATGCCTTACATGGGTCAATGAGTTTGGTGACAGAAACTTAAAAAAGTCTCAGACAAACACATCAGTGTGAGTTAGGCTCACGTGAAGCCCATCACTTAATTAGTTCGACATGTCGATTTGAAACATAGAAATTAGAATCAGAAGTCAAAACCCTGTAAGAATGTTTTCATTCTGACCTGCACTCTGTCAAAAGATTTTGATTCTTTTGTGAATTCTGAATAGTAATGTACTTGACGACTCAAGACTCACGGTGACACTTTGGAAATTTGGAATTGGACGTTGTTCTTGAAAATCAGGTAAATATATATATGGGAATGATTGTTGTAAATTGTAATTATGCTAAATTTGTACTTAAATTTCTTACTATTGAATCAATTGGGATGACAACGGTTGGGTTTGGCCAAACTTGGACTCGCCCCGCCAGAAAAATTTATCCAAAACCCGCCGGGTCGATATTTTTTTTATTTTTTTTTCATTTCGACAGTTTTCCATGAAAGCAAAATCATCAAGGTGTTGGTGTATGACTTCCAGAGCTGAACTTTCATCAGATGCGGCCATTTTTCTTTTTTCCACGATAAAATTTTTCACATAAGCGAAAGTGTTTGTTTTTTGGTTTTCAGTTTGTGTTTGAGTGAAAAATATGGAGTGAAAATGGTGGTTATAAAGGTGTGGAAATTTTGGGTTAAGAGCTGTAAATGAGGCGGCTTCGCAGGAGGGTTGAATGGAGGGGAGAAGAAGATCGGCAGGGACCCACTTTGTCGGGTCCAAACCCGTTCAGTATGGGGCGGATTCGATGTGGAGGCCGGTTTTAACTCATTGTCATCCCTAATCACAATCATAATATATATGCTGGGAGGTTTTTAATTCTTTTACCCAGTGTTTTAAATACCGTACCGTATCGACCGGTTACACCGGATACCGGTGGTCGAACATGAATGATAAGGCTCTAAGTACCATTTTTGGGGTCGTACCAGTCAAAACCGGTTAAATCGGATTTAACTATTTTTTTATTTTCATTTTTTTCAACTTTTTATTTTCTAAAATTTGAATTTATAAACTTAATATTTAATATATTTATGTCATAATTCAAATCAAACAAGAATTCAAATCAATTATTTAATATTTTATGATTCTAATCAGTTATTTACATTTTAACTAATTCAAACAATAACTCTAATCAATTAAAATATTCTAAGTTTGGAAAAACCTCTATAATATAGGCATAGACAATCAATCAAATAATTATATTATAAAAAATAAGAAATTTAAAATATATAACTTCTCTTTTTATATCAATATATCACATAAATATTTATAAAATATAATTAAAAGTATAATTGGTTTTATTAAAAACGGTGAAACTGGTTGTTGAACCAATCCGATCGGTTGAACTATTTACAGGTGGGTTGGCTGATTTGATCAAATGGTAGCTAAAACACTGGTTTTTATTAGGTGTGCATCAAAGTGTTGACTATATTTGTTTAAAATTCTTAGAGCATACCAATAGATTATTTAAGTTTAAAGAGCATATTTAGCAAATTAAAGAATATTTTTAAATTTGAATAGTGGTAGTTTTGATATTTTCCAATATTCTCTTTATATTTGAATCTTTATTTTCTCTTTTTTCAATATTAATTTGTTATGCATGGGATATTGGAAGTAATTTAAAAAAAAATCAAAATTGTGTTGCTTTTAGAAATTATCATTCAAAAACGTCAAGTGCAAGAAATCTAATGCAATTAATTATATAAAGTTGTATTTCTTCAAATTTAGATAATGAAAACTCAATACTTTATATTTAAAAATAAAATAAAGAGTGTGTTGGAGATGATTTTTTGTGGATGACTGTTCAATATAAAAATCATTTTTCAATTAAAGAGTCTCTTGGGGATGTTCTTATGGTTTTTGTGATACTTTTTAAATTTGAATATATTTGATAATATTTGAAGTATGTTGTTATATAATATCATGGAGTTTATAAGATATTTGTAACAATAATTTTGTAAGTTCTTCTTATCTAGTTAAAGTATAGAAGTTAGCTGAAATCTTTAGAAAAAATAAATAAATAAGAAAGGGTTACATATTTTTAAGGAGTTTATTGAGATTTTAAATCTAATTTTGAGAGGTTTTATATAGTAATCTAAAGACTTTGTTGAAAAATGTGTGACATGTTATAAGCTTTTAAATATTTATGAAATATTTTGAAAATCTTATATGAATATCATGTTTTAGGCTTGTGGCATGTAGGGTTTCTGATTTCTGCACATTTTCCATTTCAAATTATTGCCGAGCGATATAAGAAAACTATGGGCTTGGATTATTTTTTATGCTTCATCCCATTGATTGGTATATATGAATAAAATTAGATAGGAAAATGAAATGAATTTAGAAATGGAATGACTGCATAAATGGATGATATAACGAAATTTTTACTTGATTTAAATATTTATTTTAATATAAAGTTGAGGCAGGGGTGTGGCTGAAGTGATTTGATCCCAGGTCAAATTACTTTAAAATAGATTTTTAGATAATATTATAGAAAATATATTATGCATAAGTGGATTTAAGATTATTTTAATGTGTGTTAAACAATATTTATATATATGTGTGTGTATATATATATATATATATATATATATATATGTTGGGGGCAAAAATATCCTTTAATATTTAATATATAATTAAGTTTATATATTGGAATAATGTTATTAATTGTCCAATGATCAATGGCCTACAGACGGAATAACCGACCCCGAAAAGGGTTAAAAGACGCCCATATGCCACTTTCTCCACCTGACCTCACAAGGCCCATCGCCAAGTATATAAAGGTCCATCCTCTTTATTTTTGATTTGATTCCTCATAATGTCTCATAAACTCACTTAATTATTATTCAGTATTCAGTTACTGTCTTATATTCTCTCTCGTTCACTGTGCTGACTTGAGCGTAGGATGGGTCTCCCTAAGACAACCCTAGGGCTTGTCTAACGTTTGCATGTGTACACACAAGTTCCCAGTAGAAGATTTCTAGCTCAAGGAGAAAAAAACTTAGAAGACTTCTCGCTTGAACTTATTCAGAAACCCTAACTTGGAGTGATCTGCCTTAAAAAGTAGCATCATTTTGGCGCCATCTGTGGGAATTAGCAAAAGCACGCAAAGATGCAAACTCGATCTCAGGCACGTGAAGACGTATCTCAAGCTGTTGGTCGTGGAGTCAGAAATCAACAAGAGGAACGGCCACCTAGAAGATGAGGGGCCAGCACTTCTCCTCCTGGAGGAGTGCGCCCCCTACCCCTACAAGCAAGAGGGATGTCTCCCCCTCCTCTTGGGCGGGATCCGCCTCTGAAAAAGTTCACCTGACCTAAGAAGCCCTACAAGCTCTGCTGTATGAAGCTGCTCGGAACGCTTTGAGGCATTAAGTTGCGGCCAAAGCCGTGGGGGAACCGCCCTAGGCTCCGCCGCCACTGAATACCCTGACCTGGAAGGACAGGAAAGAAGAAATCAAAGATGAAGTGAGAATCGTGAAGAGCCGCCAGCAACACAACCCAACCAAGCTAACTCGCGTGCTACCGCCTTAAAGAAGAGGAGTCCATTGGCCCCTGCCATCCTTAACGAGCCACTACCTTCATGAATCATGACCTTCAATCTCCCGGAGTATGATGGAACTGGAGATCCCTATAAGCACTTGGACAAGTTCTATGTGAAGGAGGATCTCTATGACATGACAGACGCCTCCTACTGCAAGGTGGTCTGCACCACTTTGACCAAACGAGCGCTAACTAGGTTCAACCAACTCCTGGTAGGATCAATCTCTGGGATGGACAACTTATTGAAGCCTATATGCAGCAGTTCTCCATCAACAGAAAGTGCCCCAAAACCATTGCTCACCTCTTCCAGGTGAGGCAGAATGAATGAGAGACGCTGCGGGAGTTTATGAAGCGATTCATAGAAGCCGTCAATGAAGTTTCCAATGTCCAACATTAGACTTTAGCCGGAATATTGCAGCAGAGTCTTTACCAGGAACGTCAGAAAGAATCCTTAGCTGGGAAACCTTCCTCCAACCTAGAGGAGATGTTAACCGGGCAAAGAAGCACATCTGAGTGGATGAGTCCACCAAACATGAATCTGGCATCCGAGAAGACGACAATAATCAATCTCGGAAGGGTCCGAGAAAGGAGTATGGGCCAAACTTCACCCATCTGAACACACCGATGGCAGAAGTATTGATAGTTGCCTAGAAGAAGGGGGTCATCGATCCGCCTCAGCCACTGAAGAATAACCCCACAAGAGCACGCTCCAATTCATACTACCGCTACATAAAGACAAAAGGCACACTACATAAGATTGTTTCGTTCTGAATAGGGAAATCAAGTGACTTGTATAGAAGGATTACCTGAAGGATTATTTGGATAAGAGTAAGTTTCACCGTGACCTGAGGCCACATGACGAAGAACCTCCACATGATTAGCGTCGCTTGGATAACATCCCTTGGACCCTCACATAGAGGAGAAACGTGATACTCAAGTAGTCGGAGTCATTAATGTGATCCCCGAAGGACCAAAATCGAAGGAGGCCCCAAGCATTCTTTGGGAATGCAACAAGGAGTGAAGGGGACACCCCGAAGAAACCCCTTCCAAGAGAATGATTGTGGAATCACAACAAGCCAAGAACATGTCCATCACAATTGGTACTCAAGACTACATCCCGGAAACCCAGGTCCACCTGGAAGCCATCGTTATCTCCATCATGTTAGCCAACATTGTAGTCAAAAGGGTCCTGGTGGATACTGGTAGCGCAGTGGATGTCATACTCCGGGAAGCATTTGAAAAGATGAAGATTGACCCGGCACAAGTCATCTCAGTTTTGGCACCACTTATTGGCTTTACAGAAGAAGTGATCCAAGTCCACTGGCGAGATCAACTTACTACTCACATTAGGAGTGGATGCCCTGCACCATGTCACAAAGATGGTCTGTTTTCTTATCATGGATGCACCCTCTCCTACAACATGATTTTGAGAAAGCCCAGCCTGAATCAGTTTTGGGCCATCCCCTCTATAGTTCATCTCAAGCTGAAGTTCCACACAGAGTCCGGAGTGGGCAAAACTATTAGAAATATCAAGACTGCCCGAGAATGTTATGTTGCCACAATGAAGATGAGCAAACTCCCCCGACCAGACAGTGAGAGTACCACACCGCCTTAAGGGCCGCGGATCTCGCTAGCTCCTGCAAAGACCAGTCCTTCCCCGCTCTCCAGCGGCTTTAGTAGTTTTATATGCTTTCAGTACATTTTCGCCCAGAGGCGTTAAACATTTTTATTTCTATTTCGGCTTATTTTCAGCCGGGGGGCATAAACTTTATCACTATAGAATAATGAATAAATTACTTCCACGTTTTTGCTATATTTCTTGCATGTAGTTAATTACCGAATACGGCCGCGGTCAATGACAGTCGGGCGCTCTCCTTAATAAACCTCTTCTTGGCGCTCCCAGAGGGGAGGGGCTCCCTCACGAGGGTCCTCGTAAATAAACCTCCTCCGGTGCTCCTGAAGGGGAGGGGCTCTCTCACGTGAGTTCTTGTAAATAAACCTCTTCCGGTGCTCCCAGAAGAGAGGGGATCCCTCACGGGGGAATCCTCGCAAATTTATATTCCTTACCAAAATACACAAGATGAATGTGCAACGAAAAGACGGCAAAAATACTAATACATGCGCGGAAGGGGCCAATACACAGTAAATCATAAAGAAGAAAATATGCATAAAGAAAAACACGAGTATGACTATATCATCAAAGCAACAGAACATCATTTGGCCCATCGGGGGCAAATAAACATTTCAAGGGAATAAGTAAGAAAAATATCCAGGTGCAAAAAGCAAGCCCTGAACAGGTGGGCTGAAAGCAAAGGTCGACACTGCCGGTTTCCTCTCCATGACCGCCGCCCTTACTATCGGCTCCATTGGGAAGATCTTGCAAGGCCTCAATCTCTCCCTCCTCCTCCTCATCAGAAACTCCGCAATCCAGGATACCTATCACCTCATTGGAGGCTTTTTCGCTCTGGCCCAGCAGCTTCCGACAATGGTGGACCGCCTGTCAAAGTGAATGGAGGACTCTCTCAACAACTCCGAACGATAATCCATGGAGGCTCTATAGGTCTCCACTGAGCTAGATCTCTCCTTAGCCAACAACTAGGTGCCGACAGAAGACTGAAGAAATACCTCACCCGTCTTTGCCTCATGGTGAAGCTAAGCCTTTGTCCAATCATATTTCTTAGTGATCGTGAAAATCTTTTTATTAAACTGCAAGAGTACAGTGTAGCTAGCAGATAGCAGCGAGCAATGATTAATTCCTTAAGGATTGAATATAAAACACATAAAGTACAGTAAATATCGTATTTCAATTTTATTGAAGCAGTCAAAAATGAAAAGTGTTTATTAAACTAATCATAAATTAACAAGTAAAGTATCTAAAATTGTTAAAGACCCGAACTCCACAAGTTTTCAACAAATACAAAAGCAACCGTAGGCACATAATCTCAACATGCTTCTTTAATATTTATTCCAATTAATGTTTCATCAAAACCAGTTTATGTGTATCTATGGGTTCAATTCCTAAAGTAGTTTATTCCCTCTCCCGAGTGGCGCATAAACAATTAATTAATAAGAATTGAAGGTATCCCTACTCAATCAATTAATATTAACTCCCAAAAGATCAAAAAACTGAAGTACTCCCCACAAACAGTTATAGGTCTCCCGACTCAATTCTCGTTTACGTTATGAACTCATTTTTCATAAGTAGATCTCATCTCTCGAATTTTGAACCAAAGAATATGACATGCAAATTGATCAGATAATCTACAAGAAACAAGCACTCGAATTCACAAATAGAACACAAAAACCAATTAAGAAAAACAATCAAATTAGAATTAACATGAATCCAAAGTTTTGATTATGCCCTAGGATCATAAAGTTTAGCCTAACATATTTGACAACAAATTCATAGACAAACTCGAAATCAAATAGTTTGACATCAAATTAAGTACAAATAAGAGATCTAAACTAAGAGTATAGAACCCTTCTTGTCAGTATGGATCTTGAACCCTTGTACTTTTGCAGACGCGAAAGGTCTTGTGGTGCTCTTCGTTGATTTGTGATTCTCCCTCAGAAGTATGTAAATTTGTGTGTTCCCAAGTATAAATTTTCATGTATAATGTTCTCCCCTCAACTTTAGGGCTTGATCTTCCTTTAATAGATGCTTTGAGAGATCACTGGTAGAGTCCCGACGAAATTAGGAATAAAATCCACCACCAAGCATAATACACGGCCTGTATTTCTACACGAGTTGACCGTGTAATATGTTTTGCTCTCTGTTTTGGCTCTGAACATGCTACACAACCGTGTATTAATACACAGTTTGGTCGTGTGTTCCGTCTCTGAAATTCTTCCCCCAAACAAGTCGCACGAGCGTGTAAAATCACACGGATACCATTTACACGGTCGTGTAATAATACAAGGTCTGGTCGTGTTCTTTGTTTTTCGCCATTTTCTTCGCGTATTTGATCGTCTCTTCGCATTCGTCATTCTTGTTCGGGTCGTGCTACTGGTATCTTTGCAAATTTAGCTCTGTTTCTATTTTGCATGGTTTTGTGAGTGTTTTGTGTGATGATTTGTGCATATTTTTGGTGTGTTTATTTTCATTTGCATGTTTTAGTGTTACGTTGTGTTATTTCATTGATTTTCTTTGGTGGAAAAAAAAAGTTTTGGAGCAAGAAACATTAAAAAGTCATTTTGCGCAACTGCGGCAGTCGTCATATATTTTCGTATGAAGTCCAATTGACATGATTATTATACCATTGGAAAGCTAAGACAAAGTTCTACAAGGTTTATTGCTGGTACTAAATGCAAATGAAGACGTTTGGATGTGTTAAAATCATGTGCAAGTGGAAATAATGTGTTGAAATTTTGGAAATAATACGTCTTAGTATTTTGGCCATAACTCTCTCTAGAAAATTGTTATTGAGGTCATTCAAGCTGTTATGGAAAGCTAAAAGATAGAACTACAATTCATAAGAAGATACCAAGAGCAAATTCGGAAGTGTTGAAGGTGCACGGTCTCACACAAAGAGTGCGTGGTTGCGCTCGTTATGCTTGGCGAAGAAGTGCGCGATCGCGCAAGGTGACTTCCTGAACATGAAATTCGCGATTTTGTTCCCATTTTTTTAGCTCTTCCACCTTGTATAGAACTCTAGGCTTATAAATAGGACTTGGGAAGCCCATATTTTCGAACACTTTCATTACTTATCACTTTTAAACCTTAGTTTTTGTTATTTTTCTCTTCCATTCAATATTGAGATTACTTGGGTTCTTTCCATTGAAGTTATTTTGCGGCTTAATCAAAGCGTAATATTTCTTCATATTCTTTATTTGATTTCAATTGTTGGGTGATTATTATTGTTGCATGATGATGTTTATGATTGTTTTCTTTCTTTCAATTGAAATTATGATCCCATCACCAAACATGAACTAACTTCATTGTTCTAGGATTATGATGATTTGATTCAAACAAACAAGCATGAGTATTATCTAATTGTTTTGCTTTTCTAAATAAATTGTTTTATTTGATGATTAATTGTTTGGCCAACTTTTGATTATTTTGAGGGAATAATTGAGATCGAGAGAATATATTATTCCCGGACTAAATTTATTTAGGGGGTTAGATATGAATCAGAGATGTATTATCTAACTTGGTTAATGAAAATAGCAAATTAGTTATGGACAGACCTAATCTATGAATACGTGAGTTATCAGATTTAGGCCTAGTTTATACTTGTTTGTTATAAATGTTAACCGCATGATCAATAAGTTGATATTCTGCTTGCAAGTTTGATGAGATGATTCTGAAATACTAGACGTATATCCATATTATTATTCTCCGGGTTTAATTTTATTCAGTTTTAATTGGTCTTTTTATTTGTTTTTCTTTAGTTAATTAAAATCACAAATTTGGTTAGAGTATTTAGGATTTATTTTCTGTCAATTGTGTTGCATAATAATTATTTACCGGCTAAGTCTTCCGTGAGGGACGACTTTGGTCAACTTGCTACCCTACGATTGATCTCGTACTTTTGCGAGCGTCGCTAGATTAATTTAGGTATTTTGTGGTCGAACAGTTTTCTGTAATAATCACAAGAATGCGCAGTATCACGCCCAACAAAGGAAACCAACTAAAACACACTAAATATGCATGCAAATGCATCGAATATGTATCAAAATAGGCCCATAAATGCACGTATATTTTTCACGTATTAAATCCTCCAAACTTAAAGCAAACTAAGAAAAATAACCTCATGTAATGGGATAGATAGAACAACACAAGAACACTACAAACACATAATCTCAATCAAATCAACACTTTAGTAAACATGCAACTCATCATCAAAAGTCATCAATCACAAATTCGACTTAATCAATACTCATTAAGTATTCGATATCGCAACTCACAAGAAATAGTGTATCACTCAACTCTCAAAGTAGATGTGATTTATATACTCTCAAATCAGTTCAATGAAGTAGAACTACCATATGCTTGCAAATCGTCTAACATCTCTACCACTCAAGCGTGCACAATTTAAGAATCAAAAAAAGACTTTTTCTTTGGTTGTAATGTAGGATCTTTGGTTAGGGTAGGAAAAATATGGATTAAGTGACTTGACTTGAGAAAATAAATTTAAAGCACACAGACTTTCAACTCATCAACCCATTTTTTTTATCTCAAGAAGCATTCTTTTACTTGTATTCTTTTTCATTCTTAGGTCCTTCCTTGCATTCTTCCTTTTGCCTTAAGCTCTCAATTTTTCTAAAAAATTATCCAGAATATTTTTCTTTTCTTTATTTTCTCTTGCTCAATTTTTTTCTTATTGTTGTTTTCATTGATTTCATTTTCTTTTCGAGCTTCATCATTCACCTATTCACTACTCATCCCACTTTTTTTTCCAACATCTTTCAAAGTTTAAACCACATCTCCCTCAAAAATAAACTTCTCTATAAGCTAAGTTCTAGAGATTAACATATTTTAAGTTAAAGCTCAAAATGTGGCTAACAATAAACAAAGCTAAGGCTCAAAGTGGCTAAATAGGGAATCATGAGTTCATAGGTAGACTTTTTAAGCTATGTAGGCTAAAACAAAAATGGCCTTAAATCATCTTCAAAAATTGTACACACATGTGGTTTCAATAAAGATACAATTGTAAGTTCTAGACTTCTAACAACATGAATGACTCACTCAACAAAAATAAGATTGCATATAATCAACGCAGTTATAGGCACAAAAGCTCGCAGGCTTATTTTTCACATCATGCTCAAATACCCAATTTTCTCAATCAATCCAAATAAGCAAAAGACATCTTTTCAAAAACTTATCACATATTCACCAAGTATTTCTTCTCATGAAACCAAGTGTTCATAGTAAATCATATGAAGACATTCTATACTAATTCAAACTTCTTAATCTAACTCACACAACAATGAACGTGCTAAAGCAATAAACGTGTCTACTAAAAACAAAACAGAAATTTAAAATTTTATATGCAATTTTTATATGCTTCTACATGCAACCTAAATGCTATGAAAACATGCAAAAGTATTATATCACGCATTCTTGACAAACCCTCAAATGTAAATCATGTTTCGTCCTGAAATCATAAGGAAATTATCAAAAGAACGAGGAATGTGTGATAAGTACTTACTTGTTTATTGAGACAGAGGATAGTGGCCCTGACCACTTTGTCATTGCTCCATTAGTTTCATTAGTTCTAATACTTTTGCTTGAAAATCATCAAAGTGTTCGTACGATTTCGTACCTTTAGTGGGAAAATAAAGTTTATCCACCATTGAATGGGTTTCGCTTGTGCCCAAGAATGTATAAGGAAGGTAGTCCAAAAGAGATTTACATTTCGAAGAATCATGGAGTTCGTTCGTCAAATCCATACGTGAGGGAGCAGTTCGCACGATCGGGTCATGTAATTTCACACGACCATGTGAGTGGTCGCGTAAATTTACACGACAGTGTGCTTTTGTTCGAGCTTCTTTCTTTGGCATCTTTTCTTCCGCTGAATCTAGTGCAAGCACATTAACATCGAAACATGTACCTTGAGACTCTTTTAGGTTGCTCATCGGAATATCTATCTTTGGCCCTTCGGGGAGAAAAGTAAGTGTAGGCTGCTCATCTCTTTCTTTCTGCACTGTCTCGGTTGATATCTTTGGGCTCTCATATTCAACACCACTCTTATCGTTTGGAAATTTGCATCTTTGATGTTGGCTTCCAATTGCTATAGGGAATTGAGCCACTTTGTCTCAAAAGATTTCAACCTTGCATTTATATTCATATTCAGCTGAGCAATTTGTTCTTCGATCCCATCTATCTTTGCCTCATCCTTATTCAGTCTGGCTCGTGTCTCCCTGATGAATGATCTAACATATCTTCCAGAGATTGCTTCTTTTCATCCGGTGATATCATCAATGAACGCATAATTATGCACTACCTTGCACTTAATAAGAACAATGTTAAAAATCAAAATAATAAAAAAAATGGTGCTTCAATTAAGATTGAATTACTTATTACTATATCTATGTAAAATATTTCAATCTCCGGCAATGACACCAAATATTTGATCGTGAAAATATTTTCACTAAACTGCAAGTGTACAGTGTAGCTAGCAGATAGCAGCAAGCAAGGTCGTATTCCTCAGGGATTGAATACGATACACATAAAGTACAGTAAATATTGTTTCAATTATATTGAAGTGGTCGAAAATCAAAAGTGTTTATTAAACTAATCCTAAATTAACAAGTAAACTATTTAAAATTATTAAAGACTCGAACTCCACAAGTGTTCAACAAATATGAAAGTAACCCTAGACACATAATCTCAACATGCTTCTTAAATATTAATCCAAATTATTGTTTCACCAAAACCAGTTTATGTGTATCAATGGGTTCAGTTCCTAAAGTAATGTATTCTCTCTCCCGAGTGGCTCATAAATAGTTGATTAATAAGAATCGAATGTATCCCTACTCACTTAATTAATATTAACTTCCAAAAGATCTTAGAATTGAAGTACTCCCCACAAACAGTTATAGGTCTCCCGACTCAATCCCCGTTTATATTATGAACTCATTTTTTATAAGTTAGATCTCATCTCCCGAATTTGGACCCAACAAATATGACATGCAAAATATTGATTAGATAATCTACAAGAAACAAGCACTCGAATTTACAAATAGAACACAAAAACAAATTAAAAAAAAAACAATCAAATTAGAATTAACATAAATCCACTATTTTGATTATGCCCTAAGATTAGAAAGTTTAGCCTAATATATTTGACAACAAATTCATAGACAAACTTCAAATTAAATAGTTTGACATCGAATTAAGTACAAACAAGAGATCTAAACTAAGAGGGTGAAACCCTTCTTGTCATGATGGATCCTTCTTCAAAGTCTTGAATCCTTATGCTTTCGTAGATGCAAAAGGTCTTGTGGTGTTCTTTGTTGATTTGTGTTTCTCCCTAAGAAGTATGAAAATTTGTGTGTTCCCAAGTGTAAAATTTCGTGTATGATGTTCTCCTCTCAGCTTTAGGGCTTGGTCTTCCTTTTATAGATGCTTTGAGAGATCACTGGTAGAGTCTCGATGAAATTAGGAAACAAAATTCACCGCCAAGCATTATACACGGACGTGTAATTCTACATGGGATGACCGTGTAATATGTTTTGCTCTCTGTTTTGGCTCTGAACAAGATACACGACCGTGTAAAATACACGGTCTGGTCGTGTATTCCGTCTCTGAAATTCTTCCCTCAAACAAGTTGCACGGGCGTGTAAAATCACATGGATACCATTTATACGGTCGTGTAATAATACACAATCTGACCGTGTTCTTTGTTTTTCATCGTTTTCTTCGCGTATTTGATAATGCATTCGCATTCTTCATTCTTATTCGGGCCGTCTTACTGATATCTTTGCAAATTTAGCTCTGTTTCCTGTAAAAATTACAAAAATACACAGTATCACGCCCAAAAAACGAAATCAACTAAAACACACTAAATATACATGTAAATGCATCGAATATGTATCAAAATAAGCCCCTAAATGCACGTATATTTTACATGTATCACTTAGCCAAATCTAAAATATGGCCCTCATGCCGACTAGCGCACTCCTTGAGGCTTTTCACCTTGTTAGGAAATTTATTTGTTAGATTTTGATGATACCATGTAAAACTTAAACTATGAAGTTGACACCCCATTTTCCTTGTAATTTGTATTGTAATAGATAGGACTAAAAAGCTGAGTCAAGTCAGATGTGTCAAAGATTACAAGAAGTCAACTGCGGACTGTGTGAAGACTCTGTTGTGTGTCAACTGAGTAAGGCCATGAAGGAAGACAAGGACTCGACTAAAGGAGAGTCAGCTGTGAGAAGTGTCAGTCAAGTCAACTCAAGAAGCCAAGTCTAAAAGTTGAAGTGACAGTTGAGTCAATCCAATGATTGGAGCAGACTCAAGTCACCTGGGGTAAAGGCAACAGTCAAGTCAAGACAGCTGACTTAGATCCGTTGATTAAAGTCAAGAACATTACTTCATTTAGTAATATGACAAAGCTGCCAGCTCTAAAGTGTTTAGCCCTAAATTGTGCAAAAGGAATAAGCCAATGGGAAACACTGCACCTTGTGTCAGGCACCTACAAACGCTGAAATGCCATTAATATGAGGAAAGGTCAACATCACCAAGGCTGCACACCAAGAAAATACAAGCCAACGAACACAAAGTGACATTTGAAACTAGCCTAACTCTTCAACGTGCGAAATTTCAAATGGGCACTATAAAAGGCTGAGGAAGCTATTGAGAAAAGGTGACCTGAACCACGAACAAGTAAGCAACATTCAAGCATTTAACCTGCAATATTCTCATAGCAATTCAACCAATTCCTCAAGCCTCAAACTCGAAGAAACTCAATCCAACACAAGCTGTGAAGGAGAGATAACTTCAACCTGTTGAAGAGGAAACATTTGAAGAAGCAAAAGGGTCTACTTTCCAAGTCAGGATTGTAGAAAGTTTCAAGGTCGAACCATTATCAAGTTTGTTGGAGGGCTTCGTGATCAAACCCAAGAACTTGAGAAGTGAAAGTGAAAAGTAGCGCAACTACCCTGTGAAGAAGGTCGAGTCGCAAGAGAAGCCAAGTGTGTGATCAAATTTGTCTCGGCATCGATAAGCGCTTTAAATCTTTTACATAGTGGATTCCTCCTGGAGTTGGAGAAGAGAGGATTAGAAGAATTACCCCATCTTTGAACCTCTATAAAATATTTGTGTTATTTACTTTCAGAAAACTTACTTTCCTGCATATTTACTTTTTATCTGTTGTTAGTATTATATTTGCTATCCAACTGATAAATAACCAAGTGCTCAAAATCAAGTGTTAAAAACAAGCTTAAAACAAAACAAAGGGTGTTAAGTCTTCCGCTGTTAAAATCCAAACCAGCCAAGTTAAGTATTTGGCTTAAGCAGCCGAGTTATACTATCAACAGCTCTATCGAGTATGTTGAGTGGGTAACTTAGTTGAAAAGCCAACTTAGCTGTCCCCCAAAGACACAACTGTTTGAGTCAACTCTGTTGAATATTTTTAAAGGACTAAAATCGAAAATTTGGTAAGGTTTATTCAACTCCCCCTTCTAAACCTTACTTCACACCCCTTTTGACCTATAAGTGGTATCAGAGTGGTTGGTGCATTGAACTTTCCGCACTGGTTACTGAACTAGATCTTTATCTTTCAAAAGGTATTAACACGTGTGTTTTTCAAAGTGTTTCATTTTTCAAAGCAAAGTTATTATCATGGAAGCAAATCTAACACGCATTCCTATGTTTACTGTTGAAGAATTTGATGATTTGGAAATACGTATGCAGGCTCATCTATCTGCATTACATGATGAAATGTGGCTTGTGATAGAGGATGGGCCACTGCAAATACTCAAAGTGAACACAAATGTACGAAGAGCAGATGCAGTAGAGGGAGAAGAAGCTGTTGCTGAAACAAGACCAACCATGGTTGAAAAACCAAGGACTGAGTGGACTAATGAGGATAGAAAGAGATACAACCTGGACAATGTGGCCAAGGATATTCTCTACAAGACGGTGGACAAAGCCATGTTCAACAAAGTCAAATCCTGCAAATCTGCAAAAGAGATTTGGGAAAAGCTGAACTTAATTTGTGAAGGATCAGAACAAATTAAGGAAAATAAATTAACTGTTGCTGTTCAAAAATTTGAAACTTTAAAATGCTTGCAGGTGAAACTCGGATCAATTTGGATGCAGTTTCTTGAGATTACAAATGAGCTTTCAGCTCTTGGGAAAGAGTATACACATAAGGAAATGTGTATGAAGATCTTAACAAGCCTCCCAGCTGAATGGGAAATGAAGGTCATGGCCCTGAGACATTCAATGTACCTCTCAATAACATCTAACCATTAGCTATTCTCAGACCTCAAAGCATATGAGTTTAAGCTGAGAAGAAAAGAGCAAGAGGAGACAGTTGTGCCCAAGAATTGCATTATTGGTGATGAAGGGGAAAAGAGTCGAGCAAAAGAAGCCATAGACCAGGAGGAGATAGCCCTAATGGTTAAAAGATTCAACAAGTTCTTCAATAAGAACTATAAAAGGAATAAGGGTGAAACCTCCAGAAGACATTCATCACCCTCAAAGGCAAGGAAAGATAGGCCACCCAAGAGAGTGAGCATCAAAGAGCCGATTATCAAAGAGTGATAATCAAAGGACAAACAGTGATCGAGAGCCGAGAACTGTGTTGGGCTGCAGACAACCAGGACATTTCTTTGTTGGTGATCCTATCCACGATCAACAAATACAGGGAATGAAGAAGAAAGAAAAGTCTTGGGAAAGTAGACGGGGAAAAGAAGAAAGTCATGTTGGCTGCCGAGGATCGCTTGAACCGACCAAGTGCAAAGAAGCAGCAGACTCAGATAGTAGTGAAGCAGACTACTCAAGTGATTCTAAGGAAGAGGCTATGATCTGCCTCATGGCCAAAGAACAAGATCAAGAAGATGAGATACACTCTAACTCATCTCATTCAGGTTCAAGTGATAGTGATTGTGATACACACACTTCATCACCCACTGATCTTTATGATTCATTAGGTAAAATGATGAAAGATTTTGAACACATAAAATCCTCACACACAACTTTAAATGAGGAGAACAACCAGCTTAAAAGCCAAAACTCACAACTGACTAAAGAGCTGAGTACTATGAGTCAAATAACTGATGAGAATACTAAACTGAAGGCTGAAAATGCCAAGATCTTAGCAGAGTTAACTGCTACAGAAAAGAGGGGAAAAGATCTTAAAAATGTGATTGCCTCATTTACAAAAGCATCCAAATCATTGGATGAACTTATTATGATCCAAATAGAATGTGGAGATAAGACAGGCATAGGATTTAATTCCTTTATGCATAGTCAAACTCCAAGAGTGATTTTGGAAAAAGGATCTTCAAGTAATGAAGCATCCCAAAAACCCAAAACACCAAATGTTGCACACACATCTATTCCAAAGCACAACCAAAATCATACTGGCCTTGGATATAAAGGGAAAGGAAAAAATGACCCGGTGAGTATCTTTGAGAGGGCAGTGAGAAGAAATTCACCGAGTTCCTCCAAGCAAACTCCAACAGAAAATACTCTGTGAAAAGCAAACAGAGCTACCAAAAAACCTAGAAATTTCATCAGAGAAATACCAATGATGGGAATGGTAGAAAATATCCACACTATGCTGATTGGAATAATGTGAAACATCAGCAAAGACCTATAGAGTACAAGCCAAAATGGCAAAGACCTAAACCTCAGCAAAGGTCATTCCAAAGGCAAAAGACTTTTATCAACACACATACGTACCCAAGTACTACAAATACCACAACTACCCCAAGAAAGCAATTGCTAAAACACACACACAGGCATACAGACAAAAGAGACGGTTGTATGATCCTAAAACCCCCAAGCAATTTGCTAATGTGCACTATGATTATGGCACAGATAGATGGCAACCACTTAGAGTCAGACCATTTGGCTATAGGTTGGTTGGAGCATCATATAGCACCAACCCCTCAGGACCCAGACAAGTATGGGTACGAAAAAACTGATTTCCTTGATTGCAGGTTCAAGGAACAGCTGAGTGCCAAGGAACCTGGTACATGGATAGTGGTTGTTCCAGACATATGATATGAAACAAGAAAAACCTATCAAGATTCAAGGAGATTAGAGGTGCAAAAGTTATATTTGGAGGAAATGAAGCTCCAGGGGAGATTAAAGGCACATGATCCATCAAGAAAAATGGATTGAAAATCACATATGTTGCTTATGTTGAAGGTCTCAACTTCAACCTGTTAAGTATCAACCAACTCTGTGACAAAGGCTATAATGTAGGATTCAACATGAGGATATGCCAGATCAATGATGTTGAATCCAATGAAATAGTACTGCAAGGGTCAAGGCAAAATAATATGTATGTGGTAGATTGGTCTACTGCTACACCAAGCACGTGTCTGCTAGCAAAGAGCACCGGCTGTGGCATAAGAAGCTGAATCATATGAACTTCAAGACAATCAATAAGCTTGCAAGGAGTCATCTTGTAGAAGGATTGTCAGACTCAGTGTAAAAGAAAGAAAGTGTATGTGATGCATGCCAGATGGGAAAGCAAATCAAATCTTCATTCAAGGATAAATCAATCCCTTCTTCAACAAGGATATTACGTCTGTTGCATATGGATTTATGTGGTCCAGTTGAGCCAGCCTGCATAAGTGGAAAGAAATACACCTTAGTGGTGGTGGATGATTATTCAAGATATACATGGACAATCTTCATGTGTAAAAAGAAGAAAACTTTGCAGAAGTTACCTCAACTGATGAAAAGAGTTCAAAATGAGAAGAGTCAAACCATTATAAAAATAAGATCTGACAGGGGAACTGAGTTTGTCAATGGGATAATAACTTAGTATTATGTTGAAAATGGTATTGCTCATGAATTTTCAGCTGCAAGGACTCCACAACAGAATGGAGTAGCTGAAAGAAGGAACAGAACTCTCAAGGAAGCTGCAAGGACCATGTTAGCTGAAGCTGGATTGCCTAAGAGATTTTAGGCTGAAGCTATAAATACATCATGCTATACTCAAAATAGATGCATGATTAATAGGCAATTGACCAAGACTCCCTATGAAATTTGGACAGGGAGAAAGCCAAATGTTGGATACTTCAGGATATTTGGATGTAAATGCTTCATCCATAACAATGGCAAAGACAATTTGAAAGCTTTTGATGCTAAAGCTGATGAATGTATCTTTTTGGGATACTCAGCTGAGAGTAAAGCCTATAGAGTGCTGAACAATAGGATTATGGTCACAGAAGAGTCTATCCATGTGGTTTTTTGATGAACCTAATGTAAGTGGAGAAGATATTGAAGAGTTAGATGATAAGCTGAATCAGATAACACTCAACCCAGATAGTCCTTATGTGGAAGCTGAAGTAAGAGCACTCAACCCAGATGAAGATGAGATAGCTGAGTCTCAGAGACAGCTAGAAGGTCTACAGCTGAATGAAGATGAAAGAGTTGTTCAAGACAACTTAGCTGCGAGATGGCTGAATCCAGCAGATTTACTCCAACCAGATGTGAGATGGCTGAGAGACCATCCACCAGAGTTAGTCATTGGAGATGTTAGAGATGGCATAAGAACCAGATCCAGAGCACAACATGAAGCTATGTTCACTTGTTTCATTTCCCAAATATAGCCTAAAGATGTGTCTCAAGTATTGGATGACACACATTGGATTCAGGACATGCAAAAAGAACTGAATCAGTTTGGAATAAACAAAGTATGGGAATTAGTTCAAAGGCCAACCCACCAAAATGTCATTGGTACAAAATGGGTTTTCAGAAACAAGATGAATGAGGAGGGATCTGCTGTAAGAAACAAAGCAAGATTGGTAGCCAAAAAGTATTGCCAAGAAGAAGGTATAGATTTTGATGAAACCTTTGCTCCTGTTACAAGATTGGAAGCAATAAGGATGTTTATTTCCTATGTTGCACATAAGAACTTCATTGAATATCAAATGGATGTGAAGAGTGCATTTCTAAATGGACTGTTAGAGGAAGAAGTTTATGTTGAACAACCTCCAGGTTTTGAGCAGAAAACTATTGGAGACAAGGTCTACAAGCTCAAGAAAGCACTGTATGGATTGAAACAAACACCAAGAGCATGGTATGATACATTGTCTCAATTTCTAACTGACAATGGATTCACCAAAGGCAAAGTTGATAGAACACTCTTCAGGATTCAAGTTGGACAGAGTATACTGCTTGTTCAAATATATGTGGATGACATCATTTTTGGTTCCACAAACAAAGAGATGTGTGACAAGTTCTCGAACCTCATGCAAGGCAAATTGGAGATGAGCATGATGGGAGAGCTAACTTTCTTCCTATGACTTCAAGTCAAATAATTGAAGGATGGAACCTTTATAAGCCAAACAAAGTATACCAGATATTTAATGAAGAAATTTGTTATGGAAGAGAAGTCTTCTGTGAAAACTCCAATGAATACTTCAGTCAAGATGGACATGGATGCAGATGGCAAAGCTATTGATCAAACTAGATATAGAGCCCTCATTGGATCCTTGCTCTATCTAACAGCAAGCAGACCAGACATCACCTTTGCAGTAGGTGTATGTGCAAGATTTCAATCTGCACCAAAAGAGAGCCACATGACTGCAGCTAAGAGAATCCTAAGATGTTTGAAGGGATGCCAGGAAGTCGGCTTATGGTATCCAAAGGAAGGTGGATTCAAGCTGGTTGGTTACTCAGACTCCGACTATGTTGGATGTAGAGTTGACAGGAAGAGTACTTCAGGCACATGTCAAATGCTTGGAAATAGATTGGTTTCTTGGTTCAGCTAGAAACAAAATTCAATAGCCACATCCACGGCTGAAGCAGAGTACATAGTTGCGGGCAGCTATTGTGCCCAAGTCTTATGGATGAGACAGCAGCTGAGAGATTATGATATTGAAGAAACAGAGATTCCAATTATGTGTGATAACACTAGTGCTATTGCAATCACTCAAAATCCAGTGTTGTATTCAAGAACAAAGCACATTGATGTCAAATATCATTTTATAAGAGATCATGTTGAAAAGAAAGACATCACCTTGGAATACATCTCAACTGATAAGCAGTTAGCTGATATATTCACAAAGCCTTTATCTGAATCAAGATTTGAAGAGCTCAAGAATGAGTTAGGGCTAATTGAGCTAAATTAGGAAACTCAGAAGACTCAATAAGCTGAGAAATAAGATGAGTATATTGAAAAAGAGCAAGTTTCACATTTCAGCCAAGTGAAACAGCCCAGTCGGGAAGTCAGTTGTATCGAGTTAGCTGACAGCTGAGTTACATCATGAGAAGAGAGAAGCAAAGTCAAGTCACCTTGGATATAAGCTGAATCATTTATGAGCTAAGTGACAAAAACGCAGTCGTTTTAATTAAGCGGGAATGTTTTTAAGAATGACGTCAGTAATAACGATGTCAATACAAAAAGTCGACAAAAACTATATGATTGGATATAAATGTTGCTGCATTTAATGTGGGGAATTTAATGCGGTTTTGAAGCTCTAATCTCAACCGTTGATCTCGATCAAAAAAATTTCAAACTCCGAAAGACGTCCTTTCACGTTCCTTATATACAAAACTTCATCTTTCTCTCTCCTCACGTGAACTATTCATCTTCAGCAAAGAAAAAGCATTCTCTCTGTAACTAAGTGCAAACCCTAGTTCTTACAAGCAAGATTTCTCGTTTTTTAATCGGTAGAAACTTCTGAAAATGGCCCCAACTGATGATTACGCAAAGCTCTCCAAGCAAATCCACACTGGTTCTTCTGTGGATTTCAAAGGGATGATCAAACAGGATGTTGATGAAGCCCTAGTCAAAAAGATAGCAGAAAAGTTGGAGAAGTCCGGCCTGAAGGACTTCTTGTCGATGTAATTAACTCATGCGTATCTGGAGGAGGTATCCATGTTTTACGTTAACACAGAGGTGCATGACGATGAAATCCGATCATCAGTCCACGGCAAGGTCATCAAACTCACTGCTAAAGACCTTGCTAAGCATTGTTTTTTGCCCGCGGAGGGCTTGAAGGACATCGCTGAGAAGGATGTCGACTTAGCTGCTGCTTGGAAAGAAGTTGCCAAGCCGGAGTGTGCTGCGAAGGTTGTGTATACAACCAAGAAAGAATCTTTAAAGGATGACTACCATAAGCTGATGGACGTCATCTCAAAGTGTGTGGACATGAAGTTTGGAAGCTTCAATTAGCTGTCCAAGACTAAGATGATCGTGATGGTTGCGATCATGCAAGAGAAGAAAGTCAACTGGGCTTAGTTTGTTTTCAGCCGAATTTGCCAGAATGTGTTGAATAGGACCTACAAGGAGGATGGGTCATTTAGCTGTTCTTTGGGTTATGGCCTGGTGATTGGCCATCTAATGGAGGCAAAGGGCATTGCTCTCCGCCATGGCAAGCCCTTTCATGCCAACAAGCGAATGTTCAAGGCGAACCTTTCAGGAGCCTAGAAGAGTGCTCATGCCAAAAAGGCTGATACTAGTGAGGGGGAATCAGCTGATCCCGAAGACACAGCTGAGACCTCTCCAGCTCTCTCTCCAAAGCCAATATCCAAGAAGAGAGTTGCGGTATACAAGCCTGTCCCTGCCCCAACAGCCAAATCAAAAAAAAGCACATGCTCCCACAGCCAAGTCCAAAGCTTTTGCCTATGTAGCCGAGTCACCTGCCCGTGCAGCCGAGCCCCCTGCCCCAGCAACCGAGATAGCGGAGGAACCCCAAATTCCCTCCCCTATCATGAAGAAGAAAAGGACTGCCAAGTCAAGAAAGGCAGCTGCCTCTAAGAAAAGTCCAAAGGCTTTCACGTTCGACGAGCCTGAAGAGATGGAGAAACCTGAGATCTGGTTGGTTCCATCCAAGAGAAGACGGTTGTACAAGCGTTCTGAGCTTGTGAAGACAAATTGAACTGTACCTAACCTAGGAGAAGGAAAGTGAGGCTGGCGATGCTCGGAAGAGCGATCTCGAAGTTGTTGACGAGCCTGAGAAGACTGCTGATGTTGATCAATAGAGAAGCATTGAAGACCCAGTTGTGCGACAAACAACTGAGGAAATGGAAGCAGCTTAGACAATAGAACCTATGCAAGAAATGGTTGTCTACCTCCTCGGATAGACGCTGCATAGTCTGAGGAGGAGCAAGGTCCGTTAGCCCCCATTTAGGAGACCGGAGATGAAGGCGATGATGATGATGATTTAATCATGTATTCTCCCGTCTACCCTGACATTCAAAGAAGATTGACGGAATGGAGGGCATGGAAGTTAGATCACTCAAGGCAATAGTTCACTCGCCCTAAGTTCATCGAGGAGGAAGAAGAGCTTCTCCGATTCCTTGGTCTAACAAATGTTCAATCAGCTCTAAGTGAGGAAAACTGCTTGGACATTCTCCGCATAATTAAGGAAGATGAAAAGAAGAAAGCTTTGCAGGAATCCAGAGCCTTGGAGAAATCCAAGATATGCGCACACACCGGGACTTATGAGCATATCTATGAGTCCACTGATAGTGATGACGATATGGATCCAGCTGCTGCAGCAGAGAAGTCAGAGACGCAGCAGGCTTTGCAAGAATCCAGAGCCATGCACGAGCAAAGTCTACTAGAAGGTCTAGGAGAGTCCTCTCAAACTCTTCTTCAGACTGATCCTTCGGGAATTGGGAGTGGCGCAGCAGATTGCAACGAACATAGCTGCAACCACGTCCCCTGTGCACTCACCTAATGGCTCACAGGGAATTGGCAATGAAGCTGGGAATTCGGGCACCCAAGCCAAGCCAACCCCTGAAGAAGTTGTTAATACACCTGCCCATGCGGCTCAACACTCAGAGGGAACAGAAGCCGCATCTCGGGAGTAGAGTAACCCAGCTGGTGCACCAGCTGAGGGGGAAACTCTCTCCACCACAGCTGGGTTGGAGGTTGTTGTGGGTGACAAATCCATGAAGTTAAGAGGCGAAGAAAAAGAACTTACAGAAGAGCAGAGTGATATTAACGACGCTTTCAGGCGATTAATCTGTCTCGGTGAGATATCAACCGCATTGAAGCCGACGACGCTTGGCTAGCTGCTGCCTTGGTGAGGCAAAGGATGGTAAAGCCCTGGGAGTTAACACTCCGGGCTCTGAAAGTACAATCCAAGGAGTTGAGACTCCGATGGATGCCACTGTCCAAGACCCTAAGACAACTGCATCTGTTGAAGGGATAATAGAAGACCCCAAGACAGTTGAGACTATCGAAGGGACTATAGAAGGCCTACAGCAGTTGAGACTGTTGCGGGTATTGAAGGCCTAAGGGAGGTTAAGACTTCCCTAGGTAAAGAGCTGATAGAAAAGAACATTCCTCAAATCGAAGGTGCTGCTGTAGAAGAGGAAATAAGTGCCCTTCACGATTCCCAGGAACACATAGATACCTCATTTTTGGGATCGAAGGATGAAGCTGAGTCCACTCAACATGAAAATCCAATGATGGACACAGCTGAGGATGTTCTCAACACTCAGAGCCAAGTTAGTGAGAAGACGGCTCCTATGAGATTTAATTTTGATGATGAGCCATCTCATAAGGTCTCATCATCCTCCGATGACGCTGATGATATAACTGAGGACATGGTTATTAATTTAGAAGAAAACACTAAGACCGAAGATGCTGCTAAGACAGTTGAGGCTCAGTCAGCTGAGCAAACATCTCAAAATGCTCCAGCTGTGAAAGAGTCCACTGCGCAGGCTCCTACAGCTGCAGAAGTAACGACTCCTATAGCTCTGTCACAGGCTCCCACAGCTGTGACATCTGCCGATGACGCTACCGCAGCTGAGGCACAGAGAGCTGGTTCTACTCATCAAGGATAAGGGAAGGCTCCACAAGAAAAAGACTCGGGGATCCCATTTGTTCGAGATGATGTTTTTAAGGAAGAATTTCCATTCACCGTTGAATTTCCAGAATTAGAAGCTGAATCTGCCAGAGACTTAAGGAAATATACAGTACGGGAAGAGCCCATCATCCGTTCGGATACGATTGTTCCAATGAACTTTGATTTTGATGCAGAATGGCCAGCAGCCGAGTTAGCCTCAACAGCTGAGTTCCATAAAGCCTTCAAGACTATCTGTGAGGAGATTGAGAAAATGGAACACCATCAAGCATCTATGGATCTCAGACTGGACAATCGGGATGCCATCCTCTCAGCTGATTTAAGAGGGATTGTTGTCACAATCAGGGAATGGGCTGCGCAGCAGATAGCTATGAGATCTGAGCAAGTCCATCACTTCAAAACCTTATTTGCAAAATTGCTATTGTGGAGTGTGGACATATCGATGTATCAACAACAGATAAAGGAATATATTGCGAGGATTGACAAGTCACACAAGTCGGATATGGAGCTGCTATATCATTTTCACAAGAATGAGATTGCCCGACTCGAGAACAATATGAATGAAAAACTTTAGCCTTCTCATGGCTGAAATGAAGACTGTGACAGCTGAGTCGGAGGCTACACGCTCAGAATTTCGTAAGGCATATGATGCAGCAGACTCCAAGCACAACTAGACGAACAACCGACTGGACTTTATCCTCAGTGGAATATTCCCTGGGATACCTCTCTCTTTTGGTGATGATGCCAAAAAGGGGGAAGAGGAAACCCTGAAGGGATTAAAAGGAGAAGTGAAAGTAGGAGGTGACAAAGCTGAGGAGGAAGGAAGTTCCAGAAATCTTCCTTTGAAAATGATGTACGCTGAAACCCCATAGCTGGGTGAATTCACTGCCTCCATTCTCAGCAAGCTACATGTGACACTCCCTATCGAGAAAGCTGCAGTGGCCATGGCAGATAAAATAAATGCCATTAATGCTGCATTTGAGGAGGTAGCTGTAAACCAAGATGCTCGCGTTCAAGAAATAATGAAGCAAATATGGTGGTCCACCAGCCGACAAGGACTACGCTGCGATTCAGCCCCCAAGAGAAATTGCTATGCCTGATGATGGATCTGAGCCCAGATCCGTGGAGGAATTCAAGACTCTAGAATCATAAGGCTATTTTAAGGGAATGACTCTGTCTCAAGCCTGGGATTTGTATTGGGAGAAGGGACTGGAATTATATCAATCAGCTAATAAGCAGCAGATTTCCAGCAGTCACTCGGCTGGAAAGCAAAAGACTCTAATATAGTACACTCCTAGAGGAAGGGGAGCTGAGTCAGGAAGGGGAAGACATAGTGGTGGTGGTGGAAGAGGCTCTCAACCTTGACCAAAACCAAAAGATATCTCATTCGTAGATCCAAAAAAGAAAGGCATCATATATTGGGTTGGATATGATCACCTTGCCAACCTAGAAGTTGCAAGAAAGAACATTGAGGCTCTTAAAAGACAGCAAGCTGAAAATGAGAGAAGTGCTCGCGAATGGGAAGAGAGAAAGCGGAGGGATGGCCCTGCTGCTAGGCGAGCATATGAAAAGAAGAAAAGAGAAGAAGAAGAAGAAGAGAAAATGAGCTGATGATGAAGATCGCAGAAGAGCTGAAGAAGAGAGAGGAAGGAAGTAGCAAAGGCGTTGAAGTGTGCTTCGAACCCCTTCGTGTATTTTTGTGTAAATACATTTCAATGTAAGTCTTCTGTAATAAGCTCTCTATTCTTGCAACTTAGCTTAGATACATTGTACTGATGTATTTATATAGAGCTTTGTATAGGAAAATCTCTGATACCTGATGTAAACAGCTTTGTAAAGGACAAAAATGTTATGATCAATAAAATAATTCATTCAAGCATACATTCTTTGTTACTGCACTGCTCGTATATCTTTTTGTTGTTTACTTGTTTATTTTAAGTTTTGGCATCATCAAAAATGGGGAAATTGTTAGGAAATTTATTTGTTAGATTTTGATGACACCATGTAAAACTTAAACTAGGAAGTTGGCACCCAATTTTCCTTGTAATTTGTATCGTAATAAATAGGACTAAAAAGCTGAGTCAAGTCAGCTATGTCAAAGATTACAAGAAGTCAATTGCGGTCTGTGTGAAGACTCTGATGTGTGTCAGCTGAGTAAGGCCATGAAGGAAGACAAGGACTCGACTGAAGGAGAGTCAGCTAAGGAACAGCTGTAAGAAGTGTCAGACAAGTCAATGCAAGAAGCCAAGTCTACAAGTTGAAGTGACAGTTGAGTCAATCCAATGATTGGAGCAGACTCAAGTCACCTTGGGTAAAGGCAGCAGTCAAGTCAAGACAACTGACTTAGATCCGTTGATTAAAGTTAAGAACGGTACTTCATTTAGTAATATGACAAAGCTGCCAGGTCTAAAATGTTTGGCCTTAAATTGTGCAAAAGGAATAAGCCAATGGGAAACACTGCACCGTGTGTCAGGCAGCTGCAAACGCTGAAATGCCATTAATATGAGAAAATGTCAACATCACCAAGGCTGCAGACCAAGAAAAGACAAGCCAACGAACACAAAGTGACATTTGAAATTAGCTTAACTCTTCAACGGGCAAAATTTCAAATGGGCACTATAAAAGGCTGAGGAATCTATTGAGAAAATGTGACCAGAACCACGAACAAGCAAGCAACATTCAAGCATTTAACCTGCAATATTCTCATAGCAATTCAAGCAATTCTTCAAGCCTCAAACTCGAAGAAACTCAATCCAACACAAGCTGTGAAGGAAAGATAACGTCAACCTGTTGAAGAGGAAACATTTGAAGAAGCAAAGGGGTCTACTTTCCAAGTCAGGATTGTAGAAAGGTTCAAGGTCGAACCATTATCAAGTTTGTTGGAGGGCTTCGTGATCAAATCCAAGAACTTGAGAAGTGAGTCAAGTAGCAAGCAGTACGCTACAATGAAGAAGTGAGTCGAGTCGCAAGAGAAGCCAGCTGTGTGATCAAGGCTGTCTCCTGACTGATAACTGCTTTGTAAACTGATCAAGGCTGTCTCCCATTGTGTTGGAATATCCCATGCCTAAATCTGTGAAGTCCCAATGGGACTGAATCCCCTCATGACGGTTCACACCGCTAGAAAAGAGAACTCGGAGGGCCAATGGTCCGGGAAATAGCCTCACCAAGCTCCGTCATCGGCCTTTTCCCACCAGAAGAGCTAGTAGGAGGACAGGGATCAGGAGCAACATCAACATGGTCCCCTAAATGAGAACCAGGAAGCCGATCACCCTCCAGCCGACGAGGGCACGACTCACGCTCACCATCACCCTGGGGCAGGGTGCTCGAGCTCCCTCCAGCAGCAGACTATCCCTTGGCCTTCTCCTTCTCCTTCTTCTTTAAGGCCATCAACTCAACAATGATGTAACTCTCTTTTCCTGAGGAGTGAACAAGATATAATATAAGATAATAGAGGCACTCAAGTATACAAGTAAAATCGAGGAGCAATTCAATGAAGCAAAAATGTTGAGTACCCAAGAAATCTCTCACACACAGAAGACTCTCAAACAACCCTTTTGATCTATAGACCTCCGACATCTCCTTGTGTGAAGCAGTAGTGCCACTGGCCGATTTGGCCTCTGAGACCCACTCGTGGGGAAGCTCCCAACCATTATCCCTCGCGTAGAAGAAATCTCCCTTCCATAGCAGGCCAAGAGAGGGAAGCCTTGTAAAAAATTTGCACTGGGGGCGGGAAAATAAATGAAAGAATATCTCCTGAAGACTTCTTTGCATAGAAAAATGAGTGGAACCTGTCTATAGTCAAAGGCATATCCAAGTTACGTATAGTATACTCATATCCCAGTATGCACGCATAAGCCTGGGGAACCATCTGTCCAACACATGCTCCTACCGACCTAAGGATCGCCATAAGAAAATTATCTAGGGGAAGAGTGAAGCCAACAGAGAGGCTGTACAAATACACCATAATAAAGCCGTAGGGCGAATGAGTAAGTTTGTTATCCTACCCCGGATCCAACATACGGAATGCTGAAGAGAGCCCCAACCGCTCCCTCAATCTACGAATACATTGGGAGAAAACTTTTCTGACTAACTTTCCCAGGACAACTGCTCGACATCCAGGTGGAGACATGTGTTGGTACTTGGGCCAAAGGACCTCTTCCAGACTGTCCCCTCGGATTCCTTCTCGGGAACCTCATTGCTTAGGCAAGAATCTGACAGAAGCTCTACTCCCCCTCACCATCATAACATAACTCCAGTGCTAGAGGGGGAACATCGAAGTCCATGGGAAAAGTGGAAACAAAATAACAAAACTAGAGACTGAATAGCTGGTGACGCCCCAACCCCCGAGTGAATGTGTAGAAAGACTGGAATCTGTAATCAGCCCAAAATATGAGAAAACTCTAGAGAAGATGGATAAATACAGAAAAAAGGATGGACGAGGGCTTGGGTCGTCCCCCGAGAGTGAGCGGGTGCGTGCAAGGGCACTTAGGGGGCATCCTTGATCGCTCCGAGGAGACGCCCCTAAGCGATCTCCCCCGGCTCCAAGGCACTCATCTCTCTCCTCACTATGCACTCCACTCTTGATATATATAAAATATACGTGCATTTAAGGCTTATTTTGATATATAATTGATGCATTTGCATGTATATTATGTGTATTTTTACTTGGTTTCCTTTGTTGGACATGATACTACGTATTCTTATAACTTTTTACAGGAAACGGAGCTTAATTGAAAAGATATCAGTTTAAAGGCCCGGACAAGATCGACGAGTGCAAAGAGAAGATCAAAAAGACGAAGAAATTAGACAAAAATCAATCATAAAGTCGGACTATGTGGGACCACACGATCGTGTGACCTGCCCGTGTGAATGTGCATGTTCGTGTGAAGTGTTTGGGAGAAAATGGGGACGAAACCAAGCACACGACCGGACCATGTGAGACCACACGGCCGTGTGGAGTGACCGTGTGAAAGCCACACGGGCCATGCGACTGACTGTGGCGGATTTTTGTGTCCTTTTTCCACTCAAACTCTAGAAGTGATCTCTCCAAGCACCTATATAAAGGACCCAGGGGCTGCATGAAAATAGAATCATTCATACAATATACAACACACCAAAATACATGGGAACACAAGATCAAAGGTCTTCCGAGAGAGAAGGGCTAGGTTACAAAGAACACCACAAGGCCTTTCACATCTACGGAAGCACAAGAGCTTCGAAGTCCTGGAAGGAAGATCCATCCGGACAAGAACGGATTTTCTTTCTTAGTTTAGTTCTCTTGTCTATGCTTAAACGATGTCACAATGTTGATTTCAAGTTTGTCTATGAATTTGTTATCAATGTTTGGCTAATCTTTCGGATATTAGGGCATAATCAAAACTGTGGATTCATGTTAAATCTTGATTAATTATTTTCTTAATTGATTCACGTGTTCTATATTATGAATTTGAGTGCTTATTCTTAATTGCTTTTTATCTGATCAATAATTACCATGTCATATTTGTTAGTGTAAGATTCGGGAGATGTGTTCTAATAAAGACAGAAATCAAATTCAGACATAAACGGGTGTAACGAGTCGGGAGACCTACAACTGTGGAGTCATTCAATTCATAGATCTTTTGGGAGTTAATAATTGTTGTAACATATCGGGAGATCTACAACTGTTATTAATCTACTGTTTATGCGCCACCTGGGAGGGAGAATAGACTAACTTAGGAATTGAACCCATAGAATTGCATGAATTGGTTATGTGAAACATTAACTGGATTTAATCTTGAAGAAGCATGCTGAGATTATGTGCCTAAGGTTACTTTCGTAGTTGTTGAAAATACATGTGGGATTTCGAAAATTTATTTATTTTTCTTTTTATTTTCGATTTTCTATAACTCTTGATATTTGATTGCCGCACGTGACTAACTACTAATCAAATTAAGTGTTAATGTAGTTGTTATGTTAGGGGTTAGTTTATGGGTTTAGTTTAGGGGCTATTTTAGAGTTAATTTAGGGGTTAGAATTAATTAGTATAAATATGTATAACTTCATACACAAATTTTACACCACATTTCTAATAATTATAAGGTATAAATAGTTTTCTACTTTTTATTCAAGCTTCATATATATAATTAGGGATGGGATCTGATGTGCAGCCTCTTACCATGTGGTAGTGTGGACAGATCTCATCCATCCATCCTATTTAATCAATGGTTCAGATTAGGCCTAAAAAATACACCATTTTTCAATTATTTTATGTGAAAAAAGGGTAAATCGGTAACTATCAAAATGGTGTAAATATAATATAATATTTACTTTCTTAAAATCAAGGGATATATTCAATATCACCTTTCTATAACGGACACGCCTAATCATGAGCCAAAACAAAATGGATTCACCCTCTTCTTCACTCTTCATTGACGCAATACATCAGGAAAAAAAATCTGCATCAAAATCACAAAAAAAATCCCTATCCACCATTTTTGAACGACAAAGAAGGTGTTCGACATGGGAGATATGCGTATTTTGTTATACAAATGCTTATAATATTGTGCTCTAGACGCATTGTTTCGTGTACAAATATGTATATTTTGGTGCTAATATAACATGAAATATGGTGATAATATAACATGAAATATGGTATAGAAATAATTTTATTATGGTCCCTGAAATCATATTTTGGTGTACACTTGTCCAATATTTGGTGATAATATAAGTATTCAGTAGTGCATTGTTAGATGTTTAATTGAGAATATTGTATACTAATATTGACAATATCGTATATTTTGAAAATTATTTTGTGTATACATTTGACTGATTTGGTGTACAAATATGCAGATTTTTCAACATTATGCGATGCCTGATAACACCCACGTGCTTGCGAACAAAATTGCCGGAAAAACACAATGTTAAATCAAACTGAAAAACACATAAAACAAAATTGCCGGAAAAAAACAATGTTAAATCAAACTAGTCAACTAAAAAAAGAAAAATGATGCATCAAATGCATTTGTGTGTCGCATAAAAACTAGATGTATACCAACAATTGCCTAACTGTATACCAATCTATAGCTAAGTTTTCATCGATTCATATCCACAATTAAAATAAAAACAACTGAACTAATTGTATACCAACTATTTACTAAATGTATACCAACTTATAGCTAAGTTTTCATCAATTTATTTCCACGGGTACAATAAAACAAAATGGGCCAAAAAATTATAAGCTACAATTTCCTCAGTTTGGGCATCGAATATTTCAAAGCAGATTTGGCAGTCTTGGACCTCTTGTTAACATTACGCGCACCCTCGCTCGGCCTGGAGATGCAGGTCTTTTCCTGTTTCCTCTTGCCATTGAAAATTATAAACCTGGTATTGAGAAACATGAACTATATTAAAGAATGCGGAACTTAAGCACAATATATCAAAAAAAATACACCAATTAAGCTAATTGGGCACTGTAGGAACTCTGATTGTATACGAAAATAATGTTATTTAAACACCATTCGTCATTATGCATTGCATGGACATTATATACTCATTACCAAACTAATCAGTGCATCAAAACACATATTCATGTCGTTATATTAATGCTAAATATGCACCAATACATATATCCATGGCTCTCTTTTTTTCTGGTGCAGGGGTTAAACAAAACACCACAATAGATTTAACTATATACCAAAGGTAAGAAAACATATATCATTCCTAAGTAAAATATACACCAAAATAACAAGGACTGATTCACCAACAAATACACAAAACAAAACTAATTTAGCACTGCATGAACTTTAATTGTATACCAAAATAATATTATTTGTCATTATGGAATTCATGGACAGTATATACATATATCCCTATCTCTTTTTTTCCTTCTAATGCAGGGGTTGGACAAAAAATACCACAAAAGATTTAACTACATACCAAAAGTAATAAAACATGTATAATTCTTAAGTAAATGTACACCAAATAAACTGTGAATGATTCTCCCAAAAAAAAGAGCCAAAACCCATTTTCTTACAAAAATAAGAGAATCAACAAAATCTGTAAAAACAAACCACAAACACGCACGTTACACTCGTAACTTCCACTTTATATCTCTACTTACATCATCCCATATCAATAACATAAACATAACACAAACTATTAACTAAGTATACATCGTTTTTACCTAATTTTATACCAATAATATCTCTACCAAATAAGTATTATTTCGCACAAATATATCTCCAGAAGCAAAAAAAAAGGGATTCTGTAAAAATCGAAGATCAAAACCCTACGTACTTCAAAATAAAAAAATAAAAAATTGCCTACTCTACTTATTGCAGATTACTCCAAAAACCCATAAAAGACATCAACATGTTTCAACAGAAAAAAGAAAAAAAAATTAAGGGATAAACCCTTTCTACCAAAATCTACAACCAAAAAAAGGAAAAAATAGAACTAGATTCTTACCTTTACCAATAATTTGAAGGGCGTTTTGGTTTTTGATGTCGAAAAAATCTGACAAGCTTCAAAATTGAAACAAAAATGATGGGTTTCGACAGTCGTCCGGTCGAATGAAGAAGAAATAGAAGAAAAGGGCGACTGATAGAATGAAGAAGAAAGAGAAGAAAAAAAAAGGGTTTTGATTTTGTGTAAAAAGAAGAATGCATAAAAGCTGGAGAGATTAATTGAAATCCCAAGAAAATGGGGGTTATAGGGGTTATAGGGGTTCAAGGTGGGAAGGGTATTGGAGGACTAAGACCGAGGAAGAGAGGAATGCTTTAACATGGGATGAGTTCAAGGTGATTGTAATGGAAAAGTTTTTACCACAATCATATTGGGACAAGAAGGAGACATAATTCCTTAACTTTAAACAAGGAAACATGACTGTCACACAGTATGAGAGACAGTTCAATCAACTAAGTCGGTTTGCTCCACACCTAGTGGATACTGATTTGAAAAAGGCTCTGAGGTTCAAAAGAGGACTTCGAGCACAACTATCAGGAATACTATATGCTCAAGGAGATTTGGAGTACTCGGTGATGGTGAGAATGGCTCATGAGGTGGAGGCAAGTTTTGCTGGAGATGAGGAGGAGCAAAAGTTGGCCGTTTTACTTGAGAAAAGAAAATAGGACGGGGCAAAACATAATTAAAAATCAAAATCAAAATAAACAGATAAAGATTGATGGAAATGCACGCCCAACTACGCAAACAGACAGGCCAACTTGCCCAAAATGCAAGATGAATCATTTGGAGAATGTTTAGCTGGACAAAGAAAATGCTTCAAGTGTAAGAAGCTAGGGTATGAAGTCTCTAATTGTCCTCTCTTGAAAGCTGAGCGGAAAAGAAGAGAACAAACATCTAGAGGTAGAGCTCAAATGTATGCTATGACTCAGGAAGAAGCTGATCAGAACCCAGGTACAATGTCAGGTATGCTAACCATCTCTGGAATACATGCTCTTGTACTTTTCGAAACTGGTTCCATACATTCATTTTTACCTGTGAAATTTCATGCTATATTAGGACATAAGAGTGCTGGAGTAAGTGAACCCCTTTGAGGTTGGCTTGCCATCTAGAAATTCGATAACAACTGACTCAGTGAATAAGGATGTTGAAGTGAATATAGGAGGAAAATATCTTAAAGCTGATCTATACATAATTAAGATGAAGGATTTTGACGTAATCTTAGGTATGAATTGGCTTAGTAGATATCAGGCAGACATTAAGTGTCACGAGAAAGAAATAATATCCAAACTTCCAGGAAATGATGAGATAAAATTCTATGGGATTAAGTCTAAGGCAGTACCACGAGTGATATCGGCAATGAAGGCAAGAAAGATGTTGAAAAAGAAAAATTATCAAGGATATCTAGTGAGTTTAGTAGATACATCGACAACCAAAATGATACCTAATGACGTACCAATTGTGCAAGAATTTTTGGATGTATTCCCAAAAGACTTACCGGGAATTCCTCTAGATTGTCAGGTTGAATTTGGAATAGATTTGGTACCTGGGGCAACACCTATATCTAAGGCATCCTATGGGATGCCGCCAAAGGAATTGCAAGAGTTAAAGGCGCAAATACAAGAACTTTTGGATTTGGTATTCATTAGACTTAGTCTATCACCGTGGGGAGCACCAGTTCTATTTGTAAAGAAAAATGATGGGTCACTTAGAATGTGTATCAATTATAGAGAACTTAATTGACTCACAGTGAAGAACAAGTACCCGCTACCGAGGATTGAAGACTTGTTCGATCAATTGAGAGGTGCCAGCACTTTCTCTAAGATTGACTTGAGATCCGGATATCAAAAATTAAAGAGAGTGATATCCCAAAAACAGCATTCAGAACCCGATATGGACATTATGAGTTTGTAGTAATGCCATTTGGGTTAAGTAATGCACCAACAGTATTCATGGACTTGATGAATAAAGTGTTTCATCTATATATAGACCAATTCGTCATAGCTTTATAGATGATATACTTGTATATTCAAAGAATAGAGAGCAGCATACCGAGCACTTAAGAATAGTGCTAGAAACACTTCGCAAGGAAAAGTTATATGCGAAATTCAAGAAATGCGAGTTTTGGCTAGATCGAGTGGTGTTTCTTGGACATGTAATCACTGCTCAAGGAATTGAAGTGGACCCAATTAAAGTTGAAGCTATCAACCAATGGAGTGCACCTATGAATGCTAATGAAGTTCACAGTTTTCTAGGTTTGGCAGGCTATTACCGGAGATTTATTGAAGGATTCTCAAAGATAGTTGCGCATATGACTCGACTGGCAAGAAAAGGGGAGAAGTTCCAATGGAATGAGAAATGCGAAGAAAGCTTTCATGAGTTGAAGCGAAGGCTAACTTCTGTATCAGTATTAACAATTCCTGACCCCACTAAAGATTTTGTTATTTATAGTGATACATCAAAACAAGGCTTAGGATGCCTGCTAATGCAACATGGTAAAGTAGTTGCATACGCCTCAAGACAACTAAAGCCACATGAGTTAAACTATCTTACTCATGACCTAGAGTTAGCTGTTGTAGTGCATGCATTAAAAATCTGGTGCCATTACCTATATGGAGGGAGATGTGAAATCTTCACCGAGCACAAAATCTTGAAATATCTGTTTACTCAGAAAGAGCTAAACATGAGGCAAAGAAGGTGGTTGGAATTGGTGAATGACTATGATTGCACTATCAACTATCATCTGGGTAAAGCTAATGTTGTAGCCTGTGCATTAAGTTGTAAAACAAAAAGAGAAATGTCAAGTTTGATATCTGAGCAATAACCTCTTGTGAGAGAATTTTCCAGGATGAGAATTGAAGTAATGGCACCACCAAAAACCACAGAGGTGGTGCAACCTACTCTGAGAGAAAAGATAAAAAAAGCTCAACCTCGAGATAAATTTTTTAGCAAAATGAAAGAAAAAACTCGTGAAGAGAGTGTCAAAGGATTTGTTATAGCAGATGATGGTACTTTGACTTATGAAGGGAGATTATGCGTTCCTAAAGAAGAAGGGCTTAGAAAAGAAATTCTCGAAGAAGCTCACTATACGCCGTACACAGCTCACCCTGGAGGTACAAAAATGTATCGAGATTTAAGAGAAGTATTTTGGTGGCGAAGTATGAAAAGAGATATTGGAACTTTTGTGGAAAAATATTTGACTTGTCAGCAAGTTAAAGCCGAACACCAAAGACTATCTGGATTGCTCAAACCACTTGACATTCCATAATAGGAATGGGAGCACATAACTATGGATTTTGTGGTAGGGCTTCCACCATCAGTCAAGGGAAACAAGGCTGTTTGGGTTGTAGTAGATCGGTTAACAAATTCAGCTCATTTCTTACCCATTAAGATGACGTTCAGTATGGCGCGATATGCACAAATTTATATTGAGGAGATAGTGAGACTTCATGGAGTTCCCGTGTTAATTGTTTCAGATAGAGATACGCGTTTTACTTCTAAGTTTTGGAAAAGTCTACAAAGTGCCTTGGGAACAAAGCTAAACTTTAGTACGGCTTATCACCCGCAAACAGATGGACAGTCTGAAAGGACTATACAAATATTGGAAGATATGTTGAGAGCATGTGTGCTCGACTTAGGAAGTAATTGGGAAACATTATTACCCTTGGTAGAATTCGCTTATAACATTAGTTATCAAGCAACTATTGGGATGGCTCCATACGAGGCGTTGTACGGAAGAAAGTGTAGATCACCATTATATTGGAGCGAAGTTGGTGAAAAAAACATTTTGGGGCATGAATTAATTCGGCAAACTGTTGAGAAGATAGCTATGATACAATATCGAATTAAGATGACTCAAGATAGACAAAAGTCGTATGCTGATAGACGGAGAAAACATATACAATTTGATGAAGGAGAAAAAGTATTTCTGAAAGTAGCTCCTATCAAATATGTTATTCGATTTAGCGAAAAAGGAAAGTTGAAACCGAGATATATTGGACCATTTGAAATCCTTACACGAGTTGGAGATTTAGCTTATTAGTTAGCATTACCACCGAGTCTATCAAGTGTGCACAATGTTTTTCACGTCTCTATGCTAAGAAAGTACGTTCATGATCCAAGTCACATCGTGAATTATAAGGATCTAACAATCAACAATGACTTAACTTATGAGGAAGCACCAGAAGTTGTTTAGGAACGCAAGATTCACCATTTGAGAAATAAAGATATTGCTCTGATCAAAGTACAGTGGAGACGTAATGGCAGAAATGAAGCTACTTGGAGCGTGAAGAGGAGATTCGTGTCAAGTACCCAAAATTTTCAATTCCAGGTAAGATATCGAATTTCGAGGACGAAATTATATTTAAGGAGAGTAGAATGTGATAATCACTAATCAAATTAGGGGTTAATGTAGGTGTTATGTTAGGGGTTAGTTTAGGGATTTAGTTTACGGGCTATTTTAGAGTTAATTTAGAGGTTAGAATTAATTAGTATAAATATGTATAACTTTATACACAAATTTTACACTACATTTCTAATAATTATAAGGTATATATAGTTTTCTACTTTTTATTCAAGTTTCATATATATATATATATATTCACAATTCACAAGCATTCTTTCAATATTTTTCACATATTCTTTCATTAATTAGTTTAATTTATTAAAATCACATATTAATTATAATTTTATTTAATGTAGAAAACGAAGGGGTCGAAGATTAGGACTCTTACTGTTCATTTTTCTACATCGAGTATCTACGATTATTAAGGTAGGAATTTCTATATTATTTGTCTTTATTTAATGTTCGTGATTGTATTTTAATAATTGCAATATATATATGTCAAGAGGAAATAAATTCATATAAGCTAGGAGCCACGAAAAGGGTTCGGGATCAAACGTATCTTCGGGGTGAACCCGCGATGCTATATGCAGTAACTGGTCAGTCAGAGAAAAAAGAGGAAATTAATGAATTTATTGTTGTAATTATGTGAATGCTTTTCATGTTATATTAAATATTGACAGATGTATCCCTACTGAGCTAGATGAAGCTCACCCCTATTATTATCATGACGTTCAAGTTGAGGAATCCTGAAATTGTGTAAAAAGAAGTGCTTCGAATCATTGCTATATGAATCGGGCCATTTGACCATGAGTTCACAACTTAAGATCAGAAAGAAAGAAAGATTACATGGCTGAATATATGATATTGTGGATGGTGGAATAAATCATTCTATATTTTAAATAATTATGATCAGACTAATTTTTTGATTTATGTCTTTAATTTTTTTTCCCGGTTTATGCTTGGAATAATTGTTGGATATTTAATTTGAAAGATGTAATATTATTAATATTAATCATATTATTATTATTATTATTATTATTATTATTATTATTATTATTATTATTTCTTAAGAATTAAAAATTCTAAATCAACTTTTTGATAATTATTGGGATCACTTTAATTTATAAATTTGTGTTTTCTTAATAATATTTTTAGAGTACTTTAATTTCATAAAATTGGGTCGTTACAGCTTCAATAAAATTGAATGTGATGTTATTATAGTCTAAGTGTTTCGTAGTCAATCCCTGAGGAATACGACCTTGCTGTCCATTATTCTATAAACTACATTGTACACTTGCAGTATAGAGATTCAAATATTTTTCGGCGAACAACTCCTCACTCCAACTCTCCATGGGCACTCTCCTCAATTTTCAAGAAAGTTTCACTCAGTGTTTTACCAAACAAGAAGATTCAAAATTAAAAAAGAGTAGATAGAGTTATATTACCTTCAGAAGACATGGTCAAAGCTATCATCCCATGTATGTCCTTGTGTAAGAGTAGTTAAAGTATCTTAAGATAAGACAAGATAAAGAACAAGACGAGCCAAACACTGTATCAGTTTAGCTCTCGCACTGCTCCATACTTCCGCAGACCGAAGCTGTGGGGCTAATGTTGGGGGCAAAAATGTCTTTAATATTTTTTTATATAATTCAATTTATATATTGGAATAATGTTATTAATTGCCCAATGATCAATGGGCTACAGATGGAATAACTCGGCCGAAAGGGTCCTGAACTGGCCCACAAGCCATTTTCTCCTATGTGGCCCACAAGGCCCATCGTCCATGTATATAAATGTCTCTCCTCTTAATTTGAAAGTTGATTCCTTATAATGTCTCATAATCTCATTTAATTATTATTCAGTATTCAGTTACTGTCTTATATTCTCTTTCGTTCACCGTGCTGACTTGAACGTCGGAGAGGCCTCATTGGGACAACCCCAGGGTCCGTCTAACGTTTGCGTGTGTACAGACAAGTTCCCAATAGAAGATTTCTAGCTCAAGGAGAAGAAGACTTAGAAAATTTCTCGCTTGGGAAGAAAAAGACTTGGACTTATTCAAAAATACCAACTTAGAGTAATATGTCAATATATATTTATATTTATGATATCAACAACATTTTATACGATGTATTTTGTATAAAAAATACAAATAATCAACAAAGAGTTTTATATCAAAGTCTTAAATTTTAACTCTTAAATTTTGATGGAGTTTACTATGAGTTATTAAAATATTAAATATAATTTATATTTAATTTATAAATAGTCAAAATATGAATAAATAATTTTTTTATTTAACAATGCTCTTCAAATATTTAGATTGTATCTAACATTTTAAATTATTTTTAGAAGAATAGTTTCATTAAAACAAAATTAGAGTCATTTTTTATTATTGGGAATAACTTATTCCAGGGAGGGGAGGAATAACTATTCCTCACTTTTGGTAATGAGGATTCCCATGTGAATGAATAATCTCATTACTAAATTATACCAGCCATGTGAATAAAAATGAACCAAAGTTCATTTCATTATCTCATTCCCACATATCAATCATGATATTCTAAAGTTTAAATAAGTCATTTGAGATATGAAAATGGTTTTGAATAATTTGGGCTACTTTAATTTCAACAACTCGCCATATTTCTCCTAAATTTGCAGACCAAATCATATTTAAGTATCTAACTACATATTAAAACACACTAGTCTTTTGCCCGTGCGATGTACGGGGTATATATCTATTAGACTTCTATTTTGTATTGTTACATGTATAATTTTCTAATAGTTCAATGAATTATATCTCTTGCATCATCCCAGTTGGTAACTGAATAGAATGCAGGGGTCAACCAATCCCTGGTTAATTCGGGGATATGAGGATGTGAGCTGGGATGAGGAATCTCTACTTCTTTAGAATCGGGAATGGAATAGGGACATTATTTATATGTCTGTCCCCATTCCTATTCCGATTAGATAAAACGAGAATTCTCTATTCTCATCCCTATTTCCCGAATATGTGTATTATATATACCACGATCTGAGGTCTGAGGTCATCCTTCCCTGGAATTGTAAATATGTTCTCTTGCATGGTCGGTAATTGCTTATATATAATAATATTAAATATATTTATAATTTATTACTTTATTAATTCTAAAAATTAAACCTATTTTCATTTTTACTTGTTCTTATTCTTTATTTCGCTAATTATGGATTTATATCATTTATGTTTTAAAAGAAAAGTGATTGTAAAAAGTTTAAAATTTCAAAAAATAATTAAAATAAAGATAACTAATTTGATTATAAATCATCGATCAAACAATAAAAATTAGTTATATGAGACTATAAGAAAATCTCTTTAAATACGAAATATTTTGTTGTGTGAACATGAATTGTATCTATTTATGGAACATGTTCTATGAGAAAGTAAAAGTTTGAAAAATATTTTAAGCTGTCAATGTGGAATCTTTTTACTACCTAATCTCGAATATTTAATAAATTATATTTTCAATAAAATTAACAATAAAATTATTTCAAATTATAATATTTTTTGGGGTTTACAAAATTAATCAATTATCAAAATTATTAAAGGAATTAAACAAAAACCATGCTTTATATTTAGCAATGCAATTTGAAGGGAAAAAGAAATGTTTCAAAAAAACAGAAATTATTTATTTTTATATATACACATAAATTAAAAAATTATCAAACATACAAACTCATATCTAATTCCAAATGTACAACATTAAAATTTGAGTATCAAAATACATTGATAAATATAAAAATAATTTCAATCAACATGAAAAGTATGTTACTATATAAAAAGTAATTTTCTATATATAAAATACTATTTTGAGTATAATTTCATTTTAAATAAATCTTAATTTTCTGCTTACGTAAATATATATAATGTTATGCATAAATACATGTGATATATAAAATTTGGATACATATTTTGATATATTTTCCGTAGTTAATTTTTTTAATTGAATTTAATTAATTTAAATATAATTCTAAATAACTATTAAGAAATAGACTAAACTCAAATAACAACTATATATAGAGAATACAAAGTACGTGAATATACAAATTGATGTCCAATAACTCAAATGCATAACTTTTAAAGCACATTACAAATAACGATGATTAGAAGATATTTTTTTATATATTTTTCTTTATTATGTTTTTGTTTTTTATATTTTATATATGTAATATGGATGTCAAACTGAAGGTCATAAAAAATTGATTAATGTGATACATTATACGTAAAAAAACTGTCAAAAATAAAAAAGTTATTATTTTTTTTAAGAAAAAAAGAAAAACATAAATATAATGCAGTACACACAGATTTGGAAAGCTAGTTTTAAATAATTCTATTTTTTATATTATTTAAAAAAGTGATTATTTAAAGAAAGTTGACTACCAAAAATAATGAAATACCAAATATTTATCACTTTTTTATTTTTATACATATCTTTTTCACTTTTTATAGTAACTGCAAAAGGGCGGGAAAATTTTTTACATACTATTTCCAGAAACGGCTGTTATTATATATATATATATATATATATATATATATAGATTCCTTCTATTTGCATTTGTATCACTGCTATTCTTAGATATTTCAAACTAAAATTATATTCTCTAAATAAAATTATTATTTTCAAAATCATCCTTTTATATAACCTAATAAATTGACATTACCAACCACCAATTAATACAATATAAATAAGCCATACCACTAGCCATTTGACCTAGTGGTATAATCTCCCTCCTTTGTGGGGAGGTCGGGGGTGTATATGTGCACATAGATAAAAAATAATATAAATAACGCAAATTAATGTCAAGTACTATTTTTCAAAATAATGATATAACTAACAAAAAATATTATTTATTCAATTCTTACATAAATAATTGTCTTAGTCAATATATTTTAACTTAAGGGTTGAGTAAGTAATTGAAAATTATTTTGATTTTAAAGAACAAATTTAAGATTTTATGTTCTGGTAATTGAGTTGCAAATAGACTTTCTAAGATTCATGTAATCATGTGTCATCTGAATGGTGGTCCTCTCCCCCGAATGAGATCATAAAAGATTAAGATCATGTTGGCGGGTATTATTATCGCTATACTAATTAGTTTTATTTATGCGCATTAAGGGTGATAATTCTTGACACGACACAGTAGTACGACACAAATACGATACAAAAAAATTGGTTAGTGTTTAATTTTATCGTGTTCGTGTCCTTTTCATATTGACACGATAAAAACACGAAAAGTTTGCATAATATTCGTGTAAACACGATAAAAAATAACAGATAGAACGTTAACCCACTAAGGACATGTTATCTGTTAGTGACACGTTTACATATTAGTGACATGATAACCTAATAGTTTATAGTTTTTTTTATCATGTATTGTCCTTAATATCTTGTAATTCGCTATCATATATTAATGTACAAATCAATTTCTTTTTTTTGACTTATCATGTCAAAATATGTCATGTCCTGTCAACATGAAAAAAATTGTGTTTGTGTCGGTACAGTTCATTATCGTGTCGTGTTCGTATTTATTTGAGTTTATCGTGTCGTGTCACTATCATGTCGACTCAAAACATGACACCATTTGCCACTCCTAATGTGCATGTTGTATCTACTCATCTATGAACAATTGCTTTGTCTTGGTTTTGCCTTTTTCTTTTGACATTTCTTGTGGTAATTTTTTTTGTCTAACTAAAGGTTCTTCCCTTTGAAGTTTTACTTTACTGTGTTTTAATAAGACCCATTTTTAGTTACCTGTAAGGGTATAAAAGAAGCGAATCTTTTTGATTCGATTCAACATTCAGAATCATATATTGACATTCGAATTCAAAGAATAGAATATGAATCCCCATAAGAATATTTATTTAGATTCATATATTATGCGAATACGAATACAAATATAATCATATTCGATTCGAGTATTCGAAAGAATATTCGAATAATATTATATATATTTATATTTACGCAAATCACTTATATATGAGCTTTATGCTTATAAGTATATATTTATTTATGTAGATTATTAATATATAATAAACCATATATTCACTTAAAAAATCCAAACTAATAAGCATATATATAATTATATTTTTATAGTATATTCTTGATGTATTTGGTAATATACTCTTTTTTGGTTGATGTATTTGACTATTAATATGTTGTGAGGTATTTAACAATTTACTTTTGCAAATTTATCAGATATGTCGAAAAAAGAAGATAAATATAGGTTAGGAATTTTGAATATGAATATTCGAACTGATTCGTATATATTTAAATATATTTTCAAATAAGAATAAGAACATTAATAGAATATGAATAAGAATATACTCTAAATGAGTCGAATAAAAATATAATACCTTGATATTTGATTCGATTCAATTCATGTATACCCCTAGTTACCTGATTTGCTTGTGATCAATTTTTTCCTGTGATAATAGTCTATTTATTAAAAGAGTATATATAAACATATTATTTTAAATTTGTATGAAATTGACAAATAATTTTGTTTCTCATCCTCTGTTCCTCTCTCTAAGGCTGTAATTGACCGAACTGGGTCGAACTTTTGAGATTTTCAGTTTGACTCATTTATAATCGAGTCGTACTCAAGCTTGAATTTATCAAATATATTGATGGCTCACAAACTTTCGCAAGCTTTATCAAATCTAAACGAACTTAATAAATATTAATTATAAATTAAATTATTCTTTAATTTATTACAAACAAATAATAATGAAAAGTGTGCTCTAGTGGTTCTCTCTTCATTTGGGAATGTGCTCTTTCCCATCTCCCACATTTTCTTTTTAAATTATTTATTAAATATATTTTACAAACAAATAATAATGAAAAGTGTGCTCTAGGGTAGTACACTATAGTCTAGAGTGAAGTCTAGAGTAGCAGGTCAATTTCGTCCCCCTTTCCGAAATAAAGCTTCCATAGTCCTATCCATTTCCAAACACTCCTTCTTGCTATTCCGAAAAAGCCCCCACAAAATCTATAAAATTCCATCACGCCCCCAGTTTCCCCCCTTTTTTTTCGTCCTCCCTCCCGTGTCCTTGTTTATTTTGAAACCTTTACTGAGGGAGCACGAACTGTAGTGTGTTTGTGCGTGTACGGAGCACCCATGGACGGAGGCGCGCATAATAATCCTCGAACGGTGGAAGAGGTTTTCGGAGATTTCAAGGGCAGACGCAATGCCTTGATCAAAGCTCTCACCACTGGTAAAATAAAAAAAAATATAAATCCTACTCTATGTAGCGTGCTTGAGTAATTTTTTTTTTGTTTGTTTTTTCAAGCTTTACTATCGTGTTGTTCGATTGTTGTGCATTCTGGTACATTTATTTTTTCACTAAATTTTGAGGGTTATTTATATGTTTAATTTTTTCCTTTTTCAGAGGTTGAAGATTTTTTCCAACTGTGTGATCCTGGTGAGTTAGGGTACTTTTGTTCTGGAATATTTGGTGTTTTTTAACCTCAGTAGATTTTCTAATTTATTATTTGGCTGGTACTTTTGTGTTTATGATGCATGACTTCTTAGTTTTTAAATAATGCTGCTCAGAATTTTGTTTTTAAGTTGAGTGTAATTTGTTGTACAGGAGTAGCTTAATGGTATTGAAATTGTAATCCAGCGACACAAATTTTAGCGTATTGTTTTTTTTATATGATGGACTTCAACCTAGGATGAAACACTGCAATTTTGTGATACGTTATGTTACCCTTATGTCTCATTGCTCTCTTTATTATGAGTGGATACAGAACTTTGTGATACGGCATCTGGGATATGCTTTGCGGGTAGTTAAAGCAGTGTGGAAATTCATGTTCATATATAGAGTCCTGGAATTTTCGAAAATATTCTTCTGCCAGCACTTTTCTATAATTTCTTTCTCATTGTTATGCATATGGTTAGCATTTATTTTAATATATACTCATTGGTATCCGTGTGGTGTTGGTTATACTTGAATATGTGAATGTTCAATTTCTAGGCACAAAGGATGCAGGGCCGTGCCAAAAAAATATGGGGCCTGAGACAAGATTTTAGAAGGGGCCAAAGTGAAAATATAGAAATTTCATTTTCTTTCTTACTTTTTCAAATGCAAAATCACCTATTAAAATTTTATAATGTTTTAATATACTACTTTTAATAGATAATAATAATATGCTCATTCCATCTAATTTATCTTGGTATATAGTTGACCTTAAATAAAATTTTAATAATTTTAATTTTGAAAAAGCTTCTTCAGCAGAAGCAAATGTCACAATTATGGTTAATAATATTCTATAAGCAATAGTATTTGAAAAAGAATATACATTTTTATGTAGTTTAGTACCTCAATTGTAGTCTTACTTTCTATGTTCAAAGTTTCTTTTAATACTCTTAACATAACCAAATAAATATAAATTTAAATTAATATATTAACGAGATGGGAAAACTTGGAGAAAATTCAATTTGCATCGTTTCTTTTCCGTGGCTAATTAATATAGTTTTATTGTGTAAAATTTTGAATAGATAGTTTAGATGCTACAAAAAAAATTGTAGAGATGTTGTCAAAAATAAAAATCGTATAGATTGCTTATAATACAAAATTAGACTAGTTGATTTCTATAAAATCTAATTGAATATTTGCACGCTAATTATACACCAACCAATTCCTACTTTTTGGGCCTTTATTTATCCAATAAACAAGAATTGAAACGTTAATCTTTTTTAATTATAAAATAGTTAAAGATACTAATTATCTCTTATTATCTAGACACTTAATTGTCTCTATCTTTTCCAAGTTGTACGTCACTTTGTAATCTTTAAATCTCAGTATTTATGCACACAATCTTCAAAATTAACCCTACTCTTTAAATATATGTGTGTGTGTGTGTGTGTTATATGCATGAAATTCGGGGGCCTCAAAAAAATTGGGGGCCTGAGGCAATTGTCTCAATTGCCTCAACATTCCACACGACCCTGAAAGGATGCATATATACCCAATTAGACTTTTTTTTTTCTTCTGAGCTGAAACAGATGTTCTATTTATACTGTTTACCCTTCCAATGGAGATAAATTGCTTATGGTAAATTTCTGTAGTCTGTACAATGGTTTTGGGTAATATGGTTAATGTGTGTATTTTGATTAAATTATCAAATGTTGTATCTTTTGATATGTAACTGTATAACAATTATTATTTGAATGCTTGAAAGTCATTTCATTGCTCCTTTTTCTGTTCTAGCCATAGCCAAGCCAAGGTTTGCACTCATGTTATTCATATATCACTGACCAGTCTCTGTGTGTCTGTTGTTATTTGTTAGTTGGTAACAAGGGATTTCTTGGGTGTTTGTTAGTATCATTCGATGAAGATGAATCTATTTGAAAGCAATCTATATTCTAAATGATACTTCCTTGTCAAAAAACTTGGAAATTTTGCAGAGAAGGAAAATCTTTGTCTTTATGGATTTCCTAATGAGCATTGGGAAGTTAATTTGCCTGCTGAGGAGGTGCCTCCTGAGCTTCCAGAACCCGCTTTAGGTATAAACTTTGCCAGAGACGGAATGCAAGAAAAGGACTGGCTGGCTCTTGTTGCTGTCCACAGTGATGCGTGGTTACTTTCTGTTGCTTTCTATTTTGGTGCCAGATTTGGTTTTGATAAAGCTGACAGGTAGCCTTTTCATAAGTTATGAACTTCTTTGAATGTCCCTTTTTCAATTTTTATTTCCCCTTTTGTTTCGTTAAATTCTGGCATTGTTATGTTTTGTCTTCTGATAAGGCTAAGAACTAATGCATGACTAGCTTTTTCTACTTTATTCTGGAGTGATTACTTGAACTGAAACCGAAATTTATATCTACTTGTGCATTGTCAATAATGCGCAGAAGCTACCCTTCGCATAATGTGAAAATGTAATTCTTTACAGTTATTGGTTCATGTTTCCTTCTTCCCTCCTATCTTTTTACTACTCTTCCATGAATATAAACTTGGTAATTTTGGATAAACTTCATGCTAAGCATATATCTGGACAACTCCTATTTGTTTATCTTTTCTACATGTCTAACTAAATCGTACTTCATAGGTAATTGCTTGTGTAACCTTTCCTCTTTAGTCTTCTGATATATATGCAAATAAGCTTTACTCATTTGGAAAATAGGAGAAAGGCCATCTGAAGTGTGGTTCTAGTAATTACTGTGAGGTGTCATCCTCTAAACAAGGGGTTCTTAGCAGTGTTATTAGTGGCGCGCCTAGGAGCAAAGGGGTCCCTAGCGCCTGAGGTGCGCATCTTGTCTCTTGAACATGGGGTGCAAAATAAAATAAAATAAAAAATAATATAAGCCATTAACCATGATACAAATTGGCAAGAAATAACCCAAGACATAACATTGTTTGTATTTATTCACATTTTGAATAATAAATTTTCATCAAAATTAGTCAAAAATAAAAAGTTAAACCATCTGGAACTTATAATTTCCCACACATATTATTCAACCATCAATTACTAAAGGGGTTCCTAGCGCCCGAGGCGCGCCTCTTGTCTCTTGAACATGGGTTGCAAAAAATAAAAATTAATAAAAAATGATGTAAGCCATTAACCATGATACAAATTGGCAAGAAATAACCTAAAACATAACATTATTAGTATTTAATTATTTATGCACATTTTGAATAATAATTTTTCATCAAAATTAGTCAAAAATAAAAAGTTAAACCATATGAAACTTATAATTTCCCCCACAAATTATTCAACCATCAACTACTAAATTCAAACCATTTTTTAATTCTGAAAATAATTAGTAAATCGCATACTCAAAGAGAGGGAAAAAAGGGAGAAAAGTTGCTGGCGGCTGGAGGCAGCAACCGGCTGCAGGATGCGGTGACCGGCAGCGACTGACGGTGAGAAGCGCGGCAGACTACCGGCAGACAGAGCTGCAGAACTTGGAGTTGGGGCTGTGAGCCTGTGACTGTCTGTTTTTCTCTCTCAATTTAAACCCTTTTTCTTTTTTCGTTTGAGATTTTTGTGTTATTTTTAAACCTAAAAGTGTAAGTTGCTGTAGTTGTAAACTTAAAAGTGTGTTTTTGAAATGACTTACAACTAACAACTTAATTAAAAAAAAACTCAAGGTAACAATGTACTGGAGGCGCATGCCTCTGGAACACGCATCGCCTCGGACTTCCGGAGACGTTTTGCTCTGCGCCTCAGGCCCACCTCTTACATCACTGGTTCTTAGAGATGTTGGCAACAACGTAGTTTTTGGCGGTGCAATTTTTCCTTTATAATTAGAAACCGCTTGTGCATTGGTGGTTATTTGGTGTTGACTGTCGACCCCTCCAGTTAATTGCTTCTGGAATGAAATACCAATGAGGATACTGCAGTGCTAGTGCCTCATATCTTCTATAATAAGATCTCTTGGGTAATTTTGAACGATTGCTTTTGCTGGATGTCAACTCTTATGTAATAACCAGCTGATTTCTTCGTAATTTGATTTGCTGTTAGCATCATTTTTCTTGCTGTTGAATGCAGGAAACGTCTATTCAGTATGATGAATGATCTTCCGACAATTTTTGAAGTTGTGACAGGAGCTGCAAAGAAGCAAGCAAAGGATAAATCATCTGTTTCAAATCACAGTGGCAGTAAATCCAAGTCCAACTCAAAACCGGTAAAATAAATCATCTTTTTCTTTCATTCTGGAAGACATGGTGCTAGCATTTTTATAAGTTCATGAAAACCCTGTATTTAGTGTTATGTTCACTTATAATGAGCCTAAACTTAGTCATTCTACAGAATAAAGTTTTGCTATGTAGGCTAGCAAACAGATCTTCAACTACTGGTCGGGCTAATGCCTAATATATCTATCTGGCATTTAACAATAGTGGTCCCATTTTTTTTTTGCTTGTTAATGTGGAAGTGGAGCTGAATGAAGTTGGTTTAAATCACGGTATTCTTCCCTCTGTTCCTTCCAATATGCAGAATCTCAAGATTTTTTCCACTTTTGTCCCCATCAACATGCACCTTTAGGGAATTGCAGAAAACTTCTAGTGTGCTCTGTGTGGGAGAATTTTTGAACTGTGGGCCACATTTGGTTTTCGTGAGTGAATATTCCAGTTCATTGCATGCTATGTTTAATGATCAATGGTGGTTGTCATTATAGTCGTTCCTCTGAACTTTTCTTCTAAATAACTTTTAATTAGTTGATAGTGCTGAAACTTTGAAACTAGGGTAAGATAAAAGAATTTGTTCTTTATTTAGTGGAATAGCTGAATGTACTAAGAATTAAATCCTATGAAGGATAAATTTGGATTTGCACTTTGCATTCTTTGTTTAGTGTTGCAAAATGCATTACATTATGCATTCAAATAAAATACCATTAAAACTGATTATATTTTAAATGTACTCGAACCTAAAGAGAATACGAGGTGCTTTCTATTCGTAAAATCCATCTTGTTTCAAAACAAAAAGCATTTTTCAACTTTTTACATTTTTTCAGCGTTCTTTAATATGCTAAAATGATATATTTTAACCAATACATGATATTTTCATTTATTGATACCCTCAAACTGCTGCACCATCATCCAAAAATGCACATTTGATTTACTTAGTAAAATTGCAATTTGAAATTAATTTTTAGTCAAACCACACAAGGCAATTCATTTGAAACAGATGATTAACTCTTATAATTTTTCTCATATTTTTCTTTCCTTTTATCTTGTTCTTTTAACTCAGATGCAACCATTTCAATTGGGTCCTAACATTTTTAGAATGATTATTACATCAGAAGATTTGGTTATACATTGGGCTGATCATAAATTTTAAAAAACCGCTCGAACCTTACCACACTGCCCCGTTGATAATGATTTACAATAAAACTGCAATTTAAATTGCTGAACAAAAACCACACCGCCTCGGTGCTGTGACCTGGATTAGAACTAAAAGAACTGCTGACAACCGCATCTCCCCTTTACAAGTTAAAGTGTAAGTTACAAATTTTTTCTTATCTCTTTAGTCGAGCAGTTGAACAAGAAATGGATTGGAAACTGATTCGAATGAAGGATAGATTCAGATTCATCAAAAGTCGCACTTGTATTCTTTTTTTTTTTTTTTTTTTTTTGCATTCTCTTTTTAGTATTGCAAGTATGATTTCTATTTTTCATTCAATTCAAAATGACAATTAAGTGCATTCTGTTTTGAATCCACTTGAAGCAAGATAGAATGCGAGGTGTATTCTGTTTCACAGAAAACATTTTTAGTCTTTTTGGCCCTTTTCTCTAATATTCTGAAATATATATATATATATATATTATATATATATATTTTTTAATACAAATCGTCTGCGACTGCCTAAACTTCACCTTTGATTTTACTTGGTAAAACTGCTATTTGAAATTAGTATTTCGTAAACTACATTGGGCAAATCGTTATGAAATTAGAAAGAAAACCGCTAAACCACGACATGATCACCCCTGGTTATACTGCTGCTATCTTGTAGCTTAAATTTTCTTTTTAAACATCTTTAATTGCGTTAACCCCTCAAGAACATTTGTTATGTTTGGATCTTGAGTATGCGTTGTTTGCAATGTAATTGATAAGGACTCAATTGTTTTCACATCGCTGGTCGATTATCTGTCTTTGTCCACCTTGTATCTGCATTCATTAGATTGATCTAGTCCGTGAGATAAAACAATCTATTTAAACTCGGTTGCTTTTGAAATGCATCTATATTGTCCTATGTATCAGCATTGTGCAGCTTGATGAATCTCACTGTCAGCCTTGTATCAAGTTTAACATATCATATTGGGACTTCAGAGTATGTAATATAATCTAACCAGCTTGGTTTGGGATCATGCTCTCATGGAGAAATTCTTGAACTCTTGTTAATCAAGGATTGCTTTGAGTTATTCATGTTTCGTTGAATAAATATTGGATACTTGGATGCCTTAACACATTTTTTGTTTTCCTTGAATCATATCTCTGTTTTCTTTTATTGTGCATGTCTCCATCTGACTCTAAATTTCTGTGAGGCAGGCGACAAACTTGTGTTATCACTGTTTCACTTTAATTGTTGATTAATTCTGCAACCTGAGTTTATATATATATATATATATATATATATATATACAAAAAAAAAAAAAAAAGAAAACGAAAATTTTGAAAATATGTGGAATTCTATGTTTATGGGTAAATGAGGTTTCCTAATGAGTTTCTTATTATCGAAATTTATTCTTTGGCTTCCTTTTAGTCTAACACCTTGTTTGTTGCATTATCATCTCTAGCTCCTTATATTTTGTCTCCCGTAAAATCACTGATATCCCCTTATTTCCTACTATGGTAGCGATGACTATTTGGTGTTGAAATTCATTTACATTGCCTGGATTCCGTAACCATAATTTATTCCTCGTCTGAAGATGCAATTTATTCCTTGTTTATGCAACTTGATCTTTACTAGCGAGATAACTTTGCCCATTTTCCAAATTTTAGAGCAATTCGTCCAAGGCCCAAGCAAAGGACGAGGACGAGGGATTGGATGAAGAAGAAGAGGAAGACGAGCATGGGGACACGTTGTGCGGAGCATGTGGGGAAAACTATGCCTCAGACGAATTCTGGATTTGCTGTGACATTTGCGAAACATGGTTCCATGGCAAGTGTGTGAAGATCACTCCTGCTAGGGCCGAGCACATCAAGCATTACAAATGCCCGTCTTGTAGTAACAAGAGAGCCCGCCCTTGATGATTGCTCGGTTTGCCTTACACAGCTAACGATCTAGATGGTCGTAATCCTTCTTGTGTACGATAGTTGCTCGTCTTTTTTATTTGAATAGTTTAGCCGCTCTTGCTTGCCCATCTTCTTTTTGGTCTAATTGTTTATTGTAGAGATTTATTGTTGTGAGGAGATGTGCATATTTCTGTCATTAACATTTGTTTATCCAGTTAAGTTTATGTGATTCTCAGTTAGTAAGTAAAGTCGGTTTCTGTTGAAAATGATGGTTGCACTTGCATCCACTTGTGCTGCGATTTTATGTGCAGATCCTTCATAAATTGATTATATCTAGTTCCTAATTAATTATTTCCTCAACCCTAATAATAGAATTCCCCAAATTTGTATGTAACAAGATTATGTATTTTAAATGGTATTTCATGGTGTACTTTAATATGATCAATACACGCTAAGTGTACAAAAATAATGCCATTAATGTATGGGTAGCGTACGTGTGTTGATGTTACTGAAAAGAGAGATGGAATAATATCATATAGAATGGACGATCTGGATTGAGTTTTTGAAGTCGTCAAATGACATAAAATCTGTTACTTATTTACTGTAGAAATCGTAGTAGCTCAATAAATATTTCTTTTTCTTCTTATCATTGGTGGTGTGGTGATTATTTCTTTTCTTTTCGATAATGTGATGATTATTTCAAATAATTCATTAAGAAAGTGTTTTTTTTTCTTTCCCGTGACTACTATTCAATCGTAGCAAATTCAATTTGAAACTGAAGATATATTTGGCTACAAGGTCAATATTTTGATTTTACTGAAAATAAGGTTCTGAAAAGTTAGGCCTTGTATGGATAAGCTTAGGCCTGTATTTTCAAGTCCAATTTTCGGTTTCCAATGTTGGAAAGTGAATTTCAAACTTTATTGATTTTTATGTGAGAATTGAGATTTGAGAATATGTTTGGTTTGTTGTCTGAATTTCTGTTATAGTCATGTTTGATTATAGTTTTTTGAATTTATTTTGACATAGATTTGTGTGATTGTAGTGTATTTGCATATAAATTTGTGTGATTGGTGGTAAAAAAATATTAATTGTATTTTCAAAAGAATATTTCCAAAAAAATAAAAAGCAAAAATGACTTTATTTTTACTAAAAGTTTCCTAAACATACATAAACCATTTTTTTATATTGGAAGTGCAAAATCACTTTTGAAAACACAACCGTGGCCTTAAGACTTCAGAATTCAGATGTTGCTAGGAACACAATTACTTTTTATTAGACTTTAAAAATAGTCTCTCACAGTCTGTCTTAATCCTGCACACCTATTATTTGTTGGGGAAATTGCAAAATTAGTCATGTATTTATTTAGGTGTTGCAAAATTAGTCCTCTAACTTTTAAAATTGCAATTTTAGTCATGTGATAATTTTGCCCCTCAATAAAAATAATAATTTTAATCCTATAATTTTTAGAATTTTACAAATTTTATTTTTATACGTTTTAGTTGTGGTTCAATCCTATTAGTAAAAAAACCCAATTTTGCCAAATTTGTACGTACTTTTTGTATTTCCATAATTAGGAAATAATACACGTAGAACTCGTATCTCGAATTTTGATCTGCATTCATAATTCTGGTTTTTTTCCTCATTATGCAACATATAGTATTATATTCAACTCATAAGTAGAGCTGTCAATTCCGGCCCGGCCCGACCAGCCCGGTATTTTTACCGGACTGGGCTTTAATATCCTAGGCCTAAAAAATATCGGGCCTCAAAGCCTGGCCCGATCGGCCCGACACTTTTAGTGTATTTTCATTGGCGGGGCTGGTCTGTGCTCCCCAAATTGGCAGACCGGTCACTGTTTGGCCCGGCCCGATTTTTTTTCGAAAATTCGGTGGGCCGGGTCGGGCTGGCTCGGCCCGGGGCTTTTGAGAGTTTTACTCATAAGTAATAAAACATAGGCTCTAATATCATTTTCTACATAATCTTAGGTAAATCAAATATTTGGCTACAAGGGCATTTTAGGAATAAGTGAAATATTAATATAGTACTTAGGACCAAATTTGCATCGACTTAAAACTTATAGGATCAAAATTGCACAAATTCAAAAGTTAATGGACTAAAATTACAAAAATAACAAAACATATAGAACTAAAATTACAATTTAAAAAATTACAGGACTAATATTGCAAAACTTCTATAGATATAGGACTGATTTTGCATTTTTCCCTTATTTGTTTACCAAATATCAATTAGGTAGCATTGAACAATCCCATCCATATTCATGGGGTGTTCCTATAAATTTAACAGTCAGTCATCAACGTCAGTACAAGGATATAACGGTCAACATAACATCAATTATCAACTTCAGACCAAAAGTAGGAATATATGTTTTAAGTGGTCAATCCCTATGACTTCTGTCTCAAATCATTGGTTTTTGCCTTTCCAAATTTATTATTTTCTAATGTCAGATTTTTGTTTCCTACTAAAAAATCATTTAATTTAAAGTAACGATTCAAAGAAAATAAATCTCAAATATTAATTTTAAAATAATATATTATTTTCATTTTTTCTAAAAACATCCAAAAAATCCTATAACATTAGTAGTTTGATTTATTCGATGCCATATTTCATTATTGATTTGTATGGTTGTAATCGATTCGAGCCGAGCCGAGCTTTAACCTGTTTGTGAAATGTTTGTTTAATTTTATTCAAGCTTGAGCTCAGACCGATCTCTCTTTAAATTTTAAAAATCTTGTTAGTGTTCATTTGTAAAAACTATTTAGTATTTGAATTTGTTCGTGAACATATTCGTGAACGCGTTATTCGAGTTTTTGTTTATTGGGTATTCGTGAACATTACTAATTTTGTTCGCGAACAAACAAACAAGCAAACTTACTTTTGGCGAGTTCATGTTAATTTGTGAACTAATTCAACTTTAATTTGCATGTTAATGATAAATTTTTAATATTGTAACTTTAAATCTTTTTCATATATGTGGAATCATAGATTATATTATACAATATTATTAGAATTATATAGATTTAACTTTCCAATATCAATTTAACTTATATGTAAACTTTCAATTTAAAATTAAACTGCATGAGCTTGTTCATGAACATTTTGTAAACAAACATTAAACGAGCTTGTTCACGAGCTATTAATGACGATTATACAATTAATTATTCAAGCTCTGTTCGTTTAGACGAGCCCTAAAATTTGTTCATTACATGCTCGCGGGCGGAGCTAGATGTGTAACGTTGGGGGGGCTAAGTAATTTTTGGGGGCTAAATCAATAAAAACTAAATATTTAGTACTAAAAATTAATATTTTAAAATAAAATATACATAAAAGTTATTGATTTTCAAAAATTTTGGGGGCGGCTTTTAGGGAGCATACGCCCTGCATGCTCGTTTACTAAATAAACGAACATAGGCGAATGTTATTCGAGCATTGTTCACGAGTTGTTTGTCAAATCTTTCTGTTCATTTACAACCCTATTGCTTTGGTAAAATAAAAAAATTAAAAGAAATGTCAACCAGTGGAACACCCAATGTATTCCCACCAAACGTACAATCCACTAAAAATTGGGATATTCAATGGGAAGTGTTGTAAGTAGCAAGATAGAAATTTGACAAAAGTTGAAAACTTTAACTATAAATACATGGATGAGATCTTCTACCGCGCAACGAAATAAAAAGACGAAATACTATTTTGAAATAGAAGGTCTTTTACATTACACCTCCCCACTTTCCCTCCTTGGCGGCTTCAAGTCAAGATATGATCATATGAATCACCTTATCAATGGAGGAAGTTTAAAACTATACTCTGAATTCTCATATAAATACATAGAGAGATATAGAAAGAGAGAGTCGTTAACATTTTGTTTAGAGAGAAAAGTAAATAGTATGGAAAAAATATTATGAGATGCAGCCTTACAAGGAAATGCAACATCACAGATCCAAATCCTGGAAGAAGATCTACTCATACTGAACAAAATCATAGTCTCCTGCATCTCCGATACGCCGCTCCACACTGTCACCTCAACTTCATCAAAGAGTCGCTCAGTCGGAAGCCCGAGTTGGCGGATGAGGGTCTAGTTCGTGCTACCCCAAGGGTAATATCCTAAGTCATGATCTAGATTTTGACATGTGTCCCATGTTTGGTAGGAGTTCACAAACAGAAAAGGAAAATTAAAATGGGACATGTCCACATGTCAAAATCTAGATGATTTAAGGTAGTACCCTTAAGGTAGCATGAACTAAATGGGCGTGGATGTCGTGAACGAGCTTCTTACTGCTTTGCATATTGCAGTGGCCAAGAAGCATTTTGAGGTGTGTTTCTATCCTCCCTCTTTCTCTTATCTTGGTTTATTTCCATGTTTTTTGAACCATATATTTACTTTCATGTTTGAGACTTAATTCTGAGTAGATTAATTGGAAGTATTGGATGAAAAAAATAAAGATATGTATAAAAAAATAAAATACAAAAGGATCGTACTCAATTAACATATATTTCTGTGAATGATTTTGAAGTTTCTTGAAAAATTCGATTTGCCAAAAATAACATTATAGTAAAGTTAGTTTAAAGGGCAATTAAGTAGTTTTCTATATTGATTTTGTTTTTATTTTTTGTGATAATATGATTAGTATCTCTTTATATTCCAAACTCTTCTTATATGCTTTCATTTAATTGTAATTCTTAAAATATTTTGAATTTTTAAATAATATCCATTTCATAATAAACTAGATATCGGGAGCTTTCCAACTATATGTCATAAGCATATATAAAAACTTCAAACGAGATAATTTTAGCCATTTAAAGTTGAGTGTTATGTAAAAATGTACATTTATAATATTTTTCTTTAATTTTCTTAATAACTAAATACATCTACATAAAGAACAAGAGTATGAATTTACAACTAAATGATGATAAAAAATAAATAAATATGATTAATTTATTTAGTTTAATTTAAATAAATAGGAGGATAAAATATATTTTCTAAAATTCACTTTTGGTTGCAAATATCCCCTAAAATAATAAATTTATCATCTATCACCTTCCCTAAATTGTGAGATAATTAAATGATACATTTTTGAGATACGTGAAGATGGGGGTTTGAGACCATTGAGAATTACAGAGAAATATATGTATTTCCAATTTAAAAAAATGAGTTTTAAGATTAGTGAAATATAAGTTATTACTACAATTTTGAAAAAAAAATTGTTATCCAAGCTTTATTGATTAATATTTTGTTAGTCCAAATGGCTACGATAATCTAGAGGGGGGGTGAATAAATTATGCCGATTTTTTTGCAAATCGCCCTCTTTTTCGAATGGACAAGCAAATGACAAGAATGTAAATGTGGAAACTAAACAACACTCGTTGATTTAAAGAGGTTCAACCCACCTAGGGCCTAATCCTCTACCACCCCAGTATCTCCGGGATGGATTTCAAAAAGAAAAAAAGATTTTATTAATTACCACAATTAATACAACACCTTGAGGATCACCACAATCCTCTTACAACACCTTCAAGGAGATTACCACAATCTTCCTTCACCATCTTTGAAGAGTACCACACTCTTCAAACACCTATCACCTAGATCACCCAAATGTATTCTTACCACAAGAATACTCACAAGGATGTCTTGTGTTGAATGATGGACAAAATTCAAGATTACAACTCTATGAAACCAATACAAAGATTGTGTGCAAGTGTAATCAAGAATCAAAAAGCCTAGACCTCAAAGATGTGCAAGTGAAAGTACTTAGGCTATTACAACAAGAATGTAAAAATGAAAGCTTGAACAATTTGCAGATTTCTTGTCGTGTATTTTGCTTGTATGTGTTGTGTCTTGTGTCTTCAATTCATCCTCTATTTATAGGAGAGTCTTTACCAACATAGGCTCTCAACATAGGCTCCTCTATCTTCACTTTTGTCTACAAAAAGAAGATCACAAGATGTAGAAATATTGTACAAAAATCAAAAGTAAATCTTGCTGTCAAAAATTTCAAACAACATAACTTTGCTGTCACAAAATAGCATAGGCGCGACCGGTTGTCTGTTGAAGATTTCGACCGTTTGAAAAAATTAGTGCGATCCAGTGCAGTCGTCGTCGGGGTCGCCGGTCGGCGGGGGTGCGGCCGGTCGCCACTAGGGTGCTACCGATCGCCCACCTTGGCCCGGTCCCCTGCTCCAATTTTCAAGTCCAGTATGTTCTGTTTCGTGTTTTCTTTTCTTCAGGTACCGGTCGACGTTTTGGGCGACCGGTCGACCTCCAAATTGAAATGTTGTCCGATTTGTTTTTAAAAATAAACTTCAAGAAATACTCCGAAAAATTAGTAAAAATATTTTAAATCACTTGGGAGTATTTGGACAACATTTATAAACATAGTTTTGGTGTAAAACCAATTTAAACAAAACCATTAAAAGTGTTGTCCATTTTTATCGAATAATTAACTCTAAGAAATACTCCAAAAATTAGTAAAAACATTTTAAATCATTTAGGAGTATTTGGACAACATTTATTAACATTGTTTTGGTATAAAAACTCATTTAAACATAATCATCAAAATCTTGATAAAAACATTTATCTAACAAACTCCCCCTTTTTGATGATTACAAACCAAAACAATTTTAGGAAGTTGATTTTAAAACAAAACAAATTTTTCGGTCTAAAACATCAATCCATTATAAGCAAGATTCATCATAAGTACAAACACACAAGGATAGGAGCAAAGATTTTTCAAAATCATTTTTGCACAAGCTCCCCTATCAATATGCATATCAAGAACAAGTATACAAGCAACAACTAAAAGCTTAAAGCTTAGCTTTTACAACTTAAGCTTGAATATCATGAGCTTATAAGCTCTCCCTGTCACAAAAGCATCATTAGTCAAGTATAAAAGTCCATAATACATCACATGGACCAAGTATAATCCATAGCTTTTGGCTTTTAAGAGCTTTAGCTAATAGCTTTTCTTGCGAGCTTATTTACGCTTCTTTGAGCTTATGAGCATTTTTCTTATTTCTCCCCCTTTGGAATCATCAAAAATAATGTTAGCACGATAAAAATAACATACAATTATATCAAAGTGCGCAATTTTATAGATTTATCGAGCATATTGAGCATTTAAGCTTAAATTCCGAATAAAAGGGAAAAAATTGCTCATTTGATTTGTAAAAGCTCATTTTATTGATAAAACATGATCTCTATAAACTTATAAGACTTTTCAAATCAAGAGAATCATGTAGGTGATGAATTTTTCATTGAAACATTTTATCGAACACTTGGCGTGCGTCGAATAAAACAAGAGAAATATAACGCCTTTGTGATTCGCTTAAGCCAAAACATTTCATCACCAATTGCAATACAACAATATTCATACATCATCAATCATCATAAACATCATATTAATATAAGAATTTCAACAAGATATCAAGATACAAGCACATTCTCAAGGGTTCAACCCAATTGAGATTAAAATGAGAAATTCTTACCATCTAATCGGTAAAGATGAACAATGATGATGATAATCGAGCCTCATGAAGTCCAAAATATGCAATGTATGCAAGAAAACAAATTTGAAGTGAAATTTGTGTGAAAAAATGCATAGGGGACAAAAAATAGACAAAATAAGCCAAAATGGCTGAAACTGAAAATAGAAACGATTGGTGGGGTGGGCGACCGGTCGACGTCATGGGCGACCGGTCGGCCTTCCCCCAACCAGCCCAGTGTTCTTTCTGTTTTTCCAAAATCCGAGTTTTTAACCAAAAATCCGATTTTTCGCCCCTAAGTTTTAAAAACGTGCAAAAATGCAATCATAGACCTCATTCAATATGTATTATGCCTAACCGAGCTCGTATTGACGCAAAAGTCTCGGAAGATAGCAGTTTTGTAAAAATGTCCGCCAATTGATCTTGAGATGGTACAAAAGATATCTCAATTTTTTGTTTTGAAACACAATCCCTTAGAAAATGATGTCGAATCTCAATATTTAGTACGATTATGATGAACCGGATTTTGAGCAATATTTATAGTGGATATATTATCACAAAAGATAGGAACACTTTCAAAAGAACATTTATAGTCCGCTAAAGTTTGTTTCATCCAAAGAAGTTGAGTACAACAAAATGCCGCGGAAATGTATTAAACCCGGCCGTTGAAAGTGAAACACAATTTTGTTTCTTTGAAAACCAAGAAACTAGGCAATCACCTAGAAATTGACATGATCCAGGAAGTACTTTTCCGATCATCAATATTTCCCGCATAATCCGAATCACTATAACCTTTAAGAGAAAAATTTTCATTCTTTGGATAGAATAAACCATATTGAATAGTACCTTTCAAATATCGAAAAATCCTTTTAACGGCACTCATATGAGATTCTTTAGGATTGCTTTGAAAACGAGCACATAGACATACAACATGAAGAATATCCGGTCTACTTGCGGTTAAATAAAGTAAACTACCAATCATACCTCGATACTTGGATTCATCAACCGACTTGCTTTTTTCATCTTTGTCAATCTTGACGTTTGTTGCCATTGGGGTAGAGACGGTTCTTCTTTCTTCAATGCCAAATTTCTTCAAAAGCTCCTTTGTATATTTTGATTGAGAAATATAAATTCCTTCTTGGCATTGCTTAATTTGAAGTCAAGGAAGAAGTTGAGCTCCCCATCATGCTCATTTCAAATTCACCTTGCATTAACTTAGAAAATGTCTTGCACAAGGATTCATTAGTAGCACCAAAAATAATATCATCAACATAAATTTGCACTAATAAGCAATCTTGCCCTTTTTCAAAAACAAAGAGAGTAGTATCAACTTTACCTCTTGTAAAACCATTTTGCAAAAGAAAAGAGCTAAGTCTATCATACCATGCACGGGGTGCTTGTTTCAAACCATACAAGGCATTTTTAAGTCTATAAACATCATTAGGCCTAGAAAAATTTTCAAACCCCGGAGGTTGTTTTACATAGACTTCTTCTTGAATAATACCATTTAAAAATGCGGATTTTACATCCATTTGGTAAAAGCTTGAAATTTTAAAACAAGAATAGGCAAGTAAAATACGAATAGCTTCTAAACGTGCTACGGTGCAAATGTTTCATCATAATCAATACCTTCTTCTTGACAATAACCTTGAGCTACTAACCTTGCTTTATTTGAACAATATTGCCTTGGTCATCAAGCATTGGAATACCTATTTTGTGCCAATAATTGTTTGAGATGGAGGACAAGGTACTAATTCCCATACATCATTCCTTTCAAATTGATTCAACTCCTCTTGCATTTCTAAAAACCAATCCTCATCTTCCATGGCTTCCTTAGCATTTTTAGGCTCTTTTTGAGATATAAGAGCTTTCTCGGCAAATTTTCCTCGAGTCATTACTTTATCAAGGGGATCACCAATAATAAGATTTTTTGGGTGATCTCCCTTAAATTTCAATGCTACGGGAAGATTTGAAGTATCACCTTTATCTTCTTGAGGAACATTTGAGCTTGAAGGTTGATCATTTTGAGTTTCATCTTGAACAATGGGTTCAACAATATCCTCTTCATCACTTTCATCATTGGGTATCCTTTCAACACCCGAAGCTTCATTGAATTTGACATGGATGGATTCTTCAACAACCCCACTAGTCTTATTGTAAACCCGATATGCTTTGCTCTTGGTTGAATACCCCATAAATATTCTTTCATCGGCCTTAGGATCAAGTTTGTCTAATTGATCCTTAGTATTCAAAATAAAACATTTACATCCAAATATTTTGAAATAACTAATATTTGGAGTTTTTCCTTTCCAAAGTTCATATGGAGTTTTATTCATTTTAGGACGAATATAAACTCGATTAATGACATAGCAAGCGGTACTTACGGCTTCGGCCCAAAAATATTTTGGAAGTGAAAATTCATTGAGCATGGACCGACTCATTTCTTGAAGTGTCCGATTCTTCCTTTCGGCTACTCCATTTTGTTGAGGTGTCCTTGGAGCCAAAAAATTATGACTATATCCCTTGGTTTCACAAAAGACTCTAAATTCGCCGTCAAATTCTCCACCTCGATCACTTCGAATAGACTTAATAGTATCTTCCTTTTCATTTTCAATAAGTCTACACAACTTAACAAACTCATTAACGGCATCGCTTTTATTTGTAAGAAATAGAGCCCAAGTATATCTAGAAAAATCATCAACTATAACAAAAGTGTAATGTTTTCCACTTAGACTTGCCGTACCAATATCCCCATACAAATCAAGATGAAGCATTTGTAGGGGTTTGGTAGTGGAAATTTCATTTTGGGCTTAAAAACTACTAATTAACTAAGAGAGAAAGAAGAGATTTTAAAAATTTTTCTCCATTTCCAAAAGTTTCTTTTTTTGTCATTGCCCAAACATGACCATAAACCATTCTTGCGAGCTTGATTTTGGTAAAAGTTCAAATTTTGTAAAGATTGCCTTTTCTAATAGCTTCACAAATAATTTTATCATTTTTGGAAATAAGGTTTCTTTATTAAAAACAATATTATAATTTGAATCACAAAGTTGGCTAACACTTATCAAATTAAACTTAAGTCCTTCTACTAAAAGAACATTACTAAGAGAGAAAGAAGAGTTCAATTTCTCCATTTCCAAGAATTCTTCCTTTGCCATTTTGCCAAACATGACCATACCCTCTTCTTGGAGCTTGATGTTGGTAAAAGTTCTCTCTTTCGGTCATATGGCGTGAACATCCGCTGTCCACGAGCCATTTTGAATCTTCCATTGTTGTTATAGCCCCTATAACCTCGGTATTTTCATCGTCTATAGCCATAAGACCATGTTCGGATTCTCCTTCCTCGTCGGTTGTTTCAAGTAATTCATCCTAAGTTTTGACGTCCGCATTTAACGCCTTCTTTTTTCGGAAAAGGCTTTTTTTCTTCTTCGTTCCTCTTCCGCTAATTTTGGGCAATCGGCTATGTGGTGCCCGAATTTTCCGCATTTGAAACAAGAATTGTCTCTTGGCTTTCTTGCTTTATTTTTGTTTACAAATTTTGCAAATTTTCTAACAAGAGAGCCGTTTCTTCATCATCCTCATCACTAGCATAATAAACATTATAGAAGAAGATGCTAAGCCTTTAATAATATTTTGCGTGCCGGTTTAGAGATGGATGGTTGAGAATTTTTCCTCTCCTTGAGATATACTTCATAAATAAGGAGGTTCCCAATGAGCTCATCAAACTTGAGTGTCTCAAGATTTTGAGCTTCCGTGATTGCCGTCACCTTTTCGGACCATGAGCCGGGAAGGGCATTTAAGACTTTGGTCACCTTATCTTCTTCGGAGATGACCTTTCCAAGAGCCACAAGAGGATTGACAATGTTGTCAAGCCTTTCAACCATTTTTGATATGCTTTCACCATCATGCATATTGAAATTTTCAAAGTCTTTCACAAGCATTATTTTTCTTGCTTGCTTCACTTTCTTTGTGCCCTCATAGATGGTTTCTAATTTTTCCCAAACTTCATGTGCCGACCGTATGCTTCTTATGCGATTATATTCGGTGGCGGTAAGAGAGCAATGTAAAATGTTTAAGGCCTTACCGTTTAAAGAGAAAGCCTTCTTGTCATTTTTATCGTATTCCTTGAACGGCTTGGGAGTCGTGGTACCATCCTCCAATTTTGTTGTTGGTTGAGCAACTCTTTTAATGACCACATTCAAAATATCAAATCCGCACCCTTGTAGAAAGCACTCCATGCGGTCTTTCTAAAATGCGTAGTTGTTGGCGTCGAATAGTGGTTCTTGTTGGTGGAGGCGCCGGTGGTGAGATAAGCTTCATTCGTAGCCATAGATCTTTCCTCTTTACTCGGAACGAGCTAGCCAAAGAGTTTGGCTCTGATACCACTTGTGAGTCCAAGTGGCTACGATAATCTAGAGGGGGGTGAATAGATTATGCCGATTTTTTGCAAATCGCCCTCTTTTTCGAATGAACAAGCAAATGACAAGAATGTAAATGTGGAAACTAAACAACACTCGTTGATTTAAAGAGGTTCAACCCACCTAGGGCCTAATCCTCTACCACCCCAGTATCTCCGGAATGGATTTCAAAAAGAAAAAAAGATTTTATTAACTACCACAATTAATACAACACCTTGAGGATCACCACAATCCTCTTACAACACCTTCAAGGAGATTACCGCAATCTTCCTTCACCACCTTTGAAGAGTACCACACTCTTCAAACACCTATCACCTAGATCACCCAAGTGTATTCTTACCACAAGAATACTCACAAGGATGTCTTGTGTTGAATGATGGACAAAATTCAAAATTACAACTCTATGAAACCAATACAAAGATTGAGTGCAAGTGTAATCAAGAATCAAAAAGCCTAGACCTCAAAGATGTGCAAGTGAAAGTACTTAGGCTATTACAACAAGAATGTAAAAATGAAAGCTTGAACAATTTGCAGATTTCTTGTTGTGTATTTTGCTTGTATGTGTTGTGTCTTGTGTCTTCAATTCATCCTCTATTTATAGGAGAGTTTTTACCAGCATAGGCTCCTCTATCTTCACTTTTGTCTACAAAAATAAGATCACAACATGTAGAAATATTGTACAAAAATCAAAAGTAAATCTTGTTGTCAAAAATTTCAAACAACATAACTTTGTTGTTACAAAATAGCATAGGGCGACCGGTTGCCATGTTGAAGATTTCGACCGTTTGAAAAAATTAGTGCGATCCAGTGCAGTGTCGTCGTGGGGTCGGCCGTCGGGGAAGTGCGGACGGTCGGCCCCCGCTTGACCTGGTCCCCCGCTCCAATTTTCAAGTCAGTATGTTCTGTTTCGTGTTTTCTTTTCTTAAGGTACCGGTCGACGTTTTGGGCGACCGGTCGACCTCAAAATTGAAATGTTGTCCGATTTTCTTTAAAAAATAAACTTCAAGAAATACTCCAAAAAATTAGTAAAAATATTTTAAATCACTTGGGAGTATTTGGACAACATTTATAAAAATAGTTTTGGTGTAAAAACCAATTTAAACAAAACCATTAAAAGTGTTGTCCATTTTTATCGAATAATTAACTCTAAGAAATACTCCAAAAATTAGTAAAAATATTTTAAATCATTTAGGAGTATTTGGACAACATTTATTAACATTGTTTTGGTATAAAAACTCATTTAAACATAATCATCAAAATCTTGATAAAAACATTTATCTAACATATTTATCTTTGTTTTTTTTATTTTTTATAATAACGGATATACGATATAACATAATTTAGATTCAATTTTTTTATCAATGTAAAAACTTGAGTTATCAAATTTTAGCATGTAAAATTACACAATTAATTATTTATAATGCATCTAATGCAAAAAAAATTAAAAGTGATATAAATAAAGATGTCTCCAACTATCAAAACCAAACAAGAGAAAATTTGATTGTAAATTAAACACAAAAACATATATAGCATTATAATGTTTTTAAGTTTTTTCTTGAATTGAGTTATATAAATAATTAGTTAATAATTTATTATGATCTATAATTACTAAAAATAAAGTATATATTGAAATAATGTTGAAAATTTAACATGTAGAGGTAGTAGATTGGCCACGGCTGATCCATCTCGGATGCCTTACACTTTTTAGATTAGGAGTGGAAAATTTATGATCTATAATTACTAAAAATAAAGTATATATTGAAATAATGTTGAAAATTTAACAATCATATCGACAATGTTATACATGTACTCAATATCTATAATTAACCTGTGTAGTATATTAACTAATTTCTATTTAGAGGATATGTATTATTATTTCAGGAAAATTATTGACAAAGCAGAAAACAAAGAATACATAAAGAAAATGCCACTTGCAATAAATCTAACAAAGAAGATTTTGAAACAACAACAAGGAATTAATAATGTCTGAAGTACTTAAATATTTAATTAATCCATAAAATACTAATCATTATTTCATAAATTTTAAATATAGATTACAAACGAATGTCATACAAGGTGCTTTCATTTATGTTTGAGTAGACAATGCTATATATATCAGATCTCCAATAAGTGAAAATTCAACATTGATTGAATATGTAATAATATTATATCATAGATTACTTGTCTTTCTTCATATTTTTATGTTTCCTTTTCCATTAATATATAGTGTGCATAGTATATGAAAATGGATCGTGGTTTAATAATTTATATAATATAATCATGCGACTTTTCTTTCAATTTTAATTTATTGACCATTTGCAATTAATTGTATTGATTAGTTTATTTTCATCTTCATTTCTAGTATATAATTTAATCAGGAACAACATGCGAGTGAGATTACATAGAGCTAAGGACTCATATGGCCACATTTCAATTGAGAATTTTTCGTTTCGACTATATTCCTTGAGAGTGAGCTTGGTTTTTGCGTGAGAATTAAAAATATATTTGGTTGAATATAAAATTTTGAAAAGAAATATTGGTTTAGAAATGAATTGATATTTGATTGAGTATTTTTTTTTAATTTTTTTTTACACAAAAACAAGTCATACAATATGTATTGAAAATAATTTTATTGGTACGCTAGGGGTTGGCTAAATAATTAATTTTTAGTGAAAAAATGAGATATAGTGATGTAAATCTGATAAATGTGATTGAATCACAAGGTAGGAGAATATGCAAGAAAAGTATCTTTCAAAATTAATTTAAAATGAGTTATTTTTAGTAAAAATATTTGAAACAAAAATATTTTTTATTTATGAATAGTACAAAATCGAAAATAGGTGTTGGAAATGAGAACATACGAAAAGAAATTTACTTGCTCATCACTCTTAACAAAAAAGTAAAGGCACGGATGGTGAATGGAAAACTTAATATTATAGCTTAGTCGAGAGATAACACATACACATTTCGGAGATGGACAAAAAGAGGAAGACATCTACACGTCAATCAATCATGCTTGGGATAAGAATGAATTAAAAAAAAGTTGCAAAAAAATCTGAAAGCCAAACATAAAGAAGAATGAGACACTTAAAAAAGTATTTGATTTGCCAAAAATATCCTTATAGTAAAGTTAGTTCAAAGGAAAATTAAGTAGTTTTCTATATCGATTTTGTTTTTATTTTTTCATAATATGATTAGTGTCACTTTATATTACAAACTCTTCTTATATGCGTTCATTTAATTGTAATTCTTAAAATATTTTGAATTTTTAAATAATATTCATTTCATATTAAACTTGATATCGAGAGCTTTCCAACCATATATCATAAGCATATATAAAAGACTTCAAACGAGAAAATTTTAGTCATTTAAAGTTGAGTGTTATGTAAAAATGTAGATTTATAATGTTTTTCATTATTTTTCTTAATATTAAATACATCCACAAAAAGAACAAGAGTATGAATTTATAACTAAATGAAGATAAAAAAAATAAATAAGATTAATTCATTAAATTTGATTTAAATAAACAGGAGGATATATTTTCTAAAATTCACTTTTAGTTGCAAATATCCCATAAAAAAATAAATTTATCATCTATCACCCTTCCTAAATTATGAGATAACTAAATGATACATTATTTAGATACGTGAAAATGGGGGTTGGAGACCATTGAGAATTACAGAGAAATATAGTATTTCCAATAAAAAATGAGTTTTAAGATTAGCGAAATATAAGTTATTACTACAATTCTAAAAAAAAATTGTTATCCAAACTTTATTCATTAATATTTATCTTTGTTTTTTTTTTTTTTTTATAATAACGGATATACGATATAACATGATTTAGATTCAATTTTTTTATCAATGCAAAAACTTGGGTTATCAAATTTTAGCATGTAAAATTGCACGATTAATTATTTATATGCATATAATGCAAAAAATTTAAAAGTGATATAAATAAAGATGTCTCCAACTATCAAAGCCAAACAAGAGAAAATTTGATTGTAAATTAAACACAAAAACATATATAGCATTATAATATTTTTAAGTTTTTCTTGAATTGAGTTATATAAACAATTAGTTAATAATTTATTACGATCTATACTTACTAAAAATAAAATATATATTGAAATAATGTTGAAAATTTAACAATCATATCGACAGTGTTATACATGTACTCAATATCTATAATTAACCTGGTAGTATATTAACTAATTTCTATTTAGAGGATATGTATTATTATTTCAAAAACATTATTTACAAAGCAGAAAACAAAGGATACATAAAGAAAATGCCACTTGCAATAAATCTAACAAAGAAGATTTTGAAATAACAAGAAGGAATTAATAATGTTTGAAGTACTTAAATATTTAATTAATCCATCAAATACTAATCATTATTTCATGAATTTTAAATATAGATTACAATTGAATATCATACAAGGTGCTTTCATTTATGTTTGAGTAGGCGATGACTATATATATCAGATCTCCAATAAGTGAATATTCAACATTGATTGAATATGTAATAATATTATATCATATATTACTTGTCTTTCTTCATAGTTTTATGTTTCCTTTTCCATTAATATATAGTTTGCATAGTATATAAAAATGGATCATGGTTTAATAATTTATATGATATAACCATGTGACTTTTCTTTTAATTTTAATTTATTGACCATTTCCAATTAATTGTATTGATTAGTTTATTTCATCTTCATATCTAATATATAATTTATTCAGGAACAACATGCGAGTGAGATTACATGGAGTTAAGGACTCATATGGTACATTTCAATTGAGAATTTTCATTTCGACTATATTCCTTGAGAGTGAGCTTGGTTTTTGCGTGAGAATTGAAAACATGTTTGGTTGAATGTAAAATTTTGAAAATAAATATTGGTTTAGAAATGATTGATATTTGCTTGAGTATTTTTAAAATTATTTTTACGCAAAAACAAGTCATACAATATGTATTGAAAATAATTTTATTGGTAAGTTAGGTTGACTTAACAATTAATTTTTAGTGAAAAAATGAGAGATAGTAATGTAAATTTGATAAATGTGATTGAATGACAAGGTAGGAGAATATGCAAGAAAAGTAGCTTTGAAAATTAATTTAAAATGAGTTGTTTTTAGTAAAAGCATTTGAAACAAAAATATTTTCGATTTTATGTATAGTACAAAACCACAAATAGGTGTTGGAAATGAGAACATATGAAAGGAAATTTACTTGCTCATCACTCTTAACAAAAAAGTAAAGGCACGGGTGGTGAATGGAAAACTTAATATTATAGCTTAGTCGAGAGATAACACATACACATTTCGGAGATGGACAAAAAGAGGAAGACATCCACACGTCAATCAATCATGCTTGGGCTAAGAATGAATTAAAAAAAATTGCAAAAAAAATCTCAAAGCCAAGCATGAAGAAGAATGAGACATTTAAAAAAGTAAAACAAGAGTTGAATTGATGCAAAATGAGTTCTTGGAATATTTTTTAATTACTCTTTAGTTTTTTAATATCCATTGTATTTTGTTGAATGATATATCATGTAATTATCATGTTTCGGGTTCAAAATTTTCTAACCGTATTTCACCTACTAAGAAATTTAATTTTAATTTCGCATATTTTATTTTAGGAACATCAAACTACACGAGTGACATTTACTATATATAAAAAATAATTTAATAAAAAACTATTCCATTTATAAGATTGACTTTTAATTAAATAAAAAAGAATTATTTGGATTACGTGCAACGCACGTACACTTAACTTAACTAGTATGCCTAAATGTACTAATTGAAGAATGAGGTATTTGGGTTTGAGTGGCTGAAACTAGAGATTAAGTGAGCTTTTAGTTTTGAGTATCAAAAATGAATGTGCAAGAGCAATTCTTGGGCATTTCCCAATGTCATATGAAGTACATCAAATGATCTGGCTACTTAAACCAATATTTGGATGAATTATCAGGATCTGTTCATGGGGTAAAAACATCTTCACATGGAATGAGATTTATATAAGCACTTTAAAGAATAGATCAATAAGTTTTGGGTTTTCCGAATGATGCTCATTTTTTCTTTAAAATTAGAGGCTCGTTACGGCTAGCTGGATATATAGTTAGCCCATGGAGTTGAAACACAAAAGATTAAATCTGTTCTTTCTATTTGCTTAATAATGGTTTCCCTCTGTTATGGCCTCATAGTTTATCATCACCATATGAAACTGTAAAAAAGCTAATCAAAGTTGTTTCAATTGAGCAGATCATCAACTATTTGCTTACACTGAATGGATTAGAAGTCAATACCTCGAATAAGAATGGGTTGACACCTTTGGATCTATTAAGACAACGGTGGCCTTTCAGGCTGGACTAACCCCACCAGGGGGCATTTGGCAGGACGATTATATAGTCGACGAAAACGGGAATCCAGTAAGCAGTCCTCACTCTGTTGGCAATCAGTGATGGCACTCAGAAAGTATGGATATATTAAGCAAAAAGAGAGATACTCTGAAGGTATTGAGGATGATGATCAAGAAGATGATATTGATTAGGCATGATCAGTAATGTGAGCTGGAGCTTATAACTGTCTAGATGCTTGAGGTTCTTGGATGTGGAATTTGATCTGAGTATGCATGCAGGCATAATGTGGTCAAATGACCATCAATTTTGTCAATTGATAAAAATTCTTAGGATAATTACAAAATTACCCTTGAGGCCTGACCTAATTACGGAAATTAGATGAATCTTAAAGAGTATATACCTTCTAGAATGCAGTAAGATGTTAAACTATTAAACTTACTAAATAACCAAGCTCTGGTCATAGTTCGCTTGTAGCAGACTCCCACAGAGTTTAGACTCAGTCTGGAGTCAAGTCAAATTAAGGAGAGGTATTAAGGAAAATATTTATATTGCTTACTAAATGTGTAATGATATGAAGTGTTCCCATAGAAATGTTGCATCTTTACCTACTTTGCAAGAAATTGAATAGATGAGGAAATAAACAATATTTAATTGATTTGTAACCTTGTAAATTTTATTTTTTTGGGGTCCTTTACCTTCTAGTCTATCTGTAACCAGACTACACTATTAATAGAATAACAGGCCTTTCTTTAGTTAATAGATAATTTCCGCTTCTTTTTATTTTCTTTGATTTTATTTTACTATTTTCTTTTACTTGGTTATTTGTCCTGCATTAAAAATTGTTCGTATATATGAGCATTTATTTTTACCTCGTACTGAAGTACCTTGTATAGATTCAAACAATTAAAATTAAGTTCCCTAAAGCCAAACCCTTTCAAAGCACTGTGAAAAGTAATCTTGTTTATGTACCTCAGAGCAAAATGAAACAATGGCCACACTTTTAAGCTCAAAAATATGCATCAAGTTTCATACTCAACGACAAAAACACTTGGTGGCACAAGATAGTTCATATTCAAACTGGGATGCACGCACTAAAACATGCATGCAGGAGGAGGCAGGTAAAGAGATGAAAATTTCACAACCAAAAATTATCACATCTTCGTTTCATAACAGGAAAATCCATACTAAAGGCAATAACTCGACGTGCATACCTACATTGCATTTTCAGCAACCTAACGCCCTACTATGCCTAGTAACAAGAACAATTAAGCTTTATTTAACACTTCCAAGAGTAAGGTTAACGAATTCGCTGCAAATATTATCATACAACAGACTGAACAGAGATGTAGAGTTACTTACTCCACAGACAAATAAGTGTGGCGCTCTAGCCAAAACTTTGGCTCCACTTGGTATGTAATCATCCACCCTGCATCAGGCTGTAGATCGGAGGATATAAACCATCAGATCTGGTGTAAGTTATGAGTAAGGATGCACATAAAATTAAGCAAAGGGAAATAATTCAAGAGAATAAGTTAAGCCAAAAATATAATGGCAAACACAGATGGTGTAAATCAAAGATAGTAATAACAAGGGTTATAGGACGTGGACGTGGTAGGCATATACAGATGCTCCGTAAATGGATAGCTCCAGAAAAAGTAAAGATGCCACTTTATTCTTCATGACAACTGAAAAATGAACAAAAATGAACTAAACATATTCCGGTACAAGTGCCTTGACAGCAATTCTAGTCAATGTTCCCAAAAGCCATGAATTTACAACAGAGACATTAAAACAACTAAACTGTCATCTATATTTTGGCACATCCATGTATTGATTTAACATATTGATATTGTACATTTATAAAAAATGAGTTGTTTTTCATAAACTTTGCTCATCAAACCCAAATAATAACAAGAGCAATCCTCTATTTCCTTATCTACCCAGTTTTGCCACCAAAAAAAAAAAAAAAACATATGCACAATAAAATTAAGCTAATGACTATCTAAAACCAAACATCCAATGGAAACTTCACCCCCTCTTTCAATCCTAGCGTAATCTGATAGTTTCATTAGGGAATATAACATTTGGATTTCGAATATGTGGATTAAGTGCTGCAAGATCCTTCCATTTAGCCCCTGTACCAAGAACACAAGAAGAGATGCTCCATAGTGTATCTCCTGGTTGCACTGTTGCAGTCACAGGAGAAGAAGCAGAACCAGAATTTTTCACAACAGCCTTTGACTTCATTAGTGGATGCTTGTTTTTCTTTCCCATTCCATTGGCGAGCAACCAACGAGACCCAGACTGCTGTTGATTCGTCGAACCCCATAACTTCTTTTTACCTGGTTCCACCTTCAAACCTGCAACATGCACCTCAGTGATTTTATATTGGGGAATCAGTTCTTCTTCATGAATTTTGTCTTCTTTTGGCTTTTCAACAATGCACTCCTTTCTCGCAGTGTCGCACTCTTCTTCCTCTTCATTAGGGTCTCCAACTAGAGAAACTGTGCTGTAGATTTTAGGTTTTGGTGGGACAAAAACTCTCTCCACTTGAATGAGAGCGAGCATTGGGGTACCCACTGGCTCGTAGTTCCGTAAAGGATCCCGCAGTTGTACCATCAGTGCGACGGTGAAATTATTACCCAACAAACCGTACTTTCTACCCCTCCCTCACCTTTTTTTCCCCTTTGATCTTCCTCGAAACACTTCTAGTGAAGTAGCATGATGGGCGGCAAGTATTTTAGAGGTTCGCTCACTGACGAGATCATCATCATTGATTTCACCAGAATCGAGTCTCATCCATTCATCAAGTGTTAGGGATAGACCCATCAATCCGTCAACATCTTCACCGTTATCCTTAATATCCAGCAATTGCAATCCACCAGTGCCATCGAGTCCTATGGACCCAACAACATCAAGGGTCTTTCCCTTCAGGGCTGAAAATTCACCAATAGATTGTGTGCTAATATTTGAAGGTGCATCCTCATATGACATGCCGGATTGTATTCTCAAGCCTTCTATTGAGAGAGCTTCAATCTTATCCATTCCCAGAGGAGCAAGATCTTCTAAAGACACGTACTCCGTGTCAGTGCCGAACAAAGCCGAATCACCAGACCTAGGGCCAGAGGATATTCCTTTAACACTCTTTTGCTCACGAGGTATTTTTTGCATCATTTCAGATTCATGCTGCAATAAACCCTGCCTGAAAAAGGAACTAATGTGTCAATATAACAATAAATGAATCACAATTTCTGACAAAAAAAAAGAAAAAAAAAAAAAACAAATATGACCAATCCCCAAACAGTAACAGCAAACCTCTCAGGCGCCTCCAGACTCGGTGCAGCTTCCCAAGCTATTTGTTGGATTGTCTTGCCAGTTATGTCTTCCAAGGGCATCAATTTATTTGCCTGCATGGAGAGCTTCTCAATTCCCAAAGCGGCCAAACCCTGAAGAATGTCCATTACACCAGAACCCATTTCTGCAGGCACGACTACTGGACTAGACACCTGCATAATTAAGCTCCCTCCACTTTTGGCATTCATGAAAAGTGAAGGATTCATTGAGCGCAAAAAGCCTCCACTTTTAGTTCGCACGAAGGGACCCAAACCTTCGGCAAGGGGAGGAAGTTGCTGAAGCTCATTCAGAGGCATGTCAACTGGACTGCCAAACCCACCCGAATTACTTGGTGGAGAATGTTGAAAGGCCTCCTCATTTAAACCCCAGTCTCGCATCAAAGCTTCAGTTTCCAAATCCTCCAACCTTGAGGCCCTTGTTTTAGTTCTCGATGCACTTGTCTCTAGATAAGGCATCTCCTGAAAAACTTCATGTGTTGATGATTGATCGAAGTCGTTAGAGGCGGCTTCCCAGACATATCCCATAGGAATGTCGCTGACGAGTTCTGCTGGATCATCCTCAATATCAAAGTTGAGTAAACCTCCATTGGCAAGAGCATCCTTCTCAAACTGCTTTAGTAGGCGCTCTCTTGGAGACTCGGGCTCACTTTCAGAACTCAAGCCAAATGGACTATGCTCTATTCCCAGCATATCCAAGAAATCACTAGCCACTGAGTCAGTTACATCATCCAAGCTAAGTGATTTTACTCTCCTATGATCTCTATAATGAGAATTAATATCCAAGGAATTTTGTCGGTGCAAAGCATCAGTTTCATCTTCTTGAGAATCTAGTCCTTCATTCACCAAATCCGAGGCATAACTTAGTGCTGTCTCCAGTTCTTTCATTAGTGATTCTTTGGAACTTATATCATTCTCTTTATCTTTGGAACTAAAGGTGCTTATCGATTGCTCATCTTTTTGAGAAACAGTTTCTTCGGCTGAGGGATGAAGGGTAGCATCCTTATCAAGGGGTACCTCAACAGCACCATCAGTTTCGGGAACCTCTCTAGACGCTCGAGCAACCTTTGAAGGATCCTCTTCTGGCTTCACCTGTTCTTTAGTAAACTCTTCTATCCCCTTCTCTATGACAGAAAACTCACTAATTTCCCACTCAGTTTCAGAAATCTTCTCACCAGCATCAGGTGGTGTAAATGAATTCAGTTTACGAGGGTCAACATCCTTAGGAAACAGATCAGCATCCAATTTATTTTCAACTGATGCATTAGACATCTCTTCATCCAGTTTCTGAAAAAGTACATTCACTGATTCACTCAATTCTGACCTTGATGTCGGCAAAACCTCATGAAGATCCTTTATATCTTCCGAAGACTGGTTTAAGGTAGACAACCTAGCAGGAAGACTTTCTACTCGACGAATGCTTAGCCCATTCATTTGATCAAATTGACTCAGGAGTTTTACCATCTTGTCACTACCCGGGAGCAAGCGTGGGATCTCAGGAACATTTTTGTTGCTATATGACTCCATGCCCTTATTTCCAATTACAACATATCCAAAACTGACATTCATTGTTGCACCGCTAGCTTTACCTGATAGCCTGAAACTAGTCGTCCACTTCCCTGTGCTCTTCTCCTCTTCCAATTCCTCCAGTGTTAGAGGAAGCAACCTTGTCAAATCTATACGATGCTTTCCCAAATCGAGCTCAGGTGCATTATAAACAGAAGCATACAACAAGAAATGCTTTGCCTCATACTTTGCTGAATGGTGAGGACCGCTCCTGCTACCATATACAGAACAAGAATGTGTCAACTGTTCCTCAATCTCAGCTACACCTTGATAAACCCTAATCGGACGTGTCATCTGCTCACCATCCCGTCTCTTCCAATGCACAACCAGACAAACATCATCAAAAATGGCTGGTAAACCCTCAATGGAATGGACTAGGAGTGAGAAACAACAATTGAACCTACGGTTTCGGACATGGGTCAAGGCCTTTAAACCCTTCCAACTCCAAATTGACGGCTTCTTTTCTTTGTCGTTTTTAGAATCCTTTTGCTTCGTTTTGGACTCGGGCAAATGGGAATTTCCAACAGACTTGGATCGACTACTAGCCGTAGAATTAGCTAGCCTCGAATACGTTTTATCCACATACAGAGCTTTACTTATGGTTTCAAGATCATTTATAAAATTCTCCGTTCCAGAATTCTCCCCAGCTTTCTTTATGCTATCTGCTTTTGACAACATTATCTCCTCACAAACTACAAAATCAAACACAAATTTTTTCTCAATATTACAAATCCATGTAAAACATTATACATTCCAGAATCTGCATCTACAATAACAGCCCACAAACAGAATAGCACAACGGGTCCGAAAAATTATAATCCCCTATTTCTGATTTTAAACATGCAATTCCGGAAACTTCTATATAATATTAGGCAATAGCTATAAATGCTATATGAATTCATAGGTTTTATCATTCCTGAATGAAATAAATAAATCAACAGAAGCATATTCTTAACGTATTCCGCATTTATCTACGTAAAATATTGAAATTAAAAAACATAAGCAAGAAAATGAGAAGAAGAAAAATGAAGAATCTTACAGCTAACAGCATCGAAATTTGGGGGCGAAACCTCCGCTCTTAGATTGTCCGGAGGCTCTCTCTCTCTCTCTCTCTCTCTCTCTCTCTCTCTCTCTCTCTCTCTCTCTCTCTCTCTCTCTCTCTCTCTCTCTCTCTCTCTCTTGGCGTGAGGGTATTTAATTCAAAAATTTAAGCTGAAGTTATAGGAAGCGTAAAGTAATTTTCAGTGGTGCCCCTTTATTTCTCAGTTCTCTCACTTTCGCCCCAATTAAAATTTTATCCACACTTCACTGTTCATTATATTTTCAGCTGAAAAAAGTTACAAAACTATCCAGGAAAATGGTAAATAGTTGAGACATTTTAGAGTATGTTACTCATTGTTGGTCAAACTTAATTAGTTTTCCAAATCACAATATTCCTGGCTAATATCTAATTTAACTTTCGTACAACTTAAATTTAGATTCTTTTAATTACAACTTACAAGATACCGAAATCTTGAATAAATATTGTCATTAATTCATCAATAACTGAATAATCGTAGTCATTAATTATACACAAAAACTCCTGTCAGACCGTCTAACGGGTATGACCTGTTAGACGGATTTGACCCACGGACCCGGTGGCGTTTCCGTAATATTAGATGTGGTGTTTTAGTAGTTTTCAGAGACCACCGGTATTAACAATCCTTCTGAAAAGTATTAGCCGTCCTTCTAGAAAGTATTAGCAGTTCTTCTGAAATGTATTAATAGTTCGCTGAAGAGTATTTTAGTATTTCTCCTGAATATTCTCCCGAAATGTATTAGCAGTCCCTCAAAAAAGTATTAGTAGTTCCTCGAAAAGGTATTAGTAGTTAACTGGAGAGTATTTTAGTAGTTTCCCTGAATATAATTAACTTTTTCTCCCGAAATGTATTAACAGTCCTTTTGAGAAGTATTAGTCATCCTTCAAAAAAGCATTAACAGTTCTTCTGAAATGTATTAGTAATTCCCTGAAGAGTATTTTAGTATTTCTAATAAATATACTCTGAAATGTATTAGCGATCCCTCAAAAAAGTATGAGTAGTTCCTCAAAAAAGTATTATTAGTTCCCTGGAGAGTATTTTAGTAGTTTCCCTGAATATAATTAAATTTTTCTCCCGAAATGTATTAGCTGTCCCTCGGAAAAATATTAGTAGTTTCACGAAAAAGTATTAGTAATTTCTCGAAAAAGTATTAGTAATTTCCAAGAGAGTATTTTCGTAGTGCTCCTGCAAAGTATTAATTTTTCTTATAAAATGTATTAGTATTTCTCCATAAAAGTATTAGCTGATACTAATACTTGTATCATTTAGTGCTTCGTCTTCAAATACTCTGCTACTGCAATATTCATTCTTCAGATCACCTGAAGAAAAAATAGAGCAAATCTTCAATTTATTCCCTAAACTGCCACCCCTTGCACTCTTCTCCACCATTTTCTGGACCGAAAATCCTTTCGATATTAAATGAGAAAAGATGATGATGATGAATATGATACAGATGGATGTAGGCATTGAGGAATAGTATTCTAGTATCTTGATACGCCAAACAATGAAGAAGATAGATTGCATTGAAAACATCATTTGATTGGCCACGGGTCATCTTCGACACTAATAAAAGTGGGTAAACAGAGACTATTTTCTACAGAAAAGCACCAATGGCACCAACGGAATTCCACGCAACTGATCAGGCAAGTTTTGATATTATTCTCTTTTCTAAGAAAAACGTAGGTAAGAAACAAGGAACAATAATAACATTATTGAGAATCGTAAAGTGTTCTTGACACGCATTTTCGAGGATTAGGATTGCAGAGGCCGAGAATAACAACGAGAGTCTATATATTTTTCTGTTGGATTGGTATGGATCCAGGTTTATGTGTTCGGATCCGTCTAACAGATTAGATCCGTTAGACCGTCTGACAGGAGATCTCCTCTTAATTATAAGTCATGTTAGATAAAAAAAGATGGCTAAAAGATATCACATTCTTATTACTAGAGATATTTTAGTTGAAGAAATTACGTGTTGACATACTACAAAATATATCTCTTTTCACGTGGAAAAAAATACTCAAATATTGACTACTATCACATATTATTATAAGATCACAAAAAATTGTGTGAGGTGGTCTCATGGATATAATCCATGAGACGGATCCTATATTTAAATAGAATTTTGATCTAAATCCATACTAAAAAAGAATCCATATTTTTGTATGTGTATAGGATCCGTCTCATGAACTTAGTAGATCCATGAGATGGTCTCACATAAGACCTCCTCATGGTTACCCCTAGCCAAAAACCTTTTTCCTTAGCTTAACTATTTTTTCTCCTTAAATATATATATAAATTTATTTTTTCATTCTTTTTCCATAGAAAAAATGGAACAAAAAATAGGTTGGGGTGCGCGAGGGGCCGGGAATGCCCCTTGGCTACGCCCCTGTATACATATATTAACCTGATCGAATGATGAACTAAAGTAAATCATGAACAAACTTCGAAAATTGAAACTTTTTTTGTTAATAAATTTAATCGACAAATATTATATAAGATGTTAATTTCATATAGTCTATTACAAACCAAACGTATAACACAAAAACTTATGTGAGACGGTCTCACGGATCTAAATCCATGAGACGGATCTATTACCCAAACCCGCTAGTGATATTGCAAAGTAGGCGGTGGCAATTTCGTAAATAACATAGTTGTCTTTGTTTTGAACCGTGCACTTTACTGTGTAGATCAATTGATCCCTGCTTTACTCTCTCTCTCTCTCTCTCTCTCACACACACACACACACAGACACACACACACACAAATGTCGATTTCTGTCTCTCTATCTCTTCCTCTCAAACTCTACAATTTAGATTGTCGCTGTTGTAGAGTCCGATTGGAGATTTGCCGGAAGTTTTGTTATTTAAGTTTTCCCGAAAGTTAAATATATATAGAATTTAGCAGAAAATCGAATCTTGTTCTCACCTTTCTTCAATGGTGAATGTTCAAAAGACAAAGAAGATTTTTTCCAAATCAAATTAGTGCAAAAGGCAAACTTTGCGTAAGGCACCAAATGCAAACTTGTTAAAAGTATCAATTTTCATCGTAAAAGTATCACTTTTTAAATTAAAAGTATTACCATCTTTTCAACAAAATACTGCAAGTATCACTATTTGTTGTAATTTGGAAAGTATCATTTTTCGGTTAAAAAGTATTGATTTTCTATATAAAAGTATCACCTTATTATTAAAAAGGATTGTATCACTATTTCCTTCCAGTTGAAAGTATCACATTTTGGTTTACAAATATCGTTTCTGTTCTTAAAAGTATCCTCTTCTTAATTAAAAAAAAAAGTTGCAAGTATCAGTAGTTCTCTTTGGCTAAAAAGTATCACTTTTCGCTCTAAAGGTATTGTTTTTTATTATAAAAGTAACATGTTTTAGGCATGACTTTTCCATTAAAAGTATCTTTTTTTCGTATTAATATTATCACTTTTTGAATTAAAAGTATTACCTTGTTTTAACAAAATGTTGCAATTACAACTATTTGTCTTCAGTTGTGAAGTATCACTTTTCAGTCCAAACGTATGGGTTTTCAGCATAAAAGTATCATTTTTTTATTACAAAAGTATTGAAGTATTAATACTGGGAATTGAATGACTAACTTTTTATGGTGAAACAATCTCAGTAACAGAATGAACATAATCCTTATACAAAAATAATTACTAAAATCATGGATTAACAATCTTTAACATGAACTCATTCGATGTGAGTTTGACGTTCACTTCTTCTTGACATTACTTGCAGCATCTTGATTTGTGTTGATAGAAAACATATTGATTCGTAAATTAACAGTGAAGACAAGGGATAGTAGAAGAATATGTGTTGTGGCGTGGTACCCCACGATTGGCACCCCTACGATTGTGTTGTTCGGAAATACAGATGGAGAGAGACACAAAATTCGCGAGATCGAGATGGAGATTGTATGGCATAGGATAACTGCTTCTCCAAAGTAGAGATGGAGAGATAGAGAGAGAGATACAGAGAGAGAGAGAGAGAGAGAACACGTTAAATAATGGCTGCTGATTTGTTTTTGCCTTGTTTTTAAATTTAGGGTTTTGTCTTTTTGGGTTTGGTAATTTGGAGCTCCGTCTTACGGATGTGGATCCGTGAGACAAACTCACAAGAGACCTGCCCAACGTATAATTGCACCATAACTGGAAAAAACAAAATTCGAAGGTAATTCTTAAATTTTAATACTATATATTATAATCGAAAAAATAAGAATACTATTTGCTGTTTAAATATTCTGCTAATCACTACCGAAAAATTTAAAATGTTTTAGTAAGAAGCAAGAGAGGAGGAAAATAAGTATAGGGGGATTTAATGATAATAAGAGCAAGTACGTGGGAACAAATGGAAATGACCCAAAATATGTGTTTTGTCTCTCTTTATAAATTATAATTTTGGGAGAATTGTTTAATTAGTTGTTGGAGAAGCGTCGAGTTTAGCTGTCCGATTTGATGACGCATCTTATTTTGCCGGTTTTCTTGTTAAAATTAAGCCATGCACGGCATAATTTTATTTAGTGACATCAGACTGAATATTTTATTTAAATCTTGGTATTTAATAATAGCCATTATTTATAGTCATTCATTATTATTTGTCAATTATAGGTATACACATGTTGTGTGTCCTTACAGACTCACAGTCCATTTATATAATTGTATATGTATTTTATGATACACGTATATATGTTTAGATTAGATGTGCTATGGGTAATTCTCCTATCAGACCATCTAATGGATCTAATCCATTAGACGGATCCAAATACCTGGTCTGCGGTCTATCCGCTCATTGATCGCACAACCACTAACAGTCTAACACCATAACAACAACATCCTTGACCGTTGCTAATACGTTTTAGAAGAGCTACTAATACTTTTTGGTAGGACTACTAATACTTTGCTGGAAAAATACTAAAATATCTTTAATTAAAAAAATCTAATATTTTTCCATAAGATTATTAATACATTTTAGAGGGAATACTAATACATTTGCGGGAATTTTTTTAATAATTTTCATGAGAATTACTTAAAAAATTGCTCAAGGGGTTGCCAATACTTTTCCAGGGTATTACTAATATATTTCCAAAAAGATTGTTAATACTTTTCACGGGAAAAACTAATACCTTTGAGGGTTGTCTAATGGTATGTCACTTTCTAATACTTTTTAAGGGGACAATCAATACATTTTAGGTGGATTACTAACACTTTCGAGGAAAAAAATCAATACTTTTCATGAGGGCTACTAAAAATATTGTTCAAGAGGATTACTAATATTTTTGAGTTATACCACTAATACTTTTCAGATGTACGATTAATACTTTTCAGGGGAAAAACTAATACTTTTAACATCCTTAATATTACAAAAATGCCACTGGTCTATAGATCCTATGACACCACCTCAGAATATTACAAAAATGCAACCGGTGCATTAAATTATAATAAAATTCGGGTCGGGTTGGGTCCGTCTAACGAAAAAGACCCGTTAGTTAGACGGTCTAACCCAAATTTTTGTCTTTTATATAAATATTAAATCATTGAATTGGCAATATTTTGCAGATATCATCATTTTATTATAACTCTTAACGCGTTCTTCAATATAGGAATGATAACATACGAGTTCAATCCTAGAAAAATTATTTATTGGATTTGATTGGATAGAAACTAGAGGAAATTACACAAAATACCATGATTTTTAGAAAAAAGACAAAAATACCAATCCATCATAAAAATACCCCACCCGCTCTATCACATGACAAAAATACCATACCTTTGGTTTCATCACCACCGAAAGAAGATCGATCTCTATTTTTCTGAAACTCACTTCGCCGCTCCGCCTTTTCGAGAGACTCCGACTCTGCTTCACTTTTTTCTTCATCTTAATTCTGAAAATACTATTTCTGAAAATTTTCATGGATGAGGAGGAAGAAAGGCGAGAAGTGAAACAAATGAAGAACTCATTAGCTGTAGCGCTGGTGCTACGTGTGCTTGTAGTGCGAAAATGCGGTCTATCTATGTCCATTTTCCTTTTTTCGCTTGATTTTAGGTTTTTTTTTACTGCTCTGTTTTTGTTGCCATGGATGAATGGTGGTGATAAAAGTCAATAAATAGTTGTGGGGATGAGGGTTGATAGAGATAATACAAAGAGTGAATGATATAATAAAAAGGAGAATCACTGTAGGAAAATGGGTGATAAAGCCGTGTTTTGTATCGTGGGGTTGCAGCGTTTACATCTGAACCAGTGTGTGTGTGTGTGTGATTGTAAGGATTATGGGTGATTTATCATCTTAAATATTATTTGAATGTAGAGCAGTCAATTCCAACCATCCCGATTTTCTAATGGGCTGGGCTCTATTTTTCAAGGCCCGGAAAAAGTCGGGCCTCAAAAGCCCGACCCGACCCGGGAGGCCTGACTTTTTCAGTATAATTTTCGTTTATAGGCCGGGTGGGTTCCCATTTTGCGGCCGAGAATCTTGTTTGGGCCGGCTCGACCCAATTTTTCGAAATTCCCAGTGGGCTCAAAATTTGGTGGCCTACAGTCTTTTGTGACTCTATTTGAATGATTTGTTGATTTTGTGTTGCTGATGCATGATTTTTCTGTGTTCTTTTATTATTTTGTGATTTGAAGTTTTTTGTTTGTTTCGAAGTTGTTTCTTTTATGTTTCTTTTGTTCTTTTATGTATTTTCCATTTATTTGTTCTTTTTTATTGTTTTTGATTTGGTGTGTTATCTATCTGATTGTGTATCTTTTTTCATTTCTTTTGTAGTGAATGTGGGATTTTTGTTATGCCGAACACTTTATTGGTGGGAAGGCTATGGACGTCGAAGCGTTTGAAATAGAGAATGAACAAGCAAGGCTTAGTCATCTGCTTCACCATCATGCTAAGTTGAAGCTACAAAATGGTGATGACGATGACAATAACATTGAGTTTCTACCTCCACTTCCTAATGATTTTAGAGAATTGTTGTTATATAAATCTTAATGATGGTGTAATCAGTTGAAACATGTAAGAAACATAAATGAAACATGTAAGAAACAATTGTGAAATAGGGGATCATGTGATAAAAGTTTGTAGTGAATTGCTTTTAAATTTAGAGAAATAGTGTAGTTTTTCCCCATATACTCTTCAACTTTTTTTTTTGTCATCCTTGTAAATGTTGATCTTGCTTCATTTCGATGTCTGCATGCCCAATCTTGAACTAAAAGATCTCACGTACTCTAGCAAAGTTGTTACTAGTAGGTCTTTCCCCGCTACATTTGCTGCATTCAATAATTCTACGATGTTGGAAGTCAATACAAAGTATCTTTTGGTCTGACAGTGGAGTCGTGTCTATTTCTCGTAGCCCATGATGGACAAGTAAGATCAAATTTTCTGTATTGAATTTGTTGTTCCAAGATTTCCTTTAGTGTGTTGAATGTACAATCCATTGGAATGAGTATTCCTGTTATCTCAAAGTTGGTATACTCTCTATTTTCTTCCCATTGTCCATTGTGGTATACGACAACTGGGATTTTCTTCATGCAACTGTGGAATTCAATGAAAAGTTGGCTAAGTAAAACATATAAGAAACATAAATGAAACATGTATGAAACAACAAACATATTTGAAACAACAAAGCAAAAAATCAACGGAAAATGGTATTTTTGTCAAAAATCAGCGGAAATAGGTAATTTTGTCAAAAATTAGCGAAAAATGGGTATTTTTGTCAAAAATCAGCGGAAAATGATATTTTTGTCAAAAATCAGCGGAAAATGGTATTTTTCAGGGATTTGGGCTGGAAAGGTGGGTATTCATGTCCTTTTCCCTAGAAACTATTTGGAGCGTGTAAAGAATTCTAGTGCATGTACTATATGTGTATGATTGGCTCAAAATGGCCCACCCCAAAATTCAAATTTTCGCCGCCAACCCATTGCATCATTCAGCCCAACAGAAGTGTTTATGCATATATTCTGATCTTGTCACACTAATAAAACCTTGGGGAAATTACACAAAATACCCTCCATTTGGCACAAATCCCGATTTCATTAACACCTCACATCTCTACCTTTTTGTTTACTTTTTGTACTCTTTTTTTTTTAATTTTTCCCCTCATTTACGCTGCAGCCCTTTCTTGTCCAATATGTCACTTCCTCTCTCTCTTTTCTCTCGATGTTTGAGTTTTTCCTTTGCATGTCCGCCATTAATGATTTGTTTTCTCTTTAATTCCTGTAACTTCTTGTTCAAAATCAGAAGCCCTAGTTTCTTCGTCTTCTAAAAACGAAAGATGAAACTTGTCAATGTTGATGAAAAATAAGTTTTTAAGGGAAAATCATCCAAAAAGAAAGCTATTGGATTTAGAGGTGTTGATGCTGCTGATGTATGGTGTTTTTTCCTTTATATTACTGGATTTATTTTGTTATTTATTGTTTCTATGGGTTTTTTTTTCCTTTTTTGTGTTGTTTCTGTTGTGTTTCTATGCTGTTGATCTGTTATTTTTATTATTTTTCAAATTTTTCGTATAAGATGTATTGTTTATTTTTTGTTTCGTTGTTGTTTCTTTGTTGTTCTATTTGAAACATGAAAGAAACATAATTGAAAAAAAAATATGAAACAAAGCTTGATGTCGCTTTCTTTCTTCTATTTGTTGTTTTTTTGTTCCTATATGTTTTTTTTCTCTTTTCCTGATGTGCAGTCTGATTCTTCTTCCTTTGTGCTCGAAAAGATGTCTTCTCCTTCGCACAGTGTTTGCGCACTTGTTATGGCTGCTGCGTTGCGGATCTCTAATTGGTTCTCTGTTTTTTGGTTTTTTGGTTGTTGTTTTTATATGCAGTGTATTGTTTGGTAATGTGTTGGGTTTGAGCGTATTTATTAGTATTAGAATGTGGTCAACGTATTGTTAGGTAATTTTGGTAAAATCTTAGTATTTTGCAGGTACCGGTTAGAAATATGTGGGCATTAGTGTCATTTTCCTTAAAATATTCCATCATGAATGATATCTGAAGCGGCCCAGTGGCTTGGTTTTAAATTTTCCGTTTAACTTTTTATATTTTACTTTGTATTTTATCATTAAGATTTATTATAGGTAACAACGAGATATATTACATTTAGATAATTAGTAAAAATTGGTACTTTTAGCACATATTAATTTTTGAGTATCATTTTTACACTAAAATACACTTTTTTTTCATAAATGATACTTTTAGTATCAAAAGTGAGTTAAAATAAACTGAAATTAGTGTATTTTGACAAGTATCACTTTTTTGATAAAAATATCACTTTTTTGTCTCATTTTCACCGTCTCAGTTTTGCGATTAATTTTTGAATACTTGTCATACATTTAAAAGGTGGAGTTAAAAAAGTGAGAAAATATTTGAAATCAAATGCCCCACCTCATTTTTTTTAGGAACCCACCTCATTATTAATTCACTATTAGATGCTACCAAATTTGGTACTCACCCAACTCCCATGTGATTTTAACATGTGCCATATTTTTTTTTTAAATACATGAATATGTCATAATGGGACATGTATTAAAATCACAAAGTACTTGGATGGTATCCAATTGGGTACCATTTCATTACCCTAAAACTATATTTGCAAGTGCCCACATGTATGACCACTTGTTATCAGTTATTTAGTGTAATTATGTAAATCCCAAGATTTGACATAAAAGTTGACAACACTAGGGTTGACAACTTATGACACGAATGTATCTAACAAGTTATAACTTATAATTAAGTGGGTTATAATCAAAGTGAGGTTGGTTCTGAATTGAATAGCATGAAAAATGAACAAGTCGGGTCAGTTTGAAATAACATGATTAACCCCTTTGGCCCGATTATGTGTTAGTATGTTGTTTTTTATAATATTTTTGATTGATCAAATATATAATTAGTATAATGATTGATTTTTAAACAATTACCAAAAGTATGTAATATAATTTTTGGATTAAAATTTTAACTCATACAACTCATATAACTATATAAATAGATGAGTTACTTAGATTTTAAAATATACAAGTTGTGTTGAAGCTGAGTCTGACACAAATAATTAAACAGGTCGGTTATGGTTGAGAAACCTGACACGAATAACATGAATTTATGTCTCGACACGATACGCGAACCAGAACACGTCAAAAATTGCCTCCCTTAAATAATACTCCCTACATCCCACTAAGGGGTAAGTAGATGATACCCACTTGGGTAGCTACCCAAGTGGGTTTTATACTGTTAGATCAACACATACACACACACATCTATATGAGGGTGTGTTAATCTAATGGTATAGAACTCCATTGGGTAGCTACCCAAGTGGGTAGCATCGACTAACACCCCACGAAGATAGGCAAGTAGTGTATTTCAATTTTCACACATATTAAGAAAATATAATAAATATATTTGGGATCATAATTTTTTTCCATATTTTTTCTATTCTGCCCTTGTATTAAATGAAAGCATATCATTGTTAGTCTCAAGCAAAACGAATTAAATAGGGTAGTTTAGTCTATCATAATGTAATTAATACTCTCAATAATGAAATAAATCTATAATTTGGTATGGACAAAAAAGGAAAGTTGACCTATCTTAATGGGATGGAGAGAGTAGTAATATATAATTACATATTATATTGATATAAAAGTATGTTAAAAATAAGGAGCATTTGAAGGGTGTTTTTTTACAGAATATAATATTTTTTTAACAACCTTGCACAAATAGTGCAAAAAAAAAGCCTTATTAATATAGTAAAAAACGGTGGCTAGGTTGTCGTCTTTTAGAAAAGTTGGCTTGTACAAAGCCATTTTCTGGTGATAAGTTTCTTTTTGTTTTTCTAAAATTTAAAAACAATATCACTGTTGGAAATTTGATTTTGATATAGTGGCGTCGACCCAACTTTGATCAAATTTTCAGTGGCTAAGAATTTAATTTTGGAGGAATTAAATTATAAATTATTAATCTACGTTTCGAGTAGATGTTCGTATTATTTTTTATTTCTCAAAACCGAATTTCAGTGAGTGAGAAATTAATACACGAAGTTGGCCACAGGATTGGGCATTATGTAAAGGGCATAGTTTATCTTAGTATAAATACTAGAAGGTGTTATTGGTTGGATATATTATAACACAAGTGTATGATCATAAATGGGCTTTGGACCGGCCCGGTTCTTTGAGCTTGGGTTTAGGTTCAGTTAGTTTTGTCACTTGAAAATGGGCTTGGCCCAGATTCAAGTAACTGTTGGGCCTGGTGAATCTAGACATTGGAGGTGTCCAAGTTCGTGTGTCTATGAATCTGAACATTAGAGGTGTCCAAGTTCATGTGTCTTTTGGAGTTTGTAACTCCTCAAGTAGTGGTCATAAGAAGAGGTTTGTAACTCATTGGAGTTACATATGATTTTAATGCCCACTCTCTTTATCTTTAATTCCCTACAAGTGTTGCAAATAATGACCTATATAAGTTTTTTTTTTTTTTTTGAAATACAACTTACCTACTTTTTTTTTTAAACAAAATAACACCCCGAGGGGTGGGGGATTGAGGCGTGATCCCCTACTTGTATATCAAATAATCAAAATGTCATACAATATCATGCCCGTCAAGGCGGGAGAAAATCAAAGAACAGATAACCTATCACTACGATATCTAGAAAGACTATCATAATGAGATATCTAAAAATAAAAGGAGAACCAATGATCTATGAAAATATGAAGCTCGGATATCCCCGGTTGGTCCATCCGAATGAGCGCTAGGAGGTGGTGAGAAGTCGTGCCCTCATCAACAATGTGATCCAAGGCGAGGCGAGCTCCCAACTCGCAAGGTGATCTGCTGGTCGATTTTCTTTGTGTATGTGGGAAATCGAAATCGAAGGTCCAGCATGTTCGAATGCGAATCGGGTGTCTTGAACCGCCAAGAGCAAGGCCACCGGAAGTGATCGTGGTGACCACCGCCAGGCGTCCAACTCGATCCAAATCAAGAGAAAAAGACGAGCATTCCGATCCCATCTCGGCCGCTAGAAGCTCGGCATGAAAGCTAGACACCGCCCGGGAGAGAAAAATGGAAAGCCAACATAAGTCCGCCGAATGATCTCGAATCAATCCCCCCCGCCAAAGAATCAAAGTGTCCCGATCAAACGAACCATCCGTATTGACTTGATCCGAGGAGGCGAGGGGCTCGCCAAATCACAATCCTCAACTGCGTGGAACCTGTGGTGGAGCACTCCCCGCAAAAAGCTAAAAAGAGGGAAGCATCCGGACCAATCGATGGGTTTAGACGCCGACACGAAACAAGAATCCGAGAGATACCGCTCCACCCGCCAAATAATGTGAGATGCCAAGAAAGGAAGGTGTCGATGCTTGACACAATTCCTTTCCGTCCGGACAAACCATAAAATCAAGCAGGGAACCAAGAAACTCAAGTGCCTCGTGTGTGATGCGATTCCTCCAAAATGAAAGGAACAATATCATATCGGTGGTGTGTGGAAGTGTAGTGTCAAACCAAGGAAGAAAGTGATTTCACAATTTGAACAATATCATTCATCAAAAAGAGGTGAGGGATAGATTCGACCGAGGAGAAGAAAGTGGATTATTCAAGCAACAACAAAGCAACGTGAGGCAAGGGAAGTGCCACGTGCACGAAGCTTGATATCTACGAGGAAGACGATTACGAAGAAGGAGCGCGCAAAGGAATATAGAGATAGTAGGAATAAGAGCATCGTTCCAAATGCCACCATACGAAGGTTACGAGCATTTATACCCCGGAGAGAATCCCAGCGAGAAGACATAGAGAACCCACCATGAGAGGTAAACATCCACCGCATGATATCCTTAGACCCCAATGAGAATCGGAACCCCCGGATATATCCTCAATGAGACTCTCGGGAAGCCCACATCCGGAGACCAAGACGATACAATCTATCTCTATCCCACATACCATCGTGAATGAACCACTCAACCGTCATATGACCCGATGGCGATCAAACAATGATCCGCAAGCGGCGATGTCCAAACCAAGTATCATCCCGTAAACCGACACGACTACCGCGCGATAGACCGGAAAATCCGCTCCTGGGCTCGAATACCGATCCGCCTCAAGCGCCTCCCAGCGATGACTATGATTATGTGTTCAGAGGCTCTACTGGGGAGACCGAAGCCCATCAGAATAAAAGATTGGCGATCAAGAATTGAGCCCACAACGAATGACCCTCGCGTAACCTCCACCACAACTTGAATCGGCGTCGGCAATATCCGAAAGTCGGCGCAACCCTGACCCACCCTCGAAATAGGATGGCGGATAATATCACAATTGATCCAATGAGTCTTCTTTACATCCCGCATAGGATCCCCAGGAAGAATCTAGCCATGATCTGCTCCAAGCTCACTGAATCGCTGTCTTTGGCGGGTATTTGCATGACCTGAAGAATATGCATCGGGGTGGCCATTAGCGTGCTCGAATAAGAGCGAGCTAAAGGAGAGATGTCCGACCACCCAAAGACTCTATCCAACGTCCCTCGAATCGGCTGGGAGGAAGAGCTCTTTCGTCATTCGCCCCTTGAACAAAGGGACACCCAAATAAGTCATCGACAAGTCATCGCGAACAAAGCCAGTCACTCATGAACCATGTGTTCCCGGTACCGTCAATGTAACGTGGGGCGAAAGAATCTACTCTTACGGACACCGACCGGTGGCGTAAGTAGCGAGAATAGTGCTCAGAAAGTGCCTCAACGTGGCGAGGCCATCATCAGGACGCTCTAGTGAAGATAACAACATCATCAAGATAGGCCAAATGAGTCAGGAAAACCCCGTCGCGTCGATAAATCATATCCGGTGTCGCCTAATAATGGAATCCAATCCCGGGATAAATACTCCGCCGCAGAACAAACAAGGCGGGAGATAGAGGATCCCCCTGCCCATGACCCCGAGTTGAAGGAAAATATCCGAGAAGGGATACCATTAACTAGAACCGAGAAGCGCGATTGCTCAATACGGTTGCCAACCATATCAATCCACCGAGCGGGAAGCCCATGTGAATTATAGCGTATACAAGAAATCGATGCACCCTATCATAAGCTTTAGCCATATCGACTTCATCACCACATTAGGAATCTTCGTGGCTGGTGATATCATGGATAAGCTCTGCGAGTAATATGTTATCCGAGATGACACGATAGGGCATGAAACCACTCACGATTTGGCGACACAATCAAAGCGAGAATCGAGACCAACCGCACATTCATAATCTTAGAGATAATCTTATTCGTCACGTTGCCGCGTGCTAATCGGCGAAACTCATCCACTTACGAGGGTGAGGAACCTTCGGAATGAGAACTATAGATGTAGCCGTGAACGTGGACGGCATGAGATTACCCGAGAAAAAGTCAACCACCGCATCCTCAACATCCGATCGACGAAATCCCATGATCTTTGAAAGAACAAAGATGAGAATCCATCGGCCCCGAAATGCTAGAGCGGATCAATCCCGAACACCGCATCGCGAACCTCCGAGCCGTCGGCATAACACAAAGTCCATCAAGATCAACGGAATCGGAAGGTGGGGAAAGAACTCATCTACGGGGAGTCGGATACTCCAAGGAAGTCAATAAGATGAAAAGAATCAAGCCGACTTGCCGACTTAGAATCTCGAGAATCTGTGTGATCACCACTCCATCATCGTCAATCGAGTGAATCTAGCACGACACCGCTTCGCTTAACAAATCCGTGGAAAAACTTAGTGTTGCGCTCCCCTCGATGCCCACTTAATCGCGACTTTCGGCGCCAAAAATCCTCCTCCATTTTTAAACGTAGCTCGTACTCGGCCACACAACGATGTAGCTCGGCCCGATGAGTCGGAGAGCGGATCACTATCATATACGGCCCTAAGCGGCTGAATGCGCTCATCAACCGATCTAACCCGATCAAAAACATTACCAAACGCCGGTGATTCCAAATCTTAGTCTGCGCTTGACCCTGTTCAATTTGTGTTGCAAGCTCCTCATTCCAAAAAAACAACGTTAGGATGCCCCATGCTTCCTTGACAACTGCAAAAAAATATGGTGACGTATCCACATATCTTTGAAATCGAAAAGAAGAACGAGGCACATGCAGTTCAAACTGACAAGATATGAGTAAAGGAGCATGATCAGAGCGAACACGAGATAAATGTGTAACAATAGAAGAAGTAAACACATCAGCCCAGTGTTCATTATACAAAGCCCTATCAAGTCTCTCCTGAAGCCCACCTCTAGCCCACGTAAAGATAGGCCCCTCACACCCCGCATCAAATAACTCACAATCCGCAATCATATAAGCAAAATCTAACATCTCATTTCAGACCTATCAGAAGTGCCACCAATCCTCTCATGATCATGCAAAAAAATGTTAAAGTCACCGCTAACAAGCCAGGGTAACCCCTCCATACTAATCGCATTCTCACGCAAGGTATCCCACAAAACATATCTAGCTACTTTATCACATTTAGCATACACAAAAGTCAAATAAATAGGCTGAGGCAACAAAGCAGATGTCAACCTACAATGTAATAGTTGTGCATGATCAACAAGAATGTCAAAATGTAAATGAGCAACAGACATAATCCAGATATGATTAGAACAATTAGATAAGCCATCATCAAAGCCAAATCTACGACAATAGAAACTAAACTCAGGCAAAGTCATAGGTTCTAAAAGCGCAACAAAAGACAATTTGTGACGAGAAATTAACGCATGCAAATGACGTTGGCTACCCAGATTAGCAATACCCCTCACATTCCACGTTAAGAATTTAATCGACATAATTAATAATTAGAATGAGAAGAGGATTTAGAAACACCTGATCGATTTTGGGGTCGTTGGCTCGCTCCTCCTTTGTAGAGAAAATTATGAACCAATTTACCCGACTTCGTAGTCTTCTTTGTCGATTTCGAGACTTTGTCAACCCCAATTTTCTTGATTTTATCCGACTGATCAACACCAATATCATGTTTACCTTTATGCGATTTTATGACAATTTTCCTATCATCCGAACCATTGAAATTGGCGGCCATTGTTATTCGTGCTCTTCAATTTTATTTGGGCCAATAGAATCCATTAATCTTCTTGTATAAATTTTATTTGGGCAGGATCAAAAGCGTTTTGGGTGAATCATTAATCCCACGGGCGTGGAGGATTTTGTATAACATAAATTGGTATGGAGTGAAGATGGTGGGTCAATGTGGGGAGTTGGATCCAAAACCTTTCGGGTAGGGATGTTGAAACATCAAAGGTAACAGAGGTGGCCCAATTTCGCATTCAATCCTTCATTAATTTGGTAGGGGTGCACCAGGGGGCGTGGAGTTTGATTTGATTGTTTTTAGAATAAAACAAACATGCGGTTTTCAAGCCTGTTTTGTGGTTTTAACGTACAATAAGTGAATATTATATGAAACAATCCGAGCAAAAACAACTTATCAAATAAATAAAAAGTTAAGGATATATTGTAATTCCCTAAATTGGCTTCAATAACATATAATAGTTGAATCTAATCAAAGGAGGTTTGCAATCACTAAAAAAGTATTTCTTATATTTTGGCCTTAAAAAGATATTTTTAGTGTTTGCAAGACTCGGTCATTTACCCAATATCTAAAAGCATGGAGAGGGGTACTTTAGGGAGTTTGAACTACAAATTTTTCATTGAACAATCTCAACCAAATTTATGGGACTTTTGCTACATTAAATCATTTTTTTCAATCTTTGGGCCCAACATAAATCTCATTATACAATTTACATACATAACAAGAAATGAAGGCTTTGATGTTTAAACTATTGGCATATAATACATAAGTAAAAATAATTTCGACATTCATAATTATACACAAATATCTATATATTTAGAGAAATGTAATGGCTGGGCGATTCGGACGCTGCGATTTGACAAAGGAGATCTTATGCGGTGCGATTTAGATTAAAAATGGGTTTTCCAAGCGGTGCGGTAAGTGCGATTTGGTTGGTCGGGCGGTTTGTTTTTGTTGATCCAAGGAGAGACAAGATGAACACCTGGCCCCACAGAGCATGATATATCCAAGGGAGACAAGAGAACACCTGCCCCCTTGAGCAGCGCATGATGATGATGAGATGGTGATTGGCCCATTTTTGTTGAACAAGTCAAAAGTAGAAGTTTGGTGGCCATTTTCTAAATTATATGCAGGTGGACGTGTGGAATCATTTAAATGCCCAATAATGGAACATGTGGGCCCATGCAACTTTCCATTAAAATCAAATTGGCCAATAGAACCCTCCAATGGTGTTGTATGTATCGAAAGTGCAGGGGGTATTTTATCAGAAAAAGTGTCACAATTATCACCTTTAATTCCACCTTTTTCCATATCTCCAACAAAATTGGCCCCACTAAGCAAGTTGTCTCCCACCAATTCGTCCATACCTCTTACCAATGAAGATGACATGTTTTGTCCAATATATTCCTCTTTATCAATATTCCCTTGGGGCCCAACATTGAAAGTATCCGAATTTTGGGCGTCATTCAAAGCCAAATTTAAAGAAGGTGGGCCCAGAGGACAATGTTTAGTGGAGCTCAAAGCCTTATCAGATGAATGTGAATCACAAAAATAACTGGCATGCGTATTGCTGGGCGCATGCTCCACTGCCATATTGTCCTTTTTATAAACAATATCTCTATTATTGAGATTTAAAACTTCGAGGCCAGCCTCCATGCGTGGTTTATGGCCCATTATACTGGGAATATTATTGCTTTCCATATTAAAATTCTGCACGCCTGCTGAAGTATTTGCGTGTGCCATGTTGCGTGACAGATCTTTTTCCAAAATTAAAGGGGCAATCTGACCGTCCAAAAGTAAGCCGTTGACCTTATCTGTACCTATGAATGATTGAGATAAAATATCCAATGACTCAAAACCATCATTTTCTAAAACAGAAAAACGATTATTCCCAGCTCCTTCAGCATTTGAGTGACTGTCTGCAAAATAGGTATGTGTCGAATTTTTTGCCAGCTTCAAAAGTTCTTTAGAGACCAAACCCGTTTGTCTTGCTCCTTTTTTATTAACCTTAGACCATTTTTGATTTTTATCTACTACTAGATTAACACCACTAGTAATATTAGGGTTTTCAACCCTAGGAATCTTCAAAATATCCACTGAACCCCTAAACTTCTGAATATTACCACTTGACCCCTTCAAGTCTTGACTCTCGCGACCTGCGAATTCTACTTTGGGCGGCGGACGCCTATTAGGTGGTGGCGGACGATTCTTATTCCCGTTCATGTAACATCCTGCAAAAAAGTGTCCAATATGCTTGCAAAAAGTACAATAATCCAGAATCCGTTCATAAATTATCTTTTGAGCGTGTGTAGTATCATCAAATTCAAGAATAATCTCTTCAATTCTCTCTTTCAATAAATCCAATTCCACACAAACCCTAGCCATAGATAAGCGAGATCGAGATGCTGTCAGTGAATCCACTTGAAGAGGTGTGCCAATAATTTTGCTGATAGCAAATAAAGCATTATGATCAAAAAAATGTATAGGCAATCCCGGAAGACGAATCCAAACTGGCGCAAGAGGGGCTTCCAGTCTCGGATTAAACGAAGGCATCCACTTGAATACTCTCATCGGACAGTCCCCCAATGACCAAATAGTACCCATCCAAAGCTTATTAAAATCTTCTTCCAGATGTAATTTGATAATAATGTGAGAAGGGTTGGCGAAGCTCCAAGAAAACGGCCCCTTCAAATTCAGAGCGAAAAATCCGGAAGCAATTCCTTTAGGATGAGGAATCGCAAAGGAGAACTTACCTATCAAGGTGAGCTTCCAAGTCTCCGCAAGTCGATCATTCTCCAAAGAAGAAAAGTCGAGAACCTGCTGTCCATCTTTTTCCTTGTAAGTGCCAATTGGAACAATTTTCTTGGGATCGAAAGGGAGGTTGGATTGATGAGAAGATGAAGCAGTCACATTTGCATATGAGCCATGCTTCTGAGTAGGATTTTCCGGCGGACTAGAATCGGAAGCCGCCATTGAAGGCAGAAAAGAACCTGGACAAAGTCAAAAGAGACAATCAGATTAACAAAGAGACGAAAAAAGCAAAGCTAAAAATAAAAAAACAACAAAAAAAAGATTCTAAAACTCCCTCAGATTGTTAAAATTCATGAACAATCCATGTGAAATCGGCCCGAGACGTGAAGAACAATGTGTGTGTGAAAAAATGTGTGCTAGTGTGTGAGAGAGGGCAGAGCATTTTTTTAATGACCTATATAAGTTTAGGTGTGTTGTTGCATTGAGGGGATTAGATGGAAGAGATGAAGTCAGAATACACAGAAAAAATCGCATATCTCTGCATATTCTTCAAGTGTCAGTAATAATTTTGTAACATTTCGAAGAACACTTTCAAGAACACTTTCTTCTGCACTCTTGTCAGCGACCAGTTCTCACTCCTTCAAGTTATAAAGGTACTTTTGTGTTAGTGGTGCTACTGTACACAAAAGAGGTAAAGCCATTTTATCATTGGGGACATTACATCGTACCGTGAGCACTAGTCAGGACGTTTTTGTCTTGCGGAAAGAGATCTTCCTCGACTCAGCTTGTAAAGTTCTATCAGATTCATGCTACTGAAGTTGGAATCCATTCAAGACTTGTAATAGTTAGGTTTTACTTTTCTTGTAATTTTATGCTTCTGTTTTGTAAGCCATTTTGAAGGCTTTTCCCATTTCTGTAACCACTGTAATTTCTAACAATCGCAAGACAAATATCGTACCTTCACGGTGGCGATGTGAAACAGAACCTTAGCTTGGAGATGAATTTGACAAAAGACCTTCCAGTTGTTGCTAAAAACGCATTGCGTTTTAAGCATGGGGCTAGGATGATGATTTCCTATGCCGTAACTTTGTCTTTAACAGACTAAGTGGTACACTTTACTGTATGTAATATGTATTGTGTGGTTTGATATGAACTGAGGATGTTCTTCCAAAAAGTTCATGTTTTGAAAAGAAATACGAAATGAGGATATGATTTCCAAAAGGTTCGTTATTTCTAATTTTTGGATTGAAAAATGGATGATTCCAAAAATCCAAAAATGTTTTGAAACTAGTCTAAAAGTTTCAACTAATCCTGCATGATATTTGTGCTGAAGGGGTGACGTTTAAATGAAAAACTTCAAATGGTTTGCATCGTTTAGATGATGTTACCAGGTTGGAAAATTTTCATAAATTTCTAAATGCATAACTGAAAGGAAATTGGATTAGTGGCCTGATTGTTCGATTGAAAATCGAAGAAAGCAATCAAAGGTCTGAAGCTAAATCCATGAAAGTCTTGGTAGAGACTCGAGAAAACTGTGTTGGAATACTTTTTAAGAATTCCAATGGATTCAGCGACTGTGGGGGTATAACCACACTTTCTGTCTCACTTTTGGCTTTCGAGCTTGATTTGCGATTTAAGTGTTACGAGAAAGTGTTATGCGAGGTGTTGTAACACGAGAAGCGGATATTGTACCACGATTTGCGAAGGTGTTGTCTAGGGTGTTGTAACACCAGAAGCATGCATTAAATGACACTTGCAGGAGTTGTTGCCAAAAGTGTTGAAACACCGAAGGCAGCCTTAGAACCAAGTGAAGTCTGATATGTTGCCGAAGTTCTGACAACATCTAAGGTCACACTCACTGTAAAATGGTTCCACTACAAGAAAAAAAGCTAATAGACATCGATTTTTTTACCGATGTCAAATCATGAAAAAAACCGATGTTGAAACCCCTGTTGTTAAAGGAGGGGTTTTCAAAATCGGTTTTCCACCGATGTCAATAAGTGAAACGTCGGTTAAAAATGATGTCTTTTAAGGAACATAAGCGATGTTAAAGCCCCTATTGTTAAAGTGCAAATTATTTAACAACGTTTTTTAACCGATATTATTTCTTATAACATCGCTTTGTAACAACGGTTTCTAACCGATGTGGATGCTTGAAACCACAACGGCTTATGTTGTTGTTTTGGTTTGGTTAGCGAGGAAATGACATCGGTTTCCAAAGCGATGTCTATATTAGGATAACCGTTGTCGCTACTTTTTAACACATCACTTTATAACCAATGTTGTTTGTTTTTTTTAATTGATTTCATTTCATCCAACAATATTGTGTTTTTTACCCCTCTAATTAACGACAATAACACCAATATTCACCAATCTAAATCAACAAACAATTAATTACAATTGAAATCAACAAATATAACATGCAGTAAGCCATCCATTCAAAATGTGCACAATGAGTATAACGTAAAGGCCAAAATGTGGCTATACAAATGAGTACTTAAAGGCCTTAATGTTGCAACATCCTCATAGTTCCCAATTTGTCAACTTACATTGCAAATCCTTACTAGTAATGTTTATAAACAAAATCTGATCAGTGCTAGTGAAAATGGAACAAGCGTGTCCTGAAACATCCTTCGACCCGTCTAGTAAAACAACCTGAAAATATGGGAGCAATTATTAGTACAATAAAGCAAATTATAGCTAATAAAATATGAAATCAGAACTTATGATCAGTTTATTTGTAAATATAAATATCTAAAATATATAAAATGTAAAATATGAATTAGAACTATAAAATCAGTTCCCATGATATGCCCACACATAATTTATTTTTTCTACCACAATAAATTGCTATTTTATAAATGCAAATCTTTATTAAACTGAAGGGGATGAAAAGAACCCAGATTGGAACCCATTGGTGCTACAATCATTAAACAGAAAGTTTTAATGGTTAAATTAATATGACCAAAACAAAGGAACTTAGTTTACCTTCTGCAACTACAAGTCGCAATCAGCATAAGATGCTCAGATCAATTTATCATCTTTAGTACAAACAAAAGAGCTAAATAACCATTAAAAGCCAAACAAGTAATACTATTTCAGAAACTATTTCACATGCTAAATTCAGTAGTTTACTACATTATTGAGCACCAAACAAAACCAAAACATTATCAATTACACTAAACAAGTAGACTACAAATTATTTCATATCTTGAAAACAAAAGAATACTTAACAAGAATAAACCCCAACAGCTTAAAGAATCAAAGAATAATAAACCAAATAAATTTAACTATTCACAAACAAAATTCTAGCGAAGTCAAAAGGTAGCTTGAATACCTGTTCTACTCAAACATGTGATCTTGTATGCAATGCGCCACTCCAAACGCACTTTATCAATTTGTGCTGGAATGTATTGACCTTTTTGAACTATGAACACAAATTATATTAGTAAAATCCAACTATACTATCTTGATGGGAAAAAAAACCAATTATTGATCACTTTGCAAAATTATAAACTACACAATTTTAAACTATTTGAAAACCTCAAATATTAAACTGTAATTTTACCATTGATGGCAGTGGAGCTTTGTTAATCACATTCAAAAATTGTTAGTTATTTATACAAATTACATTGAACAACATATGTTAATCACAAGGACATACCACGATTATATCCCATTGGGGTTGCTTTTTCCTTTCCTTCCCTTGCCCACATTAAATAATTTTAAAGCCCTTCAAACATCAAAAGATTCGATTAAAGAATTTTAGCCTCCAATTTTTCGACCAGACACAAAATTTGATATAAGCTCCTCTTACAGATTACTAATATCTGATAAAATATTTGTGTTACTGAAGTTGTTATATTGCTAACATGGTCATCAGTCCTATGACGTATATTAACATAGTCCTCTGTTTTTCTCTTCATTTTGGCAAGAAATTTTTGATGAAAATTTATTGTGAGAACTTCCTAGGTTGATTATTATGCTACATGTTGTTCCATGTTTACCTTGTAATTATATCTCAGCCTATATCCATGGTAAGATAATATACACACTTGTTTGGGTAACTTTTAGTTGTTATAATAAATATCAAATCTGTTAGGGATACTTACAAAAACTACCCCTGAGGTTTGAGCTAATTACAGAAAAAACCAGAGAAGTTCAAAATTACAAAGGCTCCCTCATGTTTGATTATGTCTAAATCTAAGGTCATAACTGTAATATTTTTTACAAATGTAAAGGGGTGTTTGAGAAATTTTTGCTTATGAAGTGACAAAATATAATATATAATCAAACCTCTGGTTTTTTTTTTTTTTGTTATTAGCTCAAACCTCAGGGTTAGTTTTGTAACATGATTGTTGAAATGGTTGTTTATGCATTGCCATGATTTTAAAAACAAACTGAAATGTCCTCAGAACAAACTGAAAATAAGACACCTACTGTCACACTAATAACAGTATACTTTTTACCACAGAGACAACAACATGCATCACTAGTTTCACTATGTCAACTGTGTGCAACCTTAATCTGATTTTATATTCTTCAAACATCTCAACTGCTAAACAATTTGAAAAATAAATGGATATGTGAAGTAAGAAGTTGTAAAGAAATTTAAACACTTGAAAACCAAAAAGTAACGGGTTAATCACAAAAAACTACCCCTGAAATTTAGCCTAATTATAAAAAAATCAGTTATCTTTTGAAATTACAAATACCCCGACAATTGTTTATAGCTTACAAAATTGCACCCTCAAAATCCAAAAGGCCTCGAGAGGCAGGTATATGTTAGGTAAATAAAAAGCTCAAGGGGTATTTGTGATCTCAAAAGATAACTATAGTTTGTTGTCAAAAGGCTAAACCTCAGGGGTAATTTTCAAAATTATCCCAAAAGAAAATCCTCTGAAATTTACCTTTTGTAAGATCTTTAGTTTCTCATAGGAATTCCACTTCATCTTCTTGATAGCAAACTATTCTCATAAGCCTGCACAAAGAAATCCTCATGGTTACTTTCTCTAAGAACAAAAAAATGAACATTATGTATGTTGGGTTTCTAAAGGAAAAATGTTGAGCAAATACTTGAGCATTCTCTTTCGCTTAAGACCAGACAAGGAAACATATAATCTAACTAGCAAATCATCTAGCTGAAACATACTGGATAGCATATGGTTTTATCTCTTACTGATCAGAGATTAGCTAAAACAATCTCTACCATGAGTTGAGGAACTGAACACTAGCCAAAACATGTTTAAATGCATAAGCAAAACTACACCAACTAATGTTGGAAATATTATAGATATTTCCGGGTGAATGAGAAATTGTTGCCAAAAGGTGTGACTGTTCATTTGAAACTATTCGAATTGAAAAGGTTTAACTGAATAGTTGTGTTGTTTCGTTTGAAACCAATGGACGTGTCTGTTCGGATAAATAGACATGTCCGTTCGAACAGTTGTGTTGTTTCACTTGTGACTTTTGGTAATCTATATATATCTCAAGAATCTGCTGATTATTGATAGGCAATTTGCATACATTCATTTTGCATACAAACATAAGCATATTTTTCTGTCAAAATATTTTCAATAAAAAAGAGAGAGTACAAAACATTCGAAGTTCACCGTCTCTTGTTGTTTGGAGTGCTACTACAGCAAGAGGAGACCGTTGTATCTTGGGAGACGTTTGTTATTCAACCGTGGGCACCGTAGTGGGGCAATTCGTCTTAAAGACACAGAGTCGAACTCTAGCATCGGTCTAATTTTCTGTATTTTCTATAATTTCGTTTTTGGGAATGCAAGTAAGTTTTCTGAATTAATTTCATAATATAATATCGCACGTGATAAATCCCCAACAATTTTAAGACGAATTTCACCCAGTTTTGTGCGTATTATATATATTTGTTGAATCACTGTACGTCTCTGATTTCAAAATATTTCATACTATCTGAATTGTTTCATAACTTGTATATGAATCTGATTCGTGAATTAGTGTATGATTAGTTTCATGGTTGTGGTAATTGATACTTTGATTGGTGCATGCAAACTTGAATGGTAAATTGGTAATGATGATTCATTTGTTTGGTTTACGAATTTCCTGTTGTTCCAAATTTGTCAGACTTGTATCATTATGCATGCATGAATTCTAGAAACAATTGTACTAATTATAATTATGATACAGGTTTAGAATGTAATCAAATTCGTTCTATATATTTGAAGTATGTTTTGTTTCTGGTTTGATTATTTCAAACAAGTTGAAAGTGCATGCGAACAGTTTTTAACTGATGACAAGTTGTGCTTCCGATTTGGACTTGTACTATATGATTAATGTTTCATATTAATTGATGTTAAGATCAATAAATTTAGATACCAATATCAATTTTTTGGTTTTCAGTACAAGTATAAGCTTATGAGTCTTACTTGGAAATGGGAAGAATTATTGTGTGATTTTTGGAAACCATTCATATTTACTCGAAGGATTAATTCTGGAAATCCAAATTTTGGAATTTGTTCTTTTATGTTTCAGTTTCAATCCAGGATTAAATTGTTAATAAAATTCATGTGTTAGTTTAAGTGTTTAACTCAGATTATGGTTTATGCTTAGTACTTCTGCTTATATTCATGAGTTTTCTTATGTGGATTTATGGTTAGGGCATGCAAATTTTATATTTGTTCGTAGAATGATGAATTTGAGTTTATTGCAATTTGACCCTAATCATAATTGTCAAATATGTGTTGAAGCTAAGTTAGCTAAAACACCGTATAACTCTGTTGAAAGGATTGTCACTCCTTTAGAATTAATTCATAGTGATATCTGTGATTTGAAGTTTGTGCAAACGAGAGGTGGTAAAAAAATATTTTATTACTCTTAAAGAAATGATGAATGCTATGTTGATAAGTTTGGGATTATCCCAGAACTTGTGGGGAGACGCAATTCTCTCGGCCAATGTCCTTCTTAATAAAATTCCAATAAAGAAAATGGATGGAACTCCATATGAATTGTGTGGGATTCCATGTTGGGATATTGCGATAGCCAATCAGCTATAGGCAGGGCACAAAGTGCCAACTTGAGTGTTATGACATATTGGGTGTCATAACACATAGCAAAATATGTCAATGAAGGCATGAGCAAATCTAAATGCCCTTGTGTGAGGCATATGATCAAGCGTCCCCTTGAGAGGGAGCGCATGGCTAGTTAACTCTACCTAAAATATGGTGAATGTATACAACTGAGTCCTTTAGCCCTCCTGGAAAATTCTTTGGAATTTTGCGTAGGTAATTGGATTGTTTGTCAGTTGGGATACAATCACAATTGAACTTTGTGAGAAATAACAATTGTTAGATTGATAATTCTCAAAGTTGACCTTGTTGCACATTGTGAGGGTGATGAGTTTTGCCTCAAATGTGGGGATGTTTGGTAAATATAAATTTACCTCAGTCTTGATAAAGATTGACCTCAATAACTGCAGAGTCAAAGAAATACAAGTTTCTTTGAGAGGTGTCCTTGTATTTCTTTGAGATGTATCCTAAGAAAAAAGGATATGAGTCAATTGACATTGGCATGGCTGATTGATAGCTAAAAGGGGTCACCTGTGATTTCTCTTGAAGAGGTGCATCTTTTAGTGTACTCTTTAGTGTTGCAACAGCGCACACATTGAGATACGAAGGAAAGGTGTAGAAAAAAGGCCTTAAAGGCTAAACCTTATCAAGGTAGGCCCAAAATGGATTGTTGTACCGAACTTGAAGGGAACATGTACAACTATTAAATCATTGTATAGATAATGACAAACAAATCTCTTCCTGAAAAGAGATGACATATTGACAATAGTCTATATGAGCTTAAGGTGTTATAAAGCCACATTGACATTGAAGGGCTTGAAAGTCCACCGGTGGCACTTATGTCGATTTGAAGTGGTTACACATGCTCAAGGATTATATGCTCAAATATGTAAAGATATTGATCTCAATATTAATGCGCGCAAATTTGATTGAAGTGGAGATCAAATACCGATTATCGAAGGGAATGGGATTAAAGCATATTACACATGAATCTTTGTAATGGTAACCCAACCATGATTACTGGAGATCCCAAGAACTTGGTTCAATGGGACAACTAAGTTATGAAGATTCAGTTAAGCACTTAGGATAAAATTCCTACCAATTCCTATGATTAAAAGTGCTTTCTGCAGAAGTATGTAAGGTTAAGTTTAACTTTTAATGATTCCTAAGCTTGGTTAAACCAAGTGGGGTATGGCAGAATACTCTTAATAGGAGGTCACCTATGTAAGTGTGAAGTAGGGCCACTTCTATGAGAATTCTGAGGCTTGAATTCTCTAAAACACTTATGAAACCCAAGGTTGTTCAGGGCCAAAATGAACACAACCATAAGAACTGGAAATGTTAGGGAGGTTATTGTGTGGGTGTTGTTGTTTTGGTTTACATCAACAGCTGAACAGTTCAAGACATCATGTTCACTGATTAGCCAAGTAAACCCGATAGTATTCCACTAGGGATGGTTCAAAGCCAGAAGCTACCTTTCTAGATGCAATAACTTTCCGTTGTACTCTCTTTTGTGTCTGCATTCACATGTGCATTTGCATTGATTCATGTAATTTCTCATTCATGTGGGGATTAGATATTTCCGGGTGAATGAGAACTTGTTGCCAAAAGGTGTGACTGTTCATTTGAAACTATTCGAATTGAAAAGGTTTAACCGAATAGTTGTGTTGTTTCGTTTGAAACCAATGGACGTGTCTGTTCGGATAAATGGACATGTCCATTCGAACAGTTGTGTTGTTTCACTTGTGACTTTTGGTAATCTATATATATCTCAAGAATCTGCTGATTATTGATAGGCAATTTGCATACATTCATTTTGCATACAAACATAATCATATTTTCTGTCAAAATTTTTTCGATAAAAAAGAGAGTACAAAACATTCGAAGTTCGTCATCTCTTGTTGTTTGGAGTGCTACTACAGCAAGAGGAGACCGTTGTATCTTGGGAGACGTTTTCTATTCAACTGTGGGCACCGTAGCGGGGCAATTCGTCTTAAAGACATAGAGTCGAACTCTAGCATCGGTCTAATTTTCTGCATTTTCTATAATTTCATTTTTGGGAATGCAAGTAAGTTTTCTGATTTAATTTCGGAATATAATATCGCACGTGATAAATCCCCAACAACTAATATAGTTGAAAGGCCACATCTTGATCCCTTTCCACCTCTATTCTCTATCATCTTTGCTATCTTGTCTTCTGTGGGTCTCCTGAAAAATCAATGCAAAATGTTACATCTATAACACGAATTAGAAAGTGAAAGTTGAGATTTAGCCAAATGGATGCCCTTGATAAATACTGTAGCCAACATAAATCATGATCAAAGAAACCCATCTTACTAAACAGAACCAGAATGCATGGGAAGTAAACATCCATGGGATGACATAGAAGTATCAACCAATATATCTAGCCTTCTTCACAATTCTCCACTCACTTATTATACCATGTAGCCCATGAACAGAAGGCATTCATCTTAATTTAGGATTGTTTTATGTCCCCATTCAGGTGAAACTTGTGGACTGGTATAAAACAAAAGGTTACTATGTTGGAAACCACCACCATGGATGCATACATCTCAGAGTTCGTGCAGTGTAATGAGGATGCAAAGTCAATTTTAGAAACACCCACCTGTATGCCCACTGAAAGACATTTTCCACGGCATTGCTCTTAAACAGCACAATTGTCTATAATGGTATTATAAAATACTTAATGATAAAAAATCACAACACACTACATTTCTTCATAATCTTCTTGTCATAGAAACACAAATGAAAAAAGAAAATTATCCTTTTATTAGCAAATATTCATAAAATGCTAAAAGGTTTTGCCTCAAGAAAATAAATAAATCTAAATTCACAATTTAATCGTGTAATGGTGCTTTCTTTTACAAGATTTACTAACCCCTTTTCCTTCCTCATTCAATGGGGTTTAGTAGTTAGTCCTCCTTGGGCCAATGGCCATAGCCACCAACTCAACTACCCCAAACTCCGTCATCTCACCAACCCGACTCCGTTTCCCAGCATATATTCAACCAATTGGATCATGTTTCACGCTTGAATCATTTCAACCCTTCTCACCATATAAATAAGGCTTGTCTTCCAGTTTAACATTTTTCCATTTCAAGAATGTAGATTCAATTGTTTCAATATTAATATTATAATAAGTCAAACCCAGAAAATTTTCAGACATAGATTGCCTCTTATTCTCTGCAGGACTCATAAAGCATTGCATCTGCACAAACTCAGCTTCAAAAATCTCAACCTAATTCACTGGGCTTTAAATCACTCTCTTTCTCTACCCAACTGCAGTTTTTCTCAATCAAGTAAGCTACTTTTTATAAAGATAAGCTTAAGAACATATATCAGATACATCACAGATTGCTTGAAAAACTCTCATTATATGCAAGATTATCCTTAAAGAATAAAGGCACTCATATAACGGATCTGATTATAGTGACTACAGATATATGGAAACAAAACGACTTCAATTGCTAAGCCAACAATACGGAACAAAACGCCATATAAACTAGGAGCTTGTAACAACAAAGTTGGACGTAGCTCTAACCCAACCAACATCAATAGTACTCTGTTGAATATGGTCATGTAACATGATCGAATAAATTTACTTCTCATCCCAAACCCTCAATTTCTATTAAATTTTAAATTTCAAAGGACAATCGAAGAAATCAGTGTCATGCGTAAAAGCAAAGTCTTTTGCTCTTCACATTTCAACACATAAATAAACCTAAACAGTTTGAAACAACATATCTTTTTATTTTGGCTCTCAAAACCGCTATGCCCTCAACTGAAGTGGAAAAATCAACTGCAAACCCGACAACATCACCCATCATCTCTAGGCTTCGGTTTTCAAATTGTTCATCGGTTTGGTAGCCAAAACTGACTTAAACTTGTACACCTTTTTATTGTTGGCTTTCAAAAGATTTTCGCCAAAATCTTCAGATCTGGATGCCTAACTGGATGGATGCCTTCTTGTTGAATTCGAATCGATCCAGAGTTATTGAATCAGGACATTTGCTTGCGATTGGAGCAGTGGCGGCAGGGGGGCAACGAAAGAAGTGGAGCAACGACGAAGGGTGTGAAGATAGAACTGAGGAATACTAATGTGCAGTGCTAGGGCAAAACGCAGAGAAGTACGGAAGTGGAGTCGCGCGAGTTTTATGGGATGAGTGGTGGACCGGTGGTGGCTACGGAATAGCAGCGACATTGAGCAGTGGTCGAACAACTCAGAGAAAAACACAGAGAAATTGATGAATTTTCAGCTATTAAGAATTTTTTAATATTTTGTTAAAGAGAAATTGGGCTAAAAGGGAGCAAAACATAAATTGTTATTAAGTATTGAAGAAACGTGTTTCTGAAATGGGAGAAAAGAGCAAATTCGCGTTACAGTTTATTTTTTAATAAAAAGTTTTAACATCGACTACAATAACCGTTGTGTAAACACTGATGTGACGCACTAAAACCGATGTCTATTAGCGGGAAAATCGGTTATAGACATTGGTTTTCGAAAACACCGATGTTACAATTCGTTAGACCGGAAATTTCAAAGAAATTATGTCTTTTCGGTGATGTCTATTGGTATTTTTCTTGTAGTGAATTCGAACAGAATTGTTGGAACAAGGTTCTGAAATCTGTTTGAACGAGGTTCTAACGATATTGTTGGAACAAGATTCTAATAGTAATAGAACAACGAAAAGCATTCTAATGCTAAAGAAAAGACCATGGGCTGTGTAAGTTCTGGGGTAATCCGGAGTTGAACAAAGAAACTTAGAATATGTGGGGGGTGCTACTACAAAAACGCAAATAGACAACGGTTTTAACCACTGTAAATAATTGTTGTTAGAGCCACTGGTGTTAAAAGCATGGACTTTTGACAGCGGCTGAGGACACCGGTTTTAAACCGCTGTCTTCGAGATAAAATATCCGCTTTCAAAAATCCTGATGTTAAAAGTTTAAATTTTTGACACCTGTTTATAACCGTTGTCTATTACAGAATAGACACTGCATTTCTACACCAGTTTTAAACCGATGTCTTTAACTATCATAGTGCATATATTATAAAAGCAATTTTTTATATGATGTTCATTTTTCAAAGACAACGGTTTAAAATTGATGTGCATGCTATCGAACGCAACAATTATAAACGGATGTCTTTTGTGTGAATTTTCAAATTTTTAACTACAAGCAATTAATTAGATTGATATAATACAAAGCTGCAAAATATCCATAGCAATAAGCAATTGCGATCCAAAATATTACAAAAAAGCATTATTTCACCAACATCATGAAATCCACTACAAATTCAACATGAAATCTAATTCCACCAACCAACAAAAAGTATAATATATTCAACTAAAGTCAGAGTCACTGAGATCTAAAATCCAACAAAACGTACTAGTAGCTAACTGAAATCCAATTAATTCCACCAACCAACAAAAATTGTATATTCAACTGAAGGCAACAGAATCCAACACGGATCAACCTTGCTCATGTCAATCAAGCTTTCAAAATGGTTCTAACTGTCAAGAAGAGCATCCCTCATTTAAGTACCTGAACCAAATAATAGCACACTCAATCAAACTGTTGTATAACAATTATATCTGTTCCAAAAAGTTTCAGCAATATGCAACTTATGGTATCAAATTCATCTTCCAGTCTGATAAAAATTGCAGTGAGCAAATTCAGAGGCTAATGTCAGATATGGAGTCAAAAAGATAACGCAGATCCCTAAAAATTACCAAGAAAACAAAGTGCTCCTAGCAACCCACAAAACAAAACAATCTTTCTTCTAAGTGTTTGCAAACACTGAAAACTACTTTTTTTTAAAGTCAAAAGCTGACAATCACTGTTTTTAAGTGTTTGCAAAGAGTCCCTACATATGATAACTATATTGGTCAACATCGTACAAAGTGAAACACAAGATGCTGCGAAGCGATAAGAAGTAAAGGCTTTGGAGCAGCTTTAGTTCATAATGTGAATATCCATCCCTTTTGCAGAGTTAAATCAAACAACATAAAAAATGGGAGGATGGATTCTAACAACAGGCCTCAATCCCAAAAGTACTTACAGAATGGTTGATCAACCGAGCAATATTTCCTGCATCTGTTGCATCCACCACAATTTCTTCACTGATTTTAAATAGCTGAGCAGAAAATTTCAGGAGTTAGATTGACCGTGTAGGTGTGAGCGGTGGATGGAAAAGAAAAACATAAAAAATTGCATTTACCTTAGATGCCACTACTTTGCATTTTTTTAATTTTTTAAAGAATGTATAACTTCATCAAATCCTAAAATTTATCAAGCGAGAAATGGAATTTTTTTAACAAGAAATACCACAGACAGCATGTTGATGCCATATTGAATTTTCTCAAATTGTCATATGCAGTAAATCCACAGCCTTGCCACCTCCTTGTTTCTTCCATACTACTCCACCTAAATGGACTTTAAGTTGTCCTGGATTCTACAAATTGTAACACAAAATTTCAAATTGTTTTTCTACCAAAAAAAAAAAAAAAAGCTTAAAACTTACATCCACCATTGTCAAGCAATCTATTATTCTGAGAAGCATATGCACAATGAGTTGCGAAAAGCCTATTAGAGGGACATCAGAAGCACTTGCAGTTCTTTGAAAATCTCCAGAATTAAAAGTCACAGCCTATGTTACTGGAAGTGAGTTGGAATCAGATTTAAATTACAATTTTAAGCAATTAAACACCGTACGATTGGAAATCTCCCAACAACAATCTGATAACTACAAGCTCATAAGCAGATAAAACAAAAGGCAAGGGAGATCAAAACTAACCTTGGAGCACAAAACAAATAGGGAAACAGAAAATTATTGGTGATTCTTCATAAAGGGCAAAAACATTCTGATACTTAAACAGCATATAGGAACAAGAATCTCCAAATTATACATGAAAATTTCTCCTCCAACTCAAATTCATTTCTACTTTTTAGCTTCTCCAAATATCCAAACAATAACTTCCAGCTGCGCGCCTTCCTTCCCTGTCACCGCGTAGCATGTTTTGCCTCAAGCCGACATACGTATTCAACATTATATCTTCGTTTACAAGGATACCAGATGCGTTCAAGAAATTAAAACTTACGTATTCAACATTATACTAAGAACTCTAAGAATTGAACAACATTTGGAGTTCAAACAAGATCATAAAGCTACAATCTAGTTTATGTAATTATACCCTGCATCTCGCACAACTATTTACAGATTTAGTCATGAATGACAAATTCTTTTCCAGCTACATTTAATATAAACACAAAAAATTATTATTATCCAAAACTAGTTTGAGGGAGTTTAGTGTATTATTATCCAACCCTTTCATCAAACCATGAGCTTTTCTGGTAGTAGGTAGCTAAAATTCTAAGAAACACAAAAAAACAATACACTAATAAAATTCTGAAGCTTATTTTCCAAAACAATCCAATTAAGCAATTTGGTCCATGGACATATCACCAACACAGAACTGAAATGGCACCAAATTTTTAAGCACAAGTAATTTTATTAACCACACAAGAAAATCATATATTTGCATTCAAATACCTAAAAACATCAAATTTGTCTATTTCCCCCTAAAAAAACTCAAAATACGAAAGCCACATTCTTTGAGAAACCCTTTCAAGATTTTTGCTCCAGAATTTTTATATATCAATCTAAATCCTACACTTTGTCTTTACTATTTGTATCTTTGATTCTTGAGTCGTATAGAAATTCTTGAATATAGAAAATGCAATGAAATGAAAACTTTTTTTAAAAGAAAAATCCAGAAAAGTTTCATACCAAATTTCAGGACAAAATTCTTGAATATAGAGATTGCAAGAAAATTCAGAGAAAGTTGATTAAAAAATAAAAAATCAAAAAGGAAATAAATAATGAAAAAAAAACTTTACCCTGCCATAGGCATTAATATCCAATCCCTTTTTAAGCAAATCAGCAACATCATTCCTCAGATATTTCTGCATTGCATTTCTTCTTCTTTAACTATAATAGTGAATAAACACAAGCATATCATCAATGCACTTTGCTACTACCACCAAAAGCGTACATTTAAAATAAACAATTTAGACCAGAAAAACCACGAAGACTCATACCTTGGAACCCCTTGCCGATGGTAGTCCCGGAAACGTCAACAAAATCTCCTTATTTAAACAGCTCCTCCACTGCCAGCCGCTGATTCGGCTCAACACCCTCAGCCGATTGCAGCCTAAACTCCTGCAAATGCCAGTGGAATAATTCCAGACTTCTCCAACTGCCCTAGCTCCGGTTTCGTCAATTTACAGTCTCGAACCTTCCGATACCGACCTGAACGGCGTCGTACCCGTCGGTGGCCTGTATCTTGACCTGAGTGACAATGTTGCCCTCTCGGAAGCCTGACTACGGTTCATATAGAATTAGGGTGTAAGCTATTGTTATAAACTTTTTATGTTCGATTTCGTTATTGTCGCCTCATATATATGAATTTTGGGGGAATTTTTGAAGTACCCACTATGGATAGTGGGTATTCTTTTCTACCCATAGACATAAGAAAATTCTTTTCTACCCAATTTGACAAGAATGCCCCTCCTTTAATTTGAAGATTTTGAATTTTGAAACTGGTGCAATTAATGTTTTCCTTGAAAATCGTGTACACTTCCCCCCAAATACACACACACCTATGTATAAAATCGTATACCCATATCGTGCCATATCGTGCCCATATCGTGTCAACCCCATGTACATATACATATATATACCGTGCCCAAAATCGTGTCATATCATGCATATCGCGCATGTTGTGCCATATCGTGCCAACCTATATCGTGCCCAAAATCGTGTCATATCATGCATATCGTGCCATATCGTGCCAACCTATATCGTGCCAAAATCGTGCCATATCATGCATATCGCGCATATCGTGCCAACCTATATCGTGCCATATCATGCATATCATGCATATCGCCATATCGTGCCAATATCGCGTGTCATATCATGCATATCAACATCGTGCCATATCGTCGTGTCATATCATGCATATCGCGCATATCGTGCCAACCTATATCGTGCCCATATATAAAAACACGATAATTTATTTTAAAAAAAATGAATCGAAGTTATTTTAAATCAAAAAATTACAAAAAACGAAAAGAAAAATCGAAGTTATTTTAAAATAAGAAATTTACAAAATATTATATATGTATATTAAAAAAAACTACACATTTTTTAAACATTTGCCACTGTATAAAATTTGGAACTTTATTTAAAAATCTCAAAACTTGTTTAAAATATGAAAAATGGATTAGAAAATGAAAATTGTTGAAGGCTTTCGAATTTTTTTACCACAAAGTGATCAGATTGTTTATAAAATCCAAAAACAGAGTAGAGAGAGAAAAAATAAAGAAATAGGACCCCACCTACTTTTGTATTTAAAGTGTAAGGGTATGGTGGTAAAAGAACCACAAAAATGGGTAAAAAACTTAGTTTTTTATCTCACATGTTAGAAAAAACTTTGCCCTATCCTAAGTGGGTGTTTCCCACCATTTGCTCATGAATTTATGTGTTTTAATTAAATACATTGCTCGCTTTGTGAATTTGTAGTAGTCTGAAATCTTCTAAACAGTATGAGTATTTGGCAAGTTGGAACGGCATCACCTTAAATTTATCTAGTTACATTGTATAGATTGAATGCTTGGGTGTTGCTATAAATCTAGGGAAAAGATTAAGAATAACCTCTTTGAAAGGCTCATGTTCAAAAATAGCCTCACTTATTCAAAAGTTTCAAAAATAGCCTTTTTATTTGATAAAACCCCAAAATACCCCTTATACAAGGTTAAAGTCAAACTAATGGTTTTCAAAGGTTTTAGGGGCCGTAAAAATGGTATCAGAGCCTAGGTTTATTAAGAACTTTTAGTTAAATTTATTATATTTATGTAATTAACAATTTGTGAGGAGAAATTACTCCGAGATTATGGATCCGGACCGATGTCCGAGATGTACCCCTTACAGGACATATCGTCAAATATTGACGATGTATGCACAAGAACACCTTGACCAGGTTTCATATTGGGAATACCAACATGAAGAAAAAGAAACGGCAGGAGCCGACGGGAAACGCGAGGCAATGCAAAATGCGAGCGGAATATTATAGGCGATTCGGATGCTTAACCGCACCTATATGTTCACTTGATGAACCTATAAGAAGCGGTTCATGAAAATTCCCATCGAACAATGATTCGATGGAGTACCGAGTGGAACGAGATACTTCCCAGACAAATCTAAGTTCTCCGAAGATCTTAGAGAAGTCAAAAGACGGTGTAGAGTTATGGCAACCGCCATATTCATCTACAAAGACAAGTTCATCGAGATCGAACTGGATGGAGACGATGGTGAAATATCGAAGGAAACTCTTGAACTCCTTCATGATATTCGAAAAACGAGTCAAGAACCTGGAGGACAGCCGAGTTCTTCCGGAGGAAAAAGAAGCGTATAGATTTCGAACAAAAGACCCTATTTACACCAAAAAGGAAACCAACCGAAGTTATACGAAAGATGACATATGAGGAGAAGCTCATTGCTCTAATCAAAGGAAAATCCATCAAAAATTGAAAAAGATGGATATGGAAAAGATGAATCTTAAAGATGAACGCAGGTGATGGATCAACTTTGGTTACCTATGACCCAAAAGGTAGAGCAATTCCACCACCACCGCCACCCGATTAATCCTAACGTCGAAGAAAGTACGGGTTTGAATCATGGAACTCGGGACGAGAGGATGCCACACGCTGAGGATTTCACGACCGGGAGTGATCCACTTTCAGGGACATGAGGTCGAAACCCACTTGCGGGAACCAGACAACCTACTGGAAGGCCGAATATTTTTCAGACGCCTTATGGAAGATCGCACCTCGACCCAATACATCCATATGGGTTGATGTTAAACTGGACATCCTAGATTTTAGAAAAAGAGAAGTTCTCATTGATGAATGGGCTTGACTATGAGAATTTCAGCAGAACCCTCGATCTTACAAAGGATTCATTCATTTTACTCCTTGAAATGAGTCTTGAAGGATCGGTGAAGATTGCCGGGATATGACCGATGCTAGTACAAAAGGTTCGGTCACATCGGAGAATCACTTAAAGGAATTGTCGATGGTATGGCAAAATTATTGAGAATCAGTTCATCGGCACGAGGTTATTTCGAGGATTAGAGGATGAAAAAAGAAAGAGATATAAACAAGCCCTCTATAGCTTGAGTTATATGATATTTGTCATATTGACGAATATATCAAGTTGTTCACCGAATATCGGTGGAAATCCAAGATTGAAGAAAAGGAAGTGCACAACTATTCTTTGCCAAGATTCCGAGTCCCCGGAGAGAAATGCTTATCGGGAATACAAGGATGGAGTGAAGTAGAAGCGTGGCGAGAAAAATGTCTTTCCTAAAGGCAAGTTATCGAATGGTGCTACCAAGCGACTCTGACAGAATTACAAGAGATTAAGAGGAATTAACAAAGCGGTTCCTCGTATTTGCGTGGATAATGACATCCCAACAATTGTGGGAGGTCAACCAAGGCGGCACAAAAGGAAGAAGGAGCGAAGCCATCCATACCGCCGAGGAAGCAACAATAGAAGCGGTCTTCATGGAGACCTAGAAGGTTCTAGTCAAAACAAAAAGCCCGAAGTTATAAATCGGGGCAAAGACCAAAGACCAACCAGGAGTAGAGCCTCATCATCGAGTTCTAATCAAGCAAGTAATGAGAAATCCAGGAAGAAGAACTTTCAGGCATGCTCACACCGAGCTAATGAAAGTTTCAAAGATCAGTAATTGCTGGACATGCGAGCAAGAGGGCATATCTCAGCGGATTGCCCGGATAATCAAAAATGAGGAGTCGAGGCAGTTCGAGGCTACACGAGAAATCGAAGAAGCGCCGATTATCATGATTTAATACAGTGTATCAATTTGAGGATATTCCTCGGATGAAAGCATCTATGAAGAAGAGTGTTGGGAAATTTATTGTTTAGATTTTGATATGCCATGTAAAACTTAGAATAGGAAGTTGGCACCCCATTTTCGTTGTAAAGCGCATTGTAATAAATAATTTGGTCAAGGTGAGTTAAGTCACTATGCCTAAACATGCAAGAAGACAACGGAGACTAGAAGGAAGACTCATTGCAAGACAATTTGAGTATGGCAAAGAAGAGAAGACGTGAACTCGATTGAAGGGAGCGGTGAGATGCGGTGAGTAGAGTATCAGTCAAGTCAACTCAAGATAGCCAAGTCTCAAGTTGAAGTGTGAAGAGTCATCCAATGATTGGAAGGCGACTCTAAGTCACCTGGGGAAAGCAAGGAAATGCGATTAAGTCGAGATAAGCTGGAAGAGATCCGTTGGAGTAAATCAAGGAATTACTTAAACAAGTAATACCTCCATACTACCTTTCTCTAAGTGCTCGATCCCAAAAGCGTGCAAAAGGAATAAACCAATGGGAAACACTGCACCATGTCGAACTCGAAAAGTCAAGAACAATTCATACGAGGAAGTGGCAATTCCAAGGATCGCAACAAGACAAAGCCAACGACCACAAGTGACTTTCAAAAATAAGCCTATCTCTTCAACGGGCGATTTTTGAAAGATCACTATAAAAGGCGAGGAATGACTGCGAGAGAAGGTTACGAACCACGAACATTCAAGCAAACATTTGAATCAGTAACCTAAGATATTCTCAAATCATTCAAGATTAATCCTCAAGCCTACATTACGAAGAAAATCAATCCAACACTCACCTGTGAAGGAAAGATAACTTCAATCGGTTGAAGAGGAAATTGTTGAAGAATTAAGGGGTCTACATTCCACGGAGGATTATAGGAAGGTTCAAGGTCGAACCAGTCTCAAGTTTTTGGAGGGCTTCGTGATCAAATCCAAAGAGCTTGAGCAAGTGGGCTGTAGTAGCAAAGGCATTTGCCTGCCTGTGAAGAAGAAGGCGAGTCGTGCGAGAAGCCATTTGCGTGACCAAGGCATCTCGGATCGAGTCCCAAAGGATCAAGTCAATTTTGTGTAATCAAGACTTGTATACGGATTGTTACCACTCGTATATCTTGATCAATACTTAGTGGATTCCTCTTGGAGTTGGAGAAGAGAGGAGTAGAAGAATTACCCCATCTTGAACCTCTATAAAAACTTATCGTGTCATTTACATTTCAACACTTTAATTTCTGCACCTTATTTATTTAACTCTGCTGATAAATTTGCTATCCACTTGATAATCTCTAAGTACTAAAACCAAGTATTAAATCAAAACTAAACCAAATTTAAGGGTGTAAAGTCTTCCGTTGAAAACAAATCACAGTCGAGTTAAGTCTTTAGTCAAAACAACTGAGTTATTCTATCAATAGCTCAGTCGAGTCTGTTGAGTAACTAAATTTGCTGATTAACTAACTTAGCTGTCCATCAAGGACTCAACTGTGAAGTATTAACTCTGAATTTTTAAAAGGACTAAATCGAAAAGTTGGTAAGGTTTATTCAACCCCCCCTTCTAAACCTTACACTCACACCCCTTGGGACCTATAAGTGGTATCAGAGCGGTTGGTTCATTGAGCCTTCCGCACTGGTTACTAAACTAGATCTCCAAATTTTTCAAAGTCTGTTTTAGTACTTAAGTTTTCAAAACTCTTTTTATCATCAAAAGTTATTATCATAGAAGCAAATTTGACACGCATCCCTATGTTCACAATTGAAGAATTTGATGATTGGAAAATTCGTATGCAGGCTCATCTATCAGCATTACATGATGAGATGTGTATAGTGATAGAGGATGGGCCACTGCAAATTTTAAAAGTGAACACAATCGTAAGAGAGAGCTGCGTTTGAAGGTGAAGAGGATGTTGCTCCCGGACGGTCATGGTTGAAAAACCAAGAGTGAATGGACAAATAATGACGAGAAAAAGATATAACCTGAACAATGTGGCCAAGGACATTCTTTACAAAACCTTGGACAAAGCCATGTTCAATAAAGTCAAATCATGCAAAAAAGCTAAAGAAATCAGGACAAGCTAACATTGATTTGTGAAGGCTCGGAGCAAATCAAGGAAAATAAATTATCAGTGGTACATTCAGAAATTTGAAAATTTCAAAATGATCGCAGGAGAGACCCTGGATCAACTGGATGCTCGGTTCACAGAAATTACCAACGAGCTATACGCACTTGGAAAAGAATATACACACGAAGGAAATGTGTATGAAGATTCTAAGAAGTCTCCCAACCGAGTGGGATATGAAAGTCATGGCCATGAGACACTCCATGGACCTATCCAAGACATACAACCATGAGCTATTCTCAGATCTCAAAGCCTACAAATTTGGTGAGAAGAAAAGACGAGGAAGAGACAGTTGTACCCAAAACGGATGCTCTAATTGTTAAGGATGGCAAGAGAGCCGAGGTCAAAGAAGTCATTGACCAAGAGGAAATAACCCACGATGGTTAAAAGGTTTAACAAGTTCTTCAATAAGAACTACAAGAGAGCAAGGGCGAATCCTCCGGAAGACACTCGGCTCCTCCAAGTCAAGGGAAGATAGGCCAACCAAGAGAAAGAGCATCAAAAAGTGAATATCAAAGGGTGACAATCCAAGAATGGAAAAAGAGTGATCAAAAGGTTAAAAATCTATCTTTGAATCTGTAGGCAACCAGGTCACTATGCCATTGATTGCCCATATCTGTAGTCAACAAATACAAGAATGAAGAAGAAAGAAAGGTCTTGAGAGAAAGAAAGAAAAGAAAAGAAAAAGGCAATGTTGGGCAGAGAGATGGAAATGACCAAGTCAAGAGACACTGATTCAGAGAGTAGTGAAGTGACTACTCAAGTGAATCGAAGAAGAAGCCTTGATCCGTTTGATGGCCAAGGAACAAGACCAACCGACCAAGAAGATGAGGTACACTCTAACTCATCACACTCAGATTCGAGTGATAGTGACTATGACACACACACTTCATCACCACTCGATCTTTATGATTCATTAGGCAAAATGATGAAAGATTTTGAACACATTAAATCCTCACACACACTACTAAATGAGGAAAACAACCTACTCAAAAGCGAAACTCACGGTGACTAAGGATTTGAGTACTCTAAGTCAAATAGGTGATGAGAATGAAAGTTTAAAGACCGAAAATGCTAAGCTAATAGCGAAGTAAATTGCTATAGAAAAGAGGAAAATGACCTCAAAAATGTGATTGCCTCATTCACTAAGGCATCTAAATCATTGGATGATCTTATTATGAGTCAAAGAGAATGTGGAGACAAGACAGGCTTAGGATTTAATTCCTCTGTGCTATGTCAAGCTCCAAAAGTAATTTTGGAAAAAGGATCTTCTAGCAATGAAGTATCTCAAAAATCCAAAACTCCAAATGGTGCACACACATTTATCCCAAAGCACAATTACAAACAAAGGCCTTGGTTATAAAGGAAAAGGAAAACGGCCGAGTTGAGTGTCTTTAGAGGACAAGCGAGAAGAAATCGGCCGAGTTCCTCAACAAACTCCAAACAGGAAATACTCTGTAAAGAAGAAACAAAGCTACCAAAAACCCTAGAAGTTCTATAAAAGAAATACATATGAAGGGAATGGTAGAAAATACCCAAGCCAAGTGATTGGAATAATGTGAACTATCGGCAAAGACCTATGGAATATAAGCAAAATGGCAAAGGCCTAGAACTCAAGAAAGGCCATTCCAAAGGTATAAGAGCTTTCATCGACACACATATGCACCTAGGCACTACACTCGGAGATATCACAACTACCCAAAGAAGGCAATTGCTAAAACACATATACGAGGCATACGGACAAAAGAGACAATTTGTATGAACCTAGAATCCCCAAGCAATTTGCCAAAATTAATTATGATTATGGCAGCGATAGATGGCAACCTCTTAGAGTCAAACCATTTGGCTATAGGTTGGTTGGATCATCTTACAATACTAACCCCTCGGGACCCGGACAAGTATGGGTACCTAAAACTTAATTTCCTTGTTTGCGGGTTCAAGGAAGCAGTGAGTGCCAAGGAACCTGGTACATGGATAGTGGTTGTTCCGGACATATGACATGAAACAAGAAAAATCTGTCAAAATTCAAGGAAATCAGAGGTGCAAAAGTCATATTTGGAGGAAATGAAGCTCGGGGAGAAATAAGAGGCATTGGATCCATCAAGAAAAATGGATTAAAAATCACGGATGTTGCATATGTTGAAGGTTCCAACTGTGACAATGGTTATAATGTTGGATTTAACATGGGTATATGCCAAATCAAGGATCTTGAATCAAATGAAGTTGTGTTGCAAGGATGCGGACAAAAGAACATGTATGTCGTGGATTGGTCAATCGCAACACCCAAAGACTTGTCTATTAGCAAAAGCACAATTTGAATCAAGTTGGCCGTGGCACAAGAAGGTGAGTCACCCGAATTTCAAAGCGATGAACAAGCTTGCGGAAGCAATCTTGTGGAAGGACTTCGGACTCGTATACAAGAAGGAGAGTATATGTGATGCATGTCGGAAGGAAAACAAATCAAATCATCATTCAAAGAAAAGACATGTCCATCTTCAACAAGAATATTGCATCTGCTACATATGGATCTATTTGGTCCAGTTGAACTAGCTAGCATAAGTGGGAAGAAATACACCTTGGTGGTAGTAGATGACTACTCAAGATATACATGGACAATATTCATGTGTAAGAAGAAAGAAACTCTCTGAGAAACTACCACAATCGATGAAGAGGATTCAAAATGAGAAGAGCCAAACCATTATCAAAATAAGATCGAGAGAGGCGAGTTTGTCAATGGTGTAATAACTCAATATTGTATAGAAAATGGTATTGGTCATGAATTATTGCGGCAAGGACTCAATGAGAATGGAGTTGCGAGAAAGAAAGAATAGAACTCTCAAAAGAAGCAAAGCAAGGACCATGTTAGGTGAACCGGGGCTACCTAAAAGATTTTGGGTGAAGCAATAAACACAACATGCTACACTCAAAATAGATGCATGATAAGCAGGACAACCGACAAAGACTCCTATGAGATTTGGACGGGGAGAAAACCAAATGTTGCATATTTTAGAATATTTGGATGTAAATGCTTCATCCATAACAATGTCAAAGATAATTTGAAGGCTTTTGATGCTAAAAGTGATGAAGGTATCTTCTTGGGATACTCAATTTGAAAGCAAAGCCTCTGAGTACTCAACAAGAGGACTATGGTTACAGAGGAATCCATTCATGTGGTGTTTGATGAGCTAAATGTAAATGGAGAAGACATTGAAGAGTCGATGATAAGTGAATCAACCAACCATGCGAGAAGAGTCCTATCTTTGAAGCTAAATTTGGAATTATAAACCCAGGATGAAGATGAGATAGCCGAGTCTAAAAACAACTGGAAAATCTCGGCTAAGTGATGACGAGAGAGTGATCAAAGCAACATAGCCGCAAGATGATGAATCCAGCTAACTTACTCCAACTTTGATGTAAGATGGCCGAGAGACCATCCACGAGAACTAGTCATTGGAGATATAAGAGAAGGTGTCAAAACAAGATCGAACTCAACAAGAAGCTATGTTCACATGCTTTATCTCACAAATAGAGCCTAAAGATGTGTCACAAGCATTGGATGACACACATTGGATTCAAGCTATGCAAGAAGAGTTGAATCGGTTTGAAAGAAATAAAGTATGGGAATTAGTTCAAAGACCCACCCATCAAAATGTTATTGGCACTAAATGGATGTTGAAACAAGATGAGCGAGGAAGGTTACGTGGTAAGAAACAAAGCAAGATTAGTAGCCAAAGGATATTGCCAAGAAGAAGGGATAGGTTTTGATGAAACATTTGCCCCTGTAGCAAGATTGGAAGCTATAAGGATGTTTCTTGCCTATGCGACTCACAAGAATTTTATTGTATATCGGATGGATGTAAAGAGTGCATTCCTTAATGGTTTATTGGAAGAAGAAGTGTATGTTGAACAACCTCCAGGATTTGAGCGAGAAGACTCTTGGAGATAAGGTATACAAACTCAAGAAAGCTCTATATGGATTGAAACAGGCACCCGAGCATGGTATGACACATTGTCACAATTCTTGGTGGGAACGGATTCACAAAAGGAAAAGTGGATAGAACACTCTTGAGAATTCAAGGGGGAAGAGCATATCTTGCTTGTTCAAATATATGTGGATGACATCATTTTTGGATCCACAAACAAAGAGTCATTTGTGTGACAAATTTTCAAACCTCATGCAAAGCAAATTCGAAATGAGCATGATGGGAGAGCGACATTCTTCCTTGGACTCGAGTGAAACAGTGAAGGATGGAACCTTCATAAGTCGGACAAAATACACCGAGAGATTTAATGAAGAAATTTGGTATGGAAGAGAAGTCTTACGTGAAAATACCAATGAATACATCGATCAAAATGGATATGGATGCGGATGGGCAGGCTGTAGATCAAACAAGATCTGAGCACTTATTGGATCATTGCTCTATCTCACAAAGAACAGGCGGACATCACCTTTGATGTAGGTGTATGTGCAAGATTTCAATCTGCTCCAAAAGAAAGCCATATGCAAAATGACCAAGAGAATCTTGAGATATTTGAAAGGAAGCAAGAAGTTGGCTTATGGTATCCAAAGGAAGGTGGATTCAATCTAATTGGCTATTCGGACTCGACTATCTTTGGATGTAGAGTTGACGGGGGAAGAGCACCTCGAGGCACATGTCAAATGCTTGGAAACAGGTTAATTTCTGGTTTAGCAAAAAGTAAAATTCAATAGCCACCTCTACTGGTGAAGACGAGAATACATAGGCTGCGGGGCATTGCTGTTGTGCCCAAGTCCTATGGATGAGACGGTGAGAGAGACTATGAAGTTGAAGAAAAGGAAATTCCAATCATGTGTGATAACACAAGTGCAATTGCAATCACTCAAAATCTGTGTTGCACTCAAGAACAAAGCATATCGATGTCGAGATATCACTTTATAAGAGATCATGTTGAAAAGAAGGACATCACCTTGGCATATATTTCAAGCGATAAACAAAGTTGGTGACATATTCACAAAACCATTATGTGAGTCAAGATTTGAAGAACTCAAGCATGAGTTAGGGTTAATTGGTGGTGACACTCGGAAGACTCAAAGAAAAGAAATGAAACACGAAAAGGGAAAAAGAGTTGAACTCTCAAATCAGCTAAGTGAATCACCGTATCGGAAAGATAGTGCATCGAGTTAGGACCGGTGAGTCACTAGGAGAAGCTGTGAGAAGAAGAGTTAAATCGGCTAAGGGATGTTTTGAGTCATTTATGAGCAAAGGGACAAAAACGATCGTTTTTACTAAGCGGGAATATTTTTAAGAATGACATCAGCATAATTATGGCGTGTCTGAGGCAAAAGTTGCACACCAAGCTTATGATTGGATATAAATCTTTGCCGCATTAAATACGAGACATTAAATGCTAATCGGCGTGCAAAATCTAAGCCGTTGATTTCGATCACATTTCAAAAACCACCCGCACGTCCTTTCAGGAACCATACTTAAACCATTTTCGTCCGTTTTTCTCACACATTACCAAAAACTGTTCACTTCTCTCTCTCAGACGCAAAGGCAAAAACTCTCTCAAAAACCCTATCAATCTTCAAATCACTTTCTAATTTTCATTCGGTGAAATACTTGAAAAATGGCATCCACTCATGATTTTGTCAAACTAGGAAAGCAAATCCACAATGGGTCTACTGTGGATTTCGAGGGTATGGTCAAACAGGGGTCCGATGACGCCCTCATAAAGAAGATCGCTGAAAAACTCGAAACAACTGGGCTAAAACCATTTCTGACGATGGACTTTCCGATGACCTATGTGGAAGAGGAGGTCGCGATTCTACGTGAATCTTTGAGATTCACGATGAGGGGATCAAATCCTCTGTTCACGGGAAGGAGTTCATCATCACGCCAAGGATTTGGCGAACACTACTTTACTACGGGGCGGAAGGAGCACGAGAAATCAATGAAGCGATGTTGACTTGGCTGCTTTGCTTGGAAGGAAGTAGCCAAGACCGACTATCTTTGAAAATATAGTCTACCTGACTAACAAGAGGTCTTTGAAGGAGGACTACCACAAATTGTTGGACATCGTTGCCAAATGCATAGACATCAAATTTGGCGACTTTTACCAACTATCAGCGAAATTGATCGTAATGGCTGCGATCATTGAAGAAAAGAAAGTGAATGAAGGCTGAGTTTGTCTACGGACCCAGACTCTGCCGAGAATGTTGGGAACAAATCCTTCAAGGAGAATGGAGCATTTGGAGGATCCTGGGATACAATCGGTGATTGGCGGTGATGGAGGTAAAAGGAGTCCTTCTTCGACATGGAAAGGCGTTCCATGTAAACGGGGAGGATGTTCGAGATCAAACCTCTCGGCACACGAAGAGAGCCTACGCTAAGAGAGGCGTCGAGTGAGGGGAATCGGTGACCACTGAAGATACAACTGTCTCCTCTCCACCAAAGAAGAAGGTTGCCCCTATGGTGCTAAGAGAAGCTCATTGCCCCTGCAAAGAAAGAAAAACAAATGCTCCCTCCGCCCAGCTGAGTCAGTCACTGCCCCGCAGCCGTGTCTCCTGCCCCTGCCGCATGATGGAGAATGAACCATTAATCCCTTCTCCGGTGATCAAGAAGAAGAGGATCGCACAACAAGGAAGGCATCTACCTCTAAGACATCTCTGAAGGCATTCACCTTCAATGAACGAGGAGGAAATGGAGCGAGAAATCCCTTTGGTTAAAACAAAGAGAGAAGAAGAAGACTTTCCAAACTCTCCAAGCTTGAAAAGACAAGTGAGTCTGTCACTCGGTGGAGAAGATACCGAGAATCTTTGGAGAAGTAGAGTCTCGAAGTGATTGATGAAACGGCCAAGTCTGCTTGAAATTGAGGCCGATCAGCAGAGGCAACTTGAAGACCCAGTGTTGTCGAGCAGTGAGGAACAAAGAATGGGCATTTGAGACAACCGAGTCACCTGTTGATTGGGGTTGTTTCTCCACCTGTAATAGAGGAACATTGAAGGTATCGAGCAACGAAGTCTGCTACCTTCAATACCCGGAAACGAGGGCCAGCAAGAGGATGATGAAGACGATTTAATCATGCACTCTCCATTGTATCCGGACATCCAAAATCGTCTGCGCGAGTGAGAAAATGGAAGCGAGCCTATCCAGTGCGTTTCAATATCCGAGTTCATTCTTGAGGAAGAAGAACTCTTGATTTCTTGAGGTGGACACGATCTTGCAAGCCCAGCGAGGATAATTGCATAAATATCTTGGAAATTCGAAAAAGAAAATGAACGGGCTAAAGCGGTGAGGACGCGAGAGGCACGTGAGAAGGCCAAAGCATCGCCCTATCACGGCACCCGTAAGAACATACACATCCTCACCTTGGCGTCCTATCGAGAAAGTGATGAGGACTGGACCCTCTTCTTGCCCACGGAAGAGTTGCAAATGCGCAGCAAGCAATGGAAGAATCAGAATCCTTCATGAGCAAAGAATGATGGAGGGACAGGAGAGTCCTCCAAAACACGGTTGGAGATAGACCCAATGGGAGTGGTGCATCATATTGCCATTGTTGTTCTTTGCCACCACTTCCCTAGCTCACTCGAAAGAAGGAACTAAGGGAACTAGCGATGGCGAGGATAGTGGGGACCCGGTCGAGCCAACCCCTAATGAAGGTGTCTTACCACCTGCCCTTTGTGGCTGAATACTCAATGGGAACAGCCGGGAGTCCGGAGACGAGTGACCCCAATCCAAGTCACTCATTTTGGTGTGCTAGCCGAGGGGGAAACTCCCTCGGCTTTGCGGCAAGGTCGGAGGATGTTGCATCGACTCCACAATGAATCTAGGAGGCGAAGTGGAGAAGGAACAAACACAAAGTACACAACAAGTTGTCATCGGCGAGATCGAGACGATTGAGACGTATCTCGATGAGGTGCCAAGCTCTCACGAAGGCTAATGACATTGCTTGATGCGATCGATGCACGAGGAAGGAAACGACAGGAGTTAACACTGCGGGCGACGAAAGTGCAATCCATAGAGTTGAGACTCAATGGATGCCACCATGAGAAGACCCTAAGACAAGCGACACTGTCGAAAGGGATGTCAATGCCTAGCTGCGATTGAGACTACGAGGAGGTAATGAAGGCCAACGGGAGGTTGAGACTTCCGGGGTAAAGAAAGCGAAGTCTGAGAACATCCCTCTGCTATCATTGATCCATCGAAAAGGAGATAAGTGCACTTCACGATTCCCAAGATAACCCGATGTAACCTTTGCGGGATCGGAAGGAGACGATGAAGGCCGAGTCATCCCCGTGATCGATCAAAAGACTCGGTGAGGATGTTCCAACCACGAGTAAGTCCGACCTCAAGACTACTCGCCAAACTTTCAACTTTGATGATGAGCCACCCATGGAAATCTCATCATCGTCCAATGACGCAGCTCCGATAAGCCGAGGACGATCAACTCACTTGGAAAAACCGGTGAGACCGACGAAGGCTGTTGAGACAGTTGAGGCTCGGCAAAGCTGGGTCAACTTCACAATAGACCCCAAGTGAAACAGAGTCCATTGCGTAGGCTTCCCAAGCTGCAGGAGTTCGACTCCACAAGGAACTTCACGAGCACCATTCATCATTGAACAAATTCCGATTTGCTCGTGATGATCCCTTTGTAGAATCATTTCCCTTCTCTCTCTGGAGGTACCCGACCTCCTGAAGAGTCGAAAAAGAGATCTCGAGCGCTTCCACAGACAGATCCTGTCATTCCATCGATACCATCGTTCGGTGACTATGATTTGACGCCGCTTGGTCGTCGGCTACAACAGAGGAACATTTGAAGTTCGGGAGGTGTTCAAAGCATTATTTCTTGAAATTGAGCGGATGGAGAGGCACCAGGCCTCGAAGGACATGAGGCTGGATAACGAGAGATGCCAACCTTACTGCTGGACTTGAGAGGCATAATAGTCGAGAATCGAGAGAGTGGTGGTGGCAAGCAAAGAACAAACAATGCGTGTGGAACAAGCTAGATATTTGAACATTGTTCAACAAGTTGTTGATGCAGAAGTGAGAATGATGATGCAAAGACAAAATTGAGAGAACACATTGAGCACATGCATGAATCTCACTTTGAGATAAAGCTGCTGCGTGAGCAAAATAAGAATGAGCTCCTGCGTATGGAAGAAAACATGGATCGAAAATTCAGCCTTCTCATGGCTGAGATGAAGTTAATTAAAGCTGAATCCAACGCTACTCGCTCTGAGTTTCGCGCCGCATACTCCACAGCAGACTCGAAGCGAACTTGGCTATCGCGGACTCGACTTCTCGCTCGCTAGTTTGTTTCAGGGGGTTCTCTCTCCTTTGATGATGCCAAAAAGGGGAAGAGGAATACCTAAAAGTCACGAAGGGATCGAAGTTGAGAATGAGGAGCAAGCTGTGAAGGAAAGACAGGTGAGGAAGTTTCAAGAGAAAAGAAAGGGAAGTCTGTTGAGGGGGAAGGATCGAGAGATGTAACCTTGATGATTGCAAAAACCCCCCAACAAGGTCTTGTCACAGCTGATATTATCAGCAAACTCCCAGTGACTCTGCCACTCCAACACTCTGCTGTACCTATAGCCGACAAGAGAAAACGATTGAAGCGAGGGATGGAGGAAGTGGAAGGAAGGATGAATGCCCGAGTTATGGATATTTTGAAACAACATGGAGGCATTCCGGTGACAGAGACACTTATGCCATCTCGGATGCGGGCGAGCCAAGATCGAGTTGATGAATTTAAAACGCTCGATTCTCAAGGATACTTCGCAAACATGTCCATGGCTCAAGCTGGGACTTGTATTGGGAAAAGGGTCTCACACTATGTGAAGAAGCGCGAGCAGCGAGACTCACGGTCATCACTCTTTGGTCACTCGCTAGTCACTCGGCTAGGAAGAAGAAGACCCCGATACAATATACGCCCGAGAGGAGGAAAGGAAGAAGCGGGTGGAGGAAGAGGTTTGAGACCCAGCCTGCCCAAAAATATTGAGTATATAGATCCAGGCAAGAAAGGTGGGATCTGGGGCTTGGTTTTGACGAAGTAGCCAATCTGCAAGTGGTTAAGAACAATCTTGAGTATGTGAAAAGAATTGAAGAAGAAAATAAAAGACAAACTCAGCTATGGGAGGAGAGACAAAGAGAGAATAAGAGATGATGAAGCTTTGCCGGAAGGCGTATGAAAAGAAGAAGAAAGCGGTGAAGATGAGAAAAAGAAAAAAGACCGAGAAGATGACAGAGTGAAGAAGAAAGAAAGAAGGAGGAAGCGAAGGAGATGAAGTGTTTTTGTCCACCCCTTCATATATTTTACTATGTAAATACATTTTATGTAAGTCTTCCATAATAAATCAGTAAATTCTCTATTTTTGTGTAGACATAGATGTTTGCTCGATACACTTTATGCTTGATTGTGTAAAGGACAATAATGTTATGATCAATAAAAGGATTGATTACGCATACATTCTCTGTGAATGCACTATCGTATGTATCTTTGCTATTTACATTTTGAATGTTTTAAGTTTTGGTATCATCAAAAAGGGGGAAATTGTTGGGAAATTTATTGTTTAGATTTTTGATGAATCATGTAAAACTTAGAATAGGAAGTTGGCACCCCATTTTCGTTGTAAAGCGCATTGTAATAAATAGGGTTGGTCAAGTGAGTTAAGTCGGCTATGCCTAAACATGCAAGAAGACAACTGGAGACTAGAAGGAAGACTCATTGCAAGGCAAGTGAGTATGGCAAAAGCAAAGAAGAGAAGACGGGAACTCGATGAAGGAGCGGTGAGATGCGGTGAGTAGAGTATCGATCAAGTCAACTCAAGATAGCCAAGTCTCAAGTTGAAGTGACGGAAGAGTCATCAAATGATTGGAAGATGACTCTAAGTCACCTGGGGAAAGCAAGGAAATGCAATCAAGTCGAGATAATGGAAGAGATCCGTTGCACGAGAAATCAAGGGAATTACTTAAACAAGTAATACCTCCATACTACCTTTCTCGAAGTGCTCATCCCGAAGCGTGCAAAAGGAATAAACCAATGGGAAGCATCGCACCATGTCGAACTCGAAAAGTGAAGAACAATTCATACGAGGAAGTGGCAATTCCAAGGATTGCAACAAGACAAAGCCAACGACCACAAGTGACTTTCAAAAATAAGCCTATCTCTTCAACGCGATTTTTGAAAGATCACTATAAAAGGCCGAGGAATGACTACGAGAGAATGTTACGAACACGAACATTCAAGCAAACATTTGAATCTGTAACCTAAGATATTCTCAAATCATTCAAGATTAATCCTCAAGCCTACATTACGAAGAAAATCAATCCAACACTCACTGTGAAGGAAAGATAACTTCAATCGAGTTGAAGAGGAAATTGTTGAAGAATCAAGGGGTCTACATTCCACGGAGGATTGTAGGAAGGTTCAAGGTCAAACCAGTCTCAAGTTTTGGAAGGCTTCGTGATCAAATCCAAAGAGCTTGAGCAAGTGAATGTTGTAGTAGCAAGAGCAGTACTGCCTGTGAAGAAGTTCGAGTCGCACGAAAAGCCAACTGCGTGACCAAGGCATCTCAGATCGAGTCCCAAAGGATCAAGTCATTTGTGTGATCAAGACTTGTATCACGGATTGTTACCACTCGTATCTTGATCAATACTTAGTGGATTCCTCCGGAGTTGGAGAAGAGAGGAGTAGAAGAATTACCCCATCTTCGAACCTCTATAAAAACTTATCGTGCCATTTACATTTTAGCACTTTAATTTTCGCACCTTATTTATTTAACTCTGCTGATAAATTTGCTATCCACTTGATAATCTCTAAGTACTAAAACCAAGTATTAAATCAAAACTAAACCAAATTTAAGGGTGTAAAGTCTTAAATTTGAAAACAAATCACAATCGAGTTAAGTCTTTAGTCAAAACAATTTGAGTTATTCTATCAACGACTCTCGGTGAGTGTTGAGTAACTAAATTTTGATTAACTAACTTAGCCATTTGTCCATCAAGGACTCATTTGTGAAGTATTAACTCTGAATTTTTAAAAGGACTAAATCGAAAAGTTGGTAAGGTTTATTCAACCCCCCCTTCTAAACCTTACACTCACAGCCCTTGGGACATACAAAGAGATCTATTCTGATGATGGAAGTGAATCCAGTTCAGAATGAGAGTGAAGAAGAAATTCTTCTACAGATGGTCAGGGAGGATATGTCAGGATTCCTCTCTCACACTACGGTGTCTCATAAGACTCTTATGAGAATTATGAAGGAAGATCCAAAGCTTCAAATCTATGATGGATTTACAATTAGAGCGATGGAAAAAGTTTTGGATAAGATTGGTTTCGTAATAGAAAACACCAAATTATCCACAGGGTAACAACCGGAGAATTTGCCATTCCGATGGAGTTTTAGGGAACTCGATCGAGATGCGGTTGGTCCCTATTAAAGAAATACAGGAGATCAAAAGCAGAGTTAAAAGAGAAGTTGCAAATACACTCTCATGGATTCATATCGGAGCCATAAGAGTCATTATTAAAGCAACATTCAAAGAAGGGATAGATTCGCCACTCAATCTGGCTATCTTTGATAAGCGGATCTCAAATCTCAAGGATTCATGCCTTGGAGCGGTTATAGGAAATTTGTATGCTGGGAAATTAGCATTTAATGTCTATCCTAGAATTGCATACAATTTGGGAGATCGAGATTTCAACAGAGTCCTAACCCTTTATCAAGATTTCAAAAGAGTCGAATTGATGAAAGAAGGGAACAGACCCTACTCGATCACATACAAGATTTCCTATGCTCTCTCGAATACACATCATTCAGAAGTATTCTTGAGAAAGGAATTTATTGAAGTCCCAAGAATCTTCGAGGACTTTGCCAGGGTGGTTCTACCAGAAATTATTGAATCTCCAACTATAAAGGAGATCGATATGAAAATACAAGATCAACCAGTCTTCAACAAAAGTCGAAGTCTTAGAGTTGAGCCAAGAAGGATGTCTTTCCAACAGACGAGAATGACGAGTAGTAGCCATTGGGAAGAAAAAGAGACCAGAAATGCGATTCGGCGTATCCCGAGATGTTTTCAAAACAGCGGAGAGCGAAATGTCCGAAGGATGGCGAGAAGTTGAAGTAATAGTTGACATCACTCAAAAGGATAATATTTTTCCTTGTGATGTTCTATATTATCTCCAACAACCAATAGTTGGACGATATCAAGGAAGCCTCGAAGATAGGTGAAATGGAGCTTCCTATCACGGGAGTTGCGGGGAAGATCCGAGAACAATTATACCGGGAATTGATTTTCTTGAGGATCACAAACCTTGGGAAAGATTACAAGACGGAATGGAGTTCACAGTGGGCGATAAAAGATACGAGAATCGAGATGACCACTAGTCCGTTCTCCATATACATTTCTATCGGAATGTTATATCTCGAATACAAGGCCGAGTATTTCACCGCCTATATTGATTCATGTGCGGAATATGTACTTGCAAAGCCGGATGTTTTTCCTAAAGAAATTGGAGAAGATTTACCACTATTGCGGAAGAGATTTCTCTAAAAGGATTCTTATCCTTAACAGGGGAATTAAACAAGCAGAAATCATGATCGGAGGCGCGGGCGGTACCCCATGGTACAAAGTGAAGACGCCACCAATCTATTTCCATGATACAGGTGCAGATGTTTTGTTAGGAAACAACTTCCTACAAACATTCAAGCGATTTACACAGGAGAACGAGACAAGAAGACTTATTTTCACAACATTATGTGATCATAAGATTATTGTCCAAAAACTGCGGGAAGCATTTTACAGAAAAATGCCCATTACTTTTCGCAGCAAGCGTGGTGATGAAGTCAAACTTCGCAATCCAAAAATGGCGGATCGAAGAAATTTGGTGAAGCTTTATTATCCTATAGACAATTTGGTTCCAGTCAGAAGGATCAGAAGATATGGGATAATAACTTGTATTCATTCAGAGTACAAGGGGAAGAACAAGTTACTCCAGAAGCCATTGCAGAATTATGGATGAGTCTAATGGAGAGTCCACAGAGTGACGTGACCCTAGAGGAACAAATATCACTCGAGGATATCAAGAAGAAGATCCAAAGGAATTACAATGAAGATCTTTTGGCTTGGTGGGATAAGAACGAGCTTAAAGCTTCCTTAAAGGTAAAACCTGGAAAGGAGTACGAGTTCGTAAGATTCAAACCAATCCTTATGAACCAGGAGGATCGTGAGGATATGCAGAAGATACTTAAGGAACATCTTGACCTTAAGTTGATTTCACCAGGAGTTTCTCCATACTGATCCGGGGTTCTTAGTCGAAACCATGGAGAAATCAAAAGAGGAAAGCCAAGACTTGTTATTGATTACAAAGGGATTAATAACATTTTGGAATTCGACGGATACTATATCCCAAGCAGAGAACATCTGGTTAACTTTATCAAAGGTGCCAAGATATTCTCAAAGTTCGATTGCAAGTCTGGATTCTACCAGATTAAGATGGATGAAGAAAGTAAGAAGTTCACAGCTTTCTCCACACCACAAGGTCATTATATTTGGAACGTGATGCCTATGGGATTGGCTAACGCACCCCAGATATATCAAAGGAAAATGGATAATCTCTTCAAAGATTATTTCAGTTTCATGTTCGTGTATATCGATGATATTCTTATCGCCTCAAAGAACATGAAGGAGCATCTCAAACATTTGGAGATATTTTCAGATGTTTGTCACAAGGAAGGATTAGTGCTTTCGGAGAAGAAGGCAGTGATTGCAACAAGACAGATTGAGTTCCTAGGAATTGAGATCGACGAATCTGGAATTATCCTACAAAGTCATATTGTAGAAAAAATACAGGGATTTCCAGATACATTGAAAGACAAGAAGCAACTTCAGAGTTTTCTTGGAGTTGTCAATTTTGCTGGAATGTTTATAAACAATCTAGCACATTACAGGAAGGTGTTTAGCCCATTGCTTAAAAAAGATGCAGTATTCAAATGGGAGAATGAACATCAAGAAGGAATCAAGCAACTTAAAGAAGTTTGCAAAAATCTTCCTAAACTTGCAATTCCACAGGATGAAGATGAACTGGTTCTTTATACAGATGCAGTGATTATTGGTGGGCGGCATTCTTACAAAAGCCACACCAAATGGAGAAGTGCCATGCAGATATTGCGGTCTATTTCTGACAAAGTGAAGCAACTCGGTGGCATATCAACGAGAAAGAATTCTTTGCGATCGAGAAAGGCTTTCAAAAAATGGCCTTTATTTCTCTTTGGCTAAAAGTTTATCTTAAAAATTGATAATTCAAGTGTCAAAGCTTTTACGAAAAACAAAATTGAATCAAAACCGAGAAAAAGCTAGGATACTTAGATGGCAAGTGAATGTCAATATTATGATTATGATATTGTCATTATAAAATCTCATGAAAATGTTCTTGCAGATTTTCTAACAAGAGATGGAGGAATTGAAGGTGATTCCATCCTCACCGCCTCAAGACATCTTGGAGACCGACTTGAAATGCTACTCCGAGAATTCGATACCCTGGTCATCAATGCCTTTGATTTGGCCGGGAAATTATAAAGGAATGATCGGGATAAATGGCGATCGTATACGAGCATGTGTTCGGTCTCACTCTCGGTGAGAACGGCATTTCAAGGGCCACTCCTCCGGGCCGCTAATAAGCAAACGGAGCATTTAGAGCGCAAGGCTCCCCAACTTTATGTGAGGATTCCGTACCTCTAGCACAAGTCCTAAGCGAAATGTTGGCTAAGGAAAAGCGATTTTCAGTCAAATCCCGAGTTATCACATCAACCTAAGACGTCGGGGTAAAGGACGAAGAGATCAATCTTAGGCCTATGATGGGCACTTCTAAGGTTGATATTAACGAGATTAAAGTTTCTTCTTCTTGGCGGGAATACGGGCGGGTGGGGGAGAAACAGACACAGCAAGGGATATATCCGAGAAAAAAAATAAAGATCGATATTTTCGGAAAATATCCAAGGGTTTGGATGTTACAAAATTCCGCCCTGAAGAAGTGAAGAGGTGGTACGAGTTTGGGGCTTTGGCCTCGATCTATACTACTTCACCAGGCTTCCGGAGATCACAAAATTACCAAAATGGATCCAGGAAGCGATGTGTCATGAGTCTTTGGTCCAACAATGAGACCTAAAATGAGGGGACACATTGAGTGTATTTCATAAGTGCAAAGAACAGAGCCGTCGAAAAGGGTGGACATGAAGCCTTCCATTACATCAAAGCCGGACGACCGGATGAAAGAGCCTTCAAGAATATCAAGGAGGCTTGTTCGGAAGAAGTACAATTGGCCATGACCTTCATCAAGATCAAATTACTACAAGAAGGGCATGGGGATTGTGGGTTTGTCTCACTGAGATGGACAAAGTCAAGTTTCCGTTCAAGTTCTATCAAAATTCAGTGAACGGATCATTTCTGTTGAATACTATGACAGGAAGAACTACAAGATTCACAGAAGACCTATTCGAAAAGAAAAGAAATCTTATGTGGGAAAACAAGCTGCCGGGGAGTAAAGAAACCCGCTAGAAATATTGCAATATGGCTCACATAGGCCATTGGGAACTTCGGGTCTGTCCCGAATGTCAAAACCAAAAAGAACCGGAATTTGGTAAAGGATTCCGGCCAAAAGTCGATCGGAGAAGACCCGGCGACAGAGAAGAAAAGTCACAAAAGTATCCAAAGTTTCGGGGACCACCAAAAAAGTAGATTCCCCAACAAAATCAGTGGAGACATGTGACTCCAGACAGGTAACAACCCACTTAGAAAAAAGACGAAAAGTGGGTCCATGAAAGATGCCGTCCAAGTTACTAAAAGATGAAGGACGAGTCAACATGATTTGGAAGTTTTCATAAAAAACTTCGGATACCAGACAAGAGGAGGCCCAACCCATGTGAAGATGAGTTGGATGCCAACTAATTGCTGCAAGTGGAGCAATAATTCAAGGATGAAAGAGACCTCCACTTAGGGGCAATAATACAGAACATAGAGGTCTTCTACCTCTATAAATGTCAAGATCTGCAGAAGGCTAAAGGCATCGAACATTTCCCTTAGTCTTCTACAATAAAATTTCTTCTGTAATATTATTGAGTATTTTGAATTTCAAAGAGTGTTTTCAGTTTTAGAGTTTAATTTTTTAATTTTATGTACAAGAGTGTGATAGCCTTTATGAGAGGCTAAACAGGTTTTCTCCTCCCAAAAGGAGATTACTGATGTAATAAATTTTTCTTTAAGTTCTTAATAAAATAAAGGTTGTTTGTTCAACATGTGTTCATAATGTACTATTGATCAATCCCCTTTGAAGAATTACTTTTACGCCTTGGAGTAGGAAACAAACCAAAGTGTCTTTGAGCGAGTTTTCGAAGGAGTCGGATAACTTACAGATCATCTTCCCTGAGGGTGAGGTTGAACAGTGAGGAGCTGTTTGTCAAACGATCTGGGGGTAGTAATATTCCGACTGGTGGTGTTGCGAACCACTTAACCCGGTGCTGTTTCGGTCAAAAGAGGTATGAATTTTAAGGGATTTATTAATTTTACGGAAGCATGTTGGGCACGATATGGTCGTCGTAATGGACTATTTCCATTTTCACTGTAAACCTTAGTTTGGGGCGATAACCAGAATCGAACATCTTTTAATTCTATAAGTGTTAAGTTTATCTAATTTGAAACCTGACATGATCTTTTTAAAACCTCCGTATGGAGACTGGATCTAAGTAGGTGTAACAATGCCACGAATGAAACATGTGACAGAAATTGAGAGTGTTCATATTCTGTGAAATCTGTAACGAATTTAATCATGTTTCCTTAAGTTGTTATAAAGGGTATAATGGGAACTTCAGCATATATTTGAACTCTTTTAATAATGAAGGTCATTCTTGTAACTGGAACTTGGAAAAAGGCCATTCTTGAACTTACCCCATAAATCTAATTGTCCTTCACGAACTGTTTTGGGTTGATATGATATCAAGTTACAAATTCTATTATGCCTTCTCACAGCATCCTTAATACATGAAGGTGGTCCCCTCAAACTTTCAATCGCTTAATTAATATAAGTTTTAATTCTCCACAGTACAAGTATGGATTAGGTGCCTTCTTAAATTAGCACATGTGATTTTATTTCTACGATAAACATTGTTCGACAGTGGGTTTTTAAGTAATTAATATCTAGGTTTATATATATATATATATATATATATATTAATTACTTAGAAGGGATTTAATTCAGGCCATTAAAAGGGTTAGTTATTTTAATCAGTTGTTTGTTAAGTTGGGTTGAAAGTTGTTAAACTAGTTGAGGGTTTTTCTTTAACTAATTGAATATAGGGTTTCTCTTTGACTAACTGAATGTAGAGTTTTTTCCTTAACTAAATGAATATAGGGTTTTCCCTTGACTAGATGAATATAGGGTTTTCCCTTGACTAACTGAATGTAGAGTTTTCCCTTGACTAATTGAATGTAGAATTTTCCCCTAACAAATCGAATGTGGGGTTTCCCCCTAACTAACCGAATATAGGGTTGTCCTTAACTAATTGGATATATGGTTTTCCCCCAACTAACTGAATGTGGGGTTTTCCCTAAATAAGTTTGAATCATTGAATATAGGGTTTTCCTTAATTAGTTGAATGGAGAGTTTTTCCCTAACTAATTGAATTTAGGGTTTTCTCTTAACTAATTGGATGTAAGGTTTTTCCATGTAAGGTTTTTCCCTGAAGAGGTTTAAGTAATTGAATATAGGGTTTTCCCTTAATTAAATGAATGTAGGGCATTCTCCTAACTAAGTGAACATATGACTTTTCCCCAAGTATATTTGAATCTAGAATTTACTAATTAATTGAACCTAAAATTTTCCTGATTAGTTGAACATAGAGTTTATCCCTAATTAATTGAAAGTAGGATATTCAATAATTAGTTGGGACATAGGGTTTATCCCTAATTAATTGAATGTAGGGTTATTCCTAATTGATTGAACATAGGGTTTTCCCTAATAAGTTGAATGTATGGTTTGTTCTCAAATTTTCTCAGCTAATGTGATTTAATTATTATGATATGCGCTTACGTTATTCTCGTATTTAATGATATGTTGCATCACTTAGATCCATGCATCATTGTTAATGTATGTCCATAGCATTTCACGAGCATTCAAACATTAAGTAAACTCAAGTATTAATAATATTTGTTTTTCAAGAAAATGGGTGCACATTGTTCTATGATACTGGAGTGAGTGGAAAATGGGCGCGGGGGACCGGCATTTCGACCATGTGCCGCTTGCGGCTAATGTTAATGTTCAAGGAAAAGGGCTTTCGGGTAAAACGAATGGAAATGGGCCTTCGGGCAAAATATTCACGGGTTCCAAATAACAAGGCCCACTGCGACCCTGATTAGAACAATGTGTTACCAAGTGAGCTCGTGTCCTAAAAATGTTTCATGCAACGAAAGACAAGTTTTATGCGAAAGAAAGTTATGAAAGAAAAGTTTTAAGCAAGGAAACCCATGTCCTTCAATACCCTGCTTGATCATTCCTTCAAAATCCACTGAAGAACCAGTGTGGATTTGCTTTGAGAGCTTCACATAATCAAGCTTTGGAGCCATTTTCAGAGATTTTTACGGAATGAAATGAGAGAAAACTTGCTTGAAAGAACTAGGCTTCGCACAAAGTTTCAGAGAGAATGCACTTCCTTGCTTGAAGATGAATAGTTCGCGTGAGGAGAGAGAAATCTGAAGTTTCGTATATAAGGGACGTCAAAGGACGGTTTTTACTTTTTGAAATTTTTGATCAAAATCAACGGCTGAGATTGGAGCTTCAAAACCGCATTTAATTCCCCACATTAAATGCAGCATCATTTATATCCAATCATATGGTTTACTGTGCAGCTTTTACTGTGACCGTCATTATTACGCTGACGTCATCCTTAAAAACATTCCCGCTTAATTAAAAACGACTGCGTTTTTGTCACTTAGCTCATAAATGATTTAGTTTATTTCCATTGTGACTTAACCCTACTTCTCTCTTTCTTATGAAGTAACTCAGCTGTCAGCTAACTCGACACAGCTGACTTCCTGACTAGGCTGTTTCACTTGGCTGAAATGTGAAATTTTATCTTTTTCAAATCTCTCGTCTTCTATCTTTGTTGATTGAGTCTTCTAAGTATGCTAACTCAGCTCAAGTAACCCTAACTCATTCTTGAGCTCTTCAAACCTTGATTCACATAGAGGCTTTGTGAATATATCAGCTAATTGTTTATCAGTTCAGATGTATTCCAAGGTGATGTCTTTCTTTTCAACATGATCTCTTATAAAATGATATCTGACATCAATGTGCTTTGTTCTTGAATGCAACACTGGATTCTGAGTGATTGCAATTGCACTAGTGTTATCACACATAATTGGAATCTCTCTTTCTTCAATATCATAATCTCTCAGCTGATGTCTCATCCATAAGACTTGGGCACAATAGCTGCCCGCAGCTATGTACTCTGCTTCAGCTGTGGATGTGGCAATTGAATTTTGTTTCTTACTGAACCAAGAAACCAATCTATTTCCGAGCATTTGACATGTACTTGAGGTACTTTTTCTCATCAACTCTACATCCAACATAGTATGAGTCTGAGTAACCAATCAGCTTGAATCCACCTTTCTTTGGATACCATAAGCCGACTTCCTGGCATCCCTTCAAATATCTTAGGATTCTCTTAGCTGCAGTCATGTGGCTCTCCTTTGGTGCGATTGAAATCTTGCACATACACCTCGCAGCAAAGGTGATGTCCGGCTCGCTTTTTTGTTAGATAGAAGAGAGAGATCCAATGAGTGCTCTATATCTAGTTTGATCAATGACTTTGCCATATGCATCCATGTCCATCTTGACTGATGTATTCATTGAAATTTTCACAAAAGACTTCTCTTCCATACCGAATTTCTTCATCAAATATCTGGTATATTTTGTTTGACTTATGAAGGTTCCATCCTTCAATTGCTTGACTTGAAGTCCTAGAAAGAAAGTCAGCTCTCCCATCATGCTCATCTCAAATTTACCTTGCATGAGGTTTGAGAACTTGTCACACAACTCTTTATTTGTGGAACCAAAAATGATGTCATCCACATATATTTGAACAAGCAGTATACTCTCTCCATCTTGAATTCTGAAGAGTTTTCTATCGACTTTGCCTTTGGTGAATCCATTATCAGTTAGGAATTGAGACAATGTATCATATCAGGCTCTTGGTGCTTGTTTCAATCCATATAAAGCTTTCTTGAGCTTGTAGACCTTATCTCCAATAGTTTTCTGCTCAAAACCTGGAGGTTGTTCAACATAGACTTCTTCCTCTAACAGTCCATTTAGAAATGCACTCTTCATATCCATTTGATCCATAGTGAAGTTCTTATGTGCAGCATAAGCAAGAAACATCCTTATTGCTTCCAATCTTGCAACATGAGCAAATGTTTCATCAAAATCTATACCCTCTTCTTGGCAATGTCCTTTGGCTACCAATCTTGCTTTGTTTCTTACAACATATCCTTCCTCATTCATCTTGTTTCTGAGAACCCATTTCATGCCAATAACATTTTGATGGGTTGGCCTTTGAACTAATTCTCATACTTTGTTTCTTTCAAACTGATTCAGCTCTTCTTGCATGGCTTGAATCCAATGTGTGTCATCCAATGCTTGAGACACATCTTTAGGCTCTATCTGGGAAATAAAACAAGTGAACATAGCTTCATGATGTGTTCTGGATCTGGTTCTTATGCCATCTCTAACATCTCCAATAACTAACTCGGTGGATGGTCTCTCGGCCCATCTCACATCAAGGTTGGAGTAAATCTGCTGGATTCAGCCGTCTCGCAGCTAAGTTGTCTTGAACAGCTCTTTCATCTTCATTCAGCTGTAGACTTTTCAGCTGTCTTTGAGATTCAGCTATCTCATCAATATCTGGATTTAGTGCTCTTACTTCAGCTTCAACATAAAGACTCTTCTGCATAGTTAGCTGATTCAGCTTATCAACTAACTCTTCAATGTCTTCTCCATTCACATTAGGTTCATCAAAACCACATGGATAGACTGTTCTGTAACCATAGTCCTCTTGTTCAACACTCTATAGGCTTTACTCTCAGCTGAGTATCCCAAAAAGATACCTTCATCAGCTTTAGCATCAAAAGCCTTCAAATTATCTTTGCCATTGTTGTGGATGAAGCATTTACATCCAAATATTCTAAAATATGCAACATTTGGCTTTCTCCCTGGCCAGATCTCATAGGGAGTCTTGGTCAGCTGTCTGTTTATCATGCATCTATTTTGGGTATAGCATGTTGTGTTAATGGCTTCAGCCCAAAATCTCTTAGGCAATCCAGCTTCAGCTAACATGGTCCTTGCAGCTTCCTTTAGGGTTCTATTCCTTCTTTCAGCTACTTCATTCTGTTGTGGAGTTCTTGCAGCTGATAACTCATGAGTAATTCCATTTTCAACACAATACTGAGTTATTATTCCATTGACAAACTCAGTTCCTCTGTCAATCTTATTTTTATAATGGTTTGGCTCTTTTCATTTTGAACTCTTTTCATCAGCTGAGGTAACTTCGGTAAAGTTTCCTTCTTTTTACACATGAAGATTGTCCATGTATATCTTGAATACTCATCCACCACCACTAAGGTGTATTTCTTTCAACTTATGTTGGCTGGCTCAACTGGACCAAATAAATCCATATGCAACAGATGTAATATCCTTGTTGAAGAAGGACTTGGCTTATCCTTGAATGAAGACTTTATTTGCTTTCCCATCTGGCATGCATCACATACACTTTCTTTCTTGTACACTGAGTCTGGCAATCCTCCTACAAGATGACTCCTTGCAAGTTTGTTGATTGTCTTGAAATTCAGATGACTCAGCTTCTTGTGCCATAGCCAACTAGATTCGGTTGTTCTCTTTGCTAACAGATAAGTGCTTGGTGTAGTAGTAGACCAATCTACCACATACATATTCTTCTGTCTTGATCCTTGCAGCACTATTTCATTTGATTCAGCATTTTTGATTTGGCACACTCCCATGTTAAATCCAACATTGTAGCCTTTATCACAGAGTTGGCTGATGCTTAACAGGTTGAAGTTGAGGCCTTCAACATAAGCAACATCTTTGATTTCCAATCCATTTTTCTTGATAGATCTTGTGCCTTTGATCTCCCCTGGAGCTTCATTTCCTCCAAATATGACTTTTGCACCTCTAATCTCCTTGAATCTTGACAGGTTTTCTGTTTCTGTCATATGTCCGGGAATGTACCACTATCCATGTACCAGGTTCCTTGGCACTCAGCTGTTCCTTGAACCTGCAATCAAGGAAATCAGATTTTAGGTACCCATACTTGCCTGGGTCCTGAGGGGTTAGTGCTATAAGATGATCCAACCAACATATAGCCAAAAGATTTGACTCTAAGAGGTTGCCATCTATCAGTGCCATAATCATAGCTCTGTTAGTTAAATACGGGATGGTAAAAGTTCGTTATTTAGTACGTACGAGTATATTATGAATATTTTCTGAAAATTATGGCGAAAAAATCGGTAAAACATACGGAAATATTTAATATATGGATCCGTAGACGTACAGGTTTAATACAAATATAATATAATTATTCGGGAGTAATAATACGGCTTATTTTAACATTATATTTACATGGATTGTCATTCATACTTATGTTTAGATTATATTAAAATTAATTTTAGGTACTTTATTAATTTACTTTAAATTATAACACAAATTGAAAATAGTTATCTATTAATAGTTAGTGAGTTTTTAAGTGAATTGTATTTATACTTAGATTATATAAAACTTAATATATAGTTTTTTATTATATTAAATTATAACTTAACATAAATCCAAGATAATTATTTAATAATAATTACTATATTTATATATTATTAATATTCTTATTTATTATTTAATAATATTATAATTATACTTACAAATGCTTTTTAATGATTTTTTATTTATTTAAATATTATAAAAATATTAAAATGAAGTTTTACTAGCCAAGTATTATACGAATAACTATAATACAAGTATTAAGCATTTTATTTGAAAAGTACGGAGTATTTAACGCCGCTTCAGAATGTGTACGGGAAACGCAAGTATTTTTCAATTATTCTTATGTACGGGTACTATACGGGTATGATACGCGTATTAACTAACAGAGAATCATAGTGCACATTAGCAAATTTCTTGGGGGTTTTAGGTTCATACAGCTTTCTCTTTTCTCTGTATGCCTGTGTTTGTGTTTTAGCAACTGCTTTCTTGGGGTAGTTGTGATATTTCTAAGTGTAGTGCTTGGGTGCGTATGTGTGCTGATAATAGCTCTTTTGCCTTTGGAATGACCTTTGCTGAGGTTTAGGTCTTTGCCATTTTGGCTTGTATTCCATAGGTCTTTGCTGATGTTTCACATTATTCGAATCATCATAGTTTGAGTAGTTTCTACCATTCCCATCATATGTATTTCTCTAATGAAATTTCTGGGATTTCTGGTAGCTCTGTTTGCTTTTCACAGAGTATTTTCTGTTTGGAGTTTGCTGAGGAACTCGGCTGGATTTCTTCTCAGTTGTCCTCTCAACATACTCAACTGGCTGTTTTCCTTTTCCTTTGTATCCAAGGTCAGTTTGTTTGTGATTGTGCTTAGGAGTGAATGTGGGTGCAGCATTTGGTATTTTGGGTTTTTGAGATGCTTCATTACTTGAAGATCTTTTTTCCAAAATCACTCTTGGAGTTTGACTGTGCACAAAGGAATTAAATCATATGTCTGTCTTATCTCCACATTCTTTTTGACTCGTAATAAGATCATCTAATGATTTGGATGCCTTTGTAAATGAGGCAATCACATTTTTGAGATCTTTTTCCCTCTTTTCTATAGCAGCTAACTCTGTTGTGATCTTTGCATTTTCAGCCTTCAGCTCAGTGTTCTCATCAGCTATATGACTCAGAGTACTCAGCTCTTTAGTCAGCTGTGAGTTTTGGCTTTTAAGTTGGTTGTTTTCCTCATTTAGAATAGTGTGCAAGGATTTTATGTGTTCAAAATCTTTCATCATTTTGCCTAATGAATCATAAAGATCACTGGGTGATGAAGTGTGTGTATCACAATCATTATCACTTGAATCTGAATGAGAAGAGTTAGAGTGTACCTCATCTTCTTGATCTGGTTGATCTTGTTCTTTGGCCATAAGGCAGATCATAGCCTCTTCCTCAAAATCACTTGAGTAGTCTGCTTAACTACTTTCTGAGTCTGCTGCTTCTTTGGACTTGACAGTCTCAGCACCTAACATGGCTTTCTTATTTTCATGTCTTCTTTCCCTGAAGACTTTTCTTTCTTCTTCATTCATATATTTGTTGACTGGTGGATAGGAACAGTCAACTGCAAAGTGTCCTTGTTGTCTGTAGTTCCAACACAAGTTCTCAGCTCTTTGATCAGCTCTTTCGGTCCTTGGGTTATCAGCTCTCTGATATTCAACCCTTTGATGCTCAGCTCTCTTGGGTGGCCTATCTTCCCTTGACTTAGAGGGAGCTGAATGTCTCCTGGAGGTTTCACCCTTGTTTCTCTTATAGTTCTTATTAAAAAAACTTGTTGAATCTTTTGACCACCAGGGCAATTTTCTCCTGGTCTATGGCTTCCTTTGTCTCAGCTCTCTTTCCATCATTAGCCATTAATGCAGTTGTCTTGGGTATAGTTGTCTCCTCTTGCTCTTTTCGTCTCAGCTCAAACTCATACGCTTTGAGGTCTGAGAATAGATCATGGTTAGATGTTTTTGAGAGGTCCATTGAATGTCTCAGGGCCATAACCTTCATTTCCCATTCAGCTGGAAGGCTTCTTAAGATTTTCGTACACATTTTCTTCTGTGTATATTCCTTCCCAAGAGCTGAAAGCTCATTTGTGATCTCAGTGAATCTGGCTGATCCAAGGTCTCACCTGCAAGCATTTTGAAATTTTCAAATTTTTGAACAAAGAATGACAGACGAGTTTATTTTCTTTAATTTGTTATGATCCTTCACAAATTAAAGTCAGCTTGTTCCAGATTTCTTTTGCAGATTTGCAAGATTTGACTTTATTGAACATTGCTTTGTCCAATGTCTTGTAGAGTATGTCCTTGGCCACATAGTCCAAGTTATATCTCTTTCTATCCTCATTAGTCCACTCAGTCCTTGGTTTTTCAACCATGGTCGCTCTTTGCTTCAAAGAATGCCTTCTTCTCCTTCACCAGAATCGCTCTTATTGCAGCCGTGTTCACTTTGAGTATTTGCAATGGCCCATCCTCTATCACAAGCCACATTTCATTATGTAATGCAGATAGATGAGCCTGCATATGAATTTTCCAATCATCAAATTCTTCAACAGTGAACATAGGAATGCGTGTTAGGTTTGCTTCCATGATAATAACTTTGCTTAAAATGAAAGACTTTGAAACACAAGTGTTTAAAAACTTTTTGAAAAGATAGAGATCTAGTTCAGTAACCAGTTCGGAAGGCTCAATGAACCAACTGCTCTGATACCACTTATAGGTCCCAAGGGGTGTGAAGTAAGGTTTAGAAGGGGGGGTTGAATAAACCTTACCAAATTTTCAATTTAGTCCTTTAAAATTATTCAAGAGAGTTGACTCAAATAGTTGTGTTCTTGATGGACAACTAAGTTGGCTTTTCAGACCCACTCAACAGACTCGATAGAGCTGTTGATAGTATAACTCAGCTGCTCAAGCCAAATACTTAACTTGGCTAATTGGATTTTAACATTGGAAGACTTAACACCCTTTGATTAGATTTTAGCTTGTTTTAAACACTTGATTATTTTTGCACTTAGTTATTTATCAGTTGGATAGCAAATATAATCAGCAGATATAAATTGAATATGCAGGAAAGTAAAATTGCTAAAAGTAAATGACACAAATATTTTTATAGAGGTTCGAAGATAGGGTAATTCTTCTAATCCTCTCTTCTCCAACTCCTGGAGAAATCCACTATGTAATAAACCAGTTTGACCAGTTTACAAAGCGGTGAACAGTCTGGAGACAGCCTTGATCACACAACTGGCTTCTCTTGTGGCTCAGCTTCTTCACAGGGCAGCTGTCTTGCTACTTCAGCTCACTTCTCAAGTTCTTGGATTTGATCACGAAGCCCTCCAATAAACTTGATAATGGTACGACCTGGAACCTTTCTACAATCCTAGCTTGGAAAGTAGACCCCTTTGATTTCTTCAAAAGTTTCCTCTTCAACAGATTTGAAGTTGTCTTTCCTTCACAACTTTTGTTGGATCAATTTTCTTCGAGTTTCAGGCTTGAGGAATTGCTGGAATGTTTATGAGAATATTGCAGGTTAGATGCTTGAACATTGCTTGCTTGTTCGTGGTTCAAGTTACCTTTTCTCAATAACTTCCTTAGCCTTTAATAGTGCACATTTGAAATTTTGACCGTTAAAGAGATAGGTTAATTTCAAATGTCACTTGTGTTCGTTGGCTTGTCTTGTCTTGGTCTGCAGTCCTTGATGTTGACTTTTCCTCGTATTAAATGACTTCGCAGCATTTCAGGTGCATGACACAAGGTTCAGTGTTTCCCACTGGTTCATTCCTTTTGCACAATTCTGGGACTAACACTTTAGACCTGACAGCTTTGACATATTACTATATTAAGTAATATTCTTGATTTTAATCAACGGATCTAAGTCAGTTGTCTTGACTAGACTGTTGCCTTTACCCCAGGTGACTTGAGTCAGCTCCAGTCATTGGATAACTCAACTGTCACTTCAACTTGAGACTTGGCTTCTTGGGTTGACTTGACTGACACTTCTTACAGTTGTTCCCCATGACTCTTCTTCAGTCGAGTCCTTGACTTCCTTCATGACAATACTCAGCTGACACACAGCAGAGTCTTCACATAGTCCGCAGTTGACTTCTTGTAATCTTTGGCATAGCTGACTTGACTCAGTTTTTCCAACCCTATCTATTACAATACAAATTACAAGGAAAATGGTGTGCCAACTTCCTAGTTTAAGTTTAAATGGTATCATCAAAATCTACTCAATAAATTTCCTAATAGGTGTTGTAAAACATATTTTAACAAAAGGGTGTAAGACTTGCGCTGATAAAACCAAACAAGCAAAATTTTAAAGATCTCACTTCACTCAGCTAATTTACTCTATCAACAGCTCAGTGGAATATATTGAGTGGTTAACTCTACTGTTGAGGTTGAACTAAGCTATCTCAAAAGGACTTAGTTGCTACTTGTGTTAATCTCTAATTTAAAGAACAAAAATTGAAAATTGGTTAAGTCTATTCAACCCCTCCCCCTTTTTAGACTTAACACAAACACCCCTTGGGACCTACAAACTAATCTAAACGCATAAAATATCCACCCAAGTATATTAAATATATACCAAAATATATATCTAAATGCATTTATATTTCACATTTATCAGTTATCTGGGTTACTAAATTTAAATAAAGTTGGATTTAAAGTTTTGTTTGGTTTTGGACTTTAAATTCAAATAAGGTAAATTTTGAAATAAGTTCATATAAAGTTGAATTGGAGCCTAATTTAGTATTTTAGGCTTTAAATTCATGTACATATATATTTTAGGCTAATAGTTGGACTTGATTTATAGGGTCATAAAGCTGAGATGAATTTATTCTGGCTCGTAAGGATTGAATTAGATTTAAATCTTGGTTGGATTTAAATTTAATCTACAGAGAATACAATCCAAATTTAGTTATAATCCTGATATGTTATTTTTTATTTGGTTAGTGAATCTTATCTTTATATTTCGAGATAAATTGAAATAGCATGTCACCAAAATGACACGTGTTACTAAATTTATATTGAAATATTAGATTCAAGCAAAAGATTTGTTATTGATTATATCGATGCGGATAGTAATCAGCCCAAATGAAGGTTATTATCTGTCCAGATGATAGACATATGAGGCCAAATCAGGATTATATCATATTTTATGTCAGATATTTCAAAATAAATAAATTAAAAAGTATGTTACCAAAGTAACCTCTATTGTGTAGATTTATTTATTTTGAGATATTAAGATCTGTATGTCCATTATTTATATGAATAATGATCGGCCCAAAGGAAGGCCGTTACTTGGCCGAATAATAGACATACGTGTAGTAATAAATACGTGGTGATTTTCAGGTTATCCATGTAAACAATAATCCGCCCAAAGGAAGGTTATTATTTGACAGGACTTATTGTCAGTATTTGATTACTACATTTGAGAGTACCACTTATAATTGATGCTTTTGTCCAAAGACAAAACATAAATATTGTGTTAGGTATCTCAAGATAAACCCATTATTATTTTCTTATGTCATGCATCAGTATGAATTTCATGTTATTATGACATGATTAAGTGTGAGAATTTTAGTGTGTTCTCTGAATTAAATTTCTACTTGTATTTGTAAAGTATATGTCTATATGAATTTTATATTATGGTTATTTCAGGGTTTCAAATTTTTGGGGCATTATGTTTGATGGAGTTATTGCTAATGAGTTCCTTAAAGTTATTGACTAAACAAGTATTATCTCAACTAATCTTGTTTTAATAAGGTTATAATTAAAAATGGAACATACAGAGTACATTAGGATGTGTCTTTCTCGCTTCAAAGTAAAGTTCATAAAGTTATAGTTATCTATGGATTTATTCAGTTTCTTGTACAATAAGTACTTATAGTTACTAACAACTTGTCAACACCCTAAAGTTTAAGATGAGTTTTCATAAATTATTTCTAATTGTGGGAGAAAAAAAAGTTTGAGCGGTGATAACACTAAAGGTACTCACTCAACATATTATACCTCATGATATAGATATAAAGTTTGTAGTTGGGACACCACAAACATAATGCAAAATAAACGGGATGAGGAATTTACCTGTTAGTTCTGCAAGAAGGGTGGATACATGAAACAAATGTCTCAAATAAGTATGTTGTGTTGAAGTTTGCTTCTCACTTCAGCTTATGTTTTGTTCAATATTGTTTTTCACCTAGACGTGCTTTGTGGGTAGATACTAGTTCTACTACTCACGTATGTTTTAATGCAAAATTATTTATGGAGCTAATTATAAATTGATGCTGAAAGATGCATTTATCGGGGGAATGGCGAAACAATGCAGTTGAGAGTATACAAATTTGGTTTTATCATTGATAATAAGGTTATTTTGAATTTTGAAGAGACTTGTGAGATTTTATTTCTATTTCAGTTTTGAGCAAATTTTGTTATAATTGTTCAATTTTGGAAATAGTAATTTTTTTCTCATTCAATATTCATGTTGGTTCTTTATCATTAATGATAAATTATAATTGTTGGATATTATTGTAAATGAAACTTAGCATGCTAGTTCATATGGTATAAAACACATGAACAATAAAAGAATTAAGAATGTGGTAAGAAGTATGATTAATCATTCTTCCTTACTGAAAACTCTCTGAGATAAGTACTCACGACTACGACATGGATTATTAATAGTGTTCTAAACTAAGCAGTAGCTAGCTAAAGCCCTAATGGACTATGAATATGTGAAAGTCCAATATTGGAAATTTGTATATTTGGGATTGTCCGATTAAGATAAGGCATTCGCCCTAATAAGGGAAACTAGACTCAAAACTATTAGTTATTGCTTGTTAAATATTGTAGGTCCCAAGAGGTGTCAGTCAAGTCTAGAAGGAGGGGTCGAATAGACTTAACTAATTTTTCAATTTCAAATCAAATTAGAGTTTCAACAAGTAAACAGCTAAGTCTCTTGAGAGACAGCTGGGTCAAACCTCAACAGTAGAGTTAACCACTCAACAGACTCGAGAGAGCTGTTGATAGAGTAACTCAGCTGAATGAAGTTAGCTTTTTATAATATCAGTTTATAAGGTTTTTCACAGCGGAAGTCTTACACTCTTTTTAATATTAGTTTTCAACACTTGTTTTAAACTTAGTTATTATCAGTTGGTTTGGAAGGAAGAAATCAGGTTTGAAGAAGAGAAAAAAAGGGAGAAAAATTGCACAGCACAGGAGCGCTGCAGCGCTCCCTCCCCCGCGCTGTAACACGGGCGTCGAAAATCGGGTAGTGAACATGGAATTGGCGCACAAAAAGACTTTGGAGGAGCACCACGTACGCGTGTCGACGAGCGAGCAAAAAGATGATCGCCGAGCAGACCACAAATCAGCGTCACACCGAGCCGAAATTTATAACTTAATTTCTTTTGGACTTTTGATGGTCTTGGGGCTATAAATACAGGTAATGATGCGCGGGGTAAGGGTTGGACATTCTATTGAGCACACTGGATGATTTTGAGCAAGGAGAATGAGTTCATGACGATATTTGAAGGCATCTATCTTCTGGAAACAGAGAGGATTCTTCCCTTGATTCTTCTGAATTAATTTTCCATTATATTAGTCGAACCCTTGAGATGTATAATTACTTTTTCATGAGTTTTTGTACATCCATCATTAGCTAAACCTATCTTTCTAGGGGATTGATGTAACCTACGTTTGAACTTATATTTTGATTTTTAGTTTATTTTATTCGTTTGTTATTAAATCTATTTGTGCTATTTGGATTGATTGCATCTGAATTATCTGATCATTAGTTTAGATTGTTTGGTGTGTTTGATTTGACACTCGAGAAAGGTAATTGAACGCTTGACCATAGAATAGCATAACCTAGGGTTTCATGGAACTAAGAAATTTATGAATCTTCTCAAGTCCGTGAAAGAATATTCATCGAGCCCATTAAGGTTTAATTTTTTATTTTTATAGAGATATTGAAATCAGGATAGAAACCAAGAATCACTTGGCACTCGAGAGAGGAAGTAATAAACGGTAGGAATATTGGGCTTATAGATTGATAATGTGTGATTAATAAGTTGGATTGATAACACAGGGGACAACTATGTGAATCAACCCTCTAGAATTCATATTCACTAAATGTTTGATGATTTGTCGGAACGAATTTGTTAGTATAATTTAAATTTTATTTTTAATTTAATCAAAATCCATTTCTGTTCGATTATCTAGATAGAATTAAGGCATGATAATTATAGTACTTAGTAAAAAACCCTACTTTTCAATCTATAATAAAACTTGACACCGTATGCTTGCGGTAAGAATTTCATCGAACAAGTTTTAGGCGCTATTGTCGGGGATTTTTTATCTTATTTTGCGCTAATATTGTTACTAAGTAGTCTTAATCCTAATCTAGATTAGTTTAGCTATAATTAATTCGTTCTTTCTCATTGAGTTGTCTGTTTATACAAAATTCTAAAGATACTAATTTGCGTCATTTTGATCCAGAGATTGAAAGGACACTTCGAGCAATCAGAGCAACGAAGCAAGCAGAGAAGCAACCAATGCTAGATGATAGAGAAAATGAGAATAACGAGAACTTAGTTCAAAATGTGGCACCATTGCCTGAGGGACAAGAATGAGCAATCTGGGATTACTTTCGGCCCACCATGAACCAGAACTATTTCGGAATTGTGCGCCATCCTATAAATGAAAACAATTTCAAATTGAAGTTGGCCCTCATAAGCATGGTTCAGCAGAATTAGTTTTGGGGGAGTCCCGTGGATGATCTGAATCCCACTTGGCTACATTCTTGGAAATATGCGACACCATCAAGATGAATGGTGTGGCTGATGAAACTATTCAATTGAGACTTTTCCCGTTTTCACTTTGGGATAAATCCAGAAAGTGGTTGCAGACGTTTACACCTGGGAGTATCACTAGCTGGGATGATCTGACTCAAAAGTTATGGCGAAATTCTTTCCTCCCAGCAAGATGCTCCAGCTGAAAAGTGAGATAGCTCAATTTCAACAGATCAATTTTGAGCCACTGTATGAAGCCTGGGAGCGATTTAAGTATCTGTTGAGAAGTTTCCCACAACATGGTTTTGCGGACTGGCAGAGGTTTCAGTACTTTTAGAACGGTCTGAATGGGCATACGAGGACAAAATTAGATGCAGTAGTAGGAGGCACATTGATGGATAAAACTCCGAATGAGGCATTACTTCTGCTTGAAGAAATGGCCACAAACAGCTATCAATGGCCCTCCGAAAGATCAGTACCAAGGAAAGTTGCTGGTGTTCTTGAGTTGGATACTATATAGGCTTTAGCGGCTCAAATATCATCTTTATCGAAAAAATTGGTCATAGTGAATACTGGTGGAACACCACAACACACTGAGATACCACCAGCGGTCGTTCAGGAAGCCACCACACTCGATGCCAAGCAAGCTAATTATGTGAATAATTGGGGTTTTAACAATCGTAGTAATGCATTACCGACTCGTTATCACCTGGGACTTCACAATCATGAGAATCTCTCTTATAGCATTAATAGAAAACTGTTGAACCCACCTCCGGGTTATTCCAAGCCATCTAGTTCCAATGCACCCGTAGGTGAGAAGAAGCAGTTGCTAGAAGAGATACTCGTCACTTTTATTGGAGAGACCAACAATCGATTGAACAGGAGTGATGCACAGATTGACAATTTGGGAACGAATATATCTACCATGGAGACACATCTTAGATCATTGGAGACACAAATGGGACAGGTAGCAACTGCCATAAGCTCTCTATAGAATAAAGAAAATTTTCTGAGTAATACTGAGGTGAATCCGTGGAAACATTGTAAATCCATCTAATTGAGGAGTGGCACTGCATATGATGGTCCTAATCTTCCCTCCCATGCCACCCATGAGAAGGTTCTCGATTCTAATTTTCCTATTGAGGAGGAGTCAAAACAAGAAAAAGATCAGCAGAGCAACGAGTAGACGAAGGCTGACAAGCCTAAATCTGCTCCTACTCTTGATTATGCGGTTAATGTGCCTAATTCACTCCCATTCCCTTAGAGATTTCAGAAAAAAAAAATGATAGATTCTCAATTTGCTAAATTCGTGAAAATTTTCAAGACGATTCACATCAACATCCCATTTACTGATGCACTCAAGCAAATGCCCAACTATGCTAAATTCATGAACGATGTGATGTCGAAAAAGAGAAAGTTGGGCGATTTCGAGACTGTAAAACTTACAGAGGAATGCATCACTATTTTGCAAAGGAAGCTACCACATAAATTGAAAGATCCGTGGAGTTTCACTATCCCTTGTACTATTGGTTATTCCATTTTTAATAAAGCTCTTTGCGATCTAGGTGCTAGCATTAACCTTATGCCCTTGTCTGTTTTCCGAAAATAGGTCTTGGAGAGGTGAAACCATCCACCATCACCCTACAATTGGCGGGCATATCACTTACATATCCGCGAGGTATAATTGAGGATGTTTTGGTGAAGGTGGACAAGTTCATATTTCTAGCTAACTTTGTTGTACTAGACATGGACAAGGATCGAGAGGTTCCACTGATTCTAGGGAGGCCATTTTTGGCTACTGGTCGAGCATTGATCGATGTTCAACGTGGAGAACTGACTCTGCAGGTTTAATAAAGAAGAAGTGATGTTCAACATCTATAATGCGATGAAGTTTCAAGAAGAACACCATACTTGTCATTTCATAGATGTAGTGCAGCAGTGTGCCCACTCGCAAATAGCTCGACAAAATATTGTTGACCCGTTGGGAAGACGTCTCACCCAATCGCTAGTGTAAGGTATGGACTATGGTTTAGATGATATTGATTTATTATATTACTTGTTTTCTCTTGATGCCACACAGGCTGACACAAGCAATGGTTTGAAGGAGAGTTTGGGAGACACAGACAGTGAGGAAATCCTGAAGGTCACACTGGAATTGAAGGAACTTCTTGCACATCCCTGGTATGCATTTTTGGGTGAGAATGATACACATCCGGTAATAGTCTATGCTTCTATATCCTCTTCAGAGTTAGATAAATTGTTGCGCATTTTGAGAAAACATAAGTCTGCACTGGGTTGGTCCATAGCTGATTTGAAGGGAATCAGTCCCTCTATAGTGATGCATAAAATCCTCATGGAGGACTCTTACAAGTCCTATATTGAGCACCAAAGAAGGTTTAGTCCTGCAATGAAAGAAGTAAATATGGCTGAAGTTCTTAAGTGGCTTAAGGTTGGCATCATTTATGCTATATCTGATAGCTCATGGGTAAGTCGAGTTCAAGGAGTTCCAAAAAAAAGGGGGATGACTGTGGTCAAAAATTCCAATAATGAATCGATTTGTACACGTACAGTGACTGGGTGGCCAGTGTGCATAGATTATAGAAAACTGAACAAAGCCACTCGTAAAGACCATTTTCCCTTACCTTTTATTGATCAGATGTTGGATAGGTTTTTGATATGACTACTACTACTTTCTAGATGGATATTCGGGTTATAATCAGATTGCTATTGCTCCAGAGGACCAGAAAAATACCACATTCACATGTCCTTATGGAACTTTTGCATTTCGCGGGATGCTTTTTGGGTTGTGTAATGCACCATCTACATTTCAGAGATATATGATGTCAACTTTTCATGGCATGGATAGAGAGGTACGAACAATACCAGTTGGACTCCAGTTATAAAGTTGATATGCACTTAACGACTATGTTTGAATTATGGAGAGAGGCAAGATATGATGGTCACTCGGTATATGATCGAAAAGGCATACTAAGATTTATCAATACCCTATCGGATATACCCCTGCTAAGAGCAAGAGAGATATATAACCAAATGATAGCGAATGTCCAGGGTGTCCGATCGTGAGTCAGTTATGAGGACTTTACTTCGGATTTTCGATGATGGTGGATGGACCATATACAACTTATGATGAACGTTCCTCACTTCCAGCCCGAGGAACAAGACATACGTGATGATGCCCTTCCACCTGAATCTAGTGATGATGAAGATCCAGAAGAAGACCCGAAGGAAGATCCGGAGGAGGACGCAGAAGAAGATAATTGATTAGCTAGCATTCTTTTTATTTTAGTAGTCGATGTTTGTTTTTATTTTCCCATTTCGTTAGTATTTTGGTTTATGTTTTTAATTTTCAAACTAGCAATTGCTTCTCTATTCATTGGATTCGAAGTATGAAATTTGAGATTAATGGATGATTATTTTCCTTTTATTGCGTTTGGTGCTTGTTATTATTTTGTGGCTTAATTTTTGATAATATGAGTTTAAGATATTCCAATTGGAGATTAAACAAGTTTTATATTCATGGTTATAGGATGATGCCTAGAGGCTGTAGAACTGGGGCTGTCCCAAATTCAACAGCTCTGGAAAATTTGGGAGATGTAGTGGCACGCCTAGCCACAAATGTTGAAGGTTTGACTCAAAGGGGTGGTATGAATCCGCAAAACCATCCAGCTCCAGCAAACAACACTTCACAAGTGGTGGAACAGTTTTACCGCTACAGACCTTCGACACTCACAGGACAGGAAGAGCCACATGATGTGGAATAGTGGATTGCAGAGTTGGAGGAAATATATGAACTGATCAAGTGCACTGACGCACAGAGATTTCCTGTGCGATATATCAACTAAAACAAGATGTGAGGCATTGATGGTATTCACACGGACGAACCATCACTGACCAGTGGGGAATTGATATGTGATATTAAATGACTTTAAGTAATTAGTCATGCAATAATTTTTCGTACAGTCTTATAGGGATAAAAAGAAAAGAGAGTTTCTAAATCTTCAACAAAGGGCGATGATAGTGCTCGAGTATGAGCAAAAATTTAATCAATTAGTGAGATATGCTATTCATTTGATGGACACAGACTAGAAGAAGGCTAAGAGGTTTGTGTCAGGTTTACGCCCTGAGTTGGGTGGGGTAGTGAGTATACTAAGGAACGCATCATATTCTGCAGTGGTGGAAGAATCTCGAATGGTTGCTTCCAATATGAGATTCGAGGGAAGTAATAAAAAGGCATATGAGGCTCCCAAAAGAAAATGGGAGGGTCCAAGCACTGTAAAGTTTGTCAATAACAACAAACAACAAAGAGTCGGTGGTGCCCCTAATTAGCAAGGTCAGCAGACGATGCCACGATACCAGCAATGCGGGAAATATCATAATGACGAGTGTCTGCTTGGAAAGGATGTTTGTTACCGATACCATCAGTCAGGGCATCAGGTTGGAACTGTCAGAAATATCCCACCCAGCCCAGAGGGGATCAGAGACCCATGGGAGGGAAACGCAGAATGTACGCCATGACTGAGCAGGACGCACAAGAGGAGCCTGGGACAATGACATGTATGCTACGAGTTTTTAATATACATGCTCTTGTACTTTTTGATACTGGTGCTACGCGTTCTTTCATATTAGCGAGATTTATTGAGGGACTAAGTAATGTGATATGTAAATCTGTGGAACCTTTGGGGGTTAGAATACCATCGGGTAAAACTATTGTGGCTGAACATAGTGTAAGCGGGGTACAACTGAACATAGAGGGAAGAACTCTAGAAGCGAACCCATATGTCATAAAGATGAAGGACTTTGATGTAATCCTAGGAATGGATTGGTTAAGCCAGAACCGAGCAAACACCGGTGTCCCGAGAAGGAAATAGATTTCCATGTACCTGGAAAAGTGAATTTCACTTTTCATGGGACTAAATCTGATTTTCGCCACGAGTTATATCGGCAATGAAAGCCGTGAAGATGCTAACGAAAGGAGAATGCCAAGCATTATTGGTGAATGTAATGGCTACCTTGACTGAAGAGAGAACAATCGTTGATATCCCGATCGCCCAGGAGTACCCTGATGTTTTTCCAGAGGATTTACCTAGAATGTCACCAGACCGACAAGTGGAGTTCACAATTGATCTGGTACCGGGAGCAGCACCAACTTCAAAGGCACCATACAGAATGGCACCTAAGGAGTTGTAAGAACTAAAGGTGCAATTACAAGAATTACTGGATAAGGGCTATATGACACCGAGTGTGTCTCCATGGAAAGTACTTGTGTTGTTCGTTAAGAACAAAGATGGTACAATGAGGATGTGTATCGACTATCAAGAGCTAAACAATCTCACGATAAAGAATAAATACACCATACCCCGCATTGAGGATCTGTTTGATCAATTAAGAGGAGCTGGAGTTTTTTCAAAGATTGATCTGAGATCTGGGTATCATCAGCTGAAGATCAAAGAAGCAGATATACCCAAAAATCCAGAGATCGAGGAGGCTATGGCTAAAATAATGAAGGCAAGCAAGAAAGTTGTTATTTCCAAGTTCACTTTGGTTGATGGCCCACCCCCTATGGTGCCATCACCAACCCATGACGCTACTAAGGTAGCTGAGGAACAGGTAACTCAACAGGAAAAACAAACTGAGACCAATGAAGCTATTGAGATAGTTGAGGATCAGTCAGCTCAGCAAGCTAACACAACTGCGAATGTTGATGATGTTGAAACCGCTGAGGCACAAGTGCCTGTAGGAGAAGTGGGAGAAATTCCTTTGGTCCCAGATGATTTATTTGCTGAGTACTTCCCATTTTTGGCTGAAGTACCACTAGACAGAGTCAGCTGCTGAAAGTGCTAAGTACACTGTGAACATTCCTCCTGATGAATTTGAAGCTCCAGACGATCGTATAGTTTTGTTGATCGGATTCGACTTCAATGTTGTGTAGCCAGAAGAGCAGTCTGTTGATTCAACTGACTTCCAAAAAGCCTTCAACGGCTAGATAATCATGATGCAACAATTTCTGGAGATATCCGAAGTACAGTGCTCAGGATCAGGGAATGGACATCTCAGACTATGACACTCAGACGAGAACAAGTCAGCTACTTCAAATCGATGTTTGCAAAGTCAGTGATTTGGAGTGCTGAAAACGCGAAATTTCAGCAGAGGCAGAGGGATCACATCTTCAGGATGGACCAATCATATAAAACCAATATGAAGTTGCTAAAAGCTCAACACAAGGCAGACCTTCTAAAATCTGAAGCCAACATGTGAACCGAGATGATGGTGATGAACATAGAAATGAAGATAATGCTTGCTGAAATGAAGGCTCTGTGATCGGAACACAGAACAACACACTCCCAGACTCATGAAAAACTGGACGTTATCCTGGGAAGACCCTCTCAGCCGACTTTACCTGGTGATGATGATGCCAAAATGGGGGAAGATAGTGGTAAGGGGGAAGGAAATGAAGTATAGAAGACTCCTCTGAAGATCATTTTTGCTAAACCCCAGCAAAGCTCATCCACCATCTCTCCATTCGCAACTTCCACAGGGCTTATCAGCAGAAGAGAAAGTTGAGTTAGCTCTCAATAAGTCCAGAGAATCCATCGAATCTGACTTTGCCAAGGTTGAAGAAAGGCAGCATGGTTTTATCGAAAATTTGAAAGCCGAGTTCGATAGTCCCCCAGCAGGGTTAGTTGAAGACTCTCCAGTAATAAAGCTACCTCAAGAAATTGCTCCCGCTCCAGATGCAGGGTCAGAGCCAAGATCGTTAGAGGATTTCCAAACTCTCCAGTCAGAAGGATTTTTGAGAGATTGACCCTTGAGCATGCATGGGATCTATACTGGTTAAAGGGCTTAGAGATCTGCAAATTAGCTATGAAGCAGCAGACTCCAAGAGCACAGTCTACTCAGTATACTCAGAGAGGAAGAGCTTCTTCTGGAAGAGAAAATGGAAGAAGTGGTGGAAGTGGTAGAGGCACTTCACCAAGCACGCCAGTGAATTACACATATGTTAATCCCTTGAAGAAATATCGTTTATATTGGGCTAGATTCAAAGAACTTGCTAGCAGAGAAGTTACCAGAAAGAACACTGAAGTAGCTAAGAGGCTAGAACTGGAAAGCAGAAGGCAACAACAAGAATGGGAAGAGAGACAGAGAAAGGAAGACCCAGCTGCAAAGAGAGCTTATGAAAGAAAGAAGAATGAAGAAGATGAGAAGAAAAGAAAATGAGCTGAAGAAAAGAAAATGAGCTGAAGATGACAGACGCAGAGCTGATGAAGAAACTAAGAGAAGAAGGAAGCAGCAGAGGCGTTGAAGACTATTGTGAACCCCTTCATATTGTATGTTTACTTAAACGTAAATAACATACATTTGTAAGTACTTTGTATACTATTTTTATACATTGTAAAGCTTTGCAAAGTGCAAGAATGATATGTTCAATAAAATGACATATTTAATACGATCATTCTTTGTTAATGCACAATTTACTTTGCTATTTTTATTTAAGTTTTGGCATCATCAAAAAGGGGGAAATTGTTGGGAAATTTATGTAATAGATTTTGATGATACCATGTACAACTTAGATTATGAAGTTGGCACCCCAATTCAACTGTAAATCAACTTGTAATAGATAAGACTATGTAAGCTGAGTAGAAGCAGCCAAGTTGAAGATTGCAGGACTCGACTGAAGATTGAAGAGAAGACACAGTTGTATGACAGTTTAGTGAAGTGAAGTCAAGTATCAGTCAAGTGACAGAAAAGCTGTCTCAGTCAGCTGACTCATAACATAGTCATTCGAAGATCATTGGAGTTGACTGTCAAAGAGGTTATGCAGCAAAAAGGATCAAAGAAATCTGATGAGATCCATTGTCAAGCAAAGTCAAGTGTTTGCTGGAAATATGCATGTGTGACTGCCTACCTTAAAGTAGTTTTGTTGAAAGAGCGCAAAAAGCAAGGAGCCAATGAGATGTACCTGAAACCTGCAGAGTATAAAAATCAAGGTACAGTCTACATCAAAGCTACAAGACAAGACAAGCCAACAACCTAGAAGTGGAGTTTGAAAATGCATTTATCTCTTCAATGGATATATTTTCGAACTGCCACTATAAAAGGCTGAGGAATTCTTAGAGAGAAGACACTTATACAATCTAAGACACATAAGAGAAATCAAGCAAAGCAAAGTAATATCTCTTAAGCAATTCAAATCATATCCTCAAGGCTAAACTCGAAGGAAATTGATCCAACACATTCAGTGAAGGAAAGACAACTTCATTTGTTGAAGAGGAAAAACGTGTTTCAAAGAACAAGGGGTCTACTCTCCAAGGTTGAAGGAGGTGTAGTAAGTTTCCAGATCAAACCAGAGGCTTTAAACTTGTTGAAGGGCTATGCGAACAAATCCAAAAGTTTGAAGAATCTGAAGTAGCAGGATAACCATCTTGTGAAGAAGCTGAGTCCCAGCAGAAGCCAGCTGTGTGATCAAGGCTGTCTCGAACTGACATCCTTTTGTAACAAAGTCAAGTTACTTAGTGGATTACCTCCAGGGGTTGGAGAAGAGTGGACTAGAGAAATTACCTTATCCTCGAACCACTATAAAATTGTTTGTGTCTTTTACATTCAATATACTTACTTTCTTGCACATTGTTATTGATGTTTGTTAATTTGCTAAGTCAACTGATAATAAATAAACTTAAACAAGTGTTGAAAAACATATTCAAAACTAAAGGGTGAAAGTCTTCCGTTGTTAAAAACCAAGTCAACTGATTATTTAAAGAGTTAACTAAATCAGCTGAATTATACTATCAACAGCTCAGTCGAGTCTGTTGGGTGGCTAACTCTGTTGTATAAGTAAACTAAGATGTCCTCCAAGGACCTAGTTGACTTGAGTTTACTCTGAATTTATAGAAAGAACTAGAATCTAAAAGTTAGTAAAGTCCTGCTCAACCCCCCCTTCTAGACTTTATTTATCACCCCTTGGGACCTACAGCTACGCTACACTTTGTTTCCACAAGCCCACAAGTAATTTATTTTTGTTATTTAGTTTTCTAGTTCTTCATATGATTGACTTGTTTTAATTTTTTAACTTTGAAGACCTAAATAAGATTAATGTTATTGGTGATATACTGATATAATATATATATATATATATATAATAATCAATATACTTTGAGTATTGCAGAACTAGTTTTGAATGGAGCTGCACATCATCAATTTGGCAAAGTTCATAAGCAATATTGGCCCATTTGGATTTTTTTTAAATAAAACATTAATGTTCAGTTTCTTCTGCTCTTGATTGGTATTTAAATCAATGTTAAAAGAAATTGAACATTGCATTAAAATGTTAATGTTTAGTTCAAATGTTAGTAGCTTTCTCTTTCATTATAATTTTACCTTCATTAGTTCTATTAAATTTGTTTCTTGGTTTGTTTGCAGATTAGGAAAAAGAGAAATGGAATCTACTACTTTGAATCAAACTATTGATTTAAATGAAAATCAATTGGAAAGTAATTAATAAGATTGATGGGGAATCAACTAAAACGTCGAAGGAATATTCCGATGTTTGGAGTTTCTTTTCAAAGAAAAAGGTGGATACAGATGGTGGAATAATAGCATAATGCAAGGCACATAAGAAACAGTACAAATATGGGGCTTCTATAATAAGGCGTCATAGAGAAAGTTACAAACTGTAAAAGTTTAATAACGTAGGACAAATGCTTGTTGATCATGAGGGAAAGTTAAGGTCTAGGAAAATAGACCAAAAGATATCACATAACCTTTTAGCTGCAGCAGTTGTTAAACATGATTTGCCATTTTTATTCGTTGAACATGATGGCATTAGAAATTGCGTTAAGTACTTAAATCTTAATGTTGCTTTCATTTCTATAAATACTCTCATTTTGTATTACAAGAATCTATGTGAGGGAGAAAGAGAAACTTAAGCATACTCTTGCTAATATTGAAAAACAGAGTTTGATTAACATCAGATGTTTGGACTGCATGCACTAGGGAGGGTTATATTTGCTTGATTGACCATTTTGTTGATAAGAATTGAATATTGAACAGCAAAATTCTTAGCTTTGTTCATATGCCTCCTCCACACTCGGGAGTTGAATTGGTCGCAAAAGTTATTTGAATTTTTGAAGGATTGGAGGATTGAGAAAAATATATTTTCTTTGAAAATGGATAATGCGTCTAACAATGGTAATATGCAAGATATTTTGAAATAACAATTCTTTTTGCATGATGGTTTGTTGTGTGATGGTGAATATTTTCATATTCGTTATTTTGCTCACATATTGAATATCATTATGCAAGAAGGCTTGAAAAGAGTTGTTATTGCTTTGGATAAATTAGAGATTCTGTCAAGTATGTGAAAGGGTCGGAAAGTAGTATGAAAAAATTTGAAGAATGTGTGAGAGTCGTGGGTAATTTGGACACTAATATTGGCTTAAGATTGGATGTGTCTACTCGTTGGAATTCCATATATTTGATGTTGGAAAGTGCAATCAAATATAAAAGAGCATTTTCTTTGATCGCAAAAATCTTACCGCAAGCGTACGGTGTCAAGTTTTAGTATAGGTTTTGAAAGTAGGGTTATCGTCTCCACAGGGATTGTTATCGAATTTTATACTAAGTACTATAATTAAAATAGCTTAATTCTATCTAGAAAGCGAAAAGAGATGAGAATTTATTAAACTAAAAATTAAAACTAAAATTAAACTAACAAATTGGTTTAGACAATTATTCAAACATGTAGAAGATGAATTCTAGAGCGTTGATTTCACCTAGTTATCCTCTATGTTTTCAATCCAGTTTATTAATCACAAGTTATCAATCTATAAGCCAATATTCCTACCGTTTATCACTTCCTCTCTCGAGTGTCAAGTGATTCTAGGTTCCAATTTCTGATTTCGATATCTCTATAAAAATCATAAATAAAACCCTAATATGTTCAATGAATATTCTATCACAGGCTTCAAAAGATTCATAAATCTCTCGATTCTATGAAACCCTAGGTTATGCTATTCTATAGCCAGGCGTTCAATTACCTCTCACGAGCGAAAAATCAAACACACAAAACAATCTAAATTATTGATCAGATAATCCAGATGCAATCAAATCAAATAGCACAAATAGATTAATAAACATGCGAATTTCATAAACTGGAAATCAAAACATTGGTTCAAACGTAAGTTACATCAATCTCCTAGAAAAATAGGTTTAGCTCATAATGGATGTACAAAAATTCATGGAGAAATAATTATACATCTCAAGAAATCGACAAAGAAAAACAAAGAAATAATTGAGAAGAAAAGAGAAGGAATTCTCTCTGTGTCCAGACGATAAGTGCCTCCAATTGTCATCCCGAGCCCTAGCTCTGAGTCTCTTGCCTTGCGTTGTGCTCAAAATAATATCCCCCCTGTTTGTACGTCACTTATCGTATTTATAGGTGTCAAACCCTCAAAAATCCGTCCAAAAAGGCCTAAAAATAATAAGCCCACGTTCAGCCCCGTTCGGCCCATACGCAAGCAACAGCGCTCTTTGGCCAGCCTCGCTTTTAGCCCTCGCATCGTACCTAGTAGTAGTCGCTATGCAGCCACGCCATCGTCGTAAATCTGCTGCCGACGCTGCGTAGTACTGGTCTCGCGCGCCCATTGCGCCTGCTGCACTCCATCACACGCCCGGTTGCTGCACATCGTCCCGGTTGTCCTGCTATTTCTCCATTGCGCCTGATGCACTCCATCACATAGTTGTACCTGGTCTCGCGTTCATTAAACCATGTTCGTCGTGCGCGCGCCGGGACGCCATCACTCGCGCGCCCTGCCTGTATCCATGTACCATTTTTGACCCCGTCTGAGCCGGTTGCTCTACCGATAATATTCCATTTTTCCACTTTTAAAATACGATCTTCCCGATGCACGTTTTTCATCAATCAATTTAGTCCAAAATTAGTCGACTCACAAACGACAACTAATTACATGAATTCGACTCAAATGACGCTAAAATACTCGAAAACACCACATAATCCCAGTCTAGAATACTCAATACGTTGGTATAAAACCAACTTAACAAATACCCCCAAACTTAGACGTTTGCTTGTCCTCAAACAATTACAGACTCTAAAATCGACAAACATGAAGGAAACAAAAAAAAATTAATGACGACTGTCTCAAACGGACTAACTGCAAAACTTCACAACCAAACTCATTCGTCAAATTTCGTTTCACTATCAATGAAACACGTCATTTCACAATGTGATCATGAAGGTGGAATGTTCATGCTAACCCTGTTTTCATTATTCAGATAGATTCACGCAATCAAGTGTTTTCAAAATGATCCACTTTTTGAATATAGAGATGAGGTGCTTACCGGACTCCATAGGCTTGTCTTTCACACTAATCTCCACTAATGTAGGCTAATGTAACACAATGATCAATAGGACTTTTAAAGCTTGTAATGTGGGCTTAGGGTAAGGTAGGAAAATATGCGATTAAGTGGCTTAAATCACCCAAACACACAATTATCACTTTTAATCTCTGTTGTAAAAATCCCCGCCTAGCCCCGATTAATCCCCGCCTAGGCGCTAGGCCCCCCTTGTCCGCCTACGAGTTTTTTTTCCCGCCTAATCCCGCCCAGGTCCCGTCTAACCCCGCCTAGGCTCCACCTAGGCGCTAGGCCCTAGTCTGCCGTCTAGCGAGCGCCTAGCGCTTTTTACAACATTGCTTTTAATCAACAATCAACACTACCTTTCACTTTTTGACATCCCCAATATTTATGAACCTTCAATCCGCTGATTTTTCTCATTTTTTTTTCTTTTCCCTTTTTTTTTTGGGAACCCCCAAACTTATTCTTTTGCATACATGGGGTTTCATATTTTCTTTCTCGGGCAACTCATTCAATTGAATACATACCCTTCTCATTATACTCTCCTCAACCTTCAACATTTTCCTATATTTTGTGTGTATGAGTGGTGGGTAATTAGGATATTCACATTTAGGCTCTGGGTATTAGATTGGTTGCCAAAGAAACGGGTTTATAAGGCTTAAAGGGGGACACTAGGGAAAATATAATATAAAGGTAGGCATTTTAGGCTCTGGCTTGTTCAAAGATGGCCTAAATCACTTCCTTAATGTTACTTCACCTAGGATTTCGCCTCGACTAGTGATCAGACAAGTTCTAGAATCTGGTGGGATCATAAAAAAAAAACTCAACCGCATAAATCATCCCCAAATAAATCAACAGAGTTAAGCACATAGATGGAATTAATGGAAAGAAGATTAAATCACAGTTCAAACACATGCTCTTTTGACCGTTCAACTCATATTCAACAAATTCACTTAGTCATGCAGTTTCACAGTTTTTACAAATGACTCGACTCGACTTTAGACTCTTTTTTTGGTTTTTTTTTCGTTTTTTTTTTGTTTTTTTTTTCATTTTTTTTCTTTTTTTTTTACTCAAGACTCGACTCGAAGAATAAAAAAACAGACTGCACCCCCCCAAACTTAAAAACGACATTGTCCCCAATGGAGAGGTGGGAAAACGGACTTTCCTGGTAGCCGAGGAGCGAAGGCTCCTTAAGTCATGTGGTACTACTACGTGTATGAGGTGTCTCGTATAAGCTCACAATGCATCCTGGTGCACAAACTCGTGGGTGTTGTATGCCTCCGAGGTGTGGTCTTGTTCGTCCCATTCGCCTTGGCCCGGCCCCTTTTTGGCTTCGCATCCTTGCAACCTAGCAAGGTAAACAAGAAATTAAAACTCGTGGAAGCATGAAATTCGGTTATGGGTGAGAACTCGAAAATCAAAGCATATACATAATGCACCCAAGTAAAAAAATATAGTGCCATGTCAAAAAGATAAGCATAGATATACAAGATAGCACTAAATAATGTGAAATTGTCATTGGGGCATTTTATCAAACACCTCATATGCATGAATTTGGGCAAAGATAGTGAATGCAATGGATAACTCAATTCAATCCAAAAATCAACACCAAACCTAAGTCTAGCATGAGCAACCAATCCACAATCCACAAATCAACAACAATTATCCTAGCACTACTACAATCCAATCACACAACAATCACAAGATGGGGGAAACCATGGGGTGGGGTTTGGAAGTTGCAAACTTACCAAAAAAATGAGTGAATGAGATGAAGATGGTGTGTGTGGTGTTAGAGTGCTCCTTTGTGAAGATGGAGTGAGATATGTGGGATTTTCAAAAAAAAGAGGGGAGGGGTTGTGATGCAACTTACTACTCCTAAAAATGCAAAACAAATTCAGAAAAACAAAAAAAAACAACTACTAAATTATATTAAAACTAAGAAAGCAATAACAGGGGCTTGGGTTGCCTCCCAAGAAGCGCTAAGTTTGATCTTGACCGGACTATGTCGATTATCCTCAAGTTGGGGCTCCAATAGGCATGTTATCCACATTTCCCTTAGAAACTTCCCAACCTCCAATGTCTTCAGCTATATTCCCAACCATCTGCTTACCATCATTTGATTCAAATTTTAGCATGTTGGTTGGATGGATGGTGAATACGACTTTCTCCTTATTTACCCGCAATGTTAGCTCCACCGTTTCTACATCGATCAAAGCCCGTGTTGTAGCTAAAAACGGCCGCCCAAAGATTATGGGTATTTTCTTGTCCTCGTTCACGTCCAACACTACAAAATCCACAGGAAAAACAAATTTATTAATTCTTACCAACACGTCTTCAATGATTCCCCATGGATAGGCGATTGATCGATCAGCAAACTGTAAAGTGATGTTGGACGGATTCACCTCCCCGAGCCCATACTTCGTCACATTAGAAAGAGATATCAGATTCACACTGGACCCAAGATCACAAAGTGGTTTCTCAAAGAAAACTCCTCCAATAGTACAAGGAATAGTGAAACTCCATGGATCCTTCATTTTCTGAGGCAGTTTACTTTGGACTATTGCACTACACTCCTCTGTCAAATAGACAGTCTCAAAACCTTCCAACTTAATTTTCTTGGATTCCATTAGTTTCGCATAAATAGGTGATTCTTCGGGGCCAGGCTGAATTTTTGCTTCCTTTTTCACGTAAACTGCATTGCAGTGCTCTCTCGGATTAACCTCTATATCACTTGGGAACTTTCCCTTCTGCTGCAATGAATTCACGGCTGTAGCCAACTGACCCATTTGTGTCTCGATCGACCTAATATGCATCTCCATTGTGCTCATCTTAGTATTCAGACCATCAATCTGCGCCTCACTCCTATTCATTCGATTCCTGGTCTCTCCGATGAATGAGTCGAGCATCTCTTCAAGCGACTGCTTCTTTTCACCTCCGAGTGCATTGGAACTGGATGGGTTTGGATAAACCGGAGGTGGATTCAATACATTCTTGTTGTTGCTATAAGAGAGATTCTCATGATTGCGAAGTCCCGGGTGGTAGTGAGTTGGTAACTGATTATCCCTATTATTAAAATCCCGGTTATTCACATAATTGACTTGCTCGGCCTCATGAGTGGCGGCTGCGTGAACGGCTGTGGGTGGAAGTGCGGCTTGATGTGGTGTGCTGCCAGTATTCATGATTGCTAATTGTTTTGTCAGACTCGAGATTTGAGCTGCCAAAGCTGACATTGTATCAAGCTCAAAAACACCGGCAACTGGCTTCGGCGTTGATCTCTCGGAGGGCCATTGATAACTGTTTGTGGCCATTTCTTCAAGTAGAAGTAAGGCCTCAGTCGGAGTTTTAGCCATCAATGTACCTCCTGATGCCACATCTAGTATCGTCCTCGTATGCCCATTCAGCCCATTGTGAAAATACTGAACCCTCTACCAGTCTGCATAGCCATGTTGTGGGCATCTTCGCAACAGATCTTTAAATCGCTCCCAAGCTTCGTATAACGACTCAAAATCAATTTGTTGGAACTGGGCTATCTCGCTCTTTAGTTGGAGTGTCTTGCTGGGAGGGAAAAATTTTGCTAAGAATTTTTGAGTCAGATCATCCCAGCTCGTAATACTCCCAGGGGCGAATGTTTGTAACCACTGTCTGGCCTTATCCTGGAGTGAAAACGGGAACAGCCTCAATCAAATGGCCTCATCAGTTACACCATTCATCTTGATGGTGTCACAAATTTCCAAGAATATGGCCAGATGTGTATTCGGATCATCCACTGGACTCCCCCCAAACTGATTCTGCTGAACCATGCTTATGAGGTCCGGTTTCAATTTGAAATTATTCGCATTAATGGGCTGGCGCACAATTCTGGAGTAATTCTAGTTCACGGTCGGCAAAAAGTAATCCCGGATTGCCCTTTCTGGTGCCTCAGGCTGTGGTGGCACGTTTACGACCCGATTTCCATTATTCTCATTGTCCCCGCCTTCTGCCATTGCTCGATTCTCTGCTCGTTTTGCTGCTTGGATTGCTCGAAGTGTCCTTTCAATCTCTGGATCAAAAGAAAGCAAATTAATATATTTGGAATCTCGCATAAACAGACAAGCCAAATGAGAAAAACGAAATTATAATTCCTATACTAGTCTAGATTAGGATTAAGACTACGTGGTAATAGTATTAGTTTAAAATAGGATAAAACAATCCCCGGCAACGGAGCCAAAAACTTGATCGCGAAATTCTAATCGCAAGCGTACGGTATCAAGTTTTAGTATAGGTTTTGAAAGTAGGGTTATCGTCTCCACAGGGATTGTTATCGAATTTTATACTAAGTACTATAATTAAAATAGCTTAATTCTATCTAGAAATCGAAAAAAGATGAGAATTTATTAAACTAAAAATTAAAACTAAAATTAAACTAACAAATTGGTTCAGACAATTATTCAAACATGTAGAAGATGAATTCTAGAGGGTTGATTTCACCTAGTTATCCCCTATGTTTTCAGTCCAGTTTATTAATCACAAGTTATCAATCTATAAGCCAATATTCCTACCGTTTATCACTTTCTCTCTCGAGTGCCAAGTGATTCTAGGTTCCAATTTCTGATTTCGATATCTCTATAAAAATCATAAATAAAACCCTAATATGCTCAATGAATATTCTATCACAAGCTTCAAAAGATTCATAAATCTCTCGATTCTATGAAACCCTAGGTTATGCTATTCTATGGCCAGACGTTCAATTACCTCTCTCGAGCGTCAAATCAAACACACCAAACAATCTAAATTATTGATCAGATAATCCGGATGCAATCAAATCAAATAGCACAAATAGATTAATAAACATGCGAATTTCATAAACTGGAAATCAAAACATAGGTTCAAACGTAAGTTACATCAATCCCCTAGAAAAATAGGTTTAGCTCATAATGGATGTACAAAAATTCATGGAGAAATAATTATACATCTCAAGAAATCGACAAAGAAAAACAAAGAAATAATTGAGAAGAAAAGAGAAGGAATTCTCTCTGTGTCCAGACAAGAAGTGCCTCCAATTGTCGTCCCGAACCCTAGCTCTGAGTCTCTTGCCTTGCGTTGTGCTCAAAATAATCTCCCCCCTGTTTGTACGTCACTTATCGCATTTATAGGTGTCAAACCATCGAAAATCCATCCAAAAAGGTCTAAGCCCACGTTCAGCCCCATTCGGCCCATACCGCACGCAACATTCTATTGCCGCGTCTGCGTCAAAGTCAGTAAGGCTTCATTGCACTGGTCGCCGCATCATCGATGCGATCTTTGGTAAGGTAAGTGGTTGCAGCAGCAGCGCCCATCGTCGTCCTCACCGCCGCGATGCGTCCCCTATCGCTTCTGGTCTCGCGCCTTATCGCGCGGTTGCTGCGTGCCATTGCTTTCTCGCACTCCATCACACGCCCGGCTGCTGCACATCGTCCAGGCTGTCCTGCTGCTTCCCCATTGCGCCTGCTGCACTCCATCACATAGTTGTACACTGGCCGGGCGCTGCAGCCCCTTGGCACTATTCATTAAACCCTGTTCGTCCGCGCGCTGCAGCGTGCACCTGCCCTGTATCCCTGTACCATTTTCGACCCTCGCGTTGCGGCGCGGGTGTTTTGGCGCTGCGGCGCTCGTCCTTACTCGATAATTTTCCATTTTCCGCTTCTAAAATGCGATCTTCACCGTCCAACATGTTTTTCATCATTCTTGATCAATTTCGGCTACCAAAATTAGTCCCGACTCACAAACGACAACTAATTACATGAATTCTACTCAAACGACGCTAAAATACTCGAAAACACCACAAAATCCCAGTCTAGAATACTCAATACGTTAGTATAGAACCAACTTAACATTCTTCTATCAATTGAATGATAAGGATTATAAACATTATCCTTCAAATGACGAGTGGAAAAGAGGAGAGAAAATGTGTGAATTCTTGGAGCCTTTTTATAAAACTACCAACTTGATCTTTGGCTCGTCTTATCCTACATCAAATTTGTATTTTTTGCAAGTGTGGAAGGTTGAATTTTTATTGAAAGATAACTTGTCAAGTCAAGATGAAATGGTAAATGATATGTGCAAAAAGATGAAAAAAAATTGTGATAAATATTGGAGTCAATATAGTGTGGTGCTGGCATTTGGGGCTATTCTTGACCCTCGTATAAAGTTGTCAATATTGGAGTATTTTTTTGGAAATATTGAGAATGATCCCATTAAATGCAAAGAAAATGTGTCACTTGTGAGGACAAAGTTGTATAAGCTTTTTTTATCATTATTCAAATACTAATACTTCAAGTCAATATAGTTGTCAATCTTCATCTATGGTTGGATTTACACCTTCACAAAGTGGTCAAGGAATCAAAACTAAGGGATAAAGAATATTTGATGTAAATATTCTAACTATTATTTCTTTCTTTTTCCTTAAGTTCTATTACTTTCATTTGTTTATATTTATTCTTGTATATAACATATTCCTATTAATATAGGAAATCAAAGAATTTGAGACTCAAACAATTTTCAACGCCGGAAAATCTCAATTGGATCTTTACTTGGAGGAGCCAAAGCTCGAATTCTCATATTATGAAGATTTGGATTTCTTCGATTATTGGAGGAATCATAAGCATCAGTTCCCAATCCTTGCATTGATAATATGTGATGTTGTGTCTATCCCGATAACTACTGTTGCTTTAGAATTAGCTTTTTCTATTGGTGGTCGCGTGCTCACCAAATATAGAAGTCTTATCCTCTCTAAAAATATTCAAGCTCAAATTTGTACTTGTAATTGGTTGCATTGTTATGTTGATGGTAAAACAAGATAATTTAACAATTGTTAAATTATATTGTTTATGTAGTTATGAATTGATCTAATTTGATATACATTTTCAACTACATTTGTCTTTTTGGAACTTATATTGTAGGTAATGATTCTAATGAAGATGCAAATGTGAAAACGACGTTATATTGTGAAACATCCAATCTTGTACAAATTGACGAACGTTCCCGGTTGGAAAATTAATTAAATCATTTAATTAATTACAAAAATTAATTAAACATTTAATTTTAAAGGTTTTTGGTCCAAAAAGAATAAGGGCCTTGAAGCCCAAGCCCACGGCCCGCGACCCGGACCCGTCCCGGGCCAGGCCGAGCCGAGCTGGCCGGTGGGTGGGCGCGGCGGCGGCTGCTGCGCGTGTGCTTTGAACCAAACCCACAAGCATGTAGGTTCTCACCCCTTTAAAAACTTGGGTGCCCCCAAGGGCCCAAACACATATGTCCAACTTGGGATATATTAAGTGTGCAAACTTATCCTCATTTTCCTATGTGGGATGGAGCATCTCTCCTTCCCCACATTTTTTATTTTCCATACCATTTATTTGTATTAAGTGGCTAACTTCTAGCATTAATTTCTCATTCACCCGGAATCGGTTTTGAGAAATTTCAAATGCTATTCTCATCTACTCTCTTAGTAGAATTTTTACAAATAATTTAATTACATTTTTCACTAATGAAAACCACTTAATTATTTGGTCAAAATCGGGTCAACACCCATTTCTCAAAGACCAAAATTCCAACAATCCCCCACATGAATGAAATTAATGCATGCATGTATGCAGATTCGCTTGAAAGTCTCGGCGAATCGTTATTGCATTAGGATAGGTAGCTTGTGGCTTTGAACCTTCCTTAGTAAAATACTATCAGATTTACTGGTTGCTTAGTGACGCGATGTCTTGAACTACTCAGTCGTTCGTGTAAACCAAGACGACAATACTTACACAATAACAACTCTAACACTTGTTGTTCTCACGTTCTGTCCATTTCGGCCCTGGACCATATCTTAGATTCATAAGTGTTTCTTTTGAAACAGTCATTACTTCTCACTTATATAGGTGATCTCATATTGAAGAGTATCCTGCCATACTCCACCTTTCGGTATAAGAATCATTAAAAGTCTTAAACTTAACCTCACCACATTCAGCAGGTTTACATTCACTTGGATGTATCGAGAATGAGCTAACACATTTTCCAAGTGTTCAGCTGAACATTCATAACTTAGTTGTCTCATTGAACCAAGGTTGTGGGATCTCCAATTCACAAGGTTGGGTTATCGCTATGAACATTCTTTAAGTTGTGGATTTTAAACCTGTAACGACCCAATTTTATGAAATTAAAGTATTATAAACTATTATTAAGAAAACACGAATTTATAAATTAAAGTGATGCCAATAACTATCAAAACGTTGATTTAGAATTTTTAGTTCTTAAGAAGAAAAAAAATATAACGATAATTAATTATTATTATTATTATTATTATTATTATTATTATTATTATTATTATTATTATTATAATTCTTCCAAATTAAATATCCAAAATTTATTCCAAGCACAACCGGAAAAAAATAATTAAAAACATAATTCCAAAATTTAGTCCGATCATAATCATGATTTATTCCACCATCCACAACATCATATTTTCAGCCGGATTCCTCAACCTGAAAGTCATGATAATAATAGGGGTGAGCTTCATCTCGCTCAGTAGGGACATATCTGTCAATATTTAATATAACATGAAAAGCATTCACATAATTACAACAATAAATTCATTAATTTCCTCTTTTTCCTCTCGATCGACCGCCGCTTCGTGATATAGCATTGCGGGTTCACCCGAAGATACGTTTGATCTCGGACCCTTTTCATGGCCCCTAGCTTATATGAATTTATTTCTCTTTGTGATATTGCAATCAATGAAGTATAATCATGGAACATTAAATAAAGACAAATAATATAGAAATTCCTACCTTAATAATCGCAGATATTCGATGTAGAAAAATGAACAATAAAAGTCCTATTCCTCGACCCCTTCGTTTTCTTATAATTATATGAAATTATATAATGAATATGTGATTTTAATAAATCGTACTAATTAATGAAATAATTTGTAAAAATAAATATTGAAGAAGCTTGTGAATTGGGAATTATATATATATATATATATACATAGAAAACTTGAATAATAAGTAGAAAAAATATCATACTTTATAATTATATGAAATTTGGTATAGAATTTGAGTATGAAATTATACATATTTATAGTAATTAATATTAACCCCTAATTACTCTAAAATAACCCCTAAACTAACACCTAATATAACCTCTATACTAACCTCTAATTTAAATATTAATTAAATATATGGGTTATCACATTCTACTCTCCTTAAATATAATTTCGCCCTCGAAATTCGATATCTTACCTAGAATTGGAAAAAAAAAACTTGGGTACTTGACACGAATCTCCTCTTCACGCTTCCAAGTAGCTTCCTTTCTGCCAAGACTTCTCCACTGTACTTTAATCAGAGCAATATCTTTATTTCTCAAATGGTGAATCTTGCGTTCCAAAATAGCCTCTGGTGCTTCCTCGTAAGTTAAGTTATTGTTGATTGTTAGATCCTTATGATTCATGATGTAACTTGGATCGTGAACGTACTTTCTTAGCATAGAGACGTGAAAAATATTGTGCACACTTGATAGACTCGGTGGTAATGCTAGCTGATAAGCTACATCTTCAACTCGTGTAAGGATTTCAAATGGTCCGATATATCTCGGTTTCAACTTTTCCTTTTTGCCAAATCGAATAACACCTTTAATAGGAGCTACTTTCAGAAATACTTTTTCTCTTTCATCAAACTGTATATGTTTTCTCCGTCTATCAGCATATGACTTTTGTCAATCTTGAGCCATCTTGATTCGATCTTGTATCATAGTTATCTTCTCAACAGTTTGCCGAATTAATTCAGGCCCCAAAATTTTTCTTTCACCAACTTCGCTCCAATATAATGGTGATCTACATTTTCTTCCGTACAATGTCTCGTATGGAGCCATCCCAATAGTCGTTTGATAACTGTTGTTGTAAGTGAATTCTACCAAGGATAATAATGTTTCCCAATTACTTCCTAAGTCGAGCACACATGCTTTCAACATATCTTCCAATATTTGTATAGTCCTTTCAGATTGTCCATCTGTTTGCGGGTGATAAGCCGTACTAAAGTTTAGCTTTGTTCCCAAAGCAGTTTGTAGACTTTTCCAAAGCTTAGAAGTAAAACGCGTATCTCATGCTCAAACAATTGACACGGGGAACTCCATGAAGTCTCACTATCTCCTCAATATAAATTTATGCATATCGCTCCATACTGAACGTCATCTTAACGGGTAAGAAATGAGCTGACTTTGTTAACTGATCTATTACAACCCAAACATCCTTATTTCCCTTGACTGATGGTGGAAGCCCTACCACAAAATCCATAGTTATGTGCTTCCATTTCCATTCTGGAATATCAATTGGTTTGAGTAAACCAGATGGTCTTTGGTGTTCGGCTTTAACTTGCTGATAAGTCAAACATTTTTCCACAAAAGTTTCAATATCTCTTTTCATACTTAGCCACCAAAATAACTCTCTTATCAATTGCTCTTGCTCCGTGAGCAAACAAGTCACTCACCCTTGGTCTCACAGTTTAAATCGTAGTTACGGTAATTACTTTATGTTCAATACAACCAAACTCTTAAATAAGGAAACCTTACATGCTCAAAATGTAATTTACATAAATCCTAAGTTCAAATCTCATTAGGGAAAATCCATCTCAAATCTAAATTTATTTATGTATTCAATACATCAATCCTTAGTAAGAGAACTTTTCATCAAATAACCAACCTTATTGGTTGTCAACTCACAACTACAATAATCAAATCTTATTGAGAAAACCTTATATTTCAATATGCCCAAATACTCAAACTGTAATTAGGAAAAACCATTCACTCAAATACACGGGATAACCCTATATTCAATTAACTCAAATCCTTTAGGGGAAAATCTTACATTCAATGACTCAAATCTTATAGGGCAAAATCTTGTGTTCAATATCTCATACCTCATAGGAAAAATGGTATATTCAATAACTCAAACCTTATAGAGTAAACCATATACTCAAACATTAATCAAGAAAAACACTATAATCAGTAGTTCAGCTATAACTGGGTAAACTTTATCACCTTCATTTGAGAATAAGCATATAGCACAGTAATCGACCAACTCAATAGTAACAATCTAATTTATAGAAACACATAAATCATTATAAGCTTTAGGCGACAAGCTTATATCACTTGTCTATTTAACTTGGATTGTAGTAAAGTCCTTTCTAGGCCTCCATCAAAACAAACCTAGACTCGAACCCTGTATCATACGGTTAGTAAAAACTTAATCAAATTCATTGTACAACTAAAATCAAGAGATTATCATTTTGCATCTATCAACTTAATAGTTCCCATATGTTTCTCATAATCCAAATCAAGACGTGTAATCCGAAAGAAAAAAAACAAAATCTTATTAATATAAATAATTCTCGAATAACCGGGGTTCATGCTTAAAAAAGTAAAAGTCAACAACCAAAAGTTAACTAACAATAATGATTAGAAAACTAACGTAAAGCTAATAATGATTAGCCAATCATCTCTAACTATAGATAATATGTCTCACTCCTCATCTCTATCAATGATAATGGGTCTATTAATCAATCCATAAAGTTTATAAGACACTAAGTCTTCTAAAACTTCGAATCTTTCTCAAGTTTCGCTTCTTGGTTTTCTTTTTTTTTTTCTTCTCCCTCAAGTATCATCAAAATATTGGCATGAGCACCAGCACGGTAGCACCATCACCTCAAAGTTGTTGGTAACTTCCATAAACCTCAATAGCACACTCTCGTTAACATAAGGTCTCACTAATCATCTTCCTAATAATCCAAATCAAATAAGTATTGGTCATCTAGGTTCATGTAATTAAGCCCATACGATTTTATCATAAAATTTCTTTAATATAAAATATCGTAATAGATGTACTTGTCATGAATTTTCTTTAATACAATAGTGCTTTTATTTTAAAAAGAATGATGACAAGAATTGATAAATGTACTTATAAAACATGATAATATAAAATGATACTTCATAAATAAATGGAATAACATGACATAATAAATTGCATACCTTGAGAAACCGGGCGAGATATGATGAAGGTGGATGTTACTAGACTATTTTCTTTTAAAATTTGAAAAGAAACCTTTGTTTTTCCAAGTCTACAGAACCGTAGACCTGCTCTGATACCACTTGTAACGACCCAATTTTATGAAATTAAAGTATTATAAACTATAATTAAGAAAACATGAATTTATAAATTAAAGTGATGCCAATAATTATCAAAACATTGATTTAGAATTTTTAGTTCTTAAGAAGAAAAAAAAATATAACGATAATAATAATAATAATAATAATAATAATAATAATAATAATAATTATTATTATTATTATTATTATTATTATTATTATTATTATTATAATTCTTCCAAATTAAATATCCAAAATTTATTCCAAGCACAACCGGAAAAAAATAATTAAAAACATAATTCCAAAATTTAGTCCGATCATAATCATGATTTATTCCACCATCCACAACATCATATCTTCTACCGGATTCCTCAACCTGAAAGTCATGATAATAATAGGGGTGAGCTTCATCTCGCTCAGTAGGGACATATCTGTCAATATTTAATATAACATGAAAAGCATTCACATAATTACAACAGTAAATTCATTAATTTCCTCTTTTTCCTCTGACTGGCCAGTTCCTGCATATAGCATTGCGGGTTCACCCCGAAGATACGTTTGATCTCGGACCCTTTTCATGGCCCCTAGCTTATATGAATTTATTTCCTCTTGACAGATATTGCAATCAATGAAGTATAATCATGGAACATTAAATAAAGACAAATAATATAGAAATCCCTACCTTAATAATCGCAGATATTCGATGTATAAAAATGAACAATAAAAGTCCTATTCCTCGACCCCTTCGTTTTCTTATAATTATATGAAATTATATAATTAATATGTGATTTTAATAAATCGTACTAATTAATGAAATAATTTGTAAAAATAAATATTGAAGAAGCTTGTGAATTGGGAATTATATATATATATATATATATATACATATACATAGAAAACTTGAATAATAAGTAGAAAAAATATCATACTTTATAATTATATGAAATTTGGTGTAGAATTTGAGTATGAAATTATACATATTTATAGTAATTAATATTAACCCCTAATTACTCTAAAATAACCCCTAAACTCACCCCCTAAACTAACCCCAAACATAACCTCTATACTAACCTCTAATTTAAATATTAATTAAATATATGGGTTATCACAAAACCCATTCCCCTTAACAGTTTATACAGTTGACCTTGATTTATGCCTTTCGTAAGCGGATCCGCAAGGTTTTCCTTTGACTTTACGTAGTCAACCGAAATAACCCCATTTCGAAATCAACTGTTTTATTGGTATTATGTCTACGACACAAATGTCTAGACTTACCTCTTTCCTTTCCAAGAAAAGACACCTTATATAAATACAACATTTCTTGATTTAATGATTGTACCATCATTTATATCATAAATGCTGAATTTATTTCATTCGGCACTTCTACTTTTTCCAAAGCACCCTCACATTTCAAGGCAATCTCCTTTATGTGGTTTGCTAAAAAGTAAACCTCCCTTTTCAACTTCTGATATCTTATTTAACACAAGATCATCCAAAATTCTTATGGCTCTCGGCCAATTTTATTTTATTTTGTTAGAAAATTATCCCGACAATCCAGTTAGAATCTCGTTCTACCAGATTTCAAATCTTAGTTCCAACAACTCCATCTTTTATAAGGTGTGTAACCTTTGATGTTATCACATCTTTAGTAAAACTTCAGATTCAACTTGTTACGGTGTCTGCCTTTAGTGTTACAGCACTTTCGACAACACCTCATTTTAAACAGGCCCTTATCAAGGTAACCTTTACATAAAAACTGACCATTCTTGGTCATTACAAACTTGTCGGACTCAAACACTAGTCTAAACCCGACCTTACTAAGCAAAGGACCGGAAACCAAATTCTTGCGGATGTCCGGGACATGCAGCACATCTATAAGCGTAAGCACCTTTCCAGAAGTCATCTTGAGCACCACCTTTCCAAGCCCAACGATATTGGAAGTCGAAGAGTTCCCCATGAACAACTTCCTTCCATTAATCGGAGTGTAGGATGAGAACATCTCCTTGTCGGCACAAATGTGACGAGTAGCCCCGGTATCTATCCACCATTCCCTTGGGTTATCCACCATATTGGCTTCAAACACAACGGCGGAGAGATCGAGCTCCGACAGGTCAATTGGAACTGACTTGTCCTCCGTCACATTGGCTTATTGGTTGCCACCTTGATTGCCCTTCTTCGGGTGTCGGCAATCCTTAGCCATGTGGTTCGGTTTGCCACAGTTGTAGCAATTACCCTTGAACTTTTTGGCCTTTCCTTTTTCCTTCCCAGAGTGCTTGCGTTTCTTCCTAGTGCTTGATTCAGCAAGATTGGCCTTAGCCTCCATTCTAGATTTACTGGATTTAACATCTGATCTTTGGTTGTCTTCTTCGATGCGAAGCCGAACAATCAGATCCTCAAGCCCCATCTCTTTACGCTTGTGCTTGAGGTAGTTTTTGAAATCCTTCCACAATGGCGGCAATTTCTCGATTATTGCAGCCACTTGAAAGGATTCATTCAAAATCATCCCTTCAGACACTAAGTCGTGAAGTATGATTTGAATCTTCTGAACTTGGTTGATCACCGTCTTGGTGTCAACCATCTTGTACTCCAGAAATTTGCCGACAACAAATTTCTTTGTGTCGGCATCTTCCGTCTTGTACTTCTTCTCCAAGGAATCCACAGTTCCTTGGACGTCTTGAACGTGCTATAGACAATGTAGAGGGTATCGTCTAGCCCGTTCAATACATAGTTGCGACATAGAAAATCGTTGTTATACCAAGCATCCACAGCGTTTCTTCGGTTATTGTCAACTTCATCATCGCCTACGGAGGGAGGAGGGTCGTCCTTCAGAAAGCGTGACAACCCCAAGGTCGTCAGGTAGAACAGCATCTTCTGTTGCCAACGTTTGAAGTCAGCACCGGAGAACTTGGGCGGCTTTTCGCCGTGAGCGGGAGCAGCAACCATGGGTGTGAACGATTTTGAACTTGATGCCATCGTCTTCAACAGAAACAGAATATTTCGTCTTGCTATTGTTGGGTAAAAATATAGTGAAAGGTTTCTGTTTAAGAAGAAAATGGCTAAGAATAAGTGTATAGGCTCAAGTCGAGGCCTGAATTAAATTCAGTCTCCGCAAGACAAAATACGCCCCGTATACAAAGTGCTTACGGTTCGGCGCATTCGTCTCTAAGATACAACGACTTACGATTCGGTTTAGCAAAGACTTGCTTAGGAATCACAATGAAACAGAGGAAGTGTTTCTCAACTTTCAAACTTTTCATGAAATCGACAATATGCAAATGCAATGCTCGGTTTTAGTTTTCTGATTATTTCATTAGTGTTTTCAGTCACCAGGGGTCGATTATTATAGGTCTTAGGTGCCTCGTATGGAAAGATCGCGTCTTTTGGCTCGAAAAGACACATTTCAGACCGAGCAGACGCACTTTTTGCTTTCGGGCGCGACGACGACGCGACGGTCGCGTGCGCCGCCGCGTCTTATTTGGTGCGCTAACGTTGGCGGGGACGCACGACCCAGACGCACGGGTCGTGCGCCTGCCCGTGCGTGTAGGCGCAAAAGTTCGACAAGTAGCACGACGACCGCGGGCGGCCGCGTCTTCCGCCCGTCTTGTGGTCCGAACGTTCGGTTGGAAAATCATTTAATTAATTACAAAAATTAATTAAACATTTAATTTTAAAGGTTTTTGGTCCAAAGAAAATAAGGGCCCAAGCCAGGCCCACGGCCGGACACTGGGCGCGGCGGCGGCTTGGCGTGTGCGCTTTGAACCAAACCCACAAGCATGTAGGTCCTCACCCTTTTAAAACCGGTGCCCCAGGGCCCAAATCCATATGTCCAACTTGGGATATATTAAGTGTGCAAACTTATCCTCATTTTCCTATGTGGGATGGAGCATCTCTCCTTCCCCACACTTTCCATTTTCCATTTTTTTTTTTGTATTAAGTGGCTAACTTCTAAAGCATTAATTTCTCATTCACCGGAATCGGTTTTGAGAAATTCCAAATTCTATTCTCATCTACTCTCTTAGTAGAATTTTTACAAATAATTTAATTTTATTTTTCATTAATGGAAACCACTTAATTATTTGGTCAAAATCGGGTCAACACCCATTTCTCAAAGACCAAAATTCCAACATTGTTAAATTACAAATTTTATTAAACTAAGTGATATAGTTCATTAGTTAAGAAGTAATTTTTTTAAGTACAAACGAAACCTAAAACAACCTCCACAAAAATTAATGGAAGGTAAAATATAAAAAAGAGCACTAGAAGAGATTCATATAGGAAGAAATTTGAATGGAAATAAGAAATATCATATTCAGCACTTTGACCACTATGTAAACAAATGGAAAATGCAAACTAAGAAAAGCGAATGAAGACCTGAAAGCATAGAAAAGAGGCAGGGTGAGAGTCTCGCATGGGAAAACCTTGAAGGCAAAAATGTTTTTTTAGTCCACTAAGTGGACTATTTGAGACATTTAGTCCATTTTTTTAAATTTTTTTGAAACTAGTCCACTAACTGGACAAAAATCGGACATTAGTCATTTTGACCGCTTATATAGTTAGGTTGCAATCCTAGGTGGATTTGTTTTTTCTTTTTGCATTTATTTCTGACCTTAAAGTATGGATTATTTTTGGTGATGGGGCATACTTTGTGGCATTTTGGGGAGAAAGTATTATTTTCAATATTAAGTTAGATAAAAATATAAGATTCATTATTAATAAAATGATAATAATTTAAATAATATATTTAAATTATTTATTAATTTTAAAAAATAATTAAATAAAAACTCTTGAAAATAAAAATGATGTTAATAAAATTTAAAATATTTTAATTTGATAAATATATACAAAATTATAAAATAAGAAAAATTATGTATTCATAAATTTTAAAATATTTTAATTGGATAAAAATTCAAAAATATTCTTTTATAAAAATATTTTTCAATTAAAATATTTTAAATTTTATAATTTCAATTTTATAATTTTGAATATATTTATCCAATTAAATTATTTTAAATTTTATTAAATTATTTTTATTTTATTTTAATTCAATTAAAATATTATTTTCTATATTTTAATTCTAATATTTTAAAAATATTAATATTATGACGTTTTAAACTTATGATATAAATAATTTTTCCTATTTTATAATGTCGAATATGTTTATCCAATAACATTATTCGAAATTACATATATATTATATTCAAATTTGGAAAGCATTGTGATCTGTTTAATAAATATTTGAATATTGCAGGGAAAATTATTTAGTTTAGCTCATTTGTTTTATTCAAGGTTTGACTTTAAAATTAAGCATATGCAATCTGAAGTTTCTTAATATTCTGATTTTTAAAATATTACAGGTATAAGCATATTAAAAAATAGGGAAAATTAAAATAAGTTTATTTTAATATTGATATTTTTAAAATAAAATTAAAATATAGAAAAATAATTTTAATTGAATTAAAATAAAATAAAAATAATGTTAATAAAATTTAAAATAATTTATTCAAAATTATTCAAAATTAAAATAAGAAAAGTTATGTATAAAAATAATGTTAATAAAATTTAAAATATTTTAATTGGATAAATATATTTGAAATTATAAAAGAAGAAAAATATTTTTGAATATATTTATCCAATTAAAATATTTTAAAATTTATTACTACATAATTTTTCTTATTTTATAATTTTGTATATATTTATCAAATTAAAATATTTTAAATTTTATTAACATTTTTATTTTCAAGAGTTTTTATTTAATTATTTTTTAAAATTAATAAATAATTTAAATATATTATTTAAATTATTATCATTTTATTAATAATAAATCTTATATTTTTATCTAACTTAATATTGAAAATAATACTTTCCCCCCAAAATGCCACAAAGTATGCCCCATCACAAAAAATAATCCATACTTTAAAATTAAATAAATGCAAAAAAAAAACAAATCCCTTTAGGATTGCAACCTCGCTATATAGCAGTCGATGGACTAAATATCCGATTTTTGTCCAGTTAATGGACTAGTTTCAAAAAAAATTTAAAAAGTGGACTAAATGTCTCAAGTAGTCCACTTAGTGGACTACAAAAATATTTTTGCCGAACCTTGAAAAAGTAATCCTATATCAACCAAGTGTACGAGTAATATAAAGAAATATAAGAAAACAAATAAAAAATAAAATAAAAGCATAATGTACGAGGCTCCTACTAAACTCGTTATCCACCCCGAACCCGGGCGGATTTTAATTTTTTCAGCTGCAACCCGCCTGATCGGGTCTAAACCCACCCCGTGCAGGGCGGGTTAGATGCGGGGTTGGGTTGCAACTCGCCCTATTGCCATCCCTGTTGACACCAATTTCAGTTTTCAAAAAGAAATTAGAAATTTATAACTAAGAGGAGAATGTGATCGCTGTTTTCGACTACTTTATTAACACTTTTTTTTCACACTATTGGTCTAATGTAGTTCAAAAAAAGGAAAAAAAATTTAAGTACTCAATCGAATAGTGGGTACTCTTTTTTACCCATCAACATAAGAAAACTCTTTTCTACCCCATTTGATCAAAATGCCCCTCCTTTAATTGGAGGATTTTGAATTTTAAAATTGATGTAATTAATATTTTCCTTAAAAAACGTGTACACTCCCCCCAAATACACACCCCCTATGTATAAAATCATGTACCCAAAAATTGTCTTTTAATTTTAAAAATTGTTTCAATAAAAAATTAAAAAATTATTTTTGAAAAATTGTCTTTTAATTTTAAAAATTGTTTCAATAAAATTAAAAAGTATTTGCAATTTATTAAAAAACCCACAAAATTATTTTGAATTCTAAATATTAAAATATAAAAAACACTATATTTTTTTAAAAAATAAAAAAGAATCGAATTTATTTTAAAATCAAAAAATTGAATATGATTTTTTAAATAAATATACACTTTTTTAAAATATTTTCCATTTATTTAAAATATCTTCAGATTATAAAATAATAAAAACTCAAAATTATTTTCAAAAAGTTATTTTTTATACTAAACGATTTTATAAAAATCTGATTTTTTTTTAAAAAAAGCTAAAATTTGTGTTAAAAATCTGAAAATAAAGAAAGTACATTTATGTGAGAGAGAAATATGACCCCCGGGGACGGATCCAGGAATATTTTACAACGGGGGCACAAAACAAGACAAAAACTTGTGTAACACGGTTGCACTATGCCACAGAGAAATATGTAATATTGTTATGTACAAAAAGTAATACTTTTAGGGTAATAAATGATACTATGTCTGAATATACTTTTCTAGTTGTACATGATTTGTATTAGTGTTTACACTATAATTATTATTTTTTACATTAAAAAATATTACATTTTATTTTCATCGCACGGTGCAACCATCTCACAAAAAACTTACTCACAAAATAAATACAATTATAAACTAAATTAAAAATAAAATAGGTACAATTATAAACTACGTAAAAAAGTTAATGGGAGCATGTGTTTTGTTTTTATCTTAATTAGATTAATAGGTTTTAAAAATAAATAACAAAAAGTAAAAATTAGTATGGGGGCACGTGCCTCCCCTAATGAGGGCCGTGCATCCGTGTGTGATGACCCCACCTATTTTTTGTTTTTGTACTCAAATATTAAGGGTGTTTGGAAAATTACCATAAATATGGATAGAATACTTAATTTTTTATTTCACATATCATAAATGTCTTTGTTATCTCAAATGGGTATTCCCACAATTTGCTCTAGTAAAAACTATATTCCGTCAAAGAAATGCACGCCCTCATGTCATTCTCATTCAAGGGCATTCATATTTTGAAGACATTTTTCAATGAATGTTTTTTGGTAAATGTGCTACAGCTTTGAATTATGTCGGGATTGGTGGAACAAAGGCCCATTTTTCATTTATCTTTTCTTGCCCTTGAACCATATAAAGAAGAATTTCACAATAATATTGAAGGTGATGTCATAACTGCAAAATTATCCTCCTTGAAAGGTGGGAACATCTAGAAGCAACCCTATCCCATTTTTTTTCAAGCAACCTTGCATTTAATTTTGTGTGAAGTGGGCCAGGATGAATGAATATTTCTATACCAAGAGTTAAACCAAAAATATTACCAAATTATTTTCTAAGAACAACTGTTCTCATAATATATATATATATATATATATATATATATATATATATATATTATATATATATATATATCAGGGAAGTCATGAGGGGACCAATAGGGGACCAATCCTAGCCATATATCTAATTTTTTCAAGGGCTGCGATTTAAGAGGCAAAATTACAAATTACAAGCTAGTTAATTAAACACAAGGGTAAATTAGTCATCCTCTCAAAGCAATATTCATGAGATTCACGCAATCCTTCCAAATCTCAAAACAAAATCACGTAACAATCCCCCTCCTTCTTCTTCCTCCTTCTTCTTCAATGCACTACTGTGAGAAATTCTTCATCTTTCTTCTTCAACGCATTACCTGGGGCTGAAAAAAGTTGCAAACAATTCACCATAGTTGCTAAAACTTGGCTACAGTTCGAATGTTGCTTATGAAGATGTAATTTGTTGCTTGTATAGATGTTTCATGGTGCTTTTAGATATATTAACTACATAAGCAAGTCATGAGCAAGAAATTCATACTACATAAGCAATAAGTCTATACTACATAAGCAACAAATATATACTACGTATGCACCACGAATACATTAACTACATAAGCAAGTCATAAGCAACAACCCCATATTACATAAGCAACAAGTCTATACTATACAAGCAACGAATATACACTATGTATGTACCACAATTGCATTAACTACATAAGCAAGTCATAAGCAACAAACTCATACTACATAAGCAACAAGTCTATACTACATAAGCAACGAATATACACTACGTATGCACCACAAATACATTAACTACATAAGCAAGTCATAAGCAACAAACTCATACTACATAAGCAATAAGCATATACTACATAAGCAACGAATATACACTACACATGCATCACGGATACATTAATCGCATAAGCAAGTCATAAGCAACAATCTTATACTACATAAGCAACAGAGAAATTTTTTTGAAACTGAAACTCTGGAGAGAAAGTGTGCGTGAAAAGTGGGTGAAATCACGTGAAAAAGGGAATGAAATCTTAATAACTGATTCTAAAGTGTCAAGTTACCACCCTACCCTTTTTAATCTTTGAAACAAAAAAATAAACATAAAAAAACCCTAAAAATCTGGACCACCCAAAATTGTTCTTTCTATGGTTAGGATGTGTCCCCATGGACTCACCCCAAGTATGAGGACCTATTTGATCCATATCCTATATATATATATATATATATATATATATATATATATGATGACATAATAGTTATCGTGATAAGTTTCATGTAACAAATGTCCTTTTCTTACATGAATTCATAAATTTATTTAAATATTATCTCTTGAGTAGCATAATTTTTTTGATTATTTAATTGTATGATTTGACAAGGATCCACGCCAACAGTGCAACCTTAAGTTTGCAATTTTGTTTTTGGTACAATTAAGGATAGGAGGTGATGACACATATATTCATATGAAATCGAACTCAGTTTAATCACCCTTACAACATAACAGTCTACTACTAGAGCACTTGCGTTTGCAAAGTTGAAGATGAAATCGATATGGTTTTAATTTTGTCTCTAGCTTTTTTCTCTTTTTACATAACATACAATACAACATTGTTTCTTTGTATCTAATTTTCTAGTACTGGCACAAATGAAACATAAAATTTGAAAATGTGATTTATCTTATTTTCAAAATGTTATTTTTCTTAGACAAAAACTCTGGTCAGACCGTCTAACGGTTCTGGCCCGTTAGACGGATCTGACCCGCGACCCGGAGTCATATATTTTGGTAATTTCCGCCGCCAATAGCATATTTGTAATTTTCAAGTGGCAGTTTTATTATTTGTTACGTAGCCTTTTGATTTCAGCGGGTATTTTGTTATGTGGTGTTAAGTTGTTAGCCCTGTTTTTATGCTGGTAGTTATTTGTATTTTGTATTACTTGTTGCTCTCAATTGTATTAGTTGTTACACTGAAAAGTATTAGTCAAAACATCTTTTACCACGAAATTGTCCCTTTTAATTATAAAACATAGAATTGCTACGTGTTGTAAAGTCTAATACATGTTTTTAATACATCTAATACATTAGAACGCAAAGTGTAATACATTTCTAGAAAGTTGTCTCTTTTAATTATAAAATGTATTAACAGTCCTTCTGAAAAGTATTAGCCATCCTTCTAAAAAGTATTAGCAGTTCTTCTAAAATGTATTAATCGTTCCATGAAGAGTTTTTTAGTATTTCTCATGAATATACTCCTGAAATGTATTAGCAGTCCCTCAAAAAAGTATTAGTAGTTCATCGAAAAAGTATTAGTAGTTCCCTGGAGAATATTTTAGTAGTTTCCCTGAATATAATTAAATTTTTCTCTCGAAATTAATTGTATTAACAGTCCTTATGAAAAGTATTAGCCGTCCTTCTAAAAAGTATTAGCAGTTCTTCTGAAATGTATTAGTAGTTCCCTGTAGAGTATTTTAGTAATTCTCCTGAATATAATTAACTTTTTCTCCCAAAATGTATTAGCAGTCTCTCGAAAATGTATTAGCAGTCACCCAAAAAAATATTAGTAGACTTTTGACAGTATTTTATTAGTCCTTCTAAAAGTATTAATTTTTTCTGTCAGAAGTATTAGAGTCCCAGTGGAATGTATTAGTAGTCACAGTAAAATGTATTAGTTTTTTCCCCTGAAATATTTTTTGTAATTTTTCCGAATAGTATTAATTTTTCCACTAAAAAGTATTAGTAACCTCATTGAAAAGTATTAGTTGTTACCCTAAAAAGTATTAATTTTTTTCTTGAAAAGTATTAGTATTCCCCTAAATTTTACCACTTTATTGACACAAATTGGGGTCAATTTGATTTTAATTTAGTAGATAAAAAATTTAGGATATGCAAACCAGTGTGAGCAGGTGATATTCGAGCAATTCAAAAAGCACCAAAATTGCAGGCAAAACCAAGAACACCAATGGAAATTTTCTTGTCCCTCCATAAGAAAATATTGCCACCGCTTAGAACCTTGCGCACTGGCTTCTCACGGCCAAATAGGCTGCAGATCTTGGCTTTCATTGCGGAGGCCGCCGATTTGATATTCTTTTTCATTGTCAGAAGAATTGCTTCCGTGGAATTTATCCGTGATCTTATCAATAAGAGATTCAGCAACAGATTCGTGCTTTTCGTGCTCGCCGGCATTATCGGCCATCGATTCCAACTTTCAGTCTTAATCGACGTCATGCTTTTGAATCCTCCTTTTTTGCTCAGTAGATCCAAAATTTACAGCACAATTACTTTTGTGCCGTAGTTGGGAGCATTTCTTTTAAGAATTCGGGTCGGTTTGGGGGATCCGTCTAATGGACTTAGATCTGTTAGACCATCTGACAGGAGACTAGCTCTTTTTTTAAGTGTCATTTATCAAAGATTATTATGAGATTTAAGAATATTGAATGCAGTTAAACAATTCCTCAAAACAATAAAATAAAATGTAGTTAAACAATTCCTCAAAACAATAAAATAAAATGCAGTTAAACAATACTTTACAATATGTTAAATCCAGTTCAGAGCGCTACAATAAGATCCCTAATATCAGGATTATGTGCTCTAGCTTACATCTAATGCTAACCATCATTATCCAATATATATAATGCTTTCATACCATCAAATATACTCGTACAAAAAATAACTTCAAAAATATTATTGTTATTTATTTTTTATCATAACAAGAGTTCGCAATCGAATGAGATAGATCCAAATAAAATTACATAAAACAAGACAAAATCTGATTAAACAAACTTCATGTTGACTGAAAAGATAAACAAATTGATGATATATATTACACAGAACTCTCTATTCCAAATTCATTGCATTTCATATTTTTTTTTTCTTTGAAGGAGAGGATGTAAGGCTTTTATTCAATGAAAGAAAGATCCAACATTGCAATATCTTCAGAGGTTGTCTCATATGAGACCATCTCATTGACTTAAATTAATGAGACGGTCAGACGGATCCTACAAAATATATAAAATATGGTGTTTTTTAATGGATTTGTGTTTGAGTTAAAATTCTATTTACATATAATATCCGTCTCATGAACCATATCAATGAGACGGTCTCATACAAGTTTTGTCATATCTTCAAGCTAATAAAGAAATTTCATAGTTATCCAATAAAAGGCGAGTGGATTAAAAAAACAAAGCAAAATTAGATGGTCTATGGGCAACTCTATTTGCCGATCTACGCATATGGGAAATATTATGAATACTCATACTAGGCTAAACATCAATGAATGTCCATGATCCATGTTCCCATGTAACTGAAATCTTCTTGTATTATTATGACTGCTTACACAACAAACACTGAATCGGACGCCACTTGTGCTTTAAGTATCATTAATACGCATTCTTCTTCAAGAATGCGCAATTGTTCAAATAAGGGCAATTGGTCCAAGAATAATGTTTAGTTTAAGATAAAACCAATTAATTCATCTTTTTGGGTAAATTGTAAAATAAATAAGAAAAATGAAAAAGGAGAAGGACTTATTTTGATCCTCTAGGGAATATAAAAATGCATATTCCTATAACAAGTAAAAATGCAAAAGAAAAGAAAAAAGAAACAGCCCACAAAATATTCCGAATTAATTTATTAACACCCGTAATTAGCAGCTTAACGACAACACAATCATCCTGCTCCTGTCTATGATCAGAAAGATTAGCAATTAATTAGTATTTGCTGCATTCAATTAAACAAACCGATAGAGACAGAGCGTTATTCATATATATAGAACCAAAACCCATATCACAATCGCCCTCTTTAAATCCCTTTCCCATCAGGAGAAAAAATAAGAAGTTTCTTGAAACAGAAAAAAGAATTTACAATAAAGAAAAATGGCGAGCAATGACGAAACCATGGAGGTGGAGGATTCTAACGGGGATTCGTATGGGAATAAGGTTAAACTAAGGTTCAAAGATCCATCCAAGGTAGGATTTGTATATGAATTTATGTATATATGTATGATGTATGCAAGTAATATTTGTTTAAGTTGTTCTTGGGTAGGGTTCTGTTTGGATGTTTTATTGATCTAGGTTATTGGGTATATATGGTTTGATTGCATGTTTGATGGGTTTTTTTTTTTATGTGGGGTGAATTTTGATTTTGTGTAGAAAGTGGCTCAAACGAAGGAGATGCTGTCGAAACAAGCAGTTCAGACCAAAGAGATCTTGTCCAAACAAGCCGTTAAGATCGCTAAACAGGCTGAAGAACATGAAAGGTTCATCAACAAGGTATATTCAATTTTCTTTATTTCTTTGGGCTTTTGGTTATGGCGTTATGGGGGTTTCTTGGAGGTAGGAACATAATTTCTACTCATAGTCACCTGCTTCATAGTTAAATTGATAAGAAAATGAATGGTAATTGGAGTTGTCAACTTTATTTGTTGTGTGTTTTTGTGTTGATCGGATTGGTGCATGTAGGTGACGCATTTGCTTGGTGTTCTTGGCTTTGGAGGCTTCTGCTTTATTTTGGGTGCAAGTGAGTCCAACGCTCTTTTGTCTTGCCTTGGAGTTTTGTTATTACCAATTGCTGATACATTTCACAATTGTTTCATAAGTTTGTCCTTTGGTGGTTTGATTGATCAGGGCCGCAAGATGTTCGATATCTGTATTGTTTGTTCTATGTAATTTTCGTCCCACTTCGATGGATTTACTATCGATACAAGAAATGGCACTATTATCTTCTGGTAATTTCCATCTCATCTTTACAGTTAATTTGTTCTGGTGGGGTATAATTTCTGTGCCTTTTGAAATTTAGCATTCATCCCTGGGATTGGTATTTGCTGCTCACATGGCGATGCAATTTTCGTTTGTGTTCAATTCAAAGATAAGTCTAGTTGCTTAGCTGGTGAAATAACCTTACATCTTCGCTGTTTTAGGTCGATGTTGGCAACTTAATTAGGAATATAAAACTGCAAAAGTTCTTGTTACTTAGTTGTTTTTCCTTTTTTTTTTCATTCAGGATATTTCCTTATAAAGGTTATTATCTTTTGAGTTTAAATTCCTAATGCCGTGTTTGGCTCCCTTTCAAGTCCGACACTAGGTTCTTTCAAATTTTTGGTACTTGAACTATTAAATAGAAAAAGAGAAGACATTGACGACTCACTTAAGTTCTTCTTATGCAGGATTTTTGCTATTATGCCAATACTATATTCTTGATCATGCTTTTGTGTTACCCTAGAAATGAGAAACTTTTCATGGTTTGCTTCTCGTTTGCGGAGGTAAGGAATCAGAATAGTTTCATTTCTGTCCCATCTTATGGCATTCGTTCATTTAACTTTCTCTTTTTTAATTTTCTTGTTTCTTGATGTATAAATGGATGCAGGGGCCACTGGCATGGGCACTAATTGTGTGGCGATGTAGCTTGGTTTTTAATTCCATGGACAAAATTGTAAGCGTCTTTATACATCTCTTGCCTGGTAAGATGTCCTTTTTTCTTTTCTTAAAATTAATTCCACTTTCTCGGTTGGTTCAGTAACTCCTTAATCTAAGAAGCAGTGTTAGTTCGTTCCTCTCATTTGCATTTTGAACTTTTTGATGGCGTTCCCACTTCCACTTTAGACATTAGCTTGTGTGATAGCATCTATACCGATATATTTTTTGGTCTTTCGTTTGGGGTTATTATCCCCCCTCTTATTGCAGTGGTAGGACACAGGATTTGAAGTAATATAACCAAGCTTTTAGTGCAACAATTATATCCAAATGCTATTATAAATGACTAGAGCTTGATGATGATATTTAAAGATGTCACAAGAATGCAGCACATACTATTAGAAATTCTTATTAAATGATAAGATATAGTATCATATTATCCTTTTGTTTCATTATTAGTTTTGCACATTTCTCTAAATTAGAAATTCTTATTAAATGATAAGATATAGTATCATACTATACTTCCGATTCATTATTAATTTTGTCTGTGAGTTACTTTAAACAATTAAACATGATAGGAGTTAAATGTCTTTGCCCAAACAAATCGAAAATTAAAAAATCAATGCACATGGAGGAACAAAAGAAAGCCTTGTATAAATTATTTGAAGAAAGTTTAAACAGCAGCCACTAATACTATCACTATGACAACACAAAAATACAAAGCAAAGTCAAATTCTGAGAATCAGCGGTTAAAATTGAAATATTATGAAATGCTTATACCATGCTGATGTTGGCCACAAACTCCTATGAGACATCCAATAGATCACGTGGATCATTTCTATTTTGGTTTTGGCATGATAAGGATTGAGAAATGGAGCCATGGGATTTTAGTTCTTCAAATAAAAAGTGTTGTACTCAGTATGTACCTGGAAAGGAAGTAGTAACATCAGGTCATTTTCTAGGGAACAGGGCATAAATTCTTAAAAGGCTAAGGTAAATAGAGAAACTCAAGCGGCCAAAAGATAAGAACCGAAGCAAATTCAGCCACCCTTCCATCGAGAAAAGATGGACCCATGGAAGAGTGGCTGAATTTTCTAGGGAACAGGAGATAAGTTTTTAAAGGGTTAAGGTAAATAGAGAAACTCAAGTGGCCAAAACGATAAGAACCGAAGCAAATTCAGCCACTCTTGAAACATATTCCTCTGACTTTCCCTGGCGGTGGGAGGTTGCCCCGTTTTATGAAGCATTCTCTCCCTTGTCCGCCCTTGCTTCTGACTTCTAGTAAGTGTAATTATGTGAAGATTTTGTTCAGTCCCTTCACTTGATCTTTTTTCTTATTATATATATTGATGTGGAGTATCTGTTTTAGATTTTTGCATCATAATCTGCTAATAATTCCATGATTTTTTGATCAAACTGCTTTTATACTTGCATTTTCCTAGATTCAAATGAGAAACACTATGAATTCTTGTATCTTCATGTATTTCATTCTGGAGCGCTAGTTACCCTTGCATCATTTCATTGTCCCCCCCATCATTTTATTGTGACTAATGAGCCAAGCATTATCCTGAAAATTTAGTTGAAGTACTTTGATTTTCTTGAAAATTTATCAAACATTAGCAACATTACTTGTTCGACGGACCATTGATGCAATTGTGGCTTCCAGGATTGGTTTTCTTCACAATTCGATGGTGGGACCCGGTGTTTTTTGAAGCCATGCATCCCGAGGGAACTGCACGTAGAGCATCATGGCCCTATGTAGAAAGTAAATCGTATCTCTGGACATGGCTTTTCTTTGTTCCTTTAGTTGCTTACCTTTTCTGGCAGCTCCTTTATTTTCTCATCGTAAATGTACTACGTCGACAAAGACTACTTCGAGATCCAGAAGTTATGACTTCCTACAGGTTTCAATCTTTGTCGTGTTCAATCTCTGCGAGTGTTTGTGTGAAAATTACTGTAATGATTTCTTAAAGACGTGGACCAAATTGTCTTGTTTTCTCAAAATTGGGATACTTACAAATACTGTCCCCGAGGTTTAGCCTAATTAGCTACCAATTATCTTCAAAATTACAAGTACCCCCTTGAGTTTTATATTTACCTAACAAATATCCCCCACTTGAGGGTGCAATTTGTAAAATAATAAAAAATGTCAAGGGAGTATTTTTAATTTTCAAAGATAACTGAGTTTTTTTTTGTTTTTGTTTTTGTAATTATGCAAAACCTTAGGGATAGTTTTTGTATCCCCTCAATATTTTCACACTTAGGTCATTCCTTCTAACTTCCCATCTTATAGGGAACTTTCGAAAAAAGCACAAAAAGCAAACAACATGTGGTGGCGCTTAAGTGGATTGCTTGGAGATCAGAATCGCTTGTTTATGTACATTCTGCTTCAGGCTATGTTCACAGTGGCAACTACGGCACTTACAGTCCCGATTTTCTTATCCTATGAATTACATGTGACTTTCCAAGTACTCAAGGTCTCTGCAACTGTATGGAATGGAGGAAACTTTTTACTCGAAGTGATGCCGAGGCAGGTCATTCTGAAGGAGAAAAAGAAAACGGAGGTGCCACCAATTGAGGCTCAGCTCAACCAATCAGCACAAGAAAACTCAATCGTATCGAATAATTCATCCGAGGTAACAGAATCTCAGGAGCAGTGTACAAATAAAGACTTGTAAAACCGGTCTTTTTTTATTTACTGTGTGGTGAGAACTTGTTAGCTGATTTACTTCATTTTTATATAATTTTCCTGGTTTACTTGCTTCGTACGATTGTTATCAGATAATGCAGTCTCTTAGATTGGGTTTAATCTGTAGATTAGGTGAAAGGGTATGTGAATTATGCTTTTGTTTTACAATATGTTGTAAAATTAGACTTTCAGTTTCAGCCGATTCGGATAGAGAATATACTATGATCACGCGATCGAAGAATTTAGGACAATACGATAGTTGGAAGTGACTCTTTGTAAACAACTGCTGTGTGTAGTGCTCACTGCCGACAAACATTTAGTTATCATGTAGCTGTTCTGCTCTTCCTATATTCTATCCTCCCCCTTCCCCTGTGTGTCAGTGTGTGTGTGGTGCGTGTAAAATTGCTGCAGATGGTAGGATTTGAGGAAAATTGTTAGTTGAAAATTTTGCCAAGTCCATAGAAAGGAAATATCTTCTTGTCAAAGTGTGGGTGGATATATTGTGCTTGTCTGGGAGCACTTTTGAGATGGACTTTTGGATCTAAAAGTTCATTTTAATAATAATTGATGTTTGGTGGTTAATTTGGAACGGACTTTTGGATAAGTCACTTCTCCAAAAAGTCCATTTCAAAGTAGTTAGAGTTGAAGGTTTTTTGAAAAGTCACTCATTAAGAAGTCTATTTGTTGAATGGATTTTTGCATAAGTGTTCCTAAACATCCACATTATAAATCTACTATCTGCAAGTTAAAAATTTGGTCTTCCTATCGTAAGGTAAATATTTACCTCCTCTGCTTAAGGAAAATACCTTTTTATTATATTCCTAGCTTATAGTAATCTGTGAATGAAGAATCTCATGTTTGTACTTGAAGTGATCTATACATTGTATAAAACGTAGTATTTTGATTTAATATAAAATGATTGCACCTATTATATACAATCTGCTCCTCCAGCAATGTATGTATTGAGATAAAAATTAACTATTTTAAGAAATTAGTGATGTATGTACATCTTTTTATACAATGGTTTCATCTCTAATATAATTATATTCCTCCGTGTTATTGTAATAACGAGGCTCTCGTGCGATGCACGCGCTGCTTTAATAATTAGTAAAAATGTCAAACGGATCGGCCGAGTTGGGTAGTGCTGGTCTTCTGGGCCAAAGAGAAATATTGAGCTGGGTCGAGTTAAAATTCCATTGTGCCTCTATTTTTAGGACGCAACAGCCAACAGATGTAAATGCACATGAAATGACCATGCCGCCAATTTTTAGGGGCTAATGGGTTGTGCCAAATAGGTCCAGTTATTTCGGCCCTCCAAAAATACAACCCAATCCGACCTTTACATCGGACCGGCTTAAATTGACATCTCTAAAATTCGATACTTGTATTCATATCAACTCGTACTCAATAGCCCATAATAATGGTGATTAATCCTATAAAATATGGACGTATTAAGATGTACTGAGGGTAGGGGTGGCCACGGTTCCGGAACCACCGGTTCTGGTTCCTCATTTTGGAGGAACCGAAACTGTTGTCTCACGGTTCCAGTTCCAAAATCGGAACCGCGGTTCCGATTCCGGTTCGAACGGTTCCTCCATTTGTTAAGTTAGGTTTTTAACCGGAATCGTTTGTTTATCTTTTGATAATTCTTTGATTTCTTAAAATAGTTTATCAATTTAAGTTAAAAAAAAGGGAAATAAAGAAAAAGACTTGGACTTAATATTCAATAAAATTTTATATTTAATATTAATAATAATATTAAACTATCTATATATTATTAGAGTATAGAAGAATCAAAGTTCACGTAGTTCGCTTACAATATTTGGCCCAAAACGTGTCTCATATAGTTACGAAAACAAAACATTATAATAAACATTTAATATTTATTCTAGTATGTATTTACCAAAACAAGATTGTTGGTTTTAACCTTAAAAAAACCGGTTCCATTACGGTTCCACCTACGGTTCTAACCGACGGTTAAAACCGCCGGTTCCACGGTTTTTGAGACCTAGGAACCGAAACCGGAACCGATCTACATGGTTCCAATTTCGGTTTTGGAACCGTTGACCACGGTTATGGTTTAGGAACCGTTGACCACGGTTCCGGTTCCGATTTGAACCCAGTTTTGGTTCCATTTGATCACCCCTAACTGAGGGTGGATCATTTTCAAATATATAGATTTGTATATAACAAACAATAGACATGTTAAGCTATGTGGATGGTGGGTGGGCGACCATTCTTGCATATATAGATTTTAATATAGAATTTTATATATTAAAAAATATTTTATTAAAATATAATATATTAAAAATATAATTTATTGTTTGAGAATATAACTTTATAATATTAAAAATATGCCTTATCAAAAAATTATATATGCTCATGATATAGATAAAAAGATTTTGTCTTTAGAAATACTATAGGGTTTTATTAAAGCATGTTTTTTAATCACTAATTATTTTATAAAATATGTTCAATATTTAAGAATTAAATATAATATTGTATTATATTATAATATGTAATATAAAATATATATAATCAAGAGGTACGCTTATATATAAGTTTCTTTTTTTTTAATTTAAAAAATATCTCAATTCGTTTTTAGCAAGTGCAAATGAGCGGAAAACAGTTTTGGAAACAACTATTGTTCAAATAATTCTCGGATATTAATAATTGGTATTAAACGGACGTGTTTTTGGTATGTATTAATTATTTTGCGCAATTATTATTGTTATTTATGAAGGTTTGCTAAAGTTACGTGATTCCATATATATTATTTTTTGTTATGTCTATTTAAATTTCATATAAATCTATGCTGAAGATATATAGTTTACAGCTTTGAATTATTTCTCGAATTTATACAACACGACGGATTATTCTCGACACTATTGTAATATAATTATCGATATCATCCATGTTAATGAGAATTTGCTAAATTAATAAAATAGTCAACATTAAATCGTGATAAGATTGGTTTTTCACAATAATTAGAATCTGCATACCAAAATGAAAAATAAAATATTTTTCAGTGATGTTCAATCTACACATGCAGAAGATAAAGAACAAAAACATTTTTTTATGAAAAAAACAATTTCTAAAGTAGTATATAAATCTATAGATGTTATATATCGATTTCATTTGAATTGTATCTCTTTATACACACAGCAGATTCGTTCTTACCATAGATTTGTAATATAATTGCCTATATTATCAAATGTTATTGAGATTTTGCAATTAATAAAATAATTACATTAAATTTTGATTAGATTCGTTTTTGGCAATGGTTATAATATGTTTACCGATTAAGTTATCTAATTAAACTAATCACACAATACAAACTCATTTTTGTCTTTTTACTAATTATCACAATTGGGAAGTAAGTATTTGAACTTAAATGCGGACAATTGTATTTTAATTTTTTCACTGAAGTCCAAACTAAATTTACACTATACAACAATCATGCTTATATTAGATTGTAAACCATTCCAAAATAGAGTGGAGAAACATTAATGATTATAATTAAGAAGATTTGGCTGTTGATGGAAATTATTTTTTAATTAAATAATCATAGAAATTCGTTTTAGGCAATAACTTTTAGGTAGGAAACAAATATATAAACATGTTTGTTATTATATATACAAATATTTAAAGACGTTGGATTATTGGATACTTATAGAGAACGGGTATAGATTCTCAAGTTTAATTATACGGAACACAAGAAATAAGATGATTCGTCGCATCTGCAATTTCTTTAAAGGGATAATTACAAAAGAGAAAAAACCCCAGAGATTTGGGCTAATTACAAAAAACAACTCGGAGGTTTTGAAAATTGCAGAATCCCCGGATGTTTTTTAATTGGAACTTATGTTTTTCTCTTCATAAGTAAAAATTATTTCAAATAACTCCTCTAATATTTATAGAAATTTTAAAATTACTCCCCTTAAATTTAAGATATAATCAAACTTAAGGATTTTTTTGTAATTTTAAAACATATCTAGGTTCTTTTATATTTGCCCATTTTAATTATCCTTTCTTTTAGGGTGCATTTGGATTGTAGGATTTAGAAGGGGATTTAGAATGAGGAATTTGAAATTATTAGCTAAATCCACACCTAGTTGGACTTATAAATCCAAATGAATGGATTTCAAATCCCCCTTTTAAATTTTCGTTCATTTTCAAAGGATTTTAAATCCCTCTCAAAATCTAGTCATTTGAAATCCATTATCTTTTTTCTTTATGCACATTGTATATTCACACTAGCCACTGTACACACACACACACACACACGCACGCACGCGCGCGCGCGCACTCTCCCTTACACACATATTCATACATAATAAAATTTATATAAATTATTTCATATCTTTTATTTTTATTTATTAAATGTCAATTAATAAAATGAGTAGAGCTCTTAAATTTTTTTTATCAAAATTTTACGATTAATTTGGAATTCCTACAAAAATCCAGAATATCCAAATAAGAGATGAATTTCAAATCAATGTATTTAAAATCCATTTATTTTCAAATACATTGGACTTGAAATCCCTCAATCCCAATGCACCCTTAATGTTGTCTAAGAATAGAGTATGAATGAAGAGCCTTGGATTCAAGAGGGAGACGAATTTAACCATTCATCCCCTTTAAATGAATAATATGAATAAATTGAGTATGTTCCACACCCAACCATCCCGGAATTCCAAAAAACTAAGAATCCATTTGGAGTGTTGGATTTGGAGCTAATAACTTCAAATCCACAATAACAAATCCGTGAGGTTGTTTGAATGAAATCATTCTATAATGATTTCAAAACCATGGAAACTAAATTTGGAGTCATTTTGTAGGATTTCAAATTCATGCTAGATGGAGTGATTTGAAATCCTCCCTCCAAATTCTCTCCCCAAATCTAAATCCTCTCATCTAAATGCAACCTAAAGTCATTGCGGTGATGTTTTCTGTAACTCCATGCACACAAATGTTTGTACTTGGAAACTGTAATAAATGCACTCATAAGATTATCGGACTGAAGAATGTTCTATTCCCTATCATTGTATTTCAATTCACCTACGAATGCTACCTGATAGAATGATGCCATTATTGACATTTTTTGAAATGAATACGAGCAGAACAATTTATGTTAAAACACTGTTAAAAAAAAACAATTTATGTTAAAACCAAGATGTAATGTGGTTCATTTTGTAGGACACCTTATAACCAACATAGTCAAACTCTTTGGTTAAATAAATACCTGAAGTCATGAAAAGGGAGACAAATATGGCTTCAATTCTTGCACTGAGAGTGAGACTCAAAGAAGCATAATTCAACTTCTACATCCCTCTGTATACATGATTGTTTTGGGGGAGAGGATACAAAACACCCAAGCGAAAACAAAAAGGAAAATATTCTTTTCATAAAACGAGAAAATAAATTGAATGAATTGATCTTTGTACATATAATTGTCTTTTTTGACTGTCCAAATGTGGATCAAAAGAAATACAGCACCCTTACAGACACTCTCACACCAATCAAAAAATAAAAAAATAAAAAACCTACATCTGCAATTTCTATCACTTTACACCCAAAAAAAACAAGGGAAACAACCATTCAAAGCCAATGCATATGCCTATAAATTGCGTACCATCAAAACCTAGTAGCACTAGGGTCTTCTAACAATGCCTCTCGCGTTGACAAGGCAAGAGGACGGAAAATTGGAATCAACCCGGACAACAATCAATTACTGTCGCCCAAGCAAATTGTGATGAAAAATATACAATGGACATGAACACAATAATATCAATCAAGATTCAACCATTGGCAACGAGGGTAGGATTATAACCAAACTCCACAGCCATCATCAATCAGATCGTTGATGTAAAAACACAAAACCGGAATTTTCACGGATTAAAGGGGGAGGCTCCACATCAGCCACATCTACTTGTTGCATGGTTTTTGAGAGGTCATCCACGGAGAACGGAATACTGCAAAAGGTGTTTAATAATGCAGAACTTAGAATATGACAGCTTTGTTTTTTTGATTCGATTAATCTTGGGGCAGTTCTATGTCGAAGTGTCAGATTAATCAGACGATTAGATTCACACACACCAAGGTAGGTAGGTATGTTTTAAGAAACCACACTCGGGGAAACAAACCTCATTTGTTTCTGAGTGGAGGTAGATAACGAACTTTATATTTAAAGAAATAGAGAGGCCCTTACTCTTCCCCCCACTTATTTTTCAGCAAAGCTTCTCATGAAAAAGATAATATTTGAGTTTTCATTAATGCTTATACCAACAGAAAATTTAAACACGTTCTAAACCGTTTCAGAAGACTACATGCACTAAAAATCAACGCTGTTAAAAAGAAAAACTTACCTTGAGTCGTCGTCTAACAGAAAAGAACTGCTCACTGAATTGTTAGAGTCCTCTGTCATCATAACTCTCATACTTGAAATTACCTACGTAGTTGGATAAGTATAGAATATAAGTGAACAGGGAAATTAAAGAAAGAATGAGCCCGTGCAACACGAAATGCAAATTAATGCACAAAGCCAAGCAAACTGACTTAGCAAGGTTGAGTAGCCAAACTCGAGTTAAAGGACTAACTTACATCTGAGGAAACACTATGAGTGCCATATTTGTCATCCCAGTACATGGTGCTAATCCTGTATAATTGTTGAATGCTTAGCACCTGTAAAAATGATGAAAAATGATCAAAAACTCAAAAACGAATCACAAAAGAAAATCTGATGCAAAGTGGGCTGAGGAGACATAAAGCGGGGCGGAGGAAGGTTCACTCACAGGACAAAGTTCATTTGTAATTTCATTCAAGGTCTTCTTGGGTTTTTGATGTATGACCTGAAATAAGAGACAAAAGAGGATTCAATTTAGGTCAGCTGTCCATATAAACAAGAAAATGAGATCAGAAATCCATGTGACCGAGGAAGGAAAGTGAATCTGATGCCCACCAAAAATCCAACTGCCTGTCTGATGTGCTTCAGTTCATCCCAAGCTGAGCCTACATACTGTACACCATAATATGTTAGTAAGGCACTAGTTTGAGGTATTTAGTAACAGATTATTGAATGAAACCTTACTTCCTCAGTTGCATAACAACACCATTGCTCTAATTCAGCCAACCCTGCTTTCACATACTCCCCATTGCTGAATGAGCAGCACTCGCGTCGTAACAAAAGACTAAAAAGTTTGAAACGAAAGTTATGTTAATTGCATTAGTGGAGAAAATTTTCCATGATGCATTATTTTAAGCGTCCAAGAAGACATAACAATAGAAATTAAGTGAGACAATTCCCTGAAAGAATGGGCTTGCCTGTTGAATAATTGGACATTGATAAACGAGAATATTTGAGTGAAAACCTTTCGGACTAGGAATGGGGGAACCTGTGACATCACAACAAGAGAATAAGAAAAAGAACAAAAAAAAAAAAGAAGAACAAAAGCCAAGCTAATTTCAAATTAAAGAAAAAAAATTATCTTACATAATTTGCTTTCATAATCTTCAAGTAATTGTCTAGGCTTTTCACAATGCTCTGCCAATGGGCAATTAGTGCTTGTTGAGCAACAGCGTTAGCTTGGGAACGCCCTTTTACTAAACTTGAACGAGATGTTCTGGGGGCCTGCACACAAGTTTAGCAGACAAATAAAGATTAGATGTTTGCTCAAACGAAATCACGGATTTGTCCAACTCCTCCTTCATATTAATGCATTAGTAACACACAGACATAGAATAGAAGAAAAAGGGATGAATGGGAAAGCATTAGGAAATTCAACCAAATGTCATAGACAGACTAGAAGCTGGTCTTGGGAACAAATATAATCAAAATTCCCATATTCTTCCGTCGCACATCAAGATCTCCTTAAATCTTGGGACGCATAGAGAGTATATAGAAAACTGAGGGAAATCTAGCATTTAAAATCCAAGTACAGAAACCATTACCGCATGCATCATATATAATGCTGGATTTACCTGAATGCATAAACCAAGCAAAGGGGAAATCTCTTTCTTCAGACTGTCCCTGATCATTCCATATATCTTCTCCAAGAAAGCAGTAAGTTGTTGCTTGAACAACAATGCAGGATACTTGGCTTCAACTTGCCGCAAATCATCAAGTCTACCAAGCATCCTACCATTGAGAAATGAAAGTCCAGAACTCTGTGGAGATGCCCTCAGTCCCTTCAAAAGTAATGTCGAGAAGAATAGAGGCATAAGAAATTAAAATATGTAGGTAACAGATCACATTGAGAAGGCAGGTAAAAAAGTAAAGGATAGGTGCATACTTGTGACATTCTCCCAAAAAGAGAAGCTGACGACGACCTTCTCCGCTGGGGGGTCAAGCTAGCTGCCCCACTTGCTTTTAGTGTGTGTTGAAGCAGCATCAACAATGTGGATGTATTACATAACCAGTAGGCTAATACATCATTATTATCAGGGACCTTCAATAGAGTTTGTGTAATTAGTGTTTTTAATGGTTGCGGATGCATTTGGAAAAGAACCCCATCAAGCAGAGTGTCTAATTTAAGGAAACTTATTCAGAGATTTCGCACGATCAACTGATCAAATTAGAAGCAATTAGAGAAGATATAGATGACTTCTATGATAATCTATTTACCTCTATTGCTGAAGCTACAGTTTGAATTATGCGGTCAAACACACTAGTCCTCTCAACCTCGAATGACCTCCAGTGAAGAAGGCTTTTGTAGATAACACAAGCGGCGACGGGTTTGCCACTGGAAAATCCCAAATCTTGTGAAATACACTTTATCAGGAGGTCTTGATTTTCCTATGAAAGAGCAGCAGATTTGAGTGGACACATTAGTCACAATTATTACCTTTGCAGGTGGAAGAGTTGGAAAATAATGGAAACTAGCATTTGGCGTAATTTTCGATTTTGCTATACACAAGCAGCCACTTACTTGCTGCTTTTCATTAAGAGATTTCTGGGGTTTTTCCTCAGATTCAGGCTCCTTTGGATTTGCCACAACAAGGGCAGTATCCTATGATGAGCAACAGACCATAAGCATTAAAGCTATGTAAACCTAAAATATTCACAATACTCAATTTTCACAACTCCAAATCACAGTGATGGTATAGTCTTACATGTGCAGGCTTCGTTTCTCCATTGAGAATATTTCCATTCTCTGGAGTTCTCTGTAATGTCACCAGGAAAGATAAGAATATCTCCATCACCAACAAGTGTAAAAAATCATGTATATCAGCATTACCTGAATAATAGTTGTCCTGGGTCGGGAAGATATTGATCTCCCTGTAGGTGACATAGTAAGAGCTTGTTGACGAAGTACTTGATTCTCTGACTCAAGGTTTGAAAGCTTCTCTTCAAGCCTGTATAAGAGATTAAACAATCACAATAAAATTCAAGAAGCACAAAAAATATGTAGGTACATTTTGGTGGTAGTAATTAGCTTTCATTTAGGGAGCCGACTGGAATTCTTTTTCCTTTCGGTTTTTGTGGGAACAGGGAATTGTTGTTAGCTCTAAATAGGCTATTTAACTATTACTTGAGCAAAACAAAAGTCACAGAGAAAGAAAGTTGGTCCTTCAACTAGGTAAGAAACTGTAATTCCAACCCAAAAATTGCACAGGGCCTGGAGCACGCAAGAAGCAAATAAAAAAATTTGAATAGTTGCTGGCCAAATTAGGAATCAGCAAAGATGCTGCATGAACACATAAGAGGTCAATTCCCTGTCCCCGGGGCAAAAGAAGGAATGAAATGGAACACGAACAAAATAGACAATGTTTTCGGGTTAGTAGATCAAATTCTATGCTCATATAGTTCTAATATTCACTTTCTGTATATATACCTTTGTGCAGAATCTTGAAGCTGATCCACTTTCCCTTCTGCTTCCTCTAGTTTTTTTGCCAAATCCACATTTCTGGTCTCAGCATCTGCACAAGCCTTTTTAGCCTCTTCCGCAGCCTGTTTTTCTGACAGCAGCAAAGACTGCACACATAATGTAGATGGTTACAGAAGTGATTTCATGAGTCCATTTTTAATCTTTTGAAAAGATGAATAGCATATCAAATTTTTCAATATTATAAAGACAGAATTTATGGTACTCCCATAAAGTTCATTCAGATATATTTATGGAGATCTATTCAATCTAACGGAATATGAAAATTTTCCAAGGATACAAGAGCTCTTACTAAGTCATCAGACCAGTCACACCATACAAGACAGTAAAGTAACTGTCTTACAAGTAATGATGGAGATGTCAGCAGTAACTGAACAATACAGACATTCAGCCAAATGTGAAAGGACTTAACTGGATGTTGCTAGCACTTGCCCTCTTTAACAAAGTCAAGTTCTTCGCAAGAAAGATGTCACCAATAAAGATGAAGTGTTGATATTGTACATACAAGCAATTGGTCTTTGTCTAAATAAGTTCTTACCTTCAGACTTTCTACTTCGACTGTTAATGCATCAATCTTTGCCGTGTCTTGAACCATAACTGGGGTTTCTTTAATGACTGGTGGAGCTTCTTCAATTGCTTTGCGTGCTGCTTCTCGTTCTTTTATCACTCTAGCATTTGCATCTTCCAATTGTATTTGCATTGAATGCAATGCCTCCTGTAATTTTGCAATTTCTTGTGCTTTTGTTTCCTCCAACTCAGTCTACATTTGAAAGCAAGACAAAGAAGAGGTGCTGTCAGTCAAGTTAAGAAAATCAATAGTGATGGATCACTCAAATATTGGCAAAATGATTACCCTTAATCGCTTCTCAAACTGCACGCGCCACGTAAGCTCCTCTACTTTCTTTTCTAGCTTGTCTTTGGCTTCTTTTAAGGCTCCCGTTTCCCTTGCAGCCTGAGTAAATACACAAACATGTTTATGCAAAGTGCAAAAGACACCTGCTTCCCAGAATGAAAACACATCGAGGATAGATCAGAACCATTTTGAGCTTTCGAAGCTCCTTCCGAGCGACACGTCGCCTCCAACAACACTGGGTAACAATAGCAGCCTTCTGGAGACTTCTGTAATAAGAATATGCTCTGTGACAACGTGCGTGAGCCTGCACACAAGCAACAAAATCATGAGAAGTCAACATTGGATCAACTCCATATTCTCCAGGTTCATGAATTATCTATTGGATTTTTTTGTTGTATGAAGTAATAGTAAGACCTGAATTTTGATTGCAGCCTTAGTGTGTTTCCTGAATCTGAATTCATTGCGAGCAGTCATTGCTCTCATGCCAGTCTGCACTATGATAGCAGAATTCTGCAACGTTAAGTAGGATACCCGGGCAGTGTAACATCTGAAGTTCTTCTGGATCTTTATAGCGGCAGCTTCACGTCGCAATTGCTCATAAAGATTGCAAGCCGATATAGCTAACAAAAATAAGAAAGAGGTTATAGTTAATCCGTAAATTTCTAAATAGCCAGATGACACAGTTAACAAAATATTATACAAGTTAGACAAGGTAAATTTCAAGGCACCACAGTATCTTCTCAAATTTCAGTCAAGAAATTGTGTAAGCATGGTCAAGTTCTGTGTGCACGCAACGTATACATATGACCATGGATCAACTGGTGCATGGAGCATTGAACCAATAGATTTTACATTGTTATAATTAGCATGTAGATTAACATGCACCAAAAAGAATCTTTACAATTCCTCATACTTCATGTTATCTTGAAATCATAATATGATTATATTGCATAACCACCTCATCCAAAAGCTTTAAGCTGTTAGAGAGGTAAACCATTTAATAATTTAATAACTAACCCGCCACTCATGCATAGACAATTTTTATAAAGCCTAGCACGTGGAACATTTTTCAAGATTAATGGTGAGTTTGAACTCAAACCCTCTTGTTTGGTGTGGCCCTTACAATATTAAATAACCACCTCATCCTGAAGCTTAAGCTTTTAGAGAGGTAAACCAATTAATATCTTTAATAACTCAAACCTAACAACATATGCATATTCTTCCATATCTAGAGTTGCTCTTCTTGAATGTGTGATGAAAGCTGAAAACAGATCGTAAGAATAACTATGAAGAGTTACCCCGCCAACATGATTGCAATTGGATAGCAGCTCGCCGCAATAAGACAAAATCTTTCCGAGCAATATAAGTACGAATTTGCCTTTGGATTGTTCTGGCTGCATTTCCAAGAACCTCAGCTCTTTTAGCATCTAGCTCAGCCATCTGACCAGCTCGTAGGAAGACCTTCGTCTTACCTAACTGCAAATCATAGCATAACACTGAGTTAATACCATGTCTCTCCAGATAGAGTAATGCAACAAATAGAATAGAAAATGATGCCAATCCCTGCAAATATAAGTCTGAGCAAGGAACATTGACAGCAAAGCCAATATTTGTTAACCCAAAAGGGGTACTTAAGTGGTGGTCCCTGAATTATATCCACACTCGTATGTCTGTAGTTCAATCCCAACACTACCGGTGTGGGACAACACAGTCCAACAGATCAAATAAAGGTATAGCATACACTAACATTTAATATATACCTGGTAGCCTTTTAATCCCATCTTGTCCAAAATCAACTGACACGCAGCCTTTTCATCAGAGCTGCAGGACAAAATATTATGGATTTACTTGCAAGCAAAAAAGACAAAATAAATGACATCATGAAGACAGGTAAAACACAAGCATGGTGCATGCAGATACACATGCTAAGTTCAAGAAAGAAACAGTAATAAGCAGCCAAAAGACTTACTTCCCTTCCAAAACTTCAGGAGCAAGAACACCAAACCGGAGAAGAAATTCATCAAACGTACGTCTGGTGGGGTATCCAGCACAGCTGATTCTGATAGCTTCAAGAACACCCTATATCATAATCAAAAGTTTAGCACATACTTCTGCATGAAAGATCTGGAAACAAGAATTTGAAAGTGAAACTCAATTTACTAAACCAAATTGACATTCTGCAAGTATTAGGTTTCACAAAGTACTTACGCCACATCGTAGTTGCTGAATTATGTTAAGGTTCTCAAAAATGGCAGGCTTGAGAACATTGTTTGGTTTCACACATCTGATGTAATGAGGTTCCGTTGAGCTTAATGTCTCCATTAAAGATTGTAGTTGTAGCTGCAAGCATAAAAATATAGTTCTTATGCGCCATACATCTCAGTATTGTTAAAATAATCTGAACAACTATTTTGAAGATTCAAACATATCTTAAAGAATATTATATAAAATCACCTAATTTTTAGCATCGATATTCATATAGCAAAACTGTTTATACATCCAAACAATTGTAAACATAATCTCAATTATGTTGTCTGAAGATCCGGACATACATTAAGGAATATTCTAAATAAAATGACAATTTTCTAACGCGATGTACATAGAGCAACTATTCCACTTGAAAAACCCAAAGTTCGCCCAACAGGTTGTTGTCTCACTGCATTCATCCTTAACTCAAAAGTGCAATGTTACAAGCAGTCGTTAAATTCATTCCTGAACAGCTAATAATGGCAATCTCACTATGATTAGGAGATATGTGCTTAAAAAGTTCAATCAGATAACATTATGTACAAGAGATATCCTGGTTCCAGGCTAAAGGGACGAGAGTGACATCAAAGAAAGCAGCATCGGTGCGCCCAGCTTTGCTTACGAGTAAAACCTAGGGAAAGTATGATTTCTACTGCCTCTACAGTTCAATCAGATAACATTACCCTTGCAAATGAAAATGAAGCATATGCTGCTCCAGAAATCATAAAGACCTCAATTTGGGACACCTAGGGAAAATGGCCATTTTTACACCTTTTGGGATAAGAAAACACTTTTTTACCCAGATAACAATCTTCTTCTTTTTCTTTCATTTTTTCGATTTTTGAATATTCAAGACACAATTGGAAGAGAAGTTTAAGTCAGTGTAAACCAAACTAATATATTTCTTTCTTCAAATATTTATGTATAATGTGGGAAACTCTCTCTCTCTCTTTCTTGGTTTAAAAAAATAATTCTCCTTTCCTCTTTTCCTCTTCTTTCCACAGATAACAATCTTCTTCTTTTTTTTTTTCATTTTTTCAATTTTTGAATATTCAAGACACAATTGGGAGAAGTTTAAGTCACTGTAAACCAAACTAATATATTTCTTTCTTCAAATATTCATGTATAATGTGAGAAAATTCGCTTAGTTTCATGAGGAGAAAAAAACTGGATATTCAACATGGCATGATCATGCCACCCAATGGTTTATATAAGGCGGCAGGATCATGCAGTCCTATAGGGCAGCACGATCGTGCCACCCTATGTTTTATATAAGGTGGCACAATCGTGCAACCCTATGTTTTGTATAAGACGGCACGATCATGCATTCCTATAGGGCAGCATGATCGTGCCACCCTATGTTTTATATAAGGCGGCACGATCGTGCAGTCCTATTGGGCGGCACGATCGTGCTACTTTAGTAATGGTACATTTGTCTTTATAGGTAAAAAAGATGTTTTTATAAAAATGGGTAGAAAAGTTGTTTGACTATCCCAAAAGGGTAAAAACAAAACCGACCCATTTGTCCTATATGCAATAACTATACTTGTGGCTGATACGTGTAAAATATACGTGCATTTAGGGGCTTAAAATGGTATATAATTGATACATTTGCATGTATATTTAGGGTGTTTTTACTTGGTTTCCTTAGAAGGGCATGATACTGCGTATTCTTATAATTTTACAGGAAACGGAGCTTAATTGAAAAAATATCAGTTGGAAGGCCCGAATAGGACTGACGAGTGCAAAGAGAAGATCGAAAAGACGAAGAAACCGGACAAAAACATGCCACACGGCCGTGTGACTTGCCCGTGCGAAGATGACATGTCCGTGTGAAGTTGGGAAGAACAGGGGGCGAAAACAAGCCGCACGTGTGGAGTGGAGTGTGAAGCGGCACACGGACCCGTGACGAGTCGTGGCGGATTTTTGTGTTCTTTTCCCATTCAAACTCTACAAGTGATCTCTCCAAGCACCTATATAAGGGCCCCCGCATTTACGAAAATAGACACATTCATACACCATACAACACATCAAAATACACAAGAACACAAGATTAAAGGTCTTTTGAGAGAGGAGGGCTAGGTTACGAAGAATACCACAAGGCCTTTCGCATCTACGGAGAAGCACAAGAGTTTCGAAGGCTTGGAAGGAAGATCCATCTTGACAAGAAGGGGTTTTCTTTCTTAGTTTAGATCTCTTGTCTGTGCTTAAACGATGTCACAATGTTGATTTCAAGTTTGTCTATGATTTTGTTATCAATGTTTGGCTAATCTTTCGGATCTTGGGGCATAATCAAAACTGTGGATTCATGTTAAATCTTGATTAGTTGTTTTCTTAATTAATTCATGTGTTCTATTTTATGAATTCGAGTGCTTATTCTTAATTGATTTTTATCTGATCAATAATTAGCATGTCATATTTGTTAGAGCGAAATTCGGAAGAGGAGTTCTAACAAAGACGAAAATCGAATTCAGACATAAACGGGTGTATCGAGTCGGGAGACCTACAACTGTTTGTGGGGAGTTATTCAATTCATAGATCTTTTGGGAGTTAATAATAGTTGTATCAAGTCGGGAGACCTACAATTGTTATTAATCTATTGTTTATGCGCCACCCGGGAGGGGGAATAGACTAACTTAGGGAATTGAACCCATAGAATTGCATGAATTGGTTTTGTTAAACATTAATTGGATTTAATATTGAAGAAACATGTTGAGATTATGTGCCTCAAGGTTGCTTAAAGTGGTTGTTGAAAATACTCGTGGGGTTCGCAAATTTATTTATTTTTTCTTTTATTTTCGATTTTTACTAAAACTTGATATTCATCGCTTCAATAAAATGGAATACGATGTTATTATAGCCTTTAAGTGTTTCGTAGTCAATCCTCGAGGAGTACGACCTTACTTGCCATTATTCTATAAACTACACCGTACACTTGCGGTTGTAAGATCCAAATATATTTGACGAACAAAGTGGCCATAATGAGTCAAATGAAAGTAAAACCTAACAATTGCCTAACGCCCATAATGCCCAAAAAACTTCATAAATTGTAGAATTAACTCTTTATTAGTATATACTACACCATCAAGAATGGTTATGAGAAAAAAGTCTTCAGTCTCAAAGAAGAAAGAGATTATGATGATGTGCGCTTATATAAGCCCAATAGATCAAATGATACACAGCAACTCTGCAACTAATCTTCCCTTAACCCTACACTAGTCTAAAGGGTCCAGAGTAAAATCTCAACATGGAAATATTTATTATGTAATGTTGCAAAAATTGGAATTGTCTTGCCTTCTTGCAGTAGAATGTCTTTAGGACCATCATTATACTTTAAATTCCAATTGTTCCCCTTGTATCGAATTGATGATTTAAAGGATAGATATTAAAGCAGACACTTGAAACCAGATTTTAGTATTTCTTTACAAACTCGAAGTATTAACACATTAATCTAATCCGAAGAGAATGAAAGACTACACCAATTACCGAGCAAAGCTACACAATGGCTAACTTTACTCTTTTCAGTTGAATTAAAACGTTTGAAGGACGATTAGATACAAATGCATGAACACATTCCATTAGTAGCTAGTCTCGCAGCTTTAAACAACATGTTCTAACACAAAAATGTTTGTCCTTAATCAGAAGTAAACAAGTCTGAAGGTAATTCGAATAGCTTCAAAACATTGTACGATTAGGTATTTCTCTCAGCTGGGAAACCCTCAAATGCCCAGTCAAAAAGTACAAGTGCCGCTGATATTGAGAGCATGGATGAAGACTTAAAAATTAAGTTTTGGAAGTAGTAGAGAGATTGGATAGAACCTTAAAGCGTGATCCGATTGAAGAAAATTTGGAGGACTTTGATGATTCTTCTGGAAGAGCAGGAAATAAACCAGCTACAAAAGAGCACTTTGAAGCTGTTAATAAGTCTTGATGTTCTGCCACCACATAATCTTTGTTCTTATCCAGGAACAGATCTGCCATATACGTTACCTGCGATTATAGAAGATGGTTAAGAATTTATTTTTAGAACAATCTTTTCTTCCCCAGCCTTTTTCTCACAAAAGCATATAATCAATACATCATACCTCCCCTGCATAGTGAGATATTGTAAAATTGGTGCGTGAGAGTTTGGGTTTGATGAAGCGCTTATTTTTGGCAAATGTCTGATACAGCTTCTGAGCAAATGTTTCATGAGTAGATTTAGGAAACATACTGCCATAAACAACAGTATCAATGATGAATACATATATGCAGAAGCGAAATGAAAAGAGAATGTGAAACATTTAGAAATTATTGGATATAATCGATCATAAGAGAAAAAGGGCACAAAAGCAGGGATTATGAAAACCCAGCCACCTTTATAAGAAAGATGGAATAAACTAGGGAAACACGTGAACAAACACGACCATCTATAAGAAAGGGAAGTGACTGAGGATAAAGAATATAAGAAGGTATACCAAGCTTCATCAAGTAGTGCAATTATTCCTCCAGGTTTCTGCAAAAAAAAAAAAAATCAATTTAGAATCTATAGGCGTTGATGGCTAAGCACTATGACGGACAGATGAAACACAATCTAAGGAAATATTACAAATTCAGCATCAATGCAATACCTGGTCAAGAATATACTTTCATATGAATAATTTAATAAAGCAACAATGAATTGCAATCAACAAACTACAAAGCCATAGTCTCTACCTTCTCAATTAGATCAAGAACATCTTGGTTATCAACAAACTCTATGTAGCTCCAGTTTATCTGTTCTTTCTCATAGTCTTCTTGTTCCATCTTAAAGACATGCTGAACAATTAATGTAAAACCTCCAATAAGCACATCAAGTTATTGTAGAAAAAAAAAATGTTTGAAATTCAGAAGAAAGAAAAAGGACCTGGTTAAAATGCTGCTGCAGTTTTTCATTGGTGAAATTGATACAGAACTGCTCAAAACTGTTATACATGTAAAGGGTATCAGAAAACACTAATATCTTTATTATACACTGCAATGAAATATCCAGTTAAGAGCTTGCCTGTTGTGCTTAAAACTTTCAAACCCGTATATGTCAAGAACTCCTATTATCGCTTTTGAGTTAGGATCCTGCCCAATGGAGTTATTAATTTTTTCCACAATCCTGTAAGCGATACAGAACAAGAGTTCAATATCAAATAGCAAACACTCGTGTTCAGAATATTGTGGTAGTGTCCTTATACAAGTTCGACCAATGAAGCACTGTTTTTAATTTACCAGTCAAACAACCGAGAATATATAGTCTTTGCCAAAGCATCCCTGCTACCCAAGGCAGCTTCTGGATCAAGAGTTCTTGTGATAATTTCCTCAGGTGTCACCATCACACGCTTAATCATTGCATCTTCCAAACTCTTTGGATCACACCTATCGAATTAAATTCATCATATACAACTCCCAGTGGATCCAGATCGAAACATCCATTCAAAATCGAGAAAAGACAATATCCCTACTTGAGTAATTCGGCAGTCGTGGTGAGATGAAACCTTGACTTCTCATCCTTAATCACAGAAGAATCAATCTCCTTCCCCTTGGAGAATTCAATATTACCAAGATGAAGAACTGCGGCAACAACTCTAAATATTGCATCCTGAAGAAAACCCATCAGAATTTAATAAACTGATATAGAAAATATAATATCAAAAAATCTAATTAACAAGCACATTTATTAGGTGTCTTTAGGGAAAGTGTAACCTGCTCTTCCTCACTGATTCCAACTATATCCATAGCCCTTCGGGTAGCCAGGTATTCCTCAGCATCGCTTACTCCATCGAGTTTATAACACTTAGATTGGTTGAGATAATGAAATGATTCTGGGCTTCCCAGCTTATACTTTTCTCTTTCCTGAAAAATAAAGACTCTCAAATGATCTCAAATGTGAAGGCACCTCGAGCAACATATCTAATGCAGAAGCTTACAAGAAGTTTGGAACTAAACGACAAGGAAAATTCAGAACAGGTACCTCAGGTGGTGCTGCACAGAGCAGATAGAAGCAATGGTAGTTTCTTTCAGGATCTGAAATCTGACAAACACGAGATCTCTCCAGCAAGTAAGTTCTAACGGCTGCTCCAGATATCCTCCCACTTTTATCAAACTGGATTTCAACAAATTTGCCGAAACGACTGCATAAATGCAACACCATAAAAATCGTTGCCCTTGCAGCTATCTTTTAATATACAGCCAATAAAACAAATAAGCAAGTATCATCTAACAAAAAATGTACATTCTGATATTTCCAATTGAAGAAGTTTGACACAGTCACTCACCTAGAGTTGTTGTTCCTGACAGTTTTGGCATTTCCAAATGCTTCAAGAACTGGGTTCGACTGTATTTTATTACCAATAAGAAAACCAATTGAGACAACAGTTGTCATCATCAGATTTTGTTTTAGAGACTTAAATTTTATTCTTAATTTGACAGAAGAAAGTTCAAATGTAAGCTGCATCTAAGTAAATTTCAATCTTACTTCTAAAACTTGTTGTTCAACAGTCCGTCCTTCTACTCCAGACCGACCACCCAAGTGCGCAAGATACCTCATCAGCATTTTTGTCGTCTCAGTTTTACCAGCACCACTTTCACCACTAACTAAAATGGAGTTGCTCTTTCCCTCATTGATCATTGCCCTGATTGAAAAAATTAACAGGCAACAATGTTCCATCATCTCAGCCAAACAAACAGATCTTGGATCAAACACACAAGGTGATGAAATTAAATTCAATTTGCATGTTCCATCAATTACCTGTAAGCAACATCCGCAATCGCGAAAACATGAGGACTAAGTTCTCCAAGTGCTGCCCCTTTGTATTGCTCCATCATGTGAGTATCATACAGATGAGGTAATCTTTGAAAAGGGTTTATTGCGATCAGAATATTTCCAGTGTATGTCTGCGAAAGAAATAAAATAATAATTAGAAGATAGGTTTGTCATGTCTCATAACTCATAAGAAAGGACAAAGAAAATAATTAATGAGGTTTGCTGGATGAAATAAGAGTAGCTTTTACATAATAATCATCAGGGACACCAGAAAGCTTACATATATTTCATTAAGTTCATATCTAGCAGCCAGGTTTTCCAGAACTCCAGGTTCATGCAAATATGAAAGTTTAGTCATATCATCTACACCTCCGGGTGGTGCTTCAGTATCCTTTGGAAACACTTTTGAGATATTTGCGACAACCTGCAATTTAGAGGACACAAAATTTTACAGCTACTCAAGGGGGAAGATGTGGAATTACCATACGGTTCTAAGCAAAGAGTTACAGGAATTAGAAACATAACCAACATATTTGTCTTGAGAATGAAAACTGCAGATAAAGCTTACGAGGGCAGATGCAAGTATATTGGCTGACAGAAAAGGAACATAAGAAACACAAATTGATGATCCACATAAAACGTAACTTGACTAAAGCATGTGAAAGAAAAGAAAGATAAATCTTACAGAAACTATATGAAAGAAAGATTGAAGATTGTCAGAAAATATAAGCTTGCAAAGAAAACTTCTTTACTAACAGAGTGAAACATGCACAAGAATGAAGAGAACAATAGCAGCTAGCTCCAACCGGATGTCCATTTGCCTTAACATGCCATAGTGGCTATGGTTGATGTTGCAAAGCACAACCACTCGTTTTCATATAATAGTAGAATTTCTAATGACAATGATCACTCCAGGCCATAAGCTGCCGAGCATTGTTCTACTCTTAGAATTGCATCATAAAGCATTAGTTCTATAAATGTCTATAAGCTGGTGCAGCTACTGATGAGTAATTCCAAACAAAAGAATTATTTGCCCGACTTATTTTTCCAACTATTTGTTGCTCAAATTCTCAATGCAATTGCACCTTATAGTTCAGACAGCTTAACAAATTTGCGATAAAAAATCTTATGATCCTAAGCAACCCCAACAGGACTTACTTTGCCATAGTCCACCAGCAATTTCATGAACCCCACGAATCAATGTAAAAGAATTAGTAAGCAAGACCAATTTGCAGTTGGAGATTTTACATGACTTAGCCGCCTCAGTTATCTGACTTATCACTCACTTGTATAAAATACTAAAGTACTAGTGTCATTATCATGTCCTTCAAACTCATTTTTCCAGGGTTTTCAATAGCCGATAAATAAATTTAGATAAGTTTTTAAACCTTTAATTTAGGAAGGCAATAAACACGAACTATTGTCAGATAACTAGAGCAGATGTTCCACCTCAATCTAATATGAGAAAGAAAATTTCTGAATAGTTTAGGCGCCCACTCGGAAAATGTAATTGAAGATCTCACACAAGAATAAAGCAAGGCAGATTAATTTGCCTCAAAAAAACTGAATATTGGAAAACCAGTAATGCGACCAGATAATCTACCCATAACTGTATAAGCAAGAATATTAGGTTCTTTCATAAGCAACATCGTATGTGTCGGAAACAAATAAGAGATGCTTTCTGAGCATCCACCTTTTTCCCATGTGTAGTTTGAACATGAACATCTTGGCCATCTATCCGGTTTACTTGTCCATCAATCCATGCCAAGACTGGATCCTCAACCCATACATGAGAACCAACAATAATGTTTACTGGTGTTGCCTGCAAAACGATAAAGTGAAAACAATCATTAGACATCTTACTGCAAATTAATTACTCGAACCTGTGGACTCAAACTCACAGTCATAAATGTCATCATTTGGTATATTGTTTTATTTTCACGTCCTCAAACCAAAAAGAAAGGGGGAAATGCAACTTGAAATTAAAGTGTACTGTGGACTGTGGAGAGAACGAAACATATGAAGAATGAATTCATTCATCAGGATTACAAAAAGCTTAATCATTAGCATGCAAAGCCTATTGAATAAATTGAGTAAATGGAATATTAGAAGGGAAAGCATTGTTAGTGATTATTTTAAGGATTTATTAGATTCTCAGACAACATTGCCCAAGACGCAGCTTCTTGAGTTTTTGTTCTCTTCACTAACAAAATACTAGTGAGGGTAACCATCATAGCAAATACCAGATTCAGTAGTGATTTAGTCAAAGGTCCCAATCAATTGATATTAAGAGTGTAATCATATGGACTTGATGTTTCTTCAAGTACTGTGTGGCACTTGGATCATTAAAACTGCCCCGACTGTCCCCTGTGTTTAGGTGCGTGTGGATAAACAATGTAAGAAGGTAGCAGGCTAAACTGAAGAAAGTAAACTAGTATGAAAACTTGAACAATGGAGCTTTTATTGCACTTTTCAACACTCAATACTTGGATGGTTACATATGAGACCCTGCCATCTATTACTTTCCACCTCAATGTGACGGTGAAGATGGATTTCGTCCAATGATGGAGAGAGGACTTTTAGAGATCTATCCAAAAATATTTGCGAGATGTTCCAAGATATTTACAACTTTGAGAACCTCAGTCAGTACGTACTTGGAAGACTCTATAGCACCCTATGTTCTAAGCTCCACACACATGTACATCATAAACTTTCTGGAAAAGTTGGGCAGATTCTCCCACTAACCTATATGCTCCTCGACACACTAAACTAAAAAATAAAAGGGTAAAAAAACAATTGTCGAAAAGTGCTGCTGAGTGTGTTAACGGCGCATAGAGTAGATTGTCTGATATGATAGGCTCTCTTGGTTGAAGTAGGGCCTTAGGCGGTGGCAATTCAGATCGTATTGGGTTTGCAGGTGGGGTTGAGGCATGAAATTCACAGTAAACCTGTCATCTCAAACCCGACCCGTTTAACTATTCGTGTCAAAATTTTCAACCCGAACACAGCCTTTTTATAAGTGTCACCGGAATTGACCTGTGTATTTTAAAAACAGAATAACCCATCTATTTATATGAGTAATATGGGTTAATTTTTAACCCGAAAATTATATTTACATATACTAGGCAATTTTCTAAAATTCAATCATTACACTAATAATTTGTTCAATCAATCAAAATCCTTACAAGTTGCAACACAATAACAGCATAAACGGTAACGGGTTAATTGTGTCATTTCAACCTTAACTCTAAACCGACTTGTTGTTCGGGTCCAACCTAATTCTGACCTTAACCCGTCAAGTGACTCAAGTCTCAACCTAACCCGCTTATAACGTATTAGATTCATGTCGTGTCGAAATTGTCACCCCTAGGTTGAAGTTTGTTTCTCTCGTGTAAAAGGGATGCATAAAATCAACTAAAACCTAAACTACAAAAAGCTTATAAAAGCAAGTGTTGAGCTTCTCTGTCTTAATTAACTATTTTAATATCCCAAGTTCCCAACAATGTGGAGTTTGAACTTACGAAAAATGGAAAATGAATCAAACCACACAAGATATGCAAGACTTGGTACATCCAGGAATTGCATTGGCCAGGTAACTGATAGTCTCTATTTCGCTTTTGTTCTAATATGTGAAAAGCAGCAAGTAAGACTCACAACGGAATCAAAATATTGAAACAATCAAAGGCGCCCTCCTTCCCCATTTTCAACAGTTTCGCATCTAAGTTATGTCATAACCAGGCAACAAGTAAAAAGTTCAGTAAGCCTGATGCACATAATATCCATGATAAAGTTAAATGAAAAAGAAAAGTGAAAAATGGATAGTGATATAACTTTGAGCCAGCTGTCTATAAGGAAAAGGTCGTTGAGAATGACTGCAGTTGCCAAAAGGGATGTCAAAGTAGAAAGAATCATGGCAAGAGGTTAGACTGGTGGAATGGATGAGAGGCCGATGGGATTGAGAGAACACGGTGAAGGTAAGTAGTTAACAGGAGTGGAAAATTTGGAATGGCTGGAATACATAGAGGAGTGAAGAATCAATGTCAATTGTGTTGACTTAGCCTAGGGAGGGAAGAAAGGGGAAAGGGAAAAGTGGAGGGATAAGTGGTCAGTGGAAGCTGACTTTACTAGAAGGAATCTCTGCAAGGTGATCGCACTTGTAGAGGGTTCAAATTCCTTTTTGGTTGTCTTTTCAGGGTGGGTTGAATGCAAATATTCCCACCCATCCGGTGGCTTGATCCACGGTTGAAGAAAGCCACCATATTTGGGGTCAAGACCAATTACTAAAAGTATGGTGGCCAGGAGGGAACTGTGCTTGTGAGAGTAAATGCTGATGGTCGTGACTAACTGAAAACAGAGTAGAAGGAGAAAATGGCAATAGCACCTTGTCATTTCGTAAAATGTTTGAGGTTATTTTCAATACTTCAAATTCAGAACTTAAAAAATTGTGACCATTCCCAACAATTCAGGAATGGACAAACTTAGGAGGTGCAAACAATTGATGTTCAGGGAATGAGGATTATCTAAAGAATTGATCCTATGCATGAAATATCCATACATGAATAATTATCAATCAATCAATCAAATGTTAAAGTGTGAAGTAAATAAGATTAGATATCTATCTGATTCCCAACTTCAAGTTCAATTATCATCCCTCGTTAGGATGGATTTCCTATTCACATTTTCTGTATAATGTTCAATTTGGCTTTGCTGTCTTAAAACCTATCCTAAGTAGCATTTAGCTAAATATTAGATTAAATTAAGAATGGATAAGCTACACAATGAAGAAAGGGAAACAAAAGTATCTTACAGACAAGCGGCTTTGATTTAAAAAAAAAAAGGAAAGAAAGAAATAAAACGAAAAAGAACGCAACTCATCATTTACTGAACCTGACTTGTATTCTAGCAGTTTCATAGAAGTGCTGGTTAACTAAACTAGGACTATTAGGAAATTACGGACCGGAACAAACCCATGACAATAGTAATGTGAAAAAAAAATAAAGGTAAAATGAACACAAGTATTTTTACGTGGAAAACCCCCAAATAAATTTGAGGTAAAAACCATGGGCAAGTGTAGGAGCAATTTACTATGAAATAGGGGTTACAATGCCTTCTCTCTAAATACAAGAAGAGAACAATAGCACACTATTTCTTGAAATAGGAGAAAAACTAAAACTCTCTTAAATGAGGAAATAATTGGAGAAATGAAAACTAACACTTATCACTTTGCTTCTAATAATATTTCTTGTTTTGGTGTGTTTTTCCTTCTCCCGAATCAACCCATTTTATAGGCAAGTGAATGCACATCTCCATCAACTTTTGGTGCCAATTTGTTGAAATTGTTGAAAAATCCTCCGCAAATTATGGCATCAATTATGTAAATGGGATTTCACTATTTGCCCCACTTTTCAAAAGTGGCTTTATCTTTGACATTCTCCCACTTAAAGTCACTTTTGTAACCCTTACATCATTCTCTACACTTGCCACTCATGCTGCATACGTCTCTCCTAGGCCACACGAGGATCTACACCATTCAAACTTGCAAGTGTTGATTGGTTTGGTCATGCAATCTGCTAGGTTCTCATCAGTGTGAATCTTTTGCATATCCACACTCCCATTTTCCACAGAACAATCTTTTCTTTTTTTGTGCCCAAGCTCCTCCAATAACCTTTGTATCCAGATTGCTTCCTTACAAGCTTGTGTAGCTGCCATGTATTCTGCTTCAGATCTACAACAGTCTGCAGTTTTGAAACCCAGCTTTCAGCTCCTCCTGCAAGTGTAAACACATAGCCCGTAGTGGATTTCCTTTTATCAAGATCACTAAACATAACCCCTGACAGTAAAATCCGATCCTCCATAACATAATGCAACATCTGAGGTTCCTCTGATGTATCTCAGAACCCTCTTCACTGTATCCCAATGATCTCTACTAGGATTCCCCATGTATCAACTCACCGCTCCCACTGCTTGAATGTCAAAGATAAAGCCACTTTTGAAAAGTGGGGCAAATAGTGAAATCCCATTTACATAATTGATGCCATAATTTGCAGAGGATTTTTCAACAATTGATGAGAACCTAGCAGATTGTTTGAGAAGTAGTGGAAAATGGGAGTGTGGATATGCAAAAGATTCACACTGATAAGAACCTAGCGGATTGCATGACCAAACCAATCAACACTGGCTAGTTTTAATGGATCCTCGTGGGGCCTAAGAGAGACGTAGCCAGCACGAGTGGCAAGTGTAGAGAATGTGATGTAAGGGTTACAAAAGTGACTTTAAGTGGGAGAATGTCAAAGATAAAGCCACTTTTGAAAAGTGGGGCAAATAGTGAAATCCCATTTATAATATTGATGCCATAATTTGCGGAGGATTTTTCAACAATTGCAACAAATTGGCACCAAAAGTTGATGGAGATGTGCATTCACTTGCCTATAATATGGGTTTGTTCCGGAAATTACAGGGACTACTGATTAAGAAACACAGGAAGTGTAAATACAATTTTTTTGTTCCATCCAAGATTGTTCAATTGAAGCTCAGAACAAAAAATATGAAATGTTGAATGTTTACTGACAATCATTGACATTAATAGGACCCAGTTACAAGAACTAAAAGAATAGCATGGGGTGTATCTAAGTACTGCTTTCGAAATATTAAATTTAGAGAGATTGCTGCAAAAGTATTGAAATTCATTTATATGGTACAATGCATGTGCATCATCAAAACCTGCACAATGAAAGATGAAATAAATCACCAATCCCCATTTGTAGCCCGCGGCTATGGCATCTCTCTTACCATTTCTAACAGCCACTGCCATTCCCTAACTAAAGAATATAAAATTTCGGTTTCAAGCAATGAAAAAGAAATCAAATTGACAAAAAATTTACTCCATAAAAGTTCACCAAAAATGAATTACACCTCATTAAAACAGTTTCAGTACAATTTTTCTTTCTTGTAATTCAACTTTCAGAAAATGAATACTCTTTGTAACAAACAACAGTCCTCGGTCACCCGTTTGTCAAATTGAATCAAGTTGACTAAATCCGCAGTCAAAACGAAATCAAAGCTAGTCCAAAACACATTAAAACGGCAGCAGAGGAGTCATTTTAAGCATCAACATACCATAATCGAAAACGAAAAGACTCGATCTCCTGCTCTTCAGATCATCAACATAAAGCGAGATCGAGCCTTGACTAACTCTGTCAGATCGGCGGCAACCTCCGGTCGGCAACTCCGGGCAATAAAAAGGAAAGAGCAATAGCAAAACTCCTTTTTCAACTTCTTCTGCTGCTGCTCCAACTTTTTGCTCCTCCTCCTTAACAAATCCACCAAAGTCCAATTCAAAATATTAACAGTATTGCAAGTATATTTGTGTATGTATAGAAATTAGAAAGTAAAGTTAAATTTGTTGTAATTATAGTTGTTTCTCTCTCTAGAAATTCTGTTCCGTGTGATTTTGAGGAATTTTGTTGTATTTTTCTCTCTCTAAAAATTATATATATGTGTGTTTATGTATGTATGGCTGGTCAGCTGGAGATTGTGGAGTCCCACCCAGGAAGACAAACACGAGGATATAGGGCACTTTACACTAAACCCGACATTAGAGGCTACTTTTTGTGCCTAATTATGTTCTTGCATTTGGGTTTTGAAATTGACTTTTTACGGATTTGCCCCAGGTTGTGGGGGAACTAGGGCTAAGGGGTAGTGATCTGGACACTGACATGAAACGGTAGGGTAAAATTACATTATATATAATACATATTTTTACATGATTAGAATATGTTTTGTAATTAAAAAAATAAATTTCAAGTATAAAATTAAATTATAAATATATACATATAAAATTACATATTTTTACAATGAATAATTAAAATATAGACTTACTATATGTAATTAAAAAAATATATATTTCAAGTATAAAAACTAAAATTTCATAAATATTCAAATTTTCAATCTGATAATTCACTGGCTTGACACACATAAAAAACATACTTAACACATAAAACAAAATTTTGCAAAAAAATCAAAATTTAAATTATTTGAAAATAAATCTTTATCTAATTTTTTTTTTCATATTGATGGTATAATTTATATATTTTTAATTAATGGACATGTAATCTCATTAAGTTTTGTTTCTTTCAAATTGCAATATCTAAGTATCAAATATATTTTTTTTATTAGTTAATGGTCTCATAAATACATTTAATAGTTTTACTTATTGTGTCAATATGTCATTCTTTTCGGGTCTTTAACGCGTCGTATTTGACTTTAAATTTTAAGATCCGAGTTTTAGTTTATCGTGTAACGTTGTTATCGCATTTACGACCAAATGAAATTGAAAATATAGTTTTTTTTTTAACTTTTTTATATTTAATTTTTGTCAAGAAAACAAATAATATGGAAAATAGAATATGTCCATTTGATTGCTAATATAAATATAACATGTTTTTATGAAATTTTCCACTTTTTATTCGTAAATAATGTAGTCTTGTAATAATTTGTTTGATATATATAATTATATATATATATATATTTTCTTAGCTGAAATTTATTATAATTTTTTTCTTAGCCCACCCTACTACCAATTCCCTGATCCGGTACTGATTTGTATTTTACCAATAAGCAAATTGATTAAAGACATGATTGGATGTTAATTATGAGTAATTGAGTATGCAATAAATTGTATGTTCATTGTTTCAATTTATTAGAACAACAATAACATAATTGAAATATATGGCATAATAGGTTGATAATTATCCAATCATCGCTTAAAAGAAGTTTAGAATTCTTTACTTTTTATATTACTTATGAGAGAGAACAAAAAAAAAAGGTTATCTCCTAATTAAATGAATTTGAACTTGAAGTACTGTAAAATAATTAACTGAAAGAGTGAAAAGAAAAAAAGTAAAATTATCACCTTGCTTTGGAATGGGCAACGAAATCACACGGATAAACTTTGTCATGTGTTCTTTGTCATAAATTACATAAATCATTCTTGCGCAAGCCAACAAACAAATATGTAAACATTATTATAGGCCAAAAATGGAAATTGTGCATGTCAAGGGGGTGATTTTGTAAATAGAAGACAAATTTGAAGTGGGTTTAAACTTTAAAGGTGCAAATATTTTAGGGATATTACAATTGGATGTCCGCCCAACATTTGCTGGCGCAAAAAATAGTTTAGCTATATCCCTGGAAGAGAAGCGCTTGCGTACAAACCACTCGCACCATATTTACAAGTAATGCAGATTCTTTTTTAGACTAATCTACTTGCCATACTAAAATAGTTTAGCTATATCACCATTTCCCTTTTTTGGGTATGACTGATAATGATAATACAAGTTTTTGGTTACATAAATGGTTTTTTTTGTCGTTTTTTATTTTATATATTTATTTATTTATTTATTCTTTTGGCTAATAAAATGGTTTTGTTATTAAGAAAATGCTATTCTTGAAAAGGATTTTACTTCTTTCCTCAAAATCAAAATAAAAATGGATTACTTCGTAGTACACAGAGAATATATTATAGTTTGTTTTGAAATCTTATATGGTCAACTCAAAATCATTCTCATTTTTTCAGCTTTTAGAATTAAAATAAGTAATTTAGTTATGTAAAACGAAGATAAGGAAACCAAATGGACAATAGTCAAATAAAACTATGCTTGGATCTTGAATTCAGTGAATGAATACAATTTTTTTTTTCAAAATGAAAGAATTATTATACAAATATAATTTAGTAGCATATATTTAAATTTTTTTTCATGACGCTTAATTGCATTTAACAAGTGTTTTAATGTGATAATTGGTTATTTTCCCCCACAATTAGATACTGATGCCGATAAAACTCACATAATCACAATATCTCCAGAAGAGATGTGAATTGAGTGTGGCATCTGGCCTACAACACGGTAAATCCTTAGAAGAGCCGAAGGGTATCACAAAAAGACTCATTCCATGCTTAAGTCAATATATATTCTAGAGAGAGAATCCAAATGACTAGAGTTATGGTCTTGAAGTGTGTACTTTTCAAGTGAGACGGATGATGCTTTTTATAGGCAGGATAGGGGCCTCATGAGCCTTGATTATAATTGTTGAAATTTTTTGTGTTTATTTCTGTAAACTGGATTACAAGGAAGAACAGAAACTATTTATTACAGAGAATAGAAAATTGCAGAAAAGTTGAGGCGGGTAAAAACTCTATCCGCAAGATAAACGCGTCCAGTAAAGTGCTGACGGAACAGACGTGTTATCCCCAAAGATACAACAACTTCGTCCTTGAAATAGCAGCACTGCAAATTTTAAGGCACCTTTCGAACTGGAATATGTAAAACTGAGTACGCTTATGCAATTACAGGAATATAAAGATGTGAGAATGAAAGTATAAGCTGAACAACAACAATGATCCTATATATAGGACTTCCAACCAGGCCAAGAGGTCTCTTTACTGCAAACTGCGTTTTTAAATGGTGAATTAGAAGAAGAAATATATATGGAACAACCTGAAGGATTTGTAGCACCTGGTCAAGAGAAAAAGGTGTGCAAATTGATAAGATCGTTGTATGGACTTAAACAAGCTCCAAAACAGTGGCATCTTAAATTTGACACAACGATGTTGCCAAATGGCTTTGTTGGGAAATTTATTGTTTAGATTTTGATGAATGCCATGTAAAACTTAGATTAGAATGTTGACACCCCATTTTCCTTGTAATTTTATTGAAATAGATAAATTTGAATGAGTGAGTCAAGTCGTCGCCTATGCCCGGGAATACAAGAAGTCAATCAAGAAGTGAAGTGGAGACTCCATCGAGGAAAATGAGTATGGCCAAGAAAGAAGATCAAAGACTCGATCGAAGACGCAAATAATTTGAGGGGCAATTTGTGTGAAGAGTCGATTAAGTCAACCAAGAAGCCATGTCAAGTTGAAGTGACGGATGAGTCTCTCAATCATCAGGGCGGACTCAAGTCACCTGGGAAAAAAAGCGCAAAGAGGAATTAACTAAAAAGAATCCATTTGCACAAAAGTCAAGAATATTACTTAAATAAGTAATATTTCCATGCCGCCATGTCTTAAAGTGCGGCCCCGAAGCGTGCAAAATGAATAAACCAATGAGAAGCATCGCACTCGTGGTCGAATCAAAAGCCGAAATTCATTTAATACGAGGAAAGGTCTACATCTCAAGATCAAGACCAAGAAAAGACAAGCCAACGAACACAAGTGACTTTTGGAAATCAGCCTATCTCTTCAACGGACAGATTTTTGAAAGTTCACTATAAAAGGCTGAGGAATTTCAATGAGAAAAGGTTACCTTGATTACCTGAACCACGAACGAGAAAGCAATATTCAAACTGTAACGTGCAAAGTATTCTCAAGTTATTCAAGCAATATTCTCAAGCCTAAATCTCGAAAGAAATCGATCCAACACCAAGCTGTGAAGGAAAGACAACTTCAAACTGTTGAGTGGCTAACTCCGCCGATTAACTAACTTAGTTGTCCCTCAAGGACTTAGCTGTGTATTAACTCTGTAATATTTTAAAAGGACTAAAATCAAAAAGTTGGTAAGGTTTATTCAACCCCCTCCTTCTAAACCTTACTTACACCCCTTGGGACCTACAAGTGGTATCAGAGCGGTTGGTTCATTGAGCCTCCCGCACTGGTTACTGAACTAGATCTCCAATCTTTCAAAGAAACTTTTAACACTTGCTCTTTCAAAAATCATTTCTTTTATTCAGCAAAGTTATTATCATGGAAGCAAATTTGACACGCATTTCCATGTTCACTATTGAGGAATTTGGTGACTGGAAAATTCGTATGCAGGCTCATCTATCTGTTTTACATGATGAAATGTGGATAGTGATAGAGGATGGGCCACTGCAAATATTGAAAGTAAACACAGCTGTACGGAGAGCAGCCACAGCTGAAAGAGAAGAAGTTGTTGCTGAGGCAAGACTAGCCCTAGTTGAGAAACCAAGGACTGAGTGGACAAACGAGGACAAAAAAAGATACAACTTGGACAATGTGGCCAATGACATACTTTACAAAACCTTGGACAAAGTAATGTTCAACAAAGTCAAATCTTGCCAAACTGCAAAACAAATCTGGGATAAATTAACTATAATGTAACACCCTTACCCGTATAACACATATTCATATAGCATAAAACTATAGTTCGTAGGTAGCACAGCTGCATTGCACATGATATTAACATGATAGTTATCAACTTTAACCTTTTTCGCACGAGCGGAATCATTTACTCAAAAAGATTTAACAACGCTTATTTACACACGTACACTTTTGTATATTGCAGGACATTAACGACCATGCCTTTTTATATACAGATCAAAACAGACTGCCTATATGAAATGCAAATGATGAGCTGGGGAAGAAGAATGGGAATCCAGTCGGCCAACCTTTGATCCATGCTTTAAAATTCCGTTACACCTCACGGAGCAACTTTTATCTACATCAACTAAAAATTGGCAATATTGCATTTGGTGAGTTGCAAGCTCAACAAGTATAATCCAGTAACAAGTTATTTAACACCACACAAGCACATTATCACAATTATTTCACATCCTTTAATCATATCATTTCATAAACATATAAATGCACGTGCTTGATCATATTCTTTTACTGTAATGGGCCAGCTAATACCAAGAATAAATCGTGATCATGAAGATGGCCATATCACTCTGTAATTCTCTATTTCACGTAGAGTTCAGTGAACTCGGGGTGGCCGTACGGTACTCTGTAATCCAGAATTTCTGGATATCTGTAATTCTTTAACACATGATTCAAGGTCATTAGCGGCCATAACAGAATCCATTAATCTCTGATGAATGCATTTTCTGTAATCACATATTTCATTTTCGTATCAATAACATCAGTAGAGATCGCATATCTCTTTTCCATATCAATAACATCAGTAGAGATCGCATATCTAAATTTCTTTCAATCTCATCACATAGAGATCATATATCTCAATTTTATATCCATCTCATCACATAGAGATCACGTATCTCAATTTCATCACAATATCATCATAGAGAATCATGCAATTCACGTTAGGGCACGATAAACTACTAATCACTGTAGCCAAATAAGTAAACAATTCATTCCAACATATTAATCATATAATCACACCAGTCAAATAACAAGCTAAAAGATTATACTCACAAGTGGTGTCCTTATTCTGATGTTTCGCCCTAATCGGCTTTACGTACTCCTTTATTGGGATTTTGACCTATTAGCATATAAAATGCATAACTAAATAGAAGCTCACATATGTAATATTAATGAAATTATGTGTATGTCATTTATGGCTCTGTATGAAATTTAATACCCAATGGTATAAAATTAACAAAACTTATTTGTCCAATGTCTTAGCCTGATTCACACCTTAACAAAGATAAAGCTTGTTATATGTTCAAAATGCGTGAAAATTCCAGCCTAACAACCTTTAGTATATTTATCATAATATTCAGTACATAAATGATATTGGGGTAATTTAAGTTCTTCTAGAAAGCCAATTCAATTCTCTACGACTTTTGTATTTTAAATATGTTAAAATTCCAAAGGGAAATATGTCCAAATAGTCGAATACAACAGAAAGTCGTTGTTGGACGAGAAATTTTGTATAGTTTCTTTGTATTCATTTTCACTTCCAAACAAAATAGAAATCTCAATTACAGACATATAAATTCAACTACTTTATATTTTTGTAATCCTTAGACAATTATCTACATATATATGTATATTTGAACTTACACGTATGATTAAACGTATTATTATTATCTTAACTCTAAGTGGGATTTTATTATTTTTAACTCAATCATAGGCATATATTTCAATTTAATTTCATTGTCTTTTTTTATAACTATCAATATATGCGTGAAAAACTTATAACCATTATTATTCATATCTTTATATTTTAATCTGTTTTTTTTTTTATCATTTGCTCTGTCCGAGATTGAAATTCTTCATCTCCATTTTTATGAACCAATTGCAATTTACAGTTGAACATAAGTCAGACTAATTTATATGTTACATCTAAGGCTTACTAAAGCTAGTTTCCACATTATAAATTGCTAGACTAAACCTGATTGACGTCCTACAAATTTCTCATTTGAATTTTAAAGCTAAGTTTTTGGATAGGAAAGCACTTACCTTTCTTATCTTTTCTCATCGTCAGAGCTTCTATTCCATAATTTTGCTGGTTGTGTGTGTGTTAATAAAACAAGAGATACATCATATATATCTACACGTGTAAGGCGGTGAGGTGGGTGATTAATTAGTTAATAAATTACAATAGCATACTTATCTTCTCATGACTAGAGGCGTGAGTCACCCATCTGAATGTATACATGTCCCTTTTTTTTAACTTTTAAAATCATAGACATGTTTATTTTTATTCTATTTGACATATATAGATAATGGCATTGTATTTAATTTTAAATATACTGACCACACACACATATGTAAATAATAGATACAAGACATATATATTAATCATTATCACCATACCCATTTATAAGTTATATATACTGCTTTCTTTTGAATCAATATATGTTAGTATATACGAGATCTATACAAAACTTAATATTTATTCCTTAATTAGCTTTGCTTCATTCATAACTATGATTACGTATTACAATTATTAAATTTTCTTCTAATAAAGCACTATTCTCAATTAATTTAGTTATAATTACCTTATAATTTTCTTATAATTATACCCCCTTTCCAAATTTTCTATCGAATATGGTATTAATCATTCTATTTAATTTATACACATATTTTATATTCTCTAGATACACCCATCAATGTCATCATTCACCTCAAGGTTACCACATGTAAAAATGCTAGAACATGAAATTTCATGATTTTGTGTACAATCTAATGTGATAATGGATATCAAAATGCATGTAATTATGCTAATAAATGATTAGTCATGCTAATTATAATACAAGGTTTTGGGTTGTTACAATTCTTCCCCCCTTAAAAATTTCGTCCTCGAAATTCGTACCTGTATCGATAAATAGCCATGTATATTAGTCTCTCATGTGTTATTCTGTCTCCCGTGTAGATTCTTCTTCAGAATGATTTTTCCATAACACTTTCACCAATGGAATCACTATGTTTTTAAGTTGTTTCTCTTTGTATCCTACTATTCCAATAGGTTCTTCAACATAACTCAGATTATCAGCAATTTCAACTGGTTCATCTCGAAGAACATGTGATGGGTCTGATCTGTATCGACGAAGCATACTAACACGGAACACATTATGAATCTGGGACAATTCAGGTGGCATGGCAAGCCTATAAGCTAATGGTCCAACTTTTTCAAGTATTTCATATGGGCCGATATAACGAGGACTCAGTTTACCTTTCTTTCCAAATCTGAGAATACCCTTTCAAGGGGAAACACGGAGAAATACTTTCTCCCAGCTTCATATTCTATTTCCCGCCTATATTGATCAATATAACTCTTTTGCCTATCTTGGACTGCTTTAACTTACTTTATACTAATTTTCACTTTTTCCTATCATATCCTGAACCAAATCTATACATTCCAATAATTGTATTTCCTCTTTTTTCCAACATACGGGACACCTGCATTTCCTAACATCTAATATTTCATAAGGCGTCATCGATCTTTGCTATGATGTTGATTATTCTATGCAAATTCCATCAACACAATGTATTCATCCCAAGAACCTTTAAATTCCAGAACACAAGCATGACGCATATCCTCGAGTGTTTGAATAGTTCTATCTGACTTCCCATCTATCTATGGATGAAATGTTGTACTAAAATATAACGTAGTACCTAATGCTTGTTGTAAGCAACCCCAAACTCTAGACGTAAAACGATGATTGATATCTGAAACAATAGACATGGGTATACCATGTAGTTTAACAATCTCATTCACATATCTTTTTGACAGATTTTCCAGAGTAGAACCCCATCTAAATGGTAAAAAGTGAACTGACTTTGTTGTCCGATCAATAATAACCCAAATCGCATCATTCTCCTATGACTCGATATGTTTTAGCGTTATAGGCTCATCTATTAGAATATGATTTTTTTCCCAATGTTTATTGCCTTTGATATAACCATATTTATCTCTAAACTACATAACTGTAGGTCCCAAGGGGTGTGAGTGTAAGGTTTAGAAGGGGGAGGTTGAATAAACCTTACAAACTTTTCAATTTAGTCCTTTTAAAACGTTCAGAGTTAATACTTCACAGTTGAGTCCTTGATGGACAGCTAAGTTAGTTAATCAGCAGAGTTAGTCACTCAACAGAATCGATCAATTTTGTTGATAGAATAACTCGATTGTTTTGACTAAAGACTTAACTTTCATTTGTGATATATTTTATTGGAAGACTTAACACCCTTGAATTTGGTTAAGTATGTTTTAATACTTGGTTTTAGCACTTTGTTGATTATCAATTGGATAGCAAATTTATCAGCAGATATTAAAGTAATGTGCAGGAATTAAATTGTTGAAATGTAAATGACACAATAAATTTTTATAGAGGTTCGAAGATGGGGTAATTATTCTACTCCTCTCTTCTCCAACTACTGGAGGAATCCACTAAGTATTGATCAATATACAAAGTGGTTGACAGTCCAGATGCAAGTCTTGATCACACACGGTGACTTGATCCTTTGGGACTCGATCCGAGATGCCTTGGTCACAGGTTGGCTTCTCGTATGACTCGCCTTCTTCAGGGGCAATCGCCTTTGCTACTACAGCCCACTTGCTCAAGCTTCTTGGATTTGATCACGAAGCCCTCCAAAAACTTGAGACTAGTTCGACCTTGAACCTTCCTACAATCCTCTGTGGAATGTAGACCCCTTGATTCTTCAAATGTTTCCTCTTCAACTGATTGAAGTCGTCTTTCCTTCACAGGTGAGTGTTAGATTGATTTCCTTCATAATGTAGGCTTGAGGATTGAACTTGAATGATTTGAGAAAATTTCAGGTTACTGATATTGCTTTTCTTGCTCGTAATTTTTTGATTGTCAAGGTAACCAACTTTCTCTCAAATAGATTCCTCAGCCTTTTATAGTGTTCTTTTGAAAATTTGCCCGTTGAAGAGTTAGGTTAATTTTCAAAAGACACTTGTGGTCGTTGGCTTATCTTGTTGCAGTTCTTGGAATTGACATTTCCTCGTATGAATGATTCTTGACTTTTCGAGTTCGACACAGATGCATGCTTCCCATTGGTTTATTCCTTTTGCACGCTTCTAGGACTGAGCACTTCAAGAAAGGCAATATGGAGGTATTACTTGTTTAAGTAATTCTCTTAACTTCTGTGCAACGGATCTCTTTCAGTTGCCTCGACTTGACTGCATTTCCTTGACTTTCCAGGTGACTCGAGTCGCCTTCCAATCATGGATGACTCATCCGTCACTTCAACTTGAGACTTGGCTATCTTGAGTTGACTTGATCGACACTTCACTCACCGCATCTCGGCCTACACCTTGATCGAGTTCTGTCTTCTCTTCTTTGCCACACTCACCGCCTCACAATGAGTCTTCCTTTTAGCCTCCGGTTGACTTCTTGCATGTTCGGGCATAATCGACTTAACTCAGCTCGACCAGCCCTATCTATTACAATGCAATTTACAACAAAAATGGGGAGCCAACTTTCTATTCTAAGTTTTACATGGCATTCATCAAAATCTAAAAATTAATTTCCCAACAATTTCCCCCTTTTTGATGATGCCAAAACTTAAAACATTCATACAATAATTAAACAGCAAAGATACATACAGACAATGTAGAATCACAGAATGTATGCGTAGAATCAATCTTTTATTGATCATAACATTCTTGTTGTTTACACAAAAGTTTACAGAGTGTATCAGAGCTTTAAACAGATCTTAAGGTAACCGTGCTATTCTATATCTACGCAAGTATAGAAATTATATAATTTTATTCGATGTACAGAAGACTTACATAAAAATGCATTTACAAAGTAAAGTACATGAAGGGGTGGACAGCAACACTTCATCTCCTTCGCTGCCTCCTTCTTTCATCTTCTTCTTGACTCATCATCTTCGACCTTTTTCTTTTCTTTTTTTTTCTTCTTCACCGCCTTCTTTTTCTCTCATAAGCCTTGCAACTTCATCTCTTCTTTTTCTTTCTTGTCTTTCCTCCCACAGTTGAGTTTGTCTTCTATTTTGTTCTTCAATCCTCTTCACATACTCAACATTGTTCTTAGCCACTTGTAGGTTGGCTACTTCGTCGATTCACCTCAATAGATCCCTCATTTCTTGCCTGGATCTATATATTCAATGTTTTTGGGCAGAGGTCAGGTGTGAAACCTCTTCCTCCACCATCGCTTCTTCCTCCGCCTCGGGCGTGTATTGTATGGGGCCTTTTTTCCCCGGTGAGTGACTAGCGAGTGACCAGTGAGCAGAGCGATGAGTCGTCGCTCGTCGCCTTCTTCACATAGCTTGAGTCCTTTTTCCCAATACAAATCCAGGCTTGAGCCATGGACATGTTTGCGAAGTAACCCGGATGCGAGCATCTTGAATTCATCAACGAGATCTTGGCTCGATTCCGACGTCCGAAATGGCATAGGTGTCTTTGTCTCGTTGGAATGCCCCCATGTTGTTTTAGAATACCCATAACTCGGGCATCCATCTTTCCTTCCACCTCCTTCATCTCTCGATTCAACTATCTTTCTCTTTTCACCATGGGTACCGCAGGATGTTGGAGCGCGAGTTATCGGGAGTTTCTTTGATGATATCACCGTGATGACAAGACCTTGTTGGGGGTTTTAGCAATCATCGGTCATATCTTTCGAACCTTCCCCTCAACAGATTTTCCTTTCTTCTCTCTTCTCTGTTCCTCGATGTCTTTCCCTTCACAATCAAGGCGTCCTTTTTTGACTTTAGATCCTTTCAACGCTTTAGGTATTCCTCTTCCCCCTTTTGGCATCATCAAAGGAGAGAGGAACCCCCGAAACAAGCTAGCAAGTATGAAGTCTAAGCGGCTGATAGCTGAGTTATGCTTCGAATCTGCTGCGGAGTATGCTACACGGAATTTGGAGCAGGTGGCGTTGGATTCAATACATTGCCGACTTCATTTCAGCCACGAGGAGGCTGAACTTCCTATCCATGTTCTCCTCTACCCGCAGAAGCTCTTTCTTATGAAATTCACGCAACAGTTGCATCTCTGTGTTGTGAGACTCATGCATTCGATCGATGTTCTCTTGCATTCTTATCTTCATATCAGCATTCTCAGCCCGCCAAACTAGCAATTTATTGAACAATGTCCTGAAATATCGAGCTTGTTCTACGCGTATTGTTTGTTGTTGTTGCCACAATTCCCGGATCCTGACAATTATTCCTCGCAGATCGGCAGTAAGATTTGCGTCTCTGTTATCCAGCCTCATGTCCAGTGAGTCCTGGTGCCTCTCCATCTTCTCTATCTATACAAATATGGCCTTGAAAACTTCTTGAACCTCATTTGTCACTTGTCACGGTGGCGCCAAGCAAGCGTCAAAGTCAAAGTCTCTTTGGGGACGATGGTGTCTGTTGGAATAATGGGATCGAGGCTTATGGAAACGTTCTTGATCTCGAGCTGATTCTTCAGGAAGGTCAGGTACTTCCAGAGAGAAGGGAAACGATTCTTCAAATGGATCATCACGGCAACGGAATCGCTCAATGACAACTTGTGCTCGTGAAGTTCCCGGTGGAGTCGATCGATCCGCGGCAGAGCTGGGAGCCTCGCGATTGACTGTTTGATTGTGGTCTGTTGTGGAGTTGACCCGACTTGCGAGCCTCGGTGCCTTAACTTAACGACTTCGTCGGTCTCGATTGATTTTTCCATATGAGTTGATCGTCCTCGGCCATATCGAGCGTCATCGGACGATGATGAGATTTGCATGGGTGGCTCATCATCAAAATTAAAGGTTTGGCGAGTATCCTTAAGGTCGCTTACTCGTGCTTGGGAGAACATCCTCACCGAGTCTTTTGGATCGGCAATAGGGGATGACTCATCTTCGTCTTCACCTTCGAGATCCTAGAAAGGTTACATCGAGGATTTTCTTGGGAATAGTGAAGAGCACTTATCTCCTCTTCGGATGGATCAATGATAGTAGGAGGGATGTTCGTGTTTGATCTCTTTACCCCGGGAAGTCTCAACCTCCCGTTGGTCTTCATTACCTCCCTGCAGTCTCAAGCTGCGGCGGGGCTCGGGCTGGACGATCCCTTCGACGGTGTCGTTTGTCTTGGGGTCTTCGAGGTGGCATCCACCGGAGTCTCAACTCCATGGATTGCACTTTCATTGCCCAGTGTTAACTCCCGGGCGATTCCTTCCTCGTGCCTCGATCGCATCGCAGCGGCGTCATTGGCCGGCAGAGTAGTTGGCACTTCAGCTAAGACAGTCTTAATCGTTTGAGCTTCGTCGGTGACAACTTGCTTTGTGTATTCGATTTGTCGTTCCTTATCCACTTCGCCTCCAAGATTTGTTGTGGAGTCACCGTAGCATCCTCCTCGACCTTGCCGCTGCGGTGGAGGAGTTTCCCCTCGGTGGCACACCGGTGAGTGACTTGGAATGGGGTCACTCGTCTCGGACTCACTGTTCCTTTGAGTATTCAGCCGTTGGGGTAGGTGGTAAGACACTTTCATTAGGGGTTGGCTCGATTGGGGTCCCCACAATCCCAGTTTCATCGCCAGTTCCCTTAACACCTTTTTTCGAGTGAGCGGGGAAGTGGTGGCAAAGAAAAAGCGTGGCAATATCCGCACCACTCCCATCGGATCAATCTCCAGCTGTGATGTGGAAGACTCCCCTGGTCCTTCCAATAACCGTTGCTCATGTAGGGCCCTGGATTCCCGCATGGCTTGCTGCATCTCCAATTCTTCTGTAGCAGCAGCAGGGTCCAGATCCTCATCACTCCCAGAGAGGATGTCAAGATGAGGATGTGTATGATCAGTGGTTCCAGTAAAGGGACAAATACTGACCTTTTCACGAGCTTCAACTTCCTCTGCCAGTCTCTGCTTCTCCTTGTCTTTGAAGATCTGCAAGATATCTGTGTAGTTTTCTTCATCCAGTGCTGGGACCACATTGGTCAATCCGAGAAAGTTCAACAGTTCGTCTTCTTCTTCAATAAACTCTGGTCTTTGGAACTGTTCCCTGGATCGACTTAACTTCCACTTCCTCCATTCTCGCAGACGATTTTGGATGTCTGGATATGGTGGGGATAGGATCATTACATCATCATCATCTTTATCATCTTTTCCCTGTTGTCCCTCGTTCTCAGGGATTAAAGGTAGCAAACTTTGGTGCTCCACACCCTCAATAGCGTCTGTTGCAGGAGGGGATACAACCCTGTCAACAGGAGAGTTTGCTTTCTCAGTTACTTCTTGTGTCTCAAATTGCTCGACGACTACAGTTGTGTCTTCAATTTGCCTCTGGTTGATCGGCTTCAGCAGACTTGGCTATTTCATCTATAGTTTCTGGAGACTCTACTTCTCCCAGCCTCTCCAGATATCTGTTTGGTGAGTGGTGACTCACCGGTTTCTCAAGCTCGGAGCGCTTGAAGATTCTTCTTCTTTTTTTGGTTTTCACCAGAGGAATATCTGGTTCCACTTCCTCTGGTTCATCGAAGGTAAATGCCTTCGCAGCTTGTCTTAGAGGCGATTTCCTTCCTTTCGTCGTGATGGTCCTCTTCTTTTTAATCACCGGAGAAGGATTAACGGTTCTTCTCCTCCTGCGGCTGCAGGGGCGGGAGACACGGCGGGGCGGGTGACTGACTACTGCAGGGGCGGGGGCATCTTTTGTTTTGTTTCTTTTTTGCGCAGGGGCATCAATCTTCTTTGCAGCTGCAGGGGCAACCTTCTTCTGGGGAGAGAAGGAGACAGTTGTTTCTTCAGGGCCAGCTGATCCCCCCTCACTCGTGTCAGCTCTCTTGGCATAAGCTCTCCTCTGTGCTCCGGAGAGATTAGACCAGAACATTTTCTTGTTGACATGGAACGCCTTTCCATGTCGAAGAGGGACTCCTTTCACTTCCATCATTCGGCCAATCACCAGGCCATACCCCAGGGATCCTCCAAACGAACCATCATTCTTGAAGGATTTATTCCCAACATTTTGGCAGAGTCTGCTGTATACAAACTCAGCCCAGTTCACCTTCTTTTCTTCTATGATTGCAGCCATCACGATCAGCTTAGTTTTGGACAGCTGATTAAAGCTTCCAAATTTGATATCAACGCACTTGGCAACAATATCCAGCAGCTTGTGGTAGTCTTCCTTCAGCAGCTTTTTCTCAGCTGTGTAGACAACCTTCGCAGCATAGTCGGGCTTGGCTACTTCCTTCCAAGCAGTAGCCAGGTCAACATCAGCTTCATAAATCTCCGGCACTCCTTCCGCCGGCAATGAACAGTGTTCTGGCAGATCATTGGCAGTGATGGTGAACTCTTTTTCGTGAACAGAGGACTTGATGCCCTCATCGTGAACTTCAGCGTTCACGTAGAACTGTGCGATCTCTTCCACGTAGGTCATAGGAAACTCCATCGTCAAAAATGGTTTCAGTCCAGACTTTTCCAGCTTCTCTGCTATCTTCTTCACGTGGGTGTCGTCAGACCCCTGTTTGATCATGCAGTCGAAATCCACCGTAGACCCAGTGTGGATTTGCTTTCCCAACTTGATGAAATCATGAGTAGATGCCATTTCTCGATGTTTTACCAAACGAAACTTTGAAAATGAACTTTGAGGATTTGTAGGGTTTTGAGAGAAAATTTCTTTCTTTGCCTTCGAGAGAGATGAACAGTTTTGGTAAAGTGAGAGAAAATTGGGCGAAACGGTATATGTATGGGTTATGAAAGGACGTGCGGGTGGTTTTTGAAATTTGATCAAGATCAACGGCTTAGATTTTGCACGCCGATTAATATTTAATTTCTCGCATTTAATGCGGCATCATTTATATCCAATCATAAGCTTGGTATGCGCTTTTTTTGATCAGACACGTCATAATTATCTCGACGCCATTCTTAAAAACATTCATGCTTAGTTAAAACGATTGCGTTTTTGTCACTTTGCTCATAAATGACTCAAACTTATTCCCTTAGCCGATTTAACTCTTCTCTCTTTGCACATAGTTACTCAGCTGTCAGTTAACTTGACGCAGCTGATTCTCCGATACGGCTGATTCACTTAGCTGATTCAGGAGTTCAGCTCTTTTTAATCTTTTCGTGTTTCATCTATTTTCTTTGACTCTTCTGAGTGTCAACTCACTCAATTAACCCTAATTCATGCTTGAGTTCTTCAAATCTTGATTCACATAATGGCTTTGTGAATATATCGCCTAATCGCTTATCGGTTGAGATATATTCCAAGGTGATGTCCTTCTTTTCAACATGATCTCTTATGAAGTGATATCTGACATCAATGTGCTTTGTTCTTGAGTGCAGCACAGGATTTTGAGTGATTGCAATTGCACTTGTGTTATCACACATAATTGGAATTTCTTTTTCTTCAACTTCATAGTCTCTCATTTCTTTGTCTCATCCATAAGACTTGGGCACAACAAATTTGCCGCAGCCTATATATTCGCTTCAAATTTGTGGAGGTAGCTATTGAATTTTGCTTCTTGCTAAACCAGAAATTAGCCTATTTCCAAGCATTTGACATGTACCGAGGTACTCTTTCCGTCAACTCTACATCCAAAGATAGTCAGTCCGAGTAACCAATTAGCTTGAATCCACCTTCCTTAGGATACCATGAGCCAACTTCTTGGCTTCCTTTCAAATATCTCAAGATTCTTTTGGTTTGATCATGTGGCTTTCTTTTTGGGGCGATTGAAATCTTGCACATACACCTACATCATAGGTGATGTCCGCCCGCTTCTTTGTGAGATAGAGCAATGATCCAATAAGTGCTCAGATCTTGTTTGATCCCACGAGCTTGCCATCCGCATCCAAGTCCATTTTGACGATGTATTCATTGGTATTTTCACGAAGACTTCTCTTCCATGTCAAATTTCTTCATTAAATCTCTCGGTATATTTTATCTGACTTATGGAGGTTTCATCCTTCAGCTGTTTTACTTGGAGTCCAAGGAAGAATGTCAGCTCTCCCATCATGCTCATTTCTAATTTGCTTTGCATAAGATTTGAGAATTTATCACACAGCTCTCTGTTTGTGGATCCAAAGATGATGTCATCACATATATTTGAACAAGCAAAAGATACTCTTCCCATCTTGAATTCTCAAGAGTGTTCTATCCACTTTGCCTTTTGTAAATCCGTTCTCAATCAGGAATTGTGATAATGTATCATACCATACTCCTGGTGCCTGTTTCAATCCATATAAAGCTTTCTTCAGTTTGTATACTTTATCTCCAAGAGTCTTCTGCTCAAATCCTGGAGGTTGTTCAACATATACTTCTTCCTCCAATAACCCATTAAGGAATGCACTCTTTACATCCATTTGATATACAATGAAGTTCTTGTGAGCACCATAGGCAAGAAACATCCTTATGGCTTCCAATCTTGCCACAGGAGCAAAAGTTTCATCAAAATCTATTCCTTCTTCTTGGCAATACCCTTTGGCTACCAATCTTGCTTTGTTTCTTACCACAGAACCTTCCTCATTCATCTTGTTTCTGAACACCCATTTAGTGCCAATAACATTTTGATGGGTAGGTCTTTGAACCAATTCCCACACTTTGTTTTTTTCAAATTGATTCATCTCTTCTTGCATGGCTTGAATCCAATGTGTGTCATCCAATGCTCGTGACACATCTTTTGGCTCTATTTGTGAGATGAAACAAGTGAACATAGCTTCCTGTTGGGTTCTGGATCTAGTTTTTACACCTTCTCTTACATCCCCAATCATTAGTTCGGTGGATGGTCTCTCACCATCTTACATCAAGGTTGGAGTAGGTTATTTGGATTGATCGTCTTGCGGTTGTGTTATTTTGATCAGCTCTCTCATCATCACTTACCGCATATTTCCGGTGTCTTTGAGACTCACTATCTCATCTCATCTTCATCCGGGTTTATAATTCCAAACTTGACTTCAACATAGGGACTCTTCGTATGGTTGGTCGATTCTCGCTTATCGATTGACTCTTCAATGTCTTCTCCATTTACATTGGGTTCATCAAACACCACATGAATGGATTTTTCTCGTAACCATTGTCCTCTTGTTGAGCACTCTGTAGGCTTTGCTTTTTCAATTTGAGTATCCTAAGAAGATACATTCATCGCCTTTAGCATCAAAAGCCTTTAAATTATCTTTGCCATTGTTGTGTATGAAGCATTTGCATCCAAATATTCTAAAGTATGCAACATTTGGCTTTCTCCTGTCCAAATCTCATAGGAGTCTTTATCATTTGTCTGTTTATCATGCATCTATTTTGAGTATAACATCTTTGTGTTTATTGCTTCACCCCAAAATCTTTTAGCGACCCTACTTGACTAACATGGTCCTTCACGCTTCTTTGAGAGTCATGTTTTTCTTTCTCGCAACTCCATTTTTTGTGGAGTCGTTTTGCGATAATTCATGACCAATACCATTGAAAAACTCGGTTCCTCCGTCGGATCTTATTTTGATAATGGTTTGACTCTTCTCATTTTGGATTCTCTTCATCACCGTGTGGTAGTTTCTGCAGAGTTTCTTTCTTCTTACACATGAATATTGTCCATGTGTATCTTGAGTAGTCATCCACTACCACCAAGGTGTATTTCTTCCCACTTATCTTTGGTGGTTCAATGGACCAAATAGATCCATATGTAGCGGTGTGCAATATTCTTGTTGAAGATGGACATGTCTTTTCTTTGAATGATGATTTGATCTGTTTTCCCATCCGCATGCATCACATACACTTTTCTTCTTGTATATCGAGTCCGGAAGTCCTTCCACGAGATTGCTCCTTGCAAGCTTGTTAATTGTTTTGAAGTTCGGTGACTCAACTTCTTGTGCCACAACCAACTTGATTTGTGCTCTTTTGCTAGACAAGTGTTTGGTGTTTGATTGACCAATCTACCACATACATGTTCTTTTGTCCGCATCCTTGCAACACTACTTCATTAGATTGATGTTCCCGATTTGGCATATACCCATATTGAATCCAACATTATAGCCCTTGTCACAGAGTTGACTTATGCTTAGTAAGTTGAAATTGAGGCCTTCAACATATGCAACATCCGTAATTTCTAATCCATTTTTCTTGATGGATCCAATGCCTCTTATTTCTCCCGGAGCTTCATTTCCTCCAAATATGACTTTTGCACCTCTAACCTCCTTGAATTTTGACAGATTTTTCTTGTTTCATGTCATGTGTCCGGGAATGACCACTATCCATGTACCAGTGCCTTGGCACTCGCCTATTCCTTGAACTCCGCAATCAAGGAAATTAGGTTTTAGGTACCCATATTTGTCGGGTCCCGAGGGGTTAGTATTGTAAGATGATCCAACCAACCTATAGCCAAATGATTTGACTCTAAGAGGTTGCCATCTATCGTGCCATAATCATAATTAATTTTAGCAAATTGCTTGGGGATTTTAGGTTCATACAAATTTTGTCTCTTTTGTCGTATGCTGTGTATGTGTTTTAGCAATTGCTTTGTTTGGGTAGTTGTGATATCTCTGAGTGTAGTGCCTATGTGCATATGTGTGCTAATGATAGCTCTTATGCCTTTGGAAGGGCCTTTGCTGAGTCTTAGGCCTTTGCCATTTAAAGCTTATATTCCATAGGTCTTTTCCGATAGTTCACATTATTCCAATCAACTTGGCTTGGGTACTTTCTACCATTCCCATCATATGTGTGTTTTTATAGAATTTCGGGGCTTTTGGTAGCTCTGTTTCCTCTTTCTGAGTATTTCTGTTTGGAGTTTCTTTGAGGAACTCGATTGGATTTCTTCTCATTTGTCCTCTCAAAGACACTCAATCGCGCTTTTCCTTTTCCTTTATAACCAAGCCCAGTTTGCTTGTGATTGTGCTTTAGAATAAGTGTGTGTGCACCATTTGGAGTTTTGGATTTCTGAGATGCTTCATTACTTGAAGATCATTTTTCCAAAATCACTTTTGGAGCTTGACATAGGACAGAGGAATTAAATCCTAAGCCTGTCTTATCTCCACATTCTCTTTGACTCATAATAAGATCATCCAAGGATTTAGATGCCTTAGTGAATGAGGCAATCACATTTTTGAGGTCATTCTCCCTCTTTTCTATAGTAACTATCTCTGCTATTAACTTAGCATTTTCAGCCTTTAGACTTTTATTCTCATCCTATGTGACTTAGAGTACTCGGCTCCTTAGTCAATTTGTGAGATTTGGCTTTTGAGTTGGTTGTTCTCCTCATTTAGTAGTGTGTTTGAGGATTTAATGTGTTCAAAGTCTTTCATCATTTTGCCTAATGAATCATAAAGATCAGTGGGTGATGAAGTGTGTGTGTCACAATCTTTGTCACTAGAACCGAGTGTGATGAGTTAGAGTGTACCTCATCTTCTTGGTCAGGTTGGTCTTGTTCTTTGGCCATTAGACGGATCAGGGCTTCTTCTTCGAGTCACTTGAGTAGTCACTTCACTACTCTCCGAGTCTGCTTTGTGTCTTTTGACTTGTCTCTCAGTCTCTGCGCACCAACATTGTCTTTTTCTTTCTCTTGTCTTCTTTCTCTAAAGACTTTTCTTTCCTCTTCATTCTCGTATTTGTTGTCTACAGGATATGGGCAATCAATGGCATAGTGACCGGGTTACTGCGCAGTTCAAAGATAACTTTTCAACCTTTTGATCAGCTTCTTTCCAACCTGGATTGTCACTCTTTGATACTCAATCCTTTGATGCTCTGTTATTTTGGGTGGCCTATCTTTCCTTGACTTGGAGGACCGAGTGTCTTCGGAGGATTGCTTTGCCTCTTTTGTAATTCTTGTTGAAGAATTTGTTAAACCTTTTAACCATCGGGCAATCTCCTCTTGGTCAATGACTTCCTTGACCTCATCTCTCTTGCCATCCTTAACAATTAGAGAAATTTGTTTTGGGCACAACTGTTGTCTTCTCTTGGTCTTTTCTTCTCACTCAAAATTCGTAGGCTTTGAGATCCGAGAATAGCTCATGGTTGGATGTTTTTGATAGGTCCATGGAGTGTCTCAGGGCCATGACTTTCATTTCCCACTCACCGGGGGAGACTTCTTAGAATTTTCATACACATTTCTTCGTGTATATTCTTTTCCAAGTGCGAGATAGTTCATTAGTAATTTACGTGAACCGAGCATCCGATTGATCCAAGGTTTCTCCTGCAAGCATCTTAAAATTTTCAAATTTTTGTACAAAGAACAGATAGTTTATTTTCCTTGATTTACTCGAGCCTTCACAAATCAAGGTTAGCTTGTCCCAGATTTCTTTTGTTGTTCTGCATGATTTGACTTTGTTGAACATGGCTTTGTCCAAGGTTTTGTAAAGAATGTCCTTGGCCACGTTGTCCAGGTTATATATTTTCCTATCATCATTTGTCCATTCAGCTCTTGGTTTTTCAACCATAGCTGGTCTGGGAGCAGCATCCTCTTCTCCTTCTGCTGCAGCTCTCCTTGCGCCTATGTTCACTTTTAGGATTTGGAGTGGCCCATCTTCTATCACTATCCACATTTCATCGTGTAATCTTTGATAGATGAGCCCGCATACGAATTTTTCAATCATCAAATTCCTCAATTGTGAACATAGGGATGCATGTCAAATTTGCTTCCAAGATAATAACTTTGTTGAATAACAGAGTTTTGAAAGATCAAGTGCTAAAGCAAGCTTTGAGAAATTTGGAGATCTAGTTCAGTAACCAGTGCGGAAGGCTCAATGAACCAACCGCTCTGATACCACTTGTAGGTCCCAAGGGGTGTGAGTGTAAGGTTTAGAAGGGAGGGGTTGAATAAACCTTACCAACTTTTCAATTTAGTCCTTTTAAAACATTCAGAGTTAATGCTTCACAGCTGAGTCCTTAATGGACAACTAAGTTAGTTAATCGTGCAGAGTTAGTCACTCACAGACGACTGATTCGATTTGTTGATAGAATAACTCAGCTATTTTGACTAAAGACTTAACTCGATTGTGATATATTTTCAGCGGAAGACTTAACACCCTTGAATTTGGTTAAGTATGTTTTAATACTTGGTTTTAACACTTTGTTGATTATCAATTGGATAGCAAATTTATCAGCAGATATTAAAGTAATGTGCAAAAATTAAATTGCTGAAATATAAATGACACAATAAATTTTTATAGAGGTTCGAAGATGGGGTAATTCTTCTACTCCTCTCTTCTCCAACTCCTGGAGGAATCCACTAAGTATTGATCAATATACAAAGTGGTTATGATCCGGATGCAAGTCTTGATCACACACGATTGACTTGATCCTTTGGGACTCGATCGGAGATGCCTTGGTCACACAGCTGGCTTCTCGTACGACTCAACTTCTTCACAGGGCAGCTGCCTTGCTACTACAACCCACTTGCTCAAGCTTCTTGGATTTGATCACGAAGCCCTCCAAAAACTTGAGACTGGTTCGACCTTGAACCTTGCTACAATCCTCCGTGGAATGTAGACCCTTTGATTCTTCAAATGTTTCCTCTTCAACTGATTGAAGTCGTCTTTCCTTCACATGTGAGTGTTAGATTGATTTCCTTCGTAATGTAGGCTTGAGGATTGAACTTGAATGATTTGAGAATATTTCAGGTTACTGATATTGCTTTTCTTGCTCGTAATTTTTTGATTGTCAAGGTAACCAACTTTCTCTCAAATAGATTCTTCAGCCTTTTATAGTGTTCTTTTGAAAATTTGCCCGTTGAAGAGATATGTTAATTTTCAAAAGACACTTGTGGTCGTTGGCTTGTCTTGTTGCAGTTCTTGGAATTGACATTTCCTCGTATGAATGATTCTTGACTTTTCGAGTTCGACACAGGTGCAATGCTTCCCATTGGTTTATTCCTTTTGCACGCTTCTCGGGATCGAGCACTTCAAGAAAGCGAGTATGGAGGTATTACTTGTTTAAGTAATTCTCTTGACTTACGGCAACGGATCTCTTTCGATTGCCTCGACTTGATTGCATTTCTTTGACTTCCCAGGTGACTTGAGTCGACTTCCAATCATGGATGACTCATCTGTCACTTCAACTTGAGACTTGGCTATCTTGAGTTGACTTGATCGACACTTCACTCAGTGCATCTCACCGCACCCTCGTCGAGTTCTGTCTTCTCTTCTTTGCCACACTCACATTGCCTCACGGTGAGTCTTCCTTTTAGCCTCCGGTTGACTTCTTGCATGTTCAGGCATAGCCGACTTAACTCAACGGACTCGAAACCCTATCTATTACAATGCAATTTACAAAAAAATGGGGTGCCAACTTTCTATTCTAAGTTTTACATGGCATTCATCAAAATCTAAAAATTAATTTCCCAACAATAACTCTATTGTGATCCTCTCAACCATATATAGTTGGTAACCATATAACATCATGCAAATAGTTCATTACATGTCCTTCAAACTTTCTAAAACCTTGTAGAGAAGTATCCCAATAATAAACTCATAGATTTCGTTTCTATGAAAACACCAATTGTAATTATTCATCTTATTAACCTTAAAACTATAAAAGATCTTCTAGATATCTCGATAAGATCATTGGGTCTCTATAAAAATCTATAAATGATATTCTAAAATGAGCCCATTAGATTTATATAGATCTATATATATGTGCCTGGTAATCTATCAATAAGTAAATCTACCAAATGAACAAGAATTATATTATAATCTTTGAACTCTAACATAATCTCATTATTACCCTTATAACCTCAAGTTGTCTGAATGTAATTTCCTAGTACCAAATACATACAACTTTCTTAAGATAGCAACACCTTTTTTTTATACCATTAAATAAACCCAAATATGAAAAGGCATGATCATTATCCAAAACACAATCATACACTTTCATGTTATCTAAATTCATATGTGGTCTTCTAATGAGTTATCAAAAACCTATGTGTATTTCCCATGTGACTTCCATCCCAATTGAACCCATTGTTATCATTGTTCTAGAAATTTAATTGAATAAGATCTACTAAACCAAAATATCATCTTATATCTAAGTCGGATTCACGCAAAGCTCATATTAGACTATCCATAATTAATTACAACTATATTCATTCAATTATATACACCATCACTATATACCTTGTCTAAAATGACTATGGACAACAACCTAAAAGAAATTTTTGAATACCCAATATCATCATTTACCCAAGAGAGTTTCTTATTTCAATCACCTTTTGGTCCATTCTTTTGCAATATAACCCCAAAATCTAATTATATTTACACGGACACCTTTTATCAGTTTACTTGTCACAAAATCATATTGTACTATATAACCAAAATATCACAAATTTATCCTACTAATAGTTCTTCTTTTTCAATCCTCACAGTTTCAGCATCTTTTTAAATATCAACTAATTTCCCATGTTATTCGGAGTACACCCAGATATCATCTATGAATATCATCATAAACAAACCCATATAAGATCTTCCAGCATCTTTATCCATTCCATTTGAAAACCAATCAAGGCACTAATTAGCCAATGTATATGAAAAAAACTTAAAAGATAATTCAAACCACATAATCGGGTGTCTATTACATAGGCTAAGTAACATTCTCAACCTTTCTTAATCATTCTGATAGTTGTAAATGCAAATATCATACATGTAGACCAAAATTATCTTTTCCCCTTTAAATACTATTTGTGTCTGATCAGAAAGCTCCCACTATCTCTTGAGTAAAATAATCCAGCTAGCATGGTATTCAACTAACCAATTCGTATCTAGAATCATATCAAAATCCCTTAACAACATAACAAGCAACATCATGTAGTTCTAAATCCCAAATCAGAATTTTACAATCGCTATACACAATATTTACAATAATCACATTCCCTACTGGGGTCCGAACAAGTAAATCGTAGCCCAATGCGCCTGGTTTATTTTCCAAATGTGATGAAATGATTGTGACACAAACGAATGTGTTGTTCCCGATTCAAATAAAATATAAACATTTATTCCAGACATAGAGAGATTTCTAGTAACTATGGTCGGGGTAAGGCTTCTTCTTGTGTGATAGAAAAAAAAACTCGAGGTGGAGCTTGTTGTCTGCTCGTTTGACTTTCATCTGCAGTAGAGCCTCTTCCTATACCAAATCTTCCTCGACCGAAATCACTTAATCTAGTTTGTTCAACTGTAGGTTTCTCGTGTGGTTTTGTGCAATTCCTCACTATATGTCCATGATCGCTATATTTAAAATATTTTCCTATAAGCAATATACATTCTCCATAATGATTTTTACCACAATGAACACAAGTGGCAACTGATGGTGTAGCACCCTTAAAACTACCACTTTTTGAATTACTCGGGAAGCTCCTCTGTGCAAGCGCATTAAATTCCTTCCTACTTCTAAATCTTTCGATTCCGTCACCCTATCTTTTCTTATTGTACTAAAAGTTTTCTTTTGATTTAACTTCCAATTTCTAAGCACGTGTTACTGCAGCTTTCAACTTACTATAGGACTCCAAATCTATAGGTGTAATACAATTTCGAATAGCAAATCACAGTCCAGATTCAAATTTAGTACATTTCTTCTTTTCTATGGCTACCATATATGGGGCGTAATGTCAAAACTGATTAAGCATCAATTCATACTCAACAACTGATCGACTTCCCTGTTTAAGTTCAAGAATTTTTTTTTCTGATACCTATAAGCCTCTAGCAAGTATGTATCATAAATTTCCCTTAGAAAATCATCCCAGTTCGATACAGGTGGCTGAACAGTACTATAAGGTATAGTCTCCCACCAATCATAAGTGTTTTCCTGAAGAAGTAACACTATATAATCAAATGTTCCATCAGGAGCATATTTCATCAAGTTTAGAATTTTTCATTTCGTTTCGACCATGTTTCTGCCTCTACTGGGTCAATAGTATCGACATAATCAACAACTCTCTTTTTTTCTAAGTTTATTATACTTTCGTTCATGTGGTTCGGGGAATTTTCGGTAGGTATTGTGGATACAAAAATGAGCAAGTAATCCATGTACATCATGTGCGGTGAATGAAATGAGTGTGACTCTAGCTCGGCTGTTCCTTTCCCTCTATGAAAACTTTGCTCATCATTATCGACATGAATGATAATGCACATGTAATGCCATGGTCTACAGAACCCCTACCCGGGCTCTGATACCAAACTAACATGTAACACCCTTACCCGTATAACACATATTCATATAGCATAAAACTATAGTTCGTAGGTAGCACAGCTGCATTGCACATGATATTAACATGATAGTTATCAACTTTAACCCTTTTCGCACAAGCGAAATCATTTACTCAAAAAGATTTAACAATGCTTATTTACACACGTACACTTTTCTATATTGCAGGACATTAACGACCATGCCTTTTTATATACAGATCAAAACAGACTGCCTATATGAAATGCAAATGATGAGCTGGGGAAGAAGGATGGGAATCCAGCCGGCCAACCTTTGATCCATGCTTTAAAATTCCGTTACACCTCACGGAGTAACTTTTATCTACATCAACTAAAAATTGGCAACATTACATTTGGTGAGTTGCAAGCTCAGCAAGTATAATCCAGTAACAAGTTATTTAACACCACACAAGCACATTATCACAATCATTTCACATCCTTTAATCATATCATTTCATAAACACATAAATGCACGTTCTTGATCATATTCTTTTAATGTTATGGGCCAGCTAACACCAAGAATAAATCGTAATCATGAAGATGGCCATAGCACTCTGTAATTCTCTATTTCACGTAGAGTTCAGTGAACTCGGGGTGGCCGTACGGTACTCTGTAATCCAGAATTTCTGGATATCTGTAATTTTTTAACACATGATTCAAGGTCATTAGCGGCCATAATAGAATCCATTAATCTTTGATGAATGCATTTTCTGTAATCACATATTTCATTTTCGTATCAATAACATCAGTAGAGATCGCATATCTCTTTTCCATATCAATAACATCAGTAGATATCGCATATCTAAATTTCTTTCAATCTCATCACATAGAGATCATATATCTCAATTTTATATCCATCTCATCACATAGAGATCACGTATCTCAATTTCATCAAAATATCATCATAGAGAATCATGCAATTCACGTTAGGGTACGATAAGCTACTAATCACTGTAGCCAAATAAGTAAACAATTCATTCCAACATATTAATCATATAATCACACCAGTCAAATAACAAGCTAAAAGATTATACTCACAAGTGGTGTCCTTATTCTGACGTTTCGCCCTAATCGACTTTACGTGCTCCTTTATTGGGATTTTGACCTATTAGCATATAAAATGCATAACTAAATAGAAGCTCACATATGTAATATTAATGAAATTATGTGTATGCCATTTATGGCTCTGTATGAAATTTAATACCCAATAGTATAAAATTAACAAAACTTATTTGTCCAATGTCTTAGCCTGATTCACACCTTAACAAAGATAAAGCTTGTTATATGTTCAAAATGCGTGAAAATTCCAGCCTGGCAACCTTTAGTATATTTATCATAATATTCAGTACATAAATGATATTGGGGTAATTTAAGTTCTTCTAGAAAGCCAATTCAATTCTCTACGACTTTTGTATTTTAAATATGTTAAAATTCCGAAGGGAAATATGTCCAAATAGTCGAATACAACAGAAAGTCGTTGTTGGACGAGAAATTTTGTATAGTTTCTTTGTATTCATTTTCAATTCCAAACAAAATAGAAATCTCAATTACAGACATATAAATTCAACTACTTTATATTTTTGTAATCCTTAGACAATTATCTACATATATATGTATATTTGAACTTACACGTATGATTAAATATATATGTATATTTGAACTTATTATTTATTATTATTATCATCTTAACTCTAAGTGGGATTTTATTATTTTTAACTCAATCATAGGCATATATTTCAATTTAATTTCATTGTCTTTTTTTTATAACTATCAATATATGCGTGAAAAACTTATAACCATTATTATTCATATCTTTATGTTTTAATCTTTTTTTTTTATCATCTGCTCTGTCCGAGATTGAAATTCTTCATCTCCATTTTTATGAACCAATTGCAATTTACAGTTGAATATAAGTCAGACTAATTTATATGTTACATCTAAGGCTTACTAAAGCTAGTTTCCACATTATAAATTGCTAGACTAAACCTGATTGACGTCCTACAAATTTCTCATTTGAATTTTAAAGCTAAGTTTTTGGATAGGAAAGCACTTACCTTTCTTATCTTTCTCATCTGTAGAGCTTCTATTCCATAATTTTGTTGGTTGTATGTGTGTTAATAAAACAAGAGATACATCATATATATCTACACGTGTAAGGCGGTGAGGTGGGTGATTAATTAGTTAATAAAATACAATAGCATACTTATCTTCTCCTGACTAGAGGCGTGAGTCACCCATCTGAATGTATACATGTCCCTTTTTTTTAACTTTTAAAATCATAGACATGTTTATTTTTATTCTATTTGACATATATAGATAATGGCATTGTATTTAATTTTAAATATACAGCCACACACACATATATAAATAATAGATACAAGACATATATATTAATCATTATCACCATACCCATTTATAAGTTATATATACTGCTTTCTTTTGAATCAATATATGTTAGTATATACGAGATCTATACAAAACTTAATATTTATTCCTTAATTAGCTTTGCTTCATTCATAACTATGATTACGTATTACAATTATTAAATTTTCTTCTAATAAAGCACTATTCTCAATTAATTTAGTTATAATTACCTTATAATTTTCTTATAATTATACCCGCTTTCCAAATTTTCTATCGAATATGGTATTAATCATTCTATTTAATCATTCTATTTAATTTTCTTACAATTATTTTATATTCTCTAGATACACCCATCAATGTCATCATTCACCTCAAGGTTACCACATGTAAAAATGCTAGAACATGAAATTTCATGATTTTGTGTACAATCTAATGTGATAATGGATATCAAAATGCATGTAATTATGCTAATGAATGATTAGTCATGCTAATTGTAATACAAGGTTTTGGGTTGTTACATATAATTTGTGAAGGATCTGAGCAAATTAAAGAAAACAAATTGTCCGTTGCTGTACAGAAATTTAAAAATTTTAAAATGTTTGCAGGTGAAACCTTGGATCAGTTGGATGATTGATTCACTGAAATCATAATGAGCTTTCAGCACCTGGGAAAGAATATACACAAAAGGAAATGTGTATGAAGATTCTGAGAAGCCTCCCAGCTGAATGAGAAATGAAGGTCATGGCTCTGAGACATTCCATGAACCTCACAACAACATCCAATCATGAGCTATTCTCAGACCTCAAGGCCTATGAATTTGAGCTGAGAAGAAAAGATCAAGAGGAGACAGTTGTACCCAAAAAAGCCGCACTTATAGTCAAGGATGGAAAAAGAGAAGTGAAGTAAAGGAAGTCATAGACCAGGCGGAGATTGCCGCAATGGTTAAAAGTTCAACAAGTTCTTCAACAAGAACTATAAAAGAAACAAGAGTGAATCTTCCAGGAGACATTCAGCTCCCTCCAAATCAAGGGAAGATAGGCTACCCAAGAGAGCTGAGTATCAAAGGTTGAATATCGTAGAGCCGATAACCCAAGAACGGAAAAAGAGCGATCAAAGAGCTGAGAACCTGTGTTGGAACTGCAGACAACCAGGACACTTTGCTATTGACTGTCCATATCCAGTAGTCAATAAATACAGAATGAAGAAGAAATAAGAGTCTTCAGAGAAAGAAGACAGGAAAAGAAAAAGGCTATCTTTGGCCGAGAGGCCGAGACAATAAGTCGAAAGAAACGAAAGATACTCGAGAGAGTAGTGAAGCTGACTACTCAAGTGATTCTGAAGAAGAAGCAATGATCTGTCTAATGACTAAAGAACAAGATCAACCAGACCTAGAAGATGAGGTGCACTTTAACTCATCTCACTCAGACTCTAGTGATAGTGATTGTGACACACACACTTCATCACCCACTGATCTTTATGATTCATTAGGCAAAATGATGAAAGATTTTGAGCACATTAAATCCTCACACACACTATTAAATGAGGAAAACAGCTAGCTCAAAAGCCCAAACTCACAGCTGACTAAAGAACTGAGTTCTCTGAGTCACATAGCTGATGAGAACAAAGAGTTGAAGGCTGAGAATGCTAAACTAATAGTAGAGATAACTGCTATAGAAAAGAGGAAAAATGATCTCAAAAATGTGATTGCATCATTTACAAAGGCATCTAAATCATTGGATGACCTTATTATGAGCCAAAAAGAGTGTGGAGATAAGACAAGCATAAGATTCAATTCCTTTGTACACAGTCAAACTCCCAGAGTGATTTTGGAAAAGGATCTTCAAGCAATGAAGTATCTCAAAAATCCAAAACACCAAATGTTGCATCCGCTCTCACTCCTCCAAAGCACAATCACAAACAAACTGGCCTTGGATATAAAGGAAAAGAAAAATAGCCGATTGAGTATCTTTGAGAGGACAGTGAGAAGAAATCCAGCAGAGTTCCTCAGCAAACTCCAAATAGGAAGTACTTTGTAAAGAATAAACAGAGCTACCAAAAACCCCAGAAGTTTTATCAAAGAAACACATATGATGGGAATGGTAGAAACTACCCAAGCCAAGATGATTGGAATAATGTGAAATATCAGCAATGACCTATGGAATACAAGCCTAAATGTCAAAGACCTAGAACTCAGCAAAGGTCATTCCAAAGGCAAAAGAGTTATTATCATCACACATATGCACCCAGGCACTACACTCAGAAATATCACAACTACACAAAGAAGGCAATTGCTAAAACACACACACAGGCATACAGATAAAAGAGACAGTTGTATGAACCTAAAGCCCCCAAGAAATTTGCCAAAGTGAGTTATGATTATGGCACAGATAGATAACAACCTCTTAGAGTCAAGTCATTTGGCTATAGGTTGGTTGGATCATCTTACAAAGACTAACCCCTCGGACCTGCACAAGCATGGGTACCTAAAAACTAATTTCTTGATTGCGGGTTCAAGGAACTCGATACATGGATAGTGACTTCGGACACATGACATGACAGAAACAAGAAAAATCTGTCAAAATTCAAGGAGATTAGAGGCGCAAAAGTCATATTTGGAGGAAATGAAGCTCAGGGGAAATAAGAGGCACTGGATCCATCAAGAAAAATGGATTAGAAATCACAGATGTTGCATATGTTGAAGGCCTCAACTTCAACCTGTTAAGCATCAGCCAACTCTGTGACAAGGGATTGAACCAAAAATTCAAAATTTGAAGCTTCAACTAGTTCCAAATCACTTACTACACAAGGTAAAGTGTAGTATTTCCAATTTTCTTATCTTCTTCTTTTTCTTCTTAATTTTTCACTCATTTTCCTAACTCTAAATTTTTGATATTTCTTGACTTAGGGGCTGACCTAAGTGACCTCATACCAAGTTGTGAACAATGTTGGATTCAATATGGGAGTATGCCAAATTAAAGATACTGAATCCAAGAAATAGTGTTGCAAGGATCCAGACAAAAGAACATGTATGTGGTAGACTGGTCTACAACCACACCAAGTACCTGTCTGCTAGCAAAAAGCACAACCGAATCAAGTTGGTTGTGGCACAAGAAGCTGAGTCATCTGAATTTCAAGACAATCAACAAGCTTGCAAGGAGTCATCTTGTGGAAGGATTGCCAGACTCAGTGTATAAAAAAGAAAGTGTATGTGATGCATGCCAAATGGGAAAGCAAATCAAATCTTCATTCAAGGAGAAGCCTAGTCCTTCTTCAACAAGAATATTGCATCTGTTGCATATGGATTTATTTGGTCCAGTTGAGCCAGCTAGTATAAGTGGAAAGAAATACACCTAAGTGGTGGTGGATGATTATTCAAGATATACATGGACAATCTTTATGTGCAAAAAGAAGGAAACCTTGCAAAGATTACCTCAGCTGATGAAGAGAATTCAAAATGAGAAAAGTCAAACAATTATCAAGATAAGATCTGATAGAGGAACTGAGTTTGTTAATGGAATAATCACTCAGTATTGTGTTGAAAATGGTATTGCTCATGAATTATCTGCAGCAAGAACTCCACAGCAGAATGGAATAGCAGAAAGAAGAAACAGAACACTCAAGGAAGCTGCTAGAACCATGTTAGCTGAAGCAGGATTACCTAAGAGATTTTGGGCTGAAGTCATCAACACTGCATGCTATACTCAAAATAGATGCATGATTAATAGGCAGCTGACAAAGACTCCCTATGAAATAAGGACATGGAGAAAGCCAAATGTTGGGTACTTTAGAATATTTGGATGTAAATGCTTCATCCACAACAATGTCAATGATAATTTAAAGGCTTTTGATGTTAAAGCTGATGAAGGTATCTTTTTGGGATACTCAGCTGAAAGTAAAGCCTATAGAGTGCTGAACAAGAGGACTATGGTCACAGAAGAGTCTATTCATGTGGTTTTTGATAAACATAATGTAAATGGAGAAGATATTGAAGAGTTAGCTGATAAGCTGAATCAACCAACTATGTAGAAGAGTCCCTATGTTGAAACTGAAGAAAGAGCTATCAACCAAGATGAAGATGAGATAGCTGAATCTGAAAGACAGCTGGAAAATCTGCAGCTGAATGATGATGAAAGAGCAGCTCAAGACAACACTGCTGCAAGACGACTGAACCCAGTAGATTTACTTCAACCTGATGTGAGATGACTGAGAGACCATCCACCAGGACTAGTCATTGGAGATGTGAGAGATGGTGTAAGAACCAGATCCAGAGCTCAACAAGAAGCTATGTTCACTTGTTTTATTTCCCAATTAGAGCCAAAAGATATGCCCCAAGCATTGGATGACACACATTGGATTCAAGCCATGCAAGAAGAGTTGAATCCGTTTGAAAGAAACAAGGTATGGGAATTAGTGCAGAGACCAACCCATCAAAATGTCATTGGCACAAAATGGGTTTTCAGAAACAAGATGAATGAGGAAGGTTCTGTTGTAAGGAACAAAGCAAGATTGGTAGCCAAAGGGTATTTCCAAGAAGAGGGAATAGATTTTGATGAAACATTTGCTCCTCTTGCAAGACTAGAAGCTATAAGGATGTTTCTTGCCTATGCTGCACACAAGAACTTCATTGTATATCAAATGGATGTGAAAAGTGCATTCTTAAATGGATTGTTGGAAGAAGAAGTCTATGTTGAGCAACCTCCAGGCTTTGAGCAGAAGACTCTTGGAGATAAGATGTACAAGCTCAAGAAAGCTCTATATGGACTGAAACAAGCACCTAAAGCATGGTATGACACATTGTCTCAATTTCTAACTGACAATGGATTCACCAAAGGCAAAGTAGACAGAACACTCTTCAGAATTCAAGATGGAGAGAGTATACTGCTTGTTCAAATATATGTGGATGACATCATTTTTGGATCCACAAACAAAGAGTTGTGTGATAAGTTCTCAAACCTCATGCAGGGAAAATTTGAAATGCACATGATGGGAGAACTGACATTCTTCTTAGGACTGCAAGTTAAACAGCTGAAGGATGGAACCTTCATAAGTCAAACAAAGTACACCAGAGATTTAATGAAGAAATTTGGTATGGAAGAGAAGTCTTCTATGAAAATACCAATGAATACATCAGTCAAGATGGACATGGATGCAGATGGTAAAGTTGTAGATCAAACAAGATACAGAGCACTTATTGGATCACTGCTCTATCTAACAGCAAACAGGCCAGACATCACATTTGCAGTAGGTGTATGTGCAAGATTTTAATCTGCAGTCAGTAATTCCAAGTTCATTAATATTTTATAGCATTTAGATTAACATGCCCTAATCTAACATGCCACAAATCAGCATACTCAAGCATATAAACAGAAGTAGGCTCAATTTTATTGCTGCTTGAAATGGTTACACGGCGAACTGCCATTACATTCATTTTGAACAATCCATTATACAGATAACATTTTCCTAGGAACTGTCCAAACTTAGTTAAAATAAACTTTTCAGACTCAAACATCAGTCTGAAACCATGGTTTACAAGAAGAGATCCTGACACTAGATTCTTCCGGATTTCTGGGACATGAAGAACATCCTTAAGAAGCAGCTCTTTTCCAGAAGTGAGCTTCAGAACCACGTTGCCAAAACCTGCAACATCAGAAGAGGAAGACTTACCCATATTAAGTTTTCCACCTGTACAAGGGTTGTAGGTAGAGAATGCATCCTTGTCAGAACAGACATGTCGAGTGGCCCCCGTGTCAACACACCACTCTCTTGGATTATCCACAAGGTTTGCCTCAAAAACCACTGTAGATAGATCCATATCAGTCAGCTCTTGGATCACACCACTGAGCTCAACCACATTAGCATTAGGCTGTCTATATTTTGGTTTTTTAGGAAGCCGGAAGTCCTTAGCCATGTGGTTGGGCTTACCACAATTGTGACAATTTCCTGTAACTGGCTTTTTGTTTACATGCTTCTTTCCCTTGTAGTTGTTGTTATTGTCACATTTTCTTTTGTTGTTGTTACTAGAACTGCCATGTTCTAGCAAATTCACCTTTGCATCAACAACACCTTTTTCAGACCTTGAATCTAATTTGCTATTACCTTCTTCAATTTGTAAACGCATAATTAACTCTTCAAGATTTATTTCTTTTCGCTTGTGCTTCAAATAATTTTTGATGTCCTTCCATCCAGGCGGCAATTTTTCAATCATGCATGCCATTTGGATAGCTTCATTTAATTGCATTCCTTCTACATGAATATCGTGCATAATTAACTGCAATTCTTGAACTTGATCTATGACAGTTTTAGAATCCACCATCTTGAAATCTAGAAACCTGCCAACCACGAACTTCTTGAAACCAGCATTCTCAGTTCGATATTTCTTTTCCAAATAATTCCAGAGCTCTTTGGAAGATTTTCCTTCACTATACACATTGTATAGCGAATCAGACAGTCCATTTAGGACGTAGTTGCGGCACAGGAAGTCACCCTGGCCCCAAGCATCGAAAGCAACACGTTTTTCGTTGTTGGTTTCATTTTCTTCCACCACTGGTGGATCCTCCTTCAGGAACTTAGCGAGGCTCAGCGTAGTCAGATAAAAAAAACATCTTGGATTGCCATCTCTTGCAGAAACTTTTTCTGGCTTCTCAGCAGCAGTAGGAACATTCACTCTTGAAGAAGACGCCATTGTTTACAGAAAAAAAAACTGTTTATCTTGCGTTGCTGAAATTTTGGGTGTTTAGTTCTGTAAACTGGATTACAAGGAAGAAAAACTATCTATTACAGAGAATAGAAAATTGCAGAAAAGCTGAGGCGAGTAAAAACTCTATCCGCAAGATAAACACGTCCCGTAAAGTAGTGAGTGTTATCCCCAAAGATACAACAACTTCGTCCTTGAAATAGCAGCACTGCAAATTTCAAGGAACCTTTCGAACTGGAATATGTAAAACTTAGTACACTTATGCAATTATAGGAATATAAAGATGTGAGAATGAAAGTGTAAACTGAACAGCAATAATGCTCCTATATATAGGACTTCCAACCAGGCCAAGGGGTCTCTTTACTGCAAGGCAGTAACTTCAAGATAACGGGATGTAATCTCCAGGTAGTGGGTACTTCTTCAATTGCCACTATGTTGTAACCTCCAAGTAGTGGGTAGAGTGGTGCTCATACCTCTTAAAAACTGCAGTTTCATTTTAAAAGCTGCAGTTTCAGCTTTTAAGTTGCAACTTATTTGTTTTTATTCTTTCAGAAATAAAAAAACAAATGTTTTCTGTGCAAAACTAGGCCCAGTCCAGTCCGGACACGGGCTCGGGCTCAGGCTCAGGCCCGACCCCGATGTAGGGCCGGGTGAGCACGCGCGCGTGTGGCCTTGCCCACCACACCTAACATGTGTATAGTTATTTCATCTTGCACACTCTTACAAACCCACTTACTTATATATTTAATAAAATTTAAATTTTATTCCTATGTGGGATGATGTCTTTTCACCTTCCTATCATCCATTATCCTATTTCCAAGTGACTACTTTGTGTATTTTATTTCTCACTCACCACAAAATGGTTTTGAGAAGTTAAATATACCATACTTATCTACTCGAAACGTAGATTATTATTTTAATATTTAATTTCCCCGAAATTAAATATTTAGTCACTAAAAAATTGGTCAAAGTTAGGTCTCAAACCATTACTTCTTAAAACCAATTTCCAACAATAATTTGAGTCTCTTGGGCTATTGTGTCTTTTTGGGATGATAGTAATGTGTTGAACCACTTGATACTATTTGGGAAATTACATGGAATACGCTGATTTTGGTCCTCATACCACACAATACGCTCCTATTACTTTTGTACCTAATTTTTTACTTTTGTACCTAATTTTTTTACGCTCCTGCATATTTTTTGATTATTTTTATTTTTTTTTTCGTTTTTTTGTTCCTGCATTGTTTTACATGTTATATAAGTTGTTTCGATATTGTTTAAATTTGTTTCTTTGTTATTTCTACACTGTTTCTCTGTTGTTTCGATGTTTCAAAACAACTTTAACTTATTTTTTATGTTGTTTTTTATTCATATATTATTTGTACATTGTTTCTATTGTTTTGGTGTTATTCTATAATATTTTTAATGTTGTTCTAATAATCTTTTTTGTTGTTATCATGTAGTGTTCAGTGTATAAATATATTTTTTTTACCTATTTTTATGCTCTTTTTATTAATGTGGTGTTTTAAATATTTTTTACGTTGTTTCTGGGTTGTTTCCATATCCTTTTAATGTTGTTCCGATGTTTCTTTGTTGTTTCCATGAAGTTTTTGATGTCTAAATACAATTTTTACCTATTTTTAACTTTTTTTTTGCTCATATGGTGTTTCTATATTGTTTCTTGGTTGTTGAAACATGTTAGAAACAATGTTAAAACAAAGCGTAAAAATGTCCGGGAATTTTTGATGGAGCGTATTGTTCTGTAAAAAAAAAAGGGCGGGAGAGTAAATTTAGGTAAAATTATACCGTGAAGCATAAAAGGCTGACATTGACTTAAAAAATGTGGGTATTTCTGTCAATTGCCCGAGAATTTTTATATAATTGCATTCTAGGCCAGAGAACGGAATTGTTAATTGGGCTAAATCGTATTTACAAGAAATGGGCATATCATTATCATTATATAATAAAATGTAGTAAACATATTATTTTGGGGGCCGCTATTTGCACCCCATTTTCTTATAAATACACCTACACCCTATTTTTATAAAATTATAATTACTTAAAATGACTATTATGCCTTTACTATCATATAAATTCTAAATAAACTCCATCTTTGTTTTTTCAGAAAAAATTTCTTCTTCCCTACGACTCAAGAGATAATTTTTTATTTTTTTATTTTTCGCTATCGTGCTATTTTAATTATAGCATTAAGTACGAAAATGTGTCTTTTTTGATAGATTGAAGGTTTTATATGTTTGAAATGGTGTTATAATTTTTGGGGTTTTTTTGTTTCAAGATCATGCATTTTTTCACTATTTTCGAATAGGCACGATGGTCATTTTTTTCTGAAAAAATGGTAGCACGATGGCCAATATTTTTGAAAAATAATGGCACGATCGTGCTTAAAAAAAGGGTGGCACGATCGCTATTTTTTTCTGAAAAAAATGCCGTGCCACCCCTTTTTTTGAACTGTGGCACGATCATGATCATGCCTCTTTTAATACGTGCCACGATCATGGTCGTGCCACACTTTAAAATAAGACGCACGATCATGATCATGCCTTTTTTAATACATGACACGACTATGGTCATGCCACACTTTAAAATAAGGCAAGATCATGCCACACTTAAAAAAAAGGGTGGTACGACCGTGCCATCATTTTTTCAGAAAAAAATGCCCATCGTTCCTATTCGATCATGACGAAAAAATGCACGAACTTGAAACAAAAAAACCTTAAATTTGTAACACCATTTCGAACTCAACCTATTAAACCTTCATTCTATCAAAAATGACGCATTTTCGCACTTAGCGCTACAATTAAAATAGCATGATAGTGAAAAAATAAAAAATAAAAAATTATCTCTTGAGCTCTAGGGAAGAAGAAATTTTTTTTGGTAGAAAAAAAAAGATGGGGTGTATTTAGAATTTTTTATAATAGTAAGGGCATACAGTCATTTTAATTCATTATAATTTTATAAACAGCAGGTCTCTTATGAGATGGTGTGAGATCGTGTGACGTGATACTTTTAGTGTAACAAGTGATACTTTTAGTGTAAAAAAAGATACTTTATCTAAATAACTACTTTAAGTGTAATTTGACAAGTATTACTTTTTACACTAAAAGTATCACTGTCTGACTGTCTTACGGACTTTCACCGTCTCACATAAGTTTTTGTGTTTTATAAAAATAGGGAGGGGATGTATTTATAAGAAAAAGGGGTGCAAATAGCAGCCCATATTATTTTTCTTATACTTAACTAATCTCTATTGTTTACACATATTTTTGAGCAATCCTGCCCTGAAACGCCTAAACCAACTCGATATCGTTTGCTTGATGTGTTGCTGGATTGGAATGTCCATGACAAATGTTGACGGTCTTTTTGGTCAACAACACAAAATATATGTACAAATTTATATAGAATGTGTAAACCAATATGAAACTCTAGTCGTTGGGTAATTATCAAATGTTTCTATTACAAATCATTAATTATAGTTCCAAAAGTCATTTTTCTCTATCATGGATGACTTCTACTTAACTATTACAATTAGTGGATAAATACTGATTGCTTGAAGTGTGAATGTGACACTTATCACCACCTAGTGTTACATGGACTGCATTATGGACATACAATATTTTATAGGGTAAATCTTACTCTATCCTTTATACTCTCATTGAATATTACTTTACCCCCTCATACTTTTAATTGATCACTTTACTTCTTTGTACTATCTATTTGTATCACTTCACTCCCTTACTCACTTAAATATCATTTTATCATACGAGTTGTAAGGGCGATTGACCTTAGTTCGATCTCATATGAGCGTGTGTGTGTCCCGTCCCCTATTTTCTCCTATTGTACTCAAAAATAAATATTACTTTATCATCATATTCCATTATTAAATGATCTAATGTCCCTACTATTATTTTTAATTTAACTTTATCATCAAATACATATATATTTTTTTGAAATTTTTATTTTCTGTCTATTAAATGTAAAATAGTTCATATTAAATAACTATATTGTAGGTTACTTTTTGTAAACTAATATATTCATACATATTTACCTTTTCATAATAAGTATAAAAATTATATATTATATTGTAAATAATATTTTGTTCTCAAAATATTAACAACTAAAACGAATATTTTTTTACTATTTAACATGGCTTTTATGAAATTATGATTATTCAATCAATAATTCAAAAATTACTAATAATATTTCACATAGTTAATAAAAATATATTAGATGTATAGTATATAATATTAAGTTTGTGTTGAAAAAGAAATTAAACGTATAAATGTATTAGCTAATAGAAAATATCCTATTATATATTAATTAACTAGGACTATATTAAAGTTAAATAATTAGCAACTAAATATAAAATATAATATATTTTACTATTAAGCGTTAACTAAGCAAGTTGTGAAAGTTAATTTAAAATATAAGTACAAGTTTATTAATATTAGATACTTTTAAAATGATTTTTTTATTGTAATATGTAAGGATAAAGATGGTCATTGTTTTGGGCATGCATATGATAATTAAATTAATATTCTAAAAGCACAATGGGTAAAATAATACTATTTAAGAGTATATGGGGGGTAAAATGATACAATTGCTAGTACACGGGGGTAAAGTGATACTCAAGTAGAGTATATAGGCAAAATAAGATTTACCCTATTTTAGAATTTAGTTGTTGTTAGAAACTTTACATGTGACACATTTATGTCACCATTGTCTGCTACTAAATCCTCATGTCGGTCATCGTTAACTTTTCTAACTCATATTGACAAACACGACCTTGCGATATAGTTGATCTATTAATTTGGCTAACCCGATTTGGTGGGTCCTTCTTCCAGATTATTCTTCTTGATCCCTGACGTGGCAAGTCGGCTGCCATGGTGGAGCTGTTTGTAATGTAAAATTGACATTTCTGGTCGGCTATCAACATTAAGCTAACCAAATTTTAAAAAGATCTCGGTTTGAAATAAAGTCGGCAAAATGTTGTTCTTTCCTATTTATAATTTTACCTTTAGGTGGTTGTGAGTATTAGATTTGGTCCATTTGGATGGGAAATGAATGAATTAAAAAATGATATTAATATGGAACAAAAAGTTAGTATTGCTATAATAATCAAAGAACACAAAAATTTATATGAGTCATCTCACAGATCTAGATCCGTGAGATGGCGCCCCAGACCCGTATTCGAACCCACTGCCCCGTGGATCAAAAATTACCTAGCCCTAGACCCGCCCCTGTTTTCTCCTTTATTCTATTTTCTCTTTCTATTCTCTCTCTCTCTCTCTCTCTCTCTATTGGTAACCGTTCGACACTCTCAGTTTTCTCTGTTTGAAACCGCTCAAAACTGTCCGGTAAACCGATCTAAACCATCTGTTTCTCTCCCCATTTTTGTGATTTTTGTGCGCGTGTCTTCCTATTGTTCACAATGATTCCAAGTTTCACAGAAAAACCAGGTATTTCTTCAATTTCTGCAGGTTTTTCCTTCGTTTTTTTTGTTCTCTTCAATTTTTTTATTTCAAAAGATTTTTTTATGGATTTTTCGGTCTCTAAACTAGGTATTGTAGATTTTAAATTTGATTTGAGCATTTAATTTATGTATGTTATGGTTTAAATTTGAGTTCATTTTTTGTTAGGGTTTGTCTTGAGCATGTATTTTTACCTGAAGTGTATACTAGGGTTTTAATTCTAGCATGTGTTTTACATGTATTTCAGGTTTATGTAGTTCGCATATGAAGTAACATTATGTTTATGTAGTTTGTATGTAAATGTATAGTATCAGTTTTGCCCTTACAAGTATTACTTTTGGTCATAAAAGTATCAGTTGTTATAAACAAACTATTACATGTATTAATTCAGGTTTATGCAGTTCATATGTAAATGTATAGTATCACTTTTGCCCTTACAAGTATTACTTTTGGTCGTAAAAGTATCAGTTGTTGTAAACAAAGTATTACATGTGTTTTTTTTTATTATGACGTTTACATAATTTGTAATGCTATGAAAAATATCACTTTTTATATAAAAAGTATCAGTTTTTATGTAAAAAGTATTATGAGTTTTTCCCAATTTATAATAATATCAGTGAAGTATAATGGCTGAAGAATCAACAATTATACTTTATTATATAATTTTGTAATGCTATGAAATGTATCACTTTTTATATAACAAGTATCACTTTTAATATAAAAGTATCACTTTGTATGTAAAAAGTATCATTCCTGTTAGTAGGAGAGAAAGGAGGGTATTGTAAAAAGTATCACTTTGTATGTAAAAAGTATCATTTTTCATATAATTAGCAATCATTCATGTTACTGGGAAAATTGATAAGGGAGTAAAATAGAAAGGAGGGTATTACAAAGTGAAAGCACAAAAGTCTGGAGAAGGAGAAAAAGGTGTTGCAGAGAAAGGTGTTCAAGAGAAAAATAAAAAACTGTTACTGGGAAGAAAAACTGAGTAAAACCAAAGAAAGAGGAAATGGAAGAGAATGATCCAAATGTGGGAAAGAAGATGAGAATTTCAAAAATTGTAGAAAAGGAAAAGAAAGATGACTGAAGACAGGTAATATATATAGTGTTTTTAGTAATAATATTTTTTGTCATGCTTGTTTTTTTTAAATAATCTAAAATATGATATAAAAAAATGAAAAAGCCCTGATCACATACCGATCAAGTAATCGGAGTTTGGGGTCTCATTAAAACCTACCAAGGTAAAACTCACCCTTGTGGGGAAAACTCTTGGAGGAAAATGAGTACACCCCATAAGAAACATAATAGAAACGCCCCAAAAATAAAACAAATAAACTAAGTGACAATGCGGGGTTGGTTACGCATATGAGGCTGAATTGAATATTGCAATGATTGCTATTCATTATGCATTTATTAAAGGTTGGCATAAGCTTTGGTTAGAGTGGATTCAACTTATATGGTAGAGCTCTTCAACAAAATGGCCCGGCTCTATACCATGGCGGCATCTAAATAGATGGAGGTACACTTTATATTTGATCTCCCACATGGAGTTTGTCATCTCACATATTTTTCGGGAAGGTAATAGGGTTGCGGACAAACTTAGCAAGATGAGTACTACTTCGACTTGGTAGGGCATTCCGCCTGCGGATATCACTTGTCTTCTTACGGAAGTTTATGTTGGCCAATCTCAGTATAGATTCATCCACAAAACAACCACAAAAGAAGCCTCGACAGTTCCGAAAAATCCCAGATGTGACACTGCAACCCGGGGCGCCCGTAGCACTTTCGTCTGTATTAACTTTGATCCATCCTGGTAGTGGCGGAGACCAATCAACCTGAAGAATGTTGGGTGATTTTCGGGGACACCCAACAATACCCAATCGCCTAAGACAGAGAAGATCTAACTGATCATTACTCATACACCAATGGTCCAAAGAGGAAGATTCAACAATAAGGACCCAAAGTTGTGTAATTGCTGCATTCACCATCCATGACTTATCATTGAACACGTAGTCATTATGAACGTGCCAAATAAGCCAAGTACAGGAAATCACCGAAACACGCCACAAGAATGCAAGCTGGTCACTAAATTGAAAATGCATGGCTCTCGCCAAGAATTCGTTGAAGCTGTAAACAGGGTAGTAGGCTATACAAAAAGAATGAAAAATCCACTTCCAAAGATGACCTGCAAAAACATAAGAGACAAAAACATGATAAATGGAATCAGAATCTGCATGGCAAAGGCCACAGGCTGTGGGACCAATGAAGCTTTGTCCCCGCAACATATCCAAGACATGAAGACGATTGAGGATAGCTCTCCGAACCACAATAGATCATCTCTCCGGGACGTGGGGAGACCAAATCCAGGAACCCCATTTAACCATAGGCAATGAAGGACGTAAGTAGGCATAATCATCCTTAGAAGAAATATCTCTATTCAAATAGTGAATTCAAATATGTTTGTCCACAGATGAAGGTGTGATAGGCATCCTAACGATATCTCGGACAATATCCAAACAAGCTTCCACAAACGAGATTGTGAAATGCCAAGAATCATCATAGAAGTAATCAGAGATACAATTTTGAAAATATTTCATATACTCTTCGGAGATTCCAATTTTATCAGCAATAGAATAACCCAACCAGTTATCAATCCAAAATAATACTTTGGAATTGGAGCCAGGAATATATCTAGAATTATCCAAGCAATCATCCAAAATAGGCCTAAGCCCCGACCATATGGAAGAAGGCAAAAAAGTACGTTGAATGCTCCCATTAGACAAGAGGTATTGGCGTTGGAGCAGGGCAAAAACAACTGAGTCCACGTTCAAAACTTTCCAACTCATTTTCATGAGGAAAGCCTTATTAGAAGTAAGAATGGAGCGAACACCAAGCCCCCCTTCCAACCTCGACATGCAACAACGAGACCACTTCACAACCACAGAACCCTTAGAAAGTATATCCCCAGTCCAAATAAAATTACGCATAGATTTTTCCATTTGCTTAAGCATGAAAATCGGCCATTTGTAAACCATCATAGAGTGAACAAAAGAACTGGTGATAACCGAGTTCACCAAACAAATACGACTCGCAATATATAAGGAAAATCATTTGTAACATTTGAATTTCAGAAGGACCTTATCAAATAAAGGCTGCAAAACAACCATCACGTTTTTTATTAATAATGTTTTTTGGTTTTGCAGTGAAAATAAAAAAATTGTAGTGGAGGAGGAGGATGGTGGTAGGAAAAAGAAGAAAGCGACGTAAAAATATATTTTCTGTTATTAATACATGTTCATCATCAAAGTTTGATTTTGTTTGTTAATTATAAGATGTTTCTGAGAAATATTTCGTATTTAATCGTAGAGATTTCATTCTCAGTGTAAACCTCAAAATTTATTTGAGGTTATACGTAGTTTGACTGATAGATAGAAGAGAGGTGTAAAAAACATAGGTTTTGGAGGTTTGTTGAAATTTTTTGTTTAGTCATCATTTCATATGGATATGGTGAAAAGGTAGGTGAAATTTTTTAATGGAACCAATCGGATATTGAAAATTGAGAATATGGCTTTTGTTGTTACTGCTGATGCTATTCATGATGTGTTTTTAGTATCTAGGGGAGATGGATAGTTTGTTGAGGAACTTAAGCGGGGGGAGTCTATTGTTATTATTAGTGAGTTAAAGAAGAACTATGGTATTAATAGTGATAGTTTAGTTCCTAGTTTGAAAAATATTTTTAGTAGGTTAAGTGATGGTGGTGATGATTTCAACAGACTATTTGTTATTTTCTATTTGTCTTCATTTTTGATACCAAGGAGCAACAAGAATGTGGATTTGAATTCTATTAAATGCTTGGTTGATGTGGAGAGGATATGAGAGTATGATTGGTGTTCGTATATTCTAAAAAAGTTGTGCGTGGGAGTAAATAAGTATAATGAGAATCCGAGTGAGAAATATGTTAGTGGTTGTGTTATCGTATTGTTGATAATATATTTTCATAGAATGAAATATCAAGGCAATGCTGAACCAACCAAGTTACCTTTGATTTCTCATCGGAATGCTTAGAAATTAAATAACGAATCAAGGAAGAAAATTCTGTTGGTGGGTTGGGGAAGGGTGAATGGGTTACTGATACATACCCTGTTAGTTCAAGAAGGATTACCTGTTGAGAAAAAGTGCGATGATGAACAAACTAATGAACCAAAGGAAGCTGATGAAAAAGAGCATGAATCAACAAAGCAAGATGATTATGGTGTTCAGAATCCAGCAAATTACATAAATTATAAGTTTGTATCTGCTTTAGTGGTATTTGTCAAGTATGGAGTATCATTTTTACCTTTAAAAGTATGACTTTTATGCCTAAAAGTATCAGTTTAATCCCTATAAGTATTTTATATATAAATATGCTTTTTGGTGATATTTCTCAAGTATAGAATATCAGTTTTACCCCTAAAAGTATTACTTTTACCTCCTAAAGTATCACTTTTAGGGATAAAAGTATTTTAAATATGATTGTTGTTGTATAATTGTCGAGTATTGTAGATCACTTTTATGCCTAAAAGTATCTCTTTGATCTTCAAAAGTATCAATTTTGTCCTAAAAGTATTTTATGCATGGATGTGAAATGTCGTGATATATATCAAGTATACAAAGTATCACGTTTACCCTTAAAAGTACAACTTTTACCCGTAAAAGTATAACTTTTACCATTAAAAGTATGGTATGCATGGATGATGCAACATTACTTACTATTTGTTTTTTTATAATTATAAAATGTTCATGAAGCATTTCTGTTGTTCAGAAGGAACTTCAATGTTCTAACAAAATTTCACATGGAGATATTCAACAACTTAAAGAATGAAATGAAGTAAAATAAAAAAAATGTAAATTCTTCATAGTCTCTCTTAAGGTGTACCCGAGAAGTTATTTCTCTCGATGCTAAACTTCATGAGTATATTTATAAAGTTGTTGAAAATTTTGATAGGATGATATTGAAAATTTTGGTGAGGAAATTTGGCATCTCATTTGCCAAATTCTTCATCTCTCTCAAAATTTTCAACAACTTTATGAATATACTCATGAAGTTTAGCATAAGAGAATAACTTCTGGCTGTCAGACACCGGAGACTGTGAAGAATTTACATTTTTTTCCTCTCACTTCATTTCATTCTTCAAGTTGTTGAATATCTCCATGAAATTTTGTTAGAATATTGAAGTTCATTCTGAGCAACAAAAATGCTTCATGAACATTCTACAATTATAAAAAACAAATAGTAAGTAATGTTGCATCATCTATGCATACCATACTCTTAAGGGTAAAAGTTAGAGGTGGCAAAATCCAGCCCGACCCGTGGGCTGCAGTTTTTTAGGCCCGAAAAAATTTGCGCCTATTTGGCCCGGCCCGAACGGCACGACGGACTGGGCTAGCCTGACTTTTTTGGGTCGGCCCGAATTTTTTCTGCATAGAATATATACATGGGCTGGGTTGGGCCATGCAATTTCATGGCCCGACCTAAATTGGGCTGGCCCGACCCGACCTAAAATTTCGCAAAGGCTCAGGCCGGGCCATTGCCTGCTCGAGTAAAAGTTATACTTTTAAAGGTAAAAGTTGTACTTTTAAGAGTAAAAGTGATACTTTGTATACTTGAAAAGTATCACGACATTTCACATCCATGCATAAAATACTTTTAGGAAAAAATTGATAATTTTGAGGATCAAAGAGATACTTTTAGGTATAAAAGTGATACTACAATACTTAACAACGATATAACAACAGTCATACATATAATACTTTTATCCCTAAAAGTGATACTTTAGGAGGTAAAAGTAATACTTTTAGGGGTAAAATTGATACTCTATACTTGAGAAATATCACCAAAAAACAAATTCATATATATAGAATACTTACAGGGTTAATACCAGGGCCGGACTTAGGGCCCAAATATTTGGGGGCCCATTTTTTTTTAACTCTTCAGTTGCAAACTTACTCTTGGCCCAATTTTTCTTTTTCTTTTTGTCTTTTCTCTTCATCAACTCAACACTAAAAAAAATAAAAAAGAAGGGCCAAACCTCACCCTACTAGGCTACCCTTCACGTGAATCACTTCTCCAGCTCACAACTACAATTTTTAACTCTTCCATTGCACTTTGCTTATTTATTGGTTTTAAAACAGAATACCATAAAAAATGACATGTTTTTATAATTTTTTTGTTTAATGAAATATTATTTTTTTGCCGGCATTTAATTTTCACTTATTGATTGTTTTAGTATATGAATATTAATTTGTTAGTTAATACATTATTATTGTCCCGCCGACATATTATTATTCTTAATAAGTCATATTGTCTCGCTAAAGTAATTATTTCATTAGGTTATTATTACAATGGATATTTCCGCCCTTGCTTGAAAGTAATGTTGTTATATAAAAAAATAGATCACAAGGGCCTATTTTCAGAAATTCGCTTAGGGCCCTGTGAAGCACAGGTCCGGTCCTTGTTAATACTGATACTTTTAGGCATAAAAGTCATACTTTTAGGGGTAAAAGTGATACGCCATACTTACAAATATCACTAAAGCAGATACAAACTTATATCTCTAGCCATTTTGCGTAACTCATCATCCTGCTAGGTAGCTTCAAATTTATGTAATCTGATGGATTCTAAACACCATAATCATCCTGTTTTGTTAATTCATCATCCTGCTTTGTTGATTCATGCTCTTTTTCTTCAGCTTCCTTTGATTCATCAGTTTGTTCATCATTGTGCTTTTTTTCAACAGATAATGTCATTCTTGAACTAACAGGGTATGTATCAGTAATCAATTCACCCTGTCCCAACCCATCCACATAATTTGCTTTCTTTATTTTTTTTTTAATTTCTGAGCATCCCAATGAGAAATCAAAGGTAACTTGGTTGGTTCAGCATTGCTTTGCCATTTCATTCTATGAAAATATATTATCAGCAATACGATAACATAACCACTAACATATTTCGCACTCAGATTCTCATTATACTTATTTACTCCCACGCACAACTTTTTTAGAATGTACGAACATCAATCATACTCTCATATCCTCTCCACATCAACCAAGCATTTAATAGAATTTAAATCCACCTTACTGTTGCTCCTTGGTGTAAAAAATGAAGACAAATAGAAAATAACAAACAGTCTCTTGAAATCATCACCACTATCACTTAACCTACTAAAAACAATTTTCGAACTAGAAACTAAACTATCACCATCAATATCATAGTTCTTCTTCAACTCATCAATAATAACAATAGACTCCCCCCGCTTAAGTTCTTCAACAAACTGTCCATCTCCCCTAGATAATAAAAACACATCATGAATATCATCAACAGTAACAACAAAAGACATATTCTCAAATCTCAACATCCGATTGGTCCCATTAAAAGTTTTCACCAAACTTTCCACCATAACGATAGGAAATGGTGACTCAATAGCAACAAACCTCCAAAACCTATGTTTTTTATATCTCTCTTCTGTCTATTAGTCAAACTACGTATAACCTCAAACAATTCTTGAAGTTTACACTGGGAAATGAAATCTCTGCAATTAAATATGACATATTTCTCAGAAACATCTTATAATTAACAAACAAAATCAAACTTTAATGATGAAAATGTGTTAATAACAAAAAAATACATTTTTACCTCGCTTTTTTCTTTTTCCTACCACCTTCCTCCTCATCCACTACAATTTTTTTTATCTTCAGTGCAAAAACAAAAAAAACATTCTTAATCAAAAACATGACAAAAAAACATTATTACTAAAAACACTATATATATTACCTGTCTTCAGTCACATCTTTCTTTTACTTTTCTACAATTTTTGGAATTCTCATCTTCTTTCCCATATTTAGGTCATTCTCTTCCATTTTCTCTTTTTTTGGTTTTACTCACTTCTCAAATTTCCTTTCCTAATAACAATTTTTTTCTTTTTCTCGAACACCTTTTTCTGCAACACTTTTTTTCCTTCTCCAAACTTTCGTGCTTTCACTTTGTAATACCATCCTTTCTGTTTTACTCCCTTCTCAATTTTCCCAGTAACATGAATTATTGTTGATTCATCAGCCATTGTACTTCACTAAAAAAACATATGAAATACTGATATCATTACAAAAACTAATGATACTTTTTACATACAAAGTGATACTTTTTATATGAAAAGTGATACTTTTAATATAAAAATTGATACTTGTTATATAAAAAGTGATATTTTTCATAGCATTACAAAATCTATATCTATACTACTATAAAAAGTGTGAATAGCATTCAAGATTTCTTGAAAAATTTGATTTGCCAAAAATATCCCCATGGTGAAGTTACCTTTAAGGGCAATTAGGAGTTTTCTATATTGATTTTATTTTTATTTGTTTAATAATATGATATGTGTCTCTTTGTATTCCAAATTGTTCTTATTTTTATATTTCAATTATAATTTCTAGAATATTTTGAATGTATAAAAAATGTTCGCTTCATATTAAACTCCATATCGACAGCTTTCCAACCATATGTGATCAGCTTATATAAAGCCTTCATATGAGAGGATTTTAACCATTTAAAGTTGAGTATAATGCAAAAATGTACATTTATAATATTTTTATTTTTATTTTTCAATAACTAAATACTTCTACAATAAAAGAAAAAAGAGTGTAAATTTATAGTGGAATGAAGAGAAAAATAAATAAATAAAATTAATTCATTTAGTTTGATTCTAAATAAGTAGCAGGACAAATATATTTTTTAAATTTTCACTTTTGGTTACAAATATAAAATCATAAATTTATCATCTATCACTCTCACTGTATTGTGGGATAATATTCTATTTGTAATGGAATATAGTACCCATTTTTAGTAGGGGAAGATGGGAGTTTGCAACCATTGATAATTTTAGGGAAGTTTATGTATTTTCCCATAAATAATATTTAGTTATAAGATAAGTGAATATAAATTGTTTCTAAAATTTTGAAAAAATAATTATTTATTTTCCAAGCTTTGATCATTAATCTTTATCTATGTCTTTTTTATGTAATAATGGATAAACGATTTAACATGATTTGGATTTAATTATCAATTTATTTAGTTTACACATTCTTTTGGTTAAATAAATTCAATCAAGTTGTGATATTTGTAAAGGTAAACTTGAAAAAAACATATCATAAGAATATCCTCAAACTAAAAAATAATTGGCAGAGAGTTATATGTTTGAAATTAATGAAATGAGATTTAGAATTTCAATGTGTAGTGAATTAAGTAAGAGTAATATTTGTTATATTTTTTTATTTTAATTCCTAACAATAAAAGAAGATAAAAATCATACACTGTCTTTATTATCAAAATTAGATTACTATGTTGAAGTATACAAAATAAGTATAGCATTATTTTTAACTTGAAGTTTGAATCTTTGTCAACCACATCCCCATATTTAGAAAAAAAGTATATGACAATTTTATTCAAAGATTAATATCTATATCGTCATACTTTTGGGAAAAAAAGCATGTCATTTTAAATTCAAATTGGTAGTTTTCTATAATGTGTGTGTGTTTATATATATATATATATATTTATGAAAACAAAATGATTGAGATCAATTTCATTTATTGATGTCTCTTGATCAACAACATGAGGTGTTAGATAATTTTAATATATAATTAAGAGTAAATATAATTTTTATTGTTATAGCCTATTTGCTATGTGAGCTTGTTGTTATTATATCTGATCCCAATTAAGTTGTTTTTGAATGGATGAATTTGAATAGAAAGGAGGAATTTGGAGAAAATAATAAGAATATATATATATATATATATTTACAGTAAAACAAAAAATTAAAAATTTAATAAGTTAATTGTATAAGAGTTGATGTTACATAAAATGTTATTAGTTTTAAGATAATCAAAATGTAAAATGCTATAAAAAATTATATTAAGAATATAAATTGATATGTAAGTTAAAGTTGCACGATTAAATATTTAATTATTTATTATTTATAATGATAAATTTTAAATTATTATATTTAGTCGAAAAGTAATCTCAGTTTTGTAAAATTTACAGAAAAATCATTTTAACAAGTGGGGTTCAATACTTTTTAGCAAATTTATATGACAATATGTACTAAATCAATTAGAAACTGATCATCCGGTACATAATTATAGAATATACTCGCTTAAATCTAAGAAAAATACTTATATCTAATCAATAACCTATTAAAGGGTAAAATAGATTAACACTACGAAATAAAGATAAACACAAATAGTTACTTCAACAAGTTCAACAACAAAAAAAAAAAGAATTAAAGGTAAAAATGGACAATTATTGTTTCACCATATTTTAACACAAAAAAATTATGATTATATAATTAAGTGAAGAAAATGAATAAAAGAACGTAAAATTTCTAATGTTCGATGCACTTCTTTCATGATGCAAAGTAAAGAAAACAATACATTTGAGATATTAAATAAGAAACTAAATAACAATAAAGAAATGGAGCACAAAAGAATAGCAAAATATTAAGAGGAACTAAAACTATAGGGAATGAAAATTGTCAAAAATTGGCAAAGGGAGATAAAAGAATTAATGTGTAATCTTATATAAAATAATAAGGTGTATAAAATAATAAAATGTATTGGCTAGATTATATTAAAACTTAAATAAATATTAATTCAATAAATAAAAATAAATAAATAAATGGAAGGGGGTCGTATGATTTTGAAAACAAATACGTAGATAATGACTTTCAGTTTGAATTGGGGGTGGGTTTTGTAAGAAAAAAAGAGTTGGGGTGGGTTTGGGGGCAGGGGGCAGGCCCCCCATGTTATACATGGCTCCTACACTGGTTGAAAATTTAACAATCATATATATAATGTTATACATGTATTCGCAATATGTAGTTATCTTGTGTAGTATATATGTTAACTAATTTCATTTACAAGATATGCCTTATTATTTCAAAGGAATTGTTGATAATATGGAAAACAAATTATACATCTTCATCATATAATTTGTTTTAAAAAAATTGATCAGTTTTCAAAAATAAAGAAAATGTTACTTGCAATAAATGTAATGAGGAAGATGTTGAAACAATACCAATGTGTTAATCATATATCATATACTTCAAAATTTTATTCATCCATCACATACTAATCGTTATTCCATGAATTTTAAATATAAAATATTGTTGAATGCGCTTTCATTATTATATTCGAGGAGGTGATGACTATATATATCGGATGTCAAATAAGTGATTATTTAACATTGATTGAACATATAAAAATATCATATTATAGATGACTTATTTTTCTTCTTATTTTTCACTTTTTCTTTTTCTTTGATGTATAATTTGTATAGTTGATGAAGATGGATTGTAGTTCAACCATTTATATGATGTTAAAATGTGGTTTTTCTTTTAATTTGGATTAATTTATTGACCACTTTCAATTATATATAAGTATTTAATTTAACTAGGGTGAACATGATGAGTCAAAATATTATTGGGAGCTAAGCTTCTAAACAATAAAAGAAATTTAAATGTTTCATCGCTCTGAGCAACAATGCATAGGTGGTGAATGGAAAAATGAATGTTGTAGCTGATCAACCGATTCAAAAGATAACACCATTTCAAAGATGAAGAAAAGAGAAAGACATTCATATGTCAACCAATCATGTTTGAACTAAGAAAACATTCAAAAAAAAATTTGCAAAAAAATCTCAAAACCGAGTATGAAGAAAAATGAGACAAAAAAATAAAATGAGAGATAATTGAAACAAAATGAGTTCGTGGAAATTATTTTTTTTAACTTATATTACTCTTGATTTTTTCATATCTATTGTACTTTCTTCATTAATGATAATATCATTTAAGTACAACGTTTTTGGGTTCAAAATATCATAACCAAATTTCACCTACTAAGAAGTTTAATTTTAAAAAAGTAATTTTTTTAGGATTAAAACACATGAGCGAAACTTACTATGAATAAAAATAATTTACTTCAATATTATTTTTAATTAAATTAACAAAATTATTTGGATCACGTTCAACGCACGTACATTTTACTAGTTATATAAAAAGGTATAATTGCTGATTCTTTAGCCATTATGCTTCACTGATATCATTATAAATTTGGAAAAATTTCATGATACTTTTTACATCAAAAGTGATACTTTTTATATAAAAATAATATTTTTCATAGCATTACAAATTTATGTGAACATCATAATAAAAAACACATGTGATACTTTGTTTACAACAAGTGATACTTTTACGACCAAAAGTAATACTTGTAAGGACAAAAGTGATACTATACATTTACATCGAACTACATAAACTTGAAATACATGTAAACACATGTAATACTTTGTTTACAACAACTGATACTTTTATGACCAAAAGTAATACTTGTAAGGACAAAAATGATACTATACATTTACATACGAACTACATAAACACAATGTTACTTCACATGCGAACTACATAAACCTGAAATACTTGTAAAACACAAGCTAGAATTAAAAATTTAGTATACACTTTAGGTAAAAATACATACTCAAAACAAACCCTAACAAAAAACAAACTCAAATTTAAACCCTAACATACATAAATTAAATGCTTAAATCAAATTTAAAACCTACAATACATGGTTTAAAGAACACAAAAATTCATAAAAAAACTTTCGAAATAAAAAAAAATCAAAGAGAACAAAAAAAACCAAAAGAAAAAACTGCAGAAATTAAAGAAATACCTGATTTTTCTGTGAAACTTGGAATCAGTGTGAACAATAGGAAGACACGCACACGAAAATCACAAAAATAGGGAGAGAAACGAACAGTTTCGAGCGATTTACCGAATGGTTTCGATCGGTTTCGAACTGAGAGAATGTCGAACGGTTACCAACAGAGAGAGAATAGAAAGAGAAAATAGAATAGCGGGAGAAAATAGGGGCGGGTCTGGGGCTGGGTAATTTTGATCCACGGGGCAGCGGTTTCAGATAAGGGCTTGGGGCTCCGTCTCATAGATTTAGATCCGTGAGACGGTCTCATATAAGATTTTGTGTTTTTATATTGGTATGCCAACCAAAGTAAAAAGAAACGAGTTGAATCAAAAGTATCTAATTTCGTACATTTGGTAATTATTATAATAATTTGTGGGAATATAAATGAAAACATAACTTACTATATCTGTAAGAAATATAATTTTACAATATTGATTTAAATATAATACTTAGTGTTAAATTCTTAGATATGTAGTACAGCTTTTTTATGATTTTTATCTATTTTCTAGTAATAATTGTATACTTCATACAGAATATATTTAGAATATATGACACATACAAAATCATGTTGACATTGACAATACAAATTACAAATGCACACGTAAAAAAGCTTTCAAGCCCAGGCCAGAGGTCTATAAACCCTTCCCTCCCAAGATTTATACTCCAAAAAAAGTCGGACGTATAAAATCCCTTTTCTTGAGTGAGAAGAGTGTGTGGTTTTCAAAAACCCAACTCAGTTCTTGGATACTGCTACAACATGAAGCGTAATAAATCCTCTGCATGCTCGAGCCAACTCTTTGCATTCTGTAGTTTGAGGAAATAATAAGCTCCAGAAATGCATGCATAGAAAATGGCTGCAGTGGTAAATTGTTACAGAAATTGAACCACAGTTAATAAATCAGGCCAAATTGCATCCTTCAAATAGTCATAGAGTATCAGAAAGACCGAGTGAAAACAAACAAATAGATCGAATTTGCCTTGTCCTCACCATTTTTATTTTTTCCGGAAATGTGGAATGCGCTCCATTAAACATGACGCAACAATTTAATCCAGAAGACCGAGCGTGCACAACAAAACTCTCTGCAATATGTTACAGTAGCAGCAGCCAAATTGCAGCCCCTCATACTCCAAAAGCATCTCAGGAGAAATGGATAATGTAAATATATGCGCTGCGCACATGATTTTCACATTCAGTCACAAATTCAGACATAAGATAATAAGACAAAAACTTAGTGCGTGTTTATCTAAACTATAAACTCCCTAAAACATCTTTTTTTTCCCCAAGATTGGAGATTATGACATTCCCAAAGAACAATGTTATCCCTTCAGTTAGATAAGTCTGCATCCAATTATATAACATTTACCATAAGACCGAAATATAGATGTCCAAATTAAAACTCCCTACAGAGCTTTTGACAAATAGTTCGTTCACGAGCTATGTTAGTGTTCGTTTATTAAGCTTAACAAACATAAACGAACAAGAAATTTTGTTCGTTTATGTTCATGAACTGTTCGCGAACATGTTCATTTAGTATTCGTTTGTTGTTTGTTTATTATCAATTTTTTAATTATTAATTATATATATTTAATTCTTAATATTCAATACTTATCATGAAAAATAAGCTTATTTTAGTTTTACATTACAATATATTTACATTTACAATTGTCATAATACTCATTTATGTTGAGTTGAGTGTTCATGAACAAATGTATTTAACTTTTTTCATAAACATGTTCATATAGTTGTTCATGAACAATTAAGGAGCATGTTCATGAACCATTCGCGAACATGCTCGATAATTAAACAGACGAACAACCATTTGAAAAAATAGAAAATAAACGAACGAACACGAACAACCTTCATTTATTCGAGCTTGGTTCGTTTGCAACCCTAACGGCATGGAAAATAGAAAATAGGGATAATTACAAAAAAAACCCTGAGGTTTGCGCTATTTACGAAAAAACCCAAAGATGTTACAAAATAACAAAAAAAAAACTCAAACTTGATTCCATCTTAAATTCAAGGGGATAGCAGTAATAATTCTACAAATATCAAGAGGTATTGGAAATGTTTTTCCGCTTATGAAAGGGAAAAATGTAAGATGGAATCAAACCTCAAGGTTTTTTTTTTTTGCAATTTTCAAATTCCTCTAGGTTATTCTGTAATTAGCCCGAACCTTAGGGTTTTTTTTTTCGTGTCTAGGTTAGTTTGTAATTAATCCGAACCTCATGTTTGTTTTTTTTGCTAATTATCCGTAGAAAATATGCACAAAACCCTCAGATAGGTGTTAGTGTAGGAGGGTAGGATATTTCATCAAGAATGAGCACGAAGGTAGATGAAACACTCCCTAACATTTATGCGCCGCGTCTCATTCTTTTGATTCTTTCAAGGGCACCTAGATGGCCATCATTATCCATCTCCTCTCTCTTCCGAGCCAAGCCTCCAAATACTTGAGTTGGCACATCCTTCTGAGCTATCTCAACCTTGTCATCATCTTCAGAGTCACATCCTCCCTATTGCCATTGGTGGTGCTCTCTCCTCCATTCTGCACCCCAGCACTCTCAAACCCTAATCGTCTGCTAGTATCTTTAGCCGTATCGTCATTGGCAGAAGGGACTAATTGTCTTTCAAGGGCTTCCATTTCATCCTCACCCATGCAGGCTTTTTTCAGTACATCCTTAGCTTCCTCCAGGGTAGTATGCATTTGATCCTTTTGCATCAAACATTCCGGAAGGATAAAGTGTGTCTGAAAGGAATAAGAACAAGATTAGGAATGTGAACTAAAAATGCGAATTAAATATTAATTTCCGAAAGAGCAAAAGAAAAAGCTAAAATTTTTACTTGGCTATAACTGGCCGAAACACTTCTTTTCACTCGGAGCATCTCTTGGAAAGTATCTTCATTTCCATACTGCACCTCAAAAGCATGCCATTTGTTCCAGAAGTCAGGATCAGATCTCGGGTCAGCAAATTGCGAAGCATGCTTATATAACGCACGACTGCGGTCAATTTCACCAAGGCTCTTCTCAAGTTCAGCGTACTTCAAACACATGAGCTTCATGTCCTTGCCTGGCAGGCCAGATTCTATAGCTTGCTCATAAATCTCCCTAGTTTTTGGAACACCAAATATTTCAGTAGCCCGGGCAATGTATATTTCATACATGCCCAATTTCTCATTAGGTGGAACGGCTTTTGCTGCCTGATCGTACACCCGCATTGCTCTTTTAGCCAGACCAAAGTCTTCCTCCAGCTTTGCATATTGGAGATACAGAGGTTTCACGGAGTCTGCAGGGGCCTAATCAAAGGAAAAAAAGAAAATATTAAGTCAGCATCTTTAAAGGCATAAATCACAAGAGAATGTAAGGGTCGGTGACTGCACATAGAAAGGTGTAATGTATAATTATGATTAGCATTATGGTTCCTTCACATAAACAAACATGAATGTTCCCTAGGCATTTAAACACTTCGATTCAAATTTTCTCTAGTTATAAGAACTGACAACCAAAAGAATTACGGAAGTTCAGAACAAATAATACTAGGTCTCTAATCCACCGATATGATTATAATTCAAAAAACTAGGGTACAAGTAAGCATACCATTTCAACTGCATGCTCAAATAACTCTCGAGCTCGTTCCAGTTTTGACTTTCCATATCTCTTGACAAACTTGGAAAGATAAGTGACCCAGATATCTTTGACATGTGGGTACTTAAATATCTTCACCCCTCTCTCATAAACTTTAAATGCATCTTCGAAGTACTTGTTATCCTGGAAAAAATATCATATAAGACAAATCATTCTTCAGTCTACCCAAATTTCGAGAAAGGAAAGTGAAGGACGAAACAATGTTACCACGGGATCTGCTACTTACTTCCAAGAGCATTGCATAGTTTATTATGATCTGGGGTGTGGCTATTCTTAGATCCACTATTCTTTCATATACTGCCCGAGTAGACTCAAGGCTGCCCAGGCTTTCCTCCACATCAACATAAAACGTCCAAAGCCTAAGGGAATAATGAAGTTTAATTTGCACTGGTTCATTGCCATCAGCAGCCACTGCACAAAAAGTAAGAAATAAATATTCAAGTTTAATCATGTCTAATTGGAAAAAAGGGTACTACTTTCTTATATCAAATTTCCTCCCACAAAAACCATGCAGTCATACTACAAGACAAAAACAACATCTCATTCCAGTAATTAGAGGAAATATGTCTACAAAACCCCTTTTTCACAATCCATATACAGTGTCTCTTGCCATGCTCATATGCAGTAGGTAAAAAAACCATGATTCCAGATAGTATCTGTGTGACCCGATGCAAAACAAAAACTTCAAGATATAATGAAAAATACACACGGATACAGCCAAGCGTGACCCAGTGGATGAAGAAAGAAGATTTAACCAGCAGATTTCAACTTGAATGAACCGGCACACAGCATCTCATTGGCATTAGCATACTTGCCACAAAGAGAGAGATTCAAGAACCCCTAACACCTCTAGTGCATTTATTTGCTAGTGCAGTTACTTAAAAGAGAATATATATACATATTTCAGCAATCAGACATTAACATCATCTTTAGATTCACTGAGAGAAGAAGTCATCAGTTCCCACCTTTCCAGGCAGAGGAAACAACTATTCTCAATTCACATTCACACAATGTTAACTAGAGGAAAACCATCAAGAATGCCCATCAAGAATCAGGAAATGGTACTGATGATAAAACTCTCTTTATATATAAATGTACATCAAAGACAATATACTAAGACTAAATTGTGATTAATTTGACAGATTAAACGTTTCCCTAAAAACATGCTAGACATAAAATAATTTTGATGTCTACCACTAATGAAAAAAGTATATTATCTCAAAAATAATATGCTTAACGGTAAAAGCATATGAATAACAAGAAACCAACTTATATAGTTATATCACAGTAGTAATGCAACAGAAATACCTCAGATAATTCATTATGTCATATCTTGGTTAATTTTGCTATGAATTCTTATCCCTTGAAAAAGACACCAGGAACATGCAATTCACCAGAGGTACATATTGCGGTTTTCTTGGAAATTTGAATAAGTAGGAGGTCAGTCCAGAACATTCATTTAATTATACATCCAATCACTATTTCAAGGAATAAATGTCCACCAACATTAAAATTAAAGAAATAACAGATAATAATACTAGGAGAAAAAGAAAAGGTATGAACAAGATACCTCTCCTCTTGACCTCAACTGATGGCTCTGCAGTAGCACGGCGCATCAGTTCAAGCGCACCCTTAAAATTTTTGTGTCTCAGCTCCATCTGTGCCCATTCACACCAAATGCTGGCGAGATGGTCCACGGCCTTATAATTAACCTGCACAGCTTTATCAAAAATCACCCGGGCATTTGAAACATCTTTGTGGCTCTCATACAATTTAGCAAATGCTACCCACAGAGTATGTGGTTTTCCAACAGCCTTCATGGGATCCACTGTCCTCACAGCTTCTGTGTAAGTCAAAATTTGCTTTGTGGGATTTCCTTCAAAAAGCTTAACTCTACGATGCCACTGCTCTACATTGTGAGGATTTTGCCTCAAAAGCACACTATTAGCCAACTCTGGCCTTCTATCCATCAGATGCTCTAACCTTGCCAACCTCAAATCCACATCCTTGTCATCTTTCAACCAAAAACTGTCAATCCTCTTCCTCAACTTCACTACATCCAGCCTATCATCCTCCTCGTCCTCCTCCAACTCCTCTCCATTCTCGTTATCCTTGTCATCACTATCATCAAAACTTTCCATTTTAATTGACAGCATACTCTCCTCAAACTGTGAATATGCATCAAATATCACACTAAAATCCCTCACCGTAATCACTATTGTCATCCCTTCCTCAAAAATGTCCCTTGCTTTCTCCAGCAAACCCCTCCTTATATGATAATCTGCTAAAGATGTCCATAACCTCCCCACCTCATCTATGAACTTCCGGATCCCTCCTCTAATTATCGCATCCACGTTCAAACCTGATATCTCACTTGCATGCTGTGTCAACAGATCACACAATTCCAACCACAATCTGTGCTTTGTCTTCCCCTTTATAGAGTAAAACTGATCGTCATTCAAAACCCCAGCAAGCCTCTCCGCTGACTCCTGCCACAACTCCGAATTAACCAAGAACTCGATAAAATCCTCAATATGATTCGGGTCATACTTCAAATACCTCCTATACACTCTCAAAGAGGTCTCTATCGGAACACCCTTCTGTGAAACGAAAATCAAATAATATTCCCAAATTCGATCGTGTTGAGTAACTGGGAGCGCGCACAATGCACGGTCAAAAGTGCGCCTCGTCTTGGTAATTAACTTCTGATGAGTCAATGTCTGCAGGTACATGATCCAAATACGCGGCAATTTGTGCATCGTTGCGAGAGCTCGTTCGAAAGTGTTGTTTATTGTTTCATACCGAGAGTGCGTAATCGGCAAGTTCCGCACAATCTCGAGACGCTCGCGGAGATAAGCGTGCCAGAGCTTGTAGCTTCCAGTCAAAGCTTTGAGGGCACGTTCGTAAATAATAGCGCGCTTCTGGAAAGGGGCACAGCTTTAGGCTGTCAGGGTTCCGCAGAACTTCTTCCTCATAAAAATCTTGTGATATCGTCATTGGAAACAACGGAGGAGGAGAATTGGGATTGTGCGCAATTCGAAGAAAGAAAATAATGTCAGGGAAGATGAGAAGAAGTCAGGGAAGGAAGGATATATATATATATATATATATATATATATATATAACAGGGAATCGCTACTAATGGTATCCAATAGATCGCTGTTTCTAAAACCCAAGTCCCTGTAGAATTGGGAGTTTGGGACTGAGCGCAAGTCGAAGAAAGAAAATAATGTCAGCAAAAAAGAGAAAAGGTCAGGGAAGGAAGGATAGCAAGGAATCGCTACTAATGGTCCAATAGATCACTTTTCGGTTATAACGACTTTAGCGAAGCGTTTAAAAACTGATTTAATGACAGTTAATCTTTTTCTTTTCTTTTTTTTGTTTGAAAGATATATGAGAATTAATCTTGGAAATATAAGAATGGCTTTAAAAAAGAGAAGTTCCCGGAAATACCAATTTTTCGAGGAAAAAAAGACGACACTTTTTACGATCAAGTGACTTTCCGTATGCTTTGTTTGACTTCCGTACGCTACCGGGTAACATTTTTGACTTTTTATGTGTTGGGTTTTGTTGTATTTTTATAATTTTTGTATTATATAAACAGAGAATTATGTATGTATAACTTGCTGATAAAGAAATGGAGGAAGAATTTGAGAGAATATAGGGAAAGAGATAATCTGTGCATAACCGAATTCTGAATTCTCATTTTAATGTTCCACACTTCCACTTCCACTACTTAATCCCTTGCTAGGGGACCACTTAATTTGAAAAACAATCATTACATCTAACAACTAGAATGAGCCCAAATGATGCTCTGCCCTTTTTAACAAACTAAGCAGCAACTCACTAAAGCAATTAACCCAACAACAAACAAATCCAAAATAAAATAAGGTAAGTCCAATAAAATAAGCCCAATAGATAAGTCCAGCTTAATTCTCGAGTCCTTCCCTTCCCCGTCCTGTTCCACTGTCCATTTCCTCAATCTGCATCTCCATTCCCACAACATTATGCTCCTGTTTTTTGGGCATTTTTATGTTTTTTTCCGAATTTTTATTCATGTACTGCTTTGCATGCTATTTCTGGTTGTTTAAGTCGTCGTTTCAATATTGTTTTATATTGTTTTTTGTTTGTTTCTATGTTATTTCGATGTTTCAATGCATCTTTTATCTATTTTTACGCTCTTTTTTGTTCATGTGTTGTTTTATATATTGTTTCTGTTGTTTATGACTTATGAGTTGTTTCTGTTGTTTATGACTTATGAGTTGTTTCTATTTAGTTTTCGACATTTCAATGCAGCTTTTACCCATTTTTAAGCTCTTTTTGTTCATGTGGTGTTTTCCATATTATTTCTGTTGTTTTTGGGTTGTTTCTATATTGTTTTTATTGTTGTTATGCTATTTCTTTGTTGTTTTTATGTAGTTTACGATATTTCAATAGAATTTTTAACCTAATTTTAAGCTATTTTTTTGTTCACGTGGTGTTTTCCATATTGATTCTTTTGTTTCTGGGGTTGATTCTATACTATTTTTAACGTTGTTATGATCTTTTTTTGTTGTTTCTATTTAGTTTTTGATGTTTCAACGCATTGTTTATCTATTTTTAAGCTCTTTTTATTTATGTGGTGTTCTCTATATGTTTTTGTTGTTTTAGGGTTGTTTTTATATAGTTTTCAATATTGTTATTTTGTTTATTGGTTGTTTCCATGTTGTTTCCGACGTATTCAATGCACTAGATCATAAATTGAATCGTATTTTTCTACTCATGTGTTCTTTATACATATTATTTTTTGTGTTTTGTTTTAATATATGTTTTTTATGTGTATATTTCTTGATTGTTTATAAGATTTCGAATATAAAATTGATTATTTAATAAGGGCATAAATTATTTTTTCGCTGAAACTTTATTAGATGAAACATGTTTAAAAAAACAACGTAAAAAATCTGGAAAAATTGTTGGGAGCGAAAAATTGTCCGGAAAAAATGCAGGAGCGTAAAAAAGTTCGGAAAAAGCCCGGCAACATAAAATGTGTCCTTTTTTCCGGAATATTTGACAAATGTGTCATGTTAGGAAATTTATTTGTTGGATTTTGATGATATCATATAAAACTTAGACTAGGAAGTTGGCACCCCATTTTCCTTGTAATTCTATGTTGTAATAGATAGGACTGAAAGAGCTGAGTGAAGTCAGCTAAGTCAAGAATGCAAGAAGTCAACTGCAGACTAGAGTGAAGACTCTGCTGTGTGTCAGATGAGTGTGGCCAAGAAGGAAGACAATGACTTGACTGAAGGAGAGCCAGCTGATGAACAACTATGTGAAGTTTGAGGAAGTGTCAGTCAAGTCAATGAAAGAAGCCAAGTCTAATAGTTGAAGTGACAGTTGAGTCATTATCATGATTGGAGCAGACTCAAGTCACAAGGATAAAGGCAACAGTCAAGTCAAGACAACTAACATTGATCCGTTGGAAGGATGTCAAGAATACTCGATATAATAATATGTCCAAGCTGTCAGGTCTTAAAGTGTTTGGCCCAGAAATATGCAAAAGGAATAAGCCAATGGGAAACACTGAAGCTTATGTCAGACCCTGTAAAGTTACAGAGCCCATTTAATACGATGAAGGGTCAACATCACAAGTGTTGCAGACCAATAAAAGACAAACCAACGAACAAGAAGTGTCATTTGAAAATAGCATATCTCTTCAACGAGCAAATTTTTAAATGAGAACTATAAAAGGCTCAGGAAGCATTTGAGAAAAGGTTACCTGAACCTATCACGAACAAATCAAGCTGTTATTAAGCAAGTATAACCTGCAATATTCTCAAGCTTTTCTAGAAAATTCCTCAAGCATAAAACTCGAAGGAACTCAATCCAACACAAGTTGTGAAGAAAAGATTACTTCAACCAGTTGAAGAGAAAACGATTAAAGAACATAAAGAGGTCAACTCTCCAAGTTGAATGAGTTGTAGAAAGGTTCAAGGTCGAACCAGGAGATACAAGTTTGTTGGAGGGTTGTGTAATCAAATCCAAAAACTTGAAGGGAGCTGAAGTAGCAAGCGCTGTCTTGTGAAGAAGCTGAGTCGTAGGAGAAGCCATATGTGTGATCAAGTTTGTCTCTAGACTGAGAACTAGTTTGTAACTTGATCTGTTACCTAGTGGATTCCTCCAGGACTTGGAGAAGAGTGCAGTAGAGGAATTACCCCATCCTCGAACCACTATAAGATTGCTCGTGTCATTTACTTTCAACATTTACTTTCTTGCTTATATTTTTCATATATGTTGTTAAGTTAATTTGATATCCAACTGAAAAATAATAAGTGCTAAAACAAGTGTTAAAAACTAGCTTTAATCAAACAAAAGGATGTTAAGTCTTCCGCTATTAAAAACCAAATCAACTAAAGTTAAGTGTTAGCTGATGCAGCCAAGTTATACTATCAACAGCTAGGTCGAGTCTATTGAGTGGGTAACTTAGATGAAGATAGCCAACCTAGTTGTCCCCCAAGGACACAACTGATTTGATTCAACTCTGTTAAAATTCTTAAAAAGACTAAAAGTGAAAATTTGGTAAGGTTTATTCAACCTCCCCTTCTAAACCTTACACCACACCCCTTGGGACCTACAAGTGGTATCAGAGTGGTTGGTTCATTGAGCCTTCCGCACTGGTTACTGAACTAGATCTCAATCTTTTTCAAAGGTTTTACACTTGTGTTTTTAAAGTCTTTTATCTTTAAAGCAAAATTATTATCATGGAAGCAAATCTAACTCGTATTCCAATATTCACTATGGAAGAGTTTGATGACTGAAAGATTCGTATGCAGGCTCATCTATCCGCTTTACACGATGAAATATGGCTTGTGATAGAGGATGGGCCATTGGAAGTACTCAAAGTCAATACTGCTGTAAGAAGAGCAGCTGCAGCTGAAGGAGAAGAAGCTGCAGAAGCTAGACCAGCTATGGTTAAAAAACCACGCACTGAATGGACTAATGAAGATAGAAAGAGATATAACTTGGACAATGTGGCCAAGGATATACTCTATAAGACGTTGGACAAGGCGATGTTCAACAAAATCAAGTCGTGCAAATCAACCAAAGAAGTCTGGGATAAGCTAACCCTAATTTGTGAAGGATCAAAACAGATTAAGGAGAATAAATTAACTGTTGCTGTTCAAAAATTTGAAAATTTTAAAATACTTGCAGGTGAGAGTCTGGATCAATGGATGCCAAATTCACGGAGATAACAAAAGAGCTTTCAACTCTTGGGAAAGAGTACACTCAAAAGGAGATGTACATGAAGATATTAAGAGCTTTCCCAGCTGAATGGGAAATGAAGGTCATGGCCCTGAGACATTCAATGGACTTCTCAAGAACATCTAATCATGAGCTATTCTCAGACCTCAAAGCTTATGAGTAGAGCTGAGAAGGAAAGAGCAAGAGGAAACAATTGCACCCAAGACAAGCTGCATTATTGGCTAGTGATGGGTGATACATCGGATCTTCCCGTGGCTCTAAATTTCAAATAAGATCATCCAAAAGATCTTATAATTGGGATCCACTTGAGAAAGTCATGACAAGGAGAAAATTTGTCGTAAAAGCTCTTATATCTCAAAAAGAGCCAAAAATGCAAAGAAAACAAAAGATGAATATTGGTTTCTAGAGATGCAAAAAGAGCTAAATCAATTTGAAAGAAATGATGTTTGGAACTTGTGCCTTGTCCTCCATCACAAACTATCATCACAACAAAATGGGTATTCTGGAACAAGTTAGACGATCAAGGCAACATCATTCGAAATAAAGCAAGGTTAGTAGCTCAAGGTTATTGTCAAGAAGAAGGTATTGATTATGATGAATTTTTTGCACCCGTAGCACGTTTAGAAGCTATTCGTATTTTACTTGCCTATTCTTGTTTCGAAAAAAATTAAACTTTGACAAATGGATGTCAAATCCGCTTTTCTAAACGGTTTTATTCGAGAAGAAGTCTATATTAAACAATATCCAGGGTTTGAAAATTTTTATAGACCAAATAATATTTATAATTAAACTTAAAAGGGCTTTATATGGTCTCAAACAAGCACCCCGAGCATGGTATGATAGATTAAGTTCTTTTCTTTTAGAAAATGATTTTACAAGAGGCAAAGTTGATACAACTCTTTTTATTTTTGAAAAAGGTCAAGATAGCCTATTAGTTCAAATATATGTAAATGATATTATTTTTGGTGCTACTAATGAGTCCTTGTGTAAGAACTTTTCTAAGTTAATACAAGGTAAATTTGAGATGAGCATGATGGGTGAACTCAACTTCTTCCTTGGACTCCAAATCAAATAATGCCAAGAAGGTATTTATATCTCACAATGAAAGTATACTAAAGAACTTCTAAAGAAGTTTGGAATTGAAGAAGGAAGATCGCTGCAACTCCAATGTCAACAAACATCAAACTCGACAAGGATAAAAAGATAAATTGGTTAATGAAACCAAATATTGAGGTATGTTGGTAGTTTACTTTATTTAACTGCAAGTAGACCCGATATTCTTCATGTCGTATGCCTATGTGTTCGATTTCAAAGCAATCCCAAAGAATCTCATTTAAGTATCGTAAACGAATTTTTCGATATTTAAAAGGCACTATCTCTTATGGCTTGTTTTACCCGAATAATAAAATTTTTTCTTTAAAGGGATATAGTGACTCGGATTATGCAGGTAACATTAATGATCGTAAAAGTACATCCGGCTCATGTTAATTTTTAGGCGATTGCCTAGTTTCTTGATTTTCAAAGAAACAAAATCGTTTATCTTAATCAACGGCCGAACCGAATATATTTTCGCGGCCTTTTGTCGTACACAGTTACTTTGGATAAAACAAACCTTAGCGGATTACAAACTTTCTTTCGAGAATATTCCTATTTTATATGATAATACCTCCGCGATCAATATTCTAAAATCCGGTTCATCATAATCGAACCAAACATATTGAGGTTCGACATGATTTTTTCAGGTATTGTGTTTCTAAACGAAAAATTGAGATGTACTTTGTTCTGTCTCAAGACCAACTCGGGAATATTTTTACAAAACCATTAATCGCCGAGTCTTTTAACTCAATTCAAGCTCGTTTAGACATTATGTATATTGAATAAAGTCTATATTTGCATTTTGAGCATTTTATTATCATTAGAAAAGTTTTGGGGTGAAAAATCTAATTTTTAAAACTTCAAAAATCGGACAGAGGATTGCACTGAAGTAGGTATAGGTTGCCATAGAGTGCAACCCATCGCTGTCTTCAGGCACCAGTCGCCCTGCTTGACAGAACCAAGTTAAAACCCATATGTCCTCTCTTTCTCTTCAATTTTCTCTTCTTTTTTCTTAAACCTTAACTGCGAAAATTCCTCAAAAATTCTCATTCTTCCTAAAAAATTCACCAAAACTCTTAATTGTTGTTGCTAATATCTTCCTTGCTGTGAGAATTTCATATATATGGCACCTCCAAAATAATTCACTGGTACAAATCCTCCTCCAAAGCAAAAAAGGGTCGGAGAGGGTTTGTCTTCAAACCGTCAATTCGCGGCGAAAAACGAAATTCGTACCACTCAACAAGAAGTGGCACAAGGACAAGGGGAAAATCAAAATTCCCAACTTTCTTGGGCTCAAATCCCCGAACTCCGAGGAATAATTTCAAAGGACAATGTCAAATGGGTAAAAAAAACAAAGAGAAAACTCCTACTAGTGCAAATTCATTGTTATTTATCCATAAATTTGATGAGAAATATTTTGAGGATTTGGAGTTGGGAAATAAGCATGTTGGGCGTTTTCGGATGATTTTTTCTACAAATCGTGATTTCTTTGTTAATCAAGGTTGGATATATTTATCGGAGCATCCATTTATTATGTGTGATGTTGAAGTTATTAAGTATTGTTATGCAAATATATGGATAGAATTTGATGTTGACAAAAAGCCCGTAGCTTTAAACTCGTTTGTTAAGGGGCGTCATTTTTGTTGGACACCTAATGATATTTGTCGTTTGTTTGGTAAGAGAAGGAGAATGGGATTATGTGTCGTGTATTCATTGGGATAACAACAAATTGGGAGTGTCTTTGGCGGAAGTTAAAACGTTTTTAGGTGTGATGCCGACTTTCGCGACACAATCAATGACGGATGATCTTAGGATCATATCCCTTATTGTTTTCTATTGTATTTGTGGGAAATCTGTGAAGTTGCCAAGCAACATGGATTATTTTTTGACTTGCAAGATAAAAAGGGTGAGTTGGTGAATTACATGAATATATTTATTCAATGTTTGATTGAGGCAATCACATTGGGGACGAAGCAATTTGCCTTGGAAAATTTGACTTGTAAACTTTTTCTCCAATCCGACCTTCCTCCCACCGAGCTCAATTCCGAAGTCGACATAATGTGCAACAAATGCTTCGGACGCATAGGAACATGGTAAGACGTCCTACAAAATCGGCTAAGGGTCGTTCTCAAGCTTCTAATCCAAAGCCCTGATGGCATCTTTGATGATATTGAGGCTAAAAATTTGGCGGCGAGTGTGACCACGACATTTCGGAGGATAATACCGGTGTCGAGGATCAAAGTGATGATAGTAGTTCGCATGAGCTCCATGATCAATTTGAGGAACTCTCCGAAAGATGTCAAGCCAACTATGATGATCTAAGGCTTAGCCATGAAGCCCTCAAGCAAGAAAATAGTAAGCTTAAGAAGTCGGTCGGGAAACTAAAAAAATTCATCAAGGAACTACTCCCCTTGGCTTGCTTCTCATCAGACAAAGATTGATCCTTTATATTTCATTTTTCTATTTTTGATTCTTATAACTCTTTAAATTAATGTTTAACTTATTCCTTTGGATAATTGCATGTTTTTAATTCTATGCGCGACTTTGATATATATATTTGTGATGTTTTTATGCTAATGGTTTTTTTGATAATTCCAAAAGGAGGGAAAAATTTCATGAGCTCATATTCTATATGGTAAGACAAATGAGCTAGAAAAAGCTCACCGAAAAAACTCATTGGTATAAAGCTTGCTAAAAAAAAAAAAACTAGAGCTTTTTGGTAAATGGTATATTGCTTTTAACTCCCATAATTGTTGTGCTTTGATTCTAAGAAGTTAATTTTAATAGGGGAGCTTTTGAGCTTTTTGGCCTTTGAGAAGCTCATAGAAAGAGCCCACAATGGTTAAAGAGCTCTTTAGGTTATAAGCTGTAAAATATTCCTTTTTGAATACATCGAGCTTTGTGACTAAAGGATTTTTTTGACAGGAGGAGTTTTTAAGTTCTTTAGCCTTTCAGCTATGTTAAAAAGCTAAGCTTTCAGCTTATAAGTTCTCAGTTTTTATTTTATTTTATTGTTTAGCATGGTTTTGAAAAATTGTTGCTCATTGTCCTCTTGAATTCTTGTCTTGATAAATGTTGCTTAAAATAAATAGATTATTTTAGCCGGAAAAACTTGTTCGTTCTCTAAAAATTGTTTTGGGTTGTAATCATCAAAAACGGGGAGTTTGTTAGAAAAATATTTTGATTTTGATTTTGATGATTTCATATAAATGAGTTTTATATCAAAATAATATTTTTAAAAATTGTCCAAATACTTCAAAATATTTTAATTAATTTTTACGAAGTTTTTGAAGTACTTCTTGAACTTTATTTTTGACAAAAATTGGACAACTTCTCTGTAAAGAGGTCGACCGGTCGCCCTATAGGGAGACCCGTACCTGATTGTCGCAAATTAGAAAACAGAACAGAGAAAATTGCTGGAGGAGGGTGACCAGTCGCCCTATAAGGCGATCGGTGCCTGAAGAGTTGGATAATTTTGCTTCTCTTCTCTGTTTCTCGAGCGAACGGTCACTATCCATAGAGACCGGTCGCCCTAGATAGTGACCGGTTGCTCTCGATGCCGTGCTATGTCAAATCTTGATCCAACGGTTTAAACTTTTGAAATTTCAATATAGCGACCGGTTGCTATAAAGTTTTTGACAACAAATTCTATCTGTTGCTTAAGAACTTATCAACAAGATTTATTTTATCAATTTTTAACTATTTTTGTAGATCTTTTGATTCTTCATTTGCAGACAAATTTCAAATTGGAGGAGCCTATAGGAAATCAAATCTTGAAGCTCCTCTATAAATAGTTGAGGAACTTGAAGCAAACTTCTCAAGCTTTTATTTTCATACTCTTGTTGTAATAGCCTAAGCACTAAACTTTCACATCTTGCTTATTAGGTTTTCTTTCTTGATTATACTTTCACTTTCAAAGTTATAAACTTTCATTTGAGTTGTAATCTTAATTGATCAAAACATCCAAAATAAGATATACTTGTTGAGTGTTATTTTGACAAGAACACACTTGGTTGATTCATTAGGTGTTGATGAGTTTGGTGCTCTTCAAAGGTGTAAGAAGAGTTTGGTACTAGGTTATTGTTGTAAGAAGAGTTTTGGTGCTCTTTAAGGTAAAAGTTGTAATTGATTGGTATCAATTAATAAACTTTTACTTTTCGAAATCCACTCAAACATACCGGGTGGTAGTGGATTAGGCTCTAGGTGAGTTGAACCACTTTAAATCATTGTGTTCGTTCTTCTTCTTTCTATCTCATTCTTGAAGAGTTCTTCATTATTCAAAAAAGATGGCATAAATCGGAAAATTGGGAAAATCTATTCACCCCCTCTATATTTTCGTAGCCACTTGGACTAACAAAATCTAGATGAAGAATTTGTAGAGGCTTACTTGTGAAAATTTCATCTTTGGGTTTAAAACTACCTTTAATTAATTTGTTCTTTTGACAAGTGTCACATAAGCTAATATTTTCAAAATTTAATTTGGGTAGTACTTTGACATGTTGATTTTTGCAAATGTTTTGTAAATTTTTTATCCAACATGCCCTAGTCGCCTATGTCATAAACTAGTTAAATCATTTCTAGTGACAAAACAAGAAATATTTTGACTAACCAAATTAATTGTGCAAATTTTGTAATGATTGTCTTTTCAACTAGCTTCACAAATAATTATATTATTTTTAGAATAATGCATTTTTCTTTATTAAGAAGAACATCATAATTTAAATCACGAAGTTAGCTTACACTTATCAAATTGAACTTAAGTTCATCTACTAATAAAACATCATTAAGAGAGAAAGAAGAGAATTACCAACGTCTCCACTGCCAAGGACTTTATCTTTGCCATTTTCCAACATCGTCGTATCTTAGAGACGATTTTGTCGTACCATTAAAAGCATTATACATGGGTAATTTTGTTTTGCGGAGATAGAATCTAGTCATGTAGTCTCGACTTAATTTCTTGTCCCGTTTTACCCCAGCCACTTTCTTGAAAACCAAAACCTTAAACTACATAAATATGTTTTAGTTTTATTTTGTTTGGTATTACAAAGGGGGTCGTAAAAGTGGAGGATCGAACCGTTGACCAAGGGCCTAAAAACCTAACCACAATGCCACATGATCTTGGCTTTTGGTTTTCTTTTTAAGAAGAAACATTTATACTGTAAATGTCATGTTATAGAACTTTATTTGGTTCGCTGTAGTACATCATTATTTTTATGTGTTATTTATATTAATTTTATATTAATATAATGATTGAGTAATATAGATATTACTTTTTATTTAATAATACAGTGATTTAGATATGTATATACATATATATTAAATATATGTAGTGGTTTTAAATATATTTATAGTAATGTATATTTCATTCTGGTTGGGAGGAATACACATAGGAGGCTAGCATTCCCACGCCACATTATGATTTTTTTTCTTCTGAAAGGCGCATTTTTTCTGGACAAAATTATGAGACTAAGGCAAAGCGGACAATACATAATAAAAACATGAGCATACCTCAAAGCGGCCCATACAAAATAAAAATGTTTAGCTAACAATTGGATAGTACATCTTAAGTGACGGAGGGAGTATTTCTTTGACTGACAGATCGCACGTGTGGCACATGACTTTTTTTTATATTCTTGTCCTTTTCCATTTTACACGATAAGGTTCATCAAATATGTCTTATAACTCAATCGCCCTCCACCACCATCCTTCGCCGCCATCATCACCACCACCAGCTCCACCTTTGTACAAAAAATGGCTTCCGCTCAACTCCTCAACTACTAGTCTCTTCTTTCCAAATCAAGCTCACCATCTCCACGCCACCACAGTCGCCGCCACCTCAAACCACCGCCCACAATAACATGCACCGCCACACCGTAAATCACTTCTCCACTCCCTCCACCATCGCCGCCGCTTCCTACCACCTTCTTCGCCAAATACATACCCTTCACCTCCATTATCAACATTTTGAGCAAAATTCTTCAAAAGCTTGAAAGTTAAGAACACTTACCTTATTCGCGGGAGTTCTTAAATTTTATAGTGCTACTAACTTAAGAACGGAAGTCATTGTATCTTAGAGACGATTGTTGTACCGTTGAACGCACTATACACGAGGAAATTTCATCTTGCAGAGATATAACCGAATTATAGACTCGACTTCATTTCCTGTCTCGTTTTTTTCCAACAATTTTCTTGAAAACAAAAATCTTCAACTACAGAAATATGTTTTGGTTTTATTTTGTTTGGTATTACTAAGGGGATCATAAGGGCGAAGGATCGAACCATTGACCAATGGTCTAAGTAGAGCTGTCAAAACGGGCAGCCCGCCGGGCCGGCCCGCCCCGCCCCGTCTAAGGTAGGGGGTGGGTTAAGTATTTAGTAGCCCACCAAGGGGCCGGCCTAAACGGGCTAGCCCGCCGTGGGCCGCGGGCTTGGCGGGTTGGGTCGGCGGGCTAGCCCGCCAGAAATTAAAAAAAAAGAAACAAAAAGAAAAATTAGATAAAATAGAAAAAAAATTAGTATAATTGATATTTTATATTTTTATCTCTTATAAAAGTGTATACAATATTTTTATAAAATATGTACTTGTTATCCATTAGTATATTTAATTAATTAAAATTAATAATATGAATAAAAAATATTGTTTTTCATTTTTCTTATTTTTTTTAATTTTTGGCGGGCCAGCCCGCCCAACCCGCAGCCCAAGGCGGGTTGGGTTGGGCTAAGGTTTTCTCGGCCCGCCACCTTGGCGGGCCAACCCGCTCCCGCCCCGCCAAGTGGTGGGTTTTGGCGGGCCGGTCCGGCCCGTCGGCCCGTTTCGACAGACTCTAGGTCTAAGCAGGGCCGTGCCTTATTGGAGGCAGCTGAGTCCATTGACTCAGGCCCAAAAAAAGGGGTAAATTTTAGGGCCCATAAAAATTGATTACTCTTATATAATATATATATATATATATATATATATATATATATATATATATATGATATGGATCAAATAGGTCCTCCTACTTGGGGTGAGTCCATGGGGACACATCCTAACCATAGATCAACAATTTTGGGTGGTCCAGATTTTTAGGGCTTTTTAATGTTTATTTTTTTGTTTCATCAATTAAAAATGGTAGGGTGGTAATTTAGCACTTTAGAATCAGTTACTAAGATTTCATTCCCTCTTTCACGCGATTTCACCCACTCTTCACGCATACTCTCTCTCCAGCATTTCAGTTTCAAAAAAAATTCTCTGTTGCTTATGGAGTATACGGTTGTTGCTTATGACTTGCTATGTAGTTAATGTATCTGTGATGCATGTGTAGTGTATATTCGTTGCTTATGTAGTATATGCTTATTGCTTATGTAGTATGTGTTTGTTGCTTATGACTTGCTTATGTAGTTAATGTATTCAGTGGTGCATACGTAGTGTATATTTGTTGCTTATCTAATATAGACTTGTTGCTTATGTAGTATGAATTTGTTGCTTATGACTTGCTTATGTAGTTAATGTATCCGTGGTGCATACATAGTGTATATTCGTTGCTTATGTAGTATATGATTGTTGCTTATGTAGTATGTGTTTGTTGCTATGACTTGCTTATGTAGCTAATGTATTCGTGGTGCATACGTAGTGTATATTTGTTGCTTATGTAGTATAGGATTGTTGCTTATGTAGTATGAATTTGTTGCTTATGACTTGCCTATGTAGTTAATGGTATATAAAAACACAATGACACATCTACACAAGCAACAAATTATATATTCATAAGCAAACTTCGAACTGAAGTCAAGCTCTAGCAACTATGGCAAATTGTCTGTAACTTTTTTCACACAATTCGTTGAAGAAGAAGGATGAATGATTTCTCATAGTAGTGAGTTGAAGAAGAAGGAAGATGATTAAAGAAGATGAGATTTGTTCACGTTGAATTTGATGTGAGATTTAGATAGATTGTGTGATCATAATGTGAACAGAATCCAATGAATATTGGGTAATTTTGTAGGATGACTAATTTACCCCTTTCTCTAATTACCAACATTTAATCTGAATTTTTAGCTCTAAAATCACAACCATTGAAAAATCTAGATATGTGGCTAGGATTGGTCCCTATGGACTTACCCTATGAGGTGGTCTCATATAACCCTCTCCATATATATATATATATATATGATATGGATCAAATAGGTCCTTCTACTTGGGGTGAGTCCATGGGGACACATCCTAACCATAGATCAACAATTTTGGGTGGTCCAGATTTTTAGGGCTTTTTATGTTTATATTTTTGTTTCAGCAATTAAAAAGGGTAGGGTGGTAATTTGGCACTTTAGAATCAGTTACTAAGATTTCATTCCCTCTATCACGCGCACCCACTCTTCACGCACACTCTGTCTCCAACATTTCAGTTTCAAAAAAAATTCTCTGTTGCTTATGTAGTATAGGGTTGTTGCTTATGACTTGCTTATGTAGTTAATGTATCTGTGATGCATGTGTAGTGTATATTCATTGCTTATGTAGTATAGGCTTATCACTTATGTAGTATGGATTTGTTGCTTATGACTTGCTTATGTAGTTAATGTATTCGTGGTGCATACGTAGTGTATATTCGTTGCTTATGTAATATAGACTTATTGCTTATGTAGTATGAGTTTGTTGCTTATGACTTGCTTATATAGTTAATGTATCCGTGGTGCATACGTAGTGTATATTTATTGCTTATGTAGTATAGATTTGTTGCTTATGTAGTATGAGTTTGTTGCTATGACTTGCTTATGTAGTTAATGTATTCGTGGTGCATACATAGTGTATATTTGTTGCTTATGTAGTATCGGATTGTTGCTTATGTAGTATGGATTTGTTGCTTATGACTTGCTTATGTAGTTAATGGTATATAAAAGCAACATGACACATCTACACAAGCAACAAATTACATCTTCATAAGCAAACTTCGAACTGAAGTCAAGCTCTAGCAACTATGGCAAATTATCTGCAATATTTTTCACACAATAGTGCGTGGAAGAAGAATGATGAATGATTTCTCACAGTAGTGCGTTGAAGAAGAAGAAAGATGAGATTTGTTCACATTGAATTTGATGTGAGATTTGCATATATTGTGTGATCATAATGTGAACAGAATCCCATGAATATTGGGTAATTTTGTAGGATGACTAATTTACCTCTTTCTCTAATTACCAATATTTAATCTGAATTTTTAGCTCTAAAATCACAACCATTGAGAAATCTAGATATGTGGCTAGGATTGGTCCCTATGGACTTACCATATGAGGTGGTCTCATATAACCCTCTCCATATATATATATATAATATATATATATATCCGTTTATTGCATAACAGGATAAGGCGGTGGTCAATTACTCAATGTGAGTGACCCAACCCACAAATTGCTTTCACATAACCCATAAACACACAGATCTATTAGTCTACGTATAGGCTATGTATGCATCTTTCCCTATATATATATATATATATATATATATATATTAAAAACCTAAAAATAACTAAGGTAAATTATTATACCTTTTAGGCTGAGAGTATTGTAGATGGTAGAGGAAGGAACATAATTGCCCCCCCCCAATTTTTTTTTTAAAAATATTTACAAGGTAATTTTTTTTTAAAAAAACATTTAGTTAAAATTTATATGATTTTTCTATTAGTTTTTTATCTGGCCCATCCCGATTTCGTGTATCGGCCCACCCAGTAAAATTTCCTGGCTACGCCACTGGACACGGAAAAGACAAAACGCGGAGAATACAAAATCATTAATTTATAATAATTGCCACATTATAAAGTTTATTTTTTCATATTTTTTTATGTTGTCTTTAAATTCATTAAAAAAATGCTCATTTTAAAGTTTGACTCAGACCAAAATATTGCTAGACATGGCCCTGAGTCTAATAACCTAACCACGATGCCAAGTAATCTTGGCTTTTGGTTCTAAAAGGCGCATTTTTAAAGACAAAATCGTGAGATTAAGCCAAAACGGATAATATATAACAAAAACAAGAGAATATTTCAAAGCGGACTATACAAGAATAAAATGGGAAGCTAACCTAAATTGAACAATACATCTTAAGTGGACGATGACCATTTCAAAGAGGAAATTTTAACTTAATATATTGCTACAATGAAACTACATAAATGATACTTATCATTTACAAATCTTACAAACAAAACCTCATATATTGGCCTTTGGAACCCCTGCTAGAACAACGAAATCAACTCATTCTGTTCTGTAGGACTCGCTTATTTCAAATCCTTCACATTCGTGGCAAAATTAATTGTGAAAAGAGACAGAAAATGAAATTTGATGTAATCTTAAAAATATTTTAAAAATGAAATAGAATCAATCTAAATTCTATTTCTTTTGACTGACAGGTCACACGTGTGGCACGTGGCCTTATTTTTGATATTCTTGTCCTTTTCCATTTTACACGATAAGGTTCGTTAAATATGTCCCATAACTCAAACATCCTCCACCAACATTACCCTTCTCCGCCGCCATCACCACCACCAGCTCCACCTCTGTACAAGAAATGGCTTCCACTCAACTCCTCAACTCTTCGTCCCTTCTTTCCAAATCAAGCTCACCATCCCCACGCCACCACCGTCATCGTCACCTCAAACCACCCCAAACCATAACATGCACCGCCACACCGTCAATCACTTCTCCGCCGCTCCCTCAACCATCTCCGTCGCTTCCCACCACCTTCTCCGCCAAGTACGTCCCGTTCACCTCCATCTCCACCAACACCCCCACACCGGAGTCCTACTCCCTCGACGACGTCGTCTACCGCAGCCGCGACGGCGGCCTCCTAGACGTCCAGCACGACATGGATGCTCTCAAACAGTACGACGCCGTTTACTGGAAATCCCTCTTCGACTCTCGCGTCGGCACCACCAGGTGGCCTTACGGCTCCGGCGTTTGGTCCAAAAAGGAATGGGTCCTGCCCGAAATCGACAACGACGACATAATCAGCGCCTTCGAGGGGAACTCGAATCTCTTCTGGGCCGAGAGATTCGGTAAGAAATTTCTCGGGATGAATGATTTGTGGGTGAAACACTGTGGGATTAGCCACACCGGCAGTTTCAAAGATTTGGGGATGACTGTTTTGGTCAGCCAAGTCAATAGGCTTCGCAAAATGAACCGCCCACTCGTTGGTGTCGGCTGCGCTTCCACCGGCGACACCTCCGCCGCGCTCTCCGCCTACTGCGCGGCGGCGAATATCCCCTCTATTGTTTTCCTCCCCGCCAATAGAATCTCCATGGCGCAATTAGTCCAGCCGATTGCAAACGGCGCATTTGTGCTAAGCATCGATACAGATTTCGATGGATGTATGAAATTAATACGCCAAATTACAGCAGAGCTCCCAATATATTTAGCAAATTCACTAAACAGTTTACGATTGGAAGGACAAAAAACAGCAGCAATCGAAATTTTGCAGCAGTTCGATTGGGAGGTACCTGATTGTGTAATTATCCCCGGAGGAAATTTGGGGAACATTTACGCATTTTACAAAGGATTCAAAATGTGCGAAGAATTAGGACTAGTTGATAAAATTCCACGCCTCGTTTGCGCGCAAGCTGAAAATGCGAATCCATTATTCCAATATTACAGATCTGGTTGGAAGGAATTTAAGCCTGTAAAAGCGAACACAACATTTGCCTCTGCAATTCAAATTGGCGACCCTGTTTCCATTGACAGAGCAGTTTTTGCTCTGAAAAATTCGAACGGGATTGTGGAGGAGGCGACGGAGGAGGAGCTGATGGATGCAATGGCGTTGGCCGATTCGACGGGGATGTTTATTTGCCCGCATACTGGTGTCGCTTTGTCGGCGCTGATGAAATTGCGGCGGAATGGAATTATTAGTCCGACGGATAGGACGGTGGTGGTTAGTACGGCGCATGGATTGAAGTTTACGCAGGCGAAGATTGAATATCATTCCGGCGGGATTAAGGAGATGGATTGTAGGTTTGCTAATCCGCCGGATAGTGTGAAGGCTGATTTTGGATTAGTTATGGATGAGCTCAAGAATTTCTTGTCCAGGAGATGAAGATGGAATTTTGTGACAGGTGTTTTGTTTTATTTTATTTTTGCCCTTTTTGTGAGTTTTGACTTTTGAGGTTTGTTAATTTTTGCATTTTGATTTTCGTTTTCTTGTGTCTTTTTGTAAATTTGGAGAAGTTTCATATACAGTTGTATTACACAATGTTAGATTTTGTATGAGTGATAGATGATGATGTAGACAAGTTTATTAAGGAAAACCAGTAACCAACACTGCTGTGATGATCTAGTGGTAGTTATATGTAAATTTTCCTGATTGCAGTTTGGAATTTCTTTTATAAATATAAATTCCAGGCAATGTTTGAAATATGCAGAGACTAGGGGTAGGGCAGTAGGGGTGATAATTCCTAGCATGACACAATAATCCGACACGAGCTCACCACGAAGTTCGAGAGAAACTTCAACACGAACACGAGAAACTCGAAACAAAAAAAATGACTAATACATTTGACATGATGTTATCAATTGGTCTAAAACATAATTGTTTTATATTTTAATTAATTTTTATGTATATTAAGCATAACACAAAATCAATACAAAATCAAATATGAAACTGATGTGATGACCCAAATTGTCACACCCTCACTAGGGGAAACAGAAAGGGGGGGTGGGGGGGGGGGGCAAAATCAGGGATGCCAAAATTTGTCCTGATTCGAAAATTCAATTTAAACTATTTAGTCCTGTAACTAATAAGAAAGTTAGGATTGGGTTTTGGGAAAATTCTAATATTTGAATTGTTCGGGATTTTCCGATTTTCTGATCAAATTGCTTATTTTGACCTTTTCATATGATGTCAAGATATAAATCAAAGTATAGTTCATAAAATTAGTTAAGTTAGTTTAGATGTAACTAGAGGTTAGTTAAGTCAGTAGACTTGTATTTTTCTTCTATATAAAGGGACTTCTATCCTTATGTAAAATCACTTTTGCTAATATTCACATTACAGATTTTATCCTCTTGTTCTTTAATTCATATGGTTCGCCAATATTAACATGTGATTTGGAACTCAGAGAAGTTGATGATGAAACTGGATTAAAAAATGAAATTTTAGTTCTCGTTTGGTACAAGGTAAACGATATTCTTGTTGGAAAAGTTGTGAAGGAAATTGCACATTTGGGGTGTGATTTTCTTGGGAATTCGATTGTTTAAACGACAAAAGTAAAAGTGGACTATTGTTCTACTCCGTGAGAACATCGAAATCGAAATATTTGTTTGTCCAAAATGATGTTTGGATGAAGGAGAAATTAAATCTTAAAGTGGAGTATTGGAATTAATTTATAAAAAAGAAAACATGTGTTTGTCTTCTTTGAAAGGTGGGTTTGTCCCACATGGGAAAACAAAGACAATTTTGACTAGTATATATAATGCCACCTTTTAGTAATGTGTAAGATTATATTGCATAGAGACTCTCTCTACACGCGCGCCTGACTTGTGTGCGAGCGCAACCTGCGTACACGAATGTCGGACCGAAATCGAGCCACATAGTCTAGCCTATGTTTTACAGATTTTTTATTTTCGAAATTAAATTTTAACAGATTTTATTTTCGAAAATTTAAAACTATCTGTAACAATTGAAATTAATTCCTTAGGTTTAATTTTTGAATTAAAACTGTAACAACAAAATTATAATCTTTGTGTATAATTCTTTGTGTAACAATGAGATATGAATTGTTTAAACAAAGAATAGACGATTAATTTTTCAGCTCTATAAATAGCTGAATTTTCCAGCAATCAAAATACACTCTACACTTGCATTCTAAATACTCTCTGCATATTGTTCAATATTCCTCTTGGCCTCCTGCATTTTGGTGATAAAGTTCAGGCGTAATTTCAGTTCGCCGGAGAAAAAGGTAGTCCGGTTTTCCCGTCTTATCCTGGGAAACAGACGTCTAGAATAGGGACGAATCTGTTTTAAGGATAGTGTGTCAAACACACGATTCGGGCCATTTCTATTTTTCCAAATTATGGAATTTTATTCAAACTCGTAATTCTGGAATTTTATTTAAATTCAGTTTTCGGTTATTCCATATTTTTTAAACTGTACTGTAATATTTTTGATAACAAACTTAAAACAGATTAGTATTTTATGGTACAGTTTATACTCAAATAAATTTCTGGAAACTGTATAAAACCAGTGCAGTTTATTTTACTGCATATTTGTAATTTTCTGATTAATAGAATTTTCTGTATTGCAAAACCAAAATAGTAATTCAGAGTATTATTCAATTGTACTGGTTTGCTGTTTGGTTTTAATAAATATTCACTGCATCTTGTTTCCACTGTTGTTCAAATTCAAACAAACCGTATAAGTTTTTTTTTCAAGTCAAATTGGTTTGGGTATCTACTGTTGGTGCAAAGGATGAACTAATTTTTTTTTCTTTGTCATATTGTTAACTGGAGATATTTTCTTTTAAAACTCATTGAACTGTGGCATCATTTATCCTCTGAAAAGGAATGGTTTTGATTTTGATTACTGTTGGTTAATATTTCATTAACAATGTACTAATTTTCAAGGTTTGTTTAACTGTCTAAAGTGGTTCGAAAATTATTTTGGACATATATATTAGGAAATTTTTTTTTTTAGCCATTATGGATAGTGTAACTACTTTTCTACCCAATTTTATAAAAACTAACTTTTCTACCCACAATGACTTATTTACCCTTACTAATGGGCTGGATACTAATGGTACGATCGTGCTCTAAAGTACAGCCCGATAGTACCCCTTGAAAAATATGAAAGGATGGGTACGATCGGGCCGTAGAATTTAAAGAGGCGGCCCGATAGTACCCTTGAATTCAAAAAGGCTGGCACAATCGTGCCCTAATATATAATGGTTCTCACCCCTATCGCACCACAATCGTTTCCCACCTTCATCTTCCTCACCAAACATCCAAACCACACACCACAATCGCACCCCTATCGTTTCCTCACCAAACATCCAAACCACAATGTCCCGTCGGAGATTAATATTACGGGACGAAGAAGACGATACAATGGAGCCTGGCCCGGTGACCGCAACGACAACGACAAGAGTGGAGCTTCCTCCGGTGACCGCGACGGCGACCCCGACAGCGACTGAGACGGCGAACGCGACAGCGACTGAGACGGCGAACGCGACGGCGACTGAGACGGCGAACGCGACGACGAGGGATATGGAGCCTGAGACGCAAACCCAGGTTGGTGTATTTGTAATTTTTTTTTTAATTTCTGTATCGAAAGTTGTGGATCTGGACTGTTTTGGTTAATTGTTGTTGTGATTGGGCGTGTATGTTATTAGGTGATAGTTGTTGTTGTGGGTGTTTCGAAAGTTTATTTTTGTACGTTGTTGTGGGTATTTTTTGTAGAATTCGATTTTAGGGTTTAGTTGAAATTTTCTGGGTTGTGATCTACATGGCACTATCGTGCTCCCTAGAAGTTCATGACGGCCCGATAGTACCCCTTTGAAGGAGGTACAATAGAGGTCGCACATAAATGGGCGCCCGATAAGTACGGCCCGATAGTGATACTATCGGGCCGCCGCCCATTTTATGTGCGCCCTATCGCACTCTTTGAAGGAGGTACGACAGGCCGCACATAAACGGCGGCTTTCGAAGCCCGATAGTGATACTTATCGCCGCCCATTATAGCGGCCCTATCGTACCCCTTTGAAGGAGGTACGATACAGGCGCACATAAACGGGTGGCCCGATAGTATCACAAGCCACTATCGCATGGGTTCGTTGATCCAATTTTTGATCTATCTGTCAGCCTATTTATGCCGCCGCTTATGTGTAGCCTATCGGGTCGTACTATAGTTCTTACTTGATTCACAAAAATAACACTATTATCGGGCTGTACTATCGGGCCGCCCGTTTATAGTTCTTACTTGATTCACAAAAATAACACTATTATCGTGTTTCAGTGGTCATGGAAGCGGGAGGCTTTACAAACTACGAGGGCCAAATTGAATTTATATAGTAAGAGGTCTATTATTGGCACGATACGTGATGAGTTGACTATTGTTGATGGTGGAGTGCTTCAGTTGTTTACAGACTGTTGTTTTGGATTTTTGATGCGGCTAGACATACACGGAGTCAGCAATAATGTTGGTTTACACAATCTTATCGCCCATGAGGTGAATAGGGTGGGACAAAGCCCAGATGAGCATTGGTATCGTATTGGAGACCGTTTTATTCGGTTCTCCAAGTATGAGTATGTATTAGTGACAGGGTTATCATTTCAGCCGACGACATTTGATCCATCAGCGGAGCATGACCCACCTGCTTCTGGACTATTTCATCGCTATTATCGAGGCCGAAGAGTGAAGATGGTAGATTTGAAGCGCGACTTTATTGATGGTGCATTTCGTCATTCACCATCAGATGCATTAAAGGTGGCCAAATTGCTTATTGTTTATTTTTTGGTATTTGGTATGGATCCGCTTCAGAGATATATTGATGGGTGGGCGTGGACGTTGATCGAGGATACTGATCGATGGGAGACATTTATTTGGGGGAAGTACTCTTATCACCTATTACTGAGAGGTATCTTCAACGTTATCCCACCAAGCCGGGCAAGCGCGACGTGCTATTTACCATTTCTACGGGTTCGTTTGGGCATTTTTGGTATGTAAAAAAAAATTACAAATAATTATAAGTCATTTGATATTATATAATAATTAATGACCCATTAATAATCATTTTTTTAGATTTGGGCTTATGAGGCCATGCTTACACTAGGATCTCATGTGCGGTTCCCGCATTTGATTATGTACTTCCACGATGCCTTCGATGGAAATTCCAAAAAGAGTCAAGTCGATATGTCTGGATTTTTTGATAATCAGGTAATTAATGCATATTTGTTTATTTTTAAGAATCTATTTTTTTAACAAATATATATATACCCATATATATGATGTTGTATGTTGTAATTGGGTTTTTAGATGGATGTTCACTCTACATTAGAGCCTAGCGCAGATGAGATACGACAGCCTTTATTGGCAAAGATATACATGATGACCTCCGAGTGGGTGTTTGTTACATCCATAAGGAGAACCCATTCAAGAAGAAGCAGGGTCCTGCTGTAACCAAGAAGCGGCAGAGGATTGATATAGAGGAGACTATACATGATGTCCATCATGACGAGTATCCTATTCCTACCGACGATGTCCATCATGATGAGCCTCGTGTTACTACTGAGGGTGTCCACCATGACGAGCCCCGTGGTCCTACTGAGGTACCTCGTGTTACTACTGAGGGTGTCCACCATGACGAGCCCCGTGGTCCTACTGAGGTACCTCATGTACATCATCATCCGACCACAGATGCCGCCTCCCCTAGAGTACCTCATGTCACATCCACTCCAGACATTCAGTTGATATGAGATGAGATAGTGTTGATTCGACGTGAGGTAGCATTGATACGACATGAGTTGCCCTTGTTGATACGACATGAGGTACAGATAGCATTACAGCAGTTTTTAGATCACATGGTAAGTAAATCACCTCGTGATCCATCACCGGCACCATCAGGCGGTGTACGTACCCCACCACGTGATCCATCACCGGCACCATCAGGCGGTGTACGTACCCCACCACGTGATCCATCACCGGCTGCCACCCCTCCATTAACATATGATCCTGCATCCGGTCAGTGCTTATTGGAAAGGAACGATGATGGCAATGATTTTATCCCATCTTCTGTTCCTACTATGACTCCAGATGTACACCATACAACGACCCTGTCTTCGCCAGTGGGATTTGATTCATCGTCTATGAGGGTTGTTCGACCGAGAGCCCGATCCAAGTATCTCCGTAGCCCATTCACAGCACAAGAACGTCGTAGGGAAGATGCCACATATGACGATTATAAACAGTTTCTTAACACAGATGACACGTGAGTAGTAAAATTTTACTTTATATATAAATAAATCAATGATGTATCTTTATATCTAATATCGGTGTTTTCAACTCGCCGCAATGTTGATACGCCCTTTGCACGATGGGTCCCAAGTTTTTCAAGGAAATCGAGGACAAGAACGAGAACATGGATTCTCAGTAACTAATTCAAGATTTTTTTAGTATAAAATCTCTGTAGTTCGATAATATATCTAACATAAAATGCATTTGTTATAGCAAATTGATGCGTATCTTGCTGTTCTACATTGCAAGCCCGAGTTGGCAACAATGTAGTTATTCCGATGATCCGTGCACGCGTCTTCGTAGTACTTGATTGTGATTTCTCTGTAAGTATTGGTTAATTTTGAAAAATTTACCATTAAATTTCACTTTTACAAATAAATTGATTTATACACATTAATAAAATGCAGGTAAAAGTTCAAGAGATATGGGATGACTTGCATAAATCTGATCCTGTAGACACCTATTATGATCCGTATAGCTTAGAGGACGTATCACTTGAGCTTGTCAAACCACTTGTTGACTATGTGCATGGACATAGGCCTTATTGGGGTGATGTTTCCCGATGGTGTGATGTGGATGATGTAAGTATTTTTTCTATCTATTCAAATTAGTACTCGGATGTGATTTATAAATATAATTATTTAATCATGTGAATCAGGTGATATTTGTACACAACTATCGGGGAGAGCATTGGGTTGTGTGTAAGATTGAGTTGTGCAACAAACGCATCAAGGTATATGACTCCCTCCGCCATAAGCAGGACCCAAATATCCTCATGCAGAAACTTGTTTTGTTGCGGCCTTTGACTCGCATTCTTCCCGTTGTGTTGATACATGCCGGATTCTCGGGAGCAATTCCGGGATATTGTTCCTTTGCGACACACTTGGCCTCGGTTAGGTTCGTTCATGAGAAGTTCACATTCGCAGACATGGATGGCCATAGTTGCGGGCCCTTTTCTCTTAAGATGGTGGAGAGTCTATTGTCCCGTCGGTTTGATATTTTGAGTGGTAGTGAGGATCTTATGCAAGGAGAGTATCGTCGCCATATAGCGACTATATATAGATTTAGATCGATAGTGACACTTGGTCACCAATTAAAGATGTATAAATTTTAGCATTGATCGTAGTAGATTTTATTATTATAACTCTTATTGTTTTTATATTTTGTTTCTATAATTTGTCATCTGGATCATTTACATAAAGATAAAGTGAAAAACAATATGATATATATGACAATCAACATCATGATAAAGCTGGAAAAAAGTAAAAAAAGTACAATAAGAGAGAAAATGGTCCTTTTTTACGAGTCTAATGAAATAATGCAAATAGTTTTTTTACGAGTCTAATACAATAAGAGAAACTGAATTACAAGTCTTCTTGCGCGATGTCATGAATTCGGCTTAGTGGACATTTATTTTTTGTGTGTCCCGTCTCACGACATATGCTACACTTTTTTTCTTTACGTCGACGTTCACTCATAGGTTGCTCAACTGATGTGCTACCTGTTTGACTACCGACACTCAATGGGACGAAAGATGTGCATTTGAAACGATTATGTCCCGTTTGCATACACCTAGAGCATACTTGAATTTTGCGTGTACGGGAAGATGACTCACATGCTGACGGCACTCTTCTAGTACGAGGACGACCTGCTTGCCTCGGATTATCTGGAGGTATAACTTCAACTTGCTTCAAGTGTTCAGGTAATTCCCAATCATCAGGATGAGGAATCGGGAACACATCACCCAAATACATTTGTCGAAGGTTTTCTTGCTTGTAATAATCTGCCACGTACGAATAAAGGTCGTGATTCGCCTTCCTAAAATTCAAAAATAAATTAATTATTACCAATCATCGTTCATGTGATAAAATAATGATATTGAAAGTATCTTGAAGTAATTGAACATGATATACCTTATAGCAGCCGATGCATGTGAGCAAGGTATCAAGTCCAACTGAAATACCCGACATGTGCATGTCCTGTCTAGCAAGTCCACAACAAAATTTTTGTTCCCATCTTTAACCTTGAATTTTAAACTATTTAATCCATGAACTTCCAAAGAACGCCCCTTTTCAACTCGTACCTAGTCTATTTTGCAAAGAACTTGTGTTAATTGGTGATCTCTAGCCCGTGTTTCACCACGCCGTTCGAAAAACCATCTTTCAATGGTTGCACGTACACACTCAAATACTGAGCAAACTCGCAACCTTCTTGCCCAACGAAGGGTATTATTAAAGCTTTCACTGCATTTGATGTCATAAATCCAAATCGCCGAACCGGCACTCGCGAACGAGCCCATCCGGGGAATCTAGCGTCTAATATTTTCTTATATGCACCTTCTTCACTAGCAATGCATATGTTCATTCGAACCGATTAAAGTCTTTCAGACGATATCAATATGCTGCATTGTAGAACATTGCGACTACATGTTTACCATAACGTGCAAGATTCTTTTGCAAATGATAATAACAAAGGCCATGGGATGCTTCTGGGAATTCTGATCTTATGGCATTCTCGATGCTCCCATGCCGACCGAGACAATCAAGAAATCACGTGGGCATCCTATGCCTCACGTACATGTCTCAAAAACTACTTCCAAGACGCATCGTTCTCCTTATCACCAAGTCCAACAGCTAATGGGAAAATTTGCCCGTTACCATCTTGTGATGTAGCAACAAATAAAATACCTTTGTATTTACCTTTGAGATGTGTACCATCAACAACAATAACAGAAAACCGCATCTCGAAAATCCATTAATTGATGCGCCCAATGCAAAAAAAAAGCATATTGAAATTTCTTATCGGCATCCACTTGATATCTAACAATGACCGGATTTGTGGTAGCTAGCATGTGCAAGTATCCCGAAGCATTTGAAATGACTGAGCGTTATTCCCATATATCATCCCAATCGCCTTATACTTAGCTCGCAACGCTACATTATAATGGATATCCAACGCATGATCATGATGCAAGTCCCGAATGATGTCTCTCGGGTTAAGAATACGATCCTCGTGAACTAACTTAGGTGCAAATAAGGTGGCAATTATCCTCGAGGGCAATTGTCGTGGTGCATGATGACTCAAATCCAATTGACAACTATGTGGACCCTGAAACTTGATTATCCTCCACATATCGTCTTGTCCTCTGGCTCGTACACTAAAATCACACCCTTCATGTTTGCATTTTACAGAGTATCGGGTCTTGTCAGACTTCTCAACTCGATATTCGACCCGGTGTCTTAAGTGATACAAACCTATTGTATTTACTACTTGATCCTTGCTCATGAATGTAGCTCCTAGGCGCAAAACATTATCTGTAGTTGCCAACAAGTTGGGTTCGACATGAGGAGCTATGTGAGATGATGCAATTGGAATCAACCAGTTTCGAACATGGCCACCAACATTAATACCAACGTCACTTGGAAAATTACAATCAGATGGCGCACTTGGCCCGATGTCAGGATATGACCTCTCACTACCTCGCTGAACTGCAATTTCTTCAGGCATTTGATTGCGTTGTTCCATCCATGTACAAAAATCAGAAAATAAATTACGTTGTTGTTCATCTTCAAAAACTCGGTCATCACAATCAGAAGAATTATTCCCATTCTCATTAGCATCATCATAATCACTATCGTCATCACTATTATGGACATTATCATCAAAATCAAAACCAAATTCAGCACCATCATACCTATGATCTTCACCTCTATCGTGTTCATGTTGTATATTAGGCATCGGAGTGGGTATTGAACTAGGCCTCGGATCTTCACTGACGTCTGGTTGTAATATATCTATTGCATTAGGGTCTGACTCGTGTGGAGGTTGCACAATTGGAGGCACTAACTGGTTGATGTGTGGTGTTGGCCAAGTCTGAAAACCATAAGGATGACCCTGTTGATTCCAAGGTTGAAATGACATATAATTCATCCCATACCCATATCCGGGTTGAAATGGTCCTCCTCCTACCATTGAACTACCCAATGAAGTCTGACTAGCCATGAGATGCATAAAACCAGCTTCATTTCTTCCAAATGTCGAATCATTTTGGGTATTATTTTTTTTTCAGAATCACAAAAATATGAGGAACTTGGGAATGTGATAGTATCGAGCTCACATCGCGATCATTTTTTATTTTCATTTTCATAATTCTATTCTCTTTTGATTCAATTAAATAAAACAATACATAATCCCAATGCAATCTATCCGTTTGAACAACACCATGAATCTCTTCCAATAGTTCTGAATATGACAATTCCTCAGATGGAATTAATAACAATTCTTCATCCCCACCGATGTATTGACAACCTTCCCAATGCCCACCAAAATGTACAATTACATGTTTTTCATTCATCTGTAAACATACAAAATAAAATATAAGCAATCAACCGAATGTACACTGAAAAAAAATAAAAATTTCTGGCGGTCTGGGCACGATCGTATCCTACATACCTAGGCACGATAGTACCCTGGTAATTCTGGGTACGATCGTGCCCTAGAAATACTAGGGTACGATCGTGCCCTGGAAATACTAGGGTACGATAGTGCCATACGTAAAGTAGGGCACGATAGTACCCTAGTAATTCTGGGTACGATCGTGCCCTGGAAATACTAGGGTACGATAGTGCCATACGTAAAGTAGGGCACGATAGTACCCTAGTAATTCTGGGTACGATCGTGCCCTGGAAATACTAGGGTACGATAGTGCCATACGTTATGTATGGTACGATAGTACCTAGGTAATTTTGGGTACGATCGCACGAGGAAAATACCAGGGGAATGCGGCACGATAGTGCCTACATGCCGGGTACGATCGCATCTAAAAACACAGGCACGATAGTACCCTGGTATTTTCGGGTACGATCGCATTTCGATTAAAGATCAACTTGGCACGATCGTGCCATGTTGAGAGCCCGATAGTGCCATGTTAAACTTTCCAGATCTCGAATTTTTTCTAGTTACGAAAATCAAGTGAATTTTCTATCTTTATACATAAATATTTGCAGAAAGTAATACATTACCTTGGTTTAAAATGTGTCTTCAATCGTTTCTTGGGGCTTCAAAAATCGAAAAATTGTGCCTTCAATCGTCTTCAATCTGTGGAAAGAAGAATATGAGGAAGAAGGGATGAAGAAATGAGGAAGAAAAGTTGAAAAGGAGTGAGGGAGAATATTTGTTTTACTTTAAACAAGAAAGAGAGAGAGAGGTTAGGGGTATTTTTGACTTTTCCTTGTCAAAGTGGGTAGAATAGTTGTTTTTATAAGAGTTGGTCAAAAAAGTGTTTTCTTAAATCTAAATGGGTAAAAAGATACATTTTCTCTATATATTATACCCGTGCTATTTGGAGTGAAAGAAATTGCATTGGACATTATATAAAAAGTGGAACAATTTTAATAAATTTGTTCTTGTCGGATTTGTTCCGATTGATCGAAGTACTAAACTTTGATTTGTTTTTCAGAAATGGCTTCTGATGATTTGAACTCGGGAGTTCCGATTGCGCAAATGAGACAAATGCTATGCTTAATCCAATTGTGCCTAATCCAAGTTGTGCCCAATCCCGTGGTTAACCCTGTTGTGCCTCGGATGGTGGCTAACCCCACCGTTAATGTGCCGGTGAATCACGCTGAAAAATCGGAGAAATTCAATGGCTTGGATTTCAAACGTTGGCAGCAAAAAATACTGTTTTACTTGACGACGTTGAACCTAGCAAGGTTCTTAACTGAAGATCCTCCGAAGTTGAGTGAGGATGAAACAGATGTTCAAGCCGCTCACGCGGTTGATGCTTGGAATCATGCAGATTTCCTTTGTAGGAATTATGTAATGAATGGTTTAGCAGATCCGTTGTATAATGTTTATAGCTCTAAACGAACTGCAAAAGAATTGTGGGAGTCATTAGACCACAAGTATAAGTCTGAGGATGCAGGGGCTAAATTTTTTATAGTTGGCCGTTTCCTAGACTTTAAAATGATTGATTCCAAGTCTGTAATAAGTCAAGTGCAAGAACTTCAAGTGATTATACATGATATTCTTGCTGAAGGGATGTTTTCGAATGAAATTTTCCAAGTGGCTGCAATAATTGAAAAATTGCCACCTGCTTGGAAAGATTTCAAGAACTATCTGAAGCACAAACGAAAGGAGATGAACGTTGAAGATCTGATTCTTAGGCTTCGGATTGAAGAAGATAACAAAGGTTCTGAAAGAAAAATGTTCAATCCTGTGGCTGCTAAAGCCAATGTTGTGGAGCATGGCGAAAGCTCCAAAGGGAAAAAGAAAACCGGGAAAACTGGTAAAGGGTTCAATAATTGGGGACCAAAATGAGGCATTTCCAAGAAGAAATTCGAAGGAAAATGCTTCAATTGTGGCGGCAAGAGTCACAAGGCTTCTGATTGCAAGAAACCGAAAAAGAATCGGGAGGCTAACATGGTTGATCACATTTCTCAAGAAGTGTTAGATATGAACCTGGCTGCGGTGGTCTCCAAGGTGAATTTCATTGGTTCAAACCCGAAACAATGGTGGATTGATTATGGTGCTACTAGGCACGTGTGTTCTGTCAAAGAAATGTTTAGTTCCTTTGAGCCAGCTGAAGATGGCGAGAAGCTGTACATAGGAAATTCAGCTACTTCTGAGGTCAATGGAAAAGGCAAAGTGGTTCTGAAGATGACGTCCGGGAAGGAACTGACTCTAAATAATGTGTTGTTTGTACCAAACATTCGTAAGAATTTGGTGTCTGGTTCGCTTCTAGATAAGCATGGTTTTCGCATTATTTTCGAGTCAGGGGTTGTTACTTTGTTAAAAAATGGGATGTTTGTAGGCAAGGGTTATGCTTCTGATGGGCTGTTTAAGCTCAATGTAATGGTTGTTAAACCAAAAACTATTGAAATGAATAACTCTTCTGTTTACTTGCTTGAGTCTTCCAATTTGTGGCATGGTAGACTAGGACACGTTAATTATGATACTCTACGAAAATTAATTAACTTGAATTATATACCAACATTCCATATTGATTCCAAGCACAAGTGTGAAACTTGTGTTGAGGCAAAGTTAACAAGGACTTCATTTAAAAATATTGAAAGAAATAATGAACCACTTGAATTAATTCACGCCGATGTATGTGATTTAAAATCGACACAAACACGTGGTGGCAATAAGTACTTCAGTACTTTTATAGATGATAACACAAAGTTTTGTTATGTGTATCTTCTTAAAAGTAAAGATGAAGCTATAGAGAAATTTATTCTCTATAAAAATGAAGTTGAGAATCAACTCAACAGGAAAATAAAGGTGCTAAGAAGTGATAGTGGAGGTGAATATGAATCACCTTTTGCTGAATTCTGTGCCCAACACGGAATTAGACACGAAACAACAACACCTTATTCACCTCAACATAATGGCATTGCAGAACGGAAAAACCATACACTTAAAGAAATGATGAATGCCATGTTATTAAGTTCTGGCTTGCCTCAGAACATGTGGGGGGAAGCTGTCTTGACGGCTAATTACCTTTTAAATAAGGTACCCCGTAAGAAATTAGACAAAAGCCCTTACGAGCTATGGCATGGAAGAATGCCATCCTACAAATACTTACGAGTGTGGGGGTGTCTTGCTAAGGTTGTTATACCTACACCAAAGAAGGTGAAAGTAGGTCCCAAAACTGTTGACTGCATATTTATTGGATATGCACATAACATTGCTGCTTATCGATTACTTGTGCATGAATCTAAAGTTGAAGATATACACAAGAACACTATAATTGAATCGAGAAATGCCTCATTTTTTGAAAATGTATTTCCGTGCAGATCGAGAGAAGAAGCAAGCTCTTCTAAACGGATACATGATTCAATAGAACAAGAGCAAGAAGAAGAGGTAGAAATTAGACGCAAAGAAACGAACTAGGATAGAAAAATCTTTTGGTCCAGATTTTCTAACCTACATGCTGGAAAGTGAACCTCAAAGTTACAGAGAAGCTATAGCTTCTTCTGAAAGACCATTATGGAAAGAAGCCATAAAAAGTGAAATTGATTCCATCTTGAAAAACCATACCTGGGAACTAGTGGATCTTCCTTAGGGAAGTAAACCACTAGGTTATAAATGGATTTTCAAGAAGAAAATGAAGGCGGATGGAACAATTGATAAGTACAAGGCTAGACTTGTAATTAAAGGTTACAGACAAAAAGAGGGCCTTGATTACTTTGATACGTATTCTCCAGTTACGAGAATAACCTCCATTAGATTGGTACTTGCAATTGATGCATTGCGAAATCTTGAAGTGCATCAAATGGATGTAAAAATTGTTTTTCTAAACGGAGATTTAGAAGAGGAGATTTACATGGAACAACCTGAAGGATTCTCTGCACCTGGGCAAGAGAACAAGGTTTGTAAACTGGTCAAGTCATTATATGGCTTGAAACAAGCACCAAAACAATGGCATGAAAAATTTGATAATGACATGAAGGAGTGTGGATTTAAAATAAATGAATGTGATAAATGTGTTTATGTTAAAGACACTGAAAATGGCTATGTCATTTTGTGTCTTTATGTAGACGACATGCTTATCATTGGAAGTAATGATAAAATAATTAAATCCACTAAAGATATGTTGAACTCGAGGTTTGACATGAAAGATATGGGTTTAGCTGACGTGATCCTAGGAATAAAGATTTCTAGAACTTCAAATGGACTGACACTTGATCAATCACATTATGTGGATAAGATTCTAGAAAAAATTAGTAAAGATGACACGTCATTAGCGAGAACTCCTATAGACACAAGTCAACATCTATCAAAGAATAGAGGTGAGGCTGTGTCTCAATTGGAATACTCACGAGTCATAGGAAGTCTGATGTACTTAATGAGTTGTACAGGACCAGACATTGCTTATGCAGTGAGTAAATTGAGCAGATACACGAGTAATCCAGCACATGAACACTGGAAAGGTATAGTGAGAATACTTAGGTATTTAAGATACACTCGTGATTTTGGACTGCATTATACAAGATATCCTGCTTTTATTGAAGGATACAACGATGCTAATTGGATATCTGATATTAAAGACTCTAAGTGTACAAGTGGATTTGTATTCACTTTAGGAGGTGCAGCCATATCGTGGAAATCTTCTAAGCACACGGTTATAGCTAGATCTACAATGGAGTCTGAATTTATAGCTTTAGACAAGTGTGGAGAAGAAGCTGAGTGGCTCCGGAACTTCTTAGAAGATATTCCAAAGTGGCCAAAGCCTGTGCCAACAATTTGTATACATTGTGATAGTCAATCAGCGATTGGCAGGGCAGAGAGCAATATGTATAATAGTAAGTCTAGACACATTCATCGTAGACACAATACCATTAGACAACTACTCTCAACTGGTGTTATCTCTATTGACTAAGTGAAGTCAAATGATAATATAGCGGATCCGTTAACTAAAGGGTTAAATCGAGAGTTAGTTGCAAAATCATCAAGAGGAATGGGACTTAAGCCTCTGGAAAAATGAGTTGATACAATGGAAACCCAACCTAGTTGACTGGAGATCCCAAGATCTAGGTTTAAAGGGACAACCTAATTGTAAAAAGACTCTAGGATCACTGTGAGGATTTTCCCTTGCCCATTCCTTAACAGTGAAGCCCGTGAAAAGAAGAGGATAAGCATTTGGCTTTTAATGATTCTTATGTGTCAGTAAGCCGAGCTGGGTAGTGTGGGCTACTCTTAAAGAAGAATCACCTATGTGAGAGAGAAGTGGGGCCACTTCGAAGAGAATTGTGTGAGGCTCAATTCTTAGAACCTCTTGCAGAACCAGGCGTATGTTCAGGGCCATGAATGAACATAACAATGAGAACTGAAGTATGTTAGGAAGAATCCTGTGTGAGGTATATCATCTTTTACACAAAATGCAGAACAGTTCAAAGACATCACGTCTACTGATCAGCTAGTAAAGTAAATATATTTTCACAAGGGAAGGTTCAAAGAGTAACACCTACCTATCCTACGCAGGGTCCAACTGTTGGACTTTATCACCAAATCTTAGTATCCTCGTAATTTCCTTCATGTGGGGGATTGTTGGAAAAGTTGTGAAGGAAATTACGCATTTGGGGTGCGATTTTCTTGGGAATTCGATTGTCTAAACGACAAAAGTAAAAGTGGATTATTGTTCTACTCCATGAGAACATCAAAATCGAATATTTGTTTGTCCAATATGATGTTTGGATGAAGGAGAAATTAAATCTTAAAGTGGAGTATTGAAATTAATTTATAAAGAAGAAAACATGTGTTTGTCTTCTTTGAAAGGTGGGTTTGTCCCACATAGAAAAACAAAAGCAATTTTGACTAGTATATATAATGCCACATTTTAGTAAGGTGTAAGATTATATTGCATAGAGGCTCTCTCTACATGCGCGCCCGCAGGGAGGGTGTAAATCACGGTCCGGTTCGAGCTCCGAACCACTGACTTGTGTGCGAGCGCGACCTGCATACACGAATGTCGGACCAAAATTGAGCCACATAGTCTAGCCTATGTTTTACAGATTTTTTATTTTCGAAATTAAATTTTAACATATTTATTTTCAAAAATTTAAAACTATCTGTAACAGTTGAAATTAATTCCTCGGGTTTAATTTTTGAATTAAATCAGAATAAACAAAATTATAATTGATGTGTATAATTCTCGTGGTAACAAATGAGATATGAATTGTTGTGTAACAACAATAGATTTAAATTCTCTGATTAATTTTTCAACTCTATAAATAGCTGAATTTTCCAGCAATCAATATACACTCTACACTTGCATTCTAAATACTCACTGCATATTGTTCTATATTCCTCTTGGCCTCCTGCATTTTGGTGATAAAGTTCAGGCGTAATTTCAGTTCGCCGGAGAAAAAGGTAGTCCGATTTTCCGTCTTATCCTGGGAAACAGACGTCCAGAATAGGGGACGAATCTGTTTTAAGGATAGTGTGTCAAACACACGATTCGGGTCATTTCTGTTTTCCTAAATTCTTGAATTTTATTCAAACTCGTAATTCTGGAATTTTATTTAAATTCAGTTTTCGGTTATTCCATATATTGTAAATTGTACTGTAATATTTTTGATAACAATTCTTAATTTAATTTCGTCAACATTTAAGTCTTGTGGGTTCTGAATTTTAAAAACTTTGCACAAATATAGATTAAATTCGAGTACTTTTATAGAGTTTTATTAATTATAGATATAATATTAATATCATATCATGCAAGATAATATTACTGACAATTTCTGATGTTGTAATTTACTTTTAGGGCCCATTTGGATGGAGAGATTTGAAATTCCAAGGGATTTCAAATGAATGGATTTCAAAGTCATTGGATTTGAAATCCACCTCTTGTTTGGATGATGTGGATTTGTGTAAGGATTTCAAATCCATCGTAAGTTTTGATAAAAAAAATTAGAAGCTCTATTTATTTTCTTAATTGATATTTAATAAATAAAAATAAAAGATATAATTTTATTAATTTGTAAATAATTATAATTTTATACACTAAGAAAAATATGAAATATATAACTTTTATTATGTCTGAATATGTGTGATGATAATGCATGTGCATATGTGAGGAGAGCATGTGTAAGTGTAAGTGTGTGTGTGTGTGTAAATGTGTGTGCAGTGTGTGTAAATGTGTGCAGTGTGTGTGGAGTGTGTGTAAATGTGTGTAGTATATGTAAATGTGTGTAAATGTGTGAAATATGTGTAGTGTGTATAAATATGTGTAGTGTGTGCAGTGTGTGTAAATGTGTAATGTATGTAGTGTGTGTAAATATGTGCAGTGTGTGTAAATGTGTGTAATGTGTGTAAATGTGTGAAGTATGTGTAGTGTGTGTAGTGCGTGCAGTGTGTAAATGTGTGCATTGTGTGTAAATGTGTGTGTAGTGTGTGAAGTGTGTGTAAATGTGTGTAGTGTGTGTAAATATGTGTAAATGTGTGAAGTATGTGTAGTGTGTGTAAATATGTGCAATGTGTGTAAGTGTGTGAATATGCAAGTGAGCATAAAGGGGAAAAAAAGAATGGATTTCAAATGACTAGATTTTGGGAGGAATTTGAAATCCTTTGAAAATGAACTAAAATTTAAAGAGTGATTTGAAATCCATTGATTTGGATTTATATGTCAAACAGGGGTGTAGATTTAGCTAAGGATCCCTCCTCCCAAATCCCCTCCTAAAACCCCCATCCAAATGCACCCCTAGGATACATTTCATTGTACCTCTTCAACTATATACATACGACCCTTTCGACTCCTCAAAGGCTCGAACCGTGAAATATATTTCTTTGCCCCATCCAATTAAGAAATTATCAATTTGTCTTCCAACTTTATTAAGATATATATTAGGCGAAAGATTTAAGTTAAATTTTTATACATTGAAATTTTATTTATTAGAACTTAATACTGTTAAACAATTAAATTGAAGTAGACTAATTAAATATAGAATAACATAGTTGAATTTTATACTAAAAATATACTCTTATTTAAACTTAGGTTTATTCATACTTAAAACAAATACTTTGAATAAGTATTACTTTCGGTTGAAAGCTTTAGACACCTTTACTGAAAAAGTATAATTTTACACAAAGCTAAATTAGGTGGAAAGGAAGAGATTACATTACCTTGGACGTGATCTGAAAGTGAAGGAAGTTGGTAAATTCTAATATTCATTCGCAATATTTAAAATTACTTTTTCCATTTTATTTTCTTATTTCCAATATTTAACTATTATTTTTTGATAATTACGAATAAATTAATTGATTAAAAAGACGGTATTTCAAATACTCATTTAACTATATAGTTAAATCATGCCAATTTATTCCTCAAAAAAAAAAAAAATCATGCCAATTTATGGATTGTCAAATTTTTATTAACTGTTTTATACTATTAAGTTCATATAACAATTTTAAAGTTCAATATTTTTCAAATAGTTTGCAGAGAAGGATAAAGTTCTAAAAATATATATTTTCTTAATTAGAGTGAACAAAATGTACAGTTCTGTAATTTAGAAGAGACAAATTAATACATGCATAAAGACTGGGGAAGTCAACTCGAACAATTTGTTTTATCTTATACCAAGTCACAATTCACGTGGCTATAAGTTATGTTTTAAAAATGTATTACTAGCGTGATGGGACAGTTGACTAGTAAAAATACAGACTATGCAGAAGATTTAAAATTTTGGTCCTCGTTAATTAAAAGGTGAAACTGTGGAAATATATTATTTGCCCCCACCAAGGAAATATAAACGTGTCTTCCAAAACTTTCCCTCTTTTTAAAGTAAGGGGAAATATTTAAGATGAAATAATGATACTTTGGAAACCTCACTTGAACTCAATACTATAAAACAATTAATTTGAATTTAGACTAAATATAAATAAATAACATAGTTGAATTTTACACTATAATTATGAGTTTTATACTTTTATTTCTTAATTTTAGTTTTAATATTATAAATATTTTAAAATAATACTTTTAGTTGAAAGCTTTAAAAACCTTTACGCAAAGACAAATACTTATATAGGACTGTCCTACGGGTCCTTTCACGTCAGACGGGTCGCGTCCGACCCTTTCCATCCAATCCGCCCGCCCCAGCCCTTTAATTTTTTTTAATGATAAGTAGGTCTCCATCTAAAGGATCCAACCCTGGCTTGCCTATTTTTCTTCGCTTTTTATTTTCCTACTCTACAGAACAAGAACATACCCATCAAACTCGACAAATAATCACACATTGCATTAATCTTATCGGTATCGACAAAGGAATACGAGCGAAAGATAACTTTTCATTAGCGAAATCGAAGAAAAAGGATAAAGACAATGTATGTGAATCAGTTTTGAGTGAAATCAAATGGTCTTATTTTTATCTAGACGATCGAGATTGGATGATTGCTTTTGTAAAAGCAAGACAAGAATTTATCATAAAAAGACAGAATAAGAGTTGACTGAAATATCAAGGAGATGAATGGATTCCTGAGTTATGATTTCAGTTAATATCCCTTTTTGTCATCAGATTAATCACAACCAAAGTTATTATTATTCTTCCCTATAAGACAATCACGAAAAGTATTTTACCCTCTCTCTCGAGATGTATGTAAAAACGTAGATTGGATTATCTATGCTAGCATCTCTACTCAACAAAAGATATCCAACTCCAAAGGCACAAAAGATCAAATATCCTCACAAATATTCACAGACTTCTCAATCTTGCAAAAATTCATGTCAAGTACTCACAGATCTAGTATTGAAACTCATCTCTCGAATTATGAATCAATACATCAAAGCAAGTTAAACCAATGACCATTTGATAAAACAAGTAATAAAACAAAGTACTCGAATAGGGTCTGAAAATATTAACTTCAATTGCAATTAAATATCAACAAAAATATCCATTAACCTAATCCCAAACCCGGGAATCACAAGATGTTTAGCCAACCATGGGAAGTAAATAATTCATAGACAAATTATTCAAGTTCATATCTAACTAATTGAAAATAAACGATACTATAGAATGAGCAAACTCAGGGATGTCGATCATCTCTCGATCTATCTTCAATCCTCAAGCGTGTGGTTGCGACCTCGATCAATCTCTCGAATCCTCTGGTAGAAGGTTGCTCTTTTCTCTGCTTTCTAGGGCAAAAATCAGTGTGTCCTTGTTTGGGGCCGCCTCCTCTCTATTTATACTATGTTTGGGTCAAAACCTGATTTAGAAACGTCAGACTATGTTTTTCCCACACAGACGCACGGGCCGTGCGCCTCGCGCGCGACCAGCCCGTGCGTCAGGCCGTAGGATGAGTCTCGCGCTGAATCGATGCATGGGACGTGCGTTACACGCACGGCCAGCCCGTGCGTCAAGCCGTGGGCTTTGTTCTGCTCTAGTGATGGCGCACGGGCCGTGCTATGGACGCACGCCCTGCCCGTGCGCACCTGCTGGAGCTGATTATACTCCATTTCTTTTCGTTTCTTGCCCGGTTCGTCTGACTTCTTCTCAGTTCAACTCCAAACATCATACATTAGCTCAATTGTTGGCGGTCTTTTATCGCAATAATCCGAATTGTCGCCAACATGCTACAAATATCGATTAATTCCTACATAAAACGAGCAAAGCGTAATACCTTTTCCACTATACAGGAATATCGCTCATTTTACTCAAGTAATGCATGCATATCAACTTATTCTAGCCACAATTAAGCCCAAAATGCATGCAAAACTCATACCAATCAAACCCCCAAACTTAAACTGTTGACAGTCCCGGTCAACACTTTATAAACAAGACAAAACACAAATGGGAGTAATGAAAGGCAAATCAAGAACAACACATCACAATTCATGCCATTTATCCATAGATGTCAAACAATAAGTCAATCAAGCCTCGAATATCTGACACAGAGTACAAGTCAATTAAAACCATGGCAAATGCTTCAAATCACGACTCTCACAGATCAAGTGTATACTCTCCTCTCAAGAATAATAAGGGACGTGTATTCGCTCAAATCATATCAATATTGAAGAATTACCATAGGCTTGCAAATCGTCTCACATCTCCGCCACTCGAATGTATGCAATTTATAAAAGGACTTTTCTTTTGGTTGTAATGAAGGCTCTTTGGTTAGGGTAGGAAAATATGGAAAAAGTTACTTAAACTCAAGCGTATAGATTGTTAAGCACATTTTTTACTCAATCAACTATTCTTATTCAAATCAACATGCTATCCCAATCACCTTTTGTTCTTATCAACTTCTCGTCTCTCTTTTCACCCTTTGTTTAGAATATCCACTTTTTTACGCCTCATATCACCAATCCCAGCCTACAAGTTCATTTAAATCTAACTCACTTATAAAGTCGATTTTTTTTCCGACTCTTTTGTGAGTAAATATCATCTATTTTCCTCCTTTTCTTTCTTCTTTTATTCCCCACATCCAACATGCGCACAATTTTCTAAAATTCTCGATATGCTCCCATTCAACCTTATTCAATCCCCTTACTCAATGCTATACGTTCAAGTTTAGGGTAACAGATATATCAAGTAAATGCTTGAAATGTGGCTTTCAAAAAATCAGGCAACATGCTCAAATTGGCTAACTAGGGAAATTCAATGTCATTAGGTAGGCAAAAGGCTTGAAAGGCTTAACAAAAATGGCCTTAAATCATTTTCATAAATTTCATACAACATGTGACTTTGACAGAGATACCAGAGCAAGTTCTAGAATTCATATCAACATGCATGGCACACTCAATCAGGAAACAAGACTGCATAATATGAAAGCAGTAAAGGCTCAAAGCTCACAGGCTTGTAATTGCGTAATTCAAAGCATAACAACCATGTTTTCAATATTCACAAGCTCCATGTCATCTATTCTCAACACGATCAACTCACGCTCAATACCCAATTCAAAACAACATAAATTGTTCCAAAGCATGCTCCCAAGATCACAACAAGCATCACAATAGCGGTCAACTCACTCCCTAAAACCTAATAAAATAATAAACATGCTAAAGTAATAAACGTGCTAATATCGAAAACAACATCTAATGCATTGCAACCTATATGCTCTAAATGAAACTATATGAATGCAAATATTTTTTTTCTTTCGCCACACCCTTCAATCATCAAAATAACTACAACTCCCCCCAAACTTGAATGAAATTACAGCGCATAGAAGAGAAGATAGAATTTCAAAGAAAAGTGTGGAATGGACCTGACTCACTGCGGGGGTGGCGGCGGAAGTGGCCCTGGGAGATGTGCCACATTTGTATCTGATGCATCACCTGTAGCATCTCTAGTTCCCGTTGTTCATGCGCCTGGTACCTTTGCTCTTGTTCCATCCTGAAAGTACGGAACTCATCCTGGTGCTGCCGGAAGTCATACCGGTGCTGCCTCATGCTCTCCTCAAGAGCAAATAGTCTGTCTTGGTAAGCTGGCCCCCCACGCTCCTCACCTTGGTGAGAGCTTTCAGGTATGTCTGGCATCTCTTGTTGGAACCCTTGCTCAAAACCCCTATCATGTCGGTCATACTCTATCGCCTCAACTGCCAACTCCTCCTCATCAGGCAACCCTTCGACCCTGTGCCTCTTTCTCGCAAGCATCGCCTCCATAACTCTAGAATGTGCCTCAGAGTTCATCAATCAATTGGCCTGATCATTCATGTTAACCACAGTTGTGAGTTGCAGGTTAGGAAGTGGGAAGGCTGTTCCGACCCTTTGTTGGAAGAGGGTCATGTCCTCTTCTTCTGTTATGATTTTCATTTGGCGTAGGCCATTCATGTTAATCTTCCTACTGCCTTCAATGGGCGCCAAGCCTCTAAAATCGACGCCCAAGCCTCTCAAATCGACACAAAAATGCCGAGCAATGGGGGTGATCATTCCCCTAATCAATATCGTACCAGCGGGCTGCTTGGCCACATATTTGGCGTGTTCCAAAAAATGGGCCGCCATGTTGTAGGGGGTACGGGTTAGCATACACCACTGTAGGTATAGCTCTTGAACTTGCATACGCCCATTATTGTGTCGGGCGAAGACTGAGTGAGTCGTGACCTTTTGAATATAGCGGAAAATGGGGTTCCGGAGTGATGAGGCCTTAGACGAGTGCGCCTCATAAAGTATTGGGCCGGTCTCCGGCGTCTGAACCAATAACCGCCAGAATTCATACTGGTTATAGCGCTCTGCATTCTTGTAAAGGGCGTTAGTAGGTACCCCAAATATGGCATTGAGCTGGGAGATAGATAAACGCCTTCGCTCGTTGCCCAGCTGAAAACTGACCTCAATGGGCTCGTAGTTCCCTCTCCTTTCATATATGACAAGTGTGCTGAGAAACTCGAGCGCTAGTTTCTTTTATGTCGTCCACTGCTCTTGCATGAACGCGGTCCACCCAACCCATTCAAATAATTGCCAAACATCGTCGTGTATCCCAAGGGCTTGGGTACACTCAACGCCAGCATATTATGTCGGTGTAAATGAGCGGGTGATCAACTTACTCCCTCACTCCAGATCATTATCCTCAGTCAGAACAATTCCATAAGCCGCGGGCTATCTAGATGTACCTCCTGTTGTGCGGCTGCGGCCTCCCTTGGGCGTCTTCCCCGACCCTGTTGGTTTCTTCGTTCTGCCATTAGTTCGAATATGTACCTAGCAAAACAAATGTGAGATTCCGAACATGCCAAGTATAACAAGAACAAGATGAATTCAAGCCAAATAATTCATATAAGGAATAATGTCTCTTCCCTACAATTTACTCAACAATTAAGCTCCCAAGCCTAAACAACAATGTAATTACAGAGAATCATAGCCACTAACACCTAATTATTCAAGCTCATGCAAGATTCATCATTATATCAACCACATATACCTCAATTCATCAAGCCCACAAGGTGTTTGATAAAATGCCTCATAGAATAATTCAAGTAAAACATGGCAAATTCATCAAAATATGCACCACATATAAACCCTAATCCATAATCTACAAGAAATTCGAAAAAAAACTTGAATTCTTACCAGAATTCTCGAAAATTAGCAAAAGGCGAATTTGGAACCCTAAGTGCTCCTTTCAACCAAAATCTCAACTCAAAGCAAGTGTGTGTGCTCAATTTGTGTATGGTTAGTGAGGGAGACGAGTTTGCAATGAAAATCAAGTAAAGAATCGAAACTTTTTGAAGGTGGGTGAGAGCTCTCGTAAGTTGTGTGCGCAAAAGAGGGTTTGGAAGTGAGAAATAATACCTGTTCGCGACCTTATTAACGTCTCAGCCGACAGACGCACGGGCTACCCGTGCGTCATGCCTTAGCCCCTCTTTCAAACTCTTCAGGTATGCACGGGCCGTGCACATGGCGCACGCCCTACCCATGCATAATGCCGTGAGCTCAATCCGCATCCCGCATGCACGCACGGGTCGTGCGCATGGCGCACGCCCTGCCCGTGCGGGATGTTGTACCAAAAATCCGAATTTTCCAATTCTTTTTTTATAGGAAAGTAATTAAATCCTAACTATCAAAGGGAAAAAAATATATAACAAACCATTGAGTTGTCTCCCAACAAGTGCTAAATTTAACGTCTATAACTTGACGCCTGTATACTCGATCACGGTTCTCGCAAGGTGAAATGTCACCTCTTCCTTTTGATCTCTATGAAAGTAGTGCTTGATCCTCTGGCCATTCACCATAAATGTCTCCCCATCCCGGGTCAACAATTCCACTATTCCTGGAGGATTTAACACCTTCTTTATCACAAACGGCCCCGACCACCGAGACTTGAGTTTCCCGGGAAAGAGTTTAAGACGCGAGTTGAACAAGAGAATTTGTTCACCCAGTAAAAACTCTCTTTTCTTTATCATTTGGTCATGCCATCTCTTGGTGCGCTCCTTGTAAATTCGAGAATTCTCGTAGGCTTCATCTCGGAACTCCTCCATCTCATTCGAATGCAAAAACCTCTTTTCACTCGCTGTTTTGAAGTCAAAATTTAACTTCTTTACAGCCCAAAGCGCCTTGTGCTCTAATTCCACAGGCAAGTGACACGATTTCCCAAATACCAACTGATAAGGCGATTTGCCCAATGGTGTTTTGAATGCAGTCCGATATGCCCATAACGCATCATCTAACTTCATAGCCCAATCCTTGCGATTTATACTCACTGTTTTTTCTAATATTTGCTTAATCTCATTATTAGCTACCTCTGCTTGCCCATTTGCTTGTGGATGATATGCTAATGCCAGCTTGTGCCTAACCCTATACTTCTCAAGCAGTTTGCTCATCAATTTATTCACAAAGCGTGACCCCCCGTTGCTAATTAAAGCTCTCGGGGTTCCAAACCGAGTGAATATATTTTTCTTTAAAAATCGCACCACTACTTGCACATCATTCGTTTGTGGAGGAATCGCTTCAACCCATCGAGATACATACTCCACTGCAAGTAGAATATACTGATAGCCCTAAGAAGATGGAAAGGGACCCATGAAGTCAATCCCCCACACATCAAAAAGCTCAACTTCCATCACATTGGTCATAGGCATCTCATGGCGTCTAGAAATGTTCCCCATCCGCTGGCACCTATCACACTGTTGTACATACAAATAACAATCACTATACAAAGTAGGCCAGTATAACCCACTCTGCAATACCTTCGGCGCAGTGCATGTCAGACCGAAGTGTCCCCCGGAAGGTGAAGAATGGCACTGTTGTAGAACTCCCTCCCACTCTTCTTGAGGCACACATCGTCTGATGATCATATCTACGCACCTCTTAAAGAGCAAGGGGTCGTCCCACATATAGAATTTGACATCATGGAGGGACTTCTTCTTTGATAAGAGGATAAATCCGGAGGCATAACTCCCGCTACCAAATAATTCACAAAATCTGCGTACCATGGGAATTTAGCCTGTAATAGCAAAAGCTGCTCATCGGGGAACTCCTCCTTGATTGCATGTGTACCCTCTTTCTCTTCCTTCTTGTACTCCAATCTGGACAAGTGGTCTGCTACCACATTCTCACAACCCTTCCTATCTCGGATTTTCACATCGAACTCCTGCAACAAAAGGATCCACCGAATCAGTCTCGGTTTGGCATCTTTCTTGTCGAATAGATATTTGATCGCCGCATGGTCTGTGTGGACTATCATCTTGGTTCCAATCAGGAAAGATCGGAACCTATCGAATGCAAAAACGATTTCCAGCATTTCCTTCTCAATGGTAGTGTAGTTCTGCTGGGCACTATCCAATGTTCTGCTCGCATAATAGATGGCTCTGAACAACTTATCCCTTTTCTGACCCAGAACAGCCCCAACTGCAAAATCACTAGTATCGCACATCAGCTCAAAGGACTGACTCCAATTCGGAACTACAAGAATTGGTGCTTGTAAGTCCAAGTGGCTACGATAATCTAGAGGGGGTGAATAGATTATGCCCATTTTCTCGATAATGCCCTCTTTTTTGAATGTAATAAACCAAGACAAGAATGGAAGTGTGGGAAGTAAATAACACACATCGATTTATAGAGCTTCACCCCACCTAGGGACTACGTGCTCTACCACCCCAGTATATCCGGGATGGGTTTCGAAAAAGAAAAAAAAATTATTAATTACCACAATTAATACAACATCACCTTACAACACCTCTTTGGAGATTACCACAATCTCCTTGAAGATTACCACAATCTTCAACGGGATATTGTGAAGATTACCACAATCTTCAACCTTGAAGAACACCAAATTCTTCAACACCTCAAGAGCACCAAACTCTTTAATAAGAAGATTACCACAATCTTCTTACACCCAACACCTAGATCACCCAAGTGTGTTCTTACCACAAGAACACTCACAAGGATATCTTGTGTTGAATAATGAACCCAAATTCAAGATTACAACTCGATAATAAAATATACAATTTTGAGTGCAATTGTAATTAAGAATAAAGCCTAGACCTCAAGATGTGAAAGTGAAAGACCTTAGGCTAATACAACAAGAATATTGAAATTGAAGAACAAAAGTGTTTGCTTGAATGTATCTTGTTGTGTTGTATTGTTCTCTCTTGTGTTTGTAGCTCCAAATCTTCCTCTATTTATAGGAGCAGTCTTGTACATTGATAGGCTCCTCTTGGGGAGTGAAATCTGAAAAGAAATGCAGATTAAATCATCAATATAGTTGTTACAAATAAACTCCCTAAAACCAGGAAAAGTTGTCTCCCAAAAACTAAAAAATTGTATGATTTTACACTGGTCAACCTATATGGTCAACCGGTCGACCAATACAAAAATTCAAAAATCAGTCCGTTGAGCTGGAGTCCCACACAGGTCGACCGGGGGGGTCAACCAGTCGACCTATCCCTGCTTTAACATGAAATAAGAAAAACGAAGTCTAGAGGCGCAGGGAAGGACAAACACCATGGGTCGACCCTTCTGGTCAACCGGTTGACCACCTGGTCGACCCATACCTGGATGAATTGCTTGATAGAAATAGATAAACAAGCACAGCCACCGGTCGACTGGTTGGCCTATTCCAGGTTCATTCGTCCGACAAAAAAATCCCGATTTTACTTTTCGAGCGCCGTTTTACCTTGATGGTACTCGGTATTTGTTAAAAACACTTTAAAACATAGAAATCACTTTTAATATCGCTCGATACGAGAGTTAAAGAATAGTCGAGAATAATCTACAAGAAATACTCCAAGAAATACTTTAAAACCAATTAGGAGTATTTGGACCAATATAGGAGACATTGTTTTGGTGTAAAAACACAGTAAAACATAATCATCAAAATCATGATAAAAATATTTATCTAAGAAACTCCTCCTTTTTGATGATTACAAACCAAAACAATTTTTGGAGATAGATTTTAAAAACAAAATCATTTTATCAATCAAAAAAGCTTAGCAAGGCTCCCCCTATCAATATGCACAACAAGAATAAGTAGAAGCAAACAACTAAAATAGGCTATAAGCTTAGCTTTTATAGTATGAGCTCAAATAAGATGAGCTTAGAAGCTCCCCCTGTCAAGAAACATCATTAGACAAATATAGAAGTCCAAAATACGTCCACTGGACTAAGTTTCATTCACAGCTTATAGCTTTTTTTAATAACAGCTTATAGCTTTTTCTGTGAGCTTTTTCTAGCTCTTTGAGCTAATGAGCTTATTTCATGTTTCTCCTCCTTTAGAATCATTAAAAAGAATGTTAGCACGATAAAAACATCATAAACATATATCAAAGTGCGCATTTTCATCAAATTATCAAAACATTGAGCTTAAAATTCCAAATGATAAGGGAAAATTTGAAAAGATAATTTGTAAAAGCTCATTTGAGTGACCAAAACATGATCTCTATAAGTTAATAAGACATTTGAATTTTAGAGAATCATGCCAACACGAAAATTTTCATAACACTTTATCAAGCACTTGGTGTACGTAAAAAATAAAGGATGTATATGGCCTTTTGTAAAAGTAATTATGCCAAAAAATTTCATCACCAAGAGCAAGTAATTATCTACCATCAATAAGCTCAAGATTGCATCAAGATATCAAAGAATAAGCACATTGTCAAGGGTTCAACCCAATTGAGATAAAGGAAGGGGTAATCTTACCAAAAAGAATGATATACAAGCAATATGATATCAAAATCACTTATGCCATATATGCAAAAGTAATACCAAGAAGTACTTTTACCATCAAGTACTTTATACCATCAATCCAAGCAATATACCATTCAACCATATTCAAGCACTTTACTTGCTATTTCTCCCCTTTTGAAAACAACAAAAAATTCATTAGTGCAATAGAGTTATACAAAGTGCATTAAGAACCATAAAAACATCAAACACTAAAAAGTATGCAATACATCAAGATCAAAGTAAAATATGCAAAAAAAAACATTTTGAAAAAGTACGGGGTAGGGACGTCAATCCTCATCTGAGAAAAAGCAAGCCGCAGGGAGAAGCTCCTTGATGAATTTCTTAAGTTTCCCCATTTTGCTCTTCATTTTCGCATTTTCTTCCGTCACTTCTCGGAGCTCTTTTCTAAGGGATGCAACATCTCGAAATGTTTCCCTTTCCACTTTTTCCATTTTATCTTTAAGATTCAAATCCTCAACATCCGGTTCATTTTCATCTTCTCCATCATCTCCTTCATTATTGTGCCCTTCTTCATCTCGCACATTTTCTTCTTCCCTATCTTCTTGTTCCCCGACATTATCACCTCTTCCTTATCACCTCTATGTCGTCAAAGAAATCATCCCGAGGTTGTCGCGGATTGCGAGCACGTCCCCTAGCGGCTCTAGTGGGAACCCGAGGTAATGTTCATCTCATTCTTTCCATTTGTAGTATATCATCCTTATCAAAATAATGATAACGAATTTCTTCGTTCATTTCATTTTCCGGGTAGCCCGATAAGAATAGAAGTCGACAAATCAAGTTTCCCAAAGTATATTGCTTCCTAGCAAGCTTTCTTGATTCGGACAAACAATACAAAAACACGGCCGCATAATTTACCCTTTCGCCCCGGACGATTTTATAAGTAAGAAAAAGTTCAAAATTGCTTGGAAGTTTCACTTCTTTACCACATACGCAATAAGAACATATAATATACACAATTCGGTAATTCGACAGCATCACCGAATAAGTTTCCTCGGGTAGAACTTCCAAAAATATTTTCACTTCATCTAGTGAAACACCAAGAATATCATCATTCCAATGAGCACAATCCACATTAACAACTCCATCATTAGGCACATTAAAATGACGACAAATATCAGTATACGTCCAAATAAAGTGTCTACCATTAACATAAGTGTGAAGTACCAAAGGCTCATATGCCGTAGCATCGACAACCCACATGTTTGCATAAAATAGTTTAATAAGTTCATCATCATAGTGCAACCAAGGATTATCCCAAAGTGACACCCATCCTTGAATTTCAAAATATGCCCTAATATCCAGATTTTCATCATGAAATGTCGAAAATCGAACTATACGAGTACGAGCAACTCTCTTATCATTCACTTCAATTTTTTCATAATGCTTCTCCGCAAGTTTATTCAAAAAACGAAACATATTTGCTCTAGAAGGAGGCTTAGAAAGAAGTGACAACTTACTAGAGTCCCAATGAATATTTGATTTTGTAATCCCGGCTCTCAATTCCGCAATCTCCTCATCCGTAAGCCAATTTTGATTATCTCCTTGTGGAATCATCTTGTTGGGGGTTAGAAAAAGATTCTCCCTTTTGCCTCATTCTTCTCTTTTGAGGATATTGTCCGGTAAATTGATGGGGTGCCATGAAAATAAGATGAAATGTGAGATATAAACTCAAAGATTGAAACAATTTGAGAGATAATGAGAAGTTTTAAGAGAATTTTGGAGAGAAAAGTGCTTAGGGTTCGACACTTTGAGAAGAAATAAGAGAAATGAAACAGGCCTTGTTTTAAAAACTCTCTACCCGCTGTCTTACCCGGTCGACCGCCTGGTCGACCGGTACCTATCCGCCGGGTACCAGTTTATCCGAAAAACTTTTCCAAACAAAATTGCAAATCGAACCCCAAATATTTTTCGAAGAATATACGACAACAAAAATGATAATTATGCATTACATGTGTAAATATAGACTTAATATTCTCAATGCATTATGACTAAGCGTGCTCGAATCAAGAATCTCGTATGATAGCGATTTTTCTAAAAGAGTTCGCTAAATTGAAAACATATCTCAAACTAGTATTATCGAGATAAAATCTTTCGAATCTCATTATAAAATGATCGATTTTAAAGAGCCGAGTTTTGAGCAAAAATAATATACGGAATATTTTATAAAATATGATCCTTTACGAAACTCGGTTAAAATAATCTTTATCGAGTAGTGCCTTTCAAAACTTGAAAAATTCTTTTAGTGGCACTTATGTGAGATTCTTTGAAATAGCTTGATGAACGAGCACATAGGCATACGGTGTGAAAAATATCGAGTCTAAAAGAGTAAGAATAACACAAGTGAACGCACCTCGATAGTTTATGACTCTCTTGACAAATAATGAGTAGATAACTATTGATGAGGATATATATGTCCTACACAATTCTTAGAAAATTGTTTTGCACAAAACATAATGATACAAGTGTAGGCTAAAGCAAAGAGATGTTACAAGTATGCTTGTGCTATATAAATCCGTAAGAGACAATGAACATATAAGTTCTAGTAAATGCACAAGAGTTAAAAAAAAATATCGTACAAGGTCTCCTTTTCAAAAGATTTAAAAAAAAAAACAATATTTATTGAAAGCCTTATAAATATTTGAAAAATCATTTTGACAATTAAAGCAAAAATACAAGCATACATAATATAACAATATGCGTATATAAAATAAGGAGATACAGTTTACCAATTTCGCCATTTCCACGGGTTGTGTCTTTCCCTTTGTTGGTAGTATCTTCCTCTTGAAAAATCATTTTGTTGATGGTGTCTTCTCCAATTTTGCCAATTCCAAGGATTGTGTCCTTCCCATTGTTGATCATAGTTTCTTCTTGGAATTTGATTTTGTTGATAATATCCTCTCCCTTGATCAAGTGGCGCAAATATTTGTTGTCAATTTGACAATTTAAAATTTCTTTGATTTTTGTTGCGCCAAGTACCTATCATAAAATTTTCTTGTGGTACCCTTAAGTGTTTGGGTCCTTTGGGTTTAGTATTGAGACTTTTAGGTCTCCAACAGTAATTAGAGCTATTTCTAGCCCGACAAGTATTTACCGTATAACCCTTTTTACCACAATAGAAGCATGTAATAATTTTAGAAGTATAATGACCAACATGCTTAGTGACTTGGTTCTTTTTCATATCACTGATAACATTAGGCTTATAACCAAGTTCTAGTTTCAAATAATCACAACTATGAATATCAACAATTTTGGACATTTTATCGGTACTCAAGTTGAATTTTAATAAATCCTTTTTCATGCAATTAATATCCTCAACAAGAGTACTATTTTCTTTTTCAAGGATTCTAACCTTATCAAGTGTGGTGGTGTGAGCACATGAAAGTGATTCATAGGAAGTAAATAGGCTATCCTTATCATTTTTCAAAACATTGAATTCCTTTTTCAAATTTTTGTATTTAACAAGTAAGCTTTGGAATTCATTTTGAAGCTCATCAAAATCATTTTGCAAATCAACATAATCATCTTGTAATTCATTATCAAAAGAAGTAGAGGGATTAGAGCGTACCTCGTTTTCTTCTTCGATGCCCATAAGACATTATTCGACTTCTTCATCATCGGAAGTTGTAAGAAGCTCATCCCATGTTGTTGGATTTGATGTTGTATCCAATTGAGAAGTAGATGCTTTTGAATGGCTCCTTTCATTTGCATATACTTCATAGATAGCTTCTAACTTTCTCCATACTTCGTGTGTCGATCGAATTCCTAGAATATGATCATATTCCGAAGTGGTAAGTGAACAATAAATAATATTAAGAGCTTTACCGTTTAAGGAGAGGATTTTTTTGTCTTCATCATTGAGCTCCTTGAGGACTTTGGAGGTGTAAGGTCCGTCTTTCATCGGGATGGATTCTCCATTAATGACCGTGTTCCAAATATCGAACCCGCAACTTTGTAAATAGAATCCCATTCTTTCTTTCCAAAATGTATAATTTTTGGAATCAAATAGTGGTGGCTTGTTGGTGGTGGCGCCGGTAAGGTGGACTTCAATCGTAGCCAATGATCGTTCCTCTTTACTCGCAGTGTGGAACGAGCTTGCCAAAGAGTTTGGCTCTGATACCACTTGTAAGTCCAAGTGGCTACGATAATCTAGAGGGGGGATGAATAGATTATGCCCATTTTTTCGATAATGCCCTCTTTTTTGAATGTAATAAACCAAGACAAGAATGGAAGTGCGGGAAGTAAACAATACACGTCGATTTATAGAGCTTCACCCCACCTAGGGACTACGTGCTCTACCACCCCAGTATATCCGGGATGGGTTTCGAAAAAGAAAAAGAATTTTATTAATTACCACAATTAATACAACATCACCTTACAACCCTCTTTGGAGATTACCACAATCTCCCTTGAAGATTACCACAATCTTCAACGGCACCTTGTGAAAATTACCACAATCTTCAACCTTGAAGAACATCAAATTCTTCAACACCTCAAGAGCACCAAACTCTTTAATAAGAAGATTACCACAATCTTCTTACACCTAACACCTAGATCACCCAAGTGTGTTCTTACCACAAGAACACTCACAAGGATATCTTGTGTTGAATGATGAACCCAAATTCAAGATTACAACTCGATAATGAAATATACAATTTTGCGTGCAAGTGTAATCAAGAATAAAGCCTCGACGTTAAGATGTGAAAGTGAAAGACTTTAGGCTAATTCAACAAGAATATTGAAACTGAAGAACAAAAGTGTTTGCTTGAATGTATCTTGTTGTATTGTTCTCTCTTGTCTTTGTAGCTCCAAATCTTCCTCTATTTATAGGAGAAATCTTGTACATTGATAGGCTCCTCTTGGGGAGTGAAATCTGAAAAGAAATGCAGATTAAATCATCCATATAGTTGTTACAAATCAACTCCCTAAAACCAGGAAAAGTTGTCTCCCAAAAACTCAAAAATCGTCTGATTTTACACTGGTCAACCCATGTGGTCGATCGGTCGACCAATATAAAAATTCAAAAATTAGTCCGTTGAGATGGAGTCCGACACAGGTCGACCGGGGTGGTCAACCGGTCGACCAAGGGGTCGACCTGTCCCTGCTTTAACATGAAATAAGAAAAACGAAGTCTAGAGGCGCAGGGGAGGACAAACACCATGGGTCGACCCTTGTGGTCAACCGGTCGACCACCTGGTCGACCGGTTGACCAAGAGGTCGACCCATACCTGGATGAATTACTTGATAGAAATAGATAAACAAGCACAGCCACCGGTCGACCATGTGGTCGACCGGTCGATCGACCAGTTGACCCCTATGTCGACTGATTGGCCTATTCCAGGTTCATTCGGCCCGACAAAAAATCCCAACTTTACTTTTCGAGCGTTGTTTTACCTTGATGGTATTCGGTATTTGTTAAAAACACTTTAAAACATAGAAATCACTTTTAATATCGCTCGATACGAGAGTTAAAGAATAGTCGAGAATAATCTACAAGGAATACTTTAAAACCAATTAGGAGTATTTGGACCAATATAGGAGACATTGTTTTGGTGTAAAAACACAGTAAAACATAATCATCAAAATCATGATAAAAACATTTATCTAATAGTGCTGTCACCAACGCTTTCTTTAAAATCTCAAATACCTACAAACAATCATCGGAAAAATTAAAAGCAATATATTTTTCTAATAACTGACTCAAAGGTTTGGTGATTTTAGAAAAGTCACGAATGAACCTTCTATAAAATCCGGCGTGCCCCAAGAAGCTTCGGATTGCCTTCTCATTTTTTGGAGGTGGAAGCTTCTCAATTGCTACAATCTTTGCTCTGTTCACTTCTAAACCTGCAGAAGAAACCCTGTGGCCCAATACAATGCCATCTCGTACCATAAAATGGCACTTCTCCCAATTCAAAACAAGGTTAGTTTCCTCGCATCTCTGTAAAACTAGAGAAAGATTATCAAGACAGTGATCAAAAAAGTCTCCAAATACAGAAAAATCATCCATGAAAACCTCCATTATTTTCTCAATAAATCATGAAATATAGCCATCATACATCGCTGAAAAGTCGCGGGTGCATTAAATAGTCCGAATGGCATTCTGCGGAATGCAAACGTACCATAGGGACATGTAAATGTCGTTTTCTCTTGGTCCTCTGGTGCAATCATGATCTGGTTATACCCGGAATAACCATCGAAAAAACAAAAATAATCAAATCCCGCCAAGCGATTTAACATCATATCAATAAAGAGGAGGGGGAAGTGATCTTTACGAGTGGCATCATTTAATTTTCTATAATCAATGCATATACGCCACCCAGTAACTATCCTAGTCGCAATTAATTCATCATTATCATTTCTTACTACAGTCATTCCTCCTTTCTTTGGTACCACTTGTACCGAACTCACCCAAGAACTATCAGAAATAGCATACACAATTCCAGCTGGATCTTTAAGTTTCTGCGGTAGTTTCCTTTGGATTATGGCACTGCATTCCTCCGTCAGATTGACTGTCTCGAAACCAGTCAACTTTCTTTTCTTTGACATAACTTCCTTTAAGAATTTAGCGTAATTGGGCATCTGCTCCAATGCGTCTGCAAAAGGTATGTTAATATGCAGTTTCTTAAATATATCCAAGAATTTTGCAAATTGCGAATCTAACTTTTTCTTTTGAAATCGTTGGGGAAAAGGAAGAGGAGTAATAAGTTTAGAAAAATCAGGATTAGAGGAAGATTTAAGCTTCTCAGCCCCTTTTTGTTCATCAATATGCCCTTCAACTCCTTCTTCGGCCTCAACATCGCCATTTGCTTCCTTTCCCGCGTCTTCCGGACTGATTTTTGTTGTCCCTGTACAATGCACGACCGGGTCGTGCGGTGGCGCACAGGCCGTGCGCCCCTGCATGTGTTCAGTAATTTCAGGTATTTTCGGCCCCTCGTATTCTGTTCCACTCCTCAGACGAATGGCTTTACACTGCTCATTTGGATTAACCTCAGTGTTTCTCAGAAACTGGCCTTTCTGATGTTGCCCACCAACAATCGTAGCTAATTGGCCAATTTGGGTTTCAAGATTTTTCATTTGGGACCCCATGGTATTGGCCAATTGAGTGACATGATTCTCAATTTTATCCAGCTTTGCCTCATCCTTATTAAATCAGTTCCTCGTCTCATTCATAAACGAGGTGAAGATGTCCTCCATAGATGGTTTAGCCTCAGAATTAATGACACCATTCGTCACATTAAATCTCGGTGGTGGTTGCATCACATTCTTCGTATTTGCATAGGAGAAGATTTCATGGTTCCTCAAACCCGGGTGGTAATGAGTAGGAGTCTGATTATTCTGATAATTTTTGAAATTCCGGTTATTGACATAATTTGCTTCCTCCATGGGATCTAGAGGAACTCCCCCATTACTTGCACCCGCGTTTCCATCAGTCCCCTTCGTCAATACACTCAACTGATTTGTCAACGCAGTCATCTGAGCTGTCAATGCCTTAATTGGGTCCGAATCAGAGACCTTGGCTACCCTTTTCACATTAGTCCTCTCGGAGGGCCACTGATAGCTATTCATTGCCATCTCTTCCAACAAGTTGAATGCATCTTGTGGAAATATAGCCAGTAAAGCGCCTCCTGCTGCGACATCCATGAACGACCTAGTTTGTCCCATCAACCCGTTATAAAAGAAGCACAGCTGCTGATCCTCTGGAAATCCGTGTTGCGGGCACCTCCTCAATACAGTAATCAAACTGTCTGAACTGTGTGATCTCACTTTTAAGCGCAGTGTCTTACTTGGTGGGAAGTATTTAAACAAGAATTTCTGACTCAGCTCGTCCCAAGTATTCACACTCCCCTGAGTTAGCGTGCCTAGCCAGTTTCTAGCCTTATCCCTTAAAGAGAAAGGGAATAGGCGCAAACGTATAGCATCATCAGTTACCCCATTCATCTTGATTGTGTTGCAAATTTGCATGAAGTTCGTAAGATGAGAGTTGGGATCCTCAGATGGAAAACCCCCAAACTGGTTCTGTTGTACCATCGAAATCAGTGCTGACTTCAGCTCAAAAGTATTCGCATTAATTGGGACATTGGCAATTCCACCATAGTTGCAATTTGTCTGTGGGCGAAAGTAATCGTGAATCGCTTGCTGTTAGACTGCCTGAATTTATGGTATCGGTAACTCATTGTTGACCCTGTTGGCCCTATTATTACCTCCGTTGTCGACTCTTTTATTGCCTCCATTATTATCTACCACGTCCTCTATAGCCTGATCTTGTTGTTTTTCTGCCCGTTTAGTAGCCGCACTAATTCGCCTAGCAAAAGCCTCAACCTCTAGTATAAACGGAGCTAATTCTCTTTGCTTCGAGCGAGTGTTCAAGTACTACCTGAACCAACTAAAAGAAACAAGTCAAACACAGTAGGAGTAAAATTAACAACGAATAAAAAGAAAGAAAAAGTGTCCAAATTAAAAATAATTTTATTTATCGCAATATTAGTACTAAAAATTTAATTAGTCCCCGGCAACGGCGCCAAAAACTTGTTCGCCTTATTTTTAGTTTCACCGCAAGTGTACGGTGTAGTTTATAGAATAGGGTTAGCAAGGTCGAATCCACAGAGACTAATAAATTATTGTACCAAGTATAGAGATTGTAATAGTCTTATTTTTATCTAGACGATCGAGATTGGATGATTGGTTTTGTAAAAGCAAGACAATAATTTATCATAAAAAGACAGAATAAGAGTTGATTTAAAGATCAAAGAGATGAATGGATTCCTGGGTTATGATTTCAGTTAATATCCTTTTTTGTCATCAGATTAATCACAAGAAAAATTATTATTATTTTTCCCTATAAGACAATCACGAAAAGTATTTTACCCTCTCTCTCGAGATCTATGTAAAAACGTAGATTGGATTATCTATGTTAGCATCTCTACTCAACAAAAGATATCCAACTCCCAAAAGCACAAAAGATCAAATATCCTCACGAATATTCACAGGCTTCTCAATCTTGCAAATATTCATGTCAAGTACTCACAGATCTAGTATTGAAACTCATCTCTCGAATTATGAATCAATACATCAAAGAAAGTTAAACCAATGGCCATTTGATAAAACAAGTAATAAAACAAAGTACTCGAATAAGGTCTGAAAATAATAACTTCAATTGCAAATAAACATCAACAAAAATATCCATTAACCTAATTCTAAACCCGAGAATCACAAGATGTTTAGCCAGACATGGGAAGTAAATAATTCATCGACAAATTATTCAAGTTCATATCTAACTAATCGAAAATAAACGATACTATGGAATGAGCAAACTCAGGGATGTCAATGATCTCTTGATATATCTTCAATCCTCAAGTGTGTGGTTGCGACCTCGATCAATCTCTCAAATCCTCCGGTAGAAGGTTGCTCTTTTCTCTGCTTTATAGGGCAAAAATCAGTGTGTCCTTGTTTGGGGCCGCCTCATCTCTATTTATACTCCGTTTGAGTCAAAACCTGATTTAGAAACGTCAAACTCAGTTTTTCCCGCACAGACGCATAGGGCGTGCGCCTCGCGCACGACCAGCCCGTGCATCAGGCCGTAGGATAAGTCTCGCACTGAATCAATGCACGTAACGCACGGCCAGCCCGTGTGTCAAGCCGTAGGCTTTGTTATGCTCTAGTGATGGCGCAAGGGCCGTATGGATGCACGCCCTGCCCGTGCGCACCTGCTGGAGCTGATTATACTTTGTTTCATTCCGTTTCTTGCACAGTTCGTCTGACTTTTTCTCGGTTCAACTCCAAACATCATACATTAGCTCAATTATTGGCGGTCCTTTATCGCAATGATTGTCGCCAAAATGCTACAAATATCGATTAATTCCTACAAAACAAGCAAACGTAATACATTTTCCACTATACAGGAATATCGCCCATTTTACTCAACTAATGCATGCATATCAACTTATTCTAACCACAATGAAGCCCTAAATGCATGCAAAACTCATACAAATCATGTGTGTGCCTGTGCTCGGATGCGAACAAATTGACAAAGTTTCAACTTGACGCACGACCTTTGCGTCTGCCCATGATCGGATGCGAACAAGTTCGACTTGACGCACGACCCGACGCACGGGCCGTGCATCCTCCCATGCTTGAATGCGAAGCACTTCAGTTGGAAATCCGTTAATTAATTAAATATTAATTTTAAAGGTTTTTGGTCCAAAAAGAATAAGGGCCTTGAAGCCCAGACCCACGGCCCGTGACCCGACCCGGGCCGGGCCAACCGGTGTGCTGGGGTGTGCGCATGCGCGCGTGTGCGTTTTAAACCAAATCCACAAGCATGTAGGTCCTCACCCCTTTAAAAACTTGGGTGCCCCCAAGGGCCCAAACCCATAAGTCCAACTTGGGATATATCAAGTGAGCAAACTTTGCCTCATTTTCCTTTGTGGGATGGAGCATTTCTCCTTCCCCACATTTTCCATTTTCCATACAATTTTCTAATATTAAGTGGCTAACTTCTAGCATTAATTTCTCATTCACCCGTAATTGGTTTTGAGAAATTCCAAATGCTATTCTCATCTACTCTCTTTGTAGAATATTTACAAATAATTTAATTTCATTTTTCACTAATGAAAATCACTTAATTATTTGGTCAAAATTGGGTCAACACCCATTTTGCAACCAAATTCCAACAATTCCCCACATGAATGAAATTAATGCATGCGTGTATGCAGATTCGCTTGAAAGTCTTGGTGAACTGTTATTACATCTGGATAGGTAGCTTGTGGCTTTGAACCTTCCATAATAAAATACCATCGGATTTACTAGCTGCTTAGTGACGCGATGTCTTGAACTACTCAGCCGTTTGTGTGAACCGAGACAACAGTACTTACACAATAACAATTCTAACACTTGTTGTTCTCACGTTGTGTCCATTTCGGCCCTGGACCATATCTTAGATTCATAAGTGTTTCTTTGAAGTGGACATTACTGCTCGCTTATATAGGTGATCTCCATTGAAGAGTATCCTGCCATACTCCATCTTTCGGTATAGGAATCATTAAAAATCTTAAACTTAACCTCACGACATTCAGCAGGTTTTCATTCACTTGGATGTTTTGAGAATGAGCTAACACATTTTTCAAGTGTTCATCTGAACATTCATAACTTAGTTGTCCCATTGAACCAAGGTCTTGGGATCTCCAATTCACAAGGTTGGGTTACCGCTATGAACATTCTTTAGTTTGTGGATTTTAAACCCATTCCCCTTAACAGTTTATACAATTAATCTCGATTTATGCCTTGTGTAAGCGGATCTGCAAGGTTTTTCTTTGACTTCACGTAGTCAACCAAAATAACCCCATTCAAAATCAATTGTCTAATGGTATTGTGTCTTCGACGTATAAGTCTAGACTTACTATTATACATACTACTTTGTGCCCTTCCAATTCCTGATTGACTGTCACAATGTATCAAAACAGCAGGCATAGGCTTATTCCAACAAAGAATATCCTCTAAGAAGTTTCTAAGCCATTCTGTTTCTTCTCCAGCTTTATCTAAACCAATGAACTCAGATTCTATAGAAGACTTCCACGACACCGCTCCTCCACCTATATTGAAAACATATCCACTTGTGGACTTGGAGTTTTTTGTGTCTCATATCCAATTGGCATCATAGTATCCTTCTAATACTGCTGGATATCTCGTATAAAGTAGTCTATAGTTCATGGTATACTTTCAATATCTAAGTATGTAGGTCCCAAGGGGTGTGTTGTAAAGTTTAGAAGAGGGGTGGGGGTTGAATAAACCTTACCAAAATTTTTGCAATCAAGAACTTTTCAAAAATTGCAACAGAGTTATCACAAGTCAGCTGTGTCAATTTGTCAGTTGAGTTCCTATATAGCAGACTTACGAGAGTTGTGTGTAAAGTAACTCGACTGTCTATTTTAAGCAGTTAACTTGGCTGACTTGGTTTTTCAAAGCGGAAGTCTTAATACCCTTTAAAAATGGAAGTTTGAGTGTTTAACACTTGTTTCTGGAAACTTAGCTTATTATCACTTAGAGTAGCAGATTTAACTAAGTTCAGCAGATATAAGATAATAGAGCAGAAATTAAATGCTGAAAGTAAATCGACACAATATTTTTATAGAGGTACGAAGATGTGGTAATTCTTTGCAACTCAGCTTCTTCTTCACAGGCGGCACGCTTTACTACTGACTCACTTTGTCAAGTTGTTGGATTTGATCACTCAGCCCTCCAAACAACTTGAACCTTTCCTACAGTCCTTCACTTGGATTGTAGACCCCTGAAATTACTTTGGTTTTCTCTTCAACTTGATGATTTCGTTGCCCTTCACAAATTGTGTTGGATATGAAATACAGATGGAATAGGCGTGAAGATATTACAATCTTTCGTTCAGATGTTGTATGCGTTTTCAAATTCTCCTTGTTGTTCTTTTGTTATTCGCATATCTGTTTTTTTTTTTTTTTTGAATCCTCAGCCCTTTTATAATATTATTTGAAAAACTATCCATTGAAGAGATGGATAATTATTCAAACAATATTTTGTTGGATATCGATTTGCTCTTCTTTGCTTTCCAAGCGTGTGAAGCATCCACTACCTCGTATTCTTGAATGTCCAGCTTTTTGGAGTCTGACACCCACTCGAGCCGCTCCTCTTGCTTATTAAAATACATGCTTTTGCACTTGTTTATTCTCAGTGCCTGACATTATGGGGTTCTTAATTTAATAAGTAATCTCCATGATCTTTGTGCAACGGTTGAATGTTAGTTGGCTTTACTCAACTGCTTCTTCTTTTCAACACAGTTGACTTGAATCTTTTTTAACTTCGAATAATTCGACAGGTGTTTCAACTTAGCTTCATGAGTTGACTTTGACTGACTTTTCACACAGTTGTTCCTCACCTGATACGTCTTCAGTTGAGTTCTTGATCTTCTATCTTGACCATACTCAGCTGTTCCACAGTGGAGTTTTCACTTCAGTCTTCAGTTGACTTCTTGTATTTTCAGGCATAGCTGACTTGACTCAGCTTTTTCAGTCCTATCTAGTACAATGAAAATTACAAGAAAAATGGGGTGCCAACTTTCTAGTTTAAGTTTTACATGGCATTATCAAAATCTATAAAATAAATTTCCCAACAATTTCTCGCTTTTTGATGATGCCAAAACTTAAATCATTCAAGAAAATATAAACAGCAAAGACACATACAGATAATGCAGTAACAAAGAATGTATGCGTAGAATTGATCGTTTTATTGATCATAGCATTCTTGTCCTTTACACAGCTATTTACATTTAGTATTAGAGCATTCTATATCAAAGCAAAATACAGACATCTATGCTAGGATACAAATACAAAGTAAAAAATTACAGAAGACTTCACTAAGTGTACAGATGACTTACATGAATGTATTTACATAGGTAAAATACATGAAGGGTTCACAGCAACACTTCATCGCCTTTGCTACCTCCTTCTTTTCTCTTTAGTTCTGTCGAAGTCATCACCTCTTTTTCTTTTTCTTTCTTCTTCCTCAGCTTTCTTCTTCTTTTCATAGGCTCTCTTCTCAGCATCATCCTTCCTCTTCCTCTCGAGCCATAGCTGAGTTTGTCTTTCATTTTCCTCTTCTTGTCTTTTCACGGCCTCATCATTCTTCCTTGCCACTTCTAGGTTTGCCACTTCATCATACCCAGCTCAGTAGAGTCTCCCCTTCTTTCCAGGATCTACATATTCGATATTCTTGGGTCTTGGACGAGGTCGAGAATCTCTTCCTCCACCGCTTCTTCCTCCTCCTCTGGGTGTGTACTGCACGGGAGTCTTCTGCTTACCAGCTGAATAGCTGCTGGTAGTCTGTTGCTTATCAGCTTCTTCACACAATTTAATACCCTTCTCCCAGTACAGATCCCAAGCTTGGGATAGTGACATCTTTTGGAAATAGCCTTCGGATTCGAGCGTCTTGAATTCTTCAACTGATCTTGGCTCAGATCCGTTGTCAAGAATGGCATCTTGATCCTTCCCTGTTGGACTGCCACCGAATTATTTCAACACTTCTTCGATGCGGGCATCCATATTCTTGACGAACTCCGCCACCCCTACTTCTATAATTCACCTTTTCTCCGACATTGGCACAACAGAGTGTTTGATCAGCAGAGTCACTGGAAGTTTGCTGATAATTGAAGTCGTAACATGACCCTGCTGAGGGGTTTCAACAATCATTAATGTCAAGTCCTTTGAATGTTCCCCCTCAACTGCTTTTCCTTTCTTCTTCTCAGCTATCATCATCTTGACTTCAGACTCTTTCAAATTTTCTTCTTTTAAACTCCTTAGGGACTCTTCTTCCCCCTTTTTGGCATCATCAAAGGAAAGAGGGACCCCAGGGAACATGCCTGTGAGCATAAAGTCGAGTCTGCTAAGAGTCGAGTTCTGTTTGGAGTCTGTTGCGGCATAAGCTGTCCGAAATTCTGAACGAGTGGCTTTGGACTCGGCTTCCACCAATTTCATTTCAGCCATGAGAAGACTGAATTTTGCATTCATGGTCTCCTCAAGGGGCAGAACTTCTTTTCTCCGAAATTCACGCAGAAGCTCCATTTTTGTTTTATGAGAGGCATGCAACCTCTCAATATATTCTTGCATTTTGTGCCTGTTCGAAGTATTGTCAGCGCTCCAAACAAGCATTTTATTGTATAGTGCCTTGAAATTGCAAACTTGCTCGTATTGGATGGCACTTTGCTGTTGAGACCATTTCCAGATCCTTACCACGATCCCTCTCAAATCTGTTGTGAGGGTGGCATCTCTATTGTCCATTCGTAAGTCTATTGAGGCTTGGTGCCATTCAATCTTCTCAATCTCCGCACAGATCTTCTTAAAGACTTCACGAATCTCAGATATCTCACTTGATTCAAATGCCGGCCATTCTGCATCGAAATCAAAATCTGCTGGTACAATAGAGTCAGTAGGGATTACGAGATCTTCTCGTACAGTGAACCATCGTTTCTCTTTAGCGTCTCTTCCTCTAGCTCAGGCAAGTCTATAGAAAATGGAAACACTTGTTCAAAAGCATCATCGCGCACATATGGGATGGTCTGTGCAGTTTGTGCCTGTGATGTCGCAGCTTGATTGATCTCAGCTGTAGTGGCTTATCTCGATCTGTCCACGGTGTGGGAGCTGTGATGGTCTTTGGTGGAGTCATTCGCTGCTGCGGTACTGTGGGAGCCTGCTTGTGAGATGACTCGGTTTATTTGGGGCTTACGGAATGTGTTGCGTCTTAATAGCTTCTTCAGTCTCAGTAGATTTCTCTAAATGAATTACATGATCATTTGTTGCATCATCGGATGATGATGAGATTTGCGGAGTTGGCTCATCATCGAAGTTAAATTTTTGACGAGCAGCTTTATCACTTGGTTGACTCGTAGTGTTGAGAACATCCTCAGCTGGGTCCCCTTGATCTGCAACGGGGGTGGACTCAGCTTCATCTTCAGACCCCAAGAATGATGTGTCTAAGTGTTAGTCCAAGTGGCTACGATAATCTAGAGGGGGTGAATAGATTATCTCGGTTTTTTAGATTTTGCCCTCTTTTTCGAATAATCAAGCAAAGACAAGAATATAAATACGGAAATTAAACAACACTCGTCGATTTATAGAGATTCAACCCACCTAGGACCTAATCCTCTACAACCCTCTTACAACACCTTCAAGAAGATTACCACAATCTTCCTTCACCACCTTTGAAGAGTACCACACTCTTCAAACACCTATCACCTAGATCACCCAATTGTATTCTTACCACAAGAATACTCACAATGATGTCTTGTGTTGAATGATAACAAAAATTAAGATTACAACTCAATAATGAATAATACAATATGAGTACAAGTGTAATCAAGAATTGAAAGCCTAGACCTCAAGAATGTGCAAGTGAAAGTGCTTAAGCTAATACAATAAGATTTATGACAATGAGTTTGCTTGTGTGTTTTTGCTTGTATATTGTGTTGTATCTTGTTGCTTGAATGAAGCCTCTATTTATAGGAGAGGTCTTGGCTTGATTTCCAGACATAGGCTCCTCATTGGGGAGTGATTTTCTGCAAAAGAAACCATTTTAAATCAAGATTATAGCTGTTAGAAATCAATCCCACAAATTAGGGAAAAGTTGTGTGAAAATGCAACGGATAGTTTGCTGATACACAGGGGGTGTGACCGGTCGCGCAGAGATAAGTTTGAAATTAGTTCTCTGCGAATTTTACACAGGGGGACGGGTCGACGGGGGGTCCGACCGGTCGAACCCTATGTTGAACGGTCGGAGGTGCCAAAAAATCGAAACAGAGAGTTCTGAACTTGAAACCAATGTTCAGGTACCGGTCGCCCATAGGGTCGACCGATCTCCCCTACCGGTCGACCTAAGGGTTGACCGATCGCCCTCCTTGTTTTCCATTCCGTCCCATTTTCTGTTTCAAAACTCAACTCAGGTACGGGTTGCCCTATAGGGTGACCGGTCGAGCTTGAAATATAAGTGTTGTCCAATTTTTTATCAAAATAAACTTCAAGAAATACTCCGAAAAATAGCAAAAACATTTTAAATCGATCGGAAGTATTTGGACAACATTTAGGGACATTGTTTTGGTATAAAAACTCATTTGAACAAAATCATCAAAATCATGATAAAAATATTTATCTAACTTAGAAATATGTGAAATGTAAATACCTTCTTGGCATTGCTTAATTTGAAGTCCAAGGAAGAAGTTGAGCTCCCCCATCATGCTCATTTCAAATTCACCTAGCATCAACTTAGAAAATTTCTTGCATAAAGATTCATTAGTAGCACCAAAGATAATATCATCAACATAAATTTGCGCAAGTAAACAATCTTGCCCTTTTTCAAAAACAAAGAGAGTAGTATCAACTTTACCTCTTGTAAAACCATTTTGTAAAAGAAAAGAACTAAGTCTATCATACCATGCACGGGATGCTTGTTTTAAACCATACAAGGCCTTTTTAAGTTTATAAACATCATTAGGCCTAGAAAATTTTTCAAACCCCGGAGGTTGTTTTACATAGACTTCTTCTTGAATAAAACCATTTAGAAAAGCGGATTTAACATCCATTTGGTAACGCTTGAAATTTTTAAAACAAGAATAGGCAAGTAAAATACAGATAGCTTCTAAACATGCTACGGGTGCAAAAGTTTCATCATAATCAATACCTTCTTCTTGACAATACCCTTGAGCTACTAACTTGCCTTACTTCGAACAATGTTGCCTTGATCATCAAGTTTGTTCCGGAATACCCATTTAGTACCAATAATAGTTTGAGATGGAGGACAAGGTACCAATTCCCATACATCATTTCTTTCAAATTGATTCAACTCTTCTTGCATTTTCAAAAATCAATCCTCATCCTCAATAGCCTCCTTGGCATTTTTAGGCTCTTTTTGAGATATAAGAGCTTTCTCGGCAAATCTTCTTCGGGTCATCACTTTATCAAGGGGATCACCAATAATAAGATCTTTTGGGTGGTCTCCCATAAATTTCAATGCTACGGGAAGATCCGAAGTATCACCTCTATCTTCTTGAGGAACATTTGAAGTGGATGGTTGATCATTTGATGTAGAAGGTTGATCATTTTGAGCATCATTTTGAGCAATGGGTTCAATAATATCCTCTTCATCACTTTCATCATTGGGTGTCCTTTCAACACCCGAAGCTTCATTGAATTTGACATGGATGGATTCTTCAACAACCCAACTAGTCTTATTGTAAACCCGATATGCTTTGCTTTTTGTAGAATACCCCATAAATATTTCTTCATCGGCCTTAGGATCAAGTTTGTCCAATTGATCCTTAGTATTCAAAATAAAACACTTACATCCAAATATTTTGAAGTAACTAATATTTGGAGTTCTTCCTTTCCAAAGCTCATATGGAGTTTTATTCATTTTAGGACGAATATAAACTCGATTAATGACATAGCAAACGGTACTTACGGCTTCGGCCCAAAAATATTTTGGAAGAAAAAATTCATTGAGCATGGACCGACTCATTTCTTGTAGTGTCCGATTTTTCCTTTCGGCTATTCCATTTTGTTGAGGTGTCCTTGGAGCTGAAAAATTATGTGCATATCCCTTGGTTTCACAAAAGACTCTAAATTCACCATCAAATTCTCCACCTCGATCACTTCAAATAGACTTAATAGTATCTTCCTTTTCATTTTCAATAAGTCTACACAACTTAACAAACTCATTAACGGCATCGCTTTTATTGGTAAGAAAAAGAGCCCAAGTATATCTAGAAAAATCATCGACAATAACGAAAGTGTAATGTTTTCCACTTAGACTAGCCGTACCAATATCCACATACAAATCTAAATGAAGAAGTTGTAGAGGCTTGGTTGTGGAAATTACATTTTTGGGCTTAAAACTACTCTTAACTAATTTGTTCTTTTGACAAGTGTCACATAAGCCAAGATTTTCAAAATTCAATTTGGGTAGTCCTTTTACATGTTGGTTTTTGTAAATATATTTCAAATTCTTGTATCCAACATGTCCAAGTCGCCTATGTCATAAACTTGTTAAATCATTATTGGCGACAAGACAAGAAACATTTTGACTAACCAAATCACTTGTACAAATTTTGTAAAGATTGCCTTTTCTATTTGCTTCACAAATAATTTCATCATTTTAAGAATAAGACATTTTTCTTTTTTGAAAACAACATTATAATTTGAATCAAAAAATTGGCTAACACTTATCAAATTAAACTTAAGCCCATCTACTAATAAAACATTACTAAGAGAGAAAGAAGAGTTACCAATGTCTCCATTGCCAATGATTTTTCCTTTGCCATTTCCGAACATGACCATACCCTCTTCTTGGAGCTTGATGTTGGTAAAAAGTTCTCTCTTTCCGGTCATATGGCGTGAACACCCGCTGTCTACGAGCTATTTTGAATCCTCCATTGTTGTTATAGCCCCTATGACCTACAAATGAATTATTTTTAGGTACCCTATAGTTTTGGGGTCCATGGAGGTTAGCCTTGAGACCTTTGGGTCTCCAAACAAAGCTAAAATTGTTCTTCAATTTACAATTACTAACATAGTGACCAACTTTACCATAATAAAAATAAATAAGATCATGGGCACTATTTGCACGTACAAAAGTCGGACCTTGGTCATTTTTCTTTGAAAGAGATTGAAAAGGTTTATAGCCAAGTCCTAATTTGGAATGCTCACCTCTTTGTGCATCTAAAATTTTTGTAACTTTGTCCGTGCTTATGTTAAAATGATGCACATCCTTTTTTAAACATTCAAAATCTTTGGTGAGCGATTCTTTTTCGGTTTCAAGAGTATGAACTCTAGTAAGAGTAATAGCATGAGCTTTATCAAGAGATTCATAAGAAGTAAATAATTTTTCCTTTTCAATTTTAAGCTCTTTATGCTCCTTTTTCAAAGTCTTGTATTTAACAATCAAATTTTGAAACTTAATTTGCAATTCATCAAAATCACATTGCAATTCATCAACTAAGGAGGAGGTAGAAGAGTTAGAGCATACCTCATTATTTTCATCGTCTATGGCCATAAGACCATGTTCGGTTTCTCCTTCCTCGTTGGTTGTTTCAAGTAGTTCATCCCAAGTTTTGACCTCCACATTTAGAGCCTTCTTTTTTTTGAAAAAGGCTTCTTTTTCTTTTGTTCCTCCTCATCGATTTTTGGGCAATCGGCAATGAAGCGCCTGGGTTTTCCGCATTTAAAGCAAGCATTATCTCTCGGTTTTCTTGCTTTATTTTTATTCACAAATTTTGCAAATTTTCGAACAAGTGCGGCCGTCTCCTCATCATCATCATTATCATAGTATGCATTATTAGAAGAATAAGCAAGACCTTTAGGAATATTTTGCATACACGATTGATTGATGCTTGGTTTGGAATTTTTCCTCTCCTTGAGATAGACTTCATAGATGAGGAGGTTCCCGATGAGCTCGTCAAACTTGAGTGTCTCAAGATGTTGTGCCTCCGTGATTGTCGTCACCTTTTTGGACCATGAGCCGGGAAGAGCATTCAATACCTTAGTCACCTTGTCTTCTTCGGAGATGACTTTACCGAGGGCCACAAGAGGATTGACAATGTTGTCAAGCCTTTCCACCATCTTAGAGATGCTTTCACCATCATGCATGTTAAAGTTTTCAAAGTCTTTAACAAGCATGGTCTTTCTTGCTTGTTGACCTTCTTTGTCCCTTCATATATAGTCTCCAATTTTTCCCAAACCTCATGTGCCGACCTTATGCCTCTTATGCGATTGTACTCGGTGGCGGTAAGAGAACAATACAAAATATTTAAGGCCTTACCGTTTAGAGAGAAGGCCTTCTTGTCGTTTTCATCGAACTCCTTGAAAGGTTTAGAAGCCGAGGTGCCATCCTCCAATTTCTTGGTTGGTTGAGCAACTCCTTCAATGACCACATTCCAAATGTCGAACCCGCACCCTTGTAGAAATCACTCCATACGGTCTTTCCAAAATGCGTAGTTGTTGGCGTCGAATAGTGGTGGCTTGTTGGTGGAGGCGCCGGTGGTGAGATAAACGTCATTAGTAGCCATGGATCTTTCCTCTTTACTCGGAACGAGCTAGCCAAAGAGTTTGGCTTTGATACCACTTGTTAGTCCAAGTGGCTACGATAATCTAGAGGGGGTGAATAGATTATCTCGGTTTTTCAGATTTTGCCCTCTTTTTCGAATAATCAAGAAAAGACGAGAATGTAAATGCGGAAATTAAACAACACTCATCGATTTATAGAGGTTCAACCCACCTAGGGCATAATCCTTTACCACCCCAGTATATCCGGGATGGATTTCAAAAAGAAAAAAAGATTTTATTAATTACCAAAATTAATACAACAACACCTTGAGGATTACCACAACCCTCTTACAACACCTTCAAGGAGATTACCACAATCTTCCTTCACCACCTTTGAAGAGTACCACACTCTTCAAACACCTATCACCTAGATCACCCAAAGTGTATTCTTACCACAAGAATACTCACAAGGATGTCTTGTGTTGAATGATAACCAAAATCAAGATTACAACTCAATAATGAATAATACAATATGAGTACAAGTGTAATCAAGAATTGAAAGCCTAGACCTCAAGAATGTGCAAGTGAAAGTGCTTAGGCTAATACAACAAGATTTATGACAATGAGTTTGCTTGTGTGCTTTTGCTTGTATATTGTGTTGTATCTTGTTGCTTGAATGAAGACTCTATTTATAGGAGAGGTCTTGGCTTGATTTCTAGACATAGGCTCCTCCTTGGGGAGTGATTTTCTGCAAAAGAAACCATTTTAAATCAAGATTATAGTTGTTAGAAATCAATCCCACAAATTAGGGAAAAGTTGTCTGAAAATGCAACGGATAGTTTGCTGATACACAGGGGGTGCGACCGGTCGCGCAGAGATAAGTTTGAAATTAGTTCTCTGCGAATTTTACACAGGGGGACCGGTCGACGGGGGGTCCGACCGGTCGACCCCTATGCTGAACGGTCGGAGGTGCCAAAAAATCGAAACAGAGAGTTCTAAACTTGAAACCAATGTTCAGGTACAGGTCGCCCTCCTTGTTTTCCATTTCGTCCCGTTTTCTGTTTCAAAACTCAACTCAGGTACAGGTTGCCCTATAGGGCGACCGGTCGAGCTTGAAATATAAGTGTTGTCCAATTTTTTATCAAAAATAAACTTCAAGAAATACTCCAAAAAATAGTAAAAACATTTTAAATCGATCGGAAGTATTTGGACAACATTTAGGGACATTGTTTAGGTATAAAAACTCATTTGAACAAAATCATCAAAATCATGATAAAAACATTTATCTAACACTAAGTTCTCTGGGAGTCATGAAGTGCACTTATCTCCTCTTCTAATTTCAGTGCTTTGAACAGGAGGAATGTTCTGTGTCTCTTGAGATTTACCCAGGGAAGTCTCAACCTCCCTTGGGCCTTCACTACCTCCAGCAGTCTCAACTGCAGCGAGGCCTTCATTATTCCCATTGACAGTCGCAGCTGTCCTAGGGTCTTAGACCATGGCATCCATAGGAGTCTCAACCCCTAGGATTGCACTTTCACTGCCCAGAGTGTTAACTCTTGGGGCATCTCCATCATGTGCCTCGACTGTAGGGACAGTGTCATCAGCCTTCAAAGTAGTTGATATTTCAGTTGGGACAGACTCAACTGTCCGAGCTTCATCAATATCAATATGTTGTGGTTCTTTCTCAGTTTCCACTTCGCCTCCTTGCTTCAAGTTAGAGTCTTCTACAAAGATCCTACGACCGCTACTGGTGGAGAGAGTTTCCCCCCACCGGCACACACCGGTGAGTGTGATGATGGGGTCACTCTGCTCCTGACTCGCGGCTTTTTCTTTTGAATGCTCCACCGCTGGGGCAGGTGGTAAAACACCTTCTTCAGGGGTTGGCTCAACTTGGGTGCCCAAAGTCCCAGCTTCATTGCCAATTCCCTTGGACCCATCCTCCGAAAGTACCGGGGACGTAGCCGCAGCGATGTCTGTGGCAATCTGTTGCACTACTCCCAAAGGGTCGATCTGTAGGAGAGATTGAGACGACTCTCCTGGTCCGTCAAATAGTTGTTGCTCATGCAACTGCCTGGATTCTCTCATTGTTTGCTGCATGTCTGACTTCTCTGCTGCAGTAGTGGGATCCATATTCTCATCACTGTCTGTGTAATCAACAAGAGTTTCATGAGTATGCTCGTGAGTACCAGTGAACATGCAAATCTTTGACTTTTCTAGTGCACGTACTTCCTCGACTGGCTTTTATTTCTCTTCTTCCTTGATGATTCGAAGAATATCCATGCAGTTTTCTTCATCAAGGGCCTGTTGTACCGTGGAAACATAGAGAAATCGCAGCAATTCCTCTTCTTCTTCGATATACTCAGGGTGAGCGAACTGCGCCCTTGAGTTATCAAGTTTCCATGCTCTCCATTCCCTGAGATGGCGTTGAATGTCTGGATATACTGGAGAGTACATGATTATATCATCGCTATCATCTTCTTCTTGTCCTTTCTTTTCTGGGAGTGAAGGCAAGATACTCTGGTGCTCCTCTCCTTCAGCAGCATCAGTAGCAGGTGGAGGGACAACTTTTTCAACAGGATGTTCTGTTGTCTCAGCTGCTTTGCTTCCCTCAGTTGTCTGATGCCCAGCTGAGTCTTCAAAGGGACTCTGCTGATGACCTTCAGCAGTCTTGTCAGATTTATCAATAACTTCAGGAGACTGCACTTCCTGAGTTTCGGCGGTCTCGGAAGCTTTCTTCAGCTGAGTGGCAGATTCAGCTGTCTTCTCCAATTCAGAGTTTCTTACCAGTCTCTTTTTTCTTGGACGAACTAGAGGGAATTTTGGTTTTGATTTAGTGGTTTCATCACCGACGGGAACTTAGGCATTCTTCTTTGAGGGAGCTGCCTTCCTGGACTTGGCAGTCCTCTTCTTCCAGATGGCTGGAGAAGGATTCGGGGTTCCTTCTCAGCCTCGGGTGCAGGGGCAGGAGACACGGCTGCATAGGCAGGTGACTCGGCTGTAGAGGCAGGTGCATCCTTTTTCTTAGCTGCAGGGGCAGCCTTCTTCTTTGCAGTTGCTGGGGCACTTTCTTCTTTGGAGGAGGGGTAGCAGTTGTGTCCTCGGGTTCAGCTGATTCTCCCTCACTTGTGTCCGCTTTCTTTGCGTGGGCTCTCTTCATGGCACCAGAGAGGTTCGCCTTGAACATCTTTTGTTGACATGGAAGGGTTTTCCATGTCGAAGGGGAATACCCTTCACTTTCATGTCTACACATTTGGAGACGACATCCATCAATTTATGATAGTCGTCCTTCAGCAGCTTCTACACATTTGTGAAAGGCTTCTTTTTCTTTTTGAGACACTCAAGTTTGACGAGCTTATTGGAAATCTACTCATCTATGAAGTCTATCTCAAGGAGAGGAAAATTCCAAACCATCCACAAATCAATCGGGTATGCAAATTATTCCTAAAGGTCTTGCTTCTTCTTCTAATAATGCATACTATGATAATGATGATGAGGAGGAGGAGACGGCCGCACTTGTTCGGAAATTTGCAAAATTTGTGAATAAAAATAAAGCGAGAAAACCAAGAGATAATTCTTGCTTTAAATGCGGAAAACCCGGGCACTTCATTGCCGATTGCCCGAAGCTCGATGAAGAGGAGCAAAATAAAAAGAAGACTTTCACAAAAAAGAAGGCTCTAAACGCGGAAGTCAAAACATGGGATGAACTACTCGAAACAACCGATGAGGAAGGAGAAACCGAACACGGTCTCATGGCCATAGACGATGAAAACAATGAGGTACACTCAAATTCTTCTACTTCCTCCATAGTTGATGACTTGCAATGTGATTTTGATGAATTGCAAATTGAGTTTCAAAATTTAATTGTTAAATACAAAAATTTGAAAAAGGAGCATAAGGAGCTTAAGGTTGAAAAGGAAAAATTATTTACCTCTTATGAATCTCTAGACAAAGCTCATGCTCTTACTCTTACTAGAATTCATTCTCTTGAAACCGAAAAGGAATCGCTCACAAAAGATATTGAATGTTTGAAAAATGATATGCATCGTTTCAACATAAGTACGGATAAAGTCACAAAATTTTAGATGCACAAAGAGGTGAGCATTCCAAATCGGGACTTGGTTATAAGCCATTTCAAAGTGTTTTTAAGAAAAATAACCAAGGTCCGACTTTTGTACGTGCTAATAATTATAATACTCCTACTTGTTTTTATTGTGGCAAAGTTGGACATTATGCTAATAATTGCAAATTGAGAAATAGCTCAAGACATGTTTGGAGACCCAAAGGTCTCAAGACTAACCCCATGGACCCCAAAATTATAGGGTACCTAAAAGAAATTCTTTTGTAGGTAATAGGGGCTATAACAACAATGGAAGATTCAAAATGGCTCGTGGACAGCGGATGTTCACGCCATATGACCGGGAGGAGAGAACTTTTTACCAACATCAAGCTCCAAGAAGAGGGTATGGTCATGTTCGGCAATGGCAAAGGAAAAATTCTTGGAAATGGAGAAATTGGTAACTCTTCTTTCTCTCTTAGTAATGTTCTTTTAGTTGAAGGGCTTAAGTTTAATTTGATAAGTGTTAGCCAACTTTGTGATTCAAAATATGATGTTTCCTTTAATAAAGAAAAATGCCTTATACTTAAAAATGGTGAAATTATTTGTGAAGCAAATAGAAAAGGCAATCTTTACAAAATTTGTACAAGTGATTTGGTTAGTCAAAATGTTTCTTGTTTAGTCGCCAATAATGATTTAACTAGTTTATGGCATATGCGACTTGGACATGTTGGATACAAGAATTTGAAAAATATTTACAAAAACCAACATGTGAAAGGACTACCCAAATTGAATTTTGAAAATCTTGGCTTATGTGACAGTTGTCAAAAGAACAAATTAGTTAAAAGTAGTTTTAAGCCCAAAAATGAAATTTCCACAACCAAACCCCTACAAATGCTTCACCTTGATTTGTATGGGGATATTGGTACGACTAGTCTAAGTGGAAAACATTACACTTTTGTTATCGTCGATGATTTTTCTAGATATACTTGGGCTCTTTTTCTTACCAATAAAAGCGATGCCGTTAATGAGTTTGTTAAGCTGTGTAGACTCATTGAAAATGAAAAAAAAACATGACACTATTAAGTCTATTCAAGCGATCGAGGCGGAGAATTTGATGGTGAATTTAGAGTCTTTTGTGAAACCAAAGGATATGCTCATAATTTCTCGGCTCCAAGGACACCTCAACAAAATGGAGTAGCCGAAAGGAAAAATCGAACATTACAAGAGATGAGTCGGTCCATGCTCAATGAATTTTCACTTCCAAAATATTTTTGGGCCGAAGCCGTAAGTATCGCTTGCTATGTCATTAATCGAGTTTATATTCGTCCTAAAATGAATAAAACTCCATATGAGATTTGGAAAGGAAGAACTCCAAATATTAGTTATTTCAAAATATTTGGTTGTAAATGCTTTATTTTGAATACCAAGGATCAATTGGACAAACTTGATCCTAAGGCCGATGAAGGGATATTTATGGGATATTCAACAAAAAGCAAAGCATATCGGGTTTACAATAAGACTAGTGGAGTTGTTGAAGAATCCATCCATGTTAAATTCAATGAAGCTTCGGGAGTTGAAAGAATACCTAATGATGAAAGTGATGAAGAGGATATTATTGAACAAATTGTTCAAATTGATGATCAACCATCTACATCAAATGATCAACCGTCCACTTCAAATGGCCCTCAAGAAGATAGAGGTGATATCTCGGATCTTCCCGTTGCATTGAAATTTAAGGGAGATCACCCAAAAGATCTTATTATTGGTGAGCCCCTTGACAAAGTGATGACCCAGAGAAAATTTGCCGAGAAAGCTCTTATTTCTCAAAAAGAGCCGAAAAATGCTAAAGAGGCCATTGAGGATGAGGATTGGTTCTTAGAAATGCAAGAAGAGCTAAATCTATTTGAAAGAAATGATGTATGGGAATTGGTACCTTGTCCTCCATCTCAAACTATCATTGGTACAAAATGGGTATTCCGGAACAAACTTGATGATCAAGGCAACATTGTTCGAAATAAGGCAAGGTTAGTAGCTCAAGGGTATTGTCAAGAAGAAGGTATTGACTATGATGAAACTTTTGCACCCGTAGCACGTTTAGAAGCTATTCGTATTTTACTTGCCTATTCTTGTTTTAAAAATTTCAAACTTTACCAAATGGATGTTAAATCCGCTTTCTTAAATGGTATTATTCAAGAAGAAGTCTATGTAAAATAACCTCCGGGGATTGAAAATTTTTCTAGGCCCAATGATGTTTATAAACTAAAAAAGGCCTTGTATGGTTTAAAACAAGCACCCCGTGCATGGTATGATAGACTTAGCTCTTTTCTTTTACAAAATGGTTTTATAAGAGGTAAAGTTGATACAACTCTCTTTGTTTTTGAAAAATGGCAAGATTGCTTACTTGTGCAAATTTATGTTGATGATATTATCTTTGGTGCTACTAATGATTCTTTGTGCAAGAAATTCTCTAAATTGATGCAAGGAGAATTTGAAATGAGCATGATGGGGGAGCTTAACTTCTTTCTTGGACTCCAAATTAAGCAATGTCAAGAAGGTATTTACATTTCACAATCAAAGTACACAAAAGAACTTTTGAAAAAGTTTGGCATTGAAGAAGGAAGAACCGTCTCTACTCCCATGGCAACAAATGTCAAAATTGACAAAGATGGGAAAGGCAATTCCGTGGATGAATCAAAATATCGAGGTATGATTGGTAGTTTACTTTATTTAACCGCTATTAGACCGGACATTCTTCATGCTGTATGCCTATGTGCTCGTTTTCAAAGCAATCCCAAAGAATCTCATATGAGTGCCGTTAAAAGGATTTTTTGATATTTGAAAGGCACCATTCAATATGGCTTATTTTATCCAAAGAATCAAAATTTTTCTCTTAAAGGTTATAGTGATTCGGATTATGCGGGAAATATTGATGATCGGAAAAGTACTTTAGGATCATGTCAATTTTAGCGATTGCCTAGTTTCTTGGTTTTCAAAGAAGCAAAGCGTGTTTCTCTTTCAACGGCCGGAAGCGAATATATTTCCGCCGCTTTTTGTTGTACTCAACTTCTTTGGATGAAACAAACCTTAGCGGATTACAAATGCTCTTTTGAAAATGTACCTATCTTTTGTGATAATATATCCGCTATTAATATTGCTCAAAACCCGGTTCATCATAACCGTACCAAACATATTGAAATTCGACATCATTTTCTAAGGGATTGTGTTTCAAAACGAAAAATTGAGATATCTTTTGTACCATCTCAAGATCAATTAGCGGACATTTTTACAAAACCGCTATCTTCCGAGACTTTTGCTTCGATACGAGCTCGGTTAGGCATAATGCATATTGAATGAGGCTTACGTTTGCATTTTGCACGTTTTTAAAACTTAGGGGCGAAAAATCGGATTTTTGGTTGAAAATTCGGATTTTGAAAAAACTGACAGACAGTTTGAAAGGGTTGAGGGGGTTCGCCCTCAACATCGACCGGTCGCCCTCAACCTCGACCGGTCGCCCTAAGCCATTTATTGGATTAAAATGGTTATGTCTTCAGCATTCGCAACTTTAACATATTTTGGCCATTTTTCGTCCCCTTTGCCAAATTTTCACATATTTCATTCAAAAATGGTTTTTATTCATCTTTTTCACAACATGGACATTATATATCATAATCATCATCATTATGGCTCATCTTTTCCGATCAAATGGTAAGAATTTCTCTTCTTTTGCTCAATTGGGTTGAACCCTTGAGTTTATGACCTTATGGTATAATTCTTGATATTTTTTGCAAATGATTTTGATGAGTTATCTATTATGTTGTATTGTATAATGATTGAGGTGAATTGGTGATAAAATTTTTGGCTTGAAGCATTTACAAGGGTTATATACAATCTCTTTTATTTTTCACGCACACAAGATGTTCGATGAAATGTCGCAATGAAATATTCAACTTTTACATGATTCTCTTGCTTCCAAAAGTCTCCAACATCTATTGAGATCATGTTTTGCCTAATAAAACAAGCGTATGAACTCTTCATGATACATTTCTCCCATTTTCCTTGGATTTTTACGCTTTAATTGCTCAACGATTGCTAAACCGTCCCTTTGGCGCATTTTGATATTATTGTATGGTGTTTTTACCATTCTAACATTCTTTTTGATGATTCCAAAGGGGGAGAAACAGTAAATTGGCTCATTAGCTCAAAGAAGCTATTAAAAGCTCGCAATAAAAGCTATAAGCGATGGCTTTCTATAGCCAAGAATACCTAGTCCATGGCTTGTATTATGGACTTTATTGCAAAAGATTATAAGTATTGTGACAGGGGAGCTTCTTAGCTCATGATGTCTATATGCATCTTAAATAAGCTTGTTATAGCTTGTGCTTCTAACTTATAATAATTGTTTGTTGATATGCTCATAGATAGGGGGAGCTTTGTATGAAATGCTTTTAACGGATAGTTTACTTGTAAAACCGGAAAATATTTTTTGTTTTTCAAATCGTTCTCAAGAAAATTGTTTTGGTTTGTAATCATCAAAAAGGGGGAGTTTGTTAGATAAATGTTTTTATCATGATTTTGATGATTTTGTTAAAATGAGTTTTTAAACCAAAACAATGTCCCTAAATGTTATCTAAATACTTCGATCGATTTAAAATGTTTTTACTATTTTTCGAAGTATTTCTTAGAGTTTATTTTCGATAAAAATTGGACAACATTTCTGTCTCAAGGTCGATCGGTCGCCCAATAGGGCAACCCCTACCAAGAAACGCGTTTGAAGCAGAAAATGAACCCGAGATGAAATTGACATGGTCGACTGGTCGACCCGTCGGGTCGGCCGGTGCCATCGGCCGGTCGACACCCGGTCGGCCGACCGCACGAAGCTTGGCTCTCTTACAGAAACTTCAGACCTTGCATTTTGCTTTAGGGGGACCGGTTGAGACAAGGGTCGACCGGTCGAAGCCAATGTCGACCGGTCGCCCCGTTGTAATTTTCAACGTGTTTTTCAAATCTTCTATCTCTGCGACGGTCAAACCCGATGTTTATAGCAAACTATTTTCATTGCGTTTTGACAAAGATTTTTCCCTATTTTGTGGGATTGATTTCTAACATGACTATATTGATCATTTTAAATGGTTTCTTTTTAAAGAAAATCACTCCCCAAGGAGGAGCCAATGTCTGGAAATGAAAGCCAAGTCCTCTCCTATAAATAGAGGTTTCATTCAAGCAACAAGATACAACACTCCATACAAGCAAAAAGAGCAAACAAAGCAAACACTTCTATATCTTGTTGTATTAGCCTAAGCACTTTCACTTGCACAAATTTGAGGTCTAGGCTTTCAATTCTTGATTACACTTGTACTCATATTGTTTCAATCTTTATTGAGTTGTAATCTTGATTTTGGTCATCATTCAACACAAGACATCCTTGTGAGTATTCTTGTGGTAAGAATACACTTGGGTGATCTAGGTGATAGGTGTTTGAAGGTTGTGGTAATCTTCAAAGGCGTTGTAAGAGGGTTGTGGTAATCCTCAAGGTGTTATAAGAGGGTTGTGGTAATCCTCAAGGTGGTGAAAGAGGGTTGTGGTAATCCACAAGGTGTTGTATTAATTTTTGGTAAATTAATAAAATCTTTTTTTTTTTTGAAATCCATCCCGGATATCTTTGGGGTGGTAGTAGATTAGGCCCTAGGTGGGTTGAACTACTATAAATCGACGTGTGCTATTTACTTTCCGCATTTAGCATTTCATCTTTGTTTGAGCTTTTCGAAAAAGAGGGCAAAATCTGAAAAACCGGGATAATCTATTCACCCCCCCTCTAGATTATTGTAGCCACTTGGACTAACAAGTGGTATCAGAGCCAAACTCTTTGGCTAGCTCGTTCCGAGTAAAGAGGAAAGATCCATGGCTACAAATGATGCTCATCTCACCACCGGCGCCTCCACCAATAAGCCACCGCTATTCGACGCCAACAACTACGCATTTTGGAAAACCGTATGGAGTGCTTCCTACAAGGGTGCGGGTTCGACATTTGGAATGTGGTCATTGAAGGAGTTGATCAACCAACAAAGAAATCGGAGGATGGCACCTTGGCTCCTAAACCTTTCAAGGAGTTTGATGAAAACGACAAAAAGGCTTTCTCTCTAAACGGTAAGGCCTTAAATATTTTGCATTGTTCTCTTACCGCCAACGAGTACAATCGTATAAGAGGCATAAGGTCGGTACATGAGGTTTGGGAAAAATTGGAGACAATCTATGAAGGGACTAAGAAAGTCAAGCAAGCAAGAAAAACCATGCTTGTTAAAGACTTCGAAAACTTTAACATATACGATGGCGAAAGCATCTCCAAAATGGTGGAAAGGCTTGACAATATCGTCAATCCTCTTTGGCCCCGGCAAAGTCATTTCAAAGAAGAAGATGAGGTGACCAAAGTATTGAATGCTCTTCCCGGCTCATGGTCCGAAAAGGTAACGGCAATCACGGAGGCACAAAATCTTGAGACACTCAAGTTTGACGAGCTTATTGGAAATCTACTCATCTATGAAGTCTATCTCAAGGAGAGGAGAAATTCCAAACCATCCACAAATCAATCGGGTATGCAAATTATTCCTAAAGGTCTTGCTTCTTCTTCTAATAATGCATACTATGATAATGATGATGATGATGAGGAGACGGCCGCACTTGTTCGAAAATTTGCAAAATTTGTGAATAAAAATAAAGCGAGAAAACCAAGAGATAATTCTTGCTTTAAATGCGGAAAACCCGGGCACTTCATTGCCGATTGCCCGAAGCTCGATGAAGAGGAGCAAAATAAAAAGAATCCTTTCACAAAAAAGAAGGCTCTAAACGCGGAAGTCAAAACATGGGATGAACTACTCGAAACAACCGATGAGGAAGGAGAAACCGAACACGGTCTCATGGCCATAGACGATGAAAACAATGAGGTACACTCAAATTCTTCTACTTCCTCCATAGTTGATGACTTGCAATGTGATTTTGATGAATTGCAAATTGAGTTTCAAAATTTAATTGTTAAATACAAAAATTTGAAAAAGGAGCATAAGGAGCTTAAGGTTGAAAAGGAAAAATTATTTACCTCTTATGAATCTCTAGACAAAGCTCATGCTCTTACTCTTACTAGAATTCATTCTCTTGAAACCGAAAAGGAATCGCTCACAAAAGATATTGAATGTTTGAAAAATGATATGCATCGTTTCAACATAAGTACGGATAAAGTCACAAAAATTTTAGATGCACAAAGAGGTGAGCATTCCAAATCGGGACTTGGTTATAAGCCATTTCAAAGTGTTTTTAAGAAAAATAACCAAGGTCCGACTTTTGTACGTGCTAATAATTATAATACTCCTACTTGTTTTTATTGTGGCAAAGTTGGACATTATGCTAATAATTGCAAATTGAGAAATAGCTCAAGACATGTTTGGAGACCCAAAGGTCTCAAGACTAACCCCATGGACCCCAAAATTATAGGGTACCTAAAAGAAATTCTTTTGTAGGTAATAGGGGCTATAACAACAATGGAAGATTCAAAATGGCTCGTGGACAGCGGATGTTCACGCCATATGACCGGGAGGAGAGAACTTTTTACCAACATCAAGCTCCAAGAAGAGGGTATGGTCATGTTCGGCAATGGCAAAGGAAAAATTCTTGGAAATGGAGAAATTGGTAACTCTTCTTTCTCTCTTAGTAATGTTCTTTTAGTTGAAGGGCTTAAGTTTAATTTGATAAGTGTTAGCCAACTTTGTGATTCAAAATATGATGTTTCCTTTAATAAAGAAAAATGCCTTATACTTAAAAATGGTGAAATTATTTGTGAAGCAAATAGAAAAGGCAATCTTTACAAAATTTGTACAAGTGATTTGGTTAGTCAAAATGTTTCTTGTTTAGTCGCCAATAATGATTTAACTAGTTTATGGCATATGCGACTTGGACATGTTGGATACAAGAATTTGAAAAATATTTACAAAAACCAACATGTGAAAGGACTACCCAAATTGAATTTTGAAAATCTTGGCTTATGTGACATGATTGTCAAAAGAACAAATTAGTTAAAAGTAGTTTTAAGCCCAAAAATGAAATTTCCACAACCAAACCCCTACAAATGCTTCATTTGATTTGTATGGGGATATTGGTACGGCTAGTCTAAGTGGAAAACATTACACTTTTGTTATCGTCGATGATTTTTCTAGATATACTTGGGCTCTTTTTCTTACCAATAAAAGCGATGTCGTTAATGAGTTTGTTAAGTTGTGTAGACTCATTGAAAATGAAAAAGAAGACACTATTAAGTCTATTGAAGTGATCGAGACGGAGAATTTGATGGTGAATTTAGAGTCTTTTGTGAAACCAAAGGATATGCTCATAATTTTCGGCTCCAAGGACACCTCAACAAAATGGAGTAGCCGAAAGGAAAAATCGAACATTACAAGAGATGAGTCGGTCCATGCTCAATGAATTTTCACTTCCAAAATATTTTTTGGGCGAAGCCGTAAGTACCGCTTGCTATGTCATTAATCGAGTTTATATTCGTCTAAAATGAATAAAACTCCATATGAGCTTTGGAAAGGAAGAACTCCAAATATTAGTTATTTCAAAATATTTGGTTGTAAATGCTTTATTTTGAATACCAAGGATCAATTGGACAAACTTGATCCTAAGGCCGATGAAGGGATATTTATGGGATATTCAACAAAAAGCAAAGCATATCGGGTTTACAATAAGACTAGTGGAGTTGTTGAAGAATCCATCCATGTTAAATTCAATGAAGCTTCGGGAGTTGAAAGAATACCTAATGATGAAAGTGATGAAGAGGATATTATTGAACAAATTGTTCAAATTGATGATCAACCATCTACATCAAATGATCAACCGTCCACTTCAAATGGCCCTCAAGAAGATAGAGGTGATATCTCGGATCTTCCCGTTGCATTGAAATTTAAGGGAGATCACCCAAAAGATCTTATTATTGGTGATCCCCTTGACAAAGTGATGACACGGAGAAAATTTGCCGAGAAAGCTCTTATTTCTCAAAAAGAGCCGAAAAATGCTAAAGATGCCATTGAGGATGAGGATTGGTTCTTAGAAATGCAAGAAGAGCTAAATCAATTTGAAAGAAATGATGTATGGGAATTAGTACCTTGTCCTCCATCTCAAACTATCATTGGTACAAAATGGGTATTCCGGAACAAACTTGATGATCAAGGCAACATTGTTCGAAATAAGGCAAGGTTAGTAGCTCAAGGGTATTGTCAAGAAGAAGGTATTGACTATGATGAAACTTTTGCACCCGTAGCACGTTTAGAAGCTATTCGTATTTTACTTGCCTATTCTTGTTTTAAAAATTTCAAACTTTACCAAATGGATGTTAAATCCGCTTTCTTAAATGGTATTATTCAAGAAGAAGTCTATGTAAAACAACCTCCGGGGTTTGAAAATTTTTCTAGGCCCAATGATGTTTATAAACTAAAAAAGGCCTTGTATGGTTTAAAACAAGCACCCCGTGCATGGTATGATAGACTTAGCTCTTTTCTTTTACAAAATGGTTTTATAAGAGGTAAAGTTGATACAACTCTCTTTGTTTTTGAAAAAGGGCAAGATTGCTTACTTGTGCAAATTTATGTTGATGATATTATCTTTGGTGCTACTAATGATTCTTTGTGCAAGAAATTCTCTAAATTGATGCAAGGAGAATTTGAAATGAGCATGATGGGGGAGCTTAACTTCTTTCTTGGACTCCAAATTAAGCAATGTCAAGAAGGTATTTACATTTCACAATCAAAGTACACAAAAGAACTTTTGAAAAAGTTTGGCATTGAAGAAGGAAGAACCGTCTCTACTCCCATGGCAACAAATGTCAAAATTGACAAAGATGAGAAAGGCAAGTCCGTGGATGAATCAAAGTATCGAGGTATGATTGGTAGTTTACTTTATTTAACCACTAGTAGACCGGACATTCTTCATGACGTATGCTATGTGCTCGTTTTCAAAGCAATCCCAAAGAATCTCATATGAGTGCCGTTAAAAGGATTTTTCGATATTTGAAAGGCACCATTCAATATGGCTTATTTTATCCAAAGAATGAAAAAATTTCTCTTAAAGGTTATAGTGATTCGGATTATGCGGGAAATATTGATGATTGGAAAAGTACTTCCGGATCATGTCAATTTTTAGGCGATTGCCTAGTTTCTTAGTTTTCAAATAAGCAAAATTGTGTTTCTCTTTCAACGGCCGAAGCCGAATATATTTCCGCCGCTTTTTGTTGTACTCAACTTCTTTGGATGAAACAAACCTTAGCGGATTACAAATGCTCTTTTGAAAATGTACCTATCTTTTGTGATAATATATCCGCTATTAATATTGCTCAAAACCTGGTTCATCATAACCGTACCAAACATATTGAAATTCGACATCATTTTCTAAGGGATTGTGTTTCAAAATGAAAAATTGAGATATCTTTTGTACCATCTCAAGATCAATTAGCGGACATTTTTACAAAACCGCTATCTTCCGAGACTTTTGCTTCGATACGAGCTCGGTTAGGCATAATGCATATTGAATGAGGCTTACGTTTGCATTTTGCACGTTTTTAAAACTTAGGGGCGAAAAATCGGATTTTTGGTTGAAAATTCGGATTTTGGAAAAACTGACAGACAGTGGTTTGAAAGGGTTGAGGGCAACCGGTCGCCCTCAACGTCGACCGGTCGCCCTCAACCTCGACCGGTCGCCCTAAGCCATTTATTGGATTAAAATGGTTCTGTCTTCAGCATTCGCAACTTTAACATATTTTGGCCATTTTTCGTCCCCTTTGCCAAATTTTCACATATTTCATTCAAAAATGGTTTTTATGCATCTTTTTCACAACATGGACATTATATATCATAATCATCATCATTATGGCTCATCTTTTCAGATCAAATGGTAAGAATTTCTCTTCTTTTGCTCAATTGGGTTGAACCCTTGAGTTTATGACCTTATGGTATAATTCTTGATATTTTTTGCAAATGATTTTGATGAGCTTATCTATTATGTTGTATTGTATAATGATTGAGGTGAATTGGTGATAAAATTTTTGGCTTGAAGCATTTACAAGGGTTATATACAATCTCTTTTATTTTTCACGCACACAAGATGTTCGATGAAATGTCGCAATGAAATATTCAACTTTTACATGATTCTCTTGCTTCCAAAAGTCTCCAACATCTATTGAGATCATGTTTTGCCTAATAAAACAAGCGTATGAACTCTTCATGATACATTTCTCCCATTTTCCTTGGATTTTTACGCTTTAATTGCTCAACGGTTGCTAAACTGTCCCTTTGGCGCACTTTGATATTATTGTATGGTGTTTTTACCATTCTAACATTCTTTTTTATGATTCCAAAGGGGGAGAAACAGGAAATTGGATCATTAGCTCAAAGAAGCTATTAAAAGCTCGCAATAAAAGCTATAAGCGATGGCTTTCTATAGCCAAGAATACCTAGTCCATGGCTTGTATTATGGACTCTATTGCAAAAGATTATAAGTATTGTGACAGGGGGAGCTTCTTAGCTCATGATGTCTATATGCATCTTAAATAAGCTTGTTATAGCTTGTGCTTCTAACTTATAATAATTGTTTGTTGATATGCTCATAGATAGGGGGAGCTTTGTATGAAATGCTTTTAACGGATAGTTTACTTGTAAAACCGGAAAATTTTTTTGTTTTTCAAATCGTTCTCGAGAAAATTGTTTTGGTTTGTAATCATCAAAAAGGGGGAGTTTGTTAGATAAATGTTTTTATCATGATTTTGATGATTTTGTTAAAATGAGTTTTTAAACCAAAACAATGTCCCTAAATGTTGTCTAAATACTTTCGATCGATTTAAAATGTTTTTACTATTTTTCGGAGTATTTCTTAGAGTTTATTTTCGATAAAAATTGGACAACATTTCTGTCTCAAGGTCGACCGGTCGCCCTATAGGGCAACCCCTACCTGAAGAGTACATTTGAAACAGAAAATGAACCTGAGATGAAATTGGACATGTCGACCAGTCGCCCAGGGGGTCGACCGGTGGCCGACGTCGGCCGATAAGACTAAGCTTGGCTCTCTTACGTAAACTTGGACCTTGCATTTTGCTTTAAGGGGACCGGTTGAGACAAGGGTCGACCGGTCGAAGCCAATGTCGACCGGTCGCCCCGTTGTAATTTTCAATGTGTTTTTCAAATCTTCTATCTCTGCGCGACCGGTCGAACCCCATGTTTATCAGCAAACTATCCGTTGCGTTTTCAGACAACTTTTCCCTATTTTGTGGGATTGATTTCTAATAGCTATATTGATCATTTTAAATGGTTTCTTTTGCAGCAAATCACTCCCCAAGGAGGAGCCAATGTCTGGAAATGAAAGCCAAGTCCTCTCCTATAAATAGAGGCTTCATTCGAGCAACAAGATACAACACTCCATACAAGCAAAAAGAGCAAACAAAGCAAACACTTCTATATCTTGTTGTATTAGCCTAAGCACTTTCACTTGCACAAATTTGAGGTCTAGGCTTTCAATTCTTGATTACACTTGTACTCATATTGTTTCAATCTTTATTGAGTTGTAATCTTGATTTTGGTCATCATTCAACACAAGACATCCTTGTGAGTATTCTTGTGGTAAGAATACACTTGGGTGATCTAGGTGATAGGTGTTTGAAGGTTGTGGTAATCTTCAAAGGTGTTGTAAGAGGGTTGTGGTAATCCTCAAGGTGTTATAAGAGGGTTGTGGTAATCCTCAAGGTGGTGAAAGAGGGTTGTGGTAATCCTCAAGGTGTTGTATTAATTTTTGTTAAATTAATAAAATCTTTTTTTCAAACGTCGTCACATTTTGAGTCACACTTGTACTAACTGATTCAATGAATCGCAATCCGAAATCCCAGTTTTTCAAAATTTTCGAGTTTTCTTCAATTTTTCCAAGTCTCGTGAGGGAGTTAACCAAAAGGGAGCTTTCACTCAAATGCCATAGGTAGCTCTTTTTTCACATGATCATGCCTTTTTAAACAGCAATAAGCTTGAAGAAATTAGTCACAAGGAATAGCTTCACACAATGGGTTGGTAGCTTTTTCCTATAAGGCCTCCAAACATGATCATCTTTTTTTTTTAATTGGAGAGATCAACTCACACCAGTTTTCCAAGGGAGACAATATATGTGACTAGTTCGAACCATCAATCCACTTTTTGCAGATATGCATGAAAGCTTACAATGAAGGGATGCCTAAGAAAAATCAAAAAGAAATAGAGGAGAGAAAAAAGAGATGCAGTGTTTGGATGTCACAGCGGATGTGATGTGCAATGTTGTGACATCTCGTGTAACATTTCAGAGAACACACAAACCGAGAGACTTCCTTAGATTGGATAATCTCTCAAAATCCAAAGCCTTGGTGAAGATGTCTGCAAGCTGATTTTCAGTAGCAATATACTCAATTCGAATTATATTTTTCTCAACTAAATCTCGAATAAAGTGATGTCTAATATCTATGTGTTTAGTACGAGAGTGTTGGACATGATTTTTTGAAATATCAATCGCACTCATGTTATCACAATAAATGGTTAAAATATCACAATAAAAATCATTTTCTTTTCTATTGAATCGATCAAAATCTTCATTCAAAGCATTATTCCAAAAATCATCTTTCAAAGCATCAAACACATTTTTAAGCTCAGAAAAAGTGACACAACAAGAAGTTCTTACCATTGAACAAGTAGAAGACAAACACACTAGTCTTACCATATCACGATAGTTTACCCTTTCTTTCCTTCTAGTTCTTATGCCTTTAGATACATCACCTATGACTTGAGAGATTGGATGATTCTTTTGAATTCTGCTTGGGGGATCTCGTCTTTCATTGGTGATTAAATCATGTCCTTCCAAGTTTGTTTCAACTAGTTCGGTATCAGAATCAGAGTCTGACTCAGCTGCAGCAGACACGGATGTGGGCTTAGATGCCATCACATTTGGTTCTACATTTGAGACAGCTGTGGATGGGGCTTCAGTCACATTCTCAGTTACATATGTGCTTACATTTTTCGCTGGGGCTGTCTCAACAAACTCGAGCAGATCCACAACATTATCTTCTTCACTCTTTCCTGCAATATCTGAAGGATCATCGAAGACAACATTTACAGATTCCATGATCATCTTAGTACGAAGATTATAAACTCGATAGGCATGACTATTCGAAGTGTAGCCTAGAAAAAGACATTTGTCACTCTTGGAATCAAATTTACCAAGATTATCACGATCATTAAGAACATAGCACACACACCCAAAAACATGAAAATATTTGAGGTTAGGTTTCTTTCCCATAAGAATTTCATAAGGGGTCATCAAACTTCCAGGCCTCAAATACACACGATTGGCAATATGACATGCAGTATTAAGAGCTTCCGCCCAAAAACCTTTTGAAAGTCTTTTAGAACTCAACATGACACGGGATGTCTCATGCAATGTACGATTTTTTCTCTCTGACACTCCATTATGTTATGGAGTTTTAGGTATGAAAAATTCATGAAAAATCCTTTTTCTATCACAAAAAGACGATAAAGAAGAGTTCGCAAATTCTTTATCATGGTCCGACCTAATTCTAACAATTGTTAGCCTATACAGATTAACAACTCTTCTATGCCAACTTCTAAATACTTCAAATGTTTCAGATTTCTCACGTAAAAAATAGATCCAAGTAAAATGTGAAAAATCATCAGCAATCACAAAAAAATATTTCCTTCCACCAATACTTTCAACTTCAACTGGACCCATAATGTCCATATGAAGCAATTCAAAACACCGTGTGGTATTGAAATGTGGTAACATTTGGTGTGGCACTCTTCTTTGTTTATCCTTTTGACAACTTCCACACACATTAGCATTCTTCATGCAAAATTTCGGAAAACCACGAACAGCCTCAAATTTTACACGATCCCTCATTTTCGTAAAACTTAGATGACCTAATTTTTGGTGCCATAAATCAGATTCATATGTGTGTGCAGTGTGACACAATTTTTTATTAACAAACTGATAGCAGTTATCAGATGATCTTAAACCAGCAAGAATACACGTGTTAGATTCATTAAAAAAACTCACAAGAATTTTTGTTGAATTTAACATAGAGATTATCATCACACAATTGGCTAATACTAAAGAGATTAGCATTTAGACCATCCACATGCAATACATTTCGTAGCCTAGGTAGGCCATCAACATTCAAAGTCCCCTTTCCAACAATTTTTCCTTTACCTCCACATCCATAAGTCACATTACCACCATCATGCTTCTCATAGTCAGTCAAATACTCCAAAGTACATGTCATGTGTCGTGAACACCCGCTATCAAAGTACCAAGATCCTGCAATGTTAGATCTCAAAGAAGTATAGATAACATGACATTTAACATCTGATTTCTTAACCCAGACAGATTTGGAAAAAATTGAAATGTGATTACGAGGATGTCGTAACATTTCGGATGACATCTGACATGTAGAATTTGTGTTCGCTAAATCTGATTTCATTTTGTAACAAAATGGCCTAATGTGTCCAGGAGCATGACAAGAGTGACAAATAAAGTAGCGCTTCCGTGGTTTAGACTTCTGGGAAAAATTCCTTTTATTGTTGGAAGAATATGAGGATTCTCCTTGTTCTTTTGCTTTAACAAAAACCGGAGTTTCATAACCAAGGCCAGTTTTATCATGACTACCCAAGGAAAGTATATAATCCAGTTTTGCTTTCCCAGAATTAAACTTCTTCATGGTTTCAAAAGACTTTTCAAGTTTAGAATTAACCTTTTCGAAGTCAAGTTCTTTCTTGGTGAGGGAGGCCTCTAACCTGGTAATTACTTCCCTTTGATCATCACTCTCTTTTTTGAGTCGATCATTCTCCTTTTTGAGCATTTCATTCACTTTAATCCTCTTCAGCCAATCCTTATACAGGTTCATGTACGTGTCTTCCAGGCTTTCACCATCAGATTCATCATCCTGTTCAAAATCATCAGGGACAGAGGTAGAATTGAAACAAAAAAGATTAGAGACAGATAAGAAATCATGTTCTTCAGATGTGACCTCAAATGTGATCGGAGAAGGTGTGATCACATCTCGGACCACACCTCTGGCAACACCTGAAGGATTTATTTGGAGAGACTTTCGATCTTTCACCAAAGTGGTCAGAACCTTGTGATCTTCTTTATGGACAACGTTCTCATTGTCAGATTCATTGTCACTTAAGGTGACACTCAAACTCATTCCCTTTTTCACAAAAATATTTGCACACTTTTCAACATAATGACCATATCCAGAACAAGCCCTACATCTAACAGAATCAAGAGCTTTTTTATCAAATTTTTTCTGATTTTCAACTGAGGGACGAAAAGCAGGGACACTAGGAATTTCCATGCTAACAAACATACAAGATCAACACTTAGTGTCGTCAAGTGTAGGCTCTTGATGCCAATTGAAAGAATTATAGCACGGATATTTACCAAAAGTTTTGCAGAGTAAGGATGTGATTGCAGATGTGGTCACATTCACAATCACATGCAGCGGAATTTTGAAAACAATAAAGAGACACACGAAATAAAAATTGTCTACAAGCCAACAAGCTTGTAGACGTGCCAATATGGCAAAACTTTCCATTAGTAAAAACTGTTTGATTCCGTATACAAAAATACTAAAATTCCACTAGTAGAAACTCAACGAAAAACTCCTATCAAGAGTATATCTGATCTATATAATTCAACTCATCCAACAATAGACATGTGTGGACTTTGTTAATCACAATACTAAAAACAATGTATGAAAAATCTAACAAATACAATCAGGGCTGAATGTTATCTCAGATGTAGTCACATTCGAGATCACATCCAGGGCAGCGAGACTCCTTGTGCTTGTATGACTCTTAACTCTCTCAAGACTCTTGTATCTCTGGTATATTTCTTGTGTGATCATTATGGACGTCCTCTTCTCTTTATATAGGCGTCCAAACCCTTCAAGAGACCTAATACACAAGGAAAGAAGATATATACAAATATATGACAAGTAAATCACTTATGTTAGGAAACAAGATAACTATCAAGAATCCTAATATATCAATACCATATCAATATAATTTCTTCCCTTATCTAAAAAGTCCTAAATATATCATAAGTCTACAAAGGCAAAACAAATCAAAATCCAATCTTTATAATATAGGAAATTATTTTGGGCAATAAAAAATCGCCCTAACAATCTCCTAATTCAAAGTTCAACAGTAAACATATATAAATATACTGTAAATACACATGGGGCGGGTTTAGTTTAGCGGGTTTGATAAAGATAAACCCGTTACCCGCCCGAACCCAGCGGGGGGGATTTTTTACGGGTCTAGGCGGGGCGGGTTCATTGCGGGTTCGGGTTTGAACCCGCCCCATTGTCATCCCTACAAATATTTCAACAAACTTGGGTTAAGTTAACAGTGTCCATCCATTTTTTTTCCTCTAAATGAGATTTGATTTTTTTAAAAAAAAAAAAGGATGTACGGCTAAGCTACCACAAGATTGGTTGAGCTTATAAGCTCTTCAAAATATCTTCAAAATAAACTCTTTAAATTTGTTTGGTAAATATTTTTAAAGAATATCTTATAAGCTCCCAAAATAAGATGTTAGTAGTTTAAAAGTTATTTTTAAAAAAGGTGGAAATTCCAACTTTTATTTCAAATTAAGATCTTATTTCAACAATTTTTTTAATTTTTGGCTATTTTAATTACAAATTTTCATTACTAATGTCTTTAAAGATCCACCATCTTAGTTTATCCAAACACTTCAACAACTTATTTTTAAAATAAAATCTAACATCTTATGAGCTCTAAAAACATCTTATAAAAACGTAAGGACTTATAAGATCTTTAAATAAGTTTAGTCAAACATATAGGCTGAGATAAAATGCTCCATTTCATAAAGCTTGACGAATTAGTACCAGTTCCCAAAACAAAATCGATCGTTTACATTCTCAAAAAAAAAAAAAAATCGCTCGTTTACCATGGTTGATTAATAATGAGAGTTTTATAATATTGAAATTAGTCATTTCACGTTAAATTAGTCATTTAAGTTTCTGCAACAGTAAAAAGTGAAAGAAAAAAAACTCAATTGAAATGAAAACTCCATCGCTCGTTTATCGTATGTTACTTCCTATTTAAAATAAAATGTAACTTCTTATAAATTAGTCGTATGTTATAAGAACTCAGCGCAAAAATCTCATACATTGTCAGCTACTAAATGAAAATAATTTTAATTAGTGTTGATTTCCGGCCAGAAACAAAAATTACTTTAGTATAGTAAAATAACATTTTTAAAGAAAGAGAAATTGGTTGTCATTCATTTCGTTTCTTTCTATTTATGAAGGGGATTGTGTGAAAAAATTAATTGAAAAAATAAAATTTGAAAGTGAGACTGGATATAAAATAAAAATGTAATGATGAAAGTTGATGTGGTATTTTTTTTAAGTAAAACAGTGATTGTATGTGATTGTTGATATGAAAAATAAGAGAAATTGAACATTATAGTAATGATAGTTGATGTGATTTTTTTTCCAAATTCTATATATCGGATGTGATTGATAATTGATGAATAATAGAGGTGTGCAATGTGCATGGAACTTGGAGATTGCTGAAACCGAACTCATATCCGAATCGAAAATATCCATTGAAATTTTTAAATTTTCCCGAACTGAATCGTCCCAAAAATTTTATTGGTACAGTTCTGGAGATTTCTCAAATATCCGTACCGAGAATCGCACCGAACAATACCAAACTTTACTGAATCGAAGATTTAGAATTAGAACCCATTTTTATTATAAAAAAAACATGTACATATATAATATTTTTATCTTATTTAAATTTTGATAGTGAATTAACTGCATATTATTTGTAATTCAATTCTATATAAAATAAAATACTAAAAATTATCAAATTAAAATTTAGCATACTTATCAATATATCAAATGAATATTTGACTTATTAATGATCATAACTAGACTTATCTTCTGATCCAGAAAATAGTTGATATTAAAATTAATAAAATAATTAGTAAATTGCACCTAAACTACAGTAATTCTCTAAACAAGAAATTGAGTCTTTGAGACTATAAACTTTCGTTTCATATATAAATATTTTTTTTCCAAGAAGAGAAGAATATGCAAAAATTGACTGTCAAGGGGGAATTAGAGAGGTATCTACGATCTTGAGGAATTTTGTGGAAAATACATATATGATTTTAATGTGTTGGATTGGTGGAAAGTCAATAAAATTATCCGATCTTAAGCAATATTGCTAGAGATGCTTTGACAATTCATATGGTGATTTATATTTTCCTGTGATGAATTAAACAATTAAAGTAGGATTTAATTAATAATTTCATATTTATTATCTTTTTTTGTCTCTTTTTAAAACATGAATAATCTCCAATTCTCCAAATTCTTTATTCCGGACCAAACCGGTCCATTATAACCGATCCGTACCAAACTGTCCCGAAATTTGGAATGGTGTAGTATGAATATTTTTAGCTAGTTCCATATATCAATTATTGAAATATCTGAATTTTGGTATAGTTCTGAGAATTTTTGAATCTCCGAACCGTACCGTACCATTCACATCCTTAATGCATATTATATTTTTTTTCAAAAAATCGCATGGGACAAAAAAAAATTCTTTAGCAAAACATTTACAAAATTCACACAAGCAATCACAGCTTGAATAGTTCCTTTAAACGAGAAAAAAAAATCCATACTCCATTCACATGGTAGTATAAACTAGCATATATGTCTAATATCATAAAAGCTGCCAAAGAAATGAACATTTTTTATCTGCTCATTCAACAAGAAAAGTATGTTGCTAGTTTATGAAAACAAAAAGTAGGGCAAGTACAAAAAATATTTGGTCAATTCTTGCTCTAGTTTAAAACAAATGTAAACTCTGATTTCCAGAAAACAAAAACAAAATCTGATACTACTTCTAGATTCACAATTACCAAATTAGAACTAACAAAGGATCAATCGCCAAACAAACATTATGGGCAAAAAGGGTCCCGTAATAGCAAAGGTCATGTAAAAACTCTTGATTTTGGTCCTGAAAAATGCACTATTTGCAAAATAGTTCCGTAACTATTTGAAAATCTCAATTTTTGGCACTAATTTCATCACATTGCGATCACGTGAGCCTCACATGTAATTTCCAATCTCCCGTAAAATTATGACCAAAATTGAGATTTTCATAGCATGACTATTTTGCCAAACATGCATTTTGCAGGACCAAAATTGAAATGTTTATGTAATTACGAGCGTTTTTTGCAAAGAGTGATTTTTACAGAACCTTTTTACTACCTTCCTATAATTAGGGACTAATTTTTCAATTTTACTAACATTATCAAACAAATTGAGATTCAGAACTAAACCAAACATAAACATCAACCAGGCCACAAGTTTACATACACAAGTTTGCTCAGCCACTATCAAATATTGAACAAGAAAACAGCCCGAGACTCCCAGTACCTCAACCAAATGGGGAGAAATAAGTTTCAAATCTTCCTCTGAGTTACCTATTTTCAAGAATATTTATAGAACGATACACTCTTGTCATCCGACGCACTGGCAAGCAGACAAGATCGCACATCTGTCCGTAACGTCGGTCCAAACGCCACAGCCCAAACCTGATCGCTGTGGCCGGTTAATATCTGAGTAGCCGCTCTCATTTTAAGATCCCACAGCCGAACGCTCTTATCACTCGATCCCGTCGCAATTGCCGCTCCGTCCGGTGAAACATCCACGCTCAGTACCCAGCTCGAGTGGCCCGACATAGACGTAATCAAGGTTTTCCTTTCGGCATCGTACACGTGGACATGACCGTCGTCCGAGGCGGAGAAGAGTATTCTCGAGTCGAGAGGTGCCGATGAGTAGACGAGACTCCTAACAGGCATGCAATGGCCTTCCAAGTGGTGCATGAATTTAGCACGAGGCACGTCGAAAACGGAGATGGTGCCGTCCATTGCGCCACACGCGATTTGTCGGCCGTCAGGGCTCCATGCTACTGAGAGGGCAAACTTTTTGCTGCCACTTTTTTCTGAGGGTTTTAAGCCTTCTGGTCGGGGAACTTCAAGTGTGGCGATTAGTTTCCATTCGGCAGTGTCCCACAGCTTTACTGAAGCACTACCACCTCCAGCTGCAGCCAATGTTGTGCCCTGAGTTAGAAAATGTAGATGTTTTTGATGAGTCAATCAAAAGCTTCTATGACAAGGGACAATAAATCTGATCTGATATTGTAATGCTTCTCAAAATGCCCGTAAAAGGTATAACATGATGCTTCATAAGCGAGAATCAGAATTTATAGCTACCACACATCCGAATATAAATAGTTTGTTATCATTAATACTGTCGAAGCCCGGAAGCCGTTGTATTACACCCCCTCCCCCTCCCCCCACCAAAAAAAAAAGGAAAAAGGGAAAGGAACATATATAAGCTCACAAACGACACAGTAACTTTTAAGCTCTGCTTGTTTTCCAGGAAGATAAGGGAACAGAAGGGGGATATACCAGTTGTTTGGTTGTCATTCAACAGAAAATCGGGGGAAAGAAGGAAATCTAAATGACCCTTCTTAAATAGTGAAACAGTAAATTAGTATTACTTATAAAGTTATCACATTAACGAAACATAATGATGAGATTGGAATGCTTCATTTTTCTTACTTCTTAGTACTCCTGGAAATTCAAAAAACGTAATTGTTTTCCTTATCCAGTCATTTCATAAAAAATGGAGACTTAGGTAAATAAGCTATGGCCACATACTGGAGAACAGTGTTTCACGGCCCAACCAAATAATAGTCTTGCAAACTACAATGAAGGAAAATGAGGGGAAGAAAACATTTATGACCAAGCACATCGATCTACAGCTGCCAATAGAGGTTTTTTGAGTCAACCTACAGCCCACATGGTAGGAGAAGTATACTAATATGCAGACAAAACATCAATAGTGCCATTACCTTTAAAAACATCTCAAATTTTGAGGTCCAATTTCATTCCGTGTTCAATTTTATGAGTGTGAGCGTCAGTGAGCATGTGTGTTTTAAGGCTGTATGCACAAGCAAGCCTGCTCAAGAATTCATATATTTAGAAGTTACAACCAAGGTCTTAACACTAGACCACACACATAAATGAGCTTGGGAGTAAGGGTTAGTGCGGTTTCTGTCCCTTTGAGTTGCTACTGAGGACGCACTTGCCTCAATTTTCCATTGGTGCGAGACAAATACTTTATGATCAAGAGAATTCTATAACTCTTATATTCGAGCTGCCTCCTTTGGACTACTTGTCCAGAAATATAAATGAGAAAAGGTAACAAGTAACTAATAAAAGCACTTTACTCGCGAAATCTGTCGTTCTATAAGCGAAAGAGACCACACGTCACCTGTGATGCTCAGACTCTTCATTTCAGGCGAAGTACCCGTGTCAACACGACATGGGACACGTGTCCGATCCTCCAAAAAAAGTTTAGACACTCCACTTTCTTACTATTAAGTACTAAGCAGTAAAGCACATATATGAAAGCTTTTTTTCACATAACTTTTTCAAGTTATAATTAATTTATTCAAATTATATGAAACATATATTGTTTATAGATGTTGTATTAAAAAGTGTAATATTATATATACTATATATTTAAAAAATCTAAAGTTGTCGGCGTGTCCCAGTGTCAGTATCCAAATTTTGGATCATTTTTGGATGTGTCTACGTATCCTTGAGTTTAGACAAAAAAAGGTCCGACATTCGGATATGTAGCAGTGTCCGACACCCGTGTCCGAGTCCAAGCAACATAGCACGTCACATACACCACCTACAGTGAATGAAAACTTCGATGTTTCTGTTTACATCAATAGACTCGATATTCAGACAGCTAATGGTGTGAGCAACAACCAAAAATGGTACTATTAAAATGAGTTAAAGTTTTGCAAAATTTGTTCTCGCACAATCCCAGTAAAATAACTGCAAGGCTGTAAATTTTCATCTAGGCAAAACAAAGTTGGCAGGAGGTTTGCAAAGTGCAATGGACATCAAATATGAAATGAAAGCTGCTCCACATACTAGTGTACTTTAAAATGGGCTGGAAGTACTTCAAATGCTTATATATCTACGAATTCAGCAAAAAAGTTAAATTGATCAATCTCCATCTGGGGACATGCTGAGAGCCCTAAAAATTATTGTAACAAAGCATAACTTCATAGAGGATGCATTGTCAAATAAAATAATTGGTCACTAATGAGATGAAACTTAGTGTTCAATGTTCCAGAAATGGAATCTTCGGCCAAAATTGTATAAACAAATATATCCACTAATAATAATATATACCTCCTGATTTTATGGAAAACAGGGCATAAACCTTTCAATGGCTGATGATGATTCTCCACAGACAGCCTTCTTCTCCATCCCCACCCCCCCAACCACCAGCAATCATATATATATATATAGAGAGAGAGAGAGCATAGTTGTTAAAGTGATAGGCGACGCCAAGGAGACAAGCCATAGCCAAGGGCCCCACGGCCAAGGTGACAAAAGGCAATGGCCTGGCCACGCAAAGGGACAACAACTAAAAAACATGTTATATATTTATGCAAATAAACTTACACGCATCTGGGCAACATCCAAATAGGCAAATAATAGAAAGAAGTGAAAATTGAAATAATCAACATCCAAATAATAGTCAAAATAAAAGCTAATAATAGTCAAATTGAAAAACCCAACTGGGCAGCATCCATCGGGACCCAGAACCAAATAAAACCCCAACTACAAACAAGAAAAAAGGGAACAAAAAACAAAGAAAGCAATAAAGAAGCAGTTCGCTTCATGGAATTCGGAAGGAGGTGCGTGGGTATCGGCGAAGGGTTGCGTCGGGGAATTGTGTCGGTGGATCGCAGCGGCCAGCGGTGCGGGGGAAGGAATCGCGGATTCCTTTGCAGAAAGAAAGACGGGTTTCACTTTTGCAGGGGAAGGAATTGCAGTGCCTATGTTTTTTATGGTCTCTTTTACTTAAAATCCTCTTTCAAATTATTAAAAAAATAAAATAAAATAAAAAGACATCGCTTTTCGCCTCTCCAGAAGCGAGGCCTTCTGATCACTTTCGTCGCCTGGAGGGCTGCCGAGGCGAGGAACCGTCGCCTCTTGCCTAGGCGTCACCTAGGCCAGCTTTTGACAACTATGATATATATGTAGAGAGAGAGAGAGAGAGAGAGAGAGAGAGAGAGAGAAGAACAAGAAAAAGAAACTACATGGTAACATTTAATCTAAATCCACCTTGGAGTTTCTGAATGAGCAGGAACAATATTTACCAAAAGTTTGTGTTTGTCTAACAAAAAAAATACAGACTAATTAGGAAACATCATCCTTCAGGCAGATGAGGTTTCCTAAATGCAACTTTTAAGATAACGAATGTACGTGTAAACAGTTCAGCGAGTTCCCAACCCATGGAGAGAGTTTGACTGTTGGGATCAAGAGATGACATAGAATATCCTCGAGAAAAGAATCCAAAAAGATAGAAAGAGGAAAAGTAAGAGGAGAAGGACATCTGATTTCTCTGGATTTAGGATATCATTTATGAGATGGAAGGTTTTCGCTTAAGGGATTGCTACGAAGCTTCCGATTTCCACACACTGGCATCTTTTATTTCTTTTGTTGAGTCACTCCCTTGGTCAACAAAACATTCTCCCAGTTTTCTAATCAAGTGTGTCAGTGTGTGTTACATCTCACATTAGGAAAAGTTCAATGTATTCAGTTTCAAAAACAATTATAGTACTAGTTAGTTTTAAATTTTAGATATCCCAGAGAATCGTCAGAGATTAACTTCTTTACAAGGAAAGAGAAAATTCAATGTTTGCATTATAGCGAAGGAGAACAATCCAAAAGAGCCTCTAACCTCTTACCCCTACCCCACAAGAAAAAAATAATAAAAAGTAAAGGGAAATAAAAAAAGAAAGAAAACGCAGAGAAAAGAACAATCATGTTATTGCATTCCTTGCAAAACATCTCATAAACCTTTTACGTGTCCACCCCTGTGACCTCTCTAATCATTATGGTAAGTACAATATAAAATCCTCCCTTAACAGATCCGAAACTGATTTTGTCGGAACAGATACAAATAAGGAAGGATGGCTAACCATTTAGAACCTTGAAACAGTGAACCAGCTCTTTTGATCATTCACCAAATCCTCCCGAAAATATGCATGGTTCCACCACTTTGTTTGCATCTTTACATTTTCTTTTAGCTTCATTTGATATTTTGATGTCAATTATCTTACCCCCATATATCTTATTTGCACTGCTCCCATAACAAAATCACATAGGTTCTCTTGTCAACTCTGTTTGTTTTGACATACAATCTCAGCCCAAGATTCTTACATGGAAATCTAAGTATGTTTTCCTTTTTCTTTTGTTTTGTCCAACATTTGGCTCTGATGTGCCCAAAACGGCTTGCTTGATTCTGAAAAGTCAGAGGTTTTCTTAGATTGTTGCTGTAGTTGTTCTCCTACACTAATTCTAGGATCCCTACTTACCAGTCATCCAGTCGCTAAAAGAAACAATGAAGCCTCTAGTTTCCATTTAAAAAAAAAAAGGAAAAAAAAAATATATCAAATAGGTCTTCAAGAGGATAACTAATTTTCTCTCCTCCCAAAATTCAACATCAATTCCATGATAACAAACAAAGACATGATTTTTTTGCTTTTTTCCAGCACATTATATTTCACAAACCCGAACAATCATTCACACAAACAACTCGGGAAAAAAAAATTCACGAGCAAATTCCTAAAAGTAACATTACTAATTAATACCTGGGGATTGAATTGCAATTGCCAGACTTCGGAGGGTGGAGCCTCGAGAGTGGCGATGGTATTGTTAGTAGCAACATCAAAGACTCGTATAAAGCTGTCAATGGAGGCGGACGCCGCGATTCTACCTGACGGGTGGGCCGCAACCGATACGACGCCGAGGCAGTGGCCGGTGTTTGTCTGAACCTTCTCGGGACCGTCCGGATTCCACAACCGCACCGTCTCATCAAGCGACCCCGTCAAGAGCAGCGGCCCTGAATCCTCCGTCGCCGGTACCCACGCCGCCGTCCAAATCGAGTCTTCGTGGGCGTTCTGAACGGTGTTCAATGGCGCTAACTTCATGGTTGTAGGGGTTTTCGGTGTAAAACCCTAGTTCAGGTGTCAATGGTGTTTTGCGGAGTGAGGCTGACTGGAAATTTACTATAACTGGAAAAGTGATGTGTACATAGTTTGAAATTCTGGGGTGGATAGGTAAAATGGAAAAAACGTGGGCAGTAATTTCTAATTATTGATTTTTTTTTCCTTCGTCTTATTTTCGATTTTTGTTATATAATCTTTTCTTTTCTCTCGATTAAAATTAGCGCCTCCCACAAATTCTTAGTGACTAGTAATTCATCAAAGCTTAGATAATTTTGAATAAAAATTGATGAGATCTATTACTTTTATAATGAATTCAAACTATGCGGTGAAGATTTAATCGCGAATTTTCATTGGACGTCCTCCTTTTTTTTTTTTTTTTTCAGAAAAAAGGAGACTTCATTATTCATCAAATCGGAATGCAACAAATTACAAATGGTAATAGTGTATTATCCTAAACTACGAACGAGACGTAGAATCTGTTGCTTTAGCTAAAGCATTATTAACAAGATTTATTGACCTACTAATAAAAATACAAGAAACCATAAGTAACTCATTAAGAATATTCAGACAATTAACAACGAGATCTCTAAAATAAGAATGCTAGATGAAAGACTCTGAATCGCACTAGTTTTCATCTAGTTAGAAGTTGTGATATTTTCGAGACCCTCCAATTACGGAGTAGAGACAAAGGCATTATTTGTATCCGATAACCAGGGTTCATCCCAAGGCGTATACCCTAATTTGCTTACCATCACCAACTGATTTTTCATGAGGAATTCAACTGGTTCCATGGTGGATGGGACAAGGCTTAACATTTCAACCCCGTGTACATAATGTTCATTCGTGTGTGCAATTTTGAGTATTAATTTTTCACTCATCGAAATTTGGTTTTAAGACTTAAATATACTATAATGATCTACTCGAAACATAGATTAATAATTATAACCATTTAATTCCTCCATAATTAAATACTTGGCCACTGAAAATTAGTTAAAGGTGGGCATCAGCCACTTTACAAAACAAAATTTTCCAATATTTGTAATATTTAAAAAATATATATTGAAAATAAGAAATACATGCATGTTTTGTATTTTTCATCTAGTGTGTTTACAATAGTATCTAAAGGTACTATATTCTTACCCAAAAAAAAAAACACATAAATCTATGTAGATAATTTTGAAAGGTCCCTTTTGGAAAATATAGAACTTGTGCCACGCTTTTGCAGTTATAACATTTCCAAAGGTGCTCAATCAAGTAGTGGCAAAGCTGATGAAGCATTCCGTGGTCACGTACCTCACATCTTCTCTTTATGTATTCTTAAATTCATGAGAGAACCCATGTCATAACTTGAATGAGGTATTACATCGCGCTGAAACCTCGAATCGATAGACCAATTGTGTATTGTCTCCCCCTCGTCTTCAATAATCATATTGTGTAAGATAACACACGTATATATAATATTCTCATGTGTGAAAGGTACCAATTAAGATCGCCCTGGACCTCTAATAATTTTTCCATCGAGATTGAAGAACCCCAAATACTCGTTCTACATATTTTCTTGCAACATCTTGTCTTTATTTTATATTCATTCTATTCGAATCTTGGGGGCACAAAAAGCTCTTGATGAAAGTAATCCATAGATTCCATCTGTCAGATAGTATTCATTTTTATATTGTGTGTTGTTGACTATAAAATTAACCACTGTTGTAGTCCTTGTAAGACATTGTTGAATAAAAGGTGATTCGTTAAGCACATCGGTGTCATTGTGTGCCTCTGTAAGCCCAAAAAATGAATGCCACATCCATAGTCTTGAAGCGTCACCGCTTCAAATACAATAATTTGATAACCATAATGGCCTCGAGTATAATGATCCATCCAAGCTACTAGAATGTCCAATCCCAGTACATGTAACCAAGACTACCTAACATGTCTGGGAAACCATATCTCTGCTCATGCATCTCAACCAAAAGTTGGATGTCGACTTTGTTAGGTCGTCTCAAGTATTGTTCCCCCGATTAGTGTGATTATGATCTAACAGAACTCCTTGAGGCAATTGAGGGAAGTCATTTCAGCAATCCGCATGTACTCATCAGTTTGGTCGGCAATCAATAAGCACTCATCGGGGCAATTGAATTATGATCTATTTTATATGCTCATCCATGTCATCATCATCACCAATTAGTCATCTATAATATCATCGGGGCTATTGTCGGAGCTAGAGTTACTAGGATCTTAAGACATTTTGGAACGAAAAAAAATTATTTTGAGAGTCAACAATTGGTAGATGTAGAAAAAATTAAGATGAAAAAATAAGGGAGGTGAATGATATATTTATAGGTAAAAAATTCAAAAACTAAAACTAAAACTTCAAATGGTAAAAAAACTGTTGCAAATATGCAATATTTTTTTTCTTGTCAATTTTACCATTAAAAGGATTTTTAATAAAAAAAAATAGATCTGAAAAAACGGCTAGTATATACGAAATTTCAAGAAATTTAACCAATTATCATTCCACTTCAACAGATTTTGATGAATGCCATGTAAAACTTAGACTAGAAAGTTGGCACCCCATTTTCCTTGTAATTTGTATTGTAATAGATAGGGTTGTACTAGCTGAGTCAAGTCAACTACGCCTGGACATACAAGAAGTCAACTGAAGACTGGGATGAAGACTCCACTGTAAAGCAGCTGAGTATAGCAAGGAAGAGAAGACAAGAACTCGACTGAAGGAGTATCAGCTATGATACAGCTGTGAGAAGTGTCAGTCAAGTCAACTCAAGATAGCCAAGTCTCAACTTGAAGTGACAGATGAGTCATCCAATGATTGGGAGCAGACTCAAGTCACCTGGGGAAAAGCGATCAAGTCAAGACAATCGAAAAAGAATCATTTGTACGAGAAGTTAAGAATATTACCTAAACAAGTAATACTTCCATGCTGACATGTCTTAAAGTGCTCAGTCCCAAAAGCGTGCAAAAGGAATAAACCAATGGGAAGCACTGCACCTTGTGTCAGACTCTGAAAAGCTGAATGTTCATTTAATACGAGAAAATATAAATATCAAGGACTGCAACAAGACAAGCCAACGAACACAAGTGACTTTTGAAATCAGCCTATCTCTTCAACGGGCAGATTTTTGAAAGTTCACTATAAAAGGCTGAGGAATCACTTTGAGAGAGGGTTACCTGAACCATGAACATTCAAGCTATTATTTGAACTGTAACCTGCAAAATATTCTCAAGTTATTCAAGCAAATCCTCAAGTCTAAAATTCGAAGGAAATCAATCCAACACCAAGCTGTGAAGGAAAGACAACCTCAACCTGTTGAAGAGGAAACTTTTGAAGAATCAAGAGGGGTCTACTTTCCAATGAGGACTGTAGAAAGGTTCAAGGTCGAACCAGTCTCACGTTATTGGAGGGCTTCGTGATCAAATCCAAGAAGCTTGAGCAAGTGAGCTGAAGTAGCAAGCGGCACTGTGAAGAAGCCGAGTCGGACGAGAAGCCACCATTTGTGTGACCAAGGCATCTCCGGATCGAGTCCCAAAGGATCAAGTCATTTGTGTGATCAAGACTTGTATACGGACCGATAACCACTCGACTCGATCAATACTTAGTGGATTCCTCCAGGAGTTGGAGAAGAGAGGATTAGAAGAATTACCCCATCTTCGAACCTCTATAAAAATTATTGTGTCATTTACATTTCAGCATTTACTTTCTGCATATCATTTTATACCTGCTGACAATTTGTTATCCAATTGATAATTAACAAAGTGCTAAAACCAAGTGTTAAAACAAACTTAAATCAAATTCAAGGGTGTTAAGTCTTCCGCTGAAAATCTCATCACAGTCGGGTTAAGTATTAGACTAAACAGCTGAGTTATTCTATCAACGGCTCGATCGAAAGTCGTTGAGTGGCTAACTCATTTGGTTAACTAACTTAGTTGTTCATCAAGGACATAGCTGTGACATTAACTCTGAACTAATTTAAAAGGACAAAATTCGAAAAGTTGGTAAGGTTTATTCAACCCCCCCTTCTAAACCTTACTCACACCCCTTGGGACCTACAAGTGGTATCAGAGCCAGGTTGGTTCATTGAGCCTTCCGCACTGGTTACTGAACTAGATCTCCAATCTTTCAAACAAGTTTTTTTTAACACTTGTTCTTTCAAAAGTTTTTTTTTAAAGTTATAATCATGGAAGCAAACTTGACACGCAATCCTATGTTCACCATTGAAGATGCAGGCTCATCTATCAGCTTTACATGATGAATTGTGGATAGTAATAGAGGATGGGCCACTGCAAATAATGAAGGTGAACACAATTTGCAAGGAGAGTCTGCAGAATGAAAAAAGAGGAGGTTGCTCCTTCCTAGACCCCTATGGTTGAAAAACCAAGAGCTGAATGGACAAATGATGACAGAAAAAGATACAACCTTGACAATGTGGCCAAGGATATACTTTACAAGACTTTGGACAAAGCCATGTTCAACAAAGTCAAATCTTGCAAAACAGTCAAAGAAATCTGGGATAAATTAACCTTAATTTGTGAAGGATCTGAGCAAATCAAGGAAAACAAATTATCTGTTGTTGTTCAAAAATTTGAAAACTTTAAAATGCTTGCATGTGAGACGATGGATCAGCTGGATGCTAGATTCACTGAAATTACAAATGAGCTCTCAGCACTTGGGAAAGAATACACACAGAATGAGATGTGTATGAAGATACTAAGGAGCCTCCCAGCTGAGTGGGAAATGAAGACCATAGCTCTAAGGCACTCGATGGACCTATCAAAAATATCCAATCATGAACTATTCTCAGACCTCAAAGCTTATGAATTTGAGCTGAGAAGAAAAGATCAAGAGGAGATAGCTATACCCAAAATAGCTGCACTCATAGTCAAGGAAGGGAAGAGAGCTGAGACCAAAGAAATCATTGACCAGGAGGAAATTGCTTTGATGGTTAAAAGATTCAACAAGTTCTTCAACAAGAACTACAAAAGAAACAAAGGTGAATCCTCCAGAAGGCATTCAGCTCCCTCCAAGTCAAGGGAAGATAGCCCACCAAAGAGAGCTGAGTATCAAAAGGTCGAATATCAAAGAGCTGACAATCCAATAAATGAGAGAGCTGATCAAAAAGTTGAAACCTATGTTGGAATTACAGACAACCAGGACACTTTGACATTGACTGTCCATATCCTGTAGTCAATAAATACAGGAATGACGAAGAAAGAAAAGTCTTCAGAGAAAGAAGACAAGAAAAGAAAAGATCAATGTTGGTTGCTGAGACTGCTGATACAGCCAAGTCGAAAGAAGCAGCAGACACTACAAGAAAAATAAGAATAGACATCACCAAAAAGACATCGTTTTTCCGACAATACTGTTGTCTAATAGGTTATAACATCGCTTTCTACGAAAAACGATGTGTTTGATAGGATTTTTTCGCTAATATACATCGGATTTTATCGACCGATGTTACAACCGATGTCTATTATATATTAGACATCGCCATTTGCGACGGTTTCCCCTGGCGATGTCTATGGGTTCTTTAACGTCAGTTAATAGACAACGGTTTTGTGGACCGATGTTGAATATGAAATGCGTTTTTTTTAAATAAAAGTTCTAACACGTTTTCTTTTAGTTTTACACAATTTTTCTTTCCTTCTTTTTTTGAGGGACGTGTTTTCCATATGTAATTAAACCCACTTAATTATCAATTAACTCTTAAAATAAAACTAATTCTCTAATTAACCTAAAAATTAACATAGTCGTTCAATTCCCTCCCTTGCCTCGTTCCTTCCCCTGCGACCCTATCCCGCCCTCTACGGATCCTCTCAATCGCCACCGCCCACCGCTCGCCTCCACGCCCGCCACCGCCCACCGCCCGCCTCCACCGCTTGGAACTCCCTCGTCTCCACTGTTAAAACTCCCGCGCCCCTGGTACGTTAAACCCTAGCCCTCACTTTTTTTTTTTGCAATTAGACTAAATTTTTGAATATTGTCACTTGTTGGAGGTGGAATGGAGTATGCAAAATCTTGTTTAGTTCTTCTTTTAGAGTCTGCATAATAGAATTAGTTAATAGATTGTAAATTTTGGTCATAAATTGAATTTAGCTGGGTTTGTTTAATTTCTTCGATCGGTGGTCATAAATTAATTAAACATGTTTGGTACCGAGTGTATTAGAAGATTGCCCATGCTTCTGAAACCTCTGATATTTAGATCGCCAGTTAACAGCTCCTTGGATCTGAGTCAGGGAAGAACTTGTTTGGTGGAATTCTCTGCTTTTCCGTAAGTAGGTGCATTAAGAGGGTTGATCAAGCACAATTGGCGAAAAGTGTGTGATAAATTTGTGGATTGTTGTGGGATTGTGAGGATGAGACAAAAGAGATTGGAGGTGTGATCTAATCGCCATTTACGCTAAGCATAAGGGGGAAGAAATGCGAAATTAGAACAGAGATGGAAAAAATTGACGAAATAAAATTGCGGAATTTGGATTTAGATCTAAATTCCTAATTCCATATGATATTTTTGAAGATCAATGGCATATTATAACATCAAAGTATACTAATTAATCCAAAGTTCAGCAAGTACAATTCCCCTAGAGGAACAAAAAATGGAAAATGGAAAATTGCTTAAAGATAATCAAGGAGCATGGGGTTGAAAAATATTCTTGAAAGCAACAAAAATTAATAATAAAAAAATAATTTAATAATATAAACCAGGGGCGTCATTGCTACTTTGCTCAATATTAGATGGTTCTTGAGAATCTTCTTGTATTTGAGTTTGTTGTTTTCTTCCTTGACTCGTAATAGCCAAGTCCGATGCTGAATAAATACAAATTGTTTTTAGTACAAAAATCAGTTTACATATTTATGAAAAATATGGCTAAAAGAGGAAGGAAAAATTGAGAGTGTGTTTCATATTTAAGAGTACAAGAAAGACTATCCACATGTACATTATTACTTTGTAAAAAAAGTCTGTGTCTAGCAAAGGAGAAGGAAAAAAAAAAGTAAAAAAGATCAGTTCAATTGATTTGGCCTTATATAAATCAGGTCAAAGCTTTGTGAAAATTAAAAAAAAAAAGTCTTCAGTACTAAAATCTTGAAAGCTCTTGAAAAGTCACTTGAAAAGTCTCTTGAAAAGTTCAATTGTTTCATATTACCTTTTTATAAAGATCAAAATATTAAGTTAACCTCATTTTTGTAGGCATGGCCATCTTTGTGAAGATGCCATTTATTTAGGTAATTCGGCACATTGAGGACAATTTTGGCCGGAAAAAAAATAGTAAATTATTTCACTAAAAAAACTTCATAATAATAACTTATTATGTTCTTTTAGCAATGTAGTACCTGTGAGAAATATAACCATCTATTTTTTTACTGCAACATTTTCTCTTAATTATAATTAAATAGATTTCAATATTTCCTCTATTTAGGATAAAGTAAATAAGGGTATATCCATAACCAAATATGCTTGAAATAATAACAGAACGACCGGAAACATTCTAAAATATTCTTAAGAAATCTTTTATATTTTTGATTTAGATATATATTTCTTGATGTGGCTGATCATTTTCATTTTCATATTAAATTTGGTTTGTTGTTGTGATTGTTTTTAAGATCTTAGGTCATTATTAAGATGGATAAAGAATGGATGTCAAAGAATAGATTATCACGTGAGTATGAGGATGGAGTCGAATTATTCTTGCAATTTGCGGTACAAAATGCTAGTGATCTTAATGCAATACATTGCCCTTGTGTAAAATGTGGTAATTTAAGAAAGAAAAGTGTTGACATCATTAGGGCGCATTTAACTTCTAACGGTATGGATCAAACATATACTAAATGGATATGGCATGGGGAAAGATCTACAAAAAGGAAGTCGATGGATGACAATGATGAAGTTGGGCAAGGTAAGAAAGATTTTGGTGTTGACGACCATATAGATATGGTGCATGATGCATATGAAACTACAGAGGATCCAAATCAATTTATAAAATTACTTGAGGATGTTGAGAAACCTTTATATCCTGGTTGTTCTAAATTTACAAAGTTATCTGCTGTAGTGAAATTATATAACTTGAAGGCAAAATATAGTTGGAGTGATTCAAGTTTTAATGACTTATCGAGTGTACTTGGAGACATGCTTCCAGATGAAAATGAGTTGCCTTTATCTTTATATGAAGCAAAAAAGAGTCTATGTGCGCTTGGGATGGATTATGTGAAAATACATGCTTGCCCCAACGATTGTATCTTATACCGGAAGCATTATGAAGATATTACCGAATGCCCTACTTGTGGGATGTCAAGGTGGAAAATGGGCAAGAATTCCAAGAAAATTGAAGGAGTTCCTGCGAAAGTCCTATGGTATTTTCCACCTATTCCTAGATTTCAGAGAATGTTTCGAAGTAAGGAAATATCCAAGGAGTTAACTTGGCATGCAGACATGAGAGTGCGTGATGGTTATTTGCGTCATCCGGCTGATTCACCCTCTTGGAAACTTGTTGACCATAAATGGCCAGAATTTGCTTCTGAGCCAAGAAATCTCAGATTGGCCATATTTGTTGATGGCATCAATCCTCATGAGTTGATGAGTTCTAAATACAGTTGTTGGCCAGTTGTAATGGTCATGTACAATCTTCCTCCATGGTTGTGTATGAAGAGAAAATTTATGATGCTAACAATGTTGATTTCGGGTCCCACAAAGTAGGGAATGATATTGATGTTTACTTGGCACCTCGGTTGATGACTTGAAATATTTATGGGAAGTGGGTGTTCAAGCTTATGATGCACACCGAGATGAGAATTTCCTGCTCAGATCAGTTCTCTTATGGACAATTAACGATTTCCCTGCATATGGAAACATGTCAGGATGCAATGTGAAAGGATATCGTGGATGTCCTATCTGTGGTGAAGAAACAGATGCAAAATGGTTGAAACACAACAGAAAAATGGCATTTATGGGCCATAGGAGGTTTTTAGATGAGCATCATCCTTATAGAAGACAAAAGAAGGCATTTGATGGGAACCAAGAATTTAGGCATGCACCAAAACCACTAAATGGTCATGAAGTTTTAAAATATGTTGAGAGAATTGATTGCCGATGGGGAAAATCAAGTGGCAAGCAAAAATCAAGTAATGATGATAGTCAAACATGCTGGAAAAAGAAGTCAATTTTCTTTGAACTTGAATATTGGAAACATCTACATATTCGGCATGTTCTTGATGTCATGCACATTGAGAAGAATGTGTGTGAAAGTCTCATCGGTACATTACTTGATATTCCTGGGAAAACAAAAAATGGCGTAGCAGCGAGACTAGACCTTGTTGAGATGAATGTGAGGACCGAGTTGGAACCTAAGATGGGGGAAAAGAGATCCTTCTTGCCTCCAGCTTGTTATACACTCAGCAAATATGAAAAAAGAAAAATATGTAATTCATTGTTGGGAATCAAGGTCCCCACATGTTATTCATCTAATGTTCAGAACCTTGTGTCAATGAAGGATTTGAAGCTTGGGCCTTAAGTCACACGATTGCCACGTTAATGCAACAATTACTTCCAGTGGCAATCTGTGGTGTCTTGCCTAAACATGTCAGGTACACTATCACCAAGTTGTGTTTATTCTTCAATAGGCTATGTAACAAAGTGGTAGATGTCCGAAAGTTGGATTATATACAAACAGATATTGTGACCACATTGTGTTTACTTGAGAAGTACTTTCCCCCTTCGTTTTTTGATATAATGCTTCACTTAACTGTTCATCTTGTGAGGGAGGTTAAATTGTGTGGGCCAGTTCGTTATAGATGGATGTACCCATTTGAAAGATTCATGAGAATCTTGAAAGGTTATGTCCGGAACCGCAATCGACCCGAAGGCTGTATAGCTGAATGCTATATAGCTGAAGAGGTGTGGAATTCTCATTCGTGCTACTTGGCTAATATTCACACCATTGGGATCCCATCAAGCCATCAGCAAATAGAACTCAATAAGCCTTTATCACGTGCTCAAGTACATCGTATTAATTCTCAAGAGTGGGAAGAATCACATCTTTATGTTCTGACAAATGATCCTGAGATTGATCCTTATATCAAGTAATTTCTCTAACTAACTAACTTTTCGATAATAATTGTTTAAATTATAATGGCTAATGTGTTATGAACTTTTGCATTAGCGAACACAGGGCTCTTTTGAAGGAAACATACCGTCTTAAAGCAAAGCAAGGTAAGTGGATGCAAGATAAGCATAGAAGCACATTTATTGCCTGGTTACGCACACGTGTGAGTTTCTTGGATCAACTATCCGAAAGGTTGAGGTGGTTGGTTGAGGGACCAACCAAGAAAGTGTTGAAGTATTCCAGTTATTTGATTGATGGGGTTACTTATAACACAAAAGAGCGTGATAATATACGAGTTGTTCAAAATTCGGGTGTAAGCTTGGTTGCAAAGACTATGCAAGTTGCAAGTGCAAAGGATAAAAGCCCAATTGAGTCAGACATGGTGTTTTATGGAGTTATAGAAGAAATATGGGAGCTCGATTACCACAGTTTTCGGATTCCAATGTTTAAATGTAATTGGGTAGAGAATAATAATGGTATTAAAGTTGATGATCTTGGTTTCACCTTGGTCAACCTCAATAGAATTGGATTTAAATCCGATTCATTTATCATGGCTAGTCAAGCAAAGCAAGTATTTTATATTGAAGACCCTCAAGACCCAACATGGTCTATTGTGCTTTCAACTCCAAACAGGGAGTACTTCGAATATATAAATGGTGATGAGTTGGGAGATACTATAATCCACCATCAATGTTTTACCAAAGGGATGGCATCGAATGATGGTGATGAAACTGATGAAAATGAGCCACCATGCATTCGTGAAGATTGTGATGGGATTTGGGTTGACTCTTAGCTTTCAGAGTTTGGTAAGATTTTAGTGTTGCATATATAATTGCCAACTTGTAACAAAACCTAAAGTAAAAAAACACATATTTTCAAACATTTTATAAGTACTATGTGAACTTAATTTAAGATGACAAATTTTCAAATTGTAATTATCCCTAGTTTTTAATGATAACAAGGAAGATATAACTCACTGATATTGAAAAAACCAAATTTAACTATTACTCAAAGTTCTTTGTTCAATGGATTCTTTGCTAAATTGAGGTATGATGGATTTTATATGAATGATAATGAAATGTGAATGTGATGGTCTTTTTCTTTATTGCATATTTTTGCCAACCTGGATTAGCTCTAATTATTTCATACATTTTGTTGCATTAACAGGCTGGACTCTATGGCTGGTCGTAAAAAATTGAAAAGGGGGCATGATGAAGTTAAAAGGGTAAATCGATGTTTCTATAGAAGTTTCTCAAGAGGTTGATAAGAATAGCATGGATAGCGATTCTTTAGATAGCCAAATAACGGCACCCACCAGAGGTCGTACTCAGATGGATAGGTTGGCCATCCTACGGGCTCATGGTGGTAAGTGGACATCAAAATTAATAACTATGGACAAGCGGTGGGAAAACATTCGGATGAGTGCAAAAGTTTTATTGGCGTCCTCGCCGAGAGAATGTAAAGATTACATACAAGACATGGAAGCATGTACCGTGAGATGTTAAAGATTTGATTTGGGATTCATTAATGTAAATAAATCATGTCCTTTTTCCTTTTTCTCAATTATTACATTGCACCACTCACTTAAGCTTTTTTTTTTTTGGTAACTTGGCGCTTTTCACTTTTTGTTCTTTCTTTTGTTATAGTTGAACTTCAATATAGATCCGAAATGGAAGAAGGCATGTTTGAGTTCAGCTGGTACAAAATGGCGTCAATATAAAACCACGATGACTAAACAATTTGTTTGGGATCGTAAAGATGATCCTGAGGAGTTGAACAAACTACCAGAGGGATTTGGTATTTCAAGGGAGGACTGGAGTTCTTTTGTGATTGGCCGCATGTCTGAAAGCTTCATGGTAATTAAAACATGTACACAATTAATTTCTTAAGTTAGTGTTTTCTAATAAGTCCGTGACTATTGATAACTAATAATAGAATGAAATATCTTGTTTATTTGTCTAATTCATTGCAATATATGTTTAAAATTGTAGAAATTAAGTGAAGAACAAAAGGAGAGAAGGAGCGCAAACATATACCCCCACCGACTTGCGTAAAGTAAAGGATACTAGGATTAGTCAAGATATGGTAAGCATTCTATTAATATCAGTCCTCTAACATGCATATTTTGATACTTGGATTTACGTGCAGGAAAGTGAATTATGCGATGACGATGATATAAATAGAGCTATTTTGTGGAAGAAAGGCCGAACCAATAAACAAGGGGAAATTGAAGGTGACAATTTGAAAAAAACAGTGGCAAAAATTGTAAGTTGTCTCTCATATGACCGTAATACTGTGCGAGCTGGGTTTGGGTTGATTTTTAGTTTGTGGAAAGTGGACACTCTCTTAGTAAATTGATTATTTTGGTTGTTGTCTGCTTTTTCTTTTTACCGATGTTACTGAAAATTATTTTTATTAATTGTCTTTTGGCTGATTTGGCTATTTCAATATGTATGGTGTCTGTCCGATCAACTTGACAGCAAGCTATCTTGATTGCTATGCTATATCGACCACTATGCTATATTGTTTGGCATTTTAATGTGGTATTTTTGAAATATAGTCTAAACTGCATAAATATATTTTTTATTGCAACTGAAATGTTTGTTGCATGTGTTATGATTGTTCTGGACCTTATGGTTAATCCAAGTCATCTTTGGTTTTGTTTGGTTGTGATTATGGGAGTGTTTGCAAACATCTTTAAAAGGCGATTCTATGTTTTAGCTCCAAAAAAATCACTTTTTAAGCCTGTTAATAAATAGCCACATTGTTGTTATCACTTGTTTTGATTGTCCCCTAAAATGATAATGAAAAAATATGATGCAAATAATTAAATAAAAATGAAAAAATTATCCAAAAATAGGCAACTAAGAAGTTGTCCCTGTTTTATTTGAGAACATACTCTGCAGTGGTCTTATCACTTGTTTTTGGAGAACATGTTAATTAGTTCGCTTATTGAAATGCTTTTAAATTTTGATTTTGTTATGGAGAGTCTTTGTAGTACTTGAATCATTGAACTGAATGAGGCTTTTCTTGTTTATTGAGACTTATACCTTAGTTTCTTCATGTTGCAGTCGAGACCACGACTTATACCATTCAATACCGAATGTTTGTTCTATTATGTTGCATATGTATAGAGCCTATATGTTGTATATAATCATTGTGTACACCCTCATTGCTTAATTACTCTATGACATTTTGTTATAATGTGTTATGTTGGTATTAATGCATTGTTTTGTCATTTGTTGCATGAGGATAATTATATAGAGCTAAAAAAAGAGGTAAGTTTGAAAATCGAAGGCGCAAAAGAAGACATCCTAACAAAGGCACTTGAAAAAACGTAACATCCTGGGACGGGTGAGGGTCTTGGAAAGAATGTTACCCCATCTATGTACTTCAACTTTGTTCATGGGAAGAAGCAAGTTGACAAGGGTAAGAAGTGAGCAAAGAAAAGAAAGTTGACGCTAAGAGATTGATTCTTTGAACAGGTGCTCGTATTGAAGAGCAAAATGTACGCTTAGAAAAGCAAAATGAACGCTTAGAAAAATTAGAAGCGATCTTAAACAAAGATGAAGAGAAAGCTAGTTGTTCTCGACATCAATCCAACAAAGATGAAGATGATGATGAAGCTGATTTCGTAATTCTTGACAGAAAAGTTGCTTTAGAGGTATATATTTAATTACAACAATGAATATGTATTTCTTATGTAAAGATTTTTTATTATTTTTTTTGTAGTTAACTGATGATTATTCATCTTTTAGGGCTCTGCAGTAGCATTGACATTGGAGTCTACAAACGAGATTGCTGCATTTGGTACGATTGTCCATGTTGATGGACCTGGCAACTTTCTTCATGATGAACCATTACCGACAAATTGCATGTGCATCGCCATCGATGAAGCAATGGATGAATCAGCTCCTTTGCCAATTAAAATCCCTAGGACGTGTGCGTGTCTTGGTGATGCTGTAGGTAACCATGTTGCCTGGCCTGCACACTTGATAAAACTGAAAAATGAGGTAATTGTGATATAAGATTTCTGTTTAAATGCTTCAGTAATTTTTTGTTTGGCACCTATCTAACATCTGTACATTTGCATTAATTAGAAATCTGGTACAATCAAAGTTGGTGATGGGAAAAACAATAGTAAAGTTGTCAAGTCCAAGATGCCAAGAGAGTTGTTCATGTTCTATTGTTGTTGCAAGAATGTGCTTGATGGAAAGAGTGTACGTATGACTTTAGATAATGATGTCTTTGGCATTGAGAAGGAGATTTATGTTGACATTTCAGACATCACTCACTTTTGTGAATTGGAGCCAATTTTGTGCTTTTCTATAATTGTGTACATATGGTAAACCTTTCAATTATTATCTACTATTTTTATAAGCTGCAAATACTTCATAATTTTCTATACTAATTTCATTTTTCTTTTTAAAATTGTAGGCACCTTTACAAAAAGATGAAGGAAGAATATGTGGATAAGTTTTTATTTGTGTATCCGTATGGTATAGGGCATGTGCCGACAACAAGAACAGATAAAAATTATATCCAACAATTAACGAAATCCAGGGCTCGCTTTTTAGCAAATAGGTTGGGCAGTGCATCAAGTAATCAATTAGTTTTGGCGCCATGTAATATAGGGTAAGTAAGAGTTGCAATATAACTTTCAATTGCATATTCTTAACTTGTCTAATTGCAAGTACTAATCATTTATTTGTGTTAGTTTTCATTGGATTTTAACTGTGATCGACCCTTACAATGAGATTGTATATGTTTTGGATCTCTTGGCCCCGCATTCGCGATGATACTTGGAAAGATGTTGTTAATCTGTAAGTTTTTTCACATGCAAGTGGATAAAATTAAATATTGCTTCTTGGTTAATTGATCTTGATGTTTGAAGGGCTTTAAAATTATTTAATGTGGACAAGGAGGAATGGAAAAAAGCAACCCCAATGGGATATAATCGCGGTATGTCCTTGTGATTAACATATGTTGCTCAATGTAATTTGTATAAGTAACTAACAATTTTTTTTCCTCATATAGGCTCCTATTCAACCGGATGAAAAGCAGTGTGGTTTCTATGTACTGCGATACATGAGAGAGATACTTCATGAATTCTTCAACACTAACAAAGCTCTATTGCGATCAATGGTAAAACATACAGTTTCATATTTGAAGTTTTTAAATAGTTTAAAATTGTGTAATTTATAATTTTGCAAAGTGATTAATAGTTGGTTTTTTCAGCAAAATTTATATAGTTGGATTTTACTAATATAATTTGTGTTCATAGTTCAAAAAAGGTCAATACACTCCAGCACAAATTGATGAAGTGCGTTTGGAGTGGGCTAATTGCATAGAAGATCACATGTTTGAGTAGAACAGGTATTCAAGCTACCCTTGACTTGGCTAGAATTTTGTTTGTGAATAGTTAAATTTGTTTGGTTTATTGCTTGTGAATATGTTTATTGATGAGTTGTTCTGCTTATGTTTTTGGATATTTCAAACTATGACTATGACTATGAAATACCACAAACAAGCACATTTGCTATGGTCAAGCTCCTGCTATGGTCAAATAAATGGTATCGTTTTAAAGTAGATGTTGGGTGTTAAAATTGGGTTTGTATGCTTTACTGTAGGTTCTTGTGAGAACAAAAGTTCATTTTTTGTAAACAATTATATATATATATAATATTTATTTTGCATGATATCTACACATGCAATTTGTTGATAGATTTGAGTATGTGTTGTGATGCCTTCACTAGACTGTCATATGGTTGATGATTTCTTTTCGACTTAAAAATTAATATTATACCCATCTTTTCAGGTTGTTTTACCAGATCGCGGGGTCGAAGGATGTTTTGAGGACGTGTTTGTTCTATTTCCACTAGCACTCATTAGATTTTGTTTAAAAATATTACTAGTAAGGATTTGCAATGTAAGTTGACAAATTGGGAACTATGAGGATGTTGCAACATTAAGGCCCTTTAAGTACTCATTTGTATAGCCACATTTTTGCCTTTAACTCGTTGTTCACATTTTCAATGAATGGCTTAATGCAGGTTATAGTTTTTAATTTCGATTGTACTTAATTGTTTGTTGTTTTAGCTTGGTAAATATTGGTGCTATTGTCGTTAATTACAGGGATTTTTGGGTAAAAAACAGAATATTGCTCAATGAAATGAAATCAGTTTAAAAAACAAACAACATCGGTTATAAAGTGATGTGTAAAAATAAAAACGACATCAGTTATACAATTTAAGACATCGCTTTTAGCGTTGTGGTTTGGTTTATCGTATCAAATCGATTTACAAACCGATGTTGTTAAAGGAAACAAGATCGGGTGTGAAATGTTGTTAAACAGTTGATACTTTAACAACAGGGCTTTAACATCACTTATATTTCATAATAAACATCGTTTTTAAACGAATTTGTTTCACTATTTGACATCGGTTAAAAACCGATGTTAAAAACCCCTTTAACAACGGGGCTTTCAACATCGGTTATTTTTCAACTTTCAACATCGGTTTTTAACCGATGTCTATTACCTTTTTCTTGTAGTGAGACTCGAGAGAGTAGTGAAGCCGACTATTCAAGTGACTACGAAGAAGAAGCCTTAACTGCCTAATGGCTAAAGAACAAGATCAACTCCGACAAGAAGATGAGGTACACTCTAACTCATCTCATTCGATTCTAGTGATAGTGATTGTGACACACACACTTCATCACCCACTCGATCTTTATGATTCATTAGGCAAAATGATGAAAGACTTTGAGCACATTAAATCCTCACACTCACTATTAAATGAGGAAAACAACCATTTCAAAAGCCAAAACTCACAAACTAAGGAGTGAGTACTCTAAGTCACATAGCCGATGAGAACAAAGAGTGAAGGCCGAGAATGCTAAACTAGTAGCGAGAGATAATCGCTATAGAAAAGAGAGAAAATGATCTCAAAAATATGATTGCTTCATTCACAAAGGCATCTAAATCATTGGATGACCTTATTATGAGCCAAAAAGAATGTGGAGACAAGACAGGACATAGGATTCAATTCCTTTGTGCATAGTCAAACTCAAGAGTGATCTTGGAAAAAGGATCTTCAAGTAATGAAGCATATCAAAAATCCAAGACACCAAATGTTGCGTACACATTCATTCCAAAGCACAATCACAAACAAAGCGGCCTTGGATATAAAGGAAAAGGAAAACAACCGATTGAGTATCTTTGAAAAGGGTGAGAAGAAATCCAGAGTTCCTCAAAGCAAACTCCAAACAGGAAGTACTGTGAAGAAGAAACAGAGCTACCAAAGTCCCAGAAGTTCTATCAAAGGAACACAAAAGATGGGAATGGTAGAAACTACCCAAGTCAAGTGATTGGAATAATATGAAATATCAAAGAAAGACCTATGGAATACAAGCCTAAATGGCAAAGGCCTAGAACTCAAAGAAAGGTCATTCTAAAGGCAAAAGAGCTATTATCGCACACATATGCACCCAAGCACTACACTCGGAGATATCACAACTACCCAAAGAAGGCAATTGCTAAAAACACACATGCATACGAGACAAAAGAGACGGTTGTATGAACTTAAAGCCCCCAAGCAATTTGCCAAAGTGAATTATGATTATGGCACGAGATAGATGGCAACCTCTTAAAGTCAAACCATTTGGCTATAGGTTGGTTGGTTCATCTAACAACACTAACCCCTCGGGACCAGGCAAGTATGGGTACTAAAAACCGATTTCCTTGATTGCGGGTTCAAGGAACAAGCGAGTGCCAAGGAACCTGGTACATGGATAGTGGCACATTTCGGACATATGACAGAAACAAGAAAAATGTCAAAATTTAAGGAGATTAGAGGTGCAAAAGTCATATTTGGAGGAAATGAAGCTCAGGAGAAATTAGAGGCACTTTGGATCCATTAAGAAAAATGGATTAGAAATCACAGATCTTTGCATACGTTGAAGGCCTCAACTTCAACTTGTTAAGCATCACCCAACTCTCGTGATGACAAGGGCTATAATGTTGGATTCAATATGGGAGTATGCCAAATCAAAGACATTGAATCAAATGAAGTAGTGTTGCAAGGATCCAGACAAAAGAACATGTATGTGGTAGATTGGTCAACTGCCATACCAAGCACTTGTCTGCTATGAAAAAGAGTACCGAATCAAGTTGGTGTGGCACAAGAAGTCGAAGTCACCGAATTTCAAGACAATCAACAAACTTGCAAGGAGTAATCTTGTAGAAGGATTGCGGACTCGGTGTACAAGAAAGAAAGTATTTGTGATGCATGCCGATGGGAAAGCGGATCAAATCATCATTCAAAGAGAAGTCAAGTCCATCTTCAACAAGGATATTGCATCCATTTGCATATGGATCTATTTGGTCCAGATGAGCCACCCAACATAAGTAGAAAGAAATACACTCTAGTAATGGTGGATGATTATTCAAGATATACATGGACAATCTTCATGTGTAAAAAGAAGGAAACTTTGCAGAAGTTACCTCAACTGATGAAAAGAGTTCAAAATGAGAAGAGTCAAACCATTATAAAGATAAGATCGATGGAGGAATCGAGTTTGTCAATGGAATAATAACTCGATCTTGTATTGAAAATGGTATAGCTCATGAATTATCTCTGACAAGGACTCCACAAGATAATGAGAATGGAGTAGCGAGAAAGAAGGAACATAACTCTCAAGGAAGCTGCAAGAACCATGTTAGTCAAGTTTGGATTGCCAAAAAGATTTTGGGCTTAAGCCACCAATACTGCATGCTATACTCAGAATAGATGCATGATAAATAGACAATGACAAATACTCCCTATGAGATTTGGACAGGGAGAAAGCCAAATGTTGCATTTTTAAAATATTTGGATGTAAATGCTTCATCCACAACAATGGCAAGGATAATCTAAAAGCTTTTGATGCTAAAGCTGATGAAGGTATCTTCTTGGGATACTCTGCTGAAAGTAAACCTATAGGGTGCTGAACAAAAGGACTATGGTCACAGAAGAGTCTATCCATGTGGTTTTTGATGAACCTAATGTAAATGGAGAAGACGTTGAAGAGCTAGCTGATAAGCTGAATCAGCCAACTGTGCAGAAGAGTCCCTATGTTGAAGCTGAAGCTGGAGCAATTAATCAAGGTGAAGATGAGATAGTTGAATCTCAAAGACAACTGGAAAATCTGCTGACTAAGTGATGATGAAAGAGTGCTCAAGATAACACGATTTGCAAGACGACTAAACCCAGCTAACTTACTCCAACCTGGTGTGAGATGGCCGAGAGCGATCCACGAGCTAGTCATTGGAGATGTAAGAGATGGTGTAAGAATCCAGATCCGAGCTCAACAAGAAGCTATGTCCACTTGTTTTATTTCCCAAATAGAGCCAAAAGATGTGTCCCAAGCATTGGATGACACACATTGGATTCAGCCATGCGGGAAGAGTCAATCGGTTTGAAAGAAACAAAGTATGGGAACTGGTGCAAAGACCAACCCATCAGAATGTTATTGGCACAAAATGGGTTTTCAGAAACAAGATGAATGAAGAATGTTCTGTGGTAAGAAACAAAGCAAGATTGGTAGCCAAAGGGTATTGCCAAGAAGAAGGAATAGATTTTGATGAAACATTTGCTCATGTTGCAAGATTAGAAGCAATAAGGATGTTTTTGCTTATCTTGCACACAAGAACTTCACCTTTGTATATCAAATGGATGTGAAGAGTGCATTTCTAAATGGATTGTTGGAAGAAGAAGTCTATGTTGAACAACCTCTAGGGTTTGAGCAGAAGACTCTTGGAGATAAGGTGTACAAGCTCAAGAAAGCTCTATATGGATTGAAACAGGCACCTAGAGCATGGTATGATACATTATCTCAATTTTTGATAAATAATGGATTCACCAAAGGCAAAGTGGATAGAACACTTTTCTTTAATTCAAGATGGAGAGAGTATACTGCTTGTTCAAATATATGTGGATGACATTATTTGTGGATCCACAAACAAAGAGCTGTGTGATAAGTTCTCAAACCTCATGCAAGGCAAATTTGAAATGAGAATGATGGGAGAGCTGACATTCTTTCTAGGACTTCAAGTTAAACAACTGAAGGATGGAACCTTCATAAGTCAAACAAAGTATACGAGAGAGATTTAATGAAGAAATTTGGTATGGAAAAGAAGTCTTCGTGAAAATACCAATGAATACATCATCAAGATGGATATGGATGTTGATGGCAAGCTCGTGGATCAAACAAGATCTGAGCACTTATTGGATCACGGCTCTATTTAACGGCAAAGAAGCGGGCGGACATCACCTTTTTGCGCAGTGTATGTGCAAGATTACAATCTGCTCCAAAGGAAAGCCATATGACTGTAGCTAAGAGAATCCTAAGATATTTGAAGGGATGCCAGGAAGTCGGCTTATGGTATCCAAAGGAATGAGGATTCAAACTTATTGGCTATTCAGACTCTGACTATGCTGGATGCAGAGTTGACAAGAAGAGTACTTCAGGTACATCTCAAATGCTTGGAAACAGATTGGTTTCCTGGTTTAGCAAGAAACAAAACTCAATAGCCACATCCACAGTTGAAGCTGAGTACATAGCTGCGGGCAGCTGTTGTGCCCAAGTCTTATGGATGAGACAACAACTAAGAGACTATGATGTTGAAGAAAAAGAGATTCCAATTATGTGTGATAACACAAGTGCTATCGCAATCACTCAGAATCTTGTGTTGCATTCAAGAACCAAGCACATTGATGTCAGATATCATTTCATAAGAGACCATGTTGAAAAGAAAGACATCACCTTGGAATACATCTCAACTGATAAACAAGTTATTGTGACATATTCACAAAACCATTATGTGAATCAAGATTTGAAGAACTCAAGCATGAGTTAGGGTTAATTGGTGGTGACACTCAGAAGACTCAAGGAGAAGATATGGACGAGAAAAGATGAAAATAGAGCTGAGCTCGTGAATCAGCTAAGTGAATCAGTCGTATCGGAAAATCAGTGACATCGAGTCGAGTTAGGCGGCGGGTTGAGTACCTATGTGAAAAGAGAGAAGAAGAGTTGAGTCAGCTAATGAGTCAGCTGAGCCATTTATGAGCTAAGTGACAAAAACGCAGTCGTTTTTAATAAGCAGGAATGTTTTAAGGATGACATCGGCGTAATAATGAGTGATCAAAAGTCGCACGATCAAGCCTATGATTGGATATAAATCTTTGCCGCATTAAATGCGAGCAATTAAATGCAAATGAGACGTGCTAAACCGAGCCGTTGATCTTGATCAAATTTCAAAAACCGAAAACACGTCCTTTCATAACCCATATATACCATTTGTTCAGTTTTCTCTCTCACACTACTCAAAACTGTTCATCTCCCCAAAAGCAAAGAAAACATTTTTTCTCTCAAACCCTACCAAATCTTCAAAGCAAGTTCATTAAGTTCGTTCGGTAAAAATCACTGAAATGGCATCAACCTACGATTTCACCAAGTTAGGGAAGCAAATCCACACTGGTTCTACCGTGGATTTCGAAGGGATGGTTAAACAGGGTTCCGATGAAACCCTTGTGAAGAAGATAGCCGACAATATTGAGAAGTCTGGACTGAAACCCTTTCTCACAATGGAGTTTCAGATGACTTATCTTGAAGAAGTCGCACAGTTCTACGTGAACACTGAGGTTCACGACGAGGGCATCAAGTCGTCTGTTCACGGCAAGGAGTTTACCATCACTGCTGAAGATCTAGCGGAGCACTATTTGCTGCCGTCGGAAGGTGTATCTGAGATATTTGAAGCTGATGTCAACTTGGGCTTTGCATGGAAGGAAGTGGCCAAACACGAATGTCTTTGCGAAGGTGGTTTACACAAAAAAAGGCTGGCTTGAAGGGCGATTATCACAAGTTGATGGATATCGTCGCGAAATGTGTGGATATGAAGTTTGGAAGCTTCAATCGGCTATCAAAACCAAGGCGATCGTCATGGCGCGATCATGGAGGAGAAGAAAGTCAACCCGGGCGAGAACTTGTCTACAACAAACTCGCGAGAATGTTGAAATAAGTCCTTCAAGAACGATGGGTCGTTTGGAGGATCTCTTGGTATGGCCTTGTGATTGGCGGTTGATGGAGGTGAAAGGTGTTCCACTCCCGGCATGGAAAGGCGTTCCATGTCAATAAAAAAGATGTTTTGGGCTAACTTGTCGGGAGCTCGAGAAGAGAGCTTACGCCAGAGAGGGCGGATACAAGTGGGGAAGCGGTGACCCCGGAAAAGCGATTGTCTCCTCCCCTCCAAAGAAGAAAGTGCTGCTCCCGTGCAGCAAAGAAGATTGCTCTGCAAAGAAAGAAAACAATCGCACTCGCTGCTCCCCGAGTCACTGCCCCTGCGGCCGTGTCTCCTGCCCCTGCTGAATCGAGAAGGAACCTCAAATACCTTCTCCGGTTGTCAATAAAAAGAGGATTGACAATCCAAGAAAGCCGACTCCTCGGACAAGAAAGTAGCACGGCCCCGCCGCCAAGGACTACGAGGAAACCGTATCAAACCAGAAATTCCTCGGTAAGGACCAAAAAAAGAAGACTCTACAAGCGTTCATAGCTTGAGAAAACAAATGAGTCGCCACTCGAGGTGGAACAAATCGCGAGGCAATTTGGAGAAGTAGAGTCTCGAAATCATTGATGAAATAGCCAAGTCTCCGAGGCCGATCGTGAGAGGCAAGTCGAAGACCCAATGTGGACAGAGGACAAGCGAGAACAAGAGGCAAATGAGGCAGTGAATCTCTGTCAATAGGGATGTGTCTCCGCTGCGGCAGATGATCTTCTTTGAGGTGAAAGAAAAGACGCTCGCTACCCTCCATTCCCGAGAAAGAAGTACAATAGGAAGATGATGACGATGATGTGATCATGCTATCTCCACCATACCCGGACATCCAAAATCGTTTGCGTGAATGGAGGAAGTGGAAGTTTGAGTCGCTCGAGGAACAATTCGAAAGACTGAATTCATTGAAGAAGAGGAAGAATCGATGGATTTCCTCGGGTTGACCCGCGATGGTCAAGCACTTGATGAAGAGAAGCGCATAGATATCTTGAATATCTTCAAAGAAAAGGAAAAGGAGAGGTTGGGCGGAGGTAGAAGTAGAAGCTCGTGAGAAAGCCGAGTGTTTGTCCTCTAACTGGAACCATCGATCATACTCATCCTCATCTTGGCGTACTCTCGAGAAAGTGATGAGGACTTGGACCCGCTTCTTTGAGGCAGAAAAATTGGAAATGCAGCAAGCGTGCGGGAATCCAGGATGATTCATGAGCAACGGTGACGGAAAGACCAGGAGAATCTTCCAAATCCCAGTGGAGATTGATCCATTGGGAGTGGTACAAACATGATTGCATTATTATTGCCGCCACCACTTCCTGACTCACTCGGAGGATGGATCTAGGGGACTTGGCGATGAAACTGGGAACTTGGGGACCCAAGTTGAGCCAACCCCTGTTGAAGGTGTCTTACCACCTTTGCCCCCACTTTGAACACTCAAAGGACACAATCGGGAGTCCGGAGAAGAGTGACCCGTCTCAAGTCACTCGGTGGTGTGCCGGTGGGGAAACTCCTCCCCATTGCGGCTAGGTCGGAGGATCTTTGCAGATGACTCCACAAAGGATCTAGGAGGCGAAGTGGAGAAGGAACAACAAATGTAAACACAAGACGAGTTGACATCGTGGCTCGGACGATTGAGACATCTAGTTAAAGTGCCAAACTCTGCAGCCGAGGACACGCGATGCGATCGAGGCTGAGGATGGATCCGCCCGGGAGTTAACACTGGCAATGAAAGTGCAATCCACGGAGTTGAGACTCGTGGATGCCACCGTAGAAGACCTTAAGACACCAGTGAGTGCAGCCGAAGGGAATGTCCAAGGCCTTGCTGCGATTGAGACTGCGGAGGTATCAAGGCCTACGGGAGGTTGAGACTTCCCGAGGTAAAGAGACAGTAAACGCAACATGAGAACATTCCTCCTATTATCATTGATGCATCTTAGAAGGAGATAAGTGTTTGATACATGTTTTTATCTTAATTTTGATGATTTTATTTTTACACCAAAACAATGTTTTTAATTGTTGTCCAAATACTCCTAAATGATTTAAAATGTTTTTACTATTTATTCGGAGTATTTCTTCAAGTTTTATTTTAGATAAAATTGGACAACACTTTTAATGATTTTATGTTTATAAGTTTCTACTTCAAAACAAGGTTTCTAAATGTTGTCTAAATACTCCCGATCGGTTTAAAATATTTTTACTAAATTTTTGGAGTATTTCTTGAGGTTTATTTTCGACAAAAATTGGACAACATTTCTGTCTCGAGGTCAACCGGTCGCCCTATAGGGTAACCCGTACCTGAAGATAAATTTTGGAACAAAAAATGAGATGGATTTGTAAGTGGCGGTCCCGACCACCGCGCGTCGACCAGTAGACACCATGTCGATCGGTACCTGGGAGTCAGGTTTTGAAACAGAACAATTCATTCTTGTAATTGTATTGAGGGGGACCGGTCAAGGTGAAGGTCGACCGGTCGAAGACCCCCTTGACCGGTCGCCCCGTGTTAATTTGTGTTATGTTCAATTCAAACTCTATTTATGCGCGCCGTCGTCGCCTCAAGTTTTAATGACAAATTTCGACCGTTTGACATCGGACAAACTTTCCTTAAATTGTGGGATTGATTTCTAACAGCTATATTCTTGATTTTAATTGTATTTTTCTGTAGATTTTCAATCCCCAAGAGGAGTATATGCTTGATCAATCATCTCCTATAAATAGAGGAAGTTTTGGAGCAACCAAGATAACTATTGAGATACAACACAACAAGATACATTCCAAGCAAACACTTGTTCTTCATAGTTATTATTCTTGTTGTAATTTGCCTAGCTTGTCACTTTCACATCTTGAGGTCTAGGCTTTCATTTCTTGATTACACTTGCACTCAAATTGTTTTATTCATTATTGAGTTGTAATCTTGATTTTGGTCATCATTCAACACAAGATATCCTTGTGAGTATTCTTGTGGAAAGAATACACTTGGGTGATCTAGGTGATAGGTGTTTCAAGAGTGTGGTGCTCTTGAGGTGTTGAAGAATTTGGTATTCTTCAAGATTGAAGATTGTGGTGATCTTCAAAGGTGCCGTTGAAGGAAGATTGTGGTAATCTTCAAAGGGAGATTGTGATAATCTCCATAGGTGGTGTTGAAGAAGAATGTGGTGCTCTTCAAGGTGTTGTAAGTTGAATTTGTATTAATTTTGGTAATTAATAAAATTCTTTTTCCTTTTTTTGAAATCCATCCGGATATCTTTGGGGTGGTAGAGCACGTAGTCCCTAGGTGGGGTGAAGCTCTATAAATCGACGCGTGTTGTTTACATTCCGCACCTTTATTATTATCTTGGCTTGTGTTATTCGAAAAAGAGGGCATAATCGAAAAGATGGAGATAATCTATTCAGCCCCCTCTAGATTATCGTAGCCGCTTGGACTTACAAGTGGTATCAAAGCCAAACTCTTTGGCAATCTCGTTTCACATCGCGAGTGAAGAGGAACGATCATCGGCTACGAATGAAGCTCACCTTTCCGGCACCTCCACCACCAAGCCACCTCTATTTGATTCCAAAAATTTTACATTTTGGAAAGAAAGAATGGAATGCTATTTACAAGGTTGCGGGTTCGATATTTGGAACATCGTCATCAATGGAGAATCCATTCCAATGAAAGACACACCATATACCTCCAAAGCTCTCAAAGAGTTCAATGATGAAGAAAAGAAAATCATCTCCTTAAATGGTAAAGCTCTCAATATTTTATATTGTTCACTTACCAACTTGGAATTTAATCTTATTGTAGGAATTCGATCGGCTCATGAAGTATGGCAAAAATTAGAAGCCATTCATGAAGTATATGCAAATGATAGGAGCAACTCAAAAGCATCTACTTCTCAAAGGGATACAATGTCAAATATAAGGAACAAGCCTCTTACAACCTCCAACTATGAAGAAGTTGAACATTGTCTTATGGGCATCGAAGAAGATAACGAGGTATGTCTTAAACCTTCTACTTCCTATGATATTGTTATACAAAATGATTATAGTGATTTGCAAAATAATTTTGATGACCTTCAAAATGAATTCCAAAGTTTACTTGTTAAGTACAAAAATTTGAAAAAGGAATTCAATGTTTTGAAAAATGATAAGGATAGTTTATTTACTTCCTATGAATCACTGTCATGTGCTCACACTGATAAAGTTAGAAACCTTGAAAAAGAAAATAATACTCTTGCTGAGGATATAAATTGCATGAAAAAGGATTTATCAAAATACAACTTGAGTACCGATAAAATGACCGATATTGTTGATGTTCATAGTTGTAATAAATTGAAACAAGGACTTGATCATAAGCCTAGTGTTGTTAATCATATGAAAAGAAATCAAGTCCCTATGCATGTTGGTCATTATGCTTCAAAAAATATTACTTGCTTCTATTGCGGTAAAAAGGGTCATACGGCTAATTCTTGTCGGGCTAGAAATAGCTCTAATTATTTTTGGAGACCTGAAAGTCTCAAAGCTAATCCTAAAGGACCCAAACACATGAGGGTACCACAAAACAATGTCATATTAGGTACCCGGCAAAATAATAATCGAAGAAAATTCATACCGCCAAGAAGACATCAAATGACCATCTCATTTGATCAAAGAAGAAGACATCACCAAAATGACTTTCCAAGAAGGAAATATTATCAACAAAAGGAAGGATATAATCCTTGGAGATGGAACAATCGTAGAAGCTATCATCAACAAGATGATTTTCAAATGGGAAGATATCATCAACAATGGAACGACACAACCCATGGAAATGGCGTAATTGGTAAACCGTATCCCCCTACTTACATATGCATTTTAATGTAGTATGCATGTTTTTATTTGTATCTACATTGCAAAATAAATTTTCATAATTTTAAAAATTAAGGTCTTCTATATATATTTGTGTTTTTAAAATCCTTTAAAAATGAGACCTTACATGTTGTTTTTTAAAACTCTTATGTATTTCTATAGCATAAGCATTTTATTGTGATATCTCTTATTGCTTGACCTACACTTGTGCTATTATGTCTTGTGCAAAATTTGTTTAAAGAATTGCGTAGGATATATGTATTCATTGGCTATCGTCTATTACTTCTTCTAAGAGATTCTTAAACCATCAAGGTATGTTCACTCGTATTATTCTTAGAACTCGATTTTTTGCTCTTGTATTGTTTATGCACTTATCTTTCAAAACTATTTCATCTCATCCCCTTTAGTGCCACTAAATGACCTTGTGATTTTTCTCAAAAGGGCACTACTCGTAAAATTTCGTTTTTCTCGTATATATGTTTTCTCGATACTCATATTTGCTAGATTTAGTCCATAATTATCTTTTTGCAAAGTTTTAAAACTTTTGGGGTAAAAAGTCGAATTTTAGAAAATTATGGGGTTTGGAAAATTGCACCTTTGGGGCCAAGTCAGGCAGGGCCGCCCGCACGCTACGTCGGCCGCCTGGCTTAATTTTTGGCTTAAAACGTGTCTGTCTTCATTTTTCAAACAGAACACAAAAACTTCAAAACCCTCGTTCAACAGCGATTTTTTTCCCTTTTCACAAAATCTTCATTTCTTCATCAAAACTTGTGATTCTTGTTGCTAATCCACTTCATTTTGCAAGAATCTTACAAATATGGCACCTCCTAGAAATTCTACCGGTCAAAATCCCACTTCCAAGCGAAGAAAGGGCGGAGAGGGTTCTTCGAGAAATCGGCAAGAGGAAGCCGAACAACAGAATATTCGAGCTACCTAAAGGAGTGTAGCTCAAGAACGTGATGATATTCAAAACCCGGCACTCTCTAATCCTCAAATTGCCGAACTCCGCGGGACGATTTCATTCAACAATTGCTCTTGGGCAAAAAGTAAGAAACCTCTTATACCTCAAGCTCCTCGCTCTAATAATGTTTTAGATTTTATCAACAAATATGCGGAGTGGTACTATGAAAATTTGAACATGGGTGCAAAATCGATAGCTCGTACGAAAATTTGTCGATTTAATTCATTTTCAAATGAGTATCCTACTATTAGAGGATTTTTTGAAGAGTAATGGTGGATGTACTTATGGGATCATCCTTATGTTTTATATGATGATGATGTGATTCTACATTTTTATGCCAATATGTGGGTTGAATATGATGCTCAAAGGAAGCCTCTTGCTTTGAATTCGTTTGTAAGGGGTCGTCATTTTAGATGGACTCCTAATGACATTTGTCGGATTTTACATGTGCGAGAAGGTGGTTGGGATTATTTTTCTTGTGCTATTTGGAATGATGATATGTTGGGTGTTTCTATGGAAGAGGTTAAGACCTATTTGGGCATTTGGCCAAAATATTCGCTATTGGCCATGACTCTTGAGCACAGGATTATTTCTGTTATTGTCGCCTACTGTATCTGTGGTAAAGCGGGCAAAATGCCTAGCAATATGGATTACTTTTTGACTTATAAGATTGCTAGAAGAGATCCGCTTAATTTTGGCGCAATACTTATTCAATGCTTGATTGAGTCTATCACACAAGGAAATAAGAAGTTTGTCATGGGCAATTGGATTTGCAAACTTCTTATCCAATCGGGGCTACCTTCTTCGGAATGCAATTCGGAGGTGTTTCAAAATGATTTTGACATTGACAACATCTCTCAAATGGTCCACATGCGAAATAATATGGATATCCGCCCAACTAAAATGGCTAAAGGAAGAGGGCAAGGTTCTACATCCGAAAATCCAAACGACTTCTTTGATGACGCCGGGGTCGAAAGAATGGCGGCGGGTGATGGGGCGAGCAATCCGGAGGGTAATACCGGTGCTCAACCGTCTAGGAGCTACACTCAAGCCGAATTTGATGAACTTAGAGCATATCATGAGGCTAAATATGAGGCTTTGGAGCAAAAGACCTCAAAAATGCAAAAATCAATCGGCAAATTGAAGAAGTTCATTAAAGAACTCATCCCCAACGCATGTTTTTCTTCCGACGAAGAATGATGAGCCTATCACTTTACTTGCTTTTCTTCTTATGTCATTTTATTTTCTTGTAATGAACTTGATTTGTATAACTCTCTTATTCTAATGACATTTGCTTGTTGTCTGTTGAAGGGATAAAATAGCAAGTATGAAAGTGGCTTTTGGTTGATCTTGATTATGGTATTATTGGAGTATTTGATGGTAAAAATACTCTATTTGGCATTGTTTGATAATTGGTATGAAGTACTTGATGGTAAAAGTGCTTCTTTTAATTTTTGCTTAAATGCATTTGTGATGCCTTGATTATTTTGTTTAGATGGATAATTTGGGACATTTGTAATGTCTTATATGCATTGCTTGATGATATGAGCTACTTGATGGTTCTTTAAATGGCATTCGTAATGCCTTGATTTTTTGGCTAAAATTATCTCAATTGGGTCGAACCCTTGAGAATTTACTTTGTTGGGGCTTTTATTTGTTGGATTTATGTTGAAATATTTGCTTTTGGTGATGGTTTGAAAAACTTGGCTTTATATCTTTTACAAGGGCTATATACATCTTCTTTTATTTTTAACGCCCGCCAAGTGTTCGATTAAATGTTTCAATGAATATTTCAACTTCTACATGAATCTCTTGTTTTCAAATATCTTAAATACTTATTGAGATCATGTCTTGGCTAACAAAAGGAGCTTATGGATTTTTCATGGTACATTTCTCCCATTTTCGGATTCTAAGCCTAATTTTTTTTCAAGGTTTGATAAATCATATCTTTGGTGCACATTGATAGACTTGTATGACTTTTTATCATCCTAACATTCTTTTTGATGATTCCAAAGGGGGAGAAACAGGAAATTGGCTCGTTAGCTCAAAGAAGCTAATAAAAGCTCGATATAAAAGCTATAAGCTATGGCCTCTTAAAGCCATAACTTGTGGACTATACTTAGTCATTTTGTTGTATGATGATCTTATATACATGTCTAATGGTGTTTTGTTTGGGGGAAGCTTATAAGCTCTTGTACTTAAGTATAATTTGTAAAAGCTAAGCTTTTAGCTTATGGTTGATTATTTGAACTATACTCTTGATGTGCTTGATGATAGGGGGAGCTTGTGTTTATTCTTGAATATATTCACTCCCTTATTTGGTTGCTTATGTTTTTGGTAATGTTAGTCGCTTCTAAACGGATAGATGTTTTTACCAGAAAATCGTTTTAAAAATTGTCCTCCTAATATTTCTAAAAATTATTTTGGTTTGTAATCATCAAAAAGGGGAAGATTGTTTGATACATGTTTTTATCTTAATTTTGATGATTTTATTTTTACACCAAAACAATGTTTTTAATTGTTGTCCAAATACTCCTAAATGATTTAAAATGTTTTTACTATTTATTTGAGTATTTCTTCAAGTTTTATTTTAGATAAAATTGGACAACACTTTTAATGATTTTATGTTTATAAGTTTCTACTTCAAAACAAGGTTTCTAAATGTTGTCTAAATACTCCCGATCGGTTTAAAATGTTTTTACTAAATTTTCGGAGTATTTCTTGAGGTTTATTTTCGACAAAAATTGGACAAAATTTCTGTCTCGAGGTCAACGATCGCCTATAGGGCAACCCGTACTGAAGATGAATTTTTGGAACAAAAAATAAGACGGATTTGTAAGTGGCCAGGTCGGCCGGTCGTCGACCAGGGTGTCGGCGATGGCGTCGGCCGGTCGACACCTGTCGGCCGTACACCGGGAGTCGAGTTTTGAAACAGAACAATTCATTCTTGTAATTGTATTGAGGGGGACCGGTCAAGGTGGAGGTCGACCGGTCGAAGACCCCCTGACCGTCGCCCGTGTTAATTTGTGTTATGTTCAATTCAAACTCTATTTAATGCGGCCGCATACTTCCTCAAGTTTGACAACAAATTTCGACCGTTTGACATCGACAAACTTTCCTTAAATTGTGGGATTGATTTCTACATGACTATATTCTTGATTTTAATTGTATTTTTACAGTAGATTTTCAATCCCCAAGAGGAGCCTATGCTTGATCAATCATCTCCTATAAATAGAGGGAGTTTTGGAGCAACCAAGATAACTATTGAGATACAACACAACAAGATACATTCCAAGCAAACACTTGTTCTTCATAGTTATTATTCTTGTTGTAATTTGCCTAGCTTATCACTTTCACATCTTGAGGTCTAGGCTTTCATTTCTTGATTACACTTGCACTCAAATTGTTTTATTCATTATTGTGTTGTAATCTTGATTTTGGTCATCATTCAACACAAGATATCCTTGTGAGTATTCTTGTGGAAAGAATACACTTGGGTGATCTAGGTGATAGGTGTTTCAAGAGTTTGGTGCTCTTGAGGTGTTGAAGAATTTGGTATTCTTCAAGATTGAAGATTGTGGTGATCTTCAAAGGTGCCGTTGAAGGAAGATTGTGGTAATCTTCAAAGGGAGATTGTGGTAATCTCCATAGGTGGTGTTGAAGAAGAGTGTGGTGCTCTTCAAGGTGTTGTAAGTTGAATTTGTATTAATTTTGGTAATTAATAAAATTCTTTTCCTTTTTTGAAATCCATCCGGATATCTTTGGGGTGGTAGAGCACGTAGTCCCTAGGTGGGGTGAAGCTCTATAAATCGACGCGTGTTGTTTACATTCCGCACCTTTATTATTGTCTTGGCTTGTTTTATTCGAAAAAGAGGTCATAATCGAAAAGATGGAGATAATCTATTCACCCCCTCTAGATTATCGTAGTCGCTGGACTTACAATAAGTGCCCTTCTGTTAGATAAATGTTTTTATCATGATTTTGATGATTTTGTTCTAAAGAGTTTTTATACCAAAACAATGTCCCTAAATGTTGTCCTAACACTTCCAATCGATCTAAAATGTTTTTACTATTTTTGGAGTATTTCTTGAAGTTTATTTTCGATTTAAAATTGGACAACACTTTTGTTTCAGCTCGACCGGTCGCCCTATAGGGCAACCCGCACTGAGTTGAGTTTTGAAACAGAAAATGGGGCGTAAGAAAAAAAAAAAGAAGCGGGGCGGCCGGTCGTGGGTGGGCGACGGTGGTGGTCGGCCGGTCGGCCGGTGAGCGAATTGCACTGCAAGTTGGATTTTGTTCCAGGACTTCTCTGTTTCGTAAAACGCGTGAAAAACGCTGGGCGGCCGGTCCACCGGTGGCGACCGGTCGCACGCCCCTTCGACCAGGTCCCCTGTGTAAAAATTCGCAGAATTCAATTTCAATCTTATCTCTGTGCGACCGGTCGAACCCCCATGTTTGACAAAGAAACTATCCGTTGCGTTTTGCATGACTTTTCCCTATTTTGTGGGATTGATTTCTAACAGCTATATTGATGATTTTAAATGGTTTCTTTTGCAGCAAATCACTCCCCGAGGAGGAGCCAATGTCTGGAAATCAAAGCCAAGACCTCTCCTATAAATAGAGGCTTCATTCAAGCAACAAGACACAACCTGATATACAAAGCAAAGAGCATACAAAGCAAACACTTTCATATATCTTGTTGTATTTTAAGCACTTTCACTTGCACAAATTTGAGGTCTAGGCTCTCAATTCTTGATTACACTTGTACTCATATTGTATCAATCATTATTGAGTTGTAATCTTGATTTTGGTCATCATTCAACACAAGACATCCTTGTGAGTATTCTTGTGGTAAGAATACACTTGGGTGATCTAGGTGATAGGTGTTTGAAGGTTGTGGTAATCTTCAAAGGTGTTGTAAGAGGGTTGTGGTAATCCTCGAGGTGTTGTAAGAGGGTTGTGGTAATCCTCAAGGTGGTGTAAGAGGATTGTGGTAATCCTCAAAGTGGTGAAGGAGGGTTGTGGTAATCCTCAAGGTGTTGTATTAATTTTTGGTAAATTAATAAAATCTTTTCTTTCTTTTTGAAATCCATCCCGGAGAATCTTTGGGGTGGTAGAGGATTAGGCCCTAGGTGGGTTGAACCTCTTTAAATCGACGCAGTGTTGTTTTATTTCCGCATTTACATTCTCGTCTTTGGTTGATTATTCAAAAAGAGGGCAAAATCTGAAAAACCTAGATAATCTATTCACCCCCTCTAGATTATCGTAGCCACTTGGACTAACAAGTGGTATCAAAGCCAAACTCTTTGGCTAGCTCGTTCGAGTAAAGAGGAAAGATCCATGGCTACGAATGACGCTTATCTCACCACGGCGCCTCCACCAACAAGCCACCATTGTTCGACGCCAACAACTACGCATTTTGGAAAGACCGTATGGAGTGCTTTCTACAAGGGTGCGGATTTGACATATGGAATGTGGTTATTGAAGGAGTTGATCAACCAACAAAAAAATGGAGGATGGCACCTCGACTCCTAAACCTTTCAAGGAGTTCGATGAAAATGATAAGAAGGCTTTCTCTCTAAATGGTAAGGCCTTAAATATTTTGCATTGCTCACTTACCGCCACCGAGTACAATCGCATACGAGGCATAAGGTCGGCACATGAGGTTTGGGAAAAATTGGAGACTATATATGAAGGGACAAAGAAGGTCAAGCAAGCTAGAAAGACCATGCTTGTTAAAGACTTTGAAAACTTTAACATGTATGATGGTGAAAGCATCTCCAAGATGGTGGAAAGGCTTGACAACATTGTCAATCCTCTTGTGGCCCTCGGTAAAGTCATCTCGAAGAAGACAAAGTGACTAAGGTATTGAATGCTCTTCCGGCTCATGGTCCGAAAAGGTGACGGCAATCACGGAAGCACAAAATCTTGAGACACTCAAGTTTGACGAGCTCATCGGGAACCTCCTCATCTATGAAGTCTATCTCAAGGAGAGGAAAAATACCAAACCAACCATCAATCAATCGGGTATGCAAAATATTCCTAAAGGTCTTGCTTCCTCTTCTAATAATGCATACTATGATAATGATGATGATGATGAGAGAGACGGCCGCACTTGTTCGAAAATTTGCAAAATTTGTGAATAAAAATAAAGCAAGAAAACCAAGAGATAATGCTTGCTTTAAATGCGGAAAACCCGGGCACTTCATTGCCGATTGCCCAAAGCTCGATGAAGAGGAGCAAAAGAAAAGGAAGCCTTTTACAAAAAAGAAGGCTCTAAATGCGGAAGTCAAAAAACATGGGATGAACTACTCGAAACAACCGATGAGGAAGGAGAAACCGAACACGGTCTCATGGCTATAGGCAGCGAAAACAATGAGGTACACTCAAATTCTTCTACTTCCTCCATAGTTGATGACTTGCAATGTGATTTTGATGAATTGCAAATTGAGTTTCAAAATTTAATCGTTAAATACAAAAATTTGAAAAAGGAGCATAAGGAGATTAAGGTTGAAAAGGAAAAATTATTTACCTCTTATGAATCTTTAGACAAAGCTCATGCTCTTACTCTTACTAGAATTCATTCTCTTGAAACCGAAAAGGAATCGCTCACAAAAGATATTGAATGTTTGAAAAATGACGTGCATCGTTTCAACATAAGTACGGATAAAGTCACAAAAATTTTAGATGCACAAAGAGGTGAGCATTCCAAATCGGGACTTGGTTATAAGCCATTTCAAAGTGTTTTTAAGAAAAATAACCAAGGTCCGAGCTTTTTGTACGTGCCAATAATTATAATACTCCTACTTGTTTTTATTGTGGCAAAGTTGGACATTATCTTAATAATTGCAAATTGAGAAATAGCTCAAGACATGTTTGGAGACCCAAAGGTCTCAAGACTAACCCCTATGGACCCCAAAATTATAGGGTACCTAAAAGAAATGATTTTGTAGGTAATAGGGGCTATAACAACCATGGAGGATTCGAAATGGCTCGTGGGAAGCGGATGTTCACGCCATATGACCGGGAGGAGAGAGCTTTTTACCAACATCAAGCTCCAAGAAGAGGGTATGGTCATGTTTAAGCAATGGCAAAGGAAAAATTCTTGGAAATGGAGAAATTGGTAACTCTTCTTTTCTCTCTTTGTAATGTTCTTTTAGTAGAAGGGCTTAAGTTTAATTTGATAAGTGTTAGCCAACTTTGTGATTCAAATTATGATGTTTCTTTTAATAAAGAAAAATGCCTTATTCTTAAAAATGGTAATATTATTTGTGAAGCAAATAGAAAAGGCAATCTTTACAAAATTTGTACTAGTGATTTGGTTAGTCAAAATGTTTCTTGTCTTGTCGCCAATAATGATTTAACAAGTTTATGGCATAGGCGACTCGGACATGTTGGATACAAGAATTTGAAAAATATTTACAAAAACCAACATGTAAAAGGACTACCCAAATTGAATTTTGAAAATCTTGGCTTATGTGACACTTGTCAAAAGAACAAATTAGTTAAGAGTAGTTTTAAACCCAAAATGAAATTTCCACTACCAAACCCCTACAATTGCTTCACCTTGATTTGTATGGGGATATTGGTACGGCTAGTCTAAGTGGAAAACATTACACTTTTGTTATAGTCGATGATTTTTCGAGATATACTTGGGCTCTTTTTCTTACAAATAAAAACGATGCCGTTAATGAGTTTGTTAAGTTGTGTAGACTTATTGAGAATGAAAAAGAAGATACTATCAAGTCTATTCGAAGCGATCGAGGTGGAGAATTTGACGGTGAATTTAGAGTATTTTGTGAAACCAAAGGATATGCTCATAATTTCTCGGCTCCAAGGACACCTCAACAAAATGGAGTAGCCGAACGGAAAAATCGAACATTACAAGAAATGAGTCGATCCATGCTCAATGAATTTTCACTTCCAAAGTATTTTTGGGCGAAAGCGTAAGTACCGCTTGCTATGTCATTAACCGAGTTTATATTCGTCCTAATATGAATAAAACTCCATATGAGCTTTGGAAAGGAAGAACTCCAAATATTAGTTATTTCAAAATATTTGGATGTAAGTGCTTTATTTTGAATACTAAGGATCAATTGGACAAACTTGATCCTAAGGCGAAAGAAGGTATATTTATGGGGTATTCAACCAAGAGCAAAGCATATCGGGTTTACAACAAGACTAGCATGGTTGTTGAAGAATCCATTCATGTCAAATTTAATGAAGCCTCGGGTGTTGAAAGAATACCGAATGACGATAGTGATGAAGAGGATATTGTTGAACCTATTGTTCAAAGTGATGCTCATAATGATCAACCTTCAAGTTCAAATGTTCCTCAAGAAGATAGGGGTGATACTTGAATCTTCCCGTAGCATTGAAATTTAAGGAGATCACCCAAAAGATCTTATTATTGGTGATCCCCTTGATAAAGTAATGACTCGAAGGAATTTTGCCGAGAAAGCTCTTATATCTCAAAAAGAGCCTAAAAATGCTAAGGAAGCTATTGAGGATGAAGATTGGTTTTTGGAAATGCAAGAGGAGTTGAATCAATTTGAAAGAAATGATGTATGGGAATTAGTACCTTGTCCTCCATCTCAAACAATCATTGGTACAAAATGGGTATTCGGAACAAACTTGATGATCAAGGCAACATTGTTCGAAATAAGGCAAGGTTAGTAGCTCAAGGGTATTGTCAAGAAGAAGGTATTGACTATGATGAAACTTTTGCACCCATAGCACGTTTAGAAGCTATTCGTATTTTACTTGCCTATTCTTGTTTCAAAAATTTCAAACTTTACCAAATGGATGTTAAATCCGCTTTCTTAAATGGTATTATTCAAGAAGAAGTCTATGTAAAACAACCTCCGGGGTTTGAAAATTTTCTAGGCCTAATGATGTTTATAAACTTAAAAAGGCTTTGTATGGTTTAAAACAAGCACCGTGCATGGTATGATAGACTTAGCTCTTTTCTTTTGCAAAATGGTTTTACAAGAGGTAAAGTTGATACTACACTCTTTGTTTTTGAAAAAGGGCAAGATTGTTTACTTGTGCAAATTTATGTTGATGATATTATATTTGGTGCTACTAATGAATCTTTGTGCAAGAAATTCTCCAAGTTAATGCAAGGTGAATTCGAGAGATGAGTATGATGGGGGAGCTAAACTTCTTCCTTGGACTTCAAATTAAGCAATGCCAAGAAGGTATTTATATTTCGCAATCAAAGTATACAAAAGAACTTTTGAAGAAGTTCGGCATTGAAGAAGGAAGAACCGTCTCGACTTATGGCAACCAATGTCAAAATTGACAAAGATGAAAAAGGCAAGTCGGTTGATGAATCCAAGTATCGAGGTATGATTGGTAGTTTACTTTATTTAACCGCTAGTAGACCGGACATTCTTCATGCCGTATGCCTATGTGCTCGTTTTCAAAGCAATCCCAAAGAATCTCATATGAGTGCCGTTAAAAGGATTTTTCGATATTTGAAAGGCACCATTCAATATGGCTTATTTTATCCAAAGAATGAAAATTTCTCTCTTAAAGGTTATAGTGATTCGGACTATGCGGGAAATATTGATGATCGGAAAAGTACTTAGGATCATGTCAATTTTAGCGATTGCCTAGTTTCTTGGTTTTCAAAGAAGAAAAAGCGTGTTTCTCTTTCAACGGCGAAGCCGAATATATTTCCGCCGCATTTTGTTGTACTCAACTTCTTTGGATGAAACAAACCTTAGCGGATTACAAATGCTCTTTTGAAAACGTACCTATCTTTTGTGATAATGTATCCGCTATAAATATTGCTCAAAACCCGGTTCATCATAACCGTACTAAACATATTGAGATTCGACATCATTTTCTAAGGGATTGTGTCTCAAAACGAAAAATTGAGATATCTTTTGTTCCATCTCAAGATCAATTAGCGGATATTTTCACAAAACCGCTAACTTCCGAGACTTTTGCGTCGATACGAGCTCGGTTAGGCATAATGCATATTGAATGAAATTCACGTTTGTATTTTGCGTTTTTAAAACTTAGGGGCGAAAAATCGGATTTTCGGTTGAAAATTCGGATTTTGGAAAATTTGCAAAACAAAATGGTGAAGAGGTTGAGGCAACCGGTCGCCCTCAACGTCGACCGGTCGCCCTCAACCACGGCCGTCGCCCTAAGCCATTTTTGGTTTAAAATCGTTCTGTCTTGAGCATTAGTCTTTTTCACTCATTTTGGCCATTTTTCGTCCCCTTTGCCAAATGCACACTATTGTCACTCAAAATTGATTTTTATGCATTCCATTTATATCTTGGACCGTATATAGCATGTTTATCATCATCATTGCTCATCCTTTCCGATTAAATGGTAAGATTTTTCCTTACTTTGCTCAATTGGGTTGAACCCTCGAGTTTATGGCCTTTCTTGTATATTACTTGATGAAATTATTTTATGATCATGATGAGCTTAGTTGTTATCTTTGTTTTGTATGATAATTGGTATGATTTGGTGATGAAATTTTTTGGCTTGGATCATTTACAAGGGCTATATACAACTCTTTTTATTTTTCACGCCCACAATGTGTTCGATGAAATGTTTCAATGAAAATTTCAACTTCTACATGATTCTCTCGCTTCCAAAAGTCTTCTATACTCTTTGAGATCATGTTTTGGGAAATAAAACAGGCGTATGAACTCTTCATGATGCATTTCTCCCATTTTCCTTGGTTTTTAAGCCTAAAATTGCTCAATGGTTGATAAATCGTCTCTTTGGCGCACTTTGATATATCTATGATGTTTCTATCATCCTAACATTCTTTTTGATGATTCCAAAGGGGGAGAAACAGGAAATTGGCTCGTTAGCTCAAAGAAGCCAATAAAAGCTCATAATAGAAGCTACAAGCTATGGCTTTTTAAGGCCATAAGTTGTGAAGAAAACTTAGTCCAATGGTTGTTTTATGGACTTTATGGACTTGTTTGCATGGACATTAAGTATTTGTGAGGGGGAGCTTCTAAGCTCATGAAGTTATTGTTTATTTTGTAAAAGCTTGTGCTTCTAGCTTATGCAATAATTCTTCTTAATGTGCTTGTTGATAGGGGAGCGTTTGTAAAATGTTTTTAACGGATAGTTTACTCTTAAACCGAAAATTATTTTGCTTTTCGAAATCGTCCTCTTGAAAATTGTTTTGGTTTGTAATCATCAAAAGGGGAGTTTGTTAGATAAATGTTTTTATCATGATTTTGATGATTTTGTTCTAAAGAGTTTTTATACCAAAACAATGTCCCTAAATGTTGTCCTAACACTTCCAATCGATCTAAAATGTTTTTACTATTTTTTGGAGTATTTCTTGAAGTTTATTTTCGATTTAAAATTGGACAACACTTTTGTTTCAGCTCGACCGGTCGCCCTATAGGGCAACCCGTACTGAGTTGAGTTTTGAAACGAGAAAATGGGGACGTAAGAAAAAAAAAAAGAGGCGGCCGTCGACCGAGGTGGGCGGCCGGTGTGGTCGGCCGGTCGGCCGGTGAGCGAATTGCACTGCAAGTTGGATTTTGTTCGGACTTCTGTTTTCGTAAAAACGTCAAGGCAACCGGTCCACGGTGAAGCATGCACGGTCGCACCCCCTTCGACCGGTCCCCCGTGTAAAAATTCGCGAGAATTCAATTTCAATCTTATCTCTGCGACCGGTCGAACCCCATGTTTGACATGACAAACTATCCGTTGCGTTTTGGGGACAGCTTTTCCTATTTTGTGGGATTGATTTCTAACAGCTATATTGATGATTTTAAATGGTTTCTTTTGCGAGCAAATCACTCCCCAAGGAGGAGCCAATGTCTGGAAATCAAAGCCAAGACCTCTCCTATAAATAGAGGCTTCATTCAAGCAACAAGACACAACACAATATACAAGCAAAGAGCATACAAAGCAAACACTTTCATATATCTTGTTGTATTAGCCTAAGCACTTTCACTTGCACAAATTTGAGGTCTAGGCTCTCAATTCTTGATTACACTTGTACTCATATTGTATCAATCATTATTGAGTTGTAATCTTGATTTTGGTCATCATTCAACACAAGACATCCTTGTGAGTATTCTTGTGGTAAGAATACACTTGGGTGATCTAGGTGATAGGTGTTTGAAGGTTGTGGTAATCTTCAAAGGTGTTGTAAGAGGGTTGTGGTAATCCTCAAGGTGTTGTAAGAGGGTTGTGGTAATCCTCAAGGTGGTGTAAGAGGATTGTGGTAATCCTCAAAGTGGTGAAGGAGGGTTGTGGTAATCCTCGAGGTGTTGTATTAATTTTTGGTAAATTAATAAAATCTTTTCTTTCTTTTTGAAATCCATCCGGAGATCTTGGGGTGGTAGAGGATTAGGCCCTAGGTGGGTTGAACCTCTTTAAATCGACGAGTGTTGTTTTATTTCCGCATTTACATTCTCGTCTTTGGTTGATTATTCGAAAAAGAGGGCAAAATCTGAAAAACCTAGATAATCTATTCACCCCCCTCTACAGATTATCGTAGCCACTTGGACTAACACCTTCATGATTCCCAAGAACCCCGACATAACTTTTCTCGGGATCCGAAGGTGAAGATGAAGCTGAGTCATCCCCTGTTCCAAATCCAAAAGACTCAGCTGAGGATGTTCTTCCAAGCACGAGTAAGTCAGACCTCAAGGCTACTCGTCAAACATTCACTTTTGATGATGAGCCACCCCTTCAAGTCTCATCATCTTCCGTTGACGCCACTGGTACGGCCGAGGACCAGATAACTCAAAAGGAAAAACCAGCTGAGACCGACGAAGCTGTTGAAACAGTTGAGGCTCGGCCGGTGAGTCCATACCACAACGGACCCGGTGAATCACGATCCAATGCGTAGGCTCCCAACGCTGCGCGCAGCTCGAATCGACTCATTGGGCACATCACGGCCACGAGTCACCGTTGAACATATTTCCTATGTCCGTGATGATGCATTTGAAGCAACTTTCCCTTTCTCACTAGAGCTGCCTGATCTGGAAGAAGAATCAGCTAGAGAGCAGAGACGCTTCCACAAACCTAATCCAGTCATTCCCACAGATACCATCGTCCCAGCGAATTTTGATTTTGATGCTGCTTGGCCGCCAGCTAAGCCAAAGGTGACAGCTGAGGTTCGAGAAGTCTTCAAGGCAATCTTTGCAGAGATCGAGAAGATGGAACGGCACCAGGCCTCATTGGATATGCGGCTGGATAACAGAGATGCAAATCTTACAGCTAATCTGCGTGGAATAGTAGTCAGAATCAGAGAATGGTGGCAATAGCAGCAGACAATGCGTGTGGAATAGGTTCAATATTTCAAAGCATTGTACAATAAAATCTTGATCCGGGCGATAATCTTTGACATGAAGAGGAGGATGCAAGAAAATATTGATAGGATGCATGCCTCTCATACCACTGAAATGGAACTGCTGCGAGAATTTCATTGTAAAGAACTTCTGCGCGTAGAGGAGAATATGAATGAAAAATTGACCTTCTTATAAATTTGAAATGAAGTAGTGACAGCCGAATCAAAAGTCACCCGCTCAGAATTTGAACAAACATGCTCGGCGAGAATCAAAGGAGAACTCGGCTATCAACCGCCTAGACTTCATCCTTCTTTGGTATGTTCCAGGAGTTCTCTCTCCTTTGATGATACCAAAAAGGGGGAAGAGGAATCCCAAAAGATGCTTAAGGGGACGGTTGGTGAGAAGAAAAAGGGAACAGCTGTCGTAGAAGGGAAAGACACAGCTGTTGAGAAGAAGAAGGAGAAGGGAAAAGCAGTTGAGGGGGAAGGTTCAAAGGACATGACTTTAATGGTTGCTAGAACCCCCCAACAAGGACTCATCACAACTGACATCATCAGCAAACTTCCAGTGACTCTGCCGCTCCAACACTCTATTGTGCCCATGTTTGAGAAAAGGAAAATCGTAGAAGCAGAGATGAAGGAGGTCGAAAGAAAAATGGATGCCCGTGCAATGGACATATCGAAACAATACGGGAGGCATTCGGCGGGGAAGAGACACTGATGCCATTCCGCATAACGGAGATGAGCCACGATCAGTGGATGAATTTAAAACGCTCGAATCCAGGGATACTTCAAGAATATGTCCATAGCCCAAGCCTGGGACTTATCTTGGGAGAAAGTCCGGAAGTCGAAGAAGGCGACAGACAACGAGACTCTAGCGATCCTCACTTTGGTCACTCTCCTTTGGAAGAAAGAAGAAGACTCGTCACAATATACGCCCGAGGGAGGAAGAGGAAGGAGTGGTGGAGGCAGAGGTTTTAAACCTAGACCTCTACCCAAGAATATTGAATATGTAGATCAGGGCAAGAAGGGAAGGATCTCCGGGCCGGATATGACGAAGTAACCAACCAGGAAGTGGCTAGGAAGAAGAATCGACTATGTCAAAAGGATTGAAGAAGAAAATAAGAGACAAGATCATTTGTGGGAAGAGAGTCAACGAAGACAAGAAAGAAAAGAAAAGACGAAGGCGCCCGAGGAAGAGCCTACGAGAAAAAAAAGCGGTGAAGAAGAAAAGAAGAGAAAGAGACCGAGGAAGGCGACAAAGTAAAGAAGAGGAAAGAAGGAGGCAGCGAAGGCGATGAAGTGTTGATGTCCACCCCTTCATGTATTTCACTATTGAAAATACATATGTATGTAAGTCTTCTGTACATTGAATAAAAGTTGTGTAATTTCTATATTTTTGCGTAGATATAGAACGCCATGTTGCTTTGATACACTTTGTAAACAGCTGTGTAAAGGACAAGAATGTTATGATCAATAAAAAGATCGATTCTACGTATATATTCTCTGTTTCTACATTGTCTGTATGTATCTTTGCTATGTACATTTTGTTTGTATGTTATAAGTTTTGGCATCATTAAAAAGGGGGAAATTGTTGGAAAATTTATTTATTAGATTTTGATGAATGCCATGTAAAACTTAGACTAGAAAGTTGGCACCCCATTTTCCTTGTAATTTGTATTATAATAGATAGGGTTGTACTAGCTGAGTCAAGTCAGCTACGCCTGGACATACAAGAAGTCAACTGAAGACTGGGATGAAGACTCCACTGTGAAGCAACTGAGTATAGCAAGGAAGAGAAGACAAGAACTCGACTGAAGGAGTATCAGCTATGATACAGCTGTGAGAAGTGTCAGTCAAGTCAACTCAAGATAGCCAAGTCTCAAGTTGAAGTGACAGATGAGTCATCCAATGATTGGGAGCGATTTCAAGTCACCTGGGAAAAGGCGATCAAGTCAAGACAATCGAAAAAGAATCCGTTTACGTAAGTCAAGAATATTACCTAAACAAGTAATACTTCCATGCTGCCATGTCTTAAAGTGCTCAGTCCCAAAAGCGTGCAAAAGGAATAAACCAATGGGAAGCACTGCACCTTGTGTCAAACTCTGAAAAGCTGAATGTTCATTTAATACGAGGAAATATCAATATCAAGGACTGCAACAAGACAAGCCAACGAACACAAGTGACTTTTGAAATCGGCTATCTCTTCAACGGGTGATTTTTGAAAGTTCACTATAAAAGGCCGAGAATCACTTTGAGAGAGGGTTACACGAACCACGAACATTCAAACTATTATTTGAACTGTAACCTGCAAAATATTCTCAAGTTATTCAAGCAAATCATCAAGTCTAAAATTCGAAGGAAATCAATCCAACACCAAACTGTGAAGGAAAGACAACCTCAACTTTGTTGAAGAGGAAACTTTTGAAGAATCAAAAGGGTCTATTTTCCAAGGAGGATCAGTAGAAAGGTTCAAGGTCGAACCAGTCTCAAGTTATTGGAGGGCTTCGTGATCAAATCCAAGAAGCTTGAGCAAGTGAGTCAAGTAGTGGCGGCCGCCCCTGTGAAGAAGCGAGTTAGACGAGAAGCGGTTGTGTGACCAAGACATCTCGGATCGAGTCCCAAAGGATCAAGTCGGTTGTGTGATCAAGACTTGTATCTAGACCGATAACCACTATGTAATCTCGATCAATACTTAGTGGATTCCTCCAGGAGTTGGAGAAGAGAGGATTAGAAGAATTACCCCATCTTGAACCTCTATAAAAATTATTGTGTCATTTACATTTCAAAGATTTACTTTCGCATATCATTTTATATCTCATTTTGAAAATTTGCTATCCAATTGATAATTAACAAAGTGCTAAAACCAAGTGTTAAAAAAACTTAAATCAAATTCAAGGGTGTTAAGTCTTCCAATGAAAATCTCATCATAGCCTAGGGTTAAGTATTAGACTAAATAAATTGAGTTATTCTATCAACAACTCAAATGTCAGTGCATTTGAGTGGCTAACTCTATTTGGTTAACTAACTTAGTTGTTCATCAAGGACATAGCCATTTGAAATTAACTCGAACTAATTTAAAAGGACAAAATTCGAAAAGTTGGTAAGGTTTATTCAACCCCCCCTTCTAAACCTTACTCACACCCCTTGGGACCTACAACAATGAATAAAAAAGAATAAGAAAAAAAATAAAAGTAGTAGGTGGTCGGGCCAACAATCATCATCCTCCACTTGCCTGCCCATGCACGCGCTCTCTCAAAAAAAGGGGTGCAGCCCACGCGCTTCTTGTGACCCTTTTTCTTCATTTACTCACCATTTTTGAACATGTTTAATATCTTGAACAAAATTAAAGAACATGAATCATGAATCAGTTTCACAATAGTAAAAGTGGAATTCATGTCCAATATATTGAACATGAATTGCATTATCAGTCAAGTCACATGTTTTAGACCATGAGAAGGGTCTCGATCGTAAATTGCATTATCGGTCAAATCACATGTTTTAGACCCATGAGAAGGGTCTCGATCGAGATTAAATCCTTCATCTATTTGTAAATAATTATAGACCCATGTTATTATTATATAATCTTTGTATTGAATTATCTATTTTTCCAGTTTAGAGTGAAGGGTATTTTGGACCATATTTTTTACACAACATGGATATTTTGGACATTTGGAAAACTATCCTACTTAATCATTGATATCGAACAATGATTATAATTGCATTCTGAAAAATATTGATCTTAATCTTAAACTCCAAAGTCCAAACATAATATATATCATATTATATCATCATGAAATAGCTTACGAAATCCTAAAAATTTATTCAATCCCATCAACAAAGAAAAATGAGCCCTTGAGTTGAGTATGAATTAAGTTATCTGTGGACTGTGAACAATCAAGTACTAAAATGACATTACGTAAAACTCGTACTACTATATAATTTTTAGGGAATAAGGACACAATTGCCCTACTTTTTTAGGAAAGATCCTACAAATACGCTTCTCTCTTTTTCCTGGACCGCAAATACGCTCCCCTCTTTTTCTTGGACTGCAAATACGAAGCGTCTTTTTGCTTTTCAGCAGACAGTTTTACACGACAATATAGATCTAAAAAACAACCTGAAGACTCAAAATCGCATAACAATCATATGATGAAAACAAATTGGAACATCCAGAAGAACAATCCAAAAAGGAAGAAAGAAGCAAAATCGCAAAAAAAACAACAATAATAATAACGATTAAATCATATAAAATCATAGGAAATCCAAACAAAAACCAGGAAAAAAAATCAAGGTAATCAACAACTATTGATCTAAAAGACATTATTTCATTGAAATCAATTGCTTCTGAAATATATTGTGTTTTATTTGTTACTATTTTCATTGTTTTCTTCAATTTTCAAATTAAAGAAATATCATTTTCTATTTGTTTTGCACAAAATTAGTGATTCTTGCTAAAATTGTTCATTTAAATTAGCTAAAACATGTTGCTTATAGATTCAATTGTTTCAAAAAAATTCTAATTTATTTCGAAGTTGTTGCAAAAATCTTTCAACAATGTTTATGCTTCATGTTTGCAATGGTATGTCAAACTTAACCATCTATCTGCAGTTGTTTTAACTGATTGTTTCAAAGTTGCGTCGAAGTTTTTCGAACATGCTCCAAACGTGTTTTAACTAATACAATGTCATTGTTTCTCTTATTTCTTTTCTAAAATTGTTTCAAAAGTATTTCAAAAATGTTTCAAATATGTTTCAATGTTGTTTCAAAGTTATTTCGAACATGTTTCATAAATATTTTCTGTTCCATATATGCAATGGAATTGTGTCAAACTTAACCATCTACCTGCAGTTGTTTCAACTGATTGTTTCAGAGTTGTTTTGAAGTTGTTTCGAACATGTTTCGTACGTATTTCATCTAATACAATTTCACCATTTCTCTTTTTAGTTTCTAAAATTGTTTGAAAAGTATTTCAAAATATTATTTCAAACATGTTTTGATTAATACAATTTCATTGCTACATACGAGACACATGTATACAAATATAGCAATAGTATATCGCAATGGACAATGAGAAGAAAATAAGAATTACATCGATTTCAAGTAACATGTATACCCATTTTAAAGGATTGCACTTTCAACAACCTAATTGAAATTTGAAACATCGAACACAAATCAACAAAAAAGAAGAAATGAAGATTAAATATCAACTAAGAGACGTCCACCAACATTAAAAGATTGAAAATGACTTTAATTTGAAAATAACTTATTTGTTTCAATTGTAAAATAATTCAATTAGTGAGATAACTCAATTGTTTCTAAATTATTTTATAATTGTTTCTTATATGTTTAGGCAATGCTACGAAAAGACAAAATAACAGAAACGTAAGAAAGTAAAAAAAGTCACCCAGAGCATACAAAAGTCAAATGAGCGTAAAAATATCATTTCTCCTGGAATGTTGGTATTTTTAGGAATTTCTCTAATTTTTACCAAACAAAAACATGACCCAAAAAAATTTGTGGGCTCGAAAGTTTCAATTAAAATGGGCTCCAATTAAATTCAAGGCCTGGTGGAAATTATATCGCATTAAATCTCATTAATCGTAAGTTCACAGAAACCCTAAACAAAACCCCAAATTTGAAGGGTTTCCGGTTCTGGGGAGCATTTTGAAGAGGAAAACTAAAGCCTCCAGAACGTTCCATTTGCATACACAGAGACACACAGTGGAGGTGGGAAGAGATGGTGTGGTTTCAGTGCGAGGACTGTGGAGACAACCTTAAGAAACCCAAGCTCCCCAATCACTTCAGACAATGCTCCGCCTTCAAGGTTTCCACATTCCACGCGGCATTTCCATTTTTTCCTTTTCCTCTGGGAAATTTCTGTCTTTCATTTATTGGATTGTGATTCTGTAATCTAATCCGTTAATAAAATTGTTTATAACCCCCGTTTATGCTGTTTCTGATTGTGCATTAGTTATCGTGTATCGACTGTGGGCAAGTTTTTGGGCAGCAAGACGTCGAAAGTCACACTCAGTGCATTACTGAAGCGGTAATTTTCTATGCCCATTATATTTTTTTTCTTCTGAATTTTAGTTTTGGGTATTTGGGATTTATGGGAGTGTGGATGTTGTTTATACATTTGTTGAGTTTATTGCTTTTCTATAATTCATTTTGTTTAAGTGTCTGTAGTTATCTAAAATGCAATCAAGTTTAATAAATGCTGCTGACCCGACATTTTCCGTTCGAATTGGTGTACTATCTCACAAGGTTTTACATGCTGTGTATTCAGGAAAAATATGGTCCAAAGGGTCAAGGAAAAGCTCCGAATGGAATGAATACTAAGCCCAAAAATGATACAAAGCAGAAACCAGAGGTTGACATAAATGTTGGATTATCTGAACGCCCTCCATGGTTCTGTAGGTATGTTTAGCTCATGCAGGCATTAAATGGTTCACTTTCCTAGTGTGTGTTTGGTTTATCTATAGAGTCACCACATAACGAAACGAAAGAATTGGTCATCAAAACTCAATATTTTATTGTGTTGCGGTGGTGGCTGGAAAGATATTAGGTGATCGCTCAAACATATATGTTTAAAAATTAAAATGTAAATAAAGTCTAGCGTAACCTGAAACCTTCGATTGTAGGACGCTTTTAGATTAAGGTCTTATCTTACTGAAGTGCCCTTTAGATCCATGGCTGTTGAGTAGTCTGTTCGCTCTGTTGTCTTGGTCAGTAGTCTGTATAACAATGTTCTGATATTGGGTATTGTCTGACTGTATTTACATAAACTGCTAACAATTGCACTAGTTACTTTTTCATTTGGATTGGTGGATTTGAAGCTAAGGATTTTTTTCAAATCCATATTATCAAATCCATTAAGCTTGTTTAGATAAGCTCATTTTACACTGGATTTTAAATACTTAAACTCCTATTTAATCTATTTTTGGAGTGATTGTGGTGGATTTCAAATCCATCTTATATGGAGTCATTTGAAATCCTTTCACCAAATCCTCTCGTCAAACCCAAATTCTTCCATCTAAATGAACCTTATGCTTTTGTAAAATAGATACTTGCACCTGCTTCACCATCGGACATATTCTCAATCAAGACATTCTGAATTCCATTTATACATAGCATGGGTTTATTTGTTTGAGCTTTCTGTTATTATTCATTTGCCATTTAATTTATTTCTTTCACATCTGTTATTCATGCTTCTTTCTTTGATCTCTCCTAGTTGCTGATCATTCTGAATAGGGAAGTGTACATATTCCTTGTCTTTTTGTGACCTTTTAGTACTGTATGGTAGTTTGTCGTGTCTTAACTGTTATATTTTCCCCGTCATTTTCTTCGTAATAATGGATCTTAAAAATCTTACTAATTTTATTGATATATGTGCAGCCTATGTAACACCAAGGCCACAAGTAAGCAAACCTTGCTGCTCCACGCTGATGGGAAAAAACACAGGGCTAAAGCAAGAGCATTTCATGCAGCAAAACAACAGCCTAATGACACTGCAGAAACCAAGAGTTCCACTGAAAACAATGCAAAAGATGAAGTTCCTGAGAATCAAGGTACAGGGGAATCAAGAGATCAAAATTCATCTAAAGTCTCTCCTCTGCATGATGGCTCTGGAGTAGAGGATAAAGCTTTGGAATCAAACAAGAAAAGAAAACTCGAGGCATCTGAAAATGGAGGTGCTCAACACAAGACTGGAGGTGATATTTCTGCAGAGCTAGGCAATGGTGAAGTTATTCAGATTACAGGAACAGAAACAGAGGTAACGAAAGGCTTGAAGAAGGCCAAACACAGTGCAACACAGGAAGATGCAAACACGGATGCTGCCAAGAAGAAAATAAAGTGGAAAAGGCTGATTACGTCAGCTCTAAAATCTGTATGTACCCTGGTCTCCAGCACTATCAAGTTCTCAAAGTTTTTGAACATTTGTCAATTTATCAATCTGGTATTTAGCTTAAGGGAAGTTGGGATTCAGGATATATACTTAGTTTGGCCTAATCTTTTTCTGTGTAGAACATTGATTGTTTTCTTGGTTTGGTGCTAAACATTAGTGTTCAAGTGTAAAACCATCTTATGGCTTGGGGAATGAAGATGGGAGGAAGACCTGTAGCTGTAGATAGTTAATCTTTAAATTCTTTTGTGGAGCTTCTAAATGTTTGCTCCTAGATTATTCATTATACAGAGGGAATTTTACATAGTACAATGATGTAGTAACATCTGTCTTGCACGTGGCAGAATCAAGATGGTGCAATGAAAATTAAGAAACTTGGGAAATTTGTCGTGAAATCTCTGAAGGAATCTGGCTACACAGAAGACAAAAACCAAGTGTCCGAAATGGTCGAGCAGAAGGTGAGTTAGTCTTTGTTCTGCCTGCCTTATTTTCCAGAGAACATATTTTTAAGAGGGATAATTAAAAAAAAAAAAAAAAGAGAACCTGAGATTTGGGCTATTTAAAAAAATCCAGAGATGTTTCAAAATTACAAAAAGCCTCTTCAGGTTTGATTATGTCATAAATTTAAGGGGATAACTATAATATTTATATAAATATCAGTGGGTTTTTTGAAATGTTTTGCTTATGTAGGGGAGAACGTAAGACAATCAAACGTGAAGTTTTTTTTTTTGTAATTTCCAAAAACCTTTGGAGTTTTTTGTAATTAGCCCAAACAAGTTCTTTTTTTTTAATAGTTATTCCCTTTTAATAGGTTTTTATGCCTCCAAATTACAGAAGCTACTTTCTAATTGTTATATCCTTTTGACTATTGTCTCTTAAACGTTACGCAGATAAATTCGAGCTCCAGATTTATAGTCGATGGAAAGTATGTTCGTCTAGCCACCAGCAGCTAAGAATTGGGCCTTTTTGTCGAATAAAATGGATTCTTGGATTTGCCCCGGGTGTCTATGTTTGTAGCTGCTGTTGATCACATATGCAGATTGGACCTATCTAAATTCATTATGCTGTTATGCTATTGGGATAGGAAAATTTTGATGTGTATTTTGTCTTAGCAGACCGTTGATCGGCAATGTTGAAGAGTAATAGTTGTATAAGGAGTTGGATGTAGGAAACGATTTTGTATTGCTCATTCTCATGAAATGTTTTAATGAACAAGATTTCTCAATTGCTTAATACACATGCCCCGCCAGAATGAAATGGAAGATCTGTTTTATGTCATTTGTCTGCATGATTGCTCTCGGTTAAAGCCTCGTAAAAAGGAGGAAAACAACATTTACTGCTGATATGAAACTGAAATGTCAGAAATTGCTAAATCAATTGGAGGGATAGACCCCCTCTACGAACTGAAAATGAAGAAAGCTTGGGTGAAAACAACTGGGTAACAATTCCAGTCAAGGTCGACACACCACGAGCCCCTCTACGACCGATACCGCAAAATGGCACTCTGAGGAAAATCACCAGAAACAATGCTGCGAATCGAGGGGGGATTAAAAAGGGTAAGGAGAACTCTATAAGCTTGGATAATAAGTCAGCTGACAGTCCAATCAGGGGCAGTAAACGGGAACTTGGTTTGAGAGATGAGGAAAACATTGATAGCACTAATAAGAGAATTCGAACTTGTGGCAGCAGTGGGAATGAGGAGATTATGAATGACGTGGTGGAGGTAGCCAGCCCAAAATGGCCCCAAATTGATCAATGAGGATATGCTGGTGGAATTGTAGAGGTTTGGGAGGACCCTCTACAATTTCCCAACTAAAGGAGTCCTTCAGACTCCATCTCCCAGATTTGTGCTTCTTGAGCGAGACAAAAAAGAGAAGCAGTTTCATTAGTACGGTGTGTAGGAATCTTAAGATAGAAAATAACTGGTGTTGTGTGGACCCTATAGGTAAGAGTGGGGGCTTATTTCTCTGTTGGTCTAAGAAAGTTAACATTCTGAATTTGCTGAAATCCAATTTTTGCATAGAGGCGGAGTGTCTATTCGAGGGGAAATCCGACCCAATTTGGTGCATATTCATCTATGCTAGCACGGATGATAAAATTCGAAAGAGTCAATGGAACTTTCTACAGCAAGCGAAACACAAATGGGGGTCTAAGTGGATTTTGGGGGGAGATTTCAATGATATTTCATGTCATGAAGAGAAGAACGGGGGTCGTAGAAGATTGAGCTCTAGTTTTGATGATTTCAGAAATTTTATTGCGGAAATGGAGATGGGCGAATTACCCTTCTCAGGACACCCTTTCACATGGTCGAATAATCGAGAGGGTGAGGGGTATGTTGAAGAAAGATTGGACAGGGTCTTTTGTTCTCCAGACTGGTATATTGAGTTCCCAAATGCGGGTATACAACACTTGGCTATGCAATCTTCGGACCATTGCCTTCTGCTTTTATACCCAAACGCAGCGAAACCCCAGCAAAAGAAAAGGTTCTTTTTTGATAAAAGATGGACTACGAGAAAGGGATGTTCGGAGGTAGTCAGAGATGCATGGCAGACGCCTATAGTTGGCACTCCCCTCTTTCAAATTCAGTCAAAAATTAAACATTGCAGAGTTGCCCTTCTAAAGTGGAGCAAGAATAATACTAATAACTCAAGGAAACAGATTGATAGATGCAAAAACCGCATGGAAGCTCTCTTAAGAGAAGGAGGAAACCGGGATTGGCAGGAATGGACAACCCTCAAATTTCAATTAAAAGAGGCCTATCACGAAGAGGAGCAATTTTGGAGCCAAAAAGCCCGAATACAATGGTTAAGGGAAGGAGATAAAAACACCAAATTTTTCCATGCCTGCACAATCCAACGGAGGAAAATGAACTATATTGACAGGCTGGTTCGTAATGATGGAAGTGTATGCACCAGAGATGAGGAAATTGAGGCGGAAGTTGGCGATTTTTATAAAGGGCTCTTCAGTTCATCCCACCCCCCAGCTGACCCGACTATTTTGGAAGGAATACCACAATCCATAACTCCCGAGATGAATCTCAGCCTGATCTCACCTGTAGAAGATTCAGAAGTCAAAAAAGCCCTATTCGAGTTCAATCCCTCGAAGGCTCCAGGTATGGATGGTATGAGCCCCCTCTTTTTCCAATTTTCTTGGGATATTATACAATATGATCTCTGTGCTGCAGTTAAACATTTTTTTCGATCCCCCAGAATGCTGAAAAGTCTTAACCATACTCTTATTACTCTGATTCCCAAGGTGAAGTACCCTTCCTCAATTGCACATTACAGACCTATCAGTCTTTGCAATGTGGTCTATAAAGTTATTTCTAAAATTATTGCAAATAGACTGAAGAATGTCCTTCAATTCTGTGTTAGTCCTAATCAGTCCGCTTTTATACCAGGTAGACAGATCCTTGATAATGTGGTAATTACTCATGAGTGCATTCATTACCTTAATAGCCTTAGGAGGAATAAAAAAACTTTCATGGCCCTTAAACTTGACATGGCTAAAGCATACGATAGGGTCGAGTGGAAATTTCTTGTGTCTATCATGCTGAAAATGGGCTTTGACAATGTTTTTGTTAATTGGATTCTCATTTGTATGTCTTCGACTTCTTTTTCTTTCAATATTAATGGTAGGGTTTGTGGTTATATTATGCCTTCTAGGGGTATTAGACAAGGGGACCCACTATCTCCTTATCTTTTTATCCTTATTTCTGAAGCCCTTTCTAACCTTCTTAAACAAGCAAGCAATCAGTCTCAACTCCATGGCTTGAAAATTTGTAAAGGTTGTCCTAGCATTACTCACATGTTTTTTGCAGATGATTCTATTTTATTTTGTGAAGCGTCCCCGAATCAGGCCAATCTCCTTAAGCAGATCCTCCACAGATATTGTATTGCTTCAGGCCAATTGGTCAACCTTGATAAATCCTCCGTCATTTTCAGCAAGAATACCTCTACTCCGATCCGAAAAGAGATTTCATTTATCCTCGACGGGGTGAAGGAGCAGTTTCATGTCAAACATTTGGGGCTCCCTATGCTTATAGGTAGGTCCAAAATTGATACCTTTAAATACATTCTGGATATTGCTCAAGCTAGAATCCAAAATTGGAAAACAAAATTCTTAAGTGCAGCAGGCAAAGAAACCATGATCAAGTCTGTCATTTTTTCCCTCCCCACATTTGTTATGTCATGTTTTAAAATTCCCCTGAATGTCTGTAAACAAATATGCCAAATGATTTCTAAGTTTTGGTGGGGCTCATCCACTAACGGCGGTAATAAAATACATTGGATGTCCTGGGAAAATATGTGTAACTCAAAAGATTTAGGGGGTCTGGGATTTCATTTGATACAGGACTTTAATGACGCTCTCGTGGCAAAACAATTGTGGAGAATCCTAACCAAACCTAACCTGTTATTATCCAAAGTTTTGAAAGCTAGATATTTTCCAAATGGTGGGTTGCTTTCTTTGAACCCTAAAAATCAAGATTCTTGGCTTTGGAAAAGTTGGCTTAAAGCCAGGTATGTCATTGCATTGGGAATTAGATACCAAGTGGGGGATGGAAAATCCATTAAGGTTTGGGAGTCACCTTGGATTCCTAAATTGCCTTCCTTTAAGCCATCGCCCCCTAGTGATTTTAATTCCTCTGTTTTTTGGGCTCGAGAACTGATGGATCCCCTTGGTAAATCATGGAATGTGGAACTGGTTTATAACACCTTTTCTGTTGATGATGCTAACATTATTCTCCAGATTCCTATTTGTCAAACAGGATCGAGGGACCAGCTTTGCTGGCATTTTGAAAAAAATGGTATATACTCTGTGCGTTCAGCTTATAAGCAAATCCAAGTCAGTAAGAAAAATAAGGAAGATGTCCCAGAATCAAGTACATTTCAGGTATTGGAAAAGAAGATGTGGCGAACTACCTGGAAGCTCAACATTAAGGCTAAACTGAAGCTTTTTATTTGGAGATGCATTCACAATGCCTTACCCACCTTCCAACAACTTAAAAGAAGAAAAGTCCGAGAAGAGGCGTGGTGTCGGGTATGTGGCGAATCTGAGGAAGACCTGGAACATATATTTTTTCACTGTCCAAAAGCACTCATGGTCTGGAAACTTGCCCCAGTTACGTGGTGTAGCTTATCAAAGGACACGTCCTCTTTCAAGTGGTGGTGGCAGGGGATTTGTCGTATAGAGAAAGGAGAGGTAAATCTGCACAGAATTGAGCTATCAGTGTACATTCTCTGGTGGCTTTGGAAGTCAAGGAACTTGTTCATCTTCCAATCAATCCGGATGGGGGAGAAAGAGGTAACTGATCGTGCTTGTATGGAGTGGAACGAATATATTAATGCACAAACGGGCAGGTCACGAGAAGAAAGAAAATCTAATTGTTCGAATCATGAATCCATCCAACCTCAGGGAGTGAAATGCAAGGTAGGACATGCACATATTTATGTCAGTGCTTTGCAACTAATCCCGGGGAAATGTGGAATTGGAGGATGGGTTTGCAATGAAACAGGTGAAGTGGTACATGCATGGGCAGAATCTAGGGATTATGCAATTAATCCAGTTGAAGCTTCCCTACTTGCTGTACGCCAATCCTTACTAAAAGCATATAGACTCAAGCTGGAAAAAATATGTGTGTACTTAGATGCCAAAGAGATCATCTTCAAGCTCCAGGACCAAGTGATCTTTGAAGGCAATGGTGCTGCAACATCCATGGATATCATTACACTTTGTAATTTGTTTGAGTCATATACTTTTCTTGTGTGTCCTGAGTCAATTTCTGTTAAGTGTAAGAATTTAGCCATCATGGCGTTGAAAGGTGTAGGTGATCTGTGTTGGGATTCCCATTTCCCCTCTGAAATAGGAAACTGTGAAGAGGGAACTCCGGCTCTTTAGCCCCGTGATGTAATTTTCAACTTTGAGTTTATGGTTATAAAAATTATCGTTTTGGAAAAAAAAAAAAAAAAAAAAAAAAAAAAATTGGAGGGATAGCATTCACTCTCCACATTCTGGTGGATTATAGTTTTCTCACTCTGTTTATACAAGTGCTTTTTGACTACTTCAAGCAAGTTTTAAATTCTCTACGCCTATTATATTTGTAAGGGCAAAAATGTTTTTTTTCATCCAGTAAGTGACAGAAGATTTAGTCCACACTTTTAAAATTTTTGAAATTGGTCCACTAAGTAGCAAAAATTCGGATTTTTAGTCCCAAGAACCTGCTCTGCAGTAACAATCCTATGTGGAATTTTTTTTTTTTTGCTTTTTTTCTTGCCTCAAAATATGAATTGTTTTTGTTGATGTGGCATTTTGGAGGAAAAAAATATTATTTTCAATGTAAATTAGGTAAAAATATAATATTCATTATGAATAAAATAAAAATAATTTAGAATATTATTTGTTAATTTGAAAAACGAAAAATAATTTTAAAAAATCCATGAAAAACAAAAATAATGTTAATAAAATTTAAGATATTTTAATTGGAGAAATATATTCGAAATTATAAAATAAAAAATTATTTATATCATATGTTTAAATTATAAATTATTTAATTGTGTAAATAACATTTTATATTTACAATTAAAGAGAAATAATTAAATTGTTTTTATACGATTTTTTAAAATTTAAGTATCTTTTATGCAGATTTTTGTAATTAAATAATTTTTTACTGATTTTTTAAAATTTACATAGTTTTTATCTTGTTTTTTTTTATAATTCAAAGTTTTTATACAGCTTTTTTTTAAAAAATTCTTGAAAAATAAGAATAATGTTAATAAATTTTAAAATATTTTGATATATTTATTAAATCAAAATATTTAAATTATATTAACATTATTCTTATTTTTCATCAATTTTTTTAAAAAATATTTTGTGTTTTTCGACTAATAAAAAAATTAAATATATTCTGCAAATTATTTTTATTTTATTCATAATGAATATTATATTTTTACCTAATTTACATTGAAAATAATATTTTTTACCTCCAAAATGCCACATCAACAAAAATAATTCATATTTTGAGGCAAGAAAAAAAGAAAAAAGAAAAACAAATTCCACATACTGGACTAAAAATCCGAATTTTTGCCACTTAGTGGACTAATTTCAAAAAATTTTAAAAGTGTGAGACTAAATCTCTTAAGTCGTCCACTTAATGGACTAAAAAACATTTTTGCCTATTTGTAAGTTCTCAACTCCAAATCACTCCATGCATTTCTCCAAGATTCCACCACGTTTATTCGTAGAAGCTACAACTCCGAGTGTGTTTAGGAGAGCTTATAAGCTCTTTAAAATATCTTATAGTTGTTTGAGAATTTATAACCTCTTAAAATTTGCTTGATAATTTTTTCCGAAATACTACAAGATTCTAAGAAAAGTTGTTTGATAAAGCGCCTTTAACTACAATTCAATTTTTAAAAATAATATCTAACTCTTTATAAGTTCTAAAAACACCTTATAAGATGCTACATTTTATAATATGAGACATCTTATATGAGCTTTTAAGTAAGTTTAGCCAAACACCCTCTTATTAGTAGCGTTTGGCTTTTCTCCTTTCCCATAAATCCTTTGATACAAAAAAAGACAATCATATTTGTCTTAGGTTGCATTTGAATGTAACGATTTGGATTTGATGGAACATTTCAAATATCTATACAAAATAAATTTGAAATCAAGTACAATAGCTTGAAATGTTATTTTCTTTCACACAACCAAAAAGCCTCTACATAAGCACACCAAATTAATTATGCATTTGAAGAGCACTAAGAAGCAAAACAGAAAACATGAGTGAGGTTCGGATGTACCTCTCCCGCCTTTAGTGGGTAAGATATCAACTTTATACACTAAAAGAAAAATCAAAGTTGACACGTATGTCATTATCTCATTAATTTTAGATATATGTCAACTTCTCATTCTTCAAATACACATGGAAGCTTCACATATATCCATGTGGAACCCTATATACAATTTTAAAAAATAACAAATAATTCAAGACCAAGGATTTTATCTACACTATCTTTTAAATTTGTTATCTTTTAAATCCAAAAATCAACCTTATTCCGAGACATGTGTCAACTCCCAATTACATATGGCGGCTTCACACTTATCAATAATTAACTATTTTTTACATATATAACCAAAAAGGTAAAAAAATAATCTAAACAATTAATTTGTGGAAAATATTTTTGTTGGATACTTTTGATTAATAAAATTAGCAAAATTAATTAATTTATTCTTTAAACGCCAAAACATTAAATATCAGTCATTGCAATATATAATTATATTATAGAAAATTAATATAATAATGACTGTAACAATATAATTAAGAAAATAAAAATTCATATCATTTTAACAAGCCAAAATACAAAATAATAAATAAATAAATAAATTATTCAAATTAATTATAACAATTTTGTTTGATGCTTATTGATTATCATGCGAATTTAGTTGAAATAGTTCTACTCAACCACATTGTATGCAAAGCTAAATAAACAGTAATTCCCTACATATTTAAATCTTATAGAAAAACAATGGAAGGTATTTTTATTGGATATTTTTTATTAATAAAATTAGCACAATTAACTAAGTTATTATTTAAACGCCAAACACAATGACAGTGCACTTGGATATTTTTATTGAATATGGTTTACGAATTAGTTTTTTAGAACTTGAAGTAAACGATTCATATGATACCTTTCTAAATTTTGAATCTCTTTTTAGTACTTCTCAATAGTATTTTATATCTCCTATAGGCTATAACTATCACAAAAAAAAATTCTTTGGCACCGAAATTTTTCTTTTTGACAAAACCCATGTAACACACAGGTGGTGTTGTCTAATTCTATATATAAATTATACTGAGAAATATTTTTTATCCTCCAAACTTACCTATTTTTTCACTCCACCCTCCAAACTTTAATTTGTGACACTTTGCCCTGAACTATGAAAGTCTTTATACTTTACCCTATATGGACAATTTTGCCCCCATAGTTTTTTTTTTTTTATAACTATAGATCTACTTATCCTTCCAAACTGCAATTTGTGGCATATTACTACATAATTATAAATTCAATGCATTATTCAATAAACATAAAATTTTGCTCGCAACCAATTTATTTCCGGATTTTACAAGGAATGAGAACCCTCATTTTCTCTCCTGTTTTGTTCGTGGCATTGTTACACCTACTCAAATTCGAGTCTCCATTCGAGAGGTTTTAAGTGGATCATGTCAGGTTTCCAACCTATAAACTCAACAGGGCATACTTCTGCAAAGGTCTCACTCCAAATATATATCCGTTTACAAATTGGGTTTTTAGATTGAACATGAAAATAGTCCATTACGACTATATCATGCCCAACATGCTTCCGTAAAATTAAAATACCCTTAAAATTCATATCTTTCTTTGACCAAAGCGCACGAGTGAAATGGTTTGCAAAGCCACCAATCGATAAATTATTGCCCATAGACCGTGTGACAAACGTCTCCGTCCAATCTCACCAACAGGGAAGATGGTCTACAAGTTAATCGACTCATTCAGCAACAACTCAACACAACCTTGGTTCGTTTCCTACTCCAGGCGCATAAGATAATTCTTCAAAGGGATAAATTAATAGAACATTATGAACACATGTTGAAGCGAAAAGCCTTTTTTTATTAAGAACTTGAAGAAATATTTATTACATCAGTAATCTACTTTTGAGAGGAGAATACTTGTTTAACCTCTCATTAATGAGGCTTGCACTCAAAAATACATATGACTTAGAAAACTAAAACACTCGGATATTACAAATTTTCACTCAGATTTTTTCTTAAGAAAACTAAAGGAAATGTTCAATATCCTCACCTTCCTTTAGCTATCGTTATTTATAGAAGTGAATCCGGACTTGAAAGGTGGATTCCAAAGCTTGTTGAAATTTTAGACGTCCTTTACGCGTCTTCATCTTGAATTATTGTCTCGCCAACTACCTTTCTTTTTCTTCCGCGTGACTCAACCCATGTTAGGTTTGTCGGGTAAAAAAGTTGGTTTGCATGGTCCCCAAGGATAATCGTCTTGTGAGTCGGGCCCTTATCCTTTCCATTGTATGGTTTAGTCGGCGGGTTTGGGTCGAAATCCTTTCCTAAACTTGGGTTCTTTCTAGTCGGGGCATGATTGACAAACCGATCGATCCAACGGCCAATATGCGCCATATTACATAATTTTCGGTAAGTTTTTTTTCAAGGGAATCTTGTTTTCCCAGAGAATTCTTCCTTTTATCTCGAAAAGTTCCTCTGCGAATCCCTGTTGTTGATCATGTCATTGAATTGAAGGAAAGATCCATTTCTTGGATGCGGAAAAACTTGAATGGATACTTAACTTTGTCCATTTCGGTTAGATAAACCCAAAGTCCCCATGCTTGCCTTGTAGAAGCTTCATCTTCTGAGATTGCTCCTACCAGTAATGGTATTTCTTCAGGTGAAGCTGCTTTAATGTATTTCAAAGCATTTCCATCCGGTCTTCTAAGCTTGATGAAATGAAAAGCTTCATTAAAGCATTTCTTTTCTTTGGTTCGGATCTCAAGACCGATAAAATACAATTCCAAAATATTTCTCCGGCCAAATGTGGATTATTGGCCCAAGTCTCGTAAACTGCTTCCCCAATCCATTTCGGTAACTTTGAAGTTTTTGGAATTCTGGTGACACAGTATATATTGAAGCTAAAGCTCCAAAAGTATACCATTCTTGTATTTTATTTGGATGACTTCCTGGTTTCATCCAAACTCTTGGGAATTTGCCTGAGATATCCACCATTATTTTTTCTGGGTTAATACCTCTTCTTGTAATCAATTTCTCACATTGTCGTTGATAACATGTATTGGGAAAATCTTAATATCGCCAGTTTGAACCTTAGATTTGCCTGTCTATGGCCTAAGATTCAACTATCCCTTTTTAACCCCAGAGGTGTTGGGTTGACTTGAAGACTCAAGTTGTGGCACCGAAGCTTCAACATTCATTACAGTTTGTACATCCTCGGAGGATGCATCACCCGCAACACTTGTGATTATGGTATTTAAATACATAACCTTCGGGTTAGAGCCCCATTCTCTAATCGCCCCTTTTTGCATCGTAGGAGATGCGGCCTGGAGAAGAGGCCATTGCAGTGCTAAGTACAATTGTCCTTGAGCAAACTGGCATGCTCGTATTTGACTAGAAATGGATTTTTGGTCAGCTTGTTGGAGTCGTCCAACTACTTCTGCATTGAGACATAACGTCCAAAAAACTCGTTCTAGACTCTCCAGGTTTTCTCTGAGATGTCTTACTTGTTTAAGGACCTCCTCAGCAACGCGTCCTTCCATCTCGTGTCAAGAAATCTGCAAGAACATTTTCATGAGATATTATAATGACAATGTCATAATCATAATATTGACATTCAACTTGTCATCTAAGTAACCTAGCATTTTCTGGTTTTGATTCAATTTTATTTTTCAGAAAAACTTTGACACTTGAATTATCGATTTTTAAAGTAAACTTTTTATCCAGTAAAAATAGAGGTTATTTTTTGAATGCCTTTCTGATTGCAAAGAATTCTTTTTCGTTGATATGCCATCAATTTTCTTTTTGTATGTAAATAGACCGCGACAATATCTGCATGACACTTCTCCATTTGGTGTGGCTTTCGTGAGAACTGTTGCCCTCCAATAATCACTAGCATATGTATATAGAAACAGTTAATCCTCGTCCTGTGGAATAGCAAGTTTTGGAAGCTTTTTACAAACTTCATTGAGCTGCTTTATCCCTTTTTGATGTTCATCTTCCCATTTAAATATAACATCTTTTTTGAGTAATGGGCTAAAAACCTTCCTGTAATGTACCAGATTGTTTATGAATATTCCATCAAAATTAATAACTCCAAGAAAACTTTGAAGATGTTTCTTGTCTTTGAGAATATCTGGAAATCCTTGTATCTTTTTCACAATATGGCTTTGTAGAATAATTCCAGATTCGTCGATTTCAATTCCGAGGAATTCAATCTGTCTCGTAGCAATCACTGCCTTCTTCTCTGAAAGCACTAATCCTTCTTTATGGCAAACATCTAAAAATATCTCCAAATGTTTAAGATGCTCCTTCATGTTTTTTTGATGCAATAAGAATATCATCAATGTATACGGACATGAAACTGAAATAATCTTTGAAGAGATTATCCATCTTTCTTTGATATATCTGAGCTGCGTTAGCCAATCCCATAGGCATTACGTTCCAAATATAGTGTCCTAGTGGTGTGGAGAAAGCTGTGAACTTTCTTACTTTCTTCTTCCATCTTAATCTGGTAATATCCAGACTTGCAATCGAAGTTAGAGAATATCTTGGCACCTTTGATGCAGTTAACCAGATGTTCTCTGCTTGGGATGTAGTATCCATCGAACTTCAGAATATTATTAATCCCCTTGTAATTAATAACAAGTTTTGACTTTCCTCTTTTGATTTCCCCATGATTCTTTACTAAGAATCCTGGACTACTGTATGGAAAAACTCCTGGTGAAATCAACTTGCTGCGAAAATTAATTGATATTTTTCTGGACTATAATCTTATGATCACATAATGTTGTGAAAACAAGTCTTCTTGTCTCATTTTCCTATGTAAATAGCTTGAATGTTTGTAGGAAATTGTTTCCTAGCAAAACATCTGCTCATGTATCATGGAAATAAATTGGTGGCATCTTCACTCTGTACCATGGGGTACCGCCTGCGCCTCCGTTCATGATCGCTGCTTGTTTAATTCCTCGGTTAAGGATGAGAATCCTTTTACCTGCAATAGCTGGTAAATATTCTCCAATCTCTTTAGGAAAAACATCCGGCTTTGCAATACATATTTCAGAACCTGAATCAATATAGGTGGTGAAATACTCGGCCTTGTATTCAACATATAACATTCCGATAGAAATGTATATGGAGAATGGGCTAGTGGTCATCTGATTCTGTATCTTTTATCAGCCACCGTGAACTCCATCCCATCTTGTAATCTTTCCCAAGTTTTTTGATTCTCAAGAAATTCAATACCCAATATTAATTGCTCTGGGATTTTCCCATTTTATTCTTTGTGATAGTTAGCTCAATTTCACCCATTTTGGGCTTCCTTGAAATTTTGATGAAGGGTCAGAACCCTGTTAAAATCTCAATCTCCCAAATTGTATGCAATTCTAGGATAGACATTAAATGCCAATTTTCCTGCATACAAATCTCCTATAACCGCTCCAAGGCATGAATCATTGAGATTCACTTGTCAAAGATAGCAAGATTGAGTGGCGAATCAATTCCTTCCTTGAATGTTGCCTAAATAATAACTCTTATGGATCCGATATGAATCCATGAGAATGTATTTGCAACTTCTCTCTTTACTGTACTTTTGATCTCCTAAACTTCTCGGTAAGGGACCAATTGCATCTCGATCAGGTTACCAGTGAATTCTATTGGGATGGCAAATTTACCGGTAGCAACGCTGTGGATAATTTGGTGTTTTCTGTTACGAAACCCCATTTTATCCAAAGCTTTCACCATTGCTCCGATAGTAAAACCATCATATATCTAAAGTTTTAGATCTTCTTTCATAATCCTCATTAGAGTCTTATGAGAAACCGTAGTATGAGAAAGGAATCCTGACATATCCTCCCTGACCGTCTGTTGAAGAATTTCTTCCTCACTCTCTTATTCTGAATTAGATTCACTTCCATCGTCAGAATAGATCTCTTCTTCATAGATGCTTTCATCTGAGGGTAGATCCTCGAATTGATACACCTGGATCAAATCTTGATAATAGACAACTTCTTCGAATTCTGGTATAGCTTCGAACTGTCTGATTCCTAGCTTTTGATTTTCTGGGCAATCAGTCGAGATATGCCCTCTTACTACGCACGTCCAACAATTACACTCTTTAAAACTTTCATAGCTCTGGTGTGAGCTCGTCTGAAAGTTCTTCTACCCGGTGTCCTGCTGGTACTTCCTTGATTAGAACCTGATGAAAAGGCTATACTTCTACTTGGTGTTGGTCTTTGCCTTGATTTATAACCGACCTTTTGTTTTGACCAAAACCTTCTAGGTCTCCATGAAGACCTACTCGTTTTTTTGCTACTTTGCAATTTGTATGGATGGATTTACATTAAGCTTCTTTTTCTTATGCCTCTGCGGTTGACTTCCCACAATGTTTGGATGTCATCACCTTCGCAACATAGATGAACCGTTTTATTAATTCCTCGTAGTCTCTTATAGTTCCTGTAAAGTGCTGCCTGGTGGCACCATTCAGATAACTTGGCTTTCAGGAAAGACATTCTTCTGGCCACTGTATCTAAATCAATTGCACTCTTGTAATCTCTGATAAGCATTTTTCTCCAAGGACTTGGTATCTTCGCAAAGAATAGTTGCGAAGCTTCTTTATTTTCCACCTTAGATTTCCGTCGGTACTCGGTGAACAACTTGATGTATTCGTCAATATGACAAATATCATGTAACTTGAGGCAATAGATGGCTTGTTTATATATTTTTCTTTTCTCTTCTTCCAATCCCTCAAAATAGCATGTGCTGATAAAATGATTTTAAATAATTGTGCCATATTATCGACTATTCCTTTCAATGACTCTCCAGCTGTGACACTGCTTTTCATTTCTGATCCAGTCATATTCCATGCAATCTTTACAGATCCTTCAAAACTCATCTCAAGGAGTAAGATGAATCCGTCCTTTGTTAGATCGAGGGTACCTGTTGCAATCCCCATAGCCTATGCCCAATCATCAATAAGAACTTCTTGAATTTTGAAATCTGGGATATCCAAATTTAGTATCAATTCATATGGATGTATCAGATCGAGTTGCGATCTTCCATAAGGCGTATTATATAGATTTGGCCTTTTGGAACATTGTCGAGTTCCTGAAACATATGATCTCCTCTTGTAGTAAAATCTCCAGCGTGCGACATCGGTTCATCTCCATGATTTGAACCTATACTTTCTGCCACGTTGGGATCAACCGGTGGTGGTGGAGGTGGTCTTTGATGGTGATCACGAGTAACTAAAGCTGATTCATCTCCTGCGTTCATCTTTAAATCTACAATTCCTAATCCTGCGAAAAATTCTGCAAGGTCATGTAGATCTTTAAGATTAATCTTCTCCTTATCCATCACTTTTTAGTTTATGACGGATTTTCCTTTGATGATAGCACAGAGCTTTTCATCGTCTGTCATTTTTCTTACAACTTTAGTTGGCTTCCCATTTTGGTGTAAATATGGTATGGTTCGAAATCAATACGTTTCTTTCCTCCGAATGAACTTGGTCTGTCCTCCAGATTCTTGACTCTTATATGAATATCATGAAGCATTTCAAGAGTTTCCTTCTGATATTTCACCATCGTCTCCATCTGGTTTTGGATCCGATGAACTTGTGTTGGTAGATGTTTATGGCGGTGGCCATAATTCTGCACCGTCTTCTAGACTTCTCTAAGATCCTTTAAGAACCTAGATGTATTTGGAAGTATCCGTTCCATTACGGTATTCTATCGGGAATCATGATTTTGATGGGTCGCTACGACGATTCATCAGATTGACATATAATATCTAATTTACCGTAAGGATACTCAGATAATATGCTGCTTGTTTATCGCATTGTCTCAAGGTTTCCCTATCGGCTCCTGCGAGTTCTTTTTCAACATATTGATTGTTCCAATATGTTATCTTCGCCTGATGTTCTTGTGCATACATCGTCAAAATTTGACGATATCTCCTGTAATGTATACGTCTTGGGCATTCGTTCAGATCCATTTTCTTGGAAAAAATTCTCATCACCAATTATTAATTGCATAAATATAATAAATATAACTTAAAGTTTTTAATAAACCTAGGCTCTAATACCATTTTCGTGGATCACAAGACCTTAGGAGTAAATGTAGAAAATGCAATAATATTTATAGCTTGGGTGGTAAAGTGCAACAATTCTTAAAGTTTAGAGGGCAAACTGGAAAATAAACTTTAATATCCATAGGGGTAAAATCTGGAATTTTAGGCATGTAAAAATTTATGAAGTTGGGATTGCAAAGTTCGACATTTCAAAGTCCGGATGACAATGTGTAATAAATAGTTTAGTTTGGGGGGTAAAATTTTTTTATCCCTAAATTATATGCAATTCAAACTCTGTTCTCTTCGCCAAGAATTATAACTACATCCCTACTTTAGAAGTGCTTCCTAATTTGTTTATGAATAATGCAACCACAATGAGTAACTTGAATGTTCATAAGCTAATAGTGAATAGTGATTAAGCCATCTAGTCAAGAATAGAATCTCACCATTAAAAAAAAAAACAGATATCGCAGTTTGCAAAAATATTGGGATTAAATGAACTCTTGCTTTGTGCGTCAGCTTTTGTAAATACAATAACTAAATAAAACATCCCTTTTTTCCCATATACATGTGGGATTAAGAAAACTAAATTTCAGAAGCACTTTTGCTTTGTCCATAAAAACATTCATATCAACATGTGTATATAAAGTCAACAACTCCATATTGATGCTTGTAAACAACCACGGGAGCACTAAGACCGGAGCTAGAAAAGCAGAATTAAGACTACAATCAATAATATAACGGAGCACCCCATAGCCTGCAAAATAAACCCAGGTCTAAGATATTCTCGAGTAGAATTCAACGATGGGAAAATTACAAAAACTACCCCTAGTGTTTAGCCTAAATATAAAAAAACTCCATCTTTCTTTTCAAAATTACAAAGATCCCCTTGAGGTATTACAAACACCCCCTCGAGATTTGTATTCACTTAATAAATATCCCCTCGAGGCCTCGAGGGTGAAATTTGTAATTATGACAGGCGCGTAACTGTAATTATGAAAGATAGGTTTTTTTTTTTCTTGTAATTAGACTAAACCTGAAGGGTGTTTTTGCAATTAGCCCTTAAATAAATTGGAAAAGCAGCTACTCACAGCAATTGCAGAAGCAGCAAGTCCAGCTCGTTCCTCGGATCCTTGCGGTAGTAATTTCCAAGTACAAGATTGTAGCATAATACCACATCAAAGGGCACAAGAAACCTAATAGAAAACTGACAAGGAGAATATATTGATTATTATATCAGGGAGAACCGGGAAAAATGCAGCAAACCAGTATCTGGGCATAATACTTACGAGAACCATCCGATTCCACAGCCAAAACAAGGAAGAGGTTTGTCGTATAATCCCAGCTGAGAGTCGTCCTCATCTCTAATTAGAGTATACTTGCCTTTTTCCCGGTCTACTGCATCCGTTGCTTGTCCTATGAGGACACAATTTAGAGGTATGGTGTCATCCAAATGAATATGGAACTTTTCAGGTGAAGTTCTATTAGAAAGTTTATAGGATGTAACTTCTAATTCATCACCCAAAAATGAATAAATAGAATTTGAACAAAAAACAGAGAAGAAAAAAAAAAAAAAAGAACTACGGTCAGAATCTAAGTAACATAAATAAAGACATTACCTACTTATTAGGATAAATAGATTTGGCAGCATACTTTAGAGAAAATGGTACTTAAATTTTCAATCCAATATTTAAAAATGAGTTCGGTGGATGACACCATGCTACAGCTCATGCAGCACATACACTCTGGACAACGATTGCCCCAAATAATAAATCCAAATGGCCAAGAAAAAAGGCATTATATCAGCATATGAAAAAAAAAATTGCAGTTCAATTATTTACTGTGACAATTTACGTCAAAGTTTCATCTAAAAAGATACTCCAGGAAACCCTTTTTTATTATGTATCACATAAAACCAAACATAACAACTACCTTTAAATATGGAATAATATCGAGATGATGGCCTCAAAAGATCAAGATGCTTATCCGAAACTGATCTGACCATCTCAAGAGCATTTCTAACCTCTCCCTCCTCAATAGTAGCATCTGTAACACCAAGAAGTCCCAATGCAAAGCATTAGGTTGCTTATTAGTCTCTCAATTTTGCTTTTTTATCCCGACTCATTCCATATCACGTGTCTTAAAAGAGAACTAAGGTAGTATTTCATAACATAGGTAACTTTTCCAGCCGAAGTTTCCCTATCTCCATGGAGTTAAATACTGGATCATTTATCTTTCGAATTATAGAATGTCATGACGCATTATGGGACTAACTGAGCAATCTAAACTGATTAGATGTCCGACAAATTTACACACTTGGTACAGTGAAAGTTGCAAACACTTCCGTCACATATTGCCCGTTGTCACTAAAATGGTTCAAATTGTTGACACAATGAAACTAATTTGGAAAGATTATTTAGAGAACAAATTGACCAATTCCGAATTCCAGTAACACAATTCAACAAAGTCGAGGATTTTTAGGTTTCATCAATGCCCGGCTTTTACTTTTCTCTTAGTAAGAGGATGCTAATAAGACATAAGCAATTCATCAACAACGACAACTAGCAGGACATAGTGATAGCAACATCTTCCAACAACTAAAGCTGGTGAGCTTCTACATTGACGAAAATCTAGGGATATAATTCCTTCATGGTTTTCCATACCAATGGCTCAGAAAAAAATGACTTACGAAAGAGAACACATTACTGTATAACATTGTAACATAGCAATATTGTAAATCAGTTAAATGACAGAGAAGCTACATTCAAGTTTGAACATGTACTTATTAAACAAAGTGACAAAAAGAAAAATTATAATTAATTACTCTGATCCATGGGTGCTCCTCTGGATGATTTAAGTTATTCCGGTCCTCCCTTCCACAAGCTCTTCTGAGTATTTCTTTAAGAAAATCAACAGAGCATGGCTATCAGCTTTTTTATCACAGTTAAGCAAGAAAGAAAGAAAAAAAATTAAACAGTTAGGTAAAAAGTAAAATGCATTCTGAAATGCAAATAACTTGAAGTAAATGAAGTGGTGGGCTGATGCTGCGCATAGGAAAATATACATATCCCAAGAAGTGCATTCCGTTTTAAGAGTGAATATTCAAGGTCCAAAGGTACATAAAACTAGTTAATAGACCACAAAATAAGACGGGATAATGACAAAAACTTCCCCTGAGGTTTAGCCAAATAACCAAAAACTCCAGTTATCTTTCAAAATTACAAATATTCCCTTGAGAATTGTATTTACCTAACAAACTCTCCTCTTGAGGGTGCAATTTTGTAACCCAAAAACAAATGTCAGGGTGTATTTTGAATTTTAAACGATAACTGTTTTTTTTTTTTTTTTTTTTTTTTTTTTTTTTTTAAATTAGGCTACACCTCAGGGGTAGTTTATGTTATTAACCCTAATAAGAAATGTGGCCTCCAGTATCACCAATGAAAAATCATGATCATGCTAATTCAACCGAGCAAACCCTTGCAGCATCGATTCAGTAAGACCAGGAAATGCAACTTTGCCAATTAGTTACTAACAAGAACCTAAACCACATCCCTATTTACAGTTGATTAAAATTGCTATACCGTTAGTGCCAAAATATCACTCAGAATCCTCCTAATCCTACTCCACATACTGTTATTCAAAACTTCAAATTCTAAAATCTGACCTTATACCTCAAATAATTGTTGCCTTGGAGTAATTTGTAGAATATGATTCACTAGAAATCTTAAAATCGATTTCCAACTAACAGTCCACCAAATCCCTAATTTCCATTATGTCCATCGATTCATCAATCTAAAAACACCCAACCCAAGGCATCAATTAATGAAACCTCGCCCAAACCCCAAAATAGCAAACGAAAAGGAAAAAGAAACGCGTGAACCCAGAAAAAATAAAAGATGAACAAAATACCAAAAGAGGCTAACTAACAGAGCATAATCAATGTAAATAATTGTGGGAAAAAAGAATACAAAAAAGTGAAACTTGCCTCGGAGGAGGGAGAACTGGGAAACTGATTATCTCGGAAAGTTTTCGGCCTTTCCGATCAATTTTTGATAAGAACAAGAACAAGAACAAGAACAAGTGGCAATCAATCAATATGTATATGCATAATCTCTCTCTATATTGAATGGGGGGTTTAATTTACAAAAGAAGCAAACTTTGCTTTCAACAATTATATTCTACCCACTCTACGTCGGTTGACTCCTTCTTCTTCTTTTGTCATTTTCTTTGTTTTCTCTTCATTTTCTACCCTTTATATTCACATTATTCCATTTTGATTTGCAAGTACTTGATTGAGAAATTTGAGAAATTGCCACTCCTGCCCACCTAACTGTCCACCAAATTATGTTGGAATAAAAAGTCGAATTTAATTTTTTTTTTGTATATTTCAAGAATAATTTCAATTACATACTCATTTTATATACTACATCTAATAATGTTAAACTATACTTATTTAAAAATCCTAAAAACTTGACCAATTTACCATTTTCAAATTAAATGCAAACCCAGATTTAATTAAATATAGTGAACATCAATCAAAACTAACATTTATCCATACTACAATAGAAATGTTTTCAATCAAACATTTGTTGTCGGAGCTCGTTTACGTCTCCTAGAGATTTTGTCTCCAATACCACATTTGTTTGTCGAAGATCGTTTTGCATCTCTTAGAAATTTTGCCTTCGATACCACAAATTTTGTCTCCGAGAGATTGTTGTTTTATTCCATGCTGCTACTAGGGTTTTGTTGAAAATTTTCTCTTTGTTTCCCACTTCTAGACATTTTTTGCCTTTTTATTGTGGTCTGAAGCTATGGATAAATGTTAGTTTTGATGGGATTCGTTATATTTAATTGAATTTTAGTGTGCATTTTATTTGAAAATGGTAATTTGGCCAAATTTTAGGAATTTTTAGAAGGGGTATAACTTGATGTTGTTAGATATAGTATATATAATGAGTATATTGTTGTAATTGCTCTTGAAGTTTGCAAAAAATTGCGAATTCAATTTTTTTCTTCGAATAGAATTCGGTGAACAGTGAGATGGGCAGTAAGGATGTAGGGCATAAATCATATTTTAATACTTTGAGAGCATTTTTCGTTAATAACCCCAGGTGGAGAGGCACTTTACAAATTTACCCAATTGATTTCTCTCTCTCTCTCTCTCTCTCTCTCTCTCTTTGGAGAAATGGTGTAAAGTAGCCATTTTGGATAAGAAAAACTCTTTTTCGACATACTCTTATAAAAAATTATTTTTTCCACCCATTTTTCTAGTCTTTTACCGAAATACCCTTTCTTTTTGTTCCTTTAAACACGAGTGTTTGGCATCTAGCACCCTCAAATTACACACATTTGGCATTTTACACCTTAAAATTATAAAAATAACAGACTGTACCCTCAAACTGATATTTACTTGGCAAAGTGCACCTATAGGCCAAAATATACATTTTAAAAATAATTTTATTGAAATTGGAGGATAAAGTTCACTCTCTCCATTCCCCCACACTTTTTCTTCTTTTTTAATTTGTTACTTCCCAACAAATAATTTTATATTAGTTAAGTTGGTTCAATAAATTTGAATTTTACACTGTTTTCTATTGTTCTTAATTTGTTTGTGAAAATGATATTTCTATTTTTGAAATAGTTGTTTTATATCTATAATAACATGTTAACTTTTCTCTCTCTCTCTCTCTCTCTCTCTCTCTCTCTCTCTCTCTCTATATATATATATATATATATATATATATATAGGGGATGGTTCAAATGTGACATCCCCCTTATATGAGACCATTGAGATTTATTATAACCGTTGGATTGATATTTTGGATGATTCAGATTAATCCCATTATTTTAGGCAATTAGTTAATGCAGGAGTTCAAATTGGTAATTTATATTAAGGGCAAATATGTCTTTTATATTTGAGTGTAGAAGGTAAGTTTTATTTAACCTTTTTTGGTTCCTATATTTAAGGGAGAGTTATATATTTTCAAAAATACACGTCTCTTCAAAATTCACCTGTAGAAGATAATTTTTATTTTACCTTTTTCGGTTCCTATGTTTAAGGGGGAGTTATAACCTTTCAAAATACACGTCTTTTATAATTTTAAATTGTATGATATAGTTAAATTTACTGTATAGATTTAATCTTTATCTGTATTATTATGTCATTTTTATTGTATAACTAGTTTTGAATTGTATGATATAATTAAATTTATTATATAGATATAACCTTTATATGTATATTTATGTCATTTTTGTTGTATAATTAGTTTGAATTGTATGTTATAGTTAAATTCTTGTATAGATGTAACCTTTATCGTATATTTAAGTCATTTTTGGTGTATAATTAGTTTGAATTGTATGATATAGTTAAATTTCTTGTATAGATATAACTTTTATCTGTATATTTATATCATTTTTGTTGTATAATTAATTTTGTGGAGCAGTAGCAATACTATATAGATATTAGATATACTTCTTTTTATGGATAATTCGAATTCTATGATTAAGTTAAATTTATTGTATAGATATACTTCTTTTTATGCATTTTTTGTGATATGATTGATTTCTTAAGCAGTGTTGTGTAATCAATATAACAATTAATCAAACATCATTAAAAACAATACATAAACCATATTCAAGAAAAAAATACATAGTATTATGAACTAGTTGTCCCAATAATAAAAAAAATGGAACAGTCTTTTGATCATGATTTGAATTTGTTTGGGGCATATTCGACTATTATAGGTTTTTATTTCTCCACATGAACCACATCGTCGTTTTAACTTGGTGCTTGCCTTGACAGCTTTATCCTTTGACTCTGGATTCGGCTTTTCACACGACTCCCACCCCCTCTCTTTTCACATGCATGATTCGGCTATTCGTTCGGTAGGATGAACGATATTACGATACAACAAACAAATAGTATGTATACAATTATTTTAACATAAGTATACAACATATATTATAAAAAAATATCAAAAGGGAGCTGCCATTTTAAGTGTTCATTGATACAACTTGCATTTATATTGATACATCAAACAAATAATATGTATATAGTTATTTTAACATAAGTATACAACGTATATTATTAAAAAAATATCGATGAAATTTGTCATCATTTTTCGTGGTCATTGATATCTGATTAGCATTTATATTGATACTAAATAAATTATTTAAATATACAGTAATTATTTTTATGATCAAATAATTCGAGCGTTGCAAGAATTACGAAGAATACAAAACACAGTTACAATTTACAGGATATATACACTATATATACACTAATTTGAAATTATATATACATTGCGAACAAGTTTTAGTATCTTTAACAAATCAGGTAATTAGTAATTCATCACTCAGCATCGGTCATGTTGTTTTCTATTATTGAATGACCGCTAAATTTGCTCGGAATTAGAAAAACATAATGAAAGGTTAACCCCATTAATTAAGGGAAAAACTTCAACAATCTTCAACCACTGAATCAACAGATTAAAAATCCTAGAATAGAGTATTACTGTATCGCCCACTGCCTTAATCTCGTTTTCAACAATCTTCAACAATCTTACAAAAATTGGCGCACCGAACACGCCACCACCTGCGCCCACTGCCTCAATCTCGTTTTCACCATCTACGGATCTTCATCTGGATCGATAATCGACTTAGGGCTCTGGATAGATGAAGTAGCCAAATCGCAATCGATAAACGACGTGGAAGAAGATCGAGACACAGAGTATTACTGTACCGCCGGTTCACAGCGCGATAAAACTTAAGAGCGAGGAAAGTAGAATGAACGATTTGTGATTAAAGTTGAAGGAGAAGGCAACTGATAATCAACAATTTGTGATTAATCCTCTACCACGATTTTTTTGATTAGGTGAGTAATCAAATCCCTATTTTGTAGGGGACGTTTATAGCAGTTTTGGATATCATATATATTGTCTATTTTACCCTTATAATTATCAATTTAAGTCATTAATTTATTTTTTAGTCATTAAATCTACAACATCAATCAAAATATTTCAGTGGCTTGGATTAGTCCCCACCGTCTCATATAAGGGGAGGGGGTGTCTCATTTGAACCAAATCTTATATATATTATATTAGGGAAAAAAATCATTAAAAGAAAAATAAAATTCACAAATAATATTATATATAATATGAAACAAGATACTCTGACCATACAAATAATCGTATCAATATAAAAAATACAAAAAAGTATGAAAATAGCAATTATCAAATAAATAATATTTTATTAAAAAAATTGGTTCACATGGAAAACTGAAAATATACACTTTTATTAAATAATTTTCAAAACTTTTATTATTTTCACTTATATTAAATGAGCTATATTTATAACTACAAAATATTTGTAAAATGGTTTATGGTTTTCTCACTTGAACTCTACACATTTTTATTTTCAAATATGCATAATAATTTTAATCAAAATTATTTGAATTCTTTTCGTCTTTCCTTTTTTTGTTACTTTCTTATTTTTAATTTTCTCCTCCTTTTTTGGTCTTTCATTATTTTATTACCTTTTTGTAAAATAGAAATTAAAAAAATTAACATTGTTAATATGAGCAAATATTTTCTAATAGAAATATCATTTTTGCAAACAAATTATAAACAATAGACAGTAACATGAATTCAAATTTATTTAACCAACTTAACTAGCATAAAATTAATTTTTTGTATGAAAGTAATAAATTTAAAAAGAAGAGAAAGTGTGGGGAATGGAGAAAGTGAATTTTGTCCCCTAATTTCAACAAAATCATTTTTCATATATATATTTGGCCAATATGGTGCACTCTACCAAGCAAATATCGATTTGAGGATGCAATTTGTTATTTTTATAATTTTAGGGCGTAAAAGGCCAAATGCGTATAATTTGAGGGTGCAAGATGCCAATTACCCTTTTAAACACTGTAAACAAAGAGTCTTCCCTCTCGTCTCTCATTTTTTTTACTTCAAAAAATAATTTAAAAATGATAGTCACGCTATGAATTTAATAACATGGTAACCTGAGCCACTATAGAAATTCATAACGCATACATGGCACAAGTTGCCACATTTAAATGCATATCGTGGTATTTGTTTTCATGCTATGATTCATAAATTTTTATCGTGGTAATTGTTGTCATGATATACATTTCTATAGTGACAACCAATATCACGATATGAATTTATAACGTGACAACAAATTCATAAATTCTATCGTGGTAATTATTGCCACAATATAATTTTTTATCTTGGCAACATGAGCTACAATAGGGATGTATAACGTGGCACAAGTTGCCATATAATAAATTCACATAGTGGAACGTTTTTCGCATTATGATCCATAAATTTTGATCGTGGTTATTGTTGCCACGATATAAATTCATAACGTGACACAAGTCGCCACATTATAAATACATATCATGATATTTTTCCACTTTATGATTCATAAATTTACTGTCATGTGGTAATTGTTGCCCACGATATACATTTCTATTATGGAAACCAAGTGCCACAATATGAGTTTATAACGTGACAATAGATTCATAAATTTATATCGTGGTAATTATTGCCACACTATAATTTTCTATCGTGACAATGTGAGCCACGATAGAAATTTATATCGTGGCACATGTGAGAAATTTATATCGTGTCAATGATTTCATAAATTTCTATAATGTTAATTAGTGTCATGATACGACTTTCTAACGTGGCAACATTGCCACAATAACTGGGTTTGAGCGGACTTTAGTTGGTCAAGATCAAAAAAAATTGAGATTAAAGGGTGGTTTGGTAATTAGGGTAGAAAAAGGTTTTCCTATGGGAGTGGGTAGAAAATAAGTTCCTTATACATAATGGGAACTTTAAAAATTCCCTCTTTTTCCCCCTTTTCTAATCCGTTTTCTACCTGATGAGAAATGGATATATCTATTGGTTTTACAAGTTTGGTCCTTGTATTTTCTCTTTCTTTATTTTTGTTTTATTTTTTCTTGTTCTTATATTCATGCATTTTATTGCATTAATTATCGTGCAATTACATATAAAATTCTATATATGGCTTATAATCAAAGGTGTAAAAAATGTAACACTATTGAGCAATCCATTAATGATGAAGGAGGGGCATTTGAAGTCGTTGATGATTACATTGGAGAAAATCTTGATTTTGAAATTTCTGCTTCTAGTTAGGGCTTAGGAGAACAAGCACCACAAAGTGTGGCACACTTTGTTTGGAAGAAAAGAAGTATTTTCTTCGATCTACAATATTGAGAATTTAATCTTTTGCGTCATAATTTAGATGTGATGCATATAGAGAAAAAAAGTGTGTGATAACATTCTTAATACCTTGTTGAATACTGAAGGTAAGAGCAAAGACAACCATAATGCCCGACTAGATTTGGTGGAATTAGGTATAAGACATGAACTTCATCCTATAATAGATGCTAACAACAAGCCCCGTTTTCTCCAAGCATGCTACACTATGACTGCAAAAGAAAAAGACTTAATTTTAACTGTGCTGAGATAATTGAAGGTTCCTGATGGATATGCATCTAACATATCAAGGTGTGTAAATTTGAAAGATCGTAAGCTTTATAACCTTAAAAGCCATGATGCTCATATTTTGATGCAAGATATTCTTCCCTTAGCTTTACGAGCTTCAGTGCCTCTTTTCTTGGTAGCTATTATATCAAATTATCGTTATTCTTTAAATCGTTGTGTTCTAAAACCCTCGACTTAGATGAGCTCAAAGACTTACAAGCAAACGTGGCAGTCACATTATGCCGCTTGGAGAAGATCTTTCCACCCAGTTTTTTCACGATCATGGTTCATTTGATTATACATTTAGCTGAAGAGGCTATACTTTGTGGCCCTATACACTATAGATGGATGTATCCTATTGAAAGGTTAGTTCCAATTTTTTCTATTATAATTCTTAAATAAACAATTTTACAAAATAATCTCAATTACTAGACATGATGAATTGTAATGAACTTAGCTTTGTGATATATAATACTTGAAGGGACTTGGTGTTGTTGAAATCCCTTGTCCGTAATAGAGCTTAACCTAAGGGTTCCATTGTAGAAGGTTTTCTTGCGAATGAATGTTTAACATTCTGTTCACGACATCTTCAAGATGTGGAGACACCATACATTTAATCGGCCCAAAGGAATCACGATCATGTCAACAACAAAGATCATTTCCTTTTCTCAAGCAGTGGACGGATAATAGGGAAAATAGAAAGTGCGGTTCTTGATGACATGGATTTGGCTCAAGCGCATCGATATGTGCTACTTCATTATGAACAAATATCTTATTACCATAGGTAAATTCATTTTTCTTATAAATATTTTACTATTGGTTAATTTTATGTTTTAAAAAAATCGGCTTATGATCGTGAACGATGGCGCGATATGATCCGTAGATAGCCGACCCTACATAGTGGGATTAAGGGTTAGTTTGTTGTTGTTGTTGTAAAAAATCTGAGATATTACTTGTTTGATTAAATTTAGTTATTTTTGCTGCTCAAAGAAGAACTTATCGTCCACATCGAGCTACACCAAAAGTTGAACAAAAGTGGATTATTGACAAATTTCCAGAATGGCTTCTAAACCAAGTGAGTATGTTAATAAGGTAGATGTTTTAGTTTTGAAAATTATGTTTTCTACATAATTGAATAGCCATAAATAATTTAAATCAGTTGATTTCCCAAGTTCCACTAATGATCAATAATAACTGTTCAGATGAGTTTGTTGCTATTGCTAGAGGCCCTAACAACATTGCAAGAAGGTTTAGTGGATTCATTATAAATGGATACAGATTCCATACAAAGAGTCGTGACCAATTAAGAAAGACTCAAAACAGTGGAGTAGTTGCGAAAGTTGATGGAAAGCCTTATTATGGTGTTCTTAATGATATAATTGAATTAGACTACTACATGAAGTTTAAGATTGTGATGTTTAGGTGTGATTGGGTTGATGTTAATACATCTAGGGGATTGAATTGGATGCAAATGGGTGCATCTTGGCAAATTTCTCTAGGTTAATACATACAGGAAACTCCTTGCAAGATGATCCACTCGTATTCTCATCGCAAGCAAAACAAGTCTTTTATGTGAAAGATTCAAAAAACAATGATTGGTCTCAAGTGATTTGCACAAAACCAAGAGACTTATATGATATGGGTTTGGATCACAACATGAGGATGATGATATTTACACAATGCATGCCTCAAAATGTGAATGTAGCAAGTATCAATGATGATTAGATCAATTGGGCTAGGATGGATGTTGAAGAACAATATGATAACCATTAAAGCGCTTACATGCATCAATCTAGACAAATGTTGTTGGAAGCATGCCTTTACAAAAGCAGGTAATATATTTATTTTATCTTTTGAATTTGTATGGCTTTATAAGTTGAATAGATCTTTCCAACGTCATTGCCCCATATGTCCACCTTAACAGTCTTATTTTACTATTTCATTCGATCTATCCTATAAACAGGTGTTACATGAGGCTTGACCTGACAAAAGAAGGTAATGATGCTTTGTCACTATTCTTATTTGTGCATTTTTAGTATATGTTCATGTGCAAAAAATATTTTGCGGAGAACTAATTATTCTTCATTTTGCAGATAAAGAGCAAATACGTGAAGCCATTCTTAAGTACACATCTGCTGCTTCTCAAGAAGTCAAGTCAATCTCGTGATGTTTATATTAGTTTCTGCTTTCACATTATTACAAGGGATTTTTGTGATACTCGTGCAAGCATAGATGATTATTTGGTCACTTGCTGCATTTGTAACATAGTATTATTGAAACTTAAACAGAAGAGAATTGTATGTGATATATCACATTTGTGGGTTTGTTGAAAAGTTTCGAGTAAAACGTATAAACTTTGTATTTCTGGAATAAAAGATCGGATGAACATTTATTATGCTATTATCTGACCTTTGATCTAATGAAATAATTTGGAAATGTATGAGACATCCTGTTGTATTTTGGATTATCTGAAGGGAGTATACTTGAATTTTTTTGATTATGTTCTGCAGATGGGAATTTTTTTTATTGCAACCTTTGATACTATGTGGATTAACTATACTATTGCATGTGCACTGAGTGTAGTGTCTATTGTTATCTTGAGAACAAGGTGGGATAGCTGGTGTAATCCTTGAATTCTCCTTATAAGTGAATACTAGAACAACACCCGTGTGTTACACGGGTTTGTCAAAAAATAAAATTTGTGTCGCAAACTATGATAGTTATAAGAGATCCAAAATACTAATTAAAAATACTAAAAAATAAATTCAAAATTTAGAAGAGTATCATACAATCATTCACTTTAATTCTAAAAATATTCTTTGTAAACTACGTTATTTATTCTATTTGCAAGTGTAACATCCTCGTCACAACAACGAATTTTCAAGCCGTATTAGTTTTAAATGGTTGAAAGAGTGCAATTTCAATCTTTGAATATTTCAAGGAAAAAATCTCTATAAAATTGTTTATTTGTGCTAATTTCAAATACTTGGCCGTAGTTTACTTTTACACAAAAGCTAATAAATTAGTTATGGTAAAAATAATGAATCATTGACATGCTTAAAAAGATATTTAATATAATTCCGTAAATGATTTAAATCACAATTAAAAGTATAATAAGCATTAGAGATAATAATTGAAATTATATCCTTGGTTTTGGGATTATTTAATTTCTTTGATTAAATGTTTGATTGGATTTTAATAGTTATATAAGGAAATAGGAAATTTAATTATTAAGTTGATGATAAATTGATAGTAAATCAATTTATAATTGGAAGAATAAGGTGGTGTCGTGGTTTGCCATGTGGCTAAAAATATGAAGGTGACACATGGATTTGGAAGAATAAGGTGTTGACACGTGTACCAAATTGCTCACGTGAAGACATGTGGCAGCTTGTTTTTTCTTTTAGTATATAGGGTTGATGAGATTTCTAGCATTTTTAGGACACCTAATGGAGTTTTAAGGCCTGAAACTGGTTCCAGAAGATTGAGGATTTAAAAGGGGGACAAATATGTAGTTTTAGGTCTAGAAATGGTTCTAGAAGATTGAGGATTTTGCTGACAAAGTTGATTTCTACTCAGAATTTTAGTAAAGCTTAAGATAGTGTAGACGAGTTTAAAGTGTCGATTATTGTTGTTCTTTTTCCTTTTTTTTATACAATAAGTAAAATTATCATGTTGTGATTTAGGGTAATTATGTGTATAACCAGCAAAGGTGTTGACAAGGGAGATTTTTTTGCTGAAAAAATGATGTACAAGGAACTTTAATGGAGTTGCTGAGAATAAATCGGATTTGATAATTACTCGATTTGAAATTTAAATTATATTGTAAATTAGTGTATTCATTTTCTATTTCATGTAGTAATTAAGTGTATAATTATTTCTCTTAAATAATTACTTGATTGTGGATCACATAAACTTGAATAGTTAGGATTTTATCAATGTTCTTCTTGAATCATACAACTGAGGCTTTAAGGATTTTGTAAGTGTGATTAAGTGTAATCCTATGTTATAGGAGATGCTTTAGTTGATTAATTAATTGAGTCAACGCATGATCCTAGTTGACTATAGAGCCAATCAGGGCCGCTCTAAAAAGTCTCAGTGTTATAAATATATAATACAATTAAAAGTTAACTATTAAAATTGAAATATAAATTACAAAAAAGTTATAATACAATTAAACCTCTATAATATAGAAGAAAAATACTTGTCATAATTCATGCTCATCTAAAAATTACAGAAGGATTGCAAAGGTATTAAATTATTTTTGTTGCCACTAAACATAACATCAAAATATTTAACTTATAAATTTAACGAATTATTAATTTAATACATTGTCTCGGAGTTAAGACTGGACAAAAAATATTATTTAAGCGAGATTAATTAATAAGTAATAGAGTATTAAATTATAGAGGTTCTATTGTATGTATATATAGGCCGTGAGGAGGCTTGGGAATGCTCAAATTATTAGGGATGGCGCTGGGTCGGTTTAAAACCTGCCACTGCTTCAAACCCACCGAGACGATTAAATGGGTCTCATCCAAAACTTCAAAAACTGCCCGGGTTGTAGGAGATGGTTTTCGGGTCCAATCGGGGCTGCCCAACCATATTATTTTTTATTATATTTTTGAATATCAATATATATTTTTTTGCATTATTTACTTTTAGATTTGATTAGTGTTGTATAGAAATTAATTAACTACTATAACGTCTTGTAATATTATACTTTAAATGTTTATTTTGAGTATTAGTTCAGTAATATTGCAAGATCCTAATAGTAATTTTTTTTCTGACAAAGAAATTATAATAGTAGCTAAATATTGTAAAACGTAGTTATAATAAGTTGTGTAATTATATTTATTTTTTTGAGCTATTGACATTGGATTGCTGTTGAAAATTTAGTCACAAATACAAAAAAAAATTAATGCAATTAAAAAATGGTGGGTCCAATCTGCCCAGTCTAGACCCGGCCGGCGGGTTCGGAGCGGGGCGGGCGGGCGGGCGAGTCTTGAGCCGGGGCACGACTCTTAATTTTTCTGGTGGTAAGTAATTATACATATAAGTATATATTTTTCACATTTCTTCTTCAATTGTTTGATACAAAACAAAAACTAATCAAATTTCTTGTTAGTTTGAAACGGGAATTTAACAGTCGACGAAGAGCGTTAGAAGCTTCGATTATCATCCTTTAGATTATTCTCCATGTCTATAAACAATGTTCGATTTATCATTTTTCAGACAACGATGTAATTTGATTTCGAGTTTGTTAATGACTTTGGTTATTAAATTTGGCTATTTATTTATTATTGTTTTTAGTTGGTTTTTGTTGTTAATATTCTCCTCTTTGGATACTATTAATAATGTTGGATTTATTATAAATAACATCGTAGATTTAATGGCACTATACGTAGGGATAATCATCAATTTAATAACCTCTAATTAAAAAGCATTACAAATTTTAGGATGCAAAATATGGATAGCGTAACCAATTTAGCTCCAAACTTCGTGTATTCGCTCGATTCTTGATGGTCTTTTACTGCAATGCTCCGATTTACCACAAAAGTGCTACAAATATCGTTTAATTCTTACAAAACGAGCAAAGCATAATATCTTTTTCACTTTATAATAACACATCCCATTTTACTGAGTTAATGTATGTTTATCAACCTATTCTATCCATAATTATGCCCAAAACACATGCAAAGCTCACACTAATCAAACCCCCAAACTTAAACGGTTGATAGTCCCGGTCAACGCTTTATAAACAAGACAAAACACAAGTAGGAGGAATGAAAAGCAATAATCAATAACAACACATCAAAACTCATGCTGCTTATCCATAGGCATCAAGCAATGAATCGACCAAGCCTCAAACATCTAACATAGAACACATATTAATGAAACCATGGAAAATGCTTTGAATCCTGTTAGGAATTTTATTGTTTAGATTTTGATGAATGCCATGTAAAACTTAGAATAGAAAGTTGGCACCCCAATTCTTGCTGTAAAATGTATTGTAACAATTAGAGTGGCCAAGCCGAGTTAAGTCGCCTACGCCATAACATGCAAGAAGACAACCAAGACTGGAAGGAAGACCTTCTTTGTGAAACAATTTGAATATGGCAAAGAAGAGTAGACATGAACTCTCTTTGAAGAAGCGGTGAGATGCGGTGAGTGGAGCATCATCAAGTCAACTCAAGAAGAGCAAGTCTAAAGTTGAAGTGATGAGAAGAGTCATCCATGATTGGAAGTCGACTCTAAGTCACCTGGGGGAAAGCAAGGAAAAGCGATCAAGTCGAGATAATCAGAAAAGAACCGTTGCCGAGTAAATCAAGAGATTTACTTAAACAAGTAATATCTCCATACCACCTTTCTTGGAGTGCTCAGTTTAAGCGTGCAAAAGGAATGAACAATGGGAAGCACTACACCGTGTCGAACTCGAAAAGGTGAAAGAACAATTCATACGAGGAAATGGCAATTCCAAGAAGCGCAACAAGACAAGCCAACGACTGCAAGTGACTTTCAAAAATAAGCCTATCTCTTCAACGGGCAAATTTTTGAAAGTTCACTATAAAAGGCTGAGGAGTTTGTTTGAGAAAAAGGGGGATACATGTATGAAACACACGTGAGATATACAAGCACATCAGAAAAACCGAAACACTCTCAATCCTCAAGCCTACATTACGAAGTACATCAATCCAACACTCACCTGTGAAGGAAAGAGAACTTCAATTAGTTGAAGAGGAAACTATTGATTACAAGGGGTCTACATTCCAGGAAGGATTGTAGGAAGGTTCAAGGTTGAGCCAAGTCTTAAGCTTTTGGAGGGCTTCGTGATCAAATCCAAAGAGCTTGAGCAAGTGAGCTGTAGTAGCAAGGCAAGCGCCTGTGAAGAAAAGCCGAGTCGCACGAGAAGCGGTGAGTGATCAAGGCGTCTCAAATCGAGTCCTTAAGGGATCAAGTCATTTGTTGTGATCAAGACTTGTATCCGGATTCATTACCACTTTGTAAACCGATCATTACTTAGTGGATTCCTCCGGGAGTTGGAGAAGAGAGAGAGTAGAAGAATTACCCCATCTTGAACCTCTATAAAAATTTCATTGTGTCATTTACATTTCAAAGACTTTAATTCTTGCAATTTTAATCGCTTATATCTCTTTGATAAATTTGATATCCACTTGATAAATTATAAGTACTAAACCAAGCACTAAACTCTTACTTAATCAAACTTAAGGGTGTTAAGTCTTCCGCTGAAAACAAAACCACAATCGAGTTAATTTAGAGCTAACAAATGAGTTACTCCATCAACAACTCGATTGAGTTTGTTGAGTGATTAACTCTCTTGAGTGACTAAGTTGATTTGTCCATCAAGGACACAATTTGTGTAGTATCAACTCAGAGATTTAAAAGGACTAAATCAAAAATTTGGTAAGGTTTATTCAACCCCCTTCTAAACCTTACACTTACACCCCTTGGGACCTACAAGTGGTATCGTGAGCGGTTGGTTCATTGAACCCTCCGCACCGGTTCTTGAACTAGATCTCCAAACTTTTCAAAGTCCGCTTTAGTACTTAAACTTTCAAAACTCTTCTTTATCATTAAAAGTTATTATCATGGAAGCAAATTTGACACGCATCCCTATGTTCACTTTTGAAGAATTTGATGATTGGAAAATTCGTATGCAGGCTCATCTATCAAAGATTACATGATGAGATGTGGATAGTGATAGAAGATGGGCCTCTGCAAATATTAAAGGTGAACACAAATTTGTCACGAAGAGTTGCGGTGAAGGAGAAGAAGATGTTGCTCCCGGACGGTCATGGTTGAAAAACCAAGAACCGAGTGGACAAATGATGAGAAAAAGATACAACCTGGACAATGTAGCCAAGGACATCCTTTACAAAACCTTGGACAAAGCCATGTTCAATAAAGTCAAATCATGCAAAACGGCTAAAGAAATGCGGGACAAGTTGACATTGATTTGTGAAGGCTCGTGAGCAAATCAAAGAAAACAAATTATCATGGCGGTACAAAAATTTGAAAACTTCAAAATGATCTCGGGGAGAGAACCTGGATCAACTAGACGCTCGGTTTACGTGAAATCACAAATGAGTCATTTGTCTACACTTGGAAAGGAATATACACATAAGGAAATGTGTATGAAGATCCTAAAAAGTCTTCGGTGAATGGGAAATGAAGGTCATGGCACCGAGACATTCCATGGACCTATCAAAGACATCCAACCATGAGTTATTCTCGGACCTCAAAGCCTACGAGTTTGAGTGAGAAGAAAAGACCAGGAAGAGACATTTTGTACCCAAAACAAAGTTGCTCTAATTGTCAAAGATGGGAAGAGAGCCGAGGTCAAAGAGGTAATTGACCCGGAAGAAATAGCCCCGATGGTTAAAAGATTTAACAAGTTCTTTAATAAGAACTACAAGAGAGGAAAGGGTGAATCTTCCGGAAGACACTCACCTCCCTCCAAATCAAGGGATGATAGGCCAACCAAGAGAACAGATCATCAAAAAGTTGAGTATCAAAGGGTGACAATCCAAGGATGGAAAGAGTCGATCAAAAGGTTGAGTATCTATGTTGGAACTGTAGACAACCAGGTCACTATGCCATTGATTGTCCATATCCTCGTAGTCAACAAGACTGAGGGGATGAAGAAGAAAGGAAGATCTTGAGAGAAAGAAGACAAGAAAAGAAAAAGGCAATGATGGTCACTGAGATCACTAAACAAGCCAAGTCAAGAGAGACAATTGATTGAGAGAGTGAAGCCGACTACTCAAGTGACTCGAAGAAGAAGCCCGATCCGCTTGATGGCCAAGGAACAAGATCAAGAAGATGAGGTACAATCTAACTCAACAAACTCGACACTAGTGATAGTGATCGTGACACACACACTTCATCACCCACTGATCTTTATGATTCATTAGGCAAAATGATGAAAGATTTTGAACACATTAAATCCTCACACACACTATTGAATGAGGAAAACAACCTACTCAAAAGTCAAAACTCAAAGCTGACTAAGGAGCCGAGTACTCTAAGTCAAATAGTGATGAGAATGAAAGTTTAAAGGTGAAAATGCTAAATTAGTAGCGAGAAAATTGCTATAGAAAAGAGGGAGAATGACCTCAAGAATGTTATTGCCTCATTCACTAAGGCATCTAAATCATTGGATGATCTTATCATGAGTCAAAGAGAATGTGGAGACAAGACAGGCTTAGGATTTAATTCCTCTGTGCTATGTCAAACCTCAAAAGTAATTTTGGAAAAAGGATCTTCAAGTCATGAAGAGTCCGAAAAATCCAAAACTCTAAATGTTGCAAACACATTCACTCCAAAGCACAATAACAAGCAAACCGGCCTTGGTTACAAAGGAAAAGAAAAAACAATTGATTGAGTGTCTTTGAAAGGACAGTGAGAAGAGATTCACCTGAGTTCCTCAAAGCAAACTCCTAACGTAGAAAATACTCAGAAAAAGGAAGCAAAGCTACCAAAAATCCCCAGAAAACCCATAAAAGAAATACATATGATGGGAATGGTAGAAAATATCCAAGCCAAGTGATTGGAATAATGTGAACTATCAAAGCCACCTGACTTATGGAATATAAGCCCAAATGGAAAAGGCCTAGAACTCAAAGAAAGGCCATTCCAAAAGCATAAGAGCTTTCATCAACACACATATGCACCTAGGCACTACACTCAAAAACATCACAATTACCCAAGGAAGGCAATTGCTAAAACACATATGCGGGCATACGGACAAAAGAGACAATTTGTATGAACCTAGAATCCCCAAGCAATTTTCCAGGATTAATTATGATTATGGCAGCGATAGATGGCAACCCCTTAGAGTCAAATCATTTGGCTATAGGTTGGTTGGATCATCTTACAATTCTAACCCCTCGGGACCCGGACAAGTATGGGTACCTAAAACTTAATTTCCTTGATTGCGGGTTCAAGGAACAAAGTGAGTGCCAAGGAACCTGGTACATGGATAGTGGCTATTCCGGACACATGACAGAAACAAGAAAAATCTGTCAAAATTCAAGGAAATTAAAGGAGCAAAAGTCATATTTGGAGGAAATGAAGCTCCTGGTGAAATAAGAGGCATTGGAACCATCAAGAGGAATGGATTAGAAATCTCGGACGTTGCATATGTTGAAGGACTCAACTTTAACTCGCTAAGCATCGATCAACTCTCGTGACAAGGGTTACAACGTTGGATTCAACATGGGAATATGCCAAATCAAAGATATTGAATCAAATGAAGTTGTCTTTGCAAGGATGTAGACAGAAAAATATGTATGTAGTGGATTGGTCAACCGCAACACCCGAGACTCTCTACTAGCAAAAAGCACAAATTTGAATCAAGTTCCCGTGGCACAAAAAGTCGAGTCACCCTGAATTTCAAAACAATTAACAAGCTGGCAAGAAGTCATCTTGTGGAATGATTACGGACTCGAGATACAAAAATGAGAGTATATGTGATGCATGTCGGAAGGAAAGCAAATCAAATCATCATTCAAAGAAAAGACATGCCCATCCTCAACAAGAATATTGCATCCGTTTCACATGGATCTATTTGGCCCAGTGGAACCGGCCAAAGATAAGTGGAAAGAAATACACCTTGGTGGTAGTAGATGACTACTCAAGATATACATGGACAATATTCATGTGCAAGAAGAAAGAAACTCTACAAAAACTACCACGGTGATGAAGAGAATTCAAAACGAGAAGAGTCAAACCATTATCAAAATAAGATCGGATAGAGGAACCGAGTTTGTCAATGGAATAATAACTCATTATTGTATTGAGAATGGTATTGGTCATGAACTATCATCGCCAAGGACTCCACAAAGAATGGAGTTGCGAGAAAGAAGGAATAGAACCCTCAAAGAAGCGAAGCAAGGACCATGTTAGTCAAGCGGGGTTACAAAAAGATTTTGGGTCAAGCAATCAAACACGACTTGCTACACCCAAAACAGGATGTATGATAAATGGCGGTGACAAAGACTCCTATGAGATCCGGATTTGGAAGAAAACCAAGTGTTGCATATTTGAGAATATTTGGATGTAAATGCTTCATCCACAACAATGGCAAAGACAACCTAAAGGCCTTTGATGCTAAAGCTGATGAAGGTATCTTTTTAGGATACTCAAATTTGAAAGCAAAGCCTCTGAGAATACTCAACAAAAGAACTATGGTTACAGGAAGAATCCATTCATGTAGTATTCGATGAGCCAAATGTAAATGGAGAAGACATTGTAGAGTCACCGATAAGTGAATCATCCAACCATACGAAGAGTCCCTATCTCAAGTGAAGCTGGAATTATCAATTCGAAGAAGAAGATGAGATAGTGAATCTCAAAAACAATTTGGAAAATTTGCGGCTAAGTGATTATGAGAGAGTCGACCACAAAGAACACGTACTTCAAGTCGATGAATCGCCAACTTACTCCAACTCGATGTAAGATGGCCGAGAGACCATCCACGATTTAACTTGTCATTGGAGATATAAGAGAAGGTGTCAAAACAAGATCCAGAACTCAACAAGAAGCTATGTTCACATGCTTCATCTCGCAAATAGAGCCCAAAGATGTATCCCAAGCATTGGACGACACACATTGGATTCAAGCTATGCAAGAAGAGCTAAATCAGTTTGAGAGAAATAAAGTATGGGAATTAGTGCCAAGACCCATACATCAAAATGTTATTGGAACCAAATGGGTGTTCAGAAATAAGATGAACGAGGAAGGTTTTGTGGTAAGAAACAAAGCAAGACTAGTAGCCAAAGGATATTGCCAAGAAGAAGGGATAGATTTTGATGAAACATTTGCCCCTGTAGCAAGATTGGAAGCTATAAGGATGTTTCTTGCCTATGCAACTCACAAGAATTTCATTGTATATCAGATGGATGTAAAAAGTGCATTCCTAAATGGTTTATTGGAAGAAGAAGTGTATGTTGAACAACCTCCAGGATTTGAGCAGAAGACTCTTGGAGACAAGGTATACAAACTCAAGAAAGCCCTGTATGGATTGAAACAGGCACCCAGAGCATGGTATGACACCTTGTCACAATTCCTAACTGAAAATGGATTCACAAAAGGAAAAGTAGATAGAACACTTTTCAGAATTCAAGACAAGAAGAGTATTCTACTTGTTCAAATATATGTTGATGACATCATCTTTGGATCCACAAACAAAGAGCTGTGTGAAAAGTTTTCAAACCTCATGCAAAGTAAATTTGAAATGAGCATGATGGGAGAGTCGACATTCTTCCTGGACTCCAAGTAAAAGCAAGTGAAGGATGGAACCTTCATAAGTCGACAAAATACACCAGAGATTTAATGAAAAATTTGGTATGGAAGAGAAGTCTTTCGTAAAAATACCAATGAACACATCACCAAAATGGACATGGATGCGGATGGCAAGCACGTAGATCAAACAAGATACATAGCACTTATGGATCACTTTGCTCTATCTCACAAACAAGAGCGGACATCACTTTTGCCGTAGGTGTATGTGCAAGATTTCAATGCTCCAAAAGAAAGCCATATGACAAAGCCTAACTAAGAGAATATTGAGATACTTGAAAGGAAGCCAAGAAGTAGGCCTATGGTATCCAAAGGAAGGTGGATTCAAGCTAATTGGCTATTGATTCGACTATCTTTGCCGGATGCAGAGTGGACAGGAAGAGCACTTGAGGCACATGTCAAATGCTAGGAAACAGACTAATTTCTGGTTTAGCAAGAAGCAAAACTCAATAGCCACCTCTACAAAGGCGAGGAATACATACATAGCTGCGGGGGCAATTTGTTGTGCCCAAGTCCTATGGATGAGACAAAGGTGAGAGACTATGAAATTGAGGAAAAAGAAATTCTAATCATGTGTGATAACACAAGTGCAATTGCAATTACTCAAAATCTGTGTTGCATTCAAGAACAAAGCACATTGATGTCGAGATATCACTTCATAAGAGACCATGTTGAAAATAAGGACATCATCCTGGAATATATCTCAACCGATAAACAACTAGCCGACATCTTCACAAAACCATTATGTGAGTCAAGATTTGAAGAACTCAAACATGAGTTGGGGTTAATTGAGGTGACACTCACGAATCAAAGAAGAGAAATGGAACATAAAAGGGGTGAAAAAAGAGTGAAAATAGAAATCACCAAGAATCACCAGGTTTCGGAAAGACAACAGATTTAGTCACGGTGATAGCCGAGTCACTACGAGAATCTGTGAGAAGTAGAGTTAAATCGGCTAAGGGATAATTTGAATAACTTATGAGCAAAGTGACAAAAACATTTGTCGTTTTGACTAAGCGGGAATGTTTTAAGGAACACGTCAAAGATAATGATGATGTGTGTACATAAAGATGCACACCAAGCTTATGATTGGATATAAATCTTTGCCGCATTAAATACGAGACATGAAATGCTCAATAGGCGTGCAAAATCTAAGCCGTTGATTTCGATCACAATTCAAAACCACCCGCACGCCCTTTCATAAACCATATTTAAACCATTTTCGCCCCGTTTTTCTCTCACACTTCTAAAAACTGTTCATCTCTTTCTCTCAAAAGCAAAGGCAAAATACTCTCGAAACCCTATCAATCTTCAAATCATTTTTCGAGTTTTTCCTTGATACAATCTCGAAAATGGCACCAACTTATGACTTTACCAAGTTAGGGAAGCAAATCAAACACCGGCTCTATGGTGGATTTCGACGGAATGATGAAACAGGGTCCGACGACACCCTAGTGAAGAAAATCGCTGAAAAAGATAGAAACGTCCGATCTCAAAACCGTTTCGACGTTAGAATACCCGATGACATATGTGGAGGAAGTCGCACAATTCTCGTGAATACCGAGATTCACGATGAAGGAATCAAGTCATCTGTTCACGGAAAGGAAGCGGTGACTATCACCGCCAAGGATTTGGTGAACATTGCTCACTACCCGGCCAGAAGGAGCATCCGAGATTAAAGAAGTTGATGTAAACTTGGCCGACGCATGGAAAGAAATAGCCAAGTCCGACTTTCTTTGATAAAATAATATACTGACAAACAAGAGATCTGGCAAGGAGGATTATCACAAGTTGTTGGACATAGTTGCCAAATGTATTGACATCAAATTTGGCGGCTTTGACCAATGTCAAAGGCAAAGCCGATTGTAATGGCCGCAATCATCGAAGAAAAGAAGATAAACCGGGTGAGTTTGTCTCACGCAGACTCTGCGCTTAACGTGGGGAACAAGTCCTTCAAAGAAGATGGTTCATTTGGAGGATCCTAGGATATGGCCTGGTGATTGGCCGGCTATTGGAGGTGAAAGGAGTCCCTCTTAGACATGGGAAGGCATTCCATGTTAACAAGAGGATGTTCAGAGCAAACCTCTCTGGCGCGCTGAAGAGAGCTTACGCCAAGAGAGCGACACGGTGAGGGGAATCGGTGACCAAGATAAGATCTGTTTTCCTCTCCGGCCAAGAAGAAAAGTCCTGCGCAAACTGCTAAGAAGATCGTTGCCCCGCAGCAAAGAAAGAAAACAAACATGCTCCCGCCCGCAGCAGAGTCACCGCCCCCAGCCGTGTCTCCTGCCCGCTGCGCAGCAGCGGTCAAGAAGGACTCACAAATACCTTCCCGATCGTCAAAAAGAGGAGAACCGAGAAGCCACGACGGCCCGCCCTAGAAAAAGACACCAAAGACGGCCCGAGCCGCTCAAGACTCGAGAGGACACCGTCTCGAACCGTAAATCCCTCCGGTACAAACAAGGAGACGAAGAAGAATCATCAAGCAATCGAGAAAAAACCGTGTGAGTCGGTTACTCGGCTAGAGAAGATACCGGAGACTATCGGAGAAGTAGAGTCTCCGGATGTAGTTGATGAAACAACCAAGTCTCGTGAAAGGCGATCGCCAGAGGCAACCCGAAGACACATCTCGTAATTCACACACCAAGCACAAGAAGAACTCGCTAGAGCGGATAGTGATGTAATGATCCTATCTCCACCTTACCCGGACATCCAAAATCGTCGTGAGTGGAGGAAATGGAAGTTGAGTAAGTCAAGGAACAGTTCCAACGCCCGAGTTCATAGAAGAAGAAGAGGAAATCGCTAAATTTCCTGGACTAAAAATCGTGCCTCAAAGACTTGATGAAGACAATCGCTTAGATATCCTGCAGATTTACAAGGAAAAGGAGAGAGAAAAGCAAGGCGAGGAAGCCGAGGCACGTGAGAAGGCAAGCATCCGCCCTATCTCGGCACCACGTAACACACACATCCTCTCCTTGATGTCTTCTCGGACGGTGATGAGGATCGAGAGAATCCGCCCACGTAAGAGTTGCAAATGCAGCAAGCATTACACGAATCAAGAATCCTTCACGAGCAAAGATTGATGGAGGGGACCAGGAGAGTCCTCGAACACAACCGAAATTGATCCAATGGGAGTGGTTCAGCAAATCGCCAATGTTGTTGCTACTACCACTTCCCCACTCACTCGAGAAAAAGAAGGCAATAAGGAGATGGCGATGAAACCGAGATAGTGGGGACCCGATCGAGCCAACCCCTATTGAAGGTGTGCTACCACCGCCCCAACGGCCGAACAATCAATCGAAACAGCCGGGAGCTTGGAGACGAGTGACCCCATTCAAGTCACTCGGTGGTGCGCCCGGTGGGGAAACTCCCTCCACCGCAGCAAGGTCGGAGGATGCTGCAGATGACTTCACAACGAATCAAGGAGACGAAGTAGAGAAAATACAAACACAAGAAGAACAGAAAGTTGCCATCAACGAAGCTCGGACGATTGAGACTGTCTCGGTGAGGTGCCAACCGCCGAAAGGCTAATGACGCCGCTAATGCAATCGAGGCACTGAGGATGGAACGGCCCGGGAGTTAACACTGGCGATGAAAGTGCAATCCATGGGGTTGAGACTCCAATGGATGCCACCGCATGAGAAGACCCTAAGACAGTGACACTTTGTCGAAAGGGAGGACAAGGCCTCGCTGCAGCAGAGAGACCGCTGGAGGTAATGAAGGCCCACGGGAGGTTGAGACTTCCGGGGTAAAGAAGTCAAGTAGAGAACATCCCTCCCGCTATAATCGACCCATCTCGAGAAGGAGATAAGCGCACTTCATGATTCCCAGGATAATCCCGATGTATCCTTTCCGGGATCGGAAGGCGAAGAAGAAGCGAGTCATCCCGTGCAAATCCAAAAGTCTCAGTGCGGGTGTTCCAAGCACGAGTAAGTCGATCCCAAGACTACTCGTCAAACCTTTAACTTTGATGATGAGCCACCAATGGAAATCTCATCATCGTCCGATGACGCTACATCGATAAGGCCGAGGACCGTCCACGCAATTGGAAAAATCGGTGAGACCAACGGGTTAAGACAATGAGGCTCAAAGAACCGAGACCAACGGTTGTTGAGACAGTGAGGCTCAAAGAACCGGGACTACTTCACAACAAAACCCGGTGAACCAAAGATCCACCGAGCGAGGCTCCTCAAGCTGCAGCAAGATCGATTCCCAAAAGAACTTCACGTGCACCGCTCATCATTGAACAGATCCCGTTGGCGGTGATGAAACTTTTGTAGAATCTTTTCCGTTTTCCCTGGAGGTACCCGAACTCCATGAAGAGTCGAGAATGAACGCGCGACGCTATCTGCACCAGCCTCCGTTTTCTCTTGAGATACCATTGTTCGGTACCTTATGACTTTGATCTTTGTATGGCCATGGCCATCACCGCAATGAAGAATCGGTGATGTCCAGAAGTGTTCAAGGCACTATTTTGAGGTTGAACGGATGGAGAGGCATCGGCCTCTTTGGACATGATCGAGAGATGCCAACCATACGGCCGACTTGAGAGGCATAACAATGAATAAGGGAATGGTGGCAACAAAGAAGAAACAATGCGCGTGGAACAAGTCATATTCTTCAGACACACTGTTCAACAAGTCTTTGGTATGGAGAGTGAAAATGCCGATGCAAAAACAAAGCCGAGAGAACATATTGAGCATACGCATGAAGCTCATATTGCCGAAATAAAGCTCTGCGTGAGCATAATACAAATGATCTACTGACGTTTGGAAGAACACATGACAAGAAAATTCAGCCTTCTCATGGCCGAGATGAAGCGATTTCAGCAGAATCCAACGCTACTCGATCCGAATTCCATCGCTTACAACGCAGACTTGAAGCGAGAACTCGACTATCCGCAGCTCGACTTCATGCTTGCCAAGATGTTCCCCTGGGGTTCCTCTATCCTTTGATGATGCCAAAAAGGGGAAGATGAATACCTTAAAGCAAAGAAAATCGTTTGAAAAGAAAGGAGAGCGGTGAGAAGGAACAATTTGAGAAGGAAAATCGGTGAGGAAATTTTGAAACAAAAGAAAGGAAAAATCTTTGAGGGGGAAGGATCAAAAGATATGACCTTGATGATTGCACAAACCCTCAACGGGGTCACATCACGGTGACATTATAAGCGGCAAACTCCGTGACTCGCCACTCCAACACTCTGCTTTGTATCTATGGCCGAAAAGAGAAAAACAATTGAAGCGGGGATGAAGGAAGTGGAAGGAAGAATGGATGCCCGAGTCATGAACATCTTGAAAGAACACGGAGGCATTCCAAAGAGAGAGACACCTATGCCATCTCGTATGTCGGGACGAGCCACGATCAGTTGATGAATTTAAAACGCTCGAACTCGGGGATATTTTGCAAATATGTCCATGGCTCAAGCTTGGGACTTTGTTGGGAAAAGGGTCTCACGTTATGTGAAGAAGCCGACAGCGCAGACTTAGGAAGTCACTCTGGGTCACTCGCTAGTCACTCACCGGGAAGGAAGAAGACCCCAAGACAAAGATACGCCCAGGCAGGTAGAGGAAGAAGCGAGAGTGGAGGAAGAAGCTTCAGGACCTCCAGGCCTCGCCAAGAATATTGAATACGTAGATCCCAGAAAGAAAGGAGGGATCTCTTGGGTTGGGCTTGACCAAGTGGCAAATTTGAAAGTGGCTAAAACTAACGCGGGTATGCAAAAAGAATAGAAGAAGAAAACAAGAGACAAACTCGGCTATGGCGGGAGAGACAAGAAAGAATAAGAAAAGATGAAAAGTTTGGAAGGGAAGGCATATGAGAAGAAAAAGAAGGCGTGACGACGAGAAAAAAGAGAAGAGAAGAAGATCCGATCAAGATGAAAGAAGGAGACAATGAAGGAGATGAAGTGTTTTGTCGTCAACCCTTCATGTATTTTATGTAAATACATACAATGTAAGTCTTACGTAATAAAGCTATAAATTCTTTATTTTCGGTGTAGACAAATATGAGCTCGATACACCTTGTATGTGATTGTGTTAAGTACAAGAATGATATGATCAATAAAAAGATTGATTCTGCGCATACATTCTATGTCAATACACTATCTGTATGTATCTTTGTTATTTGCATTTTTGTATGATATAAGTTTTGGCATCATCAAAAAGGGGGAAATTGTTAGGAATTTTATTGTTTAGATTTTGATGAATGCCATGTAAAACTTAGAATAGAAAGTTGGCACCCCAATTCTTCTTTGTAAAATGTATTGTAACAATTAGAGATGGCCAAGCCGAGTTAAGTCACTACGCCATAACATGCAAGAAGACAAACAAGACCTGGAAGGAAGACCTTGCGTGAAACAAATTTGAATATGGCAAAGAAGAGTAGACGGGAACTCTATGAAGAAGTGAGATGGTGTGAGTGGAGCATCGGTCAAGTCAACTCAAGAAGAGCAAGTCTCAAGTTGAAGTGACAAGAGTCATCCAATGATTGGAAGGCGACTCTAAGTCACCTGGGGAAAGCAAGGAAAAGCGATCAAGTCGAGATAACTATAAAAGAACCGTTGTACGTAAATCAAGAGATTTATTTAAACAAGTAATATCTCCATACCACCTTTCTTGGAGTGCTCAGTCCCGAAGCGTGCAAAAGGAATGAACCAATGGGAAGCACTACACCGTGTCGAACTCGAAAAGGTGAAAGAACAATTCATACGAGGAAATGGCAATTCCAAGAATCGCAACAAGACAAGCCAACGACGCAAGTGACTTTAAAAAATGAGCCTATCTCTTCAACGGGCAAATTTTTGAAAGTTCACTATAAAAGGCCGAGGAGTTTGTTTGAGAAAAAGGGGGATACATGTATGAAACACACGTGAGATATACAAGCACATCAGAAAAACCGAAACACTCTCAATCCTCAAGCCTACATTACGAAGTACATCAATCCAACACTCACCTGTGAAGGAAAGAGAACTTCAATTAGTTGAAGAGGAAACTATTGATTACAAGGGGTCTACATTCGGGAAGGATTGTAGGAAGGTTCAAGGTTGAGCCAAGTCTTAAGCTTTTGGAGGGCTTCGTGATCAAATCCAAAGAGCTTGAGCAAGTGAGTGTAGTAGCAAGACAACCGCCTGTGAAGAAGCCGAGTCGCACGAGAAGCCGGTGAGTGATCAAGGCGTCTCACTAAGTCCTTAAGGATCAAGTCATTTGTTGTGATCAAGACTTGTATCCGGACTGTTACCACTTTGTAAACCGATCATTACTTAGTGGATTCCTCCAGGAGTTGGAGAAGAGAGGAGTAGAAGAATTACCCCATCTTCGAACCTCTATAAAAATTTCATTGTGTCATTTACATTTCAAAGACTTTAATTCTTGCAATTTTAATCGCTTATATCTCACGATAAATTTGCTATCCACTTGATAAATTATAAGTACTAAACCAAGCACTAAACTCTTACTTAATCAAACTTAAGGGTGTTAAGTCTTCCAATGAAAAACAAAACCACAAATCGAGTTAATTTAGAGCTAACAATTTGAGTTACTCCATCAACGGCTCGGTTGAGTTTGTTGAGTGATTAACTCTCCGAGTGACTAAGTGATTGTCCATCAAGGTTTCTGTTGTGTAGTATCAACTCGTAGATTTAAAAGGACTAAATCGAAAATTTGGTAAGGTTTATTCAACCCCCCCTTCTAAACCTTACACTTACACCCCTTGGGACCTACAAATCCCGACTCTCACTGATCAAGTGTATGCTCTCTTCTCAAGTGTATAAGGGACATGTTTATGCTCAAATCATATCAATGATGAAGAATTACCATAAGCTTGCAAATCGTCTCACATCTCCGACTCTAGAGTGTATGCAATTCATGAATCAAAAAGGACTTTCTCATTTGGTTGTAATGAAGGCTCTTTGGTTAGGGTATGAAAATATAGATAAAGTGACTCAAACTCAAGCGTATAGACTGGTAAGCACATCTTTCATTCGATCAACTTTTCATATCCCCTTTTTCCTTTTCTTTTATAGAACTCAATTTTTTTCTCCTCACATTACAATCCCCAGCCTATAAGTTCATTCAGAGTAACTCATCCATAAAGTCGATTTGCTTCTTTTTTTTTCCGACTCTTTCGTGAGTATTCATCATTTCTTTTTCTCCTTTTCTTCTTCTTTTATTCCCACAAACCAACTCTCGCACAATTATCTAAATTCTTGATTTAATCCCATTCAACCTCTTTCAATCCCCTTACTCAATGCTATACGCTTAAGTCTAGGGTAACAGATATATCAAGTTAATACTTGAAATGTGGCTATCAAAAAATTAGGCAACATGCTCAAATTGGCTAACTAAGGAATTCAATATCATTTGGTAGGCAAAAGGCTTGAAAGGCTTAACAAAAATGGCCTTAAATTATTTTCACAAATCGCATACAACATATGGCCTTGACAGAGATACCAGAGCAAGTTCTAGAATTCTAATCAACATAAATGATACACTCAAATCAAAAAACAAAACTGCATATAATGAAAGCAGTAAATGCTCAAAAGCTCACAGGCTTGCAATTTCGTAAATCAAAGCATAAAATCCATGCACTCAATATTCACATGCTCTATATCATCCATTCTCAGCTCGATCAGTTCTCACTCAACACCCAACCAAAACAGCACAAATATTTTCAAATAATCCCCCAAGTTGTAACACATACCACAAAATTGTTTACTCACCCCCTAAAAACCTACTAAAGCAATAAACGTGCTAAAACTATAAACGTGCGTCTAATGCAATGCAATATAAATGCTCTACATGTAACTATATGAATGCAAATTATTTTCTCTCCACACCCTTCATATCAAAATGAACTATCTTCCCCCCCCCAAACTTGAATGAAATTATATCGCATACAAGGAAAGATAGAATTTCAATAAAGAAAAGTGTGGATGTAACCCGACTCACTGCGGGGGTGGCGGTGGATAGTGGCCCTGCGAGATGTGCCACTGGGTCATCTGGCACATCATCTCGAGGAGCTCCTCTTGCTGCCTGTCGGCGGCCACGTTCCACTAATGCTGCTCCATTCTGAAGGCTCGGATTTCATCATGTTGCAGCTATACTCGCTCCTCAAGGGCTAATAATCTCTCATTAAAATCATATCCTCCTCGCTCTTCACCCCTGTGAAAACTCTTAGGTACGTCCTCCGCCCTTTGTTGATTTTCCTGCTTGGGCCCCCTTTCGTATCTCATATACTCCATCTCTTCTGCCACCAAGTCATCATCATCTGGCAAACCGGCGAACCTTCGCCTTTTCCTCGCGAGCACAACCTGTACAACTTTGTCATGTGCCTCAGAGTTTAGCAAAAAGTTGGCCTTATCATTTATGTTATCTACAGTGGTGAGCGCCGTGTTGGACAGTGGGAAAGAATGCCCGCTCCCTATTGGAAGAGGTACATGCCATCCTATTCCGTGATTATCTTCATTTGGCGTAAAATTGCCAGACTGATCCTCCTCTTACCCTCAATCAGATTCAAGGCCCTAACATCGATGTTGAAGTGTCGGGCGATCGAAGTAATCATACCCCCAATCATGATAGTGCCCCGACTCTGCTTGGCCACTTGGTCCACCTGCTCTGCAAAATAGGCTGCCGTGTTATAATGTGTGTTGTCAACATACACCATAGCAAATACAGCTCCCTGACGGTCATGCCCCCATTGTTCTCTGTCGCATAGACGGAGGCTGAGCTGACCTGCTGAATATACCAAAATACTGGATTTTGGATCCACGAGGATTTGGCATTCCGTGCCTCGTAGACCATGACACCTGTTTCCGGTGTTTCCACTAATAAGCGCCAGAAGTCATACTGGCTATTTGTCCCCGCGGTACTGAATGGCGCATTAGTTGGTACCCCAAAGATGGTGTTGAGTGGGGCGATGGACAATCACCTACGCATATTGCCAGTTGAAATCATACCTCAAATAGTTCAAATGCTCCCCCTTGCTTCAACACCTCAAAAGTGCTAAGAAATTCGAGCGTTAGGCTTCTATAGGTCGGCCATCTCCCTCTCATGAAAGCTTTCCACCCAACCCTCTCAAACAATCTCCGAACAACATCATGTCTCCCAAGGATTCGGGTACATTCGTCATCAGCGTAACGAGTCAGGGTCATAGGCCGGGTGACCAACCTATTCCATCTATCCAAGTCGGCATCTTCAGAGAGTTCTACCCCGTACGATGCGGGGCTATCTGGATAAACGTTCTGTGGTACTCTCTCTCCTTGGAGTCTCCTTCTATCGGCCATTGTTACTTATTTCGAGTGTGTACCTAGCAAAAGCACATGTGAGATTCCGAATAAACATAGTACAAACATGAATATGATGAATTCATGTCCAATATTTCCTATCCATAAAGAGCATAGTGTCTCATCCCTACAAGTTTTCAATCAAGAATTAAGTCCCATATTTCAACATCAATACAATTGTAGAGAATCAAAGTCACTAACACCCTAAATATCAATGCTCATTCAATAATCATCAACAATTCAACCAAATATTCACCAATTCATTATGCCCACAAGGTGTTCGATAATATGACTCATAGAATAATTCAAGTAAATCATAGCAATTCAATCACAATCATGCTCCATACATAACCCTCAACACTTATTCAACAAGAAATTCGAATAAAACATGTAATTCTTACCGAAAATTCCAAGAATGTGCAAGAGTGAAGAATTGTAAGCCATAGGTGTTTTTCTCCAACCAAACTTCAACCAAATTCAAAATTTGTGCAAGATTAGTGTGTAGTGTGGTGGAGGTGTCGGATTGTAGTGAAAATCGAGTGCAATTTCGAAATTGTTTGAGATGGGGCGAGAGGATTTTTGCTTAGGTCTCAAGAGAAGTGAAAAGTGAGAAGAACAACCTGATTCTGTAACATAAACAGACCCCAACGGATAGACGCACGGGCTGTGCGCTTACGCACGACCCGCCCATGCGTCAATGCGAAAGAAACTCAAGGCCTACGCATTTGCGCACAGGTCGTGCGTGTGTGCACGGGTTGCCCGTGCGTCAATGCAAAGGTGCTTCCCCATTTTTTTTATTTTTTTTAATAAATGAAAACTAGTAAATCCTATCTAATTAAGGAAAAACGAAAAAAAAGAAAACAACAAACCATTGGGTTGCCTCCCAACAAGTGCTAAATTTAACGTCTATAGCTTGACGCCTGTATATCCCAATCACGGATCCCGCAAGGTGATGTATGCCATCCCTTCATGCGTTTCTCCTTGCCATTCCAACTCGCATAAGTTCGTATCTCCTTTGATTGCCTCTAGTGAAGGTGTCACACATCGTCAAATGCCATATTTTTCTCGTTTTTGTGCGTGCGGCGGTACATGCGTCTTCGAGCCATTGTCTCTCTTCGTGTGCTTTGCTTTCTCACGTTTTGGTAATTCATGCACATGATCTAAAGCGCACACACAATCGCCAAGTTATAAGCATTAGTACATGAATTAACTACTGATAAAGATTTGTAGCACTCTATTCTATCATAAGTTTTCATCGCCTTATAGATAGAGAATAAAACATTCTCATAATTAACCCGTAATGTGAGCTATTCTTTTTGCACGTCTATCAAGGCTTTTGCGGTGGCTAAGAATGGACGCCCAAGTATCAGAGGGACGTCACGATCTTCCTCCATGTCAAGCACTAAGAAATCCACGGGGAATATAAATTTATCTACTTTCACGAGCACATCCTCTACGATTTCTTTATGATATGTGAGTGAGCTATCCCCAAGTTGCAAGGTGACCGTGGGTGGCTTCCCCTCTCCTAATCCAAGTTTCCTGAAAATGGACAAGGGCATTAAGTTAATACTTGCTCCTAGATCACAAAGTGCTTTATTAAAGAAAACACCTCCAATTGCACAAGGGATAGTGAAACTCCCTGGATCTTTGAGCTGCACTCTGAATGATTGCGCTGCACTCTTCAGTCAAGTTAACTATCTCGAACTCTGCCAACTTTTTCTTCTTGGATATCACTTCCTTCAAAAACTTCGCATAGTTGGGCATCTGCTCCAATGCGTCTGCAAAAGGTATGTTAATATGCAGTTTCTTAAAAATGTCCAAAAATTTAGCAAATTGGGCATCTAAATTTTTCTTTTGAAAACGTTGTGGGAAAGAGAGAGGTGTAGAAAGTTTTGAAAAATCGAGTTAGAGAAATATTTAAGCTTCTCTCTCACCCCATTTTGTTCATCCTTATTTCCCATGTTTCCATCCTTGACCTCAACATCGCCCTTTGCTATAGTATGTTCATCTCCGGGGTCAAAATCCTTTGTTGGGCACCACGCACGGCCCCGCCGTGCACATACGCACGGGTCGTGTGTGTCTGTCTTGTTCTTGGTCTCTCCGGTACCACGCACGGGTTGTGCTTCGATGCACGAGCCGTGCGTGGTTCTAATTTTTCATCACTTTCAGAATTTTTGGCCCTTCATACTCCGTACCACTCCTCAGACGAACGACATTACACTGTTCCTTCGTGATTTGCTTTAGTGTTGCTTGAAAGCGCCTTGCCGCCCACCGATGATCATTGCTAACCCGACCAACTGGGGTTTCTAGATTTTTCATTTGTGAACCCATAGTGTTAGCCAACTGCATGATATGTGCCTCGATCTTGACTATCTTAGCCTCATCTTTATTTAATTGGTTCCTCGTTTCATTCATAAACGAACTCGTCTGACTCATGAACGAGGTAAGAATGTCCTCCAAATATGGCTCCGCCTCCGCATTAATGACCCCATTGGTCACACTGAAATCCAGTGGTGGTTGCATTATGTCCTTCATATTTGCGTAAGAGAAATTTTCGTGATTCCTCAAATTTGGATGATAATGCGTGGAAGTCGAGTTATTCCGATAACTGTTGAAATTCCGGTTATTGACAAAGTTAGCTTCCTCCATAGGATCTTGAGGAACTCCCCCATTATTTGCACCCGTGTTTGCCTCTTCCCCTTGAGTTAAAACACTTAACTGATTTGTCAACACAGTCATCTGAGACGTTAATGCTTTGATTGGGTCCGAATCAGATACTTCGCTTACCCTTTTCACATTTGTCCTCTCGGAGGGCCACTGATAGCTATTCATTGTCATCTCTTCAAGCAAGTTGAATGCATCTTGTGGGAATTTTGCTAGTAAATGTCCTCCTACTGCGGCATCCACAAATGATCTGGCTTGTCCCATCAACCCGTTGTAAAAGAAGCATAGCTGCTGATCCTCTGGAAACCCATGTTGCGGACACCTCCTCAATAAACCCCGGAATCTCTCGCAGGCCTCGTACAGTGGCTCAGAGTCGAAATGTCTGAACTGAGTGATCTCGATCTTAAGCTGCAGTGTCTTACTTGGTGGAAAAAATTTAAATAGGAACTTCTGGCTCAACTCATTTCAAGTATTAACACTGCCCCGAGTCAATGTGCCTAACCAGTTTCTAGCCTTATCCCTTAAAGAGAAAGAGAATAGGCGCAGACATATATCATCATCAGACACCCCATTCATCTTGATCGTGTTGCAGATTTGCCTGAAGTGTGCAAGATGAGAGTTGGGATCCTCGGTTGCAAAACCCCCAAACTGGTTGTGTTGAATCATCGAAATGAGCGATGGCTTCAACTCAAAGTTATTCCCATTAATCGGGACATGTTGCGATTTGTTTGAGAGCGAAAGTAATCGCAAATTGCCTTTTGTTGGACTATCGGAGTGTCTGGTATCGGTAACTCATTATTAATCCTGTTGATCCCATTGTTACCTCCATTGTTGTCTCCGTTATTACCCCCGTTTTTCTCTTCCACATCCCCCACAATATGATCTTGATGTCTTTCTGCTCGTTTAGTAGCTGCAATTATTCGCCTGGCGAAAGCTTCAACTTTCGGTATGAACGGTACTAATTCCCTTTGCTTTGAGCGAGTGTTCATGCACTACCTGAACCAACTAAAATAAACAAATCAAACAATGTAGAAGTGGAATTAAACGAAATAAAAAGAAAAAAATGTCTAAATTAAAAATAATTCTATTTATCGCAATATTAGTACCAAAAAATTAATAATCCCCGGCAATGGCGCCAAAAACTTGTTCGTCTTATTTTTAGCTTCACCGCAAGTAAACGACATAGTTAATAGATAGGGTAAGCAAGGTCGATCCCACAGAGACTATTAAATTTATGCACTAAGTATTGAGATTGTAATATTATTATTTTTATTCAGGCGATCGAAAGTTGATTATTGTTTTGTAAAAGTAAGACAATATTTTATCATAAAAAGACAAAGTAAAGAGTTCGATTGAAAAGATCAAGTGGATGAATGGATTCCAGGGTTATGGTTTCAGTTAATATCCTTCTTGTTATCCGATTAGTCAAAACTAAAGTTATTATCTATCTTCCTTATAAGATGATCACAAAAGCATTTTATCATCTCTCTCGAGACACAATAAAAACGTTGATTAAATTATCTATGCTAGCATCTCTACTCAACATAAGATAAACAACTCCCAAACGTGTAAAAGATCAGTTATCCTCACAAATACTCGCAGACTTCTCAATCATGTAAAGTATTCATGTCAAGTACTCATGATCTAGTATTGAAACTCATCTCTCGAATTACAAATCAATACATCAAACAAGTAAAACCATTGGCCATATGATAAAACACGAATAAAACATAGTACTCGAATAGGGTTCAAAATAATAACTTCAATTCCAATTAACATCAAACAAGAGTATCAATTAACCTAATTCCAAACCCCGGAATCACAAGGTGTTTTGCTGGACATTGGGTATAAACAACACATAGACAAATTGTTCATGTTCATATCAAACTAATGGAAAAATAACAATACAATGGAGTAAGAAAACTAAGGGATATCGATGATCTATCGATCAATCTTCAATCCTTAAGCGTGTGGATGCGACCTCGATCTATCTCTCGATTCCTCCGGTAGAAGGGTGCTCTTTTCTCTACTTTCTAGGATAAAAGTCAGTGTGTCCTTGTTTGGGGCCGCCTCGTCTCTATTTATACCACTCCCGGGCCAAACCTAAGTAATTACTACTTGAAACTGTCAAATCCCGCAGACGCACGGGCCGTGCGCTTACGCACGACTAGCACGTGCGTCAAGCCGTAAGATAATTCTTCTCTTGAACAGATGCACGGTCGTGCGCTTACGCACGAGCTACCCTTGCGTCAATGCGAACTTCGATTTCTTCAGCCCTGCACATGCACGGGTCGTGCCTATGCGCACAGGCTGCCCGTGCGTGGCCATATTTCACCCGGTTCGTCTAATCTTTTCTCGATTTAGCTCCAAACTTCGCGTATTCGCTCGATTCTTGACGGTCCTTTACTGCAATGCTCCGATTTACCACAAACTGTTACAAATATCGTTTAATTCCTACAAAACGAGCAAAGCATAATATCTTTTCCACTTTATAAGAACAAGGCCCATTTTACTGAGTTAATGCATGTTTATCAACCTATTCTATCCACAATTATGCCCAAAATACATGCAAAACTCACACTAATCACTGACAACCTAAAAGATTTGGTTATGGAAGACACTAACCACATAAGAATTCACACGCGTCAACACGGATCTGAGGTATCAATTGTCGTATATTCATTTCGAATTTAAGGTACACTTCGATTTAGATTCAATTTTTATTTATTTCTTGATAATTCACATGATGATTCTTGGGTATGAATTAATTCTAACAAGTGGTATCAGAGCAAATCATGTTGAATTATCAAGAACAATTTATCAATGTTCTTTATCTGATTATATTCAGATTTAAGTTTATGTTATGATTCTGACTGCAGGGGCGAATCTACCCTTGGCCAACACTGGGCTGGAGCCCAGTCTAAATCTTGCACAAGCCCATTGACTAATATGTTTTATTATTATTTTTATTATCATTAGCCCACCGCAGAATTTTACCAAGCCCACCAATCTTTTTTTTCCTGAAAACCAGCCCACCACTTTTTAATTTATTGCAATATTTAACAAACCACAACTAATCATAATACTATAATAGGATTTCACCTCTCTTTTCCCCAATTCCCCCTCTACGTCTAGCCTTTCCCCAAATCTCAATCTCACTTTCTTTTCTTTAAAATCCAAATAAGAATTTCCATTAAACTTAGATAATCATTGGTCAATAACTTTATATTGTGATTTTGTTTTTGTCATCTACTAATTCCTAACTCCAGTTCTTCAAGACTTCAATAGCAAAATCAAATGTTTATGTTATGGTGACTAGATAATTGATCTTATTTTAACGCTACATGTTTCTACTACCACAACTAAAATAGTATTTTCAGTAATGAAACATGTGAAGATGGCACTTCGTAACAAAATGGCAGATGATTTTGTTTAACATTGTTTAATGCTCTATATTGAACGAGGTTTTATTGACAATATAGATATTTTTTTTATTATTGATAACATTTATGGTTTGAAGCTTCCTTGGGTAGAACTTCAATGAATATTTAAAAACAATTATTATATTTATATATAGCTATATATACCTATATATATATAGGGATTGGTTCAAATGAGACCAATCCCTTTAGGTTAGTCCATGAGACCAATTATAAACCCTTGATTTAAATATTTTAATGGTTGAGATCATTTTTCTTATTTTTGGAATGTAAGGGTAATATTGTATTTTCATCTAAATCAGTTTTATGAAAAAATCGTTATTTCTGTTTTTAGGAAAATACAATCTTTCCTATCCCACCTACCTGATTTTTAGGAGGCAAAAAGCCCAATTTCAGCCTAAGTCACGCCTTTTCAATTTTTTGGGGGTTGAAGGAGTTCGTATTTTTCGTATATTAAGTAATGAGATGTTGTATACTAAGTATACAAATATGTTATGATAAATATACAACATTAAGTGGAATGTAAACAAGGAGTTGATGCTTGAAACCCATCTTCTATTTATTCTTTTTACGTTATGCTCCCGTAGAAATTTGCGGTTTGTACTCAAAAAAATGAACTTGGTGTGTTTATATATAAAAAACAAGGAATTGATACTTGAAATCTATATTCTATTCTTTTCTCGACACCCATCTTTTTCTATTTCATCCGTATACTAAGTATGCGGATGTTGTATACTAAGTATACAAATATGTTATGATAAATATACAACATTAAGTGGAATATAAACATAACGTTGTATAAAGTTTTGATATACGAATTGTATGTTTTTCTTATGTAGGAGTTGTGGTTAATAAAATGTCAAGCGAAGAACATGAAAGAGAGGTTGGTAGTCGCGAAGAGGAGAGTTCGGGAGACAAGCAACCTTCAAAGAGGTGCTGGATTTGTTTAATTGGATAAATTGAATTGTATTATTTGTTGTATAAGTAGCTTAGTGTATTTGTTTACTTAGTAACGTGGAATTATATTCTTGGTTAAGTGGAATTGTATCCTTAGTTATATAGGTGGTTAAGTGGTTTTGTATTTTTAGTTCAAGTGTAATTATAAATTTAGTTTAATATTTTTGCATACTCATGTAATGTTTATAATATAGTTAGTTCGGTGTAATCGTATATATAGTTAAACAACTCGTATGCTTAGTGTTGTTTTATTGTATATTTAGTTCAATGTAATTTTACATGCAATACATGTATGAGAAGCAAAAATATTCTTAAAGATAAATTAACAAGGTTACATAATGCTATAACAAAATTAAGTATACAATTGTAAGTTAATAAATTATATGATCACATTGTATTAAATAACAGGGAACACATAACTAAGTGTACAATTTCAATCCAATATGTATGCAGATCCCATCAACTAAATAAACACGGTACGCTTTGTAAAAATACAAGTTGTTTCATTTTTTAACAATACGCATTATTCACATTATGATAAATCGATTTGGCATGCAATGACACTCAATTATATGAACAATTTAACTAAAATAAGTATACAACACTAAAAGGAAAAATTATATATCCCAATGTATTAAATATACAAAGAAAAACATCATTCCTTGTCCATTTCGGAACAAATAATTATACAAATCACATTAACTAAGTAACATGATATATTACTTCGTTCTTGAACTTCTTTGTCGTGCTCCTTCTGATGTCAAACCCGCTAATTGCTCCATACTCTTTGTAAAATTTTATACCGGTTTCCAATGTAGAGAAATGCATGCCCACTCGTGGAATCTTTTCTTGTTCTACCTCTGGTATCCAATATTTAGTTGAGTCCGGTGAGATTTCGAGCACGACGTCCATTGAAATTGTTGGTTGGTTACGTGATGTTTTACATTAAACAAGACAGAGCATTATAAAAACAAAATGGATGTATTATTTATACAATATGCAACCATATACATACATATTATTATTATTAGTAACTACGTTCATATAAACCACCATACAATTTTTTTTTTTTTTTTTTTGAGAGGAATTTATATCCAATCCAACTAAATGGAATTAGGGAAACTAATATAACAATCATACAAGTTTATATTATAATTATACAACACTCATGACTATGTATACAAGTTAAATATGTTAAATATACACGTAAAACAGTTAACAACATATATGCAATCTCCAGACTAGTTGTAAATATTTAAGAAATAAATATTCAAATACAAGATTTATATACTAAATATACTAACATTGTTCACTACATATACAAACTAACAAGAAATATACAATGCACAGACAATTTCAAAATTTGAAAAAATGTAAAATATGTATACAATGTTTGTACACTAAATATACATCTGTTGTATACTAAACATACAAATTACGAACAAAAACATACAATTGGTTCGATTTTGCGTTCAGTGTTTTTTCAGTGATTCCTCCTAAATGTTTTTGCAAGTATATCGTAAGATATTACCTTAGAAACATTCACCAATCGCGTTGGAGGGAAGATCTTCTGCCATTGTACAATCCCTTTGCTCTAATTGATGACAACCTCGTCAATTAACGAAATATATTGTATGTTTTTTCCGCCCCGCAAATGTATATTGTATAATTTTCGAGGTCTAAGAGATTGATGTCAATGATGGTAGAGAATGTCGTGGTGAGGAAGAAGGGTTGACGCGGGTGGATTTGGCTGATTATGGGACGTGATCAATTCAAGATCACGCCCCTAATTTTTAGCATTCGGTTACCATTTTTATTTAAATGATTACTATTTTACCCCTCCTATGTATAGTTTCTTATGTAAAGTTGTATAGATTCATTTAGATCCTAGCCGTTGATTTATGTTTTTATTGGTGTGGATTTGGTCTTATGGACTAACCTAGGGGGGTGGTCTCACAGGATCCCCTCTATATATATATATATATATATATATATATATTTGTAGTGAAATTTTTACTTATTAGCCCACCCCACTACTAATTTCTGGATCCGCCACTGATTGTGAGTTTAAGATCATATAAACCATCCATAACCCTTTAAAGCTTGATTGAGTATACACTTTGCAAAATTGGAATTCTGATTTTAGTTTATGGATCAAGATTAAGGCTTGCAGTATAAGTTTTGAGAAAGCCAACCTTCTGTCACGGGTAACAAACGAACAGAGATGACCGATTCGGTTTTTCAATCACACCCATTCTCGTGAGTCCTATTCAGTGTCAAGTACAAATCACGGTCTTCGACATCTAGTTTCGCGGCAAAACTACTGCTTTTCACCACCACCACTTCACCCCATCACCTAGTCCGATTTGGATTATTTAAAAAAAATAAAAAATCAACAGACGAGAAAACTCAGACTAATCGCCGATCTGGTCTTTTGGACTCATCACCAAACGCCGTCCAGTTCGTTTGCCGTTTCAGTTGCAGCTGGTGATGGAGATTTCTTCTCCGTGCGACTGTAAGCGATGGCGACGAAGTTGCTTGGGCTCTGGCAGTTTGGGCCACTAGATTTGGATGAGTTTCGGATAACGGACGGATGTGGCGGGCTCGATATGAGGAGGCGGTTGTTGGAGTGGCCAAACACGGTGGTGTGGGTGGTGGGCGTTTAGGTGGCGGCTGGGCTTGACAGAAAAAATGAGATAATCTAGGATTTTATCAAAGGGTGGCGCTATTGACACCCATTTTCTTATGAGTATACCCACCTTCATATAATTGCAAAAATGCCATTCAGTTAAAAGACTATATTACCCTTACTTAAAGAAGTTATGAATACACTTACATCATTCACCCACATTCTTCTTCTTCTCGAAGAAAGTTCAATTTTTTTTTATATAAACCCTAGATTTTTCCAACACCCAAATTGTTGAAGATTCGAGCAATAAAGTATTCATATCCCCAAATAATGAATGTATATTCTTAGTTTATAGCATAAAATATGTTATTTCTCAAATTTTCAGGTTGAAAAATATTGTCGCACAGTAGCAGTGCGATACTTAGCACGATCACGCGCTATGACAAAAAATTCATTGTGCCATCGTGCCACATGGGCCATCGTGCCATGTTTTTGCCATTGTGCCATGTGGCATGATGGTGAAAATGACATCGTTCCATGTTTTTGCCATCGTGCCATGTGGCATGATGGCAGAAAGCCCATCGTGTCATCTTGTCATTGTGCCAAGTGCCCATCGTGCCATCATGCCACCTAGGGTTTTTCATGAAAGGGTAAAATTGGAAAAAAAAAAGGGGTGTATTTAGCAATTGTGCCCTATTTGAAAAAGTGGGAGGTGGTGTACTTAGAAGATGGGTGTACTCATAAAAAAAGGGGTGCCAATAGCGCCACCCTTTTATCAATTAGACCTATTTTAGATGGGCTCATTCATAATTTGGTAAAATATGATTTGAGCTAATATTGATATTAAAAAGGGCCTGATTGTGATCGGGGTTGAAATGAAGTTGGTGGGATTATTTTATTAATCTAAATTCATGTTTAGATGGGGACCTAATTTTATATTAGGTTTTAAAATCTAAATAAAGTTTGAGTATTCTTTGAGCTTGAATTGTTTTGGGTGCAAAATTCAAGTATAAGATTTGTTTTAGATTATTATTTTGCTTAAGACACTAGGTCATTAAGAGGTTGATTAAGTCAACCATAAAGATGGCATAATTTTAGAATTTTATTCAAATATAATCCATAAAGAACTTGACCCACATTCGGTTAAACCCTAATAAAAGAAAATTAAGAGTTTGATTTTAGGGCTTATTTGGTTTTTGGCAAAAATATTTTTAGTCCACTAAGTGTACTACTTTAGATATTTAGTCCACTTTCTTAAGTTTATTTGAAATTAGTCCACTAACTGGAAAAAAAATCAGATTTTTAGTCCACTCACCTGCTATTCACGTTGCAATCTTATGTGGATTTTTTCTTTTTCATTTTCTTTTTGGCCTTAAAGTATGAATTATTTTTGTTGACATGGCATATTATGTGGCATTTTGGAGGGAAATATATTATTTTCAATGTAAATTAGATAAAAAAAGATTTATTATAAATAAAATGAAAATAGTTTATATAATATATTTAAATTATTTATCAATTTGAAAACAAAAAATAATTTAAAAAATCCATGAAAAAGAAAAATAATGTTAATAAAATTAAATATATTTTAATTGGATAAATATATTTGAAATTATAAAATAAAAAAATTATTTATATCATAGGTTTAAATTATAAACTATTTAATTGGATAAATAATATTTTATTTTTATAACTATAGAGTTTTTTTATACAGTTTGTATGCTATTTTTGCAACAATTTTCCCACTTGGTTAATTTAAAAATACATAAAGATTCCTTGTAAAAATAACTCGATTGTAAATAATCGAAAAAATGCAAATGTGATAAGAACAAAAGTAACATCGATCATTCCTACAAAATGTCCACAGATGACCATCAACATTGTTTCAAAATAATACTATAGATTTTTATAAATTATTTTTTGTTTTTCAAATTAATAAATAATTTAATACATTATGTAAACTATTTTCATTTTATTCATAATAAATCTTATATATATTTTTTTATCTCATTTACATTGGAATAATATATTTCCCTCCAAAATGCCACATAATTTGCCCCAACAAAAACAATTCATACTTAAAAGGCCAAAAAGAAAAGCAAAAAAAAAAAAATCCCACATAAGATTGCAGCCTGCAATAGCAGATGAGTGGACTAAGAATCTGATTTTTGTCGAGTTAGTGGACTAATTTCAAATAAACTTAAGAAAATGGACTAAATATCTAAAGTAGTCCACTTAGTGGACTAAAAAAATATTTTTATCTTTGGTTTTTCAGTTTTAAATCAAAATATAGGACTAAAGTTTGAGCTTCATTTATTTTGAGCTCAAATATATTTGGTTCAATTTTGGGCTTAAAATTTTGGATATTGAACTTAATTTGAATTCAGTTAATATTTAGTTAGATTTATGACCCAATCTGGTTATCTGTGTTTAAATTTAAATAAAGTTGAAGTCTTGTTTGGTCTTCTTTGGACTTTAAATCAAATAAGGTTAATTTTGAAATCAAGTTCATATAAAGATGAATTTTTTGGCTTATGCCGAGAGCTTGCTTCATTGAGTCATAAAGTTGGGATTAATCATTTTTTCTTACCGAATAGTGATTAATCATTTTTTCTTACCGAAAACTCTATGAGAGAAGCACTAAAGATTGCGACATGGTTTATTATTAGAGTTATAAACTAAGCAGTAGCTAGCTAAAGCCCATTGTATATTATGAATATGTGAAAGTCTAATATTACACATTTGCATATATGGGCGGGGTTGTCCAATTATGATAAAGTCTTCGGCTTAATAAGGGAAACTAGACTTAAGAACTATTAGGGCGATTGGATATACTTTTATTTTGAAATTTTTTATTTTTCTAGAGAATAGTGGTAAAAAAAATTTAGAAGAAAAAAGATGAATTTTGAGAGTGTGATTGGATGTGAGATGAAAAAGTAATGATGAAAGTTGATTTTATTTAAAAATAGTAAAATAATGAGTGGATATGATTGATAGTTAGAAATGTGTGAGTGAGTGAATAGTGAAATTTGTGGGAGAATGTGTTATAATGATTAATTTTTTTATGAAAAAATGTGTAGATATGATTGATGATAGAAAAAATAAGAAAAAGTGAAAGTGAGAGAATAATATATTTTCTGAAAATTTTCATAAACAATCGCATGTTTGGTCAAAAAATAATCTCCAGTGGAACGAAAATAGAATCTATTTCACATCCAATCGCCACCTTAGTTGTTGCTTGTTAGATACTCTATAAGGTTATTTTGAGATGAGGAATATGAAGTTTCTTGAGGAAGTTGAGTTTGAGGGGACAATAATGTTATAAACATTATCACGAAAGAGGAATTTATTATCCTCCTACAGTTGCAATTGACAATGATTAGACTTTCATTCCTAATATTGTTCAAGATGCAAATTCGGATTATCCGGAATAAAATAATATTTCTAAAGAGTAAACTCAACAACCTCAAGAATGGATGCAATGAAAAATTGAATGAAATTCATGAATGACAATGACATTTTGGATTTGATCAAATTACCTAAAAGTGTGAAGCTCATTGGTTATAGATGTACATCACTACCAAAAACATTCAAAGGTAGTGTTGAGAGATATACGGTTTGTCGTGTTGTCAAGAATTTCATCAAAAAGGTAAACAATGATTATAAAGAAGCTTTCATTTTGTATTTATTGAAAGACTCTTTAAAATCATTATGGTACTCTTGGTTCATTTTGATTTTTAGCATGTTTCTTGTTTATGGTAAACAATCATCGTTAAGTTTATCTCGTTTGGTTTTGAGATATATAAAGTTAATGATTGTATATATTTGTAGGTTTAGTGGGAGAGAATCTCATTGCTAAGGAACTTAAGTTTGATTCAGATTAGTGCCTCAAGAATGAGTCCAAGATTTAAGATATACAAAAGACTAGTTATACATTAGCTATGATAGGTCTTTTGTATTTTCAAGTATGTATGCATTCGAGAGATAGCGTGCATAGTAGGATTATTTAACAAATATTAACCCTATGATGGATCATTTGGAAAACAACCAATAAAGAGGTTATAAAGTATTTACAGAGAATAAAGGTTTATATGCTCACTTATCGGAAATCAGATTTTCGGGAGATCATTTGGCATTTCTGATTCCAATTTTGTTTGATATCAATAAAGTAAAGAGATCCAGTTTAGGCTATATATAATTAATTGTTAGTTGGATGAACTATTTTGGGAAAGTGCAAAGCAGACACTTATAGCACATTCCACAATGACAACTAAGTTGTAGCTCGTTAATTGGCATCTTATCAAGGGATATGGTAGATATTGTCACAGTGCATGTTAACACTGGTATTAATATACCATAAAGATAATGTCACAATAACTCGTTCTTACCATATTCCCACAACATAAACTCTTGAAATTGAGGTGCACATAAACTTCAAGATTCTTGTTGTAATAAAGAAAAAAAATTCAGAGTCATTAATTATCTATAGAATATATTCAGACAAACACCAAATTGTGGCCATTTACCAAGGTTTTACGTGTTTTACGAGCATATTGCTCTTATGGGTGTTGTGTACGATTCTGAGATGTGCATGTTCGGTGAGAGTTTTATTTTGATATTATTCATGTTTAGCCATTTTTAATTATCTTCTCGAGAATAAAGAAATAAAGTTTTGGCTTTGGACACTAAATCATTTGCAGTTTTTTTTTCATGATCTCATAAGGAATAAAGTAGGACCAGTTGGAAATATGTATGTTGGAGATCACGTTACATGCAATTTTCATGCTAAAAATCTATACTCGATTTATGTCATTAAATATATTGGTGTGGTGGCCATTGATGGGTCTAGTTACCATTTAAGTATAACGAAAGCCGCTTTGATCTCACACTGATATATGAGATGGGCTAGATTTTACCTAAAGGGATATCTCACGAATATATAGCATTTTCAGCGCGCAGTCAAGATTTTATAATATAATTGACTCTAGTGACATATGTAGTCCAAGTGGGAGATTGTTGGAATTTTATTAATTTCCCATGTGTACTTACACATGTAATTACAATTATATTATGGACTATCCAATTTAATAGAGCCAATTAAGTGGTCTAATCTAATAAGGTTCTAGAGATGTCTATTGGGGGTATGGATTTTGTAATGTGTGGAGACCCAATACTAATCAATTAAGATTGATGGGCTCTTAATTGACCTAGTATATAAGGAACTCTCATTAGGGATATGGTCACCAAGTCAAATGAGTCGTTCACTCATCTCATCTTCCGCATCTTAGAGAGAGAAACACTGAGTATCTAAAGGATTTGGATGTGGAAGACGCTAACCCACATAAGGATTCAAACGCGTCAACACGGATCTGAAATATCAATTGTGGAATTATAGATTTATGGATTTAAGGTACACTTCCGATTTGGATTCAATTTTCTATTTGTTTTTTGATAATTCACGTGATGATTTTGGTGTATAAACTAATTCTATTAATTCTAACAATTGCAACAAACAAATTCAAACCTACTTTATCTATCGATGTCAATAATCAAGTAACTTTATTTATTTTTTAATCCCAAGTGTTGGCGGATGTATGCTTCTTACCAAATGTTAGGGCAGCTTGAAGATAACTATGACTTCAAATCTATTCTTTCTTAAAGTATCACAAGCGTGTGACATATAATAGCGAAAGGATTTCACCCCATTGATTAGAATTAATTTTCGATTCTGTTGTGGCGGGCATATGTACCACATTATGTGATCACGAGAAATATCTCGTATTCAATTTTTAACAAATTCTAACACATATTCTCGGGATCAACTTTATGCTCTTGTGGTAGAGACTTGTATTGAAAGGGTGATTGACTCGAGTTTGAACCCATACGAATACATGTATTCCCTCCCCTGCTATCCCTATAGTACTAAAAAAAATATTCTCAATTCCAATATTATAATTTTTAATTGACTTGATACGAAATTTTAAATCATCATCATAATTAAAAAGAATAAAGAATTTGTACACATTTGTACAATAAGTTAAAAGACCCATCTTGCGAAAAATAAGAAGATAATGGTACCGAGTTCTTATAATTGATACAAAATGAAATTTAAAAAAAGGAAAAAAACTCAATATTGATTTTCTTTCGTAACAGGACGAAATATGCAAGCCTAGTTATTGTGATATTCGAAATTAGAAATAGATTTATGTTAGATTTGGTGTATAAAATGGGTGTTGACTCGATTTTGACCAAATAATTAAGTGGTTTTCATTAGTGAAAAATGGAATTAAATTATTTGAAAAAATTCTACTAAGAGAGTAGATGAGAATAGCATTTGGAATTTCTCAATACCAATTCCGGGTGAATGATAAATTAATGCTAGAAGTTACCACTTAATACTAGAAAATGTATAGAAAATAGATAATGTGGGGAAGGAGAAATGTTCCATCCCACATAGGAAAAAGAGGCAAAGTTTGCTCACTTGATATATCCCAAGTTGGACTTATGGGTTTGGGCCCTTAGGGGCATCCAAGTTTTTAAAGGGGTGAGGACCTACATGCTTGTGGGTTTGGTTCAAAAGCACGCGTGCGCCGCCGCCGACCGGCTCAGTGTGGGCCTTGGGCTTGGGCTTCAAGGCCGTATTCTTTTTGGACCAAAAACCTTTAATATAAATAATTAAATTAATTAATTAATTAACAGATTCTAACTGGGAAGTGTTCGCATCCGTGCACGGAAGAACGCACGAGCCGTGCGTCAAGACGAACTCATTCGCATCCATGCACGGGCCGTACGCCAGGTCGTGCATCGATGCGAAAGGTTGAACAGATGCGCCTGTTCAGTGTAAACATGTCTTTTCGAGCCAAAAATCATGATATTTCCATACGGGGCACCTGATGCCTATAAAATTGGGGTAAGTTCGAGAATGGTCTCTTTTGATGTTTCAGTTACAACTATAGCCTTCCATATTAAAAGAGTTCAAATATTCACTGAAGTTCTCATTATACCCTTTATAACAAATAAGGAAACATGATTAAATTCGTTCCATATATCACAGATTATTAATACTTTCAGCTTCTGTAACATGTTTCATTCGTGGCATTGTTACACCTACTTAGATCCAGTCTCCATTCAGAGGTTTTAAATAGATCATGTCAGGTTTCCAGCCGATAAACTTAACAGGTTATAGAATTAAAAGATGTTCGATTCTATGTTATCAGTTCCAAACTAAGGTTTACAGGTGAAAATGGAAATAGTCCTTTACGACCATATCAGGCCCAACATGCTTCCGTAAAATTAATAAATCCCTTAAAATTCATACCTTCTTCGACCGAAACAGCACCAGGTGAGATGGCTCGTAACACCACCAGTCGGAAAATTACTGCCCCCAGATCGTTTGATGAACAACTCCTCACTGTTCAACCTCACCCTCAGGGGAGATGATCTGCAAGTTATCCGACTCCTTCAAAGAATCGCCAAAGCACATCCTTGGTTCATTTCCTACTCCAGGCGTATAAGTAATTCTTCAAAGGGATAGATCAATAATACACTACGAACACATGTTGAACAAAAGCCTTTATTTTATTAAGAACTTAAAGAAAAATATATTACATCAGTAATCTCCTTTTGGGAGGAGAAAACATGTTTAGCCTCTCATAAAGGCTATCACACTCTTGTACATAAATTAAAAAACTAAAACTGAAAACTGAAAACACTCTGAAAATTCTAAACTCACAACAGAATTTTACAAAGAAAGTTTATTCTTAGAAGACTAAGGGAAATGTTCGATGTCTTTAGCCTTCTGCAGATCTTGACATTTATAGAGGTATGAGACCTCTATGTTCTGTATTATTGCCCTTAAGTGAAGGTCTCTTTCATTCTTGAATTAAGTTTTTTATGAAAACTCCCAAATCATGTTGACTCGTCCTTCGTCTTTTAGTAACTTGGACAACATCTTTCATGGACCCACTTTTCGTTTTTTTGCTGAGTGGGTTGTTACCTGTCTGGAGTCACATGTCTCCACTGACTTTGTTGGAGAATCTACTTTTTTGGTGGTCCCCGAAACTTTAGATACTACTGTGACTTTTCTTCTCCGTCATCGGGTCTTCTCCGATCGACTTTTGGCCGAAATCCTCCAAATTCCGGTTCCTTCTGGTTTTGACATTCGGGACAGACCCGAAGTTCCCAATAGCCTATGTGAGCCATATTGCAATATTTTCGGCGAGTTTCTTTACTCCCCGGCAGCTTGTTTTCCCACAGAAGTTTCTTTTCTTTTCGAATAGGTCTTCTGCGAATCTTGTAGTTTTTCCTGTCATAGTATTCAACAGGAATGATCCATTCACTGAATTTTAATAAAACTTGAACGGAAACTTGACTTTGTCCATCTCAGTGAGACAAACCCACAATCTCCATGCCCTTCTTGTAGTAATCCGATCTTCGGTGAAGGTCATGGCCAATTGTACTTCTTCTGAACTAGCCTTCTTGATATTTTTGAAATCTCTTTCACCTGGTCGTTGAAGCCTAATGTAATGGAAGGCTTCATGTCCACCTTTTCCGACGGGCTCTGTTGCTGCACTTATGAAATACAACTCTAATGTATCCCCTCGTTTTAGGCTGTCATTGTTGGACTAGCACTCGTAAACTGCTTTCTGGATCCATTTTGGCAGTTTTGTGATCTTCGGGAAGCCTGGTGAAGTAGTATAGATCGTGGCCAAAGCCCCAAAATCATACCACCTCTTCACTTCTTCAGGGCTGGAATTTGGTAACATCCAAACCCTTGGATATTTTCCAGAAATATCGATCTTTATTTTTTCTGGAGATATCCCTTACCTGGTGATCAGTTTCTCCCAATTCGCCTGGTATTCCTGCTAAGAAGAAGAAACTTTAATATCGTTAGTATCAATCTTAGAATTGCCCATCATAGGCCTAAGATTGATCTCTTCGTCCTTTACCCCGGACGTGCTGGGTTGATGTGATAACTCGAGATTTGACTCTGGAGTATCAGTTTTTCCTTGGGCCAATATTTATGCCAGCTTAGGACTTGTGCTAGAGGTACTTGAATCCTCTGCTACAGGTTGGGGAGCCCTGCGCTCTAAACGCTCCGTTTGCTTATTAGCAGCCCAGATGAGTGGCCCTTGAAATGCCGTTCTCAACTGAGAGTGAGACCGAACACATGCTCGTATACAATCGGTTACTTTGTCCCGATCATTCCTTTGTAATTTCCCGGCCAAATCAACATTGATGACCAGGGTATCAAATTCTCGGAGTAGCATTTCAAGTTGGTCTCCAAGATGTCTTGAGGCTGTGAGGATGGGATCAACTTCAATTCCCTCAATCTCTTGTTAAAAAATCTGCAAGAACATTTTCATGAGATTTTATAATGACAATATCATAATCATAATATTGACATTCAACTTGCCATCTAAGTATTCTAGCTTTTTCTGGTTTTGATTCAATTTAGTTTTTCAGAAAAGCTTTAACACTTGAATTATCAATTTTTAAGATAAACTTTTTAGCTAGTAAAAATAAAGGTCATTTTTTGAAAGCCTTTTCTGACTGCAAAGAATTCTTTCTCGTTTATATGCCACCGAGTTGATTCACTGTCTGTAAATAGACCGCTGCAATATCTGCATGGCACTTTTCCGTTTGGTGTGACTTTTGTAAGAACTGATGCCCACCAATAATCACTGGCATCGGTGTAAAGAACCAGTTCATCTTCATCCTGTGGAATTGCAAGTTTTGGAAGCTTTTTGCAAACTTCTTTAAGATGCTTAATTCCTTCTTGATGTTCATCCTCCCATTTGAATATTGCATCTTTTTAAGCAATGGGCTAAACACCTTCCTGTAATGTGCTAGATTGTTAATAAATATCCCAGCAAAGTTAACAACTCCAAGAAAACTTTGAAGCTGCTTCTTGTCTTTCAGTGTATCTGGAAATCCCTATATCTTTTCTACAATATGACTTTGTAGGATGATTCCAGATTCATCGATTTCAATTCCGAGGAATTCAACTGCCTTGTTGCAATCACGCTTCTTTTTCCGAAAGCACTAATCCTTCCTTGTGACAAACATCTGAAAATATTTCCAAATGTTTAAGATGCTCCTTCATGTTCTTTGATGCAATCAAAAAATCATCAATATACACGAACATGAAACTAAAATAATCTTTGAAGAGATTATCCATCTTCCTTTGATATATCTGGGGTGCGTTAGCCAATCCCATAGGCATCACGTTCCAAATATAATGTCCTTGTGGTGTAGAGAAAGCTGTGAACTTTTTACTTTTTTCATCCATCTTAATCTGGTAAAATCCAGATTTGCAATCGAACTTTGAGAATATCTTGGCACCTTTGATACAGTTAACCAAATGTTCTCTACTTGAGATATAGTATCCATCGAACTCCAAAATATTATTAATCCCCTTGTAATTAATAACAAGTCTTGGCTTTCCTTTTTTGATTTCTCCATGGTTTCTGACTAAGAATCCTGGACTGTTATATGGAGAAACTCCTGGTGAAATTAACTTAAGGTCAAGATGTTCCTTAAGTATCTTCTGCATATCCTCACGATCCTCCTGGTTCATAAGGATTGGTTTGAATCTTACGAACTCGTACTCCTTTCCAGGTTTAACCTTTAAGGATGCTTTGAGCTAATTCTTGTCCCATCATGCCAAAGGATCTTCATTGTAATTCCTTTGGATCTTCTTCTTGATATCCTCGAGTGATATTTGTTCCTCTAGGGTCAATTCAGTGTGCGGACTCTCCATTAGGCTCAACATTAATTCTGCAATAACCTCTGGAGTAACTTGTTCTTCTCCTTGCACTCTGAATGAATACAAGTTATAATCCCAAAGCTTTTTATCGTTTCGAGAACCGAATTGTTTATAGGATAATAAAGCTTCACCAAATTTCCTTCGATCCGCCATTTTTGGATTTTGTAGTTTGGCTTCATCACCACGCTTGCTGCGAAAATTAATAGGCATTTTTCTGTAAAATGCTTCCCGCAGTCTTTGGACAATGATCTTATGATCACATAATGTTGTGAAAATAAGTCTTCTTGTCTCATTCTCCTATGTGAATAGCTTGAATGTTTGTAGGAAATTGTTTCCTAGCAAAATATCTGCACATGTATCATGGAAATAGATTGGCGGCGTCTTCACTTTGTACCATGGGGTACCGCCCGCGCCTCCGATCATGATTTCTGCTTGTTTAATTCCACTGTTAAGGATAAGAATCATTTTAGAGAAATTTCTTTCCTGCAATAGCTGGTAAATCTTCTCCAATTTCTTTAGGAAAAACCTCCGGCTTTGCGGTACATATTCCGGCACCTGAATCAATATATGTGGTGAAATACTCGGCCTTGTATTCATCATATAACATTCCGATAGAAATGTATATGGAGAATGGACTAGTGGTCATTTGATTCTGTATCTTTTATCAGCCCATGTGAACTCCATTCCTTCTTGTAATCTTTCCCAATGTTTATGATCCTCGAGAAATTCAATTCCCAGTATTAATTGTTTTGGGATTTTCCCTGCAACTCATGTGATAGTAAGCTCAATTTCTCCTATCTTCAGGCTTCCTTGATACCTTCCAACTATTGGTTGTTGGAGATAATATAGAACATCACAAGGAAAAATATTATCCTTTTGAGTGATGTCGAATATTACTTCAACTTCTCGCAATTTTCTCGACATTTCAGCTCATCCTGTTGTTTTGAAAACATCCGGAATGTCTTTGAATCAGATTTTTGGTCTTTTTCTTCCCAACGGCATCTTGCTCACCATTCTCGTCCTGTTGGAAAGACATCCTTCTCGGGCTCAACTCTGAGACTTCGACTTTTGTTGAAGACTGGTTGATCTTGTATTTTCATATCGATCTCCTTGATAGTTGGAGACTCAATAATCTCTGGTAAAACCATCCTGACAAAGTCCTCAAAGATTCTTGGGATTTCAATAAATTCCTTTCTCAAGAATACCTCTAAATGATGTGTATTCGAGAGAGCATATGATATCTTGTATGTGATCGAGTAGGGTCTGTTCCCTTCTTTCATCAAATCTTCTCTTTTGAAATCTTGATGAAGGGTTAGGACTCTGTTGAAATCTCAATCTCCCAAATTGTATACAATTCTAGGATAGACATTAAATGCCAATTTCCCAAAGATACAAATTTTCTCAGAATCGCTCCAAGGCATGAATCCTTGAGATTTGAGATTCGCTTATCAAAGATAGCCGATTGAGTGGCTAATCTATTCCTTCTTTAAATGTTGCTTTAATAATGACTCTTATGGCTCCGATATGAATCCATGAGAGTGTATTTGCAACTTCTCTTTAACTCGCTTTTGATCTCCTGGATTTCTAATAGGGACCAACCGCATCTTGATCGGAGTTCCCGTGAAACTCCATCGAATGGCAAATTCTTTGGTTGTTACTCTGTGGATAATTTGGTGTTTTCTGTTACGAAACCCAATCTTATCCAATGCTTTTCCATTGCTCCAATTGTAAACCTATCATAGATTTGAAGCTTTGGATCTTCCTTCATGATTCTCATAAGAGTTTTATGAGAAACTGTAGTGTGAGAGAGGAATCCTGACATATCCTCCCTGACCGTCTGCTGAAGAATTTCTTCTTCACTCCGATTCTGAGCTGGAGTCATTTCCATCATCAGAATAGAGTTTTTCTTCACAGATGCTTTTATCTGAGGGTATATCCTCAAATTGATACACCTGTATAAGATCTTGATAGTAGACAACTTCTTCAATTTCTGGTGTAGCTTCGAACTGTCTGACTCCTCGTTTCTGGTTGTCTGGACAATCAGTTGAGATATGTCCTCTTGCTCCGCATGTCCAGCAATTACAATCTTTAAAACTTTCATTAGCTCTAGTATGAGCTCGCTTGAAAGTTCTTTTTCCTGGGGTTCTGCTGGTACTTGCTTGATTAGAACCTGATGAGGAGGCTCTACTCCTGCTTGGTGCTAGTCTTTGCCCTGATTTGTAACTTCGAGCCTTTTGTTTTGACCAGAACCTTCTAGGTCTCCATGAAGACCTGCTTCTTTTGATGTTGTTTTCTCGGCAGTATGGATGGCTTCTATCCTTCTACTTCTTGTGCCGCCTTAGTTGATTTCCCACAACTGTTGGGATATCATCATCTACGCAACATAGAGGAACTGCTTTGTTAATTCCTTTTAATCTCTTGTAATTCCTATATAGAACTGCTTGGTAACACCATTCAGATAACTTGGCCTTTAAGAAAGACATTCTTCTGGCCACTGTATCTAATTCTGCTCCATCCTTGTATTCCCTGATAAGCATTTCACTCCAGGGACTCAGAATCTTTGCAAAGAATAGTTGTGAAGCTTCCTTTTCTACAATCTTGGATTTCCACCGGTATTCAGTGAACAACTTGATATATTCGTCAATATGACAAATATCATGTAACTCAAGGCTATAGAGGGCTTGTTTATATCTTTTTCTTTTTTCATCCTCTAATACCTCAAAATAACCTGTGCCGATAAACTGGATTTTGAATAGTTTTGCCATATCATCGACAATTCCTTTCAGTGATTCTCCTGATGTGACCACGCTTTTCGTACTTGTATCGGTTATATCCCATGCAATCTTTACAGATCCCTCAATACTCATTTCAAGGAGTAAAATGAAGGAATCTTTCGTAAGATCAAGGGTACCTGCTGCAATCCTCATTGTTGATGCCCATTCATCAATAAAGACTTCTCGATTTTTGAAATCTGGGATATCCAGATTTAGCATCAACCCATATGGATGTATCGGATCTAGATGTGATCTTCCATAAGGCGTCTGGTGGATATTTGGCTTTCTAGGAGGTACTCAAGTTCCTGCAAGAGGTGGTCGAGCTCCTGTTCCTGAAAGTGTTTCACTTCCCGCCAGAAATCTCCAACGTGATGCATTCTCTCGTCTCTCTATTTCCGGATTTGAACCTGCACTTTCCTCAACATTGGGATTAACTGGTGGCGGCGGTGGAGAAATTGGTCTACCTTGTGGATCATAGGTAACCAAAGCTGATCCATCTCCTGCGTTCATCATTAAATCTACAATTCCTAATCCTGCGAAGGATTCTGCAAGGTCATGTAGATCTTTAAGATTCATCTTTTCCATATCCATCTTATTAATTTATGATGGATTTTCCTTTGATGATAGCAATAAGCTTTTCATCGTCCGTCATTTTTCGTACCACTTCGGTTGGTTTCCCTTTTTGATGTAAATAGGTACTATCTCGAAATCGATACGCTTCTTTCCTCCAGAAGAACTCGATTTGTCCTCCAAGTTCTTGACTCGTTTTTGAATATCATGAAGGATTTCAATAGTTTCCTTATGATATTTCACCATCGTCTCCATCTGGTTCTGATGAACTTGTGCTGGTAGATGAATATGGCGGTTGCCATAATTCTGCACCGTCTTATGAACTTCTCTAATATCCTTTGAGATCTTAGATGTGTCCGGAAGTATCTCGCTCCATTCCGATATTCCACAAGGAATCATTGTTCTGATGTGCATTCTCATGGACTGCTTCTTGGCGATTCATCAGATTGACATATATTATCTGGTTTACTGTTAAGAAACTCAAATAATATGCCGTTTTCTTTTGGCAGTGTCTCAAGGTTTCCCTATCGGCTCCTGCGTGTTCTTTTTCATCATATTGGCTTTGCCAATATGCTATCTTGTCTTGGTGATCTTGTGCGTACATCGTCAAAATTTGACAATATGTCCCTGTAAGGTGTACATCTTGGACAATTGTCCGATCCATATACTAGAGTAATTTCTCCTCACCAATTGTTAATTACATAAATATAATAAATTTAACTAAAAGTTCTTAATAAACCCAGGCTCGATACCATTTTTGTGGCCCCTAAAACCTTTTAAAACCATTAGTTTACCTTCAATTCAATATAAGGGGTATTTTGGGGTTTATCCATAAAAGAAGGCTATTTTTGAAACTTTTGAATAAGTGAGGCTAAAGTTGTATATGGGCTTTAAAATTAGGCCATTCCTAATATATTCCCAATAAAATTTGAACCCCGCATGAGATGAATTGATATACGAAAACATAAGATCACAGATTAATAATCGAGTCATTTTGCATTATAGCATATTTCATTCCCTCCTTCAAAAGCTTGAAAGTTCAAACACCAGTTGTTCGCTGTAGTTCCAACTTTTGCAAGTGCTGCTAAATCGGAATAGTAAAAGTCATTGTATCTTAGAGACGAATACCGGAACCGTAACCACTTTGGATACGGGGCATTTTTCGTCTTGCGGAGACTGAATCTAATTCATGCCTCGACTAAGCCAAACACTTAAACACTAGCCATTCCTTAAACATAATTCTTCCCAGATTTTACCCAACAATCAGAAGACGAAAAAAATTTGTTTTTATTCAAGACGGTGGCTTCAATATCATTCACACTGATGGTTGTTGCTCCTGCTCACGGTGAAAAGCCGCCCAAGTTCTCCATCGTCGACTTCAAACGCTGGCAACAGAAGATGCTGTTCTACCTTACCACCTTGGGGATGTCTCGTTTTCTGAAGGAGGACCCCCCTACCATTGGCGATGGAGAAATCGACAACAACCGGGGAATCTTTGTGGATGCTTGGCATAACAACGATTTTCTATGTCGAAACTACGTTTTGAACGGGCTAGAAGACACCCTCTACAATGTCTATAGCATGTTCAAACCACCAAAAGAGTTGTGGTACTCTTTGGAGAAGAAGTACAAGACAGAAGATGCCGGCACAAAGAAATTTATTGTCGGCAAATTTCTAGAGTACAATATTGTTGACACCAAGACGGTGATCAGCCAAGTTCAAGAGATTCAAATCATACTTCACGACTTAGTGTCTGAAGGGATGATTTTGAATGAGTATTTCCAAGTGCCTGCAATAATCAAGAAATTGCCGCCATTGTGGAAGGATTTTAAGAATTACCTCAAGCACAAGCGCAAAGAGATGGGGCTTGAGGATCTGATTGTTCCGCTTCGGATTGAAGAAGACAACCGAAAATTAGAAGTGAAATCCAGTAAGTCTGGAATGGAGGCCAAGGCCAATCTTGCTGAATCGAGCACTAGCAAGAAGCACAAGCACTCCAGGAAAGACAAGGGAAAGGCCAAAAAGTTCAAGGATAATTGCTACAACTGTGTCAAACCGAACCACATGGCCAAGGATTGCCGACAATCGAAAAAGAGCAATCAAGGTGGCAATCAAGAAGCTAATGTGATGGAGGACAAGTCGGTTCCAATCGATATGTCGGAGCTCGATTTCACCGCCATTGTGTTTGAAGCTAATATGGTGGATAGCCCAAGGAGTGGTGGATAGATACCGAGGCTACTCGTCACATTTCAGGCTTTGACAAGGAGATGTTCTCCTCCTACACTCCGATAAATGGAAGGAAGCTTTTCATGGGAAACTCTTCGACTTCCAACATCGTGGGGCATGGCAAGGTTGTGCTCAAGATGACTTCCGGAAACGAGCTACGCTTGTAGATGTGCTGCATGTCCCGGACATCCGCAAGAATCTGGTTTCCAGTCCTTTGCTTAGTAAGGCCGAGTTTAGACTAGTGTTTGAATCGACAAGTTTGTAATAACCAAGAATGGTCAGTTTCTTTGTAAGGGCTACCTTGATAAGGGTCTTTTTAAGATGTCTGTAATGTCTGTTTTCCGCCAAGAGGCGAGGAATAAAAACATTAATTCTGTTTACTTGTTGGATTGTTCTAATTTATGGGATGATAGATTAGGACACATAAACTTCAACACAATTAAAAGGTTAGTGAATATGGAATTAATACCTACGTTTAAAACCGATACATAAGACAAATGTGAAAATTGTGTTGAAGCAAAGTTGGCCAAAACATTGTTTGATTCGGTAACGAGAAGTACCAAACCACTCAAGTTAATTCATACAAATGTGTGTGATTTAAAACTTGTGCAAACTCGAGGTGGGAAAAAGTACTTCCTAACGTTTATAGACGATTGCATAAGGTATTGCTATGTGTATCTTTTTGAAAAGCAAAGATGAAGCTTTAGTAGCTTTTGAAACTTATAAGAATGAAGTTGAAAATCAACTTAATTTGAAAATTAAGATGATTCGAAGTGATAGAGGTGGAGATTATGTTGCTCCATTTGAAGAATTTTGCTCGGAAGTGGATATAATTTATCAAACGACTGCTCTCTACTCACCTCAATCAAATGGAGTTGCAGAATGCAAAAATCATACTCTTAAGGAGATGATGAATGCGATGTTATTAAGTTCTGGTTTACCCCAAAACTTGTGGGGGGAATCCATACTTTCTGCAAACTACATTCTTAATAAGATCCCACACAAAGGTAAAAATGAAACTCCATATGAGTTATGGAAGGGACATAACCATCATATAAATACCTCAAAGTGTGGGGGTGTTTGGCTAAAGTCGAAGTACCTAAGCTAAAACAAGTGAGAATCGGTCCAAAAACGATCGATTGTGCTTTCATTGGATATGCTAACAATAGTAGTGCATATCGCTTTTTAGTGCACAAGTCAGCTATTCCTGATATAAATGAAGGTATGATCATTGAATCAAGGAATGATGTATTCTTCGAGAATATCTTTCCGAATAGAGAAAGGATAGAAGAAAGTTCTAGTAAATGAACTTATGAAACTACAAGGTTACCTCAAAGTGATGATGAAGAGGAACTAAGACACAATAAAAGGACAAAAATAGCTAAGTCTTTTGGTCCTGATTTTCTAACTTATATGTTAGAAAATGAACCCAGAAATATTCAAGAAGCATTGTCTAGTCCAGAAGCTCCTCTCGGGAAAGAAGCTATCAATAATGAGATAGATTCCATCATGCAAAAACACACTTGGGAGTTAGTTGATCTCCCTCCGGGTTGCAAACCTTTGGGATGCAAGTGGATCCTTAAAAGGAAGTATAAAGCAGATGGATCTATTGACAAGTATAAAGCCCGTTTGGTAGTTAAAGGATTTAGACAAAAGGAGGGATATGACTTTTTCGATACATATTCTCCTGTTACGAGGATTACATCCATTCGTGTTCCCATTGCTATTGTAGCCTTGCATAACCTTGAAATACATCAAATGGACGTTAAGACTGCATTCTTGAATGATGAACTTGAAGAGGAGATCTATATGGAACAATCCGAGCGGTACGTTGCAGCCGGTCAAGAGCGAAAGGTGTGTAAACTTGTTACGTCACTTTATGGACTAAAACAAGCACCTAAGCAATGGCATGAAAAATTTGACTCGACTATGAAGTGAAACGGTTTCAAGATCAACGAATGTGACAAGTGTGTCTACATTAAAGGTACTACAAATGATTACGTCATAGTATGCCTTTATGTAGATAATATGTTGATTATGGATAGTAGTCATGAGTTAATCATGAATACTAAGAACATGTTAAAGAATAACTTTGACAAGAAAGATATGGAAGTATCTAATGTTATATTAGGGATTAAAATTTCTAGAATTTCAGATGGAATTGTCTTGTCACAATCCCATTATGTCGAAAACATAATTAGAAAGTTTAATGCTTTTGATAGTCCTCCCAGACACTTGGCTACGAATAGAGGCAAACCAGTTTCTCATTTGGAATATGCAAGGTAATTGGCGTACCTGATATACTTGATTTAATTGTACATGTCCGGACATTGCATATTCATTGAGTAAGCTAAGTAGGTTCACAAGTAACCCGAGTACGGATCACCTGAAAAGCCGTGACAAAGGTATTTCGATATTTAAAGAATACCATGAACTATGGAATACTTTACACGAGATATGCTGTTGAAAGATTAGAAGGATCTTGTGATGCCAATTGGATATCGCACACAAAAGACTCCAAGTCCACAAGTGGATATGTTTTCACAATAGGTGGAGGAACGGTGTCGTGGAAGTCTTCTAAACAGACGCGTGCATAGCTCGATCCACTATGGAATCCGAGTTCATTGCTTTAGATAAAGTCGAGAAGAAGCGAGAATGGCTTAGAAACTTCTTAGAGGATCTTCCTTGTTGGAATAAGCATGTGCTTCTTTGTTTTGATACATTGCGATAGTCAATCAAAGCAATTGGAAGGGCACAAAGTAGTATGTATAATGGTAAGTCTAGACATATACATCAAAGACACAATACCATTAGACAGTTGATTTCGAATGGGGTTATTTCGGTTTACGTGATGTCAAAGGAAAACCTTGTGTATCCGCTTACAAAATGCCTAAATCGAGATCAATTGTATAAATTGTTAAGGGGAATGGGTTTAAAGTCCACAAACTAAAGAATGTTCATAGCAGTAACCCAACCTTGTGAATTGAAGATCCTAGACCTTGGTTCAAGGGGACAACTAAGTTATGAATGTTCAGCTGAAAACTTGGAAAATGTGTTAGCTCATTCTTGAAACATCCAAGTGAATGAAAACCTGCTGAATGTGGTGAGGTTGAGTTTAAGACTTTTAATGATTTCTATACCGAAAGGTGGAGTATGACATGATACTCTTCAATAAGAGATCACACATATAAGCGAGAAGTAATGACCGTTTCAAAGAAACGCTTATGAATCTAAGATATGGTCCAGGGCCGAAATGGACACAACGTGAGAACAACAAGTGTTAGAGTTGTTATTGTGTAAGTATTGTTGTCTCGGTTTACACAAACGGCTGAGTAGTTCAAGACATCGCGTCATTAAGCAACTAGTAAATCCGATAGTATTTTACTAAGGAATGTTCAAAGCCACAAGCTACCTATCCCGATGCAATAATAGTTCGCCGAGACTTTCAGGTGAATCTGCATACACGCATGCATTAATTTCATCCATGTGGGGGATTGTTGGAATTTGGTGAATAAAATGGGTGTTGATCCGATTTTGACCAAATATTTAAGTGGTTTCCATTAGTGAAAAATAGAATTAAATTATTTGTAAAAATTCTACTAAGAGAGTAGATGAGAATAACATTTGGAATTTCTCAAAACCAATTCCGAGTGAATGAGAAATTAATGCTAGAAGTTAGCCACTTAATACTAGAAAATAATATGAAAAATAGAAAATGTGGGAAAGGAGAAATGCTCCATCCCACATAGGAAAAGGAGGCAAAGTTTGCTCACTTGATATATCCCAAGTTGGACTTATGGGTTTGGGCCCTTGGGGGCACCCAAGTTTTTAAAGGGGTGATGACCTACATGCTTGTGGGTTTGGTTCAAAAGCACGTGCGCGCGCCCCGGCACCGCTCGCCCACCGCTCGGCCCGCCCCGGCCCAGGTCTGGGTCATGGGTCGAGGGTCGCGGGCTTGGGCTTCAGGGCCCTTATTCTTTTTGGACCAAAAATCTTTAAAATAAATAATTAATTAATTTTTAATTAATTAATTAACGGATTCTAACTGGAAAGTGTTCGCATCCGCGCACGGGCCCGTGCGCCAGGTAGTGCGTCGATGCGAAAGGTTGAACAGATGCACCTATTCAGTGTAAACATGTCTTTCCGAGCCAAAAGACATGATTTTCCCATATGGGGCACCTGATGCCTATAAAATTCGAACCCCTGCAGATGAATTGATATACGAAAACATAAGATATCAGATTAATAATTGAGTAATTTTGCATTACAGCATACTGACATTCCCTTCTTCAAAAGCTTGAAAGTTCAAACACCAGTTGTTCGTTGTAGTTCCGGTTTTTGCAAGTGCTGCTAAACCGGTATAGTAAAAGTCGTTGTATCTTATAGACCAACGCCGAAACCGTAAGCACTTTGTATACGGGGCATTTTTCATCTTGCGGAGACTGAATCGAATTCAGGCCTCGACTAAGCCAAACACTCAAACACTAGTCATTCCTTAAACAAAAACCTTCCCAAATTTTACCCAACAATTTCTTAGTTTGTAAAACTCACTACACAGGAATGGGAATGGTGAATTTTGTTGTTTGCGGTGTTTGGTTTTATCGAAAAATGGACAAAATAATGGGATATATATTTAGGTCGAAGCGAGAATTAGATTCTCTATCTGCAAGACGAAATTGCCCCGTACAAAAGCGCTAACGGTTCTAGGTAATCGTCTCTAAGATAAAATGACTTTCAGGTTTGACTTAGCAGCACCTTGCATAAGTCGAACTTATAGCGAACTTAAATGTATTTCGGAACATTCGAAATTACAGAAAAGAGAGACAGAGACAATATGCTAAAATGCAGATTGAATGAGATGTTTCTAATCTGCAAATGGAGTTCTGGGGACTCATATTTATAGAACTTTGGGTGCCTCTTCAGACTGGGTGCAACCCCTGGTTCGGATCGACCAGGACTGTCAGATCGCGCCTTGTAATCAACAATTGCGATCTGATGGTACCAAACCCTGGTTCGATTTTTCCAAACATTAAGGCTCCTCAAAGCTCCTCGCGGTGATGCGTATGTGCGACGTGCTCGGGCCAGACTCGGGCTCAGATGGTGCTCCCGCTGCTATTTGAGTTAGACAAAGGCTGGTGAAAATTGACTTGGTCCACTAGGGTGTACCACAAGGAGCTCCATATGATTACTCCTTATTAGTGGTGAAGTTTTATATAAACAAGTCAAACATTTAATATGCTTTCCATGTGGGATATGCATTTCCATATTTCCATCATTTTATATTTCATATATAAAAGGTACTTAAGTGACTAATTTTATGCATTAATTTTTCATTCACCGGAAATTAATTTTGAGAAATTCAAGATGCTAAATTCATCCACTTGCGGTGTAGTTTACGATTATTATTATTTATTTTCAAAAGTAATAAATCATTCCACTTAAATAATTGGTCAAAATTGGATCAAAACTCATTTTTACTGAACCAATTTCCAACAAATTTAACTAAGAGGCTTATTGCTCCCATCTAGTCTACCTAAAATTTAAAAGAAAATAAAAGTTAATATAAATAGCTCTATTTGCGTAGAGATAGTAATAGGATAGGTTTCGGCCAGTCTGCCCAAACCCGTATGGTGTAATGAAAACTTAAGAAAAGAAAAGGAAAACATTATTTAAAAATATTATTATATGCTTCAAAGCAATCATGATAATGAAATTATTAGAGTAGAAATCGTTGCATATCCAATGTGAATGCTTCATGTTCAAAAAAAATTAAATATATTTTTCTTCTGTTCTTTTTACATAAGTATAATTTAGTTACCACTTACCAAAACCTTCTTGTTATTTATATTTACTAGTAATTGCTGCATGTGCAACTTGCTTACAGGGAATTAAATGTAGTTAACAAATGCAAAATACAGCATGGACAAATAACAAGAAGAAAATAGACCAAGTTTGCCGTCCAACCACTATTATCTTGACCTTGTTATGTAAATTTCAAGTCCACCAAGAGGACGGATCCATAAATTTTTAATAAAAGGGGTACAAAATAAGACAAAAATTTGTGTAAGATGGTAATGCCGTGCATGACGGAAAAAAGTAATACGTTTATATGTAAAAAGCAATACTTTTCTCGGTAAAAAAATGATATTTTTGGGTAAAAATACTTTTGGTGAACGTACTTTTTTAGTTGTTAAGACAATGTATTAGTTTTTACGGTAAAAATATATTTTTTACATTAAAAAGTATTATTTTTTATTTCCGTAGCACGGGACGACCTATGTAATTAGAAGACCTACTCACAATACAAATACAATTATAAACTATATATATATATATATATATCAAAAATAAAGGTACAATTATAAACTACATAAAAAAGTTAGTACACACATACTTTTATTTTTTAACCTTAGCTTTTAAATATAAATAATAAAAAATAAAAATAAAATTGTTGAAGGGGGCACGTGCCCCGTGAGGGGGGCTGTGCATCCGTGTACGCCAGCAAGCACTTGAGCATACCACACAATCATTACAGTGCCGGACATGAGATTTCTAGACCTCCAATGAGCTTCACAAACGGTGCCATCAGAATTTAATATTCATATATTTATGTTGTCGATAATATAATAACATTCTACATAATTCACTAATAGGTTTCATTGGTCTCAATAGAGAAGTTATAATTATGAAGTGTATAGTGGTCGAGTGGTTAAAATTTTCAATTAGTCTGGCTACGATCCTATCACCCATTTTCTCCCAGGATATGTAGTCAAAAAAACATTAATAGAGAAATTATAATTTATTTTTATTATGCTCACACGTGTGCTAGATATATATGCATACACATAAAAAGGGGAAAATTACATGGAATACGCTAATTTTTGTACCATTACCACACAATACACTCCAATTACTCTCGTGCCTATTTTTTTACTTTTGTACTTTTTTTTTTACGCTCCTTGCTATTTTTTGATTATTTTTATTTTTTTTCATTTTTTTTGTTCCTGCATTGTTTTATATGTTATATAAGTTGTTTCGATGTAGTTTAAATTTATTTTTGTTGTTTCTATGTTGTTTCTTTGTTGTTTCGATGTTTCAAAACAACTTTAACCTATTCTTTATGTTATTTTTTATTCATATATTATTTTGTACATTGTTTCTATTGTTTCGGTGTTGTTCTATAATATTTTTAATGTTATTCTAATAATTTTTTTTGTTGTTTTCATATAGTATTCAATGTGTAAATACAATTTTTACCTATTTTTAAGCTCTTTTTTTATTCATGTTGTGTTTTAAATATTTTTTACGTTATTTTTGGGTTATTTTCATACCCTTTTTAATGTTGTTCTGATGTTTCTTTGTTGTTTCAATGAAGTTTTCGATGTTTAAATACAATTTTACCTATTTTTATTAAAAGTAACATGTTAGAAACAATGTTGAAACACCATGTTTGAAACATGTTAGAAACAATGTTGAAACAAAGCATAAAAATTTATGGGAATTTTCGCTGGAGCGTTTTGTTGTGTAAAATTGTATCGGGTAGCGTAAAGGCTGACATTGACTTAAAAAAGGTGGGTATTTCATCAATTGCCCTATAAAAAAGTAGAAATTTGGTGCCCTGCAAAGGCCCAAACATCGATCATGCCTGAAACAATATTAAGTAAAGATAATTACAAAATCTGTTGTATAAAATAGATGTTTTAAAAGATATAATTAATTTTGCCACTTCAAAACTCCACTTAAAAAGAATCTTATCTTCATCTTTAACAATTTTTAAAATATTATATCCTACCTTTTCTTTTTAGTGGCTCAATGTATGTTATACTTTTAATAAAGAGAAAGCATTTAGTTTGTTTCCTATATAATGGTTGTTGTCTTATGTTTGGAGAGAGAGACATAAAAATCCACAGCTTAGGTTGCGATTGGATATGAGCGAGAATCCATTTTCGTTCATTTGGAGAATTTTTATTGACCAAACATGCGATTGTTTATGAAAATTTTCTTTAAAATATATACTATTCTATCACTTTCACTTTTTCTCACTTTTTCTTTCACCAATCACATCTACACATTTTTTCATAAAAAAACTAATCATTATCCCACAAATTTTACTATTTATTCACTCACACATTTATAACTACCAATCACATCCAATCATTATTTTACTATTTTCAAATCAAATCAACTTTCATCATTACTTTTTCATCTCACATACAATCACACTCTCAAAATTCATCTTTTTGTTGGGTAAAATATATCTCGTGTAAGGTTTCTGTTTAGGAAAATGGCTTGGATAGTGTATAAGCAAAGTCGAGGCCTCAGATTAGGTACGAGTCTCTCCGCAAGACGAAAATGCCCCGTATACCGAGTGCTTATGGTTCCGACGCTCGCCTCTAAGATACAACGACTTTTTACGTCTCGAGTTTATAACACTTGCAAACTCGAAACACAGCGAACAACACAAGTGTTTAGACTTTTAAGCTATAAAGGAAAGGAATGATCAATATGCTTTGTATGCAGAATGATCGGTTATTATCTGAGTATTTTCGTGTTTTATTTCATCAAGTAGGACGTTACTAATATAGGCAAGCAAGTGCCCGCACGGAAAATCGCGGTCTCGTAGGCTCGAAAAGGCACATTTTTATCGAATAGACGCACTTTATTCAGAGCGCACGACCCGGAGCACGGGCCGTGCGCCTGCCCGCGCGCTGGGGCACAAAGTCTCGGCAGGGAGCACGACCCGACCGCACGGGCCGTGCTTCCGCCCGTGCGCTACCGAACATTTGTGGCGGGGAGCACGACCCGACCGACCGCATGGGCCGTGCTCCTGCCGCGCTGGGCCGAAACTTTCCAGTTGAACTCATTTAATTAATTACTTAAAATTAATTAAATCATTTAATTAATTAAACATTTAATTTTAAAGTTTTTGGTCCAAAAAGAATAAGGGCCTTGAAGCCCAAGCCCAGGCCCAGGGCGGGCGGCGGCGGCGGCGCGCGCGCGCGTGTGCTTTGAACCAAACCCACAAGCATGTAAGTCCTCACCCCTTTAAAAACTTGGGTGCCCCCAAGGGCCCAAACCCATATGTACAACTTGGGATAAATAAAGTGTGCAACTTTGCCTCATTTTTCTATGTGGGATGGAGCATCTCTCCTCCCCCACATTTTTCATTTTCCATACCATTTATTTGTATTAACTGGCTAACTTCTAGCATTAATTTCTCATTCAATCGGTTTTGAGAAAATTCCATATGCTATTCTCATCTACTCTCTTAGTAAAATTTTTATAAATAATTTAATTCCATTTTTCACTAATGGAAACCACTTAATTATTTGGTCAAAATCGGGTCAACACCCAATTTATCAAGAATCAAATTCCAACACTTTTTTCTTCCAAAACCTTTTTCACTACTATTCTCTAGCAAAATGAAAATTTTCAAAATGGAAGTATATCCAATCGCACCCTTACACTTTACTTCTCTTGGCTCCTTCTTGAATTTGCTGGGTGAACAATAATTTTGCCATTTGTCTCCTGTTGAATCTTGGGGGATTATACAAATAAATCCTTAAGGACAGTGCTAATTTTCGCACGCCCCAGGAATTAATTCTTTTTGTTTTTCTTCTTTTTTCGAACTTCATGAAATATTCACAACAATCTTAAGGATTTATTTTCGTAATCCCCCAAGATTCAACAGGATATTAGAACCACTACTACAAAAAATGCCATGAAAATCGCCAAATACGTGTCGGTTTCTATGAGAAACGATGCCTAAAGTGGGCCGATGGCAGTTTTGAAAATAAAGCAAAGTCTTTAGGAGTCGGTTGTTGATGTAAAACCGACGAATATAAACTTTTTTATTTTTTTTAATTAAATTAAAAATATTACGTGTCGGTTTATCAACAAGGACCGATGCGTAAACGTAACTTTAGGTGCCGGTTTCTTATTAAGAACCGACACTTAAAGGTTTTTATTTTTTAATTAATTTAATAAGCTAAATTACCCTGCTGCTAGCCCTAACTCCCTCATTTCACTTCACCAAAAAACCAGTCGCGCGCCCCTTCCATCCTTCATCTCAAGCAGTCGCGTCCCCACCTCCGGCGCCTACTGTTGCACCTCTGAAGCCGCCGCCATATATTTCTGAGCCTAACTATTCAGTCATACACTGATACACACATACACACGCACTAATTATTCAGTCATCTGCTTCTCCTTTTCCGTGTAATTTGAAAGGCAATTAAAATGAGTAACCTCTCTTCCCCATCCTTTGATCTCCATATTTGTTTATATATCCATATAGTTTCGATTAGATCGACATTTTCGACGTTTTAGAGGTATTTTTATCAGAATCGCGTAGGTTTAACTGTAAAAACTGATGGTTTGTTGACTAACAATGATTATTGAGCTGCTAATTGTTGCTTTTCAATTCGATATTGAAGTTTTATTTGTCATTTACTTTTTCTATTTAAAATTAGGATTTGGAAAATTCAACAAATTTATCACGCAATTCGCTCGCCAAAACATTTTGAATGAGAATTCGCTCGCAGCCTCTGATTTTAAGGTACTGTTATTCAGATTTGTTGAATTAATTTCATTATTTGCCTATCAGATTGCAATCAGATTGCGATTGTATTTTATTTCTGTAGTTCGTATTCAAGTTAATTTAACCTCGGAAATAGTATATTTTGAATAAAGTGGGGAGCTGTTTTTCCTGGTAATATATTCAAAATGTAACTTTAATAAAGAAGTGAATGGCATGAGTGTCAGAAAGGATGATTAATTTTGTAACAAAATATTCTCGTTAATTTCTTGTTATTAATAATCTGTTATTGATGGATAATTTCGATAAGTCAAGGCAGAAAAAAATGGTACTTCAAATTTGATAAGTCTTGGTTGGCACTGCATATTATTTTCAGTTTCTTTTTAGTCTATTCCGACCTACGAAGATAGATGGATGGTCCAGAATAGTAGCATAGGATCCATGATCTCTATATTAGATATCGGAAGTTGAGCTATCAAAATTGAGTAGAAGTAATTAGTTAGGCTCACAAATGTATGATTGGTTTTTAATTGTTTAATATTTACATGAACTTTTAGTGAGTGTTGTTGTTAATTGTCGGTTTGTACAATTTTTTACGAAGCAAATTCAAGCCAGGATGTACTCTGGTTTAGAATTCTGAAATCCTGATGCTGTCAGTTTCCAGTAGTCTTGATATTCAGTTCTAGTTTTCGTATTTTTATCCCATTTTGGGATGATAGCTAATATATTTCATCTCTGTGTTAGTATCACTTAAAATTGTTGGTGAAGCACTGCACAGCTTGAAAGCTTTAAGATGGTATTATATGAAAATTCCCGTTGCTCTTTTCTTATTTACTGGGAAATTCTTGTCATCATTGTCACCTGTGATCTGCTAGTATGCTGTGTTGTTGAATTCTTTTGACTTGAAGATTGATCTGATTCTTCTGGTTTTATGTTTAGTAGCAAGAAGATGATCTTTACACAGAGTGCTCAATGACCTTTAATTGCTAGCAGATGGAAGCAAAAGGTTTGATTTGGGTTTAATCTTGGCAGAAGCATATTGGGCGCTCGGATGATCTGCAAGCTGCAGTGCAGGGTGGTCAACTGCAAAACCTTCTAAATAAAGCTTGATTAATTTGGTAAACTAAGAGCTTTTGCAGCTAACCTTACAAATGTTAATTCCTTAAATGGAGGTTGTGATCCATATGAATCAGAATTCATTGGAGACTTTATTCTCGACTAAAAATCTGTTAATTTCATGGAAAATGGAATTTGAGATAGCAAGACACATGCTAATCTATATTTTTAGATAGGTTAGCAGTTGTGATTTGGCAGTGAGCATAAATGAGAGGTGGTCAACATAGTCTGAATCTTATAGTGAATATTCTTTTAGTGCATGTTTCATAGACCTTTGTTTTAAGGGGGTCTTGAATAAACCAAGGTGCTTGACATTAGGTGTGTTTGAAAAGCCCCCATTCTGTAGATCTTTATGATGTCATGTTTGCATTTAAATTCTGAATTTATGAGGTTTTTTCTGCAATGTGTTTTCTAGAATATTCATCATATGTATATCTATTTTCTCATATGTTCAATTTGTTACAACATGTGTTTGAAAAGTGACTAATTAACGTGTTTCCTCCTATGCAGAGTTGAGCCAAGAGAAGTCTAAGCTAAGAGAAGCATTACGAAAAGTATGTGGGATATTAATGTTAGTAATTTATTAAATATATATTATTCCGATCACTAGGCTAAATATATATAATTTGTAGTGTCCTCAACAACCGGGAGGCAGTGAGTGTGGATATTATGTTATGAGATATATGTGGGAAATATGCACTCAAATGTTCGATGTCGATTCTTTGGATAAGGTAAGTAAAAATTAATATATAGTAGCTTACTAAGTGATTTTAACTATAAATTTCTAATTTCTTTAAATGATATACTTTAAGTTCTTATGAATCTTTGTAGAACTCATTTAGAAATGAATCGTACTCACAAGAGAAAATTGACGAGATTCGCAAAATATGGGCGCAATATTTTATTGAAGATTGTGTGTAAGTTATTGATTTGTTGGTTTTTTTCATTAAAAAATATTTCTATATAAATGGTTATATTTATATCTTTCTTCTTCCTTACTTATAACTTTTTGGATTGTTTTGTTGTTTGCGGTTCTTGTAGTTGATGGCGTTGAGGAGGGACGATGTGCAACGTAGTTGATTGCGTTGAGGAGGGACGACGTGTAACAATGGTTCAAAGTTAATCCTTTCATATGTGGATTGGATTTTGGTTAAGCCAGATTGAAAACTGAATGAGCTTTCTCTATGTTTTTGACATCTTTGGATAGTGTTTAAAAATGGGTTATTTTGTTGAATTGTTTGATGTTGTTTTTTGTTTATGGCATGTTGGATTTTCTGTGTATATTGAGTTTAGATATTGCGCATGGAAGGGTACAAAATTACTATTAAAATTGTATTTAAAAAAAATGGTAATAGTGTCGGTTGATAGAAACAACCGATGCCTACTTAGAGAACTTTGTGTCGGTTGTAACTGAAAACCGATGCCTATTGTCTACTAAAGATGTCGGTTGTTTTGAGAAACCGACACTTATTGTAAACAATACACATCGGTTACAACCGCCACCAAAAACTCGGAGTATTAGTGTCACCGCCTGCGTGTCGCTTCAGAAACTGATACGTATTGTTGTTTACAACCGACACGAATGACCAATTCTGTACTAGTGAACGACAATGTTTCATTTGAAACCCAACAAAAGAAAATGAAGTAAAAAAATGCAGGAGATTTTTTGGTTCATCTTCCTCAGTGGTCTGCAAAAATGAGGTATTTAATAAGCCTCAACCCAACCAAAATTAACATAAAATAAGGGAGCACTCACTAAAAAGTGCAACCCATTATCTTGGGTTTACTGGCTCAAGGGTAGGATAAATAGTTAAACTAAGAAGAAAAGTTAAGGAATAAAATACAAGTTGTATAAGGAATCCTAGACACAATGTTAAATAAAACTAAAATTATTTGAGGTGTGATTGAAAATCTTTTAAAACACTCATCTTATACAACAATCCCCCAATTGTTGGGAATATTTGTTGAAGTTCGAAAATAGAAGAAAAATAAAAAAAATACTTCATGAGGCGTGCGAAAATTAGCACTGTCCTTAAGGATTTATTTGCATAATCCCCCCAGGATTCAACATGAGACACATGACAAAATTATTGTTCACCCAGCAAAATCAAGAAGGAGCATATAGAAGTAAAGTTTAAGCTGTGAATTTTTATGTGCATCTCTCCAAACGTAAGACAACAACATTATATAGGAAGCAACTAAAGACTTCTTCTTTTTTAAAAGGATAGCATATATTGAGTCACTAAAAAGGTAACATATGGTATTTAAAATTTTGATAAAGATGGAAGATAAGATTCTTTTCAAGTGGAGTTTGAAGTGACAAAATTAATTATATCTTTTAAAACATATATTATAGACAATAACCCCCACATGTTTTAAAAGATAAAATAGAATGATTTGCTCGGTAACTAAAATGAGTGTAGAATATTTCGAATCAAGTGTCTTTTGAACTATGAACCAAACCTAGACTGAAAAGATTTAAAGTACAGAGTTTTGGTGAAGCTTGTAGCATCTATGAACCAATAACTCTTTATTGTAAGTTAAAATCTTATCAGTCACATTACACCCTCTCAAAATTTTGTCGTTCAATGCGGTTTTGCGCTTATAGGCCATGCGCGTGCCTGGTATTCATAAGTGCTCTAGAGACATGTCAAAGTCTCATAGGAGCGACCCCACTCCACACTCATATAGGTGAATTTCATCAAGTATATTTTGCAAGTAATATACCACCCTTAAGGGATATGAAATTCATTAAGAGTTTATCAACTCATCCCTCATACTTGCATTCAAGCACTTCGATCACACCATAGGAATGGGCAATCAATTATTGAGCTAGCAGAATTAACAAGTGACTTGTTATTACCTATATGAACCTCATTCATGGGATCTCCAATCATAGAGGTTAGGTTTCCATCACTGTTAATTTATTAAATTGGCTAAAGTCTCATTCCCCTCGATGTTTCAGTAATTAATTTTCTTCTCAAAAGTTTAGTCAGATGATTGGCCAAATTCTCTTCTGACTTCACATAATCAATGGATATTACTCCATCTTTTAACAATTGTTTGATCAAACCACATCTCAGAAGAGTATGTCTGTTTTTATCATTTTTTATTCTTCTCAATTTGCAATTGTTGTTTGACAATTGCAATGTATAAACATTGAAGGTGTTGGTTTTGAATACAACATAACATCATGCTAAGGAATTTCTCAATCTCTCAGCCTCATTGTCAGTTTAACTCCAAGGCAACAAACACGAACTCCATAGTAGATTTAGCTATGCTAGTTTGTTTAGTTGACTTCCAAATAATTTCACCCCCACCAAAGGTGAATATATATAAAACCATTAACGGATTTTATCTTATTTGAATCAGAGATTCAATTATCATCAACAATCACTCTAATATATAGTGAAATCCACTATAAAGAATACCATAATTCACGGTACCTCGCAAGTATTTCATTAGTCTAACTAAAACAGTCCAATGTCACGATTGGGATTATATGTATATATGCTCAATTGATACACAACACAAGTTATGTTAATGTGAAAAATTCATCAAATGCAACAAACTCCCAATAATCCGTGCATACTCAAATTGAGCCACAAGATCAACAAAATTTTCTTTTAATCGAGTATTAGCATCATAAGAAGTACTCACAAATTTGACATTGAAATGTCCAAACTTCTTAACTCACAGTTTTGACATAGAAATGTACTTCTTAAGAAGTTTCTCAACATAATGTTCTTGAGTTAACATTATGATATCATCATTTCTTATGATTTTGACACTCAATATTACACTTGTTTCGCCCACATATCCCTCACGTCAAATTTATAAGCAAGTAACTCTTTAGTATTATTAAATAAAGCTTAGTATCAAACTTGAGCATGCAATCCGCATATAACAAATCATTACATACTCATGATCACCAAGTTTTATATAATCACATCTATTTACTTCAACAAAAGTAAAATCATCAAACAATAAAATTTTGATTTGGCACCCCCACATTTTTAAATATTTAAGGCTAGGGATATATCAATATCTTAATGAGCTCCCTATTAGCGCAAAACCGTATTGAACGACAAAATTTTGAGAGGGTGTAATGTGACTGGTAAGATTTTAACTTACAATAAAGAGTTCTTGGTTCATAGATACTACAAGCTTCACGAAAATTCTGTACGTTAAATCTTATCCTTTTAGGTATGGTTCATAGTCCAAAAGACACCAGATTCGATGCATTTTACACTCGTTTTTTGTTACCCATCAAATTATTCCATTCTTTATAAATCTTTTAAAACATGTGGGGGATTATTGTAAAAAATAGATGTTTTAAAAGATATAATTAATTTTGCCACTTCAAAACTCCACTTAAAAAGAATCTTATCTTCATCTTTATCAATTTTAAAAATAGTATATCCCACCATTTCTTTTTAGTGGCTCAATGTATGCTATCCTTTTAATAAAGAGAAAGCCTTTACGGCATGATTGGTATGAATGAATGGAATTAGGTTGGAATGGAATGAATTTTGGAATGGAATAACATTAGGAATGAAATGATGTAGTATTACTATTCCTATGATTGGTATGTACAAAGAATGGAGGAACGAATGGATGACGATTTTTTACTTGATTTAAATATTTTGATTAGTAATTATAAATGAATGATAGTAATTGAGAAAAATAATTTTAAAGTATCAAATTCTCTTAAATAAAATTTTATTAAATATGTTATTCGTAAATTGATATAAAATTTTAATGTGTGCTAATATATATATATATATATATAGATTTATATCTATGATATCAAAAATATTTTATATAATATTTTTTAGGGATAATTACAAAAATACCCCTGAGATTTGGGCTAATTACAAAAAAATCCAGAGATGTTTTAAAATTACAAAAAATCTCATCAGGTTTGATTATGTGTTAAATTTAAGGGGGTAACTACAGTATTCTTATAAATATCAGGAGGGTTTTGATATTTTTTTTGCTTATGAAGGGGAAAAATGTAAGACAGAATCAAACCTCAAGGGTTTTTTTGTAATTTTAAAAAATCAGGGGGTTTTATGTAATTATCCCAAACCTCAGGAATATTTTGTAATTATCTCTATTTTTTATAAGAAAATATAGAAATCAACAAAAGAATTCTATATCAAAATTTTGATTTAACTATTGAATATTGATAGAAATTGACTATGATTTATTAAAATATTAAATATAACTCATATTTAAATTATAAATATTTTTTTTATTTATAACACTACTTTTCGAAAATATAGATTATATCCAACATTTTTAGTAATTTATAGAAAGATAATTTTATTAAAAATAAAATTTGAGCCATTCTTGATGATTGTGAATAGCTAAACCCATGGGGAAGAGGAGGAATGGTCATTCCCTTACTTTTGGGAATAGGGATTCCCATGGGAATGAGTATTCTCATTACTAAAGCATATCAAGCATGTGAATGAGAATGAAACAAGGAATGCTCATTCCATTCCTACCCCATTCTCACATACCAATCATGTTGTTAGTTTGCTTCCTATATAATGGTTGTTGTCTTATGTTTGGAGAGAGAGACATAAAAATTCACAGCTTACACTTTACTTCTCTCGGCTCCTTCTTGAATTTGCTGGGTGAACAATAATTTTGTCATGTGTCTCCTATTGAATCCTGGGGAATTATACAAATAAATCTTTAAGTATAGTGCTAATTTTCGGACGTCTCAGGAATTAATTCTTTTCGTTTTTCTTCTATTTTCGAACTTCATGAAATATTCACAACAAAAACTACCCCAGAAGTTTGGGGTAATTATAAAAAAAACAAGAGAGTTTTGAAAATTACAAAAAATCGATTTGATTTTGTATTGCAAAAACATTTCAAACACCCCTTTTACATTTGTGAAATATTACAGTTAATCTCCTTATATTTAATAAGGCAAAATCAAACCTCAGAGTTTTTTTTTTTTTTTTGTAATTATAAAATTTCTCTGGGTCTTTTTATAATTACCCCAACCTCAAGGGTAGTTTTGTAATTATCCCTAGTATTAATTCAGGAGAGCATAAAAAAATGTCTAATGCCAATTAACCATCATTTGTGTAAACCAACAGAGAACTTGAGCAGCAAACCATTACTATCCAATACACAATAACCATTACCAGTATATAAACAAAAAGTATGCAACAATTTTATCCTAATCCCAGAGTAGATGAATTTACAATATCAAGAAAAAAAAAATCCAAAACACGTGAGATTAATCTGTTAATCTATCTCATAACAAAGCTCCCTGCTTCACATTTGAAAGACACTGTCATCATTCTTGAATTGTACACGAGCAATTAGTTTTATCACAGTCGAAAGCGTAGAAAAAGGAAAGCAGACGAACCTTGTGAGGCAAGTCGTTTCTTTAACGTGCACCAACGACAACTTGTGACCCCGTCAACCTAGCCAACGCCACAAACGACATCCCTCCAACAACATTGTTCAAGCACCTCAAAACCACCACCGATGTCTTAAAAACGTACTCAGGAAACAACGTCTTCGCTAACAAAAACTCAATTCCATTCAACGTTTGGTATCTCAAATTGCTGCTAATCCCCAACTGAACCGCCCAAGTGGCGGCATTTAAAACCGTGGGAGGAGGCTTGTTTGGTGTCTCGAAATTAGGATCCATCTTTTTCCTCATTACGATCAACCCATTCGAAATAGCAGTCCCCACAAGTCCAGCTAAAAATCCAACGGCAGCGAATAAAACGCCTTTGTAAACAAATGTACCAAGCCTACTCAACAAACTATAAGGCCCTGGCTCAAACATATGGCTTGTAGGAGAATTAGCAAAAATGAAAGGCAATGATTGGCTTGAAGAAGACAAAGTTGGGGCTAAGATGTACATTAGTAAAAAATTCAAAATTGAACCAACGACAAGCGTGGAGAAGACAAAATCGAGCTCGTTGAGACCGAAATTGGGACGAGACGACATGTCTCCGAGTAGACAAGAGCTTAGACCGACTATCTCTTCCATTAGGACCTTGAAAGGGAATTGTGGATCAACGGCAACCCTCGATCTCCATCCGTTTAATAAAGCCCCAATAAGTCCGAATCCAACGGTTGAGGAGTCGGATGAATCCGAGTCCCCTCCACCACCGCTCCACCCTCCATTGCCGCCATCACCACCACCATTTCCGGTTGCACCACCGCCACCGGCGCAAGGTATGTGAAATTTGGTCACAAAATTAGGGCTCAATAATTTAGTTTTACTGCATTTTGATTTGGGGGATAAAAGTGTATTTGAGATAAAATTGGGGCTAAATTTTATGGTAAGGAAATAGTGACTGGCGAATGGAGAGCAGCAAAACTGAGCCATCGTCGTCGCCATGGATAACCCTTAAAAAAAAATAGAAAATGTTACTTGTCTACCTAATGCAATTCTGAAAATAATGAAAACAGGAACTAGACAATAAAACCAAAACAAAATCATTAAAAAGAAATACAAGCCCACAATTTAACATATAAAGACGAGAACATCAAGAATATAAATTCGGATAATAACAAGTTGAGATAAAGAATTCATTCATTTATAACAATATTGCAGACTTTATTACACAAAGAGAAACCAATTAAAACAAACAGCAAAACAGTTGGGATTACAGAAAGGATAATATCGTACTAGTATCTCAGAGAATGGATTCATAGGCGAACAAAACGGATGAAAACAATGAAGATTGAAGAAACACTATAACAAATAAAGAATGGAAGTACTCTAACAAGAAATGAAGAAAATGAAGAAATGAGAAGCAAAGAAAAAAGAGGGAACCTGGGCTGGAGTTGAAGGTGAGCAAGCTGCCTCACTGCTTCGGACAGAAAATCCAAAATAAAAAGTGGGATATTTTACAAATAAAAAATAAATAAAAATCCCAAGGTTTGGGATTTTTTTTTTTAAAAAAAATAGAGAATTTCGAATTTTAATATAACTCCCCGAGGTTTTCCGTGAGTTTTTGTCCCGTCTTAGAAGTTAGGGCCTTAGTGGGATAGGCCATATGGGATGTTTGAAATGTTTTATTTATTTATTAAGTGAATGAATTTAAGGGGACATCTGTACTTTAAAAAAGCAAAGGAAAATTTTGTTGGTATTAGAATTTTGCACCCTAGAAATAAGCTCGTTTTGACACTAAATTTGTAAATTTGTTTTGGTGAGTCTCCTGTGAGACTATTTCACGGTTCAAAATTTGTAAATTTTGCACCCTAGAAAGATTTGTTTGTAAATTATTTATAGGTTTCTAGGTGTCCTTTCATACTTTCGTGCCTTTTGATTTTTATTGATTTAGACCATTGAATCCCATAATTCACATTTCTTCAAGCTAGATTCATTTATATTCAAATACATCATATGAATTTGATGTTTAATTAGTAATTAACTTCGTATTAGGGTCTTCAAATTGGATCTTTTCGGTAATTGACCTGAAAAACATGTCAGCTAGTTGGGATTGGACCTAGCTAAGACCATGTGATGCTTAAAATAAGTCGAGTCTTAGGGTCTAGAAAGGGATTGAATAAAGAAATATAAGTAAAAAGTTGTTACCTAGATTCCCAAAGACATGTGAAGATTCTAAATGTGTGAGTGTTTTGATCAGGGAGTTCCTATTGTATGATAAGAAGATCAACGATTCTTCTATCGGGTCCTCCCCTTTCCCATCAGCGAGTTGAGTTTAGATGTGCATCTTTTGTTCGTTAATCTTGTTGTCTTGAATATGGGTTTCAATAATGTCAATAGAGATAGATTTGTCTTTTCCGTTATTAGTATTCATTACCTGGCTATATTCATATTTGAATACATCATATGTATTCGTTGCCTAAATCCAGTCATATTTAAATACATCATATGTATTAAACTATTTATACACATTTTCTATATTTGTTAATAGACACCTTTTGAACCATAAATACTTTTCATGAAGTAGGATAGATATAGAAGTTGTTGTTCTTGATACTGATATTTCTTTAGTCTCCCCACGACATAGTGACCATCTATGGATCGAATCAAACTTTCTAATAGTGGTCAATACTATCTCCAAGGAGCTCTCTGGATATTGGTCATTGCAGAACCAATTCGTGCGCATGAGAAACTCACTTCTAAAGGACTTCTGGATTTCTCATATTCATAGAGAGGCCAATCAAGCTACTGAACTCCTAGCAAACCTGGGTTTCCTTTCTCAAACCTTAACAATTTTACTAGGGATGACAAATTTTCCGGGAACCATCCCCTGTTGGTACCAAGCAATATGGACAAAAAATCTCCGATTAATTCGGGACTGGGACTGGGATGGTGATTCCCCGCTTCTCTAGAACCGGGGATAGGACGGGAACAATATTTATATCTCACGTCCCATCCCCGTCCCCATTTAGATAAAACGGGGATTCTCCGTCCCCATCCCCGAAATATATATATATATATAGGGGTTGGTTCTGGTGAGACTATTTTCGGTGAGACCGTAAGGACTGATCTGGACCGTTATAATAAATCAATAGAAGGTTGAGATTATAACATTAAATATAATAGAAAAATTTTGAATAGTAACTATCCAGGGGTAAAATTGGTCATAACAAAAATTAGCAAATCAAGTAACTGTCGTCTATCTCCTTAAAAATAGGGAATGAATATTTCACCATAATTAAGCTTCTTAAAAAATGCATAAAAATCTGCCCCACATCTCCATTTTTCACATTCGTCATCATCAACTTAAAAATCTTAAGAAAAACAAGAAAAAAAACGCTAAATTCTGGTCCGATTTGAACTTGCTGATTGACTTCCTGCAATACATAATCTGAATTCATCAATTATTTACTTATTTAGTGGTTAAATAACTAATTTTCAAATATTTCAACTACACCCGTTGAATGAACTATGGCAATTACATAAATGTTCTTTTTAATGTATATTTTGTATTTCCATCTAAGTATATTAAGGGCTATTTTGTTGCATATTTTAATCTATGGGTAACAAATATGATGTGATAAAGAATATGGTAGTATATAAATAGAGCTTGTTTGTTGCATATATGTTCTATTGAATTAGATGCCTGCCTTGATTCTCAATTATGCATCGATCATTAACTATATATGCAATAATCTAGGCATATATATGCATATTTAGCATGCTTTTTTTTTTCTTTTTTTCTTCATCAATGAGAAATACGATCAATATACTATTTGTGATATGGTTCAATACATTATATTGTATAAATCGAACATTTATGCAGCATATATAAGAAAATTTGTGCATGACAATATTAGACACATTGCATATCTAAATATACAACAATAATCGTCATACAATATTCATTCTTATGCAATATTAATAACCTAATAATACAACAAATAAAGAGTAACTAATCAGGCCAACAACTTCCCATAAACCTTTGTAAAAAATAACATAAAAAATGCTTTTTCAGACATAACAGTGACTAAATACATTCAGAAATCTCTAGTTGTCCACCATATTCATGTTCCAAAACTCCCAGTCATATTGAAAGTTGTCTCTTCTGTTTACTCTTAGCCATTTTGCCAGCTTCACAATTGTATTTAGCACCCAAAAAAGCCTGTTATAATGCACATTAAAATACATTCAGAAATACAAATCAAATCACTAACAAAATCTAGCTATAATAAAAAATGACCGCATCAAAGAAGCAAAAAACAATCCTAAGTATGCAACAAAAACATTCAAACTATACAACATAACTATATTGAAAAATCAACATAAAAACATTTCTAAATATGCAACAGAAACAAACCTAAATATGCAACAAAAACATTATATCTATACATCATAACTGTATTGAAAAATCAACACAAATCTAGCTATACATCATAACTGTATTGAAATCAGTATACAAATCAAATCACTAACAAAATCTAGCTATACACCATAACTGTATTGAAATCAGTATACAAATCAAATCAATAACAAAACTAAGCATGCAACAATAACATTCTATATATACAGTTCATATGTCTCATAAACATGGAGACCGTGGCCCTGAAAAAGGATGCATATATAAGTCAATAATGGTGTATATATAGTTCATGTTTGATGCATGGCTCATAAACATAACAATGACAACCAAAAAATACTTAACATGTAAAAATATTAAAAAAGTATTATCTATGCACTGAACATGGCCTATATATACATTAACCTATTCTCATTATATTGAAAACCTCTCACAACAGAAAAAATGAATTAAGGACAAAAATGTTTGAAAAATGATGCACAAATACATTCATCTTATCACATGCATATTGAATAATATATGCATCACTAATTCCCACGTTAAAGACTAATAAATTTCATTTAAAGGAAAAAACCAATTCAAAGAATTCTAAAAAATCTGGAACCACAAACCAAATTCAAGATGACACATAAAAAAATAAAAATAAAAATTCATTTTGATTTTTCAAAATTCAAAAACAACTACTCTGATAAACACAAAAGGACTGTAACCAACCATCACCATATCAATTTCCCTACAACGCCATCACTGAACAATCTCAAACAAAAAAAAAAGGCACAAGTACAAACAAACTAAAAAATTTAACGAAAGACCAAAAAAAAAGTGCAAAAAATTTCAAAACAAAAAATACATGAACCTAGAACGAAAAATAGAAGAAAACGAAAAAAAAAAATACAAGCAACCAGTAATGAAAAATCGAAAATAAAAACATATCTAAAAACATTTACCTATACAAAAATTGAAACTAAAAAACATCCTGAAAATATTCACCTATACAAAAATCAAAACTAAAAAACATACCTGTACACCGGAAATTGGGACGGATTTTTTCACGGCCTACTGCAAAAAATCCTCTTCTTCTTCTCTTCCAAACTCCTCAAATGACGATGGAAATCTGAAAAAATGAAAACAAAATTTAGTTTTGTTTTTCGAAAACAAATGCAAACTTGAGCAGAAAAAAAATTAAGAAAAAAAAGGAGAAGACATTGCATAACATTCTTCACTTTCTTTGTCTTTTTCTTTGCATATGAGAAGTTAGAAGGGTGTTATAATCGTGTTATCGGTTTTAAGAATAATTCAGTTTCCCATAAAATCTCGGGCACATCAAAGATCTTCAAATCTCTCTCCTGCCGGAATTAAAGGTAAATTAATATCTATCCTTATTTAATAACCGGCGCATATGTATTTTTACCACTATAACCTTGTAACAGTTTTTTATCATTAAAAATACCTTAAAAATGGATTAATCTAAGCCATTCAAAAATAAGAATGAAACGTACCAGATCAATCCCTACGGTCTCACCCCAACATATTGGTCTCATTTGAACCAATATATATATATATATATATCCCTTTACCGTGAGACCGTATGGATTGATCACATCATTCCACAATAACTAATCAATGGCTCTGGTTGCAAATACAATTACAACATTTACTAATTATTTTAAACATAAAAAAGGTAAAATAGTAAACATCAATATGGTGTAACAATCTTCCATTATAACCGCTCCCACGCAAGGCAATAATCTTGGAAGATATTCAAATCCCGTTCCATAACAGATAAATCACACAGAATCAACATCTTTATCTCTCTCATGCCTGCATACAGAAAAAGAAAACAAAATATATAGCAGAAGAACGTAATTACGACATGAACACCAACAAAATCAATATACACGGCAAAATTCGGATCAGAGTTAAATAAAAAACAATGGATGAAACCCATAAATATAGAGAGCTCGAATCTGGTACGTAAATTAGAATCGAAAAAGAAGCAATATTAATTCGTATTGAATTTTGATGCATATTATCAAGATTACATTATACTTGAGTTTTCTTCAAATCGTGAATACACCTATCTACAATCATATTCTTTTTTTAACCAATATGCGTTCATTATGGATTATAAAATAAAATAATGTATAGTTAGTGTATATGTGATGCATTCAATAAAATCGATGCATATTTATTTTATTTGCAACATGTGGTCATAAGGATTAGTGACAGATTACATTTATAATTTTGATGCATTGTTAGTATATATTTGATGCATAAGTGAATAATAATGATGCATGTTTAGTTTAATTTGCAACTTGTGCACATTTGGAGGAGTGACAAAAATACATTTGTAATTTTGATGCATATATTGTTTATATATGGTGCATAATTATTTAAATACTGGTGCATATACACATATTATGTATGATTTGAAAACTTTGACATATTTGAAAATACTAATTTAATGCATGTACACAGTTCATACACATACATCAACGTGATTATGGTAATTGAAAGTGTTAGTTTAATGCTTTTGTTATGGTAATTAAAAATGTTAGTTTAATGCTTTTGTTACTTTAATAAATAAATATTTGTAGAAAAACACTTACCAAACCAATTGCATATATGATGTATATTTACAATAATAATGATGTCATTTTCTTGTAATTGAACGTCGTATACAAATATAAATAACAACATATGATTGCTACATTTGTAATGCATGTATTATAAATGTATCATATTTTACAAATTTAGAAATTCATTTCAGCCAATTGAACCTTCTCAAACTGTTTCTTTTTAAGAACCAAAAAGATTTGTGCCAAAATAACAGATGCAAAGAAGAACAAAATACCTTGGACACATAAAGGATCTTGCAGTACCATTTATGCATCTCCCTGACCAAATCCACCCACATTAGGATTGCTCGTTAATGGTTGATCAAATTTGATTAAGAATGATTATGATGCATATTTACACTAATAGACTATACCATATTCTAATCAAAATGAATACTGGAATATTTTGTGTATAATTAATACAAATTAGCATGCAAAAAAGATGCATACTTATGTTAATTATGTTGCAATGTTATGCTTATATAATGCACATTTACTTGAAACAGATCGCCGACATAATGAAGTACAAGAACAAAGGTAGCGGGAGCCCAATAAAAAACAGGACACAAAGTCGAAAAAAAAAAAAAAAAAAAAGCAATACGTGCAAGCACTAAGCTAAAATGAAAATGCGGAACCTGCAGCAAATTTGCATCACCCAACCGTCGGACATGTTCCAATCCATCAACCAAATGATCATCTTTTTTTCCCGTACTGCTTCACATTAATACTTTTCGTACTCGATGACTGTACAATCAAATTTTGATCATGATTTGCTATAATCGATTACATAATATTAGCGTTATCAATGCACCACTATAGTCTAAATATGCACTACAATGTCGCTAAATTTACTTCAAAACACAGAAATGCATTAAAAAAATATATAAGTGCATCACGACAAGACTAACAATGCACAAAAATATATTAACTATGCATACCTATTAACCAAAACAGTGCACCGCGGCTTGATTAAGTGTGTGCATTAATCTCATTAATCGTGCATCAAATGTGATGTAAGTGTCTACTGGTATACTATTAACATAGTCTAAGTGCATCACTTAAATTATAAAAATGCACAAAACCCCCTATTAACTATATACTAGAACAACAACAACTCGCTAAAATTAAAACATAACACAAAAGTATTGTAAGGGAAAACGAACATGCTTAAATTCATTTGGACCATTAATAGCATATAAAAAAGCCATTGATATAACAAAAGATACATCAACATTCTATGTAAAAGTTACACTAGATTAACAAGACCCAAACCTAAAGCAAACATTCTAAGCAGTTTTCATGTACCCCATCATCCCATAATAATCCAAAAACTAACACTATGCTTTCTTCTTCCCAGTAAAACAATTCTTGGCTGAAGCTAGAACACTCTCCATTTCCTCATTCAAATCATCAACTATAATTGCATGACAATACAGGGTCCTGATGCGTGTGAATAGCCTTGTCAAAACCAGCATTCCACTTCTTCAACGCTCCACCCATGTAGATCTCTGTATGCCGCATCACATAGAATCCACAATAAAATTTGTCTCAGAATCCTCCCACAACATCGCAAGCCTAACGGTGGAACACTTCTCTCTGACGTGCGCCTAAGTGGAACATTTCTTTACATCTGCATATAGGCTATAAGAATGTTAAATATGCACCAAACAAAAACTAATTATGCACCATATCCTATCTATCATTACATCAAAAATCACTCACATACTTATGATTGACTACATCATTCGTGCACCAAACGTAAACTAAAAATGCATCATAATATACAAAACTATACATCAAAACTCTGCTAAATGTATACCTCACAAAAATTACACCATTTGCAGAAATATATTGCGTAACAAATATATTTTCTATACATCAATGCGCAACTAAAATAGCATCAGTTATACAATAAATATGCATTCATTCTTCAGAACGCTGAAAAATCAACAATACACACATAAACCCAAAACATTGTGCACCATACCATAAATAAAATTGCATCGTTAAACATAATTTGTGCACCAGAAAAAATCCCATAAAAAACAGTAGGAAAAAAAAAAAATCAAGCTCAAAATCTTACAAGAAATAGGTTAAACAAAACAATACATGCCATTAGCAGGAAAAATTCAACACAAAAATTACAAACCCTAGACTCTAAAAAAAAAAAATTATACACTTGGGAGACATTTATATAATCATAAATAACATAAACAACTGTGCACAAAAGTACCAAAAAACAGAACAACAAAAAAAATGCACAAATTATGAAAGTTGAAATACTTACTTGAATATTTTTGAAGAAGAACACACAATACACGAACACAAATAAAGATCCCCGGTTCACCACCTTTGAAAAAACCGCGAGCAAGAAGGAAGATGAATTTTCTATACAGTATCAGAAACTCATAGAGAGAACACAAGATATGTTTGAAATAGAAAGATGGAAAAAAAGTGGAAATAAAATCCTTAATCAATCCCTATAAAATCAGTTTATGTAAATAGTTACCAAAATTAAACAAAAACTTCCTTCTTTAAATGACCAAAGTACCCTTACCAGGAAAAAAATAAAAACAAAATGGTCAAAAAGTCGAAAAAATTATTAGCCTTGGATTCTGTAAATAAAAGGCTGGGACTAATCCACACTGTCTTACGCAAAGAGCCTTGCCACATTTAATCCAATACCTATATATATAATATTAATTCTATTTATAATATTTTATTTTATTAATTTTAAAACTAAAACCTAAGTATTTATAACTTTAATTGTTCTCATTGTTTTTTATATATTGATTTATGTTATATTAAATATTTCAAGTAATTCATTTTACAGATTTCCTGGTGGGGACCTCGTTCCCTAAACGGGGATTCCCTATCCCCGTCCCAGATACCAAAGCGGGTAATGATATGTGGATGGTATTTGAGATCGGATTTGAGGACGGGGATGATATTGAACATTGTCTTCCCTAAGTTTTCCAACCAACTAATCCGCCTCAGCATGTTCGTGGAACTAATAGAGTTGATGAACTATGATTGTCTTAATTTAGAATAGTTAGAACAATAAGATAACTTAATTTTTGAGTATATTTCTCTTGTACTACAATGATGTTGTATAACCTCCATGTATCATGATTGTACACTTTGCATTCTAATATACAGGTTGGGGTCCTGGGGACCATGCCTAATCCCTTCACCCTTCATTAGGGCGGTTTATACCAAAAAAAAATGAAGTTGGATATATCCATTGAAGCTTGAAGCTTTTCATTGAGACTTTTTTCAATTCACCCAATCTATTCCAACAATACATGCATTCTTTATTGTATGAAAAATTGGGATCAATTTTAAATAGCTTCTAAGTTTCTATTGTTAGAAATCGAAATCATTAAAGGGCATGCTTTAATTCACAAAGAATTCACAAAAGTATGCTTCAACAGATCTACCATGATAATTCGAGAAATTAATTTGAATCCGGAGCGAAAGCTGAATCCATTAGAGTTTGAGAAATCTGGTTTTTGGTTTGGTCTTCCAGAAGAGCGGTTCTACCTTGAGATTTATGTACCACGTTATATAAGGGAAATAGACTTTTTCTGCTTTTTTAAGAACCGTCGTCTGGGGACCATAACCGTTATGGATAAGTATCCCCTTTATTTTCTATTTGGTCCCTGAACAAAAATAAATATCTTCTAATAGTATCTAAATATTTAATCCCATGACAATTTGATACTCTTTTAATCTAAAAATTAAAACTTTAGTAGATCACTTTAATTGGATTATACCGTAAGACAGTTATGCACATTTAATTAATATATGTTAGTCCAAATTAAATATTTCCAAGAATCTCCCACTTGAACTACATATTTCACCAAACAAGGGTGCAATAACCTTATGAGCTCAAACCTTGTTGTCATATGAAGGGGTATCCTTAAACAATCTCGTCCATTGATTGTACTAATTAATACATGACTAAAGAAATTTTCATCACTTTATGCGTGTATAAACCTATCAATAATAACATATAACAGTACAACCAAATGACATAGATCAATCGTGGGTGCATAGCATGGAAATTACATGTAATATGATCTAACATGTCTATTTCCAACTGGTCGACCTTATTCCTTAGTGAGATCAGCCATAACCTAAATGACAGAATGTAATAAACTGAATACTTTATATCTGTACATATATATATATCCAAATACACAAAATGTGTCCAAAATAATGTATAGATCAATAAAATTTCAGACTCCCACTAAACCAAAGTATCCTGAAACTGTATTACACCCATATGAGTAGTATGCTTGTGAAAGACCCTGGGTGTTAATCCTTTAGTAAGCGGATCCACGATAATTGAGTTTGTCCCAATATGCTCTATAGTTATATGTCCACTCTGTACCCTTTTCTTCACAACCGAGAACTTTATGTTGATGTGCTTTGACTTAGTAGAGCTTCTGTTGTATTGGAATATAGCACTGCCAAGTTATTATCATAATACAACTTTAGTGGTTTTTCTATATTTACCGATAATACGCAGCCCAGTGACAAATTTCTTAGCCATATTCCATGATCGAATGCCTCATCACATGCTACAGATTCAACTTTCATGGTGGAAGGTGCTACAAGTGTCTGCTTAGCACTTCTCCATGAAATGGCTTCACCATCCAATAAGAAAATGTAGCCCGAAGTGGATCTCCTACTGTCTTGGCATCCAACAAAATCAGAATTAGAATACCCTATGATCTCCAACTGATCTGATTTTCTGTATGAGAGCATGTAATCCTTTGTTCTATGTAAATACATCATCACTCGTTTGGTTGCTTTTCAGTGATACATACCAGGGTTACTTAAATATCTGCCCAACATACCAACAACAATCGTTATATCAGGTCTTGTGTAGACCTGGGCATACATTAGACTCCCAACAACTGAAGCGTAGGGAATCTTCTGCATTTCCTTAATTTCCAGATTTCCTTTAGGGCATTATTCGAGCACAATTCAGTCAGTTTTAAGTTAGTTACAACTGTCAAAGGGAGAAGTGGGCTCCTAATGAGCTCATTTCATATTGTGTGCAAGAGGAAGAAATGTTGAAGCAACAAAGAACTGAGATTGCTCAACTGTCCATTACTTCCAAGATAAGGGCAAAAGGAAAAATGATGTTGAGAAAGCTGCTAATGATAATTGTCCAGCACAAAAGAAACAGAAAAGTGAAACTAAGGATGGATGTTACTTTTGTGGCAAACCTGGACACAAAAAGAAGGATTGTACCAAGTATCGTGCATGTCGTGCAAAGAAAGGTACATTTCTTGCTTTGGTCTATTCTGAAGTTCATTTAACTTCAGTACCAGGAAATACTTGGTGGTTAGATTCTGGTGCTAATAGTCACATAAGTGTTCAATGCAGGGTTGCTTGAGCTACCAAAAGCCAACTGATGGTGAAAGATACATATTTGTGGGTGATGGTAAATCTGTGGAAGTAGAGGCAATAGAGCATTTTAGATTGTTGTTTGGAACTAGTTTTTTCTTGGATTTCAAAGACACTTTTGTTGTACCGTTGTTTAGATGAAATTTGGTTACTATTTCCTTATTGGACAAATATGGTTTCTCTTGTTCATTTGGAAATTGTCAGTTTAGTCTTTCATTTAATTCCAGTATTGTTGGTACCAGTTCATTAAGTTCTCATGGAAATCTATATATACTTGATACTATTGTTTCATACAATGAATCCCTGCATGTTGAATCAAGAGGTACTAAGAGAAAATTAAATAAAGAAAATTCAGCTAAATTATGGCACAAGCCTTTAGGTCATATCTCAAAAACCAGAACTGAGACAGACTTGTGTCAGATGGTATTTTAGATACACTTAACTTTTCAAATCTTGATGTTTGTGTTGAGTGTAAAAGAAAAATAGACTAAAATAAAGAGATTATGTGCCAACAAAACTACATACATCTTAGAATTGATACATACGGACATTTGTGGGCCATTTCCTAAGGCTTCTTGGAATGGTCAACAATATTTCGTATCATTCATAGACGATACTCACAATATGGGTACCTATATCTAATTTATGAAAAATCAGAGGCACTGGATATATTCAATGTTTTTAAGGCTGGAGTAGAGAATCAACTCAACAAAAGGATTAAAGCTGTCAGATCTGACCTTGGAGGTGAGTACTATGGCAGATATGATGGTTCAGGAGAAGAACGTCAATGGCCTTACGCTATCTTCCTAAAAGAATGTGGAATCATCACACCATGTCGGGGATGCCTATCATGAATGGTGTTGCTAAAAGACAAAATAGGACTCTAAAGGATATGGTGAGGAGTTTGATTAGTCATTCCTCCTTACCAGAATCACGCTGGGGAGATGCACTAAAGACTGCAACTTTTATTCTCAACAGTTACCAACTACATCATTTTTAAAAAACACCGTTTGAGCTTTGGGTGGCAAGAGACTAGTCTAAACCACTTTCACATATGGGGATGTCTAGCTGAGGCTAGGCCTTATAGGCCAAATGAAATGAAATTGGACTACAAAAGAGTTAACAACTACTTTATTGGTTATTCAGAAAAATCAAGGGGTTTTAAGTTATATGATCCCACTAGAAGGTCTATTTTTGAGACGGGAAATGGGTATTTTTTGAGATGTTGAGTTTGTGGGGATAAATAAAGTTAGAGACATTATCTTTGAGGATGAGTCGATCTCGACACCTACTACTGCTTTTGATAATGTTCAGGTTTCTATTCCTGTCATTAGCCGAGAAGTAGATCCGGAACCTCAACAGGATAATATTGATGAACTCCCTACTCAGGTTGAAACTATTCTGGAAGAACAAACTCAATAACCTCAAGAACTAGTGCCATTAAGGAGGTCCACTAGAGAGAAGAGAAATGTTATTTCGAATGATTATGTGGCATTCTCCAAGAAAATGAGGATAATAATGGATTGATGGAAAATGATCCTATCAACTTCCGTCAAGCCATGCAGGATCCAAACTCTCAAAAGTGGATTGATGCCATGAATGAAGAGTATAAGTCAATGCAAGACAATCAAGTTTGGGAACTTGTCCCGTTACCTGAAGGTGCGAAACCTATTTGTTGCAAATGTATATTTAAGACCAAGAGGGATTCAAATGGTAATGTGAAAATATATAAGACTCGTCTTGTGGCAAAAGGCTTTAATTAGAAGGAAGGCATTAATTTAAAAAAAAAATCCTCAAGTTTCCACGAAAGACTCTTTTAGGATAATTATGGCATTAGTTGCACATTTTGACCATGAGTTACATCACATGGATGTAAAGACAACGTTTCTCAATGGCGATATTGATGAGACGATATATATGGTGCAACTAGAAAACTTTGTGTTTGGATATCCAAAGTTTATGGTTTGCAAATTAATGAAATCCATCTATGGGCTCAAGCAAGCTTCTCGTCAGTGGTACCACAAGTTTCACCAAGTAGTAGTCTCGTTCGGTTTAACTTTGAAGAAATGTGAGACATTTCCATGATATACTCCCTTATATTTCTCTTGCCCTTATACTTCAGTGAGATCAAGTTAGCCAAAAGCGTACTTGTCTCGGCCTTATTGTTTTTAACAAAATGCTTTTCAATTTCTGCAATGTACTCACTGGCCATAGTAACCTCCTCAGAAGTTGTGCCTCGAATGGATTCTCGAATGTTGTGCTTAATGATTATCAGACTAACACGATTTGAGCGTTCCTATTTCTCAAAGTTCCGCTTTTCCATTGCAGAACTTGCATCCGTATGAGAAGGGGATTGCTCAACCCTTAGCACATAGACTAGATCCATGCAGCCCAAAATGATGAGAATGTTTTCTTTCCAATCCTTAAAGTTCGACCCATTGAGCATATGAATGTTGTTGGTATTTGCAAAAATAGAAGTAGCGAGACATCATAATTTGAACAGAGACAACATCAAAATTAATTGTCATGCTCACATTAAATCGAAGAATCAATCATTAAATTTAAATAAGTTGGTAACATCTCGAGACACCTAACACAACATTAATATCAAGTCTTTGGACAGTAATATTAACTTGTAAGTGGCTACCTCTTGTAGTGATCAAACACTGGCAATAAATCCTATCACACAATATTGTCTTCCTTTGGGTTAACAAATCATTTACATGGATAACCATATAATTGTCACGTATTTACCACCACAGAAATTTGTATATTTCGGGCCAAGTATAAACCTTCCTTAGGGCTGATTAATACCCGCATGAATATACACATTCATAAACATCTAATATTCTCAATGAATAAATCTACACAAGAGAGATCACTTTGGCGACTTCTTTTTTCAATAAATTTATTTTAAATATCAGACAAAACATGAGATGCACCAAATAAATTTAAAATAAAATGATTGAACATGTATTTGCACATAATACACGTATCTTTATTTATTGGGATAATAACAAAAAAAACTTCATTGGAGCCTCAAATAAAACAATTCCAATTCAGTAGAACCCCAAATATGTTTGTTGTAAATGGCCAATAAGAAATTCTGAATTTATCAAAAATTGCCCCTAATATACAAAATGTTGGGCCCAAAGGTCATCTTCAACACATGCCACCGCCCAATATATACACCTTCATAAATATATACACCTTCATAACCGCCTATCTCCGTCGTTGGCAATACGAGGGAGACAAACGGGTTCAACTGACGGAAGCAGGCCCGTGCCTTAGGGGAGGCAGCTGAGACAATGGACTCAGCCCAAAAAAAAGGGGCTAAAATTTAGGGCCCATAAAAATTGATTACTCTTATTATTATATATATATATATATGTATATTCGTTTATTGAATAAGGCGGTGATCAATTACTAATGTGAATGACAGCCCACAAATTGCTCTCACATACCCATAAACACATCTATTAGTCTACCTAAAGGCCATTCATGCATGTATCCTTATATATATATATATATATATATATATATATATAGGTATTGGTTCAAATGAGACCAATATGTTGGGATGAGACCGCAGGGACTCATCTGGGCCGTTTATCCTTAATTTTGGAGGTCTTAGATTATTACATTATTCATGGTATTTTAAAATATTAAAAACGGTTCAGGGTTATTATTGTAAATGTGCATAGGGGGCGGTTTTTAATTAAGGATAGTATTGTAAATTAGTGGGTAATTTGTAAAGGTGGATATTTGATTGACCGTGAATCTTGGGACGTGTATCTATCCCAAATCTGAGTAGGCATGACTCTTTAACTCTTGTAAACTGCTCTCTCGAAAAAACAAAGAGAAAAACGTCTGCAATAGAAGACAGACCAAAGCTTGAAAGAGAATAAGGGAAGACATTGGAAGAGAAGAGTGACATTGAAGAAAAACTCGGTAAGAAATATTTTGTGTTGATTTCTCAAAACAATTTACCTATATTTTATATAGGTAAATTGTTTTTTTTCTTATAATGAACTAAGGTTAGTTATGTATATGAGTAAGTTCATGATGACACCTAATGAACCAATTCTATTGATATTATGTTATTTATTGGACAAATTAATTATGCGAATACACATTTCCTGACAACATTTAAGTTTTTGACTATATACACTTTCTTATGTTATGTTTCTTCCTATCTCTATAATTTAATGGGTCACAATTGTTAAAGCTGCAAATTGCCTATGAAAGCACCACCCTGTTTTCCAAAATGGTTTGAGTTATCAAAAATCACTTTTCCAAACTGCCTATGGATTTTCTTTACTGTTGATTTTTAAAAATAGTTATAATGTATAAATAGAATATTTTGTTGCATATTTAGTTTTGTTTTTTGTTCCTCACATAGGATTGTTTCTTGTGTTGATTTTTCAATACAGTTATGATATATAGATAGAATTTTTTTGTTGCATATTTAAGCATATTGATGTGATTTTTTTTTTGGTGTATAGATACAAGGTGTTTGTTGCGTATTTATATGTGTTGATTCTTGAATATGGTTATGATGTATATATATAGAATGTTTTTGTTGCTTACTTAGTTTTGTTTTCTGTTGCACGCCTAGGAATATTTTTTTGTGTTGATTTTTTCAAAACAGTTATGATGTATAGATAGAATGTTTTTGTTGCATACTTAGTTCTGTTTTCTGTTGCACGCCTAGAAATTTCTTTTTTGTTGATTTTTCAAAACAGTTATGATGTATATATAGAATGTATTGGTTGCATACTTTGTTCTGTTTTTTGTTGCACGCCTAGGAATATTTTTTTGTGTTGATTTTTCAAAACATACAATTTGTAGCATATTTACATCTAATTCATATATACATAGAAATTTCATGTTTCATATTTATATATAATATGATGCTGAAAAAGGTTTTTGATTTCTATTTTTCTTTATTTTATTGTGATTTACAGATCCGATTGTTTTCCCGCAATTTTTGACTTCAAGGGGATATGATCAAATGGGTTGAGTTGTCCAAAAGCATGGATCTGTTAGGTTGGCTTTGCCATGGATGGATAATGTTAATAACATTGACTGCAGTGTTTTTGCAATGAGACATATGGAGACATATGAAGGTGGAGGGGAGAGAGACTGGGGATATGGTATCCAAAAGGGTTACGAGTCTCAAATTTTAAATCTTCGAAAGAATTATTGCCATGCCATTGTTGTTGATTAATTTAATGAAGTACAAGGGAAAAACTTAGAAGAAGCAAGAAGGTTTCTGACTGAGAAGAATATTGTGTAGTTAGGATTTTATGTTTTTTTGGATTTGAAACCTAAATTTGTTGGACAAAATTCCTTTTTTTCCGTTAAAGTTGAATGGGTTTGATGTTTTTAATTTTGTTGGTTGGTTTTGGTACTGATGCAATACAACTAGTTGATGTTTGGCAATTGACCATTTTTTATATAATATAATTTTGAAAGGCAATTATTTAGTATTGAATGGCGCTAGTTTTTTTCTGTCTGCTTATATAATGGTCATTTCGTGCATAAATAAGTAATTATTGCTGCATAAGTTAAATTAATGATGCATATTTTTTGGCTATGTAATAAGTTAAATTAGTGATGCATAAATAGGTAATTGTTGCTGCATAAATAGGTAATTGTTGATGCATAAGTTAAATTAGTGGGGCATATTTTTGGCTATGTAATAAGTTAAATTAGTGATGCATAAATCGGTAATTGTTGCTGCATAAATAGGTAATTGTCAATGCATAAGTTAAATTAGTGATGCATAAAATAGTGATGCATATTACAAACTTTTATACAATTTTAACGTATAAAGAGATCCAGAATTTTGCATATATATTGATTAAGAGACGCATGATTGATTAAACAATCACACTAATCTAACCAATAAAATTTCGAACATGAAAATAAGCTATATATCCAACACACTAATCTAGCTAATTTTTTATGCATATATACCTACAAACAGACGCATAATTGGTTAAACAGACAACCAAACCAGCAAATTTTCGATGATAATAAAAAAGATATATATACATCGCATACGCTCTTTTTATGCAAAATATCATATTAAACAATACCCAATATAGCTCTTGACATTTATTTTATAAGCAAACTAATATAGAATTAATGAAAACTTTTTTTCTAAAAAAAAAAATAATGAAAACTTTCCATATTGACTAAGAACGTGACTTGTGAGATAAGGATATGTATTAGACCGTTTTTAAGGAAGAAATTATGGTGATATAATCTCTCCCTATTTTGTAGCATATTACACGCCAATTACCTTATTTATTAATATAGTTATTTTGATTTTACCTTGGTATGCTACTATTCAAATAATTCTATTATTTTTAATGTTTTAACCTCAACCATCTGTTGATTTATTATAACGGTCCGGATCGGTCCCTACGATCTCACCGAGAGAAATGGTCTCACTAGAACCAACCCCTATATATATATATTAGGGTTAGGATCAAATGTGGCAGGGAGCTTACCGTGTGGGAGTGTGGATTAATCCAATCCATCCACATCTTTTATTCAATGGTCCACATTGCTAATAAAAATAAGCGATTTATCAATTAATTAATAGGTGGAAATGGCATAATATTAATTAGCAAAATGCCATAAACCATGCCCCTACAATCAAGGGATTGATTAATATCATGTTTCCATAACTGAATTGTGCACCAATTTAATAGTTGAACTGTACACCATTTAATAACTGACTGTACACCATTTTATATCTAACATTGCATCATTGTATAACTAATTGTACACCACTCAATCCCAACTATTTTTATGGGATTTGATTTTATGATTGTTCCCGCTTTTCATTCAATTGCGGTTTACTCACAATGATGTACAATTTGTTGTACAATGATGCAGTGTTAGATATAAAATAATGCACCGTCAGTTATTAAATGGTGCACAGTTCAGCTATTAAAATGCTGCATAATTCAGTTATGGAAACGTGATCTTTATCACATCTATGATTATAGGGCATAATTATGGGAATGTGGTCACACCATTTTGTCTTTATAGGGTTATGTACAATTAATTATACAATGATGCACTAGTAGATATAAAATAGTGCATAGTTAAATTATTAAATGGGAAGATTATTACACCATTTTGTCTTTATAGTTTCTTTAGATAATATACAATTAGTTATACAATGATGCACTGTAGATATAAAATTGTGCAAATCAGTTATTAAATTGTGTACAGTTCAGCTATTAAAATGGTGCATAATTCAGTTATATAAATGTGATCACATTTATGATTGTAGGGCGTCATCATTATGGAAAGGTGGTTACACCATTTTGTCTTTTATAGGGTTTTTAGATGATGTACAATTAGTTATGCAATAATGTATTGTTAGATATAAAATGGTTTTGATTAAGTTATTAAATAGGAAGATGGTTATACCATTTTGTCTTTATAGTTCCTTTAGATGATGTACAATTAATTATAAAATGATGCACTGTTAGATATAAAATGATGTACAGTCAGTTATTAAATGGTGTACAGTGTTTGATAAATGGTTTTATCATGATTTTGATGATTTTGATTTTACACCAAAACAATGGTTTTAAAGGTTGTCCAAATACTCCTAAATGATTTAAAATGATTTTAATATTTTCAGGAGTATTTCTTCAAGTTTTATTTTCGCCAAAATTGGACAACACTTTTAATGATTTTCTGTTAATGTATTTTTACACCAAAACAATGTTTCTAAATGTTGTCTAAATACTTCCGATTGGTTTAAAATGTTTTTACTAAATTTTCGGAGTATTTCTTGGGTTTTATTTTCGACAAAAGTTGGACAACTTTTCGTCTCGAGTCGATGTACTATTCAAATAGGGCAACCCTATTATTTTTAATGTTTTGCTCAAGATGATTTTGGAACAAAAAATGAGACAGCAGTGAAAACGGTCAGGTCGACCAAGTCCCTATATATATATTAGGGCGTCGGATCAAATCGTCCAGGGGGTCGAGGTCGGTGTGGATTAATCCGAACGTTTCGTTTTGAAACAGAACAAACCTTCCTTGGTTTTTCATTAAGAGGGGTCAAGGCATAGGTCGACGGTCAAGACCCCTTGAATGGGTCGCCTGTGTAATTTTCTTGTTTTACATTTCAAACTTTTATTTACAATCAAGGGATTGACAAAAAAAATATGACCGTTTGACAAGAGACATATTTCCTTAAAATGTGGGATTGATTTCTATGACTATATTCTTGATTTTAATTGTATTTTTCTCGTAGATTTTCAATCCCCAAGAGGAGCCTATGCTTGATCAATCATCTCCTATAAATAGAGGAAGTTTTGGAGCAACCAAAACAACAATTGAGATACAACACGACAAGATACACTTCAAGCAAATATTTGTTCTTCATTGTTATTATTCTTGTTGTAATTTTGCCTAGCTTTTCACTTTCACATCCTTGAAGTCTAGGCTATTCTTGATTACACTTTGCACTCAAATTGTAATATTCATTATTGAGTTGTAATCTTGATTTTTGGTTATCATTCAAACACAAGATATCCTTGTGAGTGTTCTTGTGGAAAGAGCACACTTGGATGATCTAGGTGATAGGTGCAAGAAGATTGTGGTGATCTTCTTATTGAGGTGTTGAAGAATTTGGTATTCTTCAAGGTTGAAGATTGTGGTAATCTTCACAAGGTAGATATGCGTTGAAGGAAGATTGTTGTAATCTTCAAAGGGAGATTGTGGTAATCTCCAAAGGTGGTGTTGAAGAAGAGTGTGGTGCTCTTCAAGGTGTTGTAAGTTGAATTTGTATTAATTTTGGTAATTAATAAAATTCTTTTTCTTTGAAATCCATCCCGGATATCTTTGGGGTGGTAGTAGATTAGGCCCTAGGTGGGTTGAACTACTATAAATCGACGAAGCGTGTTGTTTACATTCGCACCTTTATTATTGTGTTTGAGCATTTGGTTCGAAAAAAGGGTAAAATCGAAAAGATGGAGATAATCTATTCACCCCCTCTAGATTATCGTAAATGGACTTTCATACAGTTCAACTATTAAAATGGTGCACAATTTCAGTTATAGAAACATGATATTAATCAATCCCTTGATTGTAGTGGCGTGATTTATAGCATTTGCTAGTTACTATTATGCCATTTCCACCTATTAATTAATTGATAAATCAGTTATTTTTAATAGCAATCTGGACCATTGAATAAAAGGTGTGGATGGATGGGATCAATCCACACTGCCACACGGTAAAAGGTTCCCACACGAGATCTCATCCCGGTATATTATATATATTAAAAACCTAAAAATAAAAAAGGTAAATAATTATACTTTTAGCCGAGAGTCTTGTAGATGGTTAGAGGAAGGAACATAATTGGTACAATACAAAAGTGACACGGAGAAGACAAAAACATGGAACGAATAAGGAGAAAAATAAGAAGAAAAGAAAAAAACGAGAAGGACCCTAGCCACCTAAAGATCACCACCAAATAGGTAATTTTTAATTGATTGGTATCAACAAATATTTTATGATGTTGATTGATAATTGAATGAGAATTTTAATTTCTAACCCCAATGTTGTCTATTATGATATTGATCCATGCATGTCGTGTTTATTTTTTTAATATTTTGTTCTTATTGATAGATGAAACATAAATTATTTGTCATTTATTTAATTTCATTTTTTTAGTATCATAATTTCTCCCAAACACATGTACGGATACCAAAAGAGAAAAAATAAACAAAGAATACAAGAACTAACCCAAAGTCAAGTTGGTGATATCAATAAATATTTTACTTCCAACAAAAGAGCAGCCATCGAGAGTTCAAATACAAATAAACATTTGATGGATGAACAACAAGAGAATAAGTTGGAAGAGAATGAAATTGATATTGAAGACATCTGAATCACTCAAGAATAATAATAAAGAGTTGTACAAATCTGTCAACGTGGATGATTTGAATGACAATGATGAAGTTTTTCAATCAACCAAGGTAGATGAATTAAATGAGAATGAATTCAATGATCCCGGAAAGTGGGGGCAGCATTGATCAAAAAGTTAGAGATCTTTTAGTGGAAAGAGGTCCGAAGAGAGTCGCTCAAAGCTTGTTTCCTAAGGATAGTGTCAAAAGACATTTTGATGCATCACATTATAAAAGAATATGAAAGGGTATGAAAATGGATCGAATATGAAAGGAAGAAATAAAGGTGTTCAGAAAAGACTACTTGAAGTAAATCCGAAAGCTTTTTCTACTTCTTGTGGTTGTCATAGTCTTAATTTGACATTATGCGATATAGCAAACTCTTGTGCTAGAGCTATGTCTTTTTTTGGAGTGATCCAACGTATTTATACATTGTTTTCTTCTTATACTAAGAGGTGGAAAATTTTTGAAGATCGTGTGAAGGGTTTAATTGTTAAGCCATTGTCTCAAACACGCTGGGAAAGTCATGTTGAGAGTGTTAAAGCTATAAAAAAACAGATTGGGCAAATAAGATATGCTTTACTTGACTTGACACATGATACTGAAGATCCCAAGACAAAAAGTGAAGCTGAATCATTGGTATTATATGAATTTGAGAATTTTGAGTTCTTGATGTGTCGTAATTTGGTATAAGGTGTTATATGCGATCAACACTGTGAGTAAATTTCTTCAATCTGAGAACATGGATATTGATGTTGCTATCACTCCATTGCAATGATTTATTTCATTTCTTGAAGAATATAGATAAAAATGGTTTTAATAAAGCCATAAGTGAAGCTAAAGAAATGGCAAGTGAGATGGGCATCGAAGCTGTGTTTAGAGAAAAACGTATTATTAGAAGAAAGAAACAATTTGATGAAAGCAACAGTGACGAAGTAACACAGTCAGCAGAGGATTCTTTCAGAGTTAACTATTTTCTCTTTATAATCGATCGAGCTCTTTCTTCTATAGACACCCGATTTGCACAATTTAAAATATATGAGGAAACTTTTGGTTTTCTGTTCAATTTGGAGAGCTTGCAACACGCTAATGATGATAACTTGTTGAGGTATTGCAAAAATCTTCAAAATTCTCTGACACATAATAGTTGCTCTGACATTGATGGCAATGATTTATTTTCGGAGTTATCATTTTTGAAGTGTTTTTTACCAAGAGAAACGAAATCTGCAATTGATATGGTGGATAATTTGAAGGAAATGGATGGGTATTTTCCAAATGCTTACATTGATTATAAGATCTTGTTGACAATACCAGTTATTGTAGTAAGTGCAGAAAGAAGCTTCTCAAAGTTGAAGCTTATTAAAACCTTTCTACGATCAACCATGTCCCAAGAAAAATTGAATGAGATAGTTATGTTATCAATTGAGAAAGGAATTATTGAGCAACTTGACTATACATACTTGACTAATACTTTTGTCGCCAAAACTGTGAGGCGAGTTGCATTTAAATAATTACTTTGAATATGATTGCCACGTTATAAAGTTTATTTGTTCATATTATTTTATGTCTTTAATTTCATAAAAAATGCTCATTTTAAAGTTTGACTCAGGCCAAAATATTGCTAGACACGGCCCTGGATGGAAGGAGATGACAATTTCAATATTCTGCAATTCACCCTCTGATTTTGTTTTTTCAATAGTGATTTGAATCCACCACAATAACTTTACAACTTAAAGATGATTTCATGATTCTTAACATAACAGAGGGTTACTGAATGATTTAATAAACAACCAAATTTCACTTAATGTATGCAACATCATTCAGACTCCAAATCTCGGAATTAATTAACCGCATAATCAAAGGCGAGAAAAGGAATTCATCGCAATCCATGAATACGAGAAACAATCCAGAAATTGAAACCGTAAATTACATCCAAAATAGGCATATTTCACAGACTTCCGAACGACATTGAGAAATCAAATTCCACAACATGAAAATTCAGAATCGATCGAAAAATCCAGAAAACCCTAATTTTATTTTCATGAAGAACCATATAATTATCCCGAAATTCTTCGCAATTCTCAGAGAATCATGAGTAAAGTGGCTCTGATACCACTTGTTAGAAATCGAAATCACAAAAGGGCATACTTTAATTTACGAAGAATTCACAAAAGCATGCTTTAACAGATCTACCATGATAATCTAAGAAATTAATCTAAATCGCAGAAGCGTACCTGAATAATACGTTCTGTAAGGGAGACATACGTTTTCTGTCTTTTTAAGAACCGTCGCCTGAGGATCATAATTGTTATGGATAAGTATCCCCTTTATTTTCTATTTGGTCCCTCAACAAATAGAAAATTTCGTAATAGTATCTATACATTTAATCCCATGACAATTTGATACCCTTTTAGTCCAAAAATTAAAACTTTAGTAGATCATTTTAATTGGATTATACCGTAAGACAGTTATGCACGTTTATTTAACATATATTAGTTCAAATTAAATATATATTAGTTCAAATTAAATATTTCACGTCTATACCTTGGCAGTTGGACAATCCGATAAAAGGCATCATAAACGTCTCTACCTTGGCAGTTGGACAATCCGAGAAAAGGCATCATAAGTTTTTCTTACAAGCTTAAAAAACAGAACTTAAGAAAAACTTAAAGAGCAGAATATAGAAAAGACAAGAAAACTATAATTTGACAAAGGCAACAAAAATTAAAAAGAAAAAGAAAAACAATGATTGGTCGTTTTCATTAACAAAGACAACAAAGAAAAATGAGCAACAACTGAAATTTTGAAGAAGACAATATTTTTATGGTCCAAGGCCTGTGTCAATTTATTATTTATTAAATTTAATTTTAAATGTGAATTAAGTTGGAATAACTTGATTATTTTGATATATATGTTCGTTATTTTTCTTATAAAATTATCGAACAACATAGGTTGCAAAATAGAATTTATGCAATCTCAAACCAAACCTATCAATCAATATCAAATTTGATTCCGATTGATTTGTCAATTTAAGAACCAATCCACATAGATTATGAAATCTACCCATCTTTACCTTGTTTATTCTGCAGGGTGACAATTTTTGATGCGATATGATAATATGATACGAACCTAAGATATTATAAGCGGATTATGATTAGAATTGGGTTCGACTCGATTAACACGGATAATAAATATGTCGGTTAGAGTTAACTTGAAATGACACGATAAACCCATTTGATTCGATTGTACGTTGTTATTATGTTTCCTTTTACAATATTTTTGATTGATGAATATGTTGTTAGTATAATTATTGAATTTTAAAAATTATCAAATGCATGAAACTATAACTTTCGGATCATATAACTCATGTAACCCATATAAATATATGAGTTATTTAGATTTAAAAAAAAAATTGCATGTCATTTTGGGTCGATCCGGAAAACACGAATAATAAATAGGTCAAGCTAGGATTTACGAATAATTAAACGAGTTAGGTTAAGTTGAAAAATCTGCTAGGATTAAGAAAAATTTAATAATCTTAAAAAAAATCTAATATCTTATAACAAAAATTTAATATCCTTGCGAACCCGAACAAACTAATCGACACCGCTATTTTTTTATACCCTTTCTCTAAATAGCTTGCTTTGGATAGACAATATTATCCGAGAAATCAAGCACTTTGGTCGGTTGAAATGGGCCAGGCTTAATGACATGATCCACGCTCCAATCTTGGATTTAATTCCAAATGGACGGACGTGATATCATTATCATCACTTTTATCCTAAGCCATAAAATTGTCTAATAAACGAGGACAGAGATTGACGGAGATGAGGGATATCTTGCATTAATCTTGGTCCCCAGCCATATCAGAACAATATTCGTGAAGTAGCCTCATTTATAATCATCCATTTTATCTATCAAATATCAATACAAATCGAGCAAAACCAATCAAGTCCTTGGGAAGTGATAAGAAAAGGCATTTTCACTATTATTTTAATATTCTTCTTTCTTCAAATATTTAATCGAATGAAATTAAACCCTTTCATCCTAATTCGATTAATTGAATCGAATTTAAATGAATTGGATTTTTTATATTGAATCAATCCAAAAATCCAAATTTATCGATAAAGTGAATAGGTTTGCATAATTTTATTGGACTATACCAATACAATATTATCGAGAAATCAAGCACTTTGGTCGGTTGACTATCATAAAATGGAACCAGGCTTATATAAATTTTAATGACATGATCCACGTTCCAATCTTGGATTTAATTCCAAATGGACGGACGTGATATCATTATCATCACTTTTATTTAAGCCATAAAATTGTCTAATAAACGAGGACAGAGAATTTGACGGAGTATAAAGGAGGGATATCTTGCAAGTTAATCTTGGTCCCCAGCCATATCAGAACAATATTCGTGAAGTAGCCTCATTGCATAATCATCCATTTTATCTATCAAATATCAATACAAATCGAAGCAAAACCAATCAAGTCCTTGGGAAGTGATAAGAAAAGGCATTTTCACTATTCATGCATTACATAACAAGGTGGTCTTATATATATGAAATATATATTATATATATATATATATATATATATATTTCGAATGAGAATTGAAAAAAACCTCAATTGTTATTCGATTCAAATATTCATATTCGAAATTGAGTTGATCACAAGATCGAAATTCAAAAATCCTAAAAAAAAATGAGATTTTTTCGAAAAATGTTAAAATTCACTATTCATGCATTTCATAATAATTATATATATGTGAGGACCGTCCGTGTACTTAAGTTCATGAGCAGATTCTACAAAACATAAAAAATATGAGTTTTTAGGTTAAAATTTATTTGCATATATGATTATGATTCTCCATGCACAATGACCATTTTTTATATGAGTTTTTGCTATTTATAATTATGACATGTATACACACAATCACATACATAAATATGAATGTTGAAATAAGGTGTGTATTAATTTTGATCCATAGTGTTACATGAATGCTGAAATTGTATGTTTGGTGTCTACTAAAACCCACATACAATCTTAGATGAATGTTGTGTAGTTTCCGAATCATGTATAGGATTGAAAAGTAAAATAAACTATTTAATATGAGTACTTGAATAGTTAAATTCGAGATTGATTGTTAATAGTTCGTTCGAACTCGATTTATTAACTTAAAGGATCAAATTTTGATTACATTTTTTTCTTTCAACGAGAATTAAAGTTCTATTCGAGTTTGACTTTATTCATAGGAAAATAATGAATAAGTATAAAAACATTAAGCTACTTGGATTCGATTTATGGTGACTTGATTAAACTCAAGTCAATTAGCTATTAAATCAATATCAAACGCAATTAAATTCAACAAAAAATAAATTAGTATCAAACACCACTACAAGAAAAATTATGAACAACACTCAAAAGCTAACATTTTTTTTTGCTGAATTATTGTCGTTTGAAGTATTAACAACGTTTTTTCACAAAATAAAGACACAATATCAACATAAAGAATAAAAAAGAATAAATGACAAAAGGAAAATATTTAAATAAATATAAGGTAAAACTTTTTTAGAAAATAAGATACCACATATTGTACCTTCAAACTCCAAAAATGAAATATGTGAAAATCAACAATGAAATAAATAGAAATAAAACGAATATAAATATAACAAAAGGAAAAGAAAGTAAACGAGAAGATGAAAGTAAGACCAAATCTTGGAATAGAAAATACAGATATTCTATTAAGAAAGGAAAATTTAATTAAGTTAGGAAATTGAAAACAAATAGATTAAAAAGAGGAAAATAAGATCAAATTTTAGGTATAGAAAAGAGAAAATTTTCAATAATTGGAAAGAAAATCTAATTAATTTAGGGATGTGTATATTAGAAATAACAAGAACTTGTACGAACTAAGCCACGTGTGCTAATTCTTACAATTTATGTACCCAAAAAAAAGAAAAAAAAGGTGTAGAAAGAGTTGAATAAAGTGGCATTCTTTTTGTTTATTTGATTCTTTGTACAGTCTTCCTATTTGAGCCTCCAGCTCTCTCTGGAACAGACACGTTTCTTCCCCACTCTCACTTCCCTTCTTTTTTATATTCCCCCACCAAATTACACTGCTCCTCTTCTTCTAATCGTCTTCTCCAAGTCTTTCTGAATTTCCGCAAAAATGGATGATCCTTCTGCAGTTTTCGAAAATGGTAACTCCCATCAGAGTGACGAATCCAACGTGTTGGATATTTACCCTCTTAGCTGCTACTACTTCGGCTCCAGAGGATCGGCCTCCTTCAAGAACGAGACTATCTCCGATCGTGTTCTGCGAATGAAAGCTAAGTATGTGTATTTATAGTATATGGGTTGTTGTTTTAAGTTTTTATTTGCCTCCTTTTTTTGTTTTCATGTGTTGTTTTCATGGGATTTCAGTTATGATGCCTATGGAATGAGGAACTGCGTGGCTGCCGTGATTGTGGTCGGTGTTTTTCAATTTTTCTTTTATCAGTTACTTTTATATATTATTGTTTCTTTATTAGAAGTTTAGTGGTGTTCTGCGATTGGAATGATCTGATTTTCACCTTTTAATGAGAAATAAATAGTGGTATTAATATCTTTCCCAAATAAGAGGTAGTGGTAGTGTTCATGATTTTTTGACTGTAAAAGGTTTATGGGTAGTTGTTTAGTCAGTGAAGATCATTATTAAACTCGTGGAGTTCTTGGAATAGATCAATAATATGAAAAAAAAAAAAAAAAATGCTCTGCTGCACAATCCTGTTGACTTTGATAATTGTTAATTTGGGTTTAGATGAGGCCTACAGCATGGCTGTGGCCTTGTTGGATCCTTGTTATTAGCAGATGCTGTTGGAGTTTCAGACAGTTGAAATTTTAAGTCGACAAAAGGGGAAAATAAGTTCATGTAATGAATAAGTTTGACTTCATGTAATGTTTGTCTAGGCTTGAGTTGTGGCTTAATTGCTGCTTGCATCTGGCATAAGTTTGATATGATATAGTGGGATTTCATTGTTACTTTTCATACACAAAGCAGTTCGTAGTTATGGTTCTGCACTAAGAGTATCATTCTTTTGGGGCTTTTCGATGAGTGCTAGGCTGTGGGAGCTCCAAGTGGTATTCAAAGCCAATGAAGCAGTAGGAATTGAAACCATTGTCTCTTTTGTGTCCTTTTTAGCAGCCAGCATATTAAAATATTAAAAGACTTTCTCCCCCAGCATAGACATGCTATTTCGTGATGATGGCCGTTACGCAGAACAGGATTGCGTGATAATAAATAGTCCCATTGTCAGTTTGTTGATTTTCACTTTCACAACTTGATTTAACTAAAGTCTCGAGTATATTTTACTGAACCCCTAGCAAACTGGGTTACTGACTTGACTTTCTGGGATTTGCATATATATTCTTCCTTTGCTGTTTTAACTATGCTGCTCCCATATTCTAGGAGGTTGGTGGAGATACCATTATTCATTATGTAAATCTTAAAATAAATTACTATCCAAATGATCTAAAAATAATGTATATTTTTCTTCCAATATATCACCCGAATATCATAGTACATCAAAATCATGATGAGTTCACTTTGTGAATCATGATTAAAGAGTGTCACCAAATCCAAATGAGATCTCGCAACCTTCTTGCAGTGTCTATGCTTAATCTGTGAACAATCAGCCAATCACCCAAATGGAGTCAAGTCACACAATCTGATTGCAAATTTCAGCATGAGTAGTCCTTTCTTACGCAATTCTATATGCATTTCAGGCGTATTATATTTTTCGCTTAAGAGTGGATTGCATGCACCTTTTGAGATTGTATTGGGAATAAATATGTGAACGTCTGAAAACTAACTGTTGCAGGTAGAATTGTTCAAACACCCCCATCTCTTGTTGCTGCAAGTGCAGAACTCCATATATAAACTTCCTGGTGGTCGCTTACGACCAGGTGAATCAGGTAAGGCACTATAATGGAGAGTCCCCGTGTCAATTGGCATGGACTTCAAAATTGATTAGAAATCTGACGCAAGATTCAGAAAATTAACTTCCGTGTTATATATGCTTCAGATATCGAGTGCTTAAAACGCAAGCTCTCAAGCAAGTTATCTGCTGGTGAAGATGGCCGTGGTCCTGAATGGGAGGTATGACGTGGATTCTAGATGTTACAATGTCGTTTGGTTACTGCAATTTGTTCGACTCTGCTGTTTCTCAATATTCAGATTGGAGAATGTCTTGGAATCTGGTGGAGACCCAACTTTGAAGCTCTACTTTATCCGTATTTGCCACCAAACATAAAGAGGCCTAAAGTGATTCTCCCATCATATCTGATCTTTTACATATTGGCACCTTCCAAAGGTTCTTGACCACATAATGTCTGTATTTACAGGAATGCACTAAGCTCTTTCTTGTCAAGCTGCCAGCAAGTAGGAGATTTATTGTACCTAAGAATTTCAGACTTCTTGCTATTCCGTTGTGCCAACTTCATGAGAATGAGGAGGTATGTTTGCTTTATTTGGAATGCCGATGCTAATCATTGGAAAAAATTTCAAATAGGATTAATTACAAAACTACCCCTAAGGTTTAGTCTACTTACCAAAAAAACTAATTATCTTTCAGAATTACAAATACTCCCTTGACATTTGTTTCTAATTTACAAATTGCACCATCGGGGTGGATGGGGATTATTTGCTAGGTAAATATTTGTAATTTTGAATGATAACTGGAGTTTTTTGTAATTAGGCAAAATGTCAGGATATGTTTTTGTAATTAACCCAAAAGATATCGATCCACTTTGAACGATACTGGTGCTAAATTGTTTCCCTGTGATGAGTTTACAAAATGGATTTCTAACACGATGGGAAATGAAAATCACCTTTTGGTTCCTGGACTACTCCGATGAAAAATGCAATCTTATGCAATTTTTTCCTGGGCATGATGATTGAACATTCTTGTGCATTTTGATCTGAACATGTACAAATTATCGTGTTGTGCAGACTTATGGTCCGATAATATCTGGAGTCCCCCAGTTGCTGTCCAAATTCACCTTCAACATTGTAGAACCCTGAACTTCCTACTACATACTCGTAGCAATATAGCATGCCGGAAACTTTGAGTTGGGGAGGGATAATAGCAGAACATTGTATACTAGTATAAAAGCAAGCTGTGTAAATATGAGTGTTTTCTTGAGATAAATATGGGTTTGACAAACTTTTTTTGGAATGTATTTGTATGCAAAGTTGTAATGGTATTTGGATGTGGACTTCCAGGTTTTCCCATATTAATGATACCTTAGTTTTTTTTGTGCTGATTTTAGTAATTAAATACTTTATGTCATATTATTATTTGTTATTGTCATTGGAGTGAATCGAATCATATTATCAACCCCCTACTAGTTCATATTCTTTTGAAAATTTTAAAAATATTGTTACCGTCATCAATTTTTTAAATTATGTATGGTTGGCGTTGGTTATATGGGCAATTTAACCCAATAGAAGTTAAGAAAAACACAAATGCATAGATCCTTCATGCCATATTAACCAGCCTAATTGGTTAAATATTTAGAGGGATTTTTCTTTTGGCATTTTTAGTACGAGTATATTATAATATTTGTGCAAGCTTTGATCCAAAAATTGGCAAAAAAAAAATACAATAATAAGACGTTTAACATACAACGTATGGGTAAATACGAATTTAGAAGAATTATCAGGAGACAAAACACGACTTATTTGAGTAGTTTTTTTAAATAGCTAATGTTAAAGTTTTGATAATTAATTAATTGACTAAAATTACTCAATTTTTATAGTTTAAATAGTTAAGTTAGGAATATAATTAATAATGCGACTTTTTAAGAATTATTCATTTTTTCTTACCAAATTGAATTAGTTGACTAAATTGATAGATTTTTAAAAACTACAGGTTTTTTTTGTTTCAAAATTGAATTTGAAGGGGACTAATATAGCCACACTCTATAGTTGCGAGACTAATTTTGCAATTTAGTCTGCCATGTGTGATTAAATGGGTCCATGTCAGTGAAACCCCTAATTCATTTGAGTCACATATTACGGTCACGGGTCCCTATCAGTGAAACTCCTAATTAATTTGAGTCACAAATGATCGCGTGCAAGATTACGGTCACGGGTTCATGTCAGTGAAACCCCTAATTAATTTGAGGGGAAAATTGCAAAATTGGTCCTATAACTATAAGTAGTTTGCAATTTCGGTCCTGTAACTATTGAGTTTGCAAAATTAGTCCTGTAAGTTTGAAAGTTTTTGCAAAATTGGTCTTATATGTTTTATACCTAAGCAATTTCGGTCCTGTAAGTTTCAAGTTGTTGCAAAATTGGTCCATGGGGTTATTTCATATTTTCAAAATACCAAGAATACCCTTATGCACATAATTGGCTTATTTGACTAAGTGTTTTGCCTAAAATGATATCAGAGCACAGGTTTATTAAGAACTTTAAGTTATAATTATTATTTTATATAATTAACAATTGGTGAGGAGAATTTTCTCCGAGAAAATGGATCTGGACAAGTGTTCAAGATGTATACCCTACAGGAGATATCGTCAAATTTTGACGATGTATGCACAAGAACACCAGGACAAGATAACATATTGGAATAATCAATATATTGAAAAAGAACTCGCAGGAGCCGATAGAGTAACTTTGAGACAATGCGAAAAACAAGTTGTATATTATCTGGGTATCACTTCCGCCCTGCGAGTACCCGCCCCACCCCGCCTAGAATTTTTAGTTGTATAATATATTTAAATATATATTTTGCATATATAATATATATTATAATATAATTTTTATGTATTCTTATATTATTTATAAATTGATAATAATAAATTTTGCAAATAATATTTTATAAATATATTTTTTTTTATTTTTTTTTAATTTAATTTAATTTAAAACGGGGCAAAACGGTCGACCCGCCTCACCTGTTCTAGACACGTGGTGGGTTTGGATCTTGGCCAACCCGCCCCATCCCGCTCCATTGTCATCACTATAAAATTGCTAAATTTAGAAAGATAAAGGACCAAAAATGCTATTTAGCTAGAAGGGCAAAATTGTTCAGGACCAAAACTGCAACTTTTAAAGATAAAGGACTAAAATTGCAACTATCCCAAAATTATAGGACTAAAATTGCAATTTACCCTTAATTTGAGTCACATTATGATCGCGTGCAAGATTACGGTAATGTTTTCAATTTTCATAGTAAATTATCCTCAATCTATGATTATTTTTAATTATGAACTATTTTGCAAAATCAAATCAAAGAATGGCAGGAGAAAGTTCCCTTCTAGGGTTTGAGTCCTAGGTTTCAGTCCGAGTCTGTCACTTCTGCAATCCCTTGTGGAAGTTTGGTCCTTTGTGTTTTTTTTTCTCCCTTCTCGTTTTCTTGTCTCCATTTTTTGTTATCTCCCACCTTTGCCCCGTCTTCTTTCTCCCTCCCCCCGTCTGGTTCTTTTTTTAGGGTTTTTTGTGGTTAGGGTTCCATCATCGGCTGCGGTGATAGATCCCTCTCCGTCGGTTCTTTGCTAATCTTCCTCATCTGTCTGTTTTTGTTTTTCAGGGCTCTGTTGGCTTGTATACTTGAAGGAGCGGTTTCCAAACAGAATAATTTCTATATAGTATGGAGGATATAACAGATAAAGAGAGTGAGATCATAGATCTGGACCTTCAGCCAGATGATAATCAGCGGAAGGACACCGAACCCTTTTTCTGCTTGGTAGGGAAGATGTTCACTGATAAAAATTGGAGAGCCCATTATCTGATAGAGGTTATGAAAAAAAGTTGGAAAACGAGAGAAGCCATAACCGCTAGAGAGTGGGGGAAAACCTAATCCTTTTCCGTTTCGGGAATAAGACGGACATGGATTGGGTGCTCGCAAATCAACCATGGCACTTTGAAGGAGGACTTTTAGCGCTTAAAACCCTCCAGGAAAACGAGCAGCCATCATCCATACAGATCGAACATGCCTCATTGTGGGTTCGTACCTACGACGTCCCTATAGCATGCATGAACCCTAATTCGGCAAATATCATTGCAAAGCAACTGGGAGATCTGGAAGTGCTGGACCATACGACTGAAGGAATGTTTGGGAAATTTCTGAGATTTAAAGTTCGAATTGATATATCAAAACCTTTAATCAGAGCCATTACTATCCGAATTAAAGGTAACCAATTACTGCTCCCGGTTAAGTACGAATCTCTCCTTACATATTGCTTTTGCTGCGGAAAAATTGGCCACTTTTTCCGAAATTGTGACAAATATGATCGGAATGAATGTACGGATATGGCTAGCATGAGATATGGACCATGGCTAAAAGCATCACTGATAATGGTCTTTTTATACATGTTTTATGTGTATATTTAAGTATGATTTGAGTTATTTTATTGTTAGTTTCATAAATTTTTGATTGTACATAGTTCACATTACTCCGAGGTGCTTTTATTGATGTAGATTGATGATTTGGAGCTGGTTTTGGTGAATTTTGGGCCATGGTTTCATGTCAAAACATACCCGGGGGTTTCTGGATGCAAAAACACTCAAAATCCCAAGCTAAACGCGTCATTTCGGAGCCTTTTCAGTCAAACACGGGCAGGGTATGTTTTTAAGCACGACCGTGCTTTTGAGGAGCCAAAACCGAGCAAATTTTCGGCCAATACGTACCAAACACGGCCAGGCCGTGCTTTTGAAGCACGGCCGTGTTCGGGAAAATCCGCAAACACGGCCTGGCCGTGCTTTGAAAGCACGGGCGTGCTTTTCATCCAGACTTGGTTTTTCTTTGGCGGAAATTATGGAGACTTTCCCTTTTTGCTTTTTGACAACCTTTGAGCAACTTTTACACCTCATTTTGATGCACCAAACTCTATTATTCCCTCAATTGTCATGTGGACACAATGATTCAACCAACTCAACCATGAATGTGCACACAATGATTCAACCAACAACCATGGAAGTGGAGCATTTGTTAGCATTATTGATGTGTTCTTTCACAAAGATGGTGCCTATAAAAGCCAAGAGTTTGAGTTGGGAAAGATATATAATTCATGTAGTATTCATTGATAGAGAGATTCATTGTATATTCATTGTATATTCTAAGTTTCAAAGCAAAATACATTGAGAGGATAAAAGAGAGGTAGAGTTGGAAGTTGAAGAGCAATAGAGGAGAAGGCTTGGAGCTCAACATCATTGCAATCAACCAAGGAGGAAGTCTTGTATTGGTCTTGAATAAGAGCTAAGTACACCATGTTCATTTTATTCATATCTTCTTGTGTAGTATACTCTTTTGACAAAGCCATGTGTAGCTAAATTTCTAGTGTTTGAATGTAATGAACTCTAGAATGAATTTGTGATTAAGGTTTGTATGAGATTTTACTAAAAGAGGTTGGTTTTTGCTTAAGGGATTATGATTGTATTTTCATATTGTTAAATCACAAAAACATTCTAGAGGGATTTACATTCAAACACATTTCTAGCTCTTGATTTCTTAATTCTACAATCTATTTTTATTTGATCTTTTGTAAGTTGCAATTATTTTAAAATTCTCTATTTTTCATTTTCATTAAACAAACAAAACTCTGAAAATTTCTAGATTAAATAACAAAAAGACGGTAATTATTAGTATTTACAATCCTCGTGGGAATGACACTCGGTACTCAATAATATATACTACAAAACGATAGGTGCACTTGCCTATGGTTTTTAGAGTATTTTTGAGCTTTTTTGAGCCATCAAGTTTTTGGCGCGTTGTTGTCGGGGATTGTAATATTAAGAACGCTTTATTTTTGTTAATTTAATCATTTTTTTATTTTACCATTTTTTTATCTATCTTTGTAAGTCTTGGTTTATACTTATCCTCTTTGTTTACCGCAGTGTATGCCTACTCGTCGCCGAATTTGGAAGTGCAACACCACCGGTAGCAACACGAGAAAAGTACTAACACGGACCACGAAGAGGATACTAACGAAAGTAAAGATTTTGTCATGGCGGATGAACAAAGAACTATGTATGATTATGCCAAACCATCCATGGACGGCACGTCATCTAAAGATCGTAAGGCCATTTATTGCGCCAATAATTTTGAAATCAAACCGAATGTCATTCAAATGGTGCAACAACAATTTGACGGCCTACCGGCATTTTAAGATCCGAACAATCATATCGCAAATTTCCTTGAAATTTGTGATACCTTCAAAATAAATGGAGTCTCTCGACGATGCCATCCGTTTTGCGCCTATTCCCATTTACTCTTGGGGACGGGCTAAACAATGGCTAAATACTTTGCCAAAGGGAACAATCACAACATGGAGCATCATGGCGAAAAGTTCTTTTGAAATATTTTCCACCGCCAAAAGCGCACGATTGAGGAATGAAATCTCTTCATTCACTCAAGAAGACACGAGACCTTGTACGACACTTGGGAGAGATTCAAAGAATTGTTGCGGAAATGCCCACATCATGGTCTTCCTATTTGGATGCAAGTCCAAAAATTTTACAATGGGCTACTCTCGTCAACAAGGCAAATGATCGATCGGCGGTACGGTGGGGAACTTTGAACAATAAAACACCGAAAGCGCCCAAGATCCGATAGAGGAATGGCCATGAATGGCTATCAATGGCAATCCGTCACGAGGTAAACCTACCGAGAGCAGTGGGTGTTTATAATGCAGATCACGGTGGTTACACTAGCTGCACAAGTCGAAGCTTTGATCCAAAAGATCGACGATCTAGCGACTCTAAACCACCACCACCGCACGTTTTATCTTGTGAAACTTGCGGGGATTGCATAATAATCGGATCGCCCACACACAATACCACAAGGTGAGCAGGCCAATTACGTTGGGAATCAAGCCTTTAAATTACCCTAATAATCCTTACGACAACACATACAATCCTGGGTGGCGATAACATCCTAATTTGAGTTGGGGAAATCAAGGTCAACCACGGCCTAATCCCAATCCTAACCTACACACGCTTCCGGATTTCGGCCCCAAATCAAGGTAAGCCTAACTTGGAAGATCTTATAACAAAGTTTGTGCAATCAACAGATACTCGATTCCAAGTGGTAGAGACATCTTTAAGAAATCGGGAGGCATCTATCCATAATAACGGAAAACCAAATAGAGATGATTGCAAAAATGATTTCGAAAGACCACAAGGAAGTTTGCCAGGTAACACCGAGCCAAACCCAAGGGAGCACGTAAAGGCAATCACCATCGTTTTCCACATGATCATGATTATGCCAACGCCACCATGCGAGAAATATGTGGAGGACGACAAACACGAAGAAAAGCCCATGAAAAAGGTGGTCGCGAATACAAGCCCAAGATCCCTTAAGGAGTTTAACCAAAGAAGATAGAAGGGAGGACAAATTTGGTAAGTACCTTGAGTCATTCAAGCAACTACATACTAATATTCCATTTGTTCAACCTCTTTCAAAGCATGCTAAAGATCTTAATGACATCATTTCTAATGAATATAAGCTTAACGAACTATTAAATGTGCAATTGCATGATAAATGTTCTTCCAATAATCTACCACAAAAATTTAATGATCCAGGAAGTTTTATTATCCCTTGTACAATTGATGGTTTACCTGTTGATAGAGCACTAGTTGACTTAGGAGCTAGTATCAATGTGATGTCTTATGAAACATTCAAGCATATGGGATTAAGTGAACTGAAACCTACTAGGATGGACATACACTTAGCCGATAAATCGATTAAACATCCTAGAGGTATTATTAATGATGTGTTAGTCAAGATCGATAAATTCATATTCCCATTTGATTTTGTTATTCTTGACATGCATGATGATATTGAGGTTCCTCTAATTCTTGGGCGTTCTTTCTTGGCTACGGCAAAATTAATCATTGATGTGCATGAGGGAAAATTAACTTTAAGGGTGGGGGATGAACAAGTAGTTTTTAAAATTCATGTAGATATTGAAAAGGATACTACTTGTTCTTTTGCCGATTCAATTTCGTTGCACGATGAGAAATCGAAAAATCTCTTGGAGAAAAGTGTTGTTCAAAGTCCATGTTGGAAGCTTATGCCCGAAAAGGGGACCAGAAAGTTCAAAGAGCACATTTTGAAGCATAAAGTTGGAGGTAATACTACTAAATACCTAAGGGATTTTCATAAGTCCAAAGCTCCACCCGACTAATCTCCACGTTTGGGTAAACGGTCCAGCTATACGACTTTAAAGAAGCGCTAACCGGGAGGCAACCCGACATTTTGTGTGCATTTTCTTTTACTTAATTTTTTTTTTTATTGTTTTTGAGTATTTTGGTCATTTTGCCATGTTGAAAAAAATTAAAAACAATTGAAGGAGCAAACAAAGAGAGATTGATTTTTATTGAAATTTCCATCACTGGCAGTGTTTCGTATTTTGGCCATCTCTCTGGAAAGCTAAGAGATCCCCTTTGAAGAAGGGCTCAAAAGCAAATTCCAACATTTGGTGGGTGAAAAACTTCTTTTTTAGGGTTTTTTTGTAGTTAGGGTTCCAGTTCTTCCACCTTTTTCATCGGCTTGATCTAGGGTATGGAGGAAAGGTGATAGACACAAGAAACACATCAATTTCCTCTCGAATCGGAGCTTGAGGATTGAAGATTCTTTGCTAATCTTCCTTTAATCTTTCATTTTAGCTTGTCATGAATATGAACAATTTGTTTTTGTTTTTTTCATGAGTTGGCTTGTATACTTGAAGGAGCGGTTTCCAAACAGAATAATTTCTATATAGTATGGAGGATATAAGGATAAAGAGAGTGAGATCATAGATTGGACCTTAATCTTGATGATAATTGTCGGAAGGGACACCGAACCTTATTTTTTTTATCTTTGGTAGGGAAGATGTTCCTGATAAAAATTGACATGAGAGCCCATTTTATCGATTTTAGAGGTTATGAAAAAATTTCAATCTACACTTTATATACATCTCAAGAGGGAGGATAAAAACGAGAAGCTTATAGGTGTATTGATAATAACTTTGGCTTTGATTAAACGTAAAACGGAATATTAAGAAACCAGAGTGGGGGAAAAACCTAATCCACTATTATTTTTCCGTTTTCTTGTCTTTTCTTCCACAACAAACAATTTTGATCGTCTAAATAAAAATAAGGCTATCTTAGTTCAATACTTAGCGGACATGGATTGGGTGCTGTGCGAACACTTCAAGACTAATCAATTTTTGGTGCTAATATTGCGATGGCACATTTTTGAAGGAGGACTTTTGGAGCTTTGGATGGAAGATGCAAAACCATTAAAACCCTCCAGGAAAGCGATTGCAATTGACCATCATCCATACGATTGAAAAATCTCGAACATGCCTATTGTGGGTTGTTAGTGGGCAACCAAAAGAGCGACGCACGTCCCCTATAGCATGCATGAACCCTAATTAAATCGGCAAATATCATTGCAAAGCATTGGGAGATATGGAAGTCTTTGGACCCATATCAAATTTTAAGAAGAAGGAATGTTTGGGAAATTTACATGAGATTTAAAGTTCGAATTGATATATCAAAACCTTTAATCGTGAGCCATTTCTATCCGAATTAAAGGTAACCGGTTTGTGGTGTGATTTTTATTTTGTTTGCATAAAAAAAAAAAAAAAAAGGGATTCTCCCCAATAGAAATATCTTTACTATGATTGATAAACCATTTTTCATCATTAGGAGCACATTTCTTGTTAAATACGAATCTCTCCCCATACATATTGCTTTTGGAGGAAAAATTGGCCACTTTTTCCGAAATTGTGACCAATCAATGATTGGAATGAATGTACGGATATGGATAGCATGAGATATGGACCACATTTTGTGTGTTTCATATAGTTGCAAAGCATCACCCCTAAGACGAAGTTATTTTCTTAGATTTTAGGGAAGAAGCCAATATGCTTATATTTTTGAAAACAAATCATGTTTTGATTGGTTAGGAATCTTTTCATAAAAGAACCACCCCACCACACCAATGCCCCTAACCAAGAGAGTAAACCTCGGACCCTAAACGAGCCACCCAAAAACACCACGTTTCCACCCCCCGCAACACCCATTATACGACGGGTGAAGCGATGATGATGAGAAAGAAGCTCGAGTGGCAACCTTCTCATGCCCCTAACTACAAAACTCAGTGACTCCGTTCAATCCCTAACTCTAGCCAAACCTAATAGCCCAAAACAAACCCGGCCGCTAGCACCAACACATACTAACTACCTATGAATGAACTTGGAGGTTAAATTGTAATGTGAATGGTTGCTCACAAACTCATATGAATTATATGACCTCCAAGACTTGCACTCCCACCTATAAGCTCGAATACCCGCAAACACCCGCATCACCCCGGAAACCAAGTACATGCAACACTATCAACCTTAATAAGTCCCCACTAAAATCCCCACAATCAATTTCTCCTCACATACCGCAATGAACAATACATTTTATGGAGTTGTTGTGCGTTCAACAATCTCATGTTTTGTCGAATCATACCTCACCCCTTCCCATCAACTCCCACTCTACAACTAGTCAATCATCAAAAACCAACAAATCAAATCCAACTCCAAAAAAACCTGGTCCCGAACACAAAAGAAACCAAACCCGACCAACCTAATACCCTCATTTTGCCACCTCTAAACAAAACTTGGAAATGATGGATGATAATAAGACTTGAATGAAGCAATGAAAATGCAAAAAAGGAAAAAAAGAGTTTGGTCTTTTCGAGGTTCCATGCACTTTTAATCTTTTCTTATTCTTGTTTTATCATTTGATTTGGAGGTTGCGAGCCAAAACTTATTTGAACACAATGAGTTGCCTCTTTTTAGGAATACAAGCGTAGATCGGGGCTTGGGAACCCATCGACACGATTTTTCATTTTTGCATTTGGGAGTTTTATCTTTCAACGAGTAATAAAATCCAAAGATCTTGCTTTGTTTTTTTTGATGGAAACAAAACTTCGCATTTTTATGGAGTATGATGTTAATTGGTAGTTTGGTTTTGAAGGAAAATCTTTTTTGTTTTTTTTTATAGCATTTACACCGAACATCTTAAAAGTCATGGTGGACGAAGAGGTGGATTGTGTGCGTTGTGGAAAAATGAAGAGGACTTTCGGTGCTTCGGATTCAACACACCACATAGATGGCATTTAAACGAGACAATGAAATCGATAAAGTGTGGCGAATGACCAGGGATATATGGGTGGCAGAGGATCACAACAAAAATACACGTGGGACCTTATGAAAGAGTTGGCAATTGTAAATGATCATCATCCGTGGATATGCTTCGGTGATTTTAACGAGATCATGTATCATTTCGAGAAAGTTGGGGGTCGACCGTTTAAAAGGACAGGCAAATATCATGAGGTTAGAGGTAATTCCACGAGGTCGAAAATTCCCGAGGTAACATGCAACACTATCAACCTTAATAAGCCCCCACTAAAATCTCCCTACAATCAATTTCTCCTCAGAGGCTAGATTGGAGGATCTTGGTTATAATGGATTCTCTATCACTTGGACAAATGGGCAAAGAGGTGAAAAGAACATCCAAGAAAGCGGGGGACGGGTTTTGGGCAACCAAAGTTGGATCTTCCAACATCCAAAGTTCTCGATTAGCCACCTACCCTTTTAAACCGTCGTAACCACCGCCCAATTGTTCTTTTTGGAGAACATCACATCAGGCCAATAAAGGACGCAAAGGAAGAGAAGGAAAATTTACCGGGAAACGATGTGGTTATTGGACGAATCTTGTCAAAAAGTGGTTAGGCAAGCGTTCCAAGGCGGCCATTTAATGATGGCGATAACCAAAGGAAAATCCTCAAGTAAGATCCAAAAGTGCGAGAAAGCCCGAAAGCGTGGGAAAAAACACACTTCGGCAATGTGGGGAACAAATTAAAAAATGCGAGGAGACTCTCCAAAAGTGTTTGAAGGGGATGTCTCGACGCACTCACACCGCGTAGGGAGTTGGAAGAAAAATTGGAAGGGTTGTATAGAAAAAACGAAGCGATGTGGCATCAAAGGGCAAGAATAAACTGGATTTGGGACGACGATAAATATTGACTTGGTGATTTTTTTCCACCATACAACTTCTCGGGGCGAAGGAGAGGAATCGAGATAGAAAAATTAGGGACGATCGGCAAAGATAGATGGATTGAGGATGATCGACGGTGGAAGGGTTTTCCTCCAATACTATAAAGAATTATTTTTGCGGAACCCTCTTTGGATATGGATCGAGCCATAGATGCCATTGAAATGAAAACTACTCATGAAATGAGCGAGAACCTTTGGAGGCCTTTCACCAAAGAGGATGTTATGGCGATTTTTTGTGGAAAACGATGGTGGAAGGGCACAAATGCACCGACAAAATCCCCTGGACCAGGCACTCAGGCCTTTCACCACGCTTTGCTATTTTTTCGCAAAAGAAATTTTGGTCTATTATTCAAAAAGATGTGCTTAATGTTGTCCTTGATATCCTTAACGGCCATACCAACCCCCGATCCCTTAACCACACCTATATTGTCCTTATCCCTAAAAAGAAAAACCCGGAAAAAGACCAAGAGTTTAGGCCTATCAGTCTTTGCAATGTGATTTACAAGCTCATTTCTAAAATCATTGCTAATAGATTGAAAACTATTTTACCTGCATTTATCCACCACACCCAATCAGCCTTTATCCCGGGTAGGTTAATCACAGATAATGCTCTTCTTGCGTTTGAGATTTTTCATAAGATGAAGCATAGCCAAGCAAAAAAAAAGGGCTCTTTTGCCTTCAAAGTGGACATGAGTAAAGCTTATGACCGGGTTGAATGGCGATTTTTTAACAATGTAATGCAACGCCTTGGTATATGCCAATCTTTTGTTGATCTAATTATGAAGTGCGTCACCTCTGTTTCCTTTTCATTACTTATCAATGGGCAGCCAGGCGATGTTTTCCATCCTCGAGGGGACTCCGTCAGGGGGACCCTTTATCTCCTTATTTGTTCTTGTTTTGTGCAGAGGTGATAAGGGTCTTTTTATGCATGTTTTATGTGTATATTTGAGTATGATTTGAGTTATTTTATTGTTAGTTTCATAAATTTTTGATTATACATAGTTCACATTACTTCAAGGAGCTTTTATTGGTGTAGATTGATGATTTGGAGCTGTTTTTGGTGAATTTTGGGCCATGGTTTCATGTCAAAACATACCCGGGGGTTTCTGGATGCAAAAACACTCAAAATCCCAAGCTAAACGCGTCATTTCAGGGCCTTTTCAGTCAAACACGGGCAGGGTGTGTTTTTAAGCACGACCGTGCTTTTTAGAAGTCAAAAAACGAGCAATTTTTCGACCCCGATGTACCAAACACGGCCAGGCCGTGCTTTTCAAGTACAATCGTGTTCGGGAAAATCCAAAAACACGGCTTGCCCGTGCTTTTAAAGCACGGGCGTGTTTTTCGTCCAGTCTGGATGTTCTTTTGGCGGAAATTATGGAAGCTTTCCCTTTTTGCTTTTTGACAACCTTTGAGCAACTTTTACATCTCATTTTGTTGCACCAAACTCTATTATTCCCTCAATTGTCATGTGGACACAATTATTCAACCAACTCAACCAATGGAAGTGGAGCATTTGTTAGCATTATTGATGTGTTCTTTCACAAAGATGGTGCCTATAAAAGCCAAGAGTTTGAGTTGGGAAAGGAATTCATAATTCATGTAGTATTCATTGATAGAGAGATTCATTGTATATTCATTGTATATTCATTGTATATTCTAAGTTTCAAAGCAAAATACATTGAGAGGATAAAAGAGATGTAGAGTTGGAAGTTGAAGAGCAATAGAGGAGAAGGCTTGGAGCTCAACATCATTGCAATCAACCAAGGAGGAAGTCTTGTATTGGTCTTGAATAAGAGCTAAGTACACCATGTTCATTTTATTCATATCTTTTTGTGTAGTGTACTCTTTTTTCAAAGCGATGTGTAGCTAAATTTCTAGTGTTTGAATGTAATGAACTCTAGAATGAATTTGTGATTAAGGCTTGTATGTTTTTAATAAAATCTTCATGTTTTGTGTGATTCACTTATATTATGCTTTATTCATTCGAATTGGTATATGCGCAATATTGATTTGAAGTTTATTTTTCATCCGGGAAATCGAGAGATTCATGGTGAAATAGAACCTTTATAAGTGAAAAGAGTTGCATGCAATCCTAGATATAGGACGACATAAATCTTCTGGATCAGGGTCAAACCTAATATGGGAATTCACAAATCGTTATAATGTTGTCTTGGGGGTTTTAACTAGAAAGAGATTTCAGTTAATCAACTTGATATTAGAAGTTATTCGCGCTCGATAGAGGGTTTAACTTAAATCGGGAATTTCTACGGTCCACATAAGATGAGATTTTATTAAACGAGGTTGGTTTTTGCTTAAGGGCTTATGGTTGTATTTTTATCTTGTTGAATCACAAAAACATTCTAGAGGGATTTACATTCAAACACATTTCTAGCTCTTGATTTTCTTAATTCTACAATCTACTTTTATTTGATCTTTTGTAAGTTGCAATTATTTTAAATTCTCTATTTTTTTTTTATTTTCCATTTTAACAAACAAAACTCTGAAAATTATTAGATTAAATAACAAAAAGATGGTAATTATTAGTACTTACAATCCTCGTAGGAATGACACTCGGTACTCAACAATCTATACTATAAAATGATAGGTGCACTTGCCTAAGGTTTTAAAGGTAGCTTTTGAGCCATCAAGTTTTTTGGCGCCGTTGTTCGGGGGATTGTAATATTAAGAACGCTTTATTTTTGTTAATTAATTATTTTTTTATTTTTTTATTTTACCATTATCTTTCTTTTTATCTATCTTTGTAAGTCTTGGTTTATACTTATCCTCTTTGTTTACCGCAGTGTATACTACTCGTCGCCGAATTTGGAAGCACGACACCGCCCGATAGCAACACGAGGAGGAAAGTACTAACACGAACCCACGAAGAGGATACTAACGAAAGTAAAGATTTCGTCATGGCGGATGAACAAAGAACTATGTATGACTATGCCAAACCATCCATGGACGGCACGACGTCATCTAGCATCGTAAGGCCCGCTATTTGCCAATAATTTGAAATCAAACCGAATGTCATTCAAATGGTGCAACAATTTGTTTAATTTTGACCTACGCAGGCGAAGATCCGAACAATCATATCGCAAATTTACTCAAAATTTGTGATACCTTCAAAATAAATGGAGTCTCGACGATGTCATCCATTTGCGTCTATTCCTATTTACTCTTGGGGATGGGCTAAACAATGGCTAAATAATTTGCCAAAGGAACAATCACAACATGGAGCATCATGGCGAAAAGTTCCTTTTGAAGTATTTTCCACCGGCCAAAAATCGCACGATTGAGGAATGAAATCTCTTCATTCACTCAAGAAACACGACGAGACCTTATACGACACTTGGGAGAGATTCAAAGAATTGTTGCGGAAATGCCCACATCATGGTCTTCCTATTTGGATGCAAGTCCAAACATTTTACAATGGGCTACTCTCGTCAACAAGGCAAATGATCGATCGCGGCGGTGGGGAACTTTGAACAATAAAAACCGGAAAAGCCGCCCAAGATCGATAGAGGGAATGGCCATGAATGGCTATCAATGGCAATCCGTGCGAGGTAAACCTAATAGAACAATGGGTGTTTATAATGCGGATCGGTGGTTACACTTGCCGCACAAGTCGAAGCTTTGACCCAAAAGATCGACGATCTAGCAAAGCGCTCTAAACCACCACCACCGCGCGTTTTATCTTGTGACTTGGGGGGATTATAATCATCGGGGATTGCCCACACACAATACCACAATTTGAACAGGCCAATTACGTTGGGAATCAAGCGAGAAATTACCCAAATAATCCTTACGGCAACACATACAATCCTTGGTGGCGACAACATCCTAATTTCGGTTGGGGAAATCAAGGTCAACCACGCCTAATCCCAATCCTAACCTACACACGCCTTCCCGGAGTTCAAACCCAAATCAAGGTAAGCCTAACTTGGAAGATCTTATAACAAAGTTTTTGCAATCAATGAGATACTCGATTCCAGCGGTAGAGACATCTTTAAGAAATCGGGAGGCATCTATCCATAATCACGGAAAACCAAATAGGGATTGCAAAAATGATTTACGAAAGACCACAAGGAAGTTTGCCGGGTAACACTGAGCCAAACCCAAGAGAGCATGTAAAAGCAATCACCATCAATGTTCCATATGACCATAACACTCCCATGTAGAAATATGTGGGGGATGACAAACCCGTGAAAAAGGTGGTTGCAGAATACAAGCCCAAGATTCCTTACCTGAGTTTAACTGAAGAAGATAGAAGGGAGGACAAATTTGGTAAGTACCTTGATTCTTTCAAGCAATTACATACTAATATTCCACTTGTTCAACCTCCTTCAAAGCATGTTAGGGATCTTAATGTCATCATTCCTAGTGAAAATAAGCTTAACAAATTATCAAATGTGCAATTGAATGATAAATATCCTTCCAATGAACTACCACAAAAATTTAATGATCCAGGAAGCTTTATTATCCCTTGCACAATTGATGATTTACCTGTTGATAGGGCACTAGCCGACTTGGGAGCTAGTATAAACGTGATGTCTTATGATACATTCAAGCATATGGGATTAAGTGAACTGAAACCTACTAGGATGAACATTCACTTAGCTGATAAATCGATTAAACATCCTAGAGGTATTATTAATGATGTGTTAGTCAAGATTGATAAATTCATATTCCCAGTTGATTTTGTTATTCTTGATATGCATGATGATATTGATGTTCCTCTAATTCTTGGGCGTCCTTTCTTGAGTAATGTGAAAACTAAAAATCTCTTGGAGAGAACATTTAATCAAAGTGCAGGCCAACCCATGAAAAATAATCTTCTTAGGAGACTTATTTCCAAAACAGAGACCCAAAAGATCAAAGAGCACATTTTGAAGCTTGAAGTTGGAGGTAATGCTATGAAATGTCCAAAGGATTTTCATAAGTCCAAAGCTCCACCCGACTAATCTCCACATTTGGGTAAACGGTCCAGCTATACGACTTTAAAGAAGCGCTAACCGGGAGGCAACCCGGCATTTTGTATGCATTTTCTCTTAATTTTTTTTATTGCTTGGGGATTGAAAAAAAAAAAAAAAAAAACACGGTCTGGCCGTGCTTTTTCGTCACCCAATTCACGAACACACCCTGGCCGTGTTCAAAAAATCCAAGGTTTTGTAGGAAAAATTCGTACCGAACACGCCCAGACCGTGCTTTTCAAGCACGGCCGTGTTTTTCAAAAAAAAGAAAAAAAAATTAAAAAAAAAATTGATCGAAAAAATTCGTACCGAACACGGCCGTGTTTTTATTAAAAAAACTCAAAAAAAAAATTATATTTGATGATTTCACGGTATTCGAGTTGTGTATCCTTGATTAGGTATGAAGATGCCAATGAAGGTCTCGTACTAAACAACCCAGTGGTCGCTCAATACCGATTTCACTCTTTTAGTAAGGTTGTATTTTTCTTTTTCCACCTCTTTTATTTTCTTCAGTGTGATTGATTTTTGAGTGTTTTGTTTGTGTTCGTTTTTTTTTTTCACATTGAGGACAATGTGAACCTTTAAAGTTGGAGGTGAGTGCAATTACATTCTTAGAATGCTTGTGTACTTGTTCTGAGTATGTGTGTGCTTGTTTTTATTTTGAGTTTGTCGACAAAAGGTAATTTTTTTTTAAACAAATTGAGTGCTTGCTAGTCAATAACTTAGCCCAATTATACCTTTATTAACTTGTTAATTTGTGTTTCAATGTGAAGCAATTAATTGTCTAAGATAGATTGACGTGGATGCGGGCTAAATTTTGACGAGATTTCCAACTCCATAATACTTGATTTGTTAAGGCATTTATGAAAAAGCTTAGTGTTATGAACGTTTGAGAATTCATGATTTAGTGGTGGTTAACTAGTTGTTATACCAAGCTTGTGAAAAAAAAGAAGAAGAAGAAACAAAAAAGGGAATCCACGAGGTTATACTCCTCTATTTGTTGTTGCTTAGTAACTAGGAGCATTCATGAGCCCATGTTTGTCTTTTACGTATAACGGCGACACAAATATGAGTATGGGAAACCACCCTAGGAGTGTTTGAACGAAAATTTAAAATATAAACCTAGTGGAAGAATGCCTCGAAAGGACCTACAAAAAAAAATCGAAAGGGAGAATGTATATTCCTTGAATTCTCATTCCAATAAAAGTTCAAGAAGCTTGGTTATATGACTAGTAGGCTAACTACAATGATCCATTGAATTATTGTATTTTCATGACATTATTGAATTGAAGTTATTCACAACTATCAATATTTGTGGAGTGATGATTTCAAGTTTGAATAATGCCTGATGATGTTCTGATCTTTTTTTCTGATCGATCGCTTTGCAAAATTGTGTTTTTACTGAATGGTTAATTCGGGTTGAGAAGGCTAAGAACTTGACTGCTTGTGTTCAATGTGTTGAAAAAAAAATCCTTGTGTGTTTTAATTTATTGAATCATTTTTTTTTGATTTAATGTTTTGCTTGAGGACAAACAAAGTTCAAAGTTGGAGGTGGTTTGATAAGGGTCTTTTTATGCATGTTTTATGTGTATATTTGAGTATGATTTGAGTTATTTTATTGTTAGTTTCATAAATTTTTGATTATACATAGTTCACATTACTCCGAGGTGCTTTTATTGGTGTAGATTGATGATTTGGAGCTGTTTTTGGTGAATTTTGGGCCATGGTTTCATGTCGAAACATACCCGGGGGTTTCTGGATGCAAAAACACTCAAAATCCCAAGCTAAACGCGTCATTTCGGGGCCTTTTTAGTCAAACACGGGCAGGGTGTGTTTTTAAGCACGGCCGTGCTTTTTAGAAGTAAAAAAACGAGCAATTTTTCGACCCTGACGTACCAAACACGGCCAGGCCGTGCTTCCGTGTTCGGGAAAATCCAAAAAACACGGCCTGCCCGTGCTTTTAAAGCACAGGCATGTTTTTCGTCCAGTCTGGATGTTTTTTTGGCAGAAATTATGGAAGCTTTCCCTTTTTGCTTTTTGACAACCTTTGAGCAACTTTTACATCTCATTCTGCTGCACCAAACTCTATTATTCCCTCAATTGTCATGTGGACACAATTATTCAACCAACTCAACCAATGGAAGTGGAGTACTGTCATGTGAATACAATGATTCAACCAACTCAACCATGAATGTGCACACAATGATTCAACCAACAACCATGGAAGTGGAGCATTTGTTAGCATTATTGATGTGTTCTTTCACAAAGATGGTGCCTATAAAAGCCAAGAGTTTGAGTTGGGAAATGAATTCATAATTCATGTAGTATTCATTGATAGAGAGATTCATTGAATATTCTAAGTTTCAAAGCAAAATACATTGAGAGGATAAAAGAGAGGTAGAGTTGGAAGTTGAAGAGCAATAGAGGAGAAGGCTTGGAGCTCAACATCATTTTATTCATATCTTGTATTGGTCTTGAATTAAGTACACCATGTTCATTTTATTAATATCTTCTTTTGTACTCTTTTGTCAAAGCCATGTGTAGCTAAATTTCTAGTGTTTGAATGTAATGAACTCTAGAATTAATTTATGATTAAGGCTTGTATGTTTTTAATAAAATCTTCATGTTTTGTGTGATTCACTTATATTATGCTTTATTCATCTGAATTGGTATATGCGCAATATTGATTTGAAGTTTATTTTTCATCCGGGAAATCGAGAGATTCATGGTAAAATAGAACCTTTATAAGTGAAAAGAGTTGCATGTAATTCTAGATATATGACGACATAAATCTTCTGGATTAGGGTCAAACCTAATATGGGAATTCACAAATCGTTATAATGTTGTCTTGGGGGTTTTAACTAGAAAGAGATTTCAGTTAATCAACTTGAGATTAGAAGTTATTCGCGCTCGATAGAGGGTTTAACTTAAATCGGGAATTTCTACGGTCCACATAACATGAGATTTTATTAAACGAGGTTGGTTTTTGCTTAAGGGCTTATGGTTGTATTTTTATCTTGTTGAATCACAAAAACATTCTAGAGGGATTTACATTCAAACACATTTCTAGCTCTTGATTTCTTAATTCTACAATCTACTTTTATTTGATCTTTTGTAAGTTGCAAATATTTTAAATTCTCTATTTTTTTTATTTTCCATTTTAACAAACAAAACTCTGAAAATTATTAGATTAAATAACAAAAAGACGGTAATTATTAGTACTTACAATCCTCGTGGGAATGACACTCGGTACTCAACAATCTATACTATAAAATGATAGGTGCACTTGCCTAAGGTTTTAAAGGTAGCTTTTGAGCCATCAAGAGGCTTTCTCTTCCATGCTTCAAAAAGCTGAAACCGGAGGCAATCTTCACGAAATCCGGATTAGCAAAAGAGCCCCCCCATATATCCCATCTATTTTTTGCCGACAACAACATTATTTTTGGGATAGCAAATGGAAAAGAAATAGAGGTGGCCGAACGGATCATTAAGGATTACGAACGGGCGTCGGGGCAACGGATAAACTTGGAGAAATCTGAAATATCTTTTAGCCGTGGTGTGGAGGAAGGGCTGCAAACATCGCTAGCAGATAAGATAGGGGTTAAATGGGTCAACAAGCATGCCATCTATCTTGGGCTCCCGACGAATGTAGGACGATCAAAGAAGGAGGTTTTTCAAGTAGTTGTGGATAGGGTCCGGAAAAAGTTGAAGAATTGGAAGGGTAAGCTGTTATCTATCGCTGGAAAGTCTATCCTCATTAAATCAGTTGCCCAGGCGATTCCTACTTATATTATGAGTTGTTTCTGGATACCAAAGGAAATTTGTCAGAAGCTGAACTCGATCGTTAGTAATTTTTGGTGGGGACAGTGACACAATGAGAAAAGAATACACTGGTGTTCGTGGAGTAAACTCACTAAGCATAAGATGGAGGGAGGTCTTGGATTCAGAGATTTGGAATGCTTTAACGAGGCGATGCTCGCGAAACAAAGCTGGAGATTGTTGCAAGACTCTGAATCCCTGTTGGCTCTTTCGTTGAAGGCCAGATATTTCCCGAGAGATAGTTTCCGAAACGCAGTAATTGGCTATAATCCATCCTTTACTTGGAGAAGCATTATTGCAGGACGGAATATTATTCTCAAAGGAACTAGATGGAATATTGGGTCAGGTGCTCAGGTACGGGTGTGGCATGATCCTTGGCTGCCGTCTGCCATGAATTTTTGTGTACAATCTGCTTCTAAACCTGGAATGGAGGATTTTCTGGTGCGGGACCTTATGCTGGAGAATCCTAACAGATGGAATGTGGAATTAATCGACAACACCTTTAACACTGAAGAAGCTAGAATGATAAAAACCATTCCTCTTAGTCACCATCACAGACCGGACTGATTTGTATGGCATCACACAAAAAATGGGGTGTACAGCGTGAAGTCTAGGTACTTGACAGCAAAAGCATCAACATGAGTGTGAGAATGATATGGCCTCCTCGTCGAGCCAAAGGAAAAATCTGTGGAAATGGGTTTGGACCCTCTAGGTCCCGCCAAAAGTTCAGGTGTTTTTATGGAGAGCCCTACAAGGCATACTCCAAACAAAAACGGAATTAAATCGAAGAGGCGTAGATATGGATCCTATATGCAGTAGGTGCGGGATGGAACAGGAACGATGGAGCACGCAATTCGGGATTGTCCGTGGGCAAGATTTTTCTGGGCTTCATCACCGCTCAGGATACGGGTAGATCAGGGGACAGGAAGGGAACAGAGCATCGCAGAATGGATTGAAATGATGGTGGATCAGGGGGAAAAGGATAGTCAAAATATGTTTGGCATGCTGCTGTGGATAGTTTGGCACGCACGTAACATGAAAGTCTTCCAGGATAAGGAGCTTCCACACCAGTGGTGTTTGGCTACAGCTGAACGTAGACTTCAAGAACATCTAGCAGAGAATGTAGGAAGGAGAGGGCAGCGAGCGGGTGAGCAAGATGAGGTATGGACAAAACCAGATGAAAGTTGGGTGAAGATAAATACTGACGCATCCATTGTAGCTGATGTGGGAACTGGTTTGGGGGCAATTTTGCGAGATCATGAAGGAAATCGGGTGTCGAGCCTTGCTAAACTCCTACCGGAGACTCTTGACGTTGATATCGCGGAAGCTTTGGCTTGTAAAGAAGGGTTGTTAGTAGCACAATCCAATGGAATCAGAAGGGTGGTGTTGGAAACTGATAATGCAAATATCTTCAACAAATTGAAGTCCAAGAAAACAGACTACTCCTACTTGGGAAATATATTGGAGGACATCATATTACTAGATGGCTCGTTCCAAGGTTTCATTCCTAGTTGTGTTCGTCGCTCTGGAAACTTTGTTGCGCACCATATTGCGCGTTTTGCTTTTTCATTAGAGGATCTAGCCCTGTTTTAGATTTTATTCCTGAACACTTGTACGAATTGATCATTTCGGAGGCTTCCTCCTAATTAATATTTGCCACTTTTCCTCAAAAAAAAAAAAAATCAAAGAAGACCGTTTTGCCATATCCTGTACATGCGGTACTAGTTTTTGCAATTTTCTTCAAAATTGAATATAGTATAGAATATTCCATATATACTCAAAATACTCAAGCCAAGGTTTACAAAATGAATAGAAAATTTCAAATTTGTGACATAAAACTTACCAAATCAATATTCAATAAAAGTTAAAAAGAGCTGAGCTGAAAATTACGACAACCACCCTTCATTTTAAATTAAAAAGAAAAGTGAAAATGTACTTTAATGTGCTGTGCACAAATATAATAAGTTACTTAAAATTTCAGTCTAGTTACTTATTTGAGTCCAGTGTTAAAATTTACACAAAAGAAGTTGACAAATCGCTAAACTTACCTTACTTTTCGGGAAAAATTATACTTTTTACACTCAGTTCACTTATGTATACTTCCGGTTGATTTTTTGACTTGTGTTACACTCCTGTTTGGATATTTTTACGGTTTTATTTTTATTTTTTTGTTCCAATTTTAATTTATATGTTATTTTTGTTATTTTGATTTTGTTTATATTTGTTTCTTGGTTGTTTCTACCTTGTTTGGATGTTTTAATATATCTTTTACCTATTTTTTACGCATTTTTTTTGTTCATGTGTCGTTTTAAATATTATTTATGTTGTTCCTGAGTTGTTTCTATATTGTTTTTAATATTGTTCTGATTTTTTTTCTGTTGTTTCTATGTAGTTTTCGATGTTTCAATGCAATTTTTACCTATTTTTAGGCTCATTTTGTTCATATGGTGTTTTCTATATTGTTTTTGGGTTGTTTCTATATGGTTTTCAATGTCGTTCTGTTGTTTGTTAGTTGTTCCATGTTTTTGACATTTTCAATGCATTGGGTTAAAATTTAATGGTTTTTGTATATAAATTAGGAAAATATTATAAATGTAATTCCTACTTTATATACATATAAAGTAGGAAAATATTACAAATGATATTCCTACTTTATATGTATATAAATTAGGAAAATATTATAAATGGTATTTCTACTTTATACCAAATTAAGTGATTATATACGATCAATTCTATCTATATATATTATTCATATTTAAAAAGAAAAACATAGTCTTTGGTATAATTAATTTATATTAGAAATGACATTATTATTATTATTATTATTACTGCTACTACTACTACAACTATGGTTCTGTACGATCATATTTATTCATATATATTTTTCATATTTTAAAAAATAATTAGTCTTTGTTTCAATAGTGCACAATGACTTTCTTTTGTGTAATATTAATCAAGTTTTAAAGTACTTATTCCTTTTTTTTTACTTTTCTAAACCTCTCAATGGATAATTAATTTTTAATTCTATTCGGCAGAATAATTAAAGGGATATGCCCTTAAAATCTTCGTATCTTTTACCATTGAATTAACAATTGATTTTGTTGAGATCTTTTTTTGGCAGTTTATTATTTATGATAAATCCTCTTATATTTATATTACTTAAAAAGCTTTAGAGAGACATTTCGATATTGTTGATCCTAAATTCAAAGCATAACCACCAAATATGGTTTCAACTTCACGTTTCCCCTATTACCGGCTTCATCAAATGTTCCGCCAGTATGGACAATATTGAACTCAAATTCTGCACTAAACAAGAGTTTTCATATAAACTATATTGTAGATCTGTATGAATGTTTTTTTGGTAAGTTTAATAAAAAAATATTTGTTTCTCTTTTTATTATTATTCCCGATAGTTTTGTTGTATTTTTTTTAAAGTTATATTTTGAATTATATTTTGTTTATTTTTAATTATTCTTGATATTGACTCTTTGATTATTATTATTGTAGTATTGATTTTTCCTATTATTTACGTAATGATTTTATTAGAATTTTTAGCTTATTATATTGTTTCGTTAGAAATTCATTACAAAGCTTACGAGTTAAATACGTCTTTTTAATTATTTTTCAATTTTAGTTAATTGAAAATATTGTCATGTCATTAACTCTTCAAATTGAAATTACATTCAATTTTTTTGTGTCAGCGTCTTCCATCCAAATTCGGGCATCATTTTAATAATTTTACTCCATTAAATTGTGATATGCATAATGTAACGGGCACACTTGGACAGTCAGAATGATCAACCGCTATGGTGTATTCTACTTTACGGATTGATGGGCCAAATTTGTCCATGATAACACGATTTCAGAGGGTGAATTGTTGGTTTTCACTTATCGTACCAATCTCATTTTTGATATGTCAATATTTTCTGATGATGATGCATGTGACCGAATCGATAGGTATATCCGACTATTCATGGTTTTTATATCAGTTCAGGTAATTTAATAATCTAATTATCATATGTAGATGATACTTTTATTTAATTATAAAATAATTTATTTAATACATGTGGAACATAAAGCGATAAATCGGATGATGATGATATTGAGGTGAAACTATTAAGAATCCCACTTTTCTGTTGGTTTTCTCAGAGTCGCATGTTAAAAACCTCGCTGGTGAGTTTATACCTTTTTTATATATTTTGATATTTGTAAATTCATGATTTCTAAAGTATATTCATTGATGAGATTTTTTTGTTAATGTTTTTTTTTTCGATTTTTGACTTCTTAAATTGATATATATATAAATTAAGTCTATGTATACTTTACATATAAATAATTATGTAATTACCATCTTACCAAGATTAAAAAATAATTATTTTTTTCTCTTTTTACCAAAAGTTTTATTCTATGTTTAGATATAAATTTTATTTAAAAATAGATTGATTGAAATACTTACATAATTTGAAACTGTAACAAATATTTTACTACTCGAAATCATTTATATATATTTCAATTGTTCATTGATAGGCCACACAATTTAAAATTTAATCATAGCTAAAGAAATATTTTGTGTTTCGTTGAATAACAAAACTTCATTGTATGTGGATTGAACACATGAGTTTTTTTAACAATATTATATTTATTATGCTTTTTTATTGCACTTTTCAGGTTTAGGAATGACACTGATATTCAATATGGCCAAGGATGTAAATCCTTCAAAACATTTGGGCACTTAAACTTAAACATTGTTTGATAAGGGTTTAGGATGTGCCTTTTATTAGAAGAAGAGATGAAATTTTCAGTTTTGATTGTGTTTTTAAATATCGTAATGTAAGTATATATAATATATTTCTTTAAATGTGTCTATAATAGAAAATATATTCTTATTGGTACAAGTTCTTGGTGCTATTTTTACTATTATTGTTAATAAATGACCAATCGAATTCAAATGTTGACATATTGTAGGATATGTACACACTAGAGTTTTTTAACACAATTTTTGGGGGGAGGTCTCTTGTGAGACCGTCTCACGGATCTAGATCCGTGAGACGGAACTCCTGAATGCCAACCCAAAAGCCAAAACCCTAAACCTAAACACAAGGCACAAAAAATCAGTAGCCACTTCTTTTTTCTCTCTCTCTAGCAAACTCTCTCTCTCTCTCTCTCGGAGGAACAACCACCCCCCGCCACATCGTCTCCATCGCTGATCTCATGAGCAAGAGTGTTCTACCACAACACAAACTTTTCCATTATCCCTCATCTTTATTCACAATTAATTTTTGAATCGATATGCTTTCTACCATTACAAACCACGAAGTTGAAGGTAACACCAAGAAGAAGAGAAGCAGTGATACATCAAAACTCATTTCAATCGAATGAGTTCAGTTTAAAGACTTTCAATCCTCAGTTGTTTTAGTAATTTTTTTGTATTATGTAATGGTTTTTGTATAAAATTATGGTCCTTCTGTTATAGTGATTGTTTCCTTATAAAAAGGCATCTGTTCAATTTCCATCCGTGTTATTACTTGCGTACTTTTGTAATAATAAGTGATACTTTTATGCCGAAAACTCATACTTTTAAACCAAACAGTGATACTTATCAACTAAAGAGAATTAGTGTTAATTGCGGTATTTTGTTAAAAAAGTGATACTTTGATAATAAGAAGTGATACATTTAGACCGAAAAACGATACTTTTCTGCCAAAGAGAATTACTGATGTAATCTTTTTTTTAATTAAGAAGGTGATACTTTTAAGAACATAAGTGATACTTTTAAACCAAAATGTGATAGTTTTAACTGGAATGAAATAGTGATGTTGTCCTTTTTAATAATAAGGTGATACTTTTATACTGAAAATCAATACTTTCTAACCGAAAAATGATACTTCTCAAATTACAGCAAAATAGTGATATTTGCATTATAATGTTGAAAAGGACGGTGATACTTTTGATTCAAAAAGTTATACTTTTAAAACAAAAAAAGTACTTTTACAATAAAGAGAAAAAAGATTAATTCGGTTCCAGTGGCCATCAATTTAATAAAAAAAGTTATACTTCTAATATGAAAAGACAAAGCATTTTTCATTAACTTTTCACATGTTTCATCCTCACAGTACAAAAAATCCATAACATCTAATACAACATACACACAATACTGTTAAAACGAAATGCGATACTTTTAGATAAAAAGTGATACTATAAGAACAAAAACTGATATTTCCAACTGAAAGAAAATAATGATACTTTCAACTGAGATTGATCGCCGAGCTTCGAAGAACTGAAGAAGAAACGAAAAATCAAACTATGCACAACAAAAAATAGAAGAAAAATCCTAAGAAAAATCGCAAGAAAATCATAAGAAAAAAAGGAAAGAAACTGAAGACTGAAGAGAGAGAAAATAGAAGAGTGAGAAAAATTAGAAAAAACAAATTGACTCAAGATTGAAAACACGACCGTCCCAATTGTCGCCCCGCTTCCAAGGGATAAATTGGAAAACGGAGAAGAAAAGATAAACTAAAAAGGGTAAAAAGGGTGAATAAAACGGGGAAGAGAAAATGGCGGGCGCGATGCGTAATATATATATCAAAATGGCAAAGCTATCAATTGGATACCAATTTGGTCAAAGGATAATGATAGGTCCTGGGTTCGAATCTTCCAAATGATATTTACTAGAACCATGCCTCTCAAAAAATCCCTCCATACGCGTAGAGCGGTGTATACTAATCCGTAGGGGCCAGGAGTTGGGGTTTCTTGTGGAAGAAAGTATAAAAAATCAAACTATCAAAGGATCAACAAAAGGTCCTGGGTTCGAATCTCTCCAAATGATATTTAAGAACCATGCCTCTCAAAAAAAAAAACGCGTGAGGCTGCTTGCGGTGTATACTAATCCAAAATCAGCATGATCTTGGTGGGGCTTGGCTAGTAGTATAAAAGTTTACCCTCCAAAGTTTTATCAATGGAACTCGGTGGTCAAAGGAAAAAGGTCTGGTTGAATCTCTCCAAATGATATTTACTAGAACCATGCCTCTCAAAAAAAATACGCGTAGGGAAGCGGTGTATACTAATCCGTAAGAAGTTGGGGTTTCTTGTGGTGGGAAGATCTTGCGGTGGGGTGGCTAGTATAAAAGTTTACCCTCCAAAGTTTTATCAATTGGAGCCCATTTCACCGGGTCAAAGGATCTTAGAAGAATCTCTCCAAATGATAAAATTCTCAAAAATCCCTCCAACGCAAATTGTATACTCAAGATTGAAAACACGAACGGGGTGGGTCCTAGTATAAAAGTTTACCCTCACCCCTGCCACCACAGCAATTGTGGGATGGAAGGTTCAAATCCATCAAATTGTTTGTGGGGTGGAAAATCCCTTCTCCATCAAATTAAAAAGGGCATAAGTGAAGATTTGGTGGGAACTCAAATAGCATCCGTGTGGGTTCGAAAGGGGAGAGAATTAGTAGATTGGGAAGAACATAATTGAAAATGTGCACATCCGGGCGCGCAAAATGGTAACGGGCTGTATATAGTTATCAAAAAAAAAAAAAAAAAAAAAAAAAAAAAAAAAAATAAAAATGGCAAAGCTAGTAGAAAAAAGTAAGCTGGGTCAGTTGAAGTGAAAAGTCATGTTTTTGTCAAAGAAAAGGAAAAAAAAAAAAAAAAAAAAAGAGACGAAGTGAAAAGTCATGTTGGCTGTTGGCATCTTCCTTCTCTCTTCTCTCACCAAACCACACTAATTAATCATTTTTTGTCATCTTTCTCTTTTTACTTTTAAAAAAATTCAGTTGTATTATGTATTATAGGAAGTGTGTATATATTATCTGTGTATGTGCGTAGTCGTAGATTGGTATTTACCTAACCTGAACTTTGTGGGTTTTATTTTGTAGACCTTTTCACAGTTTCTTTCGTCTTTCCCAGAACCCAGAAAAAGTAGCGGAGGAATTCTAAGCAGAGAACCAGAAAGAAAAAATAGAACCGAAGATTATCAGTTACTCGAGAAGAAAGAATTATGAAGAAAGGGGCCTTCGCACCTAACCTTAAACTTTCTGTGCCTCCTCCTGATGAGATCTCAAAATTTCTGTAATTTCTTTTTTCTTTTTCCGCCATTTATTTATAATTTTGACTTGGTTTTGAATATTGCTGACATGGGTTTTGTTTCTTTTTGTTCTTTGTGATTTGGGTTTTGGTTGAGTGTGTGCAGGACTGGGTCGGGTACATTTAAGGATGGTGATCTCTTGGTTAACAGGGACGGTGTTCGGATTGTCTCTCAGGGTGAAGTTGAAGCTGTAAGGAGTATTACTTTTTGGTCGATTTCTTTGATTTCCGTTTTTGGTTCTTTCTTGTGATTTTGACTGCATTTTATCACAATCTATTTTATCCATTTCTTTTGTTGTTGTGTATCATCTGCATTGGAGATTAATCTTAATTTTGGTGTGTTTTGCAATTTTATATTTCTGCAGCTGCTTGTTAGTGGAATCGAAAGTGTTCTTATATGGATTTTGATATGTAAATTTTTGAAATAGGCGGATCAAAATTCTTACTTTTTGGGATAGTTACAAAAACTACCCCTGAGGTTTGGGTTAATTACAATAGAAGCCATAGATGTTTGAAAATTACAAAAAAAACCCTTGAGGTTTGATTTTGTGTTAAATGCAAGGAGGTAATTGCAATATTTTTGCTTATGAAGGGGGTATAGTATAATACAGATCAACTTCATGGGTTCTCTTGTAATTTTCAAAAAATCTGTAGTTTTTTGTAATTAACCCAAACCTCGGGTAGATTTTATAATTATCCCTTTTTTTTGGGCCGTTTTCTTAATGATGATGATTATTTCGCAAACGAATTGTGTTGTAATAGGTAAAAGTAAAAGACATCTTTCGTTTCCCTTTTCCTAAATAACTTTTAGATGATCTGATTATACTCAAATCTAAAGAATGAGTACTTTCAATTTTTGAGATATGAGTATGCTAGATGGATTTTGGAGCAGGAGGTTAGCTTTTTCTGTGTAAAGAAAATTTCTATAACAGTGAATTGGGATTACTGTCACAGAAAACTTGCATTTAATTTAACATGCTTGAAATGTTTTTCAGCCAACCTTAATACAGCCATCAGATAACCAGTTGAGCTTAGCTGACTTTGATGCAGTTCAAGTTATTGGTAAGGGAAATGGAGGTATTGTGCGCTTGGTGCAACATAAATGGACCGGACAATTTTTCGCTCTTAAGGTATTGATGATCTTTCTCTTTGCCTTCAATTGTATCGGGAAGTGACATATAACTTTTTATTGCCTTCCATAGTTATTGGTTGGGGATATGGTATTTACAAACAAATTATAATACCTCGTATATTCTAGTTTGTTTAAATCCTAGTTTTATAATTGTAGATCTGAAAGAAATTTTCGTTCCACTGAATGAGTTGAGAACTGTAGTTTTGGAATGTGACATTAATGCATCATAGTTTTCATAAGATATTATGATGTACTTTGCTCTTTTTAGTTATTCAAATAAGTCAAACCAGGTTCATTGGCTCACAAGTTGTTAGTAAGATAAAATATGATTGGATTGTCGACCTGATTCTATTTCTGGAGTTTCTGAACAAGTTGATGATTGAGACTATAAAGTGATAGTGTACTGTGATGAAATTCTTCATTCCATCTCTGGAAGGAAGAACCAGCCTATTATATGAATTGATGTCTCAAGTTGTAAATAATCAAAATTGCATCTTCTTACACATCAAATATGAAAAGTCCCCAATCCGTGCCATTATCTACTTCTAGTGCCACTTACTGCTATACTACATCTTTCATAGTCTAGAAGTGATCACTTTTCCTCTCATGACAGATAAACATATAGTTCCACCATAAGTTTTTTATTAGGGATAATTACAAAAACCTCCATGAGGTTTGGGCTAATTACAAAAAAATCCAGAGATGTTTCAAAATTACGGAAAGCCCCCTCAGGTTTGATTATGTCATGTAAGGAGTTACATATGAATGTCGGGGGGACTTTGAAATGTATTTTTTGCTTATGAAAGGGGGAAACTGTAAAACGAAATCAAATCTCAAGTTTTTTTGTGATTTTCAAAAACCTCTTGAGTTTTTTGTAATTAGCTTGAACCTCAGGGTTTTTTTTTCCCGTAATTATTCCTTTTTATTATGTGGGTTTACTGTGTTCGTGTCTCTATGATCAGAAAGAATGTTATTACCACAAGAAAAATAGCTTTTATTAGGAAAGCAATGGTAAATTGAGAGTTCATGATCCATTATTTCCGTCGATGATTTGGTGTCCTAGGTTTCAGATTTCTCTGGACTCCAATGTTAGTTTGTCGACAGGCTTCCATTTTACAGGATGACACTTTAATATCTGATCTGGAAACTTCATGAACTTGCCTAGAATTAAGTTTTTCACAATGATAATGTGACGTTAATGTATTAAAACCATTAACATACATCTTCTTGATTCAATGGCTTATTTCAGGTTATTCAAATGAATATCGAAGAGTCTGCTCGCAAGCATATTGCACAAGAACTGAAAATCAATCAGTCATCTCAATCTCCCTATGTTGTAGTTTGCTATCAGTCTTTCTATGATAATGGTGCAGTCTCCATTATACTGGAGTATATGGATGGAGGGTCTCTTGCAGATTTCTTGAAGAAAGTTAATATGATTCCAGAACCTTATCTTGCTGCAGTTTGTAAACAGGTAGTATATGCATCTTGTTTTCAATATTCTGTCAATGAATTTTCTCAAGTACTAGTAGTGATAAAATATTGATCATGCCCCCATTATAGGTACTCAAAGGCTTGTGGTATCTTCATCATGAGAAACATATTATCCACAGGGACTTAAAACCTTCAAATTTGCTAATAAATCATAGAGGTGAAGTCAAAATCACCGACTTTGGTGTCAGTGCGATATTGGCCAACACATCTGGTCTAGCTAATACGTTTGTTGGCACGTACAACTACATGTCTGTGAGTATTAAGCTTATCACACACATTGATATTTTCTTGTTTTCGGTGCTAATGTTTGTCTGTGACTGACAATATAAACTTGTGGGATAGTTACATAAACCCCCTAGAAGTTTGGGTTAATTACAAAAAAATCCAGAGGTTTTTCAAATTTGCAAAAATTTCCTTGAGATTTGATTACGTATTACATTTTCCCCCGTCATAAGCAAAAAATATTTCAATCCCCTCCCCTGATATTTATAAAAATGTTATGGTTATCCCCTTAATATAAGACATAATCAAACCTGATAGGCTTTTTGTAATTTTGAAACATTTCTAGGTTTTTTTGTAATTAGTCCAAACCTCATTTTTTTTTTTTTAATTGGAATTATCCTAAGCTTGTTGAACAAACATGTCTTCATTCTGCTACAGAAGTGTTCTCTCATCTCTTTTGTGCTACAGTTTTGATACCTTAGCGAATATATGTCCAAAACTTTTGTATTTGTATTTTTTTATGTTCATAGCCAGAGAGAATAATTGGAGGCAACTATGGTTACAAAAGTGATATCTGGAGCCTTGGTTTGGTTCTGCTTGAGTGCGCAACAGGACATTTCCCGTATTCCTCACCACAGCCGGAGGGATGGATCAATGTCTATGAGCTGATGGAAACCATTGTGGATCAACCAGTTCCTCGTGCACCTTCCGATCTATTTTCTCCAGAGTTCTGTTCATTTATTTCTGCTTGGTAATACACTGAATCTATGTTGGATGCATTTACAATCCCTTATAATTCTATGTGGTGAAATGATATAGTATGGGCAAATTTTAGTACCTTTGTGATCATCAACATGGTAATTTTGGTACTCTTTTCATCTCTTTTTATTGCCAATCTCTGTCTTGTCCGGTCAAACTCGAGTTTTCTGGATGTTATTTAAAAGTTTCAGGAGGCATTTAAGAGACTGTTATTAATATATTCTCATCACAATCTCTTATCTGCATTTCAGATGAAGTCCACTTAAAGGGATACCTTACTCAACATTAACAGGGCTTTTTATTGCTCGATTCCCATTAAATTATCCTTCATGTTGTATCCACAAGTTGTTAGAATGGAGTTAATTGCCTTTTTAGATATTTTTTGAAACTATTTATTTGTTGGACTTCGAGCACCTTATTATGTCCTCTTAATGCCTTTTCCGATTTGTATCTTTATTTATTAGCTTAATTTCCTGGCATCTATGTGATCTTGTGTAATTGATTTTCAGTGTGCAAAAGGATCCTAAAGATAGACTGTCGGCGAATGAACTTATGGTACTTCTGATACTTTTCTATTTGAATTCAGTCGATGGGACTCCTGGTGGTTAATCTGACGTATTATTATGATATTCAGGCGCACCCTTTCATCACTAAGTATGACGATGTTGACGTTGATCTTGCATTGTACTTCACCAGTGCAGGACCTTCATTGGCCACGCTTTAATCAAGGTTGGATACATAGCTCAAACACTTGTTTAATAAATTAATCACATGTTACTTTCTTAAGCGTGTAAAACACACACAAAGCATATTTGGCAGAAAAACTACTCCCGTTTTCGGATTATTTATTTTAATATCTTTTTAGGACTTAAACTCAGCTTATGTTGCTTTGTTGAATGTATAAAGTGTCAATCATGATCTGCTCCAGATTTATTGTGTGCATGATTTTAGAATGAGAGAAAAGATACAGTTTAGTTGGCCAAATGAGGGTTGGGTTTGTTTAACTGCAAAATAGACTGTCCCCATGTTTGTTGCATAGTTAAGCAGATTTGGTTTCTATGATATGGTTGGGCTTCTACTAATAAATGAATTATTCAGAGTGGGTGAGAGTTTTTTTTTATAGAGATTATTAGAGTCTGTAGTTAAGAAATTCTGTGTAATATCTGGATTCATGGGCACTCTTTGTTACATGGGGATGTTTTATTGACCACAGCCAACATAAATCTGCATAACTTTACTGCTCTGTCTTTTGTTTCTTGTTTTTCCAAATTGTGCTTTTGTGTTAAAGTCTAATTCTTATTAGGGATAATTACACACAAGAAAAGGTTTGGGCTAATTACAAAAAATGAACCAAGAGATTTTTGAAAATTAAAAAGCCGTTAATGTTTGATTTTGTCTTAAATTTAAGACTGTAATTGTAATATTTCTATACATGTATGGGGCGTTTGAAATGTTTTTTGCTTGTGAAGAGGGAAAATGTAAAGACGGAATAAATGTCAAGGTTTTTTTTTTTTTGTAATTCGCAAAAGCCTTAGTTTTTTTTTTGTAATTAATCCAAACTTAGGGCTTCCTTTTTTTTTTTTTTTTTTTTTTTGGGGGGGGGGGGGAGAGTAACATATTTTGAACATCCAAATATGTGTTGTATTTTAAGATTTTACTTGTCTTCTTCTAATCTGCAGGTATAAGAACTCAATGCATTTGAAGTCTCTCCTTTGTGCATCAGAACATCTTACTCGAGAATGCCACTATTTCAAGATTTGGCATAAAAGGAATTTCTATTTCAGGCTCTATCTTCTTCGTCTTCGTATATTTTCTTTTTTTTTTGGATAGTATCTGAGTAGATATTTATTTGTATTTTCATTCTGTTTTCGAACGTTAGTCGTGTTAGTTGAATTTTTTGTGTGTTTTAGAGGGATGGTTTTGTTGGAGCTTATGCTACCCACTTCAATGTGCGAGTTTATAATGATGTTCAGGCGAAATTTCGTTGCATTTCTCTTGTTATATATCCTCTAATTGTCATGGTAACACTTCGAAAGACCTAACTTATATTGGTGGTCTACAGATACTGCTATAGAACTTAGTTTAAATTATAAAAATTACTTCTGAGGTTTAGTGATGTATGGGTTAAATGGATCATGTTGTGTGTTGAAACAGTTAGATATTTGATTGTGGTAAATCACGACTTGTGGGGACCTATCCAGCCGGGTAGAGGGCTTTGACAAGGAGATCCATTATCGCCCTACTTGTTTATCATTTGTGCAGAAGGCCTGTCATTACTGTTTAAAGATGCTGAAGCAAAAGGGCTGATTCATGGGAATAAGATTTGTAGAAGAGCTCCAACAATTTCACATCTCCTATTCGCCGATGATAGCTTATTGTTCTTTCGAGCCACTACGGAGGAATGTAATCAAGTTAAGAAGATGCTGGATTTGTATTATAAAGCTTCGGGGCAAAGTGTCAATTTCGGTAAGTCCGGTATCCTTGTTAGTAACAATTTATCTCAAGTCCGGAAAGATGGAATTTGTGGAGAGTTGGGGGTCTGGCAACAGTTAAATATAGGTAAATATTTGGGATTACCATCTCTCATTGGAAGGAAGAAGAAGTTCATTTTCCAGCATATTAAGAATAGAGTGTGGAAGTGTATTCAAGGGTGGAAAAGCAGGTGCCTATCTAGAGCGGGAAAGGAAATTATGTTGAAAGCGGTGGCGCAATATATTCCGACGTATTGTATGAGCACTTTTCTGATTCCGGCGTCGCTGTTGGATGAAATAGAGAAAATGATGAATTCCTTTTGGTGGGGTTCGAACAAGGATAAAGATAGAGGTATTAATTGGTTGAGGTGGGAACGTCTTTGCGCGAGAAAGGAGAACGGAGGTTTGGGTTTAAGAAATTTGCCTTGTTTTAATGTAGCACTTTTGGGGAAACAAGGATGGAAGTTCCTTAAAAACCCAAATGCATTGGTTTCAAGAGTCTTCAAAGCCAAATATTTCCCGAGGGGGGATTTTTTGAGTGCTAAACTAGGTAATTATCCTAGTTTCACTTGGCGTAGCATTTGGAATTCTCAAGTAGTGCTCCAAAGAGGTACAAGATGGAGGATTGGAAAAGGAGATAACGTTAAGGTATGGGGCGATCCATGGTTGAGAGATGCGGATAACTTTTTTGTTGATACACCTGTGGTAGAAGGAATGCAAAATATATCTGTTAATGAGTTGTTTATACCTGGTAGCAGGGCTTGGGATGTAGAGTTGTTGGAAGAATTTTTCTGTCACAAAGATGTGGAAAGAATTACAGGTATCCCATTAACTGAGATGGTTGAAGAAGACAGAAAAGTGTGGCATTTCGATAAAAAAGGGATATACAATGTTCGAAGTGGTTATAGAGTAACTTGTGAGATGGGTGCAGCTAACCAAGGAGTAGGGGAGAAATGCTGGAAGAAATTGTGGAATATCATGGTTCCACCAAAAGTCAAGCATTTTATGTGGAGAGTTATGAGGGACTGTCTACCTACACGATGCAATTTGGCAAAGAAGAAGATTGATGTGGAAAATATATGTGTTCTTTGTCAGAAAGAATTGGAAACATGCTGGCACATTTTTACTTCGTGTAGATTTGCTGTACAATGCTGGGAAGCTGCAGGATTAATGAATGTGGTGGAAAAATGTAAGGATGATGTTGAGTCCATTTTTGATTTTAGCAGAAATATGCTTCAGCTGCATGATGAGGATAATGTGAACAAAATGTGTGTGATAATGTGGAGTATTTGGAGAGAAAGGAACAACGAATTCTGGGATAAAAATCATAAGTCGGCAGCGGGAACGGTTTATGCAGCAGCTTCGTTTCTGATGGAATGGTTGGCAGTGAAGATGGGGAAAACTGAAGTGAATCAGCAGGCACAAAGGAGGATAGAAGGTACACATTGGCAGAAACCAAACCAATTATTCTTGAAATGCAATGTTGATGCAGCTAACTGGTCTCAAAAAACAGGGATAGGTATGGTTATTCGCGATGATACGGGAGCATTCTTAGTCGCGCGGTGTATCACTTTTCAGGGGAGCTACCAAGTGAAAGAAGCGGAAGCAATTGGGGTAAGAGAAGCGTTGTCATGGATTATGAATTTGGAGATGAAGAAAATATCAATTGAAACAGATGCTAAAATTGTGGTTGATAGTATCCTTTTGTCCGAGAAAGGTGATTCAGAATTTGATGCAATTATAAATGACTGTCGTCGACTTCTTGATGGTGAACCAGATCTCTCGGTGGCATTTGTTCGTCGTGAAGAGAATAGGGTTGCTCATGAGCTAGCTAGAAGATCGTTTTCTTTGGCTAGTCCATCAGTGTGGACTTGTCCACCTCCATGTATTGTGAATTTATTGTTGGATGATGTTTCAATTTAATAAAAATTCTCATTTTGATGTAAAAAAAAAAAAGCCTAAATAAGTTGTAAAATTACAAATATCTACTTAATATATTACAAACACCCTTGAGGGAGTTATATATGTAACAGATATCCCATCAAAAGGTTCGTTACAAAGGCAAACATCATGGAATTTTTGCTTGAAATAAATTTGACTGAACCTCGAGGGTATTTTTATAAAGAGATAATTACAAAAACCCCTAAGAGGTTTGGGCTAATTATAAAAAATCCAGAAGTGTTTAAAATGACAAAAAGTTTTCTCAAATTTATTATATATTAAATTTAAGGGGTAACTGTTATATTTCTATAAATATATTATGAAGGTATTGAAATATTTTCCTGCTTATGAAGGGGGAAATGTAAAATGGAATTCAATCTCAAGTGTTTTTTTTTTTTTTTAATAATTTCAAAAATCTCAAGTGTTTTTTTTTTTTTTTTTAATAATTTTCAAAAATCTCGAGTTTTTTGTAATTAGCCAAACCTTGGTATTTTTTTTGTTTTTGTTGTAATTATCTCTTTTTTAAATAATCTAAAACTTAAATGACAGTCCATTTTGTGGTTATCAAATTTCTTGTCAGGAAAACAGCAGTCGATATATATATATATATATATATATAAGCATATTCATGAAACATATTTCTCAGTCAAATATGAGCAAGAATTGACAATTCAAGACTCAAGAGTGCTTCATTTGTGACAGTCTGTAGCTTCATTACCTATTGTCTGATCAGCAACAAAATGATTTCTCCAATTCTATTTCTATTATTCCTTACTGATGAAATCGAGCTCACTTTCGAACAACATAAAAAAAAAAAAATCGAAACACCAAGCAATGATCCAGTAAAATAAACTTAAATATGAACAACTTGTTGAAAGCAGTAAATTATCTCCATTACAATTGCTGGGAGATAGAGATTAGAGCTTATATAGTCCGATTATATCTTTCGTAGTCTTTCAGTTAATGATATGGTCCCTTCCAATGGGGATTAATCTGTGTTAACTCATCTTCCAAATGAAAATTCCCAGGGCTCATTAAGAGGAAAACAGAGTAACAAGAAGAAGAGCTTTTTACACAACTTACAATTTTTAGGTCTTCTTTTTGAACTTCCTCTGAGCTTTCAAATCTATCACTATGACAGAAATATTGTCTCTGCTTCCCCTTTGGAAAGCAACATGTGAGAGATAATCTGCTGCATCTTGGGCCGCTGGATCAATGTCGTTCCCTCTATCTTTGGAGAGGTTAGAGCCGTTCTTTTTGTGCCAGATTAGAATTCGTTTTCGCACCAAATCACAAGCCTCCTCGTTTGTCATTACATCCCATAGGCCATCGCTAGCTAGAATAAGGCACTCATCTTCTTTTGTTCGAGGAACAATCATTATTTCCGGATCTGCAATTACATAGGGCCTCAAGTATCTATCGCCTGAAAAAGAAACGATAAAACTATTATTGGAGTCGAAGCTTTTTTGTTGAAAACAGAAGCTGAGTTATCTTCCCAAAAGCTATTATATACATATATGTACATATACATATCTAGACATCTAACTTGCCCTTACAGCCTTTTCAGGTAAAGAAGGGATGTTTACAAACACTTACAAATAGTGATTGTCAGCTTTTGGCTTCAAGAAATTTTCTTTTTTTTTTAGTGTATTCAAATGCCGACTTTTGTTTCTGATTCCACATAGTTTAATCAGAATCTCAAAGCGTGGGAGGGGTGTTTTAAATTTCTGATTATGCTTCTAGTTCAATTTTTACACACAAACAAAACACTTTAATAACTTATTCACCAAACACTCCCTTTTAACTTATTCCACGTTTTAGCTTTTGTTTGCAAACACTATTCACTTGTGATTCTTAATTATTTTTCGTTTCTAGTTTTCTACTACATTAAATTGCTTCTACTAAAAGCAGAAGTTTTTGCAAACACTCCCGATGTCAACTTTCAGTTATTAATACGGAAGTGGTCTTCGAAGCAAACAGCCAAAATATGATTATTCTGGTCAACCAGACAACCAGTGTTTGCCTCAATATTACATGGTTAGCATACTTGTTTCTCATCCCTATAACTGTTCTTCAAACGATAAATTTAACGACAAGCACTTGTTCAGTGTAGACTGAGGACAACATATGTAAGCATATCAAGGTGACTCTTAGCCACGTAATGTATTATAATTTCAACATCTTTCAGCTTAACTTTTTAACAGCCACTGATGCTTGGTACAAACTTTCCGATCATATGTACTAGGGATAATTATAAAAACTACCCCCGAGGTTTGAGCTAATAACAAAAACTCCATAGGTATTTGAAAATTACAAAAAACACCTTGAGGTGTGGTTCTAATTACACTTTATCCATTCATAAGCAAAAACATTTCAAACAAACACCCTCCCGTACATTTGTAAAAATATTACAATTTCCCCCTTATACTTAAGACATAATCAAACGTCAGGGTATTTTTTGTAATTTTAAAACTTGTCTGGGTTTTTCTATAATTACCACGAACCTCAGGGGTAGTTTTTGTAATTATCCCTATTTACTATATTTAACCTAGAATGATGTGTGCCTTTTTATTAAACTATATCCATGTATCTTATTGAGCAAGATAGATTGTAAATTTTGGGAAATCTGAGATTAACATACCAATGGACCTTGAAACAGCAAGAACCCCCGAAACACGATATCCGTCCCAATTAATGACCTTGCCTCCTGCAGCTTCTATCCTCGCGCATTCATCTTCTCTATTCGGCTGTGAACGAGTTAAAGAATTACATAAATAACTAATATCCGATAACAATGGATAATTACCAACATAAAAATGCTCAATTTCGACAAATCAAGGCTTACTCTATGGTCTACAGATAACGGCACTGGTACTTTCCCCCGGTACATGACCGCTCTTGAATCACCACAATTCGCAACAATGATATGTGTAGAACAAACAACCGCAACAACGGCCGTGGATCCCACAGAGTCGGGGGCAATAGGCATAAGAGGAGGATTAGAAGTTAAATCCCCGTCGCCTCGGGGAAACCCTCCAACTTCGTCGTCCAATCTGCGAAAGCATGTCCGAAAGACATCGAGCCATTGTTCTTTCAAGTTACGCTCACCAATTTCGATGTGCAAATTCTCTTTGGCAACACGAATTTCCTCGGCTAAAGCTAAATGCAGACGCTCTCGGCAATAATTAGAAACCTATGCAACACAAGTTCTATCTTTATCAAAAGCTACAAAAGCAAATAAAAAACAAGAATAGCATGCAAAATAACTGTTATCGAATCTTTACCTGGAAACCTCCATGTCCATCATAAACTCCGAAAACATGGCCGGTTAAATCTTTATGTATCGAACTAAAATGTGGGCTTTCGGTCAACATCCGAGAAGGAATCTCCAAGAATCGTGGTAAAGCTACGACTGAATCTTCCATTTCCGCCCTCCTCCCACAAATAGATGTCAAGCCCCACAAAGGTGGAAAATTGAAACGAAGATTTTGCTTAATTATCTTCGTTTCATCCGAAACCTCGAGAATGGAGGCTGAGAATGTTCTTTTAGGTTCTCTAATGCTAACAGCAGCCTCATTAGTCTCTTCCACAGAAAGAACATCATCGACTATCTCAGACGCGATAGTCGATACCCAAGACTCCGATTTCTTGATGCTACGACAAATGCTGCTATTCTTATCTACGTGATTACGCGATAATGGCTCCAAATTAGTCTCCAAAACTACATCATTCGTTGCATATTGGGAATCTATAATGCCACCACCGAGGGCCTTTGGATCATCTCCCTTGATTTCCTGGTTACTAAAGGTCAAAGGGCTTTCGCTTTCCTTAGCACTCACTAAGATATTGTCTTCACTATCCTTAGGTTTATCACAGTTTGACTCCATTTTGATGACAGCTCCATTTTGTGGGACACTAAAACTAGAATTTTTATTGTCAAGGGTAAAAGGTACCAAAGGCAGCTTGGTCATAGATGGTTCAGAAAACAGACTTGCAAAAGCCGATTCGTCGGTAATCAAATTTCCCAGCTTAAATGGCAGAGCAGCAATTAATGAAGAAATTTCATCCATCAATTAACTCTCTCTACAGAGTCTCACTTCCATATGGAATTTAGGCCTAGTTCAGATGAAGGTTGGAAATAAAGTCAGAAAAAAGAAAAGGAAAAAAAAAATTGGTTTAGTTCTACTGCATAAAGATCAATGACATAAGAAAACCAAAGATTGAAAGGGCTATCAATTTATTGAGGGAATATGAATATAAACTTCTATGAAAAGGGGAATCAATATCCTAAATAAAGACAAGCAAGAAAATTCTTAGACACACTGAGCATCTTCTTGATTTCTATTCTTATATTCTTCTTTATCTTATAACTCATCAACAATTCCAAACATAACTCAGAGGGACATAATCATTTGTGGTCTGATTACTAAAACCAAACAAAAAAAAAGGACAACACACACACACACACAATGCAGAAAATATCTTCAGTGAGAAACTTACAAGTTATAACAAAATCCCCATAAATGGTGCCCTCCAAGAAACACAATCTTTTCTTAGTGAAAAAACTTCAAACCCTCAAACTTGCAATACTAAATAAATAAATAAATAAAATCCCATTATACCTCTTGATTTAAAATGGGCTCTTTTCCTCTACCCCTCAACCTCCAGGTGTTAAAAATCCCAACTTTAATCACCACATGTCACCGTAGAAACCCAAGTCCTCAGTCAAAAAATAAAAATATAGTGAAACAGCACCAAGAAGACACCTATCATTTTTGCAATAAAAAAAAAGTCAGTTCTTGAAAGAACAGCACATGCCATTTGCCAAGTCCACATACACACACATGATTAAAAGAAAAAAATGATTACTTATTAATCCCACCAAAAACAATGCTAAAAAAAGAGCAGACCCCCATGAATAATAAACAATCACGCAATCATACAAGTAAGGTAAGTTGCTTACCGTCTCAAAACAGTGCAATTAGTGACAAGTGATGATAACCTAAAAAGGGGTTTTTTTTTTTTTTATTTGAAGCAAGAAAAAGAAATGAAGAAAAGACTCGTAGATAACCAAAACACTATTATGTGTCACCAAAAGGAAAGCCCCAACAACAGTCCCATGTTCCAAAAGAAAAGATTTTTCAAATCAAAACGGAACAACCTTTGCATTTTCTGTGAAGTGGGACCCACTTGACGGACATGTGTGTCAACCAGGGCAAATTCGATGCTAGCACATAGGGTAGTGCCCTAATCCATACATTTACTGACATGTGGCAAAGTTGGCAAAATAGCTCATTCCCTTATTTTTTGTTCAGATCGGACCTTTTAAAGTTTTGATTTTTTTTTCTTTTTCTTTTCCAATTGAAAGTAACCATGAAACTTAACTACAGTTAAGGCTTTGTATAAATCTTATCTTAAATATGAAAATAAACAAAATATTTTGTATCAAATCTTAAATTGAAAATAAAATAAAGATTTTGTATAAAATCTTAAATCTGAAATAAAATCATCGCAAAAAAAAAAAAAAGAATCTGAAAATAAAAGTAAGGATTTGTATCAAATCTATTAAAATAAAAGAAAGGATTTGTATCAATTATTAAATCTGAAAGTAAAAGAAACCAATCCAAAAAGAAATTTAGGTTCTTCATCTCCTCACGCTAAAAAACTCCTTATGCAATTTTTTTTTTTTGTTCTAACACTTGCATTGGGCTATTTAAATATTCAGCTCTTGAAAACTTTGTTTAATTTTTCCCCCATTATTTAGGGTTTTAAAACTTATGATTATTGTGTTAATATCTTCCTTTACAGAGAAGTGTCGGGACTTATTTTCCTTGTTGGATTCGAATATTATATAAAGTATTTGATATCATTTTAAAGAATATGGATTATGGAGAAGCTGGAAATACATCTGATTACCCAGGTTTGTAGATTTTTTATTTCCTTTTTATATTAATAAATTATTATAAAAAGTAGTTCTTTTAATTTATTTGTAAAGTTTTATTGTTGTTATAGATTTAGAGGAGATAATCATGAAGAAATAGCTAATGAGTCAAAAAAAGATTCTTTCATATTAAAGAAAGTTGAAATTGATATAGTTGTAAATGAATTTTTTCATGAGAAATGTTGATGATGCATATTTATTATATTGTAACTATGCACATGCAAAAGGGTTTAGCGTTAAAAAGGGTGATCATACTAATGAACTCCAAGCAAAGGAATTCGAATGTTCTTGTGAAGGAGTTAAAGATGAAAAACGTTCTAATCAAAGACTACCTATTTATCAAAAACCGATAACTAGAACTAAATGCAAAGCGAAGCTTAGGATTACAAGGGAAAAAGGGGAGAGTGGAAGGTGAGTAGGTTTGATACGAGAACATAACCATGAAATGGTAAAAACAATCAAACTCATTTATTAAGATCATCACGTAATTTGTCGCATGCTAAAAGTCTACTTTAGAAGCCATGGTGCATCTTGGAATATATGTGGCTAAAAATTCAAAATGGAAAATAAAGCGCATGGGCCACAAAACTTGGGATTTATTCGAAAAGATGCATATGATCACCTTAGTCGCGTTTGAAAAAACATACAAAAGTTGAAAATGGGGATGCATGTGCTTTACTTCAATATTTTATAAGCAAGTCGAATAAGGAGGCGTTTTTTCTTTGGAATGTGCAATTAGATGATGACAATAGGGTGATGAATTTTTTTCTTGAGGGGATGTCGAGTTGATTATGAATATTTTGGCGATGTTGTTTGATTGACACCACTTATAGAAAAACAGATATAACTTGATATGTGCTCCTTTGTTGGTATAAATCACCATAGGCAAAATGTGATGTTTGGTTTGGCCTTTTGTCGGATGAAAAGAATCTTCTTTTGAATGGTTGTTTAGCACATTTCTTGATTCTATGTTCAAACAATTTTTAGTGATCAATGTCAAGCAATGATGAATGCAATAGAGACAATATTTCCATGTGCACACCATCGTTTGTGTCATTGGCATATTAATCAAAATGCTCCTTCTCACTTAGGAAGTTTGAATGGTGATTCAATGTTTAAACATTATGGCATAAATGTATGGGCCATTGTGAAAAGAAGAGTTTGAAGCTACATGGAAATCAATGATGGATCGGTATAATCTTGAGTCTCATAAATGGCTAAATGGCATGTACAAGTTGCGACATAAATGGTATTTGCTTTTAGCAATCAAAAGTTTAGTGCGGGGCTTTTGGCTACATTAGAAGTGAGGCCACAAATTTAGTTTTGAAAAAGGGTAACAAGAACATTTCCTTGTATGATTTCGTTCTTATTTATGAAAAATTCAAAATAATTGGCGTGCAAAGAGAAAGCCGAGGATTTTCGTTATCGACATGGAAAACCATCAATGATTGTGAAAGATCACCCATTATTAAGTCATGTCTTACGATGTTTATACACTCAATATATACCAATTATTTGAATTAGCCGATTAATTCAATACAATAAATGAACAACCATTGGATTTTGGTAGTCCGTTGCTTGAGTTTAAAGTGAAGTCTCATGGTCAAAACAATATTAGATAAGTAGTGTACAATAGACAAAATCATGAAGTGAAGTGTACATCGCAAGTTTGAGTCATTTGGTATATTGTGTAAAGTACTTTGCCCAACTCGTACATTAAAAAGCGGTGGATGAAAAATTCGAGAAATAAGTATTTGAGGAGGCTATAGAAAATGAAAGTGGAAATGGAAGCGATCATACATCCGAGATGATATTTGTAAACCAAACAATGAGATCGATATATGATCTTACTATGCAAGCCAAATCTCATGAGGAGACGAGAAATGTATTGGTTGGAATGTTGAATAATGCAACTCAACAAATAAATGCTTTGGTTGAAAATTTAAGTTTGGATGATCAAATTGGTTGCAAAAATCTTTCTTTGATGAAGGGATGAAGATGAAGTGCTTATATAATCCTCTTTATGTCAAGCCAAGAGGAATTACAAATTTATAATACGACATTGGGATGATAAGAGCGAGAAAAGGAAAAGGAATTCGAAAGTTCAAGTAAGTTTTATATTTCGATTCAATAATTTTTTATTTCTATTGATTTATTAGTTCAAAAAATGTAGGGTATAATAAGTTTTATTGACCTATTTATGCTTCTATTTTAGATACAAAAGGCACCAAAAGAAAGGGACAAAGCTCACAAGAGAATACTCATCGAAACTCACAAGAATCGAATTTTTTTTTTCCCACCACCCAAGAAAGGCTAGTTATCCTTTTCAAATTTCATCATTTGAAACTCAATTTGGGGCAAATCAATCGCATTTGCAATATCCAATTCAAGTGGTATATGCATTTTTGTTTTATTTTTCTAAGTAACTTTTATAAATACTAATCATTTTACATATTTTATTTTTATATGCAATATAGGAGTCAATAGAAATACTACATGGATGGTCGGATGAATTTATTCACTTATCCATTTGAGGAGTGTCGTTTTGGTATAATAATTATCTTGTTTTTTAAAAAACAACAAAGTGATTAGATTTTTCTCCTTATGTGCTAATCTGAGTTTTCAATATTTTTGTATTTTTTTCCAGTGTAATTGATTATGCTATTTGATGTCAATATCAATGTGGTATAGTTTCAAATACATCTATGCAAAATGGGAGTTCCAACATAGTATTAAAGTTAGCACCTTTCTTTTTATTTGAATGTCAAACTCAAATGGTTGTCTCACTTGCCACTTGAAGAATTTTGACAATTGATATTCTCAGACGTTTCTGGTTTTCATAATTTGTTTCAAATGAAATTTCAGTATAAGAATTCTACTATATTCAAAGGACAATTTTTCCCTCATTTATGCTAGATTATTTTAATTGGTTTTTATTTTTTACTTTGGAAAAGTTATCAACACTCAAATATATCAACATGCAAATTAAAATTTCAAGTTCTCCTGAAAAAAATTAGAAAATACAAGTCTGCAGGTTCATACCGACAGAAATGACCATACTCCATACATTCAGTTTCAATACCTTTTTATTAAAGAAATTCTTATATAACAAGAACTCAAATCATACTTAAAAAATAAATAAAAAAAGAACTCAAATTCTTATTAGTATTTCAATAGAAGTACAACAAGAACTACATATACTCACTATACGACATTTACAATCTTTTTATATTTCTCCAATAATAAATATAGTTAGAAATGAAAATCCAAGCGCTAAAGAAGAAAGCCCAACCCCAGCTACAACATTAATCCATATCTTGTATTGTGGTTCTTAGTCCGACGATATCCCAAGCAGCTCCTACATGCCATCGCCGGAAAGAATTTTTTAGACTAAACAAAAGTACAAAACTCAGCAAGTGAGAGGCTTATCATTTAGAAAATGCTAGATATGAAATCATTAATTATGCCACCAAGGCTTTACAGCATATATTCTTATCAATACCATCAACAAAGCAATTGAGGCCCAATATGTTTAGAATGGCCCAGATGGTACATGAATTTTGAGTTGAGACCTGAGGCTGGGTTAAGGTCACACTCCGATAGCAATTTATGGAGATTTCTAAGACCTCCATTGCTAAAAACCTACACTCGCAGATCGAACGCCATGTTCGGGAAATTGCTATCGACACTTTTAATTTCTTTTCATTTATTTGCAATTCTATGCGCCTCGTTCTCTGAATAGAACCCCACAGATCGCCGGGTTTTGGTCCTGCTCGATGATTTCGCGATTAAATCGTCGCACTCTGTCTTCTTCAACTCACTCGAAACCCGAGGATTTGACCTCGATTTTAAGCTCGCTGATGACCCCAAGCTCGCCTTGCAGAGATATGGACAGTATTTGTACGACGCTGTTATTCTGTTCTCCCCAACAATTGATCGTAAGTTTTAATGGGAGGAACACATTAAAACCACCACTATCATATTTGTTCATACAGATGACCAAAGAAACTGGTTCCTCTATTTTGCGAGAAGATTTCTGACTTGAAAGTTCAAAAATGTAGGAGAAAAGGAAATGATTGTGTTTAAATTTGAGGGGTTTTAATTTTGAAATTCAAGGCTGAAAATATTGAGGGGGAAATTTTGAAATGGAGGGAAATTAGAATAAACCATGGTTGAGTAAAAAAATCCGATCTGGAAGCCAGAAATAAGGAATGAGCTATTTTGCCAACTTTGCCACATGTCAGTAAATGTATGGATTAGGGCACTACCCCATGGGGTAGCGTCGAATTTGCCGTCAACCAGGTGTCCCCAGATGGTACGCTGCCCACTTTGTTGAATGGTCCCTTTCGGTGAACTAATGGGGTGGGATATTTGTTTTTTCATATTCTTGCTGATTTATTTTACCTTTTTGAATATTGTGGGTCCTTAGCCAATAGAATCACTCCACGCTCGGCCCAAGATTTTTTTTGCTCTGTTTGGTTTACGGAAAATCAAGGGTGGTTACGTGTCCTGGAAATTTTTAAAGTTGCTTGGTTGATTTAGGTAATAATTATTTGTAGGGGAGAGAAAAATAGATTCTTTCATATTAAATCTTGAAATTATATGTTTTTCTTTTTTTCCTTAGGGCATGTTTGGGTTCCATGCAATGGGATAGCCATGAAAAATAAAAATGTGGAAGTGGATTTTGAAAAAAAAATTAAAAACAATCATACAAATTATAACTAATATATATATATATTGTTAAAAATCCTAGTATAATTAAAAGAAAATTGGGGGATGCAGGGCCAACCATAGATCAAGACAAGGGTTGTTTTTTTTTTAGGAAGAAGAGAAGGCTTGTTCACTTGTGCTCCTTCTCCCATCATTTGCGATTTTTATTTATACCACATGAAAAAGAATTGAACCCAAATTACTAGGTTGCCCGATTATCATGGTATTACTCTTCATTAAAAAGGCTTCAGTTCGAGTCTTTACGATGATAAGGCCGATTTTTTTGGTGAAAAAAAACACCTCGGAATAACTTGGCCTGTAATTTTTCTTATAAAATATACGGACAATTTAGTGACTGTACAATAGTGTCTTACAAAGTCATAAATAACAAACAAACAATGCATAAAAATATTAAAAAATAACAACTCAATTTCAAATCTCAAACACAATATTGCATAATTTTATATAATACTTGAACAATACTCTAAAATTTAGGGTAAATCTCACTTTACACCATGTACTATAAATTTGTATCACTTTACCCCCTTATTCAATTAAAATATCATTCAATCCTCTTATTCCTTTATTAAATTTATACTTGTCCTTACTATTAATTTAATTTAACAATGGCATCAAATACATAAAATATTTTTTGGAAAACTTGTTTGCTATTTATTAAAATTAATATAGTTCCTATTAAATAACTATATTGTAGGTTATTTTTGATAAACTAATATATTCGTACATTTTTTCTTAATAAATATAAAAATCATGCATTATATTGTAAAATAATATTTTGCATTCAAAAAATTAACCACTAAAATATTTTTTTATTTAACAAAGTTTTATTATGATTATTCAATCAATAATTGAAAAATTACTAATAAAATTTCACATATTTAATAAAAATTATATTATATAATATATAATTAAATTAAAAGTATAATTGTATTAGCTAATATAGATATCCTATTATATACTAATTTAATATGGACTATATTGAAGTTAAATAATTAACAACTAAATGTAAAATATAATAGATTTACTATTAAGCTTTAAGTAACAAGTTGTGAAAGTCGATTTAGAAAATAAGTACAAGTTATTAATACTAAATGCTTTTCAAATAATTTTGTTATTTGAATAAGACTAAGAGGGTCGCTATCTGGACCCCTTTCATATAAATACACTTCTTTCTATTTTTATAAAATTATAATAATTTAAAATGACTATTATGTCTTTAGTATCATTAAAAATTCTAAAGACACCATATCTTTTTTTCCCAGGAAAATTTTCTTCTTCCCTAGGGCTCAAGAGATAATTTTTTATATTTTTTTTGCTATTGTTCTATTTTAATTGTAGCATTAAGTGCGAAATGTGTCATTTTTGATAGATTGAAGGTTTTATAGGTTGGGTTCAAAATGGTGTTACAATTTTTGGGTTTTTTGTTTTAAGTTCGGGTATTTTTTCACCATGTTCGAATAGACATGGTGGATATTTTTTTGGGAAAAAGATGGCACGATCATACCTCTTTTAATGGGTGGCACGATCGTGCCTCTTTTAATATATGACAAGACCATGGCCGTGCCACGCTTTAAAATAAGGCACGATCTTGCCATTATTTTCTAGAAAAACTGGCCAACGTGCCACCATGTTTTCCAGAAAAAAATGAACATCGTGCCTATTCGAACATGTCGAAAAAATGCACGAACTTGAAACAAAAAATCCAAAATTTGTAATACCATTTCGAACCCAGCCTATAAAATCTTCAATCTATAAAAAATGACACATTTTCGCACTTAATGCTACAATTAAAATAGCACATGCAATAACGAAAAAATTAAAAATTATCTCTTGAGCCTAGGGAAGAATAAAGTTTTTCTAGAAAAAAAGAATATGGGTTGTATTAGATTTTTTTTTATGGAAGTAAGGGCATAATAGTCATTTTAAATTATTATAATTTTGTAAAAATAGGGAGGAGGTGTATTTATAAGAAAATGGGGTCCAAATACTGGCCCTCTAAAACTAATATGTAAGGATAAGATGGTTATTACTTTGAGTATATGAGTATAAAATAATATTCTAAAAGGATAAGGGGTAAAGTGATACTAATTGAAAATATAAGGGAGCAAAATGATATAATTGAGAGTACAAGAGAATAAAGTGATACTCAATGAGAGTATAGGGGGTAAAATGAGATTTACTCTAAAATTTATTAGGGTTAATTATAAAAAGTATCCTTGAGGTTTGACCTAATTACAAAAAAACCCAACTAGCTTTTAATATTACAAAAAATACCCCCGATGTTTTATTTTATCTAACATTTAACCCCTTCATAAGCAAAAAAGTTTCAAAACCCCCCTTCATATTTATAAAGTAATTGCATTTTACCTCTTAATTTTAACACTGAATTAAACCTCAAGGGTACTTTTTGTAATTTTGAAAGTTAACTTATTATCGCAATTTATTACTCCCATCAATAAAGACAAACGTGCTCTCAGACTCAGAGTACTAGATTTGTGATTACCATTAAATTTCAATATTCGAGATTAATAAAAGTAACTCCACCTAAATAAGTCAAGCATTGTGCTATTTTTATAATTTTCTCTTTCTTTGTTGAAATTTATATGTTGTTAGGTAGTAGTTACGCTCTAAAACATTGATCATATTATTTTATTTTATTTTTAAATTATTAGGTAGAAAGACTTTTCCTAGTTGTTTTTTTTTTTTTTTTGATCGGTAAGACTTTTCCTAGTTGATAATTAGATTCATCGGTCCACGCGAACTTTTGATCAAATACGTGTTAAGTTGTTGTTAAAGGTGTTCTTAATTAAATCCTTGTATACTTAAGTCAATGACAGACTCATGAAAGAAAGAAAGAGCAAAGTTGAATAATAATTGAAGGTATAAAAATAATTTTATCTTCTATATCTTGATCATGAGAGTATGTCCAATGCAACACTAAATTTGGTGGTATTTTTCCTGTCCACCCAATACTAGTTTCTAAAAAATATGAACTTGTTATAATGAATAGCGTTACACCAATTTTAAGCGTATTATTATTCATGTACACTGGATTTGGTGCAATGTATACATACTATTTCCGCTCCAAATTTTCTAATTTATTTTTGTAAAAAAAATAATTTCATTAATTAATTTAAACTAGCAATACATTGATAGTAAACATATGCATATCTGTTAAAAATCATAAAAGATGAAACTATAAAAGATTCATAGCATTTAGGTTATAAATAACAAAATCGGCTTAAAGCCTACAAGTTTGAAAAATCTATAGTACGTAGAATACCTTTGATTCAAGATCTGCAACATGTTGAAGACTAATATCTAATTTATATATCTCTGTTGGATAAAAATTTTCTTATTTGAATCGCTCGCACAAAAAAATACCACACCAAGATGGCGACAAATCAAGTGCCATGCCAGACGGCGAAATCACAAACAAAAAAAAAACTCAGATCTACGTGGAAAAACTACTTATTTAGAAAATAAAAATAAAATGATATAGATGAGGGTGATTTCAAGCAAAAAAGGGCCAAAAATCACTCATTTACTATGAAGGGCAAGAAAAAGATGCAAAATAGAATATTTTGAGAGAAAATGAGGCTTAGAGTTTTATACATCGATGGATTATTATATTTCTACTCTAAATCTATACTACATTTTGTATCATTTACTGTATATTTAAAATAAGATACCCCACATTCAAAAGTAATTTTTTTTTTCAAAGGACATTCAAATGTAAAATACAACACAACATAAACATTGACATGACAAAAAATGTATTGGACAGTGTTTGTTTTGTGAAAGTTTTTGTGTTATATTTGATGTGCAGTGTAGTATTCAGTTTATTCTGATAATATATCTCAAAAAAAAGTTATTCTGACAATAATTGTTTTATAATATAACCAATCAATATGATGCTAGTTATATGTAATTGTTTATTCAATATAGTTAACAATAATAATAAAAATAAAAATAATTAAATAACTTTAAAATAAATAAATTAGTGATAATTGAAGAATAAGAAAATAAAAATTCATATAGCAAAACCTGATACCATGGGTTGGGTATGAGTATCATCAAATTACACAAAATCCGCCAAATTTGGTGTAAAATGGGTGATCATAACCGCTCATTCTAAGCCACGTGTAATGAGGATATATGTACACATCAATTTGGCAAGTTTTATTAGAACAAAAGATTCTTATGATGACGCTTAAAAATTAATAAGTTTGTTTGGTATGGTTTTTCCTTCCAAGAGAGAACATAGGAAAACTAGAGTGAACTAAAGTTAACCAGATGGCTTAGCCCACCTGACCACCATAAGAAATTGTGGGGTGGAGGTCAGGGGTTCAAAACCCCTACTCCATCAAATTGCTCCCCGGGGCATATGCGAGCTGGTGAAGGTTTGGTGGGAACTCATACTGAATAGCATCCGTGTGGGTTCGATTCGGGGAGAAATCATTATTATTAGATTGGGGGGTCGAACATAATTATTCTCTTTACCTGGGAGGATCTGGTTGTACGTCGCCGAGACCCCATCGAACATCGCCGGTGCGTGCACATCCCGCGGTTTACCCTTGGCGGCAAGAATGAGGGGCGAGGGAGTCGTTGTCCTCGGCATTGTCAGTGTAAGCTGGTTCGAGTTATCAAAAAGGAAAAAAAAAAAGTGAACTAAAGTTGTCAATGAAGTATTCCCTAGACTATTTAAACAACTGGTAATTTGCGGCTGTTCAACTTTTATAAATTAATAACTTTGTGAATGCCAAAATCTATTACTAAACAATCGATGAGTTAATAATATATTAATTTACAGCAATACGACTTGTTAAAACGTTTTTTAATTTGCTTGTTGCTTGTCATGTCCATTTAAAAACTATCGAAAGATTGTAAAATATTAAAGGGACAATTACAAAACTAACCCTGAGGTTTGACCAAATTACAAAAAAAACCAACTAACTTTCAATATTATAAAAAATACTCATGAAATTTGATTCAGTGTTAAAACTAAGGGGTAAACAGTAGCATTTTTATAAATATGAGGGGGGATTTTGAAATATTTTTTTCTTATGAAGGGAGTAAATGTTAGACAAAATAAAACCTCAAGGGTAATTTTTTGTAATTTTAAAAGTTAGCTGAGGTTTTTTGTAATTAAGTTAAACCTCAAGGTTACTTTTTGTAATTTACCCAATATTAATTATTTTTCTTACCACATAAAACATCAAAAGATCCAACCGGCCTGTGATGTGGGTATTATACAACTGCAGAGATGTTGAAACTGCAAAATTGTTGATCGGTGGGCAAATAATAGAGAGTAACATGTGAGTTGTGAAGATGAAGATAATAATTCCATTACAAATCTCTATTCTCAAAAGGAAGTTCAACACCCATATATAACATTGTAATTATTTTTTTTGAATGAGTTACGATAAAACTATAATAAATGTTTTACTACCTTAACAAAATTCAGATATGAGATTCAAGGTGACATCAAGTTCAACAAGAAATAAATAACAACTGAGTTATTTTTTGTGAAGTCTTCATATATTAATCATAAGAGTATTATATATTAAGGAATTATTAATTTGTATGTTACATGGGGCCTATATGAATTCATGTATATGTATTATTTTACTAATTTAATTAGCGAATTATTAATTTAGCAGTTTGTCCCCGAATCTGGTCCAGACAAAAATATTAGTTAACCGAAATTATTAATTAATCGAGTAACAAATTATCAAGGTTCTACTGTAGTTTGTGAGATTCGCTAAACATTACAAAAAAAGACCAAATTACAGATAATATATATACATAATTTCATAAAATCATGAATAAATACGATTTTAAAAGGATTTTTTGAAACAAAAATACGGTATATTTTGATATTAGTTTCATATGTATTGTGCTTGGACTTAATTATTGATTATGTAAAAGTTACATTCTATATTATACAATATATAAACATGACACAACATAAAAGCAACTATTTCAAATTTATCATCATTTTTATAAATTATTAAAAAAATTTATTCTTATTTGTAGGATATTCAATTAACAATTTTTCAGTTTAAAAAAAGATTTTAATTAATATTAGAAAATCTGATGCGGATACTTGCTATAATGTCAGAGAGAACAAATTTGCTATAGGTGGAATCATTAGGAACTCAGAAGGGAAGAAGATTCCGACTTTTGGGACTAAACTGAACCATTCTGGCTGTGTGTGGGAGTGTGAGTTGATGGCAGTTAAGGAGGGATTAATTGGAGTGCAGGCCGCGGGATTAGGATATGTTGATAGTTATTTAGACTCTTTGATGGCGGTGCAAGCAGTCATAACCACTAAAGAAGACCTTAGTTACAATTTTTTTTGATTCAAGATCATAATAATATTGCTCATAGACTAGCTAATTTTGCTGCCTTTTCTTCTACGTCTTTTTGTTGGACAAATAAAGATATCCCACGATTGGTGGATGAAACCATAATAGTGGATCTTTCTTTATTATAATAAAGCTATACAATTTTCTCTCAAAAAAAAAAATCTAACCATTCATCAAGTATTATACTTAAAACACGCGTGTACAAGTTATTAAATAAGTCCAAAGTATCTAGGGTTTTTATTATATTTTACACAAATGCACTATATAAATATAAGTGATAATTGCTCAATATACACAATTAGGATATAAAAAACTCTTTTTTTATGACTTTTTCATAACAAACTCTTTTCTACACAAAAAGAGTGTGTTTTTACATTTTTACCCTTATTTTAACCCAACCCCATGGTTAACAAAATGTAAAAATGACAGAAACATGGTGTTGGTCGCTGCCTTCAACTGGGGAATTAATTGTCCACATCTACTCTCATTATGGGAGAATTTATTGTCCAACCAACAATATTCAAGTGACATATTCACATTTGGTGTGTAACTCTCATATTTTCATTTTTTTTTTGTCCTCCTCACATCTCCTCTGCTTATGCCCAGAAATTGAGAGGTATGTATGTTATATACTTATATGTGGATTTGTATTATCGTGCTTCAAAGTTTAGACATTATATGCTTATTTTTATTTCGTAATAAATTTTTTAGTATTGTTCTTTGGTGTAAGTGTTCGAGTTTAATATCGTTTTTATGAGTTTTTGGTAATTATTGTATGAAAATACTCATTATATGACTTGAAATATAACGTCACGATATGGATATTAAAGAACTGGTTCCGTTCACGGTATGATATATGGTTCACAATTAGTTTGATGCGTTGTGGATATTTTTGCAGAAGTTCATGATATAGGTTCACAGTTTAGGTTAACGGTATATATTCACAGTATATATATTCACAGTTTAATACATTATACCGTGAAGGCATATAATACCGTGAAGTCATATAATGTCGTGAAGTCTTGCAATACCATGAAATTATATAGTACCGTGAAATTATAGATTAAAGTGAAGTAGATTCCATGAAGTGAATTTATATTGTGAACTCATATGTACTGTGAATTTATATCATGAACTCATATGTATGTACCGTGATTTTATTGAGTATGATATTGTGAACTCATATGTACCATGAATTTATGCAAATTTTGATAGTAGAAATTACGTGGAATATTTTTAAAGACATGTCTATTACCTAGCGATCATTATTTATTATTTTTTATTATATTTCTTGGAGATGAATTGATATAATTTGGTAGATCGATATGGAGGACATTGGCAAGGAATCACATATGTCGGTGGAGAAGACAAGATAATATCTATTCATGATGGGGATAATTATTTTTCGGAGCTCATGGAGACTATGCACGATAGCGTGGAGGCCAATTTAGATATCGGTTCTCTTGTTGATATTTATGGAAAATGTGTTCATCATAAGAAGATTAGAAAGACCATGACGTGAGATGTCTTTTAGCCGCTGTTGACATGGCTATTGTGTTTGTTACCATTAAGAAGATGAATTCCGGATCTGGTAACACCCAGATAGCTCAAATTGGAGAAATTTCTATAATAATTCTGGAGGGTTTATTGAATTAATTAACTCTCAGATTAGGGGAAATTCTGTGGTTCCTACTTATATATAAAGCGGTGGACTTTCACAAATTTCTCCGTTTGCATTTGGTAATTATACACAAGACAATATTGTTACAGACTTTCAAATATGTTCGGATCCAAATCCTGTCGAGCAGAATCCCATTGAGAAAAATCCATTGGAAGATATTTAAAATTCGAATCAAAATTATGTTGACTGGGGTTTGGACGACGACAAAAATGATAATTTGAGTGATAATGGCAACACTACTGGCGGTGGCGTTAAAGATTGTGAAGACGTTGTTGAATAAGATGGTACTGACATTGAAAGTGATGATGAAGATTATAAGGAGACCGAACTTCAATATGATTTTTTCCAACAATTTTGCAAATGACTTAGTGAGCGGGGCAAATTGATTGCCGAGAAAAGCACAGTCAACATAGACCGCCCATTAATTTAAATGAAGAGATTGTCAATATGAATAATACCACAAATTATGCTCAATGTGGTTAGACAATTCCTGGTGCTCCGTTGGTATCATCAGATTCAATTTATGAATCTATCTCAACAGATCCAAGTGGTGGCATGTTATCTATGGGATTAACTTATATGACCAAAGAACAAATGGTTATTATTGTTGGAAGGTATCACTTGGATAAATTTGTGGAGTACCATGTAAAATACTCAGATACCAAAAGATTCCAGGCAATTTACAAACATGACGGATGTCCATTTGTATTGAAGGCGAAAAGTCGAGGATCATTTTGGAGGGTGTGCAATATCACTGATCACACATGTCAATTTGATCCCAATCGTAGTGCACCTTGATAGTTGCCTTCCAAAGTGATTGGTGCATACTTATTCGCATCTAAACTCCTGGTTGAGAATGCATCTCTTGTTCATAGGGATATGGTGAACGAGTTGCGGGGAAGACATCATCTTAATGTGCGTTACAATATTGACCTAAAAGTAAAACATCATGTGATAGGAATGATCTACGGCGACGACATGAAATCATTCAGTATGATACCATCCTATCTGCACATGTTGGACAAGACAAATCCTGGATCCGCAACTGCATTTTTGATTGATCAAACCAATAGGTTCAAATATTTTTTTTGCATTGGGTGCATCTATTCGTGGTTTCAGTGAAAATGGTTGACTCGTTATAGTAGTAGATGGAACACATTTGAAGGGTAAGTATCGGGGAGTTCTTTTCGCCGCCGTCACTCAAGATGGTAACCGACAGATATTTCCACTTGTAGTTGGGATAGGGGATAAAGAAGATGATAGATCTTGGACATAGTTTTTAGAGAATGTTAAGAAAGCGTATGGTTCTCCTGAAAATCTCGTGATTGTTTCAAATCAACATATAAGCATTGAAACGCGGTAAAAGTGGTGTACCTTGATCATTGTCTATGTTGTTACCATTTGCAAAATAACTTATCAAAATTTGGGAAGACTTTTGTTTCACTATTTAAAAGTGCTGCTTATAGCTATAAGTTGTCAGACTACGAGAAATATATTACACTTCTTAAATCAGAAAATGAGAGGGCGTATTCACATTTGATGAGCAAGTGGGCACGTTGCATATGCCCAGTACGACGTTATGAGTTTATGAACTCCAATTCCGCAGAAAGTTTCAACAATCGTATAGTTTGGGCGAGGAGGCTTCCCGTTTGTTGGGTGTTAGAGGTTGTCCGGACAATAATTGAATGATAGTTCTATGAACGGCGGGCTGCCGCTGAAGATAGAGAGCATGAATTAAGATAAGTGGTAGCGAATGCCCTCAGGGAAGCAGTCAATTTAGGTGCCACATTCAGCGTTGATGTCATTGACAATGCGAGGTTGAAAGTGAAAGATGGAACCAAAACATATATTGTTGACCTTAGCGCAAAAACTTGCATTTGTCTGCGATTCGAACACATGTTGATTTCTTGTTCTCATGGAGTAGCTGCTATTAGGTTAATTTTTATTTTTTTTGATATTTGTCTTCTTTAAATAGTTTCGATACTACCATATAATTCATTTTATTATTATAGTAGATTTTCACAGGAAAGTGAATCACAATGTATACTCATATGTCGATGAATGTTACAAGACGAGTACATTGCGCAGATTGTGGTCCGGTATAGTCATGCCAATCCCTGATATCGAAGATTGGGTTGTTCCTAATGAGGTTAGATCATTGTTATGTTACCCTCCTGAAAATCCAAGACAAGCTAGACGAAAAACGCGCTGGAATCGCTATGCTTCGGGCCCACAAACAAGTAGTAGGACACGTAAGCAACAAGTTTGTTCGATGTGTAGGTCGATTTCACACAATAACATTAGATGCACATAATACTTAATCCCTAGTGCATCTGCCTCAGTCGAGTCATCCACGAATGAACAAACTGGGAGAGGTCGTGCCCTAGAAAATGTGGTATATGTCGAGGTTCAGATCATAATCGATGGAAATGTGGTAATGAATTTCATTTTATGTACTTAGTATAATATAACCAGTCTGATATAAATGTGACCATGGTACCATGCATCCCCATCCAAAGTGCATCTCGCCACGCACATGTGAGCTGATGAGAAGAGTTCAAAATGAGAAGAGCCAAACCATTATCAAGATAAGATATGATAGTGGAACTAAGTTTGTCAATAGGATTATAACTCAATATAAGAGTTTAAAATGAGAATAGTCAAACCATTTCATGTTAGCTGATGAGAAGAATTCAATATGAGAAGAGTCAAACCATTATCAAGATAAGATCTGATAGAGGAACTGAGTTTGTCAATGGGATTATAACTCAATATTGTATTGGAAATGGTATTGCTCATGAATTCTCAACTGCAAGAACTCTACAACAGAATAGAGTAGCTAAAAGAAGAAATAAAACTCTCAAGGAAGCTGCAAGGACCATGTTAGCTGAAGATGGATTGCATAAGAGATTTTGGGCTGAAGCCATTAATACTGCTTGCTACACTCAGAATAAGTGTATGATCAATAGTAGTTGTCCAAATATGAAATTTGGACAGGGAGGAAGCTAAATGTTGGATATTTTTATATCTTTGGATGTAAGTGCTTCATTCACAATAATGGCAAGGACAACTTGAAAGCTTTTGATGATAAAGTTGATGAAGGTATCTTTCAGGGATACTCAACTAAAAGTAAAGCTTTTAGAGTGCTAAACAAAAGGACTATGGTCACAGAAGAGTCTATCCATGTGGTTTTTGATGAACCTAATGTTAATGGAGAAGACATTGATGAGTTAGCTGACAAGATGAATCAACCAACTATTCAAAAGAGTCTCTATGTTGAGGCAGATATAAGAAGACTCAACCCTGATGAAGATGAGATAGCTAAATCTCAGCGACAACTGGAAAGTTTGTAGCTGAATGATGATGAGGAAGCTGTTCAAGACAACTTAGCTGCGAGACGACTGAATCCAGCAAACTTACTCCAATTAGATGTGAGATGGCTGAGAGACCACCCTCCAGAGCTTGTCATTGGAGATGTTAGAGAATGAGTAAGAACCAAATCCAGAACTTAACATGAAGCTATGTTCACTTGTTTCATTTCCCAGATTGAGCCTAATGATGTGTAACAAGCATTGGATGACACACATTGGTTCTAGCTATGCGGGAGGAGTTGCCTACCAAAATGTTATTGGTACTAAGTGGGTATTTATAAACAATATGAATGAAGAAGGATCTGTAGTGAGAAACAAAGCAAGATTGGTAGCCAAAGGGTATTGACAAGAGGAGGGCAAATATTTTGATGAAACCTTTGCATCTATTGCAAGATTGGAAGCAATAGGGATGTTTCTTGCTTATGTTGCACACAAGAACTTCACTATCTATCAAATGAATGTGAAGAGTGCATTTTTAAATGGAATTTTGGAAGAAGAAGTGTATGTGGAGCAATCTCCAGGTTTTGAGCAGAAAACTATTGGAGATAATGTCTACTAGCTCAAGAAGGCATTATATGGTTTGAAACAAACACCAAGAGCCTGGTATGACACATTGTCCTAGTTTCTTATGGACAATGGATTCACCAAAGGCGAGGTTGATAGGACGCTCTTCAGAATTCAAGATGGGGAGAGTATACTGCTTGTTCAAATATATGTGGATGACATCATCTTTGGATCCACAAACAAAGAGCTGTGTGACAAATTCTCAAATCTCATGGAAGGGAAGTTTGAGATGAGTATGATTGGAGTGTTGACTTTACTTTCTTTCTAGGTCTTCAATTCAAGAAAATTAAGGATGGAACCTTCATAAGTCAAACCATATATACCCGAGATTTAATGAAGAAATTTGATATGGAAGAGAAGTCATCTGTGAAGATTCCCATGAATACTTCAATCAAGATGGATATGGATGCAGAAGGCAAAGCTGTTGATCAAACAAGATATAGAGCTCTCATTGGATCTTTGTTCTATTTGACAACAAGTAGGCCAGACATCACCTTTGTTGTAGGTGTATGTGCCATATTTCAATCTGCTCCATAGGAAAGTCATATGACTGCAACCAAGAGAATTCAAAGGTATTTGAAGGGATGCCAAGAAGTTGGCTTATGGTATCCAAAGGATGGAGGATTCAAGCTAGCTACTAAGACTCTGACTATCGCTGGATGTAGAGTGGACATGAAAAGTACATCAGGTACCTGTCAAATGCTTGGAAATTGGTTGGTTTCTTGGTTCAACAAGAAACAAAATTCAATAGCTACATCCACAAACAAAAAGAGTACATTGATGAAAATGTTGCCCAAATCTTATGGATGAGGCAACAACTGAGAGACTATGATATAGAAGAGAGAGAGAGAGAGAGAGAGAGAGAGAGATTCCAATAATGTGTGATAACACAAGTGCCATTGCAATTACCAAAATCTAGTATTACATTCAAGAACCAAGCAAATTGATGTCAGATATCATTTTATAAGAGATCATGTTGAAAAGATAGACATCACATTGGAATACATATCGACTGATAAGTAGTTAGCTGATATATTCACTAACATTTTAAGTGAATCAAGGTTTGAAAAGCTTAAGAATGAGCTTGTGTTGATTGATCTGAGTTAGGAGGCTAAGAAGACTCAATCAACAGAGTTAAAGAAGATAGAAATGGAAATTAGCATAGTTTCACTTATCAGCCAAGTGAAATAGCCAAGACGACTAGTCAATTGTATTGAGTTAGCTGCACATCCAAGTGATTATTAGGTCAAGAGAGAAGCAGAGTCAAGTCATTTATGAAGATATCTGAGTTATTTATGAGCTAAGTGACAAAACACAGTCGTTTTCTGCTAGCGGGAATGTTTTTAGGCTTGACGTTAGCAGTACTTATGATGTTAGTAAAAGCCTGCAACCATTTTACCCATAATTGGATATAAATGTTGTTGCATTTAATGCGGGAAAATTAATGCAGTTTTTAAGACATGATCTCAACCGTTGATCAGTTTTACCTTTTTGAAATCCAAAAATCGCCCCTCATATCCCATGTATAGAGAAATCAAATTTTCTCTCTCCTCATAAACACTCTTACTCTCAAAGCAACAAAGGCATTCTCTCTACAACTAAAAGTGCAAACCTTGGTTTTCCTTTTGTTCGAATCTCAAATCCAAATTCTGAAATGGCTCCTTCATATGATTAGGTGAAGTTGGCTGAGGAGATCCACACTGTAGCGACTGTGGACTTTGATGGCCTAGTCAAGCAACGCGTAGACAAAGTCCTTGCAAAGAAGATAGCTGAAAAGCTTGAGAAAGCTGGTCTCAAGCAGTTCTTAACCATGGAGTATTTGTTAGTCCAAGTGGCTACGATAATCTAGAGGGGGGGTGAATAGATTATCCCGGTTTTTCAGATTTTGCCCTCTTTTTCGTAAAACTCAAGCAAAGATGAAATGCTAAGTGCGGAAAGTAAATAGCACACGTCGATTTATAGTAGTTCAACCCACCTAGGGCCTAATCTACTACCACCCCAGTATATCCGGGATGGATTTTAAAAAAAAAAAAGGTTTTATTAATTTACCAAAAATTAATACAATACCTTGAGGATTACCACAACCCTCTTACACCACCTTGAGGATTACCACAATCCTCTTACAACACCTTTGAAGATTACCACAACCTTCAAACACCTATCACCTGTTTGATACATGTTTTTATCTTAATTTTGATGATTTTATTTTATCACCAAAACAATGTTTTTAAAGGTTGTCCAAGTACTCTAAATGATTTAAAACAGGAGTATTTTCTCAAAGTTTATTTTTCTATATTGACAACGCTTTTAATGTTTTTACGTTATTGGTTTTCACTCTCAAACGATGTTTCTAAATATTGTCCTAATACTTCCGATCGGTTTAAAATGTTTTTACTAAATTTTCGGAGTATTTATAGTTTTATTTTCGACAAAAATTGGACAATATTTATTAGGGCAACCCGTACCAAGATGTTTTTAGAAAAGATAATGAGACGGAAGAAAAAAGAGAGTCACAAGATCGCTAAGGCCGTCGCCTTTCGGTCGGCCGCCTTCGGGTCGACAAGACTGCAAAAACAAAACCTTGCATTTTTGAAACAAGAGGGACGGTTGAAACAGGGTCGAATTTGCCCACGTCGACAAAAAGTTGTAATTTTCAAAGTGTTCTCTTTTTCTCTTAATGGTCGCCTCTATGTATGACAAAGAAAAATATGACCGTTTGACATAATGAGACACATTTCCTTAAATTGTGGGATTGATTTCTAATGTTAGCCTATATTCTTGATTTTAATTGTATTTTTAAGTAGATTTTCAATCCCCAAGAGGAGCCTATGCTTGATCAATCATCTCCTATAAATAGAGGAAGTTTTGGAGCAACCAATATAACAATTGAGATACAACACAACAAGATACACTTCAAGCAAACACTTGGTCTTTCATAGTCATTATTCTTGTTGTAAAATTGCCTAGCTTATCACTTTCACATCTTTGAGGTGTAGGCTTTTCTTGATTACACTTCGCACTCAAATTGTATTATTCATTATTGAGTTGTAATCTTGATTTTTGGTTATCATTCAAACACAAGATATCCTTGTGAGTGTTCTTGTGGTAAGAGCACACTTGGATGATCTAGGTGATAGGTGCAAGAAGATTGTGGTAATCTTCTTATTGAGGTGTTGAAGAATTTGGTATTCTTCAAGGTTGAAGATTGTGGTAATCTTCACAAGGTGCCGTTGAAGGAAGATTGTGGTAATCTTCAAAGGGAGATTGTGGTAATCTCCAAAGGTGGTGTTGAAGAAGAGTGTGGTGCTCTTCAAGGTGTTGTAAGTTGAATTTGTATTAATTTTGGTAATTAATAAAATTCTTTTTCTTTTCAAATCCATCCCTGATATCTTTGGGGTGGTAGAGGATTAGGCCCTAGGTGGGTTGAACCTCTTTAAATCGACGTGTGTTGTTTACATTCCGCACCTTATTATTGTGTTTGAGCATTCGATTGTTAAAAAGAGGGCGAAAACGAAAAGATGGAGATAATCTATTCACCCCCCCTCTAGATTATCGTAGCCGCTTGACTTACAAGTGGTATCGAGCCAAACTCTTTGGCAAGCTCGTTTCACATCGCGAGTGAAGAGAAACGATAACTGACTTGAACGAAGCTCAAATTTCCGGACCTCCACCACCAAACCTCGGTTTGATTCCAAAAATTTTATATTTTGGAAAGAAAGAATGGAATGCTACTTACAAAGTTGCGGGTTCGATATTTGGAACACCGTCATCAATGGAGAATCCATTCCGACAAAGAATACACCACACACCTCTAAAGGCTTCAAAGAGCTCAATGATGAAGAGAAGAGAATCATCTCCTTAAATGGTAAAGCTCTTAATATTTTACATTGTTCACTTACCACCTTGGAATTTGATCATGTTGTAGGTATTCGATCAAGCACATGAAATATGGCAAAAACTAGAAGCCATCTATGAAGTATATGCAAATAAAAGGAGCAACTCAAAAGCATCTACTTTCAAATGGATACAACATCAAATCCAACAATGGGATGAGCCTCTTACAAATTCCGATGATGAAGCCGAAAAATGTCTTATGGGCATCAAGAAAAACAAGGTAAGTTCTAAACCCTCTACTTCTTATGACAATGAATTGCAAAATGAATATAGTGACTTGCAAAATGATTATATTGAAGCTACAAGATGAATTCCAAGATTTACTTGTTAAATACAAAAATTTGAAAAAGGAATTCATTATTTTGAAAAATGATAAGGATAGTTTATTTACTTCCTATGAATCACTATCATGTGCTCACACCACCACTCTTGATAAGGTTAGAAACCTTGAGAAAGAAAATAGTACTCTTGTTGAAAATATTGATTGCATGAAAAAGGATTTATTAAAATCAAACTTAAAAGTACCAATAAAATGTCCAATATTGTTGATATTCATAATTGTGATAAAGGACTTGATCATAAGCCTAATGTTGTTAATCATATGAAAAAGGATCAAGTCAATATGCATATTGGTCATTATGCTCCTAAATTTACTACTTGTTTTTATTGTGGCAAAAAGGGTCATACGGCTAATTCTTGTCGGGCTAGAAATAACTCTAAATATTGTTGGAGACCTAAAAGTCTCAAAGCTAATCTTAAAGGACCCAAACACATGAGGGTACCACAAAACAATGTGCTATTAGGTAATGCAAAACAAAAATCGGAGAAAATTCATGCCACCAAGAAAACATTAAATGAACGTTTCATTTGATCAAAGAAGAACTACTCTCAACAAAGCCAATTTCCAAGAAGAGCGTATAATCAAAAATGGGAAGAACACAATCCTTGAAATGGCAAAGACATCATCAAGATGATTTTCATAGAAGAAGAAACCATCAACCATGGGAAGGTAACAAACCTTGAAATGGAGTAATCAAGGAAGTCATCATCAACAAAGTGACTTCCAAATGGGAAGATATCATCATCAACAATGGGAAAGACACAACCCATGGAAACGGCGAAATTGGTAAACCGTATCTCCCCATTTATATATGCATTTTATTTCTTTTAATTATATGCATGTTTTTTAATTGCAAAATGATCTTTCTAGTATTTTTTTTAATAGGTCTCTTATATATTTATGAGTTTCAATATTTTTAAAAGAGACCTTGCATGTTTTTCTATAAACTTTTAAGCTTTTCATTAGACTTATGTGGCTTATTATCTCTTATGAAATCTTATAAAGCATAAGCTCTTTTTGTTATCTCATATTTTTTTGCCTACACTTGAATTTTCTATGCATATGTTGTCTAAGAATTGTGAAGAAGGATACACACTTCATACTCATTGGCTATTTCATCAAGTTTCTTAAACCATCGAGGTATGTCTACTCGTATTTTTCTTTAAACTCGATATTATGCACATATCTTTCAAGATATTTCATTTTTATCAAATGCCCCAAATTGAACTTGTAAATATTTTCTTTTAAAAGGCAAACGTGTTTAGTCTCGATTTTATCATTTATATTTTTTTCCCAAAACTTATTTGTTGGACTTAGTCCAAAATTATATTTTTGCAAAGTTTTAAAACTTTTGGGGTGAAAAATCATGAAAAATATGGGAGAAAGAAAAATTTGGGATTAACAGGGCGGACGGTCGCCCGCACCTCGGTCGCACCCCTACTTTCGGGGGTTATTTTTCACTTAATTGGTTTCTTCATTTGCAAAAAAGAAGAAAAATCCCCCAAACAAATTCTTCATCATTTTTCACGATTCTTGTTGCTAATCGTCTTATTTTCTCAAGAATCTTTCATATATGGCTCCTCCAAGAAATTCCACCGATCAAAATCCCACTTCTAAAAGAAGAAAGGGCGGAGAGGGCAATCTTTGAGAAATCGGAGACGAAGCCGAACAAAGGGATATTCGCTCAAAAAGAAATGTGGCTCAAGAAGGTGATGATGTTCAAAATCCCATTTCTTCGGGCCAAAACAAGCTCCGCGTGAACAAGCTTCGAAAATTGCCGTTGGGCGAAAGGTAAAAATCTTTTGTTACTCAAGCTCTAAAATGCTATTAATTTCATCAATAAGTATGCGGAATGGTACTATGAGGATTCGGGGATGAAAGGTAAATCTATATCGGACTAAAATGTGTCGTTTTAGTTCATTTGAATGAGTATCCTACGATTAGAGGATTTTTGAGGAGCAAGGTTGGATGTATTTATGGGAGCATGCTTATGTGTTGTATGATGATGATATTATCCAACTCTTTTATGCCAATATGGGTGAATATGATAATGATAGAAACCGATTCATTAATATAAACCATTTTAGATGGACTCCCAATGATATTTGCGGCTTTTACATGTTAAGAAGGTGGTTGGGATTATGCGGGACTTGGAATGATGAAATGTTGGAAGTATCGATCAATCAAGATATTTGGGAGTATGGCCTAAGTATTCTTTGTTGGCAAAAATGAGCATCGCATTTTATCGGTCATTGTCGCATATTGCATTTGTGGTAAGTCGGGAAAGATGCCTAGCAATATGGATTATTTTTTAACTTATAAGATTGCTGGAGGAACCACTTAACTTTGGCGCCATACTTTTCAATGTCTAATCGAGTCCATTACTCAAGGTAATAAGAAGTTGGTTATGGGAAATTGGATTTGTAAACTTCTTATTCAATCGGGACTTCCTTCGCCGGAGTTTAACTCGGAAGTTTTTCAAAATGACTTGACATTGATAATATCTCCCAAATAGTCACGATGCGCAAAAATGGACATCCGACCAACCAAAACGAGAGGAAGAGGTCAAGAGTCTCCGATCCTAATGACATCTTTGATGACGCCAGGGGCCGCAAGATTGGTGGAAGAAGGCGAACAGAGCAATCCGGAGGGTAATACCGGTGCTCAACCGCCCAGGAGGTATATCAAGCCGAATTTGATGAGATGAGGGCTTTTCATGAGAAAGGTATGAGGCTTTGGAGCAAAAGACCTCTAAAATGCAAAAGTCTATTGGCAAGTTAAAGAAATTCATCAAGGACTTTATTCCGGATCTTGCTTCTCCTCGGATGAGGAATGATGTTACCCCACCCCTTTACTTTCTAAAGCATTTTCATTAATGATGTTTTGTATTTTGATGAATTTTTGTAAAACTCATTTGTACTAATGATATTTGCTTGTTTTTCTTAAAAGGGTTAATATTGCAAGTTGATAATGACTTGTGGATGATCATGATTTTTGATGGAGTATTTGATGGTAAAAATACTCTAAAGCATTGGTTGATAATTGGTATGAAGTACTTGATGGTAAAAGTGCTTCTTTTATTGCTTTGTTATGCTTAGTTGAATATGTTGGGACATTTGATACATGTATTGTTGAAAGCATGTCTTATTACTTGATGGTTGCTCAAATTTTTGGCATTGGTAATGCCTTGATCATTCTTAGCTTATCTCAGTTTGGGTTGAACCTTGAGAATCTACTTTGAGCTTCTTAATTGATGAACAAATTATGCATATGGTGCATATGATTTTTTGAGCTTTGAAATGAGGTTGATTGATGATATAAAAATTTTTTTTGGCTTAAACCATTTACAAAGGTTATATACAACCTCTTCTATTTTTCACGCACACAAAGTGTTTGTTAAAATGTCGCTATGAAAATTTCAACTTCTACATGATTCTCTCGCTTCCAAAAGTCTTCTATACTCATTGAGATCATGTTTTGGGAAATAAAACATTGTATGAACTCTTCATGATACATTTCTCCCATTTTCCTTAGTTTTTAAGCTACATTGCTCAATGGTTGATTAACCATTTCTTTAGCGCACTTTGATATACTTCTATGATGTGTTCACCATCCTAACATTCTTTTGATGATTCCAAAGGGGAGAAAGAAGAAATTAAAATGTTAGCTCAAAGAAGCTCGTTAGCTCAAAGAAGCTAATAAAAGCTCATGATTTATAAGCTATGGCTCATAAAAGCCATAAGTTGTGATTTATTTTTAGTCCAATTGTTGCTTGATGGACTTATATTATTGTTTAATGTTGTTTTGTCAATGGGAGCTTATAAGCTCTTGAACAAATTGTAAAAGCTAAAGCTTTTTAGCTTATGGATTATTGCTCTTACATTATTCTTGATGTGCTTGTGGATAGGGGAGCTTGTGCTTATTATTGAAAATATTTACTCCCTACTTGGTTGCTTTAATATTTTTGGAAAATTTTGGTTTTTCAAGCGGTCAAATGTTTTTTAGGAAAATCATTTCTAAAATTACTCTCTTAGTTTGTATAAAAATTGTTTTGTTTGTAATCATCAAAAGGGGAGATTGTTTGATACATGTTTTTATCTTAATTTTGATGATTTTATTTTATCACCAAAACAATGTTTTTAAAGGTTGTCCAAGTACTCCTAAATGATTTAAAATGTTTTTAATAAGGAGTATTTTCTCAAAGTTTATTTTCGTCTAATTGACAACGCTTTTAATGTTTTTACGTTATTGGGTTTTCACTCTCAAACGATGTTTCTAAATATTGTCCTAATACTTCCGATCGGTTTAAAATGTTTTTACTAAATTTTCGGAGTATTTTTAGTTTTTTTTGACAAAAATGGACAAAAATCGCCTCATATATGAAGATGTTTTTAGAAACAGATAAAGGAAGAAAAAAATTTTTCTCTATCAAAACACTCTTGGTCAAAACAAAGTTTCTCTTTTGAAACAGAACAAAACCTTGCATTTTTGAAACAAGAGGCGGTTGAAATTTTGAAGCTAACCGGTCGCCTGTTGTAATTTTCAAAGTGTTCTCTTTTTCTTTTCTTATCTCAAGAACGGTTCATGTATGATTGACAAAAAAATATGACCGTTTGACCAGACACATTTCCTTAAATTGTGGGATTGATTTCTAACACTATATTCTTGATTTTAATTGTATTTTCTGTAGATTTTCAATCCCCAAAGGAGCCTATGCTTGATCAATCATCTCCTATAAATAGAGGAAGTTTTGGAGCAACCAATATAACAATTGAGATACAACACAACAAGATACACTTCAAGCATACACTTGGTCTTTTAGTCATTATTCTTGTTGTAAAATTGCAAAGCTTATCACTTTCATCTTTGAGGTCTAGGCTTTTCTTGATTACATTCGCACTCAAATTGTATTATTCATTATTGAGTTGTAATCTTGATTTTGGTTATCATTCAAACACAAGATATGAAGTGTTCTTGTGGTAAGAGCACACTTGGATGAAGTGAATGCAAGAAGATTGTGGTAATCTTTTATTAGGTGTTGAAGAATTTGGTATTCTTCAAGGTTGAAGATTGTGGTAATCTCTACCGTTGAAGGAAGATTGTGGTAATCTTCAAAGGGAGATGGTAATCTCCAAAGGTTGTTGAAGAAAAAGGTGTTGTAAGTTGAATTTTATTAATTTGTAATTAATAAAACGAAATCCATCCCGGATATTGGGGTGGTAGAATTAGGCCCTAGGTGGGTTGAACCTCTTTAAATCGACGTGTGTTACACCTTATTATTGTGTTTGAGCATTCGATTGTTAAAAAACGAAAACGAAAAGATGGAGATAATATATTCAACCTCAGATTTCAAACACTTACATCACCTAGATCAAGTGTATTCTTACCACAAGAATAACAAGGATGTCTTGTGTTGAATGATGACCAAAATCAAGATTACAACTCAATAATGATTGATACAATATGAGTACAAGTGTAATCAAGAATTGAAAGCCTAGACCTCAAATTTGTGCAAGTGAAAGTCTTAAGGCTAATACAACAAGATATATGAAAGTGTTTGCTTGATTGCTCTTGCTTGTGTAGAGTGTTGTGTCTTGTTGCTTGAATGATGCCTCTATTTATAGGAGAGGACTTGGCTTTCATTTACGACATAGGCTCCTCCTTGGGGAGTGATTTTGCTGCAAAAGAAACCATTTAAAATCATCAACATAGTGTTAGAAATCAATCCCACAAAATAGGGAAAAGTTTGAAAATGCAACGGATAAATAATTTGGGTCGCGAGAGATAAGATTGAAATTGAATTTCAGCGAATTTTACACAAGGGGACCGGTCGGAGGGTGCGACGTCGCCCTTGACTATGACCGGTTGAGGTGTTGAGAAGATCGAACCAAAAGAGCAACTCCAGTGCACTTGGCCGCCCAGAGTCGGTCGCCCACGGTCGACCGACCAGTGGTCGATCGTCGCCCTCCCCATTTTTCTTACGCCCCATTTTTTGTTTCAAAACTCAACTCAGTGCGGGTTGCCCTATAGGGCGGCTGGTCGACTGAAACAAATGTGTTGTCCAATTTTTTATCCAAAATAAACTCCAAAAAATACTCCGAAAAATAGTAAAAACATTTTAAGTCGATCGGAAGTATTTAGACAACATTTAGGGACATTATTTTGGTTTAAAAACTCATTTGAACAAAATCGAACAAAATCATCAAAATCATGATAAAAACATTTATCTAACAAACTCCCCCTTTTTGATGATTACAAACCAAAACAATTTTCTCGAGGACGATTTTGAAACCAAATAAATTTTCCGGTTTTACGAGTGAACTATCCGTTAAAAACATTCCATACAAAGCTCCTCCTATCTATGAACATATCAACAAGAGATATTGCATAAGCTAGAAGCACAAGCTAAAACGAGCTTATATAAGATGCATATAAACATCATAAGTTAAGAAGCTCCCCCTGTCACAATACTTATAATCTATTGCAATTGAGTCCATAATACAAGCCATGGACTAGGTATTCTTGGCTATAGGAAGCCATAGCTTATAGCTTTTATTAGCTTCTTTTGGCTAACGAGCCAATTTCCTGTTTCTCCCCCTTTGGAATCATCGAAAAGAATGTTAGGATGATAAAAACATCATACAAATACATCAAAGTGCGCTAAAGAGACGGTTTATCAACCATTGAGCAATTTAAGCTTAAAAACCAAAGAAAAAGGGAGAAATGTATCATGAGGAGTTCATACGCTCGATTTATTTGCCAAAACATGATCTCAATAAGTATTGAAGACTTTTGGAAGCAAGAGACTCATGTAGAAGTTGAAATTTTCATTGTGACATTTCATCGAACACTTTGTGGGTGTGAAAATTAAAAGAAGTTGTATATAGCCCTTGTAAATGATTCAAGCCAAAAAATTTCATCACCAATTCACATCAAACATCATACAATACAACATAATAACTAAGCTCATCAAGATCATATGCAAAAAATATCAAGAAATATACAAGAAAGTCATAAACTCAAGGGTTCAGCCCAATTGAGCAAAGGAAAAGATTCTTACCATTTGATCGGAAAAGATGAGCCATGATGATGATAAACATGCTATATAAGGTCCAAGTTGTGAATTGAATGCATGAAAACAAATTTTGAGTGAAATTTGTGTGAATTTGGCAAAGGGGACGAAAAATGGCAAAAAGAAGTGAAAATAACTAATGTTGAAGACGAAGCGATTTTAAACCAAATTTTGGCTTTAGGCGGTCATGGTTGAGGACGGTCATGGTTGAGGGCGAGGTTGCCCACAAAACACTTTGTTTTGTCAAATTTTTCAAAATCCGAATTTTCAACCAAAAATCCGATTTTTCGCCCCTAAGTTTTAAAAACATGCAAAATGTAAACGTAAACCTCATTCAATATGCATTATGCCTAACCGAGCTCGTATGGACGCAAAAGTCTCGGAAGATAGCGGTTTTGTAAAAATGTCCGCTAATTGATCTTGAGATGGTACAAAAGATATCTCAATTTTTCGTTTTGAAACACAATCCCTTAGAAAATGATGTCGAATCTCAATATGTTTAGTACGGTTATGAGAACCGGGTTTTGAGCAATATTTATAGCGGATATATTATCACAAAAGATAGGTACGTTTTCAAAAGAGCATTTGTAATCTGCTAAGGTTTGTTTCATCCAAAGAAGTTGTGTACAACAAAAGCGGCGGAAATATATTGGCCGGCCGTTGAAAGAGAAACACGATTTTGCTTCTTTGAAAACCAAGAAACTAGGCAATCGCCTAAAAATTGACATGATCCGGAAGTACTTTTCCGATCATCAATATTTCCCGCATAATCCGAATCACTATAACCTTTAAGAGAAAAATTTTCATTCTTTGGATAAAATAGACCATATTGAATAGTGCCTTTCAAATATCGAAAAATCCTTTTAACGGCACTCATATGAGATTCTTTGGGATTGCTTTGAAAACGAGCGCATAAGCATACGGCATGAAGAATGTCCGGTCTACTAGCGGTTAAATAAAGTAAACTATCAATCATACCTCGATACTTTGATTCATCCACGGACTTGCCTTTTTCATCTTTGTCAATTTTGACATTTGTTGCCATGGTAGTAGAAACGGTTCTTCCTTCTTCAATGCCGAACTTTTTCAAAAGTTCTTTTGTATATTTTGATTGCGAAATGTATATGCCTTCCTGGCATTGCTTAATTTGGAGTCCAAGAAAGAAGTTGAGCTCCCCCATCATACTCATTTCAAATTCTCCTTGCATCAATGTAGAGAATTTCTTGCACAAAGAATCATTAGTAGCACCAAAGATAATATCATCAACATAAATTTGCACAAGTAAGCAATCTTGCCCTTTTTCAAAAACAAAGAGAGTTGTATCAACTTTACCTCTTATAAAGCCATTTTGCAAAAGAAAAGAGCTAAGTCTATCGTACCATGCACGGGGTGCTTGCTTTAAACCATACAAGGCCTTTTTAAGTTTATACACATCATTAGGCCTAGAAAAATTTTCAAACCCCGGAGGTTGTTTTACATAGAATTCTTCTTGAATAATAACATTTAAAAAAGCGGATTTAACATCCATTTGGTAAAGTTTGAAATTTTTAAAACAAGAATAGGCAAGTAAAATACGAATAGCTTCTAAACGTGCTACGGGTGCAAAAGTTTCATTATAGTCAATACCTTCTTCTTGACAATACCCTTGAGCTACTAACCTTGCCTTATTTCGAACAATGTTGCCTTGATCATCAAGTTTGTTCCGGAATACCCATTTTGTACCAATAATAGTTTGCGATGGAGGACAAGGTACCAATTCCCATACATCACTTCTTTTAAATTGATTTAACTCCTCTTGCATCTCTAAGAACCAATCCTCATCCTCAATAGCCTCCTTAGCATTTTTAGGCTCCTTTTGAGAAATAAGAGCTTTCTCGGCAAATTTTCTCCGGGTCATCACTTTGTCAAGGAGATCACCAATAATAAGATCTTTTGGGTGATCTCCCTTAAATTTCAATGCAATGGGAAGATCCGAGGTATCACCTCTATCTTCTTGAGGACCATTTTAAGTGGACGGTTGATCATTTGATGTAGACGGTTGATCATCAACTTGAACAATTTGTTCAATAATATCCTCTTCATCACTTTCATCATTAGGTATTCTTTCAACACCCGAAGCTTCATTAAATTTGACATGGATGGATTCTTCAACAACTCCACTAGTCTTATTGTAAACCCGATATGCTTTGCTTTTTGTTGAATATCCCATAAATATCCCTTCATCGGCCTTAGGATCAAGTTTGTCCAATTGATCTTTGGTATTCAAAATAAAGCATTTACAACCAAATATCTTGAAATAACTAATATTTGGAGTTCTACAATTCCAAAGCTCATATGGAGTTTTATTCATTTTAGGACGAATATAAACTCGATTAATGACATAGCAAGTGGTACTTACGTCTTCGGCCCAAAAATATTTTGGAAGTGAAAATTCATTGAGCATGGACCGACTCATCTCTTGTTAGTCCAAGTGGCTACGATAATCTAGAGGGGGTGAATAGATTATCCCGGTTTTTTCAGATTTTGCCCTCTTTTTCGTAAAACTCAAGCAAAGATGAAATGCTAAGTGTGGAAAGTAAATATCACACATCGATTTATAGTAGTTCAACCCACCTAGGGCCTAATCTACTACCACCCCAGTATATCCGGGATGGATTTTAAAAAGAAAAAAGGTTTTATTAATTTACCAATAATTAATACAACACCTTGAGGATTACCACAACCCTCTTACACCACCTTGAGGATTACCACAATCCTCTTACAACACCTTTGAAGATTACCACAACCTTCAAACACCTATCACCTAGATCACCCAAGTGTATTCTTACCACAAGAATACTCACAAGGATGTCTTGTGTTGAATGATGACCAAAATCAAGATTACAACTCAATAATGATTGATACAATATGAGTACAAGTGTAATCAAGAATTGAAAGCCTAGACCTCAAATTTGTGCAAGTGAAAGTGCTAAGGCTAATACAACAAGATATATGAAAGTGTTTGCTTGATTGCTCTTTGCTTGTGTAGAGTGTTGTGTCTTGTTGCTTGAATGAAGCCTCTATTTATAGGAGAGGACTTGGCTTTCATTTGATGCTCCTCATTGGGGAGTGATTTTGCAAAAGAAACCATTTAAAATCATCTTGGAAATCAATCCCACAAAATTTCGAAAATGCAACGGATAGTTTTTGATAGGTCATCTACAGAGATAAGATTGAAATTGAATTTCAGGAATTTTACAGGGGGACCGGTCGGAGGAAATGAAACCCTTGACTATGACCGGTTGAGGTGAATAAAATACAAAACAGAGAAGACTGAACCAAAAGAACAACTCCCAGGTACCGGTCGACCACCTGGTTGACCGGTCGCCCTCCCCTATTTTTCTTACGTCCCATTTTCTATTTCAAAACTCAACTCGTCACGGGGGGGGCGGACCGGTCGAGCTCGAAACAAATGTCTTGTCCAATTTTTTATCGAAAATAAACTCCAAAAAATACTCCGAAAAATAGTAAAAACATTTTAAGTCGATCGGAAGTATTTAGACAACATTTAGGGACATTATTTTGGTTTAAAACTCATTTGAACAAAATCGAACAAAATCATCAAAATCATGATAAAAATATTTATCTAACAATATTCGCACACCTATCTTGAAGAGGTTGTGATGTTTTACGTGAATGCCCAAGTTCACGACGATGATATCCACTCATTAGTCCACAACAAAGAAATAAAGTTATGTTGTGGACCACTAATCTTGTTATCTCCTTCTTACGGTTTGAAGGAGATAACTGAGAAGAACATCAATTTGGTTGCTTCCTGGAAGGAGATAGCCAAACCATAGGCTGCTGCGAAGCCCAACTATACTGACAAGAAGTCATCCGCCACAAGTTGAGGGATGTGGTAGCTAAGTGCGTCGATATGAAATTTGGATCCTTTAATCAGCTTTCCGGACTAAGCTGACGGTGATGGCGGTGATTTTGGAAGAGAATAAGGTTAATTGGGTTGAGTTTGTTTTTGGCAAGTTTGCCAGAATATAATGAACAAGTCCATTAATGAAGAAGGAGTTTTTTGAAAGTTCTCTTGGATATTTCATGGTTTTAGGTCATCAATTAGAGGTGAAGGGTATTCCTCTACGAAATGGGAAACCATTTCACGTGAACAAGAAGATGTTCAGGGCAAATCTCTCTGATGGCGAGCGTTAAGCGCATTCAAAAAGCGACTATAAGCGAGGGGGAATCAGCTGATCCCGTCCCCATGGACACAACTGCTTTTGCAAAAGCCCCTTCTCCTAAGCCCGTTCAAAAGAAGAAGAAGGCACATGCCCCTGCAGCCAAGTTAGCTCCTGCCCCTACAGCCGAGAAAGACCCTACACCTGCTCCTGCAGCCGAGAACAACCCAACACCTGCCCCCACAACCGAGATAGAATCTCCATCTCCCTCCCCAATTGTGAAGAAGAAGCGCTCAGCTGTGCCCTTGAAGCCAGCTGCAGCAAAGAAGATGAATTTGGCAGAGTCTGCTGCCATTAAGGAAGAAGAGGAAGCTGTTGAAGTTCCTCTAAAAAAAAGTCAAGAAGAAGGCTGGTGAAATAGTCTGACTTAGCTGCCAAGCCGACTGAGTCTGGAACAGCCATTGAGGCTGCTAAAGAAAAATATGTTGCTATTGATGAACAACAAAGTGAGAAGAATAAGGATGACGTGATGGTCACTGAGCAGGAATTAGCTGATGCTGCTCAGCCACGTCAAGAATTAGCTGTTAGGGAGACAACTAATGAATCGGAACCAAACACAGCTGATAAGGACACTGACGAGTTAGATGTACAATCCCCTCAGACCGATGCTATTATAGCTGAGGAAGGCAAGGCTGCTGAAGAGCCTTTGCAGAAGGATGATGAGTATGATGATGATCTTGTAATGCTATCTCTTGCATATCCTAATGTGCAGGAGAGGCCACAAATACTGAGATCCTGGAAGCTGGGTTTTGTCAGAGACCAATTCCAAAGCCTAGAGTTCATTTAAGAAGAGAAGGAACTCCTGAGTAACTTGGGCAATATTGCAATCCGATCAGCTTTGGACCCAGATTTTTGTACCACCATCCTTTATCAAAAGAAGAATGAGGAGAAGTTGAAGGCATAGGTGAAGACAATTGAGGAGTCTAAGAAACCTCAATCTTTCCCTTTCGATGATGTCCTTGAAAGTGTTGTTCAGCCAGCCAACAACAATGACATTGATGAGGAAGAGCTGGACACTGCTGATGCAGTAGAGAAGGCTGGGCTGAAATAGGCCCCAAAAGAGTCCAAAGAGTTGCATGAGAAAACATTGCAAAGGGACCAAGGAGAGTCATCATTTATTCAGATCTCTCCTACCCCTGACATTTTGGAGATGATGAGGACCATCAATGCTTCAACCTTACCAGTGCACTCCTAGGGACATGAATCCAGGAAGAATGGCGATGAAGCTAAGAAAGGTGCTGAAGAGGGCACCTTAGCTGAGCCTACCCCTGAGAAAGGTGTTGAGACACATGCCCTATTGGCTTATCACTCAATGGGACAAACATCCGAGTCTCAAGTTTCCAGTGACCCCATTGCTCGTGACTCAGTTGGTACGCCAGCTGAGGGGAAAACTATAAACACCACAGCCGGGTTGGAGGAGGTCGTGGGAGACCTTATAAACTTGAAGTTATGAGGCGAAAAGATGGATATAACTGAATAGTAGAGTGGGTTGATGAAGCTCAGATGGTTCAGACTGTCTCAACTAAAATCCCAACTGCAGTGCAGGCCAATGAAGCTGCTGATGCAGCTAAGGCAAAGGATGGACAGGAAGCCATGTCAATTAAGAATGTTGGCTCTGAAAGTGCGATCTAAGAGGTTGAGACCTCGAAGGATGCCACCGAAGATCCTAAAGAAGCTCAGTCTGCTAAAGGGAAAGTCCAAGATCCTGCTGCAGTTGAGACTACACAAGAGAGTTGCAGGCCCTACGGTTGAGACTGCTGCTGAGGTTAACGAAGACCCAAAGGAGGTTGAGACTTCCTTGGGTAAAATAGCTGAAGAAGATATGCCAACTCCTCAAACAGTATCAATTGAACATGAAGAGATTAGTGCTCTCCATGACTCTCAAGAAAACGTGTCTGTGGAATTTTTAGACACAGATGATGAAGCTGAGTCCGCTCAACAAGACAAACCCCAAGAGGACCCACAGATCGAGGAGGTTGTGGCAAAATTAGAAAGGCAAGCGAGAAAGCTGCCATTTCCATGTTTACTCTGGTTGATGGCCCACCCCCTATGGTGCCATCACCAACCCGTGAGCTACTAAGGAAGCTGAGGAACAAGTAACTTAACAGGAAGAACAAACTGAGACCAATGAAGCTGTTGAGACAGCTGAGGATCAGTCAGCTCAGCAGGCTAGCACAATTGTGGATGCCGATAACGCTAAAACAACTGAGTCACATAGAGCTAAAGCTAGTGTCAAGGGAAAAGGAAAAGCTCCTGGAGGAGAAGTGGGAGAAATTCCTTTGGTCTTAGATGACTTATTTGCTGAATATTTTTGGTTTGCTGCGGAAGTGCCTTTGGAGATTGAGTCTGCTGCTGAAAGTGCTATGTATACTGTGAACATTCCTCCTGATGATATGTCAGCTCCAGATGATCGAAGAGTTGTGCCTTTTAGATTCAATTTTGATGTTTCATGGCCAGAAAAGCAGTCGACTGATTCAACCGACTTCCGAAAAGCCTTCAAGGCTATCTATGCTGAAATAGAAAATATGGAGAAAGGATTTGCAGCTCTGAATCAACGGCTAGATAATCACGATGCAACGATTGATGAAGATATACAAGGAACAATGCTCAGGATAAGGTAATGGACAATATAGACTAAATCACTTAGGCGAGAATAAATCAGCTACTTCAAATCGTTGTTTGCAAAGTTAGTGATTTGCAGTGCTGAGAATGCAAAATTTCAGCAGAGGAAGAAGGATCACATTTTCCGAATGGACCAATCATACAAAACAGATATGGAGTTGCTGAAAGCTCAACACAAGGCAAACCTTCTAAAATCTGAAGCCAACATGCGCACCAAGATGATGGTGATGAACGCGGAAATGAAAATAATGGTTGCTGAGATGAAGGCTCTGAGAGAGCAGCACACTCCACAACCCATGAAAAACTGGACATAACTAATGAAAAGCTGGATCTAATCCTGGGAAGACCCTCTAAGTTGACTCTCCCTGGTGATGATGATGCCAAAAAGGGGCAAAAAAGAATGTTTAATTAAAGTTGAAGCAAGTAAGGGGAAGGAAGTGATGTAAAGAAACGCCCTCTAAAAATCATGCTTGCAAAAATCCCCCAACAAAGCTCATCCACCAGCTCACTCCTTAGTCAGCTGCCGCATGGCTTATCAGCTGAAGACAAAGCTGAGTTAGCTTCCAAGAAAACTCGAGAAACAATTGAAGCTGACTTAGCCGAGTTAGATGAAAGGCACCAAGGTCAAATTGATAATCTAAAAGCTAAGTTCAACGGTCACCCAACAGGGTTACTCAAAGACTCTCCAGTTGTGAAGCTCCCTTAAGAGTTTGCTCGTGCTCTGTATACAGGATCTGAGCCAAAATCCTTAGAGGAATTCCAAGTGCCTAAATTTGAAGGATTCTTCAAGGGAAAGACTCTAAAGGAGGCGTGGGATTTGTACTAGGAGAAGGGTTTAGAATTATGTCAAACAGCCAAGAAACAGCAGACTTCGAGAAGTAGTCAGCAAACTTCTAGGGCATAACTTGTATAGTACACTCCCAGAGGAGGAGCAGACTCTGGATGAAAAAGGGGAAGAAGTGGTGGAAGAGGCAGAGACACTCCACCAGCAAAGCTAAGAGACGTCCAATATATTAATCCCCAAAAGAAAGGATTGTTATACTGGGCTGGACTGGACCAACTTGAGAATAGAGAATGAGGAGATGAGAAGAAGGCGAGAAGAAGAGAATAAGAGGCTCGGTCATGAATGGAAATAAAGGCAACAAAGAGAAGACCCAACTTCGAAGAGAGCCTACGAGAAGAAGAAGAGGAGAAGAAGAGAAAGAGAGCTGAAGATGACAAACGCAGAGCTGAGAAGAAGCTGAGAGTAGAAGGAAGCTGCAGAGGTGTTGAAGACTGTTGTGAACCCATTCATGTTGTATATTTACTTAATGTAAATACACATACACTTGTAAGTACTTTGAATACTGTTGTTGATTATACATTATAAAATTTTGTAAAGTGCAAGAATGATATGTTCTATAAAATGACATATTCAATACAATCATTCTTTGTTTATGCATAATTTACTTTGCTATTTTTATTTAAGTTTTGGCATCATCAAAAAGTGGGAAATTATTGGGAAATTTATGTAATAGATTTTGATGATACCACGTAAAACTTAGATTAGGAAGTTGGTACCCCAATTCAACTATAAATCAACTTGTAATAGATATGTCTATGTAAGCTGAGTATAATCATCCAAGTTGAAGATTGCAGGACTCGAATGAAGATCGAAGAAAAGACACATCTGTATGGCAGCTGAGTGAATTGCAGAGAAGTATCAGTCAAGTGACAAAAGTTATCTTAGTCAGCTGACTGACAACAAAGTCATTCCTAAATCATTAGAGTTGACTATCAAATGGGTTATGCAGCAAAAAGGATCAAAGAAATCTGAAGAGATCTGTTGTCAAACAAATTCAAGTATTTGCTGGAAATAGGCATGTGTCAGACTGCCTACATTAAAGCTGTTTTGCTGAAAGAGTGCAAAAAGCAAGGAGCCAATGTGATGTACCTGAAAACCTGCAGAGTTTAAGGAAAGGCTGCAGAGCATTAAAGTCTAGGAACAATCTACATCAAAGCTGCAAGACAAGACAAGCCAACGACCTAAAAGTGGAGTTTGAAAATACATTTATCTCTTCAATGGATATATTTTCAAACTACCACTATAAAAGACTGATGATTCATTTGAGAGAAAGTGACCTAACTCAACGAACAAATGCAATCAAGAAAAACCCATTAATCTGCAAAGAAAAGCAATATCTCTCAAATATTCAAATCATATCCTCAAGTCTAAACTAGAAGGAAATCGATCCAACACGTTCAGTAAAGGAAAGACAACTTCATTTGTTGAAGAGAAAAACTTGTTTCAAGAATAAGGGCCTACTCTCCAAGATTTAAGGAGGTGTCGTAAGGTTCCAGATTGAACCATAAATCTTTAAAATTGTTGGAGGGATGTGAACAAATCTAAAATTTGAAGGAGCTGAAGTAGTAGGACAACGGTCTTGTGAAGAAACTGAGTCCCAGGAAAATCTAGCTGTGTGATCAAAGTTATCTCGGACTGTAACCATTTTGTAACAAATTCAAAGTTACATTAGTGGGTTCCTCCAGGGGTTAGAGAAGAGTGGATTAGAGGAATTACCCCATCCTCGAACTACTATAAAATTGCTTGTGTTTTTTACATTAAGCATACTTACTGTCTTGCACATTATTATTATTATTGTTAGTTAATTTGCTAAGTCGACTGATAATAACCAAGCTTAAACAAGTGTTGAAAAACATATTCAAAACTAAGGGTGAAAAGTCTTCGCTGTTAAAAACCAGGTCTACTGATTATTTAAAGAGTTAACTGAATCAGCTCAGTTATGCTATCAACAACTCAGGAGAGTTTGTTGAGTGGCTAACTCTGCTGTGTAAGTAAACTAAGTTGTCCACCAAGGACCAAGCTGACTTGAGTACTCTGAATTTATTAAAAGGACTAAAATCGAAAGTTGGTATAGTCTATTCAACCCCTAATCTAGACTTTACTTATCACCCATTGGGACCTACACTTGATTGTTAGACTTCACGACCACATCATTGAAATAACACTCAATATTTTTGTGAAACATATCATCAAAGATTTTCTGCATGGCTCTTTGAAATGTAGCTCCATCATTCTTCAGACGAATGGTATCACTTTGTAGCAATATATACCTTTCGGGGTACGAAAGGCCGTCAACCCTTCATCCTCAAGAGCCATACGTATTTGATTATATCCAGATGATCCATCCATGAAAGATAATGCTTCATGGCCCGTAGTGGCATCAATCATGAGTTCAGTGATGGACAATGGAAAATCGTCTTTTGGACACGCACCATTCAAATCTCTAAAGTCAACACAAACTCTGATTTGACCATTCTTCTTCCTTACATGGACAATGCTCGAGATCCATGTAGGGTACTTGACTTCTCGAACGAACCCAACTTCAATGAGTTTGTTTACTTCAACCTCGATCAATGGAACCAAGTTGAGCTGAAATCATCGTTGAGCTTGCTTAATTGGATGAGTTCCTTTCTTAACGGACAAGTGACGTACTGCTACTTTTGGATCTAATCTAGTCATCTCTTTTTAGGACCAAGCGAATACATCTTTGTACTCTTGAAGCAGTTTGAAACACACGTTTTTTTCATCAATTGTTAACAATGCACTGATGTAGATTGGTCGTGGATTATCAATGTCGCCTAAATTGACTTCTTTTAGCTAGTCGACATGTGGCTTTGATCCCTTCTTCAAGTTTGGGAGGAGCATCTTTGGCATCTTCCTCTTCCCCTTCTTCGCACAAGGTGATATGATATGTCAATGCCACACTTTCTTTATCATATCATCTTGCGGTCATGTGAAAATGACAACTTGAAATTTAGCTTTCAGAACTCTTTCGCAAGATATGAACAAAGTGGTTTGTCTCCTCATACGAGATGGGACTAGACTTCGAAGATTTTGAGTAGCCCGTGAAATTTGGATCTTTTCCAATGCTTTGATGATGTGGAGATGTCCAATATTCAATGGATGATTCCTTTGCTCTTCAACTTTTGAATGGGGCCGAGTCTATCATAGACTGATATTCATCGCACCTTCTTTCCATTTTCGTCAAAGGCATCTCCTGTCAATGAAAGTTTTGCTTCAGATATATAACTGACGTTAGCTCTTCTAATGTCGATTAGAATGGGAGTTGGTGCCACAAACCCAAGACCTATTCGAGTATTTTGAACCACATGTCTCATTTTTTCAACATCTTTTGAGTATTCATAGCTTCAGAAGGGAGCATACCCGAGGTGGAATTCTCTTGCGGGTTATATACAGCTTTAACGAGAAGATTGTAAGCCTTTGGATCAAACCATTTCATATTTTGGAGCCCTTATCCGTGTACAGTTTTAGGTCCCTCAGCTGGGCGGACAAACTTTTCAAGTGGTTGCGGAGATGGTTTCTTGTCATCAAGTTTTGTTAAAGGCAACACCAATTCATCCAGAAGTCCCTTGTCATCGCAACTTGCAGAAACACTCTTGACTATGCTCTTTTTGACTGCATCATATTGTTGCTTTGGTGGATTTTCTATAGCCTTAATTGTTTTAATATCTTCGAAGTAGTACTTGGCATCGACAAAATGTGACTCTGCCTCGGTGAAAAGGTTTATCATCTCCAAGAACTTTTCTTACCACACCATCTCTACAATACTTGAAGCATTAATGCCAAGTAGAAAGAACCACTGCGTTTTCATGTAGCCAAGGACGTCCCAGAAGCATATTGTAAGAAGTCTTAGCATCTATGACATGAAATAGTGCAGTTGACGTCATTTCCCTAATCAACAATTTCAATCTTATGATGCCGAGAGCCCGTTGCCCCTTGGTTGAAGCCTTGGATCATCAAGCGACTATTTGCAAGTTCATCCATGGGGATTTTCAACTCTTTCAGTGTCCGCAATGATAAGATATTTACTGAAGTTCCTCCATCAATCAAAATTCTATTCACTTTTTGCTCGCAAGTATAATCGGTCACAAACAATGGCCTATTGTGGGGTTTGGAATCAAGAAACAAGTTATCATCAATGAAGGTCATTGCCGACACACAATCCTCGGTAATAGTGTTAATCTCTTTCTCAAGTAAACATGTTTCACTAGGTGAAACATGTTGCTCACTCGTCACATTACATGCAACATTGTCATGATTACACGTGTTCTCCATCCCAACATGAATGGGTCCAAATATGATGGTAAAATTACATTACTATTTGCACTATCTTCCTCAAGTGATATCTTTCCTAGGCAAGCTAGCTGCATGACTATATCATTGAAAATGAAGAAATTATTAATCGGATGGCCTACCAAACGATGGCACTTGCAGTACTTTGGATCATCAACTCGCCCCACTTCTTTGCGACGCTTCATTTCGGGCAATCCGATGAGGTTTGCCTTGAGGAGATAATCAAATATCCCAGAGACATCAGAGTCAAGGAATGAATATTGTTTTGCTTGCATCTTTCACAGAGTCAACTTTCTTTGCTCTCTTCTTGAGGAATGTCTTTCTTTTCATTAGTCTTTGCATTTGTATTGGCTTTAAACATAATATGTGTTGTGTTAACTGCCATTGATTCCTTGTTTGGAGCTTTAGAAGAAAAATTGCCCCCTTTATTGGCTTCATATCGCTCTTTAGATCTCTGAGACTCTTGGATGGGTGGTCCTTCGACTCCACTTTTATCCATGCTTAACTCCATATCATGAGCCCGAGTAGCAAATTCTTCAAATGTCTTCGGTTGGATTCCCTGAAGGGTGTATCGAAGGCCCCAATGCATTCCTTGGATGCATATCTCAATAGTGAAGCTTTTGATAACCGGTCTTTACAATTGAGGCTTAAATTCCTCCATCGATTAACGTAGTCAATGATAAGTTCTTCCTTCCACTGCCAAGTATTTGTAAGCTCGATCATGTTAACCGTCTACCGGGTGCTATAAAATTGATTGAGAAACTCCTATTCTTATTTTTCCCAACTGTTAATTGAGTTGGTTTTCAAGTCAATATACCAATCGAACGTGTTGCCCGTCAAGGATCGGACAAACTGCTTTATGAGGTGATCCCCATAAGTCCCAACATTGTTTTATGTTTCGACGAAGTGATCCACGTGCTACTTTGGATTGCCCTTGTTGTCGAATTGTTGGAACTTCGAAGGTTGGTAACCAGCAGACATCTTCAAGTTGTCAATTCTTTGCATGTATGGTTTGGCGTAAGTCATAGATGACTTGGAACTTCCATCAAACTTGTCTTTAATAGTCCCCATCGACTGGAATCAACCTTATCAGAGGAGACTTGCAACTCATTTTCTGGAGATTTCTCTTTTTCATTTGGTCGTTGCTGTTAGATAAATGTTTTTATCGTAATTTTGATGATTTTATTAACTGAGTTTTTCACCAAAACAATGTCCCTAAATGTTATCCAAATACTCCTAATCGATTTAAAATACTTTTACTAATTTTTTGGACTATTTCTTGAAATTTTTTTTGACAAAAATTGGACAACACTTTTGTTTCGTGGTCAACCGGTCACCCTAGATGGCAATCCGTACCTGAAAGTTTGATTTCTGAAACAGAAAAAAGATGGAAAGATTTTTCAGGGAGGTCGACCGGTGCCTGAAGAAACAAAATAAATTACAGAACACTCTGTATTGTAAATTGTGGGTGTTGGACCGGTCCAACAGGGGGCCAACCGGTCGAACCCCTGGTCGACCGGTCGAGCACCCCTTTGACCGGTCCAACAGGGTGTTTTTCAAGTATTAATTCGAATTTCTTGTTTGAGGTCAACCGGTCGACCTAATATTTTATCAGCAAACTATCCGTTGCGCATCAGACAAGTTTTCATGATTTTAAAGGATTGATTTTAACAGTTATAATCTCCATTTGATTTGCATTTTTTGTAGATTTCAATCTCCAAGGAGGAGCCTATGTCTGAAAATCAAATCCAAGACCTTCATATAAATAGATGAAGGATTGAAGCAACAAGATACAACAACACAAGCAATACAAACACAAGCAATACAAACACAAGCAAAACTTTTGTTCTTCACTTTCATATTCTTGTTGTATTTAGCCTAAGTCTTTCACTTGCACATCTTGAGTACTAGACTTTATTCTTGATTACACTTGCACTTCAAAGTTGTATACTTCTATCGAGTTGTAATATTGAATTTGTTTCAATCATCCAAAATTAGATATCTTTGTTAGTGTTCTTGTGATAAGAGCACACTTGGGCGATTCTAGGTGTTGATGAGTGTGGTACTCTTCATAGGTGAAAGAAGATTGTGGTAATCTTCGTAGTGGTGTTGTAAGAAGAGTGTGGTACTCTTCAAGGTGAAGGTGTAATAGCTTTGGTATCTATTAATTAAAATTTCTTTTTCTTTTTTGAAATCCACTTCGGATATACCAGGGTGGTAGATGATTAGGCCCTAGGTGGGTTGAACCTCTTTAAATTATCGAGTGTTTTTTAATTTCCCGCACTTCCATTCTTGCTATTGTTTCTACATTTGAAAAATAGGGCACAAATCGGAAAATTGGCATAATCTATTCACCACCCCTCTATATTATCGTAGCCACTTGGACTAACAAGTGGTATCAAAGCCAAAATCTTTGGCAAGCTCATTCTTCATTGCAAGTAAAGAGGAAGGATCCATGGCTACGAGTGAAAGCTACCTCACCATCGGCGTCTCCACCAACAAGCCACCACTATTCGACGCCAACAATTATGCTTTTTGAAAAGACTGAATGGAGTACTTTTTACAAGGGTGCAAGTTCAATATATGGAATGTGGTTATTGAAGGGATAGCTCAACCAACCAAGAAATTGGGGGATGGCACCTCGGTTCTCAAGACCTTCAAGGAATTTGACGATAATGACAAGAAGTCATTTTCTCTAAACGGTAAGACGTTAAATATTTTGCCTTACTCTCTTACCGCCACCGAGTATAATCATATTAGAGGCATTAGATCCATACATGAAGTTTGGGAAAAATTGGAAACCATCTATGAAGGTATAAGGAAAGTTAAACAAACAAGAAAAACCATACTTGTTAAAGACTTTGAAAACTTCATTATGCTTGATGGAGAAAATATTTCAAAGATGATGGAAAGGCTTGACAACATAGTCAATCTTCTTGTGGCACTTGGGAAAGTCATATCCGAAGAAGACAAGGTCACCAAGGTTTTAAATGCTCTCCCCGATACGTGGTCGAAAAAGGTGATGGCAATAACGAAAGCTTAAAATCTCGAAACTCTCAAGTTCGATGAGCTCATTGGGAATCTCGTCATCTACGAAGTATATCTAAAAGAGAGGAAAAATTCCAAACCATCCACCTCTCAATCGGGTATGCAAATCATTCCTAAAGGCTTATCATCTTCTTCTAATATTTCATATTATGCTAATGATGAAGATGATGAGGAGATGGCTGCTCTTGTCCAAACATTTGTCAAGTCTGTAAATAAAAATAAGGCAAGAAAGTCAAGAGACAACTCGTGCTTCAAATGCAGGAAACCCGGGCACTACATAGCTGAATGCCCAAAATTAGCGGAGGAGGAGCAAAAAACGAAATAGCCTTTTCCCACGAAGAAAGCTCTAAATGCCGAAGCAAAAAATTGGGATGACCTACTTGCCACATTTGACAATGAAGAAGAAGCCGAACATGGTCTCATGGCCATAGACAATGAAAACAATGAGGTACGCTCTAATTCTTCATTTTCTTCTTTAGTTGATGATTTACAATGTGATTGTGACTAACTCCAGAATGAATTTTAAGATATCATATGCAAATACAAACTTTTGAAAAGGAGTATAAAGAGCTCAAATTGAAAAAAATAAATTATTTACTTCTTATGAATCACTTGATCGTGCACATGCTATTACTATTACTAAAATGCATGCTCTTGACTCCGAAAAATAAATGCTCACAAAAGAGATTGAAAATTTGAAAAAGGATGTGCATCATTTTAATTTAAGCACGGATAAGGTTACAAAAATTCATGATGCACAAAGAAGTGAGCATTCTAAATTAGAACTTGGTTATAAACCTTTTCAAAATATTTCTACGAAAAATGGCCAAAGTCCGATTTTTATACGTGCTAGTAGTCCTAATGTTATTACTTATTTTTATCGTAGCAAAAATGGACACTATGCCAATGATTGTAAATTAAAAAAAATAACTTTAGTAATGTTTGGAGACCCAAAGGTCTCAAAACTAACCTCTATGGACCTCAAAATTGTAGGGTACCTAAAAATGATTCATTTGCAGGTGCTAGGGGATATAACCATTACAGAATATTCAAAATGGCTCATGGACAGAGGGTGTTCACGCCACATGACCGGAAGGAGAGAACTTTTTACCAACATCAAGCTCCAAGAAGAAGGCATGGTTATGTTCGGGAATAACAAGGGAAGAATTTTTGGAAATGGAGAAATTGGTAACTCTTCTTTCTCTCTTTGTAATGTTTTATTAGTTGAACGGCTTAAGTTTAATTTGATAAGTGTTAGCCAACTTTGTGATTCAAATTATGATGTTATTTTCAATAAAGAAAAATGCCTTATTCTTAAAAAATGATAAAATTATTTGTGAAGCAAATAGAAAAGGCAATCTTTACAAAATTTGTACAAGTGATTTGGTTAGTCAAAAGTTTTCTTGTCTTGTCGCCAATAATGATTTAACTAGTTTATGGCATAGGCGACTTGGACATGTTGGATATAAAAATTTGCAAAATATTTACAAAAACCAACATGTAAAAGGACTACCCAAACTAAGTTTTGAAAATCTCGGCTTACGTGACACTTGTCAAAAGAACAAATTAGTTAAAAGTAGTTTTAAGCCCAAAAATAAAATTTCCACAACCAAGCCTCTACAACTACTTCATCTTGATTTGTACGGGAATATTGGTACGGCTAGTCTAAGTAGAAAACGTTACACTTTTGTTATAGTCGATGATTATTCTAGATATACTTGGGCTATTTTTCTCGCAAATAAAAGCGATGCCGTTAATGAGTTTGTTAAGTTGTGTAGACTTATTGAAAATGAAACGAAAGATACCATTAAGTATATTTGAAGTGATCGAGGCGGTGAATTTGATGGTGAATTTAGAGTTTTGTGTGAAACCAAGGGATATGATCATAATATTTCGGCTCCAAGAACACCACAAGAAAATGGAGTAGCCGAAAGGAAGAATCAGACTCTTCAAGAAATGAGTCGGTCAATGCTCAATGAATTTTTACTTCCAAAATATTTTTGGGCCGAAGCCGTAAGTACCACATGCTAAGTGTTTCATTTCGTGGTCAACCGGTCGCCCTAGAGGGCAACCCGGGCCTGAAAGTTTAATTTCTGAAACAGAAAAGAGACGGAAAGATTTTTAAGAGAGGTCAACCGGTCGACCAAGAGGTCGACGGTGCTGAAGAAACAAAACAAAGTACAGAACACTCTGTATTGTAAAATGTGGGTGTTGGACCGGTCCAATAGGGGGCCGACCGGTTGAACCCCTGGTCGACCGGTCGAGCACCCCCTTGACCGGTCTAATAGGGTGTTTTCAAGTATTAATTCGATTTTCTTGTTTGAGGTCAACCGGTCGACCTAATATTTTATCAGCAAACTATCCGTTGCGCAGCAGACAACTTTTCATGATTTTAAGGGATTGATTTCTAACAGCTATAATCTCCATTTGATTTGCATTTTTTGTACATTTCAACCTCCAAGGAGGAGCCTATGTCTGAAAATTAAATCCAAGACCTCTCCTATAAATAGATGAAGGATTGAAGCAAACAAGATACAACAACACAAGCAATACAAACACAAGCAAAACTCTTGTTCTTCACTTTCATATTCTTCTTGTATTTAGCCTAAGTCTTTCACATGCACATCCTAAGTGCTAGGCTTTATTCTTGATTACACTTGCACTTCAAAGTTGTATACTTCTATCGAGTTGTAATCTTGAATTTGTTTCAATCATCCAAAATAAGCTTTCATTGTTAGTGTACTTGTGGTAAGAGCACACTTGGGTGAATCTAGGTGTTGAAGAGTGTGGTAATATTCATAGGTGAAAGAAGATTGTAGTAATATTCTTGGTGGTATTGTAAGAAGAGTGTGGTACTCTTCAAGGTGAAGGTGTAATAACTTTGGTATTTATAAATAAAATTTCTTTTTCTTTTTTGAAATCCACTTTGGATATGCCGGGGTGGTAGAGGATTAGGCCCTAGGTGGGTTGAACCTCTTTAAATCATCGAGTGTTGTTTATTTTCCCGCACTTCTATTCTTGCTATTGTTTCTACATTCGAAAAAGAGGGCACAAATCAGAAAATCGGCATAATCTATTCACTCCCCTCTAGATTATCGTAGTCACTTGGACTAACAGTTGCTTCATGGATGTATCGACTTCGTCATGTGTTTTAACTTGCTTTCCCATCGCACGGCTTGTATCAACATTATCAATTTTGTTCATCAATTTTGCGATTTGTGAGTCTTGTTCTTTGACATGATTGGAGAGTCCATCAATGGCCCTTGTCAGACTTGTGATTCGAACTTCACTTGATGTCGACAGGAGGTTGGGGATGAAGCATCATCTCTTAAGTCTTCATCATCTTCGAGATGAGTTAAATTTTCTTTAGCTCACAATGGAATATTCTCAAACGATGCACTCAGCTTCTTGGACATACTTCTTGTAGTGACACCAACACTTCTACTTGTGTCACTTGAAGAGTTTGAAGAAGGTAACTTTTATTGATTTGGTCTTGCTAGTAGCCATAGCCATACTTCAAGATTTGTTGAGGAAAAGAGATGAGATATAGAGATTGTCCCATTGGGCGTGCAAAAAATTACAAATTTTTTATTGTTTGCAAAATAACAAACAAGAAAAAGCGTACAAATTAAATATTTATGGAATCAAAATGTCAAAAGAGTTACAATCTCTAGAAAATCTTCTGATTATTTTCTTCAAGAACAAAATATCAGAAATTTGAGAATTTGGAGTTGAACTATTCAGTTTGATCTTCTCCAAACTTGAATTTGAATTTCAATAATGTTAATTCGAGGGCTTGTTTAATCTCAAATCAAACGTGGAATATTCAATAATTTTTGACTTTTAAACTTGAGACCTTCTTGGTGGGTTTGACTCTTCGATCTTTCTCCAAGATGGATTTGACTTCAATAACGTTAACTCGAGGGCTTGGAAGCTTATTCCCAAATCAAACGCCATTATTTGAGTGGACTCCGCGATGAACGCCTTGAATTTCGCCTTGAACACCGTGGATCTGCTTGAATTCGTTCTTCTTGACTTGAGAAAATTTACTCAACTGTCTTCTTGCTTGGATTTGTTCTCTTCGAATTGTCATTTAATTCCTTGAGAATGACCCCTTTTTATACTTGTAGGAGAGGGTTGGATAACTCATAATGATGAAGACTTTGATTTGATTGGCCCTTCAAGATTTAATATTATCTTTTTAATCACAAATTATGATAATTATCATAAGAGATAATATCTATCAAGATAAATCTTTATCTCTATGAATTTGATATTTGGCAATCTTTAATTGACCAATAAAATATATATAACAACTATCAAATAATTAAATATTTAATTTAGAAATTAAATTTGACTAAATCACCAAATATAAATAGAAAATAAAAAATGACATTTAACATTGAATTTCACATATGTCACCATCTCGATTGGTGAAAATTTAATTTGTCTACAACATGACATATGAAAATTAAAAAGGCCTAATAGGTTGTAATTTAGAAGGAAAAAACAAGAGCCATTAGTAGTTAATATAATAGATAATGCCTAAATCCTAATAGATAACAGATAATGCCTAATAAAGTAACTATAAATTATTGCTTCTACATTTGAACAAAATAAATCATGGATAGCATCTGACATAAAATCTTCTCTCAGTTCAATTGCTTCTGATGTAGATGTTTCGAATTGTGGAAATGAACTTTGGTATGATCAGACATTTAACTACTTTCATCTATAGTTTTAGAAATGTAAATGAATTAAATCGAATCAAACAAATTATTATTTAGTTGAATCACTAACTACTAGCATGGATTTGTCTAGTATCCAAGTAATTTGACTTTAAATTGTTATTGAGGGCAAAATGCTATAATGTTTATAAGTTAACACGGAAAATGCAAACTAAGGATCGATGCTACTACAATTTGTACATGTTGAGGTAGATGCGATTTTCCTTCTATTACGCGTCCAGAATGCAAACTAAAATGTGGATTTCCGACCTACAACACGAATATAATGCTAAAGGGTTTTAGGTTGTCCTGGGGCCCCTCAAATGCTTATGTCAATAAGGATTTATAAAATAATTCCATTGACTAAAGTTAGGGTCCAAGATGACATACCTTACAAATAAAGCGGATGAAACTATTTATAAGTCAGGACTTGGACCTCGTGGGCCTTCAGTGTAATTTTGGGCCTAGTTGGCAATTATTATCGCGAAAAGGACAGGAATACCCACGTTCACATCCCAAATCCCTTCCAAATACGCTCTTTCCTTCAACATTTCCACCCAATACGCTCCCGCTAGAAATTAGGACCAATATACGTTGTGCAACGTATACCATCATATTGCGTTGCTCCAAAATTCACGCCGCACAAGATCCCAATCACAATCCAAGTCTCCATCACAACACATAGCAAAAACCAGAAGAAAAGCACATAACGCAGGAAACAAAGAGACAAGAAGGGGCCTGTTCGAGATAATAATTCAAACTCCAAATCAAGAGGAAGAAGAAGAACAAACCAGGTAACAACAACATGATTTGTTTATCTTATTCTGAAAAAACTTTATTTCGATAAGTTTCATGATTTTACAGATAGAAAATTAGAATTCAATATGTATTGGATGAAATTGACCAGGAATTTTGCATGAGAATTTGAACAACCTGACATTTTTGAGCTTATAAAATGCTTATTTTGTTTGAATAATTATAAAAAACTTCACAAAAATTGCTTCTCATGAATATCAACAAAACAATCGTGTGAATCTCAAAAATTTGTATGCATTATAGGTAATTGTTTCACATATTTTTTTTTGTTTCACAATTGTTTCTATTGGCAATGCTTCACCTAATACAATACATTGCTTCTTCCCGTACATGAAACATTGTTTCATTTATGTTTTTTATATGTTAACATAGGCAAATTTCATTGAATTCCACAGTTGCATGGGAAAATCCCAACAGTGGTATACCAAAATGGACAATGAGAAGAAAATATAGATTATATCAACTTTGAGATAATAGGAATATTGATTCCAATGGACTGCACTTTCGTCACCCTAACGGAAATCTTGGAACAATAAATCAAATTCATAAAATTAGAGCTTACTTGTCCATCATTGGCTACGAGCACGACTCTACTGTCTGATCAAAAGATACTTTGTATTGACTTCCAACATCGTAGAATTGTTGAATGCAACAACTATAGCGGGGAAAGACCTACTAGTAACAAATTTGCTAGAGTACGTGAGATCTTTAATTCAATATTGGGAATGTAGACATCAAAATGAAGCAAGATCAACATTTACAAGGATGACAAAAAAAGTTGAAGAGTATATGGGGAAAAACTACACCATTGTTCTAAATTTAAGAGTAATTTACCACAAACTTTTATCACGTGATCCCCTGTTTCACAATTGTTTCTTGCATGTTTCATTTATGTTTCAGGTGAAAAGATTAAATGATTTTATCTTTAAAGTCATAGAGGCTGACAAAACATTTGTTCTGGATCTTGAAAAAAGGACTTGCACATGCAACAATCAAATGGATGAAATTCATTGCCCACAAATCTATAGTAAATCAAAATAGCCGATAACAATCTAGGTCCTAGAAAGCTAATCAAATACAAAATAGTTCCATACTACTAAAAATACCAAACTTAAACACATTGTTCAACTGATTACACCATCATTAAGATTTACGTAACAACAATTTCCTAAAATCATTAGAAAGTGGAGGCAGAATCTCAATGTCGTTGTCATCATCATCACCATTTTGCTGCTTCAACTTAGCATGATTGTAAAACAGATGACTAAGCCTTTGCTTGTTCATTCTCTACCTCAAACATTTCAACGTCCATAGCCTTCCCAGCAATAAAGTACTACGCATAACAAGCAACAAAAACCCCCACACTCACTACAAAAAAATAAAAAAAAATACACAGTCAGATAGATAACACAACAAATAAAAAAAAGAACAACCAAATGGAAAATACATAGCAAAAACGGGTTTTCCTAAAAGCCTCAAGTTGGTTTTCAGTTAAATAGTTTTTCAAATTGTTTATATTATCAAAAGACAACCCAATATATATCCTAGCAGTATACCAGTCTTCAGGATCAATAACATATTTGAGACCCTAGAAACAACAATGAAACAAAACAGAAACAAAAAAGAAACACAAAATCAAAGCACTTCAACTAAAATACATAAAAGAACACAAGAAACATAAAAGAAACAACTTCGAAACAACATCGAAACAAACAAAAAACATCAAATCACAAAATAATAAAAGAATACAGAAAAATCATACCTCTGCAACATCAGATTCTGCAAAAGAAACAATCTTCTTTTTCGAAGCTTTGACACAAAACTACAAATCACAAAATAACAAAGTATACACAAAACTCATACCTCAGCAATATTCGTTTCTTCAAAAGGAACCTTGTTCTTTCCAGCTTTGATACCAACCTTCGATTTTACAGTTTTAGAAGGCGATTTAACATCTAAAACTACTTCATCATTAATAACCTTTTACACTTTCCTCTTCTTCGAAGTCATTTTACTAGCAGCAGGCTTCTGAATTTTCCTTTTTTTCGAATAATCTGGTGCTTCCAACTTCGAAGAGCTTCTCAGAAGCCTTTTATAAGGAGAGTTTTTAGGAGCCATTAAAACAACAAACACAAACCAGCGGTTTCAAGAAGTTACAGAAAAGAGAAGTTAGTGAAGGAAATTTTAGGAAACCGGAACGATTGAAACTAAAAAAACAACGTTGAAATGGAGCAGAGCAATGTGAAGACGTGGCCATGATCAAGTAGAGGATAGCAATAAACTCGGACCTGGTTCGAGATTCTGAGAAATAAGGTGAAAAAAAAGTAACCCTAGGTTAGAACGTAAAAAAGGAAGAAGCTGGGTAAAAACGTGATGAAGATAAGACCGGAGGGTATATTTGTCCTATAAGCGTATATTTGTATTTTCTTAAAAAATCAGGGTATTTTGTGTAATTTCCTCATTATTATGTCTCTTAGATCGTTAGAAAAGGGCCGAGCTACTTGGGCCTTCTATGTTCGCGGTCTGCGGTATTGGGCCTGAAATCGAATATTACCCGCATCTGACATTTTTGTAAATTGGGCCTAAGTAAATTGTACACAGTTTGCGTTTGTTGAAGAAGCTAAAAAATTTGTAAGTTTATGGCCGCACTGGCAATAACACCCAGCCTAATCCATTTACTACTGGAAAGTTATCCAGTTTTGGTTTTGCAACATTTTGAATTAATATATTTCCATTTATAATTGAATTAAATTTTTTAAGTATTATTTATGTTGGTGTATGTGTAATAAATTGGGCAAAACTATTTTTTTAGTCATCTAAGTGGAGTCTTTCGGAGATTTATTTTTCATTTAAATTTTGGACTCAGTACATTAAATGAAAAAAATCCGGACTTTTAGTCTGGTGACTTTAGACTTTCACATTGGTATTTAATTTAACGTGATCGAATTAAAAGAGTAGCTGGTGTTCGGCCATATATTTCACGCAATATACATGGCATGTATATTGTATTACACCATAAATGATACACTACTGAGATCAATATTTTGTAAAATATATTGATATATTCTATTAGTATTAAGTTGTGAAACTTGATAATGTACGAAAATGTTGTTGATTATACAACTATTACCTTTCGCATTATTATCAACTCTGTACTTTAACTACCAAACATACTTATTTTTGTAGTTTAAACCTCTTTTTATTTTAATGTTTTTATTTTTAATTTGTTCTACTACCTTCTTTTTGTTAATGAGCCAATAAGAATAACTTAAACTAGGATTCACAATGTTAATTAGTTTGCCTGGTTTAGTATCAGTATATGTTCATCTGCATTAAACTAGGCTGTAATTTTTTTATTTTCAAATGCTAGTATCAATTGTAAACATTGTGTATATGAAGAGTAAGCATCAATTCATTCAGAGCATAAAGACATCCCTCAAAATACTAATCAAGAAAGCAGATGAGTTTCTATTAAAAGCAAACTAGAAAAGCTTTACAATTAAACTGTAGTTTTTGATCGACATAATCTCTGTAACAGCACGGCTACATGAAAACTGATAATCTGCACCTAAAACATCTATTTACTAAACATCATATGTCCCGGGAAGTTTCCTATTATAGTACAGAACAGAAAGGAGGCTTCCCATGGTTGGTTGATATCTAATCATCACAAATGGATACAGACATGAGCAGAATACAACAGATGCTCTGTGCATGAAATTTAAGCATTAGAGAGAAATAGTGTCTGCTGATGAAGTACGCAAAAGGACTTCTTTTTCATCGGTAGTCTTATTTTCTGAATAATCCACTCCTGAATCACCTGCAAGGTTACGGGCAATTAGATAATCGAGCTCTACTATTTCTACCAAAAGTAAGAAGGAAAAAAACCAAAAGAAAAAAGAAAAAGGAAAAGAAGTGTTTTAAGTAGTGAAGGAGAACTAACTCCGGGCAGATTCTGTTGACAAGCGCTCAGGTGAGGTGCTCTTTCTATTGTCTGCATGAATAGAAGATTTTATGAATTATAGTTAGATCACATTGTAGTCACCAAAAGAATGAGTGGATGGAAATCAAAGATAGTAGATAGCATCTATTCTATTTTCCTGTAACAGTTAACAGTTCATATAATATATACACGGAAGACATAATATTTTCTACCAGACATTATTGAGAAACTAAGAGTGACATCATTGCAGTGTACATGCAAGATCCAACTATAAATGTGAATAGAATGAAAGCTAATTAAGTTACATGTGTGGTTGAAAAAGTAGAACTTGTAATACCAGAAACCATTTTGTAATCCTAAAATGTGAACCTCTGTCAAGAATCTTTAACAGACTCGCGCAAGAAAAAAGGAAAACACATAGGGGATACAAAAAGGCCCATCTGTACGTGTACATATCTATGTTTTTGTGGGATAGTCTGAAATGATTTCAATTAAACATAGATCCAGTTTGATCTATAATGGAGTAGTTCCGAAAAATGCAATTCAAATTTGATGAAATGTTTATTGTGTGCTCAACGCATTCTAACAAGATGGAGCAAATGCCAAATGTTGTAAGATTTGATATATTTAGACAACTCGATAGAGACAGTTAAAGATAGTATGTCGAAGACTTGGTTGGAAACTAGCTAGTGAAAGAGCTACAAGACCAAAACAAAAGCTAATATCATTATTTTAAAAAAAGAGACACCGAGTTTATACTAATCCAGATTTGGTTCATTCAACCCCTTAAATTCTAGAGTGGAGTCTGGACCTAGTCACGTGTATAATGTCATAGTGAGGTAAACTGCTTGCCACTCAATATGCCGATATGATTAAAAACATCATTTTATGTTAAAAATTTTATATACTAAGGTCGCTTTGGTATTATTTCAATTCAACAGAACCTGATAAATTTCTTTTCTGAGACAGTCATCAACTTGTAATTACACCTTTCAAACACAAGTTTAGCGAACATCATTCAAAGGGCTCAAACCAATATCTCAGACGGCATCAGAGTGAAAAGGCGTGAGTCATGCAAAAGGAGCAGAAAATGCTTGTGCCAGATGGAGGCACATGATAGATCTGTAAGCTCTGATGGAACTCGGACAAACTTGACAAGAAAATTCTAAAATTTTAGCAAAATACATGGTCGAGCCTTCTGCAGCCTAATTTTCTAAGCAAGCTTAGATTATAACAAAACTGAGTGTTTATCTAGAAGCTCCGACAGAATTCGGACAAATCTCTGATGTGCTCATAGTCAAGAACAAAACACAAAATTGAGTACAAAAACTTTCTGCAACCTGATTTTCTGAACAAGCTTAAGTCATACTAGCAATATACTATAGCCTACAAGGCTGACTCTGTCACACTTTTTGAAGAGCCATTTTGATATTGATATAAATATTTTGACAACGTGACAGGAACAAAATGTAAAAATTCATCCAATTTGCTACAACTAAAAATTGTAAAGAAATATACATCAAAAGATTGTGAGGATCTTTTGGAGCTCTTAATCAGAACACTATTCAGTGCCTCCTCACAATAGAATAGAGAGGTAAAATAGTAAGCTCTATGTAATTGGACTCATTCAGTTTATGTTTTGTCTTTATTCCATTTACGTTATTTCTCCATTCTGAAATAAATTACAGATCCCGGTAAAGGTATGTCCAATAAAATCTTGAATATATGACGTGTTATGGACTTGATTTCAGAAACTAAACCCAGCTACCCATTCAAAGTTTTCACACAAAAAAATGGTATTGAAAGGCAAGAGAGATACACATGGGATTCCACGTGTCACATGCTTGATTAACTCAATAGGAAATGGAACTCGAGAAATTTATGTACGAAATGAAATGAATCAAATTTTTAGTCAGGCCAAATTAGATAATTCCTACGTTTTATGTTTTATTACTTCTTTTATTTGTTTGTCACACAAAAACACTTTTCAAATAGAGAATATTACATAGAGCCAAATATGCAGCACGTAGGTCTAGATATGCAAATAATGAGTACATGTGCAAGCATAGACATTTAGAGGTACTGCAATTTACTTCTCAACTAAAAAATGATTAATAAGTTAAGCAACAGTAAATGATGTAATATTTGACACTAACTCTAGAACATGTAGTTTCTATAAGCGCCACCCAATTTGACAAAAATCAAATTTGAAGTTTAAGGTTCTATAATCTGAAATTAAACAGTGTTACATACCTAAGTTGCTCCCATGCATGAGAATATTTGTCAGAAACAATAATATGCCAAGAAAGTACAGGTATAATAACAGATATGACGTGGATAACCGAAACAAAGGTAAGATATAATGACCAGAAAAAAAATTCAGCTTACTAAAAGACTTACTCAGTTTTTTCACGGCCTCAAAATTTCTGTATGTGTAACCAAAAAAACTGAAATCATTTGGATTGCGCAACTGCCAGAAATAAAAGGAACATGGGAAACCAGTAAGTATTCAATAAGGAAACACAAACCCTTTGCTCGGACTGATAGAATGGCATAAGCTGAGGACATAAAGAGGGGAAGCATAACTGCCAATCAATCATAGAAATGCAACAAATTTTCAGAAGCACAAAGTCAAGAACTTCATTCAAGAACATTGTGATTGAAAGTCTAGCTAAAGAAGAAAATGTACGAATATTTCCAGGCCAATGTATGTAGGGCCTCAATTTGACCACCATCAGAGGACTCAATATCCTAGTTGGACAAATGCCACTAAGAAATAGATATTTCTCTATATGAGCCAAGTCCCTTGAGTTTCTATATATAAGTTGGTCTCTCATTAGCTTCTCGTTGGATGGACATTACAATAACTATGTTGGACATGCATTTCCTCATCATGCTTCTTTCATTGTTTGGGACCAAATTAGTACACGTATTAGTGCTCCTCAATATTCATCGGTAACAGATATATATTTTATTATTGTAGTATTAGCAACGCATTACAAGAAAATCGTGGAATAGCAACGAAAATTAGTTATGGATCTCATATGTACCTAGTTATCCACGGAATGACGACATAATTATGAAAGGTGGATACTTGAAATTATCAAGAAATTAGTTTCGGATTAACAATGAGTTACCAACTTGTGAGGGAAGAATATCCATCAGTAAAGACATAGGTAAATGTAACGCCAAAAATGGCACACAAATTACAGACGACATAGTGACGGAATATTACGGACGTGTAGCTACTTAGTTCTATTTGTAGCTACATAACGACGGAATTTATCAGTCGGTAAATGCATCATGAGAAAATGTTGTCGTTCTTTTTAAATTTCTCGATGGGTTTTATTTCTATAGGTAGTTTAAGACGGGATATAGCCGTTGGCTAATTCATCATGATAAAATACAGGAGGCAGATGAGGGAGGAAATAGAGCAGCAAGTGAACCAGATGTAGGTCACGCTGGTTGAGATGCAGGCAGAGACGGAGGCCCGTGTGCAAGCTTATGTGGCGAGTCTGCTGGAGGAGTTGCGCCGCCAAGGTATGTTGGCTCCTTCTGTGCACCCTCCTACTGTTTCTATTGATAGCGTTATTGGACGGAACCGTTACACTTTTGACTGTATTTTTATTTCATTGTATGTATGATTTAGAGGTTTAATGTTGTATTATGTTGTGTATTGACGACGCACATATTGTTTTACGTGTATGGTTTATACATTTGACGATTATAAATTTTTTAATTATTGGTTTAAGTTCTCGTATTGTGTTGTGTGTCGAATACAGACACTACAGGTCAAGATTAAAATCCATTAAATATTAAAAGAATTGATAAATTAACGACGGACAGAAACCGTCGCTAAAAATAATATTGACAAAATAACGACGAACTGTCTTCCATTGTTATAAATGTGGACCGTATAAAGACGAATTAGAGACGTCATTATATACTGTCCACAAGATAACGACGGAAAAGTTACATAGACAAACTTATCAACGGATAGTTCATTGGTAAAGTGTCGACCATCCGCCGATGTATGACTCAAACGCCGTCCCACAACCGCTTTAACGATGGGGGTTTTTTCTTATATAATTATTGTAGATTCTTTTTGTCGCAAAGTTTAACAATGGAATCTGATTCGGCCGTCGACTATTCAACGTCCAACATTTTTACCATGTACTCTTTTTATGTATAATCCGTTGCTATCGCCTTTCACCAACGGATTTTCCCTGTTTAAAGACGGAATTTTCCGTCGTTATTTTTCTGTTTTCTTGTAATGATGTGAGAACTTCCTAATGTATAAATAAGACTATACATACATGAGCCACTGATTAAAATGAATCGACTAACAAGGTTGTTCATGAATTTTTATGTGGTGATTAAGAGCTTTAAGTGTTCATTAATGCTTATTCGCTATTGTTAACAACAAAAATAGTTGTTTACAACCGTTTGGTGTTTTTAAAACAAATATAGCTCATAAGTTCTCAAAGTACTTATTACTGTCAAAAGTCGACTTTTACATTTAAATAATATGATTATATTCTTAGAAAATTATGACATTTCAGATGAATCAATTGATTGTGGAACTAAACTTGCATATCTAGATGTTTCATTACTAAATTAATGCACCAAATGTTCATTCCATATTTATGAACAAAAGCTAGCAGAAATAGTCTAGCTTCATGGCTCACCTATAAGGCGCTATTGTGTTCATGTTAAGTTTCTAAATTTTCAAACCAAAAAGTACGACTAGCCAAAAGAGCTCAACTTGAGCTGTCTAAAATGGCTTAGTCTATTTACAGCTCTACATCTAACCTTCTAATTTATACATGAAGCCAAACTTTGGATTCCACTCTTTATGTCCCAGTTGGGCACTTTAAATTTATATTAAGTGATAATACTTCATAAACATTATCATCAACGCACCTTATTCTACTATGTGGGGTCGGTGGTGTAAAGTTTATAGTGTCAATTAATTGCCTAAAATTAGTTAACACTACAAATTCACACAAAAAGCAAAGTGGCAAAGTTTTACGCGGGATGCCCTTTTTGATGCAACCTTCTGTTACAGATCGATTTGGCGTGAGGCAAAGAGGATGGTGGTGTTTTGTTTTAATTAGAGTTATTTTAATTAATTATTGTTCTATTAGTTGCTGAATATTAATTAATTGTTTAGTTGTTGAATTCCGAGAGTTATAATAGAACAGGATTTGATTGCTTAAGTTAGTCTTCGAAATAGATTAGGATTCCTTTTTCAATTAGGATTCAGTTTCCTATTTCAGTTATTTCCTAGTTTAATTAGGGTTTAGTTATTTCTTGAGCCCTAGCCCGTAGGTTAGCCTATTTAAATTGCAGATTTGTCATAAGAACAGGGATTTTGGAGAATAATTATTTTGCGGCTTTAAGCTGGGAATGGAGATTATTTTTGTGATCGTTCGTTATCGTTATTTCACATACTACGTTATTTCTTATTTGTTTTTTTTTCTTCATTAGAATTCACCCTTGACTCTATCAAATGGTCCGACCTGCCGGATCCGAATTCATGACCGTCACACGTATGGATTCAAGCGTTGAGAAGATAAAAAAGGGTGTTGAGGAGTTGCGGGTGGAGATGGCCAAAATCAATGCGAAAATTTCAAAACTGGATCGAACTGAAGAATTATTAGAGACTTTATTACGAGAAAAAGGATCGTCTACCGTTGGTAGCATAGATTCAACGTCCGGGCTTCCTACGAATCACCTGGTTTTGAGCGATAAAAATCGGGAACTCGATGGCGATGATGAATCAGCTCCCTCTCCTCCGGCTACCATTGCGTAGCCGGTTGCACATCCAGGCGAGACCACGTTTTTGGCGTTTCTATATATGGATTTTTCCATAGTTTATGGTGATGACCTCATTATGTGGCTGCCTCTCTCTCGCATTTATCATACATCCAAGACCGATAAATCCATGGCGGATGCCTTATCTCATCATTCGGAGGATGACAACAAGTTGTTCGCTACCTTTTTATTTTTCTGGATTGATTGGCAGAAATTGCATAAGGAGGTGCACAATATCAGTAAATATTGCAGAATTATCTGAGATTTACAAGTAAGCGACGAGACTTGAGGGCCGTATGCGTTAATCAATGTCGTTCTTTTTTATAAAGGACGTATAGTTTTGCCGTATAATCGATTCTTTCGCGGGTTGTTTCTTCCGTTCAACCTTGAGGACAAGGCTGTTTTGAAGGGGTGGAGAGTTGTTACTGATCAATTTGGCGTGAGGCAAAGAGGATGGTGGTGTTTTGTTTTAATTAGAGTTATTTTGATTAATTATTGTTCTATTAGTTGCTGAATTTTAATTAATTGTTTAGTTGCTGAATTCCAAGAGTTTTAATAGAGCAGGATTTGATTGCTTAAGTTAGTCTTTGAAATAGATTAGGATTCCTTTTTCAATTAGGATTCAGTTTCCTATTTCAGTTATTTCCTAGTTTAATTAGGGTTTAGTTATTTCTTGGGCCCTAGCCCGTAGGTTAGTCTTTTTTTTTTTTTTGAGGCAGAACGAAAATCATTCATTAAACAAACAGAAGAAACTTACAATTGAGTACAACATCAAATGTAAAACAATTGCAAGCCTACAGATCATAGATCTATGCAAATCTAAAACAAGCTCCAAACCTAACAGATCTATTAATCCATAGATTCAGAACTTCGCACAAATGAGCTGGACAAAACACAAACCAAAGGATTTGATCTCGTTTTTGTCACATATTATCGGTTTAAAGGCACATCTGAGTCTTCTGAGCAACTTCCACAAATGGGACAAAACAAGCCACTTATTGGGACGAAAAAACCACCTGACGGGGAAAGTAAAGAGAACACCAACACCACCTGCCAAAATCACCTCCAAAACCACAACCACCACTAACACCCGAAAACACACAAAAGCACCAAACTACCTAGAAAGATAACTCGAGCAAGAAAAGAAAAAACCTCTCCCCCTCTCGATCTGCCGCCATCGCCGCTCACCACCGCTTCCGCCTTGAGTCATGGTTGGACTGCCGCTGCCCGCTTCCACGAGATTCTCCCTAATCCCGGATCTGAACACACATATCAAAGAGTAAAGACCAATCAGATCTATAATAAAAGGACATCTCATGGCTGGAACCGGCGTGACCAGCTACAAGGAGTCGCTGGTCGTCCAAACCATGGCTAGCAAGAAGATTGGTGGGGAGGGGAAGGTTTTAGATGGAGAGGGAGAGAGAGGGTGGCTGAAGTATTTTAGGTTTGGGAGAGTTTTGAGAGACAGAAAACTTTGGAGAGGGAGAGGGAGAGGGAGCGTCTTGTAACCTTTATAGCTTAGGTTAGTCTATTTAAATTGCAGATTTGTCATAAGAACATGGATTTTGGAGAATAATTATTTTGCGGCTTTAAGCTGGGAACGGAGATTATTACCGTGATTGTTCGTTATCGTTATTTCACATACTACGTTATTTCTTATTTGTTTTTTTTTTCTTCATTACAATTCGCCCTTGACTCTATCACCTTCATACGAAGGAGAAATGAGATCAACTTCCAAAACCATAGGTTTTTCCACTTGAATGGAAAATACGATGAGATGGCGATAAGTTGAGATAGTTGCTCTAGTCATGTCCCGTTACATTATTGATATGGTAAAACCAACATGTACATCGTGGAACATGCCATACCAGTGCATGAACCTGTTTAGCAAAATGTTTGGCTTTGAAAGCTTATGGTGCAAGTGGAGGTCCCATTGAAACATGACTATTACTTGGAAAATTGAGCAAGAATAAGGATTTATTTGTGCCTTACAAACAGGAATTCTCCATTTCAGGAAAATTTTGATGCAGCACAAACAAACAAATATTTTTATGCGCTAATATACGTCTAACTCAATGGGCTATACATAGCAAAAGTCTAAGCCTTTTGCCAAGCTTCATCTATTAATCCTTGTTTGCATTCTTTTCTTTGTGCGACTAACTTAAAACTTAAGATTAGTAGCATATTATATTTTGATAATAATTCGAATCTCTAATAAACAATTCTCCGTGTAGTAAATTCATTCACTCCAAGACTAGGGGTTGTTTCTTTGAAAACTCGTTTACATGTAAGATGTGCAAAATCAGAAAGAGAAACTTTAATTATGAACTTAGGCCTTAGGGAAACGGTAAATCTAATTCTCAATTGATATAAAAGAAATAACAGACCTTTTTCCAGATCCCAGAACTAGATTTTGGCGGCGGTGCATCCACCTGTAATTTAGATGCGTGATATACCAGAAAGGTGGTAAGATTTAAATCACAAATAACAATACCAGTAAGTCATAAAACACAAATTAAAACGTTGATAACTATCACCAAATAAACACAGATAATCATTCAAACAATAATGAGTTGTAATTTTAATAATATAAAACAAAGGAATATTTTAAATATCTAATGTATTCAATGTTACATTAGAGGAGAAAATTAACTAATCCTACATAATTGGATTTCTTTGTTTAGAGTGTAGTAAGGAATAGGCTTTGACTATGGATGACGAAAAAAAGTTAAACTCTAATTATATGTATCTGTCGTCGATGATCCGTCTCTATCTCTGTCTATCGATGGAATTTTCCATCGTTATTGTTCTGTTTTCTTGTTGTGACACATTGACCTTCATATTATTTGTGGAAGTTCAATTATAACAAAACAAAAAGGCTGGCCAAGTAAAAACTGAATTTATAGAAGCCTTTCTGATACAAAGTTTAATTAATGCAATAGAAAGTTTTTGCAGAGACAATCTTAGTGAAACAGGAATATTGAAAGTGCGAGTTGTGCTCAATGAAAGAAGACAAATTCCATTTACACAAACACTTGGGTCATGGAAGGGAAGAGGAGCTTGGTTTGTCAATGAAATTAGAATAACTTTGATCTGAATTATTTGTACCAGGTTTTTTAACACATCGAGCAATACAATATAAGACTATATCCCAATGCAAGACTTAACCAGAAAAAGAGAACATTTAAGTTACCAAATTACTGGATTATATATATAACAAAATTAAATACATTACTGACTATGTATACATATTTAATAATGCATAGAGTTTCCCTGTCACACAACTTGATGTATAACTACTGAATTATACATAAAATCAAAAACACCAATAGATTTACCAAAATTATTACTTACACCACATTTAGAAAAATTTATGTCATAGCTAGTCATCTAACATCTTTTGGGTGGTGCATTATCTTGATAGTCTTTAAATTATCCTATTTTCCAATGTATTCACTACTTCTTCCTTCTGGAAACAACCCAAAACGAGTTTGAAAGACAACGGAAATTACACGAGAAGCTACCTCATCATATTTTATAAAATTCTGGGTATCAAGTTCCCCAGTCACCTCCGGTTTATAGGCTGCTTCCATTTCATAAAGTATGTCCCAATTAATATCTTTGAACCACGGATGAGCCTGATGAAAATTACATGTTAAAAGCTGAGGAATAACGTTATCTCAATAAGTATGACACTCTGGTAAGAAGAAACACCTTTATTTCGTCCGCCCCATGCGAACCTAACCTATTTTCAGCATTACAGAGCAACCTGCATATCAGGTCCTTTGCTTGAGGAGTTAGCTTTGGTTCGGCTGGAAACCTTAGGTTATTTCTCCATTGCAGAATCTAGCATAAATTATACAGTAGATCATTCATATGACAGAAGAATGAAGCACATAGTCTGAGGGGTTTAGGTTGTAACTAATGAAAGTAGCTCCAGTAGAATACAGAAATAAACGAAATATCGAGCCCGTTGGGCACCTCAATTATGAATGCAGAAATGGATGCACCATGATCACCAAAATTGTCCTTCAAAATTAGCATAGCTAACAAAAAGGAAACCCATTGGAAATGGCAAATGCAAAAGTACCAATTAAAAACAAAACTAAACTGGCAATTAATATGAATGCTGATAAATACATACGAATTGTAATTAAATCTCTCAGCTTTAAATGGATATAATGAAAGTAACTGGAACTGCCGTAAAATTTAATAAGTAAACTCAATTTTGATTAATTATAAATAAGTAAATTTTGTTGCTATCATAATATCATGAATTGCGCCAACCGTAAATATTGCTATCTAATTAAGTACTATCAAGCACTTAAGTTTGCAAATCATTGCAGATGAGCATTTTAGGGGAAAATCTATTCCATTTTTAAGTTTGGGATTTGATAAACCTCATCTCAAAACAGTAAATAGTTTTCTGAAGAGATGCTGATATATATCTTTACATATATAGAGGGATAAAGAAAGAGGGGACGGTGAGGGGAGAAGGAGGGGATATAAATGAATTAATTATTAAATCTAGAGATTAAAAGATTTAAAGTTATTCAAAACATGGAGGCTGACTGCTATTTAAAGAAATTGACAGATGCGCACCTTTCTGCATGTTGTCATTTTATCGTTGGAGTAGAATGGGGGATAACCAACAAGCATCTCAAACATTATGGCACCTAATGACCACCTGCAAGCAGAGCATTGATAAGAACTTAAATCCAAGATATTATTGTGTTCCAAGCTTGATTGCCAACTCATTTTACAACAAAACTGAAGGCAGTAACTATTTATTTTTCTCACTTAAAAAAAGTATTTGCAAATTTCACTAACCAATCACACTCAATCCCATATCCTTTCTTCAGTAGTACTTCTGGAGCAATGTAATCCGGTGTGCCCACAGTTGAAAATGCCTGTGATGATTAAAGTAATAAACACCACAGAAAAAAATCCCCGCTTACCAATGAAATTATTCAACATTTTTAACAGTATTTATGGATCAACACGACTTAGCTCTCAATGTTATATGTTGGTACTAAGAAACAAATTTCCTTCACCTGTGTCCTCCTATTAATTTGCCAATGCTGGAGTTGTTCTTGAGGACTGTTCCATTGGCTTCCATCGACCTTATCAGGGACACATCCATTGACATCAACTGAACTCCTTAAGTTGTCTTCTGTTATTGCTTCCTTTCCGGACGATAAATTTGAGCAGTCAAGAGGCTTGCAGAGGCCGAAATCAGACAGCCTCATATGACCATTTCTATCCAACAGAAGGTTGTCAGGTTTAATATCCCTGCAGAAAAAATTGAGGGAGTATTGAGCAAATAGGTAACTGACCACCTTTCCACGTTTATTCAACTGGTTGTCTTACGGAGTGCTTGCAAACACTTAGAAAAAGTGATTGTCAGCTTTTGGCTGAAAAAAGTAGTTTTTAATGTTTTCGAAAAGCAACTTCTGCTTGCATAATTTTCATCAGAATCTAAAAAGCAATGAGAGATGTGAGATTTTTTATTCTGCTTCTAGTTTGACTTTTACACACAAATAAAATAATTTTACAACTTATTCACCATATGCTCCCAAATACTTATTCTACTTATTTGCAAACAATATCAACTTTTGATTCTCAACTATTTTTTGCTTTTGCTACTATGGGAGTGTTTGCAAAAACCAGAAGAAGTGATTTATTGTAGCAGAAATAAAAGTAATTGAGAATCAGAAGTTGGTAGTGTATGCAAATACAATAAAAATTGAGAATCAGAAGTTGAGAGTGTTTGGTGAAAAGTTGTAAAAGTGCTGATTTGTGTGTAAAAGTCAAACTACAAGCAGAATCAGAAATCCAAAGCACCTATCTTGCTTTAAGATTTGATTAAATGAAGCAAAAGCAGAAATTGACATTTGCAAACACTAAAAACTGAATTTTTTTCCAGCCTAAAGCTGTGAAGCACTTTATTTTAGTTATTTATCTCTTCCTCTAAAAGCAGAAGTTTTTCCAAAAACACTCCCTTAATCTTTGAAGAGACTATAAATATTGGATCACTAACCTGTGGATGTAATTATGCTTGTGGATTGATTCTATTGCCAGAACACACTGTGCAATATAAAATCTAGCAACAGGTTCCTTTAAGGTGTCCTCTCTCATTAGCAAATTCATCATGTCACCACCAGGTAGATACTCCATAACTAGATACAAGTACTCTGCATCTTGGAACGAACAATAAAGTTTGACAATATAGTTGCTCGCAACTTCAGCAAGCAAATTCCTTTCAGCTTTCACATGTTCAACCTATAGCATGTGGATAGAATCACCCAAATAAGTACATTTTCCAAGCCATTGGTAATAAACAACTAGCCAGAAGTACATAACTGGGGGGGACTTAGTTTAGAAAGAAAAATGGAGAGAAAAAGGGGCTAAGATAATTCCAGTATCTCCGTTCTATAACCGACATGAAAATTCAGTCTATAAATTAACAACATTTTAGGGTAGTAAAAGGTGAAGAGGCAAAGACATTTATCATATCTTTTACAACAGGTATAAAACGAAGGAATGCCTGAATGAAGATTAATTAACTTTTTCTACAAAAAAAAAAAAGGAATCTCCATGCCTTCTTTTCATTCAATTTAAATTTACCATGGATTTAATTTTTAAAAAAATACCTTTTGATGAAAATCAGACAGAAATCAGCAACAATCCAACATATATGAAGTGAATTCTATGGAACCTACAGTACTGCATAAATAATACTATTGTAATCTTTACAAGAACCACGTGTATATAATTGGATCTGACCTGTCCTCGGCGGAGCATTTCTGACTTTTTCAACTTCTTCATTGCAAATATATCACCAGTTTTTTTTTCCCGACATAGTCTAACCTGTCACGGTTATATTTAAGAACCAATCAACATACTAATAAAGAATAAAATATTACCTTCTATGTATGTTCTAAGTTCAGTGAGCTTAGAACACGTAATTAATCATGTTAATGCAAGAGAAGACTGTAAAAGCAGGATATCCGATTTTACCACTTAAATTAGTGTCACAATAAATTGATAGGCTACTAGACAATAGCAACCACATACATAAAGGAGATTAAAAGGAAAATAAAGACAACAATTCAATATGTTCGTTTTCTTCATATGTAAGTTCAACATTTAGGAGGTAAGCAAGAAATATTATCACTCTGAGTACTCTTGCAATTATAAACAACACATATATCTGAGCCATTTTGTTCAACTCACTCATAATTTCAGGGTTATTGTTGAGGATAACGTTCACAAGCAATAAATTATAACAAAAAATAGGTAAAGACAAATAAAAAAGAGCTAGTATGCTTTTGAAAGAAACTCTAAGTCAAGAGTACAATTTACGTAGATATGTTTGTAATCTCAATTGCTGATTAAAGAAAGATACGAATTTGAACCTCTCCGAAAGCTCCTCTCCCTATAATGGTTAAGAGCTCAAAATCATCAACCGAAATCTTGTGCCTCTTAAGCCGCATGTACTCTGTCTCTTTGCGCTCCAATTCCTTTATAAGGTTCATCCGCTCTTCCTCTGGTACACCTGAATTAGCTAATGCCTTTTCTAGCTCTTGGCGCCTGCAATTTGCTCAATATATTTACTTAGAGCATCATCAACTCAATCTATACGCAAAACATATCACGACTATTAAAACATAGAACATAGATGAAGGCATTTTTCATTCATCTATGAGAATATATGCTAAATGAATTACGAGCTGCTTATAATCGCATTCATGTGAAAATACATCTTCATTCTTGCAAGTTACCAAGATCATTATTTTATAGGGATAATTACAAAAAACTCCAGAGATTTTTGAAAATTACAAAAAAACCTTTAGGTTTGATTTTGTCTTATATTTTTCCCCTTCATAAGAAAAGAATATTTCAAAAAACCCCTGATATTTAAAGAAATATTACAGTTACCCCCTTAAATTTAAAACATAATCATACTTGTGGGGGCTTTTTGTAATTTTGAAACATCTCTCGAATTTTTGGTAAATAGCCCAAACCTCATGGGGGTTTTTGTAATTATCCCTATTTTATATTTTAGTTCTTCAGCTCAATTTTCTTCGGGTTAATTATAAAAAGTACCTTGAGGTTTGACCTAATTACAAAAAAACTCAGCTAACTTTCAAAATTACAAAAAATATCCCCGAGGTTTAATTTGTCTGACATTTAAACCATCATAAGCAAAAAATACTTCAAGATCCCCCTTCATATTTATAAAAATATTGCAGTTTACCCCTTAATTTTAACACTGAATCAAACCTCAGGGGTAATTTATGTAATTTTAAAAGTTAGCTGAGTTTTTTTTTGTAATTAGGTGAAATCTGAGGGGTACTTTATGTAATTATCCCATTTCTTCACGAAACCCAATAGCCCCTATGTTTCTTCATGAAAGCAAATGATTCTTGAAATTTAATTTAATCAAGTGCTTTAATTTTACATTACCTACATATATTATATATACATATACACACACAAATATATGTATACATACACATATATGGTTTGGTAGGTGATGTCTGCATCTGCAAACTGAACACAAACAAAAAAAAAACGGCAAACTTTTTCTCTTTTCTTTAAAAAAGTTGGAACAAAATCTCAACAGCTGCTTTCGTCATTACTGAATTCAAGTAAGAAGAACATCAATTTTAAGAACATCCGAAACACATATTACTATAATTTCAGTTCCAGACATCCACAGAAAAATAGACAGACTAAAAATCTTGCAATCGAAATCTGTGTCGAGATTACAATAATTAAAACCCAGAATAGAAGAGAAGTCAAACAAAACCTACTAAATTAACCCTCCCACCACCCCCAAATTGAGGTTATAATCCAAATTCAATTTAATTCGTCAAAAATAGGATTTCTAACACGGTTATGTAATTCAATAAAGACATGTTCACACTGCATTTCAGAAAACCCCATATACATACATACATACATACATACATATGTATCAATGTATGTAAGTATTGTAAATTCTAGGGCACTGAAAAGGGAAAATCAGAAAATTGAGGAGAATTATATGACTATATGTGATTATGTGTTCACATGCATGCATGTATGTGTATGTATGTAAGTATGAATAACCTTTCTCTCCGTTGGTGCATGTCTTTCAAGTGGCTTCTGTAATGGCTCTCGATGAATTTTTTGGCAGCAGCGACCCGTTGGAGGGTCAAGCTTGATACCAACTCATCCTCCTTTTCCGCCATCACCACCGATAACACCTTCTCTTCCGCCATGTATGTGTATATGATGGTGTGCCCGGTGTTATCTATATATCTGTCTGTATATATATATGTGTGTGGTGGTTGTATGTATATATGTTAGTGTGTGTTGTGCGTGAAAATTGTGGGTTGATGGAGTATGGGGGTGTGGAGCAACAGAGAGATCAAAATGTTTGACGCTTAATTTTGGTGTCGTTTCTTACCTGTTTGCCGCACCTATCTTGTGCTAAATATATACCAAAAAGTGAAAAGTTTTCGAAAAACAAAGTAGAAGAAAATTATTCAAATCATAAAATTTGGTTTATTTTATTTTTTATTTCATCAATATATATCTTTTTTTCCTTTTGTTTTAAAGAAGTTATCCATATTGTAACAAAATATAATAGTGAATTAATAGTAGGAAATGAAATTCATAAAATAAAATAAATAAATTTATAATATAAAAAAGACAGAAATCGAGGTGAACCCCACCAAGAGGTAGGGCCCACTGGATTTGAAATGATTATGAAAATCGTGACATCACCACTAACACGAAATAAAATGTGACTCGCTCATATATTTTATAATATATGTGTCAATAAAAGCAAGTAATCTTCAGAATTTAAACCATAGAAACTAATAAAGAAAGGGCACTAATGTGAAAGTAAAATTAAAAGGGATGAGCCCAAATCAAATTTTTTAGTATCAAATTACAAATGAATCATAATAGGATTACATATTAATTAGGGGTGCACTTAATGATGACCAGCTTTACAATCTTGACAATTAGATTTCACAAATTCATCAGAAATTCCCAAGATATTTAAAAAACAGGTCAAAGTTGTGCATTTATGGTACAAAAATTAATACTGTTGATGTGCGTTTTGGTCAACAAGCAAAAATATGTAAAGATATGCTACGTGGAAATGGAAATAAGCTTTAGTTCAGGGCTAATTCTGCCTTTTTATATATAGTTCCAAGCCGAAAGTTAAGTCGGTTTTTTCTTACAGCGTTGTGTTTACAAGTGTTTTCTCTCTTGTCCTTTTCCTCATAAATGAGGCCCTATTTATACCCATCTCATTAGTGGCCTTTTAATATCCACTATTAAACTTAACACTTAAATAATAAAAAAAGACACTTGTCCTTCGCTGAGCACACATGCAGGCCAAGTGTTTGCCACTTGTCGACTCATTTGGTTGACGTGTTGACAACTGTCAGCTTACTCATGCTAATGATGCACTTAGTCTTTCTTAACTGGATGGTTATCCTTTAAATTTCCCGCCAAGATTGGACTCAGGCAACCGAGCCCCATTCATGACGTCATCAGGTCGGTTGCTAACGTCATCAGCTCGGTTCGCGCTGGCCTGTGAGTCCCATACCTCCATGTGCTGAATGGCCACGTGGATTAATTTGCTGCCAGCTCAGCTCGGGTGTCATCAATGGCCCCCAAGTTTAATTCCGAGAGAAGAATTTCTGAAGTCGGATTTGAACTTTAATGTTAATCATGAGCTTTTAATGGGGAAGAGGAAATCCCAAAAGTCATCCTTCCCTGACACCTGTCGCTTACCAGTTAATATCTGAAACGACGCATTAATTGTGGTATCATGATGACGGACACGTGGCAGTTCTTGGTTGGACCAACTCTGCGCGGGAACCGAAGAGGTGGGACAAGTGTGTTAGCGGAACGTGGGGACGTGACGTTTCTGATGTTTCTGACGGCTTTTGAGATTGAAAGGACACGTTTTTGAGTTGGTGTCTCAGTTTTCGAGGGAATTGAACCTATAAATACCCCTTTCATCCTTCATTCTATACTTTTGCATCCCTTGTCTTCGGAGCAAAAATCCGTTGAGAGCGAGCAGAAATCTCAGATCGGTTTTAGGGTTCAAAGACTGCATAATTAGGTACTTTTCTGAAAAAACCCTCTTTCACTTTTTGTTTTCGCACACATGTCTTCTTTTGAAGATAGTAGGAGCCGTAGTTATAGTGTAGAGGTAGAAATTGAAGACCCCCCTTCTGAACCTTCTGTTTCCTTTTCTCCAGTTCGAAGAACTGCATCTCCCAGTTCAAGTATCGTTCATATTTCAAGTTCAAGCCATACACCTCCAGCAGAGACTCCATTGGAGCGGACACATAATTTTTTGATCCTGTGCCCTTCACCATCTATCGAGAGGGCGTTTTCTACGAGCCTGGACTAGCACAAGAGGAGTCCAGTGAAGAAGTTGTAAACTCTGATCCCCAAGACGATCGACAAGGGGAAGAAGAAGAAGAGATGAATCCCCAAAATCCTGAGCACGAGCGTGAGGAACAGGTGGATGAGCCCTCCGAGGGTTCGAGAGCTGCCAGGCCAGCAGGGCCCGTAAGTCATCGCCATGGAGATGGCAGACGGGGAGGAGGACCCCATCTACGTGTAGAGGCTGGGTGGAGGCCCTGTGACCTGAACGATTATCCCAGCATGCTGATGATCCCAGACTCAGGTGCATCATTTGACTTGGGGGCGGATTATCGGATTATTGGTACAGTTCCATCTAGAAGGGTACCCTCGTCCCAAGTTTGCAGAGATGAATGAATTATTCGTCTGGAAGGCAACCCCGATGACTCCTGGTCGGGGGCAGCCATCTGGGTGGTACTACGCACATACTAGACCCGGGTATCCAGACGGGCTAGTTGAAGGCCTTCCGCAATCCCTAAAGGAGTGGAAGGACAGGTGGTTCTGGGTAAGTGGCGATTGGCAAGCTCGCGTTGGAGCGGAGGGTACAGTCCTCCCTCCCCCTTCAGAGTTTACATTCAATTTTAGTAAGTGTACCTCCTTTCTCTTCTTTTTCCTTTTTCTTCTTTGTTTTTTTTTGGGTTCTTCTGACCTTAGACCTTTGCTTTATTCAGAGAACTGACCCTCTGCCGGCCCACTATCGGCCGCCTTTGTTCACCGGTTGGATAACATTCAGACCTTGGGACCGCGAGATAGGCGGATTGAGAGGCTGGTCACCGAGGCTCGTCTGGCTGCGGCCGGTTTGAGGTCCGCCCTTCCCGCCGACCCCGAGGCTGAGGGGGCGGCTCAGGGAGAGGCGGCGGTGGTGGAAGAGGAGGCCGGGGGGAGCCTCAGAGGAGCCCACCACGGGCTGAGAGGGGGCGTACTCCAGAACAAGAAGAGCAGCCTGTGCAGGCAGAGCAGGAGAGGCAGTCCGTGCCGACCGGGCAGGTGCGGACCCTTGAGCCGCCTATACCAACCGGGGCCCAAGGTATGTATTTTCTATTTCTTGCACTCCCTTTTTCTTTTGATTTCTCCTTTTGCTATACTTTATTCAATTGGTGCCTTTTGTAGGGCGTGGCATGGATCTCTTCGCACGCCTTCACCGTGTGAGGAATATGGCTGCTCGCCGGACGAGGGCGGCCGCGGGCTAGCCTACCGATGCTGATGTGGCACAAGTGGCAAATTTAAAAGTGGCTAAAACTAACGCTGAGTATGCACAAAGAATAGAAGAAGAAAACAAGAGACAAACTCAGCTATGGTAGGAGAGACATGAAAGAATAAGAAAAGATGAAGCTGCCAGGAAGGCATATGAGAAGAAAAAGAAGGCAGCTGACGACGAGAAAAAGAGGAGAAGAGAAGAAGATCTTTGATCAAGATGAAAGAAGGAGACATCGAAGGAGATGAAGTGTCTTTGTCAACCCTTCGTGTATTTTATCATATAAATACATACAATGTTTTCGTAATAAAGCTATAAATTTTTTTATCTTTTGTGAAGAAATTATATCTTATGATACACCTTGTGCAGATTGTGTTAAGTACAAGAATGATATGATCAATAAAAAGAATTGATTGCGCATACATTCTATGTCAATACACTATCTGTATGTATCATTTTGTTTGCATCTTTGAATGATTTAAGTTTTGGCATCATCAAAAGGGAAAAATTGTTAGGAATTTTATTGTTTAGATTTTGATGAATGCCATGTAAAACTTAGAATAGAAAGTTGGCACCCCAATTTTGTTGTAAAATGCATTGTAATGAATAGACAAGCCGAGTTAAGTCGGCCTACGTCTAACATGCAAGAAAACAATTGCGAGGCTAATTTGAGTATGGCAAAGAAAAGAAGACGGGACTCTCTCTTGAAGAAGCGAGTGAGATGCGTTGAGTGGAGCATCGTCCAAGTCAACTCAAGAAAAGCCAAGTCTCAAGTTGAAGTGATGGAAGAGTCATCCAATGATTGGAAGGCGACTCTAAGTCACCTGGGAAAGCAAAGAAATGCGGTCAAGTCGAGGTAAAAAGAACCGTTTGATTTAAATCAAGAGATTTACTTAAACAAGTAATATCTCCATACCACCTTTCTCGGAGTGCTCTTTCGAGCGTGCAAAAGGAATGAACCAATGGGAAGCACCAAACCGTGTCGCGAAATGGTGAAAGAACAATTCATACGAGGAAATGGCAATTCCAAGAACTCAAGTAACCGATCGCAAAGTGACTTTCAAAAATAAGCCTATCTCTTCAACGGGCAAATTTTTGAAAGTTCACTATAAAAGGTCGAGGAGTTTGTTTGAAGAAAGATATGACACACACGTGAGATATACAAGCACATTAGAAAATGGAACAATCTCTATCCTCAAGCCTACATTTGAAGTACTTCAATCCAACACTCTTGTGAAGGAAAGAGAACTTCAATCGAGTTGAAGAGGAAACTTTTGAAAACAAGGGGTCTACATTCCGGGAAGGATTGTAGAAAGGTTGATGTTGAACCAAGTCTTAAGCTTTTGGAGGGATTCGTGATCAAATCCAAAGAGCTTGAGCAAGTATTGTGCTTTCGTTTTTCCTTTTCATTTGTGTGATCAAGGCGTCTGCATCGAGTCCCTAAGGATCAAGTCAAGTTTGTTGTGATCAAGACTTGTATGGGACATTACCACTTTGTAAACCGATCATTACCTAGTAGATTCCTCCGGGAGTTGGAGAAGAGAGGAGTAGAAGAATTACCCCATCTTCGAACCTCTATAAAAACTTCTTTTCTTTGTGTCATTTACATTTCAAAGATTTAAATTCGCACTTTTAATCGCTTATATCTCCGATAAATTTGCTATCCATTTGATAATTTATAAGTACTAAATCAAGCTCTAAAATCTTGCTTAATCAAACTTAAGGGTGTTAAGATGAAAGAGTTGAGTTAAATCCTTTGAGAGAGCCAACAGGTGAGTTACTCCATCAAGGATCCAGGAAATTTGAGAGATTAACTCTCTTGAGTGACTAATTTATTGTCCATCAAGGACCTCTTGGTAGAATTAACTCTGAGATTTAAAAGGACTAAATCGAAAATTTGGTAAGGTTTATTCAACCCCCTTCTAAACCTTACACTTACACCCCTTGGGACCTACAAGTGGTATCAAAGCGGTTGGTTCATTGAACCCTCCGACCGGTTCTTGAACTAGATCTCTAAACTTTTCAAAGTTTTGAGTTTAGTACTTGAACTTTCATAACTCTTCTTTATCATTAAAAGTCATTATCATGGAAGCAAATTTGACACGCATCCCTATGTTCACTATTGAGGAATTTGATGATTGGAAAATTCGTATGCGAGCTCATCTATCAAAGCATTACATGATGAGATGTGGATAGTGATAGAAGATGGGCCTCTACAAATATTAAAGGTGAACATTTCCATGCGAAGAGTTGCGTTTGAAGGAGAAGATGATCTTGCTCGAGACGAGTCATGGTTGAAAAACCAAGAAGCGAGTGGACAAATGATGTTGAAAAAGATACAACCTGGACAATGTAGCCGAGGACATCCTCTACAAAACCTTGGACAAAGCCATGTTCAACAAAGTCAAATCATGCAAAACGGCTAAAGAAATGCAGGATAGTGACATTGATTTGTGAAGGCTCGAAGCAAATCAAAGAAAACAAATTATCGAGTGGCGGTACAAAAATTTGAAAACTTCAAAATGATCTCGGGAGAAAACCTGGATCAACTAGACGCTGATTTTTTGAAATCACAAATGAGTTGTCTACACTTGGAAAGGAATATACGAAGAAATGTGTATGAAAATCCTAAAAGTCTTTGAATGGGAAATGAAGGTCATGGCAACCGAGACACTCCATGGACCTATCAAAGACATCAATCATGAGTTATTCTCGGACCTCAAAGCCTACGAGTTTGTGAGAAGAAAAGAGAGGAAGAGGCATTTTTACCCCAATTTTTCTAATTGTCCGATGGTTAAAAGATTTAACAAGTTCTTTAACAAGAACTACAAGAGAGAAAGGTGAATCTTCCGGAAGACATCTCCCTCCAAATCAAGGGAGCCAACCAAGAGAACGGATCATCAAAAAGTTGAGTATCAAAGAGTGATAACTCAAGAATAGAAAGAGAGTGATCAATTCTTGAATATCTATGTTGGCCCCGAGACAACCAGGTCACTATGCCATTATTTGCTCATATCCTCGTAGTCAACAAGTACGAGAGATGAAGAAGAAAGAAAGGAGAAAGAAGACAAGAAAGGAAAAAGGCAATGATGGCTGAGAGAGATCGCTTAAACCAAGTCAAGGAGACAAGTGATTTAGAGAGAAAGATGAAGCCGACTACTCAAGTGACTCGAAGAAGAAGCCCGATCTTGATGGCCAAAGAACAAGATCAAGAAGATGAGGTACAATCTAACTCAACAAACTCGGACACTAGTGATAGATGACACACTCACTTCATCACCTACGGATCTTTATGATTCATTAAGCAAAATGATGAAAGATTTTGAACACATTAAATCCTCACACACACTATTGAATGAGGAAAACGCCTACTAAAAGTTTGACTTACTCTAAGTTTTGTTGAGAATGAAAGGTTAAAAGTGAAAATGCTAAACTAGTAAGCGAGAAATTCTTTGCTATAGAAAAGAGGAGAATGACCTCAAAAATGTTATTGCCTCATTCTTAAGGCATCTAAATCATTGGATGATCTTATTATGAGTCAAAGAGAATGTGGAGACAAGACAAGGCTTAGGATTTAATTTCCGTGCCATGTCAAACCTCAATAGTAAGTTTGGAAAAAGGAACTTCAAGTCATGAAGAGTCGAAAAATCGAAAACTCTAAGTGTTGCACACACATTCACTCCAAAACACAATACTAAGCAAAGCGGCCTTGGTTACAAAGGAAAAGGAAAACAACCAGTTGAGTATCTTTGAAAGGACAAGCGAGAAGAGATTCTTGAGGCAAACTCCAAAGCAGAAAATACTCAGTAAAGAAGAAGCGAGCTACCAAAAATCGAGAAAATCCATAAAAGAAATACATATGATGGGGATGGTAGAAAATATCCAAGCCAAGTGATTGGAATAATGTAAACTATCAGCACGGACTTATGGAATATAAGCCCAAATGGCAAAGGCCTAGAACTCAACCAAAGGCCATTCCAAAAGCATAAGAGCTTTCATCAAAGCACACATATGCACCTAGGCACTACACTCAAAGACACCACAATTATTCAAGGAAGGCAATTGCTAAAACACATATGCAGGCATACAGACAAAAGAGACAATTTGTATGAACAGAATCCCCAAGCAATTTGCGAGGATTAATTATGATTATGGCAGCGATAGATGGCAACCTCTTAGAGTCAAATCATTTGGCTATAGGTTGGTTGGATCATCTTACAATTCTAACCCCTCGGGACCGACAAGTATGGGTACCTAAAACTTAATTTCTTGATTGCGGAGTTCAAGGTTTTTGAGTAAGGAACCTGGTACATGGATAGTGGCATTCAGGACATATGACAGGAAATAAGAGAAATCTATCAAAATTCAAGGAAGTCAAAGGAGCCAAAGTCATATTTGGAGGAAATGAAGCTCTGGTGAAATAAGAGGCATTGGATCCATCAAGAGGAATGGATTAGAAATCACGGATGTTGCATATGTTGAAGGACTCAACTTCAACTTACTAAGTATCGATCGACTCGTGACAAGGGCTACAATGTTGGATTCAACATGGGTTTATGCCAAATCAAGGATATTGAATCAAATGAAGTTGTCTTTGCAAGGATGTAGACGAGAAGAATATGTATGTAGTGGATTGGTTTGCAACACCAAAGACTTTCTCTCTAGCAAAGAAAGCATTTTGAATCAAGTTTTGCGGGCACAAAAATGAGTCACTGAATTTCAAAACAATTAACAAGTGGCAAGAAGTCATCTTGTAGAAGGACTTCCGATTCGATTATACAAGAAGGAGAGTATATGTGATGCATGTCGGAAGGAAAACAAATCAAGTCGTCATTCAAAGAAAAGACATGCCCATCCTCAACAAGAATATTGCATCTACTTCACATGGATCTATTTGGCCCGAGTGGAACCAAAAACATAAGTGGAAAGAAATACACCTTGGTGGTAGTAGATGACTACTCAAGATATACATGGACAATATTCATGTGCAAGAAGAAAGAAACTCTACACAAACAACCACACGATGAAGAGGATTCAAAATGAGAAGAGTCAAACCATTATCAAAATAAGATCGGATAGAGGCGAGTTTGTCAATGGAATAATAACTCGATATTGTATTGAGAATGGTATTGGTCATGAACTATCGACAAGAACTCCACTTTGAGAATGGAGTTGCGAGAAAAAAAAGAACCCTCAAAGAAGCGGCAAGGACCATGTTACAGGCGGGGGTTACCAAAAAAGATTTTGGGCTAAAGCGTGACTTGCTACACCCAAAGCGGATGTATGATAAATAGATAGTGACAAAAACTCCTATGAGATCCGAATTTGGAAGAAAACCAAATGTCGCATATTTGAGAATATTTGGATGTAAATGCTTCATCCACAACAATGGCAAAGACAACCTAAAGGCTTTTGATGCTAAAGGTGATGAGGGTATCTTCTTAGGATACTCGGTGAAAGCAAAGCCTCAGAGTACTCAACAAAACAACTATGGTTCGAAGAATCCATTCATGTAGTATTCGATGAGCCAAATGTAAATGGAGAAGACATTGAAGAGTCGGTGATAAGTTGAATCATCCAACCATACTTGAGAAGAGTCCCTATCTTTGAAATAGAAGTGGAATTATCAATTGAAGAAGAAGAGATATTATGAATCTCAAAAAAAAGCAGTTGGAAAATTTGCGGCTAAATGATTATGAGAGAGTGACCACATTGACATTTTGCAAAAATATCGAATCGCCTAACACTCCAACTTGACGTAAGATGGCCGAGAGACCATCCACGAACTTGTCATTGGAGATATAAGAGAAGGTGTCAAGACAAGATCGAGAACTCAACAAGAAGCAATGTTCACATGATTTATAAATAGAGCCCAAAGATGTGTCACAAGCATTGGATGACACACATTGGATTCAAGCTATGCAAGAAGATTTGAATCAGTTTGAGAGAAATAAAGTATGGGAATTAGTGCAAAGACCCATACATCAAAATGTTATTGGAACCAAATGGGTATTCGAAATAAGATGAACGAGGAAGGCTCGTGGTAAGAAACAAAGCAAGTGTAGCCAAAGGATATTGCCAAGAAGAAGGGATAGATTTTGATGAAACATTTGCCCCTGTAGCAAGATTGGAAGCTATAAGGATGTTTCTTGCCTATGGGTTGACTCACAAGAATTTCATTGTATATCGGATGGATGTAAAAAGTGCATTCCTAAATGGTTTATTGGAAGAAGAAGTGTATGTTGAACAACCTCCGAGGATTTGAGCGAGAAGACTCTTGAAGACAAGGTATACAAACTCAAGAAAGCCCTGTATGGATTGAAACAGGCACCCGCAGGCATGGTATGACACCTGTCACAATTTCTAAGCGAAAATGGATTCACAAAAGGAAAAGTAGATAGAACACTTTTGAGAATTCAAGACAAGAAGAGTATGGGTTTTTGCTTGTTCAAATATATGTGGATGACATCATTTTTGGATCCACTAACAAAGAGTGTGTGAAAAATTCTCCAACCTCATGCAAAGTAAATTTGAAATGAGCATGATGGGAGAGCCGACATTCTTCCTTGGACTCCAAGTGAAGCAAAGTGAAGGATGGAACCTTCATAAGTCAAACGAAATATACAGGAGATTTAATGAAGAAGTTTGGTATGGAGGAGAAGTCTTCGTAAAAATACCAATGAACACATCGGTCAAAATGGACATGGATGCGGATGGCAAGCATTTTGTAGATCAAACAAGATCTGAGCACTTATTGGATCATTGCTCTATCTCACAAAGCGGGCCGGACATCACATTTTTTGTAGGTGTATGTGCAAGATTTCAATCTGCTCCAAAAGAGAGCCATATCTGACTAAGAGAATATTGAGATACTTGAAAGGAAGTCAAGAAGTAGGCCTATGGTATCAAAGGAAGGTGGATTCAAGCTAATTGGCTATTGGATTCGACTATCTTTGGATGCGAGTGGACGGAAGAGCACTTGAGGCACATGTCAAATGCTAGAAGCAGACTAATTTCTGGTTTAGCAAAAAGCAAAACTCAATAGCCACCTCTGGTTTTTGCGGCGCAAGTTGTGCCCAAGTCCTATGGATGAGAGAAGCGGTGAGAGACTATGAAGTTGAAGAAAAAGAAATTCCAATCATGTGTGATAACACAAGTGCCATTGCAATCACTCAAAATCTGTGTTGCACTCAAGAACAAAACATATTGATGTCGGATATCATTTCATAAGAGATCATGTTGAAAAGAAGGACATTATCTTGGAATATATCTCGTGATAAACAACTAGTGACATCTTCACAAAACCATTATGTGAGTCAAGATTTGAAGAACTCAAGCATGAGTTGGGGTTAATTGGTGGTGACATTTAGGCGAATCAAAGAAGAGAATTAGAACAGAAAAGGAGTGAAAAAAGAGTCGAAAAAAAAATTTTCGGTAAATGTTATATCGGAAAACAACTACACCAAGTCGGTGATCATTTGAGTCACTAAGAAGAATGCGAGAAGTAGAGTTAAATCGGCTAAGAGATAAAATTTGAATAACTTATGAGCAAAGTGACAAAAAAAAGTCGTTTTGACTTAGCGGGAATGTTTTAAGGAACACGTCGACATAATGATGATGTGTCTGGACATAAAATCGCACACCAAGCTTATGATTGGATATAAATCTTTGCCGCATTAAAACGAGGCGTGAAATGCTCAATAGGCGTGCGAAATCCAAGCCGTTGATTTCGATCACAATTCAAAACCGTCGCACGTCCTTTCATAAACCATATTTAAACCATTTTGATCCGTTTCTCTCTCACACTTCTAAAAGCTGTTCATCTCTTTCTCTCAAAAGCAAAGGCAAAATACTCTCGAAACCCTATCAACCTTCAAATCAATTTAGAGATTTTTCTTGATATAATCTGAGAAATGGCACCAACTTACGACTTTACCAAGTTAGGAAAGCAAATCCACACTTTGGTTGACGGTGGATTTAAAGCGGAATGGTGAAAGCGAAGGGTCAAGCGACACCCTGGTAAAGAAAATTCTTTGGGAAGTTGGAAGCGTCCCGGCTTAAAACCGTTTCTAATGCTAGAATATCCGATGACCTCGTGGAGGAGGTCGCACAATTCTCGTGAATCTTTGAGATTCACGATGAAGGAATCAAGTCATCTGTTCACGGAAGCGGTGACTATCACTGCCAAGGATTTGGCTGAATATTGCTCACTACCGGCAGAAGGAGCAACTGAGATTAAGGAAGCTGATGTAAACTTTTTGACGCATGGAAAGAGGTAGCCAAGTCCGACTTTTTTGATAAAATTATATAATGCAAACAAGAGATTCTTGAAGGAGGATTATCACAAATTGTTGGACATAGTTGCCAAATGTATCGACATCAAATTTGGCTTTGACCTTTTTCAACAAAGGCAAAGATTGATTGTGATGGCTGCAATCATCGAAGAAAAGAAGATAAATCTGGGCTGAGTTTATCTACGCAGACTCTTCCGAGCGTGGGGAACAAGTCCTTCAAAAGGCGACACATTTGGAGGATCCTGGGATATGGCCAGTGATTGGCGGCTATTGGAGGTGAAAGGAGTCCCTCTTAGACATGGGAAGGCTTTCCATGTTAACAAGAGGATGTTGAGCAAACCTCTCGGGCGCACAGAAGAGAGCTTACGCCAAGAGAGTTGACACGGTGAGGGGAATCGGTGACCCGAAGATACAATTTTTCTCTCGGCCAAGAAGTTTTCAACGCATGTAAAGAAGATTGCCCCTGTAGCAAAGAAAACCAAACATGCTTGCCCCTACCAGAGTCACTGCCCCAAAGAGTAGTGTCCTGCCCTGCGGCAGCGGTCGAGAAGGACTCACAAATGCCTTCTTCGTCAAAAGGAGGAGAAGCCCGACAAGCCAAGACGGCCAGCTCCTCGAAACAAATACCGGCCCCCGCCGCCCAAGACTCGAGAGGACACCGCCTCGAACAGAAATTCCCACAGTACAAACCAGAGACGAAGAAGACTCGTCAAGCGATCCTCTAGGAGAAACCGGTGAATTACTATTTTAAGCACAAATGGAGACTACGGGAAGTAGAGTCTCGGATTCTTAGTTGATAAACGACCAAGTCTGCTTAAAGCGATCGCGAGACAACCGAAACACAAAATAGCTCACACAATTTGAAACACAAGAAGAACCAGCCCAAGCGGATAGTGATGTAATGATCCTATCTCCACCTTACCCGGACATCCAAAATCGTCTGCGTGAGTGGAGAAAATTAGATTGAGCAAGTCGAGCAGTTCCAACGGCTTTGAGTTCATAGAAGAAGAAGAGGAAGCTGCTAAATTTCCTTGGACTAACTCTTTTGTGCTCGGCCTTGATGAGGACAACTTTGCCTAGACATCCTGCAAATCTACAAGGGCGGGGGAGAGAAGCAAAGCAAGTGAAGAAGCGAGAAGCACGTGAGAAGGCAAGCATACGCCCTATCTCGGCACCAAGAACACACACATCCTCTCCTTGATGTCTTCTCACGAAAGTGACGAGGAACCAGGAGAATTTTTGCCCTAGAGAAGAGTTGCAAATCGCCAAGCATTGCCGCGAATCAAGAATCCTTCATGAGCAAATGATGGAGGGACCAGGAGAGTCCTCGAACACTTTTGAAATCGATCAATGGGAGTGGTTGACAAATAGCCAGCGATGTTCTTTGCTACCACTTATGTACTCACTCGGAAGAAGCGATAAGGAAATGGCGATGGCGGGATAATGGGGACCCTATCAGCCAACCCCTATTGAAGGTGTGCTACCACCTGCCCCAACTTGAACCTTCAATCAAAAAGCAGTAGGGAGTTTGGAGACGAGTGACCCCACTCCAAGGACACAAAAAGTAAACTCCCTGCAATGCAAGGTCGGAGGAAAGATGACTCCACAAAGAAGCAAGGAGGCGAAGAAGAGAAAGTACAATCACAAGAAGAACAACAAGTTGCCATCGAAGCTCGGACGCATCTCGGATAAGTGCCAAACTCTCTGAAGGCTAATGACGGCTGCGATGCGGTCGAGGCCTGAGGAAGAACAGCCCACGGGAGTTAACACTGGGCGATGAAAGTGCAATCCATGGGGTTGAGACTCCAATGGATGCCTTCAGAAGACCCCTAAGGCAGTGACATTTGTCGAAAGGGAGGACAGGCCTCGCATTGATAAGAGACTTTTTGGAGGTAATGAAGGCCACGGGAGGTTGAGACTTCCCGGGGTAAAAAGAAAAGTAGAGAACATCCCTCCTAAAATCATCGACCCATCGAGAAGGAGATCGGTGCACTTCATGATTCCCTTCGATGTCACTTTTCGGGATCGAGAAAGGCGAAGAAGAAATGAGTCATATATGACAAATCAAAAAGACTCAGCTGCGGATGTTCCAAGCACGAGCAAGTTCTGATCCCAAGACTACTCGTCAAACTTTTAAATTTGATGATTAGCCACCATTGGAAATCTCATCATCGTCCGATGACGCTCTTGATAAGGCCGATGACCAATCTCTTGAAATCTGAGACCAACGAAGGTTGTTAAGCATTGAATAAAATAAGCGGGTCTACTTTACAACAAAACCCAACTGAACAAGAGACCATGCACGGGCTCCTCAATTATAAGCAGGATCGATTCCCAAAAAGAACTTCACGCGCACCGCTCATCATCGAACAGATCGATCGGCGGTGATGAATCTTTTGTTGAATCTTTCCCTTTCTCCTTTGGAGATACAGAACTCCACGAAGAGTCGGAAAATGAACAAGCACGCTATTACAAAAGCTCTGTTCTTCCAAAACACCATTGTTCCAAAACTAATTATGACCGATCTTTGTATGGCCATCAAAATGAAGAATCATTTGAAGTTCGAGAAGTGTTCAAGGCACTCTTTCTGAAGTTGAGCGGATGGAGAGGCATCAGGCCTCTTTGGACATGCTGGACAACGAGAGATGCCTCCCTATTTTGATTTGAGAGGCATAACAATGATCGGGATAAAGGAATGGTGGCAACAACGGACAAACAATGCGAGTGGAACAGGTGCGATACTTGAACATTGTTCAACAATATAATTTTGGTGTTGAAAATCTTGATGCAAAAACAAATGTTGAGAGAACACATTGAGCATATGCATGAAGCTCGCTGCCGAGATCAAAGGCTTGCTGCGTGAAGCGAAATGCAAATGATATACAACGTTTGGAAGAACACATGACTAGAAAATTCAGCCTTCTCATGGTGAGATGAAGCGATTTGTGAGAATCCAACGCGCTACTCGATCGAATTCCGTTGCATACAACGCAAATGGACTTGAAGAATTCAACCATCGAAGGCTCGACTTCATGCTTGCAAACATGTTCCCGGTGTTCCTCTATCCTTTGATGATGCCAAAAAGGGGAAGAGGAATACCTTAATGAAAAGAAAGGAGCAGAAAAGAAGGAGATAATAAAGAGAAAGAAAGGAAAATCGGTGAGGAAGTCTTGAAAACGAGAAGAAAGGAAAGCTTGTTGAGGGGAAGGATCTTGCGGATGTAACATTGATGATTGCACAAACTCCCCAACAAGGTCACATCACGGTGACATTATAAGCAAAAGCAAATTGACTCTGCTTCCCTTTTATCTATGATGATTTTGAGAAAGAAAAGCAATTGAAGCGGGGATGAAGGAAGTGGAAGGAAGAATGGATGCCAGGGTGATGAACATCTTGAAAGAACATGGAGGCATTGATGTTCGTATGCCATTTGATGATTGAAGAAGAGCCACGATCGTTGACGAATTCAAAACGCTCGAATCGAAGGATATTTTGCAAATATGTCCATGGCTCAAGCTTGGGACTTGTCTTGGGAAAAGGGTCTCACGCTATGTGAAGAAGCCGACGAGCACGAGACTTCGCGATCCACTCTCTTGGTCACTCTGCTAGTCACTCTTAGGAAGAAGAAGACCCCAAGTCAAAGATACGCCCAGGTAGAGGAAGAAGCGAGGAGTGGAGGAAGAAGCTTTCAGACCTGGCCTCTGCCAAAAACATTGAATACGTGGATCCAGGAAAGAAAGGAGGGATCTCTTTGCAAGTTGGAAGGCTTGACCAAGTGGCAAATTTAAAAGTGGCTAAAACTAACGCCGAGTATGCACAAAGAATAGAAGAAGAAAACAAGAGACAAACTCGGCTATGGCGGGGAGAGACATGAAAGAATAAGAAAAGATGAAGCTGCCAGGAAGGCATATGAGAAGAAAAAGAAGGCAGCTGACGACGAGAAAAAGAGGATAAGAGAAGAAGATGCTGATCAAGATGAAAGAAGGAGATATCGAAGGAGATGAAGTGTGCTGTCCAACCCTTCGTGTATTTTATCATATAAATACATACAATGTAAGTCTTCTGTAATAAAGCTATAATTTTTTTTTATCTTTTGTGAAGACAATTATATACTCTGATACACCTTGTAAACAAGTTTGTGTTAAGTACAAGAATGATATGATCAATAAAAAGAATTGATTCTGCGCATACATTCTATGTCAATACACTATCTGTATGTATCATTGCTGTTTGCATCTTTGAATGATTTAAGTTTTGGCATCATCAAAAAGGGAAAAATTGTTAGGAATTTTATTGTTTAGATTTTGATGAATGCCATGTAAAACTTAGAATAGAAAGTTGGCACCCCAATTTTTGTTGTAAAATGCATTGTAATGAATAAGTTTGGCCAAGCCGAGTTAAGTCAAAACTACGTCCTAACATGCAAGAAAACAATGTAAGATCATTTTGTAAGGAAGCAAAGGCATTTTTGAGTATGGCAAAAAGAAAATGGGGAACTCTATCAAGAAGGTGAGATGCGGTGAGTGGAGCATCGATCAAGTCAACTCAAGAAAAGCCAAGTCTCAAGTTGAAGTGATGAAGAGTCATCCAATGATTGGAAGGCGACTCAAGTCACCTGGGAAAGCAAAGAAATGCGATCAAGTCGAGATAAGCGTAAATGAAGAACCGTTGCCTATAAATCAAGAGATTTACTTAAACAAGTAATATCTCCATACCACCTTTCTCGGAGTTTTCGGTCCCGAAGCGTGCAAAAGGAATGAACCAATGGGAAGCACCAAACCGTGTCGAGAACTCGAAAAGGTGAAAGAACAATTCATACGAGGAAATGGCAATTCCAAGAAGCTGCATGGAAGCCAACGATCGCAAAGTGACTTTCTATCTCTTCAACGGGCAAATTTTTGAAAGTTCACTATAAAAGGCTGAGGTGTTTGTTTGAAGAAAGATATGACACACACGTGAGATATACAAGCACATTAGAAAAAGCTGGAACAATCTCTATCCTCAAGCCTACATTTGAAGTACTTCAATCCAACACTTGTGAAGGAAAGAGAACTTGATCAGTTGAAGAGGAAACTTTTGAAAACAAAGGGTCTACATTCCGGGAAGGATTGTAGAAAGGTTCAAGGTTGAACCAAGTCTTAAGCTTTTGGAGGGCTTCGTGATCAAATCCAAAGAGCTTGAGCAAGTGAGTCATTTGTAGTAACAAAGGCAAAAACGCCTGTGAAGAAGCCGAGTCGCACGAGAAGCCATTTGTGTGATCAAGGCGTCTCGGATCGAGTCCCACAGGATCAAGTAAGTTTGTTGTGATCAAGACTTGTATACGGGACATTTACCACTTTGTAAACCGATCATTACCTAGTGGATTCCTCCGGGAGTTGGAGAAGAGAGGAGTAGAAGAATTACCCCATCTTGAACCTCTATAAAAACTTTCTTTGTGTCATTTAAAACATTTAAATTCTTTTTTTTAACTGCTTATATCTCTTTGATAAATTTGCTATCCATTTGATAATTTATAAGTACTAAATCAAGCTCTAAAATCTTGCTTAATCAAACTTAAGGGTGTTAAGTCTTTTTGAAAATAAAACCACGATTGAGTTAAATCGTAGCTAAAACAGCTTGAGTTACTCCATCATTTGATTTTTGAGAGATTAACTCTTGAGTGACGATTTGTCCATCAAGGACACATGTGTAGAATTAACTCTGTAGATTTAAAAGGACTAAATCGAAAATTTGGTAAGGTTTATTCAACCCCCCTTCTAAAACCTTACACTTACACCCCTTGGGATGGCCATTTCATCCCAGAGCCAAGTAAGGGATGAGGCTGCGATGGGATGGCTGGGTCGCGCCCCCAATGGTTCGTGGAGTTCGTGAGGTGTTCCACGCCCACTGATGAACAGGTGAAAAATTTACGATCTTTGGGCGGGCGGCGAGAGATGGTTGCAAGGCGTGGACCACAGGGATCAAACAGTTTTGTTCGGAGATCGGAGGTGGAAGGAGAAGGCCCAGTACGTCATGGGGCTATCCGGGCGCATCACCGAGGATCCTATGGCACATGATTGGGGGAATGGAGGAGTTGGAGAGGCGCCACCAAGACCTGCAAGAGGCTCATGCCCTCTGTCAGGGGTGCAGGAGTCTCGAAAACCCCAGCGAGAGGAGGCGCGGCGGGGCTAATATTGAGAGGAAGTCTTTGTGAAGGCCGAGGCCGAGCGGGACCAGGCCCGTAAAGGCGAGGAAGAAGCGCCAAGGTCGCGGAGTTGGGCGTTTATTCTTGCTTTCGGAGTTGAAGAGATGGAAAGGCGCGTGGCCAAAGCCCGTAGGAAGGCAGATGAGGCTTCCCGTAAATAGGCTGAGGAAGCTCGGGTGGAGGCCGTCCGAGCTTACAAGAACTCGGAGGAGTATGCCTTCATGCTGACTTGTGGCACGCAACCAGCATTGGTGAAATCCTCCAGGAGCTTAAGGCTGGCAGGACCATAACACAGCTTGAAGAGGACCTTGCCCAGTTAGACGCTGACCTCGAGGCCCTTCGCCCCCGTTTTGCCGAGGCCGCCGATGACCAAGACTCACCTCCTCCCGAGGAAGAAGTGGCTTCCAGTGGGCCTGTTGAAGTTCCTCCTCCTGTCGGGGCTTGATGTTCCCCCTCTTTTTTTTGAGATCTATATTTTGCATCTTTTGGGGTAGGTTAGTTGGCCTTGGGCCTTTTGAATGTAATGGGCTCCGGCCCCCAATGTTAATATTTTTGATGTTGGAATGAAACTACTCTTTCAGTCACCTGTGTATGCACTTGAATTCCTGCTAAGTATTGTGCTCGTTTTTCCTTTTTGTTGTATGGCTCTTGTTCTGTCTGCCTTCCTTTATTTTTCCAAGTATGGGGCTCGGTTTTCAATACTCATGCGAGATAAGTAGCGGACTTCAACTGCCTAGATGTATTTACTAAGTTTTATGCTCGAAGCTTAAACCGAGCCTTTGCTTTTAGGGTAGGTTCGCCTTTTGGTCGAGCCTCCCTTTGTTGACGTGCAAGGGGCATACCCAAGATGAGCAGTCGGCGCTCGGCTCTTGGCCAAGGAGATTTAATTAGTGCTCGGCATCTTGGCCGTGACAAATAAAAATTGTTCCTCCCTTTGAGAGAGCTCATAAAATATCAGATGAAGGATAAATCCCAGAGTCATATCTGAGTCATAAAATGAGTTTTTATTTATAGTACCTCTTAAGGTATATTACATTCCATGGGTGTTCAAACTTTTTCCCACTCAAGTATTTCAACTCATACGCCCCATTTGACAAGACCTTACTGACCCGAAACGGACCCTCCCAGGTCAGTTTTAGCGGGTTGGGCTCAATCCCCGTTATTCTTTTTAGGACGAGGTCGCCGATCTGGAACTTTCGTTCCTTCACTTTTGAGTTGTAGTACCTTTCACTCATTTGCTTATATACGACATTTCTCATCTTGGAACTGCATCTCTTCTCCTCCAACAGGTCCAGTTCGGCTCGGAGCGCGACATCATTATTTTTCTCAGAAAAATTTGCAACTCTAAAGGTAGGAGATCCGATTTCAACAGGAATGACATCCTCGGTTTCGTAGGCAAAGAGAAGGGTGTCTTCCTCGTGGCCGCTCGGTGTGTTGTTCTATACGACCATAGCACACCGGGCAGCTCCTCGGGCCAATTGCCTTTAGATTCCTCCAACCTTGCCTTCAAAGTATATTTCAGTACTTTGTTCACCGCTTTGACCTGCCCATTAGATTGCGGGTGGTACGGGGTCGAAAAATGATTTTTAATATGAAATCCTTCGCAAAAATTTCGAAACCTCCGGTTATCAATTTGCTTCCCATTGTCTGTGACAATCGAGTGTGGTATCCCAAATCTACAGATGATGGACTTCCATACAAAGTTAACAATCTTTTCCTCGTCTATCTTTGCCAGGGGTTCCGCCTCGACCCATTTTGTGAAATAATCTACCGCCACAATGGCATACTTCACGCCCCCTTTGCCAGTGGGGAGTGGCCCAATGAGGTCCATTCTCCATTTGGCAAACGGCCATGGACTGAATATGGAAGTAAGTTGCTCGGGGTGGTACCTAACTTGCGGCGCAAATCTTTGACATCTCTCGCAATTTTTGACAAGGTCGGTTGCATCCTTTTTTAGGGACGACCAGTAGTATCCTTACCGTATTAACTTGTAAACTAATGTTTGGCCCCCGGCGTGATTTACGCATATACCCTCGTGTACCTCTCGGAGTGCATAATCTGCGTCTGTTTCCGACAGGCACCGAAGAAGTGGGATGGAATACCCTCGCTTGTATAAGACGCCATCTACCAGCGTAAACCGAGCAGCCTGAGTCCGTAATGTTCTAGCTTCGGTCTTGTCCTCTGGCTGAATTCCTTTCTCTAAATACTGGATGATGGGAGTCATCCAGGTCAACTCGGCTGCTTCATTAGCATGTATCTTTTGTGCATTAAGTGATGAGGCAGTCAGCTGGGTGATGGTGACATCTGCAATCGCCTCGGTCCCTGGGCTGGAGGCCAGCCGAGCCAAGGCATCTGCTTGCATGTTCTCAGTTCGGGGAATATGCAGGACTTCTGCTTTAAAATGCGATAATCTTTTCTTGACCAAGTCCAGATACCGAGCAATTTTCTGTTCTTTTGCCTTGTACTCACCATTGATTTGATGGACGACCAGTTGTGAATCGTTGTGTACCAATAGTCGTTTTAGGCCCATTGATGTTGCCATTTCTAGTCCTGCCAGGAGTGCTTCATATTCGGCTTCGTTGTTGGTCGCTGGGAACTGGAATCGCACGGCTGAGCAGTAGCAATTGAGTTTTGGATCGATTATCACGATCCTTCCCCCTGCTCGGCCTGCGGTGGAAGAGCCATCGACGAACAACTTCCATTCTTGATCCTCAACCACCTCCAGCTGGATGGAGGGTGTAAACTCGACTACGAAGTCCGCCAAGGCTTGTCCTTTGACTGCCGTACGTGGCTCATACAAAATGTCGAATTGGCTGAGCTCGACAGCCCACTTGATCATCCGACCTGAAGTGTCTGGTCAGTGTAACACCTGCTTCAATGGGTAGTTAGTCAGGACCACGATCTTGTGCTCCAGGAAGTACGGACGAAGTTTTCGAGCTGAAATGATTAGCGAGTAGGCCAACTTCTCCATAGGCGGGTATCGAAGCTCGACATCATGCAATGCTTGACTTGTATAATAGATAGGATGTTGGATAGAGTTATCCAATCTAATCAATACCGAGCTAACGGTGTACTCGGAGACCGCAAGATACAGGTACAAGTCTTCCCCCAGGGTAGGTTTTTGTAGTAAGGGAATTGAGGCCAAGTGTTTTTTGAGTGATTCGAAGGCACCTGCTTGCTCGGTCCACTCAAAATTCTTATTTTTCTTTATGATTTCAAAAAAGGGTTTGCACTTGTCCGTGGACCATGAAATGAACTGGTTAAGGGCGGCTAGTCGGCCTGTTAAGCTTTGTACTTTTTGACTGAATTAGGGGGTTCAAGGTCAATAATGGCTTTTATTTTATCTGGGTTGGCTTCGATCCCCCTTTGACTAACCATATAACCCAAAAATTTACCCGAGCCAACCCCAAAAATACATTTTCTCGGGTTTAACATCATCTTATACTCTCTCAAAACAGCAAACATTTTATTAAGATCATTAAGATGATCAGATATATACAAAGATTTCACCAACATATCGTCCACATAAACTTCCATAGTACGACTTATCATCTCCTTAAACATTTTATTGACTAACCTCTGGTAGGTTGCACCGGCATTCTTTAACCCAAAGGGCATCATCCTGTAGCAGTAGACACCGCGAGCGGAGAAAAACGACGTATTTTCCTTGTCGTCCGGATGCATTCGTATCTGGTTATTAAAAAGGGACACTTGTCCTTCGCTGAGCACGCATGCAGGCCAAGTGTTTGCCACTTGTCGACTCATCTGGTTGATGTGTTGACAAGTGTCAGCTTACTCATGCTAATGATGCACTTAGTCTTTCTTAACTGGATGGTTATCCTTTAAAATTTTCTCGCCAAGATTGGACTCAGGCAACCGAGCCCCATTCATGACGTCATCAGGTCGGTTGCTGACGTCATCAGCTCGGTCCGCGTTGGTCTGTGGGTCCCATACCTCCATGTGCTGAATGGCCACGTAGATTAATTTGCTGCCAGCTCAGCTCGGGTGTCATCAAATACAAAGAAACAAGTGTTCTTACGACTGGACACAATCTCAAGTAAATGTCAAAATCTTACGTAAATGTCAACAGAGAATGTGTTCCCACTTCCCAAAACTCTCTTTTAATACGTTCTGTAGCACAAATGTATATTGAATTTTGTATAACAACAAAAATCATTTATTTCTTCAGGACCTAGAGACGAGGATTTTGGGCCCAGGATTAGCCGGCCAAAGCTGGAACACGAGGCATAACAAAAAATTAAAAAATAATACGTATTTCAAATTTTTAATAAAGACATACTTGAGGGTGGCTGCTATATATATGTGTGTGCGCAATAGAAGTGCAACATATGTAAAATCGAAAATATATTATGTTTTGTTCATGTTGGTAGTATTGTGCCTAGAAATAAATTATTGTGTAATTGACATTTTGAATAAAATATTATTTTCATACACACACACACATATATATTGAGCTTGCATATGTCCATGGATTGTTTGATATTATAAATTGAGTGTTTAATTTTTTTTTTTTTGTGAGTTATTAAAAACAGAAAGATTTGATATATAATTCAATTCAAAGAATGAAAGTCCACGATCGGTAAGTAAATATGAACAATCTATTTCAATAAGATCATCTCAATTTTATTGAAGCTTATCTTGACTTTGGTAATATAATTGATAATGCATTTTCTAAATATATTGGGTTGGACCACATGAAATTAAATAAGTAATTGACCAATAAATATTTAATTTCACTTGATTATCGTACGTGACATCTTAATCCTGAGTGAGTAATGTACTTTGCTTACTAACTTGAAGTTCTTTGGGGCATCAATAAGTGAGATCAATTTGATGATCAATATCTCGATGCTTTGGGTTTTGGTCATTTTATCCTATTTCTACTATTCAGTTGATCAACGGGAGTGACACGTAAAATCAATAAGTTAGAGGATTTAATTATGGACGTCAGTAATTTCAATTAGATTGAGAGTGCAATCTTATCCCTTTAGTGGAATGAAATAAGATTAATAAATTATTTGATTGATCAATAGTTAATTAGATCAAAATTAATTTATTAGAGTTTAGTCTAATTGGGTCCGGTCAGGTCCTTTTGATGGCTCTAGAAAAACAGGGAATTATAATTTATTACAGTAGTGTATTTAAGAGAAGGTCTCTCATAGGACCGTCTTACGGATTAGGATCCATAAGAGGGATCTTGCATTCGGATCCGGTTATTTAAAAAAAGAGATTTTTTTTCTAATTGTCACGCAGTGCGTGATTTTGACAGATCTTTATTTCTCTCTCCTCTTATCTTGTAACTTTCTCCAACATATATCGCTTTCTCTCTCCTCTTATCCCACTTTTCTCCAACATGTCTCTCTTTATCTCTCCTCTTACAAGTTTCATAACTCTCCTCCAACAAATCACAAATCTCTCTGCCACCAACAATAAATGATAATTGTTCTGCAATAGTGATACTTTTATGATGGACAGTGATACTTGAACATTTTCAATTCTGTAAAATAAAAAGTGATTCTTGTTCCACAAATAATGATATGTTTGAGCAATAAATGTGATACTTTTAGGATGCACAATAATAGTTTCATATTTTAAATATTATAAACATCAAAAGTGGTACTTTTTCTCAAAAATCGGATACTTTTACTTATAAAAGTATTACTTTCTTTGTCATATTTATTTTTCCTTCTTCATTGTACCGAGTTCCTAATATATGCCTGTATTAAAAAATATGATATTTTATCTCAAAAATGGATACTTTTACTTACAAGTGTTACTTTAACTTTGTCATATTTATTTTTCTTTTTTCATTATTCTCAATTCCTACTATGTGATTGTATTAAAAAATATGATACTTTATTTCAGAAAATGGGTACTTTTACTCATAAAAGTGTTACTTTAACTCTGTCATATTTATTTTTCCTTCTTGACATTATTGAATCCTAAAATGTGATTGTATTAAAAAACATGATACTTTATCTCAAAAAGTGGATACTTTCACTCATAAAAATGTTACTTTAACTTTGTTATAATTATTTCTCTCTTCACTGTACAGAATTCCTAATCTATCACTGTATTAAAAGTATGATACTTTACCTAAAAAAATTGATATTTTCACTCATAAAACAATTACTTTAACTCTGTCATATTTATTTTAATTTTCTTCTTCGGTTTACTGAAGAAGATCCACCAAAAGCAAATTGTCACCAAGTGAAAAATTCCAACAACATTTAAACGATAGAAACTAATAAAGAAAGGGTACTAATTTGAAAGTTAAAAAAAAAAAAAAAAAAAGGGTTGAGCCCAAATCAAATTTTGAGTATCAAATTACAAATGAATCGTAATAAGATTACATATTAATTAGGGCTGCACTTAATGGCCAGCTTTACAATCCTGACAATTAGATTTCACAAATCCTTCATAAATTCCCAAGATTTTCAAAAAATAGGTCAAGTTGTGGATCTATAGTACAAAAGATTAATACAAGGAAACAAATGTTCTTACCATTAGACACAATCTCAAGGATTGAGATTTTTTATTCCACTTCTTTGCTCCGCTCTCTATTTTATTGTATTAGATGAATGATACGTGTACAAGATGATATCACAATTATACATGTGTCCTGTGTTAATCCAAGTGGCTACGAAAATCTAGAAGGGGTGAGTAGATTTCCCGATTTTTCTTCTCTTTTTCGAATATATAAAAAGCTTCAAGAATGTAAGAGATATAAGAAGAATGAACACAGTGATATATAGTGGTTCCACTTACCTAGAGCTTAATCCACTTCCACCTGGTATGTTCGAGTGGATTTCGAAAAGAAAATTTTATTAATCGATACCAAATGATTACAACTCAACAAGAAAAGCACCAAACTCTTCTTATACCAACAACCTTGAAGAGCACCAAACTTTTCAACATCTCGAAGAGCACCAAACTCTTCAACATGAAAAGCGCCAAAATTTTCAACCAATTAACTCTAATAAACCAAACATATTTTTGCCAAAAAGAACACTGACAAGAATTTCTTGTTTTGAATGATGTTACAAATGCAATCAAGATTACACTTTGAATAAAATATAATAACTTAAAAGTGCAAGTGTAACCAAGAAGAAAAGCCTATCAAGCAAGATGTGAAAGTGTAGTGCTTAGGATATTATAACAAGAATCACTACAACATAAATAATATTAGGTAACACCCAAAAAACATTACCTAATGGCCATAAAATATTACTATAGACACTAGGTAGCACTTTTATGGTGCTGCACTTGCCCGTGCTACCTATAGTCTAAGGTATCACTTTTATTAGCTTTTAGTGACACTTTTTCTAAGTGTTACATTAACCTATAGTCTAAGGTATCACTTTTATTAGCTTTTAGTGACACTTCTTTTTTTAAATCGTGTGGGTTTACATTAAGTTCTCTATTGGTAACTCTTTGAAGCAATATTTCTAAAGTGTTACATATGAATCTTATGTAACACTTTTTGTAACATTTTTGTATTTGTAACACTTTAAAAAAATACTTCTAAAGTGTTACATATGAATCTTATGTAACATTTTTTTTGTAGCACTTCGTAGAAATACTATTTTTTGCCACCAAGTAGATTTGAACCCATGACCTGTTATGTGTGGAAGTGACAGTTTGCCACTAGGCTAAATTGATTCTTATTACAACTTTTGCTTTGTTTTATATATACACATACACACATACACATATATATTAAAATTATATAAAAATTATATTATATGTATATATAATGTATTTTATATAATAAAGATTGTATTATATGTATATATAATATATTTATATAATAAAAATTGTATTATATAATATATATATTAAATTATATTATACATTGTATATATCAAATTTTATATTATATAGTATGTAGTCATATTATGTTATATATTAAGGACACAAAAATAAAAAATATAAAAAATATGTGAAATGAATTTATCGACTGATCAATATTCAATCGGTAAAAATAAAAAATATATAAAAATACAAAATTAATTACCGACAGATAGAAAAGTTCTAACAGTAAAAAATTAAATAATAAATAAATAATGAAAAAATAATTTATCGATGGAAAAAATTCCTAAGTAAATACAAACAACATCAGTTTTCATTGGTAAATTATTTTTTAAAAACTAAAAAAAAAAGTTAACGATGAAATTGGTCTCCATTAATTAAAAATTAAAAAAAAAATAATCATAAAATACATAGATGCACATTTTCCGTCGGTATTACGACAAAATTAATTACCTCCGTAAAAAAATAAAAAAATAAAAGCAAAACTACAATACTTTATAAAAATAAAATAAAAATTTAGTAAAAAAAACAGAGTACATGATGTCTACAATTTTTAGGTTTGGTGATTTGTTTTTGTCTTCGCCTATTTTGTGACATCAATTAATTAAATAAATCATTGACATGATTTAATGATAGTTATATAATTTTGTGTTACTAAAATATAGCCTAAAAAGTGCTACAATTAATAAAATATAGTATTGCTAATAGTGCTTCTTAAATAAAGTAATGCATATTTGCGTTATAAAAGAAATAACAAAAAAATGATACTTATTTAAAAGTGTTACATATAAGCGTTACATATTGATAAAGTGATACAAAAGTGTTACATAAATATTATAATGGAAAAAGTGTTACAAACATGTGTTACATATGTACCTTATGTAAAAAATGTTACAAAATTTGTGTTACTTAATGTAATTTATGTTGTAGTGAATGTTGAAAACAAGTACAATAAATTTGTTGGATTTTCTTATTGTGTTGTATTGTATAGATCCTCAATCTTCTTCATCTATTTATAGAAGAGCTCCACATTTTGAATTCTAACATAGTCTTCTCATATTTGAATTTTGTAAAAAAAAAAAAAAAATCACAAGATCGACAAAATAATGCCCAAACTGATAAAGTGATAGAAGTAAAAATCTTGTCTGCTGCAATGTTCAAAATCATCTGATCTTAACTAGGGTGTCCAGTCGCCATGTTGTAAAATTTGAATTTGACAGAGATTTAGTGCGATCTGACACATGTTGCTCTTCAAGGAGTCCGGTTGCCCTATAGGAAGACCGGTTGCCCAATAGTGAGACCGGTCAGCCTATAGGGTGACGTGCCTAATGCAAAATGTTCGGAGGGATGTTCATAGTTACCAGTCTCTCTCAAGGGCGACCAATCGCCCTAGTTCAGGTTGTTTTGACATAAAAATATTCGAGCAAGTTCCTTCAGGCACCAGTTGCTCTTGATGGCAACCGGTCGATGTCAATTTAACAAAAATCAATTTTAAATAAACTTTGTAAAATGAAATATGATTTTGACAGTGCCAGATTTAATTATTTTGGTTGAAATAAAATGACCAAGGTGAAATCATCAAAATCAAAATAACTTTATTCTAACAAACTCCCTTTTTTTTTGATGATTTCAACTCAAAACGATTTTGATAGGGTTTTTGAACAAAGACTTGGATTTTCTTTTTAAAAGTTTGAAAAAGCTCCCCCTATCAATATAAACTCCCCCTGTCAAAATAAACAACTGTTTGTGGCGACATATACCATATTTTTATCAAATTTTTATTTTTGCTCATTTAAGAATACTAAATAATGCATCATCATATTGAGCTATCAATAAGCTCAAGGTCACTTTTGAAAAATATTTAAACAAGGATAATCATCATATCTATACCAAGACAAATATGAATATACTTGAAAAACATACCATATGCCCACATAAGCTCAATAAGCTTTTTTTTTTTAAAATCACTTTTATCAAGAAGCAATGCTTGAGCACAATAAGCTGCTTTTCAAAATCACTTTTATCAAGAAAAAATAAGTACTAAGTTCAACAACATACCAATAAGTCACAAAAAGCGTATCAAATTTAGCTTGCCAAAGAAATAAACCAAGAGCTATAAATAAACACTTTTACCAATAAGCACTTTTATCATCTAAGTGTTTTTACCAAGAGTACCAAATAAGCATTTGGGCTTATTTTGCATTAGTTTTAGGCATCAGTTTCTCTTGATGGCGACCGGTCGCTGTAATTTTAACAAAAATCAATTTTAAATAAACTTTGTAAAATGACATCCGATTTTGACAGCGCCCGAATCAATCATTTTTGTTGAAATAAAATGACTAAGGTGAAATAATCAAAATCAAAATAATTTTATTCTAACATCATGCATCTAAAATATGGAATATGGAATGGAACATGAGATCTCATCCCAAATCTGACGTAAATGTCAAAATTAATTATAAGTAAATGTTAAAAGAGAATGTGTTCTCAAAACTCCCTTTTAATACGTTCTGCACAAATGTATATTGCATTTTGTGTTAGAACAAAAATCATTTCTTCAGGACCTAAGGACAAGGATTTTGGGGCTCAGGATTAGCCTATCGAGATGGAACATGAGACGTAACAAAAAATGAAGAAATATATATTTTAATTTTTTTAATAAAGGCATACTTGAGTATGGTTGTTATATATATGTGCGCGTATAAGTTCAACACATGTAAAATCGAAAATGTATTATGTATATAGTTCACTTGTATTTTGGTGATAGGCGACAGCAACATGGAGCAGAGTACTATGTAAAGGCGAAATTCCTATCAGACTATCTAACGGGTCGAGATCCGTTAGACAGATCCTAAAACTAAATCCAATGGCATGTACAATGGAATTTTTGTAATATTCTAGCCGTGGTGGCATTTTTGTAATATTAGACAGTGACATAATATCACTAGATCCATTAAAAGTATTAGGTGTTTCCTTGGAAAGTTGTTACGTTGGTTTTATACCAATGAATTGAGTATTCTAGACTAGGATTTTGCGTTGTTTTTGGGTGTTTTAGAGTTGTTTGAATCCATTTTATTTTTTTAGGTGTCGTTAGGGAGTCGATACAGGTTATGGTAGCCGAAAATAATTGAAAATGATGAAAAACGTGTTTGGAAGGAAGAAAACGCGTTGAAAAAGAGAAAAAAGGAGAAAAATGGCACATCAAGAGAGAGATGCAGGCCCCTTCCCGGCACCTTTGCAGCGCAGGGGGGCAAAATCTGGCAGAAGACACGTTGTGCAGCGCGTGCGCAGGAGCGCCGCAACGCGCGTCAACGGGCAAGAAGTTTATATTTTTATTTTTTTCGAACTTTTGACGATCTTGGGGCTATAAATACAACTAATGATGCACGAACAAGGGTTGGACATTCTATTGAGCACACAGGACGATTTTGAGCTAGGAGAAAGAGTTCGGGACGAGATTTGAAGGCATCTATCTTCTGAAAACAGAGAGGATTCTTTCTTTGGTTCTTCTGAATTATTTTTCCACTATCTTTGTCGAACCCTTGAGATGTGTAATTACTTTTTCATGAGTTTTTGTACATCCATCATGAGCTAAAACCTATTTTTCTAGAGGATTGATGTAACCTACATTTGAACCTATGTTTTGATTTTCAGTTTATTTGATTCGCATGTTATTAAATCTAGCTATTTGTGCTATTTGGATTCATTGCATCTGAATTTTCTAATTAATAGTTTAGATTGTTTGGCGTGTTTGATTTGACACTCGAGAGAAATAATTGAACACCTGGCCATAGAATAATATAACCTAGGTTTCATAGAATTGAGAAGTTTATGAATCTTTTGAAGTTCGTGAAAGAATACTCATCGAGTATATTAAGCTTTAATTTATGATTTTTATAGAGATATTGAAATCAGGATTGAAACCTAGAATCACTTGACACTCGAGAGAGGAAGTGACAAATGGTAGGAATATTGGGCTTATAGATTAATAACGTGTGATTAATAAACTGGATTGATAACATAGAGGATAACTAGGTGAATCAACCTTCTGGAATTCATATCCATTAAGTGTTTGATAATTTGTCTGAATGAATTTATTAGAATAATTTTAGTTTTATTTTAGTTTAATCAAATCCATCTCTATTCGATTATTTAGAAAAAATTAAGTTATTATAATTACAATACTAAGTTATAAATTTGATATCAATCCCTGTGGAGACGATAACCCCACTTCTAAATTTATACTAAAACTTGACACCGTATACTTGCGGTAAGAAAATCTTCGAACAAAAGTATTAGTAATTCACCTGAAAAGTATTAGTAGTTTCCTTGAAAAATAATTTAGTAGTCATCTTGAAATGTATTTAGTAATTTCCTAGAATAACATTTAGTAATTTCCTGAGAAGTATTAGTTTTTCTCCTAAAAAGTACTAGTCGTCACCCTGAAAAGTATTATGTTTTCTTATAAAAGTATTTACCCCTAAAAAATATTTAGTAGCCCCATAAAAGTAGAGGAAAGAAAAATTGCGCTCCGAACTATTCGAGTTTTTCGACTTTGCCTCATAAACTTTTTTTTGAGACACTTTAACTCTTGAATTTCACGAGTTTTGAACATAGCCTCCTGGGACTTGCTGCCGGCGGAATATTCCACCGTAATTTTGTCATGTGCCATCCACGTGGAAGCAAAATTGTCATTTGACTCAAATTATGCTAATGTTATTGCACTTTACCATCAAAATATTGTGGAATTATCACTTTGCCATATAAACTTTGAGTGATTTACACTTTGTCATATCAGTTAAAAAATAAAATTTATATTATATACATTTATTTTATGTCTTTGTTAGATTGCTTGATCAAAAATAATAAATCTAACTTGTATTCAATTCAATAAAATATATTATCAACACAATTATTTTATAATATATTCTATTTTAACTTATTTAATTTACTGTTTTTTCATATCAAAATTAGGAAAAGTACGATTTTTTTCTTATCAATTTTGAAGTGAAAAATATTATAAATATACATCAATGTCAATTTTATAATAAATTAATTCATTTTGAATATTAACTTTATAAATTCAAGTAAATTATTCTATATATTAGTGTTTATATTTGTCTATGTATATTATTTTATGTGGCTCAAAATGGATAAATAATTACTGATGTATATTTATTATTTGTAATTTGATAAAATAGATTAACATTAATTTCATATTTTTTTAGTTTGTAAACTAATAAAGTAAATCAAGGAAGTAAACTATAATTCTACAATTCTACAAGAAAGTGAGAAAGAAAAGATTATGAAATAATCTTATTGATGATATATTTTATTGAAGTGGATACTAGTTAAGTTTTTTATCAAGAAATTAAAACAAATAAAAATAAATATATATACATATAAATTTTTGAATTTTTTATCTGAGGTGGCAAAGTCTAAATCAATCAAAGTTTATATGGTAAATTGACAATCACACAAAGTTTAGATGACAAAGTGCAATAACTTTAGTATAACTTCGGTCAAATGACAATTTTGCCCGCACGTGCATCACACATGACAAGATTCCGGTGGAATATTCCACCGTCCGCAAGTCCCAGAAGGCAATGTGCAAAACCTGTAAACTTTATAGGAGGTAAAGTATCCAAAAAAAAAAAATTAATTAGGTGGCAAAGTCGAAAAAACCAAAATTCCAACCTTCTTCATTTCATCCTTGAACAATACTTAAAAAAAAAAAACTCTATCCTAAAATTCAAAGTGGAAGTAAATTTTTCCTAAATTTTCATAGTTTTGACCTCTTTGAAACCAAATTTCAATCTAACATGATTAATCGAAAATCTTTTTCAAGATTAAGTCATATGTACATCATACATTGTTTTCCATGAGTTCGAATGACAAATTTTTTTCCTCTTATATATATACACACACATAAATATATTTCTTATGTTGAAAGAATAGTTTTTGAAGAAATTTGTCAATCCATATCATATATTCCAGAATCAACAATTCATTCGGGGGAGAAAAAAAAACCAAGTTTCTGACTACATTATCTATAGGTTGTCAGGTAAAGAAAATTATTGAATTGAGTTTTGTGAAAAAAAGACGTTTTATGCGGTATTCGGGGGTTGATTTCAGAGTTTCTTTGATACTTATTTAGATAAACAACATATTATTTGTCAAGTTAATGGTTTTGGTTAACTTGTGCTATAGCTTTAATTAGTATTAAAATACTAAGTTAAAAATGAATATATAAAAATCGAAAAATTAAATTAAAAAGTTGTAAAAATATTATCTAATAGTGGTTTATTTTAAATATAAATTGAAAACAATTAATTAATGGCAAATAAATATATGAATTAACACCCATCGAGAAATGCCTAAGGCGTAAAATATATAGGAATCATGAAATGTTTAATATGGAAAACAAAATAAAAGGAAATTACTAAATAAAAATAGAATAAAAGACAATAAATATATTTGATACAATCCTATATTAGCCAATGATATTTTTTGATGATTTTTCTAATGACAAAAACTAGTGTCAGACGGCCTAACGGTCCAAAATCTGTTAGATGGATCATAAAATCGACCCGGTGATGTTTTTATTTTATTAGCTTATTGTTTTTAAGAGGACCGATTATGATCCTTCTAAAAAAGTATTAGTACGTGGTTCACTTGAAAGATATTAGTTTTTGTAATATTGGACAGTGATATAATGTCACAAGAGCACTGAAAAGTATTAGATTTCCATCTGAAAAGTATTCTTAAAAACATTATTGCGTATTTCACTTGAAAATATTTAATAACCCGCTAAAAAATATTAGTTTTCCCGTCAAAAATATTGTAGCTCCCGTAAAATGTATTAGTAGTTCCCTCGAAAAGATATTAGTTTTTCCTTGAAAGATTTTCAGTAATTCCCCGAATTTTTGGAATATTCCGTGCTATAATTCTTTCAATTGGCATCTAGAGCCTACACTTGACGACACTAAGTGTTGATCATGTGTGTTTGTTAGCATGGATATTCAAAATAACCCCATTTTTCGTCCCCTATTCTTGATTCTCCAATTATTCTATTTGGAAAGTCAAAGTATGGGCCTACATCAAATCCATTGATGAAAGGGTCTGGGGTGCAAGTGCAATCATTTTTGGGTGGTCACCTCCGAAACTCATTGATACGGACGACAACTACAAGGATAAAGGAGAAATTGATTGGTCTAATGATGAAATATTGTTGGCAAAGCATAATTCGAAGGCTTTAAATGTAATCTTTGGTACTGTTGATCATAATATGTTCAAAATCATAGCCAACATTACTGTTGTCAAAGATGCATGGGATACACTTCAAAGTCACTATGAGGGATCCGTCAGTGTGAGACAAACCAAACTTAGGTTGCTAACCAATTGGTTTGAAAACCTAAGGAATGCATGAGAATGAAAATATTGCCACATACAATGCGAAATTGTGTGATATTGCCAATGAAGCACAAACCTTAGGTGAACCCATCTCTAATGCTAATTTTTTGAGCAAAATGATGAGATCTGGTCACATTAGGTATAATATTAAAATCTCATATGTAGAAGAACATCTCACCTTTATTTGATCGTACAACACGCATTATCGTTGAGTAAACGTTATGTTGCTCATCGTTAAGTTTGGAGATGAGGTCTTTGTTCTCATGCAACAGAACATCACGATCATACTACAACTCATCATATATAAGTCTGTTTCGGTTGTTCTGAATAGTGTCAGCATCCGGAAATGGCATTGAGTCAAAATCGCGCAGACTCCTACCTAGACTTCGCAATAATTTCTCATTTTCCAACAACGTAAGATTCTTGATTTCGTTCTCACTCAATACCAAATCTGTTGCATAAGATCATACTAATAATTATAAAATAAAACATTTAAAAAAATATAAAAGGTATTAGTATTTAACATAATTTTTTGTAAATAATACCTTGATGCTGTAGGAGACGTCGACGTTTGAATAAAATATCATCAGAAAGAAACTCCCAACATTTCTCCCATATATGTTCTAGTCGGCTCAAAGAGTCTGATGAAAAGCAAGGATGCAAACAAACTTCTAAGATTCTCCGTAGAAGCCCAAGAGCTCGCTTCATTGATGGCATCGATATATTCCCTATCATCTTCTAACAATCCGAGAGTATAGCAAGCCCCTCGATATAAAGCATGTTGAACACCGTTGACCTTCTTGTAGTCGTCATGACACGTTGCTCCGCGAACAACATTGATAAGACACCTCAAAAAGTACATATCACCAGATCTAGGGGGAACATAAAATACTCGTCCTATTGATTTTCCAATTTGTTTGGGCATCCACTTTCTGAGATTTGCTTTTCACGTGAATTTTTTGGGAGCTTCAGCGTATGTTAGCTCTCTCGCCTCAGGATATATTTTATTCGCTTCCATCCATGCTAAAAATATACTTTTTTTACCGAATCTTTCTTAAGAACATCATCTATTCTTTCAAAATCTGAAAAAATAACATTTTATTCATCCGGAAGATGAAAACTTAAACGTTCAACAGGAGGATATTTATATTGAATTTCAAATCCCAGTAGTCTCCATGCTGCCTCACAGGGAGAAACATACCTACAATCGTAATACATGCTCACCTCGTCAACCATTTTTCCAGATTCCTCATCATTGCTACTCGTATAGAACGAAGCTGTACACAATCATGTCCTTTATTGACATACTTGAACAAATATTTTATCGACCTGGATTAGTTACACCATTCTACATTAATGTGAGCTCCATACTTGAGCAACAAATGACGATTGTGTGGCACAACATATCTATTATCAAGGGGTACTCCATTTTTTTCCACTACCCTCCCACCATCTCTACGTCTATAACGTGGATAACCTTCACCATAAATAGTCATCACATCTACAAAGTTTTTCAGAAAATATTTAGTGCAAATACCATCAGCCATGCATGGAGAAGTTTTTCTAGCATCACCGCATGGACCATGTATCATATGGTCCTTTACTACCACATAATAAGATGGGTCTAAACTCTCGTCTGGTATTTCAGCTGATATAATTCGATCTATATCATCTGCAATAGGATTCTTCTATTCTTTCACCAAAAACAACAAAATATAGGCATGAGGCAAGCCACGCTTTTGAAATTCTATTGTGTATACTACTGCAATATTAAAAAAGGGGAAACAATTTAGACATATATTGAATCATATTGGAAGAATCAGACGCTTCAAATAAATTTCTAACCTGCCATGACTTCACCAAAGATTTTATTATGTCGAAGATCTTTGATCAAAGAATCCAACTTCAGGTTAAACACCCTACAAATAATATCAAGTCAGTCCTCAGGATTCAATTTATTTTTCTCAAGAAATCTTAGAATCTCCGACCACTTCGGATTGCAGGTGAATGTTATAAACAAATCTGGATATCCTGCCCATCGACATATAGCCATAACATCATGATAATTCTGAATCATATATCGAGCACCTCCCGTGAAGCTAGAAGGTAATATAATTCGTTTTCCCTAAGTACCAGGATTGATGTCTCCATGTAACAACACATCACTTAGACCCTTATAAATGTCGCAACGCAACTTCTTCTGATGCAACCGTACATACTTTAATCGTGCTTACTCAACCATTGTATAACCATCGACAATGAATTGCTGAAATAATCTTCTAGATGACAAAATTGTAGAAGGTTCATCTTCTCTATCGTGTTGGTGATACGCAAAAACTCTCTCACACTAACAGTTTTTCAGCCTCCTAGATTCGTTTTTTTTAGATTAGAACACGATATGTCTTCTCTGAAACCATCTTCACCGTACGGTAATAACAACGGATACTGTAAATCCAAGTATGAAGCATTCAACTCATTTATCCATTTCAAACTGCCTGATTTTATTTCGACTAATATATCCTTGTCTCCTAATGCTTGATCAAAATCTCCAACAATAAGAGCAACGACCTCAGAACTTGAAGGCATATTGTATCTCCTAGCATCCGTACTTCTCTTACCGATTAGACGCAAACAGACATCAGGGTGACCACCTTCCAAAATCTTCTCCTTTGCCATTCTAAAAGTCTTAACTAATACATTATTTTCATCTAGCATTCTCTTTAAATCATTGACGATCGTTTCATGCAAATTATTATTTTCACTCCATTGCCTAGAAAATAATATAGATATTAGGGACATATTACATAAACAATTAAAAATAAATATTGAGATTGACAAATAAACAAACCTGATAGAGTTTAATCGATTAAATATTTCATTGTCCGTGTCATAGATGTATAAATGTGCGAATTTTGGTGTTGCACCATTGGATGGTAATAAACTTCCCATCAGATGATAATTTTGTCCATGCAATTGGAAAACAGGAGGACCTCTGCCTTTATTTATGTCGGTATCAATCTTGCCTCCCATGTGAAACAGAACATGTTATTGTATGACCTAATATTGTCCTGAAAGTGTTTGCTCTTATTTCCATCTCCAAGTACAACAGGTGGTTCTTTGATGGGAGGAGGTTCAATTATACCATGACCACAACATAAAGAGTATCTGGATTTGGATTTTGGATAGGAGATCAACCTTTCTTCAAACCAAAACACCGCGTTACAAAATTCACATTTGTATGTTGCATCTCCGATATCCCAATACCCTACAAAAAAGAAAAGACACAAATATTACACAAAGATATTAAGTCGAAATTTATTGCATTTAAAATTTCATCGTGAACTTGAATCCATAACATACATACCTTGTTTTTCAACTACGAATGTCCCATTTGACGAATAATGTGTTAAATCATTCTTAGTGCAATTGAATATTGCTGTAACGTTAGAAATGGGATCCACACACGTAGATTCCTCACATGTTAGATCAATTATTTTTGTCGAGTCCCAACCGATACTTGAAGATTCTCCTGTGCACTTTTTGTTTTTATTGTATGTTTAAATTCTTTTTGAAGACGATATCCCTGTAATTGTAGAACCAAATTACTAAAATAAATACACCTCAAATGACGATATGTAATTTTAAATATATAAATTATACAAAATAATAAAAAAATTCAGAAACTTAATATACCATTTGTGATGTTAATAAATGGCATTTTCGGCATTGGATTAACAATGCTACTTGATGACTCTTGCAATTCAAATTGTTTGAATACATTTGTACACGTCTTTAAAGATAGTCGGCGATTTTCTGAGAAAAGGAAAGAACATTATATTAGATTAATTTAAATAAACAAATTGCAAGAAATAAGAAATAAAATATATTATAAAATATATATTGGTAATACTAATAATTATTCAATATTAAATAATAATAAATAATTAAAATAAACAATTTAAAACAAAATGGAACGTACCATCTGTAATGATAGAACGGGGATATAATTATTTGTATTAATATTTGTGCCAGAATAGCTTTGAAAATTATTTAATCAACATAACCTTGCCGACGACTGCATATCTATTCATGGTGTCATTGAAGGATATGAATTTGTGATGTTAATAAGCGAATGGTTTGATAATTATCTTTTAGGCCAATTTTGCAAATCTTTTGTCGCATCCATGCTAGAGCTTTTCATATTTTCTGCATGATGAAAATAAAATAAGGTCAAAAAATAATTAATGTGCACACAATAGCATTAAAATAAATTCATATATATTTACAATTAAATAAATAAAATAAAATAAATAAAAATATAATACCTATTAATTATATTTTTTTCCATTGTTAATAAAATGAAATGATATGATTTGTACAAAAACAAAAATTGATTATATACTTACAAATATATTGGATAATAAATAAATATATAATCAATTTATTTTGTTTTTTCGTTTAAAAAAATAAAAAATAAAAAATTGTATTATCTTATTTTTTATTTTATTTAAAATATTACTTTTATTTAAAATAAACATAAAAAACATAATTTAAATTGGGCCACTTTTTAAAAACATAGGTTTGAGTAGGATCTAATTCAAAAATGTTGGACTAGGCCCAACCCTTTTTTAAAAATATCTGATATTTTGATAAGGCCCAACTTCTCTACACAAATCAACCATTTTTTTATTAAAAAAACAATAAAAAAATAAAATAAAAAATACACAGCCATCCGATCTCAGATCGGATGGCCATAATGTATCCACCTTGTTCTCTCTTTATGGAATAATCCAGAAGTAGTACACGTGTATGCACGGTGAGTTTACATGCAACATTTATTATAAAATCGAAAAAAAAAGCAAAATACCCTGGCCATCCGATTTCAAATCGGATGGCCATAATACATCGTACACATGAAACCACCCACCCTCATTTGGAATTGTGTAGAACACGATTTTGGGTGATGAGATGAATCAATGTGATTCATCTCCCTCTCTCTATCCGAAAAACCTCTCTCTCTCTAACATTTTTGTCTCACCGTGAAACCCTCATCTCTCATCTCTCATCTCTCATTTCTCTCATCTTCGAACAGAATCAAAGTCTTATCTAAATCTCTCATTTCTCTCAGTCTTTTGGCAATCTCTTGATACCACTTAAGGCTGAGTGTAATTTTATGAGATGGTATTTTTTTTGGGGTTAGTTTTTATTTATGTTTTTGTTCATTTTCGTCTTAGGGTTTCGAAAATTTAAGCTGTAAATGTTCATGAAATGGGCTTTTGGTGGGTTTTGCTCATTTGTTTTGGTTCTGTATAAGGTTTTTCGAACATGTACTTTGTAAATCGTTAAATCCAGTGGTTTCTTCATAGCCACTCGAATTATCTCAATTTTTACATACATTTTTAGTTTTAAACCAAAAAAAAATCTTATGGTTTTCTTACGGATCGATCTGTAAGTATCCGGCTAGATCCGTAGGTTATAATTTATATTTTTGCGACTTACATACATATGAACCTCAAATGCAAAGAATCTGGAGGTTATCTGCAAGATCTATCGATATTTTGGGCTTTTCTGGTTTTTCATTTTTATGAACTGGTTATTCCAGAAAATTCATGGTTGTCGCTTGAATCGGTAAGTTTTTTTTTTATTTCCATTTTTGTTTTGTTATTTATACTTTTTTTTATATTTTTTTGCTTCATTTTTTGTAAACATTATGTGCAATACAAATAAATACTTAATTGTTAAAATTTATTTAATGGTATCTTTGTAAAAAAATACAAACGATTAAACCGGAAATTATATTTATACTTAAATCTTCATTTGTTTTGGCATTTTGTTTATGTTATTTCCAGAGCTATTAAACTTATTGCAACGTTTGTTTTTTTACAAATAAAAACTTAATTGTTAAAAATTATATAATGGTATTTTTGTAAAAAATACAAACGATTAAACCGGAAATTTTTTATACTTAAATCTTCATTTGTTTTGGCATTTTGTTTATGTTATTTGCAGATCTGTTAAACTTTATGTGCAATGTTTTTTTACAAATAAAAACTTAATTGTTAAAAATTATTTAATGGTATTTTCGTAAAAAATACAAACGATTAAACACGGATTTTTTTTTACTTAAATCTTCATTTGTTTTGGCATTTTGTTTATGTTATTTCCAGATCTGTTAAACCCTTTTAATTTTTATTATAAGTTGTATCATTCAAGTATGATAAAATGTTTTTCTACTGTTATTAAGATTAAAAAAATAAGTCAGAATACATTAATTTAGCAAATCTAGATAGTCTAGTTATAAAAATTAATATTACATATATATTTTTTTGGATTATCTCAGTTTTGTAACACTTATTTAAAAAATAAAAATTAATTTTCTTTTTGAGAAAATCAGATCCTAAACATTATTGTATATAATGTTTTTTAAATTAGCATAGACATTACTGCAATTATACTTTTTGAATAATTATTTTATTTAGTTATTCATACAAAGTATAAAAAACAAATACTCAGAACATTAAGATAACTAATTTATAATTTTTGAGTTGTATGTTTTTTTAATTAATGTATTTATTTTATGATCCTAAATTGCCTCAATATAGTTTGGTACGACTTTGAGGTTAACACCAACTTGACCCTACTCTCAGAAAGTAGTGGAATCATGTTGGAGAATCAATGTATTTTTAACTGTATTTTTGTTGATTTATGATATGTAAAATCTATGTAAAAAAAAAAAAAGAAATATTGATGAAGGCTGGTGCTTATCTTCTTTAGTGCATGGAATGGAGTTTCACTCACAGCAACAAAAAATATAAGTATTACACTTTTATTAATTTTAAGTTTCAATTTACATTGAATTTGTACATGAACAAATCTGACTTCGTTCTTTCTTGTTGGCAGGAGTAATGAAAAAACAGGCTATTGAGTGACCAAGCTAACAGTTAAGGTAATAACATTTATTTTCTTCTGAATTGTTAGTTTTAAACTTAATTTTCTGGATTATACGAAAACATTCAGCTTTATATACAATCATTTAGAGTGTTTGAACATAAAACCAAGATATGTGTCCTGTTGCTGACATTAAATACAGAAAAAACTTACAAAAAGATGACAAACATCACAGTTAATCACTGTACATATTTAAGATAGGGATAGCTATCAGAATTAACTACTTAATCTAATATATAGAAAACAATGAGAATTGTGTAAATCAAATACGATTGACAGTTAAAAATCAGAATTATTTGTTCACAGCATAAAAAATATATAGAAGCAACATACCCTTTCATTTTCGGAGTTCCTGTTCCTTTTACTTCCAACAACACAATGTCCTGTTAGCTTTCTCATCGTTAGGGCTAGGAGAATTTACAGTTTTCAATGTTGAACTATGAGATGTGTTGTGATATTTGATTTTTTTTTCCTGCAAATCCGTTTGGCATAATTGAAATGGTTTATATAGACCGTGTATGAGTAAATATGGAATGTCTGTGATATATTAAATAGTATATTTCAATTTAGGTAAATTTATTGAAAACTATACATGACATGTGTATGATGAATATATTTTTATATATTTAAAAAGTACAATATATATATTAACTATTTAGTAAAAAGTGAATCATATATTTGTTATATATTGGGATAAAATAAATATCCATAAAATGATGATCGCATGAAAGTTCTTTTGATACAATCAGTCAATTTAAATTGTCAGATATGGTATTAAGTTATTTTCAAATCATATGTATTTGGCCATCGATTTGTTAATTTTGGAACAAATGTGTTAAGTGATATTTCTTCAGAGTTGAAATATCTTAATAAATGTACAGGAATAGGATAGAATATCTTATATTAATTTAACTTTGTAGTCATTAGTACATGTTTGTTATTGTTTAAATTACCCGTGATCTAAATGGCTCAAATTAAATTTCTGATTATGCTTTATGTTAGAATTGTTATCTATATTGAACTTTGAGAATAAAACCCTCTTGACCCTGCTCCTAGAGAGTGGTGGAATCTTGTAGGGTTTTCAAAGGATGATTATGCTATTTACTTGGAATTTTTAATGTGAAGCCCTCGATTTTTCGAACGTGTATTTATTGCATTTATCGTCTATGTACTATTTTGACTACTTTACTGCGTCACTTTGACGGGTAAATATTAATAATATATATATATATTTTCGCATTTAATTTTATTTTATTTATTACTTGTGATTAATGATCATTTATTAATTCTATTTCACATTAATGATCATTTGATTGATCATTACTATTATTTGTGTATTTATTAGTCAGCTTAGAATTTTAAGAGACTATTTATTTTAGAGACTTATACCTTATAGAATTAAGAATTTGATTTAGAATAAGTTACCATGAGACTTATAAGTGATCAAGGAAATCACTATTTATATTTGGAGACTGATATTATTCATCTATTATCATCAATTTTGGGACAAAAAAATATATATGGATACCAAAAATATCCCATAGTGGACGGCCAACATGTGTATTTTTAGTGTAGAAATATCTCCCAACTCTTGTACACATACACCTTATATTATACATCTTGTGTATAATTCTACCATATTACAAGCCTTCTACATATTATCTTATACTTCAATTTTTAATCATTATTTTCCCCAATTTATTTCATTCTCCCAACATTCCCCTCAAAACTCACCCACTCTTCCACTCAACCATGCAAGCCCATACTTTGACCATCTTGTTGTCTCCATGCAAGAGACAAATTTCAAGCCTTGGAAAATTTTCTTCTCTCCTCTCTCTCCCTACGTAATCGGCCATTAGGCCAAATTTGTACAAAAATTTCATTTCATTTTCACAACACAAGATTTCACTAAGTCTTGTAATTTCTCTCTACTCTTTCTTCTTCTTCTTTCTTAAACACTTAGAAAAATTTCAAGAAATCTCCTTCTATGCCTTCATAAAATTCGTACACTTCACTTCCAAATGTAAGAAATTTCTTCTTTCAATCTATTTTTGATATCACCTAGCTCATCTCTTTCATCTTCTAATTTAAGTTTAATTTTTGGTTTGAGGTGTACTTAGAAGACCACTTGAATATATTAAGAGCGTTGTGATCATCTTAAAGAGGACCTCAAGATTGTGAAGAAAATTGGACTACAAGGTAAGAATTGGGTTTTAGTATATTTTTCCCCTTCTTCTTTTATTTTTTTGACACCCTATTTTCAATTTTTGACACCCTATTCTTATTTTCGAGAATTAGGGGTTGACCTTAGAGGTTACACTTGAGGGTGAACAAGAACTCCATTTTTGAGACCTCTATTTGACTCACATTGTTCACTACACAAGGTAAGTGTAGTATTTGCCCTCATCTTCACCTTCTTCTTTTTCTTCTTAATTTTAACCCCATTTTTCTAACTCTTATTTTTTAGTGTTTCTTGACTTAGGGGCTGACCTAAGTGACTCTTAATCAAATTGTGAGTTTTATCTTTTTATTTCATCACAATCAATTTATAAGATGGGTGGAAAAATCATTTCAACTTCTAGGTGTTTTCTTTAAAATGCATGTAGTACTTTATTCTTGAGAATTTGAGATATATATATATATATATATAATGTATTGCATGTTGATTTCAAGTATTAAGTTGCAAAAATTCTCAAGTGTTGCTAAAAAATGCTATTTATTGCAATTTAGGTGCATGCATGTATATTTTAATGATCTATTTGATGAATTATTGAATGAGATGTATATGCATGTTTATGATTCTTGATATCCATGTTTTATTTGACTTATAACCTGGACAAGTCGAGCATAATTGATTAAAATTGAATTTTTGGACTTAAAGTGCAAAAATGGCAAATTGGTGGACTTAATTGCAAGAAGATAAAACTTAAGAGACCCCTCTGTAATTTTCGAATTTTGGAATCTTACTCAGGTTCAAAAATTGTATTTTACATTTTAATAAAGTTTTAAGAGTTTGGAAATAAATAAAATCAACCCTTAAAAGCCCAAGGACTAAATTGCAAAATTTTAGAAGTTTAAGGGCTAATTTGTAAATTTTGAAACTGTACCAGACCCACCTTTTAAAATTTGAAATTTTAATTTTTAAGGGACTGGAAAAAACATATTTTAAAGTTATTCCAAAAATCCACGTGTTTAGAGCTTGGAAAGTAATTTTATAAAATTAAGGGACCAAATTATAAAAGATTAAACTTGGGGACCAAAATAAAATTTCCAGGACTTATACAGTCCATGTACCTAGAAATACACTTTTAAATATAAAATTATGACATTTTGGACCCAAGGTTCAAATTTCATAATAATCGGACCCCTAATAGCCTTAAAGGCAATTGTCTAAAAATGGGACAAAAATAGAATTTTCAAAAGTTAAGGGACCTACACTTAATTATTTTTAAAAATACTTTTGTCCCAATATCCTAATGACCTTAGTAACATTTTACAATTGGAATCACATTAAAATCTCTTCCGGTTTGTGAGATTCGATTATTTTAACTCGGGGCCCGAAATGACAATTTTAACAAATTTAGGGCCAATATGAGAATTTTATAAAACATAGACCCCAAAACTTTATATACCTGAATCTCTGGACAATTTATAGTATTTAGGAACCGACCTTATAATTTTTCGAGGTCGAGACAAAAACTTATGCAACTTTTAACCCCAAAAGTACTAGTTTTGCAAAACGGGGCTAATTGTAAATTTTACTTTTAACAAGGACCTAACTCAAATTATTTTGTTTTATGTACAGCTCTGGAACCTCTGACTTATAATTATTATTTATAATATTTTATTTTCTTAAAAATCCCTTGACTTATCAGATCGTCTTGACCGATTAATACGCGTTCGCGGGGCGACTTTCTCGCCTTGCGATTCCGAATCTACAACGGGACTTATATCCCACCTAATTCTTCAAGACATCGAAGATTACATATCCTCTCGATAATTATCTTCATTTAAATTACTCCACCAAAGCCAATAAATTCCATGCCCAAATTCTCGAAAACTTTCCTGAACTGCTTCCCTGAATTAATATACTCGACTGCCTAGTTGACATTCTGTACTTGTAATTTTTTACTGCTTGAGTCAACTTGGTGTGTCGAGCTCACAGTCGGAATGGATACGTTGGGGATGGAACCGGGCAGCTCGGCTGCTATTCCACTCTCTAGCCCCATCGTCCTAATCCTGCAACTGAGGGACAAAGTTTGTCCAAGGGAAGCAGGTCGTAATGCTTGAGGTATAATCATGATTATGATAATCCGGGCCTAGCTAGCTCTACTGTGGATTTATCTTTGCCTATGGAGCGATAAGGTGACAGGTCTTGGACCATCTTGCTTGGGGGTTACAAGGAAGAACGAAGGAGTTGTTGTCTGATCCACACGATTCTGGAGTTACTCGGACCCGTTTGGTTGGAGTTACAAATCCGTTCGCAATCGCTACTTGTGTTGCTTGGGTTGGCGTTACATTCCGTACGCAACCACTACCTGTCTTGCTTGAATCACATAGTGCTTGTATGATCATGAACTATTTCATCAAAACTGTATAAGTATATTATTTTAAGTATATATCACGATGCTTGTGAATTGTGTGTGAACCACACATTTTCATACAACAGTTTTCTTGCATTTAACTATATATATCGCCACACTCGCACACGATCACCCCATCCACTGAGAAGTATTGTCTCATCCCCTCCCGTTTTCTAACGGCTAGATGAGGAGTACGTGGAAGATGCCGATCCTGCCACAGGACTGACTTTCCCGCGTTTCGCCTGTTGGATCGCTTCCTTTTGATTAGTGCTAGACTCTCTTTTATCCTGTTTTCCATTTGAGTTGTAACTTAAGGGCGTAGGACCCTTCGACATTTAAGTTGTGATTCGATGCGTACTTTGTTTCTTTTCGTTGGACTGTAAGTTAATTTGTATAACACTGGACTGTAAGCTTATTTGGATGTTTGTTGGGATGTATTTGTAATTCATACCCGTACTTGTAGTTTTATTTCCGCTACTTAGACTCTGTTTCATTTGGGGTTATGTTGATATTTGTTTAGACTGTTTGGTTTACTTGTATTTAAGTTGTGGATCGTCTTCACGTCCCGTCTGGGACGTGACATTTAATAGGCTGAATGTATGTATTTTTTGTTGACATGGTTATTTTGCTAATTAGGAATTTCTTAATAAATTTGTTTGCTTTAATAATTAGAAATGTATGACTTATTTGTAAAATTCTACTGAAAAAATAATTCTTATATGATAAAAAAGAGTGAATTGAAAACTTGCAATAAAACTGAATACAAATTTAATAAATATGTTTTAAAAATTACATAAATCCCTATAATTGTAAGTGTAAATCTTAAGAAAGTGAAGCTGGAATATCCATTTACAAAATGGACCCGCCATATAATGAACTAAAGCCCAATATCAATAAATAAATCGAAGGTAAGATAGAACAATTCTTAAAAAAATTGTTATAATATAATATTAAATAGAAGATAACAAACATTCATTAAAATTCTTTTTGAACCTATCATTTAATAAGAGATTGTGATAGTTATTTTTGAAAAAGATAGCAAACATAAATTAAAATTCTTTTTGCACATATCCTTTAATAAGAGATTGTGATAATGAAACCTTTAAAACCTTAAATAAAAAATACCTATTAAGCAAAAAAAAATTAAAATAATATGAAAAGAAGCTTATAATTCCAACAATAAAAAAAAAAACAGTGAAAGCAGACGTTCAATTAAATAATAGGCAAATGACATTATTATAGTCTGAATAGAAACTTTTATTAACTATACTGCAACCATCAAAATAGAAAACTGAAAACTGAAATGAATCGTTCCAAATAGCCAAAAACCCTATAATTGGGTATTTAAATAACCAAAAACTAATTGCACGACAAAATAACTATTCACTCTCTATCTAATCTTCTTTCTTTTTTATAACGCTTTTCATCTTCATGTTCGTCGAAGAAGATGAAAATTGCTCATTCAAAACCCTCTTTGCAAGTGGCGACACATCATTCTGATTGCATTTGGCAAGAAGCTTGCTAGGTGTGCTAACTTCACCGATTCACTATCCTCCAATTCCTATGAAAACCAAATAACAAATTTTAATTATTAATTAAAAAATATAAGATATAAAATAAACTTAAAGGTCGGATTCTGTTCGCCACGAAAAATCATCACTTTATACAGAGACAACACATCAAATTACACAGGAACACAAGATCCGAGGTCTTCTGAGATAGGAGGGCTAGGTCGCGAAGAACACCAAAAACTTGTTCGCCAAAAATATTTTGGTTCTTACAACTGCAAGTGTACAATGTAGTTTATAGAATAATGGCAAGCAAGGTCGTATTCCTCATGGATTGATATTCTAAACACTTAGGCTATAATAACATCGCATTCCAATTTTATTGAAGCGACCGAAAATCGAGTATTTTATACAAAAAAAATCGAAAATAAAAGAAAAACAAAAATAAATTTTGCGAACCCCACAAGTATTTTCACCATCTATAGGAGCAACCTTAAGCACATAACCTCAACATGCTTCTTCAATATTAAATGCAAATAAAATTTTAAAAACCAATTCATGCAATTCTATGGGTTTAATTCCTAAGTTAGTCAATCCCCCTCCCAGGCGATAAATAAATAGTTGATTAATAACAATTATAGGTCTCCCGACTCGTTATAATTATTACTAACTCTCAAAAGTGTAGGTCCCAAGGGGTGTGGGTGTAAGGTTTAGAAGGGGGGATTGAATAAACCTTACCAACTTTTCGATTTAGTCCTTTTAAAACGTTTAGAGTTAATACTTCACAGCTGAGTCCTTGGTGGACAACTAAGTTAGTTAATCAGCAGAGTTAGTTACTCAACAGACTCAACGAGCTGTTGATGGAATAACTCAGCTGTTTTGACTAAAGACTTAACTCGACTGTGATATGTTTTTAGCGGAAGACTTAACACCCTTGAATTTTGGTTAAATATGTTTTAATGCTTGGTTTTAGCACTTTGTTGATTATCAATTGGATAGCAAATTTATCAGCAGATATTAGAGTAATGTGCATAAATTAAAGTGCTGAAATGTAAATGACACAATAAGTTTTTATAGAGGTTCGAAGATGGGGTAATTCTTCTACTCCTCTCTTCTCCAACCCCTGGAGGAATCCACTAAGTATTGATCAATATACAAAGTGGTTAACAGTCCCGAGATGCAAGTCTTGATCACACGGTGACTTGATCCTTTGGGACTCGATCCGGAGATGCCTTGGTCACACAACCGGCTTCTCGACGACTCGGCCTTCTTCACTGGCAAAGGCGCCTTTGCCTTGCTATTACAACCCATTTGCTCAAACTTCTTGGATTTGATCACGAAGCCCTCCAAAAACTTGAGACTGGTTCGACCTTGAACCTTCCTATAATCCTCCGTGGAATGTAGAGCCCTTGATTCTTCAAATGTTTCCTCTTCAACTGATTGAAGTCATCTTTCCTTCACAAGTGAGTGTTGGATTGATTTCCTTCGTAATGTAGGCTTGAGGATTGAACTTGAATGATTTGAGAATATTTTTGGTTACAGATATTGCTTTTCTTGTTCGTATTTGTTTTTTTGATTGTCAAGGTAACCAACTCCCTCTCAAATAGATCCCACAACCTTTTATAGTGTTCTTTTGAAAATTTGCCCGTTGAAGAGATAAGCTAATTTTCAAAAGACACTTGTGGTCGTTGGCTTATCTTGTTGCAGTCCTTGAAATTGACATTTCCTCGTATGAATGAGTATTGACTTTTCGAGTTCGACACAGTGCGATGCTTCCTATTGGTTTATTCCTTTTGCACGCTTCTGGGACTGAGCACTTCAAGAAAGGCAGTATGGAAGTATTACTTGTTTGAGAAATTCTCTTGACTTCTGTGCAACGGATCTCTCTCAGTTATCTCAACTTGACTGCATTTCCTTGACTTCCACAGGTGACTTCAAGTCAGCTTCCAATCATTGGATGACTCATCTGTCACTTCAACTTGAGACTTGGCTGTCTTGAGTTGACTTGACTGACACTTCACTCACCGCATCTCACCGCACCTTGATCGAGTTCTGTCTTCTTCTCTTCTTTGCCACACTCAGCTGCCTCACATCGGAGTCTTCCTTCTAGTCTTCAGTTGATTTCTTGCATATCTTGGCATAACTGACTTAACTCAGCTCGACCAGCCCTATCTATCACAATGCAATTTACAACAAAAATGGGGTGCCAACTTTCTATTCTAAGTCTTACATGGCATTCATCAAAATCTAAAAATGATTTCCCAACAATTTCCCCCTTTTTGATGATGCCAAAACTTAAAACATTCATTCAATAATTGAACAGCAAAGATACGTACAGACAATGTAGAATCACAGAATGTATGCGTAGAATCAATCTTTTATTGATCATAACATTCTTGTTCTTTACACAGCTGTTTACAGAGTGTATCAGCGCTTAAACATAACTTAAGGTAACCATGTTGTTCTATATCTACGCAAGTATAGAAATTATACAATTTTATTCGATGTACAGAAGACTTACATAAAGATGTATTTACATAGTAAAATACATGAAGGGGTGAACAACAACACTTCATCTCCTTCGCTGCCTCCTTCTTTCCTCTTCTTCAGCTCTGTCATCTTCTGACCTTTTTCTCTTCTTCTCATCTTGACCTCCTTCTTTTTCTCATAAGCCTTTCTGGCAGCTTCATCTCTTCTTTTTCTTTCTTGTCTTTCCTCCCACATCTGAGTTTGTCTTCTATTTTTTCTTCAATCCTCTTCACATACTCAAGCATTGTTCTTAGCCACTTGCGGGTTGGCTACTTCGTCGAATCCTGCCCCAATAGATCCCTCCTTTCTTGCCTGGATCTATGTACTCAATGTTTTTGGGCAGAGGTCAGGTCGAAATCTCTTCTCCACCACTCGCTTCTTCCTCTTCCTCTCGGGCGTGTATTGTCTTTGGGGCCTTCTTTTTCCCAAATTTGAGTGACTAGCAGAGTGACCGGTGAGCAGAGCGACCCAAGCAGTCACATTTGCTGTCGCCTTCTTCACATAGCTTGAGGCCTTTTTCCCAATACAAATCCCAAGCTTGGGCCATAGACATATTTATGAAGTAACCCCGGATGCGAGCGTCTTGAATTCATCAACAGATCTTGGCTCCGATTCAGAAGCGCCCCGAAATGGCATAGGTGTCTCTGTCATTGGAATGCCTCCATGTTTTTTCGAATATCCATAACTCGGGCATCCATCTTTCCTTCCACTTCCTTCATCCCCGCTTCAACTATCTTTCTCTTTCACCATGGGTGCTGAGAATGTTGGAGCGGCGAGTCACAGGAGTTTCTTGATGATATCATTTGTGACAAGACCTTGTTGGGGGGTTTTAGCAATCATCAAGGTCATATCTTTCGAGCCTTCCCCCCAACATTTTCCTTTCTTCTCTCTTCTTCTCGGTTGTCTTTCGTTTCAAACGTGCGTCCTCCTTTTCACCGACGAGATCCTTTCAACGCCTTTAGGTATTCCTCTTCCCCTTTTTGGCATCATCAAAGGAGAGAGGAACCCCTGGGAACAAGCTAGCAATCATGAAGTCTAAGCGATCGATAGCCGAGTTATGCTTCAATCTGCTGCGGAGTATGCCGCATGGAATTCGGGAGCGGGTGGCATTGGATTCAATGTCACCAGCTTCATTTCAGCCATGAGGAGGCTGAACTTCCAATCCATGTTCTCCTCTACGCGCATGAGCTCTTTCTTATTATATTCACGCAGCAGCTGCATCTCTGTGTGGTGAGATTCATGCATTCGTTCGATGTTCTCTTGCATTCTTATCTTCGTATCAGCATTCTCAGCCCGCCAGACTAGCAATTTATTGAACAATGTCCTGAAATATCGAGCTTGTTCTACGCGCATTGTTTGCTGTTGTTGCCACCATTCCCGGATCCTGACAATTATTCCTCGCAGATCGGCAGTAAGATTTGCGTCTCGGTTATCCAGCCTCATGTCCAGTGAGGCCTGGTGCCTCTCCATCTTCTCTATCTCTGCAAATATGGCCTTGAAAACTTCTCGAACCTCAGTTGTCACTTCTGTCTCAGCTGGCGGCCAAGCAGCGTCAAAGTCAAAGTCTGCTGGGATGATAGTGTCTGTTGGAATAACGATATTAGGTTTATAGAAACGTTCTTGATCTCGAGTTGATTCTTCAGGAAGGTCAGGTACTTCCAGAGAGAAGGGAAATGATTCTTCAAACGAATCATCACGGGCAACGGGAATCTGCTGAATGACAACTTGTGCTCGTGAAGTTCCCGATGGAGTCGATCTCCTGCGGCTGGGGAGCTGTGCGATTGACTCTATTTCAACTGTGGTCTATTGTGAAGTTGACCCAGCTTGCTGAGCCTCAGCTATTTTAACAGCTTTGTCGGTCTCAGCTGATTTTTCCTTATGAGTTGACTGGTCCTCGGCCATATCAGAAGCGTCATCGGACGATGATGAGATTTCCAAGGGTGGCTCGTCATCAAAATTTAAGGTTTAGCGAGTATCCTTAAGGTCGGACTTACTCGTGCTTGGGAGAACATCCTCAGCTGAGTCTTTTGGATTGGCAATAGGGGATGACTCAGCTTCGTCTTCACCTTCAGATCCCAGAAAGGTTACATCAGGATGTTCTTGGGAATCATGAAGAGCACTTATCTCCTTTTCAGATGGATCAATGATAGTAGGAGGGATGTTCTGTGTGTCAGTCTCTTTACCCCGGGAAGTCTCAACCTCCCGTTGGCTTCACTACCTCCTCGCAGATCTCAATCGCAATGAGGCTGGACGATACCCCTTCGACAAAGTGTCACTGTCTTGGGGTCTTTCGAGGTGGCATCCACCGGAGTCTCAACTCCATGGATTGCACTTTCATTCATTAGAGTGTTAACTCCCGGGCGATTCCTTCCTCGTGCCTCGACCGCACCCAGCGTCATTGGCCTCGCAGAGCGGCTTGGCACTTGGTGAGACAATCTTAACGCCTCGAGCTCATCGATGACAACTTGTTGTGTATCCGTTTGTTGTTCCTTCTCCACTTCGCCTCCAAGATTCGTTTTGGAGTCACCGCAACATCCTCCGACCTTCGCAGCTGCGGTGGAGGGAGTTTCCCCCACCTAGCACACCAGCTGCGTGACCTGGAATGGGGTCACTCGTCTCCGGACTCTCGGCTATTCCCTTTGAGTAGTCACCGTTTGGGGGGTGGTAAGACACCTTCATTAGGGGTAGGCTCGACTGGGGTCCCCACAATCCCGATCTCATCGCGTTCCTTAACACCTTCTTCTGAGTGAGCTGGAGAAGTGGTGGTAGCAACAACTGTGGCAATATGCTACACCACTCCTATCGGATCGATCTCCACTGTGTGATGTGGAAGACTCCTGGTCTTTCCAATAACCGTTGCTCATGCAGTTCCTGGATTCCCGCATGGCTTGCCGCGATCCGCAATTCTTCTCAGAAGCAAAGATCGGGATCCGATCCTCATCACTCCCCAGAGAGGATGTCAAGATGAGGATGTGTATGATCGTGGTTCCATAAAGGGACAAAATCGACTTTTCACGAGCCTCGCCTTCCTCTCGCGATACCGCTTCTCCTTGTCTTTGAAGATCCGCAAGATATCTCATGTGAGTTTTTCTTCATCCGATTGCTTGACTACATTGGTCAATCCGAGAAAGTTCAACAGTTCGTTTTCTTCTTCAACAAATTCTGGTCTTTGGAACTGTTCCTGGATCGACTCAACTTCCACTTTCTCCATTCTTGTAGACGATTTTGGATGTCCGGATATGGTGGGGATAGGATCATTACATCATCATCATCTTTATCATCTTCTTCCCGCTATCCCTCGTTCTCGGGGATTGAAGGTAGCAAACTTTGGTGCTCCACACCTCGCATGGCGTGCATTGCGGGGAGGGGATACAACCTTGTCAATAGGAGAGTTTGCTTTTCGATTACTTCTTGTGTCTCATTACATTCGACTACATGTGTCTTCAATTTGCCTCTCAGATCGACTTCAAACAGACTTGGCTGTTTCATCTATAATCTCTCGGAGACTCTACTTTTCAGCAGTCTCCCAGATTTGCTTGGTGAGTGGTCGACTCGGCCGGTTTCTCAAGCTCGGAGCGCTTAAAGATTCTTCTTCTTCTTTTGGTTTTCACCAGAGGAATATCTGGTTCTACTTCCTCTGGTTCGTCGAAGGTAAATGCTTTCGCAGTTTTCTTAGAGGCAGCTGCCTTCCTTGTTGTGACAGTCCACTTCTTTTTAATCACTGGAGAAGGGATTAACGACTCCTTCTCCACTACGGCTGCAGGGGCAGGAGACACGGCTGCGGGGGCAGGTGACTCGGCTACAGGGGCAGGGGCATCTTTTGTTTTCTGTTTCTTTGCTGCAGGGGCAGCAATCTTCTTAGTAGCTGCAGGGGCACCCTTCTTCTGGGGAGAGGAGGAGATAGATGTTTCTTCAGGGCTAGCTGATTCCCCCTCACTCGTGTCAGCTCTCTTGGCATAAGCTCTCCTCTGTGCTCCGGAGAGATTAGACCGGAACATCTTCTTGTTAACATGGAACGCCTTTTCCATGTCGAAGAGGGACTCCTTTTACTTCCATCATCCGGCCAATCACCAGGCCGTACCCCAGGGATCCTCCAAACGAACCATCCTTCTTGAAGGATTTATTCCCAACATTTTGGCAGAGTCTTCTGTATACAAACTCAGCCCAATTCAACTTCTTTTCTTCTATGATCGCAGCCATCACGATCAGTTTGGTTTTGGATAGCTGATTAAAGCTTCCAAATTTTATGTCCACACACTTGGCAACAATATCCAATAGCTTGTGGTAGTCTTCCTTCAGCAGCTTCTTCTCAACTGTGTAGACAACCTTCGCAGCATAGTCGGGTTTGGCCACTTCCTTCCAAGAAGCAGCCAGGTTAACATCAGCTTCATAAATCTCCGGCACTCCTTCTGACGGCAATAAGCAGTGTTCTGCCAGATCTTTGGCAGTGATGGTGAACTCTTTTCCGTGAACAGAGGACTTGATGCCCTCATCGTGAACTTCAGCGTTCACGTAAAACTGTGCGACCTCTTCCACGTAGGTCAACGGAAACTCCATCATCAAAAATGGTTTCAGTCCTGACTTTTCCAGCTTCTCTGCTATTTTTTCACGAGGTGTCGCTGCACTCGCTTGATCATGCCGTCGAAATCCACAAGAGACCCAGTGTGGATTTGCTTTCCCAACTTGACAAAATCATGAGTAGATGCCATTTCTCGATGTTTTACCGAACGAAACTTTGAAAATGAACTTGAGGATTTGTACGGTTTTGAGAGACAATTTCTTTCTTTGCCTTTGAGAGAAAGATGAACAGTTTTGGTAAAGTGAGAGAAAATTGGAAGAAACGGTATATGTATGGGTTATGAAAGGACGTGCGGGTGGTTTTTGAAATTTGATCAAGATCAACAACTTAGATTTTGCACGCCGATTAACATTTAATTTCTCGCATTTAATGCGGCGGCATTTATATCCAATCAAGCTTTGTGTGCGGCTTTTTTGATCAGTACACATCATAATTATGCCGACGTCATTCTTAAAAACATTCCCGCTTAGTAAAAACGACTGCGTTTTTGTCACTTTGCTCATAAATGACTCATCTTATTCCTTAGCTGATTTAACTCTTCTCTCTTTGCACAAAGGTACTCAGCTGTCAGTTAACTTGACACAGCTGATTCTCCGATCCGGCTGATTCACTTAGCTGATTCAAGAGTTCAACCCTTTTTCATCTTTTCATGTTCCATCTCTTTTCTTTGACTCTTCTGAGTGTCAACTCAGCTCAATTAACCCTAATTCATGCTTGAGTTCTTCAAATCTTGATTCACATAATGGTTTTGTGAATATGTCAGCTAACTGCTTATCAGTTGAGATATATTCCAAGGTGATGTCCTTCTTTTCAAAATGATCTCTTATGAAGTGATATCTGACATCAATGTGCTTTGTTCTTGAGTGCAACACAGGATTTTGAGTGATTGCAATTGCACTTGTGTTATCACACATAATTGGAATTTCCTTTTCTTCAACTTCATAATCTCTCATTCTTTGTCTCATCCATAAGACTTGGGCACAACGGTGGTGACCGTAGCTATGTATTCTATTCATTTGTGGAGGTAGCTATTGACTTTTGCTTTCTTGAACCAGAAATTAGCCTATTTCCAAGCATTTGACATGTACACGAGGTACTTTTTTCATCAACTCTACATCCAAAGATAGTCGAGTCGAGTAACCAATTAGCTTGAATCCACCTTCCTTTGGATACCATACGCCAACTTCTTGGCTTCTTTTCAAATATCTCATGTTGGGAAATCATTTTATAGATTTTGATGAATGCCATGTAAAACTTAGAATAGGAAGTTGGCACCCCATTTTTGTTGTAAACTGCATTGTAATAAATAGGGCTGGTCAAGCTGAGTTAAGTCAGCTATGCCTAAACATGCAAGAAGACAATCGGAGACTAGAAGGAAGACTCATTGCAAGACAGTGAGTATGGCAAAGAAGAGAAAACGGGAACTCGACTGAAGGTGCAGCTGAGATGCAACTGAGTAAAGTATCAGTCAAAGTCAACTCAAGACAGCCAAGTCTTAAGGTTGAAGTGACAGAAGAGTCATCAAATGATTGAAAGCTGACTCGAAGTCACCTGGGGATGTGAAGAAAATATAGTCAAGTCAAGACAATCGAAAGAGAGATTGCTGTAGTAAATCAAGAGAATTACTTAAACAAGTAATACCTCCATACTACCTTTCTTGAAGTGCTCATCCCGAGGAAGCGTGCAAAAGGAATAAACCAATGGGAAGCATGCACCATGTCGAACTCGAAAAAGTCAAGAACAATTCATACGAGGAAGTGGCAATTCCAAGGACTGCAACAAGACAAGCCAACGACCACAAGTGACGCTAAAAAATAAGCATATCTCTTCAACGGGCAGATTTTTGAAAGATCACTATAAAAGGCTGAGGAATAACTCTGAGAGAAGGTTACCTGAACCACGAACATTCAAGCAAACATTTGAACTGTAACCTAAGATATTCTCAAATCATTCAAGATCAATCCTCAAGCCTACATTATGAAGAAAATCAATCCAACACTCACCTGTGAAGGAAAGATAGCTTCAATCAGTTGAAGAGGAAATTTTTGAAGAATCAAGGGGTCTACATTCCACGGAGGATTGTAGAAAGGTTCAAGGTCGAACCAGTCTCAAGTTTTTGGAGGGCTTCGTGATCAAATCCAAGGAGCTTGAGCAAGTGGGCTATAGTAGCAAAAGCTGCCTGTGAAGAAGCCGAGTCGCACGAGAAGCCGGTGCGTGACAAGGCATCTCAGATCGAGTCCCAAAGGATCAAAGTGTTTGTGTGATCAAGACTTGTATCCGGAATGTTACCACTCAGATATCGATCAATACTTAGTGGATTCCTCCAGAGTTGGAGAAGAGAGGAGTAGAAGAATTACCCCATCTTCGAACCTCTATAAAAACTTATCGTGTCATTTACATTTCAAAGACTTTAATTTCTCGTATCTTATTTGTTTAACTCTTTGATAAATTTGCTATCCACTTAATAATCTCTAGTGCTAAAACCAAGTATTAAAACAAACTTAACCAAATTCAAGGGTGTTAAGTCTTCCGCTGAAAACAAATCACAGTCGAGTTAAGTCTTTAGTCAAAACAGCTGAGTTATTTTATCAACAGCTCAGTCGAGTTTGTTGAGTGACTAACTCTGCTGATTAACTAACTTAGCTGTCTATCAAGGACACAGCTGTGAAGTACTAACTCTGAACTTTTAAAAGGACTAAATCGAAAAGTTGGTAAGGTTTATTCAACCCCCTTCTAAACCTTACACTCACACCCCTTGGGACCTACAAGTGGTATCAGAGCGGTTGGTTCATTGAGCCTTCCGCACTGGTTACTGAAATAGATCTCCAAATTTTTCAAAGTTTGTTTTAGCACTTAAAGTTTTTTATACTTCTTTTATCATCAAAAGTTATTATCATGGAAGCAAATTTGACACGCATCCCTATGTTCACAATTGAAGAATTTGATGATTGGAAAATTTGTATGCAGGCTCATCTATCAACATTACATGATGAAATGTGGATATTGATAGAGGATGGGCCACTGCAAATTTTAAAAGTGAACACAACTGTAAGGAGAGCTGCAGCTGAAGGTGAAGAGGATGTTGCTCCCAGAACAGCTATGGTTGAAAAACCAAGAGCTGAATGGACAAATGATGACAGAAAAAGATATAACCTGGACAATGTGGCCAAGGACATTCTTTACAAAACCTTGGACAAAGCCATGTTCAATAAAGTCAAATCATGCAAAACGGCTAAAGAAATCTGGGACAAGCTAACATTGATTTGTGAAGGCTCAGAGCAAATCAAGGAAAATAAATTATCAGTGGCTGTACAGAAATTTGAGAATTTCAAAATGATCGCAGGAGAGACCTTGGATCAACTGGATGCTCGGTTCACATAAATTACCAACGAGCTATCTGCACTTGGAAAAGAATATACATAGAAGGAAATGTGTATGAAAATCCTAAAAAGTCTCCCAGCTGAATGGGAAATGAAGGTCATGGCACTAAGACATTCCATGGACCTATCCAAGACATCCAACCATTAGGCTATTCTCAGACCTCAAATTTGAGCTGAGAAGAAAAGACCAGGAAGAGACAGTTGTACCCAAAACAGCTGCTCTAATTGTTAAGGATGGCAAGAGAGCTGAGGTCAAAGAAGTCATTGACCCAGAGGAAATAGCCCTGATGGTTAAAAGGTTTAACAAGTTCTTCAATAAGAACTATAAAAGAGGCAAGGGCGAATCCTCCAGAAGACACTCAGCTCCCTCCAAGTCAAGGGAAGATAGGCCAACCAAGAGAACAGAGCATCAAAAAGTGAATATCAAAGGGTGACAATCCAAGAATGGAAAAGAGCAGATCAAAAGGTTGAAAATCTATCTTTGAACTGCAGCAACCAGGTCACTATGCCATTGATTGCCGATATCCTCGTAGTCAACAAATACATGAATGAAGAAGAAAGAAAGGTCTTGAGAGAAAGAAGACAAGAAAAGAAAAAGGCAATGTTGGTGTAGAGATCGTTGAGACACCAAAGCAAGAGACACAACCGATTCGAGAAAGTAGTGAAGCGACTACTCAAGTGACTCGAAGAAGAAGCCTTGATCTGTTTGATGGCCAAGGAACAAGACCAACCTCGACCAAGAAGATGAGGTACACTCGACTCATCACACTCGATTCGATGATAGTGATCGTGACACACACACTTCATCACCCACTAATCTTTATGATTCATTAGGCAAAATGATGAAAGACTTTGAACACATTAAATCCTCACACACACTACTAAATGAGGAAAATAGCCTACTCAAAAGTTAAAACTCACAGCTGACTAAGGAGCTGAGTACTCTAAGTCAAATAGCTGATGAGAATGAAAGTCTAAAGACTGAAAATGCTAAGCTAATAGCAGAGATAGCTGCTATAGAAAAGAGGGAAAATGACCTCAAAAATGTGATTGCCTCATTCACTAAGGCATCTAAATCATTGGATGATCTTATTATGAGTCAAAGAGAATGTGGAGACATGACATGCTTAGGATTTAATTCCTCTGTGCTATGTCAAGCTCCAAAAGTGACTTTGGAAAAAGGATCTTCAAGCAATGAAGTATCTCAAAAATCCAAAACTCCAAATGGTGCACACACATCTATTCCAAAGCACAATCACAAGCAAACTGGCCTTGGCTACAAAGGAAAAGGAAAACAGCCAATTGAGTGTGCTGAGAGGACAACTGAGAAGAAATCCAGCCGAGTTCCTCAGCAAACTCCAAACAGGAAATACTCTGTAAAGAAGAAACAGAGCTACCAAAAACCCCATAAGTTTTATAAAAGAAATACATATGAAGGGAATGGTAGAAAGCACCCAAGCCAAGCTGATTGGAATAATGTGAACTATCAGCAAAAACCTATGGAATATAAGCCCAAATGGCAAAGACCTAGAACTCAGCAAAGGCCATTCCAAAGGTATAAGAGCTTTCATCAGCACACATATGAACCTAGGCACTACACTCAGAGATATCTCAACTACCCAAAGAAGGCAATTGCTAAAACACATATACAGGCATACAGACAAAAGAGACAGTTGTATGAACCTAGAATCCCCAAGCAATTTGCCAAAATTAATTATGATTATGGCACTGATAGATGGCAACCCCTTAGAGTCAAATCATTTGGCTATAGGTTGGTTGGATCATCTTACAATACTAACCTCTCAGGACCCAGACAAATATGGGTACCTAAAACTTAATTTCCCTGTTTGCAGGTTCAAGGAACAGCTGAGTGCCAAGGAACCTGGTACATGGATAGTGGTCATTCCGGACATATGATAGGAAACAAGAAAAATCTGTCAAAATTCAAGGAAGTCAAAGGAGCAAAAGTCATATTTGGAGGAAATGAAGCTCGGGGAGAAATAAGAGGCATTGGATCCATCAAGAAAAATGGATTAGAAATCACAGATGTTGCATATGTTGAAGGACTCAAATTCAATCTTTGAGTATTAGCCAACTCGTGACAAAGGCTATAATGTAGGATTCAACATGGGAATATGCCAAATCAAGGACATCTGAATCCAATGAGGTTGTGTTGCAAGGATACGAGACAAAAGAACATGTATGTAGTAGATTGGTCAATCGCAACACCAAGCACTTGTCTAATAGCAAAAGAGCACACGGCCGAATCAAGTTGGTTGTGGCACAAGAAGTCGAGTCACCTGAATTTCAAAACAATTAACAAGCTTGCGAAGTAATCTTGTGGAAGGACTTCCGGACTCGATTATACAAGAAGGAAAGTGTATGTGATGCATGTCGGATGGGAAAACAAATCAAATCATCATTCAAAGAAAAGACATGTCCATCTTCAACAAGAATATTGCATCCGCTACATATGGATCTATTTGGTCCAGTTGAACCAACTAGCATAAGTGGGAAGAAATACACCTTGGTGGTAGTAGATGACTACTCAAGATATACATGGACAATATTCATGTGTAAGAAGAAAGAAACTCTACGAAACTACCACAACGGTGATGAAGAGGATTCAAAATGAGAAAAGTCAAACCATTATCAAAATAAGATCGAGACAGAGGAACCGAGTTTGTCAATGGTATAATAACTCGATCTTGTATTGAAAATGGTATTGGTCATGAATTATCTGCAGACAAGGACTCCACAAACAGAATGGAGTTGCGAGAAAGAAGGAATAGAACTCTCAAAGAAGCAAACAAGGACCATGTTAGTCAAGCACGGGGTTACCTAAAAGATTTTGGGTCAAGCAATAAACACAAAGATGCTACACTCAAAATAGATGCATGATAAACATACGGTGACAAAGACTCCTATGAGATTTGGACAGGAGAAAACCAAATGTTGCATATTTTAAAATATTTGGATGTAAATGCTTCATCCATAACAATGGCAAAGAGAATTTGAAGGCTTTTGATGCTAAAGTCGATGAAGGTATCTTCTTGGGATACTGGTGAAAGCAAAGCCTACTGAGTACTCAACAAGAGGACTACGATTCTGAGAGGAATCCATTCATGTGGTGTTTGATGAGCCGAATGTAAATGGAGAAGACATTGAAGAATCGGTGATAAGTGAATCAACCAACCATGCGAAGAGTCCCTATTTCAAGTCAAGTTGGAATTATAAACTCGGATGAAGATTAGATAGTCGAGTCTCAAAAAGCAGTGGAAAATATGCGGCTAAGTGATTACGAGAGAGCCGATCAAAGCAACATAGCCGCAAGACGATCAATCCAACTAACTTACTCCAACCTGATGTAAGATGGCCGAGAGACCATCCACGAACTAGTCATTGGAGATATAAGAGAAGGTGTCAAAACAAGATCCGAACTCAACAAGAAGCTATGTTCACATGCTTTATCTCACAAATAGAGCCTAAAGATGTGTCACAAGCATTGGATGACACACATTGGATTCAAGCTATGCAAGAAGAGTGAATCGAGTTTGAAAGAAATAAAGTATGGGAATTGGTTGAGAGACCCACCCATCAAAATGTTATTGGCACTAAATGGGTGTTCGAAACAAGATGAACGAGGAAGGTTCGTGGTAAGAAACAAAGCAAGATTAGTAGCCAAAGGATATTGCCAAGAAGAAGGGATAGATTTTGATGAAACATTTGCCCCTGTAGCAAGATTGGAAGCTATAAGGATGTTTCTTGCCTATGCACTCATAAGAATTTTATTGTATATCAAATGGATGTAAAGAGTGCATTCTTAATGGCTTATTGGAAGAAGAAGTGTATGTTGAACAACCTCCAGGATTTGAGCGGAAGACTCTTGGAGATAAGGTATACAAACTCAAGAAAGCTCTATATGGATTGAAACAGGCACCCGTGAGCATGGTATGACACATTGTCACAATTCTTTCGGGAACGGACGGATTCACAAAAGGAAAAGTGGATAGAACACTCTTTAATTCAAGACGGAAGAGCATCGCTTGTTCAAATATATGTGGATGACATCATTTTTGGATCCACAAACAAAGAGAGCTGTGTGATAAATTTTCAAACCTCATGCAAAGCAAATTCAAAATGAGCATGATGGGAGAGCGACATTCTTCCTTGGACTCCAAGTGAAACAGTGAAGGATGGAACCTTCATAAGTCAAACAAAATACACCAGAGATTTAATGAAGAAATTTGGCATGGAAGAGAAGTCTTATGTGAAAATACCAATGAATACATCATCCAAAATGGACATGGATGCGGATGGCAAGCCTGTAGATCAAACAAGATACGAGCACTTATTGGATCATTGCTTTATCTCACAAAGAAGCGGGCAGGCGGACATCACCTTTCTTTGTAGGCGTATGTGCAAGATTTCAATCTGCTCCAAAAGAAAGTCATATGACTGCAGCCAAGAGGATCTTGAGATATTTGAAAGGAAGCCAAGAAGTTGGCTTATGGTATCCAAAGGAAGGTGGATTCAAACTAGTTGGCTATTCGACTGACTATCTTTGGATGTAGAGTTGTTGGAAGAGCACCTCAGGCACATGTCAAATGCTTGGAAACAAAGCTAATTTCTGGTTTAGCAAAAAGCAAAATTCAATAGCCACCTCTACGGTGAAGCAGAATACATAGCTGCGGGCAAAAAGCAGCCCAAGTCCTATGGATGAGACAAGACTAAGAGACTATGAAGTTGAAGAAAAGGAAATTCCAATCATGTGTGATAACACAAGTGCAATTGCAATCACTCAAAATCTGTGTTGCACTCAAGAACAAAGCATATCGATGTCGATATCACTTCATAAGAGATCATGTCGAAAAGAAGGACATCACCTTGGAATATATTTCAACCGATAAACAGTTTGGTGACATATTCACAAAACCATTATGTGAGTTAAGATTTGAAGAACTCAAGCATGAGTTAGGGTTAATTGAGTGGTGACACTCAACTCAAAGAAAAGAAAGGAAATACGAAAAGGGAAAAAGAGTGAACTCTCAAATTAGCTAAGTGAATCACCAGATCGAAAAGACAATTGTATCATCGAGTTAGCCGACAATTTGAGTCACTAGGAGAACTGTGAGAAGAAGAGTTAAATCGGCTAAGAGATGTTTGAGTCATTTATGAGCAAAGTGACAAAAACGCAGTCGTTTTACTAAGCGGGAATGTTTTTAAGAATGACGTTAGCATAATTATGATGTGTACAGGCAAAAGCTGCACACCAAGCTTATGATTGGATATAAATGCTGTCGCATTAAATGCGAGACATTAAATGTAAATCGGCGTGCAAAATCTAAGCCGTTGATTTTGATCACATTTCAAAAACCACCCGCACGTCCTTTCATGAACCATACTTAAACCATTTTCGTTCGTTTCTCTCACACATTACCAAAAACTGTTCATTTCTCTCTCTCAAAAGCAAAGGCAAAAACTCTCTCAAAACCCTATCAATCTTCAAATCATCTTCTAAGTTTCGTTCGGTGAAATACTGAAAAATGGCATCTACTCATGATTTTGTCAAGCTAGGAAAGCAAATCCACACCGGGTCTACTGTGGATTTCGAGGGAATGGTCAAACAGGGGTCCGATGAAGCTCTCGTAAAGAAGATCGCTGAAAAACTAGAAACGTCTGGGCTAAAACCATTTCTGACGATGGAGTTTCCGGTGACCTATGTGGAAGAGGTCGCACAGTTCTACGTGAACACTGAGATTCACGATGAGGGGATCAAATCCTCTGTTCACGGGAAAGAGTTCATCATTACTGCCAAGGATTTAGTAGAACACTGCTCGTTACCAGCGGAAGGAGCACCAGAAATAAATGAAGCTGATGTTGACTTGGCTGCTGCTTGGAAGGAAATAGCCAAGACCGATCTTTGAAAAAGATAGTCTACATGACTAACAAGAGGATCTTTGAAGGAGGACTACCACAAATTGTTGGACATTGTTGCCAAATGCATAGACATCAAATTTGGCAGCTTTGACCAACTGTCCAAAGCAAAATTGATCGTAATGGCTGCGATCATTGGAGAAAAGAAAGTGAATGGCCGAGTTTGTCTACAATGCGGACTCGCTGCGAGAATGTAGGGAACAAATCCTTCAAGGAGGATGGAACATTTGGAGGATCCCTGGGATACGGCCTGGTAATTGGCCGAATAATGGAAGTGAAGAAAGTCCCTCTTCGACATGGAAAGGCGTTCCATGTAAACAAGAGAATGTTCCGATCAAACCTCTCAGGCGCACAGAAGAGAGCCTACGCTAAGAGAGCTGATACAAGTGAGGGGGAATCAGTTGACCCCGAAGATACAACTGTCCCCTCTCCACCAAAGAAAAAGGCTGCTCCTGCAGCTGCTAAGAAGAACGCTTCTCCGCAGCAATGAAAAAGAAATATGCTCCCCGCCCGTATGAGTCACCGCCCCCACATCAGTGTCTCCGCCCCCCTGCAGCTCGCGCGGCGGAGAAGGAATCTCAAATACCTTCTCCGGTCGTCAAGAAGAGGAGAAGCGATAAGCAAGACGGCCAGCTCCTCGAAGAAAAAACAACAAAGACGGCCCCCCGCCCAAGACTCGAAGAAACCTTATCGAACTAGAAATCCCTCCGGTTCAAACAAGAAGAAGGAGAAGAATTTTCAAGCGCCCGAGCTTGAGAAGCCGGCCGAGTCACCACTCACCGAAAAAGATACCGAGATCGCTGGAGAAGTAGAGTCTCCGGATGTGATTGATGAAACGGCCAAGTCGCCGAGGCGATCGCCAGAGGCAACTCGTAGACCCAGCATACGCACAACCGAGGAACAAGGCACAACCGGTGAGACAACCAAATCACCTGTTGCCAAGGTTGTCTCTCCACCGTAATGAGGTGCTTGAAGGTGTGAGAGCAAGTCGCTACCCTTAATACCGGAAACAAGGGCCAACAAGAGAATGACGATGACGATGTAATCATGCACTCTCCATTGTATCAAGATATCCAAAATCGTCATGAGAGTGGAGAAAATGGAAGTCGAGCCTATCCAGTGCGGTTTGAAAATCTAGAGTTCATTCTTTGAGGAAGAAGAACTCTTGATTTCTTGAGGTGGACACAATGATCTTTGCAAGCCCTTGACGAGAATAATTGCATCAATATACTAGAGATTCGAAAAAGAAAATGAACGGGCTAAAGCGGTGAGGACGCAGAGGCACGTGAGAAGGCCAACATCCGCCCTATAAGGCACCATAGAACATACACATCCTCACCTTGACGCCCTATCGAGAAAGTGATGAGGATCTCGGACCCTCTTGCGCCACGAGAAGAGTTGCAAATGCAAAGAAAGCAATGGAAGAATCCAGAATCCTTCATGAGCAAATAATGATGGAGGGACCAGGAGAGTCCTCCAAAACACCGGAGATAGACCCAATGGGAGTGTGCGAAAAGATATTGCCACCGCTTTGTGGTTGCCGCCACCACTTCCCAGACTCACTCGGAAGAAGGAATTAAGGAGGCGGCAATGAACCGGGATAGTGGGGACCCCGGTCGAGCCAACCCCTAATGAAGGTGTCTTACCACACCGCCCCAACGGCTGAATACTCGGTGGAAACAGCCGGGAGTCCGGAGACGAGTGACCCCATTCCAAGTCACTCTCGGTGTGTGCCACCGAGGGGAAGCTCCCTCCACCGCAGCAAGGTCGGAGGATGTTGCGGTGACTCCACAATGAATCTGGGAGGCGAAGTGGAGAAGGAACAAACACAAAGTACACAACAAGTTGTCATCAACGAGGCTCGAGGCGATTGAGACTGTCTCGGTGAGGTGCCAACCGCTCGAAGGCTAATGACGCGCGATGCGATCGAGGCACATGAAGGAAGCCACGGGAGTTAACACTGCGGGATTTAAAGTGCAATCCATGGAGTTGAAACTCCAATGGATGCCACCGCAGATGATGACCTTAAGACAGTGACATCGTCGAAAGGGATGTCAAGGCCTCGCCGCAGATTGAGGATGCGCAGGAGGTAATGAAGGCCAACGGGAGGTTGAGACTTCCCGGTACTGGTGAGAAGTGAAGTGGCGACGAACATCCCTCCCGCTATCATTGATCCATCGAGAAAAGGAGATAAGTGCGCTTCACGATTCCCAGGATAATCTCGATGTAACCTTTTCGGGATCGGAAGGAGACGATGAAGCCGAGTCATCCCCCTGTGGATCGATCCAAAAGACTTAGCCGAGGATGTTCCAACCACGAGTAAGTCTGACCTCAAGACTACTCGTCAAACTTTCAACTTTGATGATGAGCCACCCATGGAAATCTCATCATCGTCCGATGACGCTTCTGATAAGGCCGAGGACCAGTCAACTCACTTGGAAAAACTAGTTGAGCCGACCGAAGGTTGTTGAGACACTGAGGCTCAGCAAAGTCGGGTCAACTTCACAACAGACCCAACAAACAGAGTCCATCGCGCAGCTCCCAAGTGCTGCAGGTTCGACTCCACAAGGAACCTCACGAGCACCACTCATCATTGAACAAATCCTAGTTGCCCGTGATGATCCCTTTGTAGAATCATTTCCCTTCTCTCTGGAGGTACCCGACCTCCCTGAAGAGTCAGAAAGAGATCTCGAGCGCTTCCACGACTGATCCTGTCATTCCATCGATACCATCGTTCGGTGACTATGATTTTTTGACGCTTGGTCGTCACCAAAAAGAGGGAACAACTGAAGTTCGGGAGGTGTTCAAAGCATTATTTGTTGAAATTGAACGGATGGAGAGGCACCAGGCCTCGATGGACATGAGATCGATAAGAGATGCCAACCTTATTGACGACATGAGAGGCATAATAGTCGAGAATCCGGAAGTGGTGGCAACAAAGAAGAAACAATGCGTGTGGAACAAGCTAGATATTTGTAACATTGTTCAACAAGCTATTGGTCTGCAGCGGTGAGAATGCCGATGCAAAGACAAAATTGAAAGAACACATTGAGCAAATGCATGAATCTCACATCTTTGAGATAAAGCTGCTGCGTGAGCAAAATAAGAATGAGATCCTGCGTATGGAAGAACACATGGATCGCAAATTGATCTTCTCATGGCCGAGATGAAGTTGATTAAAGTGAATCAACGCTACTCGTTCGAGTTTCGTGCAAAGATACTCCGCAGCATGACTCGGCGAACTCGGCTATCGCCAGACTCGACTTCCGCTCGCTAGTTTGTTTCAGGGTTCCTCTCTCCTTTGATGATGCCAAAAAGGGGGAAGAGGAATACCTAAAAGTCACCTGAAGGGCTCTAAAGTTGAGAAGGAGGAGCAGCTGTGAAGGGAAAGACAGCTGAGGAAGTATCAAGAGAAAAGAAAGGGAAGTCTATTGAGGGGGAAGGATCGAAAGATGTGACCTTGATGATTGCTAAAACCCCCCAACAAAGTCTTGTCACAGCTGATATTATCAGCAAACTCCAAGTGACTCTGCCACTCCAACACACTGATGTACCTATGGTGAAAAGAGAAAGACGATTGAAGCGAGGGATGGAGGAAGTGGAAGGAAGGATGAATGCGAGTTATGGATATTTCAAACAACATGGAGGCATTCCAAAGAGTGAACGAGAGACACTTATGCCATCTCGATGTCGGAATCGAGCCAAGATCGGTTGATGAATTTAAAATGCTCGCATCCGAAGGATACTTCGCAAACATGTCCATGGCTCAAGCCCGGGACTATCTTGGGAAAAGGGTCTCACACTATGTGAAGAAGCGACAAGCAAGCAGACTACCAAAGAATCACTCTTTGGTCACTCGCTAGTCACTCATTTGGGAAAAAAAGACCCCAATACAATACACGCCGAGGTAGAGGAAGAAGCGGTGGTGGAGGAAGGTTTTTGGACACAGATCTTTGCCCAAAAACATTGAGTACATAGATCCAGGCAAGAAAGGAGGGATCTCTTTGGCTGGTTTTGATGAAGTAGCCAATGCAGCAAGTGGCTAAGAATAATCTTGAGTATGTGAAAAGAATTGAAGAAGAAAATAAAAGACAAACTCAGCTATGGGAGGAGAGACAAGAGAGACTAAGAAGAGATGAAGCTGCCGGAAGGCGTATGAAAAAAGAAGAAGAAGAAGAAGGTCAAGATGAGAAAAAGAGAAGAAGATCAAGATGACAGAGTCAAGAAGATGAAAGAAGGAGCGTGAAGGAGATGAAGTGTTGTTGTCCACCCCTTCATGTATTTTACTATGTAAATACATTTTATGTAAGTCTTCTGTATACTATATAAAACTATACAAACTCTATACTTGTGTAAACATAGGACATCATGGTTAGCTTAAGCCCCGACTAAACTCTGATACTTTTGTTGGTTTAAGCTCTGATACACTCAGAAATGCTTGACTATGTAAAGAACAAGGATGTTATGATCAATAAAAGATCGATTCTAAACATACATTCGTGGTTCTACATTTGTTCAGAGTATGTATCTTTCTTTGTTAAATAATTGTATGGATGTTTTAAGTTTTGGCATCATCAAAAAGGGGAAAATTGTTGGGAAATCATTTTATAGATTTTGATGAATGCCATGTAAAACTTAGAATAGGAAGTTGGCACCCCATTTTTGTTGTAAACTGCATTGTAATAAATAGGGCTAGTCAAGCTGAGTTAAGTCAGCTATGCCTAAACATGCAAGAAGACAACCGGAGACTAGAAGGAAGACTCATTTGCAAGACAACCGAGTATGGCAAAGAAGAGAAAATGGGAACTCGATCAAGGTGCGGTGAGATGCAATCGAGTAAAGTATCAGTCAAAGTCAACTCAAGACAGCCAAGTCTTAAGGTTGAAGTGATGAGAAGAGTCATCAAATGATTGAAAGTCGACTCAAGTCACCTGGGGATGTGAAGAAAATATAGTCAAGTCAAGACAATCGAAAGAGATCCGTTTACGTAAATCAAGAGAATTACCTAAACAAGTAATACCTCCATACTACCTTTCTTGAAGTGCTCAGTCCCCTAGAAGCGTGCAAAAGGAATAAACCAATGGGAAGCACTGCACCATGTCAGAACTCTGAGAAGATGAAGAACAATTCATACGAGGAAGTGGCAATTCCAAGGACTGCAACAAGACAAGCCAACGACCACAAGTGACTCTTAGAAATAAGCCTATCTCTTCAACGGGCAGATTTTTGAAAGATCACTATAAAAGGCCGAGGAATAACTCTGAGAGAAGGTTACCTGAACCACGAACATTCAAGCAAACATTTGAACTGTAATCTAAGATATTCTCAAATCATTCAAGATCAATCCTCAAGCCTACATTACGAAGAAAATCAATCCAACACTCACCTGTGAAGGAAAGATAGCTTCAATCAGTTGAAGAGGAAATTTTTGAAGAATCAAGGGTCTACATTCCACGGAGGATTGTAGAAAGGTTCAAGGTCGAACCGGGTCTCAAGTTTTTGGAGGGCTTCGTGATCAAATCCAAGGAGCTTGAGCAAGTGGGTGTAGTAGCAAGGCAGCTTGCCTGTGAAGAAAGCCGAGTCGCACGCGAGAAGCCAGTGCGTGACCAAGGCATCTCCGATCGAGTCCCAAAGGATCAAGTCATTTGTGTGATCAAGACTTGTATCCGGATCACATTACCACTCGTATACTAATCAATACTTAGTGGATTCCTCCGGGAGTTGGAGAAGAGAGGAGTAGAAGAATTACCCCATCTTCGAACCTCTATAAAAACTTATCGTGTCATTTACATTTCAAGACTTTAATTCTCGTATGTTATTTGTTTAACTCACTTTGATAAATTTGCTATCCACTTAATAATCTCTAAGTGCTAAAACCAAGTATTAAATCAAACTTAACCAAATTCAAGGGTGTTAAGTCTTCCAATGAAAAACAAATCACAATCGAGTTAAGTCTTTATTCAAAACAGTGAGTTATTTTATCAACGGCTCGTCGAGTCTGCGTTGAGTGACTAACTCGTTGATTAACTAACTTAGTTGTCCATCAAGGACACAAGTTGTGAAGTACTAACTCTGAACTTTTAAAAGGACTAAATCGAAAAGTTGGTAAGGTTTATTCAACCCCCCTTCTAAACCTTACACTCACACCCCTTGGGACCTACATCTCAAGATTCCCTTGGCTGCAGTCATGTGGCTTTCTTTTGGAGCAGATTCAAATCTTTCACATACACCTACATCAAAGGTGATGTCTGGCCTGTTTGTTGTAAGATAGAGCAGTGATCCAATAAGTGCTCTGATCTTGTTTGATCCACAGGCTTGCCATCCGCATCCATATCCATTTTGATTGATGTATTCATTGGTATTTTCAACAGAAGATTTCTCTTCCATACCAAATTTCTTCATTAAATCTCTGGTGTACTTTGTCTGACTTATGAAGGTTCCATCCTTCAGCTGTTTTACTTGGAGTCCAAGGAAGAACGTTAGCTCTCCCATCATGCTCATTTCAAATTTGCTTTGCATAAGATTTGAGAATTTATCACACAACTCTTTGTTTGTGGATCCAAAGATGATGTCATCTACATATATTTTAACAAGCAGATACTCTTTCCATCTTGAATTCTGAAGAGTGTTCTATCCACTTTGCCTTTTGTGAATCCGTTCTCAGTCAGGAATTGTGATAATGTATCATACCATGCTCTGGGTGCCTGTTTCTCAGTCAGGAATTGTGAATCCGTTCTCAGTCAGGAATTCTGAAGAGTGTTCTATCCACTTTGCCTGTTTCAATCCGTTCTCAAATCCTGGAGGTTGCTCAACATATACTTCTTCCTCCAATAAACCGTTGAGAAATGCGCTCTTCACATCCATTTGATATACAGAGAAGTTCTTGTGAGCTGCATAGGCAAGAAACATCCTTATGGCTTCCAATCTTGCCACATGAGCAAAAGTTTCATCAAAATTTATTCCTTCTTCTTGGCAATACCCTTTGGCTACCAATCTTGCTTTGTTTCTTACCACAGAACCTTCCTCATTCATCTTGTTTCTGAACACCCATTTAGTGCCAATAACATTTTGATGGGTAGGTCTTTGAACCAATTCCCACACTTTGTTTCTTTCAAACTGATTCAGCTCTTCTTGCATGGCTTGAATCCAATGTGTGTCATCCAAAGCTTGTGACACATCTTTTGGCTCTATTTGTGAGATGAAACAAGTGAACATATCTTCTTGTTGGGTTCTGGATCTAGTTTTTACACCTTCTCTTACATCTCCAATGATTAGTTCTGGTGGATGGTCTCTCGGCCATCTTACATCGAGGTTGGAGTAAGTTTGGATTCAGCCATCTTGCGGTGTTTGTGTTATTTTGATCGACTCTCTCATCATCACTTAGCTGCAGATTTTTCATTTGTCTTTGAGACTCGGCTATCTCATCTTCTTCGGGTTTTTAATTCCGGCTTCACTTCAACATAGGGACTCTTCTGCATGGTTGGTGGATTCAGCTTATCAGCTGACTCTTCAATGTCTTCTCCATTTACTTTGGGTTCATCAAACACCACATGAATGGATTCTCTTCATCAGCTGTGGTAGTTTCTGCAGATTTTCTTTCTTCTTACACATGAATATTGTCCATGTGTATCTTGAGTAGTCATCTACTACCACCAAGGTGTATTTCTTCCCACTTATACTCGCTGGTTCAACTGGACCAAATAGATCCATATGTAGCAGGTGTTGTATTCTTGTTGAAGATGGACATGTCTTTTCTTTGAATGATGATTTGATTTGCTTTCCCATCTGACATGCATCACATACACTTTCCTTCTTGTATATTGAGTCTGGAAGTCCTTCCACGAGATTGCTCCTTGCAAGCTTGTTAATTATTTTGAAGTTCAGGTGACTCAGCTTCTTGTGCCCACGACCAACTTGATTCAAATTTGTGCTTTTTGCTAGAGACAAGTGCTTGGTGTTGCACTTGACCAATCTACCACATACATGTTCTTTTGTCTGCATCCTTGCAACACTACTTCATTAGATTCAGTGTTCTTGATTTGACACACTTCCATATTGAATCCAACATTATGACCCTTGTCACAGAGTTGACTTATGCTTAGTAAGTTGAAATTGAGGCCTTCAACATATGCAACATCTGTAATTTCTAATCCATTTTTCTTGATGGATCCAATGCCTTTTATTTCTCCTGGAGCTTCATTTCCTCCAAATATGACTTTTGCACCCCTAACTTCATTGAATTTTGACAGATTTTTCTTGTTTCCTGTCATGTGTCTGGAACAACCACTATCCATGTACCAGGTTCCTTGGCACTCAGCAATAGTGCAACATATTATTCACACCAAAATTACAGGCAAAACACAAAAAGAAAATATTTTGAAGTCTCACCTAATAATGGTTGGTATCACCATCCCTCTCCCTCTCCACAGCAGCAGAGGCTGCAGATGCGACAAACGTCACAGTAGAGGCCATGGTGGATGCACCAGATGAAACAATCATCAAGTAACTCGAAAGAGCCTTAAACTTTCTGTTCTAGAACTCATAAGTTATGCGACACACAATTGTCAAATAGTCAAATTATCGGAATAAATATGAAGGAAATATGCAAATATCCAAATAGTTAAATCATCGGAATAAATTTCAAGAAGGAAATACGCTTGAGATACGCATAATGATATTCAAATGGTACACCGACATTGTGTTCACAAAATCTTTCCCGAACTATATGCATTGCTTCTATTACTCTTACCTCTGCATGTGAATGTGCAAGTATAACTTGTTGCATTATCTAGAGATATTTTGAAAAGGAATTAAAAGATATAATTATGACTAGTACAGTGAGACACACAAAAGATGACTATTTGTCATTGAAATTTAAATCATAATGACATCATTCTTCACCCACTAGAATATAAAATCATATATGCACACCATCATACACACGTATATGATCAAAGGGAGCATGAATTTCTCATTGATTTAAATAAATTATATCAGAGACAACTCATGATTCATGAGATTTTCCCAAAGCAACACAATTAAGAGGCTCAAATAAAAAAACAAAATATTTTTGCTCATGATCAACAAATCCCTTCATGGCCATCAATTTGTCAACAACTTCAACTTCTAACCATAAACTAATAAAAAAATTCTCCTCATCCACCATCATTATGGATCAAACAGCAAAACAAAAGTAAATCATATTGGTAGTCTGGAGATCAGCCCCAGATTTCTCATAAAATTTATCTGTTCAAAAGCAATTTCCTATACCATTACATACAAAGTATGCAAGTATCATAATTTTTCTTAAGAATTTGAGGGAGTATCTTACCCTTACTGCCATAGCCTCAATCATTAACATACTCATGCTTCTATCTTTGGAATAGTGTTTTCAATCATAAATATTATTGACTATTTTGTATGACTCCAAATTCTCACACTAGTCTTAAAGTTTGACTTTAGTACAAAAGTTTATAGACTCTTTTTTACACGAATTGGATTAGACTATTAATGCCGGCAATTAAGTCACATACATTATCAAATTGAAGGCTAAGTATCTATCTTTCATAATTCATGTCGTTTTTTGAGTTCCCTGAATCCATAATTTTCAATCTCCGACTTCAGATGCATCGGGCTTTTTCTATCAATATTTTTCATGGTTGGTGTGAAGAATGACAAAAAGGGATTTAACTCCTCAAAGTATCAGCAGATAATTTCTCTAATTATCCAAATGCACGCACAATTCCTAGAAACTCGAAGACACTAAGAGCAATGAGCAAAATTCCAAATATCTCTTCACACTCTCTCAGAACATTCATCAAACAGGTACAACCATTAGTTCAAAATTCATCTCTTCTTCTTTTTCTTTTTTTCTTTTTTTTGCTGCACCACTTTTCGAATCTAATCTACAATGACCGCCCGAAACATGCGTGCAAAAATATTCGAGTATGAAATTAAACAATACCCATTTTCAAAGATCAAAATATTGTGGAAATCATTTCTTTTTCTTTTTGGTATTTTAGCTAGCCGGCCAAAAATGGATTCACATATTTTGAATGAAAATAAGCTTTTATCAAACCGACAAGAAAATTCTTAAATTCACAGTTTTCAAATTAATATCATGGATATAATACTGACTTTCAGTTTTACCTCACGCCCGATTCAGTCATTCATCGCCCCGTACATTAGGTAAAATGGTTGGGACCCTTTTTTTCATGTTGGGATGTAGCTGAGCCTTCTGATTTTGAAATGCAAGGCTTCCCCTAGTGTGCTTCCAACACTAGGGATGGTGATTTGAACTCTGGATGGACTATAATCTGTCCTGGTGACTGGAAAATATGAATGTACACCAGATGCTTGGTAAAATATGAATGTTTTCTCATGTCTTAACTCGATCCTTTCCCACAGACGGCGCTAATTGTTGGAGTGAGAAATTTACCTCACTGAGAAAACCCGATCTCCAATGTTCGTTTCGCATTGATGCCTGCAAAACAACAGTGAGAAGGAGGCCGGAGGATTTTTCCGGCGTACCCTCTCCGATGCTCAAGTCAGGATCACTCTAGAGAGAGAGTATATATAAAATAGAACAGTATATCAAATGTGTGTATTCTAATTCTAACCCGAGGCACCATTTTTGTGAGCTATTTATAGGTTGGCAATTAGGGTTGCGTGTTTACCAAGTCAAGCTAAAACCCTAGCTAACACATGGGCATAGGTTAATTATTCATTTTGGGCCGCACACCTCCCAAATTATATTGATCCTATTTAATATTGGTCGAAAATTCTTTTGAGTACTCGAATCGATTATAATGATATTCATATTCGTATTCACATAATATATGAATCTGAATAAATGTTCTTATTTGGATTCATATCCTATTTTTTCGAATTTGAATGGCAATATACAAATTCAAATACCGAGTTGAATAACAAATATTAGCTTTTTTTACGACCCTACTTATGGAGTGCTTTATTGTGAATAAATTACGGACATTCTATACAAATACTTGCGGTCCCTGTTCATGAATCACACACATTTATTATTTAAAGGAAATGAACACCTAAATTACACTAAATATATTGCACTCATTGTTATAAATAACTAGTGTGCTGACCCGTGCGATGTACGGAAGATGTAACGATGAGTTGAAATGATATGCTATTTATATGTTAATGATTTTTCAAATTATTTAATCTGAATGTATACACCTTCCAATTGTAATGAGCCAAGAAAAAATAACAAAGATTACAAACGATGTTTTCAATTTAAAACACTATTTGTACATATTACAAATTTTTGAATACTTCTTTATACACAACATTCATCGTTTGTTTATTTTTTGATTCGTCATCACCACAAACTAATATTTTCAAACCCTTATGATTCGTAACTCAGGAAACTGCAACGTATAACTGGCCATGACTGAACACTGGATTCTTCAAGTACAAACCGACATTGGAGAGAGATTGACCTTGACTCTTGTTTATAGTCATGGCATAAGATACAATGAGAGGAAATTGCCTCCGTTGGAACTTAAAGGGGATTCTGAGATCCGACGGTGTCAATGTCATCCGCGAAATCAAAACTTTATTACCTGAATTGGTTCCCGTGAGAATTTTTGCCTCAAGTACATGCTTGGCAAGCCTCGTAATCACCAGCCTAGTGCCGTTACACAATCCATTTGAATGGTCCATATTTCTCAAGAGCATAACTGGAGTCCGACCTTCAAATGCAACTCATGATTAGGAACCCCTGAACATTTTATCCCATTCAAAAATTCAGGAGTGTGCAGATCATGCAGGAAGTCAACATTAGCATCTGATTTACACGTCTTTGTCGCCTTTAACTCAAATAGTGCGGCCCTCCGATGAGTTTAAAGACGTCATATATTGATTTATAGATTCGACAACATTTAAGGTAGGAGCTAGTATAGCTCTTTCTTTCAAGTACGGCGGATCATAAATGGCGTCTTTAAACATTGGATAAGTACTTTCTACAATAGTTGCAATCGGATCACCTGAAGATTCTAGCCAGATATCTTCAGGTATATCAATCATGGCACAACCATCATTTGAACCTTCGATTGTTCCATCACTAATGCTTGCGATCCATTCTGAGAATTTGGCCAAATCTTTAAAATCACTGCTATCACCAAGGTTTTGAAGATGCATGTTAGTCAATTTAAGGACAGTGCAGTCTTTCCACAAATACGACGCGTTAATGAACGCATTAACAATATCTTGCCGAGTTCCCTTGGGAATAACAGGAAAGATCTATCTAAAATCCCCACCAAGGACAACGGTTTTCCCTCCAAAAGGTTTATGTTCCAACATTGGGTCGATGAGTTTCAAAAGACCTCGTAAGTCTCCTCTAATGCCTGGAAGCAATGCTTGTGCATCATCGGTGCCTCATCCCAAATTATAAGTTTAGAACGAATAATGCGGACTCCCTTGATTGATATTGCAAGTTGAGTCCTGATGTGGGTTCAATGGAATAACAAATCGCGAATGTGCAGTCCTCCCATCGGGCAATAGAAGAGAAGCTATACCGCTAGATGCAACATTCAGTACAATTTCTCCTTTCGACCTCAATCCTGAAGATAAAGCCTTCCACAAAAATGTTTTTCTGTTCCTCCATATCCGTAGACAAAGAATATTGTTGGGAAATTTATTTTTAGATTTTGATGAATGCCATGTAAAACTTAGACTAGAAAGTTGGCACCCCATTTTATTTGTAATTTGCATTGTAATAGATAGGGCTGCTCGAGCTGAGTTAAGTCAGCTATGCCTAAATATGCAAGAAGACAACTGGAGATTAGAATGAAGACTCCGCTGTGAGGCAGCTGAGTATGGCAAGGAAGAGAAGATAAGAACTCGACTGGAGAAGTATCAGCTGAGATGCAGCTGTGAGAAGTGTCAGTCAAGTCAACCCAAGATAGCCAAGTCTCAAGTTGAAGTGACAGATGAGTCATCCAATGATTGGAAGTCGACTCAAGTCATCCGGGAAGATAAAGAAGCATGATCAAGTCAAGACAATCGAAAAGGATCCGTTACGTAAGTCAAGAAAGTTACTTAAACAAGTAATACTTCCATATCGCCTTTCTTAAAGTGCTCGATCCCGAAGCGTGCAAAAGGAATAAACCAATGGAAAGATCGCACTGTGTCGAACTCGAAAAAGTGAAGGTTAGTTCAATACGAGGAAATGTCAATTTCAAGGATCGCAACAAGACAAGCCAACGACCACAAGTGTCTTTTGAAAATTAGCCTATCTCTTCAACGGGCAGATTTTCAAAAGAACACTATAAAAGGCTGAGGAATCAATTTGAGAAAAGTGAGATAGAGGTTACCTTGACTACCAGTACTACAAACATTCAAGCTATCAATTAAGTCAGTAACCTACAAAATATTCTCAAATCATTCAAGCTTAATCCTCGGACCAAAAACTTGAAGGAAATCAATCCAAAGACTTACCCGTGAAGGAAAAACGACTTCAATCAGTTGAAGAGGAAATATTTGAAGAATCAAAGGGGTCTACATTCCACAGAGGATTGTAGAAAGGTTCAAGGTCAAACCAGTCTTAAAGTTCTTGGAGGGCTTCGTGATCAAATCCAAGAAACTTGAACAAGTGAGTCAGTAGTAGCAAGATAGCAAAGCGCCTGTGAAGAAGAAGTCTGAGTCGGACGAGAAGCCATTTGTGTGACCAAGGCATCTCGGATCGAGTCCCAAAGGATCAAGTCACCGTGTGTGATCAAGACTTGCATTTGGACTGATAACCACTTTGTACTCTGATCAATACTTAGTGGATTCCTCCAGGAGTTGGAGAAGAGAGGATTAGAAGAATTACCCCATCTTCGAACCTCTATAAAATTTATTGTGTCATTTACATTTCAGCACTTCAATTCTGCATATTATTTTATATCTGCTGATAAATTTGCTACCCAATTGATATTTAACAAAGTGCTAAGACGCAGTGTTAAAACAAACTTAAACCAAATTCAAGGGTGTTAAGTCTTCCGCTGAAAACATATCATAGTTGAGTTAAGCTTTAGACTAAGCAGCTGAGTTAATCTATCAACAGCTCAGTCGAGTCTGTTGAGTGGCTAACTCTGTTGGTTAACTAACTTAGTTGTCCATCAAGGACTTAGCTGTGAAGTATTAACTCTGAACTATCTTAAAAGGACTAAATCGAAAAATTCGTAAGGTTTATTCAACCCCCCCCTTCTAAACCTTACACTCACACCCCTTGGGACCTATAGGTGGTATCAGAGCGGTTGGTTCATTGAGCCTTCTGCACTGGTTACTGAACTAGATCTCCAATCTTTCAAAACTTGCTTTAGCACTTGATCTTTCAAAAATCTTTTATTCAGCAAAGTTATTATCATGGAAGCAAATTTGACACGCATCCCTATGTTCACAATTGAGGAATTTGATGATTGGAAAATTCGTATTACACGATGAAATGTGGATAGTAATAGAAGATGGGCCACCGCAAATTTTAAAAGTGAACCGGTGCAAGGAGGAGGCTGCTGCTGCGGTGAAGGAGAAGAGGATGTTGCTCCCAGACCAGCTATGGTTGAAGAACCAAGAGCTAAATGGACAAATGATGACAGAAAAATATGCAACTTGGACAACGTGGCCAAGGACATTCTTTACAAAACTTTGGACAAAGCCATGTTCAACAAAGTCAAATCATGCAAGACTGCAAAAGAAATCTGGGATAAGCTAACCTTGATTTGTGAAGGCTCTGAGCAAATCAAGGAAAATAAGCTATCTGTTGCTGTACAAAAATTTGAAAACTTTAAGATGCTTGCAGGAGAAACCTTGGATCAGCTGGATGCTAGATTCACTGAAATTACCAATGAGCTGTCGGCACTTGGGAAAGAATATACACAGAAAAAGATGTGTATGAAGATTCTAAGAAGTCTCCCAACTGAGTGGGAAATGAAGGTCATGGCCCTGAGGCATTCCATGGACCTATCAAAAACATTCAACCATGAGCTATTCTCAGATCTCAAAGCCTACGAATTTGAGCTGAAAAGAAAAGACAAAGAAGAGACAGATGTGCCCAAAACAGCTGCTCTAATAGTCAAGGATGGGAAAAGAGTTGAAGGCAAAGAAGTCATCGATCAGGAGGAGATTGCCTTAATGGTTAAAAGATTTAACAAGTTCTTCAACAAGAATTACAAGAAAGGCAAAGGTGAATCCTCGAAGAAGACGCTCGGCCAAGTCAAGTCAAGGGAAGATAGGACACCCAAGAGAGCGAGCATCAAAAGGTCGAGTACCAAAGAGCTGACAATCCGAGAATGGAAAGAGCTGAACAAAAAGTTGAGAATCTATGCTGGAACTGCAGGCAACCAGGTCATTATGCCATTGATTGCCCATATCCTGTAGTCAACAAATACAGGAATGAAGAGGAAAGAAGAGTCTTCAGAGAAAGAAGACAAGAAAAGAAAAAGGCAATGTTGGTGCAGAGACACTTGAGACAGCAAATCAAAAGACACAAACAGACTCGGAGAGTAGTGAGGCCGACTACTCAAGTGACTCGAAGAAGAAGCCTTGATATGTTTAATGGCCAAAGAACAAGACCAACCTGACCAAGAAGATGAGGTACACTCTAACTCATCTCACTCAGACACTAGTGATAGTGATTATGACACACACACTTCATCACCCACTAATCTTTATGATTCATTAGGCAAAATGATGAAAGACTTTGAGCACATTAAATCCTCGCACACACACTTGCTAAATGAGGAAAAACCTGCTTCAAAGTTCAAAACAAAACACGGTGACTAAGGAGCCGAGTACTCTGAGTCACATAGCTGATGAGAATAAAAAACTAAAGGCTGAAAATGCTAAGTTAATAGCATAGATAGCTGCTATAGAAAAGAGGGAAAATGACCTCAAAAATGTGATTGCCTCATTTACTAAGGCATCTAAATCCTTGGATGATCTTATTATGAGCCAAAGAGAATGTGGAGATAAGACAGGCTTAGGATTTAATTCCTCTATGCTAAGTCAAGCTCCCAAAGTGATTTTGGAAAAAGGATCTTCAAGCAATGAAGCATCTCAAAAATCCAAAACCCCAAATGGTGCACACACATTCATTCCAAAGCACAATCACAACCAAACTGGCCTTGGTTATAAAGGAAAAGGAAAAAATGACCCGATTGAGTATCGAGAGGACAGGTGAGAAGAAATCCGGCCGAGTTCTCGGCAAATTCCAAAAGTAAAATACTCAGTAAAGAAGAAACAGAGCTACCAAAAACCCCTAAATTCTATAAAAGGAGCACATATGATGGGAATGGTTGAAATTACCAAGCCAAGCTGATTGGTACAATGTGGAAAATCAAAGAAAGATCTATGGAATACATGCCTAGATGGCAAAGACCTAGAACTCAGCAAAGGCCATTCCAAAGGCAAAAGAGCTATCCTCAGCACACATATGCACCCAAACACTACACTCAGAGGTATCGCAACTACCCAAGGAAGGCAATTGCTAAAACACACACACAGTGCATACGCATACAGACAAAAGAGAGTTGTATGAACCTAAAACCCCCAAGCAATTTGCCAAAGTAAATTATGATTATGACACAGATAGATGGCAACCTCTTAGAGTCAAATCATTTGGCTATAGGTTGGTTGGATCATCTTACAGCACTAACCCCTCAGGACCCAGGCAAGTATGGGTACCTAAAAACTAAATTCCTTGATTGCAGGTTCAAGGAACAGTTGAGTGCCAAGGAACCTGGTACATGGATAGTGACTGTTCCAAACACATGACAGGAAATAAGAAAAATCTATCAAAATTCAAGGAGGTTAGAGGTGCAAAAGTTATATTTGGAGGGAATGAAGCTCCAAGAGAAATAAGAGGCATTGGATCCACACTTGTCTACTAGCAAAGAGCACAGCCGAATCAAGTTGGTTGTGGCACAAGAAGCTGAGTCACCTGAATTTCAAAACTATTAACAAACTTGCAAGAAGTAATCTTGTAGAAGGACTTCCAGACTCAGTATACAATAAAAAGAGTGTATGTGATGCATGCCAGATGGGAAAGCAGATCAAATCATCATTCAAAGAAAAGACATATCCATCTTCAACAAGAATATTGCACCTGTTACATATGGATCTATTTGGTCCAGTTGAACCAGCTAGCATAAGCGGAAAGAAATACACCTTGGTGGTAGTAGATGATTACTCAAGATATACATGGACAATTTTCATGTGTAAGAAGAAAGAAACCTTGCAGAAGCTACCACAGCTGATGAAGAGAATTCAAAATGAGAAGAGTCAAACCATTATCAAGATTAGATCTGACAGAGGAACTGAGTTCGTCAATGGAATAATAACTCAAATATTGTATTGAAAATGGCATTGCTCATGAACTATCTCAGCAAAGGACTCCACAGTGAGAATGGAGTTGCGAAAGAAGGAACAAAACTCTCAAAGAAGCAAAGCAAGGACCATGTTAGTCAAGCAGGTCGCTAAAAGATTTTGGGTCAAGCAATAAACACGGCATGCTATACTCAAAATAGATGCATGATAAGACAATGTGACAAAGACTCCTGTGAGATTTGGACAGGGAGAAAGCCAAATGTTGCATATTTTAAAATATTTGGATGCAAATGCTTCATCCACAATAATGGCAAAGACAATTTAAAGGCTTTTGATGCTAAAGCTGATATACCTTCTTGGGATACTCAGCTGAAAGTAAAGCCTATAGAGTGCTCAACAAGAGGACAATGGTTACAGAAGAATTCATCCATGTGGTGTTTGATGAACCCAAGGTAAATGAAGAAGACATTGAAGAGTTAGCTGATAAGCTGAATCAACCAACTGTGCAGAAGAGTCCCTATGTTGAAGCTGAAGTTGGAGCGATTAACCAAGATGAAGAAGAGATAGTGAATCTCAAAGACAAATTTGGACTATCTCATGACTAAGTGATAATGAAAGAGCTGCTCAAGACAACATACCGCAAGACGACTGAATCCAGCTAACTTACTTCAACCTGATGTGAGATGGCTGGGAGACCATCCACCAGAGCTAGTCATTGGAGATGTAAGAGAAGGTGTAAGAACCAGATCCAGAGCTCAACAATAAGCTATGTTCACTTGTTTTATCTCACAAATAGAGCCAAAAGATGTGTCACAAGCATTGGATGACACACATTGGATTCAAGCCATGCAAGAAGAGCTAAATCAGTTTGAAAGGAACAAGGTATGGGAATTGGTTCAAAGACCAACTCATCAAAATGTCATTGGTACAAAATGGGTTTTCAGAAACAAAATGAATGAAGAAGGTTATGTGGTAAGAAACAAGGCAAGATTGGTAGCCAAAGGGTATTGCCAAGAAGAAGGAATAGATTTTGATGAAACCTTTGCCCCTGTTGCAAGATTAGAAGCAATAAGGATGTTTCTTGCCTATGTTGCACACAAGAATTTCATTGTATATCAAATGGATGTAAAAAAGGTGCATTCCTGAATGGATTATTGGAAGAAGAAGTATATGTTGAACAACCTCCAGGATTTGAGCAAAAGACTCTTGGAGATAAAGTGTACAAGCTCAAGAAAGCTCTATATAGATTGAAACAGGCACCAAGAGCATGGTATGATACATTATCACAATTTCTAACAGAGAACGGATTCACAAAAGGCAAAGTGGATAGAACACTCTTCAGAATTCAAGATGGAAAGAGTATACTGCTTGTTCAAATATATGTGGATGACATCATTTTTTAATCCACAAACAAAGAGTTGTGTGATAAATTCTCAAACCTAATGCAGAGCAAATTTGAAATGAGCATGATGGGAGAGCTGACATTCTTCCTAGGACTCCAAGTAAAACAACTGAAGGATGGAACCTTCATAAGTCAGACAAAGTACACCAGAGAATTAATGAAGAAATTTGGTATGGAAGAGAAGTCTTCTGTAAAAATACCAATGAATACATTAGTCAAAATGGATATGGATGCAGATGGCAAGCCTGTGGATCAAACAAGACACAGAGCACTCATTGGATCACTGCTCTATCTCACATCAAGTAGGCCTGGCATCACCTTTGCTGTAGGTGTATGTGCAAGATTTCAATTTGCTCCTAAAGAAAGTCACATGACTGTAGCCAAGAGAATATTGAGATACTTAAAGGGAAGCCAAGAAGTTGGCTTATGGTATCCAAAGGAAGGTGGATTCAAGCTAATTGGTTATTGATTTCGATTATCTTTGGATGTAGAGTTTTGAGGAAGAGTACTTTAGGTACATGTCAAATGCTTGAAATAGGCTAATTTCTGGTTCAAGAAGAAGCAAAACTCAATAGCCACATCCACAAAGCGAGAATACATAGATGCGGGCAAATTTGTTGTGCCCAAGTCTTATGGATGAGACAAAGTGAGAGACTATGAAGTTGAAGAAAAGGAAATTCCAATCATGTGTGATAACACAAGTGCAATTGCAATCACTCAAAATCCTGTGTTACACTCAAGAACAAAGCACATTGATGTCAGATACCATTTCATAAGAGACCATGTTGAAAAGAAGGACATCACTTTGGAATATATCTCAACTGATAAGCAGTTAGCTGACATATTCACAAAACCATTATGTGAATCAAGATTTGAAGAACTCAAGCATGAATTAGGGTTAATTGAGCTAAGTTGACACTGAGAAGACTCAAGGAAAAGAGATGGAACATGAAAAGATGGAAAAAGAGCGGAGCTCTTGAAACAACTAAGTGAATCAGCCGTATCGGAGAGTCAGCTACAACGAGTTGGCTGACAGCTGAGTCACGATGTGAATGGAGAGAACAAGAGTTGAATCAGCTAAGAAGCAAGCTGAGTCATTTATGAGCAAAGTGACAAAAATGCAATCGTTTCGGCTAAGCGGGAATGTTTTTAACAAGGACGTCAGCATAATTATGACGTGTACAGTCAAAAGCTGCATACTAAGCTTATGATTGGATATAAATGTTGCCGCATTAAATGCGAGAAATTAAATGTTAATCGGCGTGCAAAATCTTAGCCGTTGATCTTGATCAAATTTCAATAACCATCCGCACGTCCTTTCATAACCCATATATATACCATTTCGTCCGACTTTCTCTCACTTTACCAAAACTGTTCATCTGTCTCAAAAGCAAAGAAAGAAGTTTTTCTCTCAAAACCTTACAAACCTTCAAAGCTTATTTTCAAAGTTTCGTTCGGTAAATCTTCCAGAAATGGCATCTACTTACGATTTTGTCAAGATGGGAAAGCAAATCCACACGGGGTCTACTGTGGATTTCGAAGGTCTAATCAAACAAGGGTCAGACGAAACCCTTGTGAAGAAAATAGCAGAGAAGTTGGAAAAATCTGGACTGAAACCTTTTCTCACGATGGAGTTTCAGATGACCTACGTGGAAGAGGTCGCGCAGTTCTATGTGAACACTGAAGTTCACGACGAGGGCATCAAGTCCTCTGTTCACGGGAAGGAAGTCAAAATCACTGCCAAGGATTTGGCAGAACACTGCTTGCTACCGGCTGAAGGAGTGCCAGAGATCTAGGAAGCGGATGTAAATCTGGCTGCTGCATGGAAGGAAGTAGCCAAACCTGAATGTGCTGCAAAGGTTGTCTACACAGCTGATAAGAAGCTGCTGAAGGAGGATTACCACAAGTTGTTGGACATTGTTGCCAAATGCATAGATATCAAGTTTGGAAGCTTTAATCAGCTGTCCAAAACCAAGTTGATCATGATGGTTGCGATCATGGAGGAGAAGAAGGTGAACTGGTCTGAGTTTGTATACAGCAGAATCTGCCAGAATGTTGGGAATAAATCCTTCAAGGAAGATGGTTCGTTTGGAGGATCTTTGGGATATGGCCTGGTGATTGGCCGGATGATGGAAGTAAAGAGAGTCCCTCTTCGACATGGAAAGGCGTTCCATGTAAACAAGAAAATGTTCCGATCGAACCTTTCCGGAGCACAGAAGAGAGCGTACGCCAAGAGGACTGATACGAGTGAGGGGGAATCAGCTGGCCCTGAAGAAACAACTATCTCCTCCTCTCCCAAAAAAGAAGATGATGCCGCCCGCAAAGAAAGAAAAAGAAATCCACACCGCCCCGCACAAAGTCACCGCCCTGCGCAATGGAGACAGAATCCCAAATACCTTCTCCAATTATTAAAAAAAGGAGGACTGATAAGCCGAGAAGGTCGGCTCCTCGAGAAAAAGACAAAGCACTGCCCCCGCCGCCCAGACTCGGAGGAAACGCATCCGAACCAGAAATTCCTCTAGTAAGGACCAAAAGGAGAAGACTCTTCAAGCGATCAGAGCTTGAGAAAACAGCTGAGTCTGCCACTCAGCTGGAACAGATCGCGGAGACAACTGGAGAAGTAGAGTCTCCTGAAATTATTGGTGAAACAGCCAAGTCTGCTGAAGCCGATCAGCAGAGGCAAATCAAGACACAATCAGTAGTCGAACAAACTGAGGCGCAAGAGGTAGCTGACAAAGTTAACTCACCTATCGACAGGGTCGTATCCCCGCCTGCGACAGACGCTACTGAGGATGTTGAGCAGCAAAGTCTGCTACCTTCAATCCCTGAGAACGAGGGACAGCAAGGAGATAATGATGAAGAAGATGATGACGTGATGATCCTATCCCCACCATATCCAGACATCCAAAATCGTCTGCGAGAATGGAGGAAGTGGAAGCTGAGTCGATCCAGGGAACAGTTCCAAAGACCGGAGTTTATTGAAGAAGAAGAAGAACTGTTGAATTTTCTCGGTTTGACCACAGTGGTCCAAGCACTGGATGAAGAAAACTGCAAAGATATCCTGCAGATCTTCAAAGACAAGGAGAAGCAGAGACTAGCAGAGGAAGCTGAAGCTCGTGAGAAAGCCAGTATCTGCCCTCTAACTGGAACCACTGATCATACTCATCCACACCTTGATATGCTGTCAGAGAGCGATGAGGATCTGGACCCTGCTGCAACTGAAGAATTGGAGATGCAGCAAGCCATGCGGGAATCCAGGATCCTACATGAGCAACAGCTGATGGAAGGCCCTGGGGAATCTTCCAAATCACAGCTGGAGATTGATCCTCTGGGAGTGGTGCAGCGGATTACAACCGTTGTTGCTGCTACCACTTCCCCTGCTCACTCTGATGAAGGCATTAAGGGAACTGGCGATGAAACTGGGAACTTGGGGACCCAAGTCGAGCCAACCCCTAATGAAGGTGTCTTACCACCTGCCCCAATGGCTGAATACTCAAAGGGAATAGCCGGGAGTCTGGAGACGAGTGACCCCAATCCAAGTCACTCAGCTGGTGTGTCGGCTGAGGGGGAAACTCCCTCCACTGCAGCTAGGTCGGAGAATGTTGCAGCTGACTCCACAACGAATCTTGGAGGCGAAGTGGAGAAGGAAAAACAAATGGATACACAGCAAATTGTCACTGACGAGGCTCAGACAGTTGAGACTGTCTCAGCTGAAGTGCCAACTGCTTTGCAGGCCAATGACGCTGCTGATGCAGTCGAGGCACAGGATGGATCTGCCCTGGGAGTTAACACTCTGGGCGATGAAAGTGCAATCCATGGAGTTGAGACTCCAGTGGATGCCACCTCTGAAGACCCTAAGACAGTTGAGTCTGTCGAAGGGATTGTCCAAGGCCTCGCTGCAGTTGAGATTGCAGGAGGTAGTGAAGGCCAACGGGAGGTTGAGACTTCCCGGGGTAAAGAGACAGAAGCACAGAACATCCCTCCTACTATCATTGATGCATCTGAGAAGGAGATAAGTGCTCTTCACGATTCCCAAGACAATCCGGATGTAACATTTCTGGGATCTGAAGGTGAAGATGAAGCTGAGTCATCCCCCACTACAAATCCAAACGACTCAGCTGAGGATGTTCTTCCCAGCACGAGTAAGCCAGAATTCAAGGCTGCTCGTCAAAAGTTCAATTTCGATGATGAGCCACCTCTCCAAATCTCATCATCTTCCGATGACGCCACTGATACGGCCGAGGACCAGACAACTCAACAGAAAGCACCAGTTGAGACCGACGAAGTCTGTTAAGATACTGAGAGCTCGGCCACCGGTTTTATACCACAGTGAATCACGATCATACCAATGCGCAGCTCCCCTGCCGCAGCAGAATCGATGCAACCGAGCATATCACGGGCATGAGTTACCATTGAACATATCCCCGTTGTCCATGATGATCCGTTCGAAGAATCGTTCCCTTTCTCTCTGGAGCTACCTGATCTTCTTGAAGAATCAGCTACAGATCGACAACGTTTCCATAAACCTGATCCCGTCATTCCAACAGACACCATCGTCCCAGCAGATTTTGACTTTGATGCTGCTTGGCCGCCAGCTGAGACAGAGGTGACAGCTGAGGTTCGAGAAGTTTTCAAGGCCATATTTGCGGAGATAGAGAAGATGGAAAGGCACCAGGCCTCACTAGACATGAGACTGGATAACCGAGACGCCAATCTTACTGCCGATCTGTGAGGAATAATTGTCAGGATCCGGGAATGGTGGCAACAACAGCAGACAATACGCGTGGAGCAAGTTCGATACTTCATAACATTGTTCAATAAAATGCTAGTCTGGAACGTTGATAATGTTGACATGAAAAGGAGGATGCAGGAAAATATTGACAAAATGCATACCTCCCATACCACAGAAATGGAACTGCTGCGTGAATTTCATTGCAAAGAGCTTCTGTGCGTAGGAGAGAACATGGAGAAGAAATTCAGCATCCTCTCGGTGAATCAAGCGAGTAATTTGAATCGAAAGCCACTCGCTCCGAATTCCCAAAGATACTCCGCAGCAGATTCAAAACATAACTCAGCTATCAGTCGCTTGGACTTCATGATTGTTGGCATGTTTCCAGGGGTTTCTCTCTCCTTTGATGATGCCAAAAAGGGGGAAGAGGAATACCTAAAGGCATTAAAAGGATCTGAAGCTGAGAAAAAGGACACAGCTGTGAAGGAGAAGATAGTTGAAGAATAGAAAAGAGAGAAGAATGGAAAATCTGTTGAGGGGGAAGGTTCGAAAGATATGACATTGATGATTGCTAAAACAACCCCTCAATAAGGATTTGTCACTGTTGATATCATCAGCAAACTCCCAGTGACTCTGCCGCTCCAACACTCCGCAGTACCCATGGCTGAAAAGCGAAAAATAGTAGAAGCAGGGATGAAGGAGGTGGAAGGAAAGATGGATGCCCGAGCGATGGATATACTGAAACAATATGAAGGCATTCCGGCAGGAAGAGACACTGATGCCATTTGGACATCATCGAACCGAGCCGAGATCTATTGATGAATTCAAGACGCCGCATCCGAGGGATACGCCGTGAACATGACCATGGCCCAAGCCCGGGACTTGTATTGGGAAAAAAGCCTCAAGCTATGTGAAGAAGAGCCGACAGAGCAGACATCACGCGATCCTCTGCGATCACTCACCGGGTCACTCATTTGGGAAGAAGAAGGCCCCAAAGACAATACACACCCGGAGGAAGAGGAAGAAACAGATGGAGGAAGGGGTTTTGGACCAGACCTCTACCCAAAAATATAGAATACATAGATCCAGGGAAGAAAGGAGGGATCTATCACTGGTTTGACGAAGTAGCCAACCTGCAAGTGGCCAAGAACAATCCGAGTATGTAAAGAGAATCGAGGAAGAGAATAAAAGACAAACTCAATTGTGGGAAGAAAGACAAGAAAGAAAAAAAAAAAAGAAGAGATGAAGTCGCAAGAAAAGCATATGAGAAAAAGAAAGCAAAGAAGAAAGAAAGAGAAAAAAAGGAAGAAGAGCCGATGATGAGGAAAGAAGGAGGCAATAAAGGAGATGAAGTGTTGTTGTCCACCCCTTCATGTAATTTACTTTTGTAAATACATAAGTATGTAAGTCTTCTGTACATTGAATAAGAAATTTGTAATTTCTCTATTTTCTTTGCGTAGACATAGATGGTTGCTCGATACACTTTGTAAACAAATTGTGTAAAGGACAAGAATGTTATGATCAATAAACAGATTGATTCTACGCATACATTCTCAACATCGCATGTTAGGAATTTTATTGTTTAGATTTTGATGAATGCCATGTAAAACTTAGAATAGAAAGTTGGCTCCCAATTTTCATTGTAAAATGCATTGTAATGAAAAGAGCCGCCAAGTGAGTCAAGAAAGACTACGCCCTAACATACAAGAAGACAATCAAGATGGAAGGAAAACTCTGTCGTGAGACAAATTTGAGTATGGCAAAGAAGAGTAGACGGAACTCTATCAAGAAGCGGTGAGATGCGGTGAGTGGAGCATCGGTCAAGTCAACTCAAGAAAAGCCAAGTCTCAAGTTGAAGTGACAAGAAGAGTCATCCAATGATTGGAAGCTGACTCTAAGTCACCTGGGGAAAGCAAGGAAATGCGTCAAGTCGAGATAATCAGAAAAGAACCGTTGCCGAAATCAAGAGATTTACTTAAACAAGTAATATCTCCATACTACCTTTCTTGGAGTGCTCGGTCGAAGCGTGCAAAAGGAATGAACCAATGGGAAGCACTACACCGTGTCGAACTCGAAAAAGGTGAAAAGAATAATTTATACGAGGAAACGGCAATTCCAAGAACGCAAGCCAACGACGCAAAGTGACTTTCAAAAATAAGCCTATCTCTTTAACGGGCAAATTTTTGAAAGTTCACTATAAAAAGGCCGAGGAGTTTGTTTCAGAAAAATGATGCATGAATGACACATACGTGAGATATACAAGCACATTAGAAAAACTCGAAACAATCTCAATCCTCAAGCCTACATTAAAGTACATCAATCCAACACTTACCTGTGAAGGAAAGAGAGCTTCAATCAGTTGAAGAGGAAACCTTTGAAAACAAGGGGTCTACTTTCCGGGAAGGATTGTAGAAAAGTTCAAAGTTGAACTAAGTCTTAAGCATTTGGAGGGCTTCGTGATCAAATCCAAAGAGCTTGAGCAAGTGAGTCATGTAGTAGCAAGCTGCCCCTGTTTTGAGTCGAACGAGAAGCCGGTGAGTGATCAAGGCGTCTCGGATCGAGTCCCAAAGGATCAAGTCGGCTGTTGTGATCAAGACTTGTATCCGGACTTTACCACTTTGTAAACCGATCATTACTTAGTGGATTCCTCCGGGGAGTTGGAGAAGAGAGGAGTAGAAGAATTACCCCATCTTGAACCTCTATAAAAACTTTCTTGTGTCATTTACATTTCAAAGATTTAAATTCTGCACTTTTAATTGCTTATATCTCACGATAAATTTGCTATCCATTTGATAATTTATAAGTACTAAATCAAGCTCTAAAACATTGCTTAATCAAACTTAAGGGTGTTAAGTCTTCCGCTGAAAATAAAACCATTTGGTGAGTTAAATTGTAGCCAAATTTGAGTTACTCCATCAATGACTCGGTGATCATTGAAAGATTAACTCTCTTGAGTGACTAATTCGATTGTCCATCAAGGACACAATTTGTGTAGAATTAACTCAGAGATTTTAAAAGGACTAAATCGAAAATTGGGTAAGGTTTATTCAACCCCCCCCTTCTAAACCTTACACTTACACCCCTTGGGACCTACAAGTGGTATCGGAGCGGTTGGTTCATTGAACCCTCCGCACCGGTTATGAACTAGATCTCCAAATTTTTCAAAGTCCGCTTTAGTACTTAAACTTTCAAAACTCTTTTATTAAAAGTCATTATCATGGAAGCAAATCTAACACGCATCCCTATGTTCACCATTGAAGAATTTGATGATTGGAAAATTCGTATACGAGGCTCATCTATCAAAGATTACATGATGAGATGTGGATAGTGATAGAAGATGGGCCTCTACAAATATTAAAGTGAACACATTGCATTTAAGAGTTGCGGTGAATTTTGAAGGAGAAGAGGATGTTGCTCTAGATCAGTCATGGTTGAAAAACCAAGAACCGAGTGGACAAATGATGAGAAAAAGATACAACCTGGATAATGTAGCCAAGGACATCCTCTACAAAACCTTGGACAAAGCCATGTTCAACAAAGTCAAATCATGCAAAACGGCTAAAGAAATGGGACAAGCCGACATTAATGTGAAGGCTCGTGAGCAAATCAAAGAAAACAAATTGTCAAGTAAAAAGACAAAAATTTGAAAATTTCAAAATGATCTCGGAGAAAACCTGGATCAACTAGACGCTTCGGTTCACGTAAAATCACAAACGATCAATTTGTCTACATTGGAAAGGAATATACACGAAGGAAATGTGTATGAAGATCCTAAAAAGTCTTCGGTGAATGGGAAATGAAGGTCATGGCACTCGAGACATTCCATGGACCTATCAAAGACATCCAACCATGAACTATTCTCGGACCTCAAAGCCTATGAGTTTGGTGAGAAGAAAAAGAAGAGAAAGGCACTCCAAAACAAAGCAGTGCTCTAATTGTCAAAGATGGGAAGAGAGCCGAGGTCAAAGAAGCAATTGACCCGAAGAAATACGATGGTCAAAAGATTTAACAAGTTCTTTAACAAGAACTACAAGAGAGGAAAGGGTGAATCTTCCGGAAGACACTCGGCTCCCTCCAAATCAAAGGATAATAGGCCAACTAAGAGAATGATCATCAACAAGTTGAGTATCAAAAGTCGACAACTCAAGAATAGAAAGAGAGTGATCAAAAGGTTGAATATCTATGTTGGAATTGTAGACAACCAGGTCACTATGCCATTGATCGCTCATATCCCGTAGTCAACAAATACAGGGAATGAAGAAGAAAGAAAGGTCTTGAGAGAAAGAAGACAAGAAAAGAAAAAGGCAATGATGGGCAGAGATCTAAAAAATGTGACCAAGTCAAGAGATTGAGAGAGCGGTGAAAGCGACTACTCAAGTGACTCGAAGAAGAAGCCTTGATCCGCTTAATGGCCAAAGAACAAGATCAAGAAGATGAGGTACAATCTAATTCAACAAGCTCGGACACTAGTGATAGTGATCGTGACACACACACTTCATCACCCTCGATCTTTATGATTCATTAGGCAAAATGATGAAAGATTTTGAGCACATTAAATCCTCACACACACTATTGAATGAGGAAAACAGCCTACTTAAAAATCAAAACTCAAAGTCGACTAAGGAGCCGAGTACTCTAAGTCAAATAGTCATTGTTGAAAATGAAAGCTAAAAAGGTGAAAATGCTAAATTAGTAGTGAAATTCGCCATAGAAAAGAGGAGAATGACCTCAAAAATGTTATTGCCTCGTTCACTAAGGCATCTAAATCATTGGATGATCTTATTATGAGTCAAAGAGAATGTGGAGACAAGACAGCTTAGGATTTAATTCCTTCGTGCCATGTCAAACCTCAAGAGGAATTTTGGAAAAAGGATCTTCAAGTCATGAAGAGTCCGAAAAACCCAAAACTCTAAATGTTGCACACACATTCACTCCAAAGCACAATACTAAGCAAACTGGCCTTGGTTACAAAAGAAAAGCAAAACTGGCTTGAGTTGAGTGTCTTTGAAAGGATACGGTGAGAATAGATTCAGTGAGTCCTTCAAAGAAACTCCTAACGAGTAAAATACTCAGTAAAAAGAAAAGCGAGCTACCAAAAATCCCAGAAAATCCATAAAAGAAATACATATGATGGGAATGGTAGAAAATATCCAAGCAAGCTGATTGGAATAATGTGAACCATCAAAGATAGACTTATGGAATATAAGCCCAAGTGGCAAAGGCCTAGAACTCAACAAAGGCCATTCCAAAAGTATAAGAGCTTTCATTAGCACACACATACACCTAGGCACTACACTCAAAAGCACCACAATTACCCAAGGAAGGCAATTGCTAAAACACAAATGCGGGCATACGGACAAAAGAGACAATTTTGTATGAACCTAGAATCCCCAAGCAATTTGCGAATTAATTATGATTATGGGCGATAGATGGCAACCCCTTAGAGTCAAATCATTTGGCTATAGGTTGGTTGGATCATCTTACAATTCTAACCCCTCGGGACCCGCACAAGTATGGGTACCTAAAACTTAATTTCCTTGATTGCGGGTTCAAGGAAAGTGAGTGCCAAGGAACCTGGTACATGGATAGTGGCGTTCCCGGACATATGACAGAAATAAGAAAAATCTGTCAAAATTCAAGGAAGTCAAAGGAGCCAAAGTCATATTGGGGGAAATGAAGCTCCTGGTGAAATAAGAGGCATTGGATCCATCAAGAGGAATGGATTAGAAATCGGAGATGTTGCATATGTTGAAGGACTCAACTTCAACCTATCGAGTATCGATCACCGTGACAAGGGCTACAATGTTGGATTCAACATGGGTGTATGCCAAATCAAGGATATTGAATCAAATGAAGTTGTCTTTGCAAGGAAAAGAGAGAAGAATATGTATGTAGTGGATTGGTCAAGCGCAACATCCAAAGACATGTCTACTAGCAAAGAGCACAATTTGAATCAAGTTGGTTGTGGCACAAAAAGCCGAGTCACCTGAATTTCAAAACAATTAACAAGCTAGCAAGAAGTCATCTTGTAGAAGGACTTCGGACTAAGATATCTGAAGGAGAGTATATGTGATGCATGTCGAAGGGAAAACAAATCAAGTCGTCATTCAAAGAAAAGACATGCCCATCCTCAACAAGAATATTGCATCTACTTCATATGGATCTATTTGGCCCAATGGAACCGGCCAAAGATAAGTGGAAAGAAATACACCTTGGTGGTAGTAGATGACTACTCAAGATATACATGGACAATATTCATGTGCAAGAAGAAAGAAACCCTACAAAAACTACCACGGTGATGAAGAGAATTCAAAATGAGAAGAGTCAAACCATTATCAAAATAAGATCAGATAGAGAACCGAGTTTGTCAATGGAATAATAACTCGATGATTGTATTGAGAATGGTATTGGTCATGAACTATATCAGCAAAGGACTCCACAAATGAGAATGGAGTTGCGAGAAAGAAGGAACAGAACCCTCAAAGAAGCGCAAAGAAGGACCATGTTAGTTGACGGGGTTACCAAAAAGATTTTGGGGTGAAGCAATCAACACGACTTGCTACACCCAAAAGGATGTATGATAAATAGACGGTGACAAAGACTCCCTATGAGATCCGGATGGAAGAAAACCAAGCGTTGCATATTTGAGAATATTTGGATGTAAATGCTTCATCCACAACAATGGCAAAAACAACCTAAAGGCTTTTGATGCTAAGGTGATGAAGGTATCTTCTTAGGATACTTTTGAAAGTAAAGCCTTCTGAATACTCAATAAAAGAACTATGGTTCAGAGGAATCCATTCATGTAGTATTCGATGAGCCAAATGTAAATGGAGAAGACATTGAAGAGTCGGTGATAAGTTGAAACATCCGATCATACTGAGAAGAGTCCCTACGCTGAAGTTTCAAGATGTTGGGATTATCAACTCGGAGAAGAAGATGAAATAGCAGAATCTCAAAAGCACTGGAAAATTTGCGGCTAAGTAATTCGAAAGAGCGACCACAAAGAACACAATCGCAAGTCGATCGAATCGGCTAACTTACTCCAACCCGATGTAAGATGGCCGAGAGACCATCCACGAGAACTTGTCATTGGAGATATGAGAGAAGGTGTCAAAACAAGATCGAGAATTCAACAAGAAGCTATGTTCACATGCTTCATTTCGCAAATAGAGCCAAAAGATGTGTCACAAGCATTGGATGACACACATTGGATTCAAGCTATGCAAGAAGAGTTGAATCGAGTTTGAGAGAAATAAAGTATGGGAATTAGTGCAAAGACCCATACATCAAAATGTTATTGGAACCAAATGGGTATTCGAAATAAGATGAACGAGGAAGGCTCGTGGTAAGAAACAAAGCAAGATTGGTAGCCAAAGGATATTGCCAAGAAGAAGGGATAGATTTTGATGAAACATTTGCCCTCGTAGCAAGAATGGAAGCTATAAGGATGTTTCTTGCCTATGCGGACTCACAAGAATTTCCTTGTATATCGAGATGGATGTAAAAAGTGCATTCCTAAATGGTCTATTGGAAGAAGAAGTATACGTTGAACAACCTCCGAGGATTTGAGGAAGACTCTTGAAGACAAGGTATACAAACTCAAGAAAGCCTTGTATGGATTGAAACAGGCACCCAGAGCATGGTATGATACCCTGTCACAATTCCTAATCGAAAATGGATTCACAAAAGGAAAAGTAGATAGAACATTTTTGTAATTCAAGACAAGAAGAGTATACTACTTGTTCAAATATATGTGGATGACATCATTTTTGGATCCACCGACAAAGAGCTGTGTGAAAAATTCTCAAACCTCATGCAAAGTAAATTTGAAATGAGCATGATGGGAGAACGACGTTTTCCTTGGACTTCAAGTGAAACAATGAAGGATGGAACCTTCATAAGTCAAACAAAATATACCAGGGGATTTAATGAAGAAGTTTGGTATGGAAGAGAAGTCTTACGTAAAAATACCAATGAACACATCATCAAAATGGACATGGATGCGGATGGCAAGCCTGTAGATCAAACAAGATATCTGAGCACTTATTGGATCATTGCTCTATCTCACAAAGCAGGCGGACATCACCTTTCTTTGTAGGTGTATGTGCAAGATTTCAATCTGCTCCAAAAGAGAGCCATATGACAAAAAAGCCTAAGAGAATATTGAGATACTTGAAAGGAAGCCAAGAAGTAGGCCTATGGTATCCAAAGGAAGGTGGATTCAAGCTAATCGGCTATTGATTCCGACTATCTTGGATGCAGAGTGGACAGAAAAGCACTTGCACTTTGTCAAATGCTAGAAACAGACTAATTTCTGGTTTAGCAAGAAGCAAAACTCAATAGCCACCTCTACTGGTGGCGGAATACATATGCGGGCGGTGTTTCAGGCCCAAGTCCTATGGATGAGACAACGGTGAGAGACTATGAAGTTGAAGAAAAAGAAATTCCAATCATGTGTGATAACACAAGTGCCATTGCAATCACTCAAAATCTGTCTTTGCACTCAAGAACAAAACATATTGATGTCGATATCATTTCATAAGAGATCATGTTGAAAAGAAGGACATTATCTTGGAATATATCTCAAGCGATAAACAACTAGTCGACATCTTCACAAAACCATTATGTGAGTCAAGATTTGAAGAACTCAAGCATGAGTTGGGGTTAATTGAGAAATGGTGACACTCAGACTAATCAAAGAAGAGTATTAGAAAGAAAAGAAGTGAAAAAAGAGTAAAAATGTAAATCGGCTTAGTAAATGTTTTTATCGGAAAGAACTGACTACACCGAGTCGGTGAGTCGAGTCGCTAAGAGAAATGTGAAAAGTAGAGTTAAATCGCCTAAGAGATAAGTGAATAACTTATGAGCGAAGTGACAAAAACGCAAATCGTTTAACTTAGCGGGAATGTTTTAAGGAACACGTCAAAGATAATGATGATGTGGACATAAAGCCGCACACTAAGCTTATGATTGGATATAAATGCTTGCCGCATTAAATACGAGACGTGAAATGCTCAATAGCGTGCGAAATCAAGCCGTTGATTTCGATCACAATTCAAAACCGTCTGCGCACGCCCTTTCATAAACCATATTTAAACCATTTTCGCCCCGTTTCTCTCTCACACTTCTAAAACTGTTCATCTTTTTCTCTCAAAAGCAAAGGCAAACTACTCTCGAAACCCTACCAACATTCAAATCAATTTCGAGATTTTTCTTGATATAATCTTGAGAAATGGCACCAACTTATGACTTTACCAAGCTAGGAAAGCAAATCCACACCGGTTCGACGGTGGATTTCGGAATGGTGAAGCAGGGGTCCGACGACACCCTGGTGAAGAAAATCGCGGAAAAGTTGGAAACGTCGGACTAAAACCGTTTCTAACGCTGGAATATCCTATGACCTATGTGGAGGAGGTCGCACAATTCACGTGAATGCCGAGATTCACGACGAAGGAATCAAGTCATCTTCACGGATTGTGACTATCACGCCTAAGGATTTGGTGAATATTGCTCACTACTGCGGAAGGAGCAATCGAAATCAAGGAAGTGATGTAAACTTGGCCGACGCATGGAAAGAAATAGCCAAGTCCGACCTTGCCGATAAAATTATATACACAAGCAAACAAGAGATGCTGAAGGAGGATTATCACAAACTGTTGGACATAGTTGCCAAATGTATCGACATCAAATTTGGCGCTTTGACCAACTATCAAAGGCAAAGCCGATTGTGATGGCCGCAATCATCGAAGAAAAGAAGATAAAGCGGGCTGAGTTTATCTACAGCAGACTCTGCGAACGTGGGGAACAAGTCCTTCAAAGAAGATGGCACATTTGGAGGATCCTGGGATATGGCCTAGTGATTGGCGGCGGCTATTGGAGGTGAAAGGAGTCCCTCTTAGACATGGGAAGGCCTTCCATGTTAACAAGAGGATGTTGAGCTAACCTCTCTCGGTGCTCGAAGCGAGCTTATGCCAAGAGAGGCGACACGGTGATGGGGAATCGGTGACCGAAGATACAAATGCCTCCTCTCCCAAAAAGAAAAGTCGCCCCTGCGGTGCCAAGAAGATCACGCCCCAAAGAAAGAAAACCAAACATGCACCGCCCTGCAGCAGAGTCACCGCCCCGTGTCAGTGTCCCCCAGCAGAGGTCGAGAAGTACTCACAAATACCTTCTCCGATCGTCAAAAGGAGGAGAAATCGACAAGCCAGGCACGGCTCCTCGAAACAAACACCAAGACGGCCCCCGCCGCCCAAGACTCGGAGGATACCGCCTCGAAAGAAATTCCCCGGTACAAACCAGGAGACGAAGAAGACTCGTCAAGCGATCCGAACAGAGAAACCAAAGTGAGTCGATTACTCGGCTAGCACAAATACCGGAGACTATGGAGAAGTAGAGTCTCGGATGTAGTTGATGAAATGACCAAGTCTGTGAAGGCGATCACAGAGGCAACTCAAGACACAACAGAGCCCACACTGGTGAAACACAAGAAGAACCCCAAGCGGAGATAGTGATGTAATGATCCTATCTCCACCTTACCCGACATCCAAAATCGTCTGCGTGAGTGGCGAAAATGGAAGTTGAGCAAGTCAAGGGAACAGTTCCAACGGCCCGAGTTCATAGAAGAAGAAGAATGCTGAATTTCCTTGGACTAACTATCGTGCTCCCAAAGACTTGATGAGGACAATCGCTAGACATCCCTGCAGATCTACAAGGACAGGGGAGAGAGCAAAGCAAGTGAAGAAAGCCGAAGCACGTGAGAAGGCAAGCATCCGCCTATCTCGGCACCACGAACACTTCCATCCGCTTCTTGATGTCTTCTCGGATAGTGATGAGGATCCGAGGAAAATGTGAAGAGTTACAAATGCAAAGAAGCATTGCATGAATCAAGAATTCTTCACGAGCAAAGACTAATGGAGGGACCAGGAGAGTCCTCGAAACACGGTGAAATCGATCCTATGGGAGTGGTTCAAACAAATAGCCACCGATGTTCTTTGCTACCACTTCCCACTCACTCGGACGAAGAAATAAGGGAATTGGCGATGAAACCGGGCTAGTGGGGACCCCACGAGCCAACCCCTATTGAAGGTGTGCTACCACCGCCCCAACGGTGAACCATCAATTGCAACAATGAGTCCGAGACGAGTGACCCCACTCCAAATCACTCGGCTAGTGCGCCGGGGGGAACTCTCCCCCACTGCAGCAAGGTCGGAGGATCTTGCAGATGACTCCACAAAGAAGCAAGGAGGCGAAGAAGAGAAATTACAATCACAAGAAAAACACAAAGTTGCCATCAACGAAGCTCGGGCGATTGAGACATCTCACTGAGATGCCAACCGCTCGAAGGCTAATGACGCCGCGATGCAGTCGAGGCAAGAAGGAATGTACCCGGGAGTTAACACTGGCGATGAAAGTGCAATCCATGGGGTTGAGACTCAATGGATGCCCGTAGAAGACCCTAAGACAGTGACATCGAAAGGGAGGAATGCCTCGCGCAGCAGAGAGACTGCTTTGGAGGAAATGAAGGCCCACGGGAGGTTGAGACTTCCGGGGTAAAGAGGTCAAGTAGAGAACATCCCTCCGCAATCATCGACCCATCCGAGAAGGAGATCAGCGCACTTCATGATTCCCAGTGACAACCCACGATGTCACTTTTCCGGGATCAAGACGAAGAAGAAGCCGAGTCAACCATGACAAATCCAAAAGACTCGGTGCGGGTGTTCCAAGTATGAGTAAGTCTCGATCCCAAGACTACTCGTCAAACTTTTAACTTTGATGATGAGCCACCTCTAGAAATCTCATCATCGTCCAATGACAATCGATAAGGCCGAGGATAAGTCAATCGAAAAGGAAAAATCTTTGAGACCAACGAAGGCACATTAAGAAAGTGAGGCTCAAAGAAGCGGGTCTACTTCACAACCAAACCAGGTGAACCTGTAAAACCATGCTCGGCTCCTCAAGCTACAAGCTGGATCGATTCCCAAAAGAACTTCACGCGCACCGCTCATCATCGACAGATCCCGTCGGGTGATGAATCTTTTGTAGAATCTTTCCCTTTCTCACTGGAGATACGAGAACTCCACGAAGAGTCGAAAAACGAGCAAGCACGTTACTACAAACCGGCTCTGTTTTTCACTCGGCACCATTGTTCGGCCGATTTTGATTTCGATCAGATGGCCATCACCGCAATGTAAAAAAATCACCAAGAGAAGTGTTCAAGGCACTCTTTGTTGAAGTTGAAAAGATGGAGAGGCATCAGGCCTCTTTGGACATGCGATTGGACAAATGAGATGCCACCCTTACGGTGACTTAAGAGGCATAACAATTCGAATAAGGGAATGGTGGCAACAAAGAAGAATCAATGCGTGTGGAACAGGTGAGATACTTGAGAACCTTGTTTAACAAGTCGTGGTGTGGAGAGTCGAGAATGTTGATGCGAAAACGGCGAGGAACACATTGAGCATATGCATGAAGCTCACACCGCCGAGATCAAAGCTGGCTGCGTGAGCGTAATGCAAATGATATACGCGTTTGGAAGAACACATGACAAGAAAATTCAGCCTTCTCATGGCCGAGATGAAGCCGATTTTTGAGAATCCAACGCTACTAGATCGAATTTCGTCTTTGCATACAACGCAGTGAGACTTGAAGCGTAATTCAACCATCGAAGACTCGACTTCATGCTTGCAAAGATGTTCCCTGGGGTTCTCTATCCTTTGATGATGCCAAAAAGGGGGAAGAGGAATACCTTAAAGCAAAGAAAAATCCGAATTTGAAAAGAAAGGAGCAAATGAGAAAGAAGAAATTGAGAAGGGAAAATCGGAGGAAATTTTGAAACTAAAGAAAGGAAAATCTGCTGAGGGGGAAGGATCAAAAATATGACCTTGATGATAGCACAAACCCCCAACAGGGTCTGTCCACATGACATTATAAGCGAAAAACTCCCCGTGACTCTGCCACTCCAAGACTGTATCTTTGTATCTATGGTGAGAAGAGAAAAGAAATTGAAGCGGGGATGAAGGAAGTGGAAGGAAGAATGGATGCCAGGGTGATGAACATCTTGAAAGAACATGGAGGCATTCCGGTTTCTGAGAGACACGTATGCCATTTCGATGTCGGAGATGAGCCACGATCGGTTGACAATTCAAAACACTCGAATCAAGGATATTTTGCAAATATGTCCATGGCTCAAGCTTGGGACTTATCTTTGGGAAAAGGGTCTCACATTGTGTGAAGAAGGCGACAGACGAGACTTAGCGATCACTCTGCTGGTCACTCGCTAGTCAATCACCGGGAAGAAGACCCCAAGTCAAAGATACGCCCGAGTAGAGGTAGAGGAAGAAGAAAGCGAGTGGAGGAAGAAGCTTGGACCTAGGCCTCGCCCAAGAATATCGAATACATAGATCCCGGAAAGAAAGGAGGGATCATCCGGGTGAAAGCTTGACCAAGTGGCAAATTTGCGAGTGGCTAAAACTAAAACGCAAACTAACACCGAGTATGCAAAGAGAATAGAAGAAAACAAAAACAAAAGACAAACTCAGCTATGGCGGAGAGACAGGAAAGACTAAGGAAAGATGAAGTTTGCCGAGGAAGGCATATGAGAAGAAAAAGAAGGCAAATTGACGATGAGAAAAAGAGAAGAAGAGAAGAAGATCTTGATCAAGATGAAAGAAGGAGGAGATGAAGGAGATGAAGTGTTGTTCTTTGTCCAACCCTTCATGTATTTTATTATGTAAATACATACAATGTAAGTCTTCGTAATAGAGTTATAAATTTTTTAAGATCGTATATACTCGATACACCTTGTGATTGTGTTAAGTACAAGAATGATATGATCAATAAAAAGATTGATTCTGCGCATACATTCTATGTCAATACACTATCGTATGTATCTTTGCTATTTGCATATTTGTATGATTTAAGTTTTGGCATCATCAAAAAGGGGAAATTGTTAGGAATTTTATTGTTTAGATTTTGATGAATGCCATGTAAAACTTAGAATAGAAAGTTGGCTCCCAATTTTTCGTTGTAAAATGCATTGTAATGAAAAAGCCAAGCCGAGTCAAGACAGACTACGCCCTAACATACAAGAAGACAAATCAAGATGGAAGGAAAACTCTCTTTGAGACATTTGAGTATGGCAAAGAAAGAGTAGACGGGAACTCTATCTTTGAAGAAGCGGTGAGATGCGGTGAGTGGAGCATCAAGTCAACTCAAGAAAAGCCAAGTCTCAAGTTGAAGTGACAAGAAGAGTCATCCAATGATTGGAAGTCGACTCTAAGTCACCTGGGGAAAGCAAGGAAATGCATCAAGTCGAGATAATCAAAAGAACCGTTGCACGTAAATCAAGAGATTTACTTAAACAAGTAATATCTCCATACTACCTTTCTTGGAGTGCTCGGTCCCGAGAAGCGTGCAAAAGGAATGAACCAATGGGAAGCACTACACCGTGTCGAACTCGAAAAGGTGAAAAGAATAATTTATACGAGGAAACGGCAATTCCAAGAAGCGCAAGCCAACGACGCAAAGTGACTTTCAAAAATAAGCCTATCTCTTCAACGGGCAAATTTTTGAAAGTTCACTATAAAAGGCCGAGGAGTTTGTTTCGAGAAAAATGATGCGGGAATGACACATACGTGAGATATACAAGCACATTAGAAAAGAAACAATCTCAATCCTCAAGCCTACATTCAAGTACATCAATCCAACACTTACCCGTGAAGGAAAGAGAGCTTCAATCGTTGAAGAGGAAACCTTTGAAAACAAGGGTCTACTTTCCGGGAAGGATTGTAGAAAAGTTCAAAGTTGAACTAAGTCTTAAGCATTTGGAGGGCTTCGTGATCAAATCCAAAGAGCTTGAGCAAGTGAGTCAGAGTAGCAAAAATGCCCGTGAAGAAGAAGTGAGTCGAACGAGAAGCCAGGTGAGTGATCAAGGCGTCTCGCATCGAGTCCCAAAGGATCAAGTCATTTGTTGTGATCAAGACTTGTATCGGGATCTATTACGTTTGTAAACCGATCATTACTTAGTGGATTCCTCCAGGAGTTGGCGAAGAGAGGAGTAGAAGAATTACCCCATCTTGAACCTCTATAAAAACTTTACTTGTGTCATTTACATTTCAAAGATTTAAATTCCCGCACTTTTAATTGCTTATATCTGTGATAAATTTGCTATCCATTTGATAATTTATAAGTACTAAATCAAGCTCTAAAACATTGCTTAATCAAACTTAAGGGTGTTAAGTCTTCCTGAAAATAAAACCCAAATTGAGTTAAATTGTAGCCCAATTGAAGTTACTCCATCATGGCTCGGTGATGTTGAAAGATTAACTCTTACCGAGTGACTAATTCGATTGTCCATCAAGGACACGGTGTGTAGAATTAACTCAGTAGATTTTAAAAGGACTAAATCGAAAATTGGGTAAGGTTTATTCAACCCCCCTTCTAAACCTTACACTTACACCCCTTGGGACCTACACGCACTATCTGTATGTATCTTTGACATTTACTTTTTGTATGTATGCTTTAAGTTTTGGCATCATCAAAAAGGGGGAAATTGTTGGGAAATTTATTTTTAGATTTTGATGAATGCCATGTAAAACTTAGACTAGAAAGTTGGCACCCCATTTTATTTGTAATTTGCATTGTAATAGATAGGGTTGCTCGAGCTGAGTTAAGTCAGCTATGCCTAAATATGCAAGAAGACAACTGGAGACTAGAATGAAGACTCCGCTGTGAGGCAGCTGAGTATGGCAAGGAAGAGAAGACAAGAACTCGACTGGAGAAGTATCAGCTGAGATGCAGCTGTGAGAAGTGTCAGTCAAGTCAACCTAAGATAGCCAAGTCTCAAGTTGAAGTGACAGATGAGTCATCCAATGATTGGAAGCTGACTCGAAGTCATTTGGGAAGATAAAGAACTGCAGTCTAGTCAAGACAACTGAAAAGGATCCGTTGCACAGAAGTCAAGAAAGTTACTTAAACAAGTAATACTTCCATATCGCCTTTCTTAAAGTGCTCGATCCCTAGAAGCGTGCAAAAGGAATAAACCAATGGGAAGCCTTTCGCACCGTGTCGAACTACGAAAAAGTCAAGGTTCGTTCAATACGAGGAAATGTAAATTTCAAGGACTGCAACAAGACAAGCCAACGACCACAAGTGTCTTTTGAAAATTAGCCTATCTCTTCAATGGGCAGACTTTCAAAAGAACACTATAAAAGGCTGAGGAATCAATTTGAGAAAAGTGAGATAGAGGTTACCTTGACTACCAGTACTACAAACATTCAAGCTATCAATTAAGTTGTAACCTACAAAATATTCTCAAATCATTCAAGCTTAATCCTCAGACCAAAAACTTCGAAGGAAATCAATCCAACACTTACCTGTGAAGGAAAGACGACTTCAATCAGTTGAAGAGGAAATATTTGAAGAATCAAAGGGGTCTACATTCCACAGAGGATTGTAGAAAGGTTCAAGGTCGAACCAGTCTTAAAGTTCTTGGAGGGCTTCGTGATCAAATCCAAGAAACTTGAACAAGTGAGCTGTAGTAGCAAGATAGCTGCCCTGTGAAGAAGCTGAGTCGGACGAGAAGCCAGCTGTGTGACCAAGGCATCTCGGATCGAGTCCCAAAGGATCAAGTGTTTGTGTGATCAAGACTTGCATCCGGGTGATAACCACTTTGTACTCTGATCAATACTTAGTGGATTCCTCCAGGAGTTGGAGAAGAGAGGATTAGAAGAATTACCCCATCTTCGAACCTCTATAAAATTTATTGTGTCATTTATATTTCAGCACTTCAATTCTGCATATTATTTTATATCTGCTGATAAATTTGCTATCCAATTGATATTTAACAAAGTGCTAAAACCTAGTGTTAAAACAAACTTAAACCAAATTCAAGGGTGTTAAGTCTTCCAATGAAAAGCATATCACAGTTGAGTTAAGCTTTAGACTAAGCAGCTGAGTTAATCTTTCAACAGCTCAGTCGAGTCTGTTGAGTGGCTAACTCTGCTGGTTAACTAACTTAGCTGTCCATCAAGGACTTAGCTGTGAAGTATTAACTTTGAACTATCTTAAAAGGACTAAATCGAAAAGTTGGTAAGGTTTATTCAACCCCTTCTAAACCTTACACTCACACCCCTTGGGACCTACAAACATCCCACCTTTATTTGATCGTACAACACGCATTATCGTTGAGTAAACTTTATGCTACTCATCGTTAAGTTTCGAGATGAGGTCTTTGTTCTCTTGCAAAAGAACATCACGATCATAATGCAACTCGTCATATATAAGTCTATTTCGGTTGCTATGAACGGTGTCAGCATCGGGAAATGGCATTGAGTCAAAATCACGCAGACTCCTACCGAGATTTCGCAATAATTTCTCAATTTCCAACAACGTAAGATTCTTGATTTCGTTCTCACTCACAACCAAATCTGTTTCATAAGATCATAATACTAATTATTTATACAAATTAATATTATAAAAAATATAAAAGGTTTTAGTAATCAACATAATTTTTGGTAAATAATACCTTGATGTTGTAAAAGGCGTCAACGTTTGTATAAAATATCATCAGAAAACAATTCCCAACATTTGTCCCAGACATTATCTGGTCGGCTCAAGGAGTCGGACGAAAGCAATGATGCAAATAAACCTCTAAGATTCTCCGCAGAAGCCCAGGAGCTCGCTTCATTGATGGCATCAATATATTCCCTATCATCTTCTAACAATCCTAGAGCAAAGCAAGCCTCTCGATAGGAAGAATGTTGAACACCGTCGACCTTCTTGTAGTCTTCATGACACGTTGCTCCACGAACAACATTGAGAAGACACCTCAGATAGTACATATCACCAGCTCCGGGGGGGGGACATAAAAAACTCATCCTATAGATTTGCCTATTTGTCTCGGCATCCATTTTCTGAGATTCGGTTTCCACGTGAATTTTGTGGGAGCTTCAGCGTATGTTAGCTCTCTCGCTTCAGGATAGATTTTATTCGCTTCCATCCATGCTAAAAACATACTTTCTTTTACCGAATCCTTCTTAAGAACGTCATCTATTCTTTCAGAATCTGAGAAAATAACTTTTGTTCATCGGGAAGATGAAAACTTAAACGTTCAACTGGACGATATTTATATTGAATTTCGAATCCCAGTAGTCTCCATGTTGCCTTACAGGACAAAACATACCTACAATCGTAATACATGCTCACCTCGTCAACGGTTTTTCCAGATTCTTCGTCATTGCTACTCATATAGAACGATGCGGTGACACGATCATTTCCTTTATTGACATACTTGAACAAATACTTTATCGACCTTGATTGGTTACACCATTCCACATTGATGTGAGCTCCATATTTCATCAACAAATAACAATTGTGCGGCACAACATATCTGTTGTCAAGAGGTACTCCATTTTTTTCCACTGTCCTCCCATCATTCCTACGTCTATAACGTGGATAACCTTCATCATCAATAGTCGTCACATTTACAAATTTTTTCGGGAAATGTTTAGTGCAAATGCCATCAGCCATGCAAGGAGAAGTTTTTCTAGCATCACCGCATGGGCCATGTATCATATGGTCCTTCACTACCGCGTAATAACATGGGTCTAAACTCTCGTCGGGTATTTCAGCTGATATAATTCGATCTATATCATCGGCAATCGGATACTTGTTTTCTTTTGCCAAAAACACCAAAATATGGGCATGTGTCAAGCCACGTTTTTGAAACTCTATCGTGTATACCACTGCAATAAAAACAAAAGGAAAAAATTAGAAATATATTAATCATATTTGAAGAAACGGACAATTGAAATGAATTTTTCACCTACCATGACTTCACCAAAGAGTTTATTTTGCCGAAGCTCTTTGATCAAGGAATCCAACTTAATTTTAAACACCCTACAGACAATATCAGGTCGGTCCTCAGGATTTAATTTCTTTTTCTCAAGAAATCTTAGGATTTCTGGCCACTTTGGATTGCAGGTGAATGTTATAAACAAATCCGGATATCCTGCCCATCGACATATAGCCATGGCATCCTGATAATTCTGAATCATATACCGAGCACCTCCCGTAAAGGTAGAAGGTAATATAATTCGTTTTCCCTGAGTACCAGGATTGATGTCTCCATGCAACAACGCGTCAGTTAGACCCTTATAAATGTCGCAACGCAACTTCCTCTGATTCAACCGTACATACTTTAATTGCGTTGACTCAACCATTGTATAACCATCGACAATGAATTGTTGAAACAATCTTCTAGATGACAAAATTGTAGGAGGTTCATCATCTCTATCGTGCAGTCGATACGCGAAAAACTCTCTCACACTAACAGTTTTTCTGCCTCCTGGGTTCCTTTTTTTTCAGATCAGAAAACGATATGTCTTCTCTGAAATCATCTTCACCGTACGGTAATAACAACGGATACTGTAAAGCCAAGTATGAAGCATTCAACTCATTTATCCGTTTCAAAAGCGCGATTTTGTTTCCACTAATATATCCCTGTCTCCTAAGGCTTGATCAAAATCTCCAACAATAAGAGCAGCAACCTCAGAACTTGAAGGCATATTGTATCTCCTAGCATTCGTACTTCTCCGATCGATTAGACGCAAACAAACATCACATTGACCGCCTTCTAAAATCTTCTCCTTTGTCATTCTAAAAGTCTTAACTGTTAGTGTTATTGAAGTTGGCAAATTTGGTCCGTTTAGCACAGTGCATGTTCTAGTGTTGTAACACTGGTAATGCAACACTAGCTCACAGAATCTGGGCGGATTTTATGCCGATTTCGTGGTGTGTTTTTGGCAAGATCTTTATATTGTGAATGTTCTTGATATTATTGGATAAACTTTATCTTAATTGATTGACCATTTATTAATTGTCAATTATTCCTTTTAAATCACTTTCCTTGTGTAATTGATTCTTACCCACAAGGAAATGATTTTTCTTTCTGATTTCCTTCCTTTTGCAAGAAATCGTCCTCTTGAAATCAGGGATTGGATTTTCGTTTTGATTGATATAAAGAGAGGAGTCAGACCTTTGAAGAAGCTATCGAGAAAATACATATTGAGCTTATTGTTCTTCTTCAAGAAATATTTGTGTTATAATTCTAGTCTTCGGGGGAAGACGGTGAAGATCTACGGTGTGGATCGACTCAACCGCTCAAGGATTTGAAGTTGGAGGACTCCAACAAGGTTGAGGTTTTGGAAGAATCGATCAAGAATATTAGTTTTATACGAGTGTTGGTGTATAAGATAAAGAGGAGTCTTTATGCTTTACGTAAATCGATCGTATTTGTAATAACTGTTTGTTTCTAATATTGGATTGTTTCTTCTCTGGGCGTGGCCTCGTGCATTAAGATTGAGGAATCTAAGCACGTAAAAAATCCACGTGTTATTTTTTTTATTCTGCTGTGTACTTGTGTTGTTTGGTCCAGTGTTACAACATTAACATACAACACTGTTTGAATCCGAATATCCAGGGTTTTGTATTGATATATTGATTAATAGGGCAACATATTTTATCAATTGGCATCAAGAGCCTTCCACTAATCCTTATTAGTGTGATCCTGTTTTTTTTTATCTGTTGCTAACATGGATAGCTATCGTGAGGGAAGCTCTATTTCTCGACCACCTCTTCTCATTGGGACAAATTTCTCCTATTGGAAAGCAAAAATGAGAGCCTTCATCAAATCTGTAGATGAACGCGCTTGGAAATCTATTCTAACTGGCTGGACACCACCCACCCAAGTTGTTGACGGCAAAAGTGTCCCAAAGAATAAAACCGAATGGACAACTGCTGAGGATCAACTTGCTAATGCAAACTCAAAAGCACTCAATGCAATCTTCAATGTTGTAGATGAAAATCGGTTCAAACCGATATCTACCGTGAAACCTCGAAAAAGAAGCATGGGATATCCTACAAGTTGCGTATGAAGGAAGAAGTCGTAAGAATGTCTAAATTCCAAATGCTTACTTCTAAATTTGAGAATCTTCGAATGAGTGAAAATGAAACCATAAGTGATTTTAACTCAAAACTCTGTGATATCTCTAATGAGTCTTTTGCTTTGGGAAAGAAATACTCTAATTTTAAACTTGTTAAGAAAGTTCTAAGGTCTCTTCCTGAAAGGTTTGCCTACAAGGCAACTGCCATTGAAGAATCAAAAGTGCTTTCAGAAATGAAACTTGATGAATTAATTGGGTCTCTCCAAACCTTTGAGATGAATCTTGAAGAAACAAAGAAAGAAAAACTGAAAGAGGCTAGTTACAAAAAAGAGAAAAATAGGGAGATTGCTTTTCAAGCTGAAACTTCTGATGAATTAACTAGTGATGCAGGAAAAGAAATTCAGGAATCTTTCGCACAGCTCACCAAGAATTTCAACAAGATCTTCAAGCAGGGAAACAAAGGAGGAAATTTTCCCAGGCCTGGAAAAAATTTTGGAACTCAAAGAAAGCAATATGATGGTGGTAAAGGCGTTAAGTGTAGAGAATGTGGAGGTTTTGGACACATTCAAGCTGAATGTGCGAATACCTTGAAGAAGAATGGAAAATCATTCACCACATCATGGAGTGATGATGAACCAGAAGATGATGAAGAAGAAGACAACATGAGCAATCAAGTTGCCTTCACTGTGATAAAAGAAGAGGTTGGTTGTAATCAAACGCACCCCAGTGCTACTTCTGGTGTTACAACACCGAGCAGGTATAACTCTAACTTTCCTTTTACTGAAACGTGTCTAAATTCTGTACTTCCTGCAGAAAAGAATAATTCCGACACTGAAAGCTCAGAGGATGACTCCGATCTAGATGAAGAGTCAAGAAATGAGGAGCTTAGAAGAATTTATCAAAAGATGCTTGATAAATGCGAATTTGTCAGCAAGATAAATGTAACTCTGGAAAAGAAGGTTGTATCATCTACTTTGAAAAAGAGACACTCAAGGGAGAAGTTGTCAAGCTTGAAAGACTTGCCACAGATAGAAAAGAAGAACTTGCCAAAGTAAAGAAAGAACTCAATGAGATGACAAATTCTGTCAAAAAACTGAACACTGGCAAGGGGAGATTAGATGAAATTCTTTCTCAAGGAAAATACCAGCAAGATCGTGCAGGTATTGGTTTTGGTTTTAATGCTAACAAAAACTATGCTAAAAAGGATAAAAATTCTAAGATTGCTTTTGTTAAAGAAAGAACATCATTGATCATAATGGAAAAATAAGCAATGCTTTTGTTCCTATATGTCACTATTGCAACCGCCCCGCCATATAAGACCTAAGTATTATCGTCTTCAAAACACTATAGGCAAGGCGGTGCAAACTCAGTGTTCCAACATCAAAGCAAAGAAACACTCCTCATTTTAAAATTGATTTATCAAACAAACCCAAGAAAATCGGGTTAGGAAGGATGAATTCTCTTGCTATGTTGTACACATCGCTTTAAAAGCTAATGTGATGGATCATGGTACTTTTGACGGTGGTTGCTCGTCATATATGACTGGAGAGTTGGAAAAACGATTGATTTTGAAAAACATGAAAATGGATTGGTCACTTTTGGTGATGGTGCTAAAGGCAAAGTTTTGGGAAAAGGAACCTTGAATGTGTATCGGTATTCCTTCCTCAAAAATGTTTTGTATGTTGAAGGACTAAAAGCCAATCTTATCAAGATGTCGATCGACTTTGTGATGATGATTTGTATGTCAAATTTGATAAGAATTTTTGTAATGTCTTTGACAATTCGACAATTGTATTATGAAGGGAAACAGTCCTCCGCGAAATCGTTATTTGTTGCGGAAGAGCTCGGTGTTACAACACCAAGTGTCATAACACTAACTTGACGGGTTTAGTGATGTTAATTTGACAGTGATATCAATGATTTAAAGAGCACTCTGGAGGATGTGTCTACCTTGGAAACAATTTGGTTTCATTGTACGATAAGGAACAAAGTTGTGTATCCCTATTCACTATCGAGTCCGAATATACGGCCTTAGGGAGCTTTTGTTCTCAAATGTTGTGGATAAGACAAGTGTTGGATCGACTATGGGGTTGAAGAGAAAAAACTCTGCGCTTCATCGTAATAATTCAAGTGCCATAAATATTTTTAAAAACCCAAAGTCTGCAACTCGTAACTAAACACATCGATATTCGACACCATTTTATTAGAGACTTGGTTGAGAATAAAATTGTTACCATTGATTTTGTTACCACCGAGAATCAAATTGCCGATATTTTCACCAAAGCCCTAGACTTCCAAAGGTTTAATTGCACAAAAAGCAGTCTGCGGGTGTCTCACTCTCTCGAAAGGTGTGGTTTTCAGTGTTGCAACACCATGTGCATCATTTCTCCTTCTTGATGTGTTGCAACCTCTTTTTGATCTTAATTCTTGTGCATTAGACATTTTGCATTTTTAAGATTATTTCATTGGCTTTTCTGTTTTATTGCTGTAACCCTATTGAGTACTTCTTTGATGAATTTTCTGCCTAAAAACAATTGTGGGTCAAATTGCAAACAGAATGATTTTTCCTTTGTGAAAGATATATTTATTTTTGGGCCTTTGACGGAAAAAGCTGCCCTTACATTGTGTGTGAAAGCTATTCAGTTGTGAACCATTCTCTGTTCTTTTATATGCTTGAATCTTGTTATGATCTTCTGAGAAAGAGCTACCCATGTATTTGGAGCGAAAGCTACCGACTGGCTAATTATTTTTCTGTTGATTCCTTTCACTCAAAAGATTTATTAAATGGGAAAAGAATTTTGATCCATTGACTTTGTATGGTGGTGTTCTTGAAAAAGGTGGTACAACACTGGGTTACCGCACCAAAACGCCTGAGGCCTTTTTATTCCTGTCAGAAATAAACTCATCATTCTAGACATCCCTTAGGATCATTTTTTGGGTTTGTTGAAAATATCCTCCTTATTGATTCGATGTGGTGTATTATTGTGGAAATGATTTTTTCCTTAAATTTGTCTTTTGTAAAAGGAATTGATCTTCAGTGCTTGTTTTGGATTAATTGCACACCTTGAATTATGGGACTTTTCCAAAAATATTTGAATTTCAAATTTGCAGTTGGAAGCTTTTCTTGGAAACTCCCATAGTTGCCATTTGTATCACTCCAATTTTGGCGGTTCTTTCTCTCATCAATTTTGGTAAGGACTACATACAAATTCTTGAAGGAGATTGTTTTGACCAAAAAATAGCCAAAGTTTGGTTGGCTTCTTTTGTCTTTTTTTGGTCAAAAAGGGGGAGAGAGAAGACTCAAGTGAAAGAGAGACTCAAGTGAGGTGAGACCCAAGTAAGGGGGAGCAAACTGAGTCAAGTGAGATGGTGAGATGAGACCCAAGTAAAAAGTTAATGATGATCTTAATGACTTGGCGGATGCGATTCCATTGAAGAAGCACATTCTGAGGGGGAGTCTCAATCAGAAGATGAAGATGATACTGAAGAAGCTGACTCTGAGGGGGAGTCAAAGGAGACTAATGGCTCTGATTGAGATTACAACATTTCTGAACTCTATTTTTGTTCAAATGATAGTGTTGGATGAATTTGGATTTTGTTTGCCTCCTTTTCTGAACTGTGCTAACTTGCAGGTTTCTATTATTGATTTCTTATGTCACATCCTACATATATATCATGTTTAGTGTTGTTTTGACCAAAAGTGCCAAAGGGGGAGATTGTTAGTGTTATTGAAGTTGGCAAATTTGGTCCGTTTAGCACAAAGGATGCATGTTCTAGTGTTGTAACACTTTGGTAATGCAACACTAGCTCACGAGAATGCATCCGGGCGGATTTTATGCCGATTCTCGTGGTGTGTTTTTGGCAAGATCTTTATATTGTGAATGTTCTTTGATATTATTGGATAAACTTTATCTTAATTGATTGACCATTTATTAATTGTCAATTATTCCTTTTAAATCACTTTCCTTGTGTAATTGATTCTTACCCACAAGGAAATGATTTTTCTTTTTCGATTTCCTTCATTTTGCAAGAAATCGTCCTCTTGAAATCGGGATTGGATTTTCGTTTTGATTGATATAAAGAGAGGAGTCAGACCTTTGAAGAAGCTATCGAGAAAATACATATTGAGCTTATTGTTCTTCTTCAAGAAATATTTGTGTTATAATTCTAGTCTTCGGGAGAAGACGGTGAAGATCTACGGTGTGGATCGACTCAACCGCTCAAGGGATTTGAAGTTGGAGGGACTCCAACAAGGTTGAGGTTTTTGGAAGAATCGATCAAGAATATTAGTTTTATACGAGTGTTGGTGTATAAGATAAAGAGGGAGTCTTTATGCTTTACGTAAATCCAGTCGTATTTGTAATAACTGTTTGTTTCTAATATTGGATTGTTTTTTCTCAGGCGTGGCCTCGTGCATTAAGATTGAGGAATCTAAGCACGTAAAAAATCCCCGTGTTATTTTTTTTATTCCACTGTGTACTTGTGTTGTTTGGTCCAGTGTTACAACATTAACATACAACACCATAAGAATCTGAATTGTTTAAAGTCACAAGGCATCAGATTCTATCAATAACTAATACATTGTTTTCATCTAGCATTCTCTTTAAATCATTAACGATCGACTCGTGCAAATTATTATGCTCACCCCCTTGCCTATAAAACAAAAAAGAAATTAGGGACATATTACATAAACAATTAAAATCAAATATTGAGATTGACAAATAAACATACTTGACTGAGTTTAATCTATTGAATATTTCATTGTCCGTGTCATATATGTATAATTGTGCGAATTTCGGTGTCACACCATTGGATGGCAACAAACTTCCCATTAGATGATAATTTTGCCCATGCAATCGGAAAACGGGAGGACCTCTGCCTTTATTTACGTCGGTGTCAATCTTGCCTCCCATCGATGTGAAACAAAACATATTATTGTTTGATCTGATATTGTCCTGGAAGTGCTTGCTCTTATTTCCCACTCCAAACAACAAATCTCCAAGCACAACAGGTGGTTCCTTGATGGGAGGAAGTTGAATTATGCCATGACCACAACACGGAAAATATCTGGGTTTGGATTTTGGATAGGAGAGTAACCTTTCTTCAAACCAAAACACCGCGTAACAAAATTCACATTTGTATGTTGCATCTCCAATATCCCAATACTCTACAAAAAATAAATGACACAGATATCACACAAATATATTAAGTGGAAATTTATTTATTAAATTTATAATTTCATTGCGAACTTGAATTCATAACATACATACCTTGTTTTTCAACTACGGATGTCCCATTTGACGAATAATGGGTGCAATCATTGTTAGTGCCATCGAATATTGTTGTAACATTAGAAATGTCATCCATACACGTAGATTCCTGACATGTTAGATCAATAATATTCGTTGAGTCTGAACGAACACTTGAAGAACCACCATTGCCTTTTTTTATTTTTTTTGTATGCTGAAGACGATATCCCTGTAATTGTAAAAACAAAATTACTAAAATAGATACACCTCAAACGAATATATGTAAGTTTAAATATATAAATTATACAAAATAATAAAAATTTGTAGAAACTTAATTTACCATTAGTGATGTTAATAAATGGCATTTTCGGCATTGGATTAACAATGCTACTTGTGGACCCTTGGAAGTCAACTGGTTTGCATAAACTTGTACCCGTCTTTGAAGACATTAGAATATTTTCTGACAAAATAAAAGAAAATTATATTTGAGTAATTTAAATAAACAAATTGCACACAATTTTCTAATGAAATATTTTATAAAATGTAAAATATATGTATATTAATAAATATTCAACATTAAATAATAACAAATAATGAAAATAAACAATTTAAAATTAAATGTGACGTACCATCTGTAATGATCGAACTGGGAATATAATTATTTGTATTAATATTTGTGCCAGAACAGCTTTCAACATCAGTTAGTCTACATAACCTCGACGACGACTGCGTATTTATTCCTTGGGTCATTGACGGATATGTATTTGGAATGTTTATAGTGGATGGTTGGATAACCGTCTTTTAGGTCGATCTTGCAAATCTTTTGTCGCATCCATGCTAGAAATCGTCAAATTTGAGCTTCTCATATTTTATGCATAGATCAAAATAAAATAAGATACAAAATTAATTAATCTGCACAAAATAGCTTTTTCAAATAATTATATATATATATATATATGAAATTAAAATAAACAAAAATACTTTTATTCGATACTTTTATTAACCGAAAACAGAAAATTAATTAAATATATAAAACATTATTAGCAATATAATGCATTTTTTATATGAAAAAAGTAATAAGTTATTAATTCCAATAAGTATTTTATATTTATAAATTTTACAACATTATACTTTATTAATTACAACTAAATTGCTATAATTAAAATAATTACATATTTTAAAATAATTTTAAAATAATAAGTAAAATTATATGAATAAGGAAATTAAAAAATTTCGAAAATTAAATTAATTTTTCATTTTTAGTAAATTTAATTTATTTGTTTAGTTTAATTTAAAATAAATATTAAAACCACAATATAAATTGGGCCACCTTTTAAAAAAATGCATTGAATAGGATCCAATTATAAAATATTGGACCAGGCCCATCTATTTTTAAAAATATCATAATCATAATTCTTGGAATAGGCCCAATTTAAGTACAAATTACCAATCCTTGTTTCTGTAAAAAAAAAAAAAAAAAAAATTAAAAAAACCTGAGCCATCCGATTTCAGATCGGATGGCCAAAAATCAACCATTTTATATGCCTAATAGAACAATCTAGAAACTTAATACACGTGTCATAACAAAAGCACACATGAACAGCTAATTAAAATCGAAAAAAAAAAAAAAAAAAACGTTAGCCATCCGATTTGAAATCGGATGGCCCTGATGAAAACAACCATTCCAATACCACCCCCTCTCTATCAGAATGCTAGCCCACGGTTTCAGAGTTGTGAAATGAATCATTTCATTCATCTCCCCTCTCTCTCTACACTCGATTACCGAAAACCTCTCTCTAATTTCTTCTCTCACTAAGAAACCCTAATCTTTCATCTCGCATCTCTCATTTTTCTGATCAGAATTAAAGTGAAATCTAACCTAGAAATATCTTATTTTTTCTCAGTCTTGTGGAAAAATTTCGATTCCATTAGAGGTTGTGAAGAAATCTGTAAGATCGATGGTTTTGCTGGGTTAGTTTTTTGTTTATGTTTTTGTTCATTTTCGGCTTATGTTTTCGGAAAATCAAGCTTCAAATGTTCATATTACAGATTTTTTAGGTGTTTTTAGGCAATTGTTTTTGGTTCTGCAAGAGGGTTTTCAAACATCTACTTTGTAAGCCATAGATCCGGTGGTTTCTTCATAGCCACTCGGAACAGATGGATTTACATAAAATTTTGTTTAAAACCTAAAAAATATTATGATTTTCTTACAGATCTGTAAGTAATCGGTTAGATCCGTATGTTCCACACTATTTTTGGGCGATTTTAAAAATTTATGGACCACCATTGCAAAGAGTGTTGACGGAAACAGTAAGTTCAACTGATATTTGGGATTTTCTGGAATTTCTTTTCTTTAAAATGGTTATTCCACCAAAATGAATGATGTCGCTTGAATCGGTAAGGCTTTTTTTATTTTTTAATCTTTTAAGGTTTTTATTTATATATCAGTTATTACCACCGTTATATTTTGATAAAATGTTTTTTTTTCTTAAAACTATCTGCTTTGTTTTTTTACTTCTAATTTTTTTTTAAATTTATCTAACATTTTTTCCGTAAAGAATAAAAATGATTAAACCCTAATTTTTGTTTACACTTAAATCGTAATTTGTTTTTGCCTTTTTTTCAAGTTTTTTAAAAAATGTGCAACAATATGTGAAAACTGATTTTTTAAAAATTAAAAACTAACTATTCCAAAATGTATATTGATATTTTATTAAAAAATAAAAAATATTAAACTGGAATTTTATTTTACTTAACTATTCCTTTCTATTTTCTTAAAATCTATACGATGATATATATTTCTAATGCTAGTACGATTAAAAAATAAAAGTAAGAAAATAATATTTTAGGAAATATACATAGTCAGTTAAAAAATTAAGATTACATACAATTTTTTTTGGATTATCTAAGTTTTATAATCAGTTATTTAAAAAATATTATTAATTTAATTTTCTGAGAAAATAAGATGATACAAATTATTGTATATAATATTTTTTAAACTAACATATAAATTAATGTAATTATATTTTTAAAAGGTTTCTGTTATATAGTTATTCATACAGAAAAAAAACATAGAAAATTATAATATACACTATAATTTCAAAGTTGTATTTCTGTTAATTTTATTATTTATTTTGAAATCCTAATTGTCTAAATATATTTTTGTAAAACTTTGAGGTTAACACCAACTTGACCCTACTCTCAGAAAGTAGCGGAATCCTGTTGGAGACTCAATGTATTTTGACTGTATTTTTATTGATTTTGGTTGATATATGGGATGTAAAGAAAATGATAGTCCAAAAAAAAAAATATTGGAGGAAGGCAGGGGCTTAGCTTCTTTCGTGTATGGAACAAAGTTTCACTCACAACATCCAAAAAGATAAGTATTATACTTTTATTATTCTCAAATTTCAATTTTCATTCAATTTTTATATGAAGTATTCTGACCTCATTATTTCTATTGGCAGGTAATGAAAATTAAGGTTTTAGAGTGACCAAGCAAACATCTAAGGTAATAATTAATATTTTCTTCTGAGTCTGTTTTTTTTAAAACCAAGTTTCTTTGGATTACTTGAACACATTCAACTTTATATAGACTCATTTAGTATGTTTGAACATAAATTCTAGGTATGTCATTTCTAGCTTACATTAAATACAGAAAAAACCTACAAACAATTTACAAAAACATGATACATAAGCAGCAAACCACTATCTAGATATATTGAAGCCAGGGATAGCTATCATACTTAAGTACTTTACATGGTTTACAGAAAACAATGATAACTGTGTAAATGAAAAACAATTGCTTATCAAAAATCAGAAGTATATCTTGACAGCCTAAAAAATATATAGAAGCAACATACCCTTTACATTTTCTGAGTTGTTCTTTCTCTTACTTCCGATAACACAATGTCCTGATAGCTTTCTTATATTCAACTCTGAAAAATGTGTAGTTTTCTGTGTTCCACAATGAGATGTGATGTGATAGTTATATTTTTTTATCTCTAAATCCGTTTTGAATTATTGAAATGGTTTATATAGATTGTGGATGGCTAAATATGGGATGGCTGTGATATGTTAAATAGTATCTTGCAATTTAGGTAAAATTAGTGACAGCTATAAGTCACATGTGTATATTGGATATATCTTTACATATTTAAAATTTTCCATAAAATATTGAATGAATGGAATCAGTTTTTATAAAATCAGTCGATTTTAATTACAGAAATGGTAAAGATTTTTCAAATTCTATATATTTGGAGTTTAAAATTTAAATTGGGGACAGGTGTGTTGAATGTTGCTTCATAATTGAAAAAGCTTATTAACTGTACAGGAATAGGATAGTATATGTTATGTGGGTGTACTTTGTAGTTATTTAATTTCAGTTATTGTTTAAATTATCCGTGAAATGAATGGCTCAAATTAAATTGCTGGTTATGCTTTATGTTAGAATTGTTGTATAGTATGAACTTTGAGAATTAAACCCTCTTGACCCTACTCCTAGAGAGTGGTGGAATCCTGTAGGGCTCTCAAAGGATGTTTGTGTATTTTTAGTTTACATATTTCATTTGTTAAATGAGGAATGTGATATTTCAGCAATGTCTGCATGGTTTACTATTTGTAAAACTGTTTGTATGATTGTAATTTAGTTTATCAGTTGATTGTATTATGAACTTGAAACCAACTTGACCCTACTCCTAGAGAGCAAGTGGAATCCTGTTGGGTAATAACAATTTTAGATATGTAATATGTATTTTACAATTTTAATTAAGAATAAAAAAAATTAATATCTCAAAAAACATGAACCAATAAAAAATAAAATTGTTTTCACGAACTAATAAACCTTTTTATAAAATTACATAAATCCTTATAAATTAAATATTAATTTAATTAATTAATCAACTCATTTTAAATATTTTAATTATATTAATTAATTATTAATTAAAATATTTATTTAATTAATCTAATTTTGTTTAAATATTAATTAAATTAATTAGTAAATAATACTTTTTGCAAATTTTAATTTGTTAATTTACATATTAAAAAGAAAATTATGTTAAATTTTAATTACAGAAAATTATTAGAGGTCGTATGGAAATAAACATAAAATATTATTAAGCTGAATAGAAAATTTTATTAAATTTAACTGCAATAATAATATCAAAAAGCTGAATTTAACCAATATTCAAAATAGACAACTACTTATAATGCTAGTGTTTAAATACCCAAAAACTAATCCTTAAACAAAAGAACTACTTAATGCCTATCTAATCTTCTTCCTTTTTAATAACGCTCTTCATCTTCATGCTCGTCGAAGAAGAGGAAAACTGCTCATTCAAAGTCCTCTTAGCAAGTGGCGACACATCATTCCAATCGCGTTTGCCAAGCAGCTTGCTAGGTGTGTTAACTTCATCCCCCGACGAACTATCATCTAATTCCTGTGAACAGTCAATATCAAATTTTATATTTTTTAATTCACAAAACGAATATAAACAAAATATAAAGACCAACGTATTACATTTTCACGGCGAAGCTCTTCTCCTTGAAGCTTTGACAAATAGTCTGATTCCTAAAAAATATAAAATTAAAATTATAAGAAAATATAATATAAAAATATTAAATAAATATATGTAGTAAATGTTTTTTAAAATTTTACCTGACTCTCTAGAGAAGTAGCCCCATATTTCCACACTAAATCCTTATCTGCTGCAAGTTTTACCACAGAAAAAGCTCCAGCATAGTTGCGTAATTGTTCCTCTTTAATTTGAACTTTGAAAAGCACCATCTTGCCAATAAGGCCTTGCAACTCGGCTGGTAACTCAACAAGCGAATCACTGCCACCTTCTTTCTATTTAAAACCAATTTTTTTTATAATTATATAATATAGATTCATTTAATATATGTAATATATTTAAAGCTTTTTAAAAATAAAAATTACTTTAACACTTTCATCCCTCAAATCTGCACAAGGTCTCCTAATCAACAGCTCACACTCTCTATCCCAACAAAGTAGGGTTGCACTTGCTGATTCATCTACCACTTGGAAGTGAATCATATATCTTTTCATATAAAAAAATAATAAATTAGAATCAGTAAAACAATTCAAACAATTTTTTTTTATCTTCACTTGTAATAATTATAACACAATTTTACCGTATACGTCTCGTTTCCTGCAAATGGTCACATTTAATGCAGTACAGCTGATCAACAACTGAATGCAGTTTTTTGGTACATCTTGTGCACGAAATGTACCACCATTCATCCGAAACACCAAATATCCTTGCACAAACCCAAAAGCTCCCGGCCTATATAAATAAAAACTTGAAAACATCAAAAGATATAATATAAAGTTTGAATAAAAGATTGAACCACAAAAATATTTATATTACCGCGTCATTCGCATAAAGATGTTCTAAAGGCTTCAATGAGAATTTTGGAGATTCTAGTTCCTCCAACACTGTTGTCGATCGTGGATTTGAAACATGGCTTATCGAAAATGTTGGATCATTGTTGTTCATAAGCCTAAAAAATGAAATTATTATCAGTAAAAATTAATAAAATATTAATTATACAAATAGTAATTTTCAAACTATTTAATAAAAAAATTATTTTAAACCATTAGTCACAAAAACCTTCTCTTAAATTCTTGTATTTCCTCAATTGGATCATTCACATAAAGCTTTGTAACAAAGAAGTTGTTTGAAACCTTGACTTGCTCTGTAATAATTTTACAAATATTATATTAAATAAATGATTATTGAGAAAACAAATAATAATAAAAAATTGTAATTTACTCAACAACTACCTTTAAATACTTTAGCACGTCCCATTTGTAAAATAACCACCACCGGGTCGACAATGTTATTCTCCAAATGAGGTAGAATTTGTTCGACATAATCCTCCCAAAGAGTGCACGACAGACGCCTATGCCTATAAAAAAGTAATTGTTAGTTTAAATTAAGATAAATAATGCAGAAAATAATAAAAAGAATGTTACTCTAAATCTTCTAGTGTTATCTCAATGAATCTTGTAATTCTTCCATCAATGTCTTTATTCTGAGCATTGTGCATTGACACAACTCTGCCAATAACATCTGAAAAAACCAAGAAAAAAATTAGGAAACAAAGCAATTTGATAAAACAGTAAAAGTAAAACCAAAAACAATCTGTAACCTTACCTAACAACATTGTATCGTCAACCTTATCAGGATTTGTTAAGTCAGCAAAATTCTTAAAATCAAAAAAGAATCGGGGGAAAGACTGCTCAAACATTTCAAAAACGTGAGTTTTCCCATAAAACAAAATTTTCTGTTTTGTGGCAGTGGTCTTGTATTTTTCAGTTTGTTTCGTGACCAAAAAATCCTTGATCACATAAACATGTCCCTCCTTCAACATCTTTTTGAAGTTTGCAATCTGAAATTTCCGTATTGTGCCATGAATTCGATCACCCTATTATATTTCAGTACAAAAATTAGCCTCAATTTGACTAAGACGGCTTCTCATATTGTGGGTTGTCGAGATCTGATTTTTATCTGACTAAGACGGCTTCTCATATGCTCAAATAAGCCTCAATTTGACAACCCACAATGTTTGACTATTGTTGAGGTCGCGAATTAGTGTAACGAATGGTGTCATCTCTATTTTATGTTGATCGAAAAATTCAAGAAAGACGGTCAAGCTTTTTCAGAGAGAAATTATAAATTGCTGTAAATTTCTTAATGCTATGGTTCAGTATTTATACTTGTGGTGGACCGAACTTATAAGGAAGTTCAATCAAAATATTTGTGGTTAGATACTGTTTTTGTTCTTATTTTCAAGATTTTTACCATATATTGTTATCAATGCCAATTCATTCATCACAGATTTGGGTTTATATATTTTCATATTCTTTGGCTCGATTTTTTTACCAAACCTGAACAATTGAATGCAAAAATCGAACAATGTAAATTAGTACCCAATTTTTTCCTATGTAAATAGATATCAAATCAATAGTTTTCCATAAATAAGAAATATGACAATCAATTTTTTATGTTTTTGGGGTTTAAATATTCCAGAAATATAAACGCATTTTTTATTTTTGGAAGAAGTCAACATTCATTAAAATCGGTAATTGGACTATAAATTAAGAAGTCAACTTTCATCGATTTTGCAGTTAATTTTTCCCTATTGCTTAGTTTAGTTGAATCAACAAAGTTTGGACAAAAAATTATTTTGAGCGGATTTTACGGTTCAACTTTAAATTAACCCATAAATAACTAAACTGGTCAAACTTAACAAATCAAAAAAGATGGTTGAATCTATAACCAAAATTACACAAATTGATCAACTATTAAACAGAATACAACGAAAAATTTTTTAGAAAGAGGTGTTTAAGCGGGAAAACAGATTTAGAAAGGGGTTTGCTCTTATATATATATATATATTAGATGTGACCCCATGCGATGCACATACTGTATACTTGTGACGTCTTCGTTTCATATTGTGACATTTGCATTTTCTTAATAGTTCAATGAACTCTTTCTCCTTCAATTTTAACAATTTTAAAATATAATCAAACAATAGGCAAAAAATCAATTTAATATTTTTGATTGATGAAGTCAACAAAGAGAAAATTTCATACCTCATAATCATGAATACTCAAGACTATGTCTTTATGTTCACTTGTTGAAAGCTGATTTTTTGTAAACCCGCTCAAGGCGCAACTTTATCGTTGTGCATTTTGACGTATTTAGATTCTTAATAAGTGTGAAGATTACAACTTTAAAAGTTAAATATCAAAATATGTTGATAAATACAAAAAAAAATTTTCTATAATATGAAAATTATGTTAATAAATATAAAAAATAATTTTCAATGTATAAAAAATTATTATAAATATACTTTTATATTAAATAAATTTAAATTTCTCTTACATTACTATAAATAATGATGTATGAATATATATATATAATATGTATATATAATATTATGATACATATTTTGAGATATTTTCTTCAATTAAAGTAAATATTTTTTATTAATTTAATGATTTAAATACAATTATATATTTATGAAACAAATTTACATACATATATCATAAATAGCCATATTACATGAATATACAAATTGACTTCCAATAGTCTGGACGGATAATTTTTAAAACTAATAACAAAATAGAATTTTGGGTAGACATATCTTATAAACTTTATTTATTATTTTTATTTTTATTTTATATTTGCATTATGGGTGTCAAACTGAAGTTCATAAAAAATGATTAATATATATTATATATCAAAAATGGATTAAAATGAAAATAATATTAAATTTTTTTTAAAAATAAGACAAATATAATAATTAATCTTATACACACTCAAATTTTAAGAGCTAATTTTTATATAATTCTAATTAAGACACCTTAAAAGTTGACTAAAAACTACCATTTTAATAATTGTTAAATTTGGGGGGACTTGGTACGGTCTCATACATGAAGCATACCCAATAAGAGGGGGAGAACTCAAACCCACCAAGTGAGGTTTCATCCTAAAGTCAATTTATGTTAAATTGGCTTTGGTAAAACTCATCCCCAAAAACTAGATCAAGAGGAGAGGGTGCACAACCCACATTTATACATAATAACAACTCATCAAATTCGCGATGTGGGACAAAAACACAAACTCTAACACCCGAACTCACGTCAAACGTGCCAATCCAAACGAGTCGGGGGTCCAATTCCCAGCATCGCCTCCAAAACAAGCTTGGGTGCTCTGGTACCATGTTAAATTCAGGGGGACTTGGTACAGTCCCATACATGAAGCGTATCCATTATGAGGAGGAGAGTCAAACCCACCAAGAAAGGTTCCATCCTAAGACCAATAGCTCACCAAGTGAGATTCCATCCTAAGACCAAATTTTGGTAATTTTTTTATATTTTTAAAATTATATATCAATTTCAGCTAAAAAAATATAAAAAATAGAAAAAGAATTTGACTTAATATTTCATAAAAATATTAAGTTTTGGACTTAACATTGAAAATAATATTAAGTTGTGGGTGTATCCTCTTAGGGTATACATGAATCAAAGTTTTGTGTAACCCACTTACAATATTTTGTTGAGACGTGTCTCATGTGGTTGGAAATATAAAATATCATAATAACATTTAACATTTCTTCTGGCATTTTTTTATTGGGAAAAAATAAAAATTATCAGTTTTAACCTTGAAACTGATAATTTTAACCGCCGGTTCCATTGGCGGTTCATGAATTTTGAGACTAAAGAACTGTAACAGGAACCGGCCTACACGGTTTCATTCTGGTTTTGGAATATGATTCGGATGAACAATTTTTGGAACTGTTGAGGCGTCGACCACAATTCCAGTTTGGAACCCAGTTCGTTCTATTTGGCCACTCTAGCCCAAGTAAAAGCCCAGCGAAAGCCTAGCCCAAGGAAAAAAGTCGTTTGGGGAAGCCAAGGGATAGCCCTTACAATATCCCACCAGTTTTCTTTAAAAGAAATGCTTTTTTTTTGTAACGACTAGGGGTTTTCCTTGGACTTTCCATCCACATCACACTCATAGACTTCTCACATCTACAAGAGGGTTTCATGTCTTCCATATACTTGAACTCGGGACCTCCAAACTAAGTACTGAGTTCTAAGAGTGTGAGTGTTCATCTAAGCATATATAAAAAAAATTAATTAATATAATGTAACTCTTAGTGAATTAAATTCGTATTCAATTATTCATTTGATATATTAAAAGGTATGCTAAAATCTTAATTTCAATTATTTAGTAATATGTTTATATAGTATTGAATTTCAACAAATATGTAGTTAATTCAATTTAAAATATAAATAAGATAAAAATAATATATATGTATATGTAAAAAAATTTCTTTAAAACTGATTCTAGTTTCGAATTTTCGGTTCAGCACAACTCGGTATGGTATAGTACGAATACTGAAAAATCTCCGATATACTAGAAATTCAATTCGAGAAAAATCAAAAAATCAAAGGATGTTTTTGGTTCGTATTTGGTTAGATTTTGGTAATAGGGTGGCGCTATTGGCACCCCCAAATTTGATGAGTGCACCCACTTTCTAATATTTCAAAAATGTCATTAAGTTAAAAGACTATAATGCCCTTACTAAAAGCCAAGTTCTAAATACACCCCCCTGATAGGCGTGAGTTTTGCATGTATTTTGAGGCGTATTTCGAGCTATAATGATGAGTAAACATGCATATACTCGCGTTAAATGTTACATATTCACTCCTTGTGGAAAAGATATTACACTTTGCTTATTTTGTAGGAATTTCATGATATTTGAAGCCAATTTAATACGAATACGAGGAAAGCAAAGTGGAAACACGGAGAATTGAGTGGATATACGAAAAGTGAAGCCTAAAAGAGCGAAAGTTGAGCGTTTACGGAAAAGACATGGGGCACACGGGTTGGGCGTGCTTCAAGACACCACCCGTGCACCCCTCGTATAAGGATTATTGAGGCTGAAAGATGGCGCACGGGTAGCCCATGCATGGGCGCACCACCCGTGCGCCCTACAGAGGATCGGATTATCTCACGGAGTGGCGCACGGGTAGGCGTGCTCGACGCACCACCCGTGCGCCCTACGAGAGAGTTGGGGTATTCCAGCAGGTGGCGCACGGGTAACCCATGCGTGGGCGCACCACCCGTGCGTCTGCGCTGGAATCCCATAATCTACAGCATTAAGCCCTAAACTTGATGGTGGGTATAATACAATTTTTGGTGCTAATATTGCGATAGATAGAATTATTCTTAATTTAGACATTTTTTTTATTTATTTATTTCGTTTTGGTGTTACTTTAATTCCACATTATTTGACTTGTTTCTTTTAGTTTGGTCCAGGTAGTGCCTGAACACGCGCTCTAGGCGGGGGGACTTAATACCGCTCATACCGAGAAGTTGAGGCTTTCGCGAGGAGAATCGGTCTTTACCACTAGACGGGCCGAAAGACAACACAATCCGATAATGGGGATTTGAATGAGTTACCAATACCGCCAAACAATGGTGGAAACGAGTTACCGATACGGTTCAACAAACAAGCCATTCGTGATTACTTTCGACCACAAACGAATCGTAATTACGGTGGTATTGCCCATATTCCTATCAATGCCAACAACTTCGAGCTCAAACCGCACTAATCAATATGGTGTGAGAATTAGTTTGGGGGATTTGCAATCGAAGATCCTAACTCTCACCTTGCGCATTTTATCCAAATATGCAATACGATCAAAATGAATGGAGTCTCGGATGACGCCATAAGATCTGCGCCTATTCCCATTCTCTTTAAGGGATAAGGCGAGAAATAGGTTGGGTACTTTGACGCAAGCGGTGTAAGCACATGGGACGAACCGAGCCAAAAGTTCTTGTTTAAATTCTTTCCACCGAGCAAAACTTTGCGGCAAAAGCGAGATTACTCAATTCCGATAGATTCAACTCGAGCCTTTGTATGAGGCTTGGGAAAGGTTAGGGATTTGTTACGTAGATGTCCACAACATGGATTTCCGGAGGATCATGATTATGCTTCTTCTACAATGGTTTAATGGGACAAACGAGGGCCTTTGTAGATGCCGCGCGTGAGGAGCATTATTGGCAAGGTTTCCACAAGATGCCTTAAATCTTCTTGAGGAAATGGCCATGAAAGCGATTCGATGGCCATCCGAAAGATCCAATGTACAACGAGTAGCCGAAATCTCGGATTGGACCCAATTAAAACATTGACAAAGACAAGTAGCGGCTTTGACAACTCAATTGAGTGTATTTACGGGGGGCGAAGCAGGCACAAGCACGGGTAGTGAAGCTCTTCTATATCCGATGGAAGAGGTAAACTATGTGAATAACCGGAATTTCAGCAATTTCAGGAATAATTCAAACCCAACGCACTACCATCCAGGGTTGAGAAATCATGAAAATTTTTCCTATGCAAATACAAAGAATGTGTTACAAATCGTCGTTGGAAGATGCACTCACCTCTTTCATAAATCAATCTAATGCTTTCATGAATGACACGAGGAGCCGCCTCGCTAAGCAAGATCTTCGGATGGATAAGTTAGAATAACAAGTGACAAGCTCGATAAAGAATCTGGAGAATCAAGTGGGTCAATTGGCTACAATTGTTGGTGGTCAACATCAAAAGGGTCAATTTCCGAGTAATACGGAAATGAACCCTAAGGAACAATGCAAAGAAATTCGTTCTGACGACGGCGGCATATGAGGGGCCTAAAGAAAACTGGGAGTCCGAAACGTCGGATGAAGCATCTAGGCGGAAGCGGGAGAATCCGTGATGAAGGATGATATTGAAGAAAATAGGAAAGAAGAGAACAAAGAGAGAACAAACAAGGGGTTGAAAAGCAAAAATCATCATCTAGCTCAAACATATCTAAGTTGCCTATATCTCTTCCCTTTCCTCAAAGATTTCAAAAGAAAAAGTTTGATGATCAATTTGCCAAATTCCTTGATATATTTAAGAAATTGCACATTAACATTCCTTTTGCGAGACGCACTAGAACAGATGCCGAACTATGCGAAATTTCTTAAGGATGTTATGTCAAAAAGCGGAAGATGACAAGCTTTGAAGCGGTGAATTTGACGGAAGAATGTAGTGCAATTATCCAAAGGAAGCTACCACAAAATTGAAAGATCCGGGGAGTTTCACTATCCCTTGTGCTATTGGTGGTAATTTCTTTAATAAAGCGTTATGTGATTTAGGGGCAAGTATTAATTTGATGCCTTTGTCCATTTTCAGGAAACTTGGATTAGGCGACGTGAAACCAACTACGGTGACATTGCAACTTGCAGACCGATCACTTACGATCCAAGGGGAATTATTGAAGACGTACTGGTAAAAGTTGATAAATTTATATTCCCCGTGGATTTCTTGGTATTGGATATGGAAGAAGATCGAGACGTTCCACTGATACTTGGACGACCTTTCTTAGCAATAGGTAAGGCCTTAATAGACGTGCAAAAAGGTGAGCTCACATTACGTGTTAATGATGAGCATGTTTTATTTTCTATATATAAGGTAATGAAATTTCATGATTCGGTAGAGAGTTGTAAATTTTTGGATATAGTTAGTTCATGCATTGAGGATTATGTTGATCATACATTGTCTACAGATGATTTGGAATTTGGTCTAACCCACTCGTGCTCAATGTCGAGTGTTGTACTTGATTTTGATAACCAAGATTTGTACGACTATGTTTGTGCCTTAGATCATATGTAGGAACTACCTAATAGTGCACGAGGCGAGAACACAAGGACAGAAATAAGGGAGACGAACTTGCAGGAACGCACCACTCATGCATCCACGCACGGGCAGCCCATGCGTGATGCAGAGAGACGAGCTGAGCTCTCTGGAGAGCGCACGGCCCGTGCGCAGGCGCATGGTCAGCCCATGCGTGATGCAGAGAGACAAGATGAGATCTCTGAAGATCGCACGGCCGTCGCCAAGCGCATGGTCAGCCCGTGCGTGATCTTTGAAATACCAACACCGACTCAGGAACTCAAGCAATTACCTGAACACCTCAAATATGCATTCCTTGGAGCAAATAACGCAAATCCGGTAATCGTTTCATCTCTTCTCACTCCTACTCAACTTGATAAATTGTTAAGGGTTTTACGAAAACATAAGTCGGCACTAGGATGGTCTATAACTGATTTAAAAGGCATAAGTCCATCCATTGTGATGCATAAAATTGAGATGGAAGATGTTTATAAACCATCGAGTGCAAAACCAAAGACGACTAAACCCTATTATGCAAGATGTGGTAAGGAAGGAAGTGTTGTTGAAATGGTTGGATGCCGGTATCATTTATGCGATATCGATGACTCATGGGTGAGTCCGGTACAAGTGTGGTAAAAAAAAGGGGGTAATAAAGTGGTAAAAAATGAAAATGAGGAACAAATTGCTACTAGAATTGTTACTGGGTGGCGAATATGTATTGATTATAGAAAACTTAATGAGGCCACTCGAAAAGATCACTTCCCCCTCCCCTTTATCGATATGATGTTGGATCGTCTTGCAGGTTATGATTACTATTGCTTTTTAGATGGTTATTCCGGGTACAATCAAATCATGATTGCGCCGGAAGACCAAGAGAAAACAACATTTACATGTCCGTATGGCACATTTGCATTTACATGATTTTGGTTTATGTAATGCACCTGCTACTTTCCAACGTTGTATGATGGCTATATTTCACGATCTTATTGAAAAAGTTATGGAGGTATTTATGGACGATTTCTCTGTGTTTGGTGATTCTTTTGATAATTGTCTTCACAATCTTTCCCTAGTTTTGCAGCGATGTGAAGAGACCAATCTAGTACTAAATTGGGAAAAGTGCCATTTTATGGTACGCGATGGCATTGTACTTGGTCATCGAGTCTCTTCTGCAGGTTTGGAAGTTGATCGGGCAAAAATTGTAGCAATTGAGAAGTTACCACCTCCTACAAACGAGAAAGCCATTCGGAGCTTCTTAGGCCATGCCGGATTTTTTCTGAAGGTTTATCCGTGACTTTTCTAAAATTTCTAAGCCCTTGAGCCAATTGCTAGAAAAAGATGTTGCTTTCATTTTTTCCAATGAATGTTTGCAGGCGTTCGAAACGTTGAAGACAACATTGGTAACCGCACCTATACTCGTCGCCCAGTTGGAGTCAACCATTTGAGCTAATGTGTGATGCAAGCGACTATGCGGTTGGGGCTATTCTATTCTCGGTCAAAAGAGGGAAAAATTGTTCCGATCCATCTACTATGCAAGTCGAACGTTGGGCCGATTGCCCAAAGAATTATACCACAACCGAAAAAGAAATGTTGGCGATTGTTTTCACATTCGATAAATTCCGATCTTACTTGATCGGGACAAAGACGATTGTGCACACCGACCATGCGGCTATCAAATACCTTTTTGACAAGAAGGATGCGAAACCGAGGTTGATTCGATGGATCTTATTATTGCAAGAGTTTGATGTGGAAATCAAGGACCGGAAGGGATGCGAGAACGTGGTAGCGGACCATCTGTCTCGATTAGAAAATCAAGAGGGAGCAAAAGGAGGTACGGGATTGATCAAAGAGGAGTTTCGATCAAAGATTACTCATGCTTGAGGCAAAGTTCCCATGGTATGCGGACTTTGTAAACTATTTGGCTAGGAGTTTTACCTCCAGGATCTATCACCGTATCAAAAGAAGAAATTCTTACATGATGTAAAGTTCTACATGTGGGATGACCCCCTACTCTTTAAGAGGTGCACGGATAAAATCATAAGGAGATGCATACCTCAAGAAGAATGGGAGGGAGTCCTACAACAGTGTCACTCTTCACCATCTGGCGGACATTTTGGTCCCACGCACCTTGTGCAAAGGTATTGCAAAGTGGGCTATATTGGCCCACTTTATTTAATGATGTTATTTGTTTGTGCAACAATGTGACAGTGTCGTGAATGGGAAACATTTCACGGAAGCACGAGATGCCAATGACCAACATAATTGAAGTGGAGTTGTTCGATGTGTGGGGGATTGATTTTATGGGCCCGTTTCCATCATCTTCGGGATATCAATATATTCTACTTGCAGTGGAGTATGTATCCCATTGGGTAGAGGCGATTCCTTCCAAAACAAATGATGCTCAAGTTGTAATGTGCTTCCTTAAGAAAAACATCTTTACTAGATTCGGCACTCCAAGAGCTTTAATTAGTGATGGAGGGTCGCATTTTGTAAACAAATTGATGAGCAACTTGTTGGCAAAATATGGAGTCAAACATAAAGTTGCATTGGCATATCATCCACAAGCCAATGGACAAGCAGAAGTGGCTAACAGGGAGATCAAACAAATCCTTGAAAAGACGGTGAACATCAACCGAAAGGATTGGGCATTAAAATTGGATGATGCTCTGTGGGCATACCGGACTGCATATAAGACACCGTTGGGCACATCTCCATATCAACTTATCTTTGGTAAGTCGTGCCATTTGCCGGTAGAATTGGAGCACAAAGCATTTTGGGAGGTTAAGAAACTGAAACGGATTTTTGAAAGCCGGTGAGAAAAGGTTACTCCATTTGAATCGGATGGAAGAATTAGGGATGAAGCGTCACGAAAATTCCCGAATTTACAAGGAGAGAACCAAGAGGTGGCATGATAAGATGATCAAGAAAAGAGAGTTTTTAAGGGAGAACCGGTGCTCTATACAATTCGCGCCTTAAATTTTTCCCAGGGGAAAACTCAAGTCTAAGTGGTCGGGGCCATTCATGATAAAGAAAGTGTTGAATCCACCTGGGATTGTAGAATTGTTAACAAAAGAAGGCGAGACTTTCATGGTAAATGGCCAACGGATTAAGCACTATTTCCACCGAGGGAATCAAGAGGAAGTGACATCCACCACCTTGCGCGACCCGTAATTTAACAAAACAGGCGTCAAGCTAAAGACGTTAAATATAGCGCTTGTTGGGAGGCAACCCAACGGTTTTTCGTGTGACTTTCATTTTTTGTGTGTGTTTAGTTTCCATTTTGTGTGATTGGAGTGATGTGACATGCGTGTTTTTATTAATGAGTGTGATTTGTGTGTTTTCGTTTCATTTTTGTGTTTTTATAAAAAAAAAAAAAATTTGAACTGCTGTACAGGTGCGCACGGGCAGCCCGTGCGTCGGCACACCACCCGTGCGCCCTGCAGAGAGTTGGGCAAATTCACCGGGGTGGCGCATGGGTAGGTCGTGCTTCGACGCACCACCCGTGCGCCGTACAGAAGAAGCTTAAATATGACAGTTTTTAAACTGTCTTCTTCTCCAAAAATCCCCCAAATCGCGCACCCACTACCCCCAATTTCATTGCCTTCGAAATTTCTTATAAATTCTACTCAAATTCATCCACATAATCCCTTCCCCATCACAATTGAACTTCACTTTACATCGAATTCACATTTGCTTGAAGAATTGTGAGAAAAAGCACCTAGGGTTCAAGTTCTTCACTTAGATTCAAAATTCGAAAATTCCGGTAAGAGCTTCGTTTTTCCTTACAAATTTCTTGTCATTTATGTAATAAGGATCATGATAGGTGCTTATTTTGATATTTTTGCTATGAATTGTGTGAATTATTCTTTGAAGCAAATTATCAAACACCTTGTGGGCTTGTGTAATTGAGGAGATTTAGGATGAATTGTTGATGAATAAGGCATGGCCAATGATTGTTTAAGCTAATACTTGTCTAAAATGGCTATAATTTTCGCTTGTTTGGGGTAGTTGATCGATCATAGTAACGTGGGCAAGTAAATTTGCATCACCTAATATGTTAGCTTTAATCCCCTACCTTGTTGATGCCATTGATGATATTGGGATGCTAATGGGATGTATTTCAGGTACAAACCCTTCATGGCCGAGCGAAGAAACCCCCAGGGTGGAAGGAGACGTGCACGCGGAACGGCACAACGCGAAGTGGCACCGCCGGAGGTCGACCAAAACAGTCCAGAGGCATATGGGGTCAACCTGACAAATGTCGATGATCTTGAGCGATGGAATCGCTTGATCGGTCGCCAAATAGCTCCATCTCGCTACGCCGATGATGATTGTACCCAAACTTTGGGGATACATGAGGACGTGTGGTGTCTTTTCGCCAAGGTAGGATGGACGAACTTCATGAGCCGAAGGTGGCCGACATTTAAAAGGTATACATTGGAGTTCTTGAGTACCGTGGAAGTACTCAAACAAGGCGAGACCTTTGAACCGTATATGATAAAGTTTCGGTTGGGAATGTCCATAGACAATCGTATCATGACCCAATTGAACACCATTTTCGAGGTCCCTACCAACGCTCGTACCCGCCGATGCCTCATTATGATCAATACGACTTCGGAGAATGCTTGTGGAAACACCACAAGCGGGGCCGATGTTGTATGCGCGCTGAATCGCCAAAGCCTCATGGATCCGGAATCCGGTTTTCCGGTATATTCAACGCGCGATTGCATCCTCCGTGTTCGCCCGAGAAAACATTGGAGGTATGACGACTAAGGAACTTTATCTCCTCGGTGTATGGTTACAAACACCCCTACAACACCGTTGTCAATTTTGCCGAACAAATCGAAGCAGTTAGCTAGGCGGGAAGGGGGTACGATTTCGATAGGGGCCTCATTACCCCTATTGCCCGGCATTTCAATGTTGATTTCGAGGCTTGGAGCCTATCCGGGCAGACTCGGGTTAATTTGGCCTCGTTGCACCACATGAAGTTCATAGCAAACGAAGACAACAGATTGGTGCTTCTACAAAAGAAAGGTGTTGCATTTCCGTTGCCTAACCCGCCTTACACCACCGTCGTCGATACATTAACGAGACACCACCAACTTCCTAATGAACTCGACGCACATAACCAAAGTGCGAGGCTATAGAGGCAAGAAAGAGGCGTAGAGTTGAAGGTTTCTTGGATGAGGAGGATATGGTGGCGGAGGAGGATGCGTTTCATGGCCGAGAAATGGGGATGGAACCTCATCACCCCCAAATTGGGTATGATATACCCGAGTCCTCACACGGAGCGATTACCCCGACATTCTCAAGCGGGGATCGCCCGGTCCTTCTCACGATGGAGGACCCAGCGGCACCGATTTTCAAGACATGTTTTATGCGTTTGGGGAGAACTTGAGGCGGCAAGAAGAAGAGTTGAGGCGGCAAGGAGAGGATTTGAGGCAACATAGGGCTGATTTTCTCGCGTTCAGCGAGCGATCTGAGCGGCGTTCCGAGGAGACGTGGCAAGTGCTCCAACAGCTACAAATGTGGCATATTTCTCAAGGCCACTTCCCACCACCGCCGCCGCAGTGATTCAGGTATATTCCCACTTTTTGTTATTGAAATTCTATTGTTTCCCTTAGGACACTATAATTTCATTCAAGTTTGGGGGGAGAGATAGCATTTTAATACATGAAAAGTGTGGATACAAAAAAAAAATATATATATTTCATGCATTTTGTGTTTTCATATAGTTGCATTAGAGCATTCTAGGTTGCAATTGCATTAGAGCACGTTTATAGCTTTAGCACGTCTATTGCTTTAGTAGTGGTTAGAGAGTGTGTTGACCAAGCATGTTGCAACTTGTTGTTTGTGTGTTGATTGAGAATTCATATTGTTGGGATTGGATGTTGGTTATGAATTGATTGAGCCTTGAATAGATAACTTTGAGCATGTTAATAAGAAAAACTTGGTGTGATGCTTACATTTTGACAAACTGTGAGCTTTGAGCTTTCCGCTTATATCTTGTGCGTCTTGTTGTGATTGAGGGTATCATTCGTGTTGTCAGAATTCTAGAACTTGCTTGGGTATCTTTGTCAAGGCTACATGTGTATGTGAATTGTGAATGTGATTAAAGGCCATCTTTGCTAGCCTTTCAAGCCTTTTGCCTACCTAAAAATGTGAAAACTCCTAGTTAGCCAAGTTGAGCCTATAGCCTATTTCTTTGATAACCACAAAATTTAACCCTTGATCTTAATATATATCCATCACTTTAAACTCGAGTGTATAACGTTGAGTAAAAGGGGAATGAACGAGGTTGAATGAGTGGAAATTGAAAAATAAGATACTTGGGCGTACTTGGTTAATTGGAACAAAAAAAAAATGAAGTTGATAAACTTGGGGGGCGAAGGATTGTGAATGGAGGCGATTCTCAAAAGAAAGAAAGGAAATGGAGATAAATGAAGTTGATAAAAATGAGGGATGATTGGAGAGCATATGGGATTGTAATGAAAATGATTGATATGCTCATCGGTCTATATACTCGAGTTTGAGTCAATTTATCCAAAATTTCCTACCCAAACCAAAGAGCCTTCATTACAACCAAATGAGAAAGTCCTTTATGATTCACAAATTGCATACACTTTAGTGGCGGAGATATGAGACGAATTGCAAGCCTATGGCAATTTTGCGACATCGAATTGAGTTGAGCGTAAACACGTCCTATATCCTCGTGAGATGAGAGTATACACTTAACTTTGAGAGTTGGAATTGAGCATTTCACTTTGTTTTATTTGAGGCGTGTTCTTTGATTAGATATTTGAGGCTTGATTGAGTTGTACTCGGCATTCATGACGAACAATATGGATTTTCTTGTGGATTCTTTGTGTGTCTTTGTTATCTTCATCTCCTGTTATGCTTTATCGTGTTCTAAATATTGTTGATCGGGACGGTCAACGAGTTTAAGTTTGGGGATTTTGATAGGCGTGAGTTTTGCATGTATTTTGAGGCGTATTTCGAGCTATAATGATGAGTAAACATGCATATACTCGCGTTAAATGTTACATATTCACTCATTGTGGAAAAGATATTACACTTTGCTTATTTTGTAGGAATTTCATGATATTTGAAGCCAATTTAATACGAATACGAGGAAAGCAAAGTGGAAACACGGGAGAATTGAGTGGATATACGAAAAGTGAAGCCTAAAAGAGCGAAAGTTGAGCGTTTACGGAAAAGACATGGGGCACACGGGTTGGGCGTGCCTCAAGACACCACCCGTGCACCCCTGTATAAGGATTATTGGAGCTGCGACAAGATGGCGCACCGAGTAGCCCATGCATGGGCGCACCACCCGTGCGTCCCTACGAGAGGATCGGATTATCTCACCGGAGTGGCGCACGGGTAGGTCGTGCTCGACGCACCACCCGTGCGCCCTACGAGAGAGTTGGGGTATTCCGAGGTGGCGCACGGGTAACCGTGCGTGGGCGCACCACCCCGTGCGTCGTCGCGCTGAATCCCATAATCTGACATTAAGCCCTAAACTTGATGGTGGGTATAAAAAGGCTTTTGGGGGCGCACACAAGGACATTCGGCATTTTTGGGATCTACAACACAAGACAAGAGTCAACTCTTGGAAGGAGACATCAAGGAGACAATCGGGTTGCATCGGAGCTTGAAGAACGGAGATATATCGAGAGATTGTCGATGTTCCTAAGTTTTCTTGCTTCTCTTTTAGTTTCAATCTTTTATTTTCATTTGTAATGACTTTGAACACTTTGTTTATAAGTTGTTTAATCATGTGTAGCTAAACTCTTGAGATTTCCGGGTTTTGGAAGTAGATTAATGAACTCTTGTTGGATGTTTTAATCTTAGTTGAAGTTATTATCTTGAAGCCTATTTGAGTATTTTGAGCTTATTCTTGTTTTATCACTTGATCAATGATTTAACTTGTTTGATATATTGATTCATAATTCGAGAGATGAGTTTCAATATTAGATTTTGAATACTCGACACAAATATTTGCATGAATCGAGAGGTTTGTAAATATTTGTGAGGATATTTGATCTTTTGTGCTTTTGGGAGTTGAATGCTTTATGTTGAGTAGAGATGCTAGCATAAGTATTGCAATCTACGTTTTATATGCATCTCGAGAGGGAGGATAAAATAGTTTTGTGATCGTCTTATAGGAATATTGATAATAACGTGGCTTGATTAAACCGGACAACAAGAGGATTATTAATCAAAACCTTAACTCGGAAATCCATTACATCATCTTGATACTTCTTTCATTTGTGTTATCTTATTCTTGTGTTTTAGTGATTTAAATTGTCTTAATCTCAAAACAACAATCATCAAATTTCGATCGTCTAAATAAAAATAAGACTATCTTGGTTAAATACTTAGCATATTAATTTATTAGTCTCCGTGGATACGACCTTGCTACCCTATTCGATAACGTACACCGTACACTTGCGGTGAAGCTAAAAATATAGGCGAACACCCCCCCAATCTCTAAGTACACCCACATCATTCATTACACTTAAATCTACTAAAACACACCCACCCACATCCTTCAACTACATTCTTCTTCTTCTTCTTTCTTGAGAAAAGCTGAAACCTTGTTCTTATAAACCCTAGTTTTTTCGACACCAACACAACAGCTTAAATGGACAACAAAGATTTGATTCCTCCAAATATTGTAAGTATCTTCTTGGTTTTCAGCTCAAAATTATGTAATTTATCCACTTTTACCGTTCGATATTTCTGCTGCACCATTGTTTTCCGCCGATTGGCACGATCAACAGCATGGCACGATCATCACGTCGATCGTGCCACATGACAATATGGCACGATCACATGTTCAATGATCGTGCCATATCGTGCTATATTGCCATGTGACACGATCGAAGGTGGAACGATCATGGTATTGATCGTGCCATTTTGACAGTTTGTTTTTTGGGCTTGTTGATTTTGTTTTAATAGGGTATGGCCTCGTTGCCTACGGAAAATAGTGTTGTTTGTCCTCCCAAGAATGATGAGAATGTTGAAGAGCTTGGTGTTGTTACCGATTACACACACGTATTCACGACGTACGAGTTATTTGTTTCTCGGGATAAATTATTTGATTGGGTGCGTGAGAGAGGACATGAGCACGGCATGGTAATTGTAATAAGTAGGTCGGACAGTGGTCAAGGAAAGAAAAGACCTCGGATATTTCTGGCTTGTGAACGTAGTGGGCATTACCGTGATTCAAAAAAGACTAGAGATGTCGAACAAAATGATGCTAAGAAATTTGAAAAAAAGTCTCTAAGAGAGAATCTGGAACTAAGAAATGTGGTTGCCCATTTCGTTTGAGGGGTCGGCAAGTAACAATTGAAGGAGAATGGTCACTAAATGTTGAATGTGGTGTGCATAATCATCCAATTGCACAATATTTGGAGGGTCACTCTTATGCCGGTCGATTATCAAGAAGTGAGGAAGAATATGTGTTGGATATGTCACATGGCAATACTCGGCCGAAGGACATTTTGTTTGGCCTACAAAATAAGTTTCAAGATAATAAGTCCACCATACGGACTATCTACAATGACGTATGAAGAATAGAGTTGTCGAGCGTGAGGGTCGATCTCAAATGCAACAACTTATGCATAAATTGAAGGAGCATGGATATTTCTATCAACATAGACGTTGCGAGACGAGTAACACCGTGAAGGATATATTCTTTGCTAACCCTACAAGCGTTGAGTTGTTGCGTGCTTTTCTGAGTGTCATTTTTATGGATTGCACATACAAAACTAATAGGTACAAGTTACCTTTATTGGAGATTGTTGGTGTGACATCGACACATATGACATTTTGTATTGCAGTTGCTTATATGGAGTACGAGCGGGAAGATAATTACATATGAGCTTGCTCAGTCTTAAAATCATTGATGGACCCATCTTCCCTGCCAAATGTGATTATTGCTGATAGAGAATTAGCTCTAATGAATGCAATAGAGACGATATTTCCCACTTTGAGACATTTTCTCTATCGGTGGCACATTAGTAGGAACATTTTGGCAAACTGCAAAAACATATTGGCCACAAAAAACATTGTTGGAGATTGATGGTGTGACATCTTTGTTTGTTATGTATTGGATAAGTTAAAGAACTTTGTTGGAAATGCATGTATTTTTAATTGGTGTGATTGTTATCGGAAATGTTTGTTTTAAGGTGGCACATTTTTTACAGGGATTTTGTTAAGTTGACTGTCAAATGGCACGATGGTGGCACAATCACATACTATGATCGTGCCTACATAGACACGATGGTGGCACGGTCGCATACTATGATCGTGCCTTTTTAGACACGATAGTGACACGGTCACACACTGTTATCGTGTCTATAAAGGCACGATCGTGGCACGGTCGTAAATGCAATGATCGTGCCACATGCGTTGATCTATTATTATACTGTCACGTTGAAAACGTTTCATAACAACTTTATTATTACATCACAATCCTCCATAGTACATTACCAACCTTCATAGTACATTACAACCTAACAGAGTACATTACCAACCACAATACAAGCAAAGATTACAAACATAGCGCACAACCACCCAACTAGTACACAACAGACACCAAGAACCAGACAGCTCAATCAGTGTCAACTTCTGAGCGTTCAGCATCATCCTGAGAACCTTCATCAGAAGAGTAGCCATCAAACTCCAACGGATTATTACGAGTGTAACCTGATAGCCCCTCGAAATCAATGTTCGGCGCCTCACGAGTGTTGAAAACTTCAACACAGTCACGGTACCTTGGGAAGCCGTTAGTCCGGAAAAACCGTTGCATGTTGTTCTCTTGCCTAACATGAGCCCAATAATCTGGAGAGATGGAAAACCTGTTAGTGTACGGGTTGAAATTAACACCCGGCAATGTTGTAAAACGCTGGTAGTCATGAAAGTGGGTGCGCATCATATGGATCTTAATCTTGACTTTAAGGATAGGAAAATCTTTTTGCATGGCTTCAGATAGCACGCGACTCAGTTCAACAAATATGCCGTTGAAAACAGCAGGGTGCCGTATGTTGTTTGCCATACGACATAGCATGAAGAAATTGTCAAAGCAGGCTTCTTCCTCCTGGGAAGTCCAACCAACACCACGCCTATTGGCCCTAGCGATCTCATTTCTTGTTCTTACCATTTTTCCTGTAACAAAAATCATAACAAACATGTTCATCCAAGATTTAATTAGCTATTTCTCAAAAAAAAAAAAGATTTAATTAGCTATGATTCATCAAATTAGCTACTATGTAAAAAATTACATTTATCGTCAACACAACCAAGATTTAATGCAATTTTATTATCTACATTTGAACATACTCATGTATTTATAAGTGTAATGTATGGACCCATGTGTAATGTAACTTATTTTCACCATTTATTGCATGGACCCATGTGTAATATGTAACTTATTTTCACCATTTAATGCAAGGACTCAGTCAATATGTTACTTATTTTCACCATTTAATGAATGGACACATGTTATACAAGTAACATAAATCTTACTCTGAATGGAAAGATTGTCTGTCCCCAACTAACAAGTCCATTTAATGGATGGACCAATTGAATATGTTACATACTTTCAATCATTTAATGCAGGACCCGCATAATATATGGCACGATAGGCAATATCATGATCGTGTCAAACCTTATTGATCGTTCCACATGAGGCACGATCGATAAAAATGGCGATCGTGTCATCGTGCCTCATGCATGGCACGATCGATGAAAATGGCGATCGTGCCATCGTGCCACATTGACAGCAAACTCACAACCAATTCAAGTTATACCAGAGAGTTAATCAACAACCAATTCATCCAAATCATTCCCAAATCATACCTAGTTATTCAAGTTAAACCGAAACATATTATATAAAAACTAAATATACAAAATATACACAATTCCAACTAAATACCCACAATATACACAATTCCAACTAAATACCCACAATCTACACAATATAATCAAGGGGGAGGGGTCCAAGTCGATGCATCAGTGCTAAATTTATACACCGTAAATGCTACATGCAGACGATAGGTTGTTTTTATATACTCCTCTATGTTAAGCGTCGGGTCAAATACATTTATAAGAAAACTCTCCACCCTCCTCAACGCAAACGGTCCACAACTATGACTATCATGTTGTTCGTAATTCTTTGATGGACCAACAACCTTTGATCCAACAATCCTCTCGAGGTGTCAACTCAGGGACGCTCTTGGTAGAAACCGGTTTGCCGTAGCAAAACCGGAATAATACGTGCAAATGGATAGAGAGTCGCGCACGTCAAGTCTAACCTCAGCGGTAGCTTGTGGATGTTGGAGTCATAAATCCAAATCGTGCAATCCTTCCCGCTATCCTCACAACAATCCAATTTGCGATGTTGTGGATAAAAAAACAACTCGCAAAAAATCGATTAGAAATTAGGGAGTATGAACAAAACAATAATTAGTTAATTAATTTATACCGAAAAGAGATAGTTCTTACGTGGTCCAACGAACTCCATGGAGGCACCCCACCCCAAAGAGGTCGTTCACCATGGACGTACTCCACCAACGGCGCCAGAAGGTCATCTGGTATGACCTCTGGCACGGTCCCATCAAACTCTCCACCCGGTGGGTTCTTTCCATGTAAATCGATCCATACTTTGCCTAGATCAAGCTGTATAATTAAAACATATTTGTTAGTAAAAACACGAATGTACCGAAACAAAATAAATGACACATTATGGACTATTTATCTAAGAAATACATGAAACTTACAGCGAACTGTGTGTCAACCAATCCCATACGACCTCGCACTTGGGGATGGACCACTATTGCCAAATGTGCATAACGCGTATCCAACATTGCGGCTGAGACAGAAAACTCGTGTTAAAATCACAAAACAACAATAGTGTATTTGAATTCATATATTGATTTAACTTATGTCTCATCGCTATCTAAGAACCGCATATACTTAGCATGTGTGGCATCCTCCTTACGGCGCTCGTTTACTGTGAAAGGGCTACGAAGGTACCTAGACGGCACTCGTGCTCTCACAACACGAAGGGACATATCATCCCCTCCAGATGTGAGCGGTGAGCCCACAGCCGATGCACCAATCCCAATCGGTGTCTGTACATCTGTAGGGGACAGATCCAACGCAACCCCCTGCTTGCCGGCGATGGAGGAGAAGTAGTCCATTTGGACCACCCGGGGGGAGTAATCTACTCACCCACCACCTTGCAAGGGGGAATAGAATCTGTCAATGAAGGAAACTTCATTAAATAACATAATTCAAAAGATATTCTATTCTAAATGTTTAACGGGAAAAACAAATAAATGCGCACTGGCAGAATCCGTCCCGAATGGCGGGATCAATCGACCACGACCTCCTTCCGCACGATAGGCGGTACCATAGCAGATACGTGCTTCTGGACCAAATCTGGCACGATCTGCTGCACAGAAGGTGGAACCTCTGCCGCACCTGCAGGGAACCTCTCTTGCATCCGATCCAACAAACGGAACCAACGCCTCGACCTCCCGCCGTACTAAACGCGGGACCAAGGCCTCAATGGCACGCTCAACCAAAGTCGGCACAATGGCCTCCACCTGCTGCCGCACCAATTCTTCTAATAGCGCTCAATCGACATCTAGAGAGGGTGTGGAGGTGTGTGGAGGAACATCTGGAACAACGCCCTCGGGGGCTGGACGATCATAATCACCCATCTCAATATGGGGATCGGCATCAAGGCTATCATCATCATCCATCAATGAAGTCGACTCATGTGTGGTGCGTCGACGCTTTGAAGCTTGAGGAGTAATAGGCGTCGTGGGCTTCTTCTTCCTGATCGGGTTACCCCGATGAACATAAACAACACCGGATCAGAGCTCGAGATTGACATGCAATAAATAAGGAAGCTCATTGTCCCTCGCAGTCAAGGTCCGGTGCGTATCAATCTACAAAATTGCAAGATCAAAATCGGTAATTACTTAATTATTACCATAAGTTAAAATTTGAAAAATGCAAATTACATTTTGTACCTGACGGTCAAGAAAGCCATGCAGATTCACGGAGGACTTCGGAAACTTCCACCGTGTGCAGCGTGGAATAGCAATGTCTGAGGCTGGAACCCCACATGAATCCGTAAATACGCCCAAATCTAAGAAGAACAATAAAAATAGTTAAATTATAAGATGTATGTTTGTACTAAATATAAATTATAAGATGAAAATTACATTAATATCACTTACTAAGAAAGCCCAAACAAATCCGTAAATACGGAAAGTACTCTTGGGCTCGGTGGGTAATGATGAAAGGTAGTGGCATAAAATGCGGGCAGTACTTCCCCACAGAAAGACTCCCACTAATCAACGTGATCAACCAAAGTCCACCATGAATCCTCAATGACTGTGGACCTTGGATCCCATGCGAATAGCAAATAATATGCAACCAACAACTTCGCCACCTTCAACTCATCAGAAGGATCATCACGGAATGCACCGCCTGCAAAATGCAAGAGTAGATCATCCATCGACACCTTAACACCACGGTAGTATCTATCATACAACCCATTGGGAGGTGGCACGTGGTTGGTGTTCGGATTAAATGTGGTGGGGGCAAAGGATAGCCCAGTAATCAAAGCGTACTCATATTTGGAGAACCGAATCAAATGGTTTCCAATCCGAAACCAAAATTCGTCCATTGCACCTTTCTTAACAACCTCCTTCGCAATAACGGCATGAAGGGCGGCATTACAACTAACCGCACGGTTGTCCATCCACAATACAAAACCAAAACAGGACTTCCGAAACTCTTCGTACACAAAATCCCCGCATTTTTGCAACTCGATTTCTAAGTCGTCAAGAATCGACAACCTGCTATACAAATTTATCTTCGGCTTTATTGCCATAAAGTTTGGCCTCTTCCAAGCCCATTGTGAAAAATAGTAAAAAATCAAAATTAGCAATCAACCACTATCAAGAAATCACATAGAGAACTAAAAAAAATTGGCACTACTATGGCACGACGATGGCTTATTCATCGACCGTGCCAAGAGTAAAGCCATCGTGCCAAAAAGGCACGATGGTGGCACGATCGATGAATAAGCCATCGTGCTAAAGTGCGCACGATGGTGGCACGATCGATGACTAAGCCATCGTGCCTAAGTGGCACGCGATCGTTCAATCGATCGTGCCACCCAGGGCTTCATCGACCGTGCCATTTCGTCTTCTTCAAAGTTCCATATTTCAAATTTTACAAAGACAAATGGCGCCATAACTACACCCATCTCAAACCCATACCCATACAACTACATAAAGACACTCAAACTACAAAAATGCAAGTTATTTTAAGGAAAAGTTGAGTTATAACAATACCTCATCATTTTCTTCGCGAGCCTTGGGGCAGGGGGCTGTCTTGGTGTCTCGTCTCGGCTTTGTTGTGGATGGTGGTGCACCATCCACGAAGTCGTCATCATCATCGGGAAGAACCATCATTCTTCTCCGGTATGTTTGGAAATCTCTAACCATTGCCGTCGAATAGAACAGTCGCTTGAGAGGGTGGGTGTATTTTTTGTTTCAGTTTGAGAAAGTGGGGGAGGTGAATGGTTGGAGGGTGTATTTTGGGGGAAAATAAGACTAAGGGCAAAATTGGAAAAAAGGGGTGTGAACTCATCAATTGGGTCATATTTGAAAAAGTAGGGGTGGGTGAACTTATAAGGTGGGTGTACTCATCAAATTTGGGGGTGCCAATAGAACCGGTCAAACCTGCCGGGCCGGGCTGGGCCGATTAATAAACATTGGTCCAAAGGCGCCTCCATGGAGAGAAGGAAAACAATTTAATTACGACATTTTAGATTCCTGGCCAGAGACAGCCAGAGAATCGGGTCCAAATTCGCCATTGTTTTCTCTGATCCCATCTTCCTCGTACAGTAAACAACCTCGAAATCGTGATTGCAATGGCCCCGCCGCCCTCGGATCCGTCGAACCCGTGAGTGCTTTCTCTCCCTATTCCTTTTACGTTCTCTCTAAACCTGTTTTTCTTCATTGATTTGAATCCCTGTATTTTTATTTCAAGGGACGTTGTCAGGAGGCAAAAGAAAGGTGCCCCGATTAAATTCTTGGTTCCCCTAATCTATGCCCCTGTTCTTCCTCTCAGTAAGTTACTTTGCCCTAAAATTTATAATTTCAAGGTTAATGGAATTTCCAGTTTTGCTCCCTCAAATTTTGGAATTTTCACGATAAAAAATGAATCTATGTTGCTTTAGAACTTCTAAAACTACTGTTAATAATTGCTTGAATGTGCTGTATGTTACTTTCATGTATATGTTAATTGTTACATTTGTCCAACAGTTCGGCTTTCGCTCCGGCACAGACCGGTTTTGAGGGATCGGTTATTTACTGCGGTTTTGGCGGGAGCTTTCGCGCACGGGTTTTACTTGGTGTATCCTTTTTTCTTACATGTGTGTGGATTAATCCCTTAATCTTGGATGTTTTAATGTGTAATGCAAAAAATTAGTTCTTCTATGTGGCCATGATTAATCTCAGCTGTAGGACCAGAATGGATAGTAATAGAGTTGGTAAAATATCAATCAATGTTTTGTTGGTTGCTAAGTTAGTAATTGTTTTGATGGTGGATTGAGAGAAGGGAAAGTCTTACAATATATCATAGGGAGATAAAACCTTAAACTCCATGGCATTCTTAGTTTTTATTTTTTATCTATGTTTATTGCATAGTTATGCTGTTATATTATACTTATGAAGTTACAGCTAGAATGAGTATCATTGTGTCTTGGTGTGTTTACAACCTTTTAAAAAATAGGAACATGTTAGGTAGTTTATTATATAGATCCCTTATCATTTATGATCAATTTCTACCTAATTTTTCAGAACATTTCTCAATTTTACTATTTGGATTGAAATATGAAAGATAAAACAATTAGCTAGGAATATGTAGCAAAATTATAAGTGTTGGAAGCCTATAGGGGTCACAAATATTACAATATGATTTAATAGATGTAAGTCAATGAAGTTTTTCTTGTTATTAAATATATTATATTTCTTTGTCTTAAAAGTGTTGTGCATCATTCTAGGTTGCCTTGGAAACTTTATTAACCAGTCCTTCGAACTTCGAAGTAAATATGTAATTTCGTTAGGCATTTTTGTGCATGATTATTTTTCTTTTTGTTGAATGAATCTGTGGGGCTTTGGGTGGTCTAGGCTCCGGGTTATATAGAACTGCTCAAAATTATGATTTAAGTTTGTTGGAATCACAAGAAGTGAATTTCAAAGGCTAGGCAAAAGCTTACGTGTTAAAAATTGAAAAGGAAGAAAGATAAAGAATATAAGAAGTTTAAGCCGCACGCTTAAGATTCATACTCCATTGCATCTCATCTAGGTTTTGTTGCGTTTTATCCACGAAAATTTCAAAATTTTGTTCCAATCATTCACTTTAGAATGTGTCGAATTATATGTGATATATTTTATATAGGCTCCACTAGCCCTGGACCAGGAAGAAGACTGCTGCCTAGAAAATATGTTGTTCCCTGCTGGTTAAGATAATTAGAATTGACCACCAAAATAAAGAAAACTTTACCCCCTCAGGATCTTTTCTTCATTTGCAGTTGTTTGTATTATAATTAGTTTGTGAGATGATTACTGGAATTGAAAACAATTTGACTGGAAAGAGGGGCGAGGAAAGAAATGTCTAAAAGAAGTAATTTTTCCTTCCCATTTTGACACATTTTTTTCTTCGCTTGATTGGTTTCGTATTGCAATCATTTACTAGTGATAGGTTTCAGCACTACCACCTCTAGATACTAGTGTAAATATGTGATTCCAGTATGAAATTTCTGAGTGAGTTTGGAATAGTTTTTGCTTGATGTTGTTCTTCCTTATGAGCATGTTCAGAACCGATATATATGACAGTGAGAGCAAGTGATTTTGGTGGTATCGAGGATGGAATAATTTGACTTCATGGATGGCTTATAAGGCTCGTTTTTCAGCATGTCATATGCAGCTTCAGTTATCAATTTTTTTGTTAAATATTGAGTTGTTGATCTACGGTTGGGCTCGCTCCTTTTGAAGCTTCTCATAGCGATAAATCGACATCGTTTCGTTTGAACCTTTTATTTTGAGGATACAAGTGCATTGTGCTCAAAACATGTATTTAATTATTTTGAGTGAAAATAAGACACATTATTTTGTTAAGAACATTCTATTGCTCTCATTCTTTCTTTTGTATTTTCTTCTCTGTGAAGCCAGGTTGTTATGTTATTGAAGTTTGCAACATTTTTGAGCCATTTCCAGGGTCAATTATCATAGTCGTCCTAGGGTTTTATACATGCTACGCTTGGAGGAATACTCTATGTGAACAAATACCGTAGACTTATTGTGGATATACACAAATTCACGCACAATCAAACACAGTAGGCGTGTATTGTGTGCAAATTTACAGGGTTTTTTTTTTTTTTTTTTTTTTTTGTTTTATGACTTGCATACTTGGTAATGAGGCTGAAGGGGTATCTTCAAGTTTTGAGGATGAATTTTATCCAATGATTAGTGGTGTGACTGTTAGACCCATAAAAAGAAATATCCTATTATTAGGTTTCAATGCATTGTTATTGTTTCGGCTTTTGTGAATTGGGCCGTGCTTTGAGAATGTTGGTGTAAGATATTCCTTCCAATCCTTATATCACCCACAGAGTGATCTGAGCCCTCCATGGGCAGATCCATTTGGGCACTCATAAGTTTTAAATGGTTCTCACCTTGATGTAATATCATTTTATGGAGAAATAACATAAAATACCTCGGTAAACATACCACAGAAAATGCTTCTATCACTTCTTTACCTACTTTTTTTTTTCTTTTTTACGCTCCTACCTATTGCTTTTATTATTTTTACGTTTTTTTCGTTTTTTTTGTTTTTGCTTTTATGTTATATATGTTTTTCGATGTTTAAATTTTTTCTTTATTGTTTTTTTTGTTTTTTGTTTTTCGATGTTTCAAAATAACTTTTACCTATGTTTTTTGTTGTTTTTGTACATTGTTTTTGTGTTTATATATTTTTAATGTTGTTCTAATAATTTGTTTTGTTGTTTTCATATTGTGTTTAATGTGTAAATATATTTTTTATTTTTAAGCTCTTTTTATTTGTTTTTAATATTTTTACGTTTCCAGGTTGTTTCCATACCGTTTCTAATGTTTTGTTTCTTTATTGTTTCGCGTTTTTGATGTTTAAATACAATTTTTACTTATTTTTAACTTTCATATGATGTTTTTTATTGTTTTTGTTTGTTTTTATATTATTTCTTGGTTGTTTCCATGTTTTTTATATGTTCATGCATTGGATCAAAAATATTGTGTTTTTTATTCATGTTGTTTCTATAATATTTTTAATTTGTCTTTTGTTGTTTTTGTGTATATTTCTTGATTTGTTTTTTAATGTATAACATAGATTATTTAATTGGGGCAAAATTTATTTTTACTTTGAAATTTTTTAAGAAACATGTTTTTTATCTTGAAACAATAATAAAAAGTGTTCGGGAATTTTTTAAATTTGTCCGAAAAAATATGGGAAAGTGTTAAAAGTTGTCATTATCTTGTTTCAAAAACCCGTCATTTTATTGTGGGTTGTAACGTATTCATCTTAAAATGGGTTATCAAGGAGAAGGGAATCTTAGTTAAAAATCTTTTCTCAATTGGAATGAGAATTAATGGTCTATTAATTTTAGAAATGTAATGTTTAAATCTCCAACCCAACTTGAAACACTCTATTTTTGCAAAACTTATTTTTAACTATTCATTTACATCAATTTATTTTGAATTTTATAATTGAGTACATAAAATTGTATTAATATTGTAAAACTTGTTAATAGTTTTTATATTATTTATGATGGTTGTTTCATGTCTCTTTTTATATTTGGAGGCAAAAATGAAATTTTGTCAAAATTTTCAAAAAATTTCAAAATTTCAACCATCCAGATCTAGAAGTAATTGAATTGTGTTTTTATTCATTAATACAACCTCTTGCATTTCTATAATAGCTTATTGTCTCTTTTTAATTTGTTTGTGTCTTAATTTTATGTATTTGTTTTTATGTGTTTACCTTTTTCTCACTTCACTTTTTTTTTTTTTTGGTTTTTTGTTTTATAGGTAAATTGAGTAGAACGGAAAACATAGAAATTATTTAATTTTCCCTATCCGAGGGGGATAGACTTGGAGGAAAAAGATATTAGCTTTAGTCGTGAAGAATGTACTAGAAGCCTCTTCGGAAGGGTTTTTGGAAGCAAGAAGGCAAATTTCTCTGGTCTGAAAAGGGCAATGACAAGTATCTGGCCCATCAAAAGTGCTTTCTCCCTTCGTGAGCTAGGGCCAAATCTTTTTCAGTTTGTGTTCAAAACCAAAGAGGATAAGAAAAATGTTCTAAATGGGAGACTGTGGAACTTTGAGAACCAATATCTAATCTTAAAAGAATGGGCAGATGACTTGGATATCAAACCGGAATCATTCACGGAGATTGATATATGGGTTCAAGTGTGGAATTTAAATTGGTTTGTCCGCGGGTCCGAAAAAAGATCTTCATGGTTAAAAGTGTTAAAAGTTGTCATTATTTTGGCAAAGATTGATCTTGAGAAACCGTTACTAAGAGGCACTTTCATTAAATCAAAAACCCGAATTTGTTCATTTTATTGTGGAAAAGTCGGACATATTGAGAAGTTATTCATCTTAAAATGATTATCAAGGAGTTTGGTGATTCTTAGTTAAAAATCTTTTGGGGGGGAATAAAATTGGAATGAGAATAATCAAATGATGATGGGGACAACCAACAATTCTCACCTATCGCCCTATTATTAGTGTTGAATTGAGAGAAAATTATGGGGAAATGTAATGTGAACCAATGATTGTGGATGTTCAAAATTGTCCAAATGTAAATGAAAATAAAAACAAAAGGGATATAACAAATGCAGCTCAACCTAAAGGAAACTCCAAGGGGCAGAACAAGAAGCGAGATTGCCTGAGAGGCAAGAAGACCTTTTTCGAATGGAAAATCAACAATCATGAATATAAACTTAATAAAAAATCAAAAGGGGCTACAATTGATTTAACACAGGACTCTTTGAAAGAAAAATGTTGAAGCACTATTCATTTACATCCAATTTATTTTGAAAATTTATAATGGAAAAGGTTTGGGAGGAGTACATAAAATTGACTATTAATATTGTAAAACTAGCTTTGTGGAGTGCATATACAGTTTGTAAGAATCTTAGATTAAAAGATAGGTGGTTTTGTGTAGAGTCCGTCGGTATTGGAGGGGGTCTACTTGTGTGTTGGGGAGAGACAGTGGTTATTTCGCAAGTTTTGGCTAACTCCTTTTGTGTTGAAGTACAATTTTGTAAGGAGGGAGATGTGACTGAATATGGGCTATATTTGTGTATGCTAGCACAGATAAAGGTGTCAGAGAGGAACAATGGAAAAACGTCAAGCTCTAATCGATTTCGGATAATGGGTGGAGAAAAAAGTTGTGAGGAGAAAAAGGGGGGCATCCTTAGACCATTATCAAGTTTTAAGAGTTTTAACCTTTTCATTGATGATCTCTGTATGATGGAAATTCCCATGACTAACAGTCAATTTTCTTGGGCAAACAATAGAAAAGGAGAAGGCTTTGTTGAGGAGAAACCGAAGCCATTGTCCATTTTGAGTTTAAATCTTCATCAGATCACGGTGCTTTAATTCTGAATGCTACACCCTCTCAAGTTAAGACCAAAAAACGATTCCTCTTCGATAAAAGATGGATTAACAAAGAGGGTGTGAATGATTTGGTGTCGGGCCTGGGCTAAAAGGGATCGGAATAAGCCAAAATTAAGGAATAAGTTTTGAAATGGAGTTTCAAATCCAATGTGTTACCTGAGATTGAGCAAACTAAAAAGAAGTTAGAGCAACTTAGTAAATTAGGAGGGGAGAGGGACTGGATGCAGTGGGATGAATGCAACGTCAAGTTGGATTCTCTTTATAAATTGGAAGAAACTTTTTGGCAGCAAAAATCTCGGGTGACTTGGCTTCGACAAGGAGATAAAAATACCAAATTTTTTCATGCCACTACCATGAGAAGAAGCAAAAAAAGCTAGTAAAAAATGATTCGGGGAAATAGAAAAGGCGATTTCAGATTTTTATGCCGAATTGTTTACCTCCCAAGGATCTGCAGGTGGTAGTCATGTGCTAGATGGGATTCCTGCATCCATTTCCAGTGAAACAAACAGGGAGCTCTTGTTACCAGTCGAGGAAGCAGAAATCAAAAGGGCACTTTTTGATCTTAATCCCCATAAAGCACCAGGTTTGGATGGTATGTCTCCACTCTTTTTCCAGCATTTTTGGTCTATTGTCTGCTCTAAATTTTGCTCTGCTGTCATGGATTTTTTCAAGTTCGGTAAAGTTTTAAAAATTGTGAACCACACCCTTATCACTCTCTTACCTAAATGCAAAAACCCCACATCCATCTCTCATTATAGGCCTATTAGCTTGTGCTCTGTTTTCTATAAAGTCATTTCTAAAATCCTAACAAACAGGCTCAAACATTGTCTCAAAGTGTGCATTTGTGAAAACCAATCTGCTTTCATTAAGGATAGACAATTGATGGACAATGTTATCATTGCTCATGAAGTTATTCATTACCTCAATAGGCATAGGTCAGGGAAAAAATGTTTTATGGCTATTAAACTTGATATGGCCAAAGCATATGATAGGGTCGAATGGGAAGGGATTGAGAAAGTTTTAATCAAAATGGGCTTTCATTGTAAATTTGTTAAGTGGATCATGGCTTGTGTCTCATCTTCATCATTTTCCTTCAATATCAATGGAAAAACTTGTGGTTATATCACTCCATCGAGAGGTATTAGACAGGGTGATCCATTGTCCCCTACTTGTTTCTTATAATATCCGAAGTTTTATCTAACCTTTTTCGGAAAATTTAAGGGCATTAGAATTTGTAAAAATGGACCCATCATCACTCATCTATTATTTTTGATGATTCTTTACTTCTATGTGAAGCAATTTTAAAGCGGATATAGTGATGGATTATCGGGAGGTATGGGGAATTTTCTGGGCAATTAGTTAATCGGGACAAAGTTTTTCTTTTGGAAAACACAAATGCCTCTCTCCAGGATGCTATCTTGGAAGGTTGAATGGCATCAAAATTCAAAGATCCAGTAGGTATCTTGGGCTACCCCTGGGAATTGGTAAGTCAAAGAAAGAAGTGTTCCATTATGTTGTAGAAGCTGCTCATAATAGAATTAGGAGTTGGAAGAATAACTTTCTTTCCATTGCCGGAAAAGAGGTCCTAATCAAATCTATTATTGAGGCCCTTCCTGTGTTTGTTATGTCATGTTTTAGACTTCCTAAAGCTATCTGCAAAGAACTTAATCATATTACATCACACTTTTGGTGGGGTGGTCAGGATGTTTCTCAAACAAGAATTCATTGGAAAAATTGGGAGAGCCTCACTCTTCTCAAAGAGGATGGTGGATTGGGTTTTCATGATCTCCAGCTTTTCAATGATGCTTTGATAGCTAAGCAAATTTGGAGAATTTTGACACAGCCTAATCTCTTTGTTAGTAAGGTTCTTAAAGCAAGATACTTCCCAAATGGGGGCCTCATGGAAGCTGATATACCGCAAAATGCATCGTGGTTGTGGAGGAATTGGATGGCAGCTCGTTACGTTTTAAAAAAAGGCCTGAGATTTAAGGTCGGGGATGGGAGATCAATTAGGATTTGGCACTCGCCTTGGATTCCAGATGCTATCGAATTTAAGCCAAAAAAATTGAGTGAGGTCCTTAATGCTCCTTTTTGGGTGAGTGAGATCATGTCTGTGGATGGAAAAAGATGGAACGAGGAAATTATTGCAAAATATTTTGAGAGACGAGATGCACAAAAAATTATTGGAATCAAAATCCTCCAGCACCATGAGCGAGACAGATTGGTTTGGCATTTTTCTAAACAAGAGGTGTTCACAGTAAAGTCAGCCTATTCAATTCTTGTTAAGGAGAAAGCCCATAAGTTAAGAGCTGCAGAGTGTTGTTCGTCATTTTATAAGTTAGGTCCAATGTGGAAAAAAGTTAGTCAAACTTAAGTTTTTCATTTGGAGGTGCTACTTTGATATTCTTCCAACAAAGGTTAATTTGAGAAAAAAAGGGATGTCTGTGGATTCTCGGTGCCAAATGTGCGGAGAGGCGGATGAAACGACTGAACACATTTTATTCTTTTGTCCTAGATCACTTGTAATTTGGAAGATGGCCCCTGTAGAATGGGAAGGTCCAGCTCCTGGAGTTTCAAAATTCAGAGATTGGTGGTCTGAAATCTGCGGTCTGGACAAGAGCCCCACATCACAGAACCGTATTCAACTCTCAACCTACATACTTTGGTGGTTATGGAAGACACGTAATTTTTGGATTTATCAAAAGATATGGATTCCTGAAAAAGTCTCTTTGGATTGTGCGATTAAAGAATGGATGGAATTTGAAGAGATTAATAAGCATGGATCATCGGAGTAGGAAATACAAGCTCTTTTCTTCTCTGGTGCTAAATGGCTTTGTTTGGGTGGATGTTTGGTGTGCATCAGCTTTTGTTCTTTTTCTTGAAGGCTTTTGTTTTTTTTCTTTGATTGGAGATATTTTTGCTTCAACTCTAGGTCCACTTGCTGAACAGTGGAGTTGAATGTGCTTTTGTTGGGCTTTATTATGTTCTTGATTTTGTCATTACCCCTTCATGGTTTGAATTTTGTACCTGATGTTGAGATTGTTAAAGGCTCCAGCCGCTTCTGTTGCTTCGACAACCAAGGACGTCAGCTATCTTGTTGAAGGGGACCGCTTTCTGTTTGTTTCTCTTGTTGGTTGTTGTTTCTTTTGCAGGGTGAGGAGTCCTCCTCATTTCAGGCCATTCATTTGGCTTTTCGATAAGAGTACAATATCTTTGCGGGATCGAGTCATTTGACTGACTGTATAAATTCTGAGTTTATTAATTTTCGTTCCGAAAAAAAAAAAAATTTCTCAACAACCAACATAAACTCGTTCTAATCCAACAAAAAAAATAACGCAAAAATTTACGGTAATCTTTCTCGTATGTGCCAATATGCCATAACCCTTTTCTCGACCACACATTCGCGAGAAGTCGGTCTAACTATGAGATTTTGGTGTAGGGATGGGAATAACAGGTAATTTGGGATTTTCCAATCGAATAGACTGAGGCATTTAAATTTGATCCTTCATATCCCATGCTTGAAGAATTGCTATTACATGTAGTTCAACTAATGAGAAGAAAAACTATTGATCGGTTTTTTTTTAACCATTCCTAACAAACTCAAGAAGAATTTTTTAGCAATTTTTTTCAAAAAACACATCTTTTTAGCCATTTTGGGGTGTAAAATGATCCATTTATGTTTGTTTGATATTTGGGTTATTTATCTCTCTTTCACTTATCTCTATGTCTTCCTACTCTTTTTTTTTTTAAACTTTTTTAAGAAATGATTTTTTGTGTTGAATTATAGATATCGAAAAAGAATTAATTTGATGTATTATACATGCAAAACGGATTTAAAACGAAAAAGTTATGTGACAGAAGACATTTTTTTTTTTTTGAAAAAATTAAGAAAAGTGAAGATCGATATCATAACCAAAAAAATAAACTGGACAATACATTTTAACCTTTTGGTTATAATAACAAACTTTATTTTATATATCATGTATTGAGGATTGAACATTTCAAAGGGATTACAAAAACATTATTTTTTTTTTTTTCAAAAACTTTGAATTCACATAACTTTTTCATTTTAAATCCGTTTTGCATTTATAATATATCAAATTAATCCTCTTTTTGATATCTATAATTCAACACCCATATTGCATATTTAAAAGTGAAAAATACAAGTTCGATTTTAAGAAAATACATAGAGATAAGTGAAAGAAAGAGAAATATCTCAAATATCAAACAAAACACTTTTTATGAATGGTATTTTTACACCCCAAAATGGCTAAAAAAAAATGTGTCTACATAACATGACTATTTTTAATCTTTACATTTTCTAAATGGCTATTTTGTACCATTACCACAAAACTATTTCGTTTTTGTCCAAATTATTTATTATGATCTCAACCATTAATTCGAAAAGACCTGGCGAGAGGGAGGATTTCATTTCTAGGCTTGAATCATGATTTTTATTTCTCGCGACTGATGCACATTAAGGTCATTCTATGAGTTTGGTAATTGTATAAATGTATATCTTCTTCACCATGGAGCAAACTCACAGAAGAATTAAGCAAAATCAGAAGACATTTGAGTTTTGAAAATTTAAGAAAAGTTGGATATAACTACTAATAATACATTTTAGTACAAACACTAATACTTTACAAAGGGATTACTGATACTTTTTCTTGGAAAAATTAATCATTGTCAAGGAAACTGCTAAATATCTTTCAGGGAAAAACTAATACTTTTTAGGGGGAATTACTAATATACTTTTTAGAGGAAAATTTCTTGCCATTCAAACTATTCGGTATTATCGGCTTTGCCACCTAATTTTGTTTTTGGGATAATTTACCTCCTGAAGTTTACATGTTTTGCATATGGCTTCTGGAACTCGCCGTCGGTGGAATATTTCACCAGAATCTTGTCATGTGCGATGCACGTGCAGACAAAATTGTCATTTGACCGAAGTTATACCAAAATTATTGCAGTTTACCATCTAACCTTTATGCGATTGTCAATTTACCATATAGTCTTTGGTTGATTTACACTTTGTCACTCAGTTAAAAAAAACTAAAAACATTATATGTATGTACATTTATTTTTATTTTTTTAGTTTCTTGATAAAAAAAACTAGTATCCACTTTAATGAAATATATTATCAATAAGATTATTTTATAATCTTTTCTTTCTTACTTTCTTAAAGAATTGTAGAGTTATACTTTACTTCCTTGATTTACTTCCTTGATTTACTTTAGAGATAATTATATTCATTAATTGACACGTGTCATGTCTTAAGTATTTTTTTTTAAATAAAAAACAAACCCAGCAACTTCTCCATACACCCTAACCATAGTTTGTCTAATTTTCTCTAAATACAAATTCACGCCCGCATGCCGCCCGTCAAATTTCAAATTTGAATCTATTCAAAACTTGAATCCAATCCTTCTATGGAAAAATACTGAAGTCACATTCATTCATTTTCATCCAAAAAAAATTAAAAACTTGAAGAAGAAACGGGGAGCATTTCTCTGGTTTGCTTGACGGCGGCGATTCTTCAATCGCAGCTCCAGTGCTCGTTGCGTCATGAAGATCTACCGCAGAACGGCCAAAAAGAGAAGCCGCAAAGTAAAAGAGAGAAAAAGGGGAGCGGAAAATGAAAAGTCGAAAGAGAATAAAAAAATAGTTACAACTTACGAGTTCGACGAGTTTGTCGGAGCACAAGATCGACTTGTACTGCAAGCATGAACGCATGATAGTAAATTAGGAATTAAAAAAATAAGGAAAAAGGTTTAGAAAATGAGCAAGTACAAAAATAAGACGGGTATTCAATATTCATTTCTCCCTAGTGGTGTGTTCTTGGAGGATGCCTGAGAATCGTTATCTTTGATTTTTATTAATTTTGAAATGAGCTATTTTTTTTCTTATGAAATTCAATGATAAAGTTAGTTTTTTGATATACATATTAGCCGTGTCCTTTACCAGGCAAATTATTTGGTGGTTGTATTACACTGAATGCATCAAGACAAGATGTTTGGAACATTTTTCTTTCAATTTATTCTAATTCAGTCACAACTCACAACTCACAAGTGCATGTTGATGTAACATTCTAGATCGAGGTTGAGCATAACAGATTGTCATGGAATTAAATTCCTCAGTTTAACACTAATCAACAAACTCTTGCAAAAGACCCGTTATGGAGAACAATCTGAAAGCAGAATTCCTCCACAATTAAAATGGGCCAAAAGCCAATTTTTATCCTTTTTCATTTCTTGCTCTGTTTTTATCCCCTCAAAAAAATAAATCTTACTCTGTTTTTCTTCTTTCTAAGCTACCCATTATATTGTTATTCCTTTTACGTTATTTTTGCTCCATCATCGGAGTGGGGATAGCTTTCTCGCCTTTAGTAGTGACCAAATGAAATTATACTTCTCCTTCTCTTTCGTTCTTGTTCCTCTTTCCAGCACCGGTAATGGCATATTAATGAGCGGGCATCGGCAACACAAACCAGAGAATACACCTATTATTGCTCACGTGTTTCATTTTTCTTGTTTTGTAGTAGATTAATATGAATGAAGATGAGATTTTTTAGTTTATATATATTTAAGGGTTGAAATTCCAATTTTGAATCTTAAAATTTGAAAATTTAATCGAAAATTTGTTGGCGGCATGGACGGGCGGGAATTTGTTTTTTGCCAGAAATTTTGGATAAACCATGGTTAGGGTGTTTAGGAATTGCTGGGTTTGTTTTTTATTTAAAAAAAATACTTAAGACATGACACATGTCAATTAATGAATGGGTTTGGGCACTACCCTTCGGCTAAAGTTTATGCGATTGTCAATTTACCGTATAAACTTTGACTGATTTACACTTTGTTACCTCAGTTGAAAAAACTTAAAAAATTATATATATATACATTTATTTTTACTTTTTTTAGTTGCTTGATAAAAAAAAAAAACTAGTATCCACTTTAATAAAATATATATCAATAAGATTATTTTATAATCTTTTCTTTCTTACTTTCTTAACGAATTGTAGAGTTATACATTACTTCGTTGATTAACTTTAGAGATAATTACATTTTACCCCCCAAATTATACGCATTTTTGAAGATTACCACCTAAACTTTTCCAAGTCGCACTTTACCCCTTGAACTCCGTGATCTTTGCACAGTGCCATATATTGGCCACCGCCGGCGGAATAATCCCACAATATTCCAGCACGTGCCTTGCCCTTGAGGGCAAAATCGTCATTGTCTCAAATTTTTCAAAAATATTTGTTACATTTTGCCACCTCAACTTTGTTTGACTTGCACTTTATCCCCCCTAAACTTTGTGTTATTTCACTTTGCTACATAAAATTAAAAAAAATCATATATTTATACATTTATACAATTATTTTATATATTTTCTTTTTCTAATTTTTTATCCCAAAAATAAATAATTACTTTGGTTAAGTATACTATTAATGAAATTATACTATAAATTCTTCATTTTAAACTTCCTTGTAAAATCTTAATTTATTTTCCTTCTACTGTGTTAGTTTTTACATTATAATTAAAAATATAAACTATCCTTTTGAATTTCTTGGAGAATAAAATTATAATTTTTTTACCAAAGTCAATTTGAACATAATCTGATATATTTATTTTATGTAAAATTACAAAAAGATACAAGTATTAAAATTTTAATGAATTTGATTATTTTTATATTTAAGTAGCATATAAGATTTGTAATAAAGTAAATTAATTTCATAATTTTTAATTATAAAATTATAAAATTAAATTGACGAAGGGAATATTTCTTCGAGAAATAATATAATACATTATAAAAAATATCATTAAAATTTTATATAGTACTTAAATGTGAAAATGATCAAATTCATTAAATTTGTAATATTTTTTATCTTTTAATAATTTCACTTACAAAAGAAAATTAAATGCATCATATTATGTTCCAATTGACTTTGGTGAATATTTATAATTCTATTCACTTAGAAAATGAAAAGGATAGATTATATTTTTAATTATAATGTAAATATTAACTCAGTAAAACGAAAATAAACTATAATTTTACAAGAAAGTTTAAAAAAAAAATTATGGTGTACTTTTATTGATAATATATTTAACAAAAGTAATTATTTATTTTTTGTGGATAAAAAATTAGAAAGAAAAAGATATAAAATACATAATGTATAGATATAACTTTATTTAAATTTTTTAAAATTTTATGTGGCAGAGTGAAATAATACGAAGTTTAGGGGGGTAAAGTCCAAGTCAAACATAGTTTAAGTGGCGAAATGTAATAACCTTTTCAAAAATAATGACAATTTTGCCCTAATGTGATGGAATATGCTTGGAATATTCCGTCGACGGTGGCTAATATATGGCACCGTGCAAAAATTCTGAAGTTCAATGGGTAAATGCAACTCGGGTTTAGGTGGTAAACTCCAAAAATGCGTATAGTTTGTAGAGTAAAATGCAATTACCTCTTTACTTTATTAGTTTACAAAGGAGAAAGTATGAAATTAATGTTAATCTATTTTATCAAATTACAAATAATAAATATACATAAAAAAATTATTTGTCCATATTGAGCCAAATAAATTAATATATATAAGAAAATATAAACTGTAATTTATTAGAATGAATTTTAATAAATAAATTAGTCTAAAGTTAAAAAAAATAAAATTAAATAAATAGGTAAGTTTGAACCGTATGTAAAAATTCTAGACAATATTTTAAAATATAAATAATGTAATCCATTAAAGTTGCAATACTTTTATGGTTTTTAAATTTACTTGAATTTATAAAGTTAATTTTTAAAATGCATTAATTTATTAAAAATTTGACATGATGTATATTTTTCACTTCAAAATTGATAAAAATAGTTATTTTCCTAATTTTGAGATGAAAAATAGTAAATTAAGTAATTTAAAATGGAATATATTATAAAATAATGGTGTTGATAATTTATTTTATTGAAGTGAATACTAGTTAAATTTATTATTTTTGATCAAGAAATTCAACAAAGATATAAAATAATTGTATATACATATAAAGTTTTGATTTTTTTTAACTAAGGTGGCAAAGTATAAATCACTCAAAATTTATATGGCAAAGTGATAATCCCACAATGTTTTAAACGGTAAAGTGCAATAACATTAGTATAATTTGAGTCAAATGATAATTTTTCCCCTATGTGCATGACACATTACAAAATTCCGGTGGAATATTCTGCCGACGACGAGTCCTTGAAAGGCTATATGCAAAACTCGTGAACTTCATGAGGTAAAGTGTCCCAAAAAAATATTTAGGAGGCAAAATCGGATAACTCGAATAGTTTGGAGGACAATTTTTTTTCCCTCTATATATAAACATATAAGTTTTGTCAGACGGTCTAAAGATTCCAAATTTGTTAGACGGATCCCCAACACTTGACATGGGTCTTAAAAAAAAGAACAAAAAATCTATTCCCATGACCCGATTCCATCCTCATCTTCCTTCTCTGCCCCTATCCTCCATCTGCCGCTGCGTTCCATCACTGCCGTTGGACCGACACCTTCGCCTATCCGTCTCTCATCCATCTCTTCCATGTCGGACTATCTCGACATGTTTTGTTTTATTAATTGGTGTATGCCACAGTCTCATGTTTGATATTTTTATCTTATTAGTGGGGTGGTTCCATGCATGAATCAAATTATAAAAATTAACAATTTTTTTTAGATCTCTGGTTCTTGGTATCGTCTTTTATCTTGCTTTGAATTTGGTGCAAAATGATTCAACCATTATTTATGAAAAGTACAATTCATCCATGTCATCTAAGTGTTCGTTGATTCGACTGAATCAACTCTGAAGCATCTTAGGAGGAGTGGTTACCAATCCCTCCGTCGCAATAACATAGGTCATCTTTCTTTTTCGTCAGCCCTTATTTAATTCACTTTGCTTGAGACCAATAATGATATATTCTCATTTAATGCAAGTGCAAAGTAGGAAAAATATACAAAAAAAATTATGATCTCAATTACATTTATTGTGTTTTTTTAATCTGTATGAAATAGTTTACTTGTCAATTTTAGTGGGACGGATGGAGTAATATTTTCATGGATATTACTAATACTTTCCTAGGACTACTAATATTTTTAAGAAAAAAACTACTACTATTAGGGGGATTAGTAAATAAACTTTAGAGAGACTACTAAATAAGTTTCAAATGAATTATTAATATTTTTAGAGGAAAAACTAATATTTGTTTTCGGAAACCAGTTTTTTCACGAGAATCACTAATGTCTTTAAGGGAAAAGCCTAATAATTTTTAGGTGGACTATTAAAATATTTTAGGAGGACTACTAACTTTTGAGGGACAAAACTAATACTTTTGATAAAGACTACTAAAAAACTCTTCAAGGAACTACTAACACTTTTCGGAGGAAACATCTAATACATTTAAGAGGAAACTAATATTTTTTAGGGCTAGTGATACTATGCACGACCTAAAATTACAAAAATGTCACTAGCTCCAGTGATACTATGACTCCACTTACATTACAAAAATGCTACCTGCCCCCAAGCTATCACAAAAATGTCAGAAACATCAAAATATTACAAAAATGTCATCGCTAATATTCCCAAAATGCCATTGGGTTTGGGTTTAGGATCCATATAACAGATTTTGGTTTGTTAGACCGTTAGATATGAGTTTTTATCTATATACTATTATTTTTATAAGTAGAAATAATATATAAAAAAATGCGCTGCTCACAATTTATTCAAATGAATCCAGTTGAGGTCATTATCATTGAATTGTTCTGTCTCCATGTAACTGGTAATTATCTTTGTGGGCTTGTATATGTTGGGTTATAGAAAGATGTCACAGAATAATGTCTTAGAGCTTTCTAAATCATTCAAAATATAAATAAACGAAGCCTTGGCTGTTGGAATTTGCAGTGGGATTGAAGATATAAGAAAGACTTATAGCCACAGGTTCAAATACAGTGGCCCAAAACCTATATATAATAAACGGAACGACTTAACGCGTTTTTTATAACAAATATATTCAAGTGGTTGACTTCGAAAAAATAGTTGAATCTTGCAGAAACTGGAATGACCAAGAAAAACAAATAATAATTATAAAACAAATTGTTTGAAGTCTTTAATTACAAAATTCCAACTTTAGAAAAATTATAAACCTATTTCTTTAAGTAAACATCTCTATCTGCTCAAGTAATTACAATATAATCTTTTGATGAATATAAAATTAAAAGAATGAAATCAACAATAACTTTCCCAATTTGGTGCTTAGACAGTTAGACAAAACATAATAGTTAGATTGATAAACTTAATTGGCACTGAAATCATGCACGAAGAATCAATCAAATGATGAGGACGAAATATTGTCAACTGTTGCGTTCAAATATTATATGCCAACATACCCCAAATACGATTGATTCAATATTCTGAAAAACAGAAGTCAGACCCTTTTGGTGTTCACATAACAAAAGACTTTGAATTGACAAATTCATGATCAGCTCCTCCAATTGTACCTATAAATACAAGCCTTCATGCAATCTCATCTCCATATTAATTACTAGCAACAAACAATGAAGACTACAAGCCTTTCATATTCTTCTCTTTTTCTTTTTCTTGCGATCCTTTCATGCTCGTCGTGGCCTGCTCAATCCCTGCATGGTCACCATGATTTTCTTCAATGTCTGTACCTTCATTCACAAAATAATACTGAAATTTCCAGCATTGTTTATACTCCAAACAACCCTTCGTACTTATCTGTCCTCCGATCTTCCATAAGAAACCGAAGATTCACTTTCGCCTACAATCCTAGACCTCACGTCATTGTTACCCCAATGTATGAATCCCAAATTCCGGCTATTGTGTTGTGTGCCAAAGAAAACGCAATGCAAATTAGAACTCGAAGCGGTGGTCATGACTACGAGGGACTTTCGTATAGATCCAAAGTCCCATATGTAGTCCTTGATTTAGTCAACCTAAGTGAAATAACAATCGATGTAGAGCAAAAAACAGCTTGGGTTCAAGCTGGTGCAATTATTGGACAACTCTATCATAAAATTAGCCAGACAAGCAGAACACTCGCATTTCCTGCAGGTGCGTGTCCCACTGTTGGAGTTGGTGGGCTCTTTAGCGGAGGTGGGTATGGGCCAATGTTGCGAAAATTTGGCCTTGCTGCCGATAATATTGTCGATGCACGTATGATCGATGTTGAAGGAAGGATTCTTGACAGAAAATCCATGGGCGAGGAACTTTTCTGGGCCATCAGAGGAGGTGGAGGCGCTAGTTTTGGAATTATAACTGCATGGAAACTGAAATTGGTTACTGTCCCGGAGACTCTGACCATATTCTCAATTAGCAGGACACTGGAACAAAATGCAACGGAGCTCGTTCATAGATGGCAATACATTGCCCCCAATCTCCCTGATGATTTATTGATCTCAATCTCGATCGGACCAGTAAATTCAAGTACTGGGGAGAAAACTATACAAGCTAGTTTTGGTTCGTTGTTTCTCGGCGGGGTTGATACACTACTTCAATTGTTGGAACAGAGGTTTCCGGAGTTGGGAGTTAACAGGGAAGACTGCATTGAAGTAAGTTGGATTCAATCTGCCCTGTTTTTTGGTGGATATTCCATCCAAGAGTCACCACAAGTCTTAACAAGCAGAAATCCACAAATTAGGAGCACGCTTCCAATAACAAGGTTTTATTTTAAAGCAAAATTAGACTACGTGCAGGAACCCATCCCACTATCTGGGTTTGAAGGTATGTGGAAACTATTAAACCAACGAGAAGCAGGTATGGCAGAAATGCTCGTAGTCCCATATGGTGGAAGAATGAGTGAGATTTCAGAATCAACTCTTCCTTTCCCTCATAGAGCCGATAATTTGTACAAAATCCAACAACTAGCTTATTGGGATGAATCGGGAGCTGAGGCATCAGAAACGTCCATAAGTTGGGTGAGGAATTTCTACCGTTACATGACTCCTTATGTTTCAAAATCTCCCAGAGCTGCTTACATCAACTATAGAGATCTCGATTTGGGAGTTAATAACCAGGGCAACACTAGTTATGCACAAGCTAGTATTTGGGGATTAAAGTATTTCAAGAACAATTTCAGAAAGTTGGTTCGGGTGAAAACTACTATTGATCCAAGTAACTTTTTCAGAAACGAGCAAAGTATTCCGATTCGATACTCCAAGTGGAAAAAGAGCTGAAGAAGTGTGAATTTCGTGGAGAAATAAGCCACCGATATCTTATTGACAATAATCCGTTTTAGATATTCTTTTATTGGGTGAATATTTATTTATTGTTTTGATAGTAAGTAACAATTTTAGTTTGTCAAGTTTTGAATTGTCTATTTAACATATTTTATACTGGCCTTGTAGTGTTCATGTGTATAATACAGTGAGTTATGTACCACTAAAATTGAACTTCTTATTTTGTTCCAATGTTAAAGATATGTTTCATTTTTTCATTACATGACCTGGCCATTTCATTATTGTTCTTTTTCATATATCTTTATAACTCTCACTCTCATGAATACATGATCGATAAAAAACGAAACAAAAATACTGGTGCGGGGAAGCATATTGGAACATGGTGAACAAGCATTTTGAAAGGCTAAATAAATGTAAATACTTAATACCTGGAGAAATCCAGTATGTGCCATCAATGTCAGGTTAGAAGATTAAACTGCCCGGGTTTATAAACTGGTGCCTGACAAGGAAAGACAAAAGTTTAATAATATTTCATTGAGTCAAATTATCAAACAGATGGTACACAAAATTCACAGCCCATCGAATTAGGAATCTGAAACTTCAAGCCTAACTGGTCGATAGCCAAATATTATAAAATCGAATCAAAAGTGGAGGTCATCATGATAATGATGGTGTTTCTGCACGTAGAGTCTAATATCAGAAAGTTTTATACTGAATGGAATAGAAATGTTCCCGTCAATGTCTCTGTCCAAAAACTCTAATCGATCAAGTAATATCACATAACAGATCCATGAAACCCTCGTCCAGGCTGATCAAGTAATTTTTCGATGACTTGATGTAATTTCTCTATGGTTTTATTGATAATCTATATATATATATATATATATATATATATATATATATATATATATATAGGAGGATGATCCTGTGACACCACCCTCCTAGGTAAGACATAAGACTAAATCTACACCATCCAAATAGTAAATCAATGGTCAAGATATATTACAATATATACAACATTTCATAAGTAAGTATACAATGTGAAGGGATAAAATAGGAATCCCAGGAAATTAAATATAGTAACCGCTTCCTAAAAATTAGGGACGTGATTTTGTATTGATCACGTTCCCATAATCAAGCGATTCACCTTTCCTTTCTCTCTCTTCCCATTCAAACCTGCAATTTATTCAAATATGGCAACAAAATCGTGCAACAATTAATGAAAGGTATACAATTACACTAAACTAACTATACATTAAAACATTACTAAGTATACATAAACAATTAACTAAGTATCCAATTACATTAAACTACATGTACATTAAAACTTTATTAAGTATACATAAATATTTAACTAAGTATACAATTACATTGTACTAACTATATATTAAAATAATACTAAGTATACAGAAATATTTAACTAAGTATACAATTACACTGAATTACTTATATAACTAAGTATACAATTCCATTAAACTAAGTATACAAATCCACAGAACTAGGTATACAAATTTACTAAACTACTTACTAAACTACTTATATAACTAAGAATACGATTCCACTGAACCAAGTATACAAATCCACTGAACTAAATATACAATAAAACATGACTAAGTATACAAGTCCACTGAACTAAGTCCACTGAACTAAGTATACAATAAAACGACTGTTCACAAATATGGCGGAAATAAGTATCAATTTTGAAAAAAATACTTGAAGTTGATGATTTTTCCTCCTTAAAAATCGGGTAACTAAAAAGGTAGGATTATGTTTCCTTAAAAATAGCTAATAACTTTCCAATTAACATAACTAATTAAATATAAAAGTACAATTATACCCTTATATGCCTAAATTAACTAAAATGATCTACACCATCCAAAATTTTAAATCAAGAGTCCATAAGTGTTCTTATGGACTAACCTAAAGGGATTGGTCTCATTTGAACCAATCGCTATATATATATATATATAATAAGACCCCTTTCTAAATCTGTTTTCCCACCTAAACACTTATTTCTAAAAAATATTTCCGGTTTTTCTTTACAAGAGTTGACCAATTAGTCTATTCTTGGACATATTTGGCCCTCTTAATTTTTTTTGTTAAGGTTGACCCTTTAACTTATTTATGACATAATTAAAAGATTGACAGCAAAATATGTTAAATGTAGTATTTTAAAATTTCGTTGCTTCAAATATAATTAAAGAAACAAATTATAAAGAAAGTTGACTTTTTAAAATACAAACTAAGCATAACTAAAAGATTCACAACAAATTCGTTGAAATTTAGCTTGTTAACTTTTGTTGGTTCAAATATAATGAAAGAAAAACTTTATAATGAAAGTTGACTTCTTAAAATAAAAATTACGCATATTGTTATTTCTTGCAGGTTTTCTTTGCAAAAACAGAACAAATTGATTGTCAATTTTTTTAATTCTGGAAAACGATCAATTACTTCTTGAAGACGGAAATAAAGTAATGAATATGGTATGTTTTTCGCCAAAAGAATTAAATTTGATATCAGTTTACATTGAAAAATTTTTGATATCAATTTACATTGTTTTATTTTTGCAGTAAATTGTTCAACTTTGGTCAAAATATCAACGAACACAATCTGAAGATTAACAAACCCAGATCTCTGAATACATCAATTGCATTCATAACAATATATGGTAAAAATCGTGCGTAATAATAAGAGTAATAGTATCTAGCCACAAATATTTTCTGCCAATTTTCTTACAACTTTAGTACATCACCAGTATAAATACCAAACCATAGCAGTCAAAAATTTACAGCAATTTAAAAATTATCTCTGCTAAAGCTTTGAGTCTTTGAAAATTTTCGATCAATACAAATAGATATGGCACCATTCGTTACACTGATTCGCGATATCAATAACAGCAAGACAATGTGGGTTCTGAAACTGAGGCTTATTCGAGCATATGAGAAGCCATCTTTTTCAGATAAAAATCAAATTCTTACACTAGAATGTATTTTTCATGACAGTGTAGTAAGTTGTTTTTCATTCTTTATTGTCTTTTTATTTTCAGTTTAAATGGTTCAAAAATTTATTATTATAATTTTTGTACAGAAATGTACTACTGGGTGATCGCATTCATGCCACAATCAGGAAATTTCAGATTCCAATTCAAAAAAATGTTCAGGAGGGACATGTATATGTGATCAAGGATTTTCTGGTCACAAAACAAACGGACAAGTATAAGACCACTGCTACAAAAAAAAAAAAATCATTTTATGGGAAAACTCATGTTTTTGAAATGTTTGAGCAGACATTTCCAAGATTTATGTTTGATTTTAAGAATTTTGTTGATTTAATGAATCCGGAGAAGGCGGACAATACAATTATGTTAGGTCCTATTACCTTTTTTTTTTACTTTTATTGATTTTTCAAATTAGTTTGTTGAATGATGTATGAATTATTTTGTTACTGTTTTTTTAGATGTCATTGGTAGAGTGGTTTCAATGCACAATACTCAAAACAAAGACATTGATGGGAGAGTTACCAGATTTATCGAGATAACCCTCGAAGATTTAGAGTAAATTTCTTATTATTTTATGTATTATTTATCATAATGTAAACTAACAATTATATTTGTATAGGAATAGACGTCTATCATGTATGCTTTGGGAAGATTATGTTGAACAAATACTGCCTCATTTGGAGAATAACATTGTCAACCATGTTGTTGTGATTTTACAAATGGGACGTGCAAAAGTGTTTAAAGGTATTTTTTTGTTCAAAGAAATTTTTTTAATATGATTTCTGTTTTCCCTAATAATTTATTCAAATTTATTTTTGCAAAATTTGTACAGAACAAGTCAAGGTGTCCAAAGCTTTTTTGTTACGAAGCTGTTGGTGAATGAACCCATTGAAGAAATTCAAGACTTTAAGAAAAGGTTTGTGTAACTAAATAGTTTTCATTAGAATTAATCTTTTATTAAATATTTTCTTATAATTATTTTATTATTCAGTCTTTTGAGCAGAATAATCCGACCTTTTGAATAAGCCATGTGTCAAATCCACGATCAACAACTGTGTTGGAGGACTTACAATCTCCAAATTTCTCTATTAATCCTTAGAACATCTATATGTGAATGAAGCGGTAATCAAAATATCTTTTACATTTTTTTAAGGTGTTTTAAAATATATCTTCCAATGTTTTAATGTTGTCATTCTCATATAGGCCAGGAGTTTTTGGGTTTGTGCGAGAATAGTTGGTGTTTCTGATGAATGGTGGTACATTTCGTGCACACGATATACCAAAAAACCGTATCCAGTTGTGGATCAGCTTTACTGCATAAAGTGTGACCATTTGCAGCCATCAGGACATATGCAATAATTTTTTTTTGTGTTTATTACAAGTTGTAATAATAAAAATAAATTTCTTTTAATTGTTTCTCGGATTATAATTTTAAAGATTTTTATATGAATAGATATATGATTCACTTCCAAGTTGTTGATGAATTTGCAAGTGCAACATTGCTTTGTTGGGATAGAGAATGTGAGCTATTGATAGGGAAGGCTTGTATAGATTTGAGGAATGAATGTGTTCAGAAATATTTTTTTTGAAATATATAAATATATTATCCATATTAAATTAATATATAATATATAATATATAGTTATATATTAAAATTCTTGTAGAGAGAGGAAGGTGGCAGTAGTTCGCCGGTTGAGTTGCCAACTCAGTTGAAAGGCCTCATTGGCAAGATGGTACTTTTCAAGGTACAAATTGAAAAGGCCTCGGTGGTTGGCAAGATGGTGGGACTACTTTTTGAGAGTCGGGTAATTTTTAAAAAAAATTAATTAATTAATTGTTTTTTAAAACAGATTCATAATTATTTTTTTTACAATAAAGGAATCGAACTATTTATCAAAACTACAAGGAGAGGTGGTTAAGCGATGAGTGTAAAATAAGCATTTGAGCTTAAAATGATATATATTTGATGCATTTGCACGATTTTGTGTGGAAATATGAGACTACTTCTCTTGAGAGTCGGGTAATTTTTAAAAAAAATTAATTAATTAATTGTTTTTTAAAACAGATTCATAATTATTTTTTTTACAATAAAGGAATCGATACCCGATTAAATAATAATATTACATATATAATATATCTACATATATATTTATTTATCAAAACTACTATTTATTTATATTTAAAGAAAAGAGGAACTCGTCGTGAAAATACTAAAGAAACACTTTTGTTTAATCCTTTTTAATATTTGATAAAATATATAGTTGCATTTGTATTCTTTTTTTCTTATTGTTTCCTTAAGAATTTAAAATGATATATATTTGATGCTTAAATTTGCACAATATTGGTAAGAGGGTGGGTTTTGAATTGGTTTTCCTTTTGTTGGATGGGTATGGGTATGGGTATGGGTATGAATATAATAAATTCTTGTAACTACGAATCCTAAAATGGAGCTAAATTGGATAACAAGAGATATCACATTCCAAAGTATAGGTCAAGAGCTAAGCTACGAGCAAATATGTGAAGGAGAGAAGCACGGACGATCGAACAAAAGGAAATTTCCTTCAAAAACGTCCAAATGCGCTAACAGTTTGCAGCACTGGCAGGGTTTAGTATTTTGGCCATAACTTTCTCTAAACATTTGCTATTATGGTGATTCAAGTGGCTATGAAAAGTTAAGAGAAAGGGCTACAACCGTTATGAAGACCCCAGGAGCCAATTCAAAAAATAACACAGATAAAAATACGTCATACGGCCAAACCGTGTGGTATCACACGGCCGTTTGAAAATGCCGGTGTGAAAGTGACACAACTGTGTGAACAAGAGAAGAAAACAGGGGACGGAACCAGGTCCGCACGGCCAGACCGTGTGAAGCCCACACGGGCGTGTGGGAAAGGGCTGTAAACCACACGGCCGTGTTGGACTCTGCCGGACGCATTTTTTGGAGTTTTTCTCCAATTCCAACTCTACAAATGATCTCTCCAAGCATCTATAAAAAGGACCAAGGCTTGCACGAAAAATCATCACTTCATACAGAGAAAACACATCAAATAACACAAGAACAAAGGAATCGAAGAGCTTCTGAGAGCAAAAGGCTAGGTCGCGAAGAACACCACAAGGCTTTCGCATCTAGGGAGCACAAGAGCTTCGAGGGCAGAATCCATCCTGACAAGAAGGGGTTTTCTTTCTATGTATAAGAACTCTTTATCGTGCTTAAATGATGTCTTAATGTGGATTCAAATTTATCTAAGAGTTTGTGATTAATATTTGGCATATCTTTCGGATCTTAGGAGCATAATCGAAATTGTGGATTTATATTAAATATATTATTTGTTTTCTTAATTAATTCACATTTTCTATTTTATAAATTCGAGTGCTTATTTATAATTGCTTTTTATTTGACTAATAATTCGCATGTCATATTTGTTAGTGCAAAATTTCGGATGATGAGTTCTAACAAAGACGGAAATCGAATTCAGACATAAACAAATGTAAGGAGTTGGGAGACCTACAACTGTTTGTGGGGAGTCATTCAATTTATAGATATTTTGAGAGTTAGTAATAATTATAACGAGTCAAGATACCTATAATTGTTATTAATCAACTGTTTATTTATCGCCCGGGAGGGGGAATTGACTAACTTAGGAATTAAACCCATAGAATTGCATGAATTGGTTTTTAAAATTTTATTTGCATTTAATATTGAAGAAGTATGTTGAGATTATGTGCCTAAGGTTGCTCCTATAGATGGTGAAAATACTTGTGGGGTTCGCAAATTTATTTCTTTTGTTTTCTTTTATTTTCGATTTTTAGTTAAAATAACTTGATATTCGGTCGCTTCAATAAAATTGTAATACGATGTTATTATAGCCTAAGTGTTTCGAATATCAATCCTTGAGGAATACGAGCTTGTTTGCCATTATCCTATAAACTACATTGTACACTTGCAGTTGTATGAACCGTAATATTTTATTGAAGCGACCGAATATTGATGTGTGTAAAATATACGTGCATTTTGGGGCTTAAAATGATATATATTTAATGCATTTGCACAAATATTTTCTATGTTTTTACTTGGTTTCCTTAAAGGGCATGATACTACGTATTCTTGGAATTCTTGCGGGAAACAGAGCTTAAAATGAGGAAATATCAGTTGGAATGCCCAACTAAGATTGACGAATGCAAAGAGAAGATCAAAACGATAAAAAAGTGGACAAAAACACTTCACACGGCCGGAACTTGTGGTGTCACACGGCCGTGTGGAAGTGCCGGTGTGAAATCACACAACCATGTGAAGCTGGATAAAAACATAGGACGGAGTCAGGCCCACACGACCGGACCAGGTGAGGTCACTGTGCCATGTGGGAATGGGAAGGCATCGCACCATCCGCCCGTGTGATCTCGCACGGGCGTGCGAAGGAAAGCTAAGTCCAACACCACACGGCAGTGTGGTGCCACATGGCCAGGCCGTGTGGGACTCTGTTTTGATGCGTTTTTCAGAGTTTGCTTCCCATTTCAACTCTAAAAGTGATCTCTCCAAGTATCTATAAAAGGGACCCTAGGCTTGCACGAAAAATCATCACTTCATACAGAGAAAACACATCAAATAACACAGAAACGAAGGAATCAAAGAGCTTCTGAGAGCAAAAAGCTAGGTCGTGAAGAACACCACAAGGTCTTCGCATCTAGGGAGCACAAGAGCTTCGAGGGCTTGGAAGGAGAATTCATCCTGACAAGAATGGGTTTTCTTTCTATGTCTAAGAACTCTTGTCTGTGCTTAAATGAGGTCTTAATGTTGATTCAAATTTGTCAATGAGTTTGTGATGAATGTTTGGCATATCTTTTGGATCTTAGGGTCATAATCGAAACTGTGGATTTATATTAAATATGATTATTTATTTTCTTAATTAATTCATGCTTTCTATTTTATGAATTCGAGTGCTTATTTATAATTGCTTTTGGCCAATAATTTGCATGTCATATTTGTTAGTGCAAAATTTCGGACGATGAGTTCTAACAAAGATGGAAATCGAATTCAGACATAAACAGATGTAACGAGTCGGGAGACCTACAACTGTTTGTGGGGAGTCATTCAATTCATAGATCTTTTGGAAGTTAGTAATAATTGTAACGAAGTCGGGATACCTACAATTGTTATGAATCAACTGTTTATTTATCTCTCGCAAGGGGGAATAGACTAACTTAGGAATTGAACTCATAGAATTGCATGAATTGGTTTTTAAAATTTTATTGCATTTAATATTGAAGAAGCATGTTGAGATTATGTGCCTAAGCTTGCTCCTATAGATGGTGAAAATACTTGTGGGGTTCGCAAAATTTATTTTTGTTTTTTTTATTTTCGATTTTTTTAGTATAAAATACTCAATTTTTGGTCGATTCAATAAAATTGGAATGCGATGTTATTATAGCCTAAGTAGTTCGAATATCAATCCTTGAGGAATACGACCTTACTTTTCATTATTCTATAAACTACACTATACACTTGCAGTTGTATAAACCAAAATATTTTTGGCGAACAAGTTTTTGGCACCGTTGCCGGGGATTGATTAGATTCTACTTAGATATAGTAATAAGTAGTTCAATCTTAATTGAAGCATATTTTTTGTAAATATATTTTTTTCTTTTTTCGATTTTGTTTATTTTATTTTTTCTCTTCTTCGTTTCTAACATCGTTTTTGTTGAATGCAAGATTGGAATCGTTGGAGATACAATAAGCCCAAATTGCAACTGCAATGGGAGGCCAAAATCAAAAGGGCAAATTCCCAGACGATACTTAATCCGAGAAAACAATGCAATGCCATTCGTCTGATGGATGGTACAGAATATGAGGGCTCAAGGATTTCAACCGACACGGTTCAATGAAAGTGATGCTGGAAATTTGAGTCTGGCTGAAAACGAAAAACTTAGCGCTTTGTGGGAGGCAACCCAAGAAACATAGCGGCAAACCCCGGGGGGTAAAAATAGACGCGCACGGGCGTGTGGATGCACACGACCCGACCGTTCGATCTGCTCCTCCAGTTTCAAATTTGACGGACGAGCTCCCCGCTACACCAGAACTATCCAGGTAAGTACTCTTTACGCATTCCTCTTTCTTTTGATAATTTTCTCATATGTTCGGGACAAAGCATATTTTAAGTTTGGGGGTTGTCAAGAATGCGTAATTTAGTACTTTATTGTATTTTGCATTGAATTTAGGACTGCATGTAGAGCACTTTGCATTAGTATTTTCGACAAAAAAAAAGAAAAATACTAAAAAAATCGATATTTAGTTTAATTTTTTCGATTTTTTTGTTTTAGCACGTTTACCGCTTTAGCACGTTTAGTTGCTTGTGTGTGGTTTTAATTCAGTTTTTATGCCCAACTCCTGTATGATTTTACTATGAGCATTTTATGGAATAATATAACATACTTGTGGGAATAATGGGATAAATTGTTAGGAGGAAAGTTATTTATTTGCTTGGCATTTATTAGGAAAATTGGGTATTTGAGCATGTTGCGGAAAATAAGCTTGTGAGCTTTTGTGCCTTAAACTGATGTCATTCATGATTGATAGAACTCTAGAACTTGCTCTGGTATCTTCATTGAAGCCATGTGTGTCTGCAATTTTTGAAAATGATTTAAGGTCATCTTTGTTTTAGCCTACTTAGCCTAAAAAGCCTACCTATGAACTCATGATTCCCTAGTTAGCCAATTTTGAGCCAAAACTTTTATTCTGAGCCACATTGATCTTTAAAATTTAAACATGTTTTTATCCCTAAAATTTCTTGAGCTTATAGAAAATGAATAAGTTTGGCAGAGAAGTGGCGAAAATTTATGAAAAAAGAGGAAGTTGGCAAAAGAAAGAGGGTTGAGCAGTATCTGGGTAAACGATAAAAGTATGAAGCTCGAAATAAAGAAAAATATATATCTCAAAGAGGAAGAGGTATGCATCGTATAATTATAATAAGAGAAAGGCTGCACATGAATCGGCCCATATAAAATCTCTCTACCCCACTCCCAGCTTTGGCTAAAACGAATATCTTTCCGGAGTATGGTTTTTTTTTAGATTATTTACCTAGAATAAGATTCTTCACTAGGATGTGCGCTTGGACTTAGTAGGCTAATTTCAGAGGTTATGAATCTTGAAGGTGTGCATCGTATTTAACCTTCTTCATATTGATTCTTGTCTTTCACTCTCTCACTGAAGTCTTTCAATTTCAGAAGAAGAACTATTGTACTGAAATAGATTGATTTAGAATACCCATAAGTTCTATCATAGCGAGAAGCAATAAGTGACACAAACATTTTGATTTTGCGCTAGAAATGAGTGAATCATAAATAGTAAGTAACAAGAAACAACGGCACACTTGCATTATCTTTCTTAAAAGCATTGGACTTACCGCGGCCTTATGCCTCCAAAAAGGTACTATTCTATAGTATAATAGTTAGAAAGGAAGGCATTTTCCAAAACAGGCAGGGCTAGATCATCTTTTAAAGGAAGAATCAAGGAGCACCTACTAGTAGTGGTGAATACTGAGAACATGAATTCCCTTAGCGCGTTGGATCATCAAAAAATGGATAAATTCCTATCTCTGGTTAGAGAAGAGAAAAATCGAGCAAAGCAAAAGAAAAATTCTGAAAATCGAAAAAAATAAGAGCTTGAGGCTAAAGAAAAAGAAAAGAAGGAAAAAAGACCTAAGAATGAAAAAGGAGAAATAAGGGTGGAGTCGAGTTGAAAAGAAAAATATCTTGAGAACAAATTTTATGATGAAATTGGGTTGGTGAATTGCAAGTTTGTATGCTTAAATTCTATTTGCTCAAGTCAAGTCACTTAATCCAAATTTTCCTACCCTTACCAAAGAGCCTACATTACAACCTAATAAAAGTCCTTTTTGATTCTTAAGTTGTGCACGCAAAAGTGGTAGAGATGTTAGACGATTTGCAAGACTATGGTAGTTCTACTTTCACTGATATGAGTTTGAGCATAAACACTACCCATACACTTTTGAGAGTAGAGTGATACACTATTTACTTGTGAGTCGCGATATCAAGTACCCGAGAGAGTATTAAATTATGCCGAGTTTATGAATAATGACCTCTTGATGATGAATTACATGGTTTCTTTGAGTATGAAGTCAAATGCTATTTAATGTTCATAGTGTTCTTGGGTGTTCATTCGTTTTTACCCCTTATATTTTTTTCTAAATTTTCTCGAGGAAGAGCGATGCTTTAAGTTTGGGGGATTTTGATGTGTGTAAAATATACGTGCATTTTGGGGCTTAAAATGATATATACTTAATGCATTTGCACGTATATTTACTATGTTTTACTGGGTTTCCTTAAAAGGGCATGATACTGCGTATTCTTGTAATTCTTGTAGGAAACAGAGCTTAAAATGAGGAAATATCAGTTGGAATGCCCAACTAAGATTGATGAATGCGAAGAGAAGATCAAAACGACAAAAAAAATGGACAAAAACACTTCACATGGCCGGACCGTGTGGTGTCACACGGCCGTGTGGAAGTGCCGGTGTGAAATCACACAACCGTGTGAAGTTGGATAAAAATAGAGGACGGAGTCAGGCCCACACGGCCGGACCATGTGAAGTCACATGGTCGTGTGGGAATGGGAAGGCATCACACCATCCGCCCGTGTGATCTCACACGGGCGTGCGAAGGAAGGCTGAGTCCAACAGCACACGGCCAAGTGGTGCCACATGGCCAGGCCATGTGGGACTCTGTTTTGACGCGTTTTTAAGAGTTTGCTTCCCGTTCCAACTCTACAAGTGATCTATCTCTCCAAGCATCTATAAAAGGGACCCAAGGCTTGCACGAAAAATCATCACTTCATACAGAGAAAACACATCAAATAACACATGAATGAAGGAATCGAAGAGCTTCTGAGAGCAAAAGGCTAGGTCACGAAGAACACCACAAGGCTTTCGCATCTAGGGAGCAGAAGAGCTTCGAGGGCTTGGAAGGAAAATCCATCCTGACAAAAAGGGATTTTCTTTCTATGTCTAACAACTCTTGTCTGTGCTTAAATGATGTCTTATTGTTGATTCAAATTTGTCTAAGAGTTTGTGATCAATATTTGGCATATCTTTCGGATCTTAGGGGCATAATCGAAACTGTGGATTTATATTAAATATATTATTTGTTTTCTTAATTAATTCACGTTTTCTATTTTATAAATTCGAGTGCTTATTTATAATTGCTTTTTATTTGACCAATAATTTGCATGTCATATTTGTTAGTGCAAAATTTCGGATGATGAGTTCTAGCAAAGACGAAAATCAAATTCAGACATAAACAAATGTAACAAGTAGGAGACCTACAATTGTTTGTGGGGAATCATTCAATTTATAGATCTTTTTGTTGGGAAATCATTTTTAGATTTTGATGAATGCCATGTAAAACTTAGAATAGAAAGTTGGCACCCCATTTTTGTTGTAAATTGCATTGTAATAGATAGGGCTGGTCGAGCTGAGTTAAGTCAGCTATGCCAAGATATGCAAGAAATCAACTGAAGACTAGAAGGAAGACTCATTGTGAGGCGGTGAGTGTGGCAAAAAGAAGAGAAGACAGAATTGATCAAGGTGCGGTGAGATGCGGTGAGTGAAGTGTCATCAAGTCAACTCAAGACAGACCAAGTCTCAAGTTGAAGTGACAGATGAGTCATCCAATGATTGGAAGCTGACTTGAAGTCACCTGGGAAAGTCAAGGAAATGTAGTCAAGTCGATATAACTGAAAGAGATCCATTGCACAGAAGTCAAGAGAATTTCTTAAACAAGTAATACTTCCATACTGCCTTTCTTGAAGTGCTCAGTCCCAGAAGCGTGCAAAAGTAATAAACCAATAGGAAGCACTGCACCTGTGTCAGAACTCTGAAAAGTTGAATACTCATTCATACGAGGAAATGTCAATTTCAAGGACTGCAACAAGACAAGCCAACGACCACAAGTGTCTTTTGAAAATTAGCCTATCTCTTCAACGGGCAAATTTTCAAAAGAACACTATAAAAGGCTGAGGAATCTATTTGAGTGGGAGTTGGTTACCTTGACAATCAAAAAAACAAATACGAACAAGAAAAGCAATATCTGTAACCAAAAATATTCTCAAATCATTCAAGTTCAATCCTCAAGCCTACATTACGAAGGAAATCAATCCAACACTCACCTGTGAAGGAAAAACGACTTCAATCAGTTGAAGAGGAAACATTTGAAGAATCAAGGGGTCTACATTCCACGGAGGATTGTTAGGAAGGTTCAAGGTCGAACCAGTCTCAAGTTTTGGAGGGCTTCGTGATCAAATCCAAGAAGCTTGAGCAAGTGGGCTTTAGTAGTAGCAAGGCACCGCCCCGTGAAGAAGCCGAGTCGCACGAGAAGCCGGTTGTGTGACCAAGGCATCTCCAGATCGAGTCCCAAAGGATCAAGTCATTTGTGTGATCAAGACTTGCATCCGGACATTAACCACTTTATATATTGATCAATACTTAGTGGATTCCTCCAGGAGTTGGAGAAGAGAGGAGTAGAAGAATTACCCCATCTTCGAACCTCTATAAAAACTTATTGTGTCATTTACATTTCAAAGACTTTAATTTCGCACATTTCTCTAATATCTCACGATAAATTTGCTATCCAATTGATAATCAACAAAGTGCTAAAACCAAGCATTAAAACATATTTAACCAAAATTCAAGGGTGTTAAGTCTTCCGCTGAAAATATATCACGATCGAAAGTTAAGTCTTTAGTCAAAACAATCGAGTTATTCCATCAACAACTCGATCAGTCCATTTGAGTGACTAACTCACGATTAACTAACTTAGTTGTCCACGAAGGACTCAACTATGAAGTATTAACTCTGAATGTTTTAAAAGGACTAAATCGAAAAGTTGGTAAGGTTTATTCAACCCCCCCTTCTAAACCTTACACCCACACCCTTTGGGACCTACAAGTGGTATCAGAGCGGTTGGTTCATTGAGCCTTCCATGACCAGTTCTTCGAATTAGATCTCCAAATTTTTCAAAGCTTGCTTTAGCACTTGATCTTCAAAACTCTTCTATTCAGCAAAGTTATTATCATGGAAGCAAATCTGACACGCATCCCTATGTTCACAATTAAGGAATTTGATGATTGGAAAATTCGTATGCATGTGCTCATCTATCAAAGATTACACGATGAAATGTGGATAGTAATAGAAGATGGGCCACCGCAAATCTTAAAAGTGAACACGGTTGCAAAGGAGAGTGCTGCTGGTGAAGGAGAAGAGGATGTTGCTCCCGGACACCGATGGTTGAAAAACCAAGAGTTGAATGGACAAATGATGACAGGAAAAGATATAACTTGGACAATGTGGCCAAGGACATTCTTTACAAAACTTTGGACACAGCTATGTTCAACAAAGCCAAATCATGCAAAACGGCAAAAGAAATCTGGGACAAGCTAACCTTGATTTGTGAAGGCTCAGAGCAAATCAAGGAAAATAAACTATATGTTGTTGTACAAAAATTTGAAAACTTTAAGATGTTTGCAGGAGAAACCTTGGATCAGCTGGATGCTCGGTTCACAAAAATTACCAATGAACTATCTGCACTTGGAAAAGAATATACACAGAAGGAAATGTGCATGAAGATTCTAAGAAGTCTCCCAACTGAGTGGGATATGAAAGTCATGGTCATGAGACACTCCATGGACCTATCAAAGACATCCAACCATGAGCTATTCTCAGATCTCAAAGCCTATGAATTTGAGCTGAGAAGAAAAGACCAAGAGGAGACAGCTGTGCCCAAAACAGCTGTTTTAATAGTTAAGGATGGTAAAAGAGTTGAGGTCAAAGAAGTCATTGACCAAGAGGAGATAGCCTTGATGGTTAAAAGGTTTAATAAGTTCTTCAACAAGAATTACAAGAGAGGCAAAGGTGAATCCTCCAGAAGACACTCAGCTCCCTCCAAGTCAAGGGAAGATAGGCCAACCAAGAGAGCAGAGCATCAAAAGATTGAGTATCAAAGAGCTGACAATCCAAGGATGGAAAGAACTGATCAAAAAGTTGAAAATCTATGCTGGAACTGCAGGCAACCCGGTCACTATGCCATTGATTGCCCATATCCTGTAGTCAACAAATACGGGAATGAAGAGGAAAGAAAAGTCTTTGAGAAAGAAGAGAAGACAAGAAAAGAGAAAGGCAATGTTGGTTGCGAGATCACGAGACGACCAAGTCAAAAGACGCAGCACGCTCGGAGGAGAGTAGTGAAGCATACTACTCAAGTGACTCGAAGAAGAAGCTTTGATCCGTCTAATGGCCAAGGAACAAAACTAACTCCGACCAAGAAGATGAGGTACACTCTAACTCATCACACTCGGATACTGATGATAGTGATTGTGACACACATACTTCATCACCCACTCGATCTTTATGATTCATTAGGCAAAATGATGAAAGACTTTGAACACATTAAATCCTCACACACACTACTAAATGAAGAAAACAGCCTACTTAAAAGCCAAAACTCACGGACTAAGGAGCCGAGTACTCTAAGTCACATAGCCGATGAGAATAAAAGTTTAAATTTGAAAATGCTAAGTTAATAAAGATAGATAGTCGCTATAGAAAAGAGGGAGAATGACCTCAAAAATGTGATTGCCTCATTCCTAAGGCATCTAAATCCTTGGATGATCTCAATATGAGTCAAAGAGAATGTGGAGATAAGACAGCTTAGATTTAATTCCTTGTGCTATGTCAAGCTCCAAAAGTGATTTTGGAAAAAGGATCTTCAAGTAATGAAGCATCTCAAAATCCAAAACTCCAAATGGTGCACACACATTTATTCCAAAGCACAATCACAAGCAAACGGCCTTGGTTATAAAGGAAAAGGAAAAAACGGCCGAGTTGAGTGTCTTTGAGAGGACAGTGAGAAGAAATCCAATCGAGTTCCTCAAAGAAACTCCAAACAGGAAGTACTCTGTAAAGAAGAAACAGAGCTACCAAAAGCCCCGTAAATCCTATAAAAGGAATACATATGATGGGAATGGTAGAAATTATCCAAGCCAAGCCGATTGAAATAATGTGAACTATCAAAGAAAGATCTATGGAATATAAGCCTAAATGGCAAAGGCCTAAGACTCAAAGAAAGGCCATTCCAAAGGCAAAAGAGCTATCATCAAAGACACATATGCACTCGGGCACTATACTCAAAGATATCACAACTACCCAAACAAAGCAATTGCTAAAACACATACACAGCAGGCATACAGACAAAAGAGACAATTTTGTATGAACCTAAAATCCCCAAGCAATTTGCAAAAATTAATTATGATTATGGCATCGATAGATGGCAACCTCTTAGAGTCAAATCATTTGGCTATAGGTTGGTTGAATCATCTTACAATACTAACCCCTCAGGACCCAGACAAATATGGGTACCTAAAACCCAATTTCCTTGATTGCAGGTTCAAGGAGTGATGCGTGCAACTCTTGAAATGTGTAAAAAATATTGTGCTACAACTTGGAAAAGTTGTGTTCTGGCAAGTGAGGTTGCAATCAACTTGTTTGTGCATCTGTTAACAAATTTTTATTTTCTTGAATATGTTTAGGATCAAGATTGAAAAAAGTGCTTGAATCTTTGGTATTGCTTTCCACTAGGATTTTTTCTGTGTCCGCTTTCTTTCTTTGTGAATCAGGAGAAGCTAATTGTTACTATTAGTTGCATGCATGCATCTGTGGGATCTATGGAAAGTTGTAAACCCGCGATTTAACAATTAGCTACTGGTAGCAGCACAATAGTTTTTGATTGCGCGTACGGAAAAACCACGTCACTAGAGAAGGAAAATTTCCCTCTAATTTTGATAGAGCTTAAAACACCTTGAATGAACTTATATGTGATTATTTTTTTTCTATGAGAGGCCTAATGCAAGTTTTTGTAGTTTATCGAGGTTAATTTTTAAACATTATTCCAGAATTGGGGATTCAAAATCAGTAATTATATGGAGAATAATATTTGTGTTATGTTCCATTTTCCCCATTTCCTTTTAATGTGTAACTTTTTAAAAATTGAGGAGCATGATTCTTGGGGTGGATATTTCACACACATGAAGTTATTAAGCTGATAAATGCCTCTTTCAGTAATTGATAAATCAGTAAATTCATGAAGCATGCTTTAAAAAATTTCTGAATATGAAAGGCAACTTACTGAGACTTGATTGAGTACTACTTTTCTTTTTGATGCATGATTTATTGCATATTCTTGTGATCATTCTTCTGTTCTGGTTTACGAATTCTTGTGCTCTCATAAGTCATAAACCATTTATAAACATAAGATGAAAATGATTTTACTCTTACAGTTCATGACATAATGAACTACAAGAGTGGGGGGACTAATATTGATATAGCCTAGATTTGGCTTATCAAATTAGATCAATGAAATTTGTCTTAAATTTTGATGGAAACCATGACTGTTGAAAATTTTCGACGAGAATTGTTTGTCCTCTTATGTCTCTTGTTTATGATTAATTTACATGGAATTATTTTAACTTGCATGAGTTTGACTTATTAATTGAGTAATTGCAATATGCACTGAATAGTTATCATTCCACAAGATTCTATTAATTTATCGGAATCCACCTCAACATAAATTATATTTGTGCACTAAATCATACTCACATCTTGCTGGTGAGAAGGTTATTATATTTAACATCTATTTTGACAACTGTATCTAATCGTGTTTGCCAATTTGCTGGAGGAAAATATTTGCATTGAGGCAGATTTTGAAGAGTTGGTGAACGAGCTCGTTTCTCGATTATTCCCCAATCGATTAAGTGAAGACACTGTTTATGATAATATTGGAGATGAAGTGAATTTCTTGACGAGCTCATTGATCGATGTAGATTTCTTAACACAATCATGATTGAAGCAATTCACTTATTAGCTCGATTATGTCTTGGATTTCTTGAGTCTATTATGAGAAGACGTTATTTATGAGCTTATGGAGATGGATTGGTTCTCTTTACAAATTTATGAACACGGTTGACATTATAATCTCATTGATCATGGGATGGATTTCTTGAGGACCTCGTTGATTATAAGCAGTTATCATCTTTCAACACCATTTGGATTTCTTAAAAAGCTCACTGATTACAACTATATCACTTATCAACCTGATTATGGCCTGGATTTTTTGAATCTCATAAAAGACAATGATTTATGAGTTTGTTGGATTTCTTTATATATATATATTTAATAATGATCAGGATTATCTATGAGGTCATTAAACATTTCTTGGACTTCTTTACACCTATGGATTGTTTGATAAAAGGTTTTATCATGATTTTGATGATTTTGATTTTACACCAAAACAATGTTTTTAAAGGTTGTCCAAATACTCCTAAATGATTTAAAATGGTTTTTAATATTTTCCGGAGTATTTCTTCAAGTTTTATTTTCGATAAAATTGGACAACACTTTTAATGATTTTATGTTTATAAGTTTTTACTTCAAAACAAGGTTCCTAAATGTTGTCCTAATACTCCCGATCGGTCTAAAATATTCTTACTATTTTTCGGGGTATTTCTTGGAGTTTATTCTCGATAAAATATTGGACAACACTTTTGTTTTGAGGCCAACCGGTCGCCCTATAGGGCAACCCGTACCTGAAGAGTACGTTGAAAGAAAAAAATGAGACCAAGGCTGAAAAGGCGGTCGCCGGTCGGTCGTGGGGTCGGGTCGCCATCGACCGGCCGCTCCCCGTGCGACCGGTGCCGAAACTCTTGGATTGAAACAGTAACTTCATGTCTTTCATTTTCGATGAAGTGCGACCGGTTGTAGCTAGGGTCGGCCGGTCGAGGTGCACGTCGACCGCCGCCTGTAAATTGTTGTTACGTTATTTCAAACTTCTATTTTCGCGACGGTCGCTTCTTAAGTTTGACAAAAAAAATGTAACCGTTGTGCGTGCAGACATCTTTTCCTTAATTTGTGGGATTGATTTCTAACAACTCTTTTCTTCAATTGTCTTGCAATTTTTTACAGAATTCATGTCCCCAAGAGGAGCCTATCATGTACAAGACATCTTCTATAAATAGAGGAAGAATTGAAGCAACACAATATGAGAGAAAACTACAACACAACACGATACACTCAAGAATACACTTGTTCTTACATTGTCTTATTTCTTGTTGTAATTTGCCTAGCTATTCACTTTCACATTCTTGAGGTCTAGGCTTTTCTTGATTACACTTGCACTCTATTGTATTATCAATTATCGAGTTGTAATCTTGAATTTGGGTAATCATTCAACACAAGATATCCTTGTGAGTGTTCTTGTGGTAAGAACACACTTGGATGATCTAGGTGATAGGTGCAAGAAGATTGTGGTGATCTTCTTATTGAGGTGTTGAAGAATTTGGTATTCTTCAAGATTGAAGATTGTGGTGATCTTCAAAGGTGCCGTTGAAGGAAGATTGTGGTAATCTTCAAAGGGAAATTGTGGTAATCTCCAAAGGTGGTGTTGAAGAAGAGTGTGGTGCTCTTCAAGGTGTTGTAAGTTGAATTTGTATTAATTGTGGTAATTAATAAAATTCTTTTTCTTTTTGAAATCCATCCCGGATATACTGGGGTGGTAGAGGATTAGGCCCTAGGTGGGTTGAACCTCTTTAAATCGACGCGTGTTGTTTACTTCCCGCACCTTTATTATTGTCTTGGCGTATTTATTTCGAAATAGAGGGCATAATCGATAAAAGATGGAGATAATCTATTCACCCCCCCTCTAGATTATCGTAGCCGCTTGGACTTACATGGATTTCTTGAAGAACTTGTCTGGTTTGAACGGCTTCGAAGCTGGGCCAGACGAGCTATTTCCTGGTTTGAACAACTTCCGAGCTGGACCAGAAGAACTTATTTATGGGCGATGGAACTGTCCCGAACTCGTATGGTTTAAACGGCTTCGAAGCTGGGCCAGACGAGCTATTTTCTGGTTTGAACAGCTTCTGAGTTGGACCAGAAGAACTTACTTACGGGCGATGGAAGTGTCTCGAACTCATCTAGTTTGAACGGCTTCGAAGATAGGCCAAACGAGCCATTTCCTGGTTTGAACAGCTTCCAAGCTGGACCAGATGAACTTTGATGGGCGGATGCCCCTAACGAGAAGTGTTAGATAAATGTTTTTATCAAGATTTTGATGATTTTGTTTAAATGAGTTTTTATACCAAAACAAAGTGTTTATAAATGTTGTCCAAATACTCCTAAATGATTTAAAATGTTTTTACCAATTTTTGGAGTATTTCTTAGAGTTTATTATTCGATAAAAATTAGACAACACTTTTAATGATTTTGTGTTAATTGGTTTTCTTCACCAAAACAATGTTTATAAAAGTTGTCCAAATACTCCCAATTGATTTAAAATATTTTTACTAATTTTTTGGAGTATTTTTTGAAGTTTATTTTTGACAAAAATCGGACAACATTTCAAGTTGGAGGTTGACCGGTCGAGCAAAAGGTCGACCGGTACCTGGAGAATGAAAAACTTGAAACAGAACGTACGGGAATTGAAAAATGAGGGAGGGGGACCGGTCCAGGGACAGGTCGACACTCGTCGCGCAGCCTAGGGATGCACGGCCGCACCCCTCGACCGGTCGACCCCTCTAAATCAGCACTGGATCGCACTAAATTCTTTCAAACGTTCAAAATTTTCTATAGGGCAACTGTTTTCTACATTGTGCCGTTTGAAATCCTTATCAACAAGATTTGCTTTTGATTTTTGTACAATATTTCTACATCTTGTGATCCTCTTTTTGTAGACAAAAGTGAAGAAGGAGGAGCCTATGTTTGTGAAGACTCTCCTATAAATAGAGGATGATTTGAAGACACAAAACATAACACACAAGCATACAATACAACAAAAAATCTGCAAAATTCTCCAAGCTTTCATTTTTACTTTCTTGTTGTAATAGCCTAAGTTCTTGCACTTGCACAATCTTGAGGTCTAGGCTTTTTGTTCTTGATTACACTTGCACCCAAAGTTTGTATACTTCATTTATTGAGTTGTAATCTTGAATTTTTCTATCATCCAAAACAAGATATCCTTGTTAGTGTTCTTGTGGTAAGAACACACTTGGGTGATCTTAGGTGTTGAAGAGTGTGGTACTCTTCATAGGTGTTGAAGGAAGATTGTGGTAATCTCCTTGAAGGTGTTGTAAGAAGATTGTGGTAATCTTCAAAGGTGGTGTTGTATTAATTGTGGTAATTAATAAAATCTTTTTTTCTTTTTGAAATCCACTTCGGATATACCGGGGTGGTAGTAGATTAGGCCCTAGGTGGGTTGAACTACTATAAATCATCGAGTGTTGTTTAATTTCCGCATTTACATTCTTGTCAATTACTTGTTCATTCGAAAAAGAGGGTGATTTGCGAAAAATCGGCATAATCTATTCACCCCCTTCTAGATTATCGTAACCACTTGGACTAACAAGAAGTACTCGGCTCGATCCGACCTTCAAACATTGATGCACAGATGCCTTTGATTTATTATACGCGCGACTGCCCTTGACGAGAAGTGCTCAGCTCGGGCCAATCTTCAAACATGATGGGCGGATGCCCTTGATTCATTTTATGGGCGGCTGCCCTTGACATATTTGATGACATATGATTGCTTATTAACCAACCATTCAATGTTAGGAATTTCAATCGAGATAAATCATGATTTAGCAAAGATTAGAATGACTCTACTATTATAGTTCATGATATTATAAACTACAAGAGTGGGAGGACTAATTGATATGTGCTAGATTTTCCATATTAAAAAGGATCAATATAATTTGGGAGGTGTTCAGCCCAAAATGAATAATTAACCTAAGCCCATGTGTTAGCTAGGGCTTGATGAACACGCAACCCTAATTGCTAGGATTTTAGCTTGGCTTGATGAACACGCAACCCTAATTGCGAACCTATAAATAGCTCACAAAAAGGGTGCCTCGGGTTAGAATTCGAATACACACATTTGATATAATGTTCTATTTTACATATATTCTCTCTCTAGAGCGATCCTGACTTGAGCGTCAGAGAGGGTACGCCGGAAAAATCCTTCGGCCCCCTTCTCACTGTTGTTTTGCAGGCATCAAGGCAGAACGAACATTGGAGATCGGATTTTCTCAGTGGAGTAAATATCTCTCCCCAACACTTATATATAATCTTCATACATATAAGTATATAGGGATACAGACAAATATACCCAACATTCTAGAATAAAGGAAACATTTACGCTTCCTATCCTTTTTCTAGATATTTGTACGCTTCCGCCTTTTTTCCAAATAATTTTACGCTCCCGCCAATTTTTTGGATTTTTGACATTGTTGTTTCAAAGTTGTTTCGAACATGATTCAAACATATTTCATCTAACAAAAATGAGTGAAAAATAATTTCTGCCCCATTAAATAATCAATTTTATACTCGAAATAAACAATCAAGAAATATACACATAAAACACATGTTAAAACAAAAACACATTAAACATAATATAGAAACAACACATGAATAGAAAAACACAATTCAATATTTGATCCAATGTATTGAAAACATAAAAAAAAACGCATGGAAACAACCAAGAAACAACAGAACAACATTAAAAATTATATATAAACAATTTACAAACAACATAAACAATATAAAAAACAACACACGAACAAAAAATGCTTAAAAATAAATAAAACATTGCATTGTAACACCGTATACAACATGGAACAACCAAAAAACATCTAGTAACATTAAAAACAATACAGAAATAACTTAGAAAAAATAGAAACAATATATAAAACAACATATGAACAAAACAAAAGCGTAAAAAATAGGTAAAAGTTGCATCGAAACATTAAAACAACATAGAAATAATATAGAAACAACCAAGAAATAAAATAAACAACATAAAAATAAGTATGAATCATTAGAAATAACATAGAAAACATACATGAACCAAAAAAATCGAAAAAAGGGTTAAAAAAATATCCCAAAAAAATGCAAGAGCATAAGAATATCCAAAAAAGAGCGGGAATCATATTTAGTATTCTTTCTCCAAGAATGTTGAGTATTTTTTTCATTAACTCAAGTATGTATTTATTCATACAGATTATTAACATATAATAAACCATATATCACATAAAAAGCTCAAACTAATAAGCTCATATATAAGTATATTCTTGATGGACTCGACAATATACTCTTTTTCTATTGATGTATGCAACAATTTTAGGACCCGAAATTAATATTTTGAGACAAACACTCATATAGAACTATCCTACAAGTTCTTTTTCATCAATCGGGTCGCGCTTGACCCATAACCCAACCCAAAAGGGTGGTAGCAATTTTGTAATTATTAGGCTAACAGACATGTAAGATCATAATTAAAAAATATAAGTTTAAGTGTCATTTTTATTCTGAAAAGTATATGTTTTCAAAGTAATGTTTTGGGGCGGAATAATACCATTAGGAAAGGTGACAGTTTTGTAATATTAAGCGGTGACAAAGTATCAAACTCTAAAAAGTATACATTTTTAAAATGATAAAACTAATATTATTTACGCTTGCAAAGTTGAACGAAACCTGTTTACGTATCTTTTTTATTAAAAAAATATCACTTTTATTCTAAAAGTATATGTTTTTAAAGTAACAAAACTAATATTAGTAGTTCCTGAAAAGTATTTTTTCCCCTGAAAAGTATTAGTAGTTTCACTAGAAAAGTATTAGTGTTTCTTTGTGCATCGTTCAGTCTGACATAGTTTTCGAAGGATTGGGTTGGGTCCGATTTTAGATGTTGAGGATTTGTCTCTCGGATTTAGATTCTCGAGACCGTCTGACTAGACACTCACTCTTATTTTGATTCTAATAATTACCGCAACCTACTCAGTAATGGGAGGAAATATAAATTAGAATTTTGAATACGGATATTCAAATTAATTCGTGAATATTCGAATATACTTTCAAATAAGAATAAGAATCAATTTTTGAAATCGAACATTAAAAGAATACAAATACGAGTTTTATCTAAATGAGGCGGAAGAATATATTCACATTTGTCTTTATTGGATTCGTTTACACCTAGTCATAAATCCCATTCTTGGTAGGGATGGCAAATGGGTGGGGCGGTTACTTCAAGACCCAGACCCATCCTATCCATCTCGAAATCGAGATGTGTCAACCCGTCATGGGTCGAGGGGCAAGTCGACCGGTGATGAATAAATCATATTTTTGTATAATTTTTATCTTGTATTCTTAATAAGTTTTCTTAGCTTATATTTTATATTATAAATGCATATTATTTATAAATATTGTCATTATCAATGTTAGGTATAATATTATATACATAAGAATTATATTATCATATATAATATACATATAAAATATATATTAAATATATATTTTTTTTAAAATACTAGAGGGGTGGTTTAGGGCGGTGTCTTGAACGGGACCGAGCCAAATTGTCATCCCTAATTCTTGGTTACTAATATCCCTAAAAGATATCATATAACATATGCATATTTCATTATATCTAGCCAAAGTATCTTTACAGCAGTGCAAAACCGGTAAACCATCCACCTGAAGAATATTTTCTAGGGATGACAATGTATCGAGTCTGTTTAGACCCGAGACTCTTCCAAAACCCATATCCAGTGAGTGGTCCTAATTGACCCATTAGACTCATTTATATATTTCCATACATGTTTTTTAAAATTAATATTAAAATTTTCAAAATAAATTATCATGATATATTATATACTAGAACAACATTCATGTATTACACATGAATTCATGTGTGCAAAGATGTGTGTGTGTATGTGTGTGTGTGTATGTGCGTGTGTAAAAAAATGTTTGAATATGCAAGAATATGTCCTTAAAAATAAAAAATAAAAATAAAATGAATTTCAAATAATTATGTTTGGGGAGGAATATAAAATCCTTAAAAAATAAACTCAAACTTAAAATGGGAATTGAAATCTATTGATTTGAATTTATAAACCAAACAAGAGCATGGATTTTACTAATAATTTCAAATCTCTTATCCCAAATACCCCCTAAATCCCAATCCAAATCCACCCTAAATATTCATACTACCACATTTAATGATTTTAACCCAATTTCCAAACTAGTTGTGCAAGAGTGATAGAGATAGGATCTTTATTTCCATTTTGTCTCTTTTTTATCATTAAGCATTGAATAATAGCATCCCACTCTACCGCAGAGTCAAGCTCAGTCAGTCAACTAAACTTGAAAATCGAAACCATGTTCTTTTTTTTTTTTTTTTTTATGGGAGAAACCATGTTCTTATAAACACACATAGAGGATGAACCTTGGGACATGTCACCCCATTGCTTCACATGACAACATACCTTGGATCAGAGTCAACCTTTGACTGGTCCCAACTATCTTTATCCAACAACCATATTACTAAAGCTAGTCAACCAAATTTTAGTCTTTGCCATTAAGTGTGACAACAACACACCAATATGACTTAATCTTTGACTCAGCAAATCAGCCAAAAGAAAGTGTTCACATAGAATAAAGGATAATTACAAAAGCTACCTCTAGCCTAACTTAAAAAAATTCTACTTCTACAAATACCCAGTGTTAAAACACTCCCTTAAAATTTATATTTACCTAACAAATATCATTAGAGTGCAATTTTTAGAGAAACAAATGTCAAATAGGTATTTATAATTTGGATAATTACAAAAACCCTTAGGTTCAGTCTACTTACAAAATACAAGAGTTTTTTTAAAATTGCAAAAATCCCTAGATTGTTGATTTCGTCTTATATTGTCTTACTTCATAAGCAAAAAAATTTCAAATAACCCCTAGCATTTATAGAAATTTCGTACAGATTTTTTGTAATTAGCCCAAATTCTAGGGTCTCTTTTGTAATTATTGCTTGTAATTTGAAAGATAAGTGTTTTTTTTTTTTTTTGTAATTAGTCAAAATTTAAAGGATAATTTTTGTAATTAACCCTAAAATAAACATAGTAACGAAGACTTACGGACCATCAAAACCTAGAGAAAAAAGAGCAAACCAACAGAAATGCAAACCAAACTAAAGATCTTACAACAAGAATTCATTACTAACTCATGATATCAAAAGCCAATAGTATTGTCAGATTTGACTGAGACAATTTTATTCTCCGTTACAAACCAAGTATAAAATGAACTTGTAATAGTTTACATAAACTATTCGTCCCTTCATTCGGAGGACAATTATAATTTTCACCTCAAATGGAAGCATCACTTCAATTCAAACACACACTATCAAATAGACTGCAAAAGCCATGAAACAATGAGGCACAAAAGAGACCAAGAGCTAAAACAATCTGAACCATATAACATGGAAACACAAGAAAACAACTTTTGACCTTATGAAACTAATGAACCAAGTAATGATCTGAACATCCAAGAAAAAGCTTCAATTTAAGAAAACACAAGAATTAGAAGAATACCCCACAGCGATCAATAGGACTTGCAATATTTGGCACAAATATGTTTATCTATTCTTCATGAAAAGGCAAATAACTCTCTACAATATATCAAAGATTTACACTTATCAAATCTACTCTTTCACAATGACTAATAAACAAGTCATGAAAGAATCGAATACTAAAAAAGGCCTATGATAGTATAATTACAGAGAATTTGTGCCTGCAAGATTATGATGCAAGAGCTTATGAGCAATCTGATCTCTAGCATGCATTGCATTAACCGACCTCACACCGTTCTCCGGGACCATCTCATCATCAAACATCTCAAACCTCATCTCAGGACTCAAAATCTCATTCCTCATCTCACATATATTATGCAACACACAACATGCCCCAAGAACGACCGGCAAATCTTGAAGTTTCATCTCTGTTCTCTTCTGCAAACAGCTCCACCGTGCTTTCAACCGCATAAACGACTCTTTAGCGACCCTCTGAACCTCCTCGACTTTCTCATTATAAGCATGTTGTGTCCATGTAAGATTCTGATGAGTGTAAGGAACCAAAACCCAATCCATTAACGGGTAACTCGAATTCCCAACAACCCAAACATCCTTCAAAACACCCTTATTCGCCCTCTGTGAAAGGGCCGATTTCTCCAAAACCTGATCATCTGTCATTGAACCAGGCCAACCAATACAAATGTCTGTAAAAACACCCTTCGGATCGACAACCCCTTGAACGGTAATCGAATAAGAAGTCTTTTGGTTCCTCTCTGTGTGCCTTTTGTTAAAATAAGCCGCCACGCTTGTCTTTGGGGCAATAATAGGAACATGTGATGTGTACATTGATCCACCCACATTTGGAATCCCAGAAAACAATTCGAATTCCCTTTTGATCTCAGTCATTCTATTCTCATCAGGCCATTGCAAGAATTTAGGCATTAAAACACTTCTAATTGCAGTGCAAACCTCGAGAACCAGTTTATGGCAAGTCGAAATTCCCAATCCGAACCGCTTCGACACTTCACGGAGAGCCTCGCCGGTGGCTAATCTCCATACGCAAACCGCCACTCGCTGACGAACGGGGATCGCCAAACGCAGCATTGTATTTTTTTTAGTGACGACGGATTCGAGTTCTTCGCAAATCATGTCGAAAGTTGCTCTGCTCATTCGAAAAGCTTTTTTGAACTCTTCTTCTGGAAAATCAGGGCTGTTTACTTGCTCCCACCACGCTTTCGACCGGGTTTTCACCCACAACCTGCGCTGTGCCTGTGCGCCGCCATTGGGGACGCTGGTCGATTCGTCCGATGTCGTTGTCACAATATCGTCAGCCTCAGAACGCGCCAGTTTGTTTGGTGGGGAATTTCCAGAATCGGTAAAATTAGGATAACTATTGAAGTAATTAGCACTCTCATTCATCAAAATTGACGATTGCTGAATCGGATACACTTCCGGCGCCGGTTTTTCCTCCGGCGGGCTATCGAATGCCAGGAATTTAGTCAATAATTCCTGAACAGAAGAATCATTCTCGATATTATCGTACCTGGGGCGCTTTTTGGCACTTGAGAAGGATATAGTACTGGGGTTTGAATCTTGAACGAACGAAAATGCGAAAGGGTAGTCCTCAAGAAATGGGAACGATGAGATTTCCATGAATTTTTTTAAGAAATTAGGGTGTGAAAGTGTTTGAAAGAGGTCTGAAAGAAATGTGAAGAGAGGAGAGAGGAGAGAGGAGAGAGTGTCTGGATGTAAGAATAAGGAATGAAATGAGTTTGTGATATATACAGCCATATCTGCACGCGGTTGGGGATGGGGGACGCGGTGAAGAAGGAAGGTTCCAGGTGGGCGATGGGTTTTGACGGGCCTGTTTAGTTTGAGGTGTCTTTTTTTGAGAATTTTATAAGATTGTTTTACGCGGTTGGGGTTACTTCAAAAGTCTCTTGTGAGGCGGTGCCACTGGGATCTTTGGGAACTCTAAAAGCTCCGTTTTCTTACGAACCATAAAAATAAATTTAAAAATAATAATGAACCATGAAGAAACAAAAATAAACCCTAAAAACATGAAGAATAAACCCGAAAAACAAAAATAAACCCAAAAATAAAAAATAAACCCTAAAAAAAAACTAAAAATCCTAAAAACCCAAATCAATTAAAAATAAACCCAAGAAACAAAATAAACCCTAAAAAAACAAATATAAACCCTAAGAAAAATAAAATCTGAAAAAAAAAAAAACCTTTAAAACTTTGTGTAAGGGCTCCGTCTCACGGATTTAGATCCGTGAGACCGTCTCACGCAAGTTTTTGCCTACTTCAAAAGGCACGTTTGGGAATTTTGGAAAGTGGTGAGGAAGCTCAATTAATAGTTCAATTCATATATACATGCTAGGGATGGCAGTGGCGCGGAAAATCCTCGTTCCCTGCATGGATCCGCCCTAAATAGGGTAGGGATTTTCAAAAAATTTGCCTATAGGGATGGAGAATATCTTCTCCTCGTTGGCGGGACAAGGCGCGAATGAGAATTGCATTCCCCGCCTCGTGGGGATATTTCCCGCGGCGACCCGAGATATACAAATATATTATAATACTTTTAATATATTGTATTATAAATATGTCCTTAATATATATACTAAAATGACAAAATCTTTAACTTATGTAATTTATTTTGTATAAAGAGTGTTTTATTAAACTTTTTTACATAATTTAATGTTTTATAAATATTTAAAATGATTAAAGATGTTAAAAAATATTATTTTTTTTCAAAGAAAAAAAAGAATTCAGGAGGCGGGAAATCCCTATGGGGACGAGGGTCCACGCGGAGACGGTGATGGGAAGCAGTTCTCCCCGTTTGTCTTGCGGGAATAGGGATGGGGAATCCCCGCAAACGCAGAGACGGGATGGGGATCGTTCCTCGTGCTAGCCTCGCTCTGTCTGGTCCCATTGACATTCCTAATGTGTCTCATTTCATATGAGTTGAACACTACCCACATGGGCAAAATTGAATTAACCCATATATTCATAATTATCTCAATGTCCATTCTTTCCCTAAGAACTGCATCTTCTATGTATGGGGTATATAATATATTTGTAGGGGTCTAGACTAATCGAAATCGAGTCGAACATAATATATTAATTCTTTATTTCATTTGAAATTTTATCGAGCTCAAGAAATTGTGTTTTGAACTTCATTAATTTAATTGATAATCTAGTCGAGTTTAAATGAGATGTAATCGAATCAAACTCAAATAACTTATTTTATTATTTTTCTGCTAATCTCGATTCGAGCTTCATAAAAAATCTGTTCAAACTTGAATTGGTAAGTTCACGGATTGAATTCTAAGCTTTTAGCGACCGATTTGGAGCTTCACTATTGAGAAATTTTGTTTGTTCAACCCTGCATATTAGTGAAAGTAAAAGTCCATAATTAATAATACAAATCCTTACAGTGCTTGGATAGTACGTTCTGTTAATTGGAATTGTCTTTCTAATTATTGTAATAAAATTGAAATTCACCTAATATTAATGATAATTTATTCATATTATAGTAAAGTGTATTTCCTACTCAATATACCATAATTAGTAATTTATTATAGAATTATATCATTAATGATATGACATCATGTCTACTTCATATATATATATATATATATAAATACTTACAATAAAATATTTTAGTTGGCTATTATATGATGTCACTGATAATTGCAGCAGTTATGCTGATTCTAGTCTTTGTTTCTTGAAGATTAGTCAAATGCAATTATTATTATTGATGTTATTTAATTGAAGTCAATCTTCTTTTGGACACAATTATCATGTGGTGATTAAGTAGGAATACATCCAAAGCATAGTTAAAACATCTACAAGAGAATGTGCTAGGATAATTATGTCACTTCAATTATTTATGAAAATTATTGCACGTATTGTAATATATATTTCCGGACTATTTTCTCATTATTGCTCAATTAGCTTCTTCTTGACATAGATTTCAAAGCCGGAAAAAAAAAAGCTTCTTCTTGGCATAAACTTGACTTCCACTAAAGAATGTAGATATGATTTTAGTCTTAACCTATTAATGTGGTATCAATTGTTGGATTTGAGTTTTAAGTGGTTCACTATTTACATCATAATTTTTTTTTTGTTAAGGGTAGAGTCTTCTGCCCATTAATACCCTAGCCACTTCCTCCATCATATTCGATCTTACTCAAAACTAACATATTCTCCTCCTCCTTCCATGATAGGAGGAGGGGAAAGTAATTTTATTTTCTTGTTTTCCTTTATTTCTTCTCAGTTTTTGGTTTTTTCAAATTTTCCCCTTATGGGAGTAGGTTTCTTCTCTCTGTATGAGTGATTTTTTTTTTCTCTCTGTGGGAATAGGATTATCCCCTCTATGGGAGTTGGATTGTTTTTTTTCTTTTTTCTTCTTTTTATTAGATTTATTCAGATATAAATAAATTTGTTCTTCTGGAGCTTCATTCAAAGTTCTTCATCAATTTCTAGAAGATTTGCATTAGTGTCTATAATACTTGCAAATAAAAAAGGAGACTGATGTGTATCGTCCAAATAGCTTGTTTTGAAGTGCAAACAGTCACTCACCCAGAGACGAGGCCACCTTGGGGCTAAGAGAGCCCAACTTTTGTTGGGTAAAAATGGAAGGTTTACTGTTTCAGAAAATGGCTAAGTGTTTGGATATATCTGGCTTAGTCGAGGCCTGTATTAGATACAGTCTCCGCAAGACGAAAACGCCCCGTATACAAAATGCTTATAATTCCGGCGCTCGTCCTTAAGATACAACGACTTTACTGTTCGAGTTTACAGTACTTGCAAACTCGAAACTACAACGAACAACAAGAAATGTATGAAACTTTCAAGCTTTGAATGGGAAGTAATGTCAATATGCTCTAATGCAATGACCGATTATTATGCCGATATCTTGTGTTTTCGTATGTATTTTCATCTGCAGGGGGTTCTAATTTATAGGCATCAAGTGCCCGTATAGAAATATCATGTCTTTTGGCTTGAAAAGACATGTTTACAGCGAACAGGTGTATCTGTTTAGACTATCGCATCGACGCACGACCTGGCGCACGGCCCGTGCGTGTGCCCGTGCTTGGATGCGAATGAAAGAGCAAAGTTTCGACTTGACGCATGATGGCTCAAAAGCTACCTTTAAAACTTTAGGCAAGTGCACCTATCGTTTTATAGAATAGATTATTGAGTACCGAGTGTCATTCCCACGAGGATTGTAAGTACTAGTAATTACCGTCTTTTTGTTATCTAATCTAGAAATTTTCAGAGTTTTTGTTTGATAAATAGGGAAAATGAAAAATAAAGAATTTGAAATAATCACAACTTACAATAGATCAAATAAAAGTAGATTGTAGAATGAGAAAAACAAGAGCTAGAAATGTGTTTGAATGCAGTCCCTCTAAAATGTTTTTGTGATTTAACAAGATAAAAATACAACCAAAAACTCTTTAGCAAAAATCATCATCTTTTAATAAAATCTCATGTTTCATGGACTTAAAATTCCTGATTTAAGTTAAACCCTCTATCGAGCGCGAATAACTCCTAACCTCAAGTTGATTAACTGAAATCTCTTTATAGTTAGAACCCCCAAGATTGCATTAAAACGATTTGTGAATTCCCATATTAGATTTGACCCTAATCCAGAAGATTTATGTCGTCATATATCTAGGATTGCATGCAACTCTTTTCACTTATATAGGTTCTTTCGCACCATAAATATCTCGATTCCCCGATGAGGAATAGACTTCAAATCAGTATTGGGCATATACCAATTCGAATGAATAAAGCATGATATAAGTGACACAAAACATGAAGATTTTATTAAAAGCATACTAACCTTAATCACAAATCTATTCTAGAGTTCATTACATTCAAACACTAGAAACTTAGCTACACATGACTTTGATAAAAGAAAATACTACACAGGAAGATTTGAATAAAATGAACATGGTGTACTTAGCTCTTATTCAAGACCAATACAAGACTTCCTCCTTGGTTGATTGCAATGATGTTGAGCTTCAATCCTTCTCCTCTATTGCTCTTCAACTTCGAACTCTACCTATCTTTTATCCTCTCGATGTATTTTGCTTTGAAACTTAGAGTGAATGAATCAAGGAATATACAAAAATGAATGATTCCCCCAACTCATACTCTTGGCTTTTTTATAGACATCATATTTGTGCAAGAACACATTAATAATGTCATCCTTTGTTAAACAAATGCTCCAATTCATTGTTGGGTTGGTGAATTCTTGTATTCATATGATAATTGAGGGAATATGGGGACATGTTGCAACAAAATAGGGTGTCAAAGGTGTACAAAAGTGGTCAAAAAGCTTGGTTGGTGAGTTTTCCATAATTTTCGCATGGAAAAGTTGCAGAAAAGTTCCCAGGACACAGCCATGTCGCCCAACACGGCCATACCATGCTGTTTCTTCCTGCAGAGACTCAGTCTGACACGGCCGTGTTGGAGGCTGTTTTGTGCAAAATTTTCAAGTTTTTGGCTCCCGGTGGAACACGGCTGTGTTGCCCAACATCCCTTGCCCGTGTTGGACCAAAAAGGCCCTAAAATGATGCGTTTAGCTTGGGATTTCGAGCGTTTTTGCATCCTTAAACCCCCCGGTATATTTTGACATGAATCCATGGTCCGAAATTCACCAAAATTAGCCCTGAATGGTCAATCTACATCAATAAAAGCACCTCAGAGTAATATGAACTATGTACAATAAAATATTTACAAACCTAACAATAAAATAACTCAAATTCTACTCAAATATACACATAAAACATGCATAAAAAGACTTTTATCAAACCACCTCCAACTTTGAACTTTGCTTGTCCTCAAGCAAAACATTAAACCAAAAAGAGGGATTCAATAAATCACAACACACAAAGAAGATTTTTTTTTTATCACATTGAACACAAGTAGTCAAGTTCTTAGCCTTCTCAACCCGATTTAACCATTCAGTAAAACCATAGTTTTGCAAAGCGATCGACTGTCAAGAAAGACCGTAATATCAGTAGGCATTATTCAGACTTGAAATCATCACTCTATAAATACTGATAGTTATGAACAACTTCAATTCAATAATGCTATGAAATACAAGAACTCAATAGATCTTTGTAGTTAGCCTACTAGTCATATAACCAAGCTTCTTGAACTTTATTGGAATGAGAGTTCAAGGAGCATACATTCTCTCTTTTTTCGTTCTTTTTTTAAGGACCTTTCGAGGCATGCTTCCACTAGGTTTATATTTTGAATTTCCGTTCAAACACTCCTAAGGTGGTTTCCCATACTCATATTCATGTCGCCGTTTATTTTACGTAAAAGACAAACATGGGGCTCATGAATGCTCCTAATTACTATGCAACAACAAATAGAGGAGTATAACCTCGATTGGTCCATTTTTTTTTCTCTGTTTTTTTTTTGTTCTCTTTTTTTTCCACAAACTTGGTTTAACAACTAGATAACCACCACTAAATCATGAGTTCTCGAACGTTCATAGTGCTAAGTATCGTCATATATGCATTAACAAATCAGGTATTATGGTGTTGGAAATCTCGTCAAAATTTAGCCCACATCCATGTCAATCTAACCTAAACAATCAATTTGTTAAAAAAAAATCATCTCTCTTGTCGATAGACTCAAAATAAAAACAAGCACACAAGCATTTCCAGAATGTAATTGCATCCACCTCCAACTTAAAGGTTCACATTGTCCTCAATGTGAAAGAAAGAGATGAACAAATACACACAAAACACTTCAAAAAGCAAAGAAACTAGAAGGAAATAAAAGAGGTGAAAAAAAATGACCTTACTACAAGAGTGAAATCGGTGTTGAACGACCATTGGGTCGTTTAGTACGGGACCTTCATCGACATCTTCATACCTAATCAAGGATAAGCAACACACAACTCGAATACCGTAAAATCTTAAATATTCCCAATTAAGACAACAAAGAAAGAAGTTCATAGTTTTTTTTAAACAATCAAAATATGATTTGAAAATGACTCTAAGGACTTGTGATTATTTTGAAAGGAAATAATAAAAATAAAATGCACACAACATCGGGTTGCCTCCCGGGTAGCGCTTCTTTAAAGTCGTATTGCTGGACTAATATCAACGCACGACCCGACGCACGGGCCGTGCGTGCGCCCGTGCTTGGTTGCGAATACTTTTCAGTTGGAAACTTAATTAATTAAAATTAATTAATTAATATTAAAAGTTTTTGGTCCAAAAAGAATAAGGGCCTTGAAGCCCAAGCCGGGCCGAGCCGGCCGGTGGGCGGGCGGCGGCGCGTGCGTGCGGCGTGTGTTTTGAACCAAACCTACAAGCATGTAGGTCCTCACCCCTTTAAAAACTTGGGTGCCCCGAAGGGCCCAAACCCATAAGTCCAACTTGTGATTTATAAAGTGAGCAAACTTTGCCTCCTCTTCCTATGTGGGTAGAAGCATTTCTCCTTCCCCACATTTTCCATTTTTCATACCATTTGTCTAGTTTTAAGTGGCTAACTTCTAGCATTAATTTCTCATTCACCCAGAATTAGTTTTGAGAAATTCCAAAAGCTATTCTCATCTACTCTCTTAGTAGAATTTTTACAAATAATTGAATTCCATTTTTCACTAATGGAAACCACTTAAATATTTGTTCAATCGGGTAAACACCCATTTTACCAAACAAATTCCAACAATCCCCCACATGAATGAAATTAATGCAAGCGTGTATGCAGATTCGCGTGAAAGTCTTGGCCAACTGTTATTGCATCTGGATAGGTAGCTTGTGGCTTTGAACCTTCTTTAGTAAAATACTATCGGATTTACTAGCTGCTTAGTGACGCTATGTCTTGAACTACTCAGCTGTTTGTGTAAACTGAGACAAAGTACTTACATAATAACAATTCTAACATTTGTTGTTCTCACGTTGTGTCCATTTCAGCCCTAGACCATATCATAGATTCATAAGTGTTTCTTTGAAGAGGCCATTACTTCTCACTTATATAGGTGATCTCCTATTGAAGAGTATCCTGCCATACTCCACCTTTCAGTATAGGAATCATTAAAAGTCTAAACTTAACCTCACCACATTCAGCAGGTTTTCATTCACTTGGAAGTTTCGAGCTAACACATATTCCAAGTGTTCAGCTGAACATTCATAGCTTAGTTGTCCCATTGAACCAAGATCTTGGGATCTCCAATTCACAAGGTTGGGTTACCGCTATGAACATTCTTTAGTTTGTGGATTTTAAACCCATCCCCCTTAACAGTTTATACAATTGATCTTGATTTTTACCTTTCGTAAGCGGATCCGCAAGGTTTTTCTTTGACTTCATGTAGTCAACCGAAATAACCCCATTCGTAATCAACTGTCTAATGGTATTGTGTCTTCGACGTATATGTCTAGACTTACCATTATAAATACTACTTTGTGCCCTTCCAATTGCTGATTGACTATCACAATGTATCAAAACAGCAGGCCCATGCTTATTCTAACAAGGAATATCCTCTAAGAAGTTTCTAAGCCATTCTGATTCTTCTCCAGCTTTATCTAAAGCAATGAACTCGGATTCCATAGTAGATCGAGCTATGCACGTCTGCTTAGAATACTTCCACGACACCGCTCCTCCACCTATTGTGAAAACATATCCACTTGTGGACTTGGAGTCTTTTGTGTCTGATATACAATCGGCATCACAATATCCTTCCAATACTGCTGGATATCTCATATAAAGTATTCCATAGTTCATGGTTTGCTTTAAATATCTAAGTACCCTTGTCATGGCTTTCCAGTGATCCTTACTCGAGTTACTTGTGAACCTACTTAGCTTACTCATTGAATAAGCAATATATGGATGTGTACAATTCGTTAAGTACATCAGGCTGCCAATTACCCTTGCATATTCCAGCTGAGAAACTGGTTAGCCTCTATTCTTGGCCAAGTGTCGACTTAGATCTACAAGTGTCTTAGCCGGAGGACTATCAAAAGCATTAAACTTTCTAAGTATGCTTTTGACATAATGGGATTGTGACAAGACAATTCCATCTGAAGTTCTAGAGATTTTAATCCCTAATATAACATCATATGCTCCCATATCTTTCATGTCAAAAATCTTCTCTAACATGTTCTTAGTATTCATGATTAAATCATGACTACTACCCATAATCAACATATCATCTACATAAAGGCATACTATAACGTAATCACTTGTAGTACCTTTAATGTAGACACACTTGTCACATTCATTGATTGTGAAACCGTTTGACATAATAGTCGAGTCAAACTTTTTATGCCATTACTTAGGTTCTTGTTTTAGTCCATAAAGTGACTTAACAAGTTTACACACATTTTGTTCTTGACCGAGTGCAATGTAACCCTCGGGTTGTTCCATATAGATCTCCTATTAAAGTTAACCATTCAAGAAGCCAGTCTTAACGTCCATTTGATGTATCTCAAGGTTATGCAAAGCTACAATAGCAATAAGAACACGAATGGACGTAATCCTTGTAACAGGAGAATATGTATCGAAAAAGTCATATCCCTCCTTTTGTCTAAACCCTTTAGCTACCAAACGGGCTTTGTACTTATCTATAGATCCATCTGCTTTATACTTCCTTTTAAGCATCCACTTGCATCCCAAAGGTTTGTAACCCGGTGGGAGATCGACTAACTCCAAAGTGTGATTTTGCATGATGGAATCTATTTCACTATTGATAGCTTCTTTCCAGAGAGGAGCTTTTGGACTAGACAACACTTCTTGAATAGTTCTTGGTTCATTTTGTAACATATTAGAAAATCAGGACCAAAAGATTTAGCTACTTTTGTCATTTTACTGCGTCTTGGTTCCTCTTCATCATCACTTTGAGGTAACCTTGCAGTTTCATAAGTTCGTTTACTCGAACTTTCTTCTTTCTTTTCTTTATTCGGAAAGATATTCCCAAAGAATACATCATTCCTTGATTCAATGATCATACCTTCATTTATATCAGGAATAGCTAACTTGTGCACTAAAATGCGATATGCACTACTATTATTAGCATATCCAATGAAAGCACAATCGATCATCTTCGGATCAATTCTAACTTATTTTGGCTTAGGTACTTCGACATTAGCCAAACACCCCCACTCTTTGAGGTATTTATATGATGGTTTACGTCCCTTCTATAACTCATATGGAGTTTCATTTTTACCTTTGTATGGGATCTTATAAAGAATGTAGTTTGCAGAAAGTATGGCTTCCCCCCACAAGTTTTAGGGTAAGCCAGAACTTATTACATCGCATTCATTATCTCCTTAAGAAATGTTTTTTTGCGTTCGCAACTCCATTTGATTGAGGTGAGTAGGGAGCAGTCATTTGATGAATTATACCCGCTTCCGAGCAAAATTCTTCAAACGGAGCAACATACTCTCCGCCTCTATTACTTCGAATCATCTTAATTTTCAAATTAAGCTGATATTCAACTTCATTCTTATAAGTCTTAAATGCTACTAAAGTTTCATCTTTGCTTTTCAAAAGATATACATAGCAATTTCTTTTGCAATCGTCAATAAACGTTATGAAGTACTTTTTCCCACCTCGAGTTTGCACAAGTTTTAAATCACACACATCTGTATGAATTAACTCGAGTGGTTTCGTACTTCTCGTTACCGAATGAAACGGTGCTTTGGCCAATTTTGCTTCAACACAAATTTTGCAGTTGTCTTGTGAATCGGTTTTAAACGTAGATATTAATTCCAGATTCACTAACCTTTTAATTGTGTTGAAGTTTACGTGTCCTAATCTATCATGCCATAAATTAGAACAGTTCAACAAGTAAAGAAGTAATAGTTTTATTCTTCGCCTCTTGGCAAAAAACAGACATTACATACATCTTAAAAAGCCCCTTGTCAAGGTAGCCCTTACAAAAAAACTGATCATTCTTGGTCATTACAAACTTGTCGGACTCAAGCACTAGTCTAAACCCAGCCTTACTAAGCAAAGGACCGGAAACCAAATTCTTGCAGATATCCGGGACATGCAGTACATCCACAAGCGTAAGCTCCTTTCCAGAAGTAATCTTGAGCACAACCTTCCCAAGCCCTAGGATGTTGGAAGTCGAAGAGTTTTCCATGAAAAGCTTATTTCCATTTATCGGAGTGTAGGAGGAGAACATCTCCTTGTTTGCATAAATGTGACGAGTAGCCCCGATATCTATCCACCACTCCCTTGGGTTATCCACCATATTGGCTTTAAACACAACGATGGTGAGATTGAGCTCCGACATGTCTATTGGAACCGACTTATCCTCCATCACATTGGCTTGTTGGTTGCCACTTTGATTACCCTTTTTCGGGTGTCGGCAATCTTTGGCCATGTGGTTCGGTTTGCCATAGTTGTAGCAATTCCCTTTGAATTTCTTGGCCTTTCCCTTGTCTTTTTCGGAATGCTTGTGTTTCTTGCTAGTGCTCGATTCAGCAAGATTGGCCTTGGCCTCTGTTCTCGATTTACTGGATTTCACTTAGGATTTTTGGTTGTCTTTCTCAATCCAAAGCCGAACGATTAGATCCTCAAGCCCCATCTCTTTGTGCTTGTGCTTGGGACAATTCTTGAAATCCTTCCACAATGGCGGCAATTTTTTGATCATTGTAGCCACTTGAAAGGACTCATTCGGAATCATCCCTTCAGATACTAAGTCGTGAAGTATGATTAAATTTCTTGGACTTGGCTGATCACCATCTTGGTGTCAACCATCTTGTACTCGAGAAATTTGCCGACAACAAATTTCTTTGTGCCACCATCTTCCGTTTTGTACTTCTTCTCCAAAGAGTCCCACAACTCTTTGGATGTTTTGAACGAACTATAGATGTTTAGAGGGTGTCGTCTAGCCCGTTCAAAACATAGTTCTGACACAGAAAATTGCTATTATGCCAAGCATCCACAGCGATTCTCCATTGGTTGTCAGATTCTTCATCGCCAATGGTAGGGGGGTCCTCCTTCAAAAAACAGCACAGACCCAAAGTCGTGAGGTAGAACAACATTTTCTGTTGCCATCATTTGAAGTCAATGCCGAAGAACTTGGGTGGCTTTTCGCGATGTTGGGAGCAACAACCATCGAGTGAACGAAACTAAAGCCATCGTCTTGAAGAAATATAAAGTTTTCGTCTTGCGATTATTGGGTAAAAATAGAAGGTTTCTTGTTTGAGAAAATGGCTAAATGTTTGGATATATCGGCTTAGTGAGGGCTGTATTAGATACGATCTCGCAAGACGAAAATACCTTATATACAAAGTGCTTACGATTCGGCGCTCGTCCCTAAGAAACGAGCGACTTTTCTGTTTGAGTTTACATCATTTGCAAACTTGAAACTACAGCGAACAACAAGAAGTGTATGAAACTTTCAAGCTTTGAACGGGAAGTAATGTCAATATGCTTTAATGCAATGACTGATTATTATGCTGATATCTTGTGTTTTCGTATGTATTTTCATCTGCAGAGGGTTCTAATTTATAGGCATCAGGTGCCCCTATGGAAAGATCATGTCATTTGGCTTGAAAAGACATGTTTACAGCGAACAGGTGCATATGTTCAGACTCTCGCACCGACGCACAATCTGGCGCACGGCCCATGCTTGGATGCGAATGAAACATCAAAGTTTCGACTAGACGCACGACCCGACGCACGGGCCATGCGTGCGCCCATTCCTGGTTGCGAACATTTTTCAGTTGGAAACTTAATTAATTAATTAATTTTAAAGGTTTTTGGTCTAAAGAGAATAAGGGCTTTGAAGCCCAAGTCCACGGCCCGCGACCCACGACCCAAGCCCGAGGTGGGCCAAGCCGAGCCGGCTACCTGCGGCGCGCGCGTGTACTTTGGACTAAACCCACAAGCATGTAGATCCTCACCCCTCTAAAAACTTGGGTGCCCCCAAGGGCCCAAACCCATAAGTCCAACTTGGGATTTATAGAGTGAGCAAACTTTGCCTCATCTTCCTATATGGGATGGAACATTTCTTCTTCTCCATATTTTTCATTTTCCATACCATTTTCTAGTTTTAAGTGACTCACTTATAGCATTAATTTCTCATTCACCCGGAATTGGTTTTGAGAAATTCCAAATGCTATTCTCATCTACTCTCTTAGTAGAATTTTTACAAATAATTTAATTCCATTTTTCACTAATGGAAACAATTTAAATATTTGGTCAAAATCGGGTCAACACCCATTTTACCAAACAAATTCCAACAATTTTTTTAATAAATCAAGAATATTTAGATAATTTTACTGATAACCCTAAAAAAATGCAGAAAAAAGGAAGAAAAGACCTTCATTTCCTTGGAACAAGAAAAGAGAAATGAGCACTCCACCTCCAAGGATATTGTTCCTAATGGTGAAATTGAACAAGAGGGCTTGATGGATCAAACTCATGATATTTTTTGGAAGTCTTTTCCTTATTGTCATTAGATGCCTATTGGATTATTAACCCTTAAATTCTCATTTCAAAATAACCAACTATTCTCAGTTCTTGTGTTGTGCACTATAGAAAATATAATATCGATGAAACAATAGTAAAATAGAAGGGATGTGAGCTGATAAAGAATTGGTAATTTATTATAATTTTTCGTCCATGTACTTGTTTGGATCAAGGTGTATAACTTGGGGGCGCAACAAGCATTTTTCCCATATTTTAATAATGAATCTTATTATCTCGGCATTAATTTTACTACAAGTGTGACTTATAAGTATGAGTTTAATAGAGCTACCTTATTTTGCTTCTACCTGTTTTTCAAAACTCTTGGAGATGATTTAATGTTATTATTTTTCTTTTTTTTTCCTATTTAAATTGTAATTATTAGCATACATTCTTTAACATTTTTTATGTGTATGTTTGGGATATGGAGTGTGGTAACATACATATATTTCGAAATATTAGTAATTATAATTATGCAACAATTTCAAAATATGAGGAATAGAAGAGAAATATTATGATGTATTAATTGCATTATGTTTTTTTTTTATTTTTGAATATTAAGATGTAAATTAATTAATACATTTACTTAATCAAACTTGCTCGTTAGTTATAGTTTATTTTTATACTTGATGTATTATATTTTATTTTTATATTAATGTTTGTTGGAGTCCGCTTTACATGAAATTTCACGAGTCGTCATTTGTATACTCACCTAACCAAGAATAACAACCCACCGAGTTTGATCTAATATTGTATGATCTATTATTTTTGTTTAGTTTAGATTTTTTGCATCCCCTCTTTTCTGTTTGAAAAGTGGGAGTTTATTTGAGTTTTTGTGTTTGGCCTCATGATCTTGTATTTTGGTTTTTTCGTATTGATTAATAAAAATATAATTTTCTTTTTGTGACAAAAAAGGGGTTAGTGTGTCGAAATTGTCCCAACACGGTGAAAAAGGAAAGTCTCTTGTAAGATCAATCATGGATCTGATCTAAATTCGTGAGAAGGAGCCTCACATGGTCCCCTCCCGTCTCTCTCTTGGTCCCCCTTCTTCTCTCTTTCCCCTCTCACCTACACATGTCTCATCCTCTCTATCTTCTTTCTCCTAGTCTCCCCTCCTCTTCCTCTTCCTCCTCTTTCTCTCTCCTCTCTCTCATCCTCTCACACATCCCACTCTCTGGTCTCTCTCTCTCTCTCTCTCTCTCTCTCTCTCTCTCTCTCTCTCTCTCCTCAAGTCACTCATCTCTTCTTCACATGCAAAGTTTTACATACAAAAATATAATATTTTTTTATTTATAAATATAATACTTATAACTCTAAAAACGTATACGTATCAGCTAGTACAATTGATATTTTTTTAAATAAAAACTGATACTTTTTTTTGAAGTGATATTTGTTTTAATAAGAAATGATACTTTATAAATAAGAAATTATACTTTTTTAATAAAAAATAATACTTTTTTAATAAGTGATATTTATTTTAATAAAAAGTGATACTTTCTTAATAAGAAATGATACATTTTTAATAAAAAGTGATACATTTTTTAATAAGAAGTGATACTTTTTTAATAAGAAATGATACATTTTTAATAAAAAATGATACTTTTTATTTAAATAAACATAGATATTTATTTTAATAAGAAGTGATACTTTTTTCCATCAAAAGTGATACGTTGATTTAATAAAAAATTATATTTTTTTAATAAAAATGATACATTTTTCTTATAAGAAGTGATACTTTTCATAAATAGTGATACTTTGTTTTAATAAAAAGTGAACTTTTTCCATAAAAAGTGAGAAAAATTGATATTTTTCAAGTCTAATGTGACACTATGTCACCACCTAATATTACAAAACTATCATCACCCTAAAATATATGGAGGGGGATGAATGAAAAATGGGGGAATCAATGACGTTAGTTTCCCTCTCTTCTTTAAATTCTTTTGTTTCTCTTTCTATGGATTTAAGTTTTTTTATTGAAAAATGAAGAATAATTAATGGAGTGGAGTTGTGGAGTGGAATCCATCTTCTTAATTGTGCTGCAATTTTTATTATTCTCATTTCTCTTTTTGTATCAAGAAATTAAGACATAGAGAGAAGATCAGTTTTTTAAATAAGAGTTTTGTGGAATATCGGAACTGTTATCTCACCCATACAATACTGCCAGCTGGGTACTTGCCACCTTGACAAACCCGTGGATTTGATGTAGTTTCGTCTCACAGATTTAGATCCGTGAAACGGTTTCACACAAATTTTTGCCCAGTGAAAAATATATTTAAGACACGAACCATCATTGATACAACGATATCACTGGTGAAAAATGTCTACAAAAACAAATTATATTGGCTACAATCAAGAGTCATTTTTATTTCTTGGGAATAAAAATGGGTTTGGTAAGTGATTCTGGGAAATTATATTTATATTCCCTGAAACATCTCCACATTGAATTTTCATTTTCTCAAAACTCTTGTTTAAGTTGTATATATTTTTCAATCATTACTTGATTTTGAAAATATGTATTTATATGTTTCATTCGTTACAAAAATAAACAATATATGTTTATATCTTCCAATTATAAATAAAATTGACAACGTGCCAAGTTTTGTAAAGTGAGAATTCATTTATAAAGGACGGTAATTAAGAAAAACGTGCATCATTGATATTGTTGCTCACAAATGTATATTTTTTATTTTTTAGTTAATATATATTAATATCTGCATTATAATTATACATGCAATTATTGTCTTGTTTAATTGAAGAGACTATCATCAAGGTCAAGATCATGTAGTTATTATATATAAAAGCACGTTTTTCTTTTGTATTTCTTTAATTTCGGCAACTTATTAAATAATTTTTTACTTGTGCACTTGTCAGCCTAATACACCAATTTTAATAACATAATTGTAGGAAAATAAAATACTATCTGGCAAATTGAGATTATTCCGTTGCTATTTAAAATAATTCTGATGGCGTAGCTATCAAAAGAGTTTCTGAGGACGCATTACGGCATTATTGAAATCTAAATTTATAAAAATGTGTGCGCGTTGTCAGTGTTATATATGTTGACCGAGTAATGGATTAACGTTGAAATTGTCAATTTTTTTTTATAAAAAAAAACCAACTTAAAAAAACTAATATTAATTGATTATCCGGTTTGAAAATTTTAATTGTTGTTGAATTTTTGACAAAAATTAGAACAGGTTTATCCGTAATTTCTCATTGACTTGAATCAATAACTTAAATTTATTTCAATCCTACTAATAAGACATGAATTACAATATCTTTTTTCAGAAAAATGTAATAAAAATTAAGCTAACACTCAAAACATTTGTTTCTTTTTAATATTTTTATTTTTGTAATGATCATTGACTCAATTTCTTATCTAACTATTTCTCTATGTTGAGATATGTGGCCCAAACTCTGTGATAAGGCCCAGTGATCAATAATAGGACCCAGCTCACTTGAGGGCATGTAGCCCATTCGATGTTAGCCCACTTATGAGCTTACCCGGATGCTACTTGGGTCGGACTGCGGGACCCATTTCTTATGTTCGCGGATCCTTTGAGCCAATCATGTCCATCCATTCTCCAGGTTATATTTGAGCCCTTCATTGCTCTTATATATTGGATTATTCCAGAAACCCTTCTTCACTTCTGGATCTTCAATTCTCTCTCTAAACTAGGGTTTCTCTCTTTGAAGCTCAATTCTCTCTCTCTCTCTCTCTCTCTCTCTCTCTCTAAACTACTCTGTCTTTGTATTTTCTTGGGTGATACACGAGGGTTTTGAGTGGTTTTGTGAGTGTTGTCTTCGTTCACGTTCTCAGTGTACGACTCGAAGTATTTGTGGGAGATCTAGTCAGATCTGGGTTGTCTAGTTTGAGTTCTTGGTGGGCTTTGGTGACAATTGCTGGCTTAAGGTTCCTTGGGTGGATCTTGTGCCTCCGGTGACAGTTTGGGATATTGCTTGGGGGGAAATCAGCGCCCTGAGCCTCTTTATTCCAAATCTTGAGATTAGGGTTTATGCCCTAATTGGTGTTATTGTTTCTTTCAGTTTTACTATGATTTGTACTTTAGATTTTCATTCAGTTATTTTGTACTTCTGTTTTTGAACTTAATTTATGTATTTGTCTCTATCTTTTGGCAGATAGATACCCAACAGTGGTATCAGAGCACCTATCTGCCGATTTGGTGGGTTGGTACTTTGGTTCGGTTCGTTGGTTGTCAGTGTTCTCTGGTGATTAGTTTTTCAGAGGATTTTTACCCAGAACTTTGCTTTTGGTTGTGATACTTTCTTATCCCTAACTCTGTGTGTGTTGGTTATTGAATGTTTCTGTTCTTTCTTTACTTTCTTGGACTTGAAACCTTAAGCATTCAAGCCTCTTGACCCTGCACCAAGAGTGTAGTGGAACCCTGAGGTGCAAGGGGAATCTTGGACAAGATTTCTTAGATTCTTTCATTGTTTTTGTTGTTGTTGTACTCTGAACTTGATATCTGCTTTGTGTCGATACTTCTGTGGCTCTATTTTGTGCTTCTGCTGTTCTATTGTGACTATCTTGAGTGTGTGCTATTGTTACTTGACTTCTCTGTGTCTTGTTTCAAAATGGCTGGATTTTCTGGATACCACATGGAACCTTTTAATGGAAAAACAGAATTTTCCATTTTCCAACAAAAGATGAAAGGTATTCTTATTCAACAAAAGTTTTCAAAGTTGTTGAAGGAAAATTTTCTGAAAAGGATACTGAGGAAATCAAAACTGAACTTGATGAATATGCCTATTCATCTATTATCTTGAACTTATCTAATGTTGTCTTGAGGAAAGTTGGTAAACAATCCAGTGCTAAAGCTTTGTGGGATAAACTAAAGGAATTGTACATTGAAACATCTTTGCCTTCTAAGTTGTTTCTACTGATTTTTTTTTTTAGATTTAAACTAGATTTGTCTAAGGACATGGATGAAAACCTGGATGTGTTTACCAAACTGATTCAAGACATTAAGCTTTTTGGTGACAAAAACATAGATGATTATACCCCTATTGTGCTTTTGAATGCTATACCTGACTCCTACAGTGATGTGAAATCTGCCATTAAGTAGGCAGGGATAATATTACTCTTGATATTGTGATTAATGAGATTAAGAGTAAAGAACTTGATTTAAAAGCTGGAAAGGGGAATAAGAACAATAATGGTGAAGTCATGCATGTTAGAGGCAGGTCTCAAACAAGGAAAAATGGGAATAACTCTAAAAAGGATAAGTCTGATAAAAAGGGGAAAAGGGGCAGGTCAAAATCCAGAGCTAAACATAGAAAATGCTATAATTGTGGTGAACACGGCCATTATGTCAAAGAGTGTCCTAATAAGAAAAATGGGAATCAAAACAATAACAATAACCAAACCAATGATCATGTTAACTTGGCTACTAGTAATGAGCATATCGGTGATGTCTTTATGGTATCTGATGTGTATGAATGTGTGAATTCTGTGCCATCACAATCTCTCTGTGAATCTGAATGGCTATTGATTCAACATGCACTTTCCATATGTCTGCTTTCAGAAATTTGTTTTCTAATTACTCTGAAGTTAAACATGGTACTGTTTCTATGGCAAATGAGAAGAAATGCCAAGTATTTGGAATTGGTTATGTGTGTTTAAAATTTGATTATGGTAATGTGATCACTCTTAAAGATGTAAGGCATGTTCCTGATCTTAGCAATAATTTGATGTCATGTGTTGTACTTGGATCTGATGGTTTAGAGGGTAGGTGGGGCAAGGGAGTCATGAAAATTTTAAAGGGCTCTCTTGTTGTTATAAAAGCAGAAAAAAGGAGGAACTTGTATGTTTGTTGTACTGAATCTGTGTCTAATGTAAATGCTCCTGTGAATTATGTGAATTATGTTAAAGAGAATAAAACTGAACTCTGGCATAGAAGGTTAGGTCACATAAGTTGTAAAGGACTTGAGATTTTACATAAAGATGGTTGTTTTGGAAATGATAAATTGTCATGTGTGCCATTTTGTGACTCTTGTGTGTTTGGTAAACAGCAAAAAGTCCAATTTCCCACCTCCTTCTACCCTAAACAGTCAACCTGTACTGATATTTTGGAATATTTACATGCTGATGTTTGTGGTCCTTCTAGTGTTCCCACACATGGTGGAAACAAATATTTTCTATCTGTGATTGATGATTTTTCCAGAAACGTTTTTATTTTCCTTTTGAAAAACAAATCAAATGTTTTTGAAAAGTTTAAAACTTGGAAAACCTTGATAGAAAATCAAACTGGTAAAAGGGTGAAATACCTTAGAACATACAATGGTTTAGAAAAAACTTGGATACTCTATGTGAAGAATCTGGTGTTGTAAGGCACAAAAATGTGCCTTACACCCCTCAGCAGAATGGTGTGGCTGAGAGGATAAATAGGACTATTTTGGAAAGGGTAAGGAGTATGTTAAACTCCTCAGGCCTTTCCAGAAAGTTCTAGAGTGAGGCAGCTAATACAACTGTTTACCTAATTAATAGATCACCATCTGTCCCTTTAAGGGGAAAATATCCGAGTGTGGTAATGGCGGCAAGCCGCGATTGATTTTTCAAATCTCAAAATTTTTGGATGTTCAGCCTTTGCACACCAAGAGACTGACAAGCTTGAGCCCATATCATTAAAATGTGTTTTTTTAGGATACCCTGATGGGGTTAAAGGGTACAGATTATGGTCCAGGAGTGAAAATGGCTTCAAAGTTCTAATTAGTAGGGATGTGGTTTTCAATGAAAATGAAATGCCTTGTTTACAAAATTCTCCTCCTACTACTGAAAACCCCACCACTTCAAATGAGGTGGAGCAACATGATACTCCTATAAGTGTTTTTTAGACTTGGTTAGTTAATTGCATAGTTGATTTTTTTCTCATTTGTTTGATAATTATTTAAATTCAGCTTCAAAGAAAGAGGGATGCTGTAAATAATTCCAAAAAGCAGAAGAGGATGAAATTTAATGATGTTGCAACATCAAGTGAAGACCTTGCACAGAACGTATGTGTTATATTTAATTGTACTCATCATCCAAGTGTTGAAGGAATGATTTAATTGTGTATTTGTGTGTTGATATAGGTGGCCAAGAATATCTTGTTGCCACCTATATTGAGTGAAGAGCCAAAAGACAATACAACTGAGATTGGTGATATATTAAATCAATGTACTATACCCTTCTCAAAAAAAAAAAAAAAAAAAAAATCAGTGTACTATACAATATGTCATTCCCCAGTACAAATAATATCTCCACTTTTTTAAGGCGAACATAAAAGTTGTCAATTCAAGATCATTGAGTGTGATAATTTGCTTCATAAGGTTTGAGTTTTCTAGAAGCATAGGCAACAAATTTGTCGTTTTGCATTAATACAACGCCAAGTTCTTCTTTTGACGCGTCGTTGTACACCACAAAGTTATTTAATCCTTCAGGAATGACTAATATTGGTGCAGTAGTAAGTCTTTTCTTTAACTCCTAAAAACTTAATTCACACTTATCATTCAACACAAATTTTGCATGTTTTCTTTTTTTTTTTTTTTTTTTTGAGGGGAATTTTGCATGTTTTCTATTTTCCCTTTTTATTAAAATATTTTAGAAGAATAGTTGCCCGCTTCGATTAGAAGCATTTGTCGAGATAGCATATCTCCAAGGTGGCTTCACGGTTATCCCTACAAAGAGGCCCCATATTCCTTTAGGCATTTTAATTAAAGTTCAAAATAACAACCAAATTTCGAATCAGGTTTTCTTAAATTTTTGGACTTGGAATGCAGAGATCTTATTAAATGTAAGAATCTCCATTTTAAATCTAAATCTCTAATTTTCGGACTTCACCAAAAGAACCCTAAAAAAAATCCGTTTGCTTAGTGCCTGAATATTAATATTGAATATATAAATAAAATAAAATAAAGAAACAGGAAGGTACAAAACCATGTAAACTTCATCGACCACAAGTAGGGATGGCAATGGGGTGGGTCAAAACCCGACTTCGTATTAAACCCGCCCCCCATTCGGGGCGGGTTTAAACCCAGTCAAATTGGACCTGGGGCGGGTCGTGGACCCGGTCAAAGAAAACCCACCGGGTTCGGGCGGGTAACGGGTCCTTATGGACCCGCCCCGTATATGGTTAAGTTAGTCAAATTTTAATTTATATTTTTTAGTCAGAGTCTTTAATATTGAGTCATACAGAAAATAACAGTAGTCACTTAGGCTGCGATTGGATGTGAGCGAAAATCCATTTTCGTTCTGCTGGAGAATGTTTTTTGACTAAACATACGATTGTTTATAAAAATTTTCAGAAAATATACTATTCTCTCACTTTCACTTTTCCTCACTTTTTCTTTCACCAATCACATCTACACATTTTTTCACCAAAAATAATCATTATTACACATTATCCCCACAAATTTCACTATTCATTTACTCACACATTTATAACTACCAATCACATCCAATCATTATTTTACTATTTTCACATCAAATCAATTTTCATCATTACTTTTTCATCTTACATCCAATCACACTCTCAAAATTCATATTTTTTTCTCCCAAAATTTTTTCCACTACTATTCTCTAGCAAAATGAAAATTTTCAAAATGAAAGTATATCCAATCGCACCCTTAATTTTCCTCGCAACAGTGGATTATAAACTTTCGACTCTATGCAATTAGGGTTCTAATTTTTTGTGAAAGGAATTAATTATAAAATTGAGAAACTACAACAGTAGTCACTTAATTTTCTTCGCAACAGTGGATTAGCCACCATTTTCTGCAGCCTTGAGAATATTGAGAAATTAATTATAAAATTTTATTTTAGAAATTACAACTAAGAGTAGTCCAGAAAAATATAATGAATTAAAAGCACAGGAGGAATGCTCAGCGCAACTTAAAAACTGGCAGCATACTTATTTCAATGCGGGTCTGGAGGGTTTAACTCGCCGGTCGCAGGGCGGGACGGGTCCCAAATTTGGCTAAACCCATCCCAAACCCGCCCATTGCCATCCCTAGCCATAAGGGTCACGACCGTGATGTACCACGACTATGACAGTTCAGCCAATTTTTTCCTCATCATTTTCATTTGTTTTCTTATTGACTTCCATGGAGCAAACAACAACAAAAGAGGTGGGAAGAAAGATAGGTAGATCTTGAAAATATAATAATACTCAAGGGTTTTTTTTTCCTGGAACGATATAACTTTATAACAATCTCAAAAACAAGTACACATCCGGGGGTCAAAAGACCCACAATCCTTTTGGATACAAAGCAATTCATCCAAATAAGATTAGGGGAGGACCAAATCACAGATTAGGCCTAGAAAACAGGATTAACAAGTGGTACATAATTCCACATCCTGAAGAAAGAAACAAGAAACCGCAAAAAATTGACAGAAAAAAGAGATGATGCAATTGGCTATAGGAGATCAAGAGTTGCCAACACTATGACTAATAGCCTCAAACATCAACCAAAAAAGCAGCAAACCAGGTTGTCCAAATTACTCCACTGAGAAGATGAAAGTAGTCCTAGAGCATCAACAGTCAACCCGATCAAGGAGAAGAGAGGCAGACTTGGTGGCATTGATGACAGAAGAGAACATCCTACCAAAAACAAGTCCAAAGATAGAGAGAAGATCACACGCAGGGAAGGGGATGAGAGGGCCTGTTCACCTCCAAAAATTCCGACCAGTCTTGAACTGCAGCCGAAACGGTGTTATATTCTGGCATTCTAGTTTGTTGAAAGATGCAAAGGTTGCGGGTTTTCCAGAGCCACCACAAAATATAGCAAGAAAGTTGAGCACGCTTTTCAGCCACCTGGTTATTCTGGATCGAGCAGATACACGACCACCATGTACCAAAGTTGGTCTATTCCGCATGAAGACCGTCCCATTGAACGGGAGAGAGTTTCCAAATTAATTCAGCACGGGGGCAGTAAAAGAAAATATGTTCCATAGTTTCGAAGTCATCTCCAAAAAATTTGCAAATAGGGTCGAGGGGTACACCTTTTTTCAACAAATTATCAGCGGTGGGAAGAATCCGATGGAGACACCGCCAAATAAAGACTTTGATTTTACCTTTAACTTTAAAATTCCAGGATTTTTTCCAAGTCGCTTGCCAATTAAGAGAGAGGTTGCTGCTTTCTGCTTGACGGAATTTGCTGATGTTATCTTGGAGCAGAACTTCATAAGCCGATTTAACAGAGAAAGGGCCCTTTTTGTTGAAATGCCAAACCAGAAGATCATTAGAGGGGGGGAAGGGAGAGGAATGTTGAGAATCCAATCGACTTCCTGGGGATTAAAAAGTTGATAAAGAATCTCTTCATTCCAAGAAGCACCATCAAAATTGATCAAGTCAGAAACCCAAAGAGGACCAGATCCATTAATGGGAGGTGACAATGGTTTGAAGGAGGGGGCCTGAGGTATCCAAGGATGATTCCAGATATGAAGTTATTGTCCATTGCCGACTTTGTATCTGATGCCCTTCTTAAAGACCGCCCTAGATCCCATCCAACTACGCCAAAGCCAAGACGCACTTTGAGAAACTTCAACTTCAAAAAATTGCCGAGAGGAAGTATCGATTTTTCAAAGACTTTGCTAACGAGGAGGTTTGGGTGCGAGAGGATCCTCCATAATTGTTTACAAATGAGTGCATCATTAAATAAACCAAGATCATGGAAGTTAAGACCACCGAACTCCTTAGGAAGAGATAATTTGTCCCAAGCTCTCCAATGAATGCCTTTATGATCACCATCTTGAGAACCCCACCAAAATTTTGCAGTTAGCATATTAAGATCTTTGCAGATGCCCTTGGGAAGCCTAAAACACGACATCACATACACCGGTAAAGAATCCAAAACGCTCGGATGGGGATTTCTTTACCAGCAGCTGATAAGAAGTTGTTTTTCCAGCTTTGTATTCGAGCTCTAGCCACATCCACAACATAACTGAAAGTCTCTCGTTTGGATTTGCCAATAGCCATTGGGAGGCCGAGATATTTGCTTGAATGATGTTTTTGGATGCCACCAAAATCTTGACAAATATTATCCTGGATATCTGAGGGCGTATTCTTGCTGAAGAATATTGAGGATTTGGACCAGTTGACAAGCTGGCCAGATAAATTTTTGTATTTATTCAGGATGTCCAAAAGGATAGATACCTGCAACAAGTTAGCTTCACAAAAGACAAGCGAATCGTCAAGCAAACAAAAGGTGCGTAATAAGAGGGCCTTTTTTGCAAATTTTCAAACCAGAAAAATCTCTTAAGTTCGCTGCTGTTTTAATAAGGCCCGAAAAAACTTCTGAAAGGATAATAAAAAGATAGGGAGATAGAGGATCTCCTTGTCTTAAGCCTCTTGAAGGAATTATGTATCCTTGAGGGGATCCATTGATATTAAAAGTAAAGGAGGCTGAAGAAATGCAAGCAAAAATCCAAGTCAAAAAAATTTTAGAAAATCCCATTTTAACCATGACAGCCCTTAATCCCTTCCATTCAACCCTATCGAATGCTTTTGCCATGTCGAGCTTTATGGACATAAAAATTTTTCCCCCTGATCTGTGCCTATTAAGGAAATGAATGACTTCGTGAGCGACAATGACATTGTCAAGGATTTGTCTGTCAGACACAAATGCGGATTGGTTTTCGCAAACACAGTGATGAATGCAAAATTTTAGGCAATTATCAAAAAATTTTGAGATGATTTTATAAATGACCGAGCATAGGCTAGTAGGGCGATAATGAAGCATTGAGGTTGGATTTTTACATTTGGGGATGAGAGTGATGATTGTATGATTAATGCTAGTAAGCAATTTACCAGATCGAAAAAAATCTTTAATGGCCGAACAGAGAGCAGGTTCAATAAAATCCCAACAATGCTGGAAGAAAAAAGGAGAGAAACCATCAATACCAGGAGATTTGTGGGGGTTCATGTCGAAAAGAGCCTGTTTAATTTCCAAGGCCTCAACCGATTTCAGCAGCTCTTTGTTCATTTCTGAGAGATGGAGTGGGGGATGTCGGTCAGAAGCTGCGAGTCCCCAACTGAGCCCTCCGATGTGAACAACTTCCTATAAAATTCAGTCACGGTAACTTTGATGCTTTCAGGAGAGTCACTAATAGAATTGTCATCATTCACGAGCCTCACAATGTTGTTTCTATTTCTTCTCTGAACCGTAGACGCGTGGAAAAATTTAGTGTTACTGTCACTGGATTTAAGCCACTGAAGTCTTGATTTCAGTTTCCAAAAATTTTCCTCTTGATTGTAAAGAGAATCAAGTTGCCCTTTAAGGAGATTCCAAGAATCCCAACATCTGTTACCACCCTGACTCTTAAGACAATCCAACCGGTCTTTCACCACACGGATTTTTAAAGCAGAATTAGCCTGCCCCTTTTTATTCCATTTCAAAATTTCAATTCTGCAATTTTTTATTTTGGAATGGATTTGAAACATCAATGTTCCCCTCATAGTCTCATCCCAAGCTCCCTTGACAATATCTTTAAAATCACTTTTTTCAGTCCACCTAGCATCAAAAACGAATCTTCTTTTGGGAGGTGGTTCCGAAGGAGAGGAGTTGAGAATAAGCAGGCAGTGATCTGAAGATGTCATAGTGTTGTGAAAAACTTTAGCCTTAGGGAAAGAAAGTTGCCAAAGAGAAGAACCAAAAAATCGATCGAGCTTTTCTTCGACAAAATCATCCCCTTTCCTATTATTGGCCCAAGTAAACACCCCACTGACAAAAGGGAGATCGACCATCTGCATCTCGGCGATAATACTATTGAAATTGACAAAACTGGATTCGGTTCTAGTATTACCACCTTTTTTTTCCTCGTGACCTCTAATGTCATTAAAGTCCCCACCCATAATCCATTTGTTGCCCCATTTGTGTCTGGCACTCAAGAGAAAATCCCATTGCTGCTTTCGGACTTGGTCATTTGGACTGGCGTACACAAAAATTTCCCAAACATTACCATTATCATTAGGAGAGAAGAATTCAAATTCAATGCAAAAGGGGGTTGAGAGGATTTGGCAAACAGTCAATGTATCCTTCCAGCAAAGTAACATACCACCACTAAGGCCACAAGGGTCCACACAAAACCAGTTATTACCAACCTTAAGATTCTTGCACACCGTTCTAACAAAAGCTATTTTTTTTTGTTTCACATATAAATAGTATATCCAGTAGATGGAATCGCCAAGCTTCCTTGAGCTGGGAAACTGTAGAGGGTCCTCCCAAACCTCTACAATTCCACACACATGTCCTCATATTTGGTTTGGGAGCCAATTGAGGTTGGCTTCATCCACCTTTAGAGTAACATCAGAATTTTGTTTAGATTTTTGCCTGGGTTTTGTTGGTTTTCTTTTTGATCGTCCTGCTCTGGCTCATTGACTAGAAGAAATCCTCTTTTCCTGCCAACAATAGGTTGGTACGCCATTTCCACGTCTTGCAGCTGCCCCAGAGGGGTAGTGTTAGGAGTGGGTTGCTTATATTTTCCTTCTTTTCGAACAAATTTTCTTGCCTGAATCTTAGGACGGTTTTCTTGACTATTGGTAATATGATTGAAGGGGAGACAATGGGTGATTTCGTTGGCAGAGGTGAAACAGAGGGGCTCCTGTTCGATCGGAAATTTTAGGCCATTTGCATTTTGGGTTTTGGGGGATTTTGTGATAAGAAAGAAAAAATAAGAAAGAAAAAATTATAAAATAAACAAAACAAACCCACGGTGGTGCCGCAAAGTGGTGGGCAGTGTCACTTGGCGGATTTGGTATTTTTCCTCAACCTTAAGAAATTTAAAACTCTATGGTTTTATTGTGTTTTACACCCCAAGCCATAACACTGAACACAAAAGTAAGAAGAAAAATAGAACAAACCAAATAAAAGAAACAAAAAGTCACCACGAGTGGTGGTTTTTCGGCGGCGGCAGATGGAGGTGGTGGTGTCAGGTGTGTATGAGATAAGAGTAGTAAAAATAGGAAAAAGAAAAGATAAGACCCAAAAAAGGAGGAAGAAAATTATTTTCTCTTCTCTAATAGTGGAGACGGTAGAGAATTAAGAGAGATGAAGGGGGAAAGCTTCGGGAGTGCTTGCCTGTGAAATGTTTTTCATCTCTTCTACTTTTTGGACAAAATTTTGCATTAACATGTGATTGTTTGTGAAAATTTTCAAAAATACACTATTCACTTTTCTCATTTTTCAAATCATCAATCATATCCACTTATAATGTAAACAAAAAAATATCACATCAACTATCATTATTATACAATTATATCCCAAATACAATATTTATTCTCTCTTATTTTTCAAATCACCAATCACATCTAATCACTATTATACTAAAAAAACTATCACATCAACTATCATCATCACATTTTCATCTTATATCCAACCACACTCTAAAAATTCATTATCATTTTTTTAAAATAAAATTTCCACACTATTCTCTCTAAAAGTAAAAATGAACGAAACGAAACGTCAAACAATCACTCCCTTCACCTTTAAGTATGTGTATATGTGTGATAAGAGCTACCCAAATGAATAGGTTAGCTTATGAGTGTTATTTAAATGGTCTTCAAATGGGCAGGGCCGATTCAGGTGATCCGCGGGTTGTGGGCTAGTCATGGGTTGGGCTAATTTTATTAGTTGCTAAAATAGGATGGACTGGAGTGTTGTCTTCAACTAATAACCTTGAATAAAATAGATTATTACTCAAATGGGCCAACAAATTATCATATGTTAATACTAATACTAATAAATGTGTGGCTTAGTAATTTACTAAAATTAAACATTTACGCAACCTGGTAGTAAGAGTCCAATTAAATAATATTAAGTCCAAGCTTATACTCTTATTAACCATTAAATTCCTCTCATCTAACAATTAAATCATTCTCATATCTTAAATAATGCTACAACTAATTTCTAAGAAAATAACTTCTAAAATTCTTATTTAAATCTAAACAAACTCAAATATAAAAGTTAGATAAACTCTCTAATAAAAGCAGTTTTCTAAAATCCTAAAATAATTCAATTACTTTCTTATTGTAAAATATTCCTATAAACCCAGTTATTTCAATAATCCCAAATAAATTAGTCTTATTTAGACATAAATGGACCCAAGCATGATTCAATTCAAATAATCTTGCATACTCACAAATACTCAAAATCTGCCAATGCACAAAAAACGCTAACAGAAATCAATTTATCACTCAGTAATTATTAATGCACTAATACTAATATAAAACAAATAAAAGTATCGACATAAAAAATATAGAGAGTTACATAATAAGCCAATACATTAAGAAACCATCCAAGTGTGGAGTTTCACATACTCCCCTCCTTTCTTTTGAAAAAGTTCCGGATAATTTGATCTCATCTCTTATTCTAATTCCCATGTCTTCAGGCCTATTGTATCGTTGCCATATTACTTTTACCAATAAAATTATATTCTTATGCATTTTTTCGATTTGTTGATCAATAATCTGAAGCGGTCATTCGATATATGACAAATTCTCTCGGATTTCAGGTAATTCCTCTGTAATTACACGCCCCGGGTCAGGACTCGGGATGATACTTTTTGACTCGAAAAACGTGAAATACATTATGCATTCCTGCTAGTGCGCTTGGGAGTTCCAGACAATACGTCAGTTTTCCAATTCTTTCCAAGATCTGATAAGGACCCACATATCGTAGATTTAGGTTTCCGCCTTTCTTGGCTCCAATTAGTCCCTTTTGTGGAGAAAGTCATAAAAACACTTCATGACCGACTTCAAATTCCAGATCTTTTCTACGACTGTCTGCGTAACTTTTGTGGCGACTTTGAGCAGTTCGTATTCTCTCCTCAATGAGTTGTATTGCTTCTTGCACTAGGTCTATCTTTGTAATTGTTGACGGCGAATCTCGTTTTTGGTTTGGAGTCCATTTATCTTTGATTTCCCAATGTAATAGAGATTTACACTTCCTCCCGTATAAAGCCTCATATGGTGTCGTGCCTATAGTAGCTTGATACCTATTATTGTAGGCGAACTTCACAACGGAAGATGTACGTTCCGATTGCCTGAAAAATCCAATGCACATGTCCTTAACATATCTTCAAGAGTTTGAATTATTTTCTCAGATTGTCCATCTATTTGAGGGTTTGTTGTCGTGCTGAATTTTTGTTCACAATCCTTCATGAAGGCTCTTCGAAAAATGAGAGACAAATATCGGGTATCTGCTGAGACAATATATGTTCGGATTCCATGTAGTCCAACAATTTCCTTTATGTAAACTTGGGCTAATTTCTACACACTATCTATTTTTCGGACAGGTAAGAAATGAGCAGATTTTGTCAATCGATATACAATTACCCAAATAGTATCTTTTCCAGCCCAGGTCCTAGGTAAGTCTGTTATAAAGAGGTTCAACCCACCTAGGGCCTAATCATCTACCACCCCAGTATCTCCGGGATGGATTTCAAAAAGAAAAAAAGATTTTATTAATTACCAAAAATTAATACAACAACACCTTACAACATCACCTTGAAGAGCACCACACTCTTCTTCAACACCACTTTGGAGATTACCACAATCTCCCTTGAATATTACCACAATCTTCCTTCAACAGCACCTTGTGAAGATCACCACAATCTTCCGACTTGAAGAATACCAAATTCTTCAACACCTCAAAGAGCACCACACTCTTCAATAAGAAGATTACCACAATCTTCTTGCACCTAACACCTAGATCACCCAAGTGTGTTCTTACCACAAGAACACTCACAAGGATATCTTGTGTTGAATGATAACCCAAATTCAAGATTACAACTCGATAATGATAATACAATATTGAGTGCAAGTGTAATCAAGAAATAAAGCCTAGACCTCAAGATGTGAAAGTGATAAGCCAGGCAAATTACAAGAAGAATATGAACAATGAAGAACAAATATGTTTGTTTGAATGTATCTTGTTGTGTTGTAGTATTCTCTCTTATTGTGTTGCTTCAAATCTTCCTCTATTTATAGGAGATGATTGATCATGAGATAGGCTCCTCTTGGGAACTGATTTCTACAAAAAAAATTGCAATTAAAATCAAGATTATAGCTGTTAGAAATCAATCCCACAAATTAAGGAAAAGCTGTCTGCTGCACAACGGTTAGAATTTTGCTGTCAAACCATAGGGCGACCGGTCGCCCAGAAATAGACGTTTGAAAATAAGAACATATCTTTACACAGGGCGACTGGTCGACGGGGGGTCCGATTAGTCGACCATGTGCCCAGCCGGTCCGCCTGATTGATGTTGCAATACAGAAAGGTTCAGCGAAATTAATTCTTCCCAGACACCGGTCGACACCCTGGTCGACCGGTCGACGGCACCGGTCGACCCCCTGGTCGAACGGTCGACCATATTGGTTGACACACAGGTTGACACCCCTCAGCATGTTCTCCGTTTTCAAGTTTAAAACGCGTTCAGGTACGGGTTGACCTCAAAACAGAGGAGTTGTCCATTTTTTGTCGAAAATGAACTTCAAAAAATACTCCGAAAAAATAGTATAAATATTTTAGACCGATCGGGAGTATTTGGACAATATTTAGAGATATTATTTTTGGTGTAAAAACACATTAACAAAAAATCATTAAAAGTGTTGTCCAATTTTGTCGAAAATAAACTCGAAGAAATACTCCGGAAAATTAGTAAAAACATTTAAAACCATTTAGGAGTATTTGGACAACATTTAAAAACATTGTTTTGGTATAAAAACAAAATCATCAAAATCATGATAAAACCATTTATCAAACAATCTCCCCCTTTTTGATGATTACAAACCAAAACAATTTAACGAGGTCGATTTTGAAAACAAAACAATTTTACCGGTTAAAAAAGAACTATCCGTTGTGAGCGACAACATTCCACGCAACATAATCATAAGGATGGGAGTATAGATTTTCAAAAACATTTTTTGCCAAAGCTCCCCCTATCAAGATGCACAACAAGAGTAATATAGAAGCAATCAACCGAAAGCTAAAAGCTCAGCTTGTACAACTTGAGCTTAAGTATCAAGAGCTTATAAGATCCCCCTGTCAACAAAACATCGTTAGACATGTATATGAGTCCGTAATTCATCAAATGGACTAAGTATGATCCACAACTTATGGCTTTAAGGAGCCATAGCTTATAGTTCTTTATGCGAGCTTTTATTAGCTTTTTTGAGCTAACGAGCCAATTTCCTGTTTTTCCCCCTTTGGAATCATCAAAAAGAATGTTAGCACGATAAGAACATCATATATTCATATCAACGCGCGCAACTAAACCGATTTATCGAGCTATTTGAACATTGAAGCTTATAAACCAAATAGGAGGGAAAAGTCGATCATATATTTGTAGAAGCTTATGAAAACTCATTTGATTTGCAAAATATGATCTCTATAAATATATAAGACATTTGAAAACGAGAAAATCATGTAGGTGATGAATTTTTTCATTGAAACATTTTATCGAACACTTGGCGGGCTTCAAAAATAGAAGAAGATATATATAGCCCTTGTAAATGTAATCAAGCCAAGTTTTTCATCACTAAAAGCAATTTTACAAATATCATTCATCAACAGTCATCATTCACAACACAATTATGGAAGAATTCCAACAAAAATCAATACATAAGCATTTTCTCAAGGGTTCCACCCAATTGAGATAAGGGAGTAGAATTCTTACCATTTAATCGGTGAGGATGAGTAACAATGATGATAAACGAGCAATATAATCCCCAAAATATGTAATTTATGCAACAAAACTCATTTGAAGTGAATTGTGTGTGAAATTTGCAAAGGGGACGAAAATAGAGTTGAAAGGGCCAAAATGGCTAAGTATAAGAACAAAACCGTTTTTAACCAAAATCTAGCAGTGGGCGACCGATCGGCGGTGTGGGCGACCGGTCGAGGTGATGTCCGACCGGTTGGCCTCACCCCAGTCAGCCCACTGGTTCATTCTGTTTTGAAAAATCCGAAGTTTGAACTAAAAGTCCGATTTTTCGCCCCTAAGTTTTAAAAATGTGCAAAATGCAAACGTAGACCTCATTCAATATACATTATGTCATAATCAAGCTCGAAATGAGGTAAAAGACTCGGCGGTAAATGAACAATTGTCCGCGAGATATCTTTGAGACGGAATTAAACACATCTCAAATTTTTGTTTAAGAAACGCAATCCCTTAAAAAAACGTAGAATCTCAATATGTATAGTTCGATTATGACGAACCATATTTTGAGAAATTTTAATCATCAGACTTGTTATCCCGAAAAATATGAACGTTTTAAAACTTTGGATAAACAAGCTATAAGAAGAAGTGCCTTTCAAATATTTGAAAATTCCTTTTAACGGCACTTTAATGAGATTCGTTGGGATAGTTTTGAAGTCGAGCATATAGACATAAGGCATAGAAAATGTCGAGTCTAAAGGAGTAATAAACATAGATAAACATACCTCAAATTTGATTGTCAATCAATATGCCTTCCTCAACCTTTGTCAATCTTTACATTGGTAGCCATAGAGGTTGAAATGGTTCTTCCTTCTTCAATGCCTAACTTCTTCAAAGGTTCTATTGTATACTTTGATTGTGAAATATAATCACCTTCTTGGCATTGATTAACTTGAAGTCCAAAGAAGAAATTGAGCTCCCCCATCATGATCATCTTAAATTCACCTTGAATCAACTTATAAAATATCTTGCACAAAGATTCATTAGTAGCACAAAAAATGATATCGATAATATAAATTTGCACAAGTAAGCATTATTGCCCCTTTTCAAAAACAAAGAGAGTAGTATCAACTTTACCTCTTGTGAAACCATTTTGCAAAAGAAAATCGATAAGTCTATCATACCATACACGGGGTGCTTGTTTTAAATCATACAAGGCCTTTTATAAAAATTATTTGGCCTAGAGAAATTTTCAAACCCGGGTTATTTTACATAGACTATTTGAATAAAACCATTTAGAAAGGTGGATTTAACATCCATTTGGTAAAGTTTAGAATTTTCTTAAAACAAGAATAGGCAAGTAAAATGCGAATTGCTTCTAAATGTGCTATGGGAGCAAATGTATCATCAAAATCAATACATTCTTCACGACAATACGTTTGAGCTACTAACCTTGCCTTGGTCATTAAGCTTGTTCCACAATACAAAACATTTCTGCAAAATCTTAACAAGATATTTTGCACAAGAGCATAGTAATATCGAATGATAGAAATACTATAATAAGCAACACATACTATGCTTAAAAACAAATCATCGAGAGTTTCATAAAACATGTAAGTTCAATTAAGCTTATAGAAAGCTATATAAGGTCTCTTTTGAAATATGAAAACCCGAGAGCATATAGTTGAGACCTCATTTAAGAGAAGTATTTGAACAAGATTTTTGACAAGAATGAATATGTGCAATCAAATGCATAATCTAAGAAGAGGATAAAAATCAAATGTTTTATCAAAAAATATAATCCTTTACAAGTCTCCGATAAAACAAGCTTTATCGAATAGTGTCTTTCAACAATCGAAAAATCCTCTAAATGGTACTTGTATGAAATACTTTGAAAAATCTTGAAAAGCAAGCACGTAGGCATATGGCAAAAATATATCGAGTCTATGAGATGAATAACAATGGTGTACCTCGATAGTTTATGTCTCTCTTGTCACATTATGACATAAATAGCCATTGGTGAAGATATATATATATATATCCTACACATTTCTTAAACAAGACTAGCACAATACAATATGATACAAGTGTAGGCTAAAAGCAATAAGATATATCACACGTATGCTTATGCCATAAAAATCCATAGGAGGTAATAAAACATTTTAGCCTTAGTAAAACATCATGCAAGGTCTCCTTTTCAAAAGATTTTAAAAACACAAATATGTAGAAGACCTCTTTTAAATTTATTTTGAAAAATCATTTAAGGCACAAATAAAAACATGCATAATAAAAAATGCATATTTAAATAGGGAGATACGGTTTACCAATTACGCCATTTCCATGGGTTATGTATTTCCCATTGTTGATGATATCTTCCCCTTTGAAAATCATCTTGTTGATGATAACTTCTCCAATGATTGTGTCCTTCCCTTTTTTGATAATATTTCCTTCTTGGAAATCCATTGTGGTGACGTCTTCTCCTTTGATCAAATGAGATGGTCATTTGATGTCTTCTAGGTGGTATGAATTTTCCTTGATTATTATTTCGTCGGGTACCTAATATGACATTGATTTGTGGTACCCTCAAATGTTTGGGTCCTTTGGGATTAGCTTTGAGACTTTTAGGTCTCCAACAATAATTAGAGTTATTTCTAGCCCGACAAGTATTTACCGTGTGACCCTTTTTACTACAATAGAAGCATGTAATAATTCTAGAAGTGTAATGACCATCATGCTTAGAAACTTGACTATTTTTCATATGATTAACAACATTTGGCTTATGATCAAGTCCTTGTTTCCAATTATCACAATTATGAATATCAATAATCTTGGTCATTTTATCGGTACTCAAGTTGGATTTTGATAAATCATTTTTCATGCAATTAATATCCTCAACAAGAATACTATTTTCTTTTTCAAGGTTTCTAACCTTGTCAAGTGTGGTGGTGTGAGCACATGATAGTGATTCATAGGAAATGAATAAACTATCCTTATCATTTTTCAAAACATTGAATTCCTTTTTCAAATTTTTGTATTTAACAAGCAAGCTTTGGAATTCATTTTGAAGCTCATCAAAATCATTTTGCAAATCACTATAATCATTATGTAATTCATTATCTTAGGAAGTAGAGGGTTTAGAACTTACCTCATTTTCTTCGAAGCCCATAAGACAACGTTCGTTTTCATCGTCGTCGGAAGTTGTAGGAAGCTCATCCCATGTTGTTGGGTTTGAAGTTGTACCCATTTGAGAAGTAGATGCTTTTGTGTGACTCCTTTCATTTGCATATACTTCTTCTAATTTTCTCCATACTTCATGTGCCGATTTAATTCCTACAATATGATCATATTCCAAAATGGTAAGTGAACAATAAATAATATTAAGAGCTTTACCATTTAAGGAGATGATTTTCATCTCTTCATTATTGAGCTCCTTGAGGACTTTGGAGGTTTGAGGTGTGTCTTTCATCGGAATGGATTCTCCATTAATGACCGTGTTGCAAATATAGAACCCGCAACTTTGTAAATAGCATTCCATTCTTTCTATCCAAAATGTATAATTTTTGGAATCAAATAGAGGTGGCTTGTTGGTGGAGGCGCCGGTACGGTAGACTTCATTAATAGCCGATGATCGTTCCTCTTTACTCGCGATGTGGAACGAGCTTGCCAAAGAGTTTGGCTCTGATACCACTTGTAAGTCCAAGCGACTACGATAATCTAGAGGGGGTGAATAGATTATCTCCATTTTCTCGATTTAGCCCTCTTTTTCGAATCAAACAAGCCAATACAATAGTAAAGGTGCGGGAAGTAAATAACACGCATCGATTTAAAGAGGTTCAACCCACCTAGGGCCTAATCCTCTACCACCCCAATATCTCCGGGATGGATTTCAAAAAAAAAAAGATTTTATTAATTACCAAAATTAATACAACACCACCTTACAACATCACCTTGAAGAGCACCACACTCTTCTTCAACACCACTTTGGAGATTACCACAATCTCCCTTGAAGATTACCAAAATCTTCCTTCAACGGCACCTTGTGAAGATCACCACAATCTTCCGACCTGAAGAATACCAAAATTCTTCAACACCTCAAAGAGCACCACACTCTTCAATAAGAAGATTACCACAATCTTCTTGCACCTAACACCTAGATCACCCAAGTGTGTTCTTACCACAAGAACACTCACAAGGATATCTTGTGTTGAATGATAACCCAAATTCAAGATTACAACTCGATAATGATAATACAATATTGAGTGCAAGTGTAACCAAGAAATAAAGCCTAGACCTCAAGATGTGAAAGTGATAACCTAGGGAAATTACAACAAGAATATGAACAATGAAGAACAAATATGTTTGCTTGAATGTATCTTGTTGTGTTGTAGTATTCTCTCTTATTGTGTTGCTTCAAATCTTCCTCTATTTATAGGAGATGATTGATCATGAGATAGGCTCCTCTTGGGAACTGATTTCTACAAAACAATTGCAATTAAAATCAAGATTATAGTTGTTAGAAATCAATCCCACAAATTAAGGAAAAGTTGTCTGCTGCACAACGATTAGAATTTTGCTGTCAAACCATAGGGCGACCGGTCGCACAGAAATAGACATTTGAAAATAAGAACATATCTTTACACAGGGCGACCGGTCGATGGGGGGTCCGACCGGTCGACCCTATGCCCAGTCGGTCCGACTGATTGATTTTGCAATACAGAAAGGTTCAGCGAAATTAATTCTTCCCAGACACCGGTCGACGCCATGGTCGACCGATCGACGGCACCGGTCGACCCCCTGGTCGATCGGTCGACCATACCGGTTGACACACAGGTTGACACCCCTCAGCATGTTCTCTGTTTTCAAGTTTAAAATGCGTTCAGGTACGGGTTGCCCTCTAGGGCGACCGGTTGACCTCAAAATAGAGGAGTTGTCCAATTTTTGTCGAAAATGAACTTCAAGAAATACTCCGAAAAAATAGTAAAAATATTTTAAACCGATCGGGAGTATTTGGAAAACATTTAGAAACATTGTTTTTGGTGTAAAACCAAATTAACAAAAAATCATTAAAAGTGTTGTCCAATTTTGTCGAAAATAAACTCGAAGAAATACTCCGGAAAATTAGTAAAAACATTTAAAACCATTTAGGAGTATTTGGACAACATTTAAAAATATTGTTTTGGTATAAAAACAAAATCATCAAAATCATGATAAAACCATTTATCAAACAGTGATCATCCTGAAGGTCTCTAATGTTCAGCTTTTACTCACTAATATGTTAAACACTTCGCTACTTGTTCAACCACTTGATTTTTCATATTCACCCACCAGAAGTGTTTCTTTAAATCTTTATACATATTGTTACCACCATGGTAATAGTATACTTCGAGAGATGTGCTTCGATTAGAATTCTATTCCTCAAGCTCTCATCATTGGGTATACACACTCTGTTCTTGAACCTCATAATTCAATCTTTCATTAGACTCCAAAAAACACAACCAAATACGTACCAATATTTAAATTCAATACAAATTTTTGAGTAATAAACCTTTATTTTAATATCAATTTATTAATTTTATTCTTCTTGGCTCAACATATACCGACTTACTTGATTAAAGGAAGCATTCAAAATTTCAAGGTGTTGTTTCAATCTTTAATTTACAAAGATGGACCATTCACCACAAACCCATAAAAACCTTAACTAATTTCACAGATTTACACGTTATATAAAATCACAAAACTCAATTTGAATGCCTTTTATTTATTTATCTCTGCAATCCAAGTCCAAAAATTTAAGAAAACCTGATTCAAAATTCTACCTTTGGTTGTTATTTTGAACTTTAATTAAAATGCCTAAAAGAGTCTTAGGCCTCTTTGTAGGGATAACCGAGAAGCCACCTTGTAGATTTGCTATCTTGGAAAATTCTTATAATCGAAGTTGGTAACTATTCTTCTAAAATATTTCAATAAAAAGTAAAAATAAAAAACAGGCAAAATTTGTGTGGAAATGACAAATGTGAATTGAGTTTTCAAGAGTTAAAGAAAAGACTTACAACTGCACCAGTATTAGTCCTTCTTGAAGGATTAAATGGTATACAGCGACGCGTCGAAAGGTGGACTTGGCATTGTACTAATGTAAAACGGCAAGGTTATTGCCTATACTTTTAGACAATTCAAACCTTATGAAGCAAATTATTCCACTCATGATCTCAAATTGGCAGCTATTGTGTTCGCCTTTAAGAATGGATACATTATTTTTGTACCGGGGCATGACAATAATGGTGTCAGAGCTTGGGTGTGAAATGGATTACACCTAAGCCAATCCAGGATAAGATCTTCCGCCTATTGATTTTGGTAACCCGACTAGACCCCTAGATTGAAGAATTATATTAGGATTTTATATCTTGAAGATTTCTAATAGACTTTATTCAATAAGATAAGTGATGATTCTTACCTTGTGGTTTGATGTTAGTTGTGTACCTCTTTGCTACCTTATCTTCATGGACTCATAAGTAGAGATGTTGAACGGGCCGTGGGTCGTTGGCCCGGACCGTTTAAACCAGAAAAAAGAGGGTTAGGGTGGAATTATTTTGGCTCGTTTAAATCCGGGCCTTTTTGGCCTGGACCGTTTAAAGCGAAGTAATTATAAACTATGCATGACTTTTTTATAATGAATAGATTAACTTTAAATGTTAAACTTAAATGTTATATATGCTCAAGTTTAAAATTTTAGATTTAAATATTTAATTTTAAAAAATTTAACTTATAGTCATATGAGTAATTACAGAAAAAAGTGTTAATTTTGGGTAGCTTTAGTTATTATTATTTTGTTTTCAAAATTTAGATCATAAAGTATTTAATTTTATAAGTTTGTTAATGTAATGTAATTAGAAACTTTGTATGAATTTTTATTTATGACGAATAGTTTAACTTAAAATATTAAACTTAAATGTTATATATATTCGAGTTTAAAATTTTAAATTTAAATATATAATTTTTAATTTTTTGACTTAGAGCCTGATAGTGACTCATTTAGCACGAAGCCCACTAGAGTTAGGGTTAGGTTCCAATATTGCCAACTCGTTTAACACCGCCCCATTTAGCCCGAAGACTGTTTAGCCCGAATCCCACTAGGGCTGGCCCTATAGAGCTAGGGCCAGCCCGTTTAACATCTCTACCCATAAGGTTGTTAATTGTGTAGGTATAGATTTTGAGGGTGGCTCCAATGGTCATATACGATGTGTTGAACATATTAGCTATCTCGAGACCTAGACTGAGTATTATACAAAGAAAAGTGAGGGTAATTTGGAGTTGTTCCACCAGGAACAATAACGTACAACTCAACTCGAAAAAATTGTGCAAGATAGGAAAACCTTCATTGTGGATTTAGAAACTCAATTGGCACCCTTCATGGACGACAACAAGAACTGGACACGACATTATTCAAGTTGGCAGCTGTACAGATGGATCGTGAGGTAGAATTAGGAATTATCAAAGGTCGTATGCTAAATTTATGGGGACGAGCAATTGATCTATTTGAAGTTATTCCGGGACTCATAGATGCCCCTGCAAATCCACCCATACCATTAGATGATGAAACTTTGGAGGAGCCAGTTGAAATTCTAGTGGTCGTGGATAGGGATGTCAATTTTAACATGACCCGCGGGTATTCGCCATGCCTTTGCATGACCCGCGGCGGGGCGGGATGGGTCTGGGTATCACTTTCGCCCCGCGAGAACCCGCGTTGCCTATACTTTTAATATATTTCATATATATATTATAATATAATTTTATCTTTTACTATATATCTAACATTTATAAGTTGAAAATAACAACTTTTGTAAAGAAAAATTTATGAATATATTAAAAATAAATATTTTTTTCTTTTTTATTTCTTTTTTTGATTTATGTTTATTTAATTTGGGGCAGGATGGGTCGATCCGACCTGTCCTGGCCCGCCCCATTCTAAGGATGGGGTGGGTATGGGCCTTCAGATACCCGACCCACCCCATTGTCATCCCTAGACGTGGAAGACTTCTTACAAGACCTGGAAGTGGATGAGAATGGTATAATCACAATAGAACCATAGATCATCAGTAGATCTAGAAATGTGTATATTTTAAATCTTTGATGTGTGTATGTAAATAGATAATGTGGATAGGTAGACCTTGACCTATATAGGCGACACACTTTTGTTGTAGTGTTGTCCTTTTGGCTAACCACTTGTGGTGGTACCTATGTGTGTACAGGGGCAGTGCAGTATAACACTAACCATGGGAATAACACATTTTTGCTCAGACAGTGTTGTTTTGATTGTGTAGCTTTGGGAATGTAAATACCTCACATGTACTGGAGCGTGTATTATAAATAAAATGACGTGATACTTTATTTATTTATTCTGTTGTTTCTTTCTTTATTGTAACTAATTAAATAATTTAAGGTTTATTTTCTCATTTATACAATAATTGCTTATATACTAGTATAAATAGCCCAAAAAAGAGGTAGAAGACATACGAATCAAAGATACAAGCCATATCATTCACAAGGGATAGCCCAGTGCCAAAGGTTCCACCACCCCTTCCCCATGCTATGGTGAAAATTTAAATACTCAGGTGATGCAACAATTGTTGATGTCCTTGCAACAACAAAACAATCAACCACACCAACAAAACGTGGGACCAGTTGCAAATACTCATGATGGGATTCTTGAAAGATTTATGCGACTTAATCCACCCACCTTCCAAGGAGAACCAGATGACTTGAGAGCATAACAATGGTTGGAGAAGATGGAGGGCATTTTGGCCGCTTTGATATACACAGAGGAACAAAGACTTACTTTAGTTATCATTCAATTAGAAGCCGTAGCTCGTGATTGGTGGAGAACTATTCGACGAAAGATGGAACAGAATGAGGACTCAAAGAACATGGGATAAATTTTTTCAAGAATTAAGAAAAGAATACATTCCAAGAGTAGTTCGAGAAGCTCACATGGATGAATTTCATCGCCCAAGATAAGGTTCGATGATGGTAACTCAATATGAAGTGAATTTGATCGACTGTCCAAATACACTTCTGGATCAGTATAAGAAAAAGAAGATAGACTTTACAAGTTTACTAAGGGATTGAGGTATGAAATTCAAAGGCAATTATTGGCAATAAGGATGAATACTTATGATGAGGCAGTAGAGGTAACAACTCAAGTAGATAGTGGGTTGAGCCGACTATAACCTCAACTAAAAGGAAATTTTAACATTCCAAATAAGTCATTTGGGGGACAAGCTCCAACGAAGCTGCAACAGTTTAAGAGAAGAGGAGTTAACACTCATGTTGGAAAAGGAAAACAAATTCAATCATAGATATATTCTCATTGTAGAAAGGTAGGACATGTTAGTCCAAGTGGCTCCAAAAATCTAGAAGGCGGGTGAATAGATTTTCCCGATTTTGCAGATTTTTCTACTTTTTTTTTGAATATATGAGAACTTTCAAGAATGTAAGAGATAGTAAGAAGAATTGACACAATGTTTACAGCTTAATCCACTACCGTCCGGTATATCCGAATGGATTTTGAAATGAAAATTTTATTAATTGATATCAAACGATTACAACTCAACTAGAAGAGCACCAAACTCTTCTTACACCAACAACTTTGAAGAGCACCAAACTCTTCAACATCTAGCCTAATCAACCAAGTATGTTCTCATCAAAAGAACACTTAATAAGTAAATATTATTTTGGATGATTTTGATCAATCAAGACTACACCTCAAATGAATATATACAACTTTGAAAGTGCAAGTGTAATCAAGAAAGAAAGCCTAATAATTAAGATGTGAAAGTGCAAGTGTTTAGGCTATTACAACAAGAGTATGAAAGTGAAAGCTCGAGAAATTTGCTGAATTTTTCTTGTTGTCTTGTAGAATTGTGTGTTGTCTTTGATCCTTCAAATTCTTCAACTATTTATATAGAAGTTTCAAGATTTGATTTCCAATATAGGCTCATCCATATTGAAATTTTTCTGCAAAAGAAGGATCAAAAGATCTACAAAAATGGTTAAGAAATGTTAAATTTACTTTTGATCATAAATGTTGCTACAACGGTTAGAATTTGCTGGTAAACATGTATAGCGACCGGTCATTATGTATAAAATTCGAAAGTTTAAACTGTTGGATCAAGATTTGATATAGGTTGATATCAAGGGCGATCGGTCTCTATGGATAGCGGTCGGTCGATGTACCATGGCGACCAGTTTCCATGGATAGAGATTGGTTGCTATTGAAACAGAGAAGAAATCATATTTTTTGCAAACATTCAGGTATTGGTTGCTCTCAATACAGGGACTTCTCTATTTTTTGAAAACTTTGAAATCTTTCAGGTATAGTCGCCCTCTATAGCGACCGGTTGCTCTCAAAGCAGAGAGTTGTCCAGATATTGATAAAAATAGAGTTCAAGTAATACTTCATAAACTTAAGAATAAATACAGTAGAATACTTGAAGTATTTTGATAGCTTTTGAAAATATTTTTTGGTTTATAAATCAAATATTTGGAATCATCAAAATTAAAAACAACTTAGTTCTAACAAGACATACTCAAGAAATTTGCTGAAGAGACTTGGAAAATGCTTAAAGTGCGGTAGTGATAAACATCAAATGAGGGACTGCTGGGTAATGAAACATATTAACACTAATCCAACACCTGGTATCAAGCAAGGCAACAAAATTGGAAAACATCATACGATGTCTGGGTGAGTATTTTATTTGACTGGACAAGATGCACCAGAAACAGCAGACATGGTGGAAGGTACACTCCTCATATCTGCTCACATTGCAAGATTCATATTAAATCTAGGATCTATGCATTCATTTGTTGCACCACATTTTATATGGAATTTTAATGCTTGCATGGAGAAATTACCTTATTCTTTAGAAGGACAACTCTTATAGGAGATAGCCACGTAACCGATATTGTGCTCTGTGAATGTGATATAAGGATTGAGAATGATTGATTTCATGTTGATTTAATTGTGTTACTTATCCTTGAATACGATATTATCTTAGGAATGGGATAGTTAGCTTGACATCATGCATACATGGATTGTCGAACAAAGAAAGTAAAACTATGTGTGCCTAGGCAACCAGTAGTAGAATTGATGAGAAATGCACGAATTTTGATAGCTCATATTATCTCGGTTGCCAAAGCCAGGAAGGCTCTGATCAAGGGCGCACAAGGATATCTTGTGTACTTAATGAATAAACCAGGAGAGAAGAAAAGGGCCTAGTGAAATACCAGTAGTATCAGAATACCCTGATGTGTTTCCCCAAGAACTTACCTCATTACCTCCTGATAGAGAAATTGAGTTCACTATCGAAATCCTTCCAGCGACGGCACCAATTGCCAGGACGCCATATCGGATGGCACCACTGGAATTACAAGAATTGAAAACTCAATTACAAAAGTTATTGAAACTAGGGTTTATTCGACCTAGTACGTCTTCGTGGGGAGCTAATGTGTTACTTGTGAAAAACAAAGATGGAACATTGAGGTTATGCATTGACTACTGAGGACTTAACAATGTCACTATCAGAAACAAATGCCCTCTACCACAGATAGACGAGTTATTTGTTCAACTCCAATGAGCCAATATATACTCCAAACTAGACTTACAACAGGGCTATCATCAACTAAAGATAAGAGGGGAGGACACATCGAAATTGGCTTTCCAATCTAGATATGGACATTACGAGTTTGTAGTAATGCTTTTTGGATTAACCAATGCCCCTTTCATAGATTTGATGCATAAGGTATTTAGTCCATATCTAGATCAGTTTTTAGTCATGTTCATTGACCATATTCTCATATATTCCAAAACAGAGGTGGAGCACGAAACTCATTTAAGAACAGTGCTATAAACATTACGACATCATAAGTTGTATGCCAAATTCAGTAAATGTGAATTTTAACTCAGTGAGGTGACCTTTTCAGGTCATGTAATTTCTGGTGATGGGATCGCAGTGGATCCCTCAAAGGCAAAACAGTGGTTGATTGGAAGTGGCCAGAAACTATCACTGAAATCAGGAATTTTTTAAGTCTTGCAGGATAATATCGTAGATTTATTAAAGATTTTTTCAAAATCGCAGGACCTCTTACAAGATTGGCCCAAAAAATAGTGCACATATAAAAATACACATCAATGTTAGATTTGTATATTCCTATTATGAGTGCTAAAAGGATTTAATAAATTGTAATAACTGTAGGTCCCAAGGGGTGTGAGTAAGGTTTAGAAAGGGGGGTTGAATAAACCTTACCAACTTTTTCTATTTTAGTCCTTTTAAAATAAAACAGAGTTAATTCAACAGCTAAGTCCTTGATGGACAGCTAGGTTAGTTAATCAGCAGAGTTAGCCACTCAACAGACTCAAAAGAGCTGTTGATAGAATAACTCAGCTGTTTAGACTAAACCTTAACTTGGCTGTGATAAGATTTTCAGCGGAAGACTTAACACCCTTGAATTTGATTTAAGTTTGTTTTAACACTTGGTTTTAGCACTTTGTTAATTATCAGTTGGATAGCAAATTATCAGCAGATATGAAATGAGTATGCAGAAATAAAATGCTAAAATGTAAATGACACAATAATTTTTATAGAGGTTCGAAGATGGGGTAATTCTTCTACTCCTCTCTTCTCCAACTCTGGAGGAATCCACTAGGTAATGATCGATTTACAAAGTGGTTATCAATCCAGATACAAGTCTTGGTCACACAGCTGACTTGCTCCTTTAGGACTCAGCCTGGAGATGCCTTGATCACTCGGTGTTGGCTTCTCGTCCGACTCGGCCTTCTTCACAGGCATGCGCTTTGCTACTTGACTCACTTTCTCAAGCTTCTTGGATTTGATCACGAAGCCCTCCAATAACTTGAGATTGGTTCGACCTTGAACCTTCCTACAATCCTCCTTGGAAAGTAGACCTCTTTTGATTCTTCAAAAGTTTCCTCTTCAACAGTTTGAAGTTGTCTTTCCTTCACAGCTTAGTGTTGGATCGATTTTCTTCGAGATTTAGGCTTGAGGATTTTGCTTGAATATTTTGAGAATATTTTGCAGGTTACAAAGTGAATAATGCTTGTTTGTTCGTTGTTCAGGTAATCAAGGTAACCTTTTCTCAAAGTGATTCCTCAGCCTTTTATAGTGAACTTTCAAAAATCTGCCCGTTAATGAGATAGGCTGATTTTCAAAAGTCACTTGTGTTCGTTGGCTTGTCTTCTCTTGGTCTTCAATCTTGAAATATAGACCTTTCCTCGTATTAAATGAATGTCCACTTTTCGAGGTTCGACAAGGTGCAGCATCATCCCATTGGTTTATTCCTTTTGCACGTTTCGGGATCGAGCACTTTAAGACATGGCAAAGCATGGAAGTATTACTTATTTAAGTAATGTTCTTGACTTTTGTGCAACGGATTCTTTTCGATTAACTCCTCTTTGTTTGCCTTTTCCCCAGGTGACTCGAGTCTGCTCCAATGATTGAAAGACTCATCTGTCACTTCAACTTGACTTGGCTTCTTGGGTTGACTTAATCGACTCTTCTCACATTGTCTCACACCGATACTCCTTGATCGAGTGCTTGTAGTCCGCTTTCTTGGCCATACTCAGATGTTCCTCGGTGAGTCTTCTTTTCACATCTTGATTGACTTCTTGTTCTTCCAGGCATAGTCTTTGACTTGACTCATCTTATTCATTTATCTATTACAATAAGAATTACAAGAAAAATGGGGTGCCAACTTTCTAGTCTAAGTTTTACATGGCATTCATCAAATCTAAACAATAAATTTCCCAACAATTTCTCCCTTTTTGATGATGCCAAAACTTAACGAGATTAAAATAAAATGTAAACAGCACAGATACATACAGTCAATGCAGAAACAAAGAATGTATGTGTTGAATAGATCGTTTTATTGATCATATCATTCTTGTTCTTTACACAGCTGTTTACAATGTGTATCAGAGCAATCAGAGCATACTTAAATCTATGCAAAATACAGATTTTTCATTAAATGTATAGAAGACTTACATACATACATATGTATTTACAAAAGTAAAGTACATGAAGGGGTTGGCAGCAACACTTCATCGTCTTTGCTGCCTCCTTCTTTCTTCTTCAGCTCTGTCTTCGTCAGCTCTCTTTCTCTTCTTTTCTTCTTCAGTTGCTTTCTTCTTCTCGTAGGCTCTCTTGGCAGCTTCATCTTTCCTTTTTATTTCTTGTCCCTCTTGCCACAGCTGTGTTTGTCTTCGATTTTCTTCTTCAATTCTTTTGACATACTCAACATTTTTTCTCTCCACTTCCAGATTGGCTATAACATCATATCCAGCCCAGTAGATCCTTCCTTTCTTGCCTGGATCTACATATTCAATATTTTTGGGCAAAGGTCTAGGTCGAAAACCTCTTCCTCCATCACCACTTCCTTATCCTCTGGGCGTATATCAACTTTTGGGGTCCTCAGGGTCTTCTTTTCCTTCCAATTTGAATGGCTATCTCGCTAGTAGTCTCTTTGCCTATCGCCTTTTCACATATCTTTAGACCTTTCTCCCAGTACAAATCCTAGGCTTGGGCTATGGAAATGTTTTTGAAGTATCCTTCGGATTCGAGTGTTTTGAATTCTTCAACAGATCTTGGCTCTTGTCCGTCATCTGGAATGGCATCTATATCTTTACCTGCCAGAATGCCTCTGAATTGTTTCAACATTTCTTCAACACGGACATCCGTTCTCTTGTCAAACTCTTCCATCTCTGCTTCTACAATCTTTTTCTTATGAGACATAGGCACAACAAAGTGATGGAGCGGCGGAGTCATTGGCGCTTTTTTCTTGAGCTTGATGGAACAATGGTTCTTCCACTACAAGCGTAAAAAGCTACGGAGGGATTTTCCAATTGGTAGAAATTCCTCGGTTGAACATTGATTATGCTAGTGACATGACCTTTGCCTTTGAGGGTTTCAGCATGCAAGCATTAAGGTCACACCTTTTGACCTTTCCCCCTCAACGGCTTTTCCTTTCTCCTTCCACTTTTCAACTGTTATCTCTTTCTTCTCTATAGCAACTGTCTCCTTTTCACCTTTCTCCACAGCCGTCTCCTTCAACATCTTCAGGTATTCGTCTTCCCCTTTTTGGCATCATCAAATGAGAGAGGAACTCTAGGAAACATGCCTGCAAGCATGCGGTGATAATTTTTTTGGTTTTTAGGGGTGGTTTTAGAGTCTCTAATTGTGCTTTGCGGCATAAACCAGAACACTTACAAAATTGAACGAGTGGCCTTCGACTCGGCCTATAACAGTCCCGCCCTACCATCGGTTCAGTTTCATTTCATCCATGAGAAATAGGGCTTCGAATTTGGCATTCATAGTCTCCTCAAGTCGTATGAACTTTCTTTCTTCAAACTCTGCAGTGTTTGGTGTTTTGACTCCATTTCGGTTTTGTGAGAGGCATGCAACCTCTCAATGTACTCCCGCATTAATGTTGTCAATTTAGGTGCTACTATTTGTTACAACCAGTTTCTATTTGATAGTTAGACTTTACCTGTTTCTGTGCAATGGCTTTCTTGTGACCTTATGAGTTAATTAAATCCCAGATAAAAAGCTTCATTTTTTAGCTTCAGATGCATTATCTGCGCTCCAAACAAGCATCATGTTATAGAGTGCCTTGAAGTAACAAACTTGTTCGAGTCGCATTGCTCTATTTGATTGTTCGACACCACTCCCGATTCTTATCACTATCCCTTTCAAGTTGTGATGTTGGCCGTTGGAGAGGGTAGCATCTCGATTGTCTAGCCGCATGTCCAATGAGGCCCCTGATATCGTTCGATCCTCTCAATCTCTCTGTTAATGACTTTTTTACTTAAAGTTCATTCTGACGAAAACTTCACGGATTTATAAGATAAGAGTAGTTTTGTCACTTCCGATTGGTGGCGGCCATTCAACGTCAAAATCGAAATTTATTTCGCTAAGTACAATGGAGTCTCAACAAGGGATGATGGGTTCTTCTCGTGCAGCTTTAGTACTTCTTCTATTCAGTTTTTACAGCAGGTGACATTTCTTCGTCTAAGAAGCCTGGATGTGAGAATGATTTTGTAGCTCTAATAAGTGAAAATGGGAAGGTCTCTTCAAATGCATCATCTGCTAAATTTTACTAGAATATGTGAAATCGTAACGAGAGGTCAGTTTTTCTGTTAATGATATATTTCAATGTTCATTTTTGGTAAATATGAAATAAAGGGACTGTACTGTGCGATTGCATTATAGGTGGGAATGGATACCATAGATAGACAAGTGCATGATGCTTTCATGGATCAATAGGTGAATACGAGATTTGGTGCATCGCTTGAAGAAGAAACGAGTGTTTGGTGTTTTGTATGTCCGAAGATATCGAAGATTGTATGCGTTGCAATTGGGTGTAGATAATCGGGTTGTATTTCGGGTGGCGGTTGAATGTTGTTGTTGAAACCGATCGAGCCTCGATTGTCTTAGCATCTTTGTCGGTCTCGGTAGGATTTTCCAATTGAGTAGATCGGTCTCATTTGTATCAGATCGGCGTCATCGGATGATGATGGAACAGGGGGCTTGGTTCATCATCAAAGTTGAATGTTTGACGAGTGGACATGTCCCTTTGAAGCGAATTTTGGCTTGGGCGCATTTATCGCACTCTGGCGGAATAACATCCTCAGTTGGGTCCTTGGGATGAGCAATGGGGGTGGACTCAACTTCATCTTCAGATCCCACAAATGATATATCAGGGTTGTCTTGGGAATCATGAAGTGCACTAATCTCCTTCTCAGATTCTTCAATGTGAACAGGAGGGATGTTCTGTGTTTCTTTCTCTTTAGTGGGGAAGTCTCAACCTCCCTTGGGCCTTCAATACCTTTATTTTTTAAAAAAGTCTCAAGCGGAAATGAAGAAAGGCCTTCTATATTCCCTTTCGACTTGCTAATTAGCTGGGAAATTTTGTTAATCATTTTCCACTATTTTACTAAATTATTTTTAGCGGTTGTCTTAGGAATAAATTGATCAAAGTGGAATGTTTTGACTTGTAATTATGGGACTCTTTGACCATGGCATCTTAAGGAGTCTCAACCCCTTGGATTGCACTTTCGATTGCCAGTGTTAACTCCGGGGCATTTCCAATTGTGCCTCGACCGCATCGGTGTCCTCACTTTTCCGATCAAAGTTGAATTGTTTGACTTTGAAGCTTGTTGGCACTTGACTAGGACAGACTTAACTGTCCGAGCGGGGTTGTCTTGGGAATCATGGCAACTTGATATTTTTCTTTTTTTTCTCTTTCTCCACTTCGCCTCCTTCCTTCATTGTGGAGTCATCCACAACATCCTCCGACCTAGCTGCAGTGGTGTGAGTTTCCCCCTCAGCTGGCGCACCAGCTGAGTGACTGATGGTGGGCTTACTCTGCTCCAAACTCCCGACTATTTCCATTGAGTGTTCAGCCGTGGGGGCAGGTGGTAAGACACCTTCGACAGGGGTTGGTTCAACTTGGGTGCCCAAATTCCCAGTGTCATCGCCATGTTCCTTGGATCCGTCCTCTGAGTGAACTAGGGAAGTGGTTGCAGCAATAAATGTGGCAATTTGTTGTACCACTCCCAACGGATCAATCTCCAGCTGAGATTTAGAAGACTCTCATGGTCCTTCCCTCAGTTGTTGCTCATTCATCAATTTGGATTCCTGCATGGCTTGCTGCATATTCGACTTCTCCTTTGCAGCAGCAGGATCCATGTCTTCATCACCATCGGAGAACATATCAAAATGAGGATGAGAGTGGTCCAGAGTCCCAGTGAAAGGACATATGTTTGCTTTCTCCAGTGCACGGGCTTGCTCTTCAGCTTTGTCTTTCTCATCCGCCTTTATGATACGGAGGATGTCCATGCAATTTTCCTCATCAAGAGCCTGTCTTGCAGTGGTAATCCCTAGGAATTGCATTAACTCTTCTTCCTCTTCTATAAACTCAGGGTTCGAACTGTACCCTGGAGTTGCTTAGCTTCCATGCCCTCCATTCACGCAGACGGCGCTGATTATCTGGATATACAGGTGAATACATGATGACATCATCATCATCATCATCATTTTATTCTTGTCCTTCCTTTTCGGGAATGGAATGTAGCATACCCTGTTGTTCTTCACCTTCAGCAGCATCGGGGGCAGGTGGAGACACAACTCTCTCATCAGGAGATTCTGCTGTATTTGCTATCTCTTTTTCCTCAGTTGTTCTATCCATAGTTGGGTCTTTTATTTGCCTCTGCTGATCATCCTCAGCAGACTTGGATGTTTCAATAACAACTTCTGGAGACTGCACTTCTTCAGCAGTCTCGGGTATTTTCTCCAGCTGAGTGGCAGACTCAGTTGTCTTCTCAAGCTCCGAGAGCTTGGTGATTCTTCTTCGTCTTTTTGTCCTTACCAGAGGAAGTTCTGGTTCGGATACTTCTTCCTCAGATTCCTTGGCGGCGGGGGCCGGTGCATCTTTCTTTGACTGAGGAGCTGCCTTTCTTGGCTTGGTAGTTTTCTTCTTTTTGATGGTCGGAGAAGGTATTAGGGCTTCTTCTCCACCTCGGCTGCGTGGGCAGGAGACACGGCTGCTCGGGCAGGTGACTCGGCTGCAGGGGCAGGTGCATCTTTTGTTTTTGTTGCAGGGACAACTTTCTTCTTTGCGGTTGCAGGGGCAGCTTTCTTCTTTGGAGGGGAGGCAACAGTTGTTTCCTCGGGGTCAGCTGATTCCCCCTCACTGGTGTCCGCCCTCTTCGCATGGGCTCTCTTCTGGGCTCCTGAGAGATTGGCCCTAAACATCTTCTTGTTTACATGGAAGGACTTTCTATGCTGAAGGGGAATGCCCTTCACTTCCATCAAGCGGCCAATAACTAGGCCATAGCCGAGTGATCCTCCAAATGATCCATCTTCCTTGAAAGTCTTGTTTGAAACGTTCTGGCAGAGTCTGTTGTATACGAACTCAGCCCAATTAACCTTCTTCCCTTGCATGATCACATCCATGACGATCAGCTTAGTCTTTGACAATTGGTTGAAACTGCCAAACTTCATATCCACGTATTTTGAGACGACATCCATCAGCTTGTGATATTTGTCCTTCAGCAATTTCTTTTCAACTGTGTAGACTACTTTCGCAGCACACTCGGGTTTGGCTACTTCTTTCCATGCATCAGCTTCGTATATTTCCGGCATACCCTCGGATGGTAATAAGCAGTGCTCCGCAAGGTCTTCTAGAATGATCATGATGTCCTTACGGTGGACGGAAGACTTAATCCCTTCGTCCTGCACCTCGGCGTTCACATAGAACTGTGCCACCTCTTCCAGGTAGGTGTGCGAGTATTCTATCATCATGAAGGCTTTAAGCCCAGATTTTTCCAACATATCTACGATTTTCTTCACAAGGGTTGCATCTGAACCCTTCTTAATCATGCCTTCGAAATCCACTGAGGAGCCTGTGTGGATTTGCTTCGATAACTTGACGAAATCAGTCTTTGGTGCCATTTCTAGAAGATTTTACTGATTAAATCTTGATGAACTTACTTTAAGAACAGGTAGGGTTTCGAGAGAGAGAGAGAGAAAAAACAGGCTTTTGTATGCTTGAAGATGAACAGTTTTTAAGTGTGAGAGAGAAAACTGAAGAAATGAGTATATAAGGGTTATGAAAGGACGTGTTTTTGGTTTTTGAATTTTGATTAGGATCAACGGCTCAGATTTAGCATGCCTCATTGCATTTAATTGCTCGCATTTAATGCAGCATCATTTATATCCAATCATATGCTTACTGTGCAGCTTTTGACTATACCCATCATAATTACGCTGACGTCATCCTTAAAAACATTCATGCTGTCACTTAGCTCATAAATGACTCAGCTTACTACATAAATGACTCAGCTCTTCTTCTCTCCTTTCATATAGTGACTCAGCTGTCAGCTAACTCGATACAACTGACTTCCTGATACGGCTGATTCACTTGGTTGATTCATGAGACTTGTTCTATTTTAATCTTTTCACATTTCATCTCTTCTAATTGAGTCTTCTGAGTGTCAACTCAGGTCAATTAACCCTAACTCATGCTTAAGTTCTTCAAATCTTGATTCACATAGGGGTTTGGTGAATATGTCAGCTAATTGTTTATCAGTTAAGATGTATTCCAAAGTGATGTCTTTCTTTTCAACGTGATCTCTTATAAAATTATATCTGACATCAATGTGCTTTGTTCTTGAATGCAACACAGGATTCTGAGTGATTGCAATATCACTTGTATTGTCACACATAATTGGAATCTCTTTTTCTTCAATTTCATAATCTCTCAGCTGTTGTCTCATCCATAAGACTTGGGCACAATAAGCGCCTGACTATGTACTCTGTCTTGTTTGTGGATGTGGCTATTGAGTTTTGCTTCTTGCTAAACCAGGAAACCAATCTATTTCCAAGCATTTGACAAGTTCCTGAAGTACTCTTCCTGTCAACTCTACATCCAGCATAGTCAGAGTCAGAGTAACCAATAAGCTTGAATCCACCCTTCCTTTGGATACCATAAGCCAACTTCTTGGCATCCCTTCAAATATCTTAGGATTCTCTTAGCTGTAGTCATATGGCTTTCTTTTGGTGCAGACTGGAATCTTGCACATACACCTACTGCAAAGGTGATGTCTGGCCTGCTTGCTATTAAATAGAGCAGTGATCCAATGAAGTGCTCGGATCTTGTTTGATCTCTGACTTTACCATCTGCATCCATGTCCATCTTGACTAATGTATTCATTGGTATTTTCACAGAAGACTTCTCTTCCGTACCAAATTTCTTCATTAAATCTCTAGTGTACTTTGTTTGACTTATGAAAGTTCCATCCTTCAGTTGTTTAACTTGAAGTCCTAAGAAGAATGTCAGCTCTCCCATCATGCTCATTTCAAATTTACCTTGCAGTATACTCTCCCCAGCTCTTTGTTTGAGAACTTATCACACAGCTCTTTGTTTGTGGATACAAAAATGATATCATCCACATACATTTGAACAAGCAGTATACTCTCCCCATCTTGAATTCTGAAGAGTGTTCTATCCACTTTGCCTTTGGTGAATCCATTATCTGTCAGAAATTGAGATAATGTATCATACCATGCTCTAGGTGCTTGTTTCAGTCCATATAGGGCTTTCTTGAGTTTGTACACTTTATCTCCAATGGTCTTTTGCTCAAAGCCTGGAGGTTGCTCAACATAGACTTCTTCTTCCAACAGTCCATTTAAGAATGCACTTTTCACATCCATTTGATATACAATGAAGTTTTTGTGTGCAGCATAGGCAAGAAACATCCTTATTGCTTCTAATCTTGCAACATGAGCAAATGTTTCATCAAAATCTATTCCTTCTTCTTGGCAATACCCTTTGGCTACCAATCTTGCTTTGTTTCTTACCACAGAACCTTCTTCATTCATCTTGTTTCTGAAAACCCATTTTGTGCCAATAACATTTTGATGGGTTGGTCTTTGCACTAATTCCCATACCTTGTTTCTTTCAAACTGATTCAGCTCTTCTTGCATGGCTTGAATCCAATGTGTGTCTTCCAATGCTTGGGACACATCTTTTGGCTCTATTTGGGAAATAAAACAAGTGAACATTGCTTCTTGTTGAGCTCTGGATCTGGTTCTTACACCATCTCTCACATCTCCAATGACTAGCTCTGGTGGATGGTCTCTCAGCCATCTCACATCAGGTTGGAGTAAATCAGTGCGTTGATCGTCTTGCGGTACATTTGTGTTGTCTTGAGCAGCTCTTTCATTTTCATTCAGCTGCAGATTTTCCAGTAGTCTTTGAGACTCAGCCGTCTCATCTTCATCTTGATTGATTGTTCCAGCTTTAGCTTCAATATAGGGACTCATCTGCATAGTTGGCTGATTTAGCTTATCATCTAACTCTTCAATATCTTCTCCATTCACATTGGGTTTCATCAAAAACCACATGTATAGACTCTTCTGTGACCATAGTCCTCTTGTTCAGTACTCTATAGGCTTTACTTTCAGTTGAGTATCCCAAAAAGATACCTTCATCAGCTTTGGCATCAAAAGCCTTTAGATTATCCTTGCCATTGTTGTGGATAAAGCATTTACGACCAAATATTCTAAAATATGCAACATTTGGCTTTCTCCCTGTCCATTTCATATGGAGTCTTTGTCAGCTGTCTATTAATCATGCATCTATTTTGAGTATAACATGCAGTGTTTATGGCCTCAACCCAAAATCTATTAGCGGCCGAGCCCTTGACTAACATAACATGGTCCTTGCGGCTTCCTTGAGAGTTCTTTTTTCTTCTTTCGCTTACTCCATTCTCTTTGTGGAGTCCTTGCATGAGATAATTCATGAGCAATACCATTTTCAACACAATACTGAGTTATTATCCCATTAACAAACTCAGTTCCTCTATCAGACCTTATCTTTATAATGGTTTGACTTTTCTCATTTTGAACTCTTCTCATCAGCTGAGGTAATTTCTGCAGGGTTTCCTTCTTTTTGCACATAAAGATTGTCCATGTATATCTTGAATAATCATCCACCACCACTAAGGTGTATTTCTTTCCACTTATACTAGCTGGCTCAACTGGACCAAATAAGTCCATATGCAGCAGATGCAATATTCTTGTTGAGGATGGACTAGACTTCTCTTTGAATGATGATTTTATATGCTTTCCCATCTGACATGCATCATAAACACTTTCCTTCTTGTACACTGAGTCTGGCAGTCCCTCTACAAGATGACTTCTTGCAAGCTTGTTAATTGTCTTGAAGTTCAAATGACTCAGCTTTTTTGTGCCCAACCCAACTTGATTCTACTTTGTACTCTTTTTGCTAATGACAAGTGTTTGGTATGGCAGTCGACCAATCTACCACATACATGTTCTTTTGTCTAGACCCTTGCAGCACTATTTCATTTGATTCTGTATTTTTAATTTGGCACACTCCCATATTGAACCCAACATTATAGCCCTTGTCACACGAGTTGACTAATGCTTAACAAGTTGAAGTGAGACCTTCAACATATGCAACATATGTGATTTCTAATCCATTTTTCTTGATGGATCCAGTGCCTCTTATTTCCCCTGGAGCTTCATTTCCTCCAAATATGACTTTTGCGCCTCTAATCTCCTTGAATTTTGACAGATTTTTCTTGTTTCTGTCATGTGTGTCCGGAAACGACCACTATCCATGTACCAGGTTCCTTGGCACTCGGATGTTCCTTGAACCCGCAATCAAGGAAATTAGTTTTTAGGTACCCATGCTTGTCTGGGTCCTGAGGGGTTAGTGTTGTAAGATGATCCAACCAACCTATAGCCAAATGATCTGACTCTAAGAGGTTGCCATCTATCTGTGTCATAATCATAGCATACTTTGGCAAATTGCTTGGGGGCTTTAGGTTCATACAGCTGTCTCTTTTGTTTGTATGTCTGTGTATGTGTTTCAGCAATTGCCTTCTTTAGGTATTTGTGATATTTCTGAGTGTAGTGTCTAGGTGCATATGTGTGCTGATGATAGCTCTTTTACCTTTGGAATGGCCTTTGCTGAGTTCTAGGCCTTTGCCATTTGGGCTTATATTCCATAGGTCTTTGCTGATATTTCACATTATTCCAATCAGCTTGACTTGGGTAGTTTTTACCATTCCCATCATATGTGTTTCTTTGATAAAACTTTTGTGGTTTTTGGTAGCTCTGTTTATTCTTCATAGAGTCCTTCCTATTTGGAGTTTGCTGAGTAACTGTGCCGGATTTCTTCTCAGCTGTCCTCTCAGCATACTCAACTGGTTGTTTTCCTTTTTCTTTATATCCAATGCCAGTTTGTTTGTGATTATGCTTTGGAGTGAATGTGGGTGCAGCATTTGGTGTCTTGGATTTTTGAGATGTTTCATTCCTTGAAGATCTTTTTTCCAAAATCACTCAGGGAGTTTAATTGTGCACAAAGGAATTGAATCCTATGCCTGTCTTATCTCCACACTCTTTTTGGCTCATGATAAGGTCATCCAGTGATTTAGATGCCTTTGTAAATGATGCAATCACATTTTTGAGATCATTCTCTCTCTTTTCTATAGCGATTATCTCTCTTTATTAATTTAGCATTCTCGGCCTTGACTTTTTGTTCTCATCGGCTATGTGACTTAGAGTGCTCACTCCTTAAGTCATTTGTGAGTTTTGGCTTTTGAATTTGGTTGTTCTCCTCGTTTAATAGTGTGTGTGAGGATTTAATGTGCTCAAAGTCTTTCATCATTTTTCCTAATGAATCATAAAGATCAGTGGGTGATTAAGTGTGTGTGTCACAATCACTATTAACTAGAACTGAGTGAGATGAGTTAGAGTGTACCTCATCTTCTTGGTCAGGTTGATCTTGTTCTTTAGCCATTAGACAGATCATTGCTTCTTCTTCAGAATCACTTGAGTTGTCAGCTTCACTACTCTCTGAGTTGCTGCTTCTTTTGACTTAGCTGTCTCAGCAGCCAACATAGCCCTTTTCTTTTCTTGTCTTCTTTCTCTGAAGACTTTTCTTTCTTCTTCATTCCTGTATTTATTGACTACAGGATATGGACAGTCAATAGCAAAGTATCCTGGTTGTCTACAGTTCCAACACAGATTCTCAGCTCTTTGATCAGCTCTTTCCGTTCTTGAGTTATCAGCTCTTTGATATTCAACCTTTTGATGTTCAGTTCTCTTGGGTGGCCTATCTTCCCTTGACTTGGAGGGAGCAGAATGTCTCCTAGAGGATTCACCCTTGTTTATTTTATAGTTCTTATTGAAGAACTTGTTGAATCTCTTAACCATCATGGCAATTTCCTCCTGGTCAATGGCTTTCTTGACTTCAGCTCTCTTCCCATCCTTGACTATAAGTGCAGCTGTTTTGGGTACAGCTGTCTCCTCTTGATCCTTTCTTCTCAGCTCAAATTCATAAGCTTTGAGGTCTGAGAATAGCTTATGATTGGATGTTTTTGATAGGTCCATCGAGTGCATTAGAGTCATAGTCTTCATTTCGCATTCAGCTGGGAGGCTCCTTAGAATCTTCATACACATCTCCTTTTGTGTGTATTCCTTTCCAAGTGCTGAGAGCTCATTTGTGATTCAGTGAATCTAGCATCCAGTTGATCAATTGTCTCACCTGCAAGCATTTTAAAGTTTTCAAATTTTTGAACAACAACAGATAATTTGTTTTCTTTAATTTGCTCTGATCCTTCACAAATTAAAGTTAGTTTATCCCAGATTTCTTTTGTTGTTTTGCATGACTTGACTTTATTGAACATTGCTTTGTCCAGAGTCTTGTAGAGAATATCCTTGGCCACATTGTCCAAGTTGTATCTCTTTATGTCATCATTTGTCCATTCAGTCCTTGGTTTTTCAACTAAAGGTCTGGTCTTGCTCTGCCCGCCACAACTTCTTCTTCTCCTTCATTGCAATTTGCTCTCCTTGCAATTGTGTTCACTTTCAATATTTGCAGTGGCCCATCCTCTATCACTAGCCACATTTCGTCATGTAAAGTGGATAGATGAGCTGCATATGGATTTTCCAGTCATCAAACTCCTCAATAGTGAACATAGGAATGCGTGTCAAATTTGCTTCCATGATAATAACTTTGCTTGAAAAAAATAGCTTTTGAAAGAACAAGTGCTAAAAATTTCTTTGAAAGATTGGAGATCTAGTTCAGTAACCAGTGTGGAAGGCTCAATGAACCAACCGCTCTGATACCACTTGTAGGTCCCAAGGCGTGTGAGTAAGGTTTAGAGGGGGGTTGAATAAACCTTACCAACTTTTCCTATTTTAGTCCTTTTAAAATAAAACAGAGTTAATTCCACAGCTAAGTCCTTGATGGACAGCTAGGTTAGTTAATCAGCAGAGTTAGCCACTCAACAGACTCGAAAGAGCTGTTGATAGAATAACTCAGCTGTTTAGACTAAACCTTAACTTGGCTGTGATAAGATTTTCAGCGGAAGACTTAACACCCTTGAATTTGATTTAAGTTTGTTTTAACACTTGGTTTTAGCACTTTGTTAATTATCAGTTGGATAGCAAATTATCAGTAGATATGAAATGAGTATGCAGAAATAAAATGCTGAAATGTAAACGACACAATAATTTTTATAGAGGTTCGAAGATGGGGTAATTCTTCTACTCCTCTCTTCTCCAACTTCTGGAGGAATCCACTAGGTAATGATCGATTTACAAAGTGGTTATCAGTCCAGATACAAGTCTTGGTCACACAGCTGACTTGCTCCTTTGGGACTCAGTCTGGAGATGCCTTGATCACTCAGTTGGCTTCTCGTCCGGCTCGAACCTTCTTCATAGGGTGGTGGTTGCTACTACTTGACTCACTTTATCAAGCTTCTTGGATTTGATCACGAAGCCCTCCAATAACTTGAGATTGGTTCGACCTTGAACCTTCCTACAATCCTCCTTGGAAAGTAGACCCCTTTTGATTCTTCAAAAGTTTCCTCTTCAACAGTTTGAAGTTGTCTTTCCTTCACAGCTTAGTGTTGGATCGATTTCCTTCGAGATTTAGGCTTGAGGATTTTGCTTGAATATTTTGAGAAAATTTTGCAGGTTACAAAGTGAATAATGCTTGTTTGTTCGTTGTTCAGGTAATCAAGGTAACCTTTTCTCAAAGTGATTCCTCAGCCTTTTATAGTGAACTTTCAAATATCTGCCCGTTGATGAGATAGGCTGGTTTTTAAAAGTCACTTGTGTTCGTTGGCTTGTCTTCTCTTGTTCTTAAATCTTGAGATGTAGACCTTTCCTCGTATTAAATGAATGTCCAGCTTTTCTAGGTTCTGACACAAGGTGCAGTGTTTCCCATTGGTTTATTCCTTTTGCACGCTTCTGGGACTGAGCACTTTAAGACATGGCAACATGGAAGTATTACTTATTTAAGTAATGTTCTTGACTTTTGTGCAACGGATTCTTTTCAGTTAACTCCTCTTTGCAGCTGCCTTTTCCCCAGGTGACTCGAGTCTGCTCCAATGATTGAAAGACTCATCTGTCACTTCAACTTGACTTGGCTTCTTGGGTTGACTTAACTTACTCTTCTCACAAATTGTCTCTCACCGGCCGATACTCCTTGATCGAGTCCTTAGTCCGCTTTCTTGGCCATACTCGGTTGTTCCTCACGTGAGTCTTCTCTTCACATCTTCAGTTGACTTCTTGTTCTTCCAGGCATAGCTGACTTGACTCAGCTTATTCAGCCCTATCTATTACAATAAAATTACAAGAAAAATGGGGTGCCAACTTTCTAGTCTAAGTTTTACATGGCATTCATCAAAATCTAAACAATAAATTTCCCAACAATAACCAACGACGAACAGGTTATTTGACTGTTGTACTTGATTGTGCTTTCTTAAAGAGCTATAGATTACATTTTTAAAGTCAATATCTGATAATCACCCAGACTTCCGTAGAAAATCGATGTTGAAGCCTAATCATAAAAACTAATAAAGTGCAGGAGATGAGATCAAGCCCGACAACTAGGATTTGCATCCTGCATATCATTTCGGCGGCCTTTGAGTCAAAGGTGGGAAAATTATCATTTTTCTAAAAGAAAATTAGGTTTGCTTGTGATTTCATAAATTTCACGACATTAGCTATTTCATGAACTTCACGACATTAAGCAATTGCATTTCATGATCTATCATATTTCTATGAAAATAAGATATTGGAGTGGAGTTTAAATGCAACTAATGAAATAATTTATACACCAATTGCATCTTAAATTGGAGTGGCGTGGACGTTACATCTTAAAATGTAATACTGAAAGTATTGGTATTTCAAAATTGTCAAACAATCATTACAATCTATTAGCCATAAGATTAGATATATAGTGTGACTTTGTATTGGAGCAAACCGGACATTCAAATGTGGATATATGGAGTGTTTTTAAATGTGTTTTTTTAATTAAATGAAGCAAAATCAAAAGCAGAAGCAGTTGGCATTTGCAAACACTAAAAGTAATTTTTAAAAGTTGAGAATCACTTTTTTAAGCATTTACAAACACTCCTTTAATCTATCAAGAATCTGGTTGTAGATAGTTAGCAGAGGAAATGAAATATTTGCTTATAAACACTAACTGATGTAATAAGAGAGTACAACAAAAGCTATCTATGCCTTCCAAATATCATTTACTTTGTATAAATTAAAACCTCAGCTACAAAAAGGCCTAGAATTACTAAAAAAAGAAGTGTTGAAAATCAGTACAATTACTAAAGCCATAAGGCTCCAGCTTCTTTCAGCATCTTTTTGAGTGAACCATTGAGCTGAAGAGTCATCACAATATTAACCGAACCGACAAATTTCCGCCAATGAATACAGTTGGGGTGCACCTTAGCGTATTCATCAAAGCCCATTCGATTTCTTTTATTGCATAATACATGATTTAGAGTAATGCAATACAATAATTACCCATTTACTAAGACTTAAGATGAGGAGTAAATGGAAAATAAGATGCCATTAGTTTAAAATTTATAGCTCTATTTGGTGTAACGTCCAACTACATTACTCATCATTTAGAGTCATCTAGAATTCTTATCCTTTTTCATTTATATGCATACACCACTACTTGTATAATAAACAGGAGTAGTACAATCCAACAATAAATCATTTACTAAGAATTAGAAAGGTCTTGTCAATATATTTTTTTATATATATATATATATATATATATAGAGAGAGAGAGAGAGAGAGAAAAGAAGTTATATAACTGTAATTTAAGATGCAATTAGTATAAACTTTATAGTCGTTCGATGCATGTAACGTCCCACTACACCACTACTCATGTAAGTTTTTTTTTTTTCATTATTCCTTACTTCAAATATATAAGAGCTCAATCTATTTAAGTTGAAAAGAAGTCCCAATTATTCTTCATAAACATAATAAACTATTTATTCAAACACTCTTCTTTACACAATCAAAGTAGACAAGGGAAGAAGACAATCTTAGTTGTCCAAAAGATAAAAGGTAACTCTAGATAGGTGACATCATTTTCAGAATATTTATTTAATTTCTCTTTAAAAAAATCTATTGTTTTTAAAATTCAAATTATCCTTTTATGATTTTTCCAGGCATGTATATTTGTTTTGGTCATATGCTCTGTCATTTTGTTAGTGTTGTACGTTAGTAACATTATAGAAATGTTTCATGGTGCTGATTTATTTGCTTGGTGATATCTAAGTAACCATGGTTTTAAAGTTGCTATATCGGCAAATGATGTTTTGTGTATAGGTTGAGTGACAAAACTGTATGCATACACAAGAACACAACTTTCGTAGGATGTGAGGTGCCACAAACTTCAAATATGAATCTTTATTTGTTGCAAAAGAAATATTACAAAATTCAAGCATTTGATGATGGAGAATCCTCTGTTTTGCACATAATATATATATTCGTCTGACTTCAACAACTAAGCTTAATTAGGTGATTTGAGAGAGAACAATGATGTCTTCCAAAATTAATTTTAGTTTTTGACAACCTGTAAAAATAAAAATCAGTTATGACTCATAATCTTTTTCCTATCTTCCTCTCACGTTTCATTATCCTGATTTACTATGTTTACTGCTACAAAACCACTAAGGTCTGACTTGAATTTAGAATCGTAAAACCACAAGGAAAGCTATTATGATCTACACCATCTCCATCAGTAAACTGCAACCTTATTCTATAATATATACATTTACTAAAAACGGGAAATTAAAACTGCTATACGGGCTTCCACGACAATTTTTCATAAATTTAGCTATTTTACCGGCTTAATTATTTTCTTGTGGTACCGAGATTCATATGTTGCACAAAATGAGAGTACATATTTTTTTTTTTGAATTAATCCACCTATAGAATCAACATGTGATAGGTAGACTACCTACATGTTCATCAATCTATCTTCACTCCATAACATCATTGTACATAGAAAACTTATTCTCATATGAATTTGATTTGTCCACTTTTTATACTTCGTATTGTATTATCTAGAAAATTTTACACTAATATAATGCAGTAATAAAATTCATGATGTCGACAATACCAGTACAACATTTGCAGATAAATCAAAAAACCTTCACATACAGTTGAAGGCTTTACGAGTGGGGTCTGAAACATATTGTAGCCAAAATTTCTCTACAAGGATTCAAAAGATTATAATGGTTGATGATGAAGTAATTAAATGCTTTTAGTACACATATTTGTGCTTTTATGATACTTTAAAAACTAATTAAAGAACTATTAATTCATGCAGGGTATCCAAATTGGAATGATAATATTTAATGATAATACCAATCATTTTTCGGAAAGATTCGATGTCAATAAAACATATTTGAACACTGCAGATGTTAAAAAAATTAACCCAATGTTTCCCAGTGCAAATCCTGAAAAAGAATTAGTGCTTAAGAAATACAGCATTAAGAGTGATACTTCTGAATGTATAGAAGGAAATATACACTTCAACTTTACGAAGTTCAAAGACATAGATCATGAACTTCACAAAAATAAGGGAATCGGCATATCTTCTTTCACCTTTACTTCTTCATTGATAATTATAAATTTTATCCCATATATTAAGTTATATTTTTAATCCATATATTGAATTTCAAGTTACCTTTTGCAGACATTTGTGGAATTTTGATCAAGTTCAAAGAATGCAAAATTGCAACAAACTCAAAAGCAGCATCAAAGTCTTTAAGAGAATATTATAATTTTAAAGAATATAATTGCATATAAAATTATGTCTCTTCACTTCCCATTCATTTAATCTTATGTTTCTTTATTCTTATGTCATTTATTAATGCTTATTTATATTTGGTTAACTATATATACATATATCATCCCATAGTAATATGTCTTTGGGAAGATTTGGCAAAAATGAAAGAACTATTTTGCATCAAATTGCAAAGCAAAAACCAATATTGCAATCACAAAGGCTCAGTAAAAAAAATACTTAGGTAACATATTTATAGAGTAAATAGTTATATTTATTAGTAATATATTAATAATGTAATTCCTTTTTTATTAGGAGAATTGCAATTGCAAACTACTGCGGCATCAGTACTTTAAATAAAGCCTACATGTGAAGAAGTCAATCATATGTAGCAGTGGTATCCTACAAATCATAAAACTAATTGTGTTAATTGAATTTCAAGAATATCTTAGTTTGTTTATATTTTTTTACATAGGTCGCGTAAAATTCATGAGCCAATCAAAATACTTGAATTGTCAATGAGCAAGAGAATAAAAGACATAAAAAAGTGCTTAAATAACTTGCACATATGTCATAAACTAATAATTATTTTATTAATTGCGGATTTAGGTTAGTCTTAAATGTTGTTCAAGGAAATGATAGTGCATGTGTAACAATATTCGAAGATACGGCAACTGCGTATGTTGGATGTTCCATTGATGAATACCTTACATCAATCAAGGAGGTGCTTAATCAAACTAAATGTTTTTTATTCATTTAATCTATTTCTATATATATTTAAAACACTTTATTTTTTAATTTAATATATCAAAGAAACATAGTTTACTAATCTTCAATTTTGTAACTGATGTATCAAATATATATTTAATTACCTTTTCTATATATATGTTTCTAAATTTATTTAACGTATATGAATTCGTAAATGTGGTAATCGTACTTCAACTTAAAACCAACCATTGACCCGTTTGCATCGCCTTAACAAAAAACACAAAACATAATTTCACTTTTGCGTTGCCTTAACAAAATAAGCACGGTTAGTAAATGAAAAGCTTAATGTTATAGTCGATCCGGTTTGAAAGATAACACCGATTTTTAAGATATTGATTAAGTAAAAGACACTCATACGTCAACCAATCATACTCAAACTTAGAACAGTACACATTCAACATGAATTTGTAAAAAAACCTCAAAGTTGAGTATGAGAAAGAATGAGATATACTCGGAAAATAAAATAAGATATGCATTGATACAAAACCAGTTCTTGAATATCCTTTTTTAAAACTTATATTACTTATTAGTTCTCTATATTTCAATGCTTAAAATAATACAAACAATCAACAAACAATTTCAAGCATTTTCATTGCAAGAAAAATGACATTCAAATTAAATAAAATAAAATAGGTGCACAAAAATAAAATGTGGGTCGTGTTTTTACCACAGGTAACAGGTAACAACCCAACCGAGCGATATTATTTATCAAGATAAGGGCAACATGGTTTGACCACGACACGAAAAAACTGTATAATTTAAACTTGACACGAAAAAAATAAAAAAAAATCAGAAAAAAATTTACATTAAATATTAAAAATTATTAAAAAAATGCATTTAATAAATATAAAACTATCACAAAATATTAAAATAATCATTCCTTTGGTTAAACAAAAAGCAAGAAAATTGTGCAAAACTAAACTAAAATGATTTGCACCTTACTAGTATAATATAAGAGCATACATGAAGTTCCATTACAACAACTAACAACAAACTATATCATCATTCCTTTGTAAACAAAAAGCAGTGCAAAACTAAACTAAAAAGATTTGCACCAAAATTAAATTAAACTAAACACTACAGTACAAAACTAAAATAGTTCCATCTTCATGCCACCAAATCCATAACCATTTGCACCATCTGCATAACCTTGTGAACCATCAATTGTCTTTGATGAAATCCACCAAAACAAGCTCAGAATCATTGGCAACCAGATCAAAATGGTAGTCAGCTTCGCCTTGCTTACTTTCAGATTCTTTTCAGCTTCTTCGAGAGTTTTTTCCAGCCTTTTATTCTCCTCTTCTAGTGCATATTAACCTTCTTTAATAATTCATCGGCTTCTTCCATAGCTTTTTCCAACCTTTTGTTCTCGTCTATAGCATTAAAACTTCCTTGATAATCCAGGGATTATCATCTTCGATCGATGGCAAGTGGTGGATCCTCGAACTTAAAAAATTTACAAGCTTTTCTCTAGTATTTCAAGAATTCTCGGAAAAAAGTGAAAGAAAAATAAAGTATTAGCTTAAGCCAACCGAAACAAAAATTCAAACCAAATCATTTGCTTTTGAGTAATTCCATAGAAATCTTTCCCTAGTTCTTTTCTAGGAGTTTTTAACCTAAAAAACAAAACTTCCTTGATAATCCAGGGATTATCAATTTTTTTAAGTTGGGTTGCACAGCCATAAAATTGGAGCTTTTTCGAGTTAGGGTTTTTCCAAATGGGGATTGGGGCTTTTTTTATTGCGGGAATGAGCCAATAATTACAACAATTTTCCCTCCAAATATTAGCTGACCTGGATTTTTAATTGATGTGGCAAAAAACTAAACTTATGTAATAAGAATAACTAGTAATTCCGCACGTGCGTTGCACGTGTATTATTATTATTTTAATATTATTAAATTTATAATGAAAATATCTATTAACATGAGCTGATGTTTATTACTTTGTTTTAGAAATAATATTCATATAAAGTAAATAAAAACAAAAATTATACATCAAATTAGACTTAAATATCAAAAAACTTGTTTAGGATTTAAAATCATCACTCTCTTTCTCAAGCATACTCTATCTCTCTATAAAAATTACATGGAGCATATATTTTCAAGTGAACTTATATTATTGAAAAATAATATGTCTATCAATTAATTTCTACTTAAAAAGAAATCATTGAACAAAAAACAATACGTGTATTTTGATAAATAACAAGCAAGATCTTTGAATATAAGTTGGAATATCATACCATTTATAATATTTTCCTGAGCAATTTGTGTATATTGATAAATGGCAAGCAAATCTTTGAAACCATTTTATAATAAGTTGGAATATCATACCATTTATAATATTTTCCTAATTTATGTACCAAAGCAAGATCATTTAGGATTTTATGATAAAATAATTCATAATTAGGAAGCAAAAATGAGCATGATTTTTTTCATCAGCTATATGATATATATATATATATATATATATATGTATAGTCGATTAATTCAAAAAAAAAAACAAATGTTCTTATAATAAATCATATATGAATAAGAAAAAAATGAATAGTAATTAGCTAGAATTGGTTGAAAAATTTACATAACTAGTTCAATTATCATTTGTTACATTTCTTGTCACTCCACACAATCAAGAATAATTTTACTCAAAAGTAGATATTATTAAAATCCTTGCCATAATGGTCCCACAAATGACACTAATTATGTCAATAAAAAATTTTTCCTTATTAATGTGCGTTTGGTATAATTATCGTCAATTTTTTGAATATTTGGGAAAATTATAGGATTTAGTATATAATTTTTAAATTTCAAATCACTAAAATTACTACAATTATGAGCGGAAAAATATTTAATTTTTTTACTAAATTTTTTTGTTATTTGGCAAAGCAAAAGCACCACCATTCTTGGATAACTCCAAAATACTCATTGGTTAGGTGAAAGATTTGATAATTTGGGAAAATAAATAAGACAATTTTTCAATAAAATTGAAGAAACCATTTGCTATATATATTTTATAGATGTAATTGATACTATATAATTTTCCTAATTTATATAATTACAATGTACATTCCTAATATAAGAATTTATAATGATTACTATTTATAATTTATAATAATTACCATTTATATTTTTTACTAATATGAGCGGAAAATGCAATTTCCGAATTGGACATGTTTTAGAATTTTTTCATTTTTAGTCCTTTAACTTTCAATGGGTCCTTTAACTTAACAATTTTATTTTTGGTCCTATAACGTAACATTTTCCTCCAAATTTGGTCCTATAACTTAACATATTTTAGAAATTTGAATTTTTAGGGGAATTTAGTAATATAACTTAACAATAGTTAAATTTAATTAATTTATTAAAAGGTTATTTCTAAATTAATTTTATTTTTCAAATCGAATGATTTTAATTAACAATTGATTTTTTAAAAAATAATTAATCTTTTTTAAGCATTAATTTTTTAAAAATAAATGCATCTTAGAGATTCACCAAAGGTTAATTCCATAAATATGACAAATTATTCTTAAGTTACTAATTTGATGTAATTATTTTAATTTTCCTAGAATTCATTAATTATTTTAGAAATTTCTATTTATTCAAACTTTTTATTAATCAATAATTAGTTTCCAAACATTGAAAACGTCAGCATTTTGGACCAAAAATAAAATTGTTAAGTTAAAGGGAATAATAGAAAAGATGTGACAATTTAGAGGACCAATTTCCAAAATCCAAGTTACAGGACTAAAAATCTTATATATATATAGATTAAAAAAACAAAATATCAGCATGCGAAATTAGAACTGAAATCACGAGTTTTTCTAAAATATATGACATATTTGCAACTCCAAATTCGAACAGGACCAAAAATGCAAACACCCCTAAGTTACAGGACCATAATGCAATTTTGCTGAAAAATAATAAAGCAAACATTTATTTCACACTGCTTTGTACATGAAATAACATAGGCAGGACCTCAAAAGACAGCAAAAGCCCGACGGCTACTCTTTGAGCTAGCACATTACCTAATACTATCAAATATATACAAATATAGCTAATATCAATTTGATACACTTCCAGCAACAACAATTCACTGTAGAACAATGTTATGAGCCTAATATGGCAGCTTATAGAAACAAAATATACATTCAAGCTGTTTCAAGAATGCAACCTTGACGCAATGCAAGAGTTTTTTCACAATTCAGGTCCTTGGTGATGTTACGCGTTTTTTCCATTCTTGAATGGCAGAATGCAGCATATGATTTGGAGTAAGCATCTTGTGTTGTAGTTTCTGTTTCGTCACTGGGGAAACATTGTGTCTGTCGAGCCATGCTTTTATCGCATCATGCTCATACGTAAATCCGTCAGCTGCTATGTAGGGATTGTCCATTATTTCCTGAATTCATTTGTATGGTGCAATTCAAAGGCAGAGTAAGTTGTATGTGCTCACATAACACAAGGGTAAATTACAAAAAATGACGTTTAGTCTAATTACAAAAAAGAAAAAAGAAAAAAGATCCATTTATCTTTCGAAAGTAAAAATAGTAAAATACCCCTTGAAGTTTGTTTTTGTTTTACAACAATGGGGGCAATTTGTAAAATAGAAACAAATGTCAAGAGGGTATTAATTTTGAAAGATGACTGGGTTTTTATTGTAATTAAACAATTAACCCAAAATATAAATTTCAAGTTACATAATAGGAAGTGATCTCTTCACCTGAAGGATTGGGCAGTAATAGTGTTTAGGTGCATGTCTACGGTTTCTCTCAGATAAGCTACTCGAATCAGCAAATTCAACAAGTCTTTTCAAAATCGGCAGTACTTCCGTTTCAAGATCTGGCCGATCTCTACATCTAAGTTTGCAGCATTCCAATGCGATCATTGCTAGTTCTTGCGCTTCGGCTAGTGGCCAATCACCAACTGACTTATCAAGAACATCTGACAAAGTGCCACTGCTGATAGCATTTTCAAACTTCATTATAAGCCCTTTGGGATGACGTGCAGCCAACAACTGGAGGATTATTACTCCGAAAGAATACAGATCAGATTTCGGTCGAAGAGTTCCAGTTCTCTGATACTCGGGATCCATGTAGAACAGGGTACCCGCTATAACAGAGTCCCTATATTCTGTGATATTGTCAGGCACAACGTCAGATATGATTTTTGCAAGGCCCACATCGCCAATTTTGCTAACGTAGTATTTGTCTAACAAAATATTTCCAGGTTTTAGATCGCGATGAACTATAGGCTCTGGGTTTGAGTGGTGCAGAAAGGCAAGTCCACAAGCTACTTCAAAAGCTATCCGGAATCTAACGGGCCATGGAAGAGGAGGTCTGCCTCTTTTTCGCAGGATATGATCTTCCAGATTTCCGTTCTCCATATATTCGTAAACAATGCAGCCAATTTCTGGACAGGCTCCAAGTAATAAGACAATATGAGGATGGCGCAATTGGCTAAGAACTTCTACCTGCATGCTAATCACCATTAAAGAGGTTGCATCATAAAAACAATACGTAGCTGCTCCAATAATAATTTGGAATAGAGGAAATTACAGTCAACCCCCTGTAGTATTCGCGTTTTTATACTTTACCATATAAAATATTTTTTGTTACACTTTACCTATAAACTATGTAAATTTGTGCACTTTGCCCTATATGGACAATTTTGCCCCTAAAATTTTATTTTTCTCAGAATAATGAAAATAATCATTATGGTAATCAGGCCTATCATATTATCGTATATAAAATTTATATTTCCATAAATCATACCTTATTTCAACGAAATGTAGCTAGATATTGTTAGTCGGTTTTTGGGTTGCTCTTCACATGCAAAGTTTTACGACTGTTCCTTACACTCTACCTTAACATGCATCGCAATGGTTCGTACCAACACGACAAAAAGCAAAAAATTATAGCGAAAAAAATCTCCTCTAACTTTAGACATTAGCTGCCAAAATCTTAAGTATTCGTCACTAACCAATTAAAAAAGATAAAAAATAATATAATTTTAGTCAATTAGCGATGAAAATATTCATCACTAACCAGGAATAATCAACTACATTCCAGTCAAACAATGTATGAATTTAAGAGATTATTAATTTTTTATATGGAAACATGATGAGTTGGATATGATCGTAATTAACTATTTGTATTACTTTAAGAAAAATAATATAGGGTAAAACTGTCCATATAGGGCAAAGTGCAAAAAGTTAAATAGCTCATATGGTAAAGCATAACAAAATATAATTTATATGGTAAAGTGTAAAAACGCGAATAGTACAGGGGGGTTTAGTGTAATTTCCTCTTTGGAATAATATATATGTGTGTGTGTGTGTGTAAACTGGTGCTGATATCTGGTCAGGGAAACAAATATCATGCAGAAAACCAACTTCAAACTATCGAAGCATAATTATACTTCGTTTCCTTGTCTCAAAAAATAGTCAACATCTCAAACTCTAATGTACAATATTATCCAAAATGCCAACTTCAACTATAGCCTGCAGGTTGTGCAAACAAGGTTATACCCATCATAAGTGGATGCTGAAAGTTCCAATTAAATCGACTAATCAAGAAAATATCTCATTTTCACAGCAGTGTAATTAAATGAAATGCGAGACTAGCCAGTGCCCTGATTATCCATTTGTGCAAGAGCAATGTGCTCCAACAGAGTTGTCAGCAAGTGTTTGTCATTCACTAGTTTCACAAACACAAAGGAGATTGTTATCTCCCATAATATCATGAAAAGTTCCACTATGTATGAACAAAAAAGTGATGTTTTGAAGTCGGCGCTGTGGTGCATCTGAGGTAACTGAGGGAGTCAGCTGTGCAGAGTGGGAAATATACAATAAATAGAATAAATGAAGGTCAAACCTCTTTTAGAAATTCCTCCTTCCTGTCGGACGAATCAGGACGAAGAATTTTAACAGCGACTAAGGTGTGATCAAGGCTGCACTTGTAAACTTTACCATATGCTCCTTCACCGATCATATTATCCTCAGCAAAAAAACCAGTTGCCATCTGTATGTCATCTCTCGTATACCTTCGATACCTTGGGTCACTAGATAATAGTGCATCAACAATTTTCTGTTTCTCGAGTGCCTCTTTATGGGCCTTCAGTTCTGCGATCTGCCTTTCATATGTCTCTTTAGCTAGAAGTTTTTTTGCCATCTCAACCTCCTTCTCAGCTTCCAGATATTTCTCTTTCTCTACAGCAGCAATTTTCCTTAAACTTTGTTCTCTTTTCTGTGCAGCATTCACTCTCTGTGCTTCTTGAGTGCATTCAGAAGAAAGCAAGAGGACCTAAAACATTAAGCTCCAACTTAGTTTCCTTTGTTGGGTATTAAATCATTAATTCCTAATTTCAAGATAAATATGATATGTGATCAGATGTTACATGTGAACTGAAGTCAAAACTGACAGGTAAACTGATTCTGAAAATATAGAGTAAAATAACCTTATAGGTAAAACATGAATTGTTAACTAAATTTACTAACATTCTGGGAATGAGTGGGCATAAATAAAATTTTATTATCACACTCAGAGTAATGAATGTAAAAGATTTGATGATAGTAAACTAGTCAAGGTCGCACCTTACTTTGTGCAAGGACCAGCTCTCCACAAGCTCGATTGTACATGGTTAGGGTATTCTCCAATTCTAAACGCAGTCGTTCCATTTCAGCTTGAATTTCTGACTGCAAATCAAAGGTAAGTATACTTCTCATTAAGTGAGATTTAGAGTGTGACTGTGGCCAAGTAAATGGAAGCTAAAGTATTTTTTCTGGAACAACATGATTTCTAGATGAAAACAAGTATTCATTGAAGGAACACTACAAGGCAATTACCTGCTCTGAGTATGTTGAAGAAATGGATGGAAATCCTTTATTGCTGAACATATCTGAGAGACTTTCTGAGGCTTGATGAGCTGTCCCTTGAACAGCAGAAGAATAAATAGAAGAGAAACTTGGCGTTTGTGGCTGAGTATATGGATGATTAACATCTGAGAGGCAGTCATGGTATTTGGAGTCTGTGGGTGACGAAGAAAGACTGGATGTCCGTTTACTAAATGCATGAGAATCACGCTCCCTATCTGTAAATTGCAAATGAAACCAGGTTAGGATGCCAACCATAGTCAAATGATCAAGGCATCTAATAATTGACATACCAGTAGTTAACATAGGATTCAATGAATTTGATACGAGCTTATTTGCAGAGACCACATAGATGTCACAGGTGTCAGGAGAATGTTTGAGAACAATTGATGGCACCTCAGAAGCCTTGGATTTCCTAAGAAATAAATAATGAATCATCAATACCATGATAAACGTGAATGAATACATGCCAAAATTTAGCATATAAGATGTCAATCTACTAGAAATATATTCACAAGGATCCTTGAACTTGCAGTTTATCAGGTACAGATATTTTTCCACCAAAACTCTGAATCCAGTGTCAATGAAAATTGAATCTAATGGAAAGAAGGTATGAAAATATCATAATCCTCTGAAATTATTGCCAACCACTAATTTGCTATACAATATTCCATAAAGCCATACAAAGTTGCAAATAAAAATCAGAATCCATGAAGAACATAAGGAATATTAACCAAGTGCTGAAGGGGCTAACTTTACCTCGCAAAGTAATTGGACGAGCAAGAACCCAGCACCAAACTTGTAGTTCTTGAATCAGATATATACCTTAGAAGGGCGAAGGCAGGACTGTCTCCTTCCAGTAACAAGATTTCAATCTAGAGTGGTTCAACATATTCTAAGATCAATGAACCAGGGCAAAACAAGCTGAAACATAGACCAGAGGAAAACCGCACCTTTTGTGTATCGTATAGATACTTAAATGCTAGAAACTGTTCTTCACATTTTGTCCTCATATCTTGAATATACATTTCCACCACACTTGCATCTAGCTCATTGATGGGGATGCTACCACCTGCTGTAAATACATCATTGACAACACATTAACTAATGTGGCAAGCCAAAACGAAATTATAGTGAAGGAGGAATTTAATCTTAGATGAGAAATCTCAACATAAGAAAAACATCAGCAAGCCATTACTAAAAGGGAGCCTAATTACGTTCAACACTAAAGAGTAGAGATTAAAGTTTTACTGAAGCTAATTAACAAAATGCAGTACTAGGAATGAAAGAAAACAAGAAATCCAAAAAAAAGGGCATCTGATCACATTATTTAATTTTTGGTTTTCTACAGTGAGTAAGAAGAAAACTTAGCCTCCACATAATATACTTCAATCAGTGTCATCCAAATTCATAATACTCATATGCCCACTATAATTTGCTATGTCAAAAGCAGCAGAGTTGGAATCCTAAAGCATTCAAATTAGATCTAAATCGATTCTTGGGTTTCTAATTTCCGTTGTGCGGATATGATCCTATGGCATCTGAAAACTCTCATTTACTTTCAACCCCTTGTGAAGTTTCCGTAATTTTATCTCCTACAAGGAGAACTGAAAAGAGCATGTGATTTACGGATATCTGCTCAGGCAAGAAAAAAATAAACCCATGCATGCCCTGTAGCTATTGCCTTTGCCTTTTGCTATTGTCAAGTGCGCCTAATGTAGAAAACTCAATAATCTTCTCGCTTTACTTTAGTTCAACCTAATTAGAATACTTTAATTTTTCAAGCTCTGGCATTCTATACACACAGACAGAGAGACAGAGAGAATTCAATCATTCATGAAGATCAACAGAAATGACAAGCATATGCGAAATATCACCAAACATACAACACGAGAAAACGAAAATACTCCAGTTAGTTCCATTGTCAACCCTGGAAAAGCAACACCAGCCTTCCTTAGTCAGTTCCAAATTAAAACAACGCCCACCCCACACCAACCAGTGTGTGTTTTTGTATATGTGCAAAGACAAAAGCCTGGTGTGAGTGGTAAGGGACAGAGAAGAAGCTAACATACACGGAGTAGGAACAGAAGTAATGGTGGGCATAACATGAACCAGAACCAAACGATTGGCTTTGTGCATCAAATTCTCCACCGCCCACCGCACCGCCCGCTGGCTACCCCTCCCTTCAGCGCTTTTCACCGCCACCGCCACCGCCACCGTCGACATAGCACCGCCGCTGAACCTCATTTGCCAATATTACGAGTAAAATTAATTTATGTTGACTTGAACAGTGAGAGGGAAGAAGTGGGGCCTGGTAGTTGTAGGTGGACGGTGGAGATTCAATCTTGAACAGGCTTGGCGGGCCGTTCTTTAAGTGCATGAATCTGCCCTTTCAGACCGTTCCCATCCCTCCAACTCCAAGACTTGCTAATGTGGGTTATTACTTTGTAGTACTGAAATTTGATAATATTCCCACTAGGCACCAAGTTTTTACAAGAAATTTCAACTTTGATATAAATAAAAATAAAATTTATATTTTTATCTATTTACGTTTCCTTATGTTTTTGATGTGTGCTTCAATCACTGTTATAAAAATATCTGTCTAGCCTCAATTAGTCATCATCCAGGATCTAGGTTCCACTTATATGCCTACGTTTTTTTTTTTTTTTTCGATTAGACCCCATCTCGACCTGCGCCAGCCTCACCTAACTCCGAGGAAGCCGCCAGCGCTACGCTCCATTTCCATCATTTGTTTGCCTATCTTCTAGCATTTTTTAGAACACTAACTTAAATAATGAAGCAAAATGAAATTATTTAGAGCGAAAGTAAAAAATTATTGTTTCCTCCGTCTAATTAAAGGTTTAAGAGAGTTGAAAACAAAAAACAAATGTAAAAATGTGTTGTGTATTTTTAGCACTGCCATTAACAATAGTTTCATAATTCAAGTCAGATGATAATTTTGAATAAAGAACTTAATTTAGGAATTGACTTTTATTTTAACAATAAAACAGGAATAATATATGTAAGACATATTAATATTAATATATAATTGCCAGGATAACTTAAACTTATAATTTAAACAATCTATGTTGACAATACATGCCACCATATATTTTATTTTTATTTTTATTTTTCAAATTGTGCGAGTGCACTCTCATAGCTTAGTAGCCGTATATTCCCTCCTGAAACTTGAAAGGCACACACGAGTCACGACTCATCCTTCTCTTCTTCGAAGTTTGTGTGTGTTATTCTGAAAACAAATTTAAAATTCTGTAAAATAAACTATATAAAATTTTAAAAGATATTTCAAGATTCTTGACTTGTCATCAGAGATATTCAAGTTTATTTAATAATTCAAATCCTATAGTATTTTCATAAAAGCGATCGTGATACTACTACATTGATTAATTAGAAGAAGGAAGTTTAACTTATAAGTTATAAGCCTTGTGAGATACTTTTCTTATCGCGGATGGATCTTCTGTTCAAAAAGGCTCATATTTCAAATTGTGGGTTTGCAAATGATTGACACTTATCACCAATAGTTTTAGGATCAAAGTTGCACGTGTATTATTTTTTATTATTAATTTTTTTGGAGCATAAATCAAACTTAAATTGTGGGTTTTTAACATGGTAGTTTTTATACACGTGTCAAATACTTGTGCGGTGAATAGGAGATGAAACACCCTTTTGGAACATAAGATATCATCCGACTCTTATCACCAATAGTTTTAGGATGAAACTAGTAATCTCGCACTGTGTGTTGCACGTGTATTATTATTTTTTTATTATTCACATGTATCATTATTTTTATTATTATTCACGTGTATTATTATTTTATTTTATTTGTTTATACTAGAACTATCTATTAACATGAGTTGGTATTTATTACTTAATTTTAATAATAAAAATATTCATATAAAGTAAATAAAAACAAAATTTATTTATAGTCGGGTACACATCGATTCTCTCACATGCATCATCATTAGAAAATATTGACACATAAAAAACGTGGTTGACACGATAAGAGAAAACCAACACTTCACCATCGGATCGGTTATTTTTAAAAATTGTGTTATCGGTTATTGGGTAGTGAATACACTACCCAATTTGCTCGTCTTTTATCCATCCATGGGACAAAAAAAAGAACACGCCATAGAAGTTGATCATTTTGACCGTTAGCGTGTGTCCGTTCACATTATGCAGATCCCAGTTTAATGATGTAACACAATTAAAATGACGTGCGAATTTGGATGGAAGATAATGACACAGAAAATTTAATGTAATTACAATTTGAAGAGATAATGACATGACAACATATTTAGTTAAGTTTTGTAAAGAATTTCTAATGGAATAATATAATAAGCTATTCCACTCAATTCCTTATGAAAATAATAGGAAAAATCAAAATTATAAAACTAATCATCGAACCGGTATTTAATTTAAGTTATCATCTTCATGCATCTGACAAGGTAAACATCAATTTTATCACTAACTAAATTACGTAAAAAGCCGGTATTTTTATAGATTATTTGACACAAAAAGAAGAAATTCTGGAAGTGATCGACATGTTTAATTTTCTATTAGTTTCACATAATCAAAGAGTTAGTATCAGGAGTAATAAAAAATAAATAAATCATAATTCAAAATACAAATTTAAAAATTACAATAAAACTATCAGTAATAATAAAAAAGAAGGGCCCTGACTTATAAGCCTATTGATTTACGATGAAATCTCATTTATGGGGTTACTGCTCTCCTTCTCATATTGAGTTCGTGTCAAGGTGTAGAGTGTATCAAGTCCTTCGAATTTCAGGCTAATTAGATGCTATATTCTAATTGGTTACTAACCAACTTCCTTCTGAATTTGATCAATCAATGCCAATCAAATATAATCAGTCATGATTCATCAAATCAACAATTAAGATTAGGGGTAGCCATACGGTTTTCGGGTAGTCGGGTCCCAACCCGATTTGACCGGGTAATACCAATCGGATCGGTTATTTTTTAAAAAGATTGGGCAGTGGGTACCCGATTAGTATAAGATCGGGTCGGTTATGGGGTAGTGAATACACTACCCACACTAATTTGAAAAGTAAACACAAGAAACAAATAACAAATAAAGTTGATCAACAACTCGGTCAACCTAACAAAATTAAAACTTTTATTTATAAAAAGAAAAAATTGGGACAAAAATAAAGGGCAGCCTGGTCTCCATTTTCTTTCAGGCGTTGAGCAATTTTCAATTTTTTTTGCAGTTTACATTTGTATAATTGTATTCCCACTGTGGCCCTTTATCCCTTGTTCCTCATGACTTGTCTATTTTTTCTTTCAATAAAAAAGTTTTTAAGTCATCTCCAACTGATGCGCTAAACTCCAAAATGGAGTTACATTCTGACTCCAACCAAGCGCTATTTCCAGCGCTAATTTATAGATTTCAACAGTGTTGCGCCAATATTGGCACAACACTGTACATGCGCTATCCAATTTCTTTTTTTTTCTTTTTTCTTTTTTAAGGTTTGTTTTGATTAAATTATTACATTTTACCACATTAAAAATTTATTATACTGTATCTTTATTTATGATGGTTTATTTTAAACTAAATAAAACTAACCATTTTATTTATTTTAAATTATACTCAGTTGACAAAACTTTACCATTCAGAGGTTCCACTTGTAACATTACATGAACATAGAACTGAATTTGGGAAGAAGATTGGAATCACATAATATCTATACATACAAAAGTTATATACAGGGTAAGAACACACAACTAGTGCAATCTGAACTAGAATCTCATAAAGAAGAACATGTTGAAATTTCGACCAAAAACGAATTAATCTATACTGTAAGATAAGTTTTTACCATAATAGCACCTGTAGGATCAGATAGCAAATGGTTGATGAGGCACTTTCTCATGTCATTGGGTGCTATGACAAACATATAGAAGGCGAAAAGTAGGAGGTCTCCTGACGATAAAGTAGAGCCGAGGAATCCTTGTGACATCCTGTGATATTAACATGGTCGTTAGAATCGAGCATTGTTAATAAAACCAACATTTTAATTCGCTGAAATGTGTTACAAACACTTAAAAAAAAGTGGTCACCTTTTGGTTGGAAAAAAACAATTTTTAGTGTTTTCAAATGTCAACTTCTACTTAATTTCTACTTCTGATTCTGCACAATTTAATAAAAATCTAAAAGTTTGGGGAGGGGTATTTTAGATTTGTGATTCTGCTTATGGTTTACACACATAAAGCACTTATACAATAAATTATTCAACTTTTAGCTTCTATTTGTTGAAATGTGTAAGCTAAAACTGAAGAGGGAGTGTTTGAAAAAAGTTCTGCTCTTAGAGAAAGTGATTTATTGTGATAGAAGCTAAAAGCAATTAAGAATCAAAATCTGATAGTGTTTGCATGTAGAAGCTGAAAAGTACAAGTTAAATAAGTGTTTGGTGAATAAGCAGTAAAAGTGATCTTATTTGTGTGCAGAAATCAAAATTGCAGTTTTGAAATAGGAATATGTGCGTCAGTGTGTAAATATAAATATATTTCGAGGTAAAAAATGTCCAAAAGAACCTTTACATATTTTGAAAATAAAACTTGAAGTAGAATCAGAAATCTAAAGCACTTATCCCCTAATTTTAGATTCTGATTATGTTATGTAAAATTAGAAGCAAAAGTTGTTATTTGAAAACACCATAAAAACTACTTTTGTTTTTTTATCCAGCCAAAAGCTAAAAGCTGAGAATGACTCTTTTTAAGTGTGTCGCAAACACTCCTTAAGAAATAATGATTTTGAGGCTATCAATTGATTTTGGTAGCAAGGATTGGCAGGAGAATCTGCTTTTACATTAACAAAAATGGGACATCACATATATTTAAATTCTGTCAGGACCACTTACTCTGGCAGGATTATACTTGCGAAACATACATAAGAAGATAATGCTGCAAACTAATGGCGGGAAGGATAAAAATTTCTGGAAGTACCATTTTGGCAAACGGAAAAACGAGTGAAAGAATGTCCGAATGCCCTCGATATCCAGTTGCAATATGAGTGCTAATCCAAAGAGAAAAAATGCTCGTTGTCTTTTCCTCTCCAGCGGCCAAAGCGCATTCCAGGCTAAAGAAAAGAGAGAATTTACGTAACAAATATTTATGATCAACAACAAGCCCATGTATCTCTACAAAGGTCTAATATGCAACAATCTGAAGTTTCAATGTATATATATGTTCGAAATCAAGTATGATTACCTTGCATTGAGATATTGTCTGAAATCCTTGAGCTGACTAGCATGTTTTTAACATGGGATTGTTTCAAAATATTTGCAAGAACAGACGCATAGTTTGGAGCCTCTGATAATGATCGAACAACCGAGTAGCCTGTTTAACGACAGGTTATCTAATTATCGACTGTTTCATTCAAGAAACGAACATCAAGCTATCATTCATTCTAACATTACCTGTGGCTGGATGGACCATGCTAGCAGCAGCACCAAAGGCAAGGTTCTTCTGCTCTGTATTCGGCAACGAACCACCAACAGGAATATAAGACCACTCCTGCACAAAGTTTCATATTATTATCTAACAGAATCAATAAGTATTTGAAATATTGAAAGATAACTTTGTTTTCTGCTGGTATATAAAAATTTACCGTTGTAGTTGATACAAAGAAAAAAGCCAGCAGAGTACCTCTTCATAAGTTCTTATAATGCGTACTCCCATTGTCTCCAGTCTTGACATGAGTTTACTTTTCAATAATTCAAAAGGCATGGCATCTTTCGACGCCAAACAAGTTTCCTGTTAAGCACTTGTGTTAGTTTAACGATAAGTCAAAACAATTCTATCCTGTGTAATACTATCTACTACAGTTTTATCAAACCTCGAAGAAAACTCTTGTTGGTGACATAGGCATCGCGTAAAGAAAGGTTGGATATTGTGCTTCTAGGCGTTGGACTTCATGTTTCATGTAGTCTCTGTAATCCATGAAAACCATCAGGCTGGGGTCATATGGATTGTTTTCTACCTGAAAATAGGTATACCACCATGATGATTAAGTTGAACTGAAAAATGTATAATCTTAAATCTCCTCGCTAAGAAGATCATACATCCCATTGTAGCAATAGTGAATTTCAAACCAATAATATGAAGTTTAACAAAAATTTCAACTCAAAGTAGGATAGAAGGCAACATATAATCTAACATAAAAAATATATAAAAAAAAAATTAGAATCAAGGAAAACCAAGATTAAGGGAGTGTTTGCAATCACTAAAAAAAATCATTTTTGCTTCTGATTCTACTTCATTGAATCAGAATCTAAAAGCGGAGAGATGAGGTACGTTAGATTTTTGATTCTGCTTTCGGTTTGAGTTGATAAACCGACAATTTTCTCTATGCTCGAGTCTTTCGGTTTCCTTCCTCACCCTTCTTAAGGGACTCATTCACTCCTTACAAACAAACAGGCACTTTTACAATTTTTTCACCAAAAACTCAATGCTACAATAAATCACTTCTTCTAAAAGTAAAAGTGTTTGCAAACACTCCCTAAGATTAAGATTGAATTTGCCATGCTAGGATTTGGCAACAGAGTATCTTTAGTAGATAAAGAAACTAAACGCGACAAGCTTTTATATTTTTGACAGTCTTCGTTCGTACCTCAACCTCGACGCCATAAGCTGTCTGGACAGAAACCCGTGGACCTCCAACCTCGTACTCTAAGAGTTTCCCCGAGGCAGCCCCAGATGCTACTGTGGCCAGCCTGTAATCGGAACTCAGAGACATGAGAAAATGCGACAATTTTAGTTATTTTACGAAATACGTGTAATTTAAGAGAGAATTAAAGAGCACACCTGCAGGGAATCACAATATTGCCTTCACATTCGACAAGTCTGTGGCCGCTTGAAGCTTCAATAATCCTTTCCACTTTTGTGCTGAGATATGATACACCTGACTCGACACACCTAGGAAAATTAATATACGTTACGAACCTATAAATGTGATCTGTCTTATGATGCTAAGGTGAATATCTAGAAAATATATGACATGTATTAATTTAAAATAGATGAATATGAAATTCTGGTTAAGGAAGTTCTACCTTTTCAGTAACTCTTCATGGAGCAAATGGCGACTAACACGTCCATATGCACGGCCAATAAAAATAGGGTCGTTGTCATCTAGATATACAATGGTATCTCGCCAGACGTGCTCAATGCAACGTCCAAGTCCTAGATCTGAAACAATAGCAACAAAATCATGAAAGGAGGTTAAATTCTTCTGTATAATCTATTTAAAAATTAGGACAGAAGAATGGTAACAAAAATAGACACTTAAAGACATGACGAAATTACTCGGAATGCAAACAGCACACAAGATGAAAAAAATAAACAATTATTACATACGTGCAAGATATTTGAGAGAGGGGCAGGAATTAAATAAAGTAATCAGTTAACTCTATGATGTAAGCACTTTAAAGGAGTGTTGGCAAAAACTTCTGCTTTTAGAAGAAGTGGTTTATTATAGCAAAAGAATCAAAAGTTGGTACCGTTTGCAAATACAATCAGCAGTTGAGAACCATATTGAGAGTGTTTTGTGAAAAAGTTGTAAAAGTATTTATTTGTTCGTAAAAGTCAAAACCAGAAGCAGAATCAAAAATCTAAAGCACCCAACTCCCGACTTTTAGATTTTGATCAAATGAAGCCAATCAAAAGCAGAAGTTGGCATTTGCAAACACTAAAAAGGATTATTTTCTAGCCAAAAGCTGAGAAGCACTTCTTTTCAGTGATTGCAAACACCTCCTAAGTTTTCCTAGTCCTATATGCTCAATATCACTTGAGATAGGAAAATCAAATAACAGAAATCACATCAAAATGAGCACCTTTGAATTCATCTTCCCACACGCCATAGTTATTTGTGAAAGGAAGATCAGGGCCAATAAGCCCAACATTCAACCCTAGCTTAGCTGACTCAGCAGCAAGAGCTAGCCCAGCAGGTCCGCAACCGATTACCACCAAATCCAGTATCTTATCTCCAGTAAATATCCTTGGCAACTGCAAGCATGAGTGCACATTTGCTGATTAAGATATTAACGAAATATATACGTAAAACATAACTAAGTAACAAAAGGATTATCAAGTTCCTACTTCAAACTTCAAAGTACGGTATTCTGCACACAAACTAGACAATGAAGTAACCACTAGCTTATAGCTCAGGTGGTATAACTAACCCTTTATAAGGGTGTTAACCAGGGTTCGAACCTTGTATCTTTCAGTTTATTTGAAATTTATTTCCTCCCCTTAACCAGTACTCCCAGCTTATTAAAAAAAACTAGACAATGAAGTTTTAATACATTATCAAATGATTTTTTGCGTAACACATCAAAAATTAAATGCATATGCAATAAGAATTGAAGCTCTTGATATTGGAGTATGTGCATTTAGAAGAAAAGGTAAAAATTAAGTATCCCAACTATTACACTTTGACCATTCCTTATCTATACACCAAAACAGTACTGTACATATAACCAGTTTAGGTCCAGTTAGAAAATTTTCGTGCTTCTTCTCTAATGATATTTCACCTTCCTGATGATAAAATCTAACTTGAATTTGTTCCTAAGGTAATCATGTACTACTTATTCATTTGATGTGTTGTAATATGTGATTTATCATTGCTCGGAAGAGAATTGTTGCAGGGGCAATAAGTGAAAAACTGGAAATAATTGTCTCTGGATAAGGAAACTTTAAATTGGGTGGGGGGATAGGTTCATTGCTTTGAGACAATAAAAAGAGCATTGGACATTTGATTTTAGGCCCTGTGCAAACAACACACTGATGGCAAGAAAAATACCAGGTTATGTTTCATCAAAGTGGTTTGTTCATTGTTCTAGTCATTTTATCTACCTGTCCTTTAGGTAATCAATGGACTGATTTACACGCAAACAACCCAGTTTGAGCTACCTAAAGGTTCAAGCCACCAACATTCTAGATCCTTTACAATATTTCAGCTGTGCGACATATCCTTCAATTTCCCCATGATCCTAGGACATGTTGTACTCCTCTTGCAAAACTATCTTTCTAAAAGTTAATGCTATTGCATAGAACCACCACAATGAACTCAAGGTAAGTGAAAACGGAGAACAGAAGATAATAAACTTATCAACTTTACATGGTTTAGATTAATGAGCCAATTTTGACAGCCACCATAATCAACAACTGATCACATTGACTTTCGCAGAATTACATCATATTGTTCATCTATATATAAAAATGTCATTAACAGATCGCACGGTCTGGTATGTGTTGTTGAGTGTGATGACAGAAAGAGCAATTCGATTTTAGATGACAATAGGTATTGCAGAAAACTACATACCAAAATAATTGCTTTGCTTATGTTTTTGGTTAGACTTTACGAACAAAATTCCCATTTACATCTAAACAGATTTTCACGCTTGCTGATAATTGTGAACTCTAACTAAGCAAATTCTGTGGTCTTCTCTCCATTTTGATAACATGATTTACCTGAAGACTCTTTTAGATGTATATGGTATACCATCATCGGTGCATCCTCTAATCATCCTGTTTTTTCCTTCCATTTCTCACTTCTTCTTTTCTACTTCGCTAAAAAGTAGAATTTGCTCAAAACTTGTCATTTGTGGTAATAAACCCTGCAGGTTTCTTGTACTTGACAGTATCTAGGTCCACTTACATAATAAAACTTACCGATTATATCCTCCTCTTAAGCACATTCGAGTCAAAAACTTACCAAAATGCTTATACACGCAGTCTCCATTTATCAGCATCAAGATATGATTTATGCTCAATTTAAAGCAACTTTTTCCAGATACTAAATGTTGATTAAGATTTAAGATGACAATGCCTCATCGATGCCAATAGTTAACAAGGCACAATATCATCTACTCAAGGCCTAGTACATTCTTTCAAATGTTGAGGATGTTAAACCGAGGATAAGACATATTCGAATATCTCTAGGCTGAATCCTGAAAGTCCAAAATGACAATATTCTTGTTCAAAACTAATTTCACTTTCCAAACCTTGTATTGTTAAGTTCTCAGAATTTAAATTTCGTAAATACATGTTTGGGAGAACTTCTGCGATAAAAGTTGGACATTTTATTAGGTGCATTTTCAAAAAGTCCATTTATATTAATAAGACTTGTTTAGTGAAACCCATTTCAAAAGTGCTTTGATATTTAAATAGAAAGAGAGGAAATAAAATAGGAAAATACCAACTTTTTAGTAACCTCCAAATGAAAGTAACGGAAATGGGCTTTGAAAAGCCATATTTTCTCATTTCATTGGAATGGGCTTTTCAGGATATGAGTTATTTCAAAAGTCCATCCAATAATAACCGCCAAACACTTCAGAAAATTTCAAATGGAATTTTAAGCCTAAGAGCCAATCTGAAAAGTGATTCCAAACATGCTAATAATAACTAGAGCAATGTTTAGAACAGTATACATGTTTCTTTAAGGTAATCTACCAGCTGGCATTCTTGCTATATAGTAAACTGATTACTAATTAAGATGTCTCTATTGTAACTTCAAACTAAAAACTATTCCAAAAATCAAACTATTTTCCATTACATATTGATGGGACTGCAATTACAGTATAAATATATTAAGCAATTAACCAATATGTGCACCCACTAGCACATTGCAGAAAACTCGAACAACTATGGGACATGACAAATGTTCACTTGTCCCCATCATAGAAAAAAGCATGTGTATGTAGAACTTTCATGCATTTGGTATAATCTTATCAGCACACCATTAAAATGTTCTTTAATGATTTATATTACTATTTTTTCTCGTCTTTTATGGACCAAAATGCTCTAAAGGATAAATTAAAATCTTGTTCTATGATAATTTTCCACAAATTCCATTATTCACCCACTCACGTATTTCTAACTATCAATCATATTCAATCATTTATTGTACAATTCCTATATCACATCATCTTTAATAGTTAAATTTTCATCTCATATTCAATCATATTATCAAAATTCATTCTTTTTTCCTCAACAATTTTTTTTATCACTATTCTCTAGCGGAAAAAATATTTATGTAGTGAAAATGTATCCAATTGCACCCTAATACTACGATTACTTGTCCTTTCATTTTGTCTATTTTCATTTGCCAAGTAAATAGTAATTAATATTTTAAAACAAAAGAGTGTAAATGTAGATTATGACTAGACGCGGAATGAAAACAAAATAATGATTGTGGTTGAGGTGATAGAATGTTTAGAGATTTTTTGTGGAAATAATAGCATAGAACATAACGCTCATATCTTGAATAAAAAATAAAAAATCGAACCAAAAATAAGCAATAAATATAATAATACTTTTTTTCAAAAAAATCAATTTGTCCACGAGCAAATCATATATTTCCACCAATTTTTCGCTCAACGATGAAACAAAAAATCACGAAACACAAAAAAAAAAAAAAAAAAAGAAAAAGAAAATCCAAAAAAAAAAAAAAAAAAAAAAATAGTACAGAAGTTCAAAAATAAGCATGAAAAAAATGATACCTTATCCGAAAGCTTAGACTGGTGATCCATGTCCTTGTTCTGCTGCATTCGCACAAACAAAAGCTCAGAGCCACCAGCCTTCACGTAATCTTCCTCGTCGGCGAAATCTTCTTTCACCGGCAAAGCCAAACAGCTCTCGCTCCCACCACTCGCGCCGCCGCACCGCACGCGAAACGTCGTCGTCGATGTACACGTGTTTATCGGAAAACCCATTTCGTTTCTGATTCTCTTTTTCCTCGAAGAACTCATTATCGGGTAAACAGAGACCGCCATTGCCGCCAAGTTCCTTGCTGCTAAGCTCTCCATTTTTTTTCTTTTTCACGCAGTAGCGGTTTTCGTGTGTGTTTTTCGGAGAAAGTTTGTTAGAGAGGGAAGTTTGGGATCATATTCTGGGAATGCAGGGGCGAGGTAACTGCAGGAACTGGAGGGGATAAACTGTAGAGAGAACAGTGTGATGCTTTCTGGCTATGGTTTAAAAGCTTTTCGTTTTTTTTCTTAGCGGATAGGGGGAGAGGGAAGTTCTGATGATGTGCTCAAAGGTCATTGCTCAGTTCGACACGTGGATGGATTTGATTTGCTGCAGTCTTTAAGGACTAAGGACGTTTTTTCTCTTTTCCTTTTTTTTGTTCAACTTAACTGACCGACCTCCACACGAAACTCAGTTAAGGATTAGTAACGTTTTCTTAGTTTAATTAGCACAATTAATTACTTGACCAGTTTAACAAAATTAATTAATATGCAATTAGAGGGTTGTGGAGTGTGGTTAAGTTTATTTAAGATTAGATCTCGCTTTGGAGTTCATGAGATCTTACTAACAAGATTAGGATGATTCTTGATAAGCACGGATTTTTTAAAGAAAGTATGGAGTTTGTGCTAGGGGATTGTAAAAAAAGGTCCAGTCAAGGTTTTAAAAGCCTTTTGAGGACCAACTTACTCAAAAATACATTTTGAGGCCTCTTTTAATGTAAAATGTCCAAAACATCCTTTTATGTATTTCTGAAATCTCTCAAATACCCATACTATGTTATTACCATAATGTCCCCATTCTTCAAAATTCACAAACCGTTGTTTTGTTTGGCTTCTATTCTTCCATTTCTATTCTTCTTCATCATCATCATCATCATCTTCTTCTTCTTTTTCTTCTTTACTGTATCTATAAACTTGTATTTCTTTCTTGTTATCACTTTTATTTTTTTAATCTATTTTTGCTGTAATTATATGAAGAATCAAGATCAAGAACCAACCCTATATTTGAACATTTTTATATTGGTAAGATGTTCTTTTCACTTTTAAATGTTTATAATATTATGTTTTAGATGTTCATTTCTGTTTATTTAACTATTTGAGTTAAATTTTCAAGTTCAAGTAGCTGTTAAAAATCAAAATCTTGTATGTTGTAGTTGCAGATTTGAAATTCCCGTTAAAAACGACTACAGTCATTTAAAATGACTATAGTCATGTAACACGACTATAGTCAGACTATAATCATTTTAAATGATTGTAGTCGTGTAACATGACTATAGTCATTTTAAACGACTGTAATTATTCAGATATTTAAAAGTGGTCATGGTACATTACTAATTGATTATTTTCTTACTTCCTATTGCAGATATGGAGTCAACATGGATTGCTATATTTTATTTTGGAGATTTTATTAATGACGATGAAGGAAAATGAATATGGAAACGAAGTGGGGGCGAGGAAATGGTGGATGGAATTCCAATATTTTCATCTACTTCATATCATGATTTGTATTGTGAAGTGTTAAACATTTGTAAAATTGATTCATTTTCACATGACATTTGTAAAGTTCATCTACTTCATATCATGATTTGCAGTTCAAGTCAAGATTACTTCAGACAAATAAGTACAATGGTTGATGTCTCTCAACCAAAGAAATTCTCATTGTCCAATTTGTGTAACCCTTGTGAAAAACTTCCAGTTGAGCATCCACAAGAAGAACATATTGATCCATTTCATGAAGTGGAAAATGATGGAGTGCATTGTGAATTGCAAAATGAAAGCATCAATTTGCATTGTGAAATGCAAGCAAATGATGACAATGAAGTATATCTGACTGAGAATATTAATTGGAATGAGTTGGAGATAGCCTAAGACAATAATGTAGATGATATTATTGAAAACGATAACATTATTATTTTCTCGACTCATAGATCCGAGATGCTTCAAAACGGCGGAGAAGAAATTATTTTTACTAATGATCACCTTGCAAGTTCAACACATTCAACATGTTTGATTCCCCGAAGATGCAGATTTAGTAGATCACCAAGTTTTCAACACAAAAAAAGATCTTATGATGGAAGTCCATATGCTTGCAATGAAGTACAACTTTGAATTTAGAGTGAAGAAATCTAACAAGGAAGTTTATGCAATTATTTGCAGAGGTGAAAATTGCAAATGGGGTTTGCGGGCAACTAAATTCAAAAATTGTGGTTACTTTCAAGTCCGCAAATATGCACGTGAACACACTTGTCCTGTGAGTATTCGCTGAAATGATCACAAGCAGGCAAGATCGTGGGTTGTTGGAAGACATATATTTTCTAAGTTTCAAAACTCCAACATTGTATATAGACCTACAGACATTGTTAATGACATGCGTCAAGAGTTTGGGATTGACATGAGTTATCGGAGGGCACATAAGTCACGAGAATGTGCTTTAGAATATTTAAGAGGTTCCTTCGAGGATAGTTATGCTAAACTGGGCTTATATTCCCATAATTTGGCTATAACTAATCCTGGAACAATATTATATTTGGAGATTGATAGTGAGAACCGTTTCAAGTATTTTTTTATGGCTCTTGGACCTTGCATTCGCGGATTCCACTCTTCAACACGAAATGTAGTTGTAGTTGATGGAACATTTTTGACTGGAAAATATAAAGGTACGCTGATTGTTGCTACTTGTCAAGATGCAAATATTCAGATTTATCCTCTTGCTTGGGGTATAGTTGATTCTGAGAATGATGCATCGTGGACTTGGTTTTTTACAAAGTTGAAAGAAGTAACGAAGGATACCGAAGATCTTGTTATAATATCTGACCGACATCGAAGTATTATCAATGGAGTTCAAGCTGTCTATCAAAATGCCCATCATGGTCATTGCATCTATCATATAAAAGGCAACTTAAGGACCATAACTCAAAAAACGGACATTATCATACTTTTCAAGAAAGCAGCAGAGGCATATACTTTAAAAGAGTTTGAAAATTATATGAGAGAAGTTGAGAGAATTGATAGTAAAGCGTGGAATTATTTAGTGAACACACAGTTCCATACTTGAGTCAGGTCACACTTTGTGGGAAATCGTTACAATATAATGACATCAAACAATGCTGAGTCATTAAATTTGTTGTTTAAGAAAGATCGGCATAATCCAATACTTTCATTGATTGAGAGTATTAGGAAAAAGTTACAGAAATGGTTTTATGAGAGGCGTGCGAGTGCACAAAGCTGCACAAGTACACTAACGCCAATGATTGAAGAGAAACTGCGTAAGAATGTTGATAAAGCCAATAGACTTGTTGCCGACCCAATAGACCAGTTCACGTATGATGTGAGGAATGGCACCAATAATTTTGTTGTTAACTTGGATGAAAAAACGTGCACTTGTAGAAGATTCCAATTAGAACATTTACCGTGTGAGCATGCAGTGGCTGCTGTGAAGAAGAGTGGTTATTCAATTTATTTGTTCTGTTCTCCATATTATACTGTTGAATATTGGCGAGTAGGTTATAGTGATACTATTTATCCAGTGCCAAATGAAGTTGATTGGGAAATTCTGAAAATCTTGGTTTCTCCAATGTGTTGCCGCCATTAGTACGACGACGATGTGGACGTACTAAAACAAAGAGACTTCTGTCTACTGGAGAGTTTTCTCAAAGACAAAAATGCAGTAGATGTGGTGCCACTGGGCACAATCGATTAACATGTACAAGTCAGATGCCTTTAGCATGTTGAAGATCTTCAGACAAAAAAACTACCCGAGTTTTGTAAAATTACTCTTGCCGTCTTGATGGAACTATTACTTTTGATAGATCAGTTGACATCACCTTTGTTGTGAATATTTTTTTTTGTTTTGGAACTTAATGGTTTCAAATGGAAGTTGTTGTAATTAAACTTGATTCATGTAAAACGACAATAGTTGTTTTTTGTGAATTTGTATTGCAAGTTCATTTTCTTTCTATAATCTTTTTGAAGAAATAGTTTGAATCAAATCAAACACAACTTAAAACATCATAACTAATCAATAAACATAATGTAAGAAGGTTGAATCTTACTGTAAAGATGTTCATCATTTTATTCACTATAAGAAGGTTGAATTTTACTAGGATATTGTTAGTAGACAAAGTTAAACTGTATATAAATATGTTCGTCATCTTATTCATTGTAATGTAAGAGGTTTGCATCTCACATAATATTGCATTATATATTGGTGAAAGTCGATAATTAGAATATATAATATAGTACACTTGGATATTGTTAGTAGACAATGTTAAATTATATATAAAGATGTTCATCATCTTATTCATTGTAATGTAATAATTATTATTGTAAGTCGCATATTTGGAATGGAAAACTCAATATATTATTTTGAATCAACTCAATACTTAGTTATGCAATTCCTTTAATGCAAATTGATTTGAACTAAATATAATATAAGAAAATGACTACAGTCTTGTAACACAACTATAGTAGTTTTGAAAGAACGACTATAGTCTTGTAACACAAATCTAGTCGTTTTCCAAAATAACTCCCCTTGTTGTAACACTAATTATAACAAAACTATAGTAGTTTTAAGTCGTCTTTGAGTTGATCATTTGTAATGCAACTCTTATCAGGATCATACACATATATTGTCGCTTTGAAAATATCAATCTCAACTGCGACCCAATGATTGCGGGTGCATAATGGAAAATATATATATGTGTACATTCCTGCCATTTCCTTCCAAATGATGGCTTTGCTCCATTTACATATTTCATTAACTCTACTGGTATTCTGAAATGATCCCTTTGCTTGTGGAAATCAATCATAGCAAAGATCAATTCATTGTTAAATTGCACATCTAGAATAGCCCATGAACCACCAAATGACTTCGGATATTTTTTTGCCCGAGCCCGCAACAAATGCAATGCCATGTCAACATGCTGAAAGTTGAATATATAGTTAGATATGATCTAATAAAATAACATAAGTAATGAGTTAACATAATTACTTCATCTCGAAACCACCCTCCTGAATTCAACACATCGTTAAACCACGTTTTTGCATCTTCTAGATTGATATGGCCCAATTTGTATGTTGATATGGCCCAATTTGTATGAGGCACTGAAAATAAAAATTATAAAAAAAACAAAGGAATAAGTAAAATACAAAGATTATAACTCATTCTAAATTAGTAAAGCACCTAAATAAGCATTTTCTTACCCATCCTCTAAATTGGAGTACCATTTAAAGAAATGCTTTTTCTTAACCGGGTCAACATCCCGAAATAGATCAACCTTCGTGTTGTCAACATGTCTTCTCCACTTAGCCCCAGTCGTGTATGGAGAAGAAACTAACTTTGAAGCTTTTTTAATTCTTTTATCTCTCACCAGAGCATCGGTTTATTGATCACTTTTATCTAAAGTTCACTTTTTGTGAGTGAAAACCTTAGTGTACATTTTTGTAGCATCTCCTACCTTAGTATTCGTCTCAATGTCCCCAAATATTGGCTCAGCTCCAACCTCTCTCTCAATGTCCCGTACTATTGGCTCACCCCTAACCTCTCTCTCAACGTCCCTTACTATTGGCTCACGCCCAACCTCTCTCTCAATGTCCCCTACTATTGGCTCACCCCCAACCTCTCTCTCAATATCCGTCTCCCTCCCAACTTCCTCAACGTTATCATATTCGGTCCCAGATACTCCATGAACCCTAAATGAATGGTCTCTGTCGAGATGTTGGTTAGGTCTCATCCAATTCATTATAGTATCGACTTTCCTATTTAACATCTCCACATTAAGCAACAATTGTCTCAATATATCATCGTGGTTGCAATAAGCTTGATGACTGTATGGAGATCTTCGACTCGTAGGAATAGAAGGCACCTAATAGAATAAGAAAACATATAGCTAACATCAATTCATCATACCAATAAAGATAAAGGAAATCATGTGAAAATATATAACCATACATCACTACATATATTCGGTGAAACTCTTTCCCCCTCTCTGTGTGGTGGATCTAGATCAACATCTTGTTCTGCATCACCAACATTAGAATTTCCTCCCTCATCATTGAGATAACCATCTAAAATTGGATCTTTTTTTCTAGTTCCATGAACAAATAAATTCACATATTCTTGCTCAGTCTCATCAGGAGAAGCCGTCAATGAGCAACGGACTTTGAGCTGAATAATTGACTTTGGAGCACTCTGCCACCTAAGGAAAATGTGTATTGTAAACTCGAAACATTTCTGCCCCATGGATATCTATTAAATAGCTCCAAATCATCAACTATATTTAATGTCTCAAATTCAATACTTGTTCTTATTTCCTTCCATCTCAACACGGTTTCATATATAAGCACCTAACCCAGTTTAAATTTTTCATCCATGTTCGTTGTCTCTTCTTCAAACGCCTCATCCAATTCTTTAGGTGTAACCTTATCATATTCTGCGAAGTACTTATGTGCCAATCTATCACTTTCATTTATCTGACTTTGGTATTCCTTCTCATGAGCAGGGTTTAAACCAGTGATGAGCGTAAACTCGTAAAGAGAGAAACGAGCAGCTTTTTCGTCCCCTAAACAAAACCACAACTCATCTTTGTTGATAGAGACAACTCTTTGAGTTTCTCATTTCGTACAATTTACCGAAACACGACTTCAAGAATATCTCCTTATGGAACTCATCTAAAGCATCGTATACTTTCTCCAAATATGATAAGTTAGAATGTGTTGTAACCCTTGCGTCACAACGATCATCAACATTGTATACATAATTCATCCTACAAATAACACAAAAATATATACTAATAAACAAAGTTGTTAGATTTTTCCAATTGGTACCAAGTATCCCTAATTTTGGGCCAACTAGGCATTAAAATGCTTAAAATACATAAATGCATATTCAATTATGAACTATTGCAACACAAGAATGACAAGATATGTTTTTATTTCTTCTCAAAACAAGAAGTCGATTAAAGGCTAGACAACTTAAAAAAAATTCATTCACTTTTAAGAAATAAATAATATTTCCACGAGTACAATCGAAAAAGAAGAAGCTTAATTGCTCCCCATCAACCAGTGTCTACTCAAATTGGACATCTTTTTATTGATATTGGACCAAAAAAAAAAAAAAAACCCATCTGCCTTACTTGATCATTAAATTAGTTGTGATGGTACATGGCATTAAGAAGATGAAGTTTGGTGCCAATATCAGGTGAATGGTGACACAAGACATTATTTATTAAATAAGTAAATTTGGTTGAGTTTTAAAATAGAACAAGAGGAGCATTGTCCATAAAATACATTGTCCTGCAAATACCACTTCATAGAATAAGACTAATATATTTGAATTCTAACAACTCTTCCATAGCCCCCTTCACAAATTAAAAAAATAAAATAAAATATAATGTTAAAATGTGCTTTCATTACCTCATGGAAAATGGCAACGTAGTACCAGAGAGCTAGCCGGCGCCGGAGTTGAGAGCTACAACTGTGAAGTTTTCTCCTCTTCAAGGCTCAAGTGGTTTGGTTGGTTGGAGGGTTTTCACGGCGATTTTGGGGGAATTGCATATTGCAGGCTACTTTTGCTTTCTTTTACAGACTAATAATGGGGGGCAAATATGGAATAAACAATATAATATTTTTTGTTTGTATTTTTTTTAATATTCAAAAGTGGTCAAAGGACAAAAAAAGTTTTCTTACAAGTGAATGGACTAAAAGGAGCCATTTCCACAGTTTGTGCCCCTGACTGGTATGAGAATATTCTGAGTCGACAAAAAAATAATTATATGAACTTTTGTTCACAAAACTACCACACTAGAATTCTCATTAACCGTTTTCAAGTGGCAGTATGTGAGGCTGGAACTTGGTGGGAACCTGCGGGTAGATAGAGGAGAGTCCAGCATGGAGCAATCACTTGGGGGGCGACTCCATATGCGCGGTAGTTGAGGATATTAGGGACCTTTGAGCCATGGTGCATTCTCGCGGTTTACATGAGGCCGTTCTGAGTTTTCCCGAAGATTAGTAATGTGAAAACATGCAATCTCGGTTATAACAAAAATTACTAATATAATACTTTAAAGTCAAAACTTATAATTGACCATAGCATCATAACATTACATTCTACAATCAATTATTGAACTCATATTCTTAGTTCTTAATCTAAGCATTAGGGGTTGACAAATTTGATTCCATGCTTCAATTGGTAGGTTTAATTATTTAGTTGCTAATTTTGCTTAGGACAAATTGACCGTTGGCGCTTCAATTTCCCAAGATAACAACAGTTTAACAGAAGTCTTCTGGTGAAGTGCATTTATTCTCTCTCTAGAGTGTCCTAGTTCCATGGTTGTGGATATAGTTAAACCCTTAAACCCTAGTTACCTCTTCTCAGATCTTGCTGTGATTAATGGATAAAATAACTCAGGAACATAATCAATACTGTCTCATTAATGGCCGCTACTATTCCATTAATTTTTTCTTTCATCCTCTGTCTTCATCTTGCTTCATTTACGTCTTTTTGCTTTAACCTTACCTAACTCTGTTTTTTTCTGTTTCTTGTCTTTGTCCTTTTTTCCTCACCCTTTCTTGTTTTACTTGGTTCCCTTGTTTGACCGCAGGTGAGAGCACGTGTTCACGGTGAAGGATGATTGAGGAGGGGGTCCCTGAACGTGTGGAAGGGGATTTAGTAGAGAGTTTAAAAAAAATCAACCTGTCCACTGAGGAGAGAGAAGGTATTGCCCTAGAATCCAAGGATATTGTTGTAGGTGTGGAAGAATGTAAAAAAAGCCTCATTGGAAAGGTTTATGGGGAAAAAAAGGCCAACTTTTTTGGCCTGAAAACTACTATGGCCTCGATTTGGAAAACTAAGGAACCCTTTGTCCTAAGAGAGATTGGAGCCAACTGTTTTCAGTTTGTCTTCAAGAACTTTGCAGATAAAAACAAGGTTCTCAGTGGGAAGCCATGGGTTTTTGATAACCAATTTATCATCCTTATGGATTGGTCTGAGGATGCGGTTGCTAAATGGGAGAAGTTCAACCTCGTTGAGGTGCGGATCCAAACCGGAACCTGGGTTCACCGGGTTTCTGGCGATGTGGGTATCAAGATTGGAAAAATGTTTAACCGTGTTGGATGTTTTGTGTCGGGAGACCGGAAGCAGTAATGGCAGATCTGTGAAAATTTTAGTTGAAATTGATTTGGATAAGCCTCTTCTTCGGGGAGCAAATATTTCATTGGACGGAACAAGTATATGGGTTGACTTTAAATATGAAGGCCTTCCAAGTTTTTGTTTCTATTGTGGTCAGTTTCAGGACACATCGATCGTACGTGTGAGAAAAGAAGGAAAGATGTTCAACTGGGAGTCTTAATGAAGGACAATTTGGGGATTGGATGAGAAACTCCAATACCCACTTTCCGGAAAAACAGGGAGAAGAAACATGAACCCTCCGCAGATGGGAAAAAAGAGGTGGCTACTTTGGGAAAATAAGAATGCTCAAGATAAAGGAAAGGAAGCCTGCTCCTCAAGTCAAATTGCAGCTGATGGTAGAGCTGTTGTTGTGTTGGAGAGGGAAGAACCACAAAAGTCTCCTCTGTGTCTCAGAGAGAAGTTGTATCGATCCGCAGCATAAAGGAAAAGCCCCTGTACAAATGTACAAGGATATGGAACCGGTGACAGAATCCCAACAAATCACCCCAATACTTGTGAAGCCCATCTTGAGTCGTGATCAGGAAATATGCGTTCAGTCCCACACTATGAGTCTAGTGGAGGGTTGTAGGATGGACGAAGGAGGTGATGACCAAAACATGGTTAACATTCCGATCAGTTTGAATACAAGAAAAGGCACCCTGAAAAATATAACAAACATTGTGGGGACTAGAGGCCTTGGAAGGAAGAAAAGGTCTGTGATTGAGGGAGCCCAAACTGGAAGGGGAGTTGAGAAGGAGAATAGGAAACCCATCCTCAAAGGCAGCAGTAGTGGAAAGAAGAGAGGGCTAGAAAAAGATAACTATCTTGAGGAGAATGAAGGATGCAGGCTGAAAAAATGCAAGGTAGAAACTGGGGAGCAGATGCTTAGGGAAGACGAAGTTATGGTGGAGAGGACCAGCCTTGAGTGGTCTCCAAAGTGTCAATGAAGATATGTGTGTGGAATTGTAGAGGGCTGGGAGGGCCCTGTACAATTTCCCAGCTTAAGGAGTCTATTAGACTCCACCTTCCGGATGTATGCTTTATTTCAGAAACAAAAAAAAACAAAAACTTTATTAATACGGTTTGTAGAAAACTCAAGCTCGAGGACAGATGGATTTGTGTTGAGCCTGAGGGAAGAAGTGGTGGGATTTGGGCCTTTTGGGCCAATGGGGTGACTGTTCATGAGTTTAAATGTACAAACTTCAGTATTGAGATGCTGGTTGAGAAGGATGGCAGCAGAGAGAGAGTTTGTGTTGTGTTTATTTATGCTAGTACCAACGCCCATCAGAGAGCACTGCAATGGGAGTACCTGATTCATGCCAGAAATAGATGGGGAGACCTTTGGATTTTAAGTGGTGACTTCAATGATCTAATATGCCAAAATGAAAAAAGAGGAGGTGTTCAGAGGTCTGAGCTCAGCTTCCAGGGATTTAAAAGGTTTATTGGCAATATGAGAATGGGGGATCTTGGGTTTAAAGGGTATCCATTCACTTGGGCCAATAATAGATCTGGTGAAGGCTTCGTGGAGGAAAGATTAGATAGGGCTTTTGGTTCTCCTCTTTGGATGACCAAATTCCCTAACACTTGTGTTCAACACATCAACAAGCAAGCATCTGACCATGCCCTGTTGTACATTGATTCTGAGAATGGGTTAAGTCCTAGGAAAAAAAGATTCTTCTTTGATCTTCGTTGGACTAAGATGGAGGGTGCTAAAGAGGTTTTGGAACATGCCTGGAACAAGGGGGTTTTGGGAACACCTCTTATCAGTATTCAGAGAAAGATTGCTAATTGTAGGATTGACCTTCTTAAATGGAGCAAGAATCAGAAGTGTAATGCTGCAGTTAGGATTAGGATTCTTAAGCAGAAACTTGATGTGATAACTGAGGCTGGAGGAGGTAGAGATTGGAATGAATGGAGTGCCCTCAAATCACAGTTGAAAATTGCATATGATCAAGAGGAAAGATACTGGCAACAGAAATCTAGGCTCCAGTGGTTGAAAGAGGGGGACCAAAATACCAAGTTTTTTCATGCTTGCACTTCTTTAAGAAGAAAAATCAACTGTATTGATAGACTGATGAGAAGGGATGGGACTATTTGTGAGAATGAAGTTGAGGTGGGGAATGAAATCACAGATTTTTATAAGCAACTGTTCCAGTCCTCTAATCCGCAGGTGGACACTGAAATCTTATCAGGGATGCCCATCTCAATCACCCCAGCTTTGAATGAAGTTCTCACCTGTCCTGTGTCTGAAGTGGAAATCAAGAAAGCACTTTTTGAGTTCAGCCCCCATAAAGCTCCAGGTATGGATGGAATGACACCCCTTTTCTTTCAATTTGCTTGGCCTTTTATTGATCGATCTCATTTTTTCTTTGTGAAGGATTTTTTTACTGTAGTGAGTTGCCTAAAACTGTCAATCATACTCTTATTACTCTCATTCCTAAAATTAAAAATCCTTCCCTTATCTCTCATTTTAGGCCCATTAGTCTCTGTAATGTGTTATATAAAATCATCTCTAAAATCATTGCTAATAGGATGAAACATTCTTCATAAATGTATTAGTCCTAATCAATCTGCCTTTCTTGCTGGGAGACAAATCATTGATAATGTGGTTATTGCTCATGAATGTTTCCACTATCTGAAAAATCTTAGAAAAGGCAAACACTCTTTCATGGCCCTCAAACTTGACATGGCTAAGGCCTATGACAAAGTTGAATGGGATTTCCTTGCTTCTGTGCTTCTGCATATGGGATTTGCTTCTATTTTTGTTAGATGGATCATGACTTGTGTTCGTTCTACTTCTTTCTCATTCAATCTTAATGGTCAAGTTATTGGTTATGTCTCCCCTAGTAGAGGTATTAGGCAAGGGGACCCCTTGTCTCCTTATTTGTTTATCATTCTATCTGAAGTCCTCTCTAACCTTATCAGTCAGGCTAAAACAGCTTCCCACTTCCAGGGAGTCAAAATCTGCAAAGATGCTCCTATCATTACCCATCTTTTCTTTGCCGATGACTCCATTCTCTTTTGCAAAGCTGACCCTTACCATGCTAACCTGGTTATGAAACTAATTGATAGCTATTGTCTTGCTTCTGGCCAGTCTGTTAATTTAGAGAAGTCTTCCTCTTTTTTCAGTAAAAACACCTGTGATGAGTCTAAAGCCCATATCAGCAACATTTTAGGCAATATTAAGGAACACTCTAGCTCTAGGTATCTTGGTCTCCCTATGCTTATTGGTAGGTCTAAGAAGGATACATTCCAATTCACCATTGACATTGCCCAAAAAAGAATTCAGAATTGGAAAAACTCTTTTTTAAATCCTGCTGGTAAAGAAGTGATGCTCAAATCTGTGATCCAGGCCCTGCCTAATTATGTTATGTCTGTGTTTAAATTACCTGTTGGTGTTTGTAAGGAGCTCTACAAAGTGGCTTCCTCATTTTGGTGGGGGGTGAACAAAGAGGGAAATCACAAAATTCATTGGGCCTCCTGGCTGAAACTCACTAAGAATAAAGAGGAGGGTGGGTTGGGTTTTCAGAACATTCAGGATTTTAACTCTGCTTTATTGGCTAAACAACTGTGGAGGGTGGCTACTCAACCCAACCTTCTTATGAGTAGAGTCATTAAAGCAAGGTATTTTCCTAGGAGTAATATTTTCTCTATTTGTTCTAAGGGGGGGGACTCATGGCTATGGAAAGGGTGGGTTTCTGCTCTTAGGACTTTTAAGATTGGGTCCAGGTTTGCTGTGGGAGATGGAAGGTCACTTAAAATTTGGGACTCTCCTTGGATCCCTTTTGGTCCCTCTTTTTTGCTTTCTGGCTCTGGTTCTGTTGGGGATAATCTTACTTGGGTCAGGGATTTGATGAATGGAGCTGGAGATGCTTGGAACCCTGATATCATTTCAGCTAATTTTAGCCCCTTTGAGGCTGAGATTATTCTTAATACCCCTATTGGTGGCCCGGGCTGCAGAGATAGGCTTGTTTGGCATTTTGACAAAAAAGGCAGTTTTTCTGTTAGCTCTGCTTATAAAGCTATCCAATCCTCTGTTGCTTCCTCTGTTGATACTGCTGAAACTAGTACTTCTAGGATTACTGGTTCTATTCTTTGGAAGAGTTGCTGGAAATTACATATTAAGCATAAACTTAAGCATTTTGTTTGGAAGTGCTTACATGATTTCCTGCCTACTAGCCTTCAATTGGAGTCCAGAAAAATTCACCTAGATACAATCTGCTGCCTGTGTGGGGAAGCTAATGAGAATCTGTTTCATATTTTTTTCCTCTGTCCCAGTAGTTAATAATGTGGAAGATTGCCCCAATTTCTTGGAATTATGTCTACTGAACCTGCATCTTTTAAAAATTGGTGGCATTTTATTTGCGCTAATGTGGCTGATGATGCTTTTATTGATAGAATCCAGTTATCTGTTTATATTCTCTGGTGGCTTTGGAAGTGCATAAATCTTTGGATGTTTCAGAAGATCAAAACTCCGATAAAGTTGTGGTGGATCTTGCTGTTTCTGAATGGTTAGAGTTCAAAATTGCAAGAGAAGAAAAAGCTGGAAGGAGTTAAGGTCATAGCCTTGGTTCTCATTTTTGTTGGTTGCTGATGTCTTTTGGATGAGCTTTCTAGGATTCTTATCAGTGGATTCTCTCCTTGGACCTTTTGTGTTTGATTGCTGTGTCGATTCTTGCCCCCCTGGGTCCTTTTTTGAAGACTTGAAGATGTGTAGGACATTATATTAGCTTTTTCAGTTGTGTAATTGCTAATGCATCTATTTGTCTTGCTTCTTATTTTAACTTGTTGTTGGTTTTCTTGTGTGTAATGCTTTCTTCCTGGCCATCAGATCGCTCTTTGCCTTGTTGGCTTTATTGTAATGTTCCTTGTGGAATTCTTGTCCCAAACCTAGTAGTTGTCCTACTTAGGTGGTGTCGTTACCACGATTGGCTTCCATTTGTAAGTTGTTGTTTGGACTCGTTTGTTGAGATTATAATATTTCTATCGTTTCGGAAAAAAAAAAAACAACGAGTTTAACAAAGATATATGGTATCTCATAATCAAATACAACTTAAGTGTAAACAATGATATAATGTGAGATTTTTATGTTTTATTTGAATATTATTGATGTATCAAATCCAGGAGAATTGCAAAAATGATCATGTAACTATAGGATTATGCAAAATTAGTCCTGTCTAATTTACAATATGCAAATTAAGTAGTATAACTTAAAAAATTGTCGCGATTTGAGGTTTTTTTTTTTTTTTTTTTTTTTAGGAGTTTCAATATCCTAGAGACTTAAATATAATGGTCACATTCAATCAATATATTTTTTAATTATATAAAATTATAATATAAATAAAATCTTGTATTTTGTATCATAAATATATAAATGATAATATAATTATAAAATTGTACTCTGTAATTATATTTATTAAGAGATTAATGAATTTAAATTTGTGACTTACTAACTTAGGTCGACGAAAGAGTTTGGAAATTAAAAACGACAATGAAAGAAAATTGCACTAATTAAAAATCAAACAAATACATATCGATTATTTTTTTCCTTTGTCGGCTTATATGAATATTTCTTTGTTGTCTTATGTAAACATGACCATGTCAACTTATATAATTTCTTTGTTGGCCTTGTCACCTATCGGTTTTGTATGAATGTGACATTGTTGATTTATATTTGTGATTTTTTACAAGTAATTAATAATTAACAATAGGTTAAAATAATTCATCGTGTTACGCACGCTACTACGGCCAAAGCACCAAATTTATATATCGTTTCGGGCTTTGAAAACCACATAATTAGCCTATTTATTAATGTCTGACTTGGTCAAAATGTTACCCAATTAGACCGATTTTCCTTTTCAAGACAAAATATGGATCAAAAGGAGCGAAATTGGTCGTGTAACTTGAATTGATGAAAGACAAATCTAAGCTACGTACATGCTCAAATTGCGATAATATTTTTTCCATTTTAGTTATCTACATAACTTTTTTTTTTTTTTATTAAGTCAATAGTTACAAAGTACAAGAGTTTGTTTTCTCATAACTAGAAGTATATCAAGCTTTAGATGCGGTATTAGATGAAAACACATTAACCAAAAAAGTAAAATAATATAAAATAATAAAATTTTATTTATTGTTTCTCTTCATTAACCAAATATGGATCTAACAAGAACATTCCCGATTTGGAGAAGAGGAGATGGGACATAAAACATTTCGTGTAGTTCAAAGAGTTAAATAGGAAAACAATAATTTAGTAGGTCATAATATTAGAAATCCCACATAATTTTAGGGGTATATTAAAATTTCCTCTATAAAATATAAAACATGATTGTGGCACCAGTTATTTCAAACCGTAAAATAACTACCACAACTTAAGTTGTTTCATTGTCTTTCAAGTTTCAAAGATTCTCACAAGTAGAAAAAACATACAATTCTGAAATCTAACATCTGAACTACTCAATGATTAAAAAAAAAATGTTAAGGCAATAATCTATTTCATTAAAACCATTTTGTTCGCCAAAAATATTTTAGTTCATACAACTGCAAGTGTACAATGTAGTTTATAGAATAATGGCAAGCAAGATCGTATTCCTTAGGGATTGAATCTCGAACCACTTAGGCTATAATAACATCGTATTCCAATTTTATTGAAGTGACCGAAAATCAAGTAATTTTAACTAAAAATCGAAAACTAAGAAAAATAAATAAAAATAAATTTTCGAACCCCACAAGTATTTTCATCATCTATAGGAGCAACCTTAGGCACATAATCTCAACATGTTTCTTCAATATTAATTGCAATTAAAGTTTTAAAAACCAATTCATGCAATTCTATGGGTTCAATTCCTAAAATAGTTTATTGTGCACATAAACAGTAGATTAATAATAATTGAGGTCTCCCGATCCATCACAACCATTATCAACTCCCAAAAGATCTTTGAATTGAAGTACTCCCCATAAATAGAAGTAGTCTCCCGATACATTACCCTATTTATGTCTGAATTTGATTTTCGTATTACTAGAACTCACCTCCCGGATTATGGACTAGACGTATGACATGCAAATTATTGATCAGATAAAAAATAATTATAAATAAGCACTGAATTCATAAAAAATATAAAGCATGAATTAATTAAGAAATAAATAATCATATTTAACATAAATCAACAGTTTCGATTATGCCCCTAAGATCCGAAAGATATGCCAAACATTGATTACAAACTCATAGACAAATTCAAATCAATATTAAGACATCGTTTAAGCACATACAAGAGTTCTTAGACATAGAAAGAAAACCCATTCTTGTCAGGATGGATTCTCCTTCCAAGCCCTCGAAACACTTGTGCTCCCTAGATGCGAAAGCCTTGTGGTGTTCTTCGCGGCCTAGCCTTTTGCTCTTAGAAGCTCTTCGATTCCTTCGTTCCTGTGTTATTTGATGTGTTTTCTCTGTATGAAGTGATGATTTTTCGTGCAAGATGCTGGGAGAGATCACGTGTAGAGTTCTGGTAGGATTAGGAGACCAATTCAATCCCAGAAACGTTGCACGCTCGTGTCAACCCACACAGTCAGATCGTGCGATCGGAATTGGCTTCTGGGATCTTCACGAAAGTTTTAGCCCTTTCTCTTAGATTTCCATAGCCACTTGAATCACCCCAATATCAATTTTGTAGAGAAATTTATGGCTAAAATACTAAACATCGCTAGTGTTCGAAATCGTTATATAATTAGCGTTTTGACGCTTTTGAAGGAAATTTCCTTTTGTTCAACCATGCTTATTTCCTTCACCTTTTTGCTCGTACATTGTCTTTTGACATATTATTTGAAAAATGATATAACCTTTTGTCCAATTTAGCTCAAATTTCTGCAAAATTCACAAGAGTACGTAGTATCACGTCCAACAAAGGAAACCAAGTAAAACACACTAAATATACATGCAAATGCATCAATTATATATCCAAATAAGTCCTTAAATGCACGTATATTTTACACGTATCACATTTCTCATTTTTACATCCTGAGCTAATATTTTTATATCGATCGATAGCATATCCAAACTACTCAGGTCAATGTAACAAAAACAACTGCAATTACACAACTAGTACACAAACATAAAATTAAACCAAAAGCCAACAATAGTCTTAAATGTCAAACAAGAAAGATAAAGTCATAAAACATCAAAAACATTGTCTTCTTAAGCATATAAATACAAAATGAAACGATAATGCAAATAACAGGGTCATCATAGGCTCTCAATGTAATCACGTCTAAGCTCGGGTTTCATAGCTAGAAATATTCTACGACAAACCAATTTCTCAAACTTTCTGCATTCAGTACAATAAATGTCAGGAGGAAGATCAGGCATCTCCATCAGCTTCTGCATGCACATATCAATCGTAGCCATGGCTTCAGGGTCCAATTCTGATTCAACAATCTCATTATCCATCTCACAAGAATATACGGCTGAGATTACAGCAGGAGACAACGGCACAGTTTCTCCAAAACCCTCATCATTAAACCATCCCAACAGGCCATCCTCATGTGGTGCGAATATGGGCAACTTTTCTCCTCAGAATGCTATCTTTCGGATTAGCCTACACGACACCGTCATCTTAATTACCCAAAACCTACATATAATGTATGGGTGATTACAAAAACTACTCGTGAGTTTAGCATAATTACAAAAAAAAAAAAAAAACACAAATTCTCTTTCAAAATTACAAATACCCCTACCATTTGTTTTTAGTTAATTTATTGCACCTCAGAAACGGAATATTTATTAGGTAAATGCAAACCCTCAAGAGATATTTGTAATTTTGAAAGAAAACTGGAGTTTTTGTAATCATCCCTCTAATGTAACTATTGACTAACTTGGAAGTGACACATACTGCTAACCAACGGGCCCAACATTAATCGTTTGATCCTATCACCATGTCAATTGTATCCATTGATGAAGTATGTGGGGGCCAAGGGGGCACTGGACCCCCCTCAAATTTTGAAAAAAAATAGAGTATTTAGGTCATTTCACATTTTAATTAAAAAAAAATAAAAATAGAAAATGGGGAAAAAAGTCTTCAATTATATTGCATTCCTCTTTCCTACTTTTATTTTTGAATCTTGAAAAATATGAGTCTTGATCATTTTTCCTTTTTCTTAAACTTTTGTACATTATTTAAGCTCCACCATAAACATTAACTCAAGTTTTGATTATTCTCTTTTGCCTCTATTTGTACTTTTGGTATATTGATATAATTGTATTTTGTTATTTATTGTTGAATATTAAGATGTGAAAGAATTAATACAATGACTAATTAAAACTTCTACTTATAATTTAATGTATTGTTTTTCATTTCTATATGTGGTAGTGGACAATTGTCCACTTATGTTTTGTAAAAATGGAAAATAGTCATATTTTTCGAAACATGTTTTTTAGTCATTTTGACAAAAAATGATGCGGTACATTTTCCGGTACAGAGTCGTGGATCGGTCCCTATAAATGAAAAAAAAAAAGACAGGAAATTTTGAACTCAAAAATAGCTAAAAAACGTAGTTAAAACTATTTTTATTATGTAGAAGTAGCAAAATTCGACGGACTCTTTTTATGTTAATATAATATTAGTTGGGCCCCCTACCTAAAATTCCTGGCTTCGTCACTGATTGTTTCATTCCTCCTGAACCCGAAGTCGGATATAGTGTTGTATTTTTTCCACTTGGCCTTAATCCGCGTAACCTTTCCCTTAAGTTGTTTGATGCTGTAGTTGTAGCCCCGACATGCAAAAAGCACCTCAGATATTATGTCAGTCCACTTAGAGGGAGTGATATTGGCAGCCATACTGATATTGCCTTGCGTGATCTCGTCATGTATATATGATCATGTATATATGATCATGATGAATGCAGTGACATTGGCTTCCAGCCAATGGGCATTCTCAAAGGTCATCTACTACCAAAATGAGAAGTGAAAAATTGCAGCTCCTAATTACTATGCATTGTAAATACCAAGAAAGTTCTAGAGTTTGATACAATACATATAGTAAGCATAACCACAATTTATTATTACTAGTAGTCCACCCGTGCGATGCACGGATTATAGATTAAGTAAAGATAATTTTGATATATTAATTATTTTAATTAACTGAAATGTAAAGATAAATATAGATGAAAACTACAAAATATGAATAGAAGAAATTACTGACACATGACGAAATTATGTAAATACACTACATAACTTATTAGACAAAAAAACCCAACAAATTGTGTTGGACCGAAAAAACACTGATACTCGAAAGAATGAGAAAAACAATAAGAATATAACATTTTTTTACAGTGATTCATTGAGGAATTTCATCTAAATGCATTTTCTTATGACCATCATTAAAAGTGTCATGCGAATCTTCATCATTCGTTAAATCAATAAATGTAGCGACACTCGTGCCTTAACTTTTCTTCATGGAAATTAATAATTTCTCCTATTCCGTAATGTTTGTGTTTGTTGCAAAATAATATTTTTGAATTCATTATTTATTACTTGGAATTTTTTTTAAAAAATAAATTTGGAATAATGACTAAAAAATATCATATCATTTGTGATATCTGTCAAAAGGAAAATGATGCATATGTAAAATTATTATCATAGAACATTCGATATTATAGCATTAACGGAATAGGGATGACCAAATAAATTATTTACGATAGATGAATCATTAATTAAACAAACCAAAAAAAATAAATGATTTTTTCCAAGAAATTAAGAGTTCGTGTTATTGAGCCCAATTATAATGGACCAAATGCAAAAAAGAACATCATTAGAAAAATGGGAACCCAAAAATTATTTTTCAAAACACCAAATTGGACCTCTATTATTAGGCTAAATAAACATAATACAGAGCCCACGTGAAAAATTCTACACAGGTTAGAAACATAGGCCCAAACGAAAAGATATTGCACTTCACATCCACCCAAATCGGCACAAAGACTCATGCTTTAATCAGCCAAATTAAAATCAAAACCCTTATTCTTGAGCAACACACACAAAAATCACTCTCTACATTCATTTCTACAACTACAATAGATCAAACAATTCATGTTATATTTTTATTTTTATGGTTTCGTAGTGCAAGGGATCATCAGATCTATGTTCATTTCTAACAGGTAGGACTCTTTTTGGTTAGGGTTCTTTACGGTAAAAAAAAACATTAGATGTGTAATTTTGTTTTTGTAATGTGTCTTGTTATAAATTTATTTCTAGGGATTTGTTGAGGAAAAAAAGCAGATACATGTTATTTTCTAAAATATCTCAACTTACTTCGATTTTTAGGATTTTTGTAAGGCTATAAATTTCAAAATAAAATTATTTTGCTTCGGTTCTGGGTCAATTATTTTCTATTTATGTTTTTTTTCATATATATATATATATAATCTCCTTAAATACATCTGATAGTTATTCGGTCTGTAGGGTTTGCTTAAGGGAAAATACTCCGAAAGCATGTTTTTCTAATGTTTCTGCCTAAATTTTGATTTTTAGTGTTTTTTTGGTCAAATTTTGTTGAGATGAGTATAAATTTACTATTCTACACAATTGATGTATATTTTTACTTTTGATATTTTAAGTCACAACAGAGGTAATAAATTGTTGCTCTTGGGGAATTGTTTTTTATTCTCAACATGTACCTCTTCAACTTAACTTTAGCATTACATGTGCAAAGCACAGTGATGAGGTCAATGTTGCTACTTGCTAGTGTTGTTAATGGTGTTTTTGCCCTATCTTTTAATTCAGTATTAATTGTAGTATGTTTTTCCAGATTAGGACATAGAATTACCATTTTTTTACATTTTGAGCTACATCAATACAATTACTTTGATTTCTGTGGAATCTCAGGGTCATGTTCTTTGATGGAAAATTTTGATCACTTGCACAATTGTCAAGAAAAGGTCGAGGAAATTATAAAATTTGAAACGGGGCATGCTTGTAGCATGTTGTGAAGTTAAATTTAGTCACACACATATGGAGCACAAGCAAGAAATCAACACTATATTGTACTTAAGATATATGTATTTTTTGACAATTATTTTGAATTATATTTTTAGCATGGAGTCGATTTTTATTTGAGAATTCCCAATATTTTCTGTTCGGATGAACATATACAATTATTTTTGGGATTTCTATGTTAATGTCTTTCCTCGGGCGCTTGTTCGGTTCTATACCGAACATTCAAAAAAATTCTTATCTAAAATTTTCTAATGGCATGTTGGAATTTGAAGGAGGTCATTGAAGGATGGGGCATTGTAAGCTTATATTTAGCATTTCGTGAACATGTTTTTTTTTTTTCGCTTTAGAGTTATTAAATTCTCATTTGGGTACTTTGTTATTTATTTTTGTTCAGTTTTATAGATCTGTCCTTTTCTGGATCGATTAATTGTTCTTAGCTTGTAGATCATTTTATTTATCAAGTACGTGACTTTTTAGAAAAAATATATATTCTTTGATTTGATTGTCTACCTTTTTGAAGAATACTATTTTTTTACAAAAACTAAAAAAACCAACTTCTTGTTGATTCATTCCGGATAAATATTTTTTTATATGTATTTTTTTCAATTTCATTTTTCTTATTTTTAATTCATGAGAAATATACTCTCATTATCTTTTGCTTTCTTGTTAAGATATAAGTTTTGAAAACCGATTTTTCTTGTTTTGCTGCCTTGCTTTTGGTGCACCGAAGTATGTAGAGATAACAAACAAAAAGTTTCAAGATGGTTGAAATCATCCCCATTTCCAGCAGAAACTTCTTCCTTTGGTTTAGTGGTAAAATTCTCTTCCTCCTCAGAGTCATCATCCTAAAACAGTTGAAAATTGCATTAATAGAAGGAGGGTAGAATCAACAGATGCCTAAAAAAAGCAGTAAAATCAATATATATTAGGCACAATGAGGACTTCAAGAACTACTTTGGAAATTAAACTAATTTGTACAATAAATTAAAAATGCATCGTTTCTTGAAATTAAGTGTGATTTGCATAGACCTCTTACTCTTACAAATCTTGCTTTATCCTTATGTGTCCACTGCTGCGAAATTAGAATGCTCGAATTCCCCGTTTTCTTCTTGTCCTTTGTGTCGATTTATTCTGAAAATATTGTTGGATACATGCAATCGTGTAAGAGCTGTATGAAAGAAGGTATTAAACCTTTTGATTGGAATATGTGAAATGCAACTATTTGGAAAAATAAGATTAAATTACTGAGTACTGAAAAAGGCTGTTATAGGACTAATTATAGCAAATGAGAAGAACGAAACTTGAAAAAGAAAAAAAAGAACAAATGCACATTAGAACATTAAAAAACCGAACTAAAAGAACAACTATACATACATGTGTGTCATGAAATAGGTATTCCAGGATAAAAACTCTTGAGTTGTCTCCATATGTAGGTAACTATATACTCGAACCTGTCAAGTCCAAGTTCCCAGAACATCTCCATCTTTGGATCCTTAACTAATGTGAACAATGGAGCAATGCTAGAGAATTTTGGTTATTTAATTAGCAGCATAATTCCTATATGTTTTTTAACAGTGATGATGCCTATTTATACAGAAGTAATTTCGGGTTAGCTGCCCAAGAATATTTATATTCTTGTATTATTTTTTGAAATGTATTGTATAATAAACTTTTCAGTGTTGGTGTTTTGAAATTTTGGCTGTATAGAGACATGAATTTAATTCTTATGCCATTCGATTTAGTTGCCCAAGATGTGTAGTACATAAAAATTTAATATTTGTTAAGTCTGCTTTTTGTTCCCAATACATAAAAATATAATATTTGTTAATGAAATCCACACATGAGTATATGATTTTTGGTTCCCAAGATAAATCACAGTCCAATTGCCTGAAAATGTGTGGCTGCATTTTGAATTTGAAAAGAACGATTTAATGTTCATATATTAATGAATCCCAGCTGCTACCATTCAAAGCCCGAATTCCTATATCATATGTCGATTCTCAATACAGAAATGTAAATAATTTATTATTATTATTATTATTATTATTATTGTTGTTGTTGTTGTTATTATACAGACATTATGACAGAAATTTCTGTCGATACAGAAATGTAACAAAAATCAATATAAAAATACAGAACATCTGATAGAAGTGTGTTTTACTGAAAATGAATGTGATGGTGCTGATAAATATTAAAATAGTGTCAAAATAGACCTTAAAATGCTAATACAATGATATGAGAAAGCCAAAATTGCAATTAGCACTTAATAACTATAGGGAGATAGACATGCGGGACTTGGCCCGATAACATTTTTTGGCTGTACCCTTAAGCAGAGACATTTATAAAGTTTGTAAAAAACTAAACAATGATTACATGCTAAACTTTTACAAATTAGAGTTTTTCACAAGTTAAAATGATCCAAATTTTAAGACTATAACTAAAATTAAAACCATAAATGATGTGGATGCTGAGAGGAAGATAATTAAGTCTCAATCAAGAAGACTAATCAAGGAAATTAGAATCCAGACAAGCTAAAAACAGGGAATCAAGTAATTAAGCCACTCTGCTTTATTTTTCTGCTTGGCCATTCTAAAATATGTTCTATCTCTTGGCCTGTTTCACCTATATTACAAATGCTCCTAGTTTGCAGTTCAGTTATTTCTCCATGAACTATTTAGGGACACCAAATCATTCCCTATCTCAGACAACCAGAAAAAACACAACTTTTGTTCAAAAGATACAGATTTTACGTGCATATGATTTAGCTTCAGCATTTCAATAAGAGGCTAATCCTTCTAGTTCATTTACACATTTTCAACGTAGAAAAGAACAAATGAAAGTAACATAAACAAAAATACATCAATGACAGTTAATGCCAATTAACAACAGCTAAACTAAAGTAAAATATTCAGTGTACCACCAAAATCACCCCTAACACAACTACGCTCATCCACAAAAGTGTCCAACCTCATGTAATATGGATATCATCACATAACTGAATGCCCAAAACAAGAAGCAGTATGGATAACATATTTCTAAAATATGCTCAATAATCACTAAAACCCAAAATATTGCACAGAAAAAATAATGGAGGAAACGAATCTAATCAAACAACAAAAACGGAACTATATCATAAAAATTTGGCCACACAATAACCCGACCCATTAACTGTCGGGGCGGAAAATAGATAAATCGGTTGTCAAAATGTACCTTGTGTCATTTGGGAGGGGGATATGTCATAGAAAATGAACCCGATCTTGAGTTTTTGCTGAACTTCACTCTCATACAAAATGATAGGCAGTAGAGTTCGAGCAGTCAGCAGACTGGCAAAGCACCCGTATAGTACACTCCTAGAGGAGGAGTTGAGTCACAGCGAGGAAGGGGAATGTTTGGCAGTGGTGGAAGAGGCAGAGGTACTCCATCACAACCAAGACCTAAAGATGTTAGATATGTTGATCCACAGAAAAAGGGAATCAACTACTGGGTTGGGTATGATACTCTTGTGAATATTGAAGTAAAAATAAATAATGAAGAGGCTAGGAGGAGACAAGAAGCTGAAAATGAAAGGCTCACCCGCGAATGGAAAGAGAGGCAGAGAAGGGAGGACCCTGTTGCTAAGCGAGCCAATGAAAATAAGAAGAGGGAAGAAGAAGACATAAAGAGAAGAAGAGCTGAAGAAGACAGGAGGAGAGCTGAGGATGAAGAGAAAAGAAGGAAGCAGCCGAGGCGTTGAAGATGGTTGAACCCTTTCAGTTAATCTTACTTAGCTGTAAATACACAGTTGCAAGTATTCTTTGTAATTCATAAAGCTCAGATATCTGTCGTAAAATTTTAAAAGCTCTGATACATGTGTATAAGATTTTATAGCTCTGATATATTTGTATAGATATGTATAGCTCTGATACAGTGTATCAGTCACATCTTGTAAAAGCTTTGTAAAGTGCGTTTGTAAAGTACAAGAATGATATGTTCAAATAAAATTGACATATTGTTCACTGGTTTTATACAAATTGATTTGGGCTTCCTAGACTTGGGTTTTGTGTTGTTTTTGAGTATTTTGAGTCATTTTTGTTATATCTCATAAGTTAGGCATTAATTCCCATTGTTTCGAATCATTTGAGTGGCCAATCCATGTCGAGGGATAATTATATTGAGTTTATAGTCATATTAATGAATCATGTATCAAAGGAAGTATGAACAATTGAACAACAAGAGATTGATTTGAAGAAACGTCCAAATGCGTCTGAAATTTCCATCACTGGTAGGGTTTCGTATTTTGGCCATAACTCTCTCTACAAAATTGATATTGAGATGATTCAAGTTGCTATAGAAAGCTAATAGATAGGGCTACAACTTTGATGATGGACGCAAAACTAAATTCGGACATTTGGGTAGCGCTACAATGCCAAAAAGGCGCGCAGCAGTGCAGGGCGAAAATTCGGACAGCCGCCCGGGCGCTGCAGCGCCCAAGACCCGGAGCTGCAACACCCGAAACAGGGCTGGGCATGTTAATTTTCGAGTGGGGCACTGCAGCGCCCAACGCCCGGCGCTGCAGCACCCAAGCGGTATTTTTGCACTTAATTGCTGGGCGCCGCAGCGCCCGGGGCGGAATTTCCTATGTTTGTCTACCTTTTTCTTGGATCTTGAGTGGGTTGTAAATATGGACATATGGGCGAGAATTCAGGCACCTTGGACCCTTTGGAAGACAACAAAACAACAAGAAGATAAGGAAGAAGGAGAGAAACACCTTGGGAAAAGCTTGGAGAAGAAGATTGAAGGCTCTTATCATCTAGAAATAGAGAAGATCCCTCAACTCTTGTTCTTATTTTGTTACTTTCTTCATATTTTGTAAGATGTATTGTTGTATTCCCATGGATTCAATTTCTTCAATCATGAGCTAAACTCTATAATTCTAGAGGGATGATGTGATCTATGTTTGAACTTATGTTTTGAGATTTTTGGTTTGTCAATCTAGATTTCCCAATTTATTTGTGCTATTTGGATCTATTGCTTCTAAATTACTTGATCAATAATTTAGAGTGTTTGGTGTATTTGATTTGACACTTGAGAGAGGTAATTGAATACATGACCTTGAAATAGCATAACCCAGATTTCATAGAAATGAGAGATTTGTGAATCCTTTGAAGTCATTTATTAAGATTCATAGCCTTGTATGGTTATGTTTCCATGAACTATTTCTAGTTTCTATTGTTGGAAAATGAATTTTCATAATTTATTGGTTTTCGTGTGAAAACTGGAATTATGTTTGGATGAGTGAATGAGAATGAGTTTTATGTATGTTTGGAAATGAGATTATGTTTGGTTAAGTAGTTTTAAAATAATATTTTATGTATATAATAATTTGAAAAATTGATAGTGGTTGAATATTTTAATTGAATATATAATATTATATTTGTAAGATTGTAGGTTAGTGGGTCCCATTAAATATATATAATAGTATTTTAAGTAGATAAAGTTGGTAATGAAGGGTCCCACATATATAATTGGATTAAAAAATAAGAATAGTGATTGATAAGTGATGTATGATAGTGTATAGGGTTGATAATTGAAATTGTAGGTTTGAGATGATATTTTATGTGAAAAGTGGAAAGTGGAAATGATGATTTCCATTGGAAATTTTAGAAACAAACATGATTCCATTTCTATGAATAGTTGGAAATTGGAAATGGGGCCTTGGAAACATAAACACACAAGGCCATAGTTTTTATTGAGATCTCAATTGGTGATTTTTATAGAGATATTGATTTCCCAATTGAAATCTAAAATCATTTGGCACTTGAGAGAGGAAATGATTATTGTAGAAATCTTGACTTATAAATTGGTAGTTGATGATTGATAAACCATATTAATAACATAAGGGATAACTAGATTCATCACACCTCTAGGATTCATTTCATCATTTGGATAAACTCATTTATACTTTCTTATTCTTGATTTATTTTTGGTATTTTTAGTATAATAAACTCCATCAAATATTGAATTTCTAAATAAAGTTAAACTCCTATATAGTAGTTAGCAATAATTCGATAATTATTCCATGTGGATTCAACAACCTTACTTCTCTATATTAAAACTTGACACCGTAGACTTGCGGTTAGAAAAATCTCTAATAAGTTTTTGGCGCCGTTGCCGAGGAGTAATTCATCTTATTTGCACTAATATTATTACTTAGTAGTTTTACTTTAATTTAGATTGGTTCTTGTTACAATAGGGATATTGTCGTTTTTGTGTTTTCTTGTTGATGCGAAGAAATAAAAGTGCTAATTTAATCTTATTTGATCCAGAAATTGAACGAACACTCCGAAAGATTAGAGCCGCACGAAGAATCGAATTCACAAAAATGGCAGGAAATGAGGAAGAGAAAAATCGCATACCTATTATTGCACCACCGGAAAGGGCCATTCGGGACTATTTTCGACCAACTACAAATCAAAATTATTCGGGCATTGTTCGCCAACCTATCAATGCGAATAATTTTGAATTGAAGCCGACCCTAATAAATATGGTGCAACAGAATCAATTCGGGGGAAGTGCCGTAGACGACCCGAATGCTCATTTGGCTATTTTTCTCGAGATATGTGACACTATCAAAATGAATGTGGTTCCCGATGAAGCTATTCGGTTGAGGTTATTTCCATTCTCACTTCGTGATAAAGCTAGACAATGGCTTCAAACCTTTCCACCCGGAAGTATCACTAGTTGGAATGATCTCACTGAATAATTCATGGCAAAATTCTTTCCACCTAGTAAGACACTTCAACTGAAGAGTGAGATTGCTCAATTCCATCAGATCGACTTTGAACCACTCTACGAAGCTTGGGAGCGATTCAAAGAATTATTGAGGAGGTGTCTACAACACGGGTACGCAGATTGGCAAAACGTTCAGTACTTCTATAATGGTATGAATGGGCATTCGAGAACTATTATTGATGCTGCAGCAGGAGGTACATTGATGGCTAAAACTCCAAGTGAAGCCATGATTTTACTAGAAGAAATGGCTGCCAATAGCTATCAATGGCCTTCTGAGAGATCCGTACCAAGAAAAGTCGCCGGTGTGCTTGAACTGGATACTATGTCCGCTTTGGCCTCTCAAATTTCCATCTTGTCAAAGCAAATTGCTACTCTAAATTTGGGCGGAAAACAACAAACAAAGGCTATTATGGAGATAAGTCAAGAAGTGGTGAATCCCGACACGGAGCAAGCTAATTATGTGAACAGCTGGGGTTTCAACAATAGAGGGAATCAATTGCCCACACATTATCATCCGGGACTTCGAAATCATGAAAATTTCTCATATAGCAATACGATAAATGTGTTGCAACCACCTCCGGGATTTCAAAACCAAGCAAGTACGAGTACACACGTGGAAGAACAAAAGCTGTCTTTGGAAGAATTACTTAGTTCATTCCTTGTAGAAACACGAGCAAGGATGAACAAAACCGATTCTAACATGGACAAGCTCAGTTCGAGAGTTACAACAATAAAAGGTCACATCAAATCCTTGGTGACACAAGTAGGGCAGTTAGCAACAACAATGAATTCATTGCAGCAGAGAGGGAAATTTCCGAGTGATACAGAGGTTAATCCGAGGGAGCATTGCAATGCAATTTATATAAGATCGGAGGTAGAAATTCAGCTTGCACCCGAACAATCGCCCATTTATGTGAAACCAGTGGAATCCAAGAAAATGAAGTTGGATGAATTTGAGACTATCTATTTGACAGAGGAATGTAGTGCAATAGTCTAAAGTAAACTACCTCAGAAAATGAAGGATCCATGGAGTTTCACTATTCCGTGTACTATTGGAGGAGTTTTCTTTGAGAAACCACTTTGTGATCTTGGGTCCAGCGTGAATCTTATATCTCTTTCGATGTGACGAAGTTTGGGCTCGGGGAGGTGAAGCCGTCCAATATCACTTTGCAGTTTGCTGATCGATCCATCGCCTATCCATGGGGTATCATTGAAGATGTATTGGTAAGAATTAATAAATTTGTTTTTCCTGTGGATTTTGTAGTGTTGGATGCGAATGAGGACAAGAAAATACCTATCATCTTTGGGCGACCATTTTTAGCTACAACACGGGCATTAATCGATGTAGAAACGGGGGAGCTAACTCTGCGGGTAAATCAGGAGAAAGTTGTATTCACCATCCATCCAACCAACATGCTAAAATTTGAATTAAATGTTGGTAAGCAGATGGTTGGGAATATAGCTGAAGACATTGGAGGTTGGGGAGTTTCTAAGGGCAATGTGGATAACATGCCTATTGGAGCTCCAACTTGAGGAGAATCTGACAAAGTCGGTCAAGATCAGAACTTAGCGCTTCTTGGGAGGCAACCCAAGCCCTTTTATTGCTTTCTTAGTTTTAATTTAGTTTAGTAGTTGTTTTTTTTTTTTTCGAAGTTTTTGCATTATTAAGAGTAGTAAGTTGCATCACATCCCACCCCTCTTATTTGTGCAAATCCCACATATCCCACTCCATCATCACAAAGGAGCAATTTAACACCACACACCATCTTCATCTCATTCACTCATTATTTGGTAAGTTTGCAACTTCCAAAACCCACCCCATGGTTTTCCCCATCTTGTGATTTTTGGTGTGATTGGATTGTAGTAGTGCTAGGATAATTGTTGTTGATGTATGGATTGTGGATTGGTTGATCATGCTAGACTTAGGTTTGGTGTTGTATTTTGGGATTGAATTGAGTTATCCATTGCATTTACTATCTTTGCCCAAATTGATGCATATGAGGTGTTTGATAAATGCCCCAATGACAGTTTCACATTGTTTAGTGCTATTTTGCATCTCCATGCTTATCTTTTTGACATGGCACTATATTTTTTTACTTGGGTGCATTATGTATGTGTTGTGATTTTCGATTTCTCACCCATAACCGAGTTCCTTGGTTCCACGGGTTTTGTTTTCTTGTCTACCTTGATAGGTTGCAAAGATGCGAAGCAAAAAAGGGGTCGGGCCAAGGCGAAGGGGAAGAACAAGACCACATCTCGAAGCATACAACACCTACGGGATTGTGCGCTAGGATGCATTGTGAGCTTATACGAGACACCTCATACACATAAAGTATCACATGACTTATAGAGCCTTCGCTCCTCGGCTACCAGGAATTTTTTTCCCACCTCTCCATTGGGGACAATGTCGTTTTAAGTTAGGGGGTGCAGTCTGTTTTTATTCATCGAGTCGAGTCTTGAGTAAAAAAAAACATTAGTTGAGTATCGTTTGTAAAATTGTGAAACTGCATGACTAAGTTAATTTGTTGAATATGAGTTGAACGGTCAAGAGAGCATGTGTTTGAATTGTGATCTATTCTTCTGTCCATTAACTCCATCTATATGCTTAACTCCGTTGATTTATTTGAGGATGATTTATGCAATTGAGTATTTCTTGTATGATCCCACCGGATTCTAGAACTTGTTTGATCACTATTCGAGGCGAAATCTTAGGTGAAGTAACACTAAAGAAATGATTTAGGCCATCTTTGATCAAGCTAGAGCTAAAAATGCCTACCTTTTTATTATATACTCTCACTAGTGTCCCCTTTGAGCCTGTTAAACCCATTCTTTGGCAACTAATCTTTTACCTTGAGCCTACATGTGAAAATCTTAATTACCCATCACTCATACACACAAAGTATAGAAGAATGTTGAAGGTTGAGGAGAGTATGATACGTAGGGTATATGTTATTTGCATGGAGTTGCCCAAAAAAAAAAATATGAAACCCCATGTGTTAAAATATGCAAAAGAATAAGTTTGGGGGTTTTGAAAAAAAAAAATAATCGAGGCTCATAAAGGGAGAATAATTGAGAATTCAACAAAAGTGAAGGCAGCTATTTTATTTGGCAATTGGTGATTTGAAATGATAATTGTGTGTTTGGGTGAGTTGAGCCACTTAAACCTATATTTTCCTACTTTACCCTAAAGCTTACATTACAAGCCTTGAAAGTCCTATTGATCCTTGTGTTACATTAGCCTACATTAGTGGAGATTAGTGTGAATGACAAGCTTATGGGATCCCAGTAAATATTATTTCTTGATAATTAGAAGTGGATCATTTTGATAACACTTGATTGCGTGAATCTATTTGAATAATGTAAACGAAATTGGCATGAACATTCAACATATTTGATCACAATGTCAAAACACATGCTTGATTGATAGTGAAATGAGTAATGAGACAAATGATATTGGTTGTGAAGTTTTGCAGTTTGTTGTATTGTTGTGTCATGTATTTTTCATTTTAGAGTTGTAATTGGTTGAGGACAAGCAATATTCTAAGTTTGGGGGTATTTGTTCACCTGGTTTTATACCATTGATTTGGGCTTCCTAGACTTGGGTTTTATGTTGTTTTTGAGTATTTTGAGTCATTTTTGTTATATCTCATAAGTTAGGCATTAATTCCCATTGTTTCGAATCATTTGAGTGGCCAATCCATGTCTAGGGACAATTATATTGAGTTTATAGTCATATTAATGAATCATGTATCAAAGTAAGTATGAACGATCAAACAACGAGAGATTGATTTGAAGAAACGTCCAAATGCGTCTGGAATTTCCATCACTGGCAGGGTTTCGTATTTTGCCCATAACCCTCTCTACAAAATTGATATTGAGATGATTCAAGTGGCTATGGAAAGTTAATAGATAGGGATACAACTTTGATGAAGGACACAAAACCATATTCGGACGTTTGGGTAGCGTTACAGCGCCAAAAAGGCGCGCAACAACGCAGGGTGGAAATTCGGACAGCCGCCCGGGCGCTGCAGCGCCCAAGACCCGGAGCTGCAACACCCGAAACAGGGCTGGGCATGTTAATTTTCGAGTGGGGCGCTGTAGCGCCCAACGCCCGGCGCTGCAGCGCCCGGGCGGTATTTTTGCACTTGATTGCTGGGCGCCGCAGCGCCCGGGGCGGAATTTCCTATGTTTGTCTACCTTTTTCTTGGATCTTGAGGGGGTTATAAATATGGACATATGGGCGAGAATTCAGGCACCTTGGACCCTTTGGAAGACAACAAAACAACAAGAAGATAAGGAAGAAGGAGAGAAACACCTTGGGAAAAGCTTGGAGAAGAAGATTGAAGGCTCTTATCATCTAGAAATAGAGAAGATCCCTCCACTCTTGTTCTTATTTTGTTACTTTCTTCATATTTTGTAAGATGTATTGTTGTATTCCTATGGATTTAATTTCTTCAATCATAAGCTAAACTCTATAATTCTAGAGGGATGATGTGATCTATGTTTGAACTTATGTTTTGAGATTTTTGGTTTGTCAATCTAGATTTCCCAATTTATTTGTGCTATTTGGGTCTATTGCTTCTAAATTACTTGATCAATAATTTAGAGTGTTTGGTGTATTTGATTTGATACTTGAGAGAGGTAATTGAATACATGACCTTGAAATAGCATAACCTAGGATTTCATAGAATTGAGAGATTTGTGAATCCTTTGAAGTCATTTATTAAGATTCATAGTTTTTATTGAGATCTCAATTGGTGATTTTTATAGAGATATTGATTTCCCAATTGAAATCTAAAATCATTTGGCACTTGAGAGAGGAAATGATTATTGTAGAAATCATGACCTATAAATTGGTAGTTGATGATTGATAAACCATATTAATAACATAAGGGATAACTAGATTCATCACACCTCTAGAATTCATTTCATCATTTGGGTAAACTCATTTATACTTTCTTATTCTTGATTTATTTTTGGTATTTTTAGTATAATAAACTCCATCAAATATTGAATTTCTAAATAAAGTTAAACTCCTATATTATAGTACTTAGCAATAATTCGATAATTATTCCCTGTGGATTCGACAACCTCACTTCTCTATATTAAAACTTGACACCGTAGACTTGCAGTTAGAAAAATCTCTAACACATATTCTACACATACATTCTTTGCTACTGCACTATTTACTTTGCTGTATCTTAGTTTTGGAATCATAAAAAAGGAGGAAATTGTTTGGAAAATTTATGTTTAGAATTTGATGATACCATGTAAAACTTAGATTAGGAAGTTGGCACCCCATTTTCTTTGTAATTCAACTTGTAATAGATAGGACTGTATAAGCTGAGTTGAAGTCAGCTATGTTGAATATTACAAGACTCGACTGAAGATCGAAGAGAAAACCCAGCTGTATGGCAGCTGAGTGAAGTGACGAGAAGTCTCAGTCAAGTGACAGAAAAGCTGTCTCATTCAGCTGACTGATAGCTAAGTCGTTCCATAATGATTGGAATCGAATGTCAAAGGGGTATGCAACAGACAAGACTTGAAGAAAGCTGATAGAGATCCGTTGTCAAAACAAGTCAAGGTTTTGCTAGAAATAGGCATGTGTCAGGTTGCCAGCAATAAAACTGTTTTGCTGAAAGAGTGCAAAAAGCAAGGAACCAATGAGATGTACCTGAAAACCTGCATAGATTAAGGAAAAGCTATAGAGCATTTAATTCATGGTACGATCCTCATAAATGCTGCAAGATAAGACAAGCCAACAATCTACGAGTGTGATTTGAAATTTGTGTCTATCTCTTCAATGGACATAATTTTAAATGTGCACTATAAAAGGCCGAGAAAGCTAGTGAGAGAAGGTTACCAAGTTCATTACAAGCATATAAGCAATCAAGCAATAACCTGCAAATTCACTCAAACTTTTCAAAGAAATCCTCAAGCCTAATTTCGAAGGAATTCAATCCAACACATTTAGTGAAGGAAATATTACTTCATCAGTTGAAGAGGAAAACCTGTTTAAACAACAAAGAGGTTCACTCTCCAAGGTTGAAGGAGAAGTAGTAAGGTTCAAGTTCGAACCAGAGGCTTTAGACTCGTTGGAGGGATGTGTGAACAAATCCAAGAGTTTTAAGGAGCTAAAGTAGCAAGACAACTGTTTTGTGAAGAAGCGAGTCCCGGTGAGTTTGTATGTGTGATCGAAGCCGACTTGATCGCCGACCACTTTGTAACCAAGATCTTGTTTTAGTGGATTCCTCAAGAGTTGGAGAAGAGTGGATTAGAGGAATTATCCCATCCTTGAACCACTATAAAAATTGCTTGTGTTTTATTTACTTTACAACACATTTAATTCTTGCATTTATTTTATATCTGCTACTAAGTTAAAACTGCTAAACTCTGCTGATAATAACTGTTGCTAAAACAAGTGTTGTAAAAAGTATTTAAAAATCATAAGGGTGAAAAGTCTTCCGCTGATCAAAACCAAATCAGGTGTTATTCTAAGTGTTAGCTGAAAGCAGCTAAGTTATATTATCAACAACTCAGTCGAGGCTGTTGAGTTGGTAACTTTTCTGTGTAAGCCAACATAGCTATCCCTCAAGGACTAAGTGGATTTGAGTTAATCTGAAAATACTTTAAAGTGACTAAATAGAAAAGTTGGTATGGTTTATTTAACCCCCCCTCTAAACCTTAAACATCACCCCTTGGGACTTACAAGTGTTATCAAAGCGGTTGGTTCATTGAGCCTTTCGCACTGGTTACTAAATTAGATCTCATTATTTTTCAAAAGAATCAACACTTGAGCTTTTAAATCTTTTATTTCGAAAGTAATGTTATTATCATGGAAGCAAATCTAACTCGCATTCCAATGTTTACTGTATAAGAGTTTGATGATTGGAAAATCCGTATGCTGGCTCATCTATCAGCCCTGCATGATGAGATGTGACTAGTGATTGAGGATGGGCCACTACAAATCCTAAAGGTCAACACTGCTACAAGAAGGGCACCTCCTGCTGAAGAGGATGCGGCATCAGCAGAGCCCAGACCTGCTACGGTTGAAAAACCTCGTTGTGAATGGACCAACGAAGATCGAAAAAGATACAATCATAACAATATTGCCAAGGATATTCTTTATAAAACTCTTGATAAGGCTATGTATAATAAAGTCAAATCTTGCAAATCAGCCAAAGAAATTTGGGAAAAACTCACTTTGATTTGTGAAGGGTCTGATCAAATCAAAGAAAACAAATTGGCTTTTGCAATCCAAAAATTTTAAAATTTTAAAATGATTGCAGGTGAAAGCCTGGATCAGCTGGATGCTAGATTCACAAAAATCACCAATGAGCTTTTAGCTCTGGGAAAAGAGTATACACAGAAGGAGATGTGTATGAAGATCCTAAGGTCTCTCCCAACTGAGTGGGAAATGAAGGTCATGGCCCTTAGACATTCCATGGGTTTCACCAGGACATCAAACCATGAATTATTCTCCGATCTTAAAGCATATGACTTTGAGTTGAGAAGAAAGAAACATGAGGAGATAGATGTACCCAAGAAAATTGCACTCATGGCTGGTGAAGGAAAGAAAACCAAGTCTAAAGAGACCATATACCAAGAGGAGATTGCCCTGATGGTAAAAAGGTTTAATAAGTTCTTCAACAAGAACTATAAAATGAACAAGGGTGACTCATCAAGAAGACACTCAGCACCCTCCAAAGCAAGGGAGGACAGGCCACCCAAGAGAGCTGAACATTAAAGAACTGAGTATCATAGAGCTGATAATCAAAGGACTGAAAGAGCTGACTTGCAGAGAGTTGAGAACTTGTGTTGGAATTGCAGGTATCCATGACATTTTGATGTTGTATGTCCTTATACACAAGTCAATAAATACAGAAATGAAGAGGATAGAAAGATCTTCAGAGAAAGAACACAAAAAAAAGAAGAAAGCCATGTTGGCTGCTGAGATTGTTGAAACAGCCAAGTGTAAGGAACCAGCAAACTCAGAAAGTAGTGAAGCAGACTACTCAAGTGATACAGAGGAAGAGGCTTTGATATGACTCATGGCCAAGGAACAAGACTCAAAAGATCAAGAAGATAATGTACAATCTAACTCATCGCATTCTGATTCTAGTGATAGTGATTGTGACACAAACACTTCCTCACCCACATATCTTTATGATTCTATTGGCAAAATGATGAAAGATTTTGAGCACATAAAAACCTCACACACACTTCTAAATGAGGAAAACAAACATCTTAAATGACAAAACTCACAGCTGACTAAAGAGCTAAGTACTCTAAGTCACATAGCTGATGAGAATATTAAGTTGAAGGCTGAAATTGCCAAGATCCAAACAGACTTAGATGCTACAGAAAAGAGGGAAAAAGATCTTAAAAATGTGATTGCTTCATTCACTAAGGCATTCAAATCATTATATGAACTTACGACTCAAAAAGAAAGTGGTGACAAGACACGCATTGGATTTAATTCCTTTGTGAGTGCCCAAGTTCCAAGAGTGGTTATGAAAACATAATCCTCAAGCAATGGGGGGAATCTAAAAATCCAAAGCACCATATGTTGCACCTACACCCACTCAAAAACACAATCACAACCATACTGGCCTTGGATATAAGGGTAAATGCAAGACGCCAATTGAGTATGCTGACAGGACAACTGAAACTAAATTCAGAAAAGTCCATTAGCAGACTCCAAACAAGAGATACTCTATCAAATCTAAACAAAGCTACCAAAAGCCCCGGAGATTTCAGCAAAGAAAATCATATGATGGAAATGGTAGAAATTACCCAAGCCAAGCTGACTGGAATAACCAAATGAGATATCAACAAATACTTATGGCATACAAACCAAAGTGGTTAAGACCTCAATCTCATCATAGGTCATTCCCAAGACAAAAAGGCTATAATTAGCACACATGTGCACCAAGGTACGAAACCCAAAATGTATATAAATATCACTATTACACCACGAAAGCAAATGCTCAAACACAAACACACACACACACTGGCATACAAACAAAAGAGATAGATGTATGATCCTAAAACTCCCAAGCAATTTTCTAATGTGTATTATGATTATGGAATTGATAGGTGGTGTAGGTCCCAAGGGGTGTGAGTGTAAGGTTTAGAAGGGAGGGGGTTGAATAAACCTTACAAACTTTTCGATTTAGTCATTTTTAAAGTTCAGAGTTGATACTACACAGCTGTGTCCTTGGTGGATAGCCAATTTAGTTAATCAGTAGAGTTAGTCACTCAAGCGGACTGATCGAGTTTGTTGATAGAATAACTTAGCTGTTAAGACTGAATTAGCTCAACTGCAGTTTGTTTTCAGCGGAAGACTTAACACCCTTGAATTTGGTTTAGTTATGATTTAGTCCTTGGTTTTAGTACTTAGAAATTATCAAGTGGATAGCAAATTTATCAGCAGAATTGAACAGTTAAAGTGCAAGAATTAAAATGCTGAAATGTAAATGACACGATAAGTTTTTATAGAGGTTCGAAGATGGGGTAATTCTTCTACTCCTCTCTTCTCCAACTCCTGGAGGAATCCACTAAGTATTGATCGATTATACGAGTGCTAACAGTCCGATACAAGTCTTGATCACACGGTGACTTGATCCTTTGGGACTCGATGCCGGAGATGCCTTGGTCACGCACTGGCTTCTCGTGAGACTCGGCTTCTCCACAGGCACCGCCTTTGATACTACAACTCACTTGCTCAAGCTCTTTAGATTTGATCACGAAGCCCTCCAAAACTCGAGACGGTTCGACCTTGAACCTTCCTACAATCCTCCGCGGAATGTAGACCCCTTTTCTTCAAAAGTTTCCTCTTCAACTCGATTGAGGTTATCTTTCCTTCACAGTGAGTGTTGGATTGATTTCCTTCGTAGTGTAGGCTTGAGAATTAATCTTGAATGATCTTTGAGAATATTTCGATTACAGTTCAAATGTTAGCTTGAATGTTCGTGGTTCAGGTAATCAAGGTTCACTACTCTCAGAGTCATTCCTCAGCCTTTTATAGTGATCTTTCAAAAATCTGCCCGTTGAAGAGATAGACTTATTTTTGAAAGTCACTTGTGGTCGTTGGCTTGTCTTGTTGCGATCTTTGGAGTTGCCACTTCCTCGTATGAATTGTTCTTGACTTTTCGTGAGTTCGACACGGTGTAGTGCTTCCCATTGGTTTATTCCCCTTGCACGCTCGGGACCGAGCACTTCGAGAAAGGTAGCATGGAGCAATTACTTGTTTAAGTAATTCTCTTGATTTCTATGCAACGGATCTCTTTCGATTATCTCGACTTGATTGCATTTCCTTGCTTTCCCCAGGTGACTTAGAGTCGACTTTTTCAATCATGGATGACTCTTGTCACTTCAACTTGAGACTTGGCTATCTTGAGTTGACTTGATCGATACTTTACTCTGTTTGCATCTCGGCTGCACCTTGATCGAGTTCCGTCTTCTCTTCTTTGCCATACTCATTGTCTTGCAATGAGTCTTCCTTCTAGTCTCCGGTTGTCTTCTTGCATGTTTAGGCATAGCCGACTTAACTCTGGCTTGACCCGGCCCTATTTGTTACAATGCGGTTTACAACAAAAATGGGGTGCCAACTTCCTATTCTAAGTTTTACATGGCATTCATCAAAATTTAAACAATAAATTTCCCAACAATTTCCCCCTTTTTGATGATGCCAAAACTTAAAAGATTCAAAATGTAAATAGCATATATACATACAAATAGTGTATTTATAGAGAATGTATGCGTAGAATCAATTCTATTATTGATCATAACATTCTTGTTCTTTTACACAACTGTTTACAAGGTGTATCAGAGAATTTACAGATTTATTACGGAAGACTTACATGAAATGTATTTACAAATTAAGATACATGAAGGGGTGGACAACAACACTTCATCTCCTTCGCTGCCTCCTTCTTTCATCTTCTTCTTGATTCTGTCATCTTGGTCGGTCTTTCTCTTTTTCTCATCTTCAGCCGCCTTCTTCTTCTTTTCATATGCCTTCCGGGCAGCTTCATCTCTTCTTAGTCTCTCTTGTCTTTCCTCCCATAGCTGAGTTTGTCTTTTGTTTTCTTCTTCAATTCTTTTCACATACTCTGCATTGTTCTTAGCCACTTGCATTGGCTACTTGGTCAAGACCACCCAAGAGATCCCCTCCTTTCTTGCCTCGGATCTATGTACTCAATGTTTTTGGGCGGAGGCCAGGTGTCAAACCTCTTCCTCCACATCGCTTCTTTCTCTACCTCTTCCTCAGGCGTGTATTGTACTCGGGGTCTTCTTCTTCCCAGTTGAGTGACGGTGGAGTGACCAAAGACAGAGTGATCGCTAGGTAGTCCGCTTCGCTGTCGCCTTCTTCACATAGCGTGAGACCCTTTTCCCAGTACAAGATAAGTCGAGGCTTGAGCCATGGACATGTTTGAGAAGTATCCTTGGATGCGAGCATTTTAAATTCATAACTCGGGCATTCATCCTTCCTTCCACTTCCTCCATCCCTACTTCAATTTGTCTTTCTCTTTTCACCATAGACACACAGAGTGTTGAGGTGGCGAGTCACTAGGAGTTTGTCGATAATATCGTTTTGTGACAAGACCTTGTTGGGGGTTTGTGCAATCATTAGGGTGACATCTCCCGATCCTTCCCCCACAATAGACTTTCCTTTCTTTGCTCTTGAGACCTCCTCATTTTGTCTTTCCCTTTACTGTTTGCTCCCTCTTCTCAACGCCTCGATCTCTTGGCGCTTTAAGGTATTCCTCTTCCCCCTTTTTGGCATCATCGAAGGAGAGAGGAACGCTCGAAACATACTATCAAGCGAGAAAGTCAAGTCTGGCGATAGTCGAAGTTCGCTTCGAGTCCGCTGCGGAATATCCGCATGAAACTCGAACGAGTAGCGTTGGATTGACTTTAAGCAACTTCATCTCGGCCATGAGAAGGTGAATTTTCGATCCATGTGTTCTTCCATACGCAGGAGCTCATTCTTATTTTGCTCACGCAGCAGCCTTGATCTCGGCAATGTGAGATTCATGCAAGTGCTCAATGTGTTCTCTCACTTTGTCTTTGCATCAAAGCATTCTCGGCCGCCATACCAACAGTTTGTTGAACAATGTTTCAAATATCTAGCTTGTTCCACGCGCATTGTTTTTCTTTGTTGCCACCACTCCCCGATTCGACTATTATGCCTCTTAAGTCGCCAGTAGGGTGTCATCTCTGTTATCCAATCTCATGTCCATCGAGGCCACGATGCCTCTCCATCCATTCAATTTCAAAGCAAATAATGCTTTGAACACCTCCCGAACTTCAGCCGTTCCTTCTTTGCGGTGACGGCCAAGCATCATCAAAATCATAGTCACCGAACGATGGTGTCGATGGAATGACAGGATGCAGTCGTGGAAGTGCTCGAGATCTCTTTCGACTCTTCGGGAGGTCGGGTACCTCTAGAGAAAAAGGAAATGATTCTACGAAGGAATCATCACGGGCCACCGGGATTTGTTCAATGATGAGTGGTGCGCGTGAAGTTCCTTGTGGAGTCGAACTCCGCGCACTTGGGAGCCCGCGCAGATGGACTGTTTTTTGGGGTCTGTTGTGAAGTTGACCCGACTTTGCCGAGCTCTGTTGTCTCAACAGACTTCGTCGGTCTGTGGTTTTTCCAATTGAGTTGGTGGTCCTCGGCCTTATCGAAGCGTCATCGGACGATGATGAGATTTCCATGGGTGGCTCATCATCAAAATTGAAAGTTTGACGAGTAGTCTTGAGGCCGACACTGCTCGTGGTTGGAACATCCTCACCGAGTCTTTTGGATCGATCCGGGGGATGACTCGGCTTCATCGTCTTCTTCCGATCCCGAAAGGTTACATCAGATTGTCCGGGAATCGTGAAGCGCTCTTATCTCCTTTTCGGATGGATCAATGATAGAAGGAGGGATGTTACTTACTTCTTTATCCCAGGAAGTCTCAACCTCCCGTTGGCCTTCATTACCTCCTCCGCAGTCTCAATCGTAGCGAGGCCTTGGACATTCCTTTTTCGTGTTGTTGTCTTAGGGTCTTTCTCGGTGGCATCCATTGGAGTCTCAACCCCATGGATTGCACTTTCATCGCCCAGTGTTAACTCCCATGGCTGTTCCTTCCTCGTGCCTCGACCGCATCGAGCGTCATTAGCCTTCGAGCGGTTGGCACCTCGGTGAGACAGTCTCAATCGCCTCGAGCTTCGTTGATGACAACTTGCTGTGTACTTTGTGTTTGTTCCTTCTCCACTTCGCCTCCTAAATTCGTTGTGGAGTCATCGCAACATCCTCCGACCTTGCTGCGGTGGAGGAGTTTTTCCCTCGGGCGCACCACGGTGAGTGACTTGGAATGGGGTCACTCGTCTCCAAACTCCCACTGTTTTCTACCGAGTGTTCAGCCGTTGGGGCGGTGGTAAGACACCTTCATTAGGGGTTGGCTCAACTAGTGTCCCCACTAACCCGGTTTCATCGCCATTTCCTTAGTTCCTTCTTCCGAGTGAGATGGGAAGTGGTGGCAAAGAACAACGATGGCAATATCCGCACCACTCCCATTGGGTCTATCTCATTTGTGTTTTGGAGGACTCTCCTAGTCCCTCCATCATTCTTTGTTCAAGAAGGACTCGGATTCGTGCATTGCTTGCCGCATTTGCAACTCTTCTCGTGGCAAAGAACAGGTCCGATCCTCATCGCTTTCGATAGGACGTCAAGGAGAGGATGTGTATGTTCGTAGGGTGCGGTGATAGGCGAGATGCCTGGCCTTCTCACGTGCCTCGCCTTCTTCTACCTGTCTCTCTTTCTCCTTGTCCTTGAAGATCCGCAAGATATCCGTGATTTTTCTTCATCCAGTGCTTGGACCACAGTGGTCACTCCAAGAAAATTCATCGATTCTCTTCTTCTTCGATAAACTCAGGCCGTTGGAACTGTTCCCTGGATCGACTTAACTTCCACTTCCTCCACTCTCGCAGACGATTTTTGGATGTCTGGATAAGGTGGGATAGGATCATCACATCATCATCTCTATCAGCTTCTTCTTTGTCCCTCATTCTCGGGATAGAAGGTAGCAAGCTCGTGCTCCATTCTCGTCACCGCGTCATTGCGGGGAGAGGGGATACGATTCAACAGCGAGTTAGATTTCTCACCTACTTCTTGTGTCTCTGCTCGAACTACAGTTGGTCTTGTTTGCCTCTGCTGATCGCCTTCAAAAACTTGGCTGTTTCATCAATAATTTCTGGAGACTCTACTTCTCCAGCAGTCTCCGGTATCTATTTCAGCTGAGTGGCTGACTCAGCCGGTTTCTCAAGTTCGGAATGCTTGAAGATTCTTCTTCTTCTCCTAGTTTGTACCAGAGGGATTTCTGGTTCGGAGAGAGTTTCTTCTAAGTCTTGGGCGGCGGGGGCCGGTGCTGTTGTTTTCTTCTGAGGAGCTGGCCGCCTTGGCTTATCAGTTCTCCTCTTTTGACGGCTAGAGAAGGTATTTGAGATTCCTTCTCAGCCGCTGCTGCTGGGGAAGGAGACACGGCTGCGGGGGCAGGTGACTCAGCTGCGGGGGCAGGAGCAGATTTGGTTTTCTTTGCTGCAGGGGCAACAGTTCTCTTAGTAGCTGCAGGGGCAGCTTTCTTCTTTGGTGGAGAGGAAACAGTTGTATCTTCAGGGTCAGCTGATTCCCCCTCACTTGTATCAGCTCTCTTGGCGTAGGCTCTCTTCTGTGCGCCAGAGAGGTTTGATCTGAACATCCTCTTGTTTACATGGAACGCCTTTCCATGTCGAATATGGACTCCTTTTACCTCCATCATCGGCCAATCACCAGGCCGTATCCCGTGGATCCTCCAAATGCTCCATTCTCCTTGAAGGATTTGTTTCTACATTCTCGGCAGTCTGCTTTGTAGACAAACTCAACTCGTTTACTTGCTTTTCTTCAATGATCGCAGCTATGACGATCAATTTTGCTTTTTGATAGTTGGTCAAAGCCGCCAAATTTGATGTCTATGCATTTGGCAACTATGTCCAACAGTTTGTGGTAGTCCTCCTTCAAAGAACCCTCTTGTGTGTAGACTATCTTATCAAAGATAGTCGGTCTTGGCTACTTCCTTCCAAGCGGCGATCAAGTCTACATCAGCTTCATTGATTTCGGTGCTCCTTCCATCGGTGAGCGTGTTTCGCCAAATCTTTGGCGAGATGATGAACTCCTTCCCGTGAACAGAGGATTTGATCCCCTCATCGTGAATTTCAGCGTTCACAGAATCGAGCGACCTCTTCCACATAGGTCATCGGGAGCTCCATCGTCAGAAATGGTTTTAGCCCGGACATTTCGAGCTTTTCAGCAATCTTCTTTATGAGGGCATCATCGGACCCCTGTTTGACCATACCCTCGAAATCCACAAAGAGACCAGTGTGGATTTGCTTCCTAGCTTGACGAAATCATAAGTTGATGCCATTTTTCAAGTATTTCACGAAAAGAAACTTAGAAGTTGATTTGAAGATTGATAGGGTTTTGAGAGAGTTTTGCCTTTGCTTCTGAGAGAGAAATGAATAGTTTTGGTAATATGTGAGAGAAATGGACGAAAATGGTTTGAGTATGGTTTCTGAAAGGACGTGCGGGTGATTTTTGAAATGTGATCGAAATCAACGGCTTAGATTTTGCACGCCGATTAGCATTTAATGTCTCGAATTTAATGCGGTAGCATTTATATCCAATCATAAGCTTGGTGTGCAGCTTTTGCCTGTACACATCATCATTATGCTGACGTCATTCTTAAAAACATTCCCGCTTAGTAAAAACGACTGCGTTTTTGTCACTTTGCTTATAAATGACTCAGCTTATCCCTTAGCTGATTTAACTCTTCTTCTCACAGTTCTCATAATGACTTCACCATTTGTCCGCCTAATTTGGTATAGCCGACTTTTCCGATCTGATCGATTTATTTAGTGATTTTGAGAATTCACCCTTTTCCTTTTTGTGTTTCATTGCCTTTCTTTGAGTCTTCGAGTGTCACCACCAATTAACCCTAACTCATGCTTGAGTTCTTCAAATCTTGACTCACATAATGGTTTTGTGAATATGTCGCCTAATGTTTATCGGTTGAAATATATTCAAGGTAATGTCTTTCTTTTCAACATGATCTCTTATGAAGTGATATCGACATCGATATGCTTTGCTCTTGAGTGCAACACAGGATTTTGAGTGATTGCAATTGCACTTGTGTTATCACACTTGATTGGAATTTCCTTTTCTTCAATTTCATAGTCTCTCATTTCTTTGTCTCATCCATAGGATTTGGGCACAACAAATTTGCCCGCATCTATGTATTCTCTTCACACTTTGTAGAGGTGGCTATTGAATTTTGCTTTTTGCTAAACCAGAAATTAGTCTGTTTCCAAGCATTTGACATGTGCTTGAGGTGCTCTTCCTGTCAACTCGCATCCAAGATAGTCGAGTCCGAATAGCCAATTAGCTTGAATCCACCTTCCTTTGGATACCATAAGCCAACTTCTTCGCTTCCCTTCAAATATCTCAAGATCCTCTTACTGCAAATCATATGGCTCTCTTTTGGAGCAGATTGAAATCTTGCACATACACCTACAAAGAAAGGTGATGTCCGCCCGCTAGTTTGTGAGATAAAGCAATGATCCAATGAGTGCTCAGATCTTGTTTGATCTACAGGCTTGCCATCTGCATCCATGTCCATTTTGATTGATGTATTTATTGGTATTTTCACAAAAGATTTCTCTTCCATACCAAATTTCTTCATTAAATCTCTGGTGTATTTTATTTGACTTATGAAGGTTCCATCCTTCAGCTGTTTCACTTGGAGTCCAATGAAGAATGTCAGCTCTCCCATCATGCTCATTTCGAATTTGCTTTGCATGAGGTTTGAAAATTTTTCACACAGTTCTTTGTTTGTGGATCCAAAAATGATGTCATCCACATATATTTGAACAAGCAGTATGCTCTTCCTGTCTTGAATTCTGAAGAGTGTTCTATCCACTTTTCCTTTTGTGAATCCATTCTCAGTTAGGAATTGTGACAAAGTGTTCGCCTTATTTTTAGCTTCACCGCAAGTGTACGGTGTAGTTTATAGAATAGGGTAAGCAAGGTCGTATCCACGGAGACTAATAAATTAATGCGCTAAGTATTGAACTAAGATAGCCTTATTTTTATTTAGACGATCGAAATTGAATGATTGTTGTGGAAGAAAAGATAAGAATAACCACAAAAACACAAGATGAAAATAATAGTGGAATTACCAAGGGAAATGAAATGGATTCCCGGGTTATGGTTTCAATTAATATTCCTCTTGTTTTACGATTTAATCAAAGCCAAAGTTATTATCAATACACCTATAAGACGATCACAACGGTATTTTATCCTCCCTCTTGAGATGTATATAAAGTGTAGATTGAAATATCTATGCTAGTATATCTACTCAACATAAGATACACAACTCCCAAAATGCACAAAAGATCAAATATCCTCACAAATATTCACAAACCTCTCGATTATGCGAATATTCATGTCAAGTACTCAAGATCTAATATTGAAACTCATCTCTCGAATTATGAATCAATATATCAAACATGCTAAATCATTGGCCAAATGATAAAACAAGAATAAGAACAAAGTACTAAAATAGCTTCAAGACAATAACTTCAATTAAGATTAAAACAATCAACAAGAGTTCAATTAATCTACTTCCAAAACCCGGAAATCACAAGAAGTTTAGCTACCCATTATAAATAAACAACTCATAGACAAATTGTTCATCTTCATAAGAAGCTAAAATGAAAGATTAAAGCACAAAGAATGAGAAAACTTAGGGAAATAGATAATCTCTCGATTAATCTTCAATCCTCAAGCTCCGATTCGACCCGATTCTTCCCTTGATTCTTCCTTGATGAAATTGATGTGTTTCTTGTGTTCTTGGGTGTATTCTCAGCCTTTCCTCCATACCCTAGATCAAGCCTCCCATTTATGTATTTATAGCCCCTAAAAAGTCCAAGAAAAAGGTGAAGAAACATAGTAATTTCCGCCTTGGGCGCTGGCGCCCAGCAATTTCGCAAAAATTTAGCCGCCCGGGCGCTAGCGCGGGCGTTAGCGCTGCAGCGCCCACCTAAAAAAATGAATATCCTTGCGCTGTAACGGGCGCTGCAGCGCCCGTGGACGAGCGCTGCAGCGCCCGACCGAGTTTTTCACCCACCAAATGTTGGAATTTGCTTTTGAGCCCTTCTTCAAAGTTGTAGCTCTATCTCTTAGCTTTCCATAGCCACTTGAATCATCTCAATATCAATTTTGTAGAGAGAGTTATGGCCAAAATACGAAACGCTGCCAGTGATGGAAATTTCAGACGCATTTGGATGTTTCTTCAAATCAATCTCTCTTTGTTTGCTCGTTTGTACTTCTTTTGATACACGATTCATTACTATGACTATAAACTCAATATAATTGGCTCTCAACATGGCTTGGCTACTCAAATGACTCAAAATACTCAAAAACAACACAAAACTCAAGTCTTGGAAGCCCAAATCAATGGTATAAAACCAAGTGAACAAATACCCCAAACTTAAATGTTGGCCGTCCCGGTCAACACTTTTAAAAACAAGACAAAACATGACTGGGAGTAATGAAAAGTTGAACGCACAATAACTCCATAAAATTTTGTATTGTTCATTGTAGGTATCAAGTAACGAATTAACTGTTCTTTAAACATCTAACATAGAGCACATATTAAAGAAACCATGGTAAATGCTAAGAATTACACCTCACAAAGATCAAGTGTATACTCTCATCTCGAATGAATATAGGACGTGTTTACGCTCAATTCAATTCATTATTGCAGAATTACCATAGGCTTGCAAATCGTCTCATATCTCCGCCACTAGGATGTATGCAAAATTGTGAATCAAAAAGGACTTTTTTCCTTTGGTTGTAATGAAGGCTCTTTGGTTGGGGTAGTAAAATATGGATAGAGTGACTCAAACTCGGCGTATAGACCGGTGAGCATATAATTCATCTACATTAAAGCTCAATATGCTACTCAAATCACCTCTCATTTTCACCAACTCTTCTTATCTCCATCCCCTTTATTTTGTAAACTCAACCATTCACATTACAATTCTTAACCTCCAAGTTCATTCAAAGAAAACTCATTCATCGATCTATTTTTTTATTTTTTTTTTACTCTTATATGAGTTTTCAACATTTCATATCTCCTTTTTCTTTCTCTTTTGTTCTCATCAACCAACTATAACATCACCTAACATTTTGATTTCACCCATTCACCCTTATTCAATTCCTTTACTCAATGCTATACGCTCAAGTGTTGGGTAAAAGATTTATCAAGTTAACGCTTGAATTGTGGCTATTAAAAATTAGGCAATAGGCTCAAGTTGGCTAACTAGGGATTTCAATATCATCATTAGGTAAGCAAAAGGCTTGGAGGGCTAACAAAATGGCCTTTGATCATTTTCACAATTCGCATACAACATGTGACCTTGACAGAGATGCCGAGCAAGTTCTAGAATTCTAACAACATGAATGATACACTCAAATTACAAACAAGACTGCACAAAATAGAAGCAAAAAGGCTCAAAATCTCACAAGCTTGTAAATATGTAATTCAAAGCATCATACCACGTTCTCAATATCCATATGCTTAAAGTCATCTATTCATGGCTCAATCAACTCATACTCGACCCCAATCCAAACAATACAAATTTTTAAAAATAAAGCACGAGAATCTCAATATCGGTCAACTTACTCTCTAAACTCTATGAAAGCAATAAACGTGCTAAAGATGTAAACGTCTTCTAATGCAATGCAACCTAAAATGCTCTACATGCAACTATATAAAAACACACAAAAATGCAATTTTTTTTTTAATCCACACATTTCATATGAAAATAACTATCTCCCCCAAAACTTAAATGAAATTATATCGCACGTAAGAGAAGATAAAATTTCAATATAAAACTCGTTGGATTTACGATTCATTGTGCGGGTGGTGGCCCTCCTTGGCATCTCCTCATTTTAGGACTTCTTCCTTCAACCATCACTTCAAATTTTGTACCTTAATATTATCTCATTTGAAGGACGACGGTCGTGCGCTTGCGACGGGCTGCCCGTGCTTCATGCCAAGCCACATTATTCCTCCTCCAGGCATGCACATGCGCCAAAGCACACAGTCACCCGTGCGTGATGCCGTACAACAACACTCAGTTTTTTTTTTTTACAAAAAGAAAACAAACAAAAACAAAAATCACACCACAAACCGTTGGGTTGCCTCCCAACAAGCGCTATATTTAACGTCTTTAGCTTGACGCCTGTTTATTTCAGTTCGTACCACCTTTGAATGCATATATTAGCTGTTTTGGATCGTGGTCAAGAACCGTTTTTGCTCTGTTTGCATCTAGTAATGCATAATTAGGCTTTCCAAGCAAGTATTGGAGTCCTGATGTTGGAACACTTTGATTTGAATTATGCTCATGTTGTCCATGCGTGTACGCATATTCCGTGCTTGTCTCATTATGGAATAGTTTTCTTATATCTTGCACGCAATGCACGGGCGTACACACATGGTTCGTGTGTTCCTTGTCCTGTTTTTGCTCCTTTTCGGTACCACACACGGGCTGAAAGTGCATAAACACACAATCCGTATTTGGTTCCGAACTTTCTTGCTTTTCCAGGATCTTCATCTTCTCGTATTTGGTACCACTAATTTGATGAATGGCACTAGATTGTTCCTTCGAGTTGGCTTGAGTGGTGCTTAAAAATCGCTCTTTTGATGTTGCCCACCAACAATTGTAACTAATTGGCCCATTTGAGTCTCAAGATTTTTCAATTGTGAATCCATAGTATTGCCAATTGTGTCAATTGCAACTTCATCTTGTCCATCTTTGCTTCGTTTTTGGTAAGGCTATTTCCCATTTCCCTCATGAATAAATTTATTTGACTCATAAATGAAGTCGTTTGATTCATGAATGAAATGAGGGCGTTTCCAAAGATGGTTTCGCCACTTCCATCCGAACGGGTGCACCTATACCAATTCAAAGAAACAAATCAAGCATTGTAGAAGTAGAATTTACAAAAGAAAAATGAAAAAATAAAAAAAATGTCTAAATTAAGAATAATTCTATCTATTGCAATATTAGCACCAAAAATTGTATTATCCAAGAACGGCGCCAAAAACTTGTTCGCCTTATTTTTAGCTTCACCGCAAGTGTACGGTGTAGTTTATAGAATAGGGTAAGCAAGGTCGTATCCACGGAGACTAATAAATTAATGCGCTAAGTATTGAACTAAGATAGCCTTATTTTTATTTAGACGATCGAAATTGAATGATTGTTGTGGAAGAAAAGATAAGAATAACCACAAAGACACAAGATGAAAATAATAGTGGAATTACCAAGGAAATGAAATGGATTCCGGGTTATGGTTTCAATTAATATTCCTCTTATTTTACGATTTAATCAAAGCCAAAGTTATTATCAATACACCTATAAGACGATCACAACGGTATTTTATCCTCCCTCTTGAGATGTATATAAAGTGTAGATTGAAATATCTATGCTAGTATCTCTACTCAACATAAGATACACAACTCCCAAAATGCACAAAAGATCAAATATCCTCACAAATATTCACAAACCTCTCGATTATGCGAATATTCATGTCAAGTACTCAAGATCTAATATTGAAACTCATCTCTCGAATTATGAATCAATATATCAAACATGCTAAATCATTGGCCAAATGATAAAACAAGAATAAGAACAAAGTACTAAAATAGGCTTCAAGACAATAACTTCAATTAAGATTAAAACAATCAACAAGAGTTCAATTAATCTACTTCCAAAACCCGGAAATCACAAGAAGTTTAGCTACCCATTATAAATAAACAACTCATAGACAAATTGTTCATCTTCATAAGAAGCTAAAATGAAAGATTAAAGCACAAAGAATGAGAAAACTTAGGGAAATAGATAATCTCTCGACATCTTCAATCCTCAAGCTCCGATTGACCCGATTCTTATTTGATTCTTCCTTGATGAAATTGATGTGTTTCTTGTGTTCTTGGGTGTATTCTCAGCCTTTCCTCCATACCCTAGATCAAGCCTCCCATTTATGTATTTATAGCCCCTAAAAAGTCCAAGAAAAAGGTGAAGAAACATAGTAATTTTCAAGGAAGAATGTCGGGATCTCGCCGGCGCCATCAAGCTCATCGCAAAATTTAGCCGCCCGGGCGCTGCAGCGCGGGGCTGCAGCGCCCAAAACGGGCGCTTTTTGGACGAGCGCTGCACAGCGCCGTGGACGAGCGCTGCAGCGCCCGACCGAGTTTTTCACCCACCAAATGTTGGAATTTGCTTTTGAGCCCTTCTTCAAAGTTGTAGCTCTATCTCTTAGCTTTCCATAGCCACTTGAATCATCTCAATATCAATTTTGTAGAGAGAGTTATGGCCAAAATACGAAACACTGCCAGTGATGGAAATTTCAGACGCATTTGGATGTTTCTTCAAATCAATCTCTCTTTGTTTGCTCGTTTGTACTTCTTTTGATACACGATTCATTACTATGACTATAAACTCAATATAATTGGCTCTCAACATGGCTTGGCTACTCAAATGACTCAAAATACTCAAAAACAACACAAAACTCAAGTCTTGGAAGCCCAAATCAATGGTATAAAACCAAGTGAACACAAAGTATCATACCATGCTCTGGGTGCCTGTTTTAATCCATATAGAGCTTTCTTGAGTTTGTATACCTTATCTCCAAGAGTCAGCTGCTCAAATCCTAGAGGTTGTTCAACATACACTTCTTCTTCCAATAAACCATTTAGGAATGCACTTTTTACATCCATCTGATATACAAAAAATTCTTGTGAGTTGCATAGGCAAGAAACATCCTAATAGCTTTCAATCTTGCTACAGGGGCAAATGTTTCATCAAAATCTATCCCTTCTTCTTGGCAATATCCTTTGGCTACTAATCTTGCTTTGTTTCTTACCACAGAACCTTCCTCATTCATCTTGTTTCTGAACACCGATTTAGTGCCAATAATATTTTGATTGGTGGGTCTTTGAACTAACTCCCATACTATATTTCTTTCAAACTGATTCAGCTCTTCTTGCATGGCTTGAATCCAATGTGTGTCATCCAATGCTTGTGACACATCTTTAGGCTCTATTTGTGAGATAAAGCATGTGAACATGGCTTCTTGTTGAGTTCGGATCTTGTTTTGACACCTTCTCTTATATCTCCAATGACAAGTTCTCGTGGATGGTCTCTCGGCCATCTTACATCAGTTGAAGTAAGTTATTTGGATTGATCGTCTTGCAAACTGTATTGCTTTGATCGGCTCTCTCGTTATCACTTATTTGCAGATTTTCCATTGTTTTTGAGACTCATCTATCTCATCTTCATCCGAGTTTATAATTCCTTGACTTCAAAGACATAGGGACTTTTCGCATGGTTGGATGATTGACTTATCAACCGACTCTTCAATGTCTTCTCCATTTACATTTGGCTCATCGAATACCACATGAATGGTTTCTTCGCAACCATAGTCCTCTTGTTGAGTACTCTGTAGGCTTTGCTTTCATTTGAGTATCCCAAGAAGATACCTTCATCGACTTTAGCATCAAAAGCCTTTAGATTATCTTTGCCATTGTTATGGATGAAGCATTTACATCCAAATATTTTAAAATATGCAACATTTGGTTTTCTCCTGTCCAAATCTCATAGGGAGTCTTTTGTTGTCTGTTTATCATGCATCTATTTTGAGTGTAGCATCTTTGTGTTTATTGCTTGACCCAAAATCTTTTAGGTAGCCCCGCTTCGCTAACATGGTCCTTGCCGCTTCTTTGAGAGTTCTATTCCTTCTTTCTCGCAACTCCATTCTTTGTGGAGTCCTTGCTGCAGATAATTCATGACCAATGCCATTTTCAATACAATCGAGTTATTATACCATTGACAAACTCGGTTCTCTGTCTCGATCTTATTTTGATAATGGTTTGGCTCTTCTCATTTTGAATCCTCTTCATCATTTGTGGTAGTTTCGTAGAGTTTCTTTCTTCTTACACATGAATATTGTCCATGTATATCTTGAGTAGTCATCTACTACCACCAAGGTATATTTTTTCCCACTTATCTTTTTGGTTCAATGGACCAAATAGATCCATGTGTAGCATATGCAATATTCTTGTTGAAGATGGACATGCCTTTTCTTTGAATGATGATTTGATTTGTTTTCCTTCGACATGCGTCACATATACTCTCCTTTTTGTATCGAGTCGGAAGTCCTTCCACAAGATTGCTTCGGCAAGCTTGTTAATTGTTTTGAAATTCGGGTGACTCGGCTTCTTGTGCCACAACCAACTTGATTAATTTGTGCTCTTTGCTATGACATGATCTTTGGTGTGTTCTTTGTTGACCAATCCACGATATACATGTTCTTTTTGTCGCATCCTTGCAACACAACTTCATTTGATTCTCAGTATCCTTGATTTGGCATATACCCATGTTAAATCCAACATTATAACCCTTGTCACGAGAGTTGGCTAATACTCGCAGATTGAAATTTAGTCCTTCAACATATGCAACATCCGTGATTTCTAATCCATTTTTCTTGATGGATCCAATGCCTCTTATTTCTCCTGGAGCTTCATTTCCTCCAAATATGACTTTTGCTCCTTTAGCTTCTTTGAATTTTGATAGATTTTTCTTGTTTCTGTCATATGTCCGGAATGACCACTATCCATGTACCAGGTTCCTTGGCACTCATTTATTCCTTGAACCCGCAAACAAGGAAATTAAGTTTTAGGTACCCATACTTGTCAGGTCCCGAGGGGTTAGTATTGTAAGATGATCCAACCAACCTATAGCCAGATGATTTGGCTCTAAGGGGTTGCCATCTATCGTGCCATAATCATAATTAATTTTGGCAAATTTCTTGGGGATTCTAGGTTCATAGAGTTGTCTCTTTTGTCGTATGATTTGTATATGTGTTTTAGCAATTGCCTTATTTGGGTAGTTGTGATGTCTCCGAGTGTAGTGCCTAGGTGCATATGTGTGTCTTTGATAAAAGCTCTTATACCTTTGGAATGGCCTTTCTTTGAGTTCTAGGCCTTTGCCATTTGGGCTTATATTCCATAGGTCTTTGCGATAGTTTACATCATTCGATCGGCTTGGCTAGGATATTTTCTACCATTCCCATCAAATGTGTTTCTTTTATAGAACTTTTGGGGTTTTTGGTAGCTCTGTTTCTTCTTTACAGAGTATTTCCTATTTGGAGTTTCTTTGAGGAACTCGACTGAATTTCTTCTCATTGTCCTCTCAAAGATACTCAATCGGGCTGTTTTCCTTTTCCTTTATAACCAATGCCGGTTTGCTTGTAATTGTGCTTTGAAATAAATGTGTGTGCACCATTTGGAGTTTTGGATTTTTGAGATACTTCATTGCTTGAAGATCCTTTTTCCAAAATCACTTTTGGAGCTTGACATAGCACAGAGGAATTAAATCCTAAGCCTGTCTTGTCTCCACATTCTCTTTGGCTCATGATAAGATCATCCAATGACTTAGATGCTTTAGTGAATGAGGCAATCACATTTTGAGGTCATTCTCCCTCTTTTCTATGGCGCTATTTCGCTACTAGCTTGGCATTTTCGGTCTTTAAACTTTTATTCTCATCGCCTATTTGACTTAGAGTACTCGGCTCCTTAGTCATTTGTGAGTTTTGGCTCTTGAGTAGGCTGTTTTCCTCATTTAGTAGTGTGTGTGAGGATTTAATGTGTTCAAAATCTTTCATCATTTTGCCTAATGAATCATAAAGATCAATGGGTGATGAAGTGTGTGTGTCACAGTCACTATCACTAGAATCGAGTGTGATGAGTCGAGTGTACCTCATCTTCTTGGTCGGGTTGGTCTTGTTCCTTGGCCATCGACAGATCAATGCTTATTCTTGAGTCACTTGAGTAGTCACTTCACTACTCTCGAATCGGCTATGTCTCTTGACTTGGCTATCTCGTGATCTCTGCGAGCCAACATTGCCTTTTTCTTTTCTTGTCTTCTTTCTCTCAAGACTTTTCTTTCTTCTTCATTCCTGTATTTGTTGACTACATGATATGGGCAATCAATGGCATAGTGACCCGGTTGCCTACGAGTTCCAAAGATAGATATTCAACCTTTTGATCAACTCTTTCCATTCTTGGATTTGTCACCCTTTGATATTGACTTTTTGATGATCTGTTCTCTTGGTTGGCCTATCTTCCTTTGACTTGGAGGAGTGAATGTCTTACGGAGGATTCGCCCTTGCCTCTCTTGTAGTTCTTATTGAAGATCTTGTTGAACCTTTTAACCATCGGGGCTATTTCCTCCGGGTCAATGACTTCTTTGACCTCAACTTTCTTGCCATCCTTAACAATTAGCATTTGTTTTGGGTACAACTGTCTCTTCCTCGGTATTTTCTTCTTAGCTCAAATTCGTAGGCTTTGAGATCCGAGAATAGCTCATGGTTGGATGTCTTTGATAGGTCCATGGAATGTCTTAGTGCCATGACCTTCATTTCCCATTTGGGAGACTTTTTAGGATCTTCATACACATTTCCTTCTCGTGTATATTCTTTTCCAGAAGCGAGATAGCTCGTTGGTAATTTTCGTGAACCGAGCATCCGGTTGATCCAGGTTCTCTCCTGTGATCATTTTGAAATTCTCAAATTTCTGTACAGTACCACCGATAATTTATTTTCCTTGATTTGCTCACGAGCCTTCACAAATCAATGTTAGCTTGTCCCAGATTTCTTTAGCCGTTTTGCATGATTTGACTTTATTGAACATGGCTTTGTCCAAGGTTTTGTAAAGAATATCCTTGGCCACATTGTCCAGGTTGTATCTTTTTCTGTCATCATTTGTCCATTCGGCTCTTGGTTTTCAACCATAGCTAGTCTAGGAGCGACATCCTCTTCACCTTCAGTTTTGCAGACTCTTCTTACATTTGTGTTCACTTTTAAAATTTGTAGTGGCCCATCCTCTATCACTATCCACATATCATCATGTAATCTTTGATAGATGAGCTCGCATACGAATTTTCCAATCATCAAATTCTTTAATTGTGAACATAGGGATACGTGTCAAATTTGCTTCCATGATAATAACTTTTGATAATAAAAGGAGTTTTGAAAACTTAAGTACTAAAAAAGACTTTGAAAAATTTGGAGATCTAGTTCAGTAACCAGTGCGGAAGGCTCAATGAACCAACCGCTCTGATACCACTTGTAGGTCCCAAGGGGTGTGAGTGTAAGGTTTAGAAGGGGGGTTGAATAAACCTTACAAACTTTTCGATTTAGTCCTTTTTAAAGTTCGAGTTGATACTACAGTTGTGTCCTTGGTGGATAGCCAATTTAGTTAATCAAGAGAGTTAGTCACTCACGACTGACTCGATTTGTTGATAGAATAACTCATTTGTTAGGACTGAATTAGCTCAAGCGCAGTTTGTTTTCAGCGGAAGACTTAACACCCTTGAATTTGGTTTAGTTATGATTTAGTCCTTGGTTTTAGTACTTAGAAATTATCAAGTGGATAGCAAATTTATCGTGAGAATTGAACAGTTAAAGTGCAAGAATTAAAATCTTTGAAATGTAAATGACACGATAAGTTTTTATAGAGGTTCGAAGATGGGGTAATTCTTCTCCTCCTCTCTTCTCCAACTCCTGGAGGAATCCACTAAGTATTGATCAAGATCTGAGTGTGCGGTCCGGATACAAGTCTTGATCACACGGTGACTTGATCCTTTGGGACTCGATCTGGAGAGATGCCTTGGTCACGGCTTCTCGTGAGACTCGGCTTCTTCAGGCATTTGCCTTGCTACTACAACTCACTTGCTCAAGCTCTTTGGATTTGATCACGAAGCCCTCAAAAACTCGAGACTGGTTCGACCTTGAACTTTCCTACAATCCTCCGCGGAATGTAGACCGCTTTTCTTCAAAAGTTTCCTCTTTGCGATTGAGGTTATCTTTCCTTCACAGGTGAGTGTTGGATTGATTTCCTTCGTAGTGTAGGCTTGAGAATTAATCTTGAATGATCTTTGAGAATATTTCGATTACAGTTCAAATGTTAGCTTGAATGTTCGTGGTTCGGTAATCAAGGTTCACTACTACTCTGAGTCATTCCGGCCTTTTATAGTGTTCTTTCAAAAATTTGCCCGTTGAAGAGATAGGCTTATTTTTGAAAGTCACTTGTGGTCGTTGGCTTGTCTTGTTGCGATCCTTGGAGTTGCCACTTCCTCGTATGAATTGTTCTTGACTTTTGAGAGTTCGACACGGTGTAGTGCTTCCCATTGGTTTATTCCCCTTGCACGCTCGAACCGAGCACTTCGAGAAAGGTAGCATGGAGGTATTACTTGTTTAAGTAATTCTCTTGAAAAGATCTCTTTCGATTATCTCGACTTGACTACATTTCCTTGCTTTCCCCAGGTGACTTAGAGTCACTTTCAATCATTGGATGACTCTTGTCACTTCAACTTGAGACTTGCTATCTTGAGTTGACTTGATGATACTTTACTCATTGTGCATCTCGCCTTCACCTTGATCGAGTTCCGTCTTCTCTTCTTTGCCATACTCAAATTGTCTTGCAATGAGTCTTCCTTCTAGTCTCGATTGTCTTCTTGCATGTTTAGCATAGTCGACTTAACTCACTTGACCAGCCCTATTTGTTACAATGCGAGTTTACAACAAAAAATGGGGTGCCAACTTCCTCTTCTAAGTTTTACATGGCATTCATCAAAATCTAAATAATAAATTTCCCAACAGGTGGCAACTTCTTAGAGTCAGATCATCTGACTATAGGTTTGTTGGAACACCTTATAACATTAACCCATCGAGCCGGACAAATATGGGTACCTAAAAACTAATTTCCTTGATTGCGGTGTTCGGGAATAGCCGAGCGCCAAGGAACCATGTTCCAGACATATGACATGAAATAAGAGAAATCTGTCAAAATTCAAGTAAATCAATGGTGCAAAGGCCATTTTTGGAGGAAATGAAGCTCCAAGGAAAATCAGAGGCATATGATCTATAAAGATAAATGGACTTGAAATTGTAGGTCCCAAGGGGTGTGGTGTAAGGTTTAGAAGGGGGGTTGAATAAACCTTACCAAATTTTCATTTTTTAGTCTTTTTAAAATATTCAGCAGAGTTGACCCAAATCAGCTTGGTCCTTGAGGGACAACGTAGGTTCGAACTCGAATGAGCTGTTGATAGCACAACTTAGTTGCATCAGCTAACACTTAACTTTTCGGTTGATTTGGTTTTACACAGCGGAAGACTTAACACCCTTAGTTAATTTTAAGCACGTTTTTAACACTTGTTTTTAGCACTTGTTATTATCAGTATAATTGCAATATAACTTATCAACAGATATAAATATAAGCAAGAAAGTAAAATGCTGAAAGTAAATGAAACGAGAAATTTTATAGTGGTTCGAGGATGGGGTAATTCCTCTAATCCACTCTTCTCCAACCCCTGGAGGAATCCACTAAGTAACAGATCTAGTTACAAAGCTGTTCTCAGTCTAGAGACAACCTTGATCTGGCTTTTCTGCGATTCAACTTCTTTAGAAGACAGATGCGCATTACTTGACTCCTTCAAACCCTTGGAATTGATCACATAGCCTTCCAACGAGCTCGAAACTTCTGGTTCGATCTTGAACCTCATTAAAACTCCTTCAAACTTGGAGATTAGACCCTTTTTATTCTTTAAAACTTTTCCTCTTCATCTGGTTGAAGTATTCTTTCCTTCACAGCGTGTGTTGGATCGAGTTTTAGGCTTGAGGAATATCTTGACATGCTTTGAGAATTTTTGCAGGTTATGCTTGCTTGTAAGATTGATTTTCTCGTATGTTTTGCTTGTAATCCATAACCTTTTCTCAAATGATTCCTCAGCCTTTTATAGTGCTCATTTGAAAATTTGCCCATTGAAGAGATGGGCTATTTTCAAATGACACTTACTTGTCTTGTCTTTTCTTGGCCTGGAGCATTGTGATGTTGAACTTTCCTCGTATTAAATGACTCTGCAGCTTTACAGGGTCTGACACATGCTTCAGTGTTTCCCATCGGTTTATTCCTTTTGCATATTTCTGGGCCAAACACTTTAAGACCTGGCACTTGGACTTATTACTGTATCGAGTAATATCCTTGACTTTCTTCCAACGGATCAATGTTAGTCGTCTTGACTTGACTGCTGCCTTTACCCTTTTGACTGGAGTCTTCTCCAATCATATGGGAATGACTCAACTGTTAATTCAACTATTAGACTTGGCTTCTTTACTAACTTGACTGACACTTCCTCATCCTTTATACAACTGTTCCTTTTAGGATCTCCTTCCGTCGAGTATTTGCCTTCCATCTTGACCATACTCAGCTGACACACAACTGGGTCTTTGCTCTAGTCTTCAGTTGACTTCTTACATCTTCGACATAGCTGACTTCACTTAGCTCTTTCAGTCCTATCTATTACAACATAGAAATACAAGGAAAATGAGGTGCCAAATTTCTATTCTAAGTTTTACATGGTATCATCAAAATCTTAACAATAAATTTTGTAACAATTCCCCTTTTGATGATGCCAAAACTTAAATAAAAAATAAAACAAACACAAGCGGTCAGATAACAAGAATAAAGAATGTATGCTTTGAATATGTCATTTATTGCCTCCTCACAACTCTCGCATTCTTGCGTTGAACTTCCAAATTAGCAAGATGATCGTACCCAACCTAGTAAGTGATTCATTTCTTTTGTGGATCAATGTATTTGATGTCTTGTGGTATTGGCTGCGGTTGAGAGCTTCTGCCTCTTCCACGCACTAGATCTTCCCTTCCTCTTCTTGAGCTCCTCCGGGAGTGTGTGATCTTGGTGCTTTTTGAGTTCATTGGAAGCCTATCTACTTGATTTACATACATCAAGGCCCTTCTCCCAAATACATGTCCCCAGGCTTGCGGTAGAGTCATACGTTTTTTGAAAAATGGTTTTATCATGATTTTGATGATTTTGATTTTACACCAAAACAATGGTTTTAAAGGTTGTCCAAATACTCCTAAATGATTTAAAATGGTTTTAATATTTTCCGGAGTATTTCTTCAAGTTTTATTTTCGACAAAATTGGACAACACTTTTAATGATTTTTTGTTAATTTATTTTTTACACCAAAACAATGTTTCTAAATGTTGTCCTAAATCGGTCTAAAATATTTTCACTATTTTTCAAGTATTTCTTGGAGTTTATTCTCGATAAAATATTAACGTCATTTATAGGGCAACCCGCACTGAAGATACGTTGAAAGAAAAAAAATAAAAATAAGGTCGACCGGCCGCCCGGTGGGTCGACCGGTGCCGCCGACGGCCGCCCCCGTATAAAGATTGAAACAGAACTTATATCTTTCATTTTCGGATGAAGTTCGGTTGTAGCTAGGTCGACGGTCGAGGTGCACGCGACCGGTGGTGTAAATTGGTCATACGTTATTTCAAACTTATTTGAAGCGAAGTCGCCTTAAGTTTGACAAAAAAATGTAACCGTTGTTGACATCTTTTCCTTAATTTGTGGGATTGATTTCTAATGACTCTTTTCTTCAATTTTTCTTGCAATTTTTTAGAATTCATGTCCCCAAGAGGAGCCTATCATGTACAAGACATCTTCTATAAATAGAGGAAGAATTGAAGCAACACAACAAGAGAGAAAACTACAACACAACAAGATACACTCAAGAATACACTTGTTCTTACATTGTCTTATTTCTTGTTGTAATTTGCCTAGCTATTCACTTTCACATTCTTGAGGTCTAGGCTATTCTTGATTACACTTGCACTCAATTGTATAATTCTTTATCGAGTTGTAATCTTGAATTTTTGGGTTATCATTCAACACACGATATCCTTGTGAGTGTTCTTGCGGTAAGAACACACATGGGTGATCTAGGTGTTAGGTGTGAGAAGATTGTGGTAATCTTCTTGTTGAAGTGTTGAAGAATTTGGTATTCTTCAAGGTTGAAGATTGTGGTAATCTTCACAAGGTGCCGTTGGAGATTGTGGTAATCTTCAAGAGAGATAGTGGTAATCTCAAAGGTGGTGTTGAAGAAGAGTGTGGTGCTCTTCAAGGTGTTGTAAGTTGGTGTTGTATTAATTTTGGTAATTAATAAAATCTTTTTTCTTTTTGAAATCCATCCCGGATATACTGGGGTGGTAGAGGATTAGGCCCTAGGTGGGTTGAACCTCTATAAATCGACGTGTGTTGTTTACATTCCGCACCTTTATTATTGTCTTTGAGCATTCGGTTCAAAAAAGAGGGCGTCACGAAAAGATGGAGATTATCTATTCACCCCCCCTCTAGATAATCGTAGCCGCTTGGACTTACAAGTGGTATCATAGCCAAACTCTTTGGCAACTCGTTTCACATCGCGAGTGAAGAGAAACGATCATTGGCTACGAACGAAGCTCATCTTTTAGCACCTCCACCACCAAGCCACCTCGGTTTGATTCCAAAAATTTTATATTTTGGAAAGAAAGAATGGAATGCTATTTACAAGGTTGCGGGTTTGATATTTGGAACACCGTCATCAATGGAGAATCCATTCCGATGAAGAATACACCACACACCTCTAAAGGCTTCAAAGAGCTCAATGATGAAGAGAAGGGAATCATCTCCTTAAATGGTAAAGCTCTTAGTATTTTGTATTGTTCACTTACTAATTTAGAAAAATGAACATATTGTAGGAATTGATTGCACATGAAGTATGGCAAAAATTAGAAGCCATCTATGGAGTATTTGCAAATGAAAGGAGTCAAACAAAAGCATCTACTTCTCAAAGGGATTCAAGATCAAATCTAAGGAACAAGCTTCTTACAACTTACAACTTCCAACTATGAAGAAGTTGAGTATTGTTTTATGGGCATCAAAGAAGAAAACGAGGTATGTCTTAAATCCTCTACTTCTTATGATATTGTTATTCAAAATGATTATAGTGATTTGCAAAATGATTTTGATGAACTACAAGATGAATTCCAAAACTTGTTAAATACACAAATTTGAAAAAGGAATTCATTGTTTTGAAAAATGATAAGGATAGTTTATTTACTTCCTATGAATCACTATCATGTGCTCACACCACCACTCTTGACAAGGTTAGAAACCTTGAGAAAGAAAATAGTACTCTTGTTGAGGATATAAATTGCTTGAAAAATGATTTATCAAAATCCAACTTAGTACCAATAAAATGTCCAATATTGTTGATATTCATAATTGTGATAAAGGACTTGATCACAAGCCTTATGTTGTTAATCATATGAAAAAGATCAAGTCACTATGCATATTGGTCATTTTTCCTAGAATTATTACTTGTTTTTATTGCGGTAAAAAGGGTCATACGGCTAATTCTTGTCGAGCTAAAAATAGCTCTAATTATTGTTGGAGACCTAAAAGTCTCAAGACTAATCCTAAAGGACCCAAACACATGAGGGTACCACAAAACAATGTCATATTAGGTACTCGGCGTATTAATGATCAAGTAAATTTATACCGCAAGAAGGCATCAAATGACCGATTCATTTGATCAAAGAAGGAGAAAATATTTTCAAAGTCCATTTCCAAGAAGAGGATATAATCAAAAATGGGAAGAACAAAATCCTTGGAAATGGAGTAATCAAAGAAGCCATCATCAACAAAGTGACTACTCAAAGGGAAGGTATCATCAACAAAGGGAAAGACACAATGGCGTAATTGGTAACCCGTATCTCCCTATTTAAATATGCATTTTATTTTGTTATTATGCATGCTTTTAAATGTGTTTTCAAGTATTTATTGCCCCTGCGACGGTGTGCAACTCTTGGATTGTCTGTTTTCATTTTCGATGAAGTGCGACCGGTTGTAGCTAGGGGTCGATCGGGTCGAGGTGCACGTCGATCGGTTGTAAATTGTTGTTACGTTATTTCAAACTTCTATTTTTGCGACGTCGCCTTAAGTTTGACAACAAAATGTAACCGTTGTGCAAAGATACATCTTTTTCTTAATTTGTGGGATTGATTTCTAATGCTCTTTTCTTCAATTTTTCTTGCAACCTTTTTTTTCAAATTCATGTCCCCAAGAGGAGCCTATCATGTACAAGACATCTTCAATAAATAGAGGAAGAATTGAAGCAACACAATAAGAGAGAAAACTACAACACAACAAGATACATTCAAGAATACACTTGTTCTTACATTATCTTATTTCTTGTTGTAATTTGCCTAGCTATCCACTTTCACATTCTTGAGGTCTAGGCTATTCTTGATTACACTTGCACTCTATTGTATTATCAATTATCGAGTTGTAATCTTGAATTTTTGGGTTATCATTCAACACAAGATATCCTTGTGAGTGTTCTTGCGGTAAGAGCACACTTGGGTGATCTAGGTGTTAGGTGTGAGAAGATTGTGGTAATCTTCTTGTTGAGGTGTTGAAGAATTTGGTATTCTTCAAGGTTGAAGATTGTGGTAATCTTCACAAGGTGCCGTTGGAGATTGTGGTAATCTTCAAGAGAGATTGTGGTAATCTCAAAGGTGGTGTTGAAGAAGAGTGTGGTGCTCTTCAAGGTGTTGTAAGTTGGTGTTGTATTAATTTTGTAATTAATAAAATCTTTTTTATTTTTGAAATCCATCCTGGATATACTCGGGTGGTAGAGGATTAGGCCCTTTGAACCTCTTTAAATCGACGTGTGTTGTTTACATTCAGCACCTTTATATTGTCTTTGAGCATTCGGTTCAAAAAGAGGGCAAAATCGAAAAGATGAAGATAATCTATTCACCCCCTCTAGATTATCGTAGCCGCTAGACTTACAGAAGTATTATCACAAAGAACATTCTCAAAATTAATTTTGTAATCCGCCAAGGTTTGTTTCATCCATATTAATTGTGTACAACAAAAAGCCGCATAAATATATTCGGAAAATGTAGTTGATAAAGATACACAATTTTGCTTATTAAAAAACCAAGAGACGAGGCAATCACCTATAAATTGACATGAGTTGGATGTACTTTTACGATCATCTTATCGGCATAATCTAATCATCTTTGTAGCCTTTTAAAGAGAAATTGCCATTTTTGGATAAGACAAATTTTATGAAATAGTGCCTTTTAAATATCTAAAAACATCCACGACACTTAAATGAGATTTTTGGGATTTCTTTGAAATCGATACGCATAGGCATACGTCATGAAGAATATCGGGTCTACTAGTGGATAAGTAATGTAAGCTACCAATCGTTTTCGATATTTGGTTTTGTCAACCGGTTTTACTTTTTTTATCTTTGTCAAGTTTGATGTTTGTTGTCATTGGTGTTGCTACAGCTTCTTCCTTCTTCAATTCCAAATTTCTTTAGAAACTCCTTTTGTATGGGATTGAGAGATATATATACATTGTTTGAAAGTCCAAGAAAGAAGTTGAGTTAATCTATCATACTCATCTCAAATTCACCTTGCATAAGCTTAGAGAATTTGTTGCACAAAGATTCATAAATAGCACCAAAAATAATATCATCAACATATATTTGAACTAGAAGGCTATCTTGACCTTTTTAAAAATAAAATGAGTAGTATCGACTTTACCTCTTGTAAAATCATTTTCTAAAAGAAAAGAACTTACTCTATTATACCATGTATGGGCTTGTTTGAGACCATATAAAGTCTTTTTAAGTTTATAAACATCATTTGGTCTTATAAAAATTCAAACCTGGAGGTTGCTTCACATAGATTTTTTCTTGAATAAAGCCATTTAGAAAAGTGGATTTGATATCTATTTGGTAAAGTTTAAAACTTTTGAAACAAAAATAAGCAAGAAAGATACAAATAGCTTCTTTTGTGTGTAAAAGTTTCATCATAATCAATATATTCTTCTTGATAATAACTTTGAACTACTAATCTTGTTTTATTTCGAATGATGTTTCCTTGATCATCCAATTTGTTCCAAAACACCCATTTATGGTTTGAGATGGAGGACGTGGCACAAGTTCCCAAACTTCATTTTTTTCAAATTGATTTATCTCTTGTTGCATTTCTAGAAACCAATCCTCATCTTCAATTTCTTCGTCAGCATTTTTAGGTTTTTTTTGTGAAATTGGAGCTTTTTCGGCAAATTTCCTTCTCATCATGACTTTGTCTTTGAATCCCCAATAATAGGATCTTTGGGATTATCTTCAATTCCAATGCCATGAGCATATCCAAAGTATCACTCTTTTCTTCTTCTTGATTTGTTGAAGTAGAGGGTTGGTGATTTGAGTGATGTTTGGAATAATTGGTTATCCATCATCTTCATCATCACTATCTTCATTTGGGATTGTTTGAACATCGAAGGCTTCATTGAATTTGATATGTATAGATTATTCAACTACTAAGCTTGTTTTGTTGTATACTCGGTATGCTTTGCTTTTGGTTGAGTATCCCATAAAAATAATTTATCGGCTTTGGGGTCAAGATTGTCCAAATAATCATTAGTGTTTAAGATGAAATACTTGCAACCAAATATCTTGAAGTAGCCAATATGTGGTGTTCTTCCTTTTCAAAGCTCATATGGTGTTTTATTCAACTTTGGTCGAAGATATACTCGGTTCACCACATAGCAAGTGATGTTTATGGCTTCGGCCGAAAAATATTGAAAAATGGTATGCCATTTTATCATGATTTTGATGATTTTGATTTTACACAAAAAACAATGGTTTTAATCTTCTTTTTCATTTTCCATAAGTTTACACAACTTAGCAAACTCATAATCGGTATCATTTTTATTAGCAAGAAAAATAACCCAAGTATATCCGGAGAAGTCATTGAAAATAATGAATATATAATATTTCCACTTAGGCTTGTCGTGCCAATGTCCCCATACAAATCTAGATGAAGATGTTGCAGCGGCTTAGTTGTAGAAATTTCATTTTTGGGCTTGAAACTACTTTTAACTAATTTATTCTTTTGACAAGTGTCACATAAGCCAATATTTTTAAAGTTTAATAACATTGCTAAAAGCAAGTGTTAAAAACAAGTTTAAAAACATCAAGGATGTTAAGTCTTCCGTTGAACAAAACAAAATCAACTGAAAAGTTAAAGTTAGGTCACAGCTGAGTTATACTATCAATAGCCCAGTCGAGTCTGTTGAGTGGGTAATTTTGCTGAAGTAAGCCAACTTAGCTGTCCTCCAAGGACTTAGCTGATTTGAGTTAACTCTGTTAAAATACTTTAAAAGGAATAAATTCGAATTTAGTAAGGTTCATTAAACCCCCCTTCTAAACTCTACAACACACCCCTTGGGACCTACAAGTGGTATCAGAGCGGTTGGTTCATTGAGCCTTCCGCACTGGTTACTGAACTAGATCTCAATCTTTTCCAAAAGATATAAGACTTGTGTTTTCAGGAAAAGACAGGAAGAGGAAGGCGGATAAAGCAGGGGAAAAAAGAAGAAAGCAACCAAGACTTTTAATTAGCTGCAAATGAAATTTTGTTGTATTTTTACCTTGATGTAAATACACAAAAGAAATGTAAGTACTTTGTATTTTTCTTTGTACATTGTAAAAATTTGTAAAGTGCAGAATGATGTGATCAATAAAATGACACATTTTAAATAATCGTTCTTTTATTAAGCATTATTTACATTGTTATTTTCTTTAAGTTCTGATATCATCAAAAAGGGGGAAATTATTGGAAAATTTATTATATAGATTTTGATGATGCTATGTAAAAACTTAGATTAAGAAGTTGACACCCCATATCTATTGTAAATTCAACTATGTACTAGATAGGATCTATGAAGCTGAGTCGAAACTGCCAAGTTGAAGATTACAGAAGTTGACTAAAGATCGAAGTGAAGAATCAGCTGTGTTGCAGCTGAGTATTGAGAAAAGAAGTTTCACTCAAGTACCAAAAAGTTGTCTCAGTCAGCAGACTGATAGTTGTGTCACTCCCAGATGTTTGGAGAAGACTCACAAAGGGGTTCAACAGCAAAAAGGACTCAAGAAAACTGAAGATGTCTATTGATAAGTAAAGTCAAATCTTTGCTGAAAGAGGAAAGAAGACATTTGCAACTTTAAAGTTGTTTTATTGAAAGAGTGCAAAAGGCTGGGAACCAATGGGATGTTCTTGCACACCTGCAGTGGTTTTGAGAAACCTGTAGAGCATTAATACAAGTTGGGTCAACATCACTTGCTACATAACAAGACAAGCTAACGACCATGAAAGTAGAGTTTGAAAATACATATATCTCTTCAACGAACACATTTTTAAACTGCCACTATAAAATGCTGAGGAATTCATTTGAGAGAGTAAAAAGCAACAAACACATACCTACCTGCAAACATTCAAGAAAAGAGCAAAATACTCTCAAGCATACATTCTATACTCAAGCCTAAAACTCGAAGTATATTGCTCCAACACACTCAGTGAAGGAAAAAAAGCTTCAAACTATTAAAGAGGAAACTTGATGAAAACAAATGGGTACGCACATCCACGATTGAAGAAAGTCCAGTAAGGTTCAAGTTCAAACCAAGGCTTTGGATTCGTTGGAGGGCTTCGTGATTAAATCCAAGAAGCTAAAGTAGCAGGACAACCGTCTTGTGAAGAGCTGAGTCCTAGGAGTAGAGCCAGTTGTGTGATCAAGGCTTGCTCGAACGGTTGCATATAGATTGTAACAGTTGTTACTTTAGTGGATTACCTCCAGGAGTTGGAGAAGAGTGGAGTAGAAGAATTACTCCATCCTCGAACCACTATAAATTGCTCTGTGTCATTTACTTTTAGCACATTTATTTCTTGCACATTTATATCTGCTAATTGATAAATTTGCTAGGTCTACTGATATTAACTTAAACTAAAACAAGTGTTGAAAACATATTTCAAACTAAGGGTGTAAGACTTCCAGCTGAAAACCAAGTTAGATGTAGTTATAAAAAGGTCACTTCATTTAGCTAAGTTACTCTATCAACAGATCTCTCGAGTCTGTTGAGTGGCTAACTCTACTGTTGAGGTTGAACTAAGTTGTACCTCAAGGACTAAACTGACTTGTGATTAAAACTCTGATTTAAAGGATAAAAATTGAAAATTGTTTAAGTCTAATCAAACCCCTCCTCTAGACTTACCATAACCCTTTGGGACCTACAGTCCAAGATGTATATCTTACAGGAGATATCGTCAAATCTTGATGATGTATGCATATGAACACCAGCATAAAATAACATATTGGAACAATCAATATATTGAAAAGGAGCTCGCAGGAGTCGAATGGGAAACTTTGAGACAATGTGATAGACAAGCAGGGTATTATCTGAATTTCCTTATGGTAAATCAGATATTATATGTGGATCTGATGAATCATCAGGAAGAAGCCCATCAAAATCATGATTCCTGATGGAATACCAGAATAGAACGAGATACTTTTAGACACATCTAAGTTCTCACAAGATCTTAGACTCTTGTAGTAAAATCTCCAGTGTGCGGTATTGGTTTATCTCCATGATATGAACCTGTACTTTCTGCAATGTTAGGATCAACTGGTAGTGGTGGAGGTGGTCTTTGATATTGGTCAAGAGTAACCAAAGCGATCCATTCTACATCCATCTTTAAATCTTCAATTCCTAATCATGTGAATGATTCTGCAAAGTCGTGTAGATCTTTAAGATTAATCTTCTCCATATCCATCACTTTTAGTTTGTGACGGATTTTCCTTTGATGATAGCAAGGAGTTTTTCATCATCTGTCATTTTTCGTACAACTTCGGTTGGTTTCCCATCATACTCTTGACCTCTTATATCATCAATATCCAGCTCAAGATGGATCAAAACACTTTTAAGATGTATAAAAATTCCATGTCTCGAAGTGTCATCTACCTCCAAAAATTGTATCCAATATTCCTATACTTTTGCAGAATTATCTGAATCATCTAGATATCGTAAGATAAGTGACATTTGCTCCTTGTGACTAGTATTTGGAGTACAATCAAGGATGACAGAAAAATATTTGGCATATATAACTTTTCAAGTATTTTTTTCCTTACTTCATGTGCCAACATCTGGATCAATTCATTTTGAATTTTACTACCTAGATATGTAACATGAGTCTCATGATCATGAACTCGTCGAATGTGCTCTTTTATTATTGGATCAAACTCATCAATCATTTCAATTATTTACAGAAAGATACCATTATTTTCTGCATAAAGCTTCTCACAACTTCCTCGAAATGCCAGGTTATTTTTTGCCAAAATTTGTACAATTGCGATTATCCTCTATAATACTTGTTTCCAATGTTCTCTGTCTTTGTTCAGTTACACTTGTACATTCACATCAATTGTTTTATTGCTTGTTAATATTCTTTCTAATTCAAGCCAACTAGTCATATACTCCATACTTGCTTCATGAGTCATTAAACAACGACTCAAATTATGCCAATCATTGTATCTTTCATTAGCTAGTTGATTGACTCCAACCTTCTTCTTGAACAACTTGCAGCAAAAACAAAAAATTTTGTTCAAAGAAACCGAGTATAACAACAATCTTCTATCAATTCCATCCCCATTTGATAGAATTATTTTATAATGTAATGTATCAAAATGTCTTTTGGCACTATCTTTAGGAAACAAGTTGCGAGCATCTCTCTTTGGACCTCTTTCCACTAAAAAGTCTAACTTTTTTATCAATATCACCCCACTTTCCTGGATCATCAAAGCAATGATCTTGATTTGGACTTTCATGTGTAACATATTCATCGTAGTTTACATTCTCATTGAAGTCAACCTCATAGGTAAGTTGAAGAACTTCCACATTGTCATTAAATTCATTCGTATTGACATGTTCAAGTATTTCTTCGTTATTATTCTTGAGTGGTTCAAATATCTCTTCCAAGTTATCATCTTGTTCTCTATCCATCAAATTCTCATTTCTAGTTAAACTTTCTACGATTGCTCTTTTCTTAGATGTAAAATATTTGTGAATATCTCCGGCTTGACTTTAGACTAATTCTTCTTTCCTTGATTTATTTTTTTCTTTTTTGACATCCAGACTTATACTTAGGAAGCATGGTGATACTAAAAAATGAATAAATTAAAATTAAAAAATCAATCAAACAATTATAGTTTATCATTTCCCAACAAGAAATAAAAAAGGCATACAAGGATTATTATGAAATATTAGAGTTACAGTTTCGAAACAAACAACAAAAAACTAAATAAATTAAAATTAGAAAACCAGTCAAATAATTCATGGTTTATTATTTCCCAACAAAAAAATAAAAAAAAAAAGCATACATGGATTATTATGAAAAATTACCTATTTTTGATGATCTTGTGGTAGTTAGGGTTTTGAAATTAGATGAAACTTCAAATTGTTAAGCACTCCTTCACTATTTACTTTAGAAAATTTTCTTCCTTTTTAACCTTTTTCCTTCTTTTTTCCCCTCTTTTTTTTTTCTTTTTCTTCCTCTTTCCTCTTCATTTTTCCCTATTTTCTTTACTCAATTTTTTTCCTCAAATCTCACGAATGTTTTTATCCTACTGATCTTATGTTAGTATAATTGTAACCAAATCCCATCTTTCCAATTATTATAGGATTCCTTGTTTTCAATCTTTTTTGCCTTTTAAATTTTAAATTGGAAAAATTTAACCTTGGGCCTTAAGGGAAATTAAATTGAGAATTTGTTAGAACCTAGGAAGAATTAAGGCTACAAGGCCCAAGGGAAATATTCCCTTCATTCTTGGTGGAGAGATTTTAAATTTTTATCTAAATAAAAAAAAAACATAAATCTGCAACCAAGCAGTTTCGAACCCTAGACCAAGGAGATGGAGAGCTGCAAACTATCAAGCATTAACCGCTGGGACAGTGAACTTAATTGCACATTATCTTACTTATGTTTTATATGTACTATATATAAAAGGTATACACAAATTTTGGGCCCACAAATTTTGTAATTTTTCTAGGCCCGAGTCAACCGACTCGCTCGATTAACGTCAGGAGAGGCCCTGATGAGAATTCATGTAGGCCCCATGCAATATGTGAAGTAATTATTACTTAACATATACTATATTTATGATTAATCAACGAAGATTTCATAAACATTGACTCAATTTTTATTTGTTTCTAGTTAAAAGTGATGCCACTTTAAATCTCATTTCTGACTTTTGTTAAGGTAGTAAGAACTTTTCGTATGGTTTTCTTGTAGCTAAACAAAAAGGTATTCATATTATTGAATTTCCTTTTGAGAAGGGTGTACAATAAAATTATTATCTTCAACTTCACAATTCATGACATGTGGCTCTTTATCTATTTGTTGGTCAACAACTATACATTTTCAATATCTCTTCAGTTTTATAGTAAATAAAATCTCTGCAAATGTATAATACCTGCATTACAAGATTGTATAAAATAATGTTTTGTTTGGTTGCAATAAAAATAATTCAATATTTGGGTATTATTCAATAATATTTAGATGAGAATGACAATTATTCACAAGCAACAAAATTTTCTACAAGACATATTTCTATAAATTAATAAATTGTTAATGTACCAATTATTTAATATCTCATTTGAATTAGTAAATTTTGTGATCCGATGTTAATAATTTATAGAGGTTTTGATGTGAACCACAGCAACAACTGTGCATACGACCCAACAACAATATGTTGTTAACCCAAGATCTTCACTAGTTCGGTTAAAATTGGTAGAAACCTCGACCCGTTGCTTAAAAGAAAGAACCTCGGTATGCGTAGACGCCACAAACGAATGTGTAAGTTCGCGTGATAAGTCGATAATCGCAACAAGATAAACAATCTTGAAGCTCCTGGAAAATACCCAAAGGGTTGAAGAGAAAAATCTCTAATCAATATTCAACATCAAAGTTGTTATGAAAAATAAACAAGTGTTTGCCTTATATAGGCGACTCAAAACAAACCCTAAACCAAAACAAACCCTAAACCAACTAGGAAACAACTTAGAAATTGAAAAAGGAAACAAAAACTGGACATAACTAAAAAACGCGGCTCCCGAACATGGTCGTGTTGTGGGACATGGCCAGGCCGTGTTCCCCGCTGCAATTCGCAACCAAACCCACCCCTGCAACACGGCTGTGTTGTTTGTCATGGCAAGGCCGTGTTGTCGAGCACGGTCGTGCTTATGAACACGGCCAGGCCGTGTTGGCCTCTGTTTCATCCGTTTGAGTCTGAATTAGCTCATGGGGTCTTCATGAAAGTTGTAGCCCTTTCTCTTATCTTTCCATATCATCTTGAATCCGCTCAATATCAATTTTGTAGCGAAATTTATGGCCAAACTACTAAAACTGCCGAGTCTTTGAAAATTGTTGCCGCGTTTACCCTTTTTGAAGGAATCCTCTTATTGTTCGACCGTCAATGCTTTCTCGATTTTCCTCTCCCAATCCAAATAGGCGCCCGGATCACTTTTCCCATGGAACGAGGGGATTTGCATTTTGATGTTACTCAAAATGCTATCCTCACATCCCCGATCACCGCTATTTTTGCGCCGACCTCTACCCGGATTTTAATTTAGCTCCCTTTCAGAATCAAAATCATCAATCTCATCTGTCCACTCCTCTAACTCGAACCTCCTCGGGCTCCGCACTATAGTAGCAGGCTCCTCGATTCTTGGCGCCTTTCTGGGATCCCCGTATGTCTCAAACATTATTTTTTTAACCATGTTTGTTATTGCCTCCATATCTAACTTGTTGCCCAAATCTGTTGGTTGTGGTTTTTTTGGTACCCTTGAAGAACTAGGGTTTATAAGAAAATCTGGAAAATAACAAAGATAACATAAAACAAGGATAGATTTAACCTTGCTAGATGGCTCTGATTACCAACTGATGTGAACCGCAGCAACAACTGTGCATACGACCCAACAACAATATGTTGTTAACCCAAGATCTTCACTAGGTCGGTTAAAATTGGTGGAAAACTCGACCCGTTGCTTAGAGAAGCAAGAACCTTGGTATGCGTAGACGCCACAAACGAATGTGTAAGTTCGCTTGATAAGTCGATAATCGCAACAAGATGAACAATCTTGAAGCTCTTGCAAAATACCCAAAGGGTTGAAGAGAAAAATCTCTAATCAATATTCAATATCAAAGTTGTCATGAAAAAATAAACAAGTGTTTGCCTTATATAGGCGACTCAAAACAAACCCTAAACCAACTAGGAAACAGCTTAAAAATCGAAAAAGGAAACAAATACTGGACATAACTCAAAAACGTGGCGCCCGAACATGGTCGTGTCATGGGACACGACCAGGCCGTGTTTCCTGCTGCAATTCAGAACCAAACCCACCCCTACAACACGGCTATGTTGTTTGACACCATCAGACCGTGTTGCCGAGCCGGCTGTGCTTGTGAACACGGCCATGCCGTGTTGGCCTATGTTTCGTCCATTTGAGTCCGAATTAGCTCATGGGTCTTCATGAAAGTTGTAGCCCTTTTGCTTAGCTGTCCAAAGCATCTTGAATCAGCTCAATATCAATTTTGTAGAAAACTTTATGGCCAAAATACTAAACCCCGCCAAAGTCTTGAAAATTGTTGACGCGCTTGGACATTTTTGAAGGAATCCTCTTGTTGTTCGACCGTCAATGCTTCCTTTAGACACATGATTAACTAGTATGACTCTAAACTCTATATAATTCGCCTCTAACATCAACTTGGCCACTCAAATGACTCAAAACAAGGAAAATAAACACCTAATCTATGATAAACAAATACAAGAACTCAAGAACTCAATTACATAGTCTTCAAGAACTCGAGATAGCTTGCATTTGGTGTTTCCGAATCCTTCGGATTTGGATTCTCATCAGGTTTAATTGTAAATTTTAAGTAGAATATAAAAAGCCAATTACTAGATTATAGGTATCGTTTTAGAAACCATAGAGTATAAATGTATTTTACCGGTGAGTCATTTGGCCTTAAAACATCCGATTCACTAGTATCGATTCTTTGGAACAACAAATGATTTCACTCTAACAACATATATGGGAGACCTCCTAATGGAAGACTTATGAATCGAGCTTTTATTCAATAGGGTAGTAGAGGATTACTAGATAGTAGTTGAGTGGCCAAAACTCACAAGCCCGGACAAAAGTTTGAAATTCGATTCCTATCATCCATCCCCTCTCTTGATATGTACTAAAAAAATGTGTCATTTTCTAACTATAAGTTTTATTTTATTAAAATAGACCAATTCATTTTTACATAACCTTCTATTAATTAAAAGAAGTTATTAAATATCCTAATAAATTAAATAATATATTTCTTGAAACCCACATAATATTAATGTGATATGAATAATATTTTGATTGATGGGATGTCAAAAATAATAACAGGGTATTTTTATTAGCATTATTGTCACTCTTTTTTTTTTAAATAACAATTTTATTTCTACCATTACACAATCGATATTTCTAATAAATTAATTCAAACATCATTTATTTTTAGAATTAGAATTTTTTTTTTTTTTTTTTTTAGAAGGGGAAATGAGAAAAGGGATGTATGGGAGGGAGATGGATGGGATTATGGACAGTGATAGGGAGGGTCGGGACGGGTATCTTGATACCCATACCCACCATTTTCTTAGAACGATTGTGGGATGGAGTCTTTGTCTGTCCCACATTAAATAAATTTAAATAGAAAAAATAAAAAGAAAATATAAATTTTTATTTGTTTATAATTTTATAAAATATTCTTTACAAAAATTATTACTTTCAATTTATAAATATTAAATATAATATTAAAAGATAAAAATTATATTATAATATATATTATATATGCAAAATGTATATTAAATATATTAAAAAATAAAGGCAGAGCGGGGCGGCAGTAATACCCAGACTCGCCTCGCCCTGTCGCGGGTCATGAGGTGGGTCGGGTACCCGTGGGTTGGGTTAGAATTGCCATCCCCATATGAGATTTGAATGGATTTTCTCGTCTAATGACATGTTATTCGACCGCTTGGGCTACATCCAAAAATAGGGGAGTTTTCAACTTTTACCCGATTTCGGTTTTCTTTTCTAATGCTAAGTTTAAAGAATATATACGTGCAAACATTTGGATCTTTTATTTTTATTTTTATTAATTTGCAGGTTCATAAGTATTGCAGTAAGAAATCGAAAGCACTCCCCAAAATTTAACAAAACGTAGGTTTCGCCTAAATTTAAATAGATCTTAGAATTGATTTTTTGACATCCTTATAATTTAAATATATTTCTTTTCATTTTCTTTATTTAGTGAGGTAATTACTTACTCATTGCTTTTAGTACTTCATTGGATTACATGCATTCATACTTTATAATCATCAAACTATGGGGCTTTTTTAACTTTTCAAAAGGAACACTAATGCTTTTTACTTTTTAGATGGATTGCTAATACCGATCCTTAGATATTATAAAAACGCCATTGCTAATATTACAAAAACACCATTGGTTCGGTTTTTTGCGATCCTCCTAATGAATTTTAGCCCATTAGATTGCTTGACAAATTTTGTTGTCTAATCTTTATATGAGAATTTGAGCTTGAATGGAATCAGGGGAAGTGAATGGAAATGGTGCAAAAATGAAATCCATTTTATTAAAGTATATATATTTTGTATTTAGGGTTAGTTAAATGGGTTGGGTATTTTTGCATGAATTTGAAATTTTAGTTTTTGGGTTATGGACACAATTGTCCAATATTGCAGACACATTTTCTGCTTCCAGCTTTTCACGACTTTTTTACGCTCTCGCCTTTTTTCAGGATATTTTACGCTCGCCTTTTCATACATTCAACTCACTAAAAAACTTTATTTTTTATATTATTTTATATTCGGTGGATTGCTATTACTTTATAATCATCAAATTATATGGCTCTTTTATTTATGACGAAAACTTCTATCAGACGGTCTAACGGATTCAAACCTATAAGACGGATCCCAATCCGACCCGAATACAACAGGCGGTGGAATTTTTGTAATTCCAAAGAGGCGATGGTATTTTTGTGATTTTCAAAGTAGTGACATTTTTGTAATATTCTGGGGGAAGGCATATTATCACTGAACCGGTGGTATTTTTGTAATATTAGGCAGTGACATAATATCATTAAAAGTATTAGGTTTTTTAGCCTTTTACCCCTTTTACCCTAAAAAATATTAGTAGTACTGCTGAAAGTATTAGTAATTATCTTGAACAATTTTTTTTTAGTAATCCTCATGAAAATATTGATTTTTTCCGTTAAAACTATTAGTATTCCTAGTAAAACATATTAATAGTCTTATTGATTAAACCTATTTTAATATTCCTCCTGAAAAGTACTAGTTTTTTCCACAAAAATAATAGTCCTCCGTATTAGTTCCCCTCGAAAAGTATCAATTGTCATCCTGAAAAATATACAGTAGCCTCTAAAAAATATAAGTTTTTCCTCTGCAAAATAGTAATAATTCTCCCAAAATGTATCAGTAATATCGTTGAAAAATATTAGTAATTGATGTGTGTAAAATATACGTGCATTTTGGGGCTTAAAATGATACATAATTGATGCATTTGCACGCATATTTACTATGTTGTTACTTGATTTCCTTTAAAGGGCATGATCTGCGTATTCTTGTAATTCTTGCATGAAGCAGTATGAAGAAATATCGGTAGGGATACCGGATAAGATTGTCGAATGTGATAAACGTTAAAAAATATACAATTACTTTCGGTTTGTAATAATGTTTTATCTTATTAATATTAGTAATAATATAAATTTATAGTATTATTATGTGTTATAAATAAAACAGAAATCAATACAAAATTGTAGTAGGAAGCAATTTTTATGCGGAGTTCGGATCAATGCGCATAACTTTCAATTCCGGCATGATTTAGGGATGATTCTTGAAGATATGGATTCACAATCTATTCTTTAACAAATATTCAGAGATATTAAAGCCTAAATCAAAGTTTGGAATGATATTTTCTTGGATCAAAAGTTCATCAACATTTCATGTTTCAAGAGACCCATTTGCTGTCAAGACTGAACCAAGGTCAGTATTTTGGGCATAACTAGAAGACCACATGTTCAATGGTGCTGAAATTTTAACTGTGGCTTACCAACTCATTTGGCTACAACTTTCATTAAGACACCCAAGTCAAATTATGTCGGCAAGGAGTTTTAAAAAAATGCAACAAGATGCTGCAGCATGATCCCGCAGGCCAACCACTCCACAATTATTACTTCATATCTTGGCCAATAATGCTTGGATTTCATTCAAATCAGTGGGAGAATGAAGCTAAGACATGTGGGAATTATTATTTCAAAGAGAATCAAGATGAATCAGCAAGAATCCTTTCCAAAAAGACCAGACAAATGAAATAATGGAGTTGGTTTCAAATTTTCAGCATTTTGTCAATTATCTTGAAAATAAGAAATAAAATAATTCCAATAAGAATTATTGTGTTGCCTATAAATAGAGGTCATTTACACTTGCTAAACACACAAGTTTGTATAGAAAGTTAGAGTTTCAAAGAAAGTTTCATTCTTGTTTTCCTATATTATAGTAGATTTTCTAGTATTTCATAAAAATGCATTCCTTAGTTTTCATACAATATCTTGTTTTCTCTACTTTCTTTATGTCTTTCTAAGTTTATTTTGTTGAGGAATAGAGTGAAACTCTTGATGGAGGAAAAGGAATGATTATAGCTTTACATTAAATTTTATTGTTTTGATCATCAATTTATTTTTAGATTATACCCTTCTTGTTTTATGGTATTCTCGATTTATGCATTCTATTGGCACAATAAATACTTGGTTCCATTTAGTTAAATGTCGGTTTTACTTCAACCGACTACTAACGTGGATACCTTTACCATCGAAACACAAACTATTTCTTCAAGCATAAAAGCTCCAAAAATTGATTTGAAACCTTTACCATCGATTTGAAATACTCTTTTCTTGGTGAAAATGATACTTTTCTGTAATAATTTCTTCCAAACTTGATGCATCTCGGGAAAGTAAGTTGATCGAGATTTTGAAAATGCATAAAAATGCCTTAGGGTGGACCATTCTTTGACATAAAAGGTATTAGTCCTCTAATTTGCACACATAATATTTATTTAGAGAAAATGCAAAACCATCTAGAGAAATGCAGCAAGACTAAATCCTAATATGAAAGAAATATTGAGAAATGAAATTATTAAAATCTTAGATAATGAAATCATTTATCCTATTTTTGACAATGTAAATGGGTAAGTCTATTCATGTTGTGCCTAAGAAGTCCGGAGTTACTGAGTGGTTAAAAATGAAAATAATGAATTGATTCCAACTAGAACCATTCTTGGTTGGCGGGTGTGCATTGACTACAAAAACTTAACTCGGTTACTCGAAAAGATCATTTTCCATTGCCCTTTATGGATCAAATTTTAGAAAGAGTTGCACGTCATAAGTTCTATTGTTTCTTAGATGGATATTCGGGTATAATCAAATTGAAATTGCACTTGAAGATCAAGAGAAAACAACATTTACATGTCCTTTTGGTACATTTGCATATAGAAGGATGCCTTTTGGATTATGTAATGCACGGCTACATTCCAACGATGCATGCTTAGCATTTTCATGACATGGTTGAGCGTTTTCTTGAAGTCTTTATGGATGATTTTTCAGTTTTTTGGTGAGTCATTTGAAGATTGTTTGTTGAACTTAGAAAAAGTGTTAATAAGGTGTGAAGAAAAGAACCTTGTGCTTAATTGGGAAAAATGTCATTTCATGGTAACAACTGGTATAGTTCTTGGACACATTATTTCAAAGTACAAGGTATTGAGGTAGACAAATCCAAAGTTGAGTTAATTTCTAATCTACCAAAGACCAAAATCGTGAAGGAGGTAAGATCATTTTTAGGGCATGCGAGGTTTTTACTGGAAGATTTATCAAAGACTTTAGCATAATTTCTAAACCATTGTGTAATCTTCTTACAAAAGATGTTAGTTTTGAATGGACTAAAAATTGTGAAAATGCTTTTGTCAAACTTAAAAATATGCTTACATCCCCTGATAATCCAACCTCCGATTGGGCTTTACCTTTTGAAATAATGTGTGATGCTAGTGATTATGCCGTTGGAGCTGTTTTAGGGCAAAGAAAAGAAAAGAAACCATATGTGATATACTATGCAAGTAAAACTTTGAATGGTGCTCAAATCAATTATTCAACTCTTGAAAAAGAATTACTTCTGTAGTATTTGCATTAGAAAAATTTCGATCTATCTGGTTGGTTCACCAATTCTTGTTTTTCGGTGATCATGCGACTTTGAAATATCTTTTGTCAAAAAAAAGATTCCAAACCAAGATTAATTAGGTGGATACTCTTACTCCAAGAGTTTAATATTACCATTCGTGATAAGAAAGGAGTAGAGAATGTGGTAGCCGATCATTTATCAAGACTTATTTGTGATGACTCATTTCAAACTCCACCTATCAATGATACTTTTCCGATGAACAACTATTCATATTCTTGTAGTACCTTGGTTTGCGGATATTGTTAATTTTCTTGTGACAGGAATGATGCCATCAAATTGGAATTCACAAGATAAAAAGAAGTTTTTGGTGAGGTAAAAAAGTTTCTTGGGATGATCCCTACCTTTTCAAATATTGTCCACATCATATCTTTCGTAGATGTGTACTCGACAATGAGGTAGGTAGCATTATTAAATTTTGTCATTGAAGCATGTGGTGGTCACTTTTCAATAAAGAAAACAAGTGCAAAGATCTTACAATGTGGATTTTATTGGCCAAATCTTTTCAAAGATACTTACACTTTTGCAAAAGTTGTGAAAATTGTCAAAAGTTAGGATCAATTTCAAAACGAAACATGATGCCTTTGAATCCTATTTTGGTGATTGAAATCTTTGATTGTTGGGGTATTGATTTTATGGGGCCATTTCGGTATCATTTGGTTTTATTTACATTTTTGTCGCAATAGATTATGTTTCAAAATGGATCGAGGCAATTCTAGTCGAAACAATGATCATAAACTGTGATAAAATTTCTAAAGGAAAATATTTTGAGTCGATTTGGAATTCCTCGAGTCATTATTAGTGATGGGGAACACATTTTTGCAACAAAGTTTTTGCATCTCTAATGAAAAAATATGGAATCACACATAAAGTTGCAACACCTTATCACCCGAGACAAATGGACAGGTTGAACTTGCAAATAGGGAGATAAAACAAATTTTAGAAAAAAGCTGTTAACCCTAATCGTAAAGATTGGTCTTTTATGCTTATCGATACACTTTGGGCATACTGAAGCGCTTTTAAAACATCATTGGGAATGTCTCCTTATAGAATAGTTTATGGAAAACCTTGCCATTTACCGGTGGAACTTGAACATAAAGCTTATTGGGCAATTAAAATGTTTAATTTCAACCTTGATGATGCTTGAAATTGCGAAAATTACAAATCAATGAGCTTGAAGAATTGAGAAATGATGCATATGAGAATTCAAAAATTCATAAAGCAAGAATCAAAGAATTTCATGATAGTAAAATTACAAGAAAAACATTTGAAATTGGTCAAAAGGTTTTGCTTTATAATTCTCGATTGCATTTATTTCCTGGAAAATTAAGGTCAAGGTGGAGTGGTCCTTTTATTGTGAAAAAAATATATCCGTATGGAGCTGTTGACATTGAGAATCCTAGAAATGGTAATGTATTCAAAGTAAATGGACGAAGACTTAAATTATTTCTAGAGAATCAATTCCTTCCAGGAGGAAGTTCTTTTTCTTTATAATCCTTGTTATAATTAGTGTGCATATTCATTTCTTATAAAGGTGTGTGTTTTGTAGGGTTTAATTAGTTATTTTTCCGGTTAAATGGCGGATAACGGTACTCCGTGACTATTAAGTCGGACTCATCAGTTTCCCACAAATACTGATATTTGTACATAACTTTGTTTTCTCAGTCTCTTTCATTTGAATTTTTTTTTTTAAAAAAATGGATAAAAAAATTCCCCCTACTCTCAAAAAGAGATTTTATTTTCTTGCTAAAACTGAAATTTTAGAAATATATAAAGCCAGACTTGAAAGGTTAAGATTGTTTATGCTCAAAGGTATTCCGGAAGATATACGTTGGATAATTGAAGCAAAGGTAAGATTAGCAGGTGAATTTTCATTTTCTCTACTAAATGCATGCCTGGTTTTGGTAAAAGTTCATATTCAAAAAAACGAAGGGCCAAAAGAATGCAAGTTTGTCACAAATGTGCTAGATGGACTTGTGACACACGGTGTCGTTCTTTAGGCATGGTTTCTAGAAATCGAGAGGATAAAATTCAATTCATTAAGGATGGCCTGAGTAAGGAGTCTTTAGATAACATTCTATGGAATCTTGATACGCATCCTAGTGGATTTGTGCATCGTGAAATTCTCCGATTATGGCTCCAATTTCGTGAAGAACGTGAACTTAGTCTTGGGAATCTGACGTTAAAAGACCCTGTTTGCCAATTTATAAGAAAATTGGATGGGAAGCATATCCCCGACCCATAGAGGGCGTTTAAGCCGTTTCTAGACGTAAAACCAGAGGAAGATGTGAGCCACAATCACAACTACTTTACTATTCATTCACGCGTTAGTATTTAATTGTTTGTCTTTACTTTCTTGTCTTTATTTCAAACTTTTTCAAAAAAAAAGAAAAAAAAATTGCAATAATTTAAATTACTGTTGTGTTTCTGTTCATAGCTTAATAAATAGCTTTGCTTTCACCCTCTTATCACACCACTCAGTTTATAAAAAAAAGAGAGAGAGAAATATGGAAGTGTCTTATTTCCGTAAAATTAATAGTATTCTTTGTATTTTGTGGTTCTAGTCCTGGGAAAGATAGTTGTTTTGTTGAGGAAGCCAATAATCTTGGTAAAATTCTTGCTAAAAAATAGATTCACTTAGTATACGGGGTGGTTGTCGGGGTTAATGGGATGTATTTTTGGTTCTGCGTATTTGGGAGGAGTCAAAGTCTTAGGAGTTGTTCCAAAATCTTTAAGTCGAAATATCATTGGAGAAACTATTGGAGATGAGTTAAGAGTATTAAACATGCAAGATAGAATGGTAAATATGATGAATAATGTCGATGCCTTTATCATCCTACCTGGTGGTTTTGGTACACTTTGGAAGAGTTATTCCAAATGGTCTCCTGGCACAACTCAACATTCACCGGAAGCCTATAGGTATTCTTAATGTTAATGGTTTCTTTGATGGTTTGTTATCTTTCTTAGATTATCTTTGTCGAGAAAGGTTTTATTTCACAATCACCAGGCGAATCATAATTTGTGCGACAACTCAGCTTAATTAATCGACAAACTCCAAGCATACATTCACAAGCCGATCGATTTGCTCATATTGTTTGGCCGAAGATACAAGTCGAAAAACGCAAATGGATTTATCTCTGACATTGTGAAATTTACCCATCATGGATGCCATTATGTTCTTTCAGTTTCAATAAGCCATACATCAGGTGATATCTTCTAAACTTTACTTTCCTAATTATTTTTGACATTGAGGACAATGTTTCAAATAAGTTGGGGGGAAGGGATAATTGATATTTTCTTTTATATGGTAAATGTGTGATTTTATTTTGAAATTTAAAAAAAAAAATTGATGGCAGAGTAAAGAATGTCATTTTGATGTTCTTGAGACGCATCTCTATTATGGTATTGTTGTGTTTTTTTCTTTAAAAAAAAAACATGGCATGTTGTATTTGGTTTAAAAAAATTTGTGAATTATCAAGCATGAAAATAGCTTTATTGTTGAATTCAATGATGCTATCTTGATTAAATAAAAAAAAAAAGAGAGAGAAGAAATTGTTTTATGCACATTCTATGCTTTGTGGAGAGATTGGTTGTGATACATATAACTGAAAGTTTGATCATGATAAAGCGTTTGATTTTCAATATTTACACATCTTTTGTGAATGAGTGGTGAGTTTGAGAAAACAAGCATTCTGAACTTTAATTGGTCATTTGAAATGGTTATGTTGTGATCGAAATACTTAAATATGTCCGCCTACCATGTGGAGAAATGATTTGGTTAATATCTACATTTTCAATTTCTATTACAATACTCCATTACAAAGTCTGTGATGAGTATTTCTCATTGTTATATTATCATGTAAAATCATGTTGTACAAATGAAGAAAAAAAGTGAAAAATGAAAAAGAAAAAGAGAAAAAATGGATAGAAAAAAAAAACAGAAAAAAAGAAAAAGAAAAAAAGAAAAAAAAAAAGAAAAAAAAAGAAGGAAAAAAAATGAATACTATTACTTAGTTTGCCATTCTAAACCAATGAAATTTCGAAACATATTTTGGGTATGAAAATTTAGGTATTTCAAATTTCATAACTACCTATCTCATGCTCAATCTTTGTTTGAATGCTTGTCCTAAATTTTATTGGCCATTTCTTGAAGAGTTTTAAGCTGTTTTCCAACTCCATGAGTGAACACCTTACCGGCTTAAATGATAAACACTAACCCGTGAGGATATGGAGTTTAGGCTTTTTCATGATTAAATTTGATGTTTATGTATCTTGGTTCGCGGAATGCAACGGTGGTTTTGTGCATATATACAATATTTCTTCTCTATATAAAAAAATATATTTATTCTTGATAGCATCTATGATAATTGACAATAAACTTTTTGATTGTTAGACATTTTCACAAGTTTTTGTTAAAGAAATAATATCAAGCCATGTTCATAAAAATTTCTTTTGTATTTTGTGCACTTTAATTACTAGGGACTAGTAATAAGCTGGTTGGGGGGTGTGATAAACGTTAAAAAATATACAATTACTTTCGGTTTGTAATAATGTTTTACCTTATTAATATTAGTAATAATATAAATTTATAGTATTATTATGTGTTATAAATAAAATAGGAAATCAATACAAAATTGTAGTAGGAAGCAATTTTTATGCGAGGTTCGGATCAATGCGCATAACTTTCAATTCGGCATGATTTAGGGATGATTCTTGAAGATATGGATTCACAATCCATTCTTTAACAAATATTCAGAGATATTAAAGCCTAAATCAAAGTTTGGAATGATATTTTCTTGGATCAAAAGTTCATCAACATTTCATGTTTCAAGAGACCCATTTCTTTGTCAAGACTGAACTAAGGTCAGTATTTTGGGAATAACTAGAAGACCACATGTTCAATGGTGCTGATATTTTAACTGTGGCTTACCAACTCATTTGGCTACAACTTTCATTAAGACACCCAAGTCAAATTATGTCGGCAAGGAGTTTTAAAAATGCAACAAGATGCTGCAGCATGATCCCGCAGGCCAACCACTCCACAATTATTACTTCATATCTTGGCCAATAATGCTTGGATTTCATTCAAATCAGTGGGAGAATGAAGCTAAGACATGTGGGAATTATTATTTCAAAGAGAATCAAGATGAATCAGCAAGAATCCTTTCCAAAAAGACCAGACAAATGAAATAATGGAGTTGGTTTCAAATTTTCAGCATTTTGTCAATTATCTTGAAAATAAGAAATAAAATAATTCCAATAAGAATTATTGTGTTGCCTATAAATAGAGGTCATTTACACTTGCTAAACACACAAGTTTGTATAGAAAGTTAGAGTTTCAAAGAAAGTTTCATTCTTGTTTTCCTATATTATAGTAGATTTTCTAGTATTTCATAAAAATGCATTCCTTAGTTTTCATACAATATCTTGTTTTCTCTATTTTCTTTATATCTTTCTAAGTTTATTTTGTTGAGGAATAGAGTGAAACTCTTGATGGAGGAAAATGAATGATTATAGATTTACATTAAATTTTATTGTTTTGATCATCAATTTATTTTTTAGATTATACCCTTCTTGTTTTATGGTATTCTCGATTTATGCATTCTATTGGCACAATAAATACTTGGTTCCATTTAGTTAAATGTCTGGTTTTACTTCAACCGGCTACTAACGTGGATACCTTGATTTATTGTAGACAAGAGAATGCATGAATACTTGAGTCCATAAGCAAGAATTGGCGTTATAAGATGAATTATAATTGGTAATAAAACATGTTCACCTTATTACATGATTTGTATTTAGAATATATTTCTATTGGAACCTTCGTTGTGTATGGATTCCAATAGTAGTAATTGAAGAGGTAAGAAAATATAATCATTCCTTTATCCAAAATCAAGAGTGGATCTCTATCCCTAACAATTTTATTAATCAAGTTTATCGTAAAAAAATATATTTCTTACTAGTTTAAAAAAAATATCTATTTATTTATCAAAGAAAAATATTCCCTGTAAACTTACATAATCTTCCCTGTGGATCGACCTCGGACTCACGAGAATATTATTACTTGAGACAACCTGCACTTGGGTTTGCAACCTTAAAGTTGTAGCAGAATGCAAAGAGAAGATCAAAATGACGAAAAAAGGGAACAAAAGCATGTCCACACGGTCAGACCATGTAGCCTCACATGGTCGTGTAGACTTGTGTTGGGAAAATGACACGGGTATGGGAAGAAAGGAAAAAAACAGAGGACAAAGCAGGTCCACACGGTTGGACCGTGTGACATCACACGGCCGTGTGGACTTGGATTCCAACCGAACCACCTAACCGTGCGACATGCCTGCCCGTGCGACAAAAGGCTATGCCCAAAGACCACACGCCCGTGTGGACCCACACGTCCAGGCGTGTGGGAGTGCATTTCGACATGTTTTGGAGCTCTTTTCTCGTTTCAACTCTACAAGTGATCTCTGCAAGCATCTATAAAAGGGGACCAAGTCTTGCACGAAAAATCACAACTTCATACAGAGAAAACACATCAAATAACACAGGAACCAAAGAATCGAATAGCTTCTGAGAGCAAAAGACTAGGTCGCGAAGAACACCACGAGGCTTTCGCTTCTAGGGAGCACGAGAGCTTCGATGGCTTGGTAAGGGAATCCATCCTGACAAGAAGGGGTTTTCTTTCTATATCTAAGAACTCTTATCTGCGCTTATATGATGTCATAATGTTGATTCGGATTTGTCTATGAGTTTGTAATCAATGTTTGGCATATTTTTCGGATCTTAGGGGCATAATCGAAACTGTGGATTTGTATTAAATATGATTACTTGTTTTCTTAATTGCTTCATGCGTTCTATTTTATAAATTCGAGTGCTTATTTATAATTATTTTTTATCTGATCAATAATTTGCATGTCATACTTCTAGTCCATATCTGGGAGGTGAGTTCTAGTAAGTCGAAAATCGAATTCAGACATGAAACATGTGTGACGGGCGTGTTTGTGGGGAGTTATTCAATTCATAAATATTTTTGGAGTTATTAATGATTGTAACGATCCGGGAGGACTACAATTGTTCTTAATCAACTGTTTACGCACCAACCGGGAGGGGGAGTGAATGATATTAGGAATTTGAACCCATAGAATTGCATGAATTGGTTTATAAAACTTTATTTGCATTTAAAATTGAAGAAGCATGTTGAGATTGTGTGTCTAAGGTTGTTCTTAAAGATGTTGAAAAACTTGTGGGGTTCACAAATTTATTTTATTTATTTTCTTTATTTTTGATTTTTAGGAATAAATAAACTCAAATTTTCGGTCGCTTCAATAAAATTAGAATACGATGTTATTATAGCCTAAGTGTTTCGAGCTTCAATCCTTGAGGAATACGACCTTGCTTGCCATTATCCTATAAATACACTGTATATTTGCGGTTGTATGAACAAAATAATTTTTGGCGAACAAGTTTTGGGGTTGTTGCCGTGGATTGATTAGATTCTACTTAGATATAGTAATAAGTATTTCAATCTTAATTGAAGCATTTTTTTGTAAATATTTTTGTTCTTTTTCGATTTTTTATTTTTTATTTTTCTTTTTGGTTCGATTTTAACATTGTTTTTGTTTAGTGCAGATAGTGCATGACCACGCGTTCCAGATCAACCCCGCCAATCCCCATTGATTTGGAAATTGAAAAGACAACTAAGCAACTAAGGAAAAGAGCCAAAGAAATGGCGGATGGGACTAATCCAAACGCAGTGGAAAATAGAAACAATGAGGAGCGCCCACCAGGTGCCAGCGTCCATGACAGAATTGTGGAAATGCCCGTGAGAAGGGCAGTTAGGGACTACTTTCAGCCGGAGGTAAGCCAAACTTATGGGGATGTGGCCCGTCTGCTGATCAATGCAAACAATTTTGAACTAAAACCGGCATTTATCCAGATAGTGTGACAAAACCAGTTTGGGGATAGAGCCGTTGAGGATCCAAACGCGCATCCAGCGCACTTTCTAGAAATTTGTGATAAAGATGAATAAGGGATGGTTATGCTCTTTAACACCACCAGCCGTAAATTTATGGCGAGAACTAAGTCGGCGGTTTCTAGCCAAATACTTTCCCCAGAAGACAGCTAGATTAAAATCAAATCGCCCGATTTAGGCAATTAGGTCTTTGCCGCTATATGAAGCATGGGATAGATTCCGGAATTGCTAAGAAAGTTCCCTCAACACGGATATCCCGACTAACAACAGGTTCGATCTTCTATAATGGTTTGAGTGGTAACACAAGAACAATTATAGAAGTTGCATTGGAGGTGCACTACTAGGGAATATCTTGATGAAGCACTAGAGTTACTAGAGGAGATGGCGAACAACGATTACCAATGGCCATCCGAAAGGTCGATTTGTCCCAACGAGTGGCGAGAAGTTCGGGATGAGAAAGTCGCCATGCTCGAGCAGTGTCCGTGTTGAATATGAAACTGGAGACGATGCAGCAAATGACTCCAAGAGATCCTGTTGTTGTTGAAGAGGAAGCAAACTTTGTGGGCCAACAAAGAAACTTCAACAACAATTACAGAAATAATCAGATACCCAACTACTATCATCCAGGATTGCAAAACCATGAAAATTTCTCTTATGCTAATAATAAAAATATTTTGCAGCCACCGCAGGATATAACGTGGGTAATCAAGGCGAGCGGGGTCCAATAAAAGAAAGCATCGTGGAAGAAATGTTATCCTCGTTTATCGGAGAAACAAGGGCAAGACTAAACAAAGATAAAGCCAAGATAGACAGGATAGAAGAACAGGTCACTCAGCTAAACACAAACGTAAATGCAAGACTGAAATCTCAGTAAACACAAGTGGCCCAGATCGCAACTGATGTGGGAGCTCAACACCAGAAAGGCAAATTCCCAGCAATACCGAGCGAGCTAAATCCACGAGAGCAATGCAATGTCATTCATCTGATGGATGGCATTGAGGGTCCACTAGTTTCAAAGGACATGGTTTAGCAATAGTGATTAAAAATCTGAAGTCAAACTGAAGATGTTAAACTTAGCACTGTATGGGAGGCAACCCAATTTATTTCATATTTTTCCGTACATTTTTTGTCGCCTTCAATTTTAATTGTTTTATTAACTTAATTTTTAGTTTTGTTTAGTTTTCTTGAGTTGTTGTATAGGAGGCGTCACGGCAAACTCCCCAAAAAAAAAAGTACGGAACCAACTCAACACGGGTGTGTGATATCACACGACCTGGTCGTGCGATAGGGCAAATTGACCAGCACCACACGGTCAGACAGTGTGAACCTCACACGGCCGTGTGGACAAAGGAGGGCAAACAGATGCAGCAGCACCACCATGCAGGGCCACACGGTCTGGCCGTGTGATCCCACACGGCCGTGTGGCCCTAAAAGCAAACCGGGCAGATTCGAAATTCCCCTATTTTTACCTCAAAATCCCACTTTTTCTCACACTTTCTTCTACCTAACCCACGAAAATTCTCTCCCCAAATACAAAAACCACTCTCCAAATATCTATAAATACACCTCCCACCTCAAACCAAAAACACAAATTCTTCACTTTCTCAAGAAACCCATCATCAAATACCTTCAAATTCTCAACTTCTCCAAGTTCTACACCAAGTTTGGGGTACTTCAAGAACTCTCAAATTTCAGATGTTTACTCTTCCACTCTTAAATTCATGGCTTCTAGGGATGCAAGAGGAAGTAGGAGGAATACGAGAAGAAGGAGAGAGCCGACCCCAGAGCCCGAACCCAAGCCTCAACCAATTTTCAACCCCGAGGAGCCCGAAGCCTCCAACATCAATTTGCCAAATGAAACCCACCGAGCTAGATGGATGATACTCTACTTCCATCCATGGATTAATACAAGGTATCCCGATGAACCTACTCTTACGAATTTGGGTTTATTGGAAGATCTTAATACTTTATGTGGAAGAATTGATTGGCATGATTTTCTTAATGGGCATTGGGCTACGCCTGTTATTACTCTTGAATTCTTAAGTAGCTTTGAATTGGTTGTGCAAAAAAGAAATCTGATGGGGGTTAGAGTTCTATTGGGGAATGAGCAAAGGGAACTATCAATTGAAGATTTAAATGAAATTTATAGAACACTGGCGTATGCGGTGGAGGAACATGAGGAATTTGATAAAAATAGATTTTTGAAAAAGATAACGGGAAGCGAATTTATACGCCAGGCACTTCTAAGGTGTCTAGTATTCGCAACAACCTGATATTCGATATGTTCGGCGAGTCTTCATTTGAAACCATCTTTGCAAGGGAGGATAGTAAAGGGGCTTTGAGGGTTGATGAATTGTTTATAATTTGGTGTATGGCATCGGGGGTGAAGTGGTAAACGCTTAATATTAGGGCTATGATAGCCGGTAATTTGATAGAATTAGAAAGAGTGAGAGGGTGGAATTTGCATAGAGGGGATGATTACCCCTATTGCTAAATATTTTAATATTAATTTGGAGGGGTATGCGGAGGCAGCTGGGCCTAAGTTGATTGATTTAAATGTTCTAACGCAATGAAAATGATAAGATTCGATGGGAGTGATTAATGGCTCATTCAGAAGTGGTGCGAGATAGAACAACAATTAGGCTTTCGAACCCGACGCAACTTCAACCGAGAAATAGAAGAATCGGCTACTTAGAGATGTGGGGGTATAAGGGGTTCTTTGTTCAAGAAGAACAGGGATGAGCAAATGAGGATATGCGGGAACCTCTCGCAAGGGGTAACTAGGCCATTAAATATGGGTGAGAGGCTAGAAAGGGTAGAAAGCGTGTGGGGAAATTGTTAGATGACACGTATCAGTTGACAGCCACCACTGATGAGTATCACCAAGAGTATCTACAGCGTTCCGACGCCATCACCCAACAGCAGAAGCAGATGTACGAGATGATGTCTCGTATGGATCAGTGGCACATCTCACAAGGCCACTACTATCCGCCTCCACCACCTCAGTGATCTTTGTAAATACTTATTACGCATTCCTCTTTCCTTTTGATAATTTCCTCATATGTTCGGGACGAAGCATATTTTAAGTTTTGGGGGGTTTTCAAGAATGCGTAATTTAGTACTGTTGCATTTTGCATTGCATTTAGGACTGCATGTAGAAGCACTTGCATTATAATTTTTGGAAAAAAAAATTCGATTTATTGTTTTAATTTTTCGATTTTAGTTATTTTTTGTTCTAGCACGTTTACCGCTTTAGCACGTTTAATTGCTTTTGTGTGTGATTTTTATTTCAGTTCGTATGACCCGACTCCCTGTGATTTTACTATGAGTATTTTATGGCATGGGATAATATACTTGGGGGAATAATGTAACAAATTCTTGGGAGAAAAGTTATTTATTTGCTTGGCATGTGTTAAGAAAATTGGGCATTTGAGCATGTTGTGAAAAATAAGCCTGTGAGTTTTTGTCCCTTAAACTCCTTTATATTATGCAGACCTTTTTTTTTTTTTTGAGTGTGTCATTCATGATTTATAGAACTCTAGAACTTGCTCTGTTATCTCCATCAAAGCCATGTGTGTGTGCAATTTTTGAAAATGATCTAAGGCCATCTTTGTTTAAGCCTATTTAGCCTAAAAAGTCTACCTATGAACTCATGATTCCCTAGTTAGCCAATTTTGAGCCAAAATTTTTATTACGAGCGACATTGATCTTTAAAATTTACATGTTTTTATCGCTACAAAATTCTTGAGCTTATAGAAAATGAATAAGTTTGGGGAGATGTGGTGAAAAGTTATGAAAAAAGAGGAAGTTGGCAAAAGAAAGAGGGATGAGCAGTATCTAGGTAAATGAGAAAATACATGAAGCTCGAAAAAAAATATCTCTGGAAAAAATTACATAGAGAAAATCGAGCAAATGTATATATATAAATATATATATATATATATATATATATGAGAGCTTGAGGCTAAAGAAAAGAAAAAAGAAAAGAAAAGGCCTAAGAATGAAAAGGGAGAAATAATGGTGGAATTGAGTTGAAAAAGAAAACGATATTATGATAAACTTGGGTTAGTGAATTGCAAGTCTGTATGCTTAATATTATATTTGCTCAAAGTCAAGTCACTTAATCCAAATTTCCCTACCCTTACCAAAGAGCATACATTACAACCAAATAAAAAGTCCTTTTTGATTCTTAGATTGTGTAGGTCCCAAGAGGGTGTAAGTAAGGTTTAGAAGGGGGGATTAAACAAACCTTACCAACTTTTCAAATTTAGTTCTTTTAAAACTATTACAGAGTTAACTCAAATAGATGTGTCCTTGAGGGACAACTAAGTTGGTTATTCAAGCAGAGTTAGCCACTCAGCGGACTCGATAGAATTTGTTGATAGAATAACTCGACTTTTTAACTGAACTTTAACTTGGTTGTGTTGGTTTTATCGTGAAGACTTAACACCCTTTGATTTGTTTTAAGCTTGTTTTAAAACTTGATTTTAGCACTTTTTTATTAATCGGTTGGATAGCAAATATGAGTTTATCAAATGAGATATGATGTAAGTATGCAGAAATGTAAATGTGCTGAAAACATAAAGGGCACAGTTAATTTTTATAGAGGTTCAAAGATGGGGTAATTCTTCTAATCCTCTCTTCTCCAAATCCTAGAGGAATCCACTATGTAATAGATCAGTTTACAAAGCGGTGAACAGTCTAGAGACAGCCTTGGTCACACAGTTAGCTTCTCTTCCAACTCAGCTTCTACAGGGCGGCTGCCTTGCCACATCAGCTCACTTTCTCAAGCTCTTGGATTTGATCACGAAGCCCTCCAATAACATGATACTGGTTCGACCTTGAACCTTCCTACAATCCTACTTGGAAAGTAGACCCCTTTTGATTCTTCAAAAGTTTCCTCTTCAACATATTTGAAGTTGTCTTTCCTTCACAGCTTGTGTTGGATCGATTTCCTTCGAGTTTCAGGCTTGAGTATTTGCTTGAATATTCTTGAGAGTATTTTCAGGTTAATTGCTTGAATAATGCTTAATTTCTCAGGTGTGCAAGGTAACCTTTTCTCAATGAATTTCCTCAGCCTTTTATAGTGAACTTTTGAAATTTTGCCCGTTGAAGAGATAGGCTACTTTCAAAAGTCACTTAAGATCGCTGGCTTGTCTTTTCTTGGTCTTCAATCTTGAGATGTAGACACTTCCTCGTATTATATGACTTTGCAGCTTTTCAGGTTCTGACACGAGGTATAGTGCTTCCCATTGGTTTATTTCTTTTGCATGCTTCTGGGATAAGCACTTTAAGACCTGGAAGCATGGAGGTATTACTATATTAAGTAAAGTTCTTGACTTCTGTGCAATGGATTTATCTCTGTTAACTCCTCTTGGCTGCTGCCTTTTTCCCAGGTGACTTGAGTCTGCTCCAATCATTTGATGACTCATCTGTCACTTCAATTTGAGACTTGGCTTCTTGAGTTGAGTTGACTGACTCTTCAAACAGTTGTTTCACAGCTGATACGCCTCCAATCGAGTTCTTGACTTCCCTTCTTAGCCATACTCAGATGTCTCGCAGCGGAGTCTTCACTTCAGTCTTCAGTTGACTTCTTGTATTCCTAGGCGTAGCTGACTTGACTCAGCTTTTCCAGCCCAATCTATTTCAATGTAAATTACGAGGAAAAATAGGGTGCCAACTTTTTAGTTTAAGTTTTACATGGAATTCATCAAAATCTATGAAATAAATTTCCCAACAATTTCCCCATTTTTGATGATATCAAAACTTAAAGACATTAAACAACATGTAAGCGCAACAAAGATACATACAGACAATCCAGTAACAAAGAATGTATTCTTAAATAGATTGTTTTATTGATCATAGCATTCTTGTCCTTTACACAGCTGTTTACATTTGGTATCAGAGCATTTTTATATCAAAGCAGAATACATACATCTATGCTAAGATACAGAAATAAATACAAAGTAAAAAACTACAGAAAAATTCACTAAGTATTACAGATTACTTACAAAAATGTATTTACATAAGTAATATACATGAAGGGTTCGTAGCAACACTTCAACGCCTTCGCTGCCTCCTTGTTTCTTCTTCTGGCCGAAGTCATCAACTTTTTCCTTTTTCTTTCTTCTTCTTTGACTTTCTTTTTTTCTTTTCATAGGCTCGTTTGGAAGCTTCATCATTTCGCTTCCTCTCGAGCCATTGCTATGTTTGCCTCATGTTCTCCTCTTCCTGTCTTCCTACTGCCTCGACATTCTTCCTTGCCACTTCCAGGTTTGCCACTTCATCATATCCACCCAAGTAGATCCTCCCCTTCTTTCCGGGTCTACATATTCAATATTTTTGGGTTATGATCGTGGTTGAAAAACTCTTCCACCACCACTCTTCCTCCTCCTGCGGGTGTATATGCACAGAGTCTTCATTTTACCGAGTTGAGTGGTTCTTTGGTAGTCTCTTGCTTTTTTCGCTTCTTCGCACAACGCAAGACCCTTTTCCCAGTACAAATCCCAGGCTTGGGCTAGTGACATTCCCTGAAAATAGCCTTCGGATTTGAGCGTTTTTGAATTCTTCAACTGATCTCAGCTCGGATCCATTGTCAGGTGCAACATCTTGATCTTTCCCTGCCGGAATGCCACCATACTGTTTCATTACTTCTTCGATGCGAGCATCCATCTTTTTGTCAAATTTCTTAATCCCTGCTTCGATAATTCGCCTTTTCTCTGACATTGCTCAAGATGGAGGAAGCAATTTGACCCTGCTGAAGGGTTTCAGCTATCATTAACGTGAGATCTTTCGAACGTTCCCCCTCAGCTGGCTTTCCCTTCGTCTCAGCTTCAGATTCTTTCAACTTCTCTTCTTTCAATTTTCTTAGGGACTCCTCTTCCCCCTTTTTGGCATCATCAAAGAAGAGAGGGACCCCTGGGAACATGCTTTCAAGCATGAAGTCGAGTCTTCTGAGAGCGGAAGATTGTTTGGAGTCGCAAAGCATAAGCCGGCCGAAATTCTGAGCGAGTTGCCTTGGACTCGACTACCACCAACTTCATTTCAGCCATGAGTAGGCTGAATTTGTCATTCAATGCATTCTCAAAGCGCATAATTTCTTTTCTTTGGAATTCTTGCAGCAGCTCCATTTATGTTTTGTGAGACGCATGTAACCATTCGATATACTTTGCATCTTTTGCTTGGATCAACATTGTCACCATCCAGGCAGGCATTACGCCATACGGTGCTTTGAAATAACGAACTTGTTCAATTCGCATGGCATATTCTTTGTTGAGACCATTCTCGGATCTGCACCACTATCCCTCTCAACTCTTTGTGAGGGTAGTGTCCCTGTTGTCGATCTTAAGTCGAGTAAGGCCTCGATGTCTTTCAATCTTCTCAATCTCTTCCGATTTGCTTGAAGATCTCATGAAACTCAGTTGTCTCTCTTGAGTCAGTTGTAGGCCATTCTTCAGTAAAGTTGAACTCGGCTGGAACAATGGTGTCAGTGGGAACGATTGGATCTTTTCTTACAGAGAATCTTTGTTGTTCAGCAATGGTCTCTTCTTCCAAATCTGGTAGGATTGGCGTGAAAGGAAATACTTTTGAAAAGGCATCATCACTCATATATGGGATTGTTTGTGAGGTTTGTGCCTGTGATGACGTAGCTATATTTGCCTCGGCCCGTGGTAGCTTCATCGGCGGTGCTCACGATTGTGGAGAGCTGTGACGAGCTGGTGTAGTCGTTACTTTGTAGTTGTGGAAATCGCACGATGGTATGTCGCAGCTAGAAGCGATTAAGAGATTTGGCTCGGTGGCCCGAGCCTTACTGTCTTAACAGCGTCGGTTCCTCTGTTGCATCATCAGCGTCATCGGATAATGATGAGACATGTGGGCTTGGCTCATCATCAAAATTAAATTTTTGACGAGAAGCTTTGTCACTTAGCTGGCTCGTAGTTTTGAGAACATCCTCAGCTGGGTCCTTTGGATCAGCAACTGGAGTGGACTCAGCTTCATCTTCAGACCCCAAGAATGATGTGTCTAAGTTCTCCTCCGAGTCATGAAGTGCACTTATCTCTTCTTCTATTTTAGCGCTTTGAACTGGAGGAATGTTCTCGAGTCTCTTCACCTTACTTAGGGAAGTCTCAACCTCCCATAGACCTTCAATACCTCCAGCAGACTCAACTGCTGCGAGGCCTTCAACATTCCCTTCGACGGTCTCAACTATCTTAGGGTCTTTACATTCCCTTCGACGATCGTACTGTCTTAGGGTCTTCGACCATGGAATCCATAGGAGTCTCAACCACCTTGGATTGCACTTTCACCGCCTAGAGTGTTAACTTCATGGCATCTTGTAGGTCCCAAGGGGTGTGAGTGTAAGGTTTAGAAGGGGGTTGAATAAACCTTACCAACTTTTCGATTTAGTCCTTTTAAGATACTTGAGTTAATATTCACGGCTAAGTCTTTGATGGACAACTAAGTTAGTTAACCAAATAGAGAGTTAGCCACTCAATGAACTTCGAGCCGTTGATAGATTAACTCATTTGCTTAGCCTAAAGCTTAACTCAATTTGTGATATATTTTAAGCGGAAGACTTAACATCCTTGAATTTGGTTTAAGTTGTTTTAACACTTGGGTTTAGCACTTTGTTAAATATTAATTGAATAGCAAATTTATCGTGAGATATAAAATAATATGCAGAATTGAAGTCTTTGAAATATAAATGACACAATAAATTTTATAAAGGTTCGAAGATGGGGTAATTCTTCTAATCCTCTCTCTTCTCCAACTCCTGGAGGAATCCACTATGTATTGATCGAGTACAAAGTGGTTATCGGTCAGATGCAAGTCTTGATCACACGGTGACTTGATCCTTTGGGACTCGATCACGGAGATGCCTTGGTCACACTGGTGGCTTCTCGTCCGACTAACTTCTTCACAGGCGTTTGCGCTTGCTACTACTGACTCACTTGCTCAAGTTTCTTGGATTTGATCACGAAGCCCTCCAAGAACTTTAAGACGGTTCGACCTTGAACCTTTCTACAATCCTCCTGTGGAATGTAGACCCCTTTGATTCTTCAAATATTTCCTCTTCAACTGATTGAAGTCGTCTTTCCTTCACAGGTAGGTGTTGGATTGATTTCCTTCTAAGTTTTTGGTCCGAGGATTAAGCTTGAATGATTTGAGAATATTTTGCGGTTCTGACTCAATTAATAGCTTGAATGTTTGTAATCTTGGTAGTCAAGGTAACCTCTGTCTGTTTTTTCTCAAATTGATTCCTCAGCCTTTTATAGTGTTCTTTTGAAAATCTGCCCATTGAAGAGATAGGCTAATTTTCAAAAGACACTTGTGGTCGTTGGCTTGTCTTGTTGCAATCCTTCAAATTGACATTTCCTCGTATTGAACAAACCTTCAGCTTTTCAGAGTTCTGACACAGATGCAGTTCTTCCCATTGGTTTATTCCTTTTGTACGCTTTTGGGACTGAGCACTTTAAGAAAGGCAGTATGGAAGTATTACTTGTTTAAGTAACTTTCTTGACTTACGCGGCAATGATCCTTTTTTGTCTTGACTTGACTGCAGTTCTTTATCTTCCCAGATGACTTCAAGTCAGCTTCCAATCATTGGATGACTCATTTGTAACTTCAACTTGAGACTTGGCTATCTTGGGTTGACTTGACTGACACTTCTCATAGCTGCATCTCAGTTGATACTTCTCCAGTCGAGTTCTTGTCTTCTCTTCCTTGCCATACTCAGTTGCCTCACTGCGGAGTCTTCATTCTAGTCTCCAGTTGTCTTCTTGCATATTTAGGCATAGCTGACTTAACTCAGCTCGAGCAGCCCTATCTATTACAATGCAAATTACAAAGAAAATGGGGTGCCAACTTTCTAGTCTACGTTTTACATGGCATTCATCAAAATCTAAAAATAAATTTCCCAACAATTTTCCCCTTTTTGATGATGCCAAAACTTAAAGCATACATACAAAAAGTAAATGTCAAAGATACATACAGATTGTGTAGTAACAGAGAATGTATGCATAGAATCAATCTGTTTATTGATCATAACATTCTTGTCCTTTACACAGCTATTTACAAAGTGTATCAGAGCAACCATCTATGTCTACGCAAAGAAAATAGAGAAATTCTGATTTCTTATTCAATGTCTGAAGAAGACTTACATACTTATGTATTTACAAAAGTAAATTACATGAAGGGGTGGACAGCAACACTTCATCTCCTTCGCTGCCTCCTTCATTCCTCATCAGCTCTGTCTTCTTCTGACCTTTTTCTCTTCTTCTCTTCTTCAGCTGCTTTCTTTTTCTCATATGCTTTTCTGGCAGCTTCATCTCTTCTTTTTCTTTCTTGTCTTTCTTCCCACAGCTAAGTTTGTCTTTTATTCTCTTCCTCGATTCTCTTTACATACTCATCATTGTTCTTGGCCACTTGCAGGTTGGCTACTTCGTCAAACCCAGCCCAATAGATCCCTCCTTTCTTCCCTGGATCTATGTATTCTATATTTTTGGGTAGAGGTCTAGGTCTGAAACCTCTTCCTCCACTGCTTCTTCCTCTTCCTCTGGGTGTGTATTGTACTGGGGCCTTCTTCTTCCCAGCTGAGTGACCAGCAGAGTGATTGTCAGTCGTCTACTGCCTATCAGCTTCTTCATATAGCTTGAGGCCTTTTTCCCAATACAAGTCTCAGGCTTGGGCCATGGTCATGTTCACGAAGTATCCCTTGGATGTGAGTGTCTTGAATTCATCAACAGATCTCGGCTCGGTTCCGGCGTCCGAAATGGCATAGTGTCTCTTTCTGTAGGAATGCCTCCATACAGATATATCCATCATTTGGGGCATCCATCTTTCTTTCCACCTCCTTCATCCCTCGCTTCTACTATTTTTGCTTTTCATCATGGGTGCTGCAGAGTGTTGGAGCGCAGAGTCACGGGAGTTTGTTGATGATATCGTGATGACAAATCCTTGTTGAGGGTTTTAGCAATCATCAATGTCATATCTTTCGAACCTTCCCCCTCAACAGATTTTCCCTTCTTCTCTCTTTTTTCGTTCTTTGTCTTCTCCTTCACGGTTGTGTCCTTCTTCTCGCCTTGGATCCTTTTAATGCCTTTAGGTATTCGTCTTCCCCCCTTTTTGGCACCATCAAAGGAGAGAGGCACCCCGGAAACATGCCAACAATCATGAAGTCCAAGCGATCGATAGCTAAGTTATGTTTTGAATCTGCTTTGTGGAGTATGTTGCCTGAGTCGGAGTGAGTGGCTTTCGATTCACCGCCACTTGCTTGATTCACCGAAAGGAGGTGAATTTCTTCTCCATGTTCTTTTCCACGCTTGAAGCTCTTTGCGATGAAATTCACGCAGTTATTCCATTTACGTGGTATGGGAGGTATGCATTCTGTTAATATTTTCATGCATCCTCCTTTTCATGTCAACATTATCGGCATTCCGGACTAGCATTTTATTGAACAATGTTTGAAGTATCGAACTTGCTCCACGCGCATTGTCTGTTGTTGTTGCCACCATTCCCAGATCCTGACAATTATTCCTCGCAGATCAGCAGTAAGATTGGCATCTCGGTTATCCAGTCTCATGTCTAGTGAGGCCTGGTGCCTTTCCATCTTCTCTATCTCCGCAAATATGGCCTTGAAAACTTCTCGAACCTCAGCTGTCACCTCTGTCTCAGTTGGCGGCCAAGCAGCGTCAAAGTCGAAATCTGTTGGGACGATGGTGTCTGTTGGAATGACGGGATCGGAGTTTATGGAAACGTTGTCGATTTGTAGCGATTCTTCAAGAAGATCGGGTAGCTCGAGAGAAAGGGAACGATTCTTGAACGGATCATCATGGACAACGGGAATATGTTCAATGGTAACTCGTGCCCGTGATGTGCTCAGTTGCGTCGATTCTACTACGGTTTTGGGAGCCGCGATTGGCTAATGATTCAGTGGGGTCTATTGTGGTATAGATTGGTGAGTCCGAGCTCATTTGTCTCAACAACTTCGTCGGTCTCGGTGATTTTTCCATTTGAGTTAGCGGGTCCTCGGCCGTATCGGTGGCGTCATCGGAAGATGATGAGATTTGTAGATGTGGCTCATCATTGAAATTGAAGGTTTGGCGAGTAGCCTTAAGATCGGACTTACTCGTGCTTGGAAGAACATCATCGGTGAGTTGTTTGGATTTGCGGTGGGGATGACTCGACTTCATCTTCACCTTCGGATCCCATAAATGTTACATCCGGATTATCTTGAGAATCGTGAAGAGCACTTATCTCCTTCTAAATGCATCAATGATAGTAGGAGGGATGTTCGTGCTTCTATCTCTTTACCCGGGAAGTCTCAACCTCCGTTAGCCTTCACTATCTCTTGCAATCTCAATTGCGGCGAGGCCTTGGACAATCCCTTCGACAAACTCAATGTCTTAGGGTCTTGAGGTGGCATCCGGAGTCTCAACTCCATGGATTGCACTTTCATCGCCAGTGTTAACTCCCGGGCGAGATCTATCATGTGCCTCGACCGCATCAAAGCGTCATTGGCTCCAAAGGCGGTTGGCACTTCGGTGAGATAGTCTCAACTGTCTGAGCCTCGTCAGTGACAACTTGCTGTGTATCCATTTGTTTTTCCTTCTCCACTTCGCCTCCAAGATTCGTTGTGGAGTCAGCTGCAGCATTCTCCGACCTAGCTGCAGTGGAGGGAGTTTCCCCCTCAGCCGGCATACCAGCTGAGTGACTTGGATTGGGGTCACTCGTCTCCGGACTCTGGTTGTTCCCTTTGAGTATTCGGTAGTTGGGGCGGTGGTAAGACACCTTCATTAGGGGTTGGCTCGATTGGGGTCCCCAAGTTCCCAATTTCATCGCCATTTCCTTAATGCCTTCATTAGAGTGAGCGGGGAAGTGGTGCGCCAGCAACAACGGTTGCAATCCGCTGCACCACTCCCATAGGATCAATCTCCAGCTGTGATTTGGAAGATTCCCAGGCCCTTCCATCAGTTGTTGCTCATGTAGGATCCTGGATTCCCGCATGGCTTGCTGCATCTCCAATTCTTCGCTAGCAGCAGCAGGGTCCAGATCCTCATCGCTCTCTGACAACATATCAAGGTGTGGATGAGTATGATCAGTGGTTCCTGTTAGAGGGCAGATACTGGCTTTCTCACGAGCTTCAGCTTCCTCTGCCAGTCTCTCCTTCTCCTTGTCTTTGAAGATCTGCAGGATATCTTTGCAGTTTTCTTCATCCAGTGCTTGGACCACTGTGGTCAACCCGAGGAAATTCAACAGTTCTTCTTCTTCTTCAATGAACTTCGGTCTTTGGAAATGTTCCCTTGATCGACTCATCTTCCACTTCCTCCATTCTCGCAGACGATTTTGGATGTCTGGATATGGTGGGGATAGGATCATCACGTCATCATCTTCTTCATCATTATCTCCTTGATGTTCCTCGTTCTCAGGGATTGAAGGTAGCAGACTTTGCTGCTCAACATCCTCAGCAGCGTCTGTCGCAGGCGGGGATACGATCCTGTCGACAGGTGAGTTGACTTTGTTAGCTACCTCTTGTGCCTCAGCTGTTCTGACTATAGTTGTGTCTTCATTTTGCCTCTGTTGATCGGCTTCAGCAGACTTGGTTGTTTCACCAATAATTTCAGGAGACTCTACTTCTCCAATTGTCTTCGCGATATGTTCCAGCTGAGTGGCAGACTCAGCTATTTTCTCAAGCTCTGATCGCTTGAAGAGTCTTCTCCTTTTGGTCCTTACCAGAGGAATTTCTGGGTCGGATGCAGTTTCCTCCGAGTCCTGGGCGGCGGGGGCGTGCTATTGTGTTTTTTCGAGGAGTGGCGGCCTTCTCGGCTTATCGATCCTCCTTTTCTTAATAATCGAGAAGGCATTTGGGATTCCTTCTCCCGCGCGGCTGCGGGCAGTGACTCGAGCTGCAGGGGCAGTGGATTTCTTTTTCTTTCTTTGTAGGGCGTGATCTTCTTTCTTTGCGTACTGCAGGGCAAAGTGCGGATTTTTCTTTGCAGCAGGGGCGTGATCTGACTGCAGGGGCACTTTCTTCTTAGGGGGAGAGGAGACAGTTGTTTCTTCAAGGCGGTGATTCCCCCTCATCGAGCCCTTTTGGCGTACGCTCTCTTCGTGCTCTAGGAAGGTTAGATCGGAACATTTTCTTGTTTACATGGAACGCCTTTCCATGTCGAAGAGGGACTCCCTTCACTTCCATCATCCGGCTAATCACCAGGCCATATCCTAAAAAGATCCTCCAAACGAACCATCCTCCTTGAAGGATTTATTCCCAACATTCGCGCGTGTCTGTTGTATATAAACTCGCACAGTTCACCTTCTTCTCCTCCATGATCGCGACCATCACGATCAACTTGGTTTTGCGACTTATTAAAGCTTCCAAACTTGATATCTATGCATTTGGCAACAATGTCCAACGACTTGTGGTAATCCTCTTTAGTAGCTTCTTATCGCCTATGTAGACAACCTTTGCAAAGACATTCGGGTTTGGCTACTTCCTTCCATGCAAAGAATGATTTACATCCGCTTCGTAGATCTCGGCACTCCTTGGTAGCAAAGCGATTGCTCTGCCAAATCCTTGGCGGTGATTTTGACTTCCTTCCCATGAACAGAGGACTAGATGCCTCGTCGTGAACTTCGAGCGTTCACATAGAACTACGCGACCTCATCCACGTTGGTCATCCGAAACTCCATCGTGAGAAAAGGTTTGATCGATTTTTCCAACTTCTCGCTATTTTCTTCACAAGGGTTTCGTTTGACCCTTGTTTGATTAGACCTTTGAAATCCACAAGAGACCCCGTGTGGATTTGCTTTCCCATTTTGACAAAATCGTAAGTAGATGCCATTTCTTGAAGATTTACCGACGAAACAAAAAACTAATAATTGCTTTGAGACTTTGTAAGGTTTCGAGAGAAAACTTTCTTGCTTTGCTTTGGAGAGAGATGAACAGTTTGTGTAAAGTGAGAGAAAAACAAACGAAATGGTATATGTATGGGTTATGAAAGGGCGTGCGGATGGTTTTGAAATTTGATCAAGATCAACGGCTCAGATTTTGCACGCCGATTATCATTTAATTTCTCACATTTAATGCGGCATCATTTATATCCAATCATAAGCTTAGTATGTAGCTTTTTTGGTACACGCGTCATAATTATCGACGTCATTCTTAAAAACATTCCCGCAGCGTAAACGATTGCGTTTTGTCACTTTGCTCATAAATGACTAAACTTGCTTCTTAGCTAATTCAACTCTTCTTCTCTCCATTCACATCGTGACTCACTATCACCAACTCGTTGCGGTGACTCTCCGATCTGGTGATTCATTTATTTGTTTCAAGAGCTCCGCTCTTTTTCCATCTTTTCATGTTCCATCTCTTTTCCTTGAGTCTTCTCGAGTGTCAACTTAGCTCAATTAACCCTAATTCATGCTTGAGTTCTTTAAATCTTGATTCACATAATGGGTTAGTGAATATGTCGCCTAATCGCTTATCGTTGAGATATATTCCAAAGTGATGTCCTTCTTTTCAACATGGTCTCTTATGAAATGGTATCGACATCAATGTGCTTTGTTCTTGAGTGTAACACGAGATTTTGAGTTATTGCGAGTTGCACTTGTGTTATCACACATGATTGGAATTTCCTTTTCTTCAACTTCATAGTCTCTCATTTCTTTGTCTCATCCATAAGACTTGGGCACAACAATTTTGCCCGCAACTATGTATTCGCTTCAATTGTGGATGTGGCTATTGAGTTTTGCTTCTTGCTAAACCAGGAAATTAGCCTATTTCCAAGCATTTGACATGTACACGAAGTACTCTTCTGTCAACTCTACATCCAAAGATAATCGAATCGAATAACCAATTAGCTTGAATCCACATTCCTTTGGATACCATAAGCTAACTTCTTGGCTTCCTTTTAAGTATCTCAATATTCTCTTGGCTCTGATCATGTGACTTTCTTTAGGAGCAGATTGAAATCTTGCACATACACCTACAAAGAAAGGTGATGTCGAGGCCTACTTGATGTGAGATAAGCGTTGATCCAATGAGTGCTTTGTATCTTGTTTGATCCAGGCTTGCCATCCGCATCCATATCCATTTTGGTGATGTATTTATTGGTATTTTTCTGAAGACTTCTCTTCCATACCAAATTTCTTCATTAATTCTCTAGTGTACTTTGTTTGACTTATGAAGGTTCCATCCTTCAATTTGTTTTACTTGGAGTCCTAGAAAGTATGTCGACTCTCCCATCATGCTCATTTCAAATTTGCTTTGCATTAGGTTTGAGAATTTATCACACGACTCTTTGTTTGTGGATCCAAAAATGATGTCATCCACATATATTTGAACAAGCATTATACTCTTTCCATCTTGAATTCGAAGAGTGTTCTATCCACTTTGCCTTTTGTGAATCCGTTCTCTGTTAGAAATTGTGATAATGTATCATACCATGCTCTTGGTGCATGTTTCAATCCATATAGAGTCTTTTGCTCAAATCCGGAGGTTGTTCAACATATACTTCTTCTTCCAATAATCCATTCAGAATGCACTTTTTACATCCATTTGATATACAATGAAATTCTTGTGTGCAAAGCATAGGCAAGAAACATCTTATTGCTTCTAATCTTGCAACAAAAAGGGCAAAGGTTTCATCAAAATCTATTCCTTCTTGGCAATACCCTTTGGCTACCAATCTTGCCTTGTTTCTTACCACAAAACCTTCTTCATTCATTTTGTTCCCGAAAACCCATTTGGTACCATCGACCTTTTGATGAGTTGGTCTTTGAACCAATTCCCATACCTTGTTCATTTCAAACCGATTGACTCTTCTTGCATGGCTTGAATCCAATGTGTGTAATCCAATGCTTGTGACACATCTTTTGGCTCTATTTGTGAGATAAAACAAGTGAACATAGCTTCTTGTTGAGCTCGGATCCGGTTCTTACACCTTCTCTTACATCTCCAATGACTAGCTCGGTGGATGGTCTCTCGGCCCATCTCACATCAAGGTTGGAGTAAGTTAGCTGGATTGATCGTCTTGCGATTGTGTTGTCTTGAGCAGACTCTCTCATTATCACTTAGGCTGCAGATAGTCATTGTCTTTGAGATTCAACTATATCTTCTTCATCTTGGTTAATCGCTCGGCTTCAACTTCAACATAGGGACTCTTACGCACGGTTGGGTGATTCAAACTTATCACCTAACTCTCAATGTCTTCTTCATTTACCTTGGGTTCATCAAACACCACATGGATGGATTCTTCTGTAACCATTGTCCTCTTGTTGAGCACTCTATAGGCTTTACTTTCAGCTGAGTATCCCAATAAGATACCTTCATCAGCTTTAGCATCAAAAGCCTTTAAATTGTCTTTGCCATTATTGTGGATGAAGCATTTGCATACAAATATTTTAAAATATGCAACATTTGGCTTTCTCCCTGTCCAAATCTCATAGGGAGTCTTTGTCAGCTGTCTGTTTATCATGCATCTATTTTGAGTATAACATGTTGTGTTTATTGCTTCAGCCCAAAATCTTTTAGCGACCTGCTTGACTAACATGGTCCTTCTTTGCTTCTTTGAGAGTTATGTTCCTTCTTTCTGCAACTCCATTCTGCTGTGGAGTACTTGCTGCAGATAGTTCATGAACAATACCATTTTCAATACAATATTGAGTTATTATTCCATTGATGAACTCAGTTCCTCTGTCAGATCTAATCTTGATAATGGTTTGACTCTTCTCATTTTGAATTCTCTTCATCAGCTGTGGTAGCTTCTGCAAGGTTTCTTTCTTCTTACACATGAAAATTGTCCATGTATATCTTGAGTAATCATCTACTACCACCAAGGTGTATTTCTTTTCGCTTATGCTAGCTGGTTCAACTGGACCAAATAGATCCATATGTAACAGTGCAATATTCTTATTGAAGATGGACATGTCTTTTCTTTGAATGATGATTTGATCTACTTTCCCATCGGCATGCATCACATACACTCTCCTTCTTGTATCGAGTCCGGAAGTCCTTCTACAAGATTACTTCTTGCAAGTTTGTTAATAGTTTTGAAATTCACGTGACTCACTTCTTGTGCCACACCAACTTGATTGATTGTGTGCTCTTTGCTAGTAGACAAGTGCTTGGTGTTGCGGTTGACTAATCCACCACATATATGTTCTTTTGTCTGCATCCTTGTAGCACTACTTCATTAGATTCAGTGTTCTTGATTTGGCATACACCCATGTTGAATCCAACATTATAGCTCTTGTCACAGAGTTGTTGATACTTAGCAAATTGAAGTTGAGTCCTTCAACATATGCAACGCGTCTGTAATTTCTAATCCATTTTTCTTGATGGATCCAATGCCTCTTATTTCTCCTGGAGCTTCATTCCCTCCAAATATAACTTTTGCACCTCTAACCTCCTTGAATTTTGATAGATTTTTCTTGTTTCTTGTCATGTGTCTGGAACAGCCACTATCCATATACTAGGTTCCTTGACACTCAGTTGTTCCTTGAACCTGCAATCAAGGAATTTAGTTTTTAGGTACCCATACTTGCCAGGGTCCTGAGGGGTTAGTGCTGTAAGATGATCCAACCAACCTATAGCCAAATGATTTGACTTTAAGAGGTTGCCATCTATCTGTGCCATAATCATAATTTACTTTGGCAAATTGCTTGGGGGATTTAGGTTCATACAACTGTCTCTTTTGTCTGTATGCTTGTATGTGTGTTTTAGCAATTGCCTTCCTTGGGTAGTTGTGATACCTCTGTGTGTAGTGCTTGGGTGTATATGTGTGCTGAAGATAGCTCTTTTGCCTTTGGAATGGCCTTTGCTGAGTTCTAGGCCTTTGTCATCTAGGCATGTATTCCATAGATTTTTCTTTGATTTTTCACATTGTACCAATCAGCTTAGCTTGGGTAGTTTCTACCATTCCCATCATATGTGTTCCTTTTATAGAATTTTACGGGGTTTTTGGTAGCTCCGTTTCTTCTTTACAGAGTATTTTCTGTTTGGAATTTGCTGAGGAACTCGGCTGGATTTCTTCTCAGTTGTCCTCTCAGCATACTCAACTGGATGTTTTCCTTTTCCTTTATAACCAAGGCCAGTTTGGTTGTGATTGTGCTTTGGAATGAATGTGTGTGCACCATTTGGAGTTTTGGATTTTTGAGATGCTTCATTGCTTGAAGATCCTTTTTCCAAAATCACTTTGGGAGCTTGACTTAGCATAGAGGAATTAAATCCTAAGCCTGTCTTATCTCCACATTCTCTTTGGCTCATAATAAGATCATCCAAAGATTTAGATGCCTTAGTGAATGAGGCAATCACATTTTTGAGGTCATTTTCCCTCTTTTCTATAAGCTATCTCTGCTATTAACTTAGCATTTTCAAGCCTTTAGATCTTTATTCTCATCGGCTATGTGACTCGAGTACTCGGCTCCTTAGTCAAATTTGTGAGTTTTGGCTTTTGAGCAAGTTGTTTTCCTCATTTAGCGTGTGTGTGCGAGGATTTAATGTGGTCAAAGTCTTTCATCATTTTGCCTAATGAATCATAAAGATTAGTGGGTGATGAGGTGTGTGTGTCACAATCACTATCACTAGTGTCCGAGTGAGATGAGTTAGAGTGTATCTCATCTTCTTGGTCGGGTTGGTCTTGTTCTTTGGCCATTAAACATATCAAGGCTTCTTCTTCACGATCACTTGAGTAGTCGGCCTCACTACTCTCCAGTCTCTTGTGTCTTTTGATTTGCATGTCTCGGCGGTCTCTGTGACCAACATTGCCTTTTTCTTTTCTTGTCTTCTTTCTCTCGAAGACTCTTCTTTCCTCTTCATTCTGTATTTGTTGACTACGAGGATATGGGCAATCAATGGCATAGTGACCTGGTTGCTGCGGTTCAGCATAGATTCTCAACTTTTTGTTGACTCTTTCCATTCTCGGATTGTCGGCTCTTTGGTACTCGACCTTTTGATGCTCGCTCTCTTGGGTGTCCTATCTTCCCTTGACTTGGGCGGAGCTGAGTGTCTTCTGGAGGATTCACCTTTGCCTTTCTTGTAATTTTTGTTGAAGAACTTGTTAAATCTTTTAACCATTAAGGCAATCTCCTCCTGATCGATGAATTCTTTGCCTTGACTCTTTTCCCATCCTTGACTATTAGAGCATTTGTTTTGGGCTGTTGTCTGTCTCTTCTTGATCTTTTCTTCTCAAAGACAAATTCATAGGCTTTGAGATCCGAGAATAACTCATGGTTGGATGTTTTTGATAGTTCCATGGGATATCTCGGGGCCATGACTTTCATTTCCCACTCGGTTGGGAGACTTCTTAGAATCTTCATACACATCTCTTTCTGTGTATATTCTTTCCCAAGTGCAGATAACTCATTTGTAATTTCGTGAATCGAGCATCCCAGTTGATCCAGGTTTTCTCCTGCAAGCATTTTAAAGTTTTCAAATTTTTGTAAAAACAGATAGCTTATTTTCCTTGATACCGCTTTCGAGCCTTCACAAATCAAAGTTAGCTTATCCCGATTTCTTTTGCGGTCTTGCATGATTTGACTTTGTTGAACATGGCTTTGTCCAAAGTTTTGTAAAGAATGTCCTTGCCACGTTGTCCAAGTTGTATCTTTTTGTCATCATTTGTCCATTCGACTCTTGGTTTTTCAACCATAGGTGAGTGCAGGAGCAACATCCTCTTCTCTTTTTTCAATTGCAGCGATCCCTACTGCTTGTTTGTGTTCACTTTTAAAATTTGCGGTGGCCCATCTTCTATTACTATCCACATTTCATCGTGTAATGTTGATAGATGAGCACTGCATACGAATTTTCAATAATCAAATTCCTCAATTGTGAACATAGGGATGCGTGTCAAATTTGCTTCCATGATAATAACTTTCTTTGAATAAAGAGTTTTGAAAGATCAAGTGCTAAAGCAAGTTTTGAAAGATTGGAGATCTAGTTCGGTAACGGTGTGGAAGGCTCAATGAACCAACCGCTCACGATACCACTTGTAGGTCCCAAGGGGTGTGAGTGTAAGGTTTAGAAGGGGTTGAATAAACCTTACCAACTTTTTGATTTAGTCCTTTTAAGATAGTTGAGTTAATACTTCTGACTAAGTCCTTGATGACACTAAGTTAGTTAACAAACAGAGTTAGCCACTCAATAGACTCGATCAATTTGTTTATAGATTAACTCATTTGCTTAGTCTAAAGTTTAACACAATTTGTGATATGTTTTTTTGCGGAAGGCTTAACACCCTTGAATTTGGTTTAAGTTGTTTTAACACTTGGTTTTAGCACTTTGTTAAATATCAATTGAATAGCAAATTTATCGTGAGATATAAAATAATATCACGAGAATTGAAGTGTTGAAATATAAATGACACAATAAATTTTATAGAGGTTCGAAGATGGGGTAATTCTTCTAATCCTCTCTTCTCCAACTCTGGAGGAATCCACTATGTATTGATCGAGTACAAAATGGTTATCGACCCGGATGCAAGTCTTGATCACACACGGTGACTTGATCCTTTGGGACTCGATGTCGGAGATGCCTTGGTCACACGGTGGCTTCTCGTCAGGCTCGGCTTCTTCACGGGGGAGGCTGCGTTGCTACTACTGACTCACTTGCTCAAGTTTCTTGGATTTGATCACGAATCCCTCCAAGAACTTTAAGTCTGGTTTGACCTTGAACCTTTCTACAATCCTCTGTGGAATGTAGACCCCTTTGATTCTTCAAATATTTCCTCTTCAAGCGATTGAAGTCGTCTTTCCTTCAAGGTAGGTGTTGGATTGATTTCCTTCTAAGTTTTTGGTCCGAGGATTAAGCTTGAATGATTTGAGAATATTTTGCGGGTTCTGACTCAATTAATAGCTTGAATGTTTGTAATCTTGGTAGTCAAGGTAACCTCATCTGCATTTTTTCTCAAATTGATTCCTCGGCCTTTTATAGTGTTCTTTTGAAAATCGCCCATTGAAGAGATAGGCTAATTTTCAAAAGTCACTTGTGGTCGTTGGCTTGTCTTGTTGCGAGTCCTTGAAATTGACATTTCCTCGTATTGAGCGAACCTTGACTTTTCGAGTTACACACACAGTGCGATTCTTCCCATTAGTTTATTCCTTTTGCACGCTTCTCGGGGTGAGCACTTTAAGAAAGGAAGTATGGAAGTATTACTTGTTTAAGTAACTTTCTTGACTTACGTACAACGGATCCTTTTCGATTGTCTTGACTTTTGATTCTTTATCTTCCCGGATGACTTGAGTCACTTCAATCATTGGATGACTCATCTGTCACTTCAACTTGAGACTTGGCTATCTTGGGTTGACTTCATCGACACTTCTCCAGTGCATCTCGGTGATACTTCTCGTCGAGTTCTTGTCTTCTCTTCCTTGCCATACTCATTGCCTCACGGTGAGTCTAGTCTCGATTGTCTTCTTGCATATTTAGGCATAGGTGACTTAACTCGGCTCAAAACTATCTATTACAATGCAAATTACAAAGAAAATGGGGTGCCAACTTTCTAGTCTATGTTTTACATGGCATTCATCAAAATCTAAAAATAAATTTCCCAACACATCTCCATCCGTGCCTCATTTGTAAAACAGTGCCATTAGCCTTCAAAGCGGCTAACATTTTAGCTGGGACAGGACTAATTGTCCAAGCTTCGTCAATGTCAATCTGTTGTGGTTCTTTCTCAGTTTCCACTTTGCCTGCTTGCTTCAAATTTGAGTCATCCACAACAACCTCCAACCCTGATGTGGTGGAGTGAGTTTCACCCTCAGCTGGCACACCAGCTGAGTGACTAATGGTGGGGTCACTCTTCTCCAGACTCGCGCCTTTTTCTGTTCAGTGATCAGCTGCTGGGGAAGGTGGCAAAACACCTTCTTCAGGGGTTGGCTCAACTTGGGTGCCCAAGGTCCCGTTTCATTGCCAATGCCCTTGGATCCATCCTCCGATTGTATAGGGGGCGTGGGCTGCGGCGATGGCGAGGCAATGTGTTGCGCCACTCCCGGAGGATTGGTGCGGGAGAGATTGAGATGACTCTCCTGGTCCTTCAACTAATTGTGCTCGTGCATTAGCCTAGATTCCTTAGAGCTGCTTTGCATGCCTGACTTCTCTGCTGCAGCGATGGGATCCATATCCTCGTCACTGTCTGTGTACTCAACAAGAGTTTCATGAGTATGCTCGTGAGTACTAGTGAACATGCACATCTTGGATTTTTCTAGTGCACGGGCTTCTTCCTCAGCTTTATCTTTCTCATCAGCTTTAATGATGTGGAGGAGTTCCATACAGTTGTCTTAGTCAAGGGCCTGTCGAATAGTCGAGGCCCCAAGAAAACGAAGCAACTCTTCTTCCTCTTCAATGTACTCAGGATGAGCGAACTGCATCCTTGAGTGATCAAGTTTCCATTCCCTCCATTCTCGTAGACGTCTCTGGATGTTTGAATATAGTGGGGAGTACATGATGATATCGTCATCATCATCTTCGTCTTCTTGCCCTCCTTTTTCAGGAATTGAAGCAAGAGACTCTGCTTCTCCTCGCCTTCAGCAGCATCTGTAGCAGGTGGAGAGACAACCCGTTCAACTAGATGTTCAGATGTCTCTACTACTTTACTTCCTCAGCTATTTGACGCCCAACTGAGTCTTCATCAGGACTCTGCTGATTTCCCTCAGCAGTCTTAGTGGATTCATTAATCACTTCAGGAGACTGCACTTCCTGAGTGTCAGCAGTCTCGGATGCTTTCTCCGGTGAGTTGCGGATTTTGTCTTCTGATGTCGGTGATCTTTTGGGGCGAAAGAGAAACTTAAGTTGGTTAGTGGTTTCATCATCGGTGGGGGATTCGGTATTCTTCTTGGAAGGAGCTGACTTCCTCGACTTGGCAGTCCTCATCTTTCGTATGGGTGGAGAAAGGGATTTGGGGTTCCTTCTCATCTTGGTTGCATGGGCGGGGACTTGGCTACGGCGGGGCGGTGACTGCGGGCGGTCATCCTTTTTCTTAGTTGTAGGGCGACCTTTTTCTTCGGAGTCTGCGGGGCTTTTCTTCTTAGGATGAGGGGTAGCGGTTGTGTCCTCGTGGTGGTGATTTCCCCTCACTCTTGTCGCCTTCTTTGCATGGGCTCTCTTATGGGCACGAGAGAGGTTAGCAGGAATATCCTTTTGTTGACATGGAAGGGTTTGCCATGACGAAGGGCAATACCCTTCACTTCGAGGTGGCCAATCACAAGGCCATATCAAGAGATCCTCAAAGGATCCATCCTCCTTAAATGTCTTATTCATCACATTCATGCGGCGTCTGCTATACGAACTCGGCCAGTTAACATTTTTGCCTGCATGATCGCAACCATGACGATTAGCTTAGTCTTTGTGATTGGTTGAAGCGCCAAACGTCATGTCAATACACTTGGAGGCGACATCCATCGACTTATGATATAGTCGTCCTTGGCGATTTCTTGTTAGTTGTGTAGACCACCTTGGCGGCAACACACTCGATTTGGCTCTCTTTCCACTTGTGACCAAGTCTACATCGTTTCATTAATTTCTTTTATGCCTTCCGGCGGCAACAAGCAGTGCTCCGCAAGGTCCTTAGCATTTATTATTATGTCCTTACGGTGGACAGAAGACTTGATCCCTTCGTCCTGCACCTCCGTGTTTACGTGGCGAGCTACCTCCTCAAGGTAGGTGTGGGAATACTCCATGGTTAGAAAAGCCTTGAGACTGACTTTTCTAGCATCTCAGCGATATTCTTAACTAGGGTTTCATCGGAACCCTGTATTACCATGCCTACGAAACCCACTGATGCTCCTGAGTGGATTTGCTTAGAGAGCTTGACAAAATCAAACTTTTGTGCCATTTTCAGAAAATTTTACCTATTAAAACATACGAACTTGCTTGAGTACTTAGGGTTTCCGAGAGAGAAATATAGCTTGCTTTTGCCTTGCTTGAAGATGAGCAGGTTAACGTAAGTGAGAGAGAGGGCTGAAAAAACGTATATATAAAGGTTATGAAAGGACATGTCTTCAGATTTTGAATTTTGATCGAGATCAACGGCTCAGATTAGAACATCAAAACCGCATTTAATTCCTCGCATTTAATGCGGCAGCATTTATATCCAATCATATGCTTACTGTGCAGTTTTTTACTATACCCATCATTATTACGCTGACGTCATACTTAAAAACATTCCCGCCCATTTAAAACGACTGCGTTTTTGTCACTTAGTTCATAAATGAGACAACTTATATCAAATATGACTTAACTCTGTTTCTCTCTTTTTATTAAGTGACTCAGCTATCAGCTAACTCGATGCAGCTGACTTTCCGACATGGCTATTTCACTTGGCTGATTTGTGAAACTTGCTCTTTTCTCATTTTCTCATCAACTATCTCTGCTGATTGATCTTCTGAGTGTTAACTCAGCTCAATTAACCCTAGCTCATTCTTAAGCTCTTCAAATATTGATTCACATAGGGGTTTAGTGAATATGTCATTCTTGTTTATCGGTTGAGATATATTCCAAAGTGATGTCTTTCTTTTCAATATGATCTCTTATAAAATGATATCGACGTCAATGTGCTTTGTTCTTGAATGCAACTTTGGATTACGAGTGATTGCAATAGCACTAGTGTTATCACACATAATTGGAATTTCTTTTTCTTCAATCTCATAATCTCTCGGTTGTTGTCTCATCCATAAGACTTGGGCTTGTTTGCATGTGCTATGTACTCTGCTTGATTGTGGATGTGTCTATCGAATTTTGCTTCTTGCTAAACCAGGAAACCAATCTATTTCCAAGCATTTGACATGTACACGAAGTACTCTTCTGTCAACTCTACATCCGGATAGTTCGAGTCGAGTAACCAATAAGCTTGAATCCACCTTCCTTAGGATACCATAATCCAACTTCTTGGCATCCCTTCAAATACCTTATGATTCTCTTATTGCCGGTCATGTGACTCTCCTTTGGTGCGATTAAAATATTGCACACACACCTCTTTGCAAAGGTGATGTGCGGCTTTCTTTGGGTTTGTTAAGTAGAGTAAAGATCCGATGAGTGCTCGATATACGGTTTGATCTGACCTTGCCATCTGCGTCCATGTCCATCTTGATTGATGTGTTCATTGGTATTTTCACAGAAGACTTCTCTTCCATACCAAATTTCTTCATTAGATCTCTGAGTATTTTGTTTGACTTATGAAGGTTCCATCCTTCAATTGCTTGACTTGAAGTTCTAGGAAGAAAGTCAGCTCTCCCATCATGCTCATCTCAAATTTACCTTGCATGAGGTTAGAAAACTTATCACACAGCTCTTTATTTGTGGATCCAAAAATGATATCATCCACATATATTTGAACAAGCAGAATACTCTCTCCATCTTAAATTCTGAAGAGTGTTCTGTCCACTTTGCCTTTGGTGAATCCATTGTCAGTTAGAAATTGAGACAATGTATCATACATTGCTCTTGGTGCCTGTTTCAATCCATATAATGCTTTCTTGAGCTTGTACACCTTATCTCCAATAGTCTTCTGCTCGAAACCTGGAGGTTGTTCAACATAGACTTCTTCCTCTAGCAGTCCATTTAGAAATGCACTCTTCACATCCATTTGATACACATTGAAGTTCATATGTGCAGCATAGGCAAGAAACATTCTTATTGCTTCCAATCTTGCAACAGGAGCGAAGGTTTCATCAAAATCTATTCCCTCTTCTTGGCAATACCCTTTGGCTACCAATCTTGCTTTGTTTCTCACCACAGATCCTTCCTCATTCATCTTGTTTCTGAAAACTAATTTTGTGCCAATAACATTTTGATGGGTTGGCCTCTGCACCAATTCCCATACCTTGTTTCTTTCAAATTGATTCAGCTCTTCTTGCATGGCTTGAATCCAATGTGTGTCATCTAATGCTTGTGACACATCTTTTGGCTCTATTTGGGAAATAAAACAAGTAAACATTGCTTCATGTTGTGCTCTGGATCTGGATCTTATGCCATCTCTTACATCTCCAATGACTAACTCTAGTGCATGGTCTCTCAGCCATCTCACATCGAGGTTGGTGCAAGTTATTTGGATTGAGTAGTCTCATAGCTAAGTTGTCTTGAACGACTCTCTCATCTTCATTTGTAGAATTTCAGTTGTTTTTGAGATTCAATTTATTTCATCTTCATCTTGGTTGATTGCTCTTATTTGACTTCAACATATGGACTCTTACGCAAAGTTGGCTAATTCATCTTGTCGGCTAACTCTTCAATGTCTTCTCCATTTACATTAGGTTCATCAAAAACCACATGGATAGACTTTACGTAACCATAGTGCTCTTATTCAACACTCTATAGGCTTTGCTCTCGGTGAGTATCCCAAAAGATACCTTCATCGGCTTTAGCATCAAAAGCCTTCAAATTATCTTTGCCATTGTCATGGATGAAACATTTGCATCCAAATATCTTGAAATACGCAACATTTGGCTTTCTTCTATCCGGATCTCATAGGGAGTCTTGGTTAATTGTCATTTTATCATGTATATATTTTGAGTATAGCATGTTGTGTTAATGGCTTGACCCCAAAATCTCTTAGGCAATCCGAGCTTGCTAACATGGTCTTGCGGAACTTCCTTGAGAGTTCATTACTTCTTCGATTACCCCGTTCTCTTTGTGGAGTTCTTGCTGCGGATAACTCATGAAAAATACCATTTTCAACACAATCTTGAGTAATTATCCCATTGACAAACTCGGTTCCTCTATCGGACCTTATCCTTATAATGGTTTGGCTCTTTTCATTTTGAACTCTTTTCATCGGTGAGGTAACTACGCAAAAGTTTCCTTCTTTTTGCACATGAAGATTGTCCATGTATACCTTGAATAATCATCTACCACTACTAAGGTGTATTTCTTTCCACTTATGTTGGTGGTTCAAGCGGGACCAAATAGATCCATATGCAGCGGATGTAATATCCTTGTTGAAGAAGGACTTGGCTTATCCTTGAATGAAGACTTTATTTGCGTTCCCATCGGCATGCATCACATACACTTTCTTTCTTGTATCGAGTCAGTAATCCTTCCACAAGATGACTCCTTGCAAGCTTATTGATTGTCTTGAAGTTGGATGACTCGGCTTCTTGTCTCTGACCAACTTGATTTGTGCTCTTTGCTAACAAACAAGTGCTTGGTGTGGCGGATGACCGATCTACTACATACATGTTCTTATGTCTTGATCCTTCCAAAGACTATTTCATTTGATTGACATATTTGATCGGCACACTCACATATTAAATCCAACATTGTAGCCTTTGTCACGAGTTGGCTGGTGCTTAACAGGTTGAAGTTGAGGCCTTCAACATAAGTAACATCTATGATTTCCAATCCATTCTTCTTGATGGATCTTGTGCCCTTGATTTCCCCTGATGCTTCATTTCCTCCAAATATGACTTTTGCACCTCTAATCTCCTTGAATCTTGTGAGGTTTTTCTTGTTTCATGTCATATGTCGGAGCGACCACTATCCATGTACCAGGTTCCTTGGCACTCGGATGTTCCTTGAACTGCAATCAAGGAAATAAGTTTTTAGGTACCCATACTTGCCTGGGGTCTGAGGGGTTAGTGCTATAAGATGATCCAACCAACCTATAGCCAAAGGACTTGACTCTAAGAGGTTGCCATCTATCGATGCCATAATCATAGTGCACATTAGCAAATTGCTTGGGGGTTTAGGTTCATACTGTTTGTCTCTTTTGTCTGTATGCCTATATGTGTGTGTTTTAGCAATTGCTTTCTTGGGATAGTTATGATATTTCTTAGTGTAGTGTCGGGTGCATATGTCTGCTGATAATAGCTCTTTTCCCTTTGGAATGACCTTTGTTGAGGTTTAGTTCTTTGCCATTTAGGCTTGTATTCCATTGGTCTTTGTTGATATTTTTACATTGTACCAATCGGCTTGGTTTGGATAGTTTCTACCACTCCCAACATGTTTGTTTTTCGATTAAACTTCTAGGGTTTTTGGTAGCTCTGTTTGTTCTTCACAAAGTACTTTCTGTTTGGAGTTTCTTTGAGGAACTGTTTGGATTTCTTTTAAGTTGTCCTTTCGGCATACTGTTGGCTGTTTTTCTTTCCCTTTATATCCAAGGCCAGTTTGTTTGTGATTGTGCTTAGGAAGTGAATGTGGGTGTAACATTTGGTGTTTTGGGTTTTGGGATGTTTCATTGCTTGAAGATCTTTTTCCAAAATCACTCTTGGAGTTTATTTGTGCACAATGGAATTGAATCCTATGCTGTCTTATCTCCACATTCCTTTTGACTCATGATAAGATCATCAATGATTTGGGTGCCTTTGTAAATGAGGCAATCACATTTTTGAGATCTTTTTCCCTCTTTTCTATAGCAGCTATCTCTGCTATCATTTTGGCATTCTCAGACTTTCGGTTTGTGTTCTCCATGACTATGTGACTTAGAGTACTCGGCTCCTTAGTCATTTGTGAGTTTTGGCTTTTAATTTGTTGTTTTCCTCATTTAGAAGTGTGTGTGAGGATTTAATGTGCTCAAAATCTTTCATCATTTTGCCTAATGAATCATAAAGATTAGTGGGTGATGAAGTGTGTGTATCACAATCACTATCACTTGAATCTGAATGAGATTAGTTAGAGTGTACCTCATCTTCTTGGTTTGGTTGATCTTGTTCTTTAGCCATAAGACAGATCATGGCTTTTTCTTCAGAATCACTTGAGTAGTCGGCTTGATATTTGCGGTGGCCCATCCTCTATTACAAGCCACATTTCATCATGTAGAAGCAGATAGATGAGCTACATACAAATTTTCCAATCATCAAATTCTTCAACAGTGAACATAGGAATGCGTGTCAAATTTGCTTCCATGATAATAACTTTGCTAAAAATAAAAGATTTTTGAAAAAGCAAGTGTTTGAAACCTTTTTGAAAAGATAGAGATCTAGTTCAGTAACCAGTGTGGAAGGCTCAATGAACCAAGCGCTCGATACCACTTGTAGGTCCCAAGAGGGTGTAAGAAAGGTTTAGAAGGGGGGTTGAATAGACCTTACCAACTTTTTGAATTTAGTCATTTTAAAACTATTACGAGTTAACTCAAGCAGATTTGTGTCCTTGAGGGACAACTAAGTTGGTTATTCGTGAGTTAACCACTCAATGATTCGATAGAGATGTTGATAGAATAACTAAGTTGTTTAACCTGAACTTTAACTTGGTTGTGTTGGTTTTATCAGCGGAAGACTTAACACCCTTTGATTTGTTTTAAGCTTGTTTTAACAACTTGATTTTAGCACTTGTTTATTAATCAGTTGGATAGCAAATATGAGTTTATCGTGAGATATGATGTAAGTATGCAAAAATGTAAATGTCTTTGAAAAAATAAATGACACGATTAATTTTTATAGAGGTTCAAAGATGGGGTAATTCTTCTAATCTTCTCTTCTCCAACTCCTGGAGGAATCCACTATGTAATAGATCAGTTTACAAATTGGTGAACAGTCTAGAGACAGCCTTGGTCATACAACTAGCTTCTCTTCCGACTCAGCTTATTCACGGGGTGTGGCTGCGCTACTCTTGACTCACTTTCTCAAGCTTTGGATTTGATCACAAAGCCCTCCAATAACTTAATCTTGGTTAGACCTTGAACCCTCCTACAATCCTCCTTGGAAAGTAGACCCCTTTTGATTCTTCAAAAGTTTCCTCTTCAACAGATTTAAAGTTGTCTTTCCTTCTGACTTGTGTTGGATCGATTTCTTCAAGTTTCGGGTTAATAGCTTGAATATTCTTGAGAGTATTTGCGAGGTTAATAGCTTGAATAATGCTTGATTTCTCGGTGTGCAAGGCAACCTTTTCTCAATGAATTTCCTCGGCCTTTTATAGGGAACTTTTGAAATTTTGCCCGTTGAAGAGATAGTCTAATTTCAAAAGTCACTTAAGATCGTTGGCTTATCTTTTCTTGGTCTTCAATCTTGAGATGTAGACCCTTTCTCGTATTACATGACTTTGTAGCTTTTCGGTTCGACACAAGGTGCGAGTGCTTCCCATTGGTTTATTTCTTTTGCATGCTTCTCGGATAAGCACTTTAAGACCTGGTTGCATGGGGGGTATTACTATATTAAGTAAAGTTCTTGACTTACGTATGCGGTTTATCTCATTTAACTCCTCTTGGTTCTTTGCCTTTTTCCCAAGTGACTTGAGTCTGCTCAATCATTTGATGACTCATCTATCACTTCAACTTGAGAATTGGCTTCTTGAGTTGAGTTGGTGACTCTTGAGACGAGTTGTTTCACGGTGATATGCCTTCAATCGAGTTCTTGACTTCCTTCTAGCCATACTTGTCTCGCGTGAGTCTTCACTTCAATCTTGATTGACTTCTTGTATTCCCAGCGTAGCTAACTTGACTCGGCTTTTCGGCCCAATCTATTTCAATGTAAATTACAAGGAAAACTAGGGTGCCAACTTTCTAGTGTAAGTTTTACATGGCATTCATCAAAATCTATGAAATAAATTTCCCAATTTGTACACACAAAAGTGGTCAAGATGTTAGACAATTTGCAAGCTTTGTGGTAGTTCTACATTCGAATTGAATTTGAGCGTAAACAATATTCATACATCGAGAGTCGAAAGTGATACACTATCTATTTGTGAGTCGCGATGTCAAGTGCCCAAAAGAGTATTAATGATGTCGAGTTTATGAATAATTGATCTCTTGATAATGAATTGCATGGTTTTCTTGAGTATTGGATCAAGTGACATTTAATGTTTATAGTGTTCTTGGGTGTTCTTTTGTTGTTACCCCTTATATGATTTTTCTAAATTTTCTCGATGACGAGCAATGCTTTAAGTTTGGGGGATTTTGATGTGTGTAAAATATACGTGCATTTTGGAGATTAAAATGATATATAATTGATGCATTTGCACGCATATTTACTATGTTTTTACTTGGTTTCCTTTAAAGGGCATGATACTGTGTATTCTTGTAATTCTTGAAGGAAACGGAGCTTAAAATGAAGAAATATCAGTAGGGATGCCCGGATAAGATTGTCGAATGCAAAGAGAAGATCAAAACGACAGAAAAAGGGAACAAAAGCAGGTCCACATGGTCGGGCCGTGTAGCCTCACACGGTAGTGTGGACTTGTGTTGGGAAAATGACATGATTATGGGAAGAAAAGAAGAAAAGCAGGAGGACGGAGCTGGTCCACACGATCGGAATGTGTGACATCACACGGCCGTGTGGACTTGGATTCAACCGCACCACCTAACCATGCGACATGCAGGTGCGACAAAGGGCTATGCCCAAAGACCACACGCCCATGTGGACCCACACGACCAGGCAGGTGTGGGAGTGCTGTTTCGACAAGTTTTTGGAGTTCTTTTCCCGTTCCAACTCTACAAGTGATCTCTCCAAGCATCTATAAAATGGGACCAAGTCTTGCACGAAAAATCACAACTTCATACGAGAGAAAACACATCAAATAACACGGGAACCAAAGAGTCGAAGAGCTTCTAAGAGCAAAAGGCTAGGTCGCGAAGAACACCACAAGGCTTTCGCATCTAAGGGAGCACAAGAGCCGAGGCTTGGAAGGGAATCCATCGACAAGAAGGGGATTTCTTTCTATGTCTAAGAACTCTTGTATGTGCTTTTATGATGTCATAATGTTGATTCGGATTTGTCTATGAGTTTGTAATTAATGTTTGGCATATTTTTGGATCTTAGGGGCATAATCGAAGCGTGGATTTGTATTAAATATGATTACTTGTTTTCTTAATTTCTTAATCGTTCTATTTTATGATTTGAGTGCTTATTTATAATTGTTTTTATCGATCAATAATTTGCATGTCATACTTCTAGTCCATAATCACTGAGGTGATCTAGTAAGACAAAAATCAAATTTAGACATGAAACATGTGTGACAAGGGCGTGTTTGTGGGTTCAATTCACAAATCTTTTTGGAGTTATTAATGATTGTAATGATGGGAGGACAACAATTGTTCTTAAACAAGCTGTTTATGCACCACCCGAGAGGGAGTAAATGATATTAGGAATTTGAACCCATAGAATTACGATGAATTGGTTTTAAAACTTTATTCGCATTTAATATTGAAGAAGCATATTGAGACTATGTGCCTAAGGTTGCTCCTAAAGATATTGAAAATACTTGTGGGGTTCACAAATTTATTTTATTTATTTTCTTTATTTTTCGATTTTTAGGATTAAATAAACTCAAATTTTAGTCGCTACAATAAAATTGGAATACGATGTTATTATAGCCTAAGTGTTTCGAGCTTCAATCCCGAGGAATACGACCTTGTTCCATTATCCTATAAACTACACTGTACGCTTGCAGTTGTATGAACCAAAATAATTTTTGGCGAACAGTAATCTCCTTGAACAATATTTTTATTGGAATTTGGTCTTCGGAAAAATGGGTGTTGACCCGATTTTGACCAAATAATTAAGTGGTTTCCATTAGTGAAAAATAGAATTAAATTATTTGTAAAAATTCTACTAAAGAAGCGAGATGAGAATAACATTTGGAATTTCTCAAAACCAATTAGGTGAATGAGAAATTAATGGTAGAAGTTAGCCACTTAATACAAGAAAATGGTATGGAATATGGGAAATGTGGGGAAGGAGAAATGCTACATCCCACATAGGAAAAGGAGGCAAAGTTTTCTCACTTGATATATCAAAGTTGGACTTATGGGTTTGGGCCTTGGGGCATCCAAGTTTTAAAGGGGTTGGTTCAAAGCACACGTGTCCGCATGCGCCACCGCCGCCTGCCCAGCTCGGCCGGGCCCAACCCGGGTGCAGTCTGCAGGTCCGGGTCGTGGGCCTGGGCTTGGGCTTCAATGCCCTTATTCTTTTGGACCAAAAACCTTTAAAATAAATAATTAATTAACTTTTAAAATTAATTAATTAACGCATCAACTCAAGTGCTTCGCATTCAAGCATGGCGGGTGCACGGCCCGTGAGTCGGGTCGTGCGTCAAGTTGAACTTTTTCGCATCAAGCACGAGGCGGATGCACGGCTTTGTGCATTGGGTCGTGCGTCAAGTCAAACTTTGTCAATCTGTTCGCATCCAAGCAGCGGGCGCGCCGGCCGTGCGCTGATCGTGCATCGATGTGAAAGGTGAGCAGATCGTCTGTTAAGTGTAAACATGTCATTTCGAGCCAAAAGACATGTTTTTTCATATGGGCACTGGTTGCCTATATTATAGAAGCCCATGTAGATGATTTAAGACATAAAAATTATAAGATTAAAAGCTGGTCATTTGCATTCGAGCATATTGTTGTCCCTCTATTCAAAAGCTTGAAAAGTCGGAAACAATTTGAGTTATTTGTAGTTCTGGTTTTGTAAGTCTTTGCTAAAGGACTAGAAATAGTGGTTGTATCTTAGGGGCGTCTCTACGCAGGGAACCATTAGCACTTGTTATGGGGTGTTTTTCGTCTTGCGGAGGCTGAATCTAATTCGAGGCCTCGACTTAGCCTATTTTTCCAAACACTTAGCTATTTTCCAAAAGCAGAATCCTTTCCAAATATTTTACCCAACAATCGCAAGACAAAAATTACATTTCTATTCAAGGCGATGGCATCAATCTCGTTCACATCTTTTTTGATGGGCTGCTTTGCTCCTGCTCCGACAGTAAAGAAAAGCCACCCAAGTTCTCGTATTCGATGTTTGAGTAGTCGACTTCAAATGCTTTGGCAACATTTAAAAGATCTTTGTTTTACCTTACCAACTTGGGATGTCTCATTTTCGAAGGGCGAACCCCCTTCCGTTGGTGATGAAGAAATCGACAACAACACTGAAAATTGTTGTGGATGCTTGGCATAACAGCAATTTTCTATATCGAAACTACGTTTTGAGCGGGCTGAAACGACACCCTCTATAACATGTATAGCATGTTCAAAACGTCAAAGAGTTGTGGGACTCTTTGGAGAATAAGTAAAAAATGGAAGATCGGCACAATGAAATTTGTTGTCGGCAAATTTCTCAGTAAAAAATGGTTGACACCAAGGCGGTGATCGGCCAAGTTCAAGCGATTCAAATCATACTTCACGACTTAGTGTGCGAAGGGATGATATTGAATGAGTCTTTCAAGTGGCTGCAATAATGAGAAATTGCCACCATTATGGAAGGATTTTAAGAATTACCTCAAGCACAAGCGCAAAGAGATGGGGCTTGAGGATCGATTGTTCGGCTTTGAATCAAAGAAGACAACCGAAAATTAGAGGTAAAATCAATAAGTGCGGAATGGAGGCCAAGGCCAATCTTCTGAATCGAGCACTAGCAAGAAGCGCAAGCACTCGGGAATGACAAAGTAAAGGCCAAAAAGTTCAAGATCCGGGAATTGCTACAAGCTGTGGCAAACCGAACCACAAGGCCAAGAAGATTGTCGACACCCGAAAAAAAGGGCAATCAAGGTGGCAACCAACAACCCCTAATGTGATGGGCGTCAAAGCTTGATCTCACCGCCATTGTGTTTGAAGCCAATATGGTGGATAACTCGAGGGAGTGGTGGATAGATCAGGGGCTACTCGTCGCGGTTGTCCGATAAGGAGATTTTCTCCTCCTACACTCACGATAAATAGAAGGAAGCTTTTCATAAGAAATTCTTTGACTTCCAACATCGTGGGGCTTGGCAAGGTTGTGCTCAAGATGACTTCGGAAAGCTTACGCTTGTAGATGTGTTGCATGTCCCGGACATCCGCAAGAATTTGGTTTTCGGTCAATTGCTTAGTAAGGTTGGGTTTAGACTAGTGTTTGAGTCCGACAAGTTTGTAATGACCAAGAATGGTCGGTTTCTTTGTAAGGGCTACCTTAATAAGGGCCTTTTTAAGATGTCGTAATGTCTGTTTTTTTCGCGAGGGGCGAAGAATAAAACTATTACTTTTGTTTACTTGTTGGATTGTTCTAATTTATGGCATGATAGATTAGGACACGTAAAATTCAACACAATTAAAAGGTTAGTGAATGCGGAATTAATACCTCGTTTAAAATCGATTCACAAGACAAATGCAAAATTTGTGTTGAAGCAAAATTGGACAAAGCACACCGTTAATCCATACGGATGTGTGTGATTTAAAACTTGTGCAAACTCGAGGTGGGAAAAAGTACTTCATAACATTTATAGACGATTGCACAAGATATTGCTATGTGTATCTTTTGAAAAGCAAAGATGAAGCTTTAGTAGCTTTTAAGAGTTATAAGAATGAAGTTGACAATCGGCTTAATTTGAAAATTAAGATGATTGAGTGATAAAGAGAGTATGTTACTCCATTTGAAGAATTTTGCTCGGAAGCGGGTATAATTCATCAAACAAGCTGCTCTCTACTCACCTCAATCAATGGAATTGCATAACACAAAAATCGTACTCTTAAGGAGATGATGAATGCGATGTTGTTAAGTTAACTTACCTCAAAACTTGTGGGGGAAGCCATACTTTTGAAAACTACATTCTTAATAAGATCCCACACAAAGGTAAAAATGAAACTCCATATGAGTTATGGAAAGGACATAAACCGTCATATAAATACCTCAAAGTGTGGGGGTGTTTGAATAAAGTCAAAGTACCTAAGCAAAACAAGTTAGAATTGGTCCAAAGGCGATCGATTGTGCTTTCATTGGATATGCTAACAATAGTAGTGTGTATCGTTATTTAGTGCACAAGTCGGCATTTCTGATATAAATGAAGGTATGATCATTGAATCAAGGAATGTTGTATTCTTCGAGAATATCATTCCAAATAAAGAAAAGGAAAGAAGAAAGTTGATGCTTGAACATATGAAAGCTGCAAGGTTACCTCAAAGTGATGATGAAGAGGAACCAAGATGCGATAAAAGGACAAAAGTAGCTAAGTCTTTTGATCTGATTTTCTAATTTATATGTTAGAAAATGAACCTAGAACTATTCAAGAAGCATTGTCTAGTCAGGAAGCTCCTCTGCGGAAAGAAGCTATCGTAATGAGATAGAGTCCATCATGCAAAAATCACACTTGGGAGTTAGTTGATCTCCCATTGGGTTGCAAACCTTTGGGATGCAAGTGGATCCTTAAAAGGAAGTATAAAGCAGGATGGATATATAGATAATTATAAAGCCCGTTTGGTAGCTAAAGGGTTTAGACAAGAGGAGGATATGACTTCTTCGATACATATTCTCTGTCCACGAGGATTACGTCCATTCGTGTTCTCATTGCTATTGCAACTTTGCATAACCTTGAGATACATCAAATGGACATTAAAACTACCTTCTTGAAGCAGAGTGTGAGCTTGAAGAGGAGATCTATATAGAACAACCCGGGGTACGTTGCACCGGTCAAGAAGCGAGAGGTGTGTAAACTTGTTAAGTCACTTTATGGACTAAAACAAGCACCTAAGCAATGTCATGAAAAGTTTGACTCGACTATGAAGTCAAAGCGGTTTCAAGATCAATGAATGTGACAAGTGTGTCTATATTAAAGGTACTACAAATGATTACGTCATAATATGCCTTTATGTAGATGATATGTTGATTATGGGAAGTAGTCATGATTTAATCGTGAATACTAAGAACATGTTAAAGAAGAATTTTGACATGAAAGATATGGGATTATCGATGTTATATTAGGGATTAAAATCTCTAGAACTTGAGGATGGAATTGTCTTGTCACAATCCCATTATGTCGAAAGCATACTTAGAAAGTTTAATGCTTTTGATAGTCATCCGGCTAAGACACTGTAGATCTAAGTCTACACTTGGCGAGAATAAGCGAACAGTTTCAATTTGGAATATGCAAGGTAATTGGCGGTCGATGTACTTAGCGAATTGTACACGTACAAACATTGCATATTAAATGAGTAAACTAAGTAGGTTCACAAGTAACTGAGTACGGATCACTAGAAAGTTGTGACAAGGGTACTTATTTTAAAGTATACCATGAACTATAGAATACTTTATACGAGATATCGGCGATATTGGAAGGATATTGTGATGCCAATTGGATATCAGACACAAAAGACTCAAAGTCTACAAGTGGATATGTTTTCACAATAGGTGGAGGAGCGAGTGTCGTGGAAGTATTCTAGCGGGCGTGCATTGCTCGATCCACTATGGAATCGAGTTCATTGCTTTAGATAAAGGCTGGAGAAAAGCGAGAATGGCTTAGAAACTTCTTAGAGGATATTCCTTATTGGAATAAGCATGTACTTTCTTTGTTTTGATACATTGTGATATTCAACCGGCTATTGGAAGGGCACAAAGTAGTATGTATAATGGTAAGTCTAGACATATCGTCGAAGACATGATACCATTAGGCAGTTGATTCGAATGGGGTTATTTCGGTTGACTACGTGAAGTCGAGGAAAACCTTGTGGATCCACTTACAAAAGGGCATAAATCGAGATCAATTGTATAAATTGTTAAGGGGAATGGGTTTGAAATCAAAAACTAAATAATGTTCATAAGCGGTAACCTTGACCTTGTGAATTGGAGATCCCAATACCTTGGTTCAAAGGGACAACTAAGTTATGAATGTTACGTTGAACACTTGGAAAATGTGTTTAGCTCGTGCGGAAACATCAAGTGAATGAAAACTGCTTTGAATGTGGTGAGGTTAAGTTTAAGACTTTTAATGATTCTATCGGAAGGTGGAGTATGGCAGGATACTCTTCAATAATAGATCACCTATATAAGCGAAGTAATGGCGCTTCAAAGAAAGCGCTTATGAATCTAAGATATGGTCGGGCGAAATGGACACAATATGAGAACAACAAGTGTTATAATTGTTATTGTGTAAGTACTATTGTCTCGGTTTACGCAAGCGGTGAGTAGTTCAAGACATCGCTTCACTAAGCGGCTAGTAAATCGATATTATTTTACTAAGGAAGGTTCAAAGCCACAAGCTACTTATCGATGCAATATGAGTTTGCGAGACTTTCAAGCGAATCGCATACACGCATGCATTAATTTCATTCATGTGGGGATTGTTGGAATTTGGTCTTCGGAAAAATGGGTGTTGACCCAATTTTGACCAAATTATTAAGTGTTTTTCATTAGTGAAAAATGGAATTCAATTATTTGTAAAATTACGCTAAGAGAGTAGATGAAAATAGCATTTGGAATTTCTCAAAACCAGTGCAGGTGAATGAGAAATTAATGTTAGAAGTTAGCCACTTAAACAATAAAATGGTATGGAAAATGGGAAATGTGGGGAAGGAGAATTGCTCCATACCACATAGGAAAAGGAGCAAAGTTTTCTCACTTGATCTTATCCCAAGTTGGACTTATAGGTTTGGGCTTGCAAGGGGCATCCAAGTTTTTAAAGGGGTGAGGACCTACATGCTTGTGGGTTTGGTTCAAAGCACGCGCGCACGCCACCACCGCTACCCGTCTGCCGGCTCGGCTCGGCCTAGGTCCCGATCGTGGGTCGTGGGCCATGGACACAGGCGTGGGCTTCAAGGCCCTTATTTTTGGACCAAAAACCTTTAAAATAAATAATTAATTAATTTTTAAATTAATTAACTAACGGATCAACGAAGTGCTTCCCATTCAAGCACGGGGCGGGCGCACGGCTTTTTGTGCGTCGAGTCGTGCATCAAGTCAAACTTGTTCGCATACGAGCACGGGCGGGCCATACGGCCCGTGCGTTGGGTCGTGCATCAAGTCAAAACTTTGTCAATTTGTTCACATCAGAGCACGGGCACACGCGACGGCCGTGCGCTGGTCGTGCATCGTGCGAAAGGTTGAGCAGATGCTCATGTTGAGTGTAAACATGTCTTTTCGAGCCAAAAGACATGTTTTTCCATCTGAGCACCTGGTTGCCTATATTATAGAAGCCCCTATGAGATGATTTAAAATCGGTCATTTGCATTCGAGCATATTGTTATCCCTCTGTTCAAAAGCTTGAAAATTCAGAAACACTTTGAGTTCATTGTAGTTCGGTTTTTGCAAGTCTTTGCTAAATTGGACTAGAAATAGCCGTTGTATCTTAGGGCGTATGTCGGGCAGATTGCGTTAGCACTTGTATACGGAGCATTTTCATCTTGCGGAGCGAATCTAATTCGGGCCTCGACTTAGCCTATTTTTCCAAACACTTAGCCATTTTCGAAACATAAACCTTTCCAAATATTTTACCCAACAATTTTTAGTAATTCTCATGAAAAATATTAATTTTTCCCTCAAAAGTATTAGTATTCCCCCTAAAAACGTATTAATAGTCTCATTGAAAAGTATTATATTTTTCGATTATAGATATTTTAGTACTCATCACGAAAAAGTATTTGTTTTCTCATAAAAAGTATTAGTAGTTCCCGAGAAAAGTATTAGTTCTCTCCCCCAAAAGTATTAGTAGTCATCTGAAAAATATTTTTGGCTCCCTAAAAATATTAACTTTCTCTCTAAAAAGTATTAGTAGTCCTCCCCAAAAGTATTAGTATCCCTCCTAAAATGTATTAGCAAGTAGGTGGATGTGGTTTTTGTGGTGTTGGTGGTTGTGCGGCTTTTGGTTGGCGAGGGGTCGGATATTTGATCCTTCTAATGGACTAGATTCGTTAGACCGTCTAACGGGAGATTAACTCTTTATTTATCTTCTTGGGATACAATAATCTTTGACAAAAAATATTGTCAGATGGTCTAACGAGTCAAAATCCGTTAGACTGATCTCAAAACCGAATAACATTTTTATTTTATTAGCAGGGACCGATATTAATAGTCATTACGAAAAGGATTAACAATCCATCTAAAAAGTATTAGTCTATAGTTCACTTATAAGTATAGTTTTCATAAAATTTAAAAGTGATATAATATCAAGAGAGCTGAAAAAAATTAGGTTTTCATCGAAAAATATTTAGTAGTTCCTCGAAAAGTATTAGAGATAATTACATTTTGCCATCAAACTATAGGCGTTTTGGAGTTTACCACCTATTGAATCAAGGTATTATGATTTTTGTATAATTTATTATGAAATTTTAAAGTCGATATTAACATATACTAATCGCGATTTTTCATGTTTTGTTGAAAAGACATGATATATTTTTAATATTCTTGTTACTAATATCATTTTGCATCATTTAATAAATTGTGTAAAATTTCAGAATCCTCATAATTATTATAATTGTATAAATTTATATATTGTATTTATACATAATTATTATCTAAATAAAACATTGTGTTTAGTAATACAAATGTATAAATGATAATATATTTATAAATTTGTACTTTGCAATCATAATTAAAATTAAAATTTGTGACTTAATAACTTAGGTATGATGAAAGAGTCTAGAGCACAATTAGAAAACGACAACGAAAGAATCATACACTAATTAAAAGGAAACTATATTGATATTTATTTGTCTTTGTCAGCTAATATGATATTTTCTTTCTTGGTATATATAATCGTGATCATATCAACATATATGAATTTTGTTGTTGGCCTTGTTGGTTTATATGAATGTGACCATATTGGCTTATATTTGTGATCTTTTTGTTGGAATATAAACTTGATTTGAGTCAAATAATTTTGGGCTTGAAAACATTTTTTTTTAGTTAAAAGATAAAATAAAGTCAAGCTCAAATGCCCCAAGTTCTAGAATTTCTCCAGAAATATTTTATTAAAGTATCATAGATATTAGTTGAAGAAATCTTGTGGAAAATTCTAGATTGCTAGATATTTTAGAAGATAATTCTAGTGGATGAATTATAGCCTTTATATCAAAATAAATCATAGTCATTGGTTAGCCAGTTGTCTTAGCATTAATAGGGAGGGTGCCTGGTTCATTTTGTAACAAACCAAAAAAATTTGAGAAGAATAACCAATAGAAACAAATATTCTTCCACCAATGTTCTCTTTTATTTCTTAGCCTAAATAGCCTCCTCTTTCCTTAAAAAAAAAATTAATAATCCTTCTTCTAACTTCCAATTACTAAGTTTAACTAAATTGAGATAACCCTTCTCCAACACTTTTAGAAGTAAAACGATAATTAGCAGTATGTTAAAAAATTCGTTGTGTCACGCTACTACGAGGGGCGCCAAATTTATGTGTCGCTTCAGGCTTTAAAAACCACATGACCGACCCTAGCTAAAGCCCCCTCATGCCCATACAAGGGAACGCCCCTGCGCATAGAGATTATTCTATAAACAAGACAACACATTCAAGATTAATCTTTCTTTCAGTATTTTCAGAATCACTCAACAAACTCTCTGAAAAACCAAGTAAGGAACTACACATGATAATTAACAAAACAAATTTTCAATATTATTCGCTACTCCAAAATAGCGGTATAGTCATGAACGAGGAGACAAAAAAAAAACACGATGCAGTCTCTTCACGAAGATAAATTAAAATATAAGAATTAGGGCGTACAACAAATACATTGATAATACAACAGTATGTTAAATTACCTTATATCACTAAACAACCACCAAAAGATTTAAACCAAACTTTAGACAAAATACAATGATTAGAGAAGCCCTAGTGTTATTCGTTTGCACCTGAAATTTGCCTCTTTTTCAAGGGCCGGACCCGCGAGTTATTCGTTTGCACCTGAAATTAAGGATTAGTATCAGTTTTGGTGCTTATCTATAAAATTTTACTCCCGAAGTCGGTTCGTCTTCTGGTGTGTTTGTTTTTCTTATTTATAATTTGAAATTAAAAGGAAAAAATAAATTAACTTGCAATTAGATTTCGTGGCCCCGGAATCACATTTTCAACGTAATGGAATTGTGGTCATATAAAGATTATGAGGTAGGCTCATGTTAGATGGTCCAACGATTAGATGGATCTAGCGTAATAGATCTACCCGGTCCACGGACCCAGCAACCCAGTGACCCAACTGATTATTAATACTTTTTAGAGGACCTACTAATACTTTTTTATTAGAAAACCAATACTATCAGGGGAATTACTGAAAACTTTCAGGGGAAAACTAATATTTTTTAGGGGAACTACTAATACGATTTACGGGGACTACTAATACTTTTGACAGAAAAAACTAATGCATTTAAGGGGGTTATTAAATATTTTCAAGTGAACTACGTAATAATACTTTGAAATAATTATATTTTGCCCCCCAAACTATAGGCATTTTTGGAGTATACCACCTAAACTTTTCCGAGTCGTACTTTACCCCCTGAACTCCGTGATTTTTGCACAATGCCATATCTTGGGCCTTTGGCATGGAATATTCCCAGAATATTTCGGCACGTGCCTTGCACATGAGGGCAAAATTGTCATTGTCTCAAATTTTTAAAAAAGTTGTTACATTTCTGACCTCAACTTTGTTTTGTTTGATAAATGTTTTTATCATGATTTTGATAATTTTGTTTTTATACCAAAACAATGTTTTTAAATGTTGTCCAAATACTCTAAATGGTTAAAATTGCTTCTACTAATTTTAGGAGTATTTCTTCAAGTTTATTCCGACAAAAATTGGACAACACTTTTAATGATTTTGTGTCAATATGTTTTTACACCAAAACAATGTTTGAATATGTTGTCCAAATACTCCCGATTGTTTTAAACTGTTTTTACTAATTTTTGGAGTATTTCTTGAAGTTTATTTTCGATAAAAAATTGGACAATACTTAGTTTCGCGTTGGACCGGTCGTCTATAGGGAAACCGTGCTGGAGATATGTTTTGAAACAAAAACACAACGAAAGATTTTTGAGGAGGTCGGTCGACCGGTTGCCGTGCCGTCAGCCGTGCACAGGTTGAAAGAAAAACTCCCTGTATTGCTTAAATGTGACCTGGACCAGTCCCCAAGGTCGAGAGTCGGTGAAGTGTCGCCGGTCGGACCCCATACTGCTTAGTCAGCCAGGACTTGTTTTCGATTCAATTTCAATTACTGTACTAGTGCGCGACCGGTCGTCTATTGTTTGACACAAAATTCTAATCGTTGTGCGGTGAGACAACTTTTCCCTAAATTATGGGATTGATTTCTATGACTATAGTCTTGATTTTAATTGTATTTTGTTTTGTAGAAATCTGTCCCCAAGAGAGGCCTATCAATGATCAATCATCTCCTATAAATAGAGGAAGATTTGAAGCAACACAACAAGAGAGAAAACTACAACACAACAAGATACATTCAAGCAAACACTTTGTTCTTATATTTTCTATATTCTTGTTGTAATAGCCTAAGGTCTTACACTTTCACATCTTGAGGTCTAGGCTTGATTCTTGATTACACTTGCACTCAATTGTATCATTCATTATGGAGTTGTAATCTTGAATTTTTGTGGTCATCATTCAACACAAGATATCCTTGTGAGTGTTCTTGTGGTAAGAACACACTTGGATGATCTAGGTGATAGGTGCAAGAAGATTGTGGTGATCTTCTTATTAAAGAGTGTGGTGCTCTTTGAGGTGTTGAAGAATTTGGTATTCTTCACAAGGTGCCGTTCAATGGAGATTGTGGTAATCTTCAAGGTGGTGTTGAAAAAGAGTGTGGTGCTCTTCAAGGTGATGTTATAAGGTGTTGTTGTATGAATTTTGGTAATTAATAAAATCTTTTTCTTTTTGAAATCCATTAGGATATCTTGGGTTGGTAGAGGATTAGGCCCTAGGTGGGTTGGACCTCTATAAATCGACGCGTGTTATTTATTTCCGCACCTTTATTCTTGTCTTGGCTTGTTTGATTAAAAAAGAGGGTATAATCGAGAAAATGGAGATAATCTATTCACCCCCTTCAGATTATCGTAGCCGCTTGGACTTATAAGTGGTATCGAGCCAAACTCTTTGCAAGCTCGTTCCACATCGCGAGTAAAGAGGAACGATCATCGGCTACGAATGAAGTCTACCTTACCAGCGCCTCAACCAACAAGCCACCACTATTTGATTCCAAAAATTATACATTTTGAAAGAAAGAATGGAATGCTATCTACAAGGTTGGGGGTTCGATATTTGGAACACGGTCGTCAATGGAGAATCTATTACGATGAAAGATACACCTCACACCTCCAAAGTCCTCAAGGAGCTCAATGATGAAGAAATGAAAATCATCTCCTTAAATGGTAAAGCTCTTAATATTATTTATTGTTCACTTACCATTTCGGAATATGATCATATTGTAGGAATTAAATTGGCACATGAAGTATGGAGAAAATTAGAAAAAGTATATGCCAATAAAAGGAACAACTCAAAAGCATCTACTTCTCAATTGGATACAACAACATGGGATGAGCTTCCTACAACTTCCGGCGAAGAAAGCGAGCGATGTCTTATGGGCTTGAAGAAGAGAACGAGGTAAGTTCTAAAACTTCTACTTCTTATGATAATGAATTACAAAATGAGTATAGTGATTTGCAAAATGATTTTGATGAGCTTCAAAATGAATTCCAAAGTTTACTTGTTAAATACAAAAATTTGAAAAAGGAATTCAATGTTTTGAAAAATGAAAAGGATAGTTTATTTACTTCATATGAATCACTTTCATGTGCTCACACCACCACACTTGATAAGGTTAGAATCCTTGAAAAGGAAAATAGTACTCTTGTTGAGGACATTAATTGCATGAAAAAGGATTTATCAAAATTCAACTTGAGTACCAATAAAATGACCAAAATTGTTGATGTTAATAGTTGTGATAATTCGAAACTAGAACTTGATCATAAGACTAATGTTGTCAATCATATGAAAAAGAATCAAGTCTCTATGCATGTTGGTCATTATGCTCTAGAATTATTACTTGTTTTTATTGTGGTAAAAAGGGTCACGGTTAATACTTGTCGGGCTAGAAATAGCTCTAATCATTATTGGAGAACTAAAAGTCTCAAAGCTAATCTTAAAGGACCCAAACACTTGAGGGTACCACAAAATAATGTCATAATAGGTACCAGCGGAATAATAATCAAGGAAACTTCATCGCCAAGAAGACATCAAATGAGCGTCTCATTTGATCAAAGAAGAAAGACATCACTACAATGAATTTCCAAGAGAAAGACACTATCAACAATGGGAAGGACACAATCCTTGGAAATGGAGCAATTGGAGAAACTATCATCAACAAGATGATTTTCAAAAGGAAGATATCATCAACAATGGGAAAGACACAACCCATGGAAATGCCGTAATTGGTAAAGCTGTATCTCCTATTTAAATATACATTTTATTTTGTTATCATGCATGTTTTCATTTATGCCTTTCTTGTCAAAATGAGTTTTCAAATATTTATTTTTAAATAAAGGTCTTCAATAAATATTTGTGTTTTTAAAATCTTTTGAAAAAGAGACCTTGCATGATGTTTTTAAAACTCTTAGGTATTTACAATGACTTATGTGTATTATTACCTCTTATTGATTTATTTGGCATAAGCTTACTTGTGATATCTCCTTGCTTTAGCTACACTTCCATTACTATGTTTTGGGCAAAATTTGTTTTAAGAATTGTGTAGGATTTATATATCTTCATCAATGGTTATCTACTCATTATTTGACAAGAGAGACATAAACTATCGAGGTACGCTCATCATTGGTATTCATCTTATAGACTCAATATATTTTTGCCATATGCCTATGTGCTTACTTTTCAAGATATTTCAAAGTATTTCACACAAGTGCCATTAAGAGGATTTTTCGATTTTTGAAAGGCATTTTTCGTCAAAGCTCTTTTTATCCGAGACTTATAAAGGATTATATTTATTTTGATAAAACATTTTTATCATCTTCTCAAAATTATGCATTTGATTACACATATTCATTCTTGTCAAAACTCTTGTTCAAATACTTCTTTTAAATGAAGTCTCAACTATATGCTCTCGGATTATTAAATTTTAAAAAGAGACCTTATATAGCTTCCTATAAGTTTATTTGAACTTGCATGTTTTATGAAACTCTTGATGATTTGTTTTAAAGCATAGATGTGTTGCTTATTATAGTGTTTCTATTATTTGATATTACTATGCTCTTGTGCAAGATATCTTCTTAAGATTTTGCAGAAATTTTTGGTATTTTGCAACAAGCTTAATGACCAAGGCAAGGTTAGTAGCTCAAAGGTATTGTCGAGAAGAAGGTATTGATTTTGATGATACATTTGCACCGTAGCACATTTAGAAGCAATTCGCATTTTACTTGTCTATTCTTGTTTTAAGAAAATTTCAAGCTTTACCAAATGGATGTTAAATCCACTTTTCTAAATGATTTTATTCAAGAAGAAGTCTATGAAAAACAATAGGGGTTTGAAAATTTTTCTAGGCAAATGATTTTTATAAAAGGCCTTGTATGTTTAAAACAAGCATCCCGTGTATGGTATGATAGACTTAGCTATTTTTTCGCAAGATAGTTTTACAATAGGTAAAGTTGATACTACTCTTCCTATTTTTTTTTCAAAAAAAAGGGGGGGCAAGATTGCTTACTTGTACAAATTTATGATATTATTGGTGCTACTAATGAATCTTTGTGCAAGATATTTTCTAAGTTGATGCAAGGTGAATTTAAGATGATCATGATGGGGGAACTCAATTTCTTCTTTGGACTTCAAGTTAAACAATGCCAAGAAGGTGATTATATTTCACAATCAAAGTATACAATAAAACCTTTGAAGAAGTTAGACATTGAAGAAGGAAGAACCATCTCAACCTCTATGGCAACCAATGTAAAGATTGACAAAGGTTGAGGAAGGCATATCGAGTGACAAACATATTCGAGGTATGTTTATCTATGTTTATTACTCCTTTAGACTCGACATTTTCTATACCTTATGTCAATATGCTCGACTTAAAAACAATTAAAGTGCGTTAAAAGACATTTTGAGATATTTGAAAGTACTTCCTATTATGGCTTGCTTATCCATAGTATTAAAAAATGTTTATATTTCTCGGGATAACAAGTCCGGTGTTAATAATTTCTCAAAATATGGTTTGTTATAATCAAACTTGAGATTCTACATCTTTTAAGGGATTGCGTTTCTTAAACAAAAAATTGAGATGTGTTTAATTCCGTCTCAAGGATAACTCGCGGACATTTGTTTTCAACCGTTTACCACCGAGTCTTTTACCTTATTTCGAGCTTGATTATGACATAATGTATATTGAATGAGGTCTATGTTTGCATTTTGCACGTTTTTAAAACTTAGAGGCGAAAAAATTGGATTTTTGGTTCAAACTTCGAATTTTTGCAAAACAGAAAAAACAAGTGGGCGATATGGGCTGAGGCCGACCGATCGGCCATGCCCTCATTCGCCCATGGCTATATTTTGGTTAAATCCGTCTTTGTTCTTATCTTAGCCATTTTGGCTCATTCCACTCATTTTTCGTTCCTTTGCCATTTTCACACACAATTCACATCAAATGTGTTTTGTTGCATAAATTATATATCTTGGGGATTATATTGCTCGTTTATCATCATTGTTGCTCATACTCACCGATTAATTGGTAAGAATTCTACTTCCTTATCTCAATTGGGTTGAACCACCTTAAGAACTTGGCTTAAATGTTCATTTCTTGATGCAATTCGTATATGTTTGTGATGAGCTTATTAATTGTTGTTGGATGATATTTGTAAAATTGCTTTTGGTGATGAAAAACTTGGCTTGATCACATTTACAAGATATATATATATATATATATATATTTTCTTCTATTTTGGCCTTGCCTTGATTGTTCGATAAAAGCGTTTCAATGTAAAATTCATCACCTACATGATTCTCTCGTTTTCAAATGTCTTATATATTTATAGAGATCATGTTTTGCAAATCAAATGAGCTTTATTAGCTTTTACAAGTCATATGATCGACTTTTCCCTCTTATTTGGTTTATAAGCTTCAATGTTCAAATAGATCGATAAAACGGTTAAGTTGCGCACTTTGATATGGATATATGATGTTTTTATCGTGCTAACATTTTTTTGATGATTCCAAAGGGAGAGAAACAGGTTATAAGCTCATTAGCTCAAAGAAGCTAACATAAGCTCGAGAAAGAAGCTATAAGCTGTGGCTATGAAAAGCCAAAAGTTGTGGATCATACTTAGTCCATTTGTTTTATTATGGACTTATTTATATGTCTAATGATGTTTTGTTGACAGGGGGAGCTTATAAGCTCTTGATTCTTAAGCTAAATATGTAAAAGCTGAGCTTTTAGCTTTTTATTGGTTGCTTCTACATTACTCTTGTTGTGCATGTTGATAGGGGAGCTTTTGTTAAATGTTTTTGTATATATGTTCTCCCATCCTTGTGATTATCTTTGCGTGAAATGTTGTCGCTCACAATGGATAGTTTATTTTTGCTTAGGTAAAATTGATTTGTTTTCAAAATCGACCTTGTTAAATTGTTTTGGTTTGTAATCATCAAAAGGGGAGATTGTTTGATAAATGTTTTTATCATGATTTTGATGATTTTTGTTTTTATACCAAAACAATGTTTTTAAATGTTGTCCAAATACTCTAAATGGTTTAAATTGCTTCTACTAATTTTTCGGAGTATTTCTTCAAGTTTATTTTCGACAAAAATTGGACAACACTTTTATTGATTTTGTGTTAATATGTTTTACACCAAAACAATGTTTGAATATGTTGTCCAAATACTCCCGATTGTTTTAAAATGTTTTTACTAATTTTTGGAGTATTTCTTGAAGTTTATTTTCGATAAAAATTGAACAACACTTCCATTTCGCGTTGGACCGGTCGCCCTATAGGGCAACCCGTACTGGAGATATGTTTTGAAAAGAAAACACAACGGAAGATTTTTGAGGAGGTCGACCAGATTGGCCGTCGTCGACCGTGCACAGGTTGAAAGAAAAACTCCTGTATTGCTAAAATGTGACCGGACCGGTCCCCAGAAGTCGGCCGGTGATTGGTAGTATTTTGCATGTATTTTGGGCTTAATATTGGCTAGAATGTGGGAATATGCATGCATTATACAAGTAAATTGGGTAGTATTCTTGTTTTGTGGAATTGGATTACGCTTTGCTCGTTTTGTAGGAATTTATCTATATTTGTGGCATAGTGGCAACAATTCGAGCATTGCAACCGCCAATACTTGACACAAGTGGACGAAGTTTGGAGTCGAGTCGAGAAGAAGTTGGACGAACCGGGCAAGAAACGGAAAAAAAAAGTCTATGGGCATATTGTTCCAGGTGAGCACGGGCAGGGCGTGCTCCTCTAGCACAGCCCGTGCTCGACCCAAGCAGGATTACCCAAGGTGCGGCCTAGGGCACGGACAGCCCGTGCCATATTGGCACGCCGTGCCCTCGAAGAAAGATTACAAATGGTTCGGCACCCGGCCGACGGACACTTGGGTGCCAAAGCACGCGGCCGTGCCGTCTTCGGGAAAAACAAAGTTTGTCAAATTTCAACTAGGTTTCGACCCAAACGAAGTACAAATAGACCGGGGCTGCCACAAACAAGGAGACGCTGATTTTTACCCTAGAAACCAGAGAAAAAGCGAGTTTTCCACGAGAAACTTGGAGAGATCGATCAAGACCGCAACCACACCTTCGAGGATTGAAGATAGATCGAGAGATCGTCATCATCCCCGAGTCACTCATTCCATCGTATCGTATTTCAATTAGTTAGATTTTGATTATGGATAATTTGTCTATGAATTGTTTATCTTCAATGTCCGGCTAAAACACTTGTGATTCCGGGTTTGGGAGTAGATTAATAAACACTTTTATGTGATGATTAAGGATAATTGAAGTTAATGTTTTCTTTCTCTATTCAAGTACTTTGCTTTAATTCTTGTTTTATCAAAAGGCCTTTGATCTAAACTTGTTTGATGTATTGATCCATAATTCTAACCGATGAGTTTCAATACTAGATCTTGAGTACTTGACACAAATAGATTGCATGATTGAAGTCTGTGAATATTTGTGAGATCTTTTAATCTTTTGAACTTTTGGGAGTTGGATAACTCATGTTGAGTAGAGATGCTAAACATAGATATTCCAATCAACGCTTTTACATACATCTCGAGAGAGGGGGTAAATTACTTTGGTGATTGGTCTATGGAGAAGAATATGTTTAACCTTGGTTTGCTTAACACTGAGCATAAAAGTGGGATATTAATTGAAACCATAACCCAGGGAATCCATCCATTCATACTTGATCTTTCAATCGCTCTTTACTTTGTTATTTTAGGATTAATTTCTGTTTTAGTAGTAATAAAACCAAACCTTCAAATTTCGATAGTTTAGATAAAAATAGGACTATTATAATCCAATAGTTAGTACATTAATTTATTAATCCCCTGTGGATTCGACCTTGCAAACCCTATTCTATAACCGATCCGTACACTTGCGGTGAAGCTATAAAAATAGGCGAACAAGTTTTGGCGCCGTTCTTGGGATTAATCAAATTTTTAGTACTAATATTGCGATAAATAGAACTATTCTTAATCACGGACATTTTTTTTATTTGTTCGATTATACTTCTATTGTGGTTAACTTGTTTTCTTTAGTTGGTTCGGGTAGTGCATGATCACTCGCTCAAAGCAAGGAGACTTAGCACCGTTCATACCAGGAGGTTGAAGCTTTTGCTAGGCGAAATAGTGCAGCTACTAAGCGGGCGAGAAAGACAACAGGACCAAACCATGGCGAAGTTGAAGACAACAGCGAGAGCAATAATAGGGGGTAACAACCAGGCTAACGGGGTGAATGTTGAGTTACCAATACCGAGGTTTCAGTGGCTCGTGAGCCCACAACAAGCGTACGCGATTACTTTCGCCCAATCAATCGCAACTATGGTGGCATTGCCAATGTCGATCAATGCGAATAATTTTGAGCTAAAGCGGTAGCGATCTCGATGGTACAATGAGAACCATGTTTGGGGGCTTCCGTCGAAGATCCCAACTCTCATCTTGCGAATTTCATACAAATTTGTAATACTATCAAGATGAATGGGGTGGTGATGATGTTATACGTCTTCGCCTATTCCCTTTCTCTTTAAGGGATAAGGCTAGGAAGCTGGCTAGGCACCCTAACTCGGAGTGTGAACAAGCTGGGATGAGCTAAGTCGAGGTTTTGTTTAAATACTTCCCACCAAGTAAGACACTCTGACTTAAAAGCGAGATCACTCGGTTCAGGCGGTTTGACTCACGAGCCTTTGTACGAGGCACAGGAGAGATTCGAGATTTGTTGAGGAGGTGCCCATAACATGGATTTCTGAAGATCAGCTGACTTTGCTTTTTCTATAATGGGTTGATGGGATGACGAGATCATTTGTAGATGCCATGTGGGCGCTCTACTCGCGAGATTTCGGAAGATGCATTCAACTTGTTAGAGGAAATGGCCATGAATAGCTATCAATGGCCCTCAGAGGACTAACGTGAAAAGGGTAGTGAAGTTTTGATTGGATCAATTAAAGAGTTGATGACACGGATGGTCGTCTTGACCAATCAATTGAGTACATTGACAAAAGGCAAATGAGGTAAACGCGGGTGCAGTCATGGGGAGTTTCTCTAGATCGATAGAGGAGGCAAATTACGTGAATAACAGGAATTTCAACAATTCGGAACAATCAAAACCCCACTCATTATCATCAGGGCCTAAGGAACCACGAAAATTTCTCTATGCGAACACAAAGAACGTGATGCAACCACCATCGGGGTTTAATGTGACTAATGGAGTTATTATAGATCTAAACCAACCATGGAAGACATGTTCACCTCGTTTATGAAGCGAGACAAGAGCAGTTCAACAAGGATGAGGCAAAGATGGATAAAATCGAGAACCATGTCATCAAGTGGGGTCCCAGGATGAAGAATCTTGAGACCCAAATTGGTCAAATAGCTACAATAATTGGTGGCGGCATCAAAAGGTGGGTTTCGAGCAACACCGAGGTAAACCCAAAGGCAGTGTAAAGCCATTCGTGCGAGGGTGGAGCGGAATACGAGGGGCCACAAATACTAGAAAATTCGAAGAATCGCAGGACGGCACGGCCCGTGCGCCACCGCACGTCCAGCCCGTGCGCGCTGGCCGACACGACAATCGATGCGCCGGGTGATGCGGCGAGGCAAATGGCGAGGTTGAGGCAAGGAACAAAGCGAGGAACATCGTCTTTGAACAAAAAGGGCCGAAGAAGCTTAAATCTTCCTCTAACCCGATATTTCTAAACTTAATGTTCCCCTTCCTTTTCCCCAACGTTTTCAAAAGAAAAAGTTAGACGCACAATTTGCTAAGTTTTTAGATATTTTTAAAAAGCGCATATTAACATTCCTTTGCGGATGCATTGGAGCATATGCCCAATTACGCTAAGTTCTTGAAGGATGTTATGTCAAAGAAAAGAAAGATGACTAGTTTGAGGCAGTCAATCGGACAGAGGAGTGTAGTGCAATAATCAAAGGAAACTACCACGAAGTTGAAAGATCAGGGAGTTTCACTATCCTTGTGCTATTGGTGATGTTTTCTTTAAGAAAGCACTTTGTGACTTAGGAGCGAGTATTAACTTAATGCCCTTGTCTATTTTAGGCAACTTGGATTGGGAGAGGTGAAGCCATCTACGGTCACCTTACAACTCGCAGACCGATCACTCACATATCAAAGGGAATCATCGAGGATGTACTTGTCAAAGTTGACAAATTCATATTCCTATGGATTTCTTAGTCTTTGGACATGGAGGAAGATAAAGGCGTTCCCTTGATACTTGGGCGTCCATTCTAGCGGCGGCGGGGAAGGCCTTAATAGATGTGCAAAAGGAGAGCTCACGTTACGGGTTAATGATGAGCATGTTCTATTTACGATATATAAGGCACTTCAATTTCATGATGGTGTGGAGACTTGTAAATTCATAAGCGTAGTTGAATCTGCATTGATGAGTATGCGGATCATACATTGTTTCGGGATACTTTGGAGTTTGGTTTGACACATTCGTGTTCAACATCGAACTTGACTATTGATATTGATAACCAAAGACTGTATGATTGTGTTTGTGCTTTGGATAATATGCGGGAACTCCGAGGAGCGCAAGAGGACACACACGCTGAAAAAGCGTCACGGGAATCGAGTTCTACATGGACGCACGACCCGTGCCCTTGAGCACGCCCAGGCCGTGCGTATGGTAAACGAGAAAAATTGGCCCAACGGCACGGCACGGCCGTGCCAAATGGCACGGGCAGCCGTGCCTAAGGTCGAAGGAACAATGAAGGAGCTGCGGATGGCACGGCCCGTGCTCATCGGCCACGGGCAGCCCGTGCTCCCTTCCGAAGAGGCCGTCGAACCGAACTCAAACCCTTGCCCGAGCATCTCAAATATGCATTCCTTGGAGCGAATAACACGAGTCCGTAATCGTATCATCACTTTTAACTTCAGTTCAACTCGATGAATTGCTTAGGGTATTACGAAAACGTAAGTCGGCGATAGGTTGGTCAATTTCGATTTGAAAGGCATTAGTCCATCTATTGTGATGCATAAAATTAGAATGGAAGATGTCTACAAACCTTCGGTGCAAAATCAAAGAAGATTAAACCCTATAATGCAAGAAGTCGTTAGAAAAGAAGTTTTAAAATGGTTAGATCTTTGGAATTATTTATGCTATTTACGATAGCTCTTGGGTAAGTCCGGTACAAGTGGTACCAGAAGAAAAGGGGATGACGGTAAGTAAGCGAGAGTGATGAGCTTATAGCAACTAGAGTAGTAACTGGATGGAGAATTTGTATTGATTATAGGAAGTTGAATGACGCTACTCGCAAAGATCACTTTCCCCTTCCCTTTATTGATATGATGCTTGATCGTTTGGCGGGATATGATTATTATTGTTTTCGATGGTTATTCAGGTATAATCGGATAATGATTGCCGGAAGACCAAGAGAAGACGACCTTTACATGCCCCTATGGTACCTTTGCATTTCGCGCAGGATGCCATTTGGACTTTTAACGCACCCGCTACTTTTCAAAGATGCATGATGGCTATATTCCATGATTTCATTGAGAAAATAATGGAGGTTTTCATGGATGATTTTTACGTGTTTGGAGATTCATATGACCATTGCTTGAATAACCTTTCTCTAGTTTTGCGAGAGATGCGAGGAGACTAACCTTGTTTTAAATTGGGAAAAGTGCCACGTCATGGTGCGAGATGGCATTGTTTTAGGCTGAGTCTCTTCTGCGAGGTTTGGAAGTTGATAGAGCAAAAGTTGTGGCAATCGAGAAACTCCCACCTCCAACAAACGAGAAAGCCATTCGAAGTTTCTTAGGACACGCCCGGATTCTCTGAAGGTTTATTCGTGACTTTTCTAAAATCACTAAACCTTTAAGTCGGTTATTAGAAAAAGATATTGTTTCAATTTTTCCAATGATTGTTTGCATGCTTTTGAAATTCGAAGAAGGCTTTAGTGACATGCACCCATTCTAGTAGTTCGGATTGAGTCGACCCTTGAACTAATGTGTGATGCAGCGACTTTGCGGTTGGGGCTGTTTTGGGTCGAGAAAGCGAGACAAGATGTTGAGCCATCTACTACGCGAGCGAGAACCTTAGACGATTGCCCGGCAAAACTACACTACCACCGAGAAGGAAATGCTAGCAATCGTGTTTGCATTCGACCACGCGGCAATTAAATATCTTTTGACAAGAAGGATGCCAAACCGAGGGGCGATTTGGTGGATCCTCTTGCTACAAGAATTCGATGTGGAGATTCGGGATAGAAAGGGCTGCGAGAATGTAGTAGCCGATCACTTGTCCGGACTAGAATACAAGAAGGAGGAGAAATAAATCACGGAGGCAATTAAGGAGGAATTCCCGATGAGCAACCACGATGCTACAAGCTAAATTCCCATGGTATGCCGATTTTGTTAATTATTTGGTTGCGGGGTTTTGCCTCCGGATTTATCATCTTATCAAAAGAAGAAGTTCCTCCATGATGTCAAGTTTTACATGTGGGACGATCCCCTGCTCTTTAAGAGGTGCGCCGACACCATCATTCGACGATGTGTACCTCAAGAAGAGTGGGAGGGAGTTCTACGGCGGTGCCATTCCTCACCTTCCTGAGGAGGATGTTTGTCCGTGCAGACGGCGGCTAAGGTATTACAAAGTGGATTATCTTGGCTACATTATCTAACGATTGCTATCTATTCGTACAAAGTTGTGATAGGTGCGGCGGATGGGAAACATCTCGAGGCGACATGAGATGCCAATGACCAATGTGATGGAAGTAGAACTCTTCGATGTGTGGGGATCGACTTCATGGGCCCCTTCCCATCTTCGTCGGGCTATCAATACATTCTACTTGCGGTGGAATACGTATCTCGATGGGTTGAAGCTATTAAAACTCGGACAATGATGCGCGAGTAGTGCTCAAATTCTGAAGAAAAATATATTCACTCGGTTTGGAACCCGAGAGCTTTGATTAGCGACGGGGGTCACACTTTGTGAATAAATTAATGAGCACTCTACTTGCGAAATGCGGGGTTAAGCACAAGGTGGCATTAGCATACCATCCGCAAGCAAGCGGGAAAGAGGTAGCCAATCGTGAGATTAAGCGATTTTTGTGAACATAAATCGCAAAGATTGGGCCATGAAGCTAGATGACGCACTATGGGCATATCGGTTTTGCATACAAGACACCCTTGGGCACATCACCGTGATCGAGTTAGTCTTCGGAAATCGTGTCACTTGCCCGTCGAATTAGAGCATAAGGCGTTTTGGGATGTAAAGAAGTTAAATTTTGACTTCCAAGCGGCGGGTGAAAAGAGGCTCTTGCACTTGAATGAGATGGAGGAATTAGGGATGAAGCTTTATGAAAATTCTCGGATTTACAAGGAGCGAACCAAACGATGGCACGATCGAATGATAAAGAAGAGGGAGTTTTTAGGGTGAACAAGTCCTTTTGTTTAACTCACGTCTTAAACTCTTTCCGGGAAAGCTTAAGTCACAGATGGTCGGGGCCGTTTGTGATAAAGAAAGTGTTAAATCCTCAGGGAATAGTGGAGCTATTGAGCCGAGATGGGGAGACATTCATGGTGAATGGCCGGAGAATCAAGCATTACTTGAGCCGGGAGCAAAAGGAGGAAGTGACACGCCTCATCGAAAAAAATTTGGAGGAGGGTTTTCTTGATTGTCCGTGCGTGAAGGGGAAGATTTTGTGAAAAAAGTAAGGCTTGCCGTCGTTTTTAAGCCTCGCCCGAGGCATGAGCACGGGCGTGCTCATTCGGCACTGGGTCGCCGTCTTTGGGCGAAAAAGATTGCTCCCAAAAATCCTTAAGTAGCACGGGCCGTGCCAAGCGGCACGTGTGGCCCGTCTTAGGGCCCGAACGTTGGAGTCTGAATTACGGAAAGGGCACGGGCGTGCCCATATGGCACGGGTTGCCGTCTTTGGAGTCCGAACCCTTGTGTTCGAGTTTTTTTTTTTTTTATGAAAGCAATAAAATCCTAACTTAGAAAAGGGAAAGGAACAAATTAAGAAACATGGGAAGAAATAAAACAACAAAACCATTGGGTTGCCTCCCAACAAGCGCTAAATTTAACGTCTATAGCTTGACGCCTGTTTAGTTGATCATGGCTCTAGCAATTCTGTAATAGTGCGCGACCGGTCGCCCTATTATTTGACAGCAAAATTGTAACCGTTGTGTAGCAGACAACTTTTCCCTAAATTACGGGGTTAATTTCTAACAGCTATAATCTTGATTTTAATTGCATTTTGTTTTTGTAGAAATCTGTCCCCAAGAGGAGCCTATCAATGATCAATCATCTCCTATAAATAGAGGAAGATTTGAAGCAACACAACAAGAGAGAAAACTACAACACAACAAGATACATTCAAGCAAACACTTTGTTCTTATATTTTCTATATTCTTGTTGTAATAGCCTAAGGTCTTACACTTTCACATCTTAAGGTCTAGGCTTGATTCTTGATTACACTTGCACTCAATTGTATCATTCATTATCGAGTTGTAATCTTGAATTTTTGTGGTCATCATTCAGCACAAGATATCCTTGTGAGTATTCTTGTGAACACACTTGGATGATCTAGGTGATAGGTGCAAGAAGATTGTGGTGATCTTCTTATTAAAGAGTGTGGTGCTCTTTGAGGTGTTGAAGAATTTGGTATTTTTCAAGGTTGAAGATTGTGGTAATCTTCACAAGGTGTCGTTCAAGGGAGATTGTGGTAATCTTAAGGGTGGTGTTGAAAAAGAGTGTGGTGCTCTTCAATGTGATGTTGTAAGGTGTTTTTGAATTAATTTTGGTAATAAAATCTTTTTTTCTTTTTGAAATCCATCCCGGATATACTGGAGTGGTAGAGGATTAGGCCCTAGGTGGGTTGAACCTCTATAAATCGACGCGTGTTATTTACTTCCCCCACATTTATTCTTGTCTTGGCTTGTTTGATTAAAAAAACAGGGCATAATCGAGAAAATGGAGATAATCTATTCACCCCCCTCTAGATTATCGTAGCCGCTTGGACTTACATGTTTGACTTGCACGTTAACCCCCTAAACTTTGCGTTATTTCACTTTTCTATATAAATTTTTTTTTAAAAAAAATCATATATTTATGCATTTATTTTATATCTTTTTTTTCCTAAATTTTTATCCACAAAAAATAAATAGTTACTTTGGTTAAATATATTATCAATAAAATTATACTATAAATTCTTCATTTAAACTTTCTTGTAAAACCTTAGTTTATTTTCCTTTTACAGTATTAGTTTTTATATTATAATTAAAAATATAAATTATCCTTTTCAATTTCAAGGTGAATAAAATTATAAATTTTCACCAAAGTCAATTTGAACATAATACGATGCATTTAACTTTTTTTTCTAAGTAAAATTACTAGAAGATACAAGTATTACAAATTTAATGAATTTGATTATTTTTACATTTAAGTAGTATATAAGATTTGTAATAAAGTAAATTACTTTTCATAAATTTTAATTATAAAATTAAAAAATTAAATTGACGAAAGGAATATTCTTCAAGAAATTTAAATATAATACATTATAAAATAATATGATAATAAATTTACTTTATTACAAATCTTCTACAATACTTAAATGTAAAAACGATCAAATTCATTAAATTTGTAATACTTTTATCTTTTAATAATTTCACTTACAAAAGAAAGTTAAATGCATCGTATTATGTTCAAATTGACTTTGGTGAATATTTATGATTCTATTCACCTAGAAAATGAAAAGGATAATTTATATTTTTAATTATAATGCAAATATTAACTTAGTAAAAGAAAAATAAACTATGATTTTACAAGAAAGTTTTAAATGAAGAATTTAGTGTAATTTTGTTGATAATATATTTAACCGAAGTAATTATTTATTTTTTGTGGATAAATAATTAGAAGGAAAAAAAAGAAAAAAAATACATGTATAAATATATATTTTTTTTTAAATTTTTATGTGGCAAAATGAAATAATGCAAAGTTTAGGGGGGTAAAGTACAAGTCAAACATAGTTCAGGTGGAAAAATATAACAACTCTGGGGCAATGACGATTTTTCCCTCATGTGACAAAATATTCTGGGAATATTCCGCCGACTGTGGCCAATATATGACGTTGTACAAAAAATCCTGGAGTTAAGGGGGTAAAAGTTACAATAAAAACCTTAAGATGTTGGCTTCCAAAGTAAAATATATTCATGATGATTTTATCACTAAAAATTGTTGAAATTTCCCATTGTGGTAACCATGACCAGTGAAAATATTTTGGAGAAGAAAAAAACAAGATTTACTATTCAATTGTGGAGATAACTATAATGGATATAATTTATAATTTGAATGTAAGTTTTTGGTTTCATAAACATTTATTTGATTTTGATTTTGATTTGATATATATTTGTAGAGAAAATGTAGGAGATAGATTAATACAAAGTTGTGATTTTTTTAATACTCATGAATTGGGTTGGCCGAATTCGCCGGGCGCCTGAGGCGGTAGCCTCATTGGCCTCACTGAAGGATCGGGCTTGGCTTTATGCCCCCAATTTTTCGTGTACATTTATATAAAATATTATATTTAGTATTCAAATATTAATTTTTTTATTGAGTTAGCCCCCTCCCTCCAAAAAAAAATTAATTAGCCCCCCAAATTATAAGTCTAGGTATAGGTGTCAAATGGGTCGGGCCGGGCCCAGGCCCATGTAGGTCCCAAGGGGTGTGAGTAAGGTTTAGAAGGGGGGTTGAATAAATCTTACCAATTTTTCGATTTTAGTCCTTTTAAAATTTTACAGAGTTAACACTCACACAGCTAAGTCCTTGAGGGACAGCTAAGTTAGTTATTCAGCAGAGTTAGCCACTCAACAGACTCGATAGAGCTGTTGATAGAATAACTCAGTTCTTTAACCTAAACCTTAACTATGTTGTGTTGATTTTATCAGCGAAAGACTTAACACCCTTGAATTTGATTTAAACTTGTTTTAACACTTGATTTTAGCACTTAATTATTAATCAGTTGGATAGCAAATTATCAGCAGATATAAGTAAGTACCCGGAGATAAAAGTGTTGAAATGTAAATGACACAAATGGTTTTTATAGAGGTTCGAAGATGGGGTAATTCTTCTAATCCTCTCTTCTCCAACTCCTGGAGGAATCCACTAAGTAATGATCGAGTTCACAAAGTGGTTATCGCCCAGAGACAAGTCTTGATCACACGGTGACTTGCTCCATGGACTCGATCTAGAGATGCCTTGGTCACACAGCTGGCTTCTCTTCCGACTTAGCTTCTTCGCAAGGCAGTTGACTTGCTACTTTATCTCACTTTCTCAAGCTTCTTGGATTTGATCACGAAGCTCTCCAATAACTTGAGACGGGTTTGACCTTGAACCTTCCTACAATCCTCCTTGGAAAGTAGACCTCTTTTGATTCTTCAAAAGTTTCCTCTTCAACAGTTTGAAGTTGTCTTTCCTTCACAGCTTTGTGTTGGATTGATTTCCTTCGAGTTTTAGGCTTGAGGATTTTGCTTGAATATCTTGAGAATATTTGCAGGTTGCAGTTCGAATATTGCTTGCTCGTTCGTGGTTCGGATCACCTTTTCTCAATGAGTTTCCTCAGCCTTTTATAGTGAACTTTTGAAATTTTGCCCGTTGAAGAGATAGGCTGATTTCAAAAGTCACTTGTGTTCGTTGGCTTGTCTTGTTGCAGTCCTTGATGTTGACATTTCCTCGTATTTAATGTCTTGCAGCATTGCAGCGTATCTGACACTAGGTGCAGTGCTTCCCATTGGTTTGTTCCTTTTGCACGCTTCTGGGATGAGCACTTTAAGACCTGGTAGGGCAGCATGGAAGTATTACTTATTTAAGTAATGTTCTTGACTTCTGTGCAACGGATTCCTTTCAGTTGACTTCTCTTGGTTGCTGCCTATTTCCCCAGGTGACTTGAGTCTGCTCCAATCATTTGAAGACTCAACTGTCACTTTCAACTTATGACTTGGCTTCTTGAGATGACTTTAACTGACACTTCACACAGTTGTTCATCAGCTGGTACATCTTCAGTCAAGTTCTTGATCTTCCTTCTTGGCCATACTCAGTTGTTCCACAGCGGAGTCTTCGCTTCAGTCTTCAGTTGACCTCTTGTATTTCTAGGCTTAGCTGACTCGACTCAGCTTTTCCATCCCTATCTATTACAATGAAAATTACAAGGAAAATGGGGTGCCAACTTTCTAGTTTAAGTTTTACATGGCATTCATCAAAATCTATAAAATAAATTTCCCAACAATTTCCCCCTTTTTGATGATGCCAAAACTTAAAAACATTAAACAACATGTAAACAGCAAAGATACATACAGACAATTGTTAGAGATTTTTCTAACCGCGAGTCTACGGTGTCAAGTTTTAATATAGTGAGAGTAAGATTGTCGTATCCACGGGGAATAATTATCGAATTGTTGCTAAGTACTATAATATAGTAGCCCAACTTTATTTAGAAATTCAATAGTTGATGGAGTTTAATATACTAGAATAACAAAAATAAATTAAGAATAGGAAAAATAAAAATGAGTTTATCCAAATGATTAAATGAATTCTAGAGGTGTGATGAATTTGGTTATCCCTTATGTTATCAATATGGTTTACCAATCATCAATTACCAATATATAAGTCAAGATTTCTACAATAATCATTTCCTCTCTCGAGTGCCAAATGATTTTAGATCTCAATTGGGAAATCAATATCTCTATAAAAATCACCAATTGACATCTCAATAAAAACTATGAATCTTGATAAAAGACTTCAAAGGATTCACAAATCTCTCAATTCTATGAAATCCTAGGTTATGCTATTTCAAGGTCATGTATTCAATTACCTCTCTCAAGTGTCAAATCAAATACACCAAACAATATTGATCAAATAATTTAGAAGCAATAGATCCAAAACAAATAAATTGAAAGATCTAGATTGACAAACCACAATCTCAAAACATAAGTTCAAACATAGATTACATCATCCCTCTAGAATTATAGAGTTTAGCTCATGATTGAAGAAAATGAATCCCTAAGAACACAACAATACATCTTACAAATTATGGAGAAAGTAACAAAATAAGAACACGAGTTGAGGGATCTTCTCTATTTCTAGATGATAAGAGCCTTCAATCTTCTTCTCCAAGCTTTTCCCAAGGTGTTTCTATCCTTCTTCCTTGTCTTCTTGTTGTTTTGTTGTCTTCCAAAGGGTCCAAGATCCCTAATTTCAAGCCTCAAGGCTTCTATTTATAGTCCCACAAAAGTCCAAGAAAGAGGGTAGGTAAACAAAAGAATTTCGCAGGGGGCACTGCTGCGGCGCGCCGGGTGGCGCGGCACCAAAGCAATTACGTAGCAACATAGCCGCCCTGGCGCTGCAGCGCCCAAGTTGAATTTTTGAACGGCAGCCCATGTCTTGCAGCAAAGACTGCGTTGACGAAGCGCCTGAAGACTGCCTGCCCGATTTGTTCGCCCACCAAATGTCCAAATTTGCTTTTGCGCCCTTCATCGAAGTTGTAGCTCTATCTCTTAACTTTCCATAGCCACTTGAATCATCTTAATATCAAATTTGTATAGAGAGTTATGGCCAAAATACAAAACCCTGCCAGTGATGGAAATTTCAGACGCATTTGGACGTTTCTTCAAATCAATCTCTCGTTGTTTGATCGTTCATACATCCTTTGATACATGATTCATTAATATGACTATAAATTCAATATTATTGGCCCTCAACATGAATTGACCACTCAAATGACTCGAAACAATGGGAATTAATGCCTAACCTATGAGATATAACAAAAATGACTCAAAATACTCAAAAACAACACAAAACTCAAGTCTAGAAAGCCCAAATCAATGGTATAAAACCAAGTGAACAAATACCCCCAAACTTAGAATATTGCTTGTCCTCAAGCAATTACAACTCTAAAATGAAAAATACATGACACAACAATACAAACAAACTGCAAAACTTCACAACCAATATCATTTGTCTCATTACTCATTTCACTATCAATCAAGCATGTGTTTTGACATTGTGATCAAATGTGTTGAATGTTCATGCCAATTCCATTTATATTATTCAAATAGATTCACGCAATCAAGTGTTATCAAAATGATCCACTTCTAATTATCAAGAAATAATGTTTACCGGATCCCATAAGCTTGCCATTCACACTAATCTCCACTAATGCAGGCTAATGTAACACAATGATCAATAGGACTTTCAAAGCTTGTAATGTGGGCTTAGGGTAAGGTAGGAAAATATAGGATTAAGTGGCTCAACTCACCCAATCACACAATTATCATTTCAAATCACCAATTGCCAAACAAAATAGCTACCTTCACTTTTGTTGAATCTCAATTATTCTCCCTTTATGAACCTCGAATTTTTTTTTCCAAACCCCCAAACTTATTCTTTTGCATATTTTAACACATGGGGTTTCATATTTTTTTTTCTCGGGCAACTCCATGCAAATAACATATACCCTACTTATCATACCCTCCTCAACCTTCAACATTTTTCTATACTTTGTGTGTATGAGTGATGGGTAATTAAGATTTTCACATGTAGGCTCAAGGTAAAAGATTGGTTGCCAAAGAACGGGTTTAACAGGATCAAAGGGGACACTAGTGAGAGTATATAATAAAAAGGTAAGCATTTTTGGCTCTAGCTTGCTCAAAGATGGACTAAATCATTTCCTTAGTGTTACTTCACCTAAGATTTCGCCTCGACTAGTGATCAAATAAGTTCTAGAATCCGGTGGGATCATACAAGAAATACTCAATTGCATAAATCATCCTCAAATAAATCAACGGAGTTAAGCACATTGATGGAATTAATGGAAAGAAGAATAGATCACAATTCAAACACATGCTCTCTTGACCGTTCAATTCATATACAACAAATTAACTTAGTCATGCAATTTCACAGTTTCACAAACGACAACTCAACTATTATTTTTTTTTACTCAAGACTCGACTCGATGATCAAAAACATACTACACCCCCCAAACTTAAAACGACATTGTCCCCAATGGAGAGGTGGGAAAGGGACTTTCCTGGTAGTCAAGGAGTAAAAGCTCCTTATCAAAGATATGTGGTACCAATACGTGCATGAGGTATTCCATATAAGCTCACTATGCATCCTAGCACACAAGCTCGTGGGTGTTGCATGCCTCCGAGGTGTGGTCTTGTTCGTCCCCTTCGTCTCGGCCTGATCCCTTTTTGGTTTCGCATCTTTGTAACCTTGCAAGGTAGACAAGAAAATAAAACATGTGGAGCCATAAAATTCGGTTATAGGTGAGAACTCGAAAATTAAAGTACGTACACAATGCACCCAAGTGGAAAATGTAGTGCCATTTGTTTTTACAATTAAAAATCAAATAAAATAAAATCGAATAAAAAGAAAAATAAACAAAATAAGCAACTGGAAAACACAAGAAAAATCACTTAGGTTGCCTCCCAAGAAGCGCTAAGTTTCCAGTCTTCAGCTAGACTTTGTCAGATTTGTCCTCAAGTTGGATCTCCAATAGGAACATTATCTACGTTTCCCTTAGATACTTCCCAATCACCAATATCTTCAGCCATATGCCCATCTATCTGATAACCATCATTTGATTCAAATTTAAGTCTCTTAGTTGGAAGAATGGTGAACATGACTTCTTCCTTATTCACCCACAGAGTCAACTCCCCCATTTTTACGTCAATCAATGCTCTTGTGACTATTTAGAAATGGCCGACCAAAAATTATAGGTATATTCTGATCCTCCTCCATGTCCAACACCACAAAATCCGAGGGGAAACAAATTTATCAACTTTTACTAGCAGATCTTCAATAATTCCCCAAGGATATGTGATGGATCGATCAGCAAATTGCAATGTGATATTAGAAGGTTTCACATCCCCAAGCCCAAGCCTTGTAACTTCCGAGAGAGAGATAAGATTTACACTTGAACCAAGATCACAAAGTGGCTTTTCGAAGAAAACTCCTCCAATAGTACAGGGAATATTAAAACTCCCTGGATCCTTCATTTTCTGAGGTAGTTTTCTCTGCACTATTGCACTACTTTCCTCTGTTAGGTAAACAGTCTCAAACTCTTCAAATTTCATTTCCTTGGATTCCACTCCTTTCGCATGAATGGGCGATTGTTTGGGTGCAAGCTGAATTTCTATCTCCGTTCTTACATAAATTGCATTGCAATGCTCCCTTGGATTAACCTCTGTCTCACTCGGAAATTTCCCTCTCTGCTACAATGAATTCACAGTTGTTGTTGAATGCCCTACTTGTGTCACCAAGGAGTTGATGTGACCTTCTATTGTTGTAACTCTCGAACCGAGCTTGTCCATGTTAGCATCACTCTTGTTCATCCAAGCTCGGGTTTCTACAATAAATGTGCCAAGTAATTCTTCCAAGGACGACTTGTTTTCTCCCACTTGTGTACTCATACTTGCCTGAGTTTGAAATCCCGGAGGTGGTTGCAACACATTTCTCGTATTGCTATATGAGAAATTTTCATGATTGCGAAGTCCCGGATGATAATGTGTTGACAACTGATTCCCTTTATTGTTGAAACCCCGATTGTTCACATAATTGACTTGCTCCATGTCGGGCCTCATCATCTCTTGACTTATTTCCATAACAACTTCTGTTTGTTGTTTTCCACCAGAATTTAGGGTGGCAAGTTGCTTTGACAAGGCGGAAATTTGAGAGGCCAAAGCGGACATATTATCAAGTTCAAGAACGCCGACGACTTTCCTTGGCATGGATCTCTCAGAAGGCCATTGGTAACTATTGGTAGCCATTTCTTCTAGCAAAAGCATGGCTTCACTTGGAGTTTTAGCCATCAATGTACCTCCTACTGCAGCATCTATAATAGTTCTCGAATGACCATTCATACCATTGTAGAAATATTGAACTTTCTGCCAATCTGCGTACCCATGTTGTGGACACCTCCTCAATAATTCCTTGAATTGCTCTCAAGCTTCATAGAGTGGTTCAAAGTCAATCTATTGAAATTGAGCAATCTCACTCTTCAGTCGAAGTGTCTTTCTAGGTGGAAAGAATTTTGCCATAAAGTTTTCAGTGAGATCATCCCAACTAGTGATACTTCCAGGTGGGAAGGTTTGAAGCCATTGTCTAGCTTTTATCACGAAGTGAAAATGGAAATAACGTCAACCGAATAGCTTCATCAGGAACCCCATTCATTTTTATTGTGCCACATATCTCGAGAAAAACGGCCAAATGAGCGTTAGGGTCGTCCACAGCACTACCCCCAAACTGGTTTTGTTGTACCATGTTGATCAAGGCTGGTTTCAATTCAAAGTTGTTCGCATTAATAGGTTGGCGAACAATGCCTGAATAATTTTGGTTCGTGGTTGGTCGGAAGTAGTCCCGAATGGCCCTCTCCTGTGGTGCAACAATGGGTATGCGATTTTGCACTTCACCGTTTCCTGCCATTTTTGTGAATTCGATTTTTCGTGCGGCTCTAATCTTTCGGAGTGTTCTTTCAATTTCTGGATCAAACAAGATTAAATTAGCACTTTTATTTCTTAGCATCAAAAAGAAAACACAAAAATGACAATGACCCTATTGTAACAAGAAGCAATCTAAATTAAAGTAAAACTACTAAGTAATAATATTATCGCAAATAAGGTGAATTATTAAAGAACGGCGCCAAAAACTTGTTAGAGATTTTTCTAACAGGAAGTCTACGGTGTCAAGTTTTAATATAGTGAGAGTAAGGTTGTCGTATCCAAAGGGAATAATTATCGAATTGTTGCTAAGTACTATAATATAGTAGCCCAACTTTATTTAGAAATACAAAAGTTGATGGAGTTTAATATACTAGAATAACAAAAATAAATTAAGAATAGGAAAAATAAAAATGAGTTTATCCAAATGATTAAATGAATTCTAGAGGTGTGATGAATCTAGTTATCCTTATGTTATCAATATGGTTTATCAATCATCAATTACCAATTTATAAGTCAAGATTTCTACAATAATCATTTCCTCTCTCGAAAGTGCCAAATGATTTTAGATCTCAATTGGGAAATCAATATCTCTATAAAAATCACCAATTGACATCTCAATAAAAACTATGAATCTTGATAAAAGACTTCAAAGGATTCACAAATCTCTCAATTCTATGAAATCCTAGGTTATGCTATTTCAAGGTCATTTATTCAATTACCTCTCTCAAGTGTCAAATCAAAATACACCAAACACTCTAAATTATTGATCAAGTAATTTAGAAGCAATAGATCCAAATAGCACAAATAAATTGAAAGATCTAGATTAACAAACCACAATCTCAAAACATAAGTTCAAACATAGATTACATCATCCCTCTAGAATTATAGAGTTTAGCTCATGATTGAAGAAAATGAATCCCTAAGAACACAACAATACATCTTACAAATTATGGAGAAAGTAACAAAATAAGAACAAGAGTTGAGGGATCTTCTCTATTTCTAGATGATAAGAGCCTTCAATATTCTTCTCCAAGCCTTTCCCAAGGTGTTTCTATCCTTCTTCCTTGTCTTCTTGTTGTTTTGTTGTCTTCCAAAGGGTCCAAGATCCCTAATTTCAAGCCCCAAGGCTTCTATTTATAGTCCCACAAAAGTCCAAGAAAGAGGGTTGGTAAACATAGGTGTAGGTCCCAAAGGGGTGTAAGTGTAAGGTTTAGAAGGGGGTTGAATAAACCTTACCAAATTTTCGATTTAGTCCTTTTAAATCTCTGAGTTAATTCTACATTTGTGTCCTTGATGGAAGTCGAATCGAATTAGTCACTCAAGTAGAGTTAATCTCTCAATGATTTCGAGTTAAGTTTGTTGATGGAGTAACTCATTTGTTGGCTATAATTTAACTCAATTTGTGGTTTTATTTTTTGGAAGACTTAACACCCTTAAGTTTGATTAAGCAAGATTTTCGAGCTTGATTTAGTACTTATAAATTATCAAATGGATAGCAAATTTATCGTGAGATATAAGCGATTAAAAGTGCGGGAATTTAAATCTTTGAAATGTAAATGACACAAGAAAGTTTTTATAGAGGTTCGAAGATGGGGTAATTCTTCTACTCTCTCTTCTCCAACTCGGAGGAATCCACTAAGTAATGATCGGTTTACAAAGTGGTTTGTCCGGATACAAGTCTTGATCACGTTGGTGACTTGATCCTTAGGGACTCGGATCTGGAGACGCCTTGATCACTCGGGCTTCTCGTGCGACTCGGCTTCTTCATAGGGTTTTGCCTTGTTACTACTCTGACTCACTTGCTCAAGCTCTTTGGATTTGATCACGAAGCCCTCCAAAAGCTTAAGACTTGGTTCAACATTGAACCTTTCTACAATCCTTCCTGGAATGTAGACCCCTTGTTTTCAAAAGTTTCCTCTTCAAGCGATAGAAGTTCTCTTTCCTTCACGGTGAGTGTTGGATTGATGTACTTCGTAATGTAGGCTTGAGGATTGAGAATGTTTCAGATTTTTCGATGTGCTTGTATATCTCGCGTGTGTGTCATCCCTTTTCTCAAACAAACTCCTCGGCCTTTTATAGTGAACTTTCAAAAATTTGCCCGTTGAAGAGATAGGCTTATTTTTGAAAGTCACTTTGCGATCGTTGGCTTGCGTTCTTGGAATTGCCGTTTCCTCGTATGAATTGTTCTTTCACCTTTTCGAGTTCGACACGGTGTAGTGCTTCCCATTGGTTCATTCCTTTTGCACGCTTCGGGGATGAGCACTCCAAGAAAGGTGGTATGGAGATATTACTTGTTTAAGTAAATCTCTTGTTTTTCACGTGCAACGGTCCTTTCTGATTATCTCGACTTGTTGCATTTCCTTGCTTTCCCAGGTGACTTAGAGTCGACTTCCAATCATTGGATGACTCTTGTCACTTCAACTTGAGACTTGGCTTTTCTTGAGTTGACTTGTGATGCTCCACTCATTGTATCTCACCGCTTCTTGATAGAGTTCCGTCTACTCTTCTTTGCCATACTCAATTTCTCGCAGCAGAGTTTTCCTTCCGATCTTGATTGTCTTCTTGCATGTTAGGGCGTAGGCGACTTAACTCGGCTTGGCGACTCTATTCATTACAATGCATTTTACAACAAGAATTGGGGTGCCAACTTTCTATTCTAAGTTTTACATGGCATTCATCAAAATCTAAACAATAAAATTCCTAACAATTTCCCCCTTTTTGATGATGCCAAAACTTAAACCATACAAAGATGCAAATAACAAAGATACATACTGAGATAGTGTATTGACATAGAATGTATGCGTAGAATCAATCTTTTTATTGATCATATCATTCTTGTACTTAACAGTTGTTTACAAGGTGTATCGAGTATATACTTGTCTTCACAAAAAAATAAAGAGTTTATAGCTTTATTACGGGAAGACTTACATTGTATGTATTTACATAATAAAATACATGAAGGGTTGACAAAGACAACACTTCATCTCCTTTTTCTCTCCTTCTTTCATCTTGTTCAAGATCTTCTTCTCTTTTTTTCTTTCTTCTCGTCATCATTTGCCTTCTTTTTCTTTTCATATGCCTTCTGGCGGCTTCATCTTTTCTTAATCTTTCTGTCTCTCTGCCATAGCATTTGAGTTTGTCTCTTGTTTTCTTCTTCTAATCTCTTTGCATACTCGGCGTTAGATTTAGCCACTTTTAAATTTGCCACTTGGTCAAGCCCATTGAAGAGATCCCTCCTTTCTTTCCCGGATCTACGTATTCAATATTCTTGGGCGAGGCCAGGTCCAAAATCGCTTCTTCCTCTACCCTCGGGCGTATCTTTGTCTTTGGGTCTTCTTCTTCCGGTGAGTGACTAGCGAGTGACCCGGCAGAGTGATCGCCAGGAAGTCTGCTGTCGGCCTTCTTCACATAACGTGAGACCCTTTTCCCAAGATACAAGTCCCAAGCTTGAGCCATGGACATATTTGCAAAATATCCTTGATTCGAGCGTTTTGAATTCGTCAAGGCGATCGTGGCTCTGTCCCGACATACGAAATGGCATATGTGTCTCTGTCAAATGGAATGCCTCCATGTTCTTTCAAGATGTTCATCACCCTGGCATCCATTCTTCTTTCCACTTCCTTCATCCTGCTTCAATTGCTTTTCTCTTCTCAAACCATAGAGACACAGAGTGTTGAAGTGGCGGAGAGTCACGGGGAGTTCTTTGCTTATAATGTCATTTGTGTGACGAGGACCTGTTGAGGGGTTTGTGCAATCATCAAGGTCATATCTTTTGATCCTTCCCCCTCGTGATTTTCCTTTCTTTTGTTTCAAAATTTCCTCGGTGATTTTTTGCTCCTTTCTTTTCGACTTGATTTTCTTTGCTTTAAGGTATTCCTCTTCCCCTTTTTGGCATCATCAAAGGATAGAGGAACCCGGTGGAACATGGCAAGCATGAAGTCGAGTCTTCGATGGTTGAGTTCGCTTCAAGTCTGCTGCTGCGTTGTATGCACGGAATTGATCGAGTAGCGTTGGATTCTGAAATCGCTTCATCTCGGCCATGAGAAGGCTGAATTTTCTAGTCATGTGTTCTTCCAAACTTTGTATATCATTTGTATTTTGCTCACGCAGCAGCTTGATTTCGGCGGTGTGAGCTTCATGCATATGCTCAATGTGTTCTCTCGGCTTCGTTTTGCATCGGCATTTTGGCTCTCCACACCAGCTTGTTGAACAAAGTTCAAGTATCTCACCTATTCCACACGCATTGATTCTTTGTTATTGCCACCATTCCTTATCTCGATCGTGATGCCTCTCAAGTCGGCTATAAGTTGGCATCTCTGTTGTCGGTCGCATGTCCAAAGAGGGCGATGCCTCTCCATCCGTTCAACCTCGGCAAAGAGTGCCTTGAACACTTCTCGAACTTGGTGATTCTTTTCATTGCGGTGATGGCCATACAAAGATCGAAATCAAAATCATTTGGAACAATGGTGCACGAGTGAAAAACAGGAGGCTGATGCGTGATAGCGTGCTTGTTCGCTTTTTTTCGACTCTTCGTGGAGTTTGGTATCTCCGGTGAAAAAGGGAAGGATTCTACAAAAGATTCATCACCGCCAATCGGGATCATTCGATGATGAGTGGTGCGCATGAAGTTCTTTTGGGAATCGATCCTCTTTGCAGTTTGAGGAGCACGAGCGGTGGTCTCTTGTTGTGAAGTAGACCAAACTGCTTGAGCCTCATTTGTCTTAACAACCGTTGGTCTCATTTGGTTTTTCCATTTCGATGCTTGCCTCGGCTTTATCAAAAGCGTCATCGGATGATGATGAGATTTCCATTGGTGGCTCATCATCAAAGTTAAAAGGTTTGAGTAGTCTTGGGATCGAGACTTACTCGTGCTTGGAACACCCGCGGTGAGTCTTTTGGATTTGTCATGGGGATGACTCGCCTTCTTCTTCGCCTTCTCGATCCCGGAAAAGTGACATCGGGGTTGTCTAGGAATCATGAAGTGCGCTGATCTCCTTCTCGGATGGGTCGATGATAGTAGGAGGGATGTTCTCTACTTGACTTCTTTACCCCAGGGAAGTCTCAACCTCCCGTGGGCCTTCATTACCTCCGGCGGTCTCTCTTCTTTGTGAGGCTGTCCTCCCTTTCGACAAAGTGTCGGTTGTCTTAGGGTCTTCTACGATGGCATCCATTGGAGTCTCAACCCCATGGATTGCACTTTCATCGCCCAGTGTTAACTCCCAGGGCTATTCTTCTCGTGCCTCGATCGCATCGGCCGGCGTCATTAGCCTTCGTGAGCGGTTGGCACCTCGGTGAGCAGTCTCAAGCATGCGAGCTTCGTTAGTGGCAACTTCTTGTTCTTCTTGTGATTGTAATTTCTCTTCTTCGCCTCCTTGATTCGTTGTGGAGTCATCTGCGGCATCCTCCGACCTAGGCTGCGGTGGAGGAGTTTCCCCTCGGTGGCGCACCAGGTGAGTGACTTAGAATGGGGTCACTCATCTCCAAACTCCCATTGTTTCGATAGATTGTTCAGCCGTTGGGGCGGTGGTAGCACACCTTCAATAGGGGTTGGCTCGTGGGGTCCCCACTAGCCGGTTTCATCGCCAATTCCTTATTGCCTTCTTCCGAGTGAGTGGGAAGTGGTAGCGGCAACATCGGTGGCTATTTGTTGAACCACTCCCATCGGATCGATTTCAGTGTGTTTTGGAGGACTCTCCTGGTCCCTCCATTAGTCTTTGCTCGTGAAGGATTCTTGACTCGTGCAATGCTTGCTGCATTTGCAACTCTTACGTGGCGGACATTCTGCGGATCCTCATCAGCTGTCAGAGAAGACATCAAGGAGAGGATGTGTGTGTTCGTGGTGCGGAGATAGAGGCGGATGCTTGCCTTCTCACGTGCTTGGCTTCTTGACTTGCTTTTCTCTCTCCCCTGTCCTTGTAGATCTGCGGGATGTGCATGCGATTGTCTTCATCCGTAGCAGGGAGCACGATAGTTAATCGAGAAATTTAGCGAGTTCTTCTCTTCTTCTATGAACTCGGGCCGTTGGAACTGTTCCCTTGACTTGCTCAACTTCCATTTCCTCCACTCACATGACGATTTTGGATGTGCGGGTAAGGTGGAGATAGGATCATTACATCACTATCTGCTTTCGCGGGAGTTCTTGTGCTTCCGGTGTGTGAGCTACTGTTTGTGTCTTCGGGTTGCCTCTGTGATCGCCTTGACGAGACTTGGTTGTTTCATCAACTACATCCGGAGACTCTACTTCTCCGAGTAGTCTCGAGGTATTTGTGCTAGGTGAGTAAGCCCGACTGTTGGTTTCTCTTGTTCGGTTTGCTTGACGAGTCTTCTTCGTCTCTGGTTTGTACCGAGGGGAATTTCAGTTCGAGGCGTTGTCTCGAGTCTGGGCGGTGGGCCGGTCTTGGTGTCTTTTTCGAGGAGCGGGCGATCGTGGCTTCTCGGTTCTCTTCTTCTTCTTGACGATCGGAGAAGGTATTTGTGAGTCCTTCTCGACATTGCTTTGCATGGGCGGGAGACATTTCTTTGGGCGGTGACTCTGCTGCGCGGCGGGAGCATGTTTGGTTTTCTTTCTTTGCGGGGCGTGATCTTCTTAGCATTGCAGGGCGCTCTCTTCTTGGGTGGAGAGAAAGCATTTGTATCTTCGGGTCGGTGATTCCCCCAGTGTCGCTCTCTTGGCGTAAGCTCACGAGCGCCAGAGAGGTTAGCTCGAACATCCTCTTGTTAACATGGAATGTTTTCCCATGTCTAAGAGGACTCCTTTCACCTCCAATAGCCAGGCCAATCACTAGGCCATATCCTGAGGATCCTCCAAATGAGCCATCTTCTTTGAAGGACTTGTTCCCCACGTTAAGCAGAGTCGATGTAGACAAACTCAGCCAGATTTATCTTTTTTATTCGATGATTGCGGCCATTACAATCGGCTTTGCCTTTGTGATTGGTCAAAGCTACCAAATTTGATGTCGATACATTTGGCAACTATGTCCAACAACTTGTGATAATCCTCCATGAGTCTCTTGTTTGCTATGAATATTATTTTATCAAAGCAAAGTCGGACTTGGCTATTTCTTTCCATGCGTCACCAAGTTTACATCAAGCTTCTTTGATCTCGGATCCTTACCTGGCGGTAGTAAGCAATATTGACCAAATCCTTGGCGGTGATAGTGTTTGCTTTAAAGTGAAGATGACTTGATTTCTTCATCGTGAATCTCGGCATTCACGTAGAATTATGCGACCTCCTCCACATAGGTCATCGGATATTCTAAAGTTAGAAACGGTTTTAGTGGGGCGTTTCCAACTTCTCGGCGATTTTCTTCACCAGGGTGTCGTCGGACCTCGCTTCATCATTCCGTCGAAATCCACCGTCGAACCGGTGTGGATTTGCTTTCCTAACTTGGTAAAGTCATAAGTTGGTGCCATTTCTCGGGATTATATCAAGGAAAAACTCGAGAAATTGATTTGAAAGTTGATAGGGTTTCGAGAGTATTTTTGCCTTTGCTTTTGAGAGAAAGAGATGAACAGTTTTAGAAGTGTGAGAGAGAAACGGACGAAGAAATGGTTTAAATATGGTTTGTGAAAGGGCGTGCGGGTGGTTTTGAATCGTGGTCGAAATCAACGGCTTGGATTTCGTGACGCTTATTGAGCATTTCATGTCTCGTATTTAATGCGGCGCATTTATATCCAATCATAAGCTTGGTGTGCGGCTTTTTGTGCGTACACATCATCATTATGTCGACGTGTTCCTTAAAACATTCTCGCTTAGTCAAAGCAGCGGCGTTTTTGTCACTTTGCTCATAAATTATTCAAACTTATCCCTTAGCCGATTTAACTCTCTTCTCACAGTTCTCTTAGTGACTCAAATTGCTATGACCGACTCGGTGTAATTTGTCTTTCCGATCTGGTGATTCTTGAAATGGTTTTGTTTTTGACTCTTTTTCACCCTTTTCTGTTCCATTTCTCTTCTTTAATACGTCGAGTGTCACTCATTTCAATTAACCCCAACTCATGTTTGAGTTCTTCAAATCTTGACTCACATAATGGTTTTGTGAAGATATCGGCTAGTTGTTTATCGGTTGAGATATATTCTAGGATGATGTCCTTCTTTTCAACATGGTCTCTTATGAAGTGATATCGACATCAATATGTTTTGTTCTTGAGTGCAACACGGGATTTTGAGTGATAGCTATTGCACTTGTGTTATCACACATGATTGGAATTTCTTTTTCTTCAATTTCATAGTCTCTCATTCTTTGTCTCATCCATAGGACTTGGCACAATTTTTGACTATGTATTCGCCTCTTTGTAGAGGTGGCTATTGAGTTTTGCTTCTTGCTAAACCGAGGAAAATTAGTCTGTTTCTAGCATTTGACATGTGCACGAAGTGCTCTTCTGTCCACTCTGCATCCAAAGATAGTCGAATCTGAATAGCCAATTAGCTTGAATCCACCTTCCTTTGGATACCATAGGCCTACTTCTTGGCTTCCTTTCAAGTATCTCAATATTCTCTTAGTTCTTTGTCATATGGCTCTCTTTTGGAGCAGATTGAAATCTTGCACATACACCTACAAAGAAAGGTGATGTCCGGCTGCTTGTGTGAGATAGAGCAATGATCCAATAAGTGCTCTGCGTATCTTGTTTGATCTACAGGTTTGCCATATGCATCCATGTCCATTTTGACTGATGTGTTCATTGGTATTTTTACGAGAAGACTTCTCCTCCATACCAAACTTTTTCATTAAATCTCTGGTGTATTTTGTTTGACTTATGAAGGTTCCATCCTTGTTTGTTTCACTTGGAGTCCAAGGAAGAATGTCGACTCTCCCATCATGCTCATTTCAAACTTACTTTGCATGAGGTTTGAAAATTTTCACCATGACTCTTTGTTAGTGGATCCAAAAATGATGTCATCCACATATATTTGAACAAGCAAAGATACTCTTCTTGTCTTGAATTCTGAAAAGTGTTCTATCTACTTTTCCTTTTGTGAATCCATTTTCGGTTAGGAATTGTGACAGGTGTCATACCATGCTCTGGGTGCCTGTTTCAATCCATACAGGGCTTTCTTGAGTTTGTATACCTTATCTCCAAGAGTCTTCCGCTCAAATCCTGGAGGTTGTTCAACATACACTTCTTCTTCCAATAAACCATTTAGGAATGCACTTTTTACATCCATCGATATACAATGAAATTCTTGTGAGTGCATAGGCAAGAAACATCCTTATAGCTTCCAATCTTGCTACGGGGCAAATGTTTCATCAAAATCTATCCCTTCTTCTTGGCAATATCCTTTGGCTACTAGTCTTGCTTTTGTTTCTTACCACAGTAACCTTCCTCGTTCATCTTATTTACGAACACCCATTTGGTTCCAATAACATTTTGATGTATGGGTCTTTGCACTAATTCCCACACTTTATTTCTTTCAAACCGATTGACTCTTCTTGCATAGCTTGAATTCAATGTGTGTCATCCAATGCTTGTGACACATCTTTTGGCTCTATTTGCGAGATGAAGCATGTGAACATAGCTTCTTGTTGAGTTTCGATCTTGTTTTGACACCTTCTCTCATATCTCCAATGACAAGTTCGGTGGATGGTCTCTCGGCCATCTTACATCAGGTTGGAGTGAGTTAGCTGGATTGATCGACTTGCGTTGTGTTGGTGTGGTCACTCTCTCGTTATCGCTTAGCCGCAAATTTTCAATTTGTTTTTGAGATTGACTATCTCATCTTCTTCCCGAATTGATGATTCCTTCGGCAAAGACATAGGGACTCTTCTCGTATGGTTGGATGATTGACTTATCGGTGACTCTTCAATGTCTTCTCCATTTACATTTGGCTCATCGAATACTACATGAATGGATTCCTCTGTAACCATTGTTGTGGATGAAGCATTTACATCCAAATATTCGAAATATGCAACATTTGGTTTTCTTCGATCCGGATCTCATAGGGAGTCTTTGTCGCCTATATCTGTTTTATCATACATCTGTTTTGGGTGTAGCAATTTGTGTTGATTGCTTGACCCAAAATCTTTTTAGTAACCCTCTTGGCTAACATGGTCCTTGCCGCTTCTTTGAGGGTTCTTTTCTTCTTTTCGCAACTCCGTTCTTTGTGGAGTCCTTGCTGGCGATAGTTCATGACCAATACCATTCTCAATACAATATCGAGTTATTATTCCATTGACAAACTCGGTTCCTCTATCCGATCTTATTTTGATAATGGTTTGACTCTTCTCATTTTGAATCCTCTTCATCAATTGTGGTAGTTTTTGTAGAGTTTCTTTTTCTTCTTGCACATGAATATTGTCCATGTATATCTTGAGTAGTCATCTACTACCACCAAGGTGTATTTATTTCCGCTTATCTTTGTTTGGTTCCACTTTGGGCCAAATAGATCCATATGAAGTAGATGCAATATTCTTGTTGAGGATGGGCATGTCTTTTCTTTGAATGACGACTTGATTTGCTTTCCTTCCGACATGCATCACATATACTCTCCTTCTTGTATATCGAGTCGGAAGTCCTTCTACAAGATGACTTCTTGCCGAACTTGTTAATTGTTTTGAAATTCGGGTGACTCACTTTTTGTGCCACATTAACTTGATTCAATTTGTGCTCTTTTGCTAGACAGAGGCAGGGTGTTGCGGTTGACTAATCCACTACATACATATTTTTTGTCTACATCCTTGCAAAGACCACTTCATTTGATTCAATTTCTTTGATTTGGCATATACCCATGTTGAATCCAACATTGTAGCCCTTGTCACAGCCGATCGACTCGGTAAGTTGAAGTTGAGTCCTTCAACGTATGCAACATCGTGATTTCTAATCCATTCCTCTTGATGGATCCAATGCCTCTTATTTCACCAGAGCTTCATTTCCCCCAAATATGACTTTTGCTCCTTTGACTTCCTTGAATTTTGTGATTTCTCTTATTTCTGTCATATGTCCGGGAATGACCACTATCCATGTACCAGGTTCCTTGGCACTCATTCATTCCTTGAACCCGCAATCAAGGAAATTAAGTTTTAGGTACCCATACTTATCCGGGTCTGAGGGGTTAGAGTTGTAAGATGATCCAACCAACCTATAGCCAAATGTTTTGACTCTAAGGGGTTGACATCTATCGAGTGCCATAATCATAATCAATCCTGGCAAATTGCTTGGGGATTCTAGGTTCATACAATTTGTCTCTTTTTGTCCGTATGCGGCATATGTGTTTTAGCAATTGCCTTCCAGGTAATTGTGGTGTTTTTGAGTGTAGTGCCTAGGTGCATATGTGTCTTTGATGAAAGCTCTTATACTTTTGGAATGGCCTTTCTTTGAGTTCTAGGCCTTTGCCATCCGGGCTTATATTCCATAAGTCATCTTTGATAGTTCACATTATTCCAATCGGCTTGGCTTGGATATTTTCTACCATTCCCATCATATGTATTTCTTTTATGGATTTTAAGGGTTTTTGGTAGCTCTGCTTCCTTTTTACAGAGTATTTTTTGTTAGGAGTTTCTTTGAGGACTCATTTGAATCTCTTCATTTGTCCTTTCAAAGACACTCATTTGGTTGTTTTCCTTTTCCTTTGTAACCAAGGCCAGTTTGCTTAGTATTGTGCTTTGGAGTGAATGTGTGTGCAACATTTAGAGTTTTGGATTTTTCGGACTCTTCATGACTTGAAGATCCTTTTTCCGAGAATTACTCTTGAGGTTTGACATAGCACGAGAGGAGTTAAATCCTAAGCTTTGTCTTGTCTCCACATTCTCTTTGACTCATAATAAGATCATCCAATGATTTAGATGCCTTAGTGAATGAAGCAATAACATTCTTGAGGTCATTCTCCCTCTTTTCTATAGCGGCAATTTCGCTATTAATTTAGCATTTTCAGCCTTTAAACTTTCATTCTCATCACTTTCTCGACTTAGAGTACTCGGCTCCTTAGTCGGCTTTGAGTTTTGACTTTTGAGTAGGTTGTTTTCCTCATTCAATAGTGTGTGTGAGGATTTAATGTGTTCAAAATCTTTCATCATTTTGCCTAATGAATCATAAAGAGAGTGGGTGATGAAGTGTTTGTGTCACGATCACTATCACTAGTGTCCGAGTTTGTTGAGTTAGATTGTACCTCATCTTCTTGATCTTGTTCTTTGGCCATCAAGCGGATCGGGCTTCTTCTTCAGAGTCACTTGAGTAGTCACTTCTTTGCTCTCGAATCATTTGTCTCCCTTGACTTTGGTCAAGTTTCAGATCTCTGCACCATCATTGCCTTTTTCCTTTCTTGTCTTCTTTTCTCGAAGATCTTTCTTTCTTCTTCATCTTTGTACTTGTTGACTACGGGATATGAGCGATCAATGGCATAGTGACTGGTTGTCTGGTTCAACATAGATATTGACTTTTTGATCACTCTTTCTATTCTTGAGTTGTGACCCTTTGATACTCAATTTTTGATGATCTGTTCTCTTGGTTGGCTTTGTCTTCCCTTGATTTGGAGGAGCCGAGTGTCTTCGGAAGATTCACCCTTTCCTCTCTTGTAGTTCTTGTTAAAGAACTTGTTAAATCTTTTAACCATCGGGCTATTTCTTCTTGGTCAATGACCTCTTTGACCTCGGCTCTTTCCCATCTTTAACAATTAGAGCATTTGTTTTGGGTACATTTGTCTCTTCTGGTCTTTTCTTCTCGGCTCAAACTCGTAGGCTTTGAGGTCGAGAATAACTCATGGTTGGATGTCTTTGATAGGTCCATGGAATGTCTCGGTGCCATGACCTTCATCTCCCATTCATTTGGAAGACTTTTAGGATTTTCATACACATTTCTCTCGTGTATATTCTTTTCCAAGTGCGCATGACTCATTTGTGATTTGATGAACCGAGCGTCTAGTTGATCCAGGTTCTCTCCGAGATCATTTTGAAGTTCTCAAATTTCGTACAACCACCTGATAATTTGTTTTCTTTGATTTGCTCGAGCCTTCACAAATCAATGTCGACACTTGTCCCATTTCTTTAGCCGTTTTGCATGATTTGACTTTGTTGAACATGGCTTTGTCCAAGGTTTTGTAGAGGATGTCCTTGGCTACATTATCCAGGTTGTATCTTTTTTTGTCATCATTTGTCACTCGGTTCTTGGTTTTTCAACCATGACCGTGGGAGCGACATCTTCTTCTCCTTTTGCAACTCTTAAATCTGTGTTGTGTTCACCTTTAATATTTGCAGAGGCCCATCTTCTATCACTATCCACATCTCATCATGTAATCTTTGATAGATGAGCCTGCATACGAATTTTCCAATCATCAAATTCTTCAATAGTGAACATAGGGATGCGTGTCAAATTTGCTTCCATGATAATGACTTTTGATAAAAAGAGTTTTGAAAGTTTAAGTACTAAAGCAGACTTTGAAAAGTTTGGAGATCTAGTTCAAGAACCGGTGCGGAGGGTTCAATGAACCAACCGCTCCGATACCACTTGTAGGTCCCAAGGGGTGTAAGTGTAAGGTTTAGAAGGGGGTTGAATAAACCTTACCAAATTTTCGATTTAGTCCTTTTAAATCTACAGAGTTAATTCACACGAGTTGTGTCCTTGATGGACCATCGAATTAGTCACTCAAGTAGAGTTAATCTCTCACATGATTTGTGAGTATTGATGGAGTAACTCATTTGTTGGCTATAATTTAACTCATTTGTGGTTTTATTTTTATTGGAAGACTTAACACCCTTAAGTTTGATTAAGCAAGATTTTCGAGCTTGATTTAGTACTTATAAATTATCAAATGGATAGCAAATTTATCGTGAGATATAAGCGATTAAAAAGTACGGGAATTTAAATCTTTGAAATGTAAATGACACAAGATAAAGTTTTTATAGAGGTTCGAAGATGGGGTAATTCTTCTACTCCTCTCTTCTCCAACTCCTGGAGGAATCCACTAAGTAATGATCGGTTTACAAAGTGGTAAGTCCCGGATACAAGTCTTGATCACAACGGCCGACTTGATCCTTAGGGACTCGCCCCTGGAGACGCTTGATCACTGGTGGCTAAATGCGACTCGCTTCTTCACAGGCGGTGCTTTGTTACTACTGACTCACTTGCTCAAGCTCTTTGGATTTGATCACGAAGCCCTCCAAGAGCTTAAGACTTGGTTCAACCTTGAACCTTTCTACAATCCTTCCGGAATGTAGACCCCTTGTTTTCAAAAGTTTCTGTTCAATGATAGAAGTTCTCTTTCCTTCACGGGTGAGTGTTGGATTGATGTACTTCGTAATGTAGGCTTGAGGATTGAGAATGATTCAGTTTTTTTACGATGTGCTTGTATATCTCGCGTGTGTGTCATCCCTTTTCTCAAACAAACTCCTCCTCGGCCTTTTATAGTGAACTTTCAAAAATTTGCCCGTTGAAGAGATAGGCTTATTTTTGAAAGTCACTTTGCGATCGTTGGCTTGCGAGTTCTTGGAATTGCCGTTTCCTCGTATGAATTGTTCTTTCACCTTTTGAGTTCGACACGGTGTAGTGCTTCCCATTGGTTCATTCCTTTTGCACGCTTCTCGGGATGAGCACTCCAAGAAAGGTGGTATGGAGATATTACTTGTTTAAGTAAATCTCTTGTTTTCGGCAACGGTCCTTTTCTGATTATCTCGACTTGATTGCATTTCCTTGCTTTCCCAGGTGACTTAGAGTCACTTCCAATCATTGGATGACTCTTCTGTCACTTCAACTTGAGACTTGGCTTTTCTTGAGTTGACTTGTGATGCTCCACTGTTTGTATCTCGATTGCTTCTTGAGAGAGTTCCGTCTACTCTTCTTTGCCATACTGGTTGTCTCGCAGAGTTTTCCTTCCGATCTTGATTGTCTTCTTGCATGTTGGGCGTAGGCGACTTAACTCACTTGGCCACTCTATTCATTACAATGCATTTTACAACAAGAATTGGGGTGCCAACTTTCTATTCTAAGTTTTACATGGCATTCATCAAAATCTAAACAATAAAATTCCTAACAATAGGAATTTCCGACCCAGCTGCGGCCAAAGAATTACGTAGCAACATAGCTAACATAGCCGTTGATTGACGAGCGCTGCAAAGACTCCGCCCGATCTTTTCGCCCACCAAATGTCTGAATTTGCTTTTGCGCCCTTCATCAACGTTGTAGCTGTATCTCTTAGCTCTCCATATCCACTTGAATCATCTTAATATCAATTTTGTATAGAGAGTTCTGGCCAAAATACGAAACCCTGCCAGTGATGGAAATTTCAGACGCATTTGGACGTTTCTTCAAATCAATCTCTCGTTGTTTGATCGTTCATACTTCCTTTGATACATGATTCATTAATATGACTATAAACTCAATATAATTGGCCCTCAACATGGATTGACCACTCAAATGACTCGAAACAATGGGAATTAATGCCTAACCTATGAGATATAACAAAAATGACTCAAAATACTCAAAAACAACACAAAACTCAAGTCTAGGAAGCCCAAATCAATGGTATAAAACCAAGTGAACAACAATGCAGTAACAAAGAGTGTATGCGTAGAATCAATCATTTTATTGATCATAGCATTCTTGTCCTTTACATAGTTGTTTACAAAGCGTATCAGAGCATATTTAAATCTAAGCAAATTACCAGCATCTATGCTAAGATACAAATATACAGAGAGAAGTTACAAGACACTTTACTGAATATACAGAACTTACACAAAAATGTATTTACAGGAGTAAATAACATGAAGGGTTCGCAGCAACACTTCATCGCCTTCGCTGCCTCCTTCTTTCCTCTTCAGCTCTGTCATCATCAGCTCTCCTTGTTTTTCTTTCATGTTCAGCTGCTTTCTTCTTTTCATAACCTCTCTTCACAGCAGCATCTTTTCGCTTCCTCTCTTCCCATAGCTGGTCTTGTCTTTTGTTTTCCTCTTCTATTCTTTTCACGTAGTCAGCATTCTTCCTAGCCACTTCCAGATTCGCTACTTCATCATACCCAGCCCAGTAGATCCTTCCCTTCTTACCGGGATCTACATATTCGATATTTTTGGGTAGAGGTCTAGGTCGAAAACCTCTTCCTCCACCACTTCTTCATCCTCCTCTGGGTGTATACTATACAAGAGTCTTCTCGCTTTACCAATTTGAACGGCCGCTTAGTAGTCATTTGCCTATCGCCTTCTTCGCATAACTTCACACCCTTCTCCCAGTACAGATCCCAGGCTTGGGCTACAGACATTTTCTGGAAATAGCCTTCGGATTCGAGTGTTTTAAATTCTTCAACAGATCTTGGCTCGTCTTCGTCATCTGGAATAGCATCTTGATCCTTCCCTGCCGGAATTCCACCGAAATGTTTCAGCATTTCTTCAACGCGAGCATCCATCTTTTTATCGAACTCTACTATCCCTGCATCTATGATTTTCCTTTTCTCTGACATTGGCACAGCAGAGTGTTCGATCGGCAGAGTCACTGGAAGTTTGCTGATTATTGAGGCTGTCACATGACCCTGCTGAGGGGTTTTAGCAATCATTAACGTCATGTCCTTCGAATGTTCCCCCTCAGCTGCCTTTCCCTTCTTATTTTCAGCAGCTGCTTCTTCTTTCAAATTCCTTAGGTACTCCTCTTCCCCCTTTTTGGCATCATCAAAGGAGAGAGGGACCCCTGGGAACATGCCTGCAAGCATGAAGTCAAGTCTGCTGAGAGCGGAGTTCTGCTTGGAGTCTGCTGCGGCATGTGCTGTTCGAAATTTTGAATGAGTGGCCTTTGACTCTGCTGTCACCAGTTTTATTTTAGCCATGAGAAGGCTGAACTTCGCATTCATGGTCTCCTCAAGACGCAGAATTTCTTTTCGATGGAATTCACGCAGTAACTCCATTTCAGTTGTGTGAGAGGCATGCATTTCTCCATATACGCCTGCATTATCTGCTTCATATCAGCATTGTCAGCACTCCAAACAAGCATTTTATTATACAATGCCTTGAAATAGCGAACTTGCTCATATCGCATTGCACTCTGCTGCTGACACCACTCCCGGATCCTTACTACTATCCCTCTCAAATCTGTTGTGAGGGTGGCATCTCTATTGTCCAGACGTAAATCTAATGAGGCCTGGTGTCGTTCGATCTTCTCAATCTCTGCACAGATCTTCTTGAAGACTTCACGGATCTCAGCTGTCACACCTGATTCAGCTGACGGCCATTCAGCATCAAAGTCAAAGTTTGCTAGCACAATAGAGTCAGTAGGGATTACAGGATCTTCTCGAACGGTGAATCGTCGCTGCTCCTTGGTAGTCTCTTCCTCTAGCTCAGGCATCTCGATCGAAAAGGGAAATAATTGCTCAAAAGTATCATCTCGCACATAAGGGATTGAAATTGCGGTATGTGCCTGTGATGATCCTGGTGGAGTCGGTCCTGCTGCAGCTGTGGGAGCCTACGCAGATGACTCGGGTACAACTGGGCCTTGTTGAGTGGGTTGGCCAGCTGACTGAGCCTCAGCTGTCTTAACAGCTTCTTCGGCCTCAGTGGATTTTTCTAAGTGAAGTACCGGGTCCTCGGTTGCAACATCAGCGTCATCGGATGATGATGAAACCTGGGGGCTTGGTTCATCATCAAAGTTGAAAGTTTGACAAGAAGCTTTAAAACTCGACTGACTCGTCTGCGGGAGAACATCCTCAGCTGGGTCCTTTTGATGTTCAACAGGTGTGGACTCAGCTTCATCTTCAGACCCCAGAAATGATATGTCAGGATTTTCCTGGGAGTCATGAAGTGCACTAATCTCCTTCTCGCATTCAAAGAATGTTAACAGGAGGGATGTTCTGAACTTCTTGAGCTTTACCTAGGGAGGTCTCAACTTCCCTTGGGCCTTCAACACCTCCAGCAGTCTCAACTGCATAGAGGCCTTCAATATTCCCTTCGACAGTCGCAGCTGTTTTAGGGTCTTGGACCATGGCATCCGAAGGAGTCTCAACCCCTTGGATTGCACTTTCACTGCCTTGAGTGTTAACTCCCGGGGCATTTCCATCATGTGCCTCGACTGCAATAGCAGTGTCCTCAGCCTGCAAAGCAGCTGACACTTCAGCTGGGACAGACTCAACCGTCCGAGCTTCGTCAATGTCAACCTGTTGTGGTTCTTTTTCAGTTTCCACTTCGCCTCCTTTCTTCAATAAAGAGTCATCTGCAGCATCCTCCGACCCTGCTACAGTGGAGTGAGTTTCCCCCCGGCACACCACCCCGAGTGATCGATGTTGGGGGTCACTCTTCTCAGACTCACTGTTTGCTTCCGTTGAGTGCTCAGCCGTGGGGGCAGATGGTAAAACACCTTCAATAGGGGTTGGCTCAACTTGGGTGCCCAAATTCCCAGTTTCATCGCCAATTCCCTTGGACCCATTCTCAGACTGGACAGGGGACGTAGTTGCAGTAACGACTGAGGCAATATGATGTGCAACTCCCAAAGGATCAGTCTGTAGAAGAGATTGAGACGACTCTCTTGGTCCTTCGAACATTTGTTGATCATGCATCATCCTGGATTCCCTCAGAGCTTGCTGCATGTCTGACTTCTCTGTTGCAGCAACGGGATCTATATCTTCATCACTCTCCGAGAATACATCAAGTTGAGAATGAGTGTGTTCTAGAGTTCCGGTAAGCGTGCATATCTTGGCTTTCTCGCGAGCTTCTGCTTCCTTGGCTGCTTTGGCTTGATCCTTCTCTTTGAAGATTTGTAGAATATTTAGGCAATTATCTTCATCAAGGGCCTGAAGCACAGTGTTGACTCCGAGAAATTGCAACAACTCTTCTTCTTCGATAAACTCAGGGCGTTCAAATTGTGCCCTTGAGTGGCTTAGCTTCCACGCCCTCCATTCACGTAGATGGCGCTGGATGTCTGGGTATACCGGAGAGTACATGATGACATCATCATCGTCATCATCTTCTTGTCCTTCCTTCCCTGGGATGGAAGCGAATGTTCTCACGCTTCTTCTCCTTCGCCAGGCGGCGTCCATAGCGAGTGGAGAGACAACTTTTTCAATGGAGATTCATTGTCTCACCGCTTCTTTTATCCTAAGTTGTCCTCTCCACACTGGTCTTCGTGGGCCTCTCGCCGATCACCCTCGCCAGACTTGCGTTTCATTGACTACTTCAGGAGACTGCACTTCCTGAGTGTCAGCAGTCTCAGAAGCTTTCTCCAGCTGAGTGGCAGACTCAGCTATCTTCTCACGCTCTGAAAGCTTGACAATCCTTCTTCTTTTGCTTTTAACCGAGGAATTTTGTTCTGCTTTCTTCCTGATTCTTTAGCAGCGAGGGGGCATCCTTCTTAGAGAGAGCTGCTTTCCTGGGTTTAGCAGTCCTCTTCTTCTGTATGTCTGGAGAATGGATTTGGGCTTCCTTCTTAGCCTCAGCTGCATGGGCAGAAGACATGGCTGCACGGGTAGATGACTCGGCTGCAGGGGCAGGTGTATCATGTTTCTTTGCTGCAGGGACAGCCTTCTTCTTCGCAGCTGCAAGGGCCGCTTTCTTATTGGGAGGGGAGGTAACAGATGTGTCATCGGGGTCAGGTGATTCCCCCTCACTTGTATCCGCCCACTTCGCGTGCGCTCTCTTCTGGGCTCCTGAGAGATTGGCCCTGAACATCTTTTTATTTACATGGAAGGGTTTTCCATGTTGAAGGGGAATGCCCTTCATTTTCATCAGGTGGCCAATCACCAGGCCATAACCGAGAGATCCTCCAAAGGATCCGTCTTCCTTGTATGACTTATTTACAACATTCTGGCAGAGTCTATTATACACAAACTCAGCCCAGTTGACTTTCTTGCCCTGCATGATCGCAACCATGACGAACATCTTAGTCTTTGACAGCTGGTTGAAGCTGTCAAACTTCATGTCTACACACTTGGAGACGACATCCATCAACTTGTGATAATCGTTCTTCAGAAATTTCTTCTCAGCTGTGTAGACCACCTTCGCAGCACACTCAGGTTTGGCTACCTCTTTCCATGCAACAGCCAAATCAACGTCTGCTTCAGAAATCTCATTCATACCCTCAGATGGCAATAAACAGTGCTCCGCAAGGTCCTTACTTGTTATAATAATGTCATTGCGATGGACAGAAGACTTGATGCCTTTGTCCTGCACCTCTGCATTCACGTAGAACTGGGCCACCTCTTTAAGATAGGTGTGCGAGTACTCCAAAGTAAGAAAAGCCTTAAGACCGAACTTTTCCAACATTTCTGCAATCTTCTTCACTAGGGTTTCATCTGAACCCTGCTTAGCCATGCCTTCAAAATCCACGGATGATCCTGAGTGTATTTGCTTCGATAACTTGACGAAATTGAACTTTGGTGCCATTTTTAGGAGTTTTTACCGATTAGAACTTGATAAACTGGCTTGAGGACTCTTAGGTTTTTCGAGAGAGAAAAGAACTTGCTTTCTCTGCTTCGAAAGATGAGCAGTTTCAGTAAAGTGTGAGAGAGAAGACTGAAAACTGTATATAAGGTTTATGAAAGGACATGTTTTTAATTTTTGAAATTTGATCAAGATCAACGGATCAGATTTAGCACGTCAAACCTTATTTTATTCCTCGCATTTAATGATGCAGCATTTATATCCAATCATATGTTTATTGTGCACCTTTTGACTGTATACATCATTATTACACTGATGTCATCCTTAAAAACATTCCCGCTCATTTAAAACGACTGCGTTTTTGTCACTTAGCTCATAAATGACTCAGCTTATCTCAAAAAGTGACTTAGCTCTTCTTCTCTCTTTTCATTAAGTGACTCAGCTGTCAGCTAACTCGATACAGCTGAATTTCCGATATGGCCGTTTCACTTGGCTGATGTGAAAAACTTGTTCATTTCTCACTTTCTATCTTCCATCTATTCTCATTGAGTCTTCTGAGTGTTAACTCAACTCAATTAACCCTAGCTCATGCTTAAGCTCTTCAAATCTTGATTCACATAAGGGCTTGGTGAATATGTCAGCTAATTGTTTATCAGTTGAGATATATTCCAAAGTGATGTCTTTTTTTTCAACATGATCTCTTATAAAATGATATCTGACGTCAATGTGCTTTGTTCTTGAATGCAGCACTGGATTCTGGGTGATTGCAATAGCACTTGTGTTATCAAAAATAATTGCAATTTCTTTTTCTTCAATTTCATAATCTCTCAGTTGATGTCTCATCCATAATAATTGGGCACAACAACTTGCCCATGACTATGTCGCTTAATTTTGTGGATGTGGCTATTGAGTTTTTCTTCTTGCTAAACCAGGAAACCAATCTGTTTCCAAGCATTTGACATGTACCTGAAGTACTCTTCCTGTCAACTCTACATCCAGCATAGTCAGAGTCTGAGTAACCAATAAGCTTGAATCCACCTTCCTTTGGATACCATAAGCCAACTTCCTGGCATCCCTTCAAATATCTTAGGATTCTCTTAGCTGCAGTCATGTGTCTTTCCTTTGGTGCAGATTGAAATCTTGCACATACACCTACTGCAAAGGTGATGTCTAGCTTTGTTGGTACATTAAATAGAGCGATGATCCAATAAGTGCTTTGTATCTTGTTTGATCTACAAAGATTACCATCGCATCCATGTCCATCTTGACTGATGTGTTCAATGGTATTTTCACAGAAGACTTCTCTTCCATACCAAATTTCTTCATTAAATCTCTGGTGTACTTTGTTTGACTTATGAAAGTTACATCCTTCAATTGCTTAACTTGAAGTCCTAGGAAGAAAGTCAGCTCCCCCATCATGCTCATTTCAAATTTGTCTTGCATGAGGTTTGAGAACTTATCACATAGCTCTTTATTTGTTGATCCAAAAATGATATCATCCACATATATTTGAACAAGCAGTATACTCTCTCCATCTTGAATTCTGAAAAGTGTTCTGTCCACTTTGCCTTTGGTGAATCCATTATCAGTTAGAAATTGAGATAATGTATCATACCATGCTCTTGGTGCTTGTTTCAATCCATATAATGCTTTCTTGAGCTTGTACACCTTATCTCCAATTGTCTTCTCGCTTTCACTGGAGGTTGTTCAACATAGACTTTTTCCTCTAACAGTCCATTTAAGAATGCACTTTTCATATCCATTTGATATACAGTGAAGTTCTTGTGAGCAGCATAGGCAAGAAACATCCTTGTTGCTTCTAATCTTGCAACAGAGCAAAGGTTTCATCAAAATCTATTCCCTCTTCTTGGCAGTACCCTTTGGCTACCAATCTTGCTTTGTTTCTTCCCACAGATCCTTCCTCATTCATCTTGTTTCTGAAAACCCATTTTGTGCTAATAACATTCTAATGGGTTGGTCTCTGCACCAATTCCCGTACTTTGTTCCTTTCAAACTGATTCAGCTCTTCTTGCATGGCTTGAATCCAATGTGTGTCATCCAATGCTTGAGACACATCTTTTGGCTCTATTTGGGAGATAAAACAAGTGAACATTGCTTCTTGCTGAGCTCTGGTTCTGGTTCTTACACCATCTCTAACATATCCAATGACTAGCTCTTGTGGATGGTCTTTCAGTCATCTCACATCAGGTTGAAGCAAATCAGCTTGGTTCAGCTGTCTCGCAGCTGTGTTGTCTTGAGCAGCTCTTTCATCATCATTCAGCTGCAGATTTTCCATCTGTCTTTGAGATTCAGCTATCTCATCTTCATCTGGATTGGTTGCTCTTACTTTAGCTTCAACATAAGGACTCTTCTTCATAGTTGGTTGATTCAGCTTATCAGCTAACTCTTCAATGTCTTCACCATTCACATTAGGTTCATCAAAAACCACATGAATAGACTCTTCTATGACCATAGTCCTCTTGTTTAGCACTCTATAGGCTTTGCTCTCAGCTGAGTATCCCAAAAAGATACATTCATCAGCTTTAGCATCAAAAACCTTTAGATTATCCTTGCCATTGTTGTGGATGAAGCATTTACATCCAAATATTCTAAAATATGCAACATTTGGCTTTCTCCCTGTCCATATTTCATAGGGAGTTTTGGTCAATTGTCTGTTTATCATGCATCTATTTTGAGTATAGCATGTTGTGTTAATGGATTCAGCCCAAAATCTCTTAGGCAATCCAGCTTCAGCTAACATGGTTCTTGTAGCTTCCTTGAGAGTTCTGTTTCTTCTTTCAACTACTCCATTTTGCTGTGGAGTCCTTGTTGCAGATAACTCATGAGCAATACCATTTTCAACACAATACTGAGTTATTATCCCATTGACAAACTCAGTTCCCCTATCAGACCTTATCTTTGTTAGATAAATGTTTTTATCAAGATTTTGATGATTTTGTTTTATAAGATTTTATACCAAAACAATGTTTTTATATGTTGTCCAAATACTCCTAAATGATTTAAAATGTTTTTACTAATTTTTGGAGTATTTCTTAGAGTTTTTAATTTGATAAAAATTGGACAACACTTTTGATGGTTTTGTTTAAATTGGTTTTTACACCAAAACTATGTTTATAAATGTTGTCTAAATACTCCCAAATGATTTAAAATGTTTTTACTAATTTTTGGAGTATTTCTTGAAGTTCATTTTTGAAAAAAATCGGACAACATTCCAAAGGGGAAGTCGGACCGGTCGCCCAAATGGTCGACTGTGCACCAAGATAAGAAAACATGAAACAGAACTTACGGACTTGAAAAAATGAAGCGGGGACGGTCCGGGGAGGGCCGACCGGTCGCACCCCTGGGCGACCGGTCGAACCCCCCTCCGACCGGTCGCACCCCCCTGCAACCCCTACCTGGATCGCACTAATTTTTAAAAACGGTCGAAATCTTCAACAGGGCAACCGGTCGCCCTATGTTATTTTTTGACAGCAAAATTCCAACCGTTGCAATCTGTGATGCAAGATTTGCTTTTCAATTTTGTACAATATTTCTACATCTTGTGATCTTCTTTTTGTAGACAAAAGTGAAGATAGAGGAGCTTATGTTGGGAGCCTATGTTGGTGAAGCTTTCCTATAAATAGAGGATGAATTGAAGACACAAGATACAACACATACAAGTAAAATACACAACAAGAAATCTGCAAATTGTTCAAGCTTTCATTTTTACATTCTTGTTGTAATAGCCTAAGTACTTTCACTTGCACATCTTTGAGGTCTAGGCTTTTTGATTCTTGATTACACTTGCACTCAATCTTTGTATTGGTTTCATAGAGTTGTAATCTTGAATTTTGTCCATCATTCAACACAAGACATCCTTGTGAGTATTCTTGTGGTAAGAATACACTTGGGTGATTTAGGTGATAGGTGTTTGAAGAGTGTGGTACTCTTCAAAGGTGGTGAAGGAAGATTGTGGTAATCTCCTTGAAGGTGTTGTAAGAGGATTATGGTGATCCTCAAGGTGTTGTATTAATTGTGGTAATTAATAAAATCTTTTTCTTTTTGAAAATCCATCCCAGGAGATCTTTGGGGTGGTAGAGGATTAGGCCCTAGGTGGGTTGAACCTCTTTAAATCAACGAGTGTTGTTTAATTTCCGAATTTACATTATTGTCATTTACTTGTTGATTCGAAAAAGAGGGTGATTTGCGAAAAATCGGCATAATCTATTCACCCCCTCTAGATTATCGTAGCCACTTGGACTAACAAGTGGTATCAAAGTCAAACTCTTTGGCTAAGCTCGCCCGAGTAAAGAGGAAAGATCCATGGCTACGAATGAAGCTTATCTCACCACCGGCGCCTCCACCAACAAGCCACCACTATTCGACGCCAACAACTACGCATTTTGGAAAGACCGCATGGAGTGCTTTCTACAAGGATGCTGGATTTGATATTTGGAATGTGGTCATTGAAGGAGTTGCTCAACCAACAACAAAATTGGAGGATGGTACCACTACTCCCAAACCATTCAAGGAGTACGATGAAAATGACAAGAAGGTTTTCTCTCTAAATGGTAAGGCCTTAAATATTTTACATTGCTCTCTTACCGCCACCGAATATAATCGCATAAGAGGCATACGGTCGGCACATGAAGTTTGGGAAAAATTAGAAACCATTTATGAGGGCACAAAGAAAGTAAAGCAAGCAAGAAAAACAATGCTTGTAAAAGACTTTGAAAATTTCAATATGCATGATGGTGAAAGCATATCAAAAATGGTGGAAAGGCTTGACAACATTGTCAATCCTCTTGTGGCTCTTGGAAAGGTCATCTCCGAAGAAGACAAGGTGACCAAGGTATTAAACGCTCTTCCCGGCTCATGGTCCGAAAAGGGTGACGGCAATCACGGAAGCTCAAAATCTTGAGACACTCAAGTTTGATGAGCTCATTGGGAATCTCCTCATTTATGAAGTATATCTCAAGAGAGAAAAATTCTCAACCATTCTCAACCACGCAAAATATTATTAAAGGCTTAGCATCTTCTTCTAATAATGTTTATTATGCTAGTGATGAGGATGATGAAAAACGGCGCTCTTGTTAGAAAATTTGCAAAATTTGTAAACAAAAATAAAGCAAGAAAGCCAAGAGACAATTCTTGCTTCAAATGCGGAAAATCCGGGCACTACATAGCCGATTGCCCAAAATTAGCGGAAGATGAACAAAAGAAGAAAAAGCCTTTTCCGAAAAAGAAGGCGTTAAATGCGGACGTCAAAACTTGGGATGAATTACTTGAAACAACCGACGAGGAAGGAGAATCCGAACATGGTCTTATGGCCATAGACGATGAAAATACCAAGGTACGCTCTAATGCTTCATCTTCTTCCCTAGTTGATGAATTACAATGTGATTTTGATGAATTGCAAAATGAGTTTCAAAATTTGATTATTAAATACAAGAATTTGAAAAAGGAGCATAAAGAGCTTAAACTAGAAAAGGATAAATTATTTACTTCTTATGACTCTCTTGATAAAGCTCATGCTATTACTCTTACTATGGTCCGTACTCTTGAAACCGAAAAACAAACGCTCACAAATGATATTGAAATTTTGAAAAAGGATGTGCATCAATTCAATTTAAGTACGGATAAAGTCACAAAAATTTTAGATGCACAAAGAGGTGAGCATTCTAAATTAGGACTTGGTTATAAACCTTTTCAAAATGCTTTTAAGAAAAAGACCAAGGTCCAACCTTTGTACGTGCTAGTAGTCCTCGTATTATTACTTGTTTTTATTGTGGTAAGAATGGACACTATGCTAGCAATTGTAAATTGAAGAATAATTTTAGCTATTATTGGAGACCTAAAGGTCTCAAGGCTAACCCCATGGACCCCAAAATTATAGGGTACCTAAAAATAATTCCTTTGTAGGTTATAGGGGCTATAGCAACAATGGAAGATTCAAAATGGCTCGTGGACAGCGGATGTTCACGCCATATGACCGGAAAGAGAGAACTTTTTACCAACATCAAGCTACAAGAAGAGGGTATGGTCATGTTCGGCAATGGCAAAGGAAGAATTCTTGGAAATGGAGAAATTGGTAACTCTTTTTCTCTCTTAGTAATGTTCTTTTAGTAGAAGGGCTTAAGTTCAATTTGATAAGTGTTAGCCAACTTTGTGACTCAAATTATAATGTTGTTTTTAATAAAGAAAAATGCCTTATTTCCAAAAATGATAAAATTATTTGTGAAGCAATTAGAAAAGGCAATCTTTACAAAATTTGTACAAGTGATTTGGTTAGTCAAAATGTTTCTTGTCTTGTCGCCAATAATGATTTAACTAGCTTATGGCATAGGCGACTTGGACATGTTGGATACAAAAATTTGCAAACTATTTACAAAAACCAACATGTAAAAGGACTACCCAAATTAAACTTTGAAAATCTTGGCTTATGTGACACTTGTCAAAAGAACAAATTAGTTAAGAGTAGTTTTAAGCCCAAAAATGAAATTTCCACTACCAAACCCCTACAAATGCTTCATCTTGATTTGTATGGGGATATTGGTACGGCAAGTCTAAGTGGAAAACATTACACTTTTGTTATAGTTGATGATTTTTCTAGATATACTTGGGCTCTATTTCTTACAAATAAAAGCGATGCCGTTAATGAGTTTGTTAAGTTGTGTAGACTCATTGAAAATGAAAAGGAAGATACTATTAAGTCCATTCAAGTGATCGAGGTGGAGAATTTGACGGCGAATTTAGAGTCTTTTGTGAAACCAAGGGATATAGTCATAATTTTTCGGCTCCAAGGACACCTCAACAAAATGGAGTAGCCGAAAGGAAGAATCGGACACTTCAAGAAATGAGTCGGTCCATGCTCAATGAATTTTCACTTCCAAAAATTTTTGGGCCGAAGCCGTAAGTACCGCTTGCTATATCATTAATCGAGTTTATATTCGCCCTAAAATGAATAAAACTCCATATGAGCTTTGGAAAGGAAGAACTCCAAAAATTAGTTATTTCAAAATATTTGGATGTAAATGTTTTATTTTGAATACTAAGGATCAATTAGACAAACTTGATCCTAAGGCCGATGAAGGAATATTTATGGGGTATTCAATCAAGAGCAAAGCATATCGGGTTTATAATAAGACTAGTGGGGTTGTTGAAGAATCTATCCATGTCAAATTCAATGAAGCTTCGGGTGTTGAAAGGATACCCAATGATGAAAGTGATGAAGAGGATATCGTTGAAACCATTGTTCAAGATGAAACTCAAAATGATCAACCTTCAAGCTCAAGTGTTCCTCAAGAAGATAAAGGTGATACTTGAATCTTCCCGTAGCATTGAAATTTAAGGAGATCACCCAAAAGATCTTATTATTGGTGATCCCCTTGATAAAGTAATGACTCGAGGAAAATTTGCCGAGAAAGCTCTTATATCTCAAAAAGAGCCTAAAATGCTAAGGAAGCCATTGAAGATGAGGATTGGTTTTTAGAAATGCAAGAGGAGTTGAATCAATTTGAAAGGAATGATGTATGGGAATTAGTACCTTGTCCTCCATCTCAAACCATTATTGGTACAAAATGGGTATTTCGAACAAGCTCGATGACCAAGGCAATATTGTTCAAAACAAAGCAAGGTTAGTAGCTCAAGGTTATTGTCAAGAAAAGGTATTGATTATGATGAAACATTTGCACCGTAGCACGTTTAGAAGCTATTCGTATTTTACTTGCCTATTCTTGTTTTAAAAATTTCAAGCTTTACCAAATGGATGTAAAATCCGCATTTTTAAATGGTATTATTCAAGAAGAAGTCTATGTAAAACAACCTCCGGGGTTTGAAAATTTTTCTAGGCCTAATGATGTTTATAGACTTAAAAAGGCCTTGTATGGTTTGAAACAAGCACCCCGTGCATGGTATGATAGAATTAGCTCTTTTCTTTTGCAAAATGGTTTTACAAGAGGTAAAGTTGCACTACTCTCTTTGTTTTTGAAAAAGAGCAAGATTGCTTATTAGTGCAAATTTATGTTGATGATATTATTTTTGGTGCTACTAATGAATCCTTGTGCAAGAAATTTTCTAAGTTAATGCAAGGTGAATTTGAAATGAGCATGATGGGGAGCTCAACTTCTTCCTTGGACTTCAAATTAAGCAATGCCAAGAAGGAATTTATATTTCTCAATCAAAATATACAAAGGAACTTTTGAAGAAATTTGGCATTGAAGAAGGAAGAACCATCTCTACCCCAATGGCAACAAACGTCAAGATTGACAAAGATGAAAAAGGCAAGTTGGTTGATGAATCCAAATATAGAGGTATGATTGGTAGTTTACTTTATTTAACCGCAAGTAGACCGGACATTCTTCATGCCGTATGCCTATGCGCTGTTTTCAAAGCAATCCCAAAGAATCTCATTTAAGTGTCATTAAAAGGATTTTTCGATATTTGAAAGGCACTATTCAATATGGTTTATTTTATCCAAAGAATGAAAATTTTTCTCTTAAAGGTTATAGTGATTCGGACTATGCGGGAAATATTGATGATCGGAAAAGTACTTAGGATCATGTCAATTTTTAGCGATTGCCTAGTATCTTGGTTTTCAAAGAAACAAAATTGTGTTTCACTTTCAACGGCCGAAGCCGAATATATTTCCGCAGCATTTTGTTGTACTCAACTTCTTTGGATGAAACAAACTTTAGCGGATTATAAATGTTCTTTTGAAAATGTTCCTATCTTTTGTGATAACATATCCGCTATAAATATTGCTCAAAACCCGGTTCATCATAACCGTACTAAACATATTGAGATTCGACATCATTTTCTAAGGGATTGTGTCTCAAAACGAAAAATTGAGATATCTTTTGTACCATCTCAAGATCAATTAGTGGACATTTTTACTAAACCGCTAACTTCCGATACTTTTGCATCAATACGAGCTCGGTTAGGCATAATGCATATTGAATGAGGTCTATGATTGCATTTTGCACGTTTTTAAAACTTAGGGGCGAAAAATCGGATTTTTGGTTGAAAATTCGGATTTTGGAAATTTTATCAAAACAGTGGGCTAAAGAGGTTGATGGCAACCGGTCGCCCTCAACGTCAACCGGTCGCCCTCAACAATGACCGGTCGCCCGTCAACAAATTTTGGTTAAATTCGGTTCTGTCTTCAGTTTCAGCTATTGTGGCTTATTTAGTCTATTTTTCGTCCCCTTCGCCAAATACACTAAAATTTGACTTCAAATGTATTTTCTTGTATATGTTTCATTTTTTGGACTTCATTAAGCTAGATTATCATCATCATTGCTCATCTTTACCGAATAAATGGTAAGAATTCTACTCCATTTGCTCAATGGGTTGAACCTTGAGATTTTGACTTATTTGCAAAATTCTTGATGCTAGTTTCATATGAATGTGATGAGCTTAATATTTATGATGTATTGAATGTTGTTTGAACTGAATTGGTGATGAAAATTTTTGGCTTAAATGAATTTCAAAGGCGTTATATACTTCTAGTTTTATTCGACGCACGCCAAGTGTTCGACAAAATGTTTCAATGAAAAATTCATCACCTACGTGATTCTCTCGATTTGAAAAGTCATATAAGTTTATAGAGATCATGTTTTATCAATCAAATGAGCTTTTGCAAGTCAATTGATCAACTTTTCCCTTTTATTTGGAATTTAAGCTTCAATTTTCAATAAGCTCGATAAATCAATAAATTTGCGCACTTTGATATGAATATATGATGTTTTTATCGTGCTAACATTCTTTTTGATGATTCCAAAGGGGGAGAAACAGGAAAAATGCTCATACGCTCAAATAAAAATGCTCATACGCTCAAAGAAGCGAAAATAAGCTTGCAAGAAAAGCTATAAGCTAGGGCTCTTGAAAGCCATAAGCTATGAACAATGCTTAGTCCATTTGTTGTATTGTGGACTTTTATGCTTGACTAATGATGTTTTGTGACAGGGGGAGCTTATAAGCTCATGAAATTCAAGCTTAAGTTGTGAAAGCTAAGCTTTTAGCTTTTAGTTGTTGCTTGTATACTTGTTCTTTATATGCATGTTGATAGGGGGAGCTTGTGCAAAAATGATTTTGAAAAATCTTTGCTCCTATCCGTGTGTGCTTGTACTTATGATGTATCTTGTTTGTAATTGATTGTTGTTTTAAGACCGAAAAATTTGTTTTATTTTAAAATCGACCTTCTAAAATTGTTTTGGTTTGTAATCATCAAAAAGGGGAGTTTGTTAGATAAATGTTTTTATCAAGATTTTGATGATTTTGTTTTAATAAGATTTTATACCAAAACAATGTTTTTATATGTTGTCCAAATACTCCTAAATGATTTAAAATGTTTTTACTAATTTTTGGAGTATTTCTTAGAGTTTTTAATTTGATAAAAATTGGACAACACTTTTGATGGTTTTGTTTAAATTGGTTTTTACACCAAAACTATGTTTATAAATGTTGTCTAAATACTCCCAAATGATTTAAAATGTTTTTACTAATTTTTTGGAGTATTTCTTGAAGTTCATTTTTGAAAAAAATCGGACAACATTCCAAAGGGGAGGTCGACCGGTCGCCCAAATGGTCGACCTGTACCTGAAGATAAGAAAACACGAAACAGAACTTACGGACTTGAAAAAATGAAGTAGGGGGACCGGTCCGGGAGGGGACGGCCGTCGCCCCCTCGGGCGACCGGTCGAACCCCCCTCCGACCGGTCGCACCCCCCTGCAACCCCTACCTGGATCGCACTAATTTTTAAAAACGGTCGAAATCTTCAACAGGGCAACCGGTCGCCCTATGTTATTTTTTGACAGCAAAATTCCAACCGTTGCAATCTGTGACAGCAAGATTTGCTTTTCAATTTTGTACAATATTTCTACATCTTGTGATCTTCTTGTAGACAAAAGTGAAGATATAGGAGCCTATGTTGGGAGCCTATGTTGGTGAAGCTTCCTATAAATAGAGGATGAATTGAAGACACAAGATACAACACATACAAGCAAAATACACAACAAGAAATCGCAAATTGTTCAAGCTTTCATTTTTACATTCTTGTTGTAATAGCCTAAAGTACTTTCACTTGCACATCTTTGAGGTCTAGGCTTTTTGATTCTTGATTACACTTGCACTCAATCTTTGTATTGGTTTCATAGAGTTGTAATCTTGAATTTTGTCCATCATTCAACACAAAACATCCTTGTGAGTATTCTTGTGGTAAGAATACACTTGGGTGATTTAGGTGATAGGTGTTTGAAGAGTGTGGTACTCTTCAAAGGTGGTGAAGGAAGATTGTGGTAATCTCCTTGAAGGTGTTGTAAGAGGATTGTGGTGATCCTCAAGGTGTTGTATTAATTGTGGTAATTAATAAAATCTTTTTCTTTTTGAAAATCCATCCCAGAGATATCTTGGGGTGGTAGAGGATTAGGCCCTAGGTGGGTTGAACCTCTTTAAATCAACGAGTGTTGTTTAATTTCCGAATTTACATTCTTGTCATTTACTTGTTGATTCGAAAAAGAGGGTGATTTGCGAAAAATCGGCATAATCTATTCACCCCCTCTAGATTATCGTAGCCACTTGGACTAACAATCTTTATAATGGTTTGGCTCTTTTCATTTTGAACTCTTTTCATCGCCTAAGGTAAACTTCGCAAAGTTTCTTCTTTTTGCACATGAAGATTGTCCATGTATATCTTGAATAATCATCTACCACCACTAAGGTGTATTTCTTTCCACTTATCTTTGGTGGTTCTACAGGACCAAATAAATCCATATGCAAATGATGCAATATCCTTGTTGAAGAAGGATTAGCTTCTCCTAGAATGAAGATTTGATCTGTTTTCCCATCTGGCATGCATCACATACACTTCCCTTCTTGTATACTGAGTCTAGCAATCCTTCCACAAGATGACTCCTTGAAAGCTTGTTGATTATCTTGAAGTTCGATGACTCACTTCTTGTGCCACAACCAACTTGATTGATTTGTGCTCTTTGCTAATAGACAGTGCTTGGTGTGGCAAGAGACCAATCTACCACATACATATTCTTTTGTCTAGATCCTTGCAAAGACTATTTCATTTGATTCAAGATCTTTAATCGGCACACTCCTATATTGAATCCAACATTGTAGCCTTTGTCACAGAGTTGGCTGATGCTTAACAGGTTGAAGTTGAGACCTTCAACATAAGCAACATCTGTGATTTCTAATCCTTCTTAATGGATCCAATGCCTTTTATTTCCCCTGGAGCTTCATTTCCTCCAAATATGAATTTTGCACCTCTAATCTCCTTGAATCTTGATAGATTTTTCTTGTTTCATGTCATATGTCTGGAATAGCCACTATCCATGTACCAGGTTCCTTGGCACTCAGCTGTTCCTTGAACCTGCAATCAAGGAAATTAGTTTTTAAGTACCCATACTTGTCTGGGTCCTGAGGGGTTAGTGCTGTAAGATGATCCAACCAACCTATAGCCAAATGACTTGACTCTAAGAGGTTGTCATCTATCAGTGCCATAATCATAATTCACATTGGCAAATTGCTTGGGGGCTTTAGGTTCATACAGCTGTCTCTTTTGTCTGTATGCATGTGTGTATGTTTTAGCAATTGCCTTCTTTGGGTAGTTGTGATAATTTTGAGTATAGTGTCTGGGTGCATATGTGTGCTGATAATAGCTCTTATGCCTTTGGAATGACCTTTGCTGAGGTCTAGGTCTTTGCCATCTAGGCTTGTATTCCATTGGTCTTTGCTGATATTTTACATCATTCCAATCAGCTTGGCTCGGGTAGTTTCTACCATTCCCATCATATGTGTTTCTTTTGTAGAACTTCTAGGGTTTTTGGTAGCTCTATTTATTCTTCACAGAGTACTTTCTATTTGGAGTTTACTGAGGAACTCTGCTTTATTTCTTCTCAGTTGTCCTCTCACCATACTCAACTGGTTGTTTTCCTTTTCCTTTATATCCAAGGCCAGTTTGTTTGTGATTGTGCTTTGGGATGAATGTGGGTGCAACATTTGGTGTCTTGGATTTCTGAGATGCTTCATTGCTTGAAGATCCCTTTTTCCAAAGTCACTCTAGGAGTTTGACTATGCACAAAGGAATTGAATCCTATGTTTGTCTTGTCTCCACACTCTTTTTGGCTCATAATAAGGTCATCCAATGATTTAGATGCCTTTGTAAATGAGGCTATTACATTTTTTTGAGATCATTTTCCCTCTTTTCTATAGCAGCTATTTTTGCTATTAGTTTGGCATTTTCAGCCTTCAGCTCTTTGTTCTCACCAGCTATGTGACTTAGAGTACTCAGCTCCTTAGTCAGCTGTGAGTTTTGGCTTTTGAGCTGGCTGTTTTCTCATTTATAAGTGTGTGTGATGATTTTATGTGCTCAAAGTCTTTGATCATTTTGCCTAATAAATCATAAAGATCAGTGGGTGATGAAGTGTGTGTGTCACAATCACTGTCACTTGAATCTGAATGAGATGAGTTAGAGTGTACCTCATCTTCTTGGTCTGGTTGATCTTGTTCTTTAGCCATAAGACAGATCATTGCTTCTTCTTCAGAATCACTTGAGTAGTCAGCTTCACTACTCTCTGAGTCTGTTGCTTCTTTAGACTTAGTTGTCTCAGCAGTCTCAGCAGCCAACATGGCTTTCTTCTTTTCCTGTCTTCTTTCTCTGAAGACTTTTCTTTCCTGTACTTATTGACTGGTGGATAGGAACAATCAATTGCAAAATGTCCTGGTTGTCTGCAATTCCAACACAGGTTCTCAGCTCTTTGATCAGCTCTTTATGTCCTTGGGTTATCAGCTCTCTGATACTCAAGCCTTTGATGTTCAGCTCTCTTGGGTGGCCTATCTTCCCTTGACTTAGAGGGAGCTGAATGTTTCCTGGAGGATTCACCCTTGTTTCTTTTATGGTTCTTATTGAAGAACTTGTTGAATCTTTTAACCATCAGGGCAATCTCCTCCTGGTCTATGGCTTCCTTGACTTCAGCTCTCTTTCCTTCCTTGACTATAAGAGCAGTTGTCTTAGGTACAGCTATCTCCTCTTGCTCCTTTCTTCTCAGCACAAACTCATAGGCTTTGAGATTTGAGAATAGTTCATGATTGGATGTTGTTGTGAGGTTCATTGAATGTCTCAGGGCCATGACCTTCATTTCCCATTCAACCGGGAGGCTTTCTTTAATCTTCATACACATTTCCTTTTGTGTATATTCTTTTCCAAGTCTTGATAGCTCATTTGTGATTTCAATGAACGGCATCCGGTGATCCAAGGTTTCACCTGCAAGCATTTTAAAATTTTCAAATTTTTGTACAGCAACAGACAATTTATTTTCTTTAATCTGTTCTGATCCTTCACAAATTAAGGTCAGTTTATCCCAGATTTCTTTTGCAGATTGGCAAGATTTAACTTTGTTGAACATTGCTTTATCCAAAATTTTGTAAAGTATGTCCTTGGCCATATTGTCCAAGTTGTATCTTTTTATGTCCTCGTTTGTCCACTCAGTCATTGGTTTCTCAACCATGGCTGGTCTTGCCTCAGCAGCAGCTTCTTCTCCTTTTGATGCAGCTGCTCTCCTTGCGGTGTGTTCACTTTCAATATTTGCAGTGGTCCATCCTCTATCACTAGCCACATTTCATCATGTAAAGCAGATAGATGAGCCTGCATATGAATTTTCCAGTCATCAAACTCCTCAACAGTGAACATAGGAATGCGTGTCAAATTTGCTTCCATGATAATAACTTTTGCTAAGAATGAGAGATTTTGAAAATACAAGTGTTGAAAATCTTTTAGTAAAGATAGAGATCTAGTTCAGTAACCAGTGCGGAAGGCTCAATGAACCAACCGCTCTGATACCACTTGTAGGTCCCAAGGGGTGTGAGTAAGGTTTAGAGGGGGGTTGAATAAATCTTACCAACTTTTTGATTTTAGTCCTTTTAAAATTTTACAGAGTTAACACTCACACAACTAAGTCCTTGAGGGACAACTAAGTTAGTTATTCAGCAGAGATAGCCACTCAATAGACTCGATAGAGCTGTTGATAGAATAACTCAGCTGTTTAACCTAAACCTTAACTAGGTTGTGTTGATTTTATCAGCGGAAGACTTAACACCCTTGAATTTAATTTAAACTTGTTTTAACACTTGATTTTAGCACTTAATTATTAATCAGTTGGATAGCAAATTATCAGCAGATATAAGTAAGTATGCAGAAATAAAAGTGTTGAAAAGTAAATGACACAAATGATTTTTATAGAGGTTCGAAGATGGGGTAATTCTTCTAATCCTCTTGTTAGATAAATGTTTTTATCATGATTTTGATGATTATGTTCGATTTTGTTCAAATAAGTTTTTAAACCAAAACTATGCCCCTAAATGTTGTCTAAATACTTCCGATCAACTTAAAATGTTTTTACTATTTTTCGAGTATTTCTTGAAGTTTATTTTCAATAAAACATTGGACAACACATTTGTTTCGGGCTTGACCGGTCGCCCTATAGGGCAACCCGCACTGAGTTGAGCGAAAAAGAAAATGGGACGTAAGAAAAAAACAGGGGGCGGCCGGCCGGTCGACCGAGGTGGGGGAGGTGCGGTCGGTCGACCGTCGCCGACCGGCGGCGACGACATGCACTGGGAGTTGGATTTTTGTTCCGACTTCTCTGTTTCGTAAAATCTTCGGCAACCGGTCACACTAAGGCGACCGGTCACCGTCGCACCCTTCGACCGGTCCCCCCTGTGTAAAAATTCAAAATTCAATTTCAATCTTATCTCTGCGTGACCGGTCGAACCCCATGTTTATTAGCAAACTATCCGTTGCGTTTTCAGACAACTTTTCCCTATTTTGTGGGATTGATTTCTAACAGCTATATTGATCATTTTAAATGGTTTCTTTTTGCAGCAAATCACTCCCCAAGGAGGAGGAGCCAATGTCCGGAAATGAAAGCCAAGTCCTCTCCTATAAATAGAGGCTTCATTCAAGCAACAAGAAATAACACTACATACAAGCAAAGAGCAAATTGAGCAAACACTTTCATATATCTTGTTGTATTAGCCTAAGCACTTTCACTTGCACTTATTTGAGGTCTAGGCTTTCAATTCTTGATTACACTTGTACTCATATTGTATCAATCATTATTGAGTTGTAATCTTGATTTTGGTCATCATTCAACACAAGACATCATTGTGAGTATTCTTGTGGTAAGAATACACTTGGGTGATCTAGGTGATAGGTGTTTGAAGGTTGTGGTAATCTTCAAAGGTGTTGTAAGAGGGTTGTGGTAATCCTCAAGTTGGTGAAAGAGGGTTGTGGTAATCCTCAAGGTGTTGTATTAATTTTTGGTAAATTAATAAAATTCTTTTTCCTTTTTGAAATTCATCCTGGAGATACTGGGGTGGTAGAGGATTAGGCCATAGGTGGGTTGAACCTCTTTAAATCAACGAGTGTTGTTTATTTCCGCATTTACATTCTTGTTATTTACTCGTTGTTCCAAAAAAGAGGGTGATTTGCGAGAAATCGGCATAATCTATTCACCCCCCCTCTAGATTATTGTAGCCACTTGGACTAACAAGTGGTATCAGAGCCAAACTCTTTGGCTAGCTCGTTCCGAGTAAAGAGGAAAGATCCATGGCTACAAATGATGCTCATCTCACCACCGGCACCTCCACCAATAAGCCACCACTATTCGACGCCAACAACTATGCATTTTGGAAAGACCGTATGAAGTGCTTCCTACAAGGGTGCAGGTTCGACATTTGGAATGTGGTCATTGAAGGAGTTGATCAACCAACAAAGAAATCGGAGGATGGCACCTTGGCTCCTAAACCTTTCAAGGAGTTTGATGAAAACGACAAAAAGGCTTTCTCTCTAAACGGTAAGGCCTTAAATATTTTGCATTGTTCTCCTTACCGCCACCGAGTACAATCGCATAAGAGGCATAAGGTCGGCACATGAGGTTTGGGAAAAATTGGAGACAATCTATGAAGGGACTAAGAAAGTCAAGCAAGCAAGAAAGACCATGCTTGTTAAAGATTTCGAAAACTTTAACATGTATGATGGAGAAAGCATCTCCAAAATGGTAGAAAGGCTTGACAATATTGTCAATCCTCTTGTGGCCCTCGGCAAAGCCATCTCCGAAGAAGACAAAGTGACCAAGGTATTAAATGCACTTCCCGGCTCATGGTCCGAAAAAGTAACGGCAATCACGGAGGCACAAAATCTTGAGACACTCAAGTTTGATGAGCTTATTGGAAATCTACTCATTTATGAAGTCTATCTCAAGAAGAGGAAAAATTCCAAACCATCCACAAATCAATCGGGTATGCAAATTATTCCTAAAGGTCTTGCTTCTTCTTCTAATAATGCATACTATGATAATGATGATGATGATGAGGAGACGGCCGCACTTGTTCGAAAATTTGCAAAATTTGTGAATAAAAATAAAGCAAGAAAACCAAGAGATAATGCTTGCTTTAAATGCGGAAAACCCGGGCACTTCATTGCCGATTGCCCGAAGCTCGACGAAGAGGAGCAAAAGAAAAGGAAGCCTTTCACAAAAAAGAAGGCTCTAAATGCGGAAGTCAAAACATGGGATGAACTACTCGAAATAACCGATGAGGAAGGAGAAACCGAACACGGTCTCATGGCTATAGACGATGAAAACAATGAGGTACACTCAAATTCTTCTACTTCTTCCATAATTGATGACTTGCAATGTGATTTTGATGAATTGCAAATTAAGTTTCAAAATTTAATCGTTAAATACAAAAATTTGAAAAAGGAGCATAAGGAGATTAAGGTTGAAAAAGAAAAACTATTTACCTCTTATGAATCTCTAGACAAAGCTCATGCTCTTACTCTTACTAGAATTTATTCTCTTGAAACCGAAAGGAATTTGCTCACAAAAGAAATTGAATGTTTGAAAAATGATGTGCATCGTTTCAACATAAGTACGGATAAAGTCACAAAAATTTTAGATGCACAAAGAGGTGAGCATTCCAAATCGGGACTTGGTTATAAGCCATTTCAAAGTGTTTTTAAGAAAAATAACCAAGGTCCGACTTTTGTACGTGCTAATAATTATAATACTCCTACTTGTTTCTATTGTGGCAAAGTTGGACATTATGCTAATAATTGCAAATTGAGAAATAGCTCAAGACATGTTTGGAGACCCAAAGGTCTCAAGACTAACCCCCATGGACCCCAAAATTGTAGGGTACCTAAAAGAAATTCTTTTGTAGGTAATAGGGGCTATAACCACAATGGAAGATTCAAAATGGCTCGTGGACAGCGGATGTTCACGCCATATGACCGGGAGGAGAGAACTTTTTACCAACATCAAACTCCAAGAAGAGGGTATGGTCATGTTCGGCAATGGCAAAGGAAAGATTCTTGGAAATGGAGAAATTGGTAACTCTTCTTTCTCTCTTAGTAATGTTTTATTAGTTGAAGGGCTTAAGTTTAATTTGATAAGTGTTAGCCAACTTTGTGATTCAAAATATGATGTTTCCTTTAATATAGAAAAATGCCTTATACTTAAAAATGGTGAAATAATTTGTGAAGCAAATAGAAAAGGCAATCTTTACAAAATTTGTACAAGTGATTTGGTTAGTCAAAATGTTTCTTGTTTAGTCGCCAATAATGATTTAACTAGTTTATGGCATAGGCGACTTGGACATGTTGGATACAAGAATTTGAAAAATATTTACAAAAACCAACATGTGAAAGGACTACCCAAATTGAATTTTGAAAATCTTGGCTTATGTGACACTTGTCAAAAGAACAAGTTAGTTAAAAGTAGTTTTAAGCCCAAAAATGAAATTTCCACAACCAAACACCTACAAATGCTTCACCTTGATTTGTACGGGGACATTGGTATGGCTAGTCTAAGTGGAAAACATTACACTTTTGTTATAATCGATGATTTTTCGAGATATACTTGGGATCTTTTTCTTACCAATAAAAGCGATGCCGTTAATGAGTTTGTTAAGTTGTGTAGACTTATTGAGAATGAAAAAGAAGATACTATCAAGTCTATTCAAGCGATCGAGGTGGAGAATTTGACGGTGAATTTAGAGTATTTTGTGAAACCAAAGGATATGCTCATAATTTCTCGGCTCCAAGGACACCTCAACAAAATGGAGTAGCCGAACGGAAAAATCGGACATTACAAGAAATGAGTCGGTCCATGCTCAATGAATTTTCACTTCCAAAGTATTTTTGGGCCAAGCCGTAAGTACCGCTTGCTATGTCATTAATCGAGTTTATATTCATCCTAAAATGAATAAAACTCCATATGAGCTTTGGAAAGGTAGAACTCCAAATATTAGTTATTTCAAGATATTTGATTGTAAATGCTTTATTTTGAATACCAAGGATCAATTGGACAAACTTGATCCTAAGGCCGATGAAGGGATATTTATGGGATATTCAACAAAAAGCAAAGCATATCGGGTTTACAATAAGATTAGTGGAGTTGTTGAAGAATCCATCCATGTTAAATTCAATGAAGCTTCGGGAGTTGAAAGAATTCCTAATGATGAAAGTGATGAGGAGGATATTATTGAACAAATTGTTCAAATTGATGATCAACCGTCTACATCAAATGATCAACCGTCCACTTCAAATGGTCCTCAAGAAGATAGAGGTGATATCTCGGATCTTCCCCGTTGCATTGAAATTTAAGGAGATCACCCAAAAGATCTTATTATTGGTGATCCCCTTGACAAAGTGATGACTCGGAGAAAATTTGCCGAGAAAGCTCTTATTTCTCAAAAAGAGCCCAAAAATGCTAAATAAGCTATTGAGGATGAGGATTGGTTTCTAGAGATGCAAGAGGAGTTGAATCAATTTGAAAGAAATGATGTATGGGAATTGGTACTTTGTCCTCCTTCTCAAACCATTATTGGCACAAAATGGGTATTCAGGAACAAACTTGATGATCAAGGCAACATTGTTCGAAATAAGGAAAGGTTAGTAGCTCAAGGGTATTGTCAAGAAGAAGGTATTGACTATGATGAAACTTTTGCACCCGTAGCACGTTTAGAAGCTATTCGTATTTTGCTTGCCTATTCTTGTTTTAAAAATTTCAAACTTTACCAAATGGATGTTAAATCCGCCTTCTTAAATGGTATTATTCAAGAAGAAGTCTATGTAAAACAACCTCCGGGGTTTGAAAATTTTTCTAGGCCTAATGATGTTTATAAACTTAAAAAGGCCTTGTATGGTTTAAAACAAGCACCCGTGCATGGTATGATAGACTTAGTTCTTTTCTTTTACAAAATGGTTTTATAAGAGGTAAAGTTGATACAACTCTATTTGTTTTTGAAAAAGGGCAAGATTGTTTACTTGTGCAAATATATGTTGATGATATTATCTTTGGTGCTACTAATGATTCTTTGTGCAAGAAATTTTCTAAGTTAATGCAAGGAGAATTCGAGATGAGTATGATGGGGAGCTTAACTTCTTTCTTGGACTTCAAATTAAGCAATGTCAAGAAGGTATTTATATTTCGCAATCAAAGTATACAAAAGAACTTTTGAAAAAGTTCGGCATTGAAGAAGGAAGAACCGTCTCTACTCCTATGGCAACAAATGTCAAAATTGACAAAGATGAGAAAGGCAAGTCCGTGGATGAATCAAAGTATCGAGGTATGATTGGTAGTTTACTTTATTTAACCGCTAGTAGACCGGACATTCTTCATGCCGTATGCCTATGTGCTCGTTTTCAAAGCAATCCCAAAGAATCTCACGTGAGTGCCGTTAAAAGGATTTTTCGATATTTGAAAGGCATCATTCAATATGGTTTATTTTATCCAAAGAATGAAAATTTTTCTCTTAAAGGTTATAATGATTCGGACTATGCGGGAAATATTGATGATCGGAAAAGTACTTCCGGATCATGTCAATTTTTAGCGATTGCCTAGTTTCTTGGTTTTCAAAGAAGCAAAACGTGTTTCTCTTTCAACGGCCGAAGCCGAATATATCTCCGCCACATTTTGTTGTACTCAACTTCTTTGGATGAAACAAACCTTAGCGGATTACAAATGCTCTTTTGAAAATGTACCTATCTTTTGTGATAATATATCGGCTATAAATATTGCTCAAAACCCGGTTCATCATAACCGTACTAAACATATTGAGATTCGACATCATTTTCTAAGGGATTGTGTTTCAAAACGTAAAATTGAGATATCCTTTGTACCATCTCAAGATCAATTAGCGGATGTTTTCACAAAACCGCTATCTTCCGAGACTTTTTCATCAATACGAGCTCGGTTAGGCATAATGCATATCGAATGAAGCTTACGTTTGCATTGTGCACGTTTTTAAAACTTAGGGGCGAAAAATCGGATTTTTGGTTGAAAATTCGGATTTTAAAAAAACTGACAAGACAGTGAGCTGAAGGAGTTGAGGGCAACCGGTCGCCCTCAACCTCGACCGGTCGCCCTAAGCTATTTTTGGCTTTTAAACGTTCTATCTTCAGCATTCTTCATTTTAACAAAAAAAATTGGCCATTTTTCGTCCCCTTTGCCAAATTCACTCAAATTTCATTCAAAAATGAATTTCATGCATATTTTACACAACATGGACATTATACTACATGATCATCATCATTATGGCTCACTCTTTCCGATCAAATGGTAAGAATTTCTCTTCTTTTGCTCAATTGGGTTGAACCCTTGAGTTTTCGAGTTTCTTAAAAAAAAATTGATGTAATTTTCGTATGATCATGATGAGCTTGGTTGTTGCGTTGTTTTGTATGATGATTGACTTGAATTGATGTTGAAAATTTTTGGCTTGAACCATTTATAAAGGTTATATACAACCTCTTTTATTTTTAACGCACACTAGGTGTTCGATGATATGTCGCAATGAAAATTTCAACTTATACATGATTCTCTTGCTTTCAAAAGTTTTCTATACTTATTGAGATCATGTTTTGACAAACAAAACAAGCGTATGAACTCTTTATATTACATTTCTCCCATTTTCCTTGGATTATTATGCTTTAATTGCTCAACGGTTAATAAACCGTCCCTTTGGCGCACTTTGATATTATTGTATGGTGTTTTCACCATTCTAACATTCTTTTTGATGATTCCAAAGGGGGAGAAACAGGATATTGGCTCGTTAGCTCAAGAAAAGCTAATAAAAGCTACTTAATAAGTATTGTGGACTCTAATACCTAGTCCATGGCTTCAATTTTGGACTCGGATGAAATTGATTATAAGTTTTGTGACAGGGGAGCTCCTTAGCTCATGATGCATTCTATATAAGCTTGTTATAGCTTGTGCTTCTTACTTATAACAATCGTTTGTTGATATGCTCATAAATAGGGGGAGCTTTGTATGAAATACTTCTAACAGATAGTTTACTCGTAAAACTGAAAATTTTATTTGGTTTTCAAATCGTCCTCAAGAAAATTGTTTTGGTTTGTAATCATCAAAAAGGGGGAGTTTGTTAGATAAATGTTTTTATCATGATTTTGATGATTATGTTCGATTTTGTTCAAATAAGTTTTTAAACCAAAACTATGCCCCTAAATGTTTTCTAAATACTTCCGATCAACTTAAAATGTTTTTACTATTTTTCGGAGTATTTCTTGAAGTTTATTTTCAATAAAACATTGGACAACACATTTGTTTCGGGCTCGACCGGTCGCCCTATAGGGCAACCCGTACCTGAGTTGAGCCGAGAAACGAGAAAATGGGACGTAAGAAAAAAACAGGCAGGGATGACGTCGACCGAGGTGGGGGCGTGCGGTGGCCGGTCGACCGGCCGACCGGCGGGCGATTGCACTGGGAGTTGGATTTTTGTTCCGGACTTCTCTGTTTCGTAAAATCTTCAAGCGGCAACCGTCGCTGACTAAGGCGATCGGTCGCACTCCCCCTTCGACCGGTCCCCTGTGTAAAAATTCGCAGAATTCAATTTCAATCTTATCTCTGTGACCGTCGAACCCCATGTTTATCAAACAAACTATCCGTTGCGTTTTGGACAACTTTTCCTTATTTTGTGGGATTGATTTCTAACAACTATATTGATCATTTTAAATGGTTTCTTTTGCAGAAAATCACTCCCCAAGGAGGAGCCAATGTCTGGAAATGAAAGCCAAGTCCTCTCCTATAAATAGAGGCTTCATTCAAGCAACAAGAAATAACACTACATACAAGCAAAGAGCAAATTGAGCAAACACTTTCATATATCTTGTTGTATTAGCCTAAGCACTTTCACTTGCACTTATTTGAGGTCTAGGCTTTCAATTCTTGATTACACTTGTACTCATATTGTATCAATCATTATTGAGTTGTAATCTTGATTTTGGTCATCATTCAACACAAGACATCCTTGTGAGTATTCTTGTGGTAAGAATACACTTGGGTGATCTAGGTGATAGGTGTTTGAAGGTTGTGGTAATCTTCAAAGGTGTTGTAAGAGGGTTGTGGTAATCCTCAAGTTGGTGAAAGAGGGTTGTGGTAATCCTCAAGGTGTTGTATTAATTTTTGGTAAATTAATAAAATTCTTTTTCCTTTTTGAAATCCATCCCGGAGATACTCGGGTGGTAGAGGATTAGGCCCTAGGTGGGTTGAACCTCTTTAAATCAACGAGTGTTGTTTATTTCCGCATTTACATTCTTGTTATTTACTCGTTGTTCCGAAAAAGAGGGTGATTTGCGAGAAATCGGCATAATCTATTCACCCCCTCTAGATTATTGTAGCCACTTGACTAACACCTCTCTCTCCAACTCTTGGAGGAATCCACTAAGTAATGATCAGTTCACAAAGTGGTTATCAGTCTAGAGACAAGTCTTGATCACACAGCTGACTTGCTCCTTGGACTCAGTCTAGAGATGCCTTGGTCACACAGTTGGCTTCTCTTCCGACTCAGCTTCTTCACAGGGCAGTTGCCTTGCTACTTCAGCTCACTTTCTCAAGCTTCTTGGATTTGATCACGAAGCCCTCCAATAACTTGAGACTAGTTCGACTTTGAACCTTCCTACAATCCTCCTTGGAAAGTAGACCCCTTTTGATTCTTCAAAAGTTTCCTCTTCAATAGTTTGAAGTTGTCTTTCCTTCACAGCTTTGTGTGGGATTGATTTCCTTCGAGTTTTAGGCTTGAGGATTTTGCTTGAATATCTTGAGAATATATGCAGGTTAGAGTTCGAATATTGCTTGCTAGTTCGTGGTTCAGGTCACCTTTTCTCAATGAGTTTCCTCAGCCTTTTATAGTGAACTTTTGAAATTTTGCCCGTTGAAGAGATAGGCTGATTTCAAAAGTCACTTGTGTTTGTTGGCTTGTCTTGTTGCAGTCCTTGATGTTGACATTTCCTCGTATTTAATGTCTTGCAGCATTGCAGCGTATCTCACACTAGGTACAGTGCTTCCCATTGGTTTGTTCCTTTTGCACGCTTTTGGGACGAGCACTTTAAGACCTGGCAACATGGAAGTATTACTTATTTAAGTAATGTTCTTGACTTCTGTGCAACGGATTCCTTTCAGTTGACTTCTCTTGGTTGCTGTCTATTTCCCCAGGTGACTTGAGTCTACTCCAATCATTTGAAGACTCAACTGTCACTTTCAACTTGTGACTTGGCTTCTTGAGATGACTTTGACTGACACTTCACACAGCTGTTCATCAGCTGATACATCTTCAGTCAAGTTCTTGATATTCCTTCTTGGCCATACTCAGTTGTTCCACAAATGAGTCTTCACTTGATCTTGATTGACTTATTGTATTTCCAGGCTTAGCTGACTCGACTCAGCTTTTCCAGCCCTATCTATTACAATGAAAATTACAAGGAAAATGGGGTGCCAACTTTCTAGTTTAAGTTTTACATGGCATTCACCAAAATCTATAAAATAAATTTCCCAACAGCCCACATAAGCCAACCCCTTAGACGGGCATTAGTTAAGCCCACCTTACATGCGGGCTACGTTGGGTGAATATTTTTTAGAACCTTAGGCCCACTCGGCTCTAGTGAGCGGTCCGGCCTGGGGCTGTGGCTTCACGAGCTGGGCCAACTTGTTTTGGTGTGTGTGTTTGTTGGTTAAGTATAAACGAATATAAAATAACATCAAGAAAGGACTTTGCCTAGTGGTTAGCTTCTACCCTTCCTTTCAAAAGGTCAAAAGTTCTATTTCCACATATTGCATTATTTTCATTCTTTTGTAAAATGTTCTATTTCCACATATTGCATTATTTTCATTCTTTTGTGATCCAAAGATGTTTGGGCTTCAATGGAGATTTAAAAAGTAAAAACAAATGAAAAGGGAAAAAATCAGCCCACCTATTTGGGCTTGAGCCAGGTTGTTAATGGGCTAGAGGTGGGCCTGAGCTAGGCCAGGCCAGTTTACGACAGTTGGGCGGCTTGGGCCCAGATCATATGTATGGGACTGGCCTAGGAACACCATCATTGTTCATTGGCCTACTTGGTTATCCCGAACCGGGCGGGCGGCCGATTGACCTGACCCCACTTGACATGTCTAAGTCTAGGTCCGCCCCTGTCTATGCGCCCTTAGATACAGGCAATTGAAAGGCATGAGGTTTTTTTTGGTCACTTTTACTTCTCTTTGGGATCGTTTGGGTTTTGTGATGGGATTAGATAATATTTGTGATAGGATAAGATAACATTGTTCATAGATATATTATATTGTGTTCGGGAGTTGAGAATAAAGAACTTTATCATTTTTTTAATAAGTTGGATTTTTTTTAATAAGTTTGGAATACTGGTTGGAGGGAGGAGATAAATTTCAAAGAAATTGAAATATACGGTGTTCGAACCCCGATCAATACCCTTACAAAGGGTGAGCGATACCACTTGAGCTACAAGCTGATGGTGAATAAAGAACTTTATCATGAATGATATGTATCTCATGTTTGCAAAAATTGATTATTTTATAAGGGATAAAATTAAGTAAAGTCCAAAAAGTCCTCATAAAATACCTAAGAGGTTAGGGATGGAAATGGGCCAAGCCAAGCCGGGCTTTTAGTTGGAAGGCCTGAGCCTGCTTCACTAAGTTTAGGCCTAAGCCTGGCCTATTATCTGTAATAGCCTTTTTTGATAGTCTCGGCCTAGTCTTTAAATAAAAAGGCCAAACCTGGGCCTATTTAAAGCCTGTTTAAGCCTATCAAAGCTAGTTTAAAAAAATTAATTGTAAACTACAAAAAACACAAGACAATAGAATACATCATGACACATCTCAAGAAAATATATAAATATGTTGATATAATATATAACAAGTCCATAGCAACAAAAAATACGAAAACAATTAAGTGTTTGATCTCTTCTCAGAAACTAATAAAACAAATGCAACCATGAAATCTTCAAGATAGTCTTTTTGTTCCTTCAAATAAGGAGATTCAACCAATTGAGCAAACGAAGTGTCAAATCCTCGATATAATCCTTGCTCTTATTCAAATACCTTGACAATAAGAACATAATATTATTATTAGACATGTATAATATAGCTTTAAGAAGTATAAAAGTTAAATTTAATAGTTGAGATTTATACCTCTCTTTTTTTTCAAACCATACTTGTGAAGCCAATCATCACCACAAATAAGTGCCTCAATAGACTGTTCATTCAATTTAGAACAAAAATCATCAATTAATATTCCTCCAACGTTGAAGGTGGACTCCGATGCAACTGTTGAGATAGGAATAGCTAGAATGTCAACAGCCATCTTTGATAAGATCTTGTACTTTATGCTATTGTTTTTCCACCACTCTAATGCACTAAAAGAGCTAGAACCACCATCGGGAATATAAACACTCTCCTCAATGTAAGTTTGTAACTTCGATTTTGATGGGGGAACTGCTTCCTTTGCACGGACAATGCTCATGATTTGATCAAATCCAGTGACTAAAGAATTAGGCATACCGAAGATGACTTGTTGCCTCCAATATCCTTTTCACCAACATTAGTAGTTGCCTCTTCCTTGGTCAATTCCACATATTCATCGTATAATACTTGCATTGAAATCATCACCTTATCCACATTCTCCTTAGCCACACTTTCTGGTTTATATATCATGGCAAAACATATATTAACGGTATGTAACTTGCAACGAGGATCCAAAACACTAGCAATAGCCATCAAAAGATTGCCTGCCCCCAATATTTGTCAAACTTTGCCTTCATTTGAGCAACCATATTTCTCAAGAATTCATGTTCATCATTTGTAGCTTTATCAATTTCTTGTTTCACCCTCCAAACTTCAGGAAGATACAAATTGGCAGTAGGATACTCACTACCTGAAATAACATGAGTAGCAGGATCGAACACTTCTAGAAGTTGACAAACTTTCTTGACCTTCTCCCAATCCTCATGTGACGGTGCATAATCATAATGTGGCTCTCTTTCCTTATATGTTGGAAAAACAATCTGAAACTTCAAAGCAGTAGAAAGCATATGATATGTAAAATTCCATCTTGTTGGACAATCAATAATGAGTTTTGTTTCTTTCAAATGCTTTTGTTCAAGGATGTCACAAAAAGTCTTCAACCTTGCATCATTATGGTTAATGTATTTTACAGTTTCACGAACATTGTGAATGATATGCTTGATCTTACCTAGCCCATCCTGCACTAATAGATTGACTATGTGGGCGCAACATCTAACATGAAATAAAGCACCGCCAAGTACCAATTTACAACTAAGTGATAAGTTATCCTTGAGAGTCCTCAAGCAAGAATCGTTGTAAGATGCATTATCAACTGTCACTGAAAATACTTTGTTTTCGATCCTCCAAGCCTTCAAGCACTTAAAAATTGCATCTGTAACATCAATTCCACGTCTAGGAGCAGGCACTTTCACAAAACTCAATACTCTCTTTTGAAGTATCCAATTTGCATCAATGAAATGGCCAGTGACAACCATATATTCAGTCACTTGATGATTTGATTTCCACATGTCTATAGTTAAACTAATCTTGCTCACAACCTTTAACAAAGCCTTCAAGTTCTTCTTCTCCGCCTCGTATATTGCTAAACAATCAGTTCTTATTTTTTTGCGTGAAACTTTTACAAACTCCTGATTGGCATATTCGCAGGCCCATATCAAAACTTGGTCCTCAACAATGCTAAAAGGATAATCATATGCCATGATCGCACTAGCAACTATTTCCCTCAACTTCTCATTAGAATACCTAACACCTGGGACCAAAAAAGGATTAACAACGGATGTGGAAGACTTGAATGGAATGCATGTTTGTTTCTTTGATGCATCCATTTGCAACTTTCTTTGTAAACAAATATTTGTATGTCTCCTTAGATGGCTGGTACTAGTTCCCTTTTCACCAATTGAAAACTTGTCTTTACAATACTTGCAAATGGCTTTTACTCCAATTGTAGGGATGTCAACTTCTTTAAAATCATTCCACATATCTGATGTTTTCTTCCTCTTCTTCTTAATGACAGTTTCACCATCATTTTCACTATCAATTCTACTATTTACTGGCACAGTCTCTTCGGACACACGAGGAGTAGATGAATCTTCATTCTCAAGTTGAGAAGACATAATTACACTCCTACAGAAATATCAAGAAAATGAAATGAGAGATTCATGGTTGACAAATGTTCTTTGCTTTCCTATGATTGCAAAATGTTGATTTCAGTCTTCTATTCGTTATGTTGTTTGATCAGGCAAAAATGGAATCTTGAAACTAAGGGCCCAAGAGGAGAATAAATCATAAATTGAAATGTCCACATCTGTATATTGTTAAAATTCACAAAAAAAAATTATAATCTACGAGAACATGCAATAAAGCAATTAGCTAAACCCACATGGAGAATTTATCATCATATAGTAAAGGGGGAATGAGTAAAAAATTTATTATTATTATTATACAGTAAAACTAACCACCATGAGTTAGTCCTTAAAAATTATAATACCCAGCTTATGATTTGATATTTATCGTCTTTTATGTTATTATTACTAATATTATAATTAGTATTTTTCTTTTGTTATATTACGATAATATTGTTCAGTTACCATCAATCCGATTAATTCAAACTCATTCAATAATCCAGCCACATTATTTAATCAAAGCTCAAAATCCATTTAAATAAGCTCGAGTTCCACTATATATGGAACGTATGTTAATATTATTACTATTATTATGACATTATATTAATTATTTTATTCTTTCATATAAAAAACAAATAAGAATAATTGTTTCTTTATATTTTTTTAAAGTATATATATAGTACAATAGTTTATTATAATCTAGATTTTGAACACAAACAGGCTATATAGCTAATAATTTTCACCTACTTAGTTTGACTTTTCTGATGATAGTTCCTTAATATTTTATCCCACGAAGAAACAACTATAGATGTGACACCCCATAATTTTTATATTTGGAACAGTTAAATATGGAGTTTAGAATTTCTAATCTTCGCCTAATATAAGAAAATCTCCAGGTTTATTATCTATTCAGCTGGCGCAATGATTTATTCTTAAAAGGGACCATTTTGTTAAACTCATATAAGTATATCTTTGGATTTTAAAATCATGCAGTATTTTATTTATCAAATTTGAGTCTTAACATCTTTTATGTTAAATTAGTAATAATATAATAAAATATTATTTTTACTTTTAGTATTTCTTCTTTTATTTTATCAAGATAATATTGTTGGACCACCATTAACCCATTTTAAATTCAAGTTCATTCTGGTCCGGTCTTATATTTTTATTTATCAAAACCCAAATTCGAATCAAACTCACCAAAATCCATTTAGATAAGCTCCAATTCTATTAAATAAGTAACATTTGTTCGTATTATTATTATCATCATCATCATTACGTTGTATTAAATATTTAATTCATTTTTTATAAATAATAAAAATAAATGTTGATTTGTATTTATATAATATATATGTAATATATAACAATTCATGCTAAGTTGAGAGTAAGTTTTTATTGAGTTTTTAAACAGCAAAATGATAAGCTTAATCTCCAAGACTATAACTACACTTCAAAATATCCCCTAAAAATCTGATAGAGATACACTTGAAATATGATACCCACGATACAAACCTATAACCCTCTCAAATCCACGATCAGCAATTTGAAAACAAGAAAAACACCATTCTCTCTTTCTTGAGTTCTCACGTTGAACATTTAAGGAGAATGGAAATTCATATTCTTCCATTCACCACATCTCACTCACAACATTAACTTGTGCACAACAACTCAAAGTTCTTCTTCGGATTATCAAGTTGGAACATTTGTTGGAGGGATTGTACCACATATTTGGTGTGAGCGTCGGGGGTGGCTGCGATTTCGGGTTTATGGGTTGTTGTGTGTGTGTTTTTGGGTTCGGATATGGGCTTTGCCTGAATTCAGTCACCACTTACCAGAACTAAGGGAGAGAGAATAGGAGAGGCGTCGGATACGGAGGAGACGATGGGCTAAGTTTTCTTGGCCGAGCGTTTTTGTAGGTTTATGTAATTTTGTGTGTGAATCAAGTGAGGGCGTGTGTGGGGAAAAATCGTCGGCTAGGCTGCTGGTTTCCACGGCGAGGCGTTTGGTGCGGGCTAAGGTCGAGAAAGAAAAAGATTGAATGTTGGATAGTGAGTTGCAGGTGTGAGTTCGTGGGTTATGGCAGGGGTTCTGTATTTGAGATTTTGATTATGTTTTGGATTTAATGACAATATTGAATTTTTCAATTTGGTCCCTAAGATTTCAATTAGGTCCCTTTTTTCCCAAATTGAAGTTTATGTCCTTTTTAATGGAATCCCAAGTGTTTTCAGTTAAACCCTTAATCATTTTTTAAAGTTTTAGAAATTATATTTTATCCCCAAACACTAAAGTAAAGTTTCTGGACTTTTCAATTAAGTCCTCCAAATATTTCAGTTTAGTCCAAATTTCAAAATAAACTTGATAAGTTTTTAAATTGGACCCCACTGTTTTCAAATTTGTCCAAAAATTTAATTTAAGTTTCAAATTCTTTCTTTTAAGCCCTTAAATTTTTTTTTATCAATTTCCACCCATTAAAAGCCCCAAGTTTTGTTTATAAATATACTTATTTAATTTAAAAATTAGTATTTAGTCCCGGGGTCTAAATCATGTTAAATCTACATTGTAGGTCGCGAGAAACAGAACAATTAGGCTTTCTACTTTCGGGCTTGTGCATCAAATACTTGGTATTGAGGTAGGGATTTTTCTTTACACTTTTAAGTGCGAAGTTTAATTGTCTTTATTCAATACATACTTGTATAATTTTTTGAATTATATACTTGATGATGTGATTATAATTGTTGAACTTGATGTGCATATTATATGTGAAGAATATGTATTTATTTATGTGAAATGACAAAGTATGGTTTCGGCCAATGGCAAAGTATATGTGTGACTTCGGCCAATGGAAAAATATATGTGTGGCTTCGGCCAATGGCAAAGTATGGCTTCGGCCAATGGCAGAATATATGTGTGGCTTCGGCCAATGACAAAGTATATGTGTGGCTTCGACCAATGGCAAAGTATATGTGTGGCTTCAGCCAATGGCAAAGTATAATGTGATGGCTTCGGCCAAATGGCAAAGTATATGTGTGGCTTCGGCCAATGGCAAAGTATATGTGATGGCTTCAGCCAAATGGCAAAATATATGTGATGGCTTCGGCTAAACGGCAAAGTATATGTGATGGCAAAGTATATGTGCTTTAATTTGTGAAATTATGTTTGTATTTATTTAATTTGGACAGTTAGGATCTCTACTGAGTATGTGTTACCCACCCCTATTATTCAAACCATTTTTTCAGATTAAATGGGTGGATGCACTGTCGATGTTTGGGATAGCCGAAGACTTTACAGTTTAGTTATTTAACTTTTTGAATTGTTGACTGGTTTTCAAATTCAAATAAATGCGACGTACTATCTCCTAATTTATTATAATATTATTAATATTTATTTTAAACTTACCTAATGTTCTAAGGTTGCTTATTTCATAATTATTTTTAGTAATTTATTTTAAAATTCATTATTGCTTCTGTTCGAGTTATCTATTTTTTTTTTTTAAAAAAGTAAGTGGCGCAGCGAGATTTTTATAATTAAACTATGTTTTATAGAATCAGAGTAGCTCAATGAAAGTGTGATGGATTTTTGGATTTATTAATAAAATAGTTCCACTTGTTTTCGAGATGTGTCTTATTTGTGCACATTTAAAAATACTTTCTTATTATATTAAGTTTAAAAAAATAAAATAATAAATGCATTCTTTATTTTATACACGCTCAAAAAACCCTTTATAAAAATTGGGGCGTTACAGGTGGTATCAGAGTAGGTCTACCTTCCTGTAGACTTGCAATTTCTCTTATTTTAGAAAAAAAATAATTTGGCTATCCCTCCATCGCGCGACATCCAATCAGGTAATATTTACTTATTGCAATAACTTGTAAAATCTCGAGAAAGTGCAATGCTATATGAACTTGCTTGTATTATGTGATTATTTTTCATAAATCTTATCTATGTGCTAAATTTCTGTTTAATTTCATGACTCACAATTTTTTTGCTTGCTTGACATGATACAAATAGAAAATCTTATAAATGGCGAATTATAATTGACTATAGCAGTTAACCATGCATGATTTACTCAAATTTTATGTGATAGAGTTAAAACAATGATTTATACGATTAGTGTGTCTATTTTCTAGTATGACTCGTTTGATTAAAACGGAAAGGAAGTCTAACATATACGCCTCTGGGCACCAAGCACGATCTATTATTGTGGACTTATACTATGAAATGAGTCAAACATCTCATCGTCACCATAGATATGCCGCCGCCAAGGGACGATTCTAACTCATCACTTAACTATACCCGTGTATCAGAAATTTCTCACTCAATAGAATAAACCCAGTTTCGAGGACGAAATTTTTTTTTCAAGTGGGGTAGATTGTAATACCCAAATTTTATGATTTGATATTTATCGTCTTTTATGTTATTATTACTAATATTATAATTAGTATTTTTCTTTTGTTATATTACGATAATATTGTTCGATTACCACCAATCCGATTAATTCAAACTCATTCAAGAATCCAACCACATTGTTTTATCAAAGCTCAAAATCCATTTAAATAAACTCGAGTTCCACTATATATGGAATGTATGTTAATATTATTACTATTATTATGACATTGTATTAATTATTTCATTCTTTCATATAAAGAAACAATAAGAATAATAGTTTCTTTATATTTTTTAAAGTATATATATAGTATAACAATTTATTATTATCCGGATTTTGAACACAAAAATGATGATGCGGCGGAAGCACAAATAAACGAACAACGAACAAATGCGGTAAAGCACAAAGAAACGAGCAACGAACAAAAGCAATACGAATCTTCACGAAGAAACGTAAATTGCAATGAAAAGAGAATAAATCTCAAAACTTAATAAAATTCAACCTCCGGAAAATAGGACTTCTCTTGTCCTTAAATAACAACAGCGAAAATAAAGAAACCTAGTTGCACTAAGACTCGAAGACCTAATGAACATCGGATAAATAAAACAAACACTCCTAAGCCTACTAAACAACTGAAAACTAAAAGAAATTTAAACCAATAATAAACTAACACAAATAAACCAATATTATTTAGCAAATAGTATGAAAAACTTGTTAACGTGACTTGATGGCCAACAACTAATCATGTTTATCCAAATATGCTATCGGGATCTCATCGCCATCATTCTTTACGGGGTCGAGACGATTCGTCCTCGAATCGAAAAGAGAGATTGTCATTAGAATATTGTCAAACCATGGAGAGGCGCGATGAGGACGAGATAGAAAAATATGGTGAATATCAAAATGTATGTGAACTGAATCAAAAATAAAATAATCCGGGTGAAACTCTAGAAAACCATCTCCACTTTGCCCAATCGACGACTTAATTCTAGTGCATCCATCTAATCAATCCTAACGCGCCATTCATTTTGGAATTTAGGGACAACAATATAATAAATAATAGATACATCATGAATTTTATTCCTTATCCATGATGCCTTGTCGTTACTTGTTTTCTCTATTGTTGTAGATTGAAGATCCTCACAAACAATCTCAATCTCTTTATCGAAAATTGATTGGTCATCATAACTGTAATCGTCCTCAATAAAAATTGATGGACCATCATAGCCACCATTATCATCATCAAATTGCATAGGGTTTGCATACCTAACCTCTGGAATAGTGTCTTCTTCTTCCTCATCATAGTCAGTCGTCGAAATTGCGTCGTCACCTACCTCATCAAAGATAGGTGGACCATCATAACCACTAATCTCCTCGTCAAAGTTTGGATATTCTTCATAGCCAATCTCTAGTGTAGTGTCGCCGCTTTCTTCATCAAAAATTGGTGGTCCATCTTTGCCATCATCCTCCTCATTTGACAAAATATGCGGGGATGGATAAAAATCGAAACCACATCCACCACGATAGTTCCGATCACGTCTCCGTTGCCTTATCTCGCGCACTCGATCTCTGGCCGATCGTGAGTCAAGTGTGACGATGTCGAAAATTTCTTGTTGTTGGATGCGAAACGTGATTATCCGTTGTGTCAACAAGTCGATCTGTTTACTGAATTGTGCGATGTCATTCATGCATTGTGGATCCTGTCTGGATAACATGGTTCAGAAGCGTAGTCTGGTCTCTAAATACCAACTGATGTAGCACAAGCGTGAAACACCGACAAGCAAAAACAACTAAAACTTTTATTATAAACTTCAACAATCAAATTCGTTTAACAATGTAAAACCCCTTTTATAATAGGGTTTAAAGACTCCAATGCAAACATAACTCTTATCTAACCTAATAGCAATCCTACGGGAAATAAACTAACTAAGACTCATAAAATAATAAAACTCCTATACTACTTAATTAGATATAATAAAATAGATAAACTCCTAGTTAACAATAATTTGTGTAAACTTTATTGGACGCACTATATAAAAATATACTAAAACTAATCCTAATGGATATTTAGATCTTATCTCCATCAAACAGGCTATATAGCTAATATTTTTCACCTACTTAGTTTGACTTTTCTGATGATATTTCCTTAATATTTTATCCCACGAAGAAGCAACTATAGATGTGACGCCCCATAATTTTTATATTTGGAACAATTAATTATGGAGTTTAGAATTTTTAATCTTGGCATAATATAAGAAAATCTCCAGGTTTATTATCTATTCAGCTAGCGCAATAATTTATTCTTAAAAGGGACCATTTTATTAAACCCATATAAGTATATCTTTGGATTTTAAAATCATGCAGTATTTTATTTATCAAATTTGAGTCTTATCATCTTTTATGTTATTATTAGTAATATTATAACAAAATATTATTTTTACTCTTAGTATTTCTTCTTTTATTTTACCAAGATAATATTGTTGGACCACCATTAACTCATTTTAAATTCAAGTTCATTTTGGTCCGGTCTTATATTTTTATTTATCAAAAACCAAATTCGAATCAAACTCACAAAAATCCATTTAGATAAGCTCAATTCTACTAAATAAGTCACATTTGTTCGTATTATTATTATCATCATCATCATTACGTTGTATTAAATATTTAATTCATTTTTATAAATAATAAAAATAAATGTTGATTTGTATTTATATAATATATATATATGTAATATATAACAATTCATGCTAAGTTGAGAGTAAGATTTTATTGAGTTTTTAAACAATAAAATGATAAGCTTAATCTCCAATACTATAACTACACTTCAAAATATCCCCTAAAAATTTGGTAGAGATACACTTGAAATATGTTACCCACGATACAAACCTCTAACCCTCTCAAATCCACGATCAGCAATTTGAAAACAAGAAAAACACCTTTCTCTCTTTCTTGAGTTCTCACGTTGAACATTTCAGGAGAATGGAAATTCTTATTCTTCCATTCACCACATCTCACTAGCAACATTAACTTGTGCACAACAACTCAAAGTTCTTCTTCGGATTATCAACTTGGAACATTTGTTGGAGGGACTGTACCACATATTTGGTGTGAGCGTCGGGGGTGGATGCGATTTCGGGTTTATGGGTTGTTGTGTGTGTGTTTGTTGGAGGTTGTGTTCGAATATGGGCTTTGCCTGAATTCAGTCACCACTTGCCGGAACTAAGGGAGAGAGAATAGAGAGGCGTCGGATACTAGAGGAGACGATGGGCTGAGTATTCCTGGCCAAGAGTTTTTGCGGGTTTATGTAATTCTCTGTGTGAATCAAGTGAGGGCGTGTGTGGGGAAAAATTGCCGGCTAGGCTGCTGGTTTCAGCCGACGAGGCGTTTGGTGCCGGCTAAGGTCGAGAAAGGAAAAGATTGAATGTTGGACAATGAGTTGCAAGTGTGAGTTCGTGGGTTATGGCATGGGGTTCTGTATTTGAGATTTTGATTATGTTTTGGATTTAATGACAATTCCGAATTTTTTAATTTAGTCCCTAAGATTTCAATTAGGCCCCTTTTTCCCAAATTGAAGTTTATGTCCTTTTTAATGGAGTCCCAAGTGTTTTCAGTTGAACCCCTAATCTTTGTTTTAAACTTTTAGAAATTATATTTTAGCCCCAAACACTAAAGTAAAGTTTATGGACTTTTCAATTAAGTCCTCCAAATATTTCAGTTTAGTCCAATTTTCAAAATAAACTTGATAAGTTTTTAAATTGGACCCCACTATTTTCAAATCATGTCCAAAATTTTTAATTTAAGTTTCAAATTCTTTCTTTTAAGCCCTTAAAAAAATTTTTTTTTTTATCAATTTCCACCCATTAAAAGCCCCAAGTTTTGTTTATACTTATTTTTATTTCTTTTTTTTTTTTATCAATTTAAGTATACTTATTTAATTTAGAAATTAGTATTTAGTCCCGGGGTCTAAATCATGTTAAATCTACATTGTAGATGGCGAGAAACAGAACAATTAGACTTTCTACTTTCGAGCTTGTGCATCAAATACTTGGTATTGAGGCAGGGATTTTTCTTTACACATTTAAGTGCGAAGTTTAATTGTATTTACTAAATACGTACTTGTATAATTTTATGAATTATATACTTGACAATGTGATTATAATTGTTGAACTTGATGTGCATATTATATGTGAAGATTATGTATTTATTTATGTGAAATGACAAAGTATAGCTTCGGCCAATGGCAAAGTATATGTGTGGCTTCGGCCAATGACAAAATATATGTATGGCTTCTGCCAATGGCAAAATATATGTGATGGCTTCGGCCAAATGGCAAAGTATATGTAATGGCTTCGGCTAAATGGTAATGTATATGTGCTTTAATTTGTGAAATTATGTTTGTATATATTTAATTTGGATAGTTAGGATCCGTACTAAGTATGTGTTACTCACCCCTATTATTCAAATTATTTTTTCAGATTAAATGGATGGATGCACTGCCGATGCTGGGGATAGCCGAAGACTTTAGAGTTTAGTTATTTAACTTTTTGAATTGTTGACTGGTTTTTAAATTCAAACAAATGCGACGTACTATCTCTTAATTTATTATAATATTATTAATGTTTATTTTAAACTTAGCTAATGTTCTAAGGTTGCTTATTTCAAAATTATTTTTAGTCATTTATTTTACAATTCATTATTGCTTCTGTTCGAGTTATCTATTTTATTTTATTTTTAAAAAGTAAATGGCACAACGAGATTTTTATAATTAGACTATGTTTTATAGAATCAGAGTAGCGCAGCGAAAGTGTGATGAATTTTTGGATTTATTAATTAAATAGTTCTACTTGTTTTTGAGATGTGTCTTATTCGTGTGCATTTAAAAATACTTTCTTATTATATTAAGTTTAAAAAAATAAAAAAATAAATGCAAAGAACGCTAAAAAAACCCTTTATAAAAATTGGGGCATTACAAAAAAAAAGATGGATTTGTTAAATTTTTTATTTCTTGTATTATATGAATTGACTCATGAATCCTTACTTCATTGTGTCATTGTGGCCCAGCTATTTTCCATACCAAAAATTTAAAAATAAATCTTAAAATAATGTAATCTATGTAGTGGAATTTGATGAATCATTCACTTTAGAAGTTGTCTACAACACATTTCCATATCCATAGGCCAAACATGGAACACACACATATATTATTCAATTTGTAAACAAAATCGTCCAATTTTGCAGTACACATATTTTGTTCAATTTTGTTAATTTTTTTTGTTTAATTATACTTTTTTATATGGCTTTGTGTTTGGTGTTCCAAGGAAGGAGATGGCCTGATTATCCTAAAATTTCGTGGATAAATTATTTTATGTAGAATATAATTAAAAGAAAATAAAAAGGTGAAGAATTCATGAAAACCAGAGCAAACTAAGAAATTTAATTACTGCCCCAAAAAGATCCTAACAACTACAACAATTAAGACCAAATTTACACAACACATTAATTTTAACAAAATAATAACAAGCAACAATCAAAAAATTACAAATTAAGAAGTTTCAATTAAAAACAGTAAAAGGATAAAAAAACCTTTATGTTTGCCCTTAGTTTTGACGCTGCAATTAACCGCACACGGCACACGAGTATCCTTAGTCTATAACAAGGCTCGCCCAGTCCGTAGAGAGAAAGGGAATATATTAGGGTTTAATGGTTAGTTATTTTTGTGTTAGATATGTTTGATTAAAAGATATATTATTTCCTCTAATAAAGAATATATTATTTAATTACATATTAATTAGTTGATTAGTGTTGTTATATTATATTTATATATAAGATAGATGTATTATATATAATATTATATATATTATATAAGTAGCTTTAAATAAAATAGGCCATTTTGAGCTTAAAAGGTTTTTTAAAGCTTGGGCCGACTCAACTATTTAAATAAGCTTTTATAAATGGCTGAAAGTCGATTATTATTAAAAAGTAAGCCAAACCAAAGACGCCCATAAGAGCAGTCATGCAGGCTGCACCGCTTGTGAGAAGGCTGACCTATTTCCACCCTACCCCTACCTAAGATTACTACCAATGAAACCAAAAGAAAGTCTCTTTACCGATTAAAAAAAAAAAAGAAAGTCCCTTCTTCTGCTGGAGTTTCACGACAAAAAAGACGGAAGCTTCCGGGACGATTTAGAAGTATACCTGCAACGTCGCTGAAATTACTACCGTAATTATGCATATACTAATCCATTGATCACGATTGCCAACGTCTGAGTAAGAACGATAACCCTTAAATTTGTGCTATTACTATGCGGGTTAGGGTTTGTGACTATTCGATTTGGTCCTTTGTTCGATTGAAGTCATAACCATTTTTTCCATTTATGTCAAGCAATAGAAGATTGATTATTGCGCCTATTTGAATTGGTACTTCTTAGATTGAAAAACACTACCCATCAGATTTGAATGCCCTCTGCTTTAAGTTTAATTGTATTTTTTAGTTAAGATATGGATATCTTTAATGTGGGTATAAAATTGGATGACATATATATAGATTTGCTAATTTTGGAACAGAAAATGTATAATTTAGTTTTTTGTCTTGTCTTCCAGTGATGAATCACCTCCTCTCTGTTAAAGTGTAGTTATGCTTTTACGGTCTTGTTTTAGTTTCTTTCTGTATCTGTTTCTGAAAAATTGAGAAGTGGGTGCTTTAGTTTTCGTTAAATTTGATTAAATTCGATCACAGAATGAAAACATGGTTTTTTTTTTTCTCTGTTAAGCATTATGAACAGGTTGCATACAGTGTAGATTCAGCCAATAATTATCACAGACAAAAATTTGTGTAAAAGGACTTTTAAAAAAGTCCCATGCATTCTTCCATAACTTTGACATGTGTAAAGACGTGTGTAAAGGTGCTTTTGAAAATCGAAGGGCAAAATAGAGAAGCCACAACTGCCTTAAAGTCAAGATGAAATTATCCCGGGGGGAGGCCAGACAAGTAATCACCTATATTCAAGATTCAGTCATGGGCCATGGGCCATATCACGGGCCCATAACTTAGTTAAAAAATGCAAGATATTGCAGGATATCTAGAGTAATCAGCCTTATCCGGAATCCCAAACGAGCCCTTTGTTTCTTAGAGAGAGAAAATAATAAGATAAGGGTATGTTTGTTTGGTGATTGGGGTGATTGGGGGAAGTTTATGAGGGAAAAAATATTTGATGTGATGCATTAAAAAATGTGTATATTAGCAGAGAAATACATCGGGAAGCGTAATGTATGTTTGGGTTGTCATTGGGGAAATGAGTTGTGAAGGAAATGTGATTTGAGGGGTTAAACAAACATACCCTAAGAGTTTTTTGGTAGTTTATGTGCAAAAGTTGTTTTTTTGGGAAAACCCATAGTCCCGAAAGCAACACAGGGGATTTGTCTCGTATTTTCTTTAAATCTCCATGTATTGTCAATTGTGTTTTTTTTTGTTGAGGCTTTGTTTCTATTTTCTTATCATATTTACCTTGTAAACATGCCAGGGTTGTGAACACAAGTGATATTGAGCAAGGGAACTAAAGAAAGGGATGGCATCTTCGGATGATGAAGCTGAAATGGTTCCAGAAAATGTATCTGATCACGATTTCGCCTTTGGTGACAAAGAGCCGGTTTCATTCGCCAATTTACCTGTGGAATGGAATAAAGGCGATCCACACGGTGGAAAGCTAGAAGAAATCTTCTTGTCTGGGAAAACTGATAATGGGCTTCGGCAAATCTATATGCAGGTTGTTGCTTGGAAGTTTGATCTTCCATGTGAGAAGCCTGACATCTCAGTGTTGTCACAAAAAGGGCACTGGATCAAGCTTTTGAAGCCACGAAAATCTTTTGAGTACATGATTAGAACGATTCAGATCACAGTGCATTTTTTACACTTTGCTAAGTGGAATCCTCAACGATCAGAAAAAGCTTTGTGGGATTATCTTAATAAATCTTTCAGGTTGATATGGAATTTGCTTAGATATCTCGTTTCTTTGTTCACTCTTCTCAAACATTTGAGTAATTTTGTAGCATGTTTGAGAGAAGGCCTTCTCAGGATGATCTGGTAGATCACTTGCCTTTAATTAATGAAGTCTGTGAAAGAGGATAAAACATCGCAAACTCGAGGTTTGTAGTCCATCCTTGTTGGAGTAGTTAACACAAAAAGATGGTCTAAGGGTCAATGTTTTGCAATGTTATTAAGTGGTTGGGGATAATATTCATCATCCACTTTACTTCTAAATATGTGAGCTTGTGATGAGTAGGCGATAAGGGATATTCTTTTAGCTTGTGGATGTTCAGGTCAAGTTCATTCTTCTTCCCCTCTTGGATTGATCTTTCGATCTGAATCTATAATGTTGCTCATGCATTTGTTAATATCTATGAGGCTGGAGCCTATTAATCGAAGATTGATATTGTTGATTGTCTATTTTGTGATGGATGATTACTCTGAGCATATTGTGAATCATGTAGACAACTAGTTTCCTCATCAACTTGCATGTATTGGAAACTTTTATCTACGATAACATTTTGTTTCCTTTAAACAGCTTTTGAATACTGTTCTCGAGGAAAAGCCCGTGAAGAGAAAAAATTTAAATGAGGTTGCTCTCTCTCTCTCTCTCTCTCTCTCTCTCTCTTATCTGTCTGACAGGCACACACACACAGGCACACACAAACACACTTGCACTGCACATGTAGATGCAATAAAAATATTGTATAGGCTTAACAACACGACTCTAAATTTATTATTATTGATCGCAAAAGTGCTACTTGCCAGGATGTGAAGCCTCCTTTTATAGTTGATGATGTCGATGAAAATGATAATCAAGAAGAGTTGGACAAGTCTGATGAAAATGGAGATGACGAGTCTGATGAGGATGATTGCTTTGACTGCCTCAGGCAATTTGTGATAATGGCGGTCATCTATACATGTATGTTTATCATATCTTTTATTTACAGTTAAGCATGTATTCTAGTAACTAATCATTTTTTAGCTTTATACCAATATCATGGTTATGCTGGCTTGACCCTGTGGACTTCAGATTTGTTATTTACATTATGAGATTAGTGTTTTGCATCATAATAAAGTGAAGAGATGGGAGCACATATAGAGTTGTTGAGGAGACTCGAAAAGAAATACACCAACGGAAGTTGGAAATATCTTGTCTCGTGTTCAATAAATTCATCAAGATTACAATCTCCCGTTGCATAATCCAAGTCTAAATTCATCTCCATGTTAGAAGCGAGGTCACAATATTATCCTTTCAGTTAGTTCTCTTGGTTTACAGAACACATTATTTTCTATTGCTCACTTGTGCTTCAAGTCCGCATTTATCGCACTTCTCCCAAGAATTTTTTTTTGAACACCTTTCAAACTCTCATCGCTTACGTACCCCGGGGAGGCTACACATCTGGCCGGGTAGCATTTGTCTCTCCACCTCTCTCCAATTTGATTCTTCTTAATATCTCACATGCCTACGTCCATTTGATAAGCATTAGTTGAACCTCAAGTGGATTTGCAAATGTGAAAACTTGGTTTATGTTGAAAGAGAGAAAAACAAGAAGGCATATGAGTGAATCCGTGTGTCTAACTTACACCACGGTGTATATTATATATAGGGATAGCCATTAATACAAAAGATTTACAATTATCCTTAATCATCTAATTACATCCAATCATTCCTTAATTATAAAGCTATGATCAAATTCTAACCTATCTATAAAAATACTAAACATATTCTAACTGATACTATTAGATTCTAACATATCTACAAAGATACTGAATGTATTATAACATATTACATATCGACAAAGATATTCTAACACTCACACTATTAGATTCTAACCTATCTACAAAGATCTTGAATGTATTATAACATATGCATATCTACAAAGATATTCTAACACTCACATGGAGCGTTAAGAAATTGACTTACCACACTCACTACGAAGGAAATATGTGGATGAGTTACAGGGAGATAATTCAGCTTCCCAACCTGGCTCTAAAAATGGCTCCCCCTTTCCTCGTAGGAGTTTTATATTAGGATCCATAGGAGTATCCACATGCTTAGCATTCATTAGTCTTGTTTCTTCCAAAATATCCATTGCATACTCTCTCCGAGAAATCACAATACCACTCTTGGATTGCGCCATCTCTATCCCCAAGAAGTAACAAAGCTTGCCAAAAAGTGACTGGAAAGATGCTGCTTTACCTGGGTAATGCCGTGGTGATCACTACCTGTGATGACTATGTCGTACACATACACAATCGAGTAAATACATCCAACGATTGAATGACAATAGAGGATTGAGTGCTTAGCCTCACTTCGAGCCATACCAAATTGCTGAACCACAATACTAAATATGCCAAACCATGCCTTAGAGATTGTTTAAGACCATCTAAAGATTAATAGAGACGACAAAGTAGTTCTTAAGACTCCCCTGAGCAACAAAGCCAAGCGGTTGCTCCATGTAAACCTCTTTGGTGAGATCATTATGAAGAAAAACATTATTGATATCAAGTTGGTGCAGAGGCCAATGACGAGTAACTGCGTTCGAGAAGAATAATCTAATAGAGGCCATTTTAGCCACAGGAGAGTATCACCATAGTCTAGGCCAAAAATCTATGTATAACCCTTGACAACCAAAATGTGCCTTGTGTCTATCAAATTGACCATGAGGTCCAACTTTCACCGTAAAAATCCAACAACCACCAACAAGGAGATTAATAAGTTGCCATGTATTGCTGCTCTGAAAGGCATGCATTTCATCTAGCATAGCTTGTCCCCATCCAGGATGGGATAAAGCATCACCGACAGTTTTAGGTATAGGAACAGAAGATAGAGAAGAGAGTCAAGTAAAATGCATCGGGGATAAACGATGATGGCTAAAGGCGACATAATGTGTAGAAGGGTTACGAGTTGAACATATACTAGTGTTATGGGAAGCTTAGGTTTTTGGATCCAGTGCCAGAGGGGACGTAGTGATTGGATCCGAAGGATAGTCTTGCCCATCACTGGTCGGTGGTGACAAATGAGGATGTGGTCGACGCTGATATACCTGTAGTGGAGGAGGAGTTGGTGCCGCTGGGGCATGAGCTAGAGGGTGAAAATCAACAGGAACATATGGTGTTTAGTAGAAATAGAGTTATGTGTTGGTGGTGGGGACCCAAAGAAAGGAATGGACTCAAAAAGGTAACATTAGCCAAGACTAAATATCGATGAAGGGTGGGACAAAACACTTATAACCTTATAGAGACTAGTGTAACTGAGGGAAACACATTTGTGAGAGCAAGGCGACAGTTTATCAAGACCTGGAGATAACATTATGAACAAAACATGTAGAACTGAAGACAGGAAGTGGTAAGGGGTGGAGCAACTGATGAGGGAATAAAATGGAATGAGGTATTTGGTTATTAAGAAAAGAGGAGGGCGTTCGACTAATTAGGTAACAAGCAGTAAGCACGACATCACCCCTAACCGGTGAAGAAATTCCGATGAAGCAAAAGTGTTTAAGTGGTCAATATAAGGTGTCAATATTTACATTTAGCTACCCCATTTCGTTAGGGAGTGTGTACACGAGGTTTGGTGAAAGATGCCATGTGAAGACATAAAATTTTGGAATTGATGATATAAATATTCACGGGCATTATCACTTTGTAAAACATATATTGGAACACAAAATTGATTTTTGTATTTCATGATAAAAAGATTTGAAGATGGAAAACAACTTAGAACAATTTTTCATTAAAAATAACCAAGTACATTGAGAATAATCGTCAACATAAGTGACAAAATAGCTTGACCCTAATTTCAACACAGTACGCCTCAGAACCCATACATCAGAGTGAACTGAAGAAAAACGGATGTAGCTTGACGAATGATACGATAAAGAAAAGAACTACGAACAAGTTTTCCAAACTGACACGACTCACAAGACAAAGAGGACAACTTTGACAAATTCGGCGCCAACTATTATAACTTGGCAAGACTAGAATGGCCCAATTGAGCATGGATGAGGAGAGGAAAGTCCACCACCGAACCAACATGAGCGGATCTATTCAATTGATAAAGTCCATGTGACTCACATCTGATGCCAATCATCTGATCGAATTCCAGTCGTGCAGGAAAACATGATCTTTAGTGAATTGAAATGATACAATCAAGAGAACAAGTAAGGCAACTAATGGATGATAAATTAAATGAAGACCCAGGGAAGTAGAGGACATTATCAACTGAAATGTAGGGGAGAGGATGGGCAATACCTAACCCAAGAGACTGTGTTTGGGACCCATTTGCCATAGTGATAGAAGGTAAATAACCAGAAGTAGAAAGAGTGGAGAAAATGGACTTATAACTAGTGATGTTATTGGCGGCACCAGAGTTTAGGCCAAGGACCAAGAGAAGTGATGGGAGAAATACCAACAAAAGAATTGGCCGTGCGTGCAACAGAAGCCGTGGAACCTGAATTCTAACGCTCCTCGTACCATTTCATGAATTTAGTAAAGATGGTTCGGTGCGTCGAAAAGTCGATGCGAATATAGGGGTCTCAAATGGGGTAGACGGAAGAGATCGCGTGCAACATACGGGTCGTATGATGAGGGCGACGATGAAGGCAAAACACCTATCACTAGTGTGGTCGAGTTTGTGACAATAATTGCACTTATGACGAGACTTGCCAGGCTATCGAGATTGAACATGAGTGCCACCCTGGAAGACCAAGGCAGAAGAGTCAATTGTAGCAAAAGAAACGTCAACATCAGAAGATATTTTGGCTCGGACGCGCAGCAAGGTAGACGAGAATTTGATGAGGAACAGGTGACTACTCTGAAGGTAACCCATATAAGACCAACAACATGAAAAATGTATGCCTTTGCTCAATTTCCTTGGCAGGAGTGGAAGATGTCGGCCAGTGATCATTGAATTCATGAAGGAGACCATGTGCTTTGCCTAAATAATTATCCATGGAATCATCAAATCGACGAGAAGCAATGATACTTATGAGATTTTGGCAAACCCCGTAAAAATGCCGAGTATTATTAGTGTAAAGAGCCTTAGCCTATTCCCAAACATCCATACACATCTCATGAGCACGGAAAATTTGCTTCAAAGACTGATGAATAGTGGATTTGTGTACAACACAGAGTTGATTGTCAATTTACTTCCAACGAGGAAGATCAGCCTCTGAGACTTGGTAGTGAGATAAGATTCATTATCTTGTCCCCTGAGCCAAAGTTAATGTATGAGGCCCATGTATCATAATTTGTAACATCCAATTTGTCGGTACAGAATGGAGCAATGACAAAGTGAAAATAGGAGTCTCGGACTTCTAATTGCTCGACGAAGCCATTGATCATGTGGAGGAGATAGAACCAATGGAAGAAAAGGGCAAAAATCGGAAGAAGGAACACAATTTTTGAATTTTTTTGGCACTGATGGATAGTGGGCCCTTCGGGTAAACACGAATTAGGTTGCCTCTTGTTATGCTTTAGATACCATGTTGAAAGAGAAAAAAAAAACAAGAAGGTGTATGAGTGAATCTGTGTGTCTAACTTACACCACGGTGTATATTATATATAGGGAGAGCCAATTTATTACAAAAGATTTACAAGTATCCCTAATTATCTAATTACATCCAATCAACCCTTAATTATAAAGATACTATCAGATTCTAACCTATCTACAAAGATACTAAACATATTCTAATAGATTTTCTTAGATTCTAACCTATCTACAAAGGTACTGAATATATTTAACAGATACTAGATTCTAACCTATCTACAACGATACTGAATAGGTTCTAACATTTACTATCAAATTCTAACATATCTGCAAAGATATTCTAACAGTTTAATGGTGATCCTTGCTAGAAATTGTAAACGGTGATCCTGTCTAGAAACAAGAAATTTACAAGGGACACTGGTAAGTGTTCCTTGGGCCATTTATATCTCATTTTTATAAGAGCATGGTTTGAGGAATGATATCTTATCAGTGACAAGGTGTGTTCTGTAAGAGGACTCTAATGCTTAAAATTGGACAAGTTCTTGGCATGTTTTTAAGTCTTTTGGCTTTATGCATGCTTTACAAAGTTGATGTCTAGTAATTCTTCACAAAGTGATTGACCTATCATTATTTATTTTTACTTCTATATCGCGCCATGACTTTGTGTATGTACACCCCCCACCACCGGGCATAAACTTATCTTGATGGTGTACCACGCTCGTGCCCCTTGTTTATCTTGATTTATATGAATTTGTTTGGCATGACTTTTGCCTATTTAAGGGTCATCTTTTGCAATTAACTAATGCAACTCGTCTTGTGTTTTAAAATGTTTTGTGATCTAATTAGCTGTGATGGCAAGTGCATGCGGTCGTTCCATGCAACTCTTGAAGATGGTGATGAATCTCAATGTGTATCTCTGGGCTTTACTGATGAAGAACTAGAAGTATGTTTCCTAGCTGTGTAGTCTTTCCTCCTAACGTTTTATAAGTTATTCCCTTGTGGTCTTTGCTTTGGCTTGATTGGCTTGGTTTTTGTGTTTTTAATCTCAGGCGATTAAAGATGTTCCTTTTATTGTAAGAATTGTGAGTATAAGCTGCACCAGTGCTTTGCTTGTGGGGAATTGGGATCTTCTGATGAGTCATCTGGTCCCGAGGTATTTGACCCTTCATAGTTTTGGATCACAAGTTCTCCCTCTTTTTGTCTAGTGGAATAGTAGAATATGCCTTTTGTCTTTTTACCCTTCTGTAAGCAGAAGCACTGAACAACAAGTTTTGTTTCCGACTTTAATCGTATTTGAACTTTTATGATGCTACGGGTGAAGCTCCTGTTGGTTAATTTCATTTTCTGTTTTCAATTGATTGTTTTTGCTCTTTGTTTTCCTTCTTTTTTGTCCCCTCCTCCCCATTGAGACAGATGTTGTGTACTTATGGAGGTAAGTCTTTTGTATTAACTGACAACTCATGTAATTCTATTTCTCTTTATTTAGGTTTTCGAAGTTCAAGAAACGCATCGTGTTTCTATGATTTATTTTGATCACTTTGAAGTGTGATTTCAGCAAGCCTGTTAGTTAGTTAGAAAAGTTGTGCCTCATGCTTGATGTAATATTGTTTTCCTCATTTTCTGTTGTTTATTCTTCCATCACTATTTCTCCATGAGTTATTATGTTGAAATCTTTTTTTGAGTTTCGCTTAGTAAGAATCTTCAATTCCATTAATTTTTGGATTTTTTCTCACTTGCAAACCTAGAATTTCATTGCAATTCTCTATCCTATTAACACTGCCCCTTGGACCCGTTACACCATTTTGCCTGTACGCTGCAGGTCTTTTGTTGTGTTAATGGAGCTTGTGGGTTCTTTTATCATCCTGATTGTGTTGCAAAACTTCTCCATCCTGGGGATGACGCCGCTGCAGAAGAACACCGGAAAAGGATTGCTGATGGGGAAAAGTTTGCATGCCCTGCTCACAGATGTCATGTCTGTAAAGAATTAGAAGTGAGGTCCAAGAAGGAATTCCAATTTGCTGTGTGTCGCCGTTGTCCACGGGCATACCACAGAAAATGCTTGCCAAGGTGACCCGGTTTCTTTCCGCAAGTTTATTTGGTGTTTTTTTCAATATAATTTTTTCTTAGTCCAAAGTTTCGGATATATTGACAGGGAGATTGCATTGGATAAGGAAGTTGACATTGCACGAGGAATTGTACAAAGAGCTTGGGAAGATTTGATTCCCAACCGTTTATTGATTTACTGCTTGTGAGTCCCATGGACATTTCGAGTTTCATTTTATCTGCAATATCATAATATTGTTTTGAAATAATTTTATCCTTGTCATCAGAGAGCACGAGATCGATCCAAATATTTTCACGCCAGTTAGGGACCATATAAAATTTCCAGGTCCCCGGAGAGAGAGAAAAACCAAGCTACCGTTAGAAGATAGCAAGAAGAAGTATCGGTTAAGGGAGGGAGGTCTTGCTTTAAAAGATAAGGCAGGGAAGATTATTTCTGCAAAACCACGAAAAGGGGTTGACAAGGTGTTTACCAGCTCAAAGCAAGGTGATCTTTCTAGAAGAAGAGTGGAGGAATTGCCTGCAGCAGGGGGGTCTTCGAAAATGCAGAAAGCTACAAATAGGAATTCTTTTGGGAAGTTGAAAGATGACGAAAGGGAGATGTCTTTAGGAAATAAGTTATATACCACCTTTTATGCCATGGATTCTGAACCAGTGAAATCTAGCGAGGGGGGGAGTGTTTATGGTGAACATGAGAGAACTCAGAAGGTTAAGCCTACAGCAAAGAGAATAGATAATTCTGTCACTCTTGATGCTGATACAAGAAAAAGGTGATGTACTTTCCCAGTGTGTTTTACTCTCTATCTTCTCTCACCTCCCCCCCACCCAACCCCAAAACTGCACCTCTATTTATTATTTATGTGAAAAAAGTGCCTATCAAATACTTAACCAAATATTTATTATTTAAGCGTATGCTACTCTGCACCAGCTTTAGACAGGCGAATTGCTGAAAGATGTTTTTTTACGCTATCTTATTGTTCTGTTCCTGCAGAATATTTAAATTGATGAAAGATGCGTCATCCGCATTAACACTTGACCAAGTTAAAGAAAGGCATAAATGTCCATCAACACATACTCAATATTCAAAATTTTATGTGGACAATGTTACGCTGGGGAAGGTGGAGGGTTCTGTTCAGGTATGCGCTCATTTTTGCAGAACATTGATCATGTTAATTTTATCGGAAGTTAATGCTTCATCAACTGCAGGCTGTACGTGCTGCACTGAAAAAATTGGAAGGAGGAGGCAGTATTCAGGATGCCAAAATGGTTTGCGGGAATGATCTTCTGGGCCAGGTGTTGAGATGGAAGGTAAGTGTCCAAGGTTGAAATGTATTATCCATTTTGTTATGTTTTTATTTCAATAATCAATGATTAGTGTCCCTTTCCTGTAATATATGGTTTTGCTTGTTAATTGCTTCTATAGGTTGGGCTATTTCATTGAGATGTCTGCAAACTTAAACATCCTTAGGAAATCCATTGAGTTTTTTATTTTGTTTTTGTAAGTAGAGGAATTCTGTTATGGTACTCTATTACCTGTTCTAGAGACATCCTCAGGGACAATATGATGCAATAACTTGAAGAGGAACAACTGATTTGAGGGGTAGTCATTAAACTTGCTGCTTTAGTTGCCTCCATATGCGCCAAATTCAGTGTTAGTTCTGGCCGAATTGGGAAGTTGCTGAATGTAGAAAACTATAGTTTCTTATGTGAAAGGGGAGGCTGTTGATGCTGCGAAGGACTTTTAACTTATGTTTGCCTAAGGGGAAATTTGAGGAAGTACTGAGAAAGCATCAATACATATAAAACAATCTCTTGTTATACTGTTTATTCAGGACGAATGTTGGATGTGGAAGTGTAAATGGAAATGTGTTCTTCCTATTCCATTGTTTCTTGTTTGTTTGCCAAAATTGGTTGGCAAGGAGGAAACCAGGCTTTGAATGACTAGAGTAACACTTACATATGTATCTGGAGACTGCTTCCAAGAGCAGGCTGAAGTTGATTCCATTGGATTGCCTGGATTCTCTACTGGCCATCATAGAGAAAATATATATATATATATATTGAATTTGGTTTGCAGTGCTGCAGCTTTAAGAAGCATCATAGGCTGGACGTGTAATTCAAGGTTTTAGATGAGCTTGCAGAGACTTCATGTTTTTGGCTAGCCTGAGAGTGGATGCTTTCTGCAAGTAGGCCCACTTACTGCAACCTGGTCAGCAAAACCCAAAAAATGTTCTGAGGAAGAAGTCAAGTAAGCTGCTTGGCCAGTGAAAATTAGAGAATTTTGAGTGTCAAGGCAAAACGGTATCTTGTATGCTAGTGGAAATTGAAGGAGGTAACGACCTGTTATAAAATAGGTTTAACCATTTGTTTTCTACTCCTTTTGATGTTCTGTTAGGCATATGCCGTTGTTTAAACCTTTTGGAAGATGTCACACTTTAAAGTGAAGCAGTGTGTCATAATAACTAACCTTAGTTTTGGACCAAATATTTGGTGGTAGAACTATACTAGGCATTGCTGATTCTTCTATCAGAAAAGTTTGTGCTCTCATGAAGTATAATTTGTTTGCTAAATTGGAAATGCAAAGTACCTCGCACCATATTTAGAGAAGTATGTGCTTGCATTACTTGGAAAGTTAATTTTAGAATACTGGTAGTTGCAAGCAGTATGAGGTATGGTTGTACCACGTGTAGGTGAAACGATTATTACAACGAGCACCTGATGGACTTATGGCTGCTTTTGAGTACATTGCGACTCAGTTTTAGCTGGATTTTGTAAGATCAATAATTACCTGAACGTTAAAGTGAGAAAGTAAGACTTATATCCTTTATTTTTAAGCAGTTGGAGTACAGCCAACTATTCATGACGTTCTACTGTTTTCGCTGCATTGAGGTGGATGTTTGTTTAAATTGCACTTTGTAGCAAGTGAACCAATTACCACCCACATTGGTGGATTCGTTCCCCCTATAACGTTATTTTACAATATATGGGATGTATTGTTGGGCTATGATAGTTAAACGTGTCTCAGATTGTTTTATATGAACTGAGGTTTCCATTGCAGTTGAAATAAGAATAATTTTCCGAGTGTTCCATGTTATTTTAGGGACACTTGAATGTTCTTAGTTTTAGGGCATTTGTGTTTAATGATGAGCTTTTTTTTTGTTTCTACAGGACAAGATGAAAGTGTATCTTGCTCCATTTTTGTATGGCATGCGCTATACATCATTTGGTCGCCATTTCACCAAAATGGATAAACTGAAAGAGGTTAGTTGATGCTTTTGGCCATACGTGTTTAAAGGAACTATTGCTTACTCGCCTTTGGTTACGTGAAGTGGCTTGCACTTTTCCCTAATCTCTCCTTTTTTTTTGTTTTTGTCCAATTTGATTTTAAAATTCTAAATGAAAACTGCAGTAAACTTAAAGATTCGTAAAAAAAAAAAAAAAAATACTAATAACTTTGGAAAAAGGGTTCAAGAAATAAAAAAAAAAAATGGCCGGGGACATGAGGCGTGCCTTTCATGCGCGCGATCCTTTGCAAAAAGCGCGCGCCTCCGGAGTGACGCCCGCCTTTGGGCTCCAGAGGCGCCGTAGGCTGCGCCTTTGCGCCTGGCGCCAGAGGCGCTCCTTTGACAACTATGACTTCATATATGAAATTTCTTATTTCCTTAACATAGTGTGATTATGTTATGCCAGGATTAATTTAATTCGGTCTTGTTTAAAGCAGGAGAGTCATATAATCCAGTAAATACATTTATAGTAAAAGATATACTAGACATCCTTTATGGGATGGAGGAAGTACTAAAATATGTAATGTACTTCTGTGTCTGCATGGGCAAGCCTGTATATCAGCACTGCCATGTTTGCTTATGATAACTTTAAAGCCTTATCGGATAGCTGGGCGTGGTATATCAAAGTTATCTTTTGGTCCCGTCATATCAATACAACCGTCACTGTTGTAGCCTATTTTCCTCGCCTTCTTTAGGTGTTCCTTGAGTTATTTTATATCATGTCATATTTGAAATTGACTTCTTTTTTTTTATTCTCTACATTGGTGATTCTTTATGCAGATAGTTGATATGCTCCATTGGTATGTTCAAGATGGTGACTTGGTAATACACTTTCTCTAGTGTTTTATGAAAAGGACTGGTTTATCTGTGTTTCCATGTTCCCTGCATTTCCATTATTTTCTTTAGCCATTGGATGGTAGTACACTTTTGTTAGTTTACCATGAAAAGGACTGTCTCTCTGTGTTTCACATGTTTTCCAGCTATATTTTTCATTATATTTTTGTGGCCATTGTGTTATTCACTTGACTTGAACATCTAAATTGTCAGTAGCCTGATTGCATTTAGCCAACTTTTCGCTTTCACAAAAGTAGATGATCATGAACTGCTATGTGAATGCATGATTTCGATGTGTTATTCCTATACCATAATAATTATTATTTATTTAAAAGTCGAGATAATTCAATCCTAATTCATGGAAAAAGGGTGGAAAGCAATTATAGATACAATTACAAAAAGGTTCAGGTTTTTATACTTTTAGATTAGATGATAAAACATGATTGTAGGGCTATATCAAGCTGTTGGGTGTCTTCTGCAAGATAGAAGGCACTTGTGGACATATCGACTGCAGTAGTCTAGCAGCAGCATCATCATCATCAACTGCACCTTATCCCACTATGTGGGGTCGGTGGTGTGAAGTTTATAGTGTCAATTAATTGTCTAAAATTAGTTAACACTACAAATTCACACAAAAAGCAAAGTGGCAAAGTAGTCTAGCAGCATGAGGTGTGAAAACTGTAACGAGGGAAACAATTATTTAAAAGCAGCATGAAGTGTGAAAATTGTAACGAGGGAAACAATTATTTAAAAAAGTAAGGTCTGGTCTTCCTGTGATATATTGCCCCTTCAAAGGAATCGATTACTATGGTGTATGTCGAAGTATTTTCCTGCAGGAATGGGATAATTTCTTCTGGTAGTGAGTTTAACGTACTCTTCTGTAAAGGGTGAACCCAGGGGCGGACCTAGACATTTAGTTTTGGGTAGCTAATTAATCTTGGGGGCTAAATCAATAAAAATCAAATATTTTTATAAAAAAAAAATTAATATTTAAAAATAAAATATACATGGAGTAAGAGAGTTTTTGAATTTTTTTTTTGGGGGTGGGGGGCGCTGCTAAAGTCCCCTCATGGGACCGTAAGGGAACGCCCCTGGGTGAACCCCCTATAAAATTCATTGATGTCTTGTGGAATCTCAAACAATCTAATAGAGTTTGACTGGCAAAGTTGAAGGACTTGTGGAAATTTATGACTTCATCAAAATTTTCCATTTCCAAGTTCTGAGATTCTGTGATATTACCACCGGGGCTTTCACCAGGTGTGGGAAATTCACTTGCCGTTTTCTCTGAGGGTGACCTTTAATGGGTCTGGCGGGGTTTTGCCAGCTAGAGCCATTAGGTCGCTCTAGGGGCAGGCTGGGGTGGGCAGGATCTTGGATTTAAGCAAACTTGTCCTTTGCCATCCTTTTTAAGAACTGGGCTCGGTATTCCGAACTAACAAATTCACGTTCTGGAATACTATATTTAGTACAAAATAACAGTTGACTGACAGCCCATATATCTAATTTTGGAGTTTGCTTTATCATGTTCTTATCCTTTGGGAGGTTAGATAAATGTTATCCAACTTTGAGCTGGCATACTGGCACATAAGAAAAGAAAGGAAATGCTGTTTTTTGTGACTGTGATTGGCGAGTGAGGTGTTTGGCTCTGCGAAAAAGTTGATCCCTATAGAATAGTATCATCTGTTGTGTCTCTTGCTATATACGTATAATGTTGTATTCTTCCATATATATATATATATAGATATTGTAATGATATGATTCTAGAGTGATATGCTCTTATATATTAGTGTTTGCAGTTATTTTATACTTTTCGTTTTGTAATTGTGGACTGTGGTTTTTTGCCTTACAGTTTCTGTAATCTACTTTTATGGATCTTTATAGCCTCTTAACTTTTCTTGTTTCCTTGATCAGCTAGTTGATTTTTGTTGCGGTTCAAATGATTTCAGCTGCCTTATGAAAAAGAAACTTGACGAGATGGGAAAGAAGTGCTCTTTTAAAAACTATGACATCCTACAAGCAAAGGTGAAAACTGATTCACCGTATTTTATTTTTCGAAGGAACTATCAAAAATAAATAAATTTCAATAATTCATGGATGCAGAATTTGCTCTTTTCATGGCATGTTGTGCTGTCATTTACTTATTACATCCTTGGTCAATGTTCTTGGAGAGTACTGTTGTGATCCCATTCAAACCCTCATCTGAATGTTTCCCACTCTAAGCCACTGGCTCGCCGTCCCATTCCACAATCTAATGGCCAGTGCTAAAAAATTAGATTAATAGCATGGCTCCAGTAAGGTGTGTTATTAATGGCCAGTAGACCCTGTTATCTCCTTTGCTTATTACAATTCTATCCCCTCACATTCTTTTTCGATGGGGGATATTTTCGATGGGGCGACAGGTTGTGATGTTTTTGAAAAGTGATCTTATCTCCTCACAGACGTGATGGTTTTAGATTGGCTTTGCTTCTTGTTCTTTTGATGTATGAAATAACTATTCTTTCATTTATATCTGTTGCTTTGACATTTCAGTGGCTTCATTCCTTGGCGTCTTAATATAAAAATCTGAGTCATGAGTACTTCTTTTGACTTCTAAGTATCTTTGAAGAGGGTGTTTGGCTGAGCTTATAAGCTCTTCGAAACATCTTATAAGATGTTTGAGAGCTTATAATCTCTTTAAATTTGTTTGATAATTTTAAAAAAAAATCTTATAAGCTCCCAAAATAAGATGTAGGAGCTTTTATAAATTGTTTTTAGGAAAGGTGGGGGATCCCAGATTATTTTGAAAATAAAAGCTTATTTTAACAACCTACTTTAACATTGACCGTTTTAATTACAAACTGCCATTACTAACACCTTATAAGCTCTACCATCTTATTTTGTCCAAATACTTCAACAATTTATTTTCAAAATAAGATCTAACATCTTATAAACTCTAAAAACGTTTTATAAGATGTAAAACCTTATAAAATCTTTTAAATTAGCTTAGCCAAACATCCCTAAATCTCTATTGGAGATAATTTTTTTTCTGTTTGGAGACATTATAGTATGTCTTCTGTTATTCACCACATGCATGATGAATCAAGCCTCTATTGACAATGTGCATCTGTAAATTGATATGATAATGCCTTATATACCTAATACCACGTAACAATTTGGTTCTCAAAATCAATTTGTTTTTAGAATTGGTAGATCTTTCTGTAGGTTTCTACTGGCATTGCTTGCATCAGATGTAACTAAATACATGCTATACCTGTCTGATGGATATTTTTCTTCCGCGGCTGAAAATAAAAGTTGGTTGTCCTAATTATGCATTAATGTGGGTATTCATTTGACTGGAACAACACTGACCTATTAATGTCTATATTACACCTTTATGTTTGGAGTTATCATGCCTGTCTGTTTTGCAGAATGATTTTAATTTTGAGCGAAGAGACTGGATGAAAGTAAGATCAGATGAGTTGCAAGTTGACGGGTCGCAGTTGGTGAGATGAACTTTTCTATATGCACACACAAACTTAATGCCTTTATTCTAGTTATTTACAACTGATTTGCTTTGTTTGGGTAGATTATGGGGCTGAACCCACCTTTTGGAGTTAACGCGGCCCTTGCCAACAAATTTATTGATAAAGCTCTTGTGTTTAAACCAAAACTTCTAATCCTCATTGTTCCAAGGGAGACACAACGGTATTCTGTTTTTTTTTTTTTTTCAACTTATTATGTTTGAAAATATAAACAAAAAATTGAAGATTATAAAAATCATTTAAAAAAAAAAAGACAAATTTTCATTAGCTTTCTACTGATCAGGTTAGACGAAAAGGAATCTCCATATGATCTGATTTGGGAGGATGATCAGATGTTCGCTGGCAAGGTAAGTTGAAAATGCCATGATGCCTTTTGTATTTTCCTCTAACCATATCACTGTCTATTGTAGTTTGTGAATGCTTTTCAATGTGCTGTCTCTTTATTTCAGTCATTTTATCTGCCTGGATCTGTCGATGTAAATGACAAACAAATTGAGGATTGGAACATGAAGCCACCAGTACTTTATCTCTGGAGTCGTCCATCTTCGACCTCCAAACACAAGGCCATTGCTGAACAGCATGGGCACTACTTGTCTGGTGCTCAAAAGAACGTTAAATTGGAGGAAAATCATAATGAGATTCATGCCCCTAGTTCTTCACAGGAATGTCGTGATCTTGAAAAAAAAATCTTTGTGAACAAAGGTGAAGATCCAGTTAAACCTGAAAAACAAGAACAAGAAGAGAAGGTCACTCCAAGCAACCAGGAAGATTTGCCACGCCACAGCAAATGCACTGGAGAGGTTAAGAATCACACCCCAGGGAAGAATCTTACTGAAGAAAATTCGAAGAAATCTGGTGGTAAAAGAAAAAGGGGTAAACGATCAAATAGTGCGTCTGCTGAGGACAAGTCTGCAAACAAACGTTCCACATCCCGCCATCCGTCGCCAAATGTGGCTGCTCGTAGATCATCGGAAACACACTCGCCCAAACGGCTTGAAAATCCGCTGCAAGTTCATTCTGGAAGACACGACTATCAGCAGTTCAATCAAACAAATTTCTCTACCTATAATAATCAGCCTTACGCTCAAGCTGCATATAACGATAACCAGGCAGTGGATGATGTGGTGAGAATGTATACTACCTTGAATGAAGAGGGACCTTATTTAGGTATGAATAACAGACAGGCGTACACGCCAAGCCCTATCCCTGATTATGGTTTTAGGAGCTCAGTTGATCGGATGATGGGCGGTCCTCCTGAAGGAGGACCTAATAGTTTTCCTTATAGACCACCATATATGGGGGAGATGATGGAGAGAGATGTGAATGCCCATATAAGAGAGGAACATATTGCCTGGAGTCAAAGAAGCGTCCCTCCTCCGCCCCTATGCAGGACCTGGGTTTCCATCTCCATTTGGACAACTAAATCCTAATCCTGGTTATGGTGAGATGAATACATCTGCAATGCAGCGATATGCTCCTCGATTGGATGAGTTGAACCATGGTCGGATGAGCAATATGGTACCGGGACCGCCTTTGCATGATGCAAGTGGGATTTATCATCCTCATGGTCCAAGGCCTGCAACATCTCAAGTTAATTCTTTAGGTTTTGCTCCGGGTCCATACCGCCCCTATTCTCATCAAAGCTCTTCAGGATGGCTTAATGAGTAGGTTTGGGCAGGCAGTGTGGTTTTGGTATGTGGTCGGTCTTTTGTCGGTAAAAGCGGAGTTGGCAACTCTATTTCAGTTTTAACTTTTTTTCTGTTTATATATAAGGTGGTACTCGTACTTTTGTGTTGAACTTGATGTTAATCGACCAGTAAATCTCTTGAAGTTTAAATTTCTTAAAACAATCATGATAGGTTCATGAAAACATCAGTAATAAAACAGGAATTTTATTCCACAACTTTCCTTACAAAAATTAATTGAACTTGCTAAAGAAGAAGAATGTGAAAATAATTGATTCCTTGATTTTATTATGTGCTGCTACTTTTTTTTTTTTTTCTTTTCTTGAGTACATACTCTGTGAGTGAAGGGGATGGAAATTGAACCCCAGAACTATAGTCTGGGCGTTGGGAGTTTTAACCATTATATCATTATTCGATTCTCCCTCTTCCATAGAAAAATATATGTCATAGATTTAGTCAAAATCATATATAATAAAATATATGTCATAGATTTAGTCAAAATCATATATAATATAATGTTTTAAAGGAAATTGTTAATAGGTACAACCCAATAAATTCACAAATACCAAGTATTGAAAAGGTGACGGAGTTCTCTTTTATTCAGTTTTCGTGCAAATAGAAAATATATTATGACCGCTAATTCACAAAATTGAAACCAAAAATTAAAGTATAACAATTTTTTCCTTCCAAGCAACAAAGGAAACGCTTAATGATGAATTCCATTTATTCAGAATTATTAAAAATATATAATTTACCTAAAAGAAACTATTTGAGAAATTTTACCAAACTTCCATTAACGAGAAAAAAAAAAAATCATACATATTATTATGGATGATATAAAGGAAAATAAAGTTTTACTTCTATAAGTGGTTCTATTGCACTCGTTAATTTAAAAATATTTGTTTGATGAACACATGCACAATATTTTCTACGATCAAAGAAGAAAAATCAGATAAAAGAGATTGTCGATCAATATTCAACAAGAGAGGGAGAAAGTTCAATCAAGATTCGCCATTAAGAGAGGCAAGAGCCTTTACTTTAGGTTTTTCTTGTTTAATAATTTTATTGGTGACTACATGTGACCCATATAAATTTACTAATTTAATTAGAAATTATATTTTAATAAACAAATTAGCAATAAATAAACTTTTATGTTTATAAATAGTGTCGTAATATTTCGACTTATATTCACCTGATTAAATTAATTTTTGATGTAATTTTAATAAAAATGACCAATGAATCAAATTAACAGAAACACCTCAATGTTATATCATATAAATGATTTCACCCAAAATCAGAGTCATCTATTATACAATTACATATTTAAGGAAATGAAATAAAAAAGGACAAAATAGAGAAGACACTATAAATATTCCAAAACACATTATTTATAAAACCGGTTCATATAATTGGTATTTAGTATTTATAATATCAGAAAAAGTTTTTTTTTAATGTTTGTTGTACTAATGGATATCAATATTGTTGAAATACATACAAAGATGATGCTTATAATTTTTATAATTTATTTTGTAATTATTTTTAATTATTAATATACATAAACTCGTTAAAATAAAAATTGAATCAGATTTAATGTGAAAACAATAGTATTTCATGTAATTTCAAGTATTATAAAAGAAAATATTCAATTGGCAATTTGGTTAAAAAGTAAGGAACTCCCTAAGCTCTACTTCAGTTCATATTTTATATGTGCCACCTGTTCCCCACAGAATCATGGAAAAGTTTGAATCGATTATAAAAAAAAATTATTTCACTCTTACCCATGTCAATTCATGAAAACCCGGGAAAAAAGAAAAAACAAATATAGTTACACACAGAATTGTTTTGTTAAACTTCCCTCACATTTCAACCATTCAGGACCACCAGCTTGCACTAAAAATACACTCATCCATACATACAAATTTTCTGTCACAAATACTAATAAGAAATATATATATATATATAGATATATATAGGGGATGGTCAAATGGGGCACCCTCCCTTATATGAGACGGTGAGGATTCATCCAAACCGTTGATATTTTCCATTTGAGAGTCCAGATTTTAATGACTGAAAATTAGATTAATAATCAATAATTAAATTACTAGAGGTATAATAGACTATTTAAATCTTAAGATTATAACTGCCAAATCACGTTCCTAAAAATTAGGGGATGATATGCACAAAATTAGGCAACAAAATCCTACCAAAAATCGGGTATATTTAGTTTAAATCACTATTTTACTGTATATTCAAATCACGTTCCTAAAAATTAGAGTATATTTAGTTCAAAAATCCCGTATCTTTATTTTAAAATTACTGTGTAATTTAAAATATTTAACTGTATACATATCAAATTTTATTAAGGTGTATATTTAGTTCAGTAATACCGTGTATTTACTTTAATAGTACTGTGTAATTTAAACTTTAATCAAATTTAACTTGTGTATGTTTTTCAAAAATGGTCTTTACTCTTTTATGTAATTTAAAATGGTTTACTGTGTGCATGTCAAATTTAATAGAATTAAATTATACAACAAATACAACATAAATATAAAGATAAAGTAAAATAAATTATACAACAAATACGACATAAATATACAGATAAACGTTATGAAAAATTCACTCGATTTAATAGAATTAAATTATCCAAAAATATAGCATATCACCGAGAATTAAAGGACCAATCATTCCAATCCCAAAAACAACAAACTTGAAATTCATCTGAACATTCGTAAATATCCAAAATTCTCAACAATAATAAACTCTCGAACCCCATCTCAAAAACAGTATCTTAGGCTGAACATTTGCATCCCCCGCCCCACTACCCGTACCACCAATATTAAGTTGCTTTTTTGGTTGTCCTCTGGTCATCTTCGACAAATTAGCAACTGCAATTAACAAGACAAAAAAAATATTATCATTCCAATTCAACAAAATGCAATGACAAATACAACAAATTTATTCTAACACTACACAAACATGTGATGACAAATACATTAAAATTGTATTATATAACTACCATGGAAATTAAGCTATGTTGAAGACATACACAAAATTGTACTGCACAAAATAACAAAACTGTATTAAATAAGCACTAAAACTAAATTAAGTATACTACATAAATATATTATCCATAAATATAAAGAGCTCTTATACAACAAAATTATATTCTCAAAGATATAAAAATCATTAAACAACCAATTTAAAAAATACACACATAATTGACGAGCTTAAAACATCAAAAGTGTACTAAAAATACACACCACCATCCGAAAAAAAAACTGAAAACAACTTTTTTACCCCCCAAAAAAGCTGGAATCAGCTTTCTTCCCCAAAATATTATTATTCCAATTTAACAAAATGCAATGACAAATACAGTAAATTTATTCTAACACTACACAAATATGTGATGACAAATATATTAAAATTGTATTATATAACTACCATGGAAATTAAGCTATGTTGAAGACATATACAAAACTGTACTGCACAAAACAACAAAACTGTATTAAATAAGAACTAATAAAGACATAACGTAACACATACCCACATGAGAGCTGGAAATATAATAATAAAAAGTTGCATTAATAAAAAAACTAAAATTGCAAAGATACACTATATAATGAATATATACATGTTTAGACATTCATGTGATATTTAAAAAATTCCTATTCAAATGTTCAACTATTAATACAGTAAAAGACCAATAAGTATACATATTAATCACATTAAATGTGTGTTATGATAATTGGCCCATTTGTTGAGTTGGCCCATTACTTAATGATGAAGCCCAAGTCCAGCAGCCCAATTGAGCCACCCAAGCCCGAGCCCATTTCTAGATTGTTCCTCGGGTCTCCTACTCAGACTGCGGGATCCGAATTGAGAGTCCGCGGATCCTTCACATTTGATCTCAGACGTTCATTATGTTTGGATTAATCTGAGTCGTTCGATTGCCCTATAAAAGGTCTTATACCCGAAACCCTAATTCATTCTGAAGGTTTCTTTCTCTCTCATCTCTGATATCTCTCTCTGTGATCTGTGCTCTCGTTTCTTTCTCTCTCTAGAAATATCCAGATTCTCACTGGATCTTTGTGTTTTCCGTGGGCTGGGATACAGATCTGTGTGATACGAGTGTGTGTCCACCTTTTCCTTCGGTGTGCAATCCTACTTCTGAGTGAGTCTTAGGGTTTGCTGGGTATCTGGGGTATTTTCTAGGGTTTTCTGAGTGAAACACTTTCGAGGGCTTGTTCGGAGGTTCTTTGTGTGGCAAGGTTGTTCTTGGGTGATTTGCCTTGGTTCTCTGGGTGATTCGTGGTGACTCTTGTGTAGGGATTCCAGTCCCTGAGCTGAATCTTTTAATATTCGGATCTTAGGGTTTTATCCCTTTTACAGTTGTTTTTATTCTTTTGTAACTTTCAGTTTTATTTTGTTGTATTCTTTGATTCAGTTGTATTTTTCTGTATACTTTGAGTCTAGAGTATAAACTTGTATAATAGGTTATTGAGTCTGTATTTGTTTTGGTACTTCGTGTATCAATCTTTAGAGGCAGATAGATACCCAACAGTGGTATCAGAGCACCTATCTGCCTCGTGGTGGGTTGGTGCTTCTAGTTCTTGAGCTTCTTGGTGATCTTGTGGCTCCCTGGTGTACTTGGTTGTGGTGAGAACCCAGGATAGGCTCCTGGTTGTAAGATTCTCTCTGCCCTTTCTCTCTTGTTTACTTTCGGTTAGTACTTAATTTAGGGAAACCCTAAGCATTAGCCTCTTGACCCTGTGCCTTGAGTGCAGTGGAATCCTGAGGTGCGAAGGGAATCCACCTAGCTTTATTTTTCTGCTGGATTTTTGGGTTTCTTGGACTCTGTGTGGTCCTGTGTGCCTTTCTTGCCTATCTTGATCAGCGCTGGACTCTGTGTGGTCCATTTTTTTTGCCTCTTATTTTCTGTTGTCATTGGACTCTGTGTGGTCCACTTATCCTGCTTACATTTGTGTTATTTGATTTGTGATACCTGGTTTGTGCTATATTCTTGTGATATCCTCTGTGGCTTTATCTGTGAATATGGCTGGTGCATCTGTTTATCATTTGGAACCCTTTAATGGGAAAAGTGATTTTTCTATTTGGCAACAAAAGATGAAGGGGATTTTAATTCAGCAGAAATGTTTTAAAACTATTGATCAAAAGTACTCTGATAAAGATACTGCTGAAATAAAATCTGAACTTGATGAATTTGCTTACTCATCCATTATCCTTAATCCGTCTGATGCTGTCTTGAGAAAAGTTGGCAAGTTAACTTCTGCCAAGGCCCTCTGGGAAAAATTGCAAGAACTTTACACTGAAACTTCCCTACCCTCAAAACTCTTTCTACTGGAAAAGTTTTTTAGATTCAAACTTGATTTGACTAAGGATATGGATGAGAACTTGGATGTTTTTACAAAATTGATGCAAGATATCAAACTTACTGGTGATAAAAACATTGATGATTATACCCCTATTGTGTTGCTTAATGCCATCCCTGATTCTTATGCTTTGATGTGAAATCGCCATTAAGTATGGTAGAGACTCTATTACCCTTGATCTTTTGTGATTAATGGCCTTAAGAGTAAGGAATTAGATCTGAAAATATCAAAGGGGAATGAACAGGGTCGGGGAAGGTTATGCATGTCGGGGTAGACCTCGAGAATAGGAGGAATGGGAATAACAATAACGTAAAACCCTAGTAGAAAGAGGAGTAAAAGCGAGAGGAGATCCGATTCTGGCCTAAGAACAATAGGAAATGCTATAATCGTGGTGAACATGGCCATTACATAAAAGAATGTACAAAGCCCAGGAATAACGAACAACAATCAAAACAATAACCAGAATAGTAAAAACCAAACCAATGACTCGTGAACTTGACTACTTCTAATGATCACATGGGTGATGTGTTTATGGTGCATGAAGTGCATGATTCGTGAATGATGTGCCTTCAAATTCTTTGAGTGAAAATGATTGGCTTATTGACTCGCTTGCACATTTCACATGACACCTTTTAAACACTTATTTGCCTCATATGCTTCATCGGCAAAATGGATCTATTTCTATGGCAAATGATAAGAAATGTCAAGTGATTGGTGTTGGTCTTGTGTGCTTGAAACTTGATTTGGTTTTGTTTTGACTCAATGATGTAAGACATGTTCCCGATTTGTCTAATAACTTGATCTCTGTGCTATGCTTGAGCATGATGGTTATGAGGGAAGGTGGGGTAAGGGTTTGATGAAAATCATGAAAGGTTCCCTTATTATTGCTAAAGCTGAAAAGAAAAGGAATTTGTATGTTTGCTATCTTGATCAGCCACTCGCATGCAAAATTCTATGAACAATGTGAACTCTGTGACCAATTTGAACTCTGTGAATGACAAAACTGAACTTTGGCACAAAAGGCTTGGTCATATAAGTTCTAAAGGACTTGAATTGTTACATAAGAAAGGTTGTTTTGGTAATGATAAACTTACTTGTGTGCCTTTCTGTGACTCTTGTGTTTTTGGTAAACAACAAAAGGTCAGCTTTCCCACTTCCTCTTACCCAAAACAATCTTCTTGCACTGAAATTCTTGAATACTTACATGCTGATGTTTGGGGTCCTGCAAGTGTTCCTACACATGGTGGGAACATGTATTTTCTATCTGTGATTGATGACTTTTCAAGAAAAGTGTTTGTATTTCTTATGAAAAACAAGTCTGATGTTTTTGAAAAACTTAAAAATTGGAAAATCTTGATAGAAAACCAGACAGGGAAAAAGATTAAGTATTTGAGGCGATAATGGGTTGGAATTCTCAGAATCAACTCATGGATCAACTTTGTGTTGATTCAGGTATTGTAAGACACAAGTCTCATGCCTTACACCCTCAAAGAAAATGGTGTTCTTTGAGAGAATGAATAGAACTCTTTTGGAAAGGGTGAGAAGTATGTTAAGTACATTTGGACTTTCCAGAAAGTTCTAGGGTGAAGCTGTTCACACAGCTACCTATGTGATTAATAGATCACCATCTGTACCTTTGAAAGGGAAATACCCTAAACAAGTTTGGTCAGTAAAACGTGGACTTTTCAAATTTAAAAATTTTTTTGGTACATTCGGCCTTTGTCCACCAAAAGGTTGACAAACTTGATCCAAGATCTTTAAAATGTGTTTTTTGGGATACCCTGATGGGGTTAAAGGCACAGTTGTGGTCTAAATCTGAAAATGGTTTTAAAGTGCTGATTAGCAGGGATGTGGTTTTTAATGAAAATGAGTTTCCCTGCCTTGATGTTTCTAAAAATGTTTCTGAAACTCAAAACCCCACTACTCCTAATAAGGTGGAGCTTTCTAATGTGCCTTCTATCTCTGTGGATGATAACTCTGATATGATTGATGCTGAGCATGATCCTGTGAATGCTAATGATGTGCACAATGATATTGAGAATGATAATGCTGAATTGAATGATAATGAGCATGATGAATTTCCTCTTGTTGACACTGAATTGAATCATGAGCATCCGAAAATGATAACTTGAATGATTATGTGTTAACAAGAGATAGAACAAGAGGAACATAAGAATCCCTAATAAGTTTCTTTGATTTTCACTTAACTTCTTATGTGTTATCCGTGTTTGAATCAATTGAAAACTCGAGCCTAAAACCTATCTTGATCTTTGTGAATTCTGTGAATTTCGTGAAATGGCCGAGTGCTATGCAAGATAAAATGACTTCTTTGTATGTGAATAACACCGGGAACTTGTCCCAAAACCTTAATTGTTCCATTGTTGATTGTAAATGGTTGTTTAAAATCAAACAAGAAAATGAAGGTGTTAGATACAAAGCTAGATTAGTTGCAAAAAGGTTTTACTCGGAAAGAAGGCATTGATTACACCGAGATTTTTGCACCTGTTGTGAAGTTTGTAGCTGTGAGAATTATGCTAGCTTTAGTGGCTCGGTTTTTGACGGGAACTAAAGCAACTTGATGTTAAAAGCGCTTTTTTACATGGTGATTTGGAAGAACAAATTTTTATGAAACAGCCTGAAGGTTTTGAAGATAAATCCAAACCTAACCATGTGTGTTTGCTCTTTGTATGGTTTAAAGCAATCACCTAGACAGTGGAATAAAAAATTTGATCAGTGCATGCTTGATTTGAAATTCTGTAGAAGCCAATTTGACCATTGCTTGTATTTCAAACTTGATGCTATGTCTCTGTTTTTTTTTGCCGATCTATGTGGATGGTATGCTTTTGACTGGACCATGCATTAAGGCTATTGATCATGTTAAAAACTGCTTAAGTGCTAAATTTGACATGAAATTCTTAGGTGATGCTAAGAAAATACTTGGTATGAAAATTGATAGGGATATAAATAACTATGTGCTTTATCTTCATCAATCTTCATATGTTGAGAAAATTTTACAAAAATTCTCTATGAGTAATGCAAAATCTGTGAATGTCCCACTTGCTTCTCACTTTGTGCTAAGTAGGGATCAATCCCCTAAAACTAATCTTGAAATCTCTTCTATGCAAAACATTCCCTATGCTAATGCCATTGGATCTGTTATGTATTCAATGGTCAGTACTAGACCAGACATTGCCTATGCTGTTTCTTGCCTTAGTAGATTCATGTCTAATCCTGGTTTGGTGCATTGGAATGCTTTGAAGTGGTTATTGAGATATCTTAGACATTCAACTGATTATTGCCTTAAATTTTCTAAGTGTGAAAATGGTGTTATTTTAAAAGGATATGTGGATTCCAACTATGCAAATGATAAAGATAACAGAAAATCAACAACTTCTTATGTTTTTACTTTGTGTGGTTCTTGTATAAGTTGGAAATCCCAACCGCAACACATTGTGGCATCGTCTACCACCCTGAGTCGAATATGTTGCGATTCAAGCTTTAAAAAAGAAGCCTTATGGCTAAAAGGACTTGTTTAAAATTGATTTTCTAAAACAAAATGTTGTTGTATTTTTCGACTCCCAACGGTATTGACTTTGTAAGAACCCAGTTTTTCATGAGAACAAAACACATTGATGTTAGATTTCATTTTATAAGGGATATTGTTTCTAAAGGGCTTATCTGTCTTGAAAAAGTGGCATCCGAATACAACCCTCGATATGGGTACTAAGTGTCTCTACCCTTATCAAAGTTCAAAACTTGTTTGAAAATTTGAATTTTGACACGGTGATTGATTTCCGGTTAGTTACCCTCTTTGTTGGGTTTTAACGATTCTTGTGTGTTTGTTGAATCCAAAACTGCTGAGTTAATGTTTTTGTGTGCTTATGTTAATTCAATGGGGAACTTGACTTCTTTGTATGCTTGTTGAGATCCTTTTTAAGTTACAATTAGCTTTAGTGCTTTATAACTCAAGTCTTCTTGGCTTTAGTGCTAGGAAGGCAATCGGCAATGATGATGACTGAAATCCTTTTAAATTGTCTAATTGAATTACAATGAGCCAAAGGTGGAGATTGTTATGATAATTGGCCCATTTGTTGAGTTGGCCCATTACTTAATGATGAAGCCCAAGTCAGCAGCCCCAATTGAGCCACCCAAGCCCGAGCCCATTTCTAGATTGTTCCTCGGGTCTCCTACTCGGACTGCGGGATCCGAATTGAGAGTCCGCGGATCCTTCACATTTGATCTCAGACGTTCATTATGTTTGGATTAATCTGAGTCGTTCGATTGCCCTATAAAAGGTCTTATACCCGAAACCCTAATTCATTCTGAAGGTTTTCTTTCTCTCTCATCTCTGATATCTCTCTCTCTGTGATCTGTGCTCTCGTTCCTTTCTCTCTCTAGAAATATCCAGATTCTCACTGGATCTTTGTATTTTCCATGGACTGGGATACAGATCTGTGTGATACGAGTGTGTGTCCACCTTTCCCTCGGTGTACAATCCTACTTCTGAGTGAGTCTTAGGGTTTGCTGGGTATCTGGGGTATTTTCTAGGGTTTTCTGAGTGAAACACTTTCGAGGGCTTGTTCGGAGGTTCTTTGTGTGGCAAGGCTGTTCTTGGGTGATTTGCCTTGGTTCTCTGGGTGATTCGTGGTGACTCTTGTGTAGGGATTCCAGTCCCTGAGCCGAATCTGCTCGAATCTTTTAATATTGGGATCTTAGGGTTTTATCCCTTTTACAGTTGTTTTTATTCTTTTGTAACTTTCAGTTTCATTTTGTTGTATTCTTTGATTCAGTTGTATTTTTCTGTATACTTTGAGTCTAGAGTATAAACTTGTATAATAGGTTATTGAGTCTGTATTTGTTTTGGTACTTCGTGTATCAATCTTTAGAGGCAGATAGATACCCAACAATGTGCAACATAAAATCTACGTTAATCATCAATTAAGACCCTGTTTCCAAACAAAGCCCAAACAAAACCCTGTTTCCAACATACATACAGATAATTAAGAAAAACACAAGCCCTTAATGGCTTCAACAAAACGGCCGACCACTCCGATTCTCTGTACCGATAAAACCACCCGAACTTACGACTCCCCTATCCCAAAAATACACACAACGAAATTCACACACAACTGGCAGAAAAAAAAATACAAAAAGGGCCATTAAAAATGAGCAAAAACAAAAATATCAAAGCCAAATCTTAAGAACAAACCCATACTAAACAAACTAGAGAAACCCAAAAAATTAACCAGAATAACAACACCAAAAAAAAAACCTATAAAGAAAACTCCATTAAATCGAGCAAATCAGAAAACCCATTATGCCCCATCGAATGAAAATCGAGCAAAATCAAAAAAAACCATACTTTAATGTGCAAAATAAATCTTACCAAACACAAAATCTCTAATCTCCAGTTCACCCCTTCGAAAATCTTGAAGGATGTTTCTGAATTGAAGCAACTCTTGTCCCCAAAAAAACCGCCCACTATGCGATAGAAATAGGGTTCTGTGCTTATATTTTATTATTTTTTGATACTAAAAACCGTTAGTGATGGAGGAGTCGTAAATACAATCTGAAATTTGAAGATACATATATTTTGAAAGGATATAATCCCCCTTTAAACACGGGAACCGAAAAGGGTAAAAGAAAACTTACCTTCTATACTCAAAAATAAAAGACATATTTGCCCTTAATTAAAAATTCAAAAATAAATAAATTACCAATTTGACCCCATGCATTAACTAATTGCCTAAAATGATGGAATAAATCTGGCTCATCCAAAAAACCAATCCAACAGATATAATAAATCCCCACCGTCTCATATAAAGAGGGGTGCCTCATTTGAACCAAATCATATATATATATATATATATATATTTATATATATTTATAACGAACATGGATTTTTGGCAGGTAACACATTTTAAAAGAAGAAAAATAAAGTTTGTCAATTAACATTGTGGTACTATCCAACAATGAAAAACAAAAACCAGACACTCAAATCCTCGTGCATACTCACTGCATTCACAGGGTACCACGTAGCTAGCAGCAGTATACTGAGACAATAAGCCATACTCTGCTCACATAGCCATGTAGCTTCCTACTAATAAACATCATTTCAACTTCAATCTTCCAAGTCATAGGTAGAAATATCTCACACAGAAGCATAAAAAGTGGCCTTAGAAGAGTTCTCACATTACTATAATTCTAATAGAGAGGAGCAATCCTGGGAATGTATCTCTTGATTCACCTTCCAGCTTATTTTAGTTGTCTCCTGTGTATTCGACTTTCATAAATAACTTTAATCAAAGAATAAATACCATAGAGAAGGTATAATGAGAAAAATATCTCTTGGCCCTTGACTAATCTTATAAACAAGCCATTCACACTTACCCAATCTCTACGTTTGACAAAAATAAAAGTGCTTTTACTTCTAATATCCCTTCCCCACATAGGACGAATAAATAATTCCTAAAACATAAAACTTTCCCATTTACTTTGTTTCCCCAAAAACATATAAACTTATTCATGTCAAAGTACAATCCTTAATATGTATGCACAAACCTCTCTTGTTGATGTGAGCATGGATAAAATATGTCATAATTATTATTCTGCCTTTACCCAAAAATAGCTACAACGTACTGAGTGCGAAATGAAAAAAAAGTGTTATGTTGAGATGGAATTTTCTGCGAAATTCAACCACCACGTATGGAACACTGAGTCAATTAGAGGGTTTATAATAATTAAATGCATATCATGTACAACCAGAAAAGCAAATTTGGTGATGGAATGAAAGAAAAAGAGAAAATACCATTGAAAAGAGAATTTATGGTGCAGGCAACCAAAGAGATACATTTCAAGGCAACTCTGAGTAGGAAAATAAGTTTCAATGACATCAACAATATTGAATAATATGAAGCCATATGTTTTTAGAAAATATTTGAACTAAGATTTGATGTAATTGCATGCCTTAAGAGATATTAAATGAAAAAGATTATTCTATAAAGAACTCTCATAGTAGTTCAATACACTGCCGCGTGAGTAAATCTAGCTCGTTACAGCCATTCCAAATAAATTATTGCCAAAAATAAGAAGGAATAATCTGGAGTTTCGCCATTTCATGGGTTTTGTAAAAGACTGATTTAATAGAGGAGAGTTAATAATCAATATTGACGATCTGCCCTAAGTAGTTTCTGAAGCTTGAGGCCAAAGACTTAGTAGGCTACACTTCTGTTGTGGTGGATGCCAGAAGAGCGCGTGAAGCATTAGCAGAGACTGAATTTTGGCTAGATAGAGTTTGATGTTCTAACTTAACAAACAATTGTTGTATTAGCTGTGACAATTTTCATTGTTTAATGTTTAAGCCTAAATAAATTGAATAGAAAATATATATAATTAATTTTAGCAAGGTAAGATAAATATTTAGAAAATCCTAATAAAATGAAAGACAAAAATTTGTGTCAAGCTTGCATTTAAATTCCGAGACTTAAAGGATTCAAAAATTATGTTAATTACTATGACTAGTAATAGAACACCGTGAAGTCAAGGAAACTACTAAATTTTCTTCAATTTACACTTAGAGAATAGGTTGACAAGTTATAAGATTGTTAGTTCATAAATAGGATAAATTAAGTCATGTTAGAATCATCACGGAGTTTCCAAACAATAAAACAGGATTGAAGGGGAAAAAAGAATGTTGATATGGGACTTGGGCATATCTTTAACATTAGACAGTTAGAGCTCGAATTTCCACAAAACAACATCAAGCACAGGGATCTTATATAATTATATGCACCATTGGTAAAGTTTACATGAAACCAATATGCATGGGTATCAACTTCAAACAACAACCATACCTTGAGATCATCATCAATTTGGATGATCACATAAAACCCAACCACAATCTCCCTAAGTTGTGAAATTGTTGGATACGCCTGATCCGACACAAACTTATATGCATTATAATATTACCAATTACTTGCATGTTTCACACACAAGTTGAACAATTTCAAAAATGAATATTAACTGGTGAGATAAGAGTCAAACAGGAAACCCATCAACAATAAGAGAGCTAATAACAACTCATGGAACCCTCTCCAATTCCTTAATATGTCGTCGAAATTTGTGTGACAGTCCTTAAATAAATCCATTCACCTTCTCCAATTCCTTAATATGTCGTCGAAATTTGTGTGACAGTCCTTAAATAAATCCATTCACCTATAATATCAATCAATTAAAGTCTTTCTCCAACATTAATCCAATAAAGTCTCAAACCGCAAAACAATGTAAATAAAATTAGTTAAAAGTTCCATACTACTCACCTTTAACATATGAGAATCAATTTAATCGTCCAGCTTGTACGTAACATAAACCAAATGCAAGGCATATGAGAATCAAGAGAATGAGAAATTGAGGGAAGAGTGAACCATCATATATTGCAGATACGACTTTTCTCATTGTATCTTATCCTAGTCCCTCGGCTAAGAAGAATGCGTAGTTTGAACTATAATTTACTCTGACTCATTAATTATCATTCTCTTTTGCAATCTAGTATATTACTAAAAGGATGCAGACATGAAGCTATAAACTCAACTATCCTGAACATAGGGTCAGTGATTGTGAGACGCCAAAATAACTAACAAAAAGAATTACTACACAATTAGGAGGGTATTCTTTCTCCATTCAAAAGAGAACTATGACAAGAAATTAAATTCAAGTCTTTTTCATTGAATAAGGATTTTAACTCACTGGACATTTAAATCTAAGAAATATTTCGAGGCATTCAAATTCAAAAACTTTCAATGGAGACCATCAAACAATCCCTGTGTTTTAGTCTACCTCTATTCAGATCTGCTATTTGGTATTTGGCCAAGAAAAACCCAATAAATTATAATCAATTTTGTTTTCCTTTGAAAAAATATTTAAACTCACCCGATATTGCAACCCACAATATTTTCATGAATTCAAATTCAAGAACTTTTATTGGAAAATCATTTTAAAAAAATTATGTTTGGCCTGATTCCATTCGGATCAGGTTCTGCTTTCGCCTACCATTCCGGTCAGATTTCCTCAACTCTCCGAAAAGTTAGGATCTAAGAGAATCAAGTCACAAACATGAGAAATGAACATACATGTGATTCGTTTTCTTCCAATAAAAATGACAATCACATGACAAATATAGTTATATATGTTTTACAATAGTATATATTATAAAGCTGGAAAAATTCATTAAAATTACCTCAATATATTGAGTGTTACAAATTTAAAAACTGTGCATTCTCCCGATAAAAGGATCACTTCTACAAGCTTTTAGGTAGAGATGTTAAACGGGCTGGCCCTAGCCCCATAGAACCAGCCCTAGCGGGCTTCGGGCTAAACGGGCCACTATCGGGCTATAGTCAAAAAATTAAAAATTATATATTTAAATATAAAATTTTAAACTCGAATATATATAACATTTAAGTTTAACATTTTCAGTTAAACTATTCGTCATAAATAAAATTCATGCAAAGTTTCTAATTACATTGCATTAACAAATTTATAAAATTAAATATTTTATGATCTAAATTTTGAAAATAAAATAATAATAACCAAAGCTACCCAAAATTAACACTCTTTTCTTAATTACTCATATGACTATAATTTAAAAATTTTAAAATAAGATATTTAAATCTAAAATTTCAAACTTGAGCATATTTAATATTTAAGTTTAACATTTAAAGTTTAAATTTCAAACAAAGACACCACAAACATTTGGGAGCCACAAACCAGAAAAGATTCAAATTTTAATATTAAAGTAAGTGCTAGCAATTGTCAAGGAAAAAAGAAATGACTCAGATTTGGTCTCGTGTACTCACCTAAGATATATGGACTTACCTGATCTAAATCCTATATATATATATCGTAATATATTCATAATTTGTGACTATATTAAAAAATATGTTACTTTATCTCAAAAAACAAACACTTTTACTTATAAAAGCATTACTTTAACTCTATCATATTTATGATTCATCTTTCTTTGTATTTATTATTAAAAAAGTAATACTTTATTTAAAAAACAGACATTTTACGCTTAAAACATGATATTTTGTCTCAAAAAATATATATTTTTACTCATAAAGTATTAATTTAACTCTGATTATTTATTTGTCCTTCAATGTAATGTAATCATAATCTGTGGCTATATTAAAAAATATGATACTTTATCTAAAATAACTGATACTTTTCCTCATAAAACTGTTACTTTAACTGAGGAAGAAAAACAGAAAAAAAAATAGGCAGGAGCTGCTGTTGACCCGCGGACCGGGTCAACAGGATACGCGGGTCAAATAGGATCCATCTTACGGATTGAGACCCGTAAGACGGTCCTATATGAGTTTTTGCCTGGATTTAGAAACATAATATTTTGAAAATGGAAAAACAAAATAAAAACACATACATAACATAGTCAAACATGGTAAGGGGACAAGCATTGAAATCAATATAATGAAAATCACATACATAACAATAATCCAAACCTAAATCTACGTGAAACCTAAAGAGATTACTTGCCTGTTCAACTTAAGATTTTCAGGCTCTTTGGGATCAAACGTAATCCTAGAAGATTCGCGTTGGAAAATCATCTCTCTTTTTTCTCTGCGTTCTGCTCTGGACGCCTCACTCTCTGCGTCTGTTATGACGTGCGTTTTGAGTGTTCTGAATGTGTGTGTCTTACGTGTCTTATATCTGTATTTTAACCTACTATTAATTGGGTTAGGTTTAGAGTACACATGCTTATGATTAACTTACTAACGATGTGGGCCTGATTTAATACTCTATACTAATTAAAAGTCCAATTATTCATTATAAGGCCCAAATTAAAGTAAATCACAGTCCAATTAAGAAGACTCTTTTATTATCCGTAATTTAATAAATTAACTATCTAGTAAAATCCTTAATATATTTCCAATTCTCCATTATTATTCCATGAAATAAACTAATAACATAATAAATGAAATTCTTGTTAAGGCATAAAAATCTGGGTCGTTACAAAAACGTTAAAAATATAAGAATAAAATTGGAAACAAGAAGTAACTTAAGAACATGCACTGATATTGAGACACGCACGTAGCACATTACTATCTGGAAAAGGGTGAAATTGAAGTGGATATTTTGGTTTTCGCTTAGCATGTAGGGTGTAAATGAGTCAAGTTAAGACGAACATTATATTGTTCAAGCTTGTTTGAATTTGAATCGAGCTTCAAAATTGTATTTGAGCTTGGTTGATTATTAATTATATCGAGCTCGGACGAATTATAGTCGAGCCGAGCACGAATCGAGCTCGAGTAACTTGATATTTTTACACATTTTATTCTTTTTTTACTAATTCAGTCGAACTGAACCAAACTTTACATTTTATCGAACGAAAAAATGTGTTCAAGCTTGGTTCGTTATGTTAACGAACCGAGCTCAAACGAGCTTTTAACAATAGTTCTCGAATCAAGTATCAAGTAGCTTGGTTCATTTTTCAGCCCTACTTTGCATGATCATAGTTCTAAACCTTGGGAAATTTTGATGACTAACTTTGAAAATCTAAAGGTGGAAAAAGGGAATGTGATAAAGAAAAAAACAAAGGCCCCGAGGGTTGGTTGATATGTTAAACGGGCTGGCCCTAGCCCTATAGGGCCAGCCCTAGCGGGCTTCGGGCTAAACGGTATTCGGGCTAAACGGGTCGGTGTTAAACGAGCTGGCACTATTGGAACCTAACCCTAACTCTAGTGGGCTTCGGGCTAAATGGGCCACTAACGGGCTATAGGTCAAAAAATTAAAAATTACATATTTAAATTTAAAATTTTAAACTCGAATATATAACATTTTATTTTAAACTATTCGTCATAAATAATATTCATGCAAAGTTTCTAATAACAATTAAAGCTACCCAGAATTAACATTGTTTTCTGTAATTACTCATATGACTATAAGTTAAAATTTTCAAAATTAGATATTTAACTCTAAAATTTTAAACTTGAGCATATATAACATTTAAGTTTAACATTTAAAGTTAATCTATTAATTATAAAAAAAAATCATACATAGTTTATAATTACATTGCATTAACAAAAATTATAAAATTAGATTTAGCACCATTTAGAAATATAACTTATATCCTAAATAATCTAATAAAACTATGTGACATTTTTTATTCAGAATAAAAATAGAAAACTAAATTAAATAATAAATAAAATAAATAAAAAAGAAGTTTTTCAAGAATTTATAGCATGTTTAATAAAGTTAAACTTAAAGATGAGGGGGATGTGAATTTGAAAAATAAATTTACTAGTAATAGGTAATAAAAGTAGATATAAAATATTAGAATTATATTATTTTTATAAAAAAATAAAAATAGCGGGCTAGCGGGCTAGCCCGGTTAACCTTCGGGCTAGCCCTAACGGGCTTCGGTTTAAACGGTTTTGGCCTGGATTTAAACGGGCCAAAATAATTCGGCTTAACCCTCTTTTTTTCCAGTTTAAACGGTCCGGACCAACAAGCCGCGGCCCTTTTAACATCTCTATCTGAGTGTTTGACATTTCAGCAAGATGATTATCCATATCCCTAATCCCTAATTCCTAATCCCTAATCCCTAATCCCTAATCCCTAACATCCTTAAAAGGATGAATATTTCTGTAAAAAATTGAAGAGACTAAGATATCCCTGCAATTTAATTATATTAAGGTCAAAAATATAATTCATTGTAATTACGAACATAAGCAAAGAAGCTGAAAAGTCATTTCAATTATTAACGTAAAAAACATCATTTATGTGTAATTTAAGTTGTCAAAAAAAAAAAAAAAAAAAAAACGGGTGTTAGAGAAGCTGGAAAGCCATTTTCACTCTTATCATCGGTCTTAAAAAAGCTCCAGGCATTTCACTCAAAACAAAATTCCTTCCTCCACCGCTCTCAAGTCTGATATCTATGAACTAGGAAAAGGAATCTCAAAGAATTTTAGTTGCACCAAATGTTTATCTATTTCTTAGGATTATGGGTAGATTTTCATAACAGAATACCGCGAGGCATATAAACGCTAGAATCTGAATGACTGTAAAATCAAGGCAAAAAGAAAACATGAATTAAAGGGGCCACGAAGAAATCGATTTGATCTAATTTAATCAAATCTCTTTTGTATTCTTCTCAAAGAAACGAACAAGGGTAACTTAATCTCCCGGTGCTTTTGTGGATGAGGTGGCAGCTACGGTGGTTTTGCTAACCATGCGGCGGTGCGACGGATTTCTGGCACGGATGAGTTATGAACTCTGATTTCAAGTTGATGACAAAGGTAAATTCTTTTTAGTTCTTTAATATTATTTTAATGTTTTCTTCTAGAAAAGAAATTAGATTAGCAGCTTTTATGGTTTTTATCAGTATTGAAAGTATGAATTGACTCCGTGAAAACTAATAGATTTGCTTGCGAATTTTTATTCTAAATCCGTGAAGCATTTTATATTTTTTGGAAAAATGATATTGATTACGTAGTCATTATTGTTATGTTATGTTTTTTTTTCTGTTGATTTAATTTTTAAACGGTTAAGATTAATCAGGTTTTACCATTATTTAATATGTAACTTAATTTAAAAAGAGCTTATTGGTAATTTTATTTTAAATCAATTTTTGGGAGGGAAATTATTTTTGGTAGTGGGCTAAATTATAGGACCGGTTATGGACGTGTGTAAATCCAAGATACTGCATATCTTTACGATATTTGGTAAATGAAGAGTCATTTCCCCCATTGCTACCGTCTTCCACACTCACTCTCTGCAAACAAGTTCAACCGTCTTCCACCATATTTCTCTGCAAACAAGTATCACGTCTTCCCCATCCTTCTTCTGCAAATCGTGAAACAACCTCCCTTAAAGTGAGAAATAAAAATCCCAAGTCCTAACCATATCCAACTTAACCCTTCGCGAAAAATCCCAACCCTTCGGTCGAAAATCCCCAAATCTTCGGTCGAGAATCAAACTCCCGCGTGAGGGCGAAAATCAGACATTGTTGTTTTTCCCAGAAGAAGCGTCTTGGAACCCTTAGTTTCGCTGAAGAACACACCAAATTGTGTGAATTTTTTTCCGACCCGACAACAGTGTAGGTAGGGCAACTTTTTTTCTCTATTTATTTTCGTATTTTTTTTATTTTTATTGCAATTTTTATGTAGAATTTCTTTGTTATTGGTGGATTTGATTTTAACATTGCATATATTTTGTTGTTAAATATGCTTATGATTGGTATGAATAATGCTTATAAGGGGAAATGGTGGAAATTAGTATTTTCCTAGTTTGTCATAACTATGGGGAGATAGTTTTTAAACAGCCAAAAATTGCCTATTGTTTGTCAATAACCATGGTCACATCTTTGTTTTTCACAAGTGTTGGTTGTCTGCTTTAATGAGGAAACAATATCGCTTATGTATGTTTTATAGTATGCTTATATATATATCCAAGTATGTACGAAATAGTTAGGACTTTGCTGTGTTTTTGTTTTAAATTGTCTTTATTATCTGGAAAAATGAAGTCTGGTAGAGTTGGCTATTATGGGATTTTTAAATACATTTTTGTTGCTGATAACTCTGCATTTCCTACCTTTTTTCCAAGTCTGGTAGTTTTGCATGTTGATGCTTTGTACTGCTTATTTGTGTTTAGAATTATGCTTACTCATATTCTATATAATGCTTACTTATCTTATATATTATGCTTAAGTCTGGTAGAGTTGGCTCTTATGGGATTTTTAAATACATTTTTGTTGCTGATAACCCTGCATTCCCCACCTTTTTTTCCAAGTCTGGCAGGTTTGCATGTTGATGATGTGTACTGCTTATTGGTGTTGACAATTATGCTTGCTCACATTCTATATCATGCTTACTTATCTTATGTAGTATGCTTTAAGTTTGTTTCCTGTTAATATGAGACAACTAAATGACTATTTGCCACCTTACTTTTGTTAGTGTTTCTTTTGGAAATGGCTAAGGAGAGCAATAAGAGTAAAGGACCATTGGATAAAGTGAGCAAGAAGAGGAAGGCGACATATATTGATGTTGCTGCAGAGCCGAGTAAGAAAAAGGGGGGAAATGACAAAGGTAAAAAAGTGCTAAACGGTAGCCAGAGTGATGAAGAATCCAAATATCCCAGACTGTTTACGAGATCAACGCTGAGGAGGTTCGCCAAAGTTATTAAGAAATTGAACCCTGCACAGATGGCTGCGGTTAACGAGATTGGGTTCGGTGGGCTGTTGCACATGAAGATCGTGGAAATACCGGCACAGTTAACTTACTGGCTGGTTTAAATTTCCTATCCAATCAGCTGTGAACTGGTGATATCGAAGGGGAAAAAAATTCACATAGACGCCACAGATGTGGAACAGGTTCTGGGAATCCCAAATGGTAGTGTGAATATTGAACGGAAGAACAAAGCAGGGGGATGTGAACTTTATAAGGAATGGCTAGAGATTTTTAACAAGCCTAACAACCACATCACGACAAAACACATATCTACGGAGATGTTAAAATTTGAGGACGGGGGTGACTGGTTTAAGAGGCATTTTGTTGCCCTGGTGGACTGATTGATTATCGGGAATAACCCTATTGGTTATGTTAACCCCCTCATGATGGACAATCTGGAGAATGTTCGAGAATATTCGCAACCTTGGTCAAAAGTGCGAGTACACGATTAATCTGTTGGTGGCAAACCGTGCACGTTGGGGGAAGGGAAGAAAATTATGTTCAATGGGCCCCTTTTGTTTTTATCGGTAAGTGGTAAATTATTATTGTTTTACATTTTTTGTATCACTACCTTGCATACTTTTCTAATTTTTGTTGTTTGTGTAGGTTTTTTATTTGGATAGGGTTATTTTCTATACTAGGGACGTGGCTAGAACTCTCCCAGTATTAGAGGTTGGACTTCCGAGATCATCCAGGAAAAGGGCGCAAGGAGATGAAAGAAGGTGGGTTTGGGCAGGGTCATTTGGCGGAATCGCTCTGTTAGGAATTTTATTGTTTAGATTTTGATGAATTCCATGTAAAACTTAGAATAGAAAGTTGGCACCCCAATTCTTGTTGTAAAATGCATTGTAATGAATAGAGTGGCCAAGCCGAGTTAAGTCGCCTACGCCCCAACATGCAAGAAGACAATCAAGATCTGGAAGGAAGATCACTGCGAGACAATTTGAGTAAAGGCAAAGAAGAGTAGACGGGAACTCTATGAAGAAGCGGTGAGATGCGGGTGAGTGGAGCATCGTCAAGTCAACTCAAGAAAAGCCAAGTCTCAAGTTGAAGTGACAGTAAGAGTCATCCATGATTGGAAGGCGACTCTAAGTCACCTGGGGGAAAGCAAGGAAATGCGGTCAAGTCGAGATAATCGAAAAGGGACCGCAGATGTAAATCAAGAGATTTACTTAAACAAGTAATATCTCCATACCACCTTTCTTGGAGTGCTCAATGCGTGCAAAAGGAATGAACAATGGGAAGCACTACACCGTGTCGAACTATGAAAAGGTGAAAGAACAATTCATACGAGGAAACGGCAATTCCAAGAATCGCAAGCCAACGACGCAAAGTGACTTTCAAAAATAAGCCTATCTCTTCAACGGGCAAATTTTTGAAAGTTCACTATAAAAGGCCGAGGAGTTTGTTTGAGAAAAAGGGGGACATAGATGACACACACGCGAGATATACAAGCACATCGAGAAAAATCGAAACATTCTCAATCCTCAAGCCTACATTACGAAGTACATCAATCCAACACTCACCGTGAAGGAAAGAGAACTTCAATCAGTTGAAGAGGAAATATTAAAAAAACAAGGGGTCTACATTCCGGGAAGGATTGTAGAAAGGTTCAAGGTTGAACCAAGTCTTAAGCTTTTGGAGGGCTTCGTGATCAAATCCAAAGAGCTTGAGCAAGTGAGTTTGTAGTAACAAGGCGGTGTTTGCCCTGTGAAGAAGTTCGAGTCGCACGAGAAGCCTTGGTGAGTGATCAAGGCGTCTCCTGATCGAGTCCCAAGGATCAAGTATTTGTTGTGATCAAGACTTGTATCGGATCTGTTACCACTTTGTAAACCGATCATTACTTAGTGGATTCCTCCCGGAGTTGGAGAAGAGAGGAGTAGAAGAATTACCCCATCTTGAACCTCTATAAAAAACTTATCGTGTCATTTACATTTCAGCTTTTAAATTCCCGCACTTTTAATCGCTTATATCTCACGATAAATTTGCTATCCATTTGATAATTTTTAAGTACTAAATCAAGCTCTAAAATCTTGCTTAATCAAACTTAAGGGTGTTAAGTCTTCCAAAAAATAAAACCACAAAGTTGAGTTAAATTATAGCAAATTTGAGTTACTCCATCAACAAATTTCACCGAGTTGTTGAGAGATTAACTCTACTTGAGTGACTAATTCGATCGTCCATCAAGGACACGGTGTGTAGAATCAACTCGTAGATTTAAAAGGACTAAATCGAAAATTTGGTAAGGTTTATTCAACCCCCTTCTAAACCTTACACTACACCCCTTGGGACCTACAAGTGGTATCGAGAGCGGTTGGTTCATTGAACCCTCCGCACCGGTTCAACTAGATCTCCAAACTTTTCAAAGTCCGCTTTAGTACTTAAACCTTCAAAACTCTTTTTATTAAAAGTCATTATCATGGAAACAAATTTGACACGCATCCCTATGTTCACTATTGAAGAATTTGATGATTGGAAAATTCGTATGTGCTCATCTATCGACTTTACATGATGAGATGTGGATAGTGATAGAAGATGGGCCTCTCGCAAATATTAAAGGTGAACAATTTGTATGAAGAGTTGCGGTGAAGGAGAAGAAGATCGCTCCCTGGACATCATGGTTGAAAAACCAAGAACCGAGTGGACAAATGATGACGAGAAAAAGATACAACCTGGACAATGTAGCCAAGGACATCCTCTACAAAACCTTGGACAAAGCCATGTTCAACAAAGTCAAATCATGCAAAACGGCTAAAGAAATCGGGATAAGCCGACATTGATTTGTGAAGGCTCAGAGCAAATCAAAGAAAACAAATTATTGCGGTACAAAAATTTGAAAACTTCAAAATGATCTCGGGAGAGAACCTGGATCAACTAGATGCTCGGTTTACGTAAATCACAAATGAGTTTTCTACACTTGGAAAGGAATATACACATGAATGAAATGTGTATAAAGATCCTAAAAAAAGTCTTCGGTGAATGGGAAATGAAGGTCATGGCATCGAGACATTCCATGGACCTATCAAAGACATCCAACCATGAGTTATTCTCGGATCTCAAAGCCTACGAATTTGGTGAGAAGGAAAGACCAGGAAGAGATAAATTTGTACCCAAAACAAATTTGCTTCTAATTGTTAAAGATGGGAAGAGCCGAGGTCAAAAAGTCGTTGACCCGAAGAAATAGCCACGATGGTTAAAAGATTTAACAAGTTCTTTAACAAGAACTACAAGAGAGGAAAGGGTGAATCTTCGGAAGACACTCGGCTCCTCCAAATCAAAGGAAGACAGCCAACCAAGAGAACAAATCATCAAAAAGTTGAGTATCAAAGGGTCGATAACTCAAGAATAGAAAGAGCGATCAAAAAGTGAATATCTATGTTGGAACTGTAGACAACCAGGTCACTATGCCATTATTTGCTCATATCCCGTAGTCAACAAGTACAGAGATGAAGAAGAAAGAAAGATCTTCGAGAAAGAAAACAAGAAAGGAAAAAGGCAATGATGGTGCAGAGATCACGAAACAACCAAGTCAAGGGAGACGGTGATTGAGAGAGCGATGAAGTCGACTACTCAAGTGACTCGAAGAAGAAGCCCGATCCGCTTGATGGCCAAAGAACAAGATCAAGAAGATGAGGTACAATCTAACTCAACAAACTCGGACACTAGTGATAGTATTCGTGACACACTCACTTCATCACCTCCGATCTTTATGATTCATTAAGCAAAATGATGAAAGATTTTGAACACATTAAATCCTCACACACACTATTGAATGAGGAAAACAGCCTACTCAAAAGTCAAACTCAAAGCCGACTAAGGAGCGGAGTACTCTAAGTCAAATAGTCGTTGAGAATGAAAGGTTAAAGGAAAATGCTAAATTAATAGCGTAAATTGCGCTATAGAAAAAGAGGAGAATGACCTCAAGAATGTTATTGCCTCATTTACTAAGGCATCTAAATCATTGGATGATCTTATCATGAGTCAAAGAGAATGTGGAGACAAGACAAAGCTTAGGATTTAATTCCCTCGTGCCATGTCAAACCTCAAGAGTAATTTTGGAAAAAGGATCTTCAAGTCATGAAGAGTCCGAAAAATCCAAAACTCTAAATGTTGCACACACATTCACTCCAAAGCACAATACTAAGCAAACTGGCCTTGGTTACAAAGGAAAAGGAAAACAACTTGATTGAGTGTCTTTGAAAGGACAGTGAGAAGAGATTTGAGTCCTCAAAGATACTCCTAACGTAAAAATACTGTAAAGAAGAAGCGAGCTACCAAAAATCCCGGAAAACCCATAAAAGAAATACAAATGATGGGGATGGTAGAAAATATCCAAGCAAGTGATTGGAATAATGTGAACTATCGCCACGGACTTATGGAATATAAGCCCAAATGGCAAAGGCCTAGAACTCAAAGAAAGGCCATTCCAAAAGCATAAGAGCTTTCATCAAAGACACATATGCACCTAGGCACGACACTCAAAGACACCACAATTACCCAAGGAAGGCAATTGCTAAAAACACATATGCAACGAAAAAGATGTGACAGATGTATGAACCAGAATCCCCAAGCAATTTGCCGGATTAATTATGATTATGGCATCGATAGATGGCAACCTCTTAGAGTCAAATCATTTGGCTATAGGTTGGTTGGATCATCTTACAATTCTAACCCCTCGGGACCCGACAAGTATGGGTACCTAAAACTTAATTTCCTTGATTGCGGGTTTTTTGAGTGCCAAGGAACCTGGTACATGGATAGTGGTCATTTCCGGACATATGACAGAAATAAGAGAAATCTGTCAAAATTCAAGGAAGTCAAAGGAGCAAAAGTCATATTTGGGGGAAATGAAGCTCCTGGTGAAATAAGAGGCATTGGATCCATCAAGAGAAATGGATTAGAAATCACAGATGTTGCATATGTTGAAGGACTCAACTTCAACTTATCGAGTATCGATCGACCGTGACAAGGGCTACAATGTTGGATTCAACATGGGTATATGCCAAATCAAAGAAATTGAATCAAATGAAGTGGTCTTTGCAAGGATGTAGACGAGAAAAATATGTATGTAGTGGATTGGTCAACCGCAACACCCAACACCGCTTCTACTACTAGCAAAGAGCGCAAATTGAATCAAGTTGGCCGTGGCACAAAAAGCCGAGTCACCTGAATTTCAAAACAATTAACAAAGCGGCAAGAAGTCATCTTGTAGAAGGACTTCCAGACTCAATGTATAAGAAGGAGAGTATATCTGATGCATGTCAAAAGGGAAAGCAAATCAAGTCGTCATTCAAAGAAAAGACATGCCCATCCTCAACAAGAATATTGCATCTACTTCATATGGATCTATTTGGCCCAGTGGAACCGGCCAAAGATAAGTGGAAAGAAATACACCTTGGTGGTAGTAGATGACTACTCAAGATATACATGGACAATATTCATGTGCAAGAAGAAAGAAACTCTACAAAAACTACCACGGTGATGAAGAGGATTCAAAATGAGAAGAGTCAAACCATTATCAAAATAAGATCAGATAGAGGAACCGAGTTTGTCAATGGAATAATAACTCGTATTATATTGAAAATGGTATTGGTCATGAACTATCGGCAGCAAGGACTCCCATGAGAATGGAGTTGCGAGAAAGAAGAATAAAACCTCAAAAAGCAAAGCAAGGACCATGTTAGTCAAGCGGGGTTACTAAAAAGATTTTGGGGAAAGCAATCAACATAGCTTGCTACACCCAAAACAGATGTATGATAAATAGACGGTGACAAAGACTCCCTATGAGTTTTGGAAGAAAACCAAGTGTTGCATATTTGAGAATATTTGGATGTAAATGCTTCATCCACAACAATGGCAAAGACAACCTAAAGGCTTTTGATGCTAAAAGCGATGAGGGTATCTTCTTAGGATACTCATTTGAAAGCAAAGCCTAGAATACTCAACAAAAGAACTATGGTTACGAGAGGAATCCATTCATGTAGTATTCGATGAGCCAAATGTAAATGGAGAAGACATTGAAGAGTCGGTGATAAGCTAAATCATCCAATCATACGAGAAGAGTCCTATCTCAAGTCAAGTTTTGGAATTATCAATTCAGGAGAAGATGAGATAGTCGAATTTGAACCTCAAAAACAATTTGGAAAATTTGCGGCTAAGTGATAACGAGAGAGTGACACACCAACACAACGCAAGTCATTGAATCAGCTAACTTACTCCAACTGATGTAAGATGGCCGAGAGACCATCCACGAGAACTTGTCATTGGAGACATAAGAGAAGGTGTCAAAACAAGATCGAACTCAACAAGAAGCTATGTTCACATGCTTCATCTCGCAAATAGAGCCCAAAGATGTGTCACAAGCATTGGACGACACACATTGGATTCAAGCTATGCAAGAAGAGCTGAATCAGTTTGAGAGAAATAAAGTATGGGAATTAGTGCAAAGACCCATACATCAAAATGTTATTGGAACCAAATGGGTGTTCGAAATAAGATGAACGAGGAAGGCTCGCGGGTAAGAAACAAAGCAAGACTAGTAGCCAAAGGATATTGCAAGAAGAAGGAATAGATTTTGATGAAACATTTGCCCCTGTAGCAAGATTGGAAGCTATAAGGATGTTTCTTGCCTATGCGACTCATAAGAATTTCATTGTATATCAGATGGATGTAAAAAGTGCATTCCTAAATGGTTTATTGGAAGAAGAAGTGTATGTTGAACAACCTCCAGGATTTGAGCAGAAGACTCTTGGAGACAAGGTATACAAACTCAAAAAGGCCCTGTATGGATTGAAACAGGCACCCGTGAGCATGGTATGACACCTGTCACAATTCCTAAGCGAAAATGGATTCACAAAAGGAAAAGTAGATAGAACACTTTTCTTAATTCAAGACAAGAAGAGTATCTTGCTTGTTCAAATATATGTGGATGACATCATTTTTGGATCCACTAACAAAGAGTGTGAAAAATTTTCAAACCTCATGCAAAGTAAGTTTGAAATGAGCATGATGGGAGAGCCGACATTCTTCCTTGGACTCCAAGTGAAACAAAGTGAAGGATGGAACCTTCATAAGTCAAACAAAATACACGAGACTTAATGAAGAAATTTGGTATGGAGGAGAAGTCTTCGTAAAAATACCAATGAACACATCAGTCAAAATGGACATGGATGCGGATGGCAAGCACTGTAGATCAAACAAGATCTGAGCACTTATTGGATCATTGCTCTATCTCACGGCTAGCGGCCGGACATCACCTTTCTTTGTAGGTGTATGTGCAAGATTTCAATCTGCTCCAAAAGAGAGCCATATGATGAAACTAAGAGAATATTGAGATACGAAAGGAAGCCAAGAAGTAGGCCTATGGTATCCAAAGGAAGGTGGATTCAAGCTAATTGGCTATTTGATTCTCGACTATCTTTGGATGCGAGTTGAGAGAGGAAGAGCACTTGGCACATGTCAAATGCTAGGAAACAGCTGATTTCTGGTTTAGCAAGAAGCAAAACTCAATAGCCACCTCTACGGTGAGGTAGAATACATAGCTGCGGGCGGTATTGTGCCCAAGTCCTATGGATGAGACAAGAAGAGGCGAGAGACTATGAAGTTGAAGAAAAAGAAATTCCAATCATGTGTGATAACACAAGTACAATTGCAATCACTCAAAATCTGTGTTGCACTCAAGAACAAAACATATTGATGTCGATATCACTTCATAAGAGATCATGTTGAAAAGAAGGACATTATCTTGGAATACATCTCAAGGCGATAAACAACTAGCCGACATCTTCACAAAACCATTATGTGAGTCAAGATTTGAAGAACTCAAACATGAGTTGGGGTTAATTGAGGCTGAGGTGACACTCGGACAAATTAAAGAAAGAAATGGAACAGAAAGGGGGAAAAAGAGCAGAAACAAATCTCAATAAATCACCAGATCGGAAAGACATGACTACACCGAAGTCGGTGATAGCCGAGTCGCTAAGAGAACTGTGAGGAGTAGAGTTAAATCGGCTAAGAGTTTGAACAACTTATGAGCAAAGTGACAAAAACGCGATCGTTTTGACTTAGCGGGAATGTTTTAAGGAACACGTCAAAGATAATGATGATGTGTAGGACATAAAGCCGCACACCAAGCTTATGATTGGATATAAATCTTTGCCGCGCATTAAATACGAGACGTGAAATGCTCAATAAAGGCGTGCGAAATCAAGCCGTTGATTTCGATCACAATTCAAAACCGCCGCACGTCCTTTCATAAACCATATTTAAACCATTTTAGTCCGTTTCTCTCTCACACTTCTAAAATCGTGTTCATCTCTTTCTCTCAAAAGCAAAGGCAAAAATACTCTCGAAACCCTATCAACCTTCAAATCAATTTCTCGAGTTTTCCTTGATACAATTGAGAAATGGCACCAACTTATGACTTTACCAAGTTAGGAAAGCAAATCCACACCGGTTCGACGGTGGATTTTTGACGGATAGTGAAGCGGTCCGACGACACCCTGGTGAAGAAAATCGCCGAGAAGTTGGAAACGTCGGGCTAAAACCGTTTCTAACGTTAGAATATCGATGACCTATGTGGAGGAGGTCGACAATTCTACGTGAATTGAGATTCACGATGAAGGAATCAAGTCATCTGTTCACGGAAAGCGGTGACTATCACGCCAAGGATTTGGTGAACATTGCTCACTTGAAGGATGAGCATCCGAGATTAAAGAAGCCGGCGTAAACTTGGCCGACGCATGGAAAGAAATAGCCAAGTCCGACTTTCTTTGATAAAATAATATACACAAACAAACAAGAAGCTGGCTGAAGGAGGATTATCACAAGTTGTTGGACATAGTTGCCAAATGTATCGACATCAAATTTGGCGACTTTGACCAATTGTCAAAAGGCAAAGCCGATTGTAATGGCTGCAATCATCGAAGAAAAGAAGATCAACGGGGAGTTTTGAGTTTGTCTACAAAGCAGACTCGCGAACGTGGGAACAAGTCCTTCAAAGAAGATGGTTCATTTGGAGGATCCCTAGGATATGGCACAGTGATTGGCGGCTATTGGAGGTGAAAGGAGTCCCTCTTAGACATGGGAAGGCATTCCATGTTAACAAGAGGATGTTGAGCAAACCTCTCAGCGCCTGAGAGAAGAGAGCTTACGCCAAGAGAGTCGACACACGGTGAGGGGGAATCGGTGACCAAGATCTGTTGCTTCCTCTCCGGCTAAGAAGAAAAGTCGCCCGCTGCTACTAAGAAGGTCAGCCGCTCCCGCAAAGAAAAAACCAAACATTGAGTCATTTCTTTTTAGTGTGTCACTGCCCCGCAGCTAGCCGGTCGAGAAGGACTCACAAATACCTTCTCCGTCAAAAGGAGGAGAAGCCCGACAAGCCAAGACGACCAGCTCCTTAGAAACAAACACCAAAGATCGGCCCCGCCGCCCAAGACTCGGAGGACACCACCTCCGAACCGTAAATTCCCCTGGTACAAACCAGAGAGACGAAGAAGACTCGTCAGCGGTCGAACAGGAGAAACCGGTGAGTCGATTACCCAGCCTAGCACAAATACAGGAGACTATCGGAGAAGTAGAGTCTCGGATATAATTGATGAAAAGACCAAGTCTCTGAAGGCGATCAATAGAGGCAACCAAGACACTGTTTGAGCTCACGGTGAAGCACAAGAAGAACTGCCGGAGCGAGATAGTGATGTAATGATCCTATCTCCACCTTACGGACATCCAAAATCGTCTGCGTGAGTGGAGAAAATGGAAGTTGAGCAAGTCGAGGAACAGTTCCAACGGCTGAGTTCATAGAAGAAGAAGAGGAATCGCTAAATTTCCTTGGACTAACTCATCGTGCTCCCAAAGACTTGATGAGACAATCGCACGGACATCCTGCAGATTTACAAGGACGGGGAGAGAGAAAAGCAAGTCAAGAAGCGAGAAGCACGTGAGAAGGCAAGCATCCGCCCTATCTCGGCACCACAACACACACATCCTCTCCTTGATGTCTTCTCGGACGGTGATGAGGATCGCAGAATCTTTCGCCGCTACGTAGAAGAGTTGCAAATGCAGCAAGCATTGCACGAATCAAGAATCCTTCACGAGCAAAGACTAATGGAGGGACAGGAGAGTCATTTTTGAAATTGATCCAATGGGAGTGGTTCAAATAACACCGATGATGTTGCCGCTTTACCACTTCCCACTCACTCGGAAGAAGGCAATAAGGGAATTGGCGATGAAACCGGGCTAGTGGGGACCCCGGCCGAGCCAACCCCTATTGAAGGTGTGCTACCCCCCCAACGGAACAATCTATCGAAACAATGGGAGTTTGGAGATGAGTGACCCCATTCCAAGTCACTCGGTGGTGCGCCTTGAGGGGGAAACTTGGCTAGGTCGGAAGATCTGCGAGATGACTCCACAACGAATCAAGGAGGCGAAGTAGAGAAACTACAAACACAAGAAGAACAAACAAGTTGCCATCAACGAAGCTCCAGGCGATTGAGCTGTCACCGGTGAGGTGCCAAGCGCTCGAAGGCTAATGACGCTGGCGATGGTCGAGGAGACGAGGAAGGAACAACCCGGGAGTTAACACTGCGGGCGATGAAAGTGCAATCCATGGGGTTGAGACTCAATGGATGCCGTAGAAGAGCCTAAGACACGGTGACATCTTTGTTGAAAGGGAGGACAAGGCCTCGCAGAGAGAGATTGCTTGGAGGTAATGAAGGCCACGGGAGGTTGAGACTTCCCTTTGAAGTAGAGAACATCCCTCCTGCTATCATCGACCCATCCGAGAAGGAGATCGGTGCACTTCATGATTCCCAGGACAACCCACGATGTCACTTTTCCGGGATGGGAAGGCGAAGAAGAAGCCGAGTCATCCCCATGACAAATCAAAAGATGCGGGTGTTCCAAGCACGAGCAAGTCGATCCCAAGACTACTCGTCAAATTTTTAACTTTGATGATGAGCCACCATTGGAAATCTCATCATCGTCCGATGACGCATCGATAAGGCCGAGGACAGTCATCTGAAATGGAAAAATCAAATTTGAGACCAACGGTATTAACAGTGAGGCTCGCCAAGCGGGTCCACTTCACAACAAGACCCACTCAACAAGAGACCCTTGCGAGCTCCTCAAGCTCGGCAGCAGATCGATTCCCAAAAGAACCGCCGCGCACCACTCATCATCAAACAGATTCCGGTTGGCGGTGATGAATCCTTCAGAAGTCTTTTACTTTTTCTTGGAAATAGGAACTCCACGAAGAGTCGAAAACGAACAAGCACGCTATCACAGACAGCTCCTGTCTTTCACTCAAGCACCATTGTTCCGATTTTGATTTTTATTTGTATGGCCATCACCGCAATGAGAAGAATCATTTGAAGTTCGAGAAGTGTTCAAAGCACTCTTTTGCCGAGGTTGAACGGATGGAGAGGCATCGAGGCCTCTTTGGACATTGGACAACAGAGATGCCAACCTTACGGTGACTTGAGAGGCATCACGGTCGGGATAAGGGAATGGTGGCATGGCAGATCAATCAATGCGTGTGGAAAGTGAGATACTTGAGAACTTTGTTCAATAAGTCTTTGGTGTGGAGAGCCGAAAATCTTGATGCAAAACGAAGTGAGAGAACACATTGAGCATATGCATGAAGCTCACACCGCAGAAATCAAGCTGCTGCGTGAGCAAAATACAAATGATCTACTGGCGATTGGAAGAACACATGACTAGAAAATTCAGCCTTCTCATGGTGAGATGAAGCGATTTCAAACAGAGTCCAACGCTACTCGATCCGAATTCGTGTTTTAGAACTTCGACTATCTGCAGGCTCGATTTCATGCTTGCCAAAGCATGTTCTGGGGTTCCTCTATCCTTTGATGATGCCAAAAGGGGAAAGAGGAATACCTTAAAGAAGCAAAATCTGAAAAGAAAGGAGGTTTGAGAAGGGAAAATCGGTGAGGAAGTATTGAAACGAGGAAGAAAGGAAAGCTTGTTGAGGGAGAAGGATCAAGCGGATGTAACATTGATGATTGCGAAACCCCCAACAAGGTCTGTCACGGTGACATTATAAGCGCAAACTCCCGTGACTCGCCACTCCAACACTAATTGTATCTATGGCCGAGAAGAGAAAAGCAATTGAAGCGAGGGATGAAGGAAGTGGAAGGAAGAATGGATGCCAGGGTGATGAACATCTTGAAAGAACATGGAGGCATTCCAGTTGACAGAGACACCTATGCCATCTCGGATGTCGGGAATGAGCCGCGATCGGTCGATGAATTTAAAACGCTCGAATCGAGGGATATTTTGCAAATATGTCTATGGCTCAAGCTTGGGACTTATCTTGGGAAAAGGGTCTCGCGTTATGTGAAGAAGGCGACAGCAACAGGACTTTAAGATCGCTCACTGGTCACTCCGCTAGTCACTCATTTGGGAAGAAGAAGACCCCAAGTCTGATATACGCCCAGAGGTAGAGGAAGAAGCGATGAGTGGAGGAAGAAGCTTGGACCAGGCCTCTGCCCAAGAATATTGAATACGTAGATCCAGGAAAGAAAGGAGGGATCTTTGGGGTGGCTTGACCAAGTAGCAAATTTAAAAGTGGCTAAATCTAATGAGTATGCAAAGAGATTAGAAGAAGAAAACAAGAGACAAACTCGGTTATGGCGGGAGAAACAAGAAAGAATAAGAAGAGATGAAGGTGCCAGGAAGGCATATGAAAAGAAAAGAAAAAGAAGGCAAATTGACGAGAAGAAGAGAAGAAGAGAAGAAGATCTTGATTAAGATGAAAGAAGGAGACAGCGAAGGAGATGAAGTGTTCTTTGTAGAAACCCTTCGTGTATTTTATTATGTAAATACATACAATGTAAGTCTTACGTAATAAAGCTATAAATTCTTTATTTTTTTGTGAAGACAATTATATACTCGATACACCTTATGTGATTGTGTTAAGTACAAGAATGATATGATCAATAAAAAGATTGATTCTGCGCATACATTCTATGTCAATACACTATCGTATGTATCTTTGTTATTTACATCTTTGTATGGTTTAAGTTTTGGCATCATCAAAAAGGGGAAATTGTTAGGAATTTTATTGTTTAGATTTTGATGAATGCCATGTAAAACTTAGAATAGAAAGTTGGCACCCCAATTCTTGTTGTAAAATGCATTGTAATGAATAGAGTGGCCAAATTCGAGTTAAGTCGCCTACGTCCCAACATGCAAGAAGACAATCAAGATGGAAGGAAGACTCTGTGAGACAGAGGCAATTTGAGTAAGGCGAAAAGAAGAGTGAAGACGGGAACTCTCTTGAAGAAGCGGTGAGATGCGGTGAGTGGAGCATCGGTCAAGTCAACTCAAGAAAAGCCAAGTCTCAAGTTGAAGTGACGGAAGAGTCATCCAATGATTGGAAAGTGACTCTAAGTCACCTGGGGGAAAGCAAGGAAATGCGATCAAGTCGAGATAAGCGTAAAAAAGGACCGTTTGCGAGTAAATCAAGAGATTTACTTAAACAAGTAATATCTCCATACCACCTTTCTTGGAGTGCTCGATCCCGAAGCGTGCAAAAGGAATGAACCAATGGGAAGCACTACACCGTGTCGAACTACGAAAAGGTGAAAGAACAATTCATACGAGGAAACGGCAATTCCAAGAACTGCAAGCCAACGACTGCAAAGTGACTTTCAAAAATAAGCCTATCTCTTCAACGGGCAAATTTTTGAAAGTTCACTATAAAAGGCTGAGGAGTTTGTTTGAGAAAAAGGGGGACATAGATGACACACACGCGAGATATACAAGCACATCAGAAAAACTGAAACATTCTCAATCCTCAAGCCTACATTACGAAGTACATCAATCCAACACTCACTGTGAAGGAAAGAGAACTTCAATCGGTTGAAGAGGAAATCTCGAAAACAAGGGGTCTACATTCCGGGAAGGATTGTAGAAAGGTTCAAGGTTGAACCAAGTCTTAAGCTTTAGGAGGGCTTCGTGATCAAATCCAAAGAGCTTGAGCAAGTGAGTGTAGTAACAAGACGGTTTTGCCTGTGAAGAAAGTCGAGTCGACGAGAAGCTTGGTGAGTGATCAAGGCGTCTCGATCGAGTCCCTAAGGATCAAGTTTTTGTTGTGATCAAGACTTGTATCCGGACTGTTACCACTTTGTAAACCGATCATTACTTAGTGGATTCCTCCGGAGTTGGAGAAGAGAGAGTAGAAGAATTACCCCATCTTGAACCTCTATAAAAACTTTTTTGTGTCATTTAAATTTGACTTTTAAATTCTGCACTTTTAATCGCTTATATCTCGATAAATTTGCTATCCATTTGATAATTTTTAAGTACTAAATCAAGCTCTAAAATCTTGCTTAATCAAACTTAAGGGTGTTAAGTCTTCCAATGAAAAATAAAACCACAGTTGAGTTAAATTATAGCCAACAGTGAGTTACTCCATCAACAAACTCGAAATCATTTGAGAGATTAACTCTCTTGAGTGACTAATTCGATCATTGTCCATCAAGGACACGGTGTGTAGAATCAACTCAGAGATTTAAAAGGACTAAATCGAAAATTTGGTAAGGTTTATTCAACCCCCTTCTAAACCTTACACTACACCCCTTGGGACCTACACGCTCCGTACAACGGTTTTGAACGAAGGGTCGGTGCAGTTGACATTGGGCTGGTAGGAAGTCAGTCAGCGAAGGCTGGCGCGTCGTCTGGGATCAAGAGTCACGAGGTATACTTTTTAGTTTTGTTTGGTTGGATGAATCCATTTTGATTAATGCTTGTGATAGATGAAAAATAAGCTTATACATGTAGTTATTATTGCTTATATTAGAAAATGATGGAGTATTTGATTATTGTAATCCTTCCATACATTTCTAGTTAATAATCCTTATTATGTTTGCCAAATGTGCTTATATATGTTGCTCAAATGCTTACAAATGTCTATATTATTGTAATTTTTGGATTCCCTCAATTATGCTGAAATATTGTTTATGACATATGACAGTTCATCTTATATGTGGTGCTAATATTGCTCACAGAATGATGTTTTTTGTATATTATGCCTAATTTTTTTGTTTTACTTATGAGTTTTGCCAAATCTGCTTATATGTGTTGCAAATAATGCTTACATAACGATGAAGTACTTAATTATTTGCATTTTTTGTATTTTTTTGTCTAATGTTTTGGTTTGCTTATGACATTTTCCAATTATGCTTATATGTGTTGCTACTAATGCTTACAAAATAATAAAGTATTAATTACTTGTATTTTTGTATTCTTGTCTTATGTTTTTGGACTGCTTATGGTTTTGCAAATTATGCTTATATATGTTGCTAATAATGCTTACAAATAATGATGAAGTGTAAATCATGCTATGGAGTGCTATAAATATTTCTCCTGTAACTGACATTTTGGTCTGATAACTTTTGGAACGGAGTATAAATCGAGAGTGCTGCAGAAGTTGTTAGGCCTTGCTACATATGTGGTCGACATAATCGCGTTGTTTTAGAATGCTCCAAAAGAGATGACAGGTGACGCAGACTTTTGCAAATTACAAGATTCGGCGAGGATGCTTATAGCTCAGCTAGTAAGCATACATTGGACGCGGGCGGACCCTATGCTGACGATATGAGCGAGACGCAGCTAAACGAAGCTTTTTGGAATAATCCCGAGACGATAGCCGCAGTCGAATAAGTTGAGCTTGCACTTGGTCATAGGGACGAGTACGAAAAGGGTGTGAAAGATTTGCCAAGTTTTAGCTTGGGTGTTACCCAAGAGACTGATACAACTGTGGGCAGGGATGTAAGATTTTCTGAGCTTTATTTTCTGTTATTACTTTAACATCCGGTATACCCCGCTTACAGCATTCACAAAAATGCTTTACTATGAATAAAATGTTGGTTTTTTGTGTTGTACTGATGTGTGTTGTTGCTTTTTTTTTGTTTTATTAACAGGGTGGGGTTAGCGGGGCACATGATGTTGGCGGAGATGGTGTGGATACTGGAGACGGTGTCGGGGACAGTGACGATGAGGACGACGAGAAGGATGACAGCGAGGGGGAGGACGAGGGGGATGATGGTAAGAGCGACGATGATGAGGATGGTAGTAGTGACAATGATGAGGGGGATCCCGTTGATGCCGAGTTGGAACAAGAAAGCGGTGACAGTGGCAACGAAGAAGACGAGGTTAATAGTGCTGATGAAATAGAGGGAGGGCAAATTGAGAATGCATTACAGATTGATGTGTTGTCTGAATGTACAAAATTTGAAATGATGGTATCGAACTGGATTTTTGAAAATCCGGCCGGTGAACCGTAAGTTTATTTTTTTTGTTTAGTTCAAAAAATGTTATTTTTATGAAGTTTTTAGTTTGAGCAATTGTATGAACATGCAGGGAAGAAGTCATATTTGGTAGTGGCGAATTTAATATAACAAGACAATATATGGAGACTTTGAAGGGCGGACAGTACGCCAGTGGGTCTATTGTGGATACTTGGTCGTTTATCCTGAACCGCAAAGAATCGTTGAGGGCTGATAGTTCTCCACGTAGATTCTTTGCCACGACATATCCTACTGTATGTTTTCACCCGCAATTTTTGGTAGATAATTTTGTGATGTATGAGGTTTGATTGGTTTATGTGCTTTTTGTAAGTAGTATCCATGATGATGCTCTGTTTTTGTAGATTATGCTTATGGATATATCACAATATGCTTACGAAAAAAAATCTGATAAATTGGCGGCAACAAAACCCTCAAATACGACGGCGTTCCTGATAAATTGGTCAGTTCATCTCTATAGATGATTGAATATATTTTTTCATTCTTTATTGTTTGAATGATTCTAATATATTTTTTTCTGGACAGCGACAAGTATTTCTGCAATACCTATCGACGAAGGGTTTCCCGTCAATTGCTCGTGCGATCCAGCAATCGACTGCCTCCCGTTTGTGCATGCCCTGGAGGGACAGGGATAACAAAGTTGATTGTGGTATTTTTGCAATGCGCCATATGGAGACCTATATGGGAGGTGGGATCAAAAACTGGGATAGCGGGCTCTGAAAAAACGACGAGGCGCAACTATTGATGATGCGTAGAAAGTACGCAGCTGCAATATGCATGGACTCAATGAATGATCTTAGGGATGCGGTAATGGGACGAGTGAAGGAGTTTGCCAAAACGAAATAAGATCAATCCGAAATATTTTATTTGTTTTGTACTTTTTATTGATATTTGAAGTACTTTTTAGCGATTTTCCAGACACGGTAAATTTGTTTGGTCTTTTGAAGTACTTTTTAGTGATGTTTTGAATGTTTTTTTGATTAGTACCTATGTAAGCAGAATTCAAGTGGTAAATATGCAGAATTTTACTCTATTGTAAGCATTCATTTTCATGGTATGTTATAATGTTTATAGCATTACTTCAAATATTGTTTAAGCAGTGTTCTTCTTCTTTGTAAGCAGAAATCAACTGCACTGTAAGCAATATTCGAATGTTTAAACTTTTTGAAGTATACAAATGTTTCATAAGCAGAATTCAAACGTTGCGCAAGCAGAAATCAATTGTCTTGTTAGAACTATTTCAAATATTATAACTTATCAAGTATCGCATACTATATAGTAGTATTCAAATGTGTTTAAGCATGATTCAAATGTTGTGCAAGCAGATTTTAATGTTTTTGTAAGCATGTATATCATGTTATTTTATATTGTTAGTAAATAATCAAAGTGCAAGGTAAAAAAAATTAAACAGGCAATCACAATATTTGTTATCGAGCACATGCCTTTTTTTAGTTTCAAGGAACAAATTTTAGGTATATGAAACAAATAAGTACATAATCTAAAATAAACCTAAAAAAGTAAGCGATAAAATATGAATAAATAAGCAGTATCAAATGCTTTAATAAGCAGTCTCAAACATGCACTCCAAAAAAAAACATCAACTACTTGTCGCACGTTCTGCTATTGTGCGAACCTATTTCTCCGCATTTCCCACAACGTCTCTTCATTTTCTGTCCAACCTTTATTGCTTTCTCCTTCTGACTCTGAAGTCGGCTTTTGACTCGACTACCGCTCCCCTTATTTTTGGCCTGTGTTGGCGGCAACACTACAACGCCTAGCTGGGTTTTGTCCCCAACGAATCCTTCGATCAATGTTTGTTTGTTCACCGAACGGGAATCAGTTTGTTGATCCTTCAGCAATTGTTCTTTATGATCTTTTATGATCCTTGACAGGGATTCAATCTTGGATTTGTCGTCATTTGATAGAATCAAACAATAGTGAATGTCAGACCAAATCTGTTGGATCATTGTATCACACTGCATATCTGATCCGAAATTGTTCAACGAATCATTGTTTTAACACCGTAGCGTAGATGCATTTTTCGTCCATCTTTTGTGAATATATTTGGCTTGGATTTTATCGGCCTCTTTTAGTAGCGAGAAAATGTGACGACATACAAGCCCGATACGCTGAAATATTTTGCAACTGCATTCCATCACATCATCATTTATATACGAAACCACTGTAAAGACTCCTATTTCCACGTCCTTGATTTTATAAGTGCAGGTGTCAGCCCCGTTGTTGATTTCCATTGTCACGCACTTGTAACAAGATGATTCGATTTCGGCGCTCACAATAGAAAACACTGTTCTAGTATACACAACTGATGCATGTTTCTCAATTTCTAATTGTATTTTGCATTTGGGCAAGCTGGATTCTATCTCGTTGTTCAGTTTGTCTACGACATGTCTCTGAGCTTCTATAGCGCTATCGTAGTGCATGAAAAATTCCACTAGACTAACTTGTGGGTTGGTGAAACTCCCGAACCAGCTGTTAGCACTTTCCGATCTTGACGTGGTTCTGAGTAATCCGCTCAATTGCACATTTTTAAAATAAGCGGGGATCCACGATTTTCTGATTTCAGACATATGTGCGAACCATGAATGCGAAGTAACCTGGTAATCATTCATCAACTGTTCCCATCTCTCCTCAAATTCTGGAGGTTCGATGTAGTTACTCCAAACAATGCGATTCAATCTTTCCATGAATTCATCGTCCTTAAGCAAAGTATGCCCCACCTTCGCACCAACCTTTTCCATGATATGCCACATACATAGTCGGTGAATACTGTTCTTGAAAACCTTTTTAATAGCATTTTTCATTGCGGGATCTTAATCAGTAACTATGTATGTTGGCTCATGCCCCATTGCCTTTAAGAAATTTTCGAATAGCCAGACATACGATTCTTCATCTTCCTTCAAAAGTAACCCAGACACGAACGTAACACATCTTCTATGGTTGTCCACACCAGTGAACGACACGAAAACCATTTTGTACCTATATTTGTTGTGACAAGTCAGTCTCCTTTTTTCCCAAAATAAGAGATTTCTTTCAAGTTCAGACGCATGCAATTTTTTTATAATACATAAGCAACATTCTACTAATATATAAGCATATTGTGTTAAATTCGTATGCATATCCACACATCAATAAATGCTATAACGAAATGGTCATTTTCTTCGTAAAATTATATATCTTCTTATGCAGTACGAAAGCAACTCGTAAGCAGTCTTTTCTGTTTTGTTATGCATTATTGTGGACTAATTTAAAAAAAGAGGAAGGAGCATGAATTCTATTGGGATTGCACCCGTACCTGTTAGTGTTGTATGTTGCATCGAAAGATATAACATCCCTGAACATTCTGTAGTTTTGCTTGCACATTGGATCAGCCCAAAATAATCGTGTAAGTTGGTCGTTTTCATCAACGTCATAGTTGAATGTTGTATGTGGACAAACTTCAATCTTTTTCAAAAACTTATCTATAATAAGCTGTGCATCGGCTCCACAAACGTAAGATTTCAGCTCTCTATTGAAATTTTTAAAGTCGATTGGTAGTGCGCTTACATTCGAATACCCTCCAACCATCTTCTTATACAGTCGATAAGTTTTCACTGGCCCAATGTTTGTTTTTATACAGCTTAGGATGAATTTTTGGTGAGCCAAATTTAAATTCCTATTCGCCTTTAGAAAGTGTCTGTACACCCCGGGCGTCAATGAATGCGTGTGCCGGATTTCAAAATGTTTTACTGTATAAGAACCAGATTCAGTGGCTTGGAACACACAACGCCCCTTGCATCCCACCCTTGTCGGTTTTCTGTGTCTCACTTGTGAGACTTTGTCATCATTTAGCTCCATTTTTTCATGAGATGCAGATGAGTTGCTAACCTTTTTGAACCCTTCGCGGCTGCAAACTGCGTATTATATGCGTATTATACCACTGTGGAAGCATTTGGTTGTACTAATTCTTACATTAAATCCGGTGGCACGCCCATAATCCTTGTAGAATTGTATTCCGCTCTTGACACTATCAAAATTCATCCCTTCTTTTGGAGTCAGATGTTCATCACATTCTGGTATTCAATTCAGAGACGAGTCCGTTGTTATTTCAATCCGTTGTTGCGGAACACTTGCAATTACAACTGTCTCAACAAAAGAAATAAATAAGCAAGATTTTGAAAACACATTAGCATAATGGTCAATTATTATAAGCAATTTTATACTCTTATATAAGCAAAGCACAGGATCAGAACAAACGACGTCGTAATCAAATAATTTCAGTTCATACAATCTAAATAATGATCAATTAACCTGATCGGTTATAACACCGAACAAACGTGAGCAACATGTTTTATTCATGACAACAAGCAATTCAAGCACATAAAAAATGCATTTTCGATCATATCATATACGTTTTTAAAGAAAAAAGTGGGGACAAAGAATTAAATTTCATGCTTCAGCTATATGTTTATAATTATAAGCATATTAGTATTCACAAATAAGCAATATTATGGATACGAATAAGCAACTTTCTGGGTTAATATGAAGAAAAACAAACGTGGACGAGGAACTAAATTTTAGGTGTTCGAAAGTATGTTGGTACTCACAAGCACATTTATAGGCAATTGAAAGCACATTTATCATAACGAATAAGCAACTCACTAGGTAAACATACACACAAAAAAAATTGGGATGAAGATATGTCCTTTTCTGGACTACCAAGAAGTTCACATTTGTAAGCATGCTATTTTCAGGGCATAAGCAATATTACAGATACGCATAAGCATATTGTTGGGTAATAATTACAAAAAAAAATGAAAATGATTGATCGAATCATTGATTTTAGGAAAAATTACGAATCAAAATTTAAGGGGATTTAGTAAAAAATGTACAATGAAAACAATTTTGAAGGCAAGAAAAAGTGTTACCTTGTTCTTCATTAGTATTGAAGTTTTCTTCATATGTGTCATCCATTCTTATCTTTCTTGATTCAGCGCTGCAAATGACGAATTTCAGTGAATTGGGAGACTATCTCAGTTACAGAAGAACGGTGGAGAAGGTGAAATAAAGTGGACGATTTAATTCAATAACAGATTTGGTGGACTTTGATTGTAACTCATCCTATTTTAGTGGGATTTACTAGATTTAGCTACCATAACTTATTATTATATGGACTAATCTACCCTCATTTGGCTGTTTCGAATGATTTATCAGCAAATAAACAGGATTAATCTCAGCCATTGAAATCAATTTATCTACGGCTTGGATCTAGTCCTACGCACTCATATAATAGGGAGTCCTATATAACCCTCCCCCTATATATACATATATATATATATAACAGAGTTAAAGTAATACTTTTATACGTTAAAGTATCTATTTTTTGAGATAAAGTATCATGTTTTTTTATGTAGAAAGAAGGAAAATAAAAAATAAATATGATATAGTTAAAGTAACACTTTTATAAGTAAAAGTATCCGATTGTTGAGATAAAGTATCAGATTTCTTAATACAGTTACAAACTAGAAACAAAAAAAGAGAAAAAAAAAAAAAAATAAGTATGATATAATTAAAGTAACACTTTTATAAGTAAAAGTATCCGTTTGTTGAGATAAAGTATCAGATTTCTTAATACAGTTACAAACTAGGAACAATAAAAAAGGAAAAATAAAAAATAAATATGATGTAGTTAAAGTAACACTTTTATAAGTATCCATTTACTGAGATAATGTATCATGTTTTTTAATAGACTTGGGTTCGATTCTTAGCCTCTTCATCTAGAGGCGTTTTTAATTTTAATTCAATTTACCAGACATATTTATGAATGACTTTATATACATGGTTACACTAAAATTGCACAACAAGCACTAGTGGTGTAGTGGTAGAACACCACCTTATGTTTGTATAGGTTGCGACTTCGATTCCCTTGTGGAGCTATTTTCTTTTAAATAACAGTTGGGCTGGGGCTGGGGCGTGGACGCGGGTTGGACTGGGACTGGGGCGCGAGCACAGGTTGGACTGGGGCGCGGGTTGGGCTGGAGGATCCGTCTTATGGAATAGGATCCGTAAGCGGTAAGACGGCCCTACAAGAGACCTACTCCTAAATCTATTATATACATTTATATAAATACATATATTTACCATATATATAAATGTTACATCTCAATATAAACGCATATTATCAAATATATATGCTAATTATATTAATTGTTTAAAAAAAAACTATATATGGAAAAAAAATAATTTATTTCACCAAAGATCAAGATAAACCACAAACTTAGTTATTGGGGAAATTCCACCATATACCCTCTTTTTTTAAAAAACACCAAATACGCTTTTATCACTTTTTTACCTATTTTTTTCCTCTTTTACGCTCCAGCTTATTTTTGATTATTTTATGTTTTTTTCGTTTTTTCTTGTTCTTGTATTGTTTTGTATGTTATATATGTTGTTTCGATGTTGTTTAAATTTGTTTCTTTGTTGTTTCTTAATTGTTTCGATGTTTCAAAATAACTTTTACCAATTTTTTATGCTACTTTTTGTTCATGTATTGTTTTGTACATTATTTCTATTGTTTCTGTGTTGTTCTATAATATTTTTAATGTTGTTCGAATAATTATTTTGTTGTTTTCCTGTAGTTTTCAATGTGCAGATACAATTTTTACCTACTTTTAAGCTCTTTTTATTTATGTGGTATTTTTAATATTTTTTATGTTGTTTCTAGGTTATTTTCATACCGTTTTGAATATTGTTCTTATGTTTATTTGTCATTTCCACGTAGTTTTCAATGTTAAAATACAATTTGTACCTATTTTTAAGCTCTTTTTGCTCATGTGGTGTTTCTATATTGTTTATGGTTTGTTTCTATATTGTTTCTTTGGTTTTTGTTTTTGAATGTCTTCATTCATTGGATTAAAAATTGAATTTTATTTTTTACTCATGTTGTTTCTATATTATTTTCAATTTATTTGGTTTTAATATGTTGTTGTTTTATGTGTATATTTCTTGTTTTTTTAAGATTTCAAGTATAAAATGGATTATTTGAGGGAGCAAACTTTATATTTTCACCGTAATTTTGTCCAAAAATCACCGGAAAGCGTAATATTCTATCTTTTGTCCAGAAAAGTTGGGTAATTGTGTCCTTATCCCTTAGTTATTTTCCCTCCAAAATTATTTTTTTTGACAAATTGAATGCAAAGTCAGATCAACATTTAAACTTTATCTGCTATGTCAGGTCATAGACTCATAGGTTTAAATCTCAAGATTTTTCCAACTTAAATGACATAATTCTAAATCGAAATAGAAAAAGAATTAAGTCTCTAAATAGGTCAACATGGCCAAAAGAATAATTTTCTCTATTACATTGGACCACTGAAGTATGCTGTTAACTTTTCTTTTGGTTTTTTTAGCAGCAGTACGATGTTAACTTAGAAATTGATTAGTTTGAAGATTTTGGTTGCGTGGAACTTGTAAAATATAATGAAGAGCTACGATATCCTTTCGTTTTCCTCTTTGAATCGAATAAAATTGTCAAGACATAGATAAAGGAGCCATTTATTCTAGAATGGAGTTAATATATCTTTACGAGAGGTACGTGGATGCACATATGTGTCAAAGTAGAGTTTGATGTTTTTCATAATTTGCTAAATGGAAAAATGAAAGACACTGAGGACACTGACTAAATTCCACCGGCAAAGGACACTAAATTTGTGTTCTTTCTATTTAGGACAATAACCTTAAACTTTTAGTAAATTGAAGATAAATTGCGCCCGAATTACCAAAATTCGGGCTAATTGCTTATGTCATAAAAATAAGTCGAAATTTATTTTTAAAAATTTACAAAGCAATCTAGAGATCTAAAAATCAATTTAAAAAATTTAAAAAATTAACAATTAAAATATGATTACATGAACATGAACATAAATTTGATAATTATTTTAAAAATTTACAAATTAAAATGTAAATATTCGAAAGTAAATCATGAAAATACAGAATAAAATTATAAAAATTATTTAACAAATCTAAAATAACTAAATGAAGTCTAAAAATGTGAAAGAATATTTTAAAAAAATTAATATGTTAAAGATAACTGAATAAGTTTTAAAAATTATTAGAATAACATTTGAAAAATACTTAAATATATATGAAATTACAATTGAATCTAAAAATTTATTTTAATTATATGTTAAAATATATAATTCTTATTTCTTTAAGTATTTCAAATTTTAGACTTCATTTAGTTATTATTCAATTTATTAAATAAATTTTACATATTTATTTTTGTATATTTTAATTTTAATTTTTAATTTGTAAATTTTAAAATAATTTTCAGATTATGTTCATGATTCATATAATAATTTGTAAATTTTTAAACTAATATTCAGATTTCAAATTTATTTGTAAATTTTTAATATAATTGTTATTTATTTTTGCCACGTGAGTTATTATTTTCACTACATAATTAGTTAGCCCGAATTTCGTAATTTGGTGATTAACATTGAGTTCCATGTCGCAACTAGCCCGAGTTTGGGTAATTCGGGCTCAATCTGTCATCAATGTGCTAAAAGTTTAAAGTTATTGTCATAAATTGAAAGCACACAAACTCTGTGTTCTTCTTTGCAAGTGGACTACAATTAGTGTTACCATTTTGCAATTTAGTAGGGATAACAAAATTGCCATGGGGAACCATCCTTGTTGGTACGTGAATAAAATGGGACGAGGATTCCCCGCTTCTCTAGAACCAATACTATGACGAGGATGATATTTATATCCCCGTCCAGTCTTGTTCTTGTTTAGATAAAACTGTTGGAATTGGTTTGATAAATTGAGTTTTGACCCGATTTTGACCAATTATTTAAGTGGGCTCATTTATTAGATGTATGAAATAAATGAGATAAACGTCATCTACGCCGCGGGTAGATGAGTTTAACATTTTGAATTTCTCAAAACCAATGTCGGGTGAATGAGAAATAAATGCATAAAGTTGGCCACTTAAAATACTTTTATATATGGAATATAAAAGGGTGGGAATATGGAAAGCCATATCCCACATAGAAAACATAGTAAATGTTTGACTAGTTAATAAAGAGCTTTACCACTAATAAGGAGTAATCAAGTGAAACTCCTTATGGTACACCCTAGTGGACCAAGTCAATTTTGACTAGCCTTTGGCTAGCTCAAAAGGCACCAAGGACGGTGCGGAGCATCGTCCGAGCCGGAGCCAGGCCCGCGCACGTCGCACATAGTCGCATTGGGCGCTTTAGAGGCGCACTTTGCAGACTTCGTGGATCGACACGATCCCGATCCCGTGTGAAGGGTGTATGCTAATAGGTGTGTTCCTTCAGGCAGATGGGATCAGGACCATCAGATCGCAACTGTTAACCACAGGGCGTGATCTGACGGTCACGACTGATCCGGACCAGGGGTTGCACCCAGTTTGAAGAGACACCAAGAGCTCTATATAAACCAACCCCCAGAATTATTTCAAAAAAATCAGAAAATTCGAAATTCTCCTGCTTCTTCTTCATTCTGCATTAGTCAATAAAAAGAGAGTTCAAAAACATCTAAGTGTTCGTTGTGCTTGCGATTTGTAGTGCAACTATCGCAAGTGTTTGTCGTTGTATCTTGGGAGACAATTGCCGCATACCGTACGCACCGTGAGCGGGGCAATCTTGTCTTAAAGAGAAAGAGTCCAACTCTTGTCTCGACATTTCAATTTTTACCGTTACTCTGCTCAATTGTTTTAGCCATTCGGTATACACCATCCAATATTTCCAACAGTTTAAGACAAAATTTTCGTGTATATCAAATGGCTTCGACGTCTTCAGTTCTAGCACCAGCACCAGCACCGGGAGAGAAACCCAAGAAGTTTGGGGGTTCAGACTTCAAAAGATGGCAACAGAAAATGTTGTTCTATCTTACGACTCTGAACCTTGCTCATTTCCTTACGGAGGATGCCCCAATTTGTGGGGAAGAGAGAGGCGATAAGGAGAGAAGAGAATGGCGTTCGATGCTTGGAGTCAAAGCGACTTTTGTGCGGAACTACATACTCAACGGATTTCGACAACACATTGTATAATGTGTATTGTTAAATAGAAGATCGCTAAAGAACTGTTGAGTTCTTTAGAGAAAAAGTATAAAACGGAAGATACTGGCACAAAGAAATTTGTTATCGGCAAATTCCTTGAGTTCAAGATGGTTGACACCAAGACGGTGATCAGCCAGGTTCAAGAGATCCAACTTATTCTGCACGATATAATTGCAGAAGGGATGGTTGTGAGTGAATCCTTTCAAGTAGCTGCTATTATCGAGAAGCTACCGCCTCTGTGGAAGGATTTTAAAAATTACCTGAAGCATAAGCGGAAGGAGATGGGGCTTGAAGATTTAATTGTCAGATTGAGAGTTGAAGAAGATAATCGCAAGTCTGAGATTAAGTCTGGCAAGCTTCCTATGGAGGCAAAGACAAACTTGGTGGAGCCAAATGCTAGCAAGAAGAGAAAGCACCCGGGAAATAATCAGAAACAGGGGAAGGCCAAAAAGTTCAAAGGGAACTGCTTCAACTGTGGAAAGCCGAATCACAAGGCTAAAGATTGTCGTCTTCCTAAGAAAGCCAATCGGAACCAGGTGCATGTGACCGAGGATAAATCAGTACCAATTGATATGTCTGAGCTTGATCTCTCGGCTGTTGTATATGAAGGCAACAAGTGCTACATGGTGGAGAACCCGAGAGAATGGTGGGTGGACACAAAAGCTACACGCCACATATGCCCCGACAAAGACATGTTCTCAACGTATACTCCTATCAACGGAAGGAAGTTATACATGGGGAATCATGCAACGTCTGAAATTGTCGGTCTCGGCAAGGTGGTGCTGAAGATGACCTCGGGCAAGGAGCTGACCCTCGTTGATGTCCTTCATGTTCCAGACATTCGGAAGAATTTAGTGTCAGGATCGTTGTTGGTCAAGGCAGGGTTTAGATTAGTATTTGAGGCTCAAAAGTTTGTACTTATGAAAAATGGACAGTTCATAGGGAAGGGGTACTTAGATAATGGACTATTCAAGATGAATGTAATGAATGTACTTCGAAAATTTGAAAGCAATAAAATTAATGCTTCTTATTATTTGCTTGAGTGTTCAAATTTATGGCATGTTAGATTAGGACATGTGAATTTTAACACTTTGAAAAGGTTAGTAAACTTGGAATTACTACCTAACTTTAAAATAGATTCACATCACAAGTGTGAAATCTGTGTTGAGGCAAAAATGGCCAAAACACCATTCCACTCGGTGGAAAGAGAAACATAACCTCTAGAGTTAATTCACAGTGATATATGTGATTTAAAGTTTGTGCAAACTAGAGGTGGGAAAAAGTATTTTATTACTTTTATCGATGATTGCACAAAATACTGTTATATATATCTTTTAAGAAGTAAAGATGAGGCCTTAGAAGCTTTTAAAAGCTATAAGAATGAGGTTGAAAATCAACTTAGCAAACGAATTAAGATAATTTGAAGTGATAGAGGTGGAGAATATGGAGCTCCTTTTGATGAATTTTGCTCAGATTCTGGTATTATTCATCAAACGACAGCTCCTTATTCACCACAATCAAATGGTATTGCTGAATGCAAAAACCGAACTCTAAAAGAGATGATGAATGCTTTGTTGATAAATTCTGGTTTACCTCAGAATTTGTGGAGGAAAGCAATTCTCTCGGCTAACCACATTCTTAACAAAATACCACACAAGAATAAAGATAAAACTCCGCATGAGTTATGGAAAGGTCAAAAACCTTCCTATAAATACCTGAAAGTGTGGGGGTGTTTGGCTAAAGTAGAAATACCTAAGCCAAAATGAGTCAAGATAGGGCCTAAAACAATCGATTGTATTTTTATTGGATATGCAAATAACAGTAGTGCATATCGAATTTTAGTGCACAAATAAGCAAATCCAGATGTACAAGAAGGTACAATTATTGAGTCAAGGAATGTTGTATTTTTCGAAGACGTATTTCCTTGTCAAGAAAGGAAAGAAGCTAATTCTAGCAAAAGAACACGTGATATTGCTGATGTTGATCATCAAAGTGATGAAGAACCGAGACGCAATAAAAGGGCCAAAATAACTAAGTCTTTTGGTCCAGACTTTCTAACTTATGTGTTAGAAAATGAACCAAGGACAATTGGTGAAGCATTGTCCAATCCAGAAGCTCCATTCTGGAAAGAAGCTATTAACAGTGAGATAGATTCCATCATGCAAAATCATACTTGGGAGTTGGTAGATCTCCCACCGGGAAATAAGCCTTTAGGATGCAAGTGGATCCTTAAAAGGAAATAAAGTTGATGGAACTATTGATAAGTACAAGGCCAGGTTAGTAGTTAAAGGATTTAAACAAAGAGAAGGCCTTGATTTCTTTGATACGTATTCACCTGTGACAAGAGTCACATCTATTAGAGTTCTCATTGCTATTGCAGTGTTGCATAACCTTGAGATACACCAAATGGATATGAAAACGGCTTTTTTAAATAGTGAATTAGAAGAGGAAATCTACATGGAACAACCCGAAGGGTTTGTTGCTCCTGGACAGGAGAAGAAGGTGTGCAAACTCGTTAAGTCATTGTATGGCCTTAAGCAAGCTCCGAAACAATGGCATGAAAAATTTGACAGAACTATGTTGTCAAATGGTTTCAAAATTAACGAGTGTGATAAATGTATTTACATTAAAGACACACCTAATGCTTATGTAATTGTCTGTCTTTATGTTGACGACATGTTAATTATGGGTAGTAATCATGATATAATCATGAATACTAAGAAAATGTTAATCAAACATTTTGATATGAAAGATATGGGTATAGCAGATGTTATTCTGGGAATTAAGATCTCTAAAACATCTGATGGACTTGTTTTATCATAGTCTCATTATATTGAGACAGATCTTGAAAAGTTCAATGCGTATGACGGTCCTCTCCTAAAAGCCTAAAACGTTGATTTAAGCTTACACTTAGCTAAAAACCAAGGCGAGCCTGTATCTCAACTAGAATATTCTCGGATTATTGGCAGTCTAATGTATGTAACAAACTGCACACATCCGGATATTGCCTACGCAGTTAATAAACTGAGTAGATTTACGAGTAATCCTGGAAATAACCATTGGAAGACATTGATAAGGGTTCTTAGGTATCTAAGACTCACCTTGAATTATGGATTACATTACTCGAGATATCCAGCTGTATTAGAAGGATACAGTGATACTAATTGGATATCTGACTCAAAAGATTCTAAGTCCACAAGTGGTTATGTTTTTACCATTGGTGGTGGAGCGGTGTCATGGAAATCCTCTAAACAAACGTGTATAGCTCGATCCACGATGGAATCAGAGTTTATAGCGTTGGATAAAGTTGGTGAAGAAGTGGAATGACTTCGGAAATTTTTAGAGGATATTCCTTGTTGGCCTAAGCCGGTGGCTGCAATCATGATACATTGTGATAGTCAGTCGGCTATAGAAAGGGCTCAAAATAGTATGTACAACGGTAAGTCTCGACATATACGTCGAAGACATAACATCGTTAGGCAGTTGATCTCAAATGGGGTTATTACAATCTATTACGTGAAATCGAAAGAAAACCTAGTGGATCCGTTAACTAAAGGTTTGATAGAGATCATGTATACTACTTATCGAAAGGAATGGGCTTAAAATCCACAAAATAAGAGTGTTCATAGTGGTAACCCAACCTTGTGAATTGGAGATCCCAAGACCTTGGTTTAATGGGACAACTAAGTTATGAATATTCAGATAAACACTTGGAGCATATTACAGCTCATTCCTATCCAAGTGGAGAAACCTGCTGAATGTGGTGAGGTTAAGTTATAAACTTTTAATGATTCCTATACTTTAAAGAAGTGGAGTATGGCAGGATACTCTTAATAGGAGATCACCTATATAAGTGTGAAGACGAGTTGCTTCAACGAAACACTTATGAATCCAAGATGTTGTCCAGGGCCAAAATGGACACAACCGTGAGAACCAAATGATGTTAGGAAAGATATTGTGTGGATGCTGTTGTTTTGGTTTACATAAACAGCTGAACAGTTCAAGACATCGTGTCACTGTGCAGCCTAGTTAATCCGATAGCATTCCACTTAGGAAGGTTCAAAGCCACAAGCTACCTCTCCCGATGCAATAGCTTTCTGTTTGAACTCTCTTAGTGTCTGCATTCTCATATGCATTTATTTTCATTCATGTGGGGGATTGTTGGAATTGGTTTGATAAATTGAGTTTTGACCCAATTTTGACCAATTATTTAAGTGGGTTCATTTATTCGATGTATGAAAGAAATAGATAAACGTCATCTACGCCGTGGGTGTAGGTCACAAGGGGTGTGAATGTAAGGTTTAGAAGGGGGGTTGAATAAACCTTACCAACTTTTTCAAATTAGTCCTTTTAAATATACATAGCTAATACTTCACAGCTGTGTCCGTGATGGATAGCTAAGTTAGTTAATCAGCAGAGTTAGTCACTCACGACTGATTTTGTTGATAGAATAACTCATTGTTTTGACTAAAGACTTAACTCGATTGTGATTTGTTTTATTGGAAGACTTAACACCCTTGAATTTGGTTAAGTTTGTTTTAATACTTAGTTTTAGCACTCAATTGATTATCAATTGGATAGCAAGTTTATCAAAGCAAATATAAAAATAAGATGCGAGAAATTAAAGTCTTTGAAATGTAAATGACACAATAAGTTTTTATAGAGGTTCGAAGATGGGGTAATTCTTCTACTCCTCTCTTCTCCAACTCCTGGAGGAATCCACTAAGTATTGATCAATATACGAGTGGTTAATAGTCCGAGATACAAGTCTTGATCACACACGGTGACTTGATCCTTTGGGACTCGACCGAGATGCCTTGGTCACACAACAGTGGCTTCTCGTCGACGACTCGAACTCTTCTTCACAGGCACTGCCTTGCTACTACAGCCCACTTGCTCAAGCTTCTTGGATTTGATCACGAAGCCCTCCAAAAACTTGAGACTGGTTCGACCTTGAACCTTCCTACAATCCTCCGTGGAATGTAGACCCCTTGATTCTTCAAAAATTTCTTCTTCAACTGATTGAAGTTATCTTTCCTTCACGGTGAGTGTTGGATTGATTTTCTTCGTAATGTAGGCTTAAGGATTGATCTTGAATGATTTGAGAATGTTTTTTTGGTTACAGATTCAAATGTTTGCTTGAATGTTCGTGGTTGGGTAACCTTCTCTCGAGTTATTCCTCGGCCTTTTATAGTGATCTTTCAAAAAATCGCCCGTTGAAGAGATAGGCTTATTTTTGAAATTCACTTGTAGTCGTTGGCTTGTCTTGTTGCGATCCTTGAAATTGCCACTTCCTCGTATGAATGATTCTTTCGGCTTTTCGAGTTCGACCAAGTGCAAAGTGCTTCCCATTGGTTTATTCCTCTTGCACGCTTCGGGATCGAGCACTTCAAGAAAGGCGATATGGAGGTATTACTTGTTTAAGTAATTCTCTTGATTTACGTGCAACGGATCTCTTTCGATTATCTCGACTTGATCGCATTTTCTTAACATCCCCAGGTGACTTGAGTCATCGTCCAATCATTGGATGACTCTTCTGTCACTTAAACCTTGAGACTTGGCTATCTTGAGTTGACTTGATTGATACTTCACTCACCGCATCTCACCGCACCTTCACCTTGATCGAGTTCTGTCTTCTCTTCTTTGCCACACTCACCGCCTCACAATGAGTCTTCCTTTTGTCTCTAGTTGACTTCTTGCATGTTCGGGCATAGTGACTTGACTTAGCTCGACCAGCCCTATCTATTAAAATGCAATTTACAACAAAAATGGGGTGCCAACTTCTATTCTAAGTTTTACGTGGCATTCATCAAAATCTACAAAATAATTTCCCAGCAATTTCCCTCTTTTTGATGATGCCAAAACTTAAAACATACAACAATAATTAAAATAGCGAGGGGAAAATAAATGAGTTCCCGTAGTTGGCAACATCCTAGAATCAAGTCGACAAGAAGCTGGGATAAGGAATCGATTCGTGATGTTTATTGAAATCAATAAAAACATTTTATACCCAAATTTCACATCCAACCAAAGGGCACGGCGAGCAACATGATCACACAAGCCATGAGCAAAACCAACATGGAAAACCATAGAGCGTTTGAACTTGCAAAATAATACATTGAGAAGAAGGCTATCGTAATTTCATCTGGAATGTGCGATGTGAACTTGAAAGGATTGGTGGTTAATCGAGCCGTTGTTGCATCGGGCGGAAGGCGGTTTGGGTGTCCGGTCTTATTTTCGCCAACAATCTACAAGTTGGGATGGAAGATTGTGACAATTTTGGTTTACAACATGTGGATATAAAACTTCCATCCGGGAGAGGGACCCGGGATGTGCATTTGGATTTACGGAGTTAGATAATTGGTTGGGTTACATGATAGATTGGGATTGGACAACAGGCACTTATTTCGACATCATCTCGGATTACTTTTATGACGGGACATGGCACTTTACTTTCTCATTCATTGAGGCTTATTTGGATATGGTCCGAGATATTGTTAGAGTCCCCATCACTCCAAAGATCGTCGGATACACGGGTGTGGCTTTGATGATGGATGTATCACAAATCGCTACACATTTCTGCGTCCTCGGTTCATTGGGGTTCCTCGGATTTGGTCTCCTCACATTTAAAGACGCTCGATTGTGGCATGGCGGGCTATCCACAATCGTCTTGCGGTTTTAGATCGCGGCTCATTCACAGGACCCTCGGTTTCGGTCTTTGTTATCTAACAATGAATCTTTTGATCATTTATTTGTCTCATGTGGTTTTCAGAGGCCCTATGGCAATGGATTTTTGATGCCTTTAATATCAATTACTTTAGGGCTTATAGCTTTAGTGAATTTCAAAAGTGCGTTTGATGCGTTTTCATTTCATGATCGTGGGCTTTCTTGCTCTGTGTTTTCTTTCAGGTACTTGGCTCATCCGGGAAATCGAAATGACTTGACCTTCAACAACAAGACTTGGACACCGGAGGCGGCCATCCTACTCTCGTGTCCTAATTCTCGAGTCATCTTCCTTAGACCGAGGTTGCATGCAAATGATCACAGGACCTCTTCTTCATTCTCCGCAGACTCCGTGTTCGGGCGCCTAGACAAGCCCCGAAGATTGTAGTCTTAAAACCTTTGCCGGGATGGATCAAAGTTAACACAGACGGTAGTGCTACGGGGCACCCGAAATCTCAAACCTTCGGAGTTTTTCAATCGTAGGGGTTTTTTCGCGGGTGCTTCGTGGAACGATGTGGTTTTGGTTTTGCTTTTGAGGCGGAACTTACAGCGGCTATGCGGGCCATCCAATACGCTTACTCAAAGGGATGGAACCAACTATGGCTAGAGTCGGACTCGATCTATGTGGTGGAGTTGTTGCGTAAGAAATCTCCGAGTTCCAGCGCCATTTGAGTATGTGGAGATACACTCTCCACCTTCTTTCTCAAATGGATTTTGTGGTTTCGCACATCTTTAGGGAAGGAAACCAGGCAATGGATATTCTAAGCAAGCAAGTCGTCGCAGTGGATACATGGTGGGGTTCGCCCCTCAACGTCCATTATTCAAATCCCTCACCGGGATTATGTTGGCCAATCGAATTATAGGTTTGTTCCTTAGTGCGCCGCATTTTCGGTCTTGTCGGCTTTTGGGACGCTTTTATCATGGGGGTACTCTTTTTCCTTCCAGGGTTTTTCCCACATGGGTGGGTTTTACCTTGAAGGTTTTAACGGGCCCCAACCAATCCCATGGTCGGATTGTGACCATTTCGTTATTTTCTTTTGACTTTATTATCAGGCTTTACTTTGGTTACATCACCGTGATGAATACTCTTTTTCATTTTTATATATATTTCGCATTTATTAAAAAAAAAACAATAATTAAATAGCAAAATACATACAGACAAATGTAGAATCACAGAATGTATGCTTGGAATCGATCTTTTATTGATCATAACATTCTTGTTCTTTACATTTGTTTACAAAGTGTATCAGAGCTTGAATCAAAAGAAAATGTATCAGAGCTTAAGTGGACCTTAAAGTATCCATGCTGTTTTATATCTACACAAGTAGAAATTGTACAATTTTATTCAATGTATATAAAACTTACATAGAATGTATTTACATAGTAAAATACATGAAGGGGTGGACAACAACACTTCATCTCCTTCATTTTGCCTCCTTCTTTTTTTTATCTTCTTCACTCTGTCATCTTCTGACCTTTTTCTTTTCTTCTCATCTTCATCTTGTCTTCTTTTTCTCATACGCTTAGGATAGCTTCATCTCTTCTCGTCTTTCTTGTCTTTCCTCCCATAGCTGAGTTTGTCTTTTATTTTCCTCTTCAATTCTCTTCACATACTCAAGATTGTTCTTAGCCACTTGCAGTTGGCTACTTTCCAGCCCAATAGATCCCTCATTTCTTGCCTGGATCTATGTACTCAATGTTTTTGGGAGAGATCTAGGTCCGAAACCTCTTCCTCCACCATCGCTTCTTCCTCCGCCTCGGGCGTGTATTATCTTGGGGCCTTCTTTTTCCCTGTTGAGTCAGAGTGATCGCCGATGAGTTTGTTGCTCGTCGCCTTCTTCACATAGTTTGAGACCTTTCTCCCAAGACAAATCCCAGGCTTGAGCCATGGACATGTTTGCGAAATAACCTTCGAGATGCGAGTGTCTTGAATTCATCGACCGATCTTAGATCGGTTCCAAAGATCTCGAAATGTCATAGGTGTCTTTGTTTGTGCTGGAATGCCTCCATGTTGTTTGAGAATATCCATAACTCGGGCATCCATCATTCCTTCTACTTCCTTCATCGTTCGCTTCAATGTCTTTCTCTTTTCGGCCATAGGTACAAGCAGAGTGTTGGAGTGGCAAGAGTCATCGGGAGTTTTTGATAATATCGTGTGACAAGACCTTGTTGGGGGTTTTAGCAATCATCAAGGTCACATCTTTCGAACCTTCCCCCTCAACAGACTTCCCTTTCTTCTCTCTTATTACTTCTCATCTGTCTTTCCCTTCACAGCTGCTTCCTCATTCTCAGGTTCAGATCCCTTCAGCGCCTTTAGGTATTCCTTTTCCCCCTTTTTGGCATCATCAAAGGAGAGAGGAACCCCTGGAAACAAGCTAGCAAGCAAGAAGTCTAGTCTGCTGATAGTTGAGTTCTGTTTCGAATCTGCTGCGGAGTAAGCTGCACGGAACTCAGAGCGGGTGGCGTTGGTTTCAACTGCTACCAACTTCATCTCAGTCATGAGGAGACTGAATTTTCGATCCATATTCTCTTCCACACGCAGGAGCTCGTTCTTATTATGTTCACGCATCAGCTTTATCTCTGTAGAATGAGATTCATGCATTTGTTTTCAATGTGCTCTTGCAATTTTGTCTTTGCATCAGCATTTTCAGCCCGCCAGACTAACAACTTGTTGAACAATGTCCTGAAATATCGAGCTTGTTCCACACGCATTGTTTTATGTTGTTGCCACCACTCACGGATCCTGACTATTATGCCTCTCAAATCAGCAGTAAGGTTGGCGTCCCTGTTATCGAGCCTCATGTCCAGTGAGGCCTGGTGCCTTTCCATTTTTTCTATCTCAGCAAATAAGGCTTTGAACACGTCCCTAACTCCATTTGTCACCTCTGTTTGTTTGACGCCAAGAAGCGTCAAAGTCATAGTCATTTGGAACAATGGTGTCGATGGAATAATAGGATCGGTCCGTGGAAGCGCTCATGATCTTTAGTCGATTCTTCGGGAGGTCAGGTACCTCCGGGAGAGAAGGGAAATGATTCTACGAAAGGATCATCACGGGCAATCGAATTGTTCAATGATAATCGGTGCTCGTGAAGTCCCTTATGGAGTCGAACTCGCGCAACTTGGGGAGCTGCGCGATGGACTCTGTTTCAATTTGTGGTATTGTGAAGTCGACCCGACTTTGCCGAGCCTCGCTATCTCAACAGCCTTCGTCGATCTCATTTGGTTTTTCCAAATGAGTTGACGATCGGTCCTCGGCCTTATCGGAAGCATCATCGGACGATGATGAGATTTCCATGGGTGGCTCATCATCAAAGTTGAATGTTTGGCGAGTAGTCTTGAGGTCGACTTACTCGTGGTTGGAACATCCTCGGTGAGTCTTTGGGATCGATCCACAGGGGATGACTCACTTCATCGTCTCCTTCCGATCCGAGAAAGGTTACATCAGGATTATCCTGGGAATCGTGAAGAGCATCGATCTCCTTTCTCGATGGATCAATGATAGTAGGAGGGATGTTATGTGCGGCAGATTTCTCTACCCGGGAAGTCTCAACCTCCCGTTGGCCTTCATTACCTCCCGCAGTCTCAAGCTGCGGCGAGGCCTTGGACATCCCTTTCGACATTGGTGTCACTGTCTTGGGTCTTTCGAGGTGGCATCCATTGGAGTCTCAACTCCATGGATTGCACTTTCATCGCCCAGTGTTAAACTCCCGGGCGTTCCTTCCTATGCCTCGACCGCATCGCATCGGCGTCATTGGCTGCGCAGGCGATTGGCACCTCGGCTCGAGGCGGTCTCAATCATGCCTCCGAGCCTCATTGATGACAACTCGCTATGTATGATCTCGTGGTTGTTCCTTCTCCACTTTGCCTCCGAGATTCATTGTGGAGTCATTTGCAGACCCTCCGACCTTGCCTTTGCGAGTGGAGGGAGTTTCCCCCTCGGTGGCACACCGGTGAGTGACTTGGAATGGGGTCACTTTTCTCCGGACTCCCGGTTGTTCCCACCGAGTATTCAGTAGTTGGGGCGGTGGTGAGACACCTTCATTAGGAGTTGGCTCGACCGGGGTCCCCACAATCCCGTTTCATCGTCGATTCCCTTAACACCTTCCTCCGAATGAGAGGAGGTGGTGGCGGCGACAACAATGATGGCAATATGTCGCACCACTCCCATGGGGTCTATCTCCATTTGTGATTTTGAGGATTCTCGGGTCCCTCCATCATTCTTTGCTCATGAAGTATTCTCGGATTCTTGCATTGCTTGCTGCATTTGCAATTCTTACGCGGGCAAAGAATAGTGGTCTAGATCCTCATCACTTTCTCGATAGGACGTCAAGGTTAGGGTGTGTATGATCGGTGGTGCCGGTGAGAGGGCGGAGATCTTTGGCCTTCTCACGTGCCTCTGCGTCTGTTTGCTCTAGCCCGTTCGTTTTCTTTTCGAATCTGCAGTATATTGATGCAATTATCCTCGTCAAGGGCTTGCAAAGATCGTGTCCACCTCAAGAAACCGAAGAGTTCTTCTTCCTCAAAGAATGAACTCGGACGTTCAAACCGCACTGGATAGACTCAACTTCCATTTTCTCCACTCTCGCAAACGATTTTGGATGTCCGGATACAATGGAGAGTACATGATTACATCGTCTTCATTAGTCTCTTGCTGGCCCTCGTTTCCAGGGATTAGGGTTAGTAGACCATTTTGCTCGACACCTCGGTAGCCTGTTATGTGCGAAGACACCACCCTATCAACAGCGGGTGATTCGATTGTCTCAACCATTCCTTGTTCCTCGCCTATTTCGTCTACTGATTGGGTCCTCGACTTGCCTCTCGCTGATCGGCCTCAAAGAGACTTGGCCGTTTCATCGATCACTCACGGAGACTCTACTTCTCCAGCGAGTCTCGGGTATCTTCTCCGGTGAGTGATAGACTCTTTGTCTTCTCAAGCTCGGAGAGCTTGGAAAGTCTTCTTCTTCTCTTTGTTTTTACCAAAGGGATATCTGGCTCCACTTCATCTGGTTCATTGAGGTGAATGCCTTCGCAGATGTCTTAGAGGCAGTTGCTTTCCTTGTTGTGGCAGTCCTCTTCTTCTTGATTACTAGAGAAGGGATTAATGGTTCCTTCTCCATTGCGGCTGCAGGGGCAGGTGACACGGCTGCGGGGGCAGGTGACTCTGCTGCGCAGGGCGGGAGCAGATTTCTTTTTCTTTCTTTGCAAGGGCGTGATCTTTTTAGCTTGCAGGGGCGCCTTTTTCTTTGGAGGAGAGGAGACAATCGTGTGTCTTCGTGGTGGTGATTCCCCTCACTCGTATCAGCCCTCTTGGCGTATGCTCTCTTCTGTCCGCCAGATAGGTTTGATCTAAACATCCTCTTGTTTACATGGAACGCCTTTCCATGTCGAAGAGGGACTCCTTTTACTTCCATCAGTCGGCCAATCACCAGGCCGTATCCTGGGAACCTCCAAACGTTCCATCCTCCTTGAAGGATTTGTTCCCAACATTCGGCGAGTCCTGTGAGACAAACTCAACCCAATTCACTTCTTTTTCTTCAAGGATCGCGGCCATTACGATCGACTTAGCTTTCGACGAAATTTGGTCAAAGCCGCCAAATTTGATGTCTATGCATTTGGCAATGATGTCCAAAGCAATTTGTGGTAGTCCTCTTTCGGTGACCTCTTGTTAGGCTGTGTAGACTACTTTTGCAAAGATAGTCGGACTTGGCTACTTCTTTCCAAGCGGCAATCAGTCGACCTCGGCTTCATGAATCTCCAAGCACTCCTTCCCCGCAAGAACAAGCGATGTTGACCAAATCCTTGGCGGTGATGGTGAACTTGTTTCCATGAACAGAGGACTTGATGCCCTCATCGTGAACTTTAGCGTTCACACGTAGAACGCATCGCGACCTCTTCCACATAGGTCATCGGAAACTCCAACGTTAGAAACGGTTTTGACCCAGGACGTTTCCAATTTCTCAAAGAATCTTCTTCACTAGGGTGTCGTCGGACCCCTGTTTAACCATACCATCGAAATCCACAGTTGACCCGGTGTGGATTTGCTTTCCTAGCTTTACAAAATCATGTGTAGATGCCATTTCGAGATGTTTTACCGAATCGAAACTTGAAAACTGAACTGAGGATAGATAGGGTTTTGAGAGAAAATTTTTGCTTTTGCTTTCGAGAGAGAGATGAACAGTTTTTGGTAAACTGTGAGAGAAACGGACAAAATGGTTTAAGTATGGTTCATGAAAGGACGTGCGGGTGGTTTTTGAAATTTGATCAAAATCAACGGCTTAGATCTTGCACGCCGATTTACATTTAATTTTCGCATTTAATGCGGCATTTATATCCAATCATAAGCTTGGTGTGCGGCTTTTTTTGTACACGTCATAATTATCCGACGTCATTCTTAAAATCATTCCCGCTTAGTAAAAACGACTACGTTTTTGTCACTTTGCTTATGAATGACTCAGCTTGCTCCTTAGCTGATTCAATCCTTCTTCTCACTGCTCTTCTAGTGACTCAACTGTCATCTAACTTGATACAACTGATTTTCCGATCTGGTGATTCACTTAGTCAATTACTTAATTCAGCTCTTTTTCCTCTTTTCATGTTTCATCTCTTTTCTTTGAGTCTTCTGAGTGTCAACTCAGCTCAATTAACCCTAACTCATGCTTGAGTTCTTCAAATCTTGACTCACATAATGGTTTTGTGAATATGTCAGCTAACCGCTTATCAGTTGAAATATATTCCAAGGTGATGTCTTTCTTTTCAACATGATCTCTTATGAAGTGATATCCGACATCGATATGCTTTGTTCTTGAGTGCAACACAGATTTTGAGTGATTGCAATTGCACTTGTGTTATCACACATGATTGGAATTTCCTTTTCTTGACTTCATAGTCTCTCGTTCTTGCCGTCGCATCCATAAGACTTGGGCACAACAAGTTTGCCCGCAACTATGTATTCTCGCTTCAATTTGTAGAGGTGGCTATTGAATTTTGCTTTTTGCTAAACCAGAAATTAGCCTATTTCCAAGCATTTGACATGTGCCTCGAGGTGCTTTTCTGTCAACTTTACATCCAAAGATAGTCGAGTCCGAATAACCAATTAGCTTGAATCCGCCTTCCTTTGGATACCATAAGCCAACTTCTTGGCTTCCTTTCAAATATCTCAAGATCCTCTTGGCGCAAATCATGTGGCTTTCTTTTGGAGCAAATTGAAATCTTGCACATACACCTACAAAGAAAGGTGATGTCCGGCCGCTTGCTTTGTGAGATAAAGCAATGATCCAATAAGTGCTCAGTATCTTGTTTGATCTACTGGCTTGCCATCTACATCCATATCCATTTTGGTGATGTATTCATTGATATTTTCAGAAGACTTCTCTTCCATACCAAATTTCTTCATTAAATCTCTGGTGTATTTTGTCCGACTTATGAAGGTTCCATCCTTCATTTTGTTTCACTTGGAGTCCAAGGAAGAATGTCAGTTCTCCCATCATGCTCATTTCGAATTTGCTTTGCATAAGATTTGAAAATTTATCACACAGCTCTTTGTTTGTGGATCCAAAAATGATATCATCCACATATATTTGAACAAGCAGTATACTCTTTCTATCTTGAATTCTGAAGAGTGTTCTGTCCACTTTGCCTTTTGTGAATCCGTTCCCAGTCAAGAATTGTGACAATGTATCATACCATGCTTTAGGTGCCTATTTCAACCCATATAGAGCTTTCTTGAGTTTGTATACTTTATCTCCAAGAGTCTTCTGCTCAAATGCTGGAGGTTGTTCAACATACACTTCTTCTTCCAATAAACCATTAAGAAATGCACTCTTTACATCCATTTGATATACAATGAAGTTCTTGTGAGCTGCATAGGCAAGAAACATCCTTATGGCTTCCAATCTTGCCACAGGAGCAAATGTTTCATCAAAATCTATCCCTTCTTCTTGGTAATATCCTTTGGCTACCAATCTTGCTTTGTTTCTTACCACAGAACCTTCCTCATTCATCTTGTTTCTGAATACCCATTTAGTGCCAATAACATTTTGATGGGTAGGTCTTTGAACCAGATTCCACACTTTATTTCTTTCAAACCGATTGACTCTTCTTGCATGGCTTGAATCCAATGTGTGTCAACCAATGCTTGTGACACATCTTTAGGCTCTATTTGTGAGATAAAGCATGTGAACATTGCTTCTTGTTGAGAGCGGATCTCGTTTTGACACCTTCTCTTACATCTCCAATGACTAGTTCTCGTGGATGGTCTCTCATCCATCTTACATCGAGGTTGGAGTAAGTTAGCTGGATTGATCGTCTTGTTTGTGTTGTTTTGATCAGCTCTCTCATCATCACTTAGCTGCAGATTTGCCAACTATTTTTGAGACTCAGCTATCTCATCTTCATCCGGGTTTATAATTCCGACTTATGCTTCAAAGATAGGGACTCTTCTCGCATGGTTGGTTGATTGACTTATCGGTTGACTCTTCAATGTCTTCTCCATTTACATTTGGCTCATCAAACACCACATAAATGGATTCCTCTCGTAACCATAGTCCTCTTGTTGAGTACTCTGTAGGCTTTGCTTTCAAATTTGAGTATCCCAAGAAGATACCTTCATCGACTTTAGCATCAAAAGCCTTTAAATTATCTTTGCCATTGTTATGGATGAAACATTTGCATCCAAATATTCTAAAATATGCAACATTTGGCTTTCTCCCTGTCCAAATCTCATAGGAGTCTTTGTCATTGTATGTTTATCATGCATCTATTTTGAGTATAGCATGTTGTGTTTATTGCTTGACCCAAAATCTTTTAGGTAGCCCCCGCTTGCCTAACATGGTCCTTTGCCGCTTCTTTAAGAGTTCTGTTTCTTCTTTCTCGCAACTCCATTTTGTTGTGGAGTCCTTGCTGCAGATAATTCATGACCAATACCATTTTCAATACAAGATCGAGTGATTATACTATTGACAAACTCGGTTCCTCTCCGTCGATCTTATTTTGATAATGGTTTGACTCTTCTCATTTTGGATTCTTTTCATCATTTGTGGTAGTTTCTGCAGAGTTTCTTTCTTTTTACACATGAATATTGTCCATGTATATCTTGAGTAGTCATCTACTACCACCAAGGTGTATTTCTTCCCACTTATGTTATTTGGTTCAATGGACCAAATAGATCCATATGTAGCGTGCAATATTCTTGTTGAAGATGGACATTTCTTTTCTTTGAATGATGATTTGATTTGCTTTCCCATCGGCATGCATCACATACACTTTCCTTCTTGTATACCGAGTCCGGAAGTCCTTCTACAAGATCGCTTCCGGCGGCAAGCTTGTTAATTGTTTTGAAATTTAGGTGACTCGGCTTTTTGTGCCCAAACCAACTTGATTCTGCTCTTTGCTAGTAGACAAGTGCTTGGTGTTGCGATTGACCAATCTACCACATACATGTTCTTTTGTCTCCGCATCCTTGCAACACAACCTCATTGGATTGATGTTCTTGATTTGGCATATACCCATGTTGAATCCAACATTGTAGCCTTTGTCACGAGTTGGCTAATACTTAGCAGATTGAATTTGAGTCCTTCAACATATGCAACATCCGTGATTTCTAATCCATTTTTCTTGATGGATCCAATGCCTCTTATTTCTCCCGGAGCTTCATTTCCTCCAAATATGACTTTTGCACCTCGACTTCCTTGAATTTTGATAGATTTTTTTCTTGTTACTTGTCATGTGCCTGGAACAACCACTATCCATGTACCAGGTTCCTTGGCACTGTTTGCTCCTTGAACCCGCAATCAAGGAAGTTAGGTTTTAGGTACCCATACTTGCCTGGGTCCCGAGGGGTTAGTATTGTAAGATGATCCAACCAACTATAGCCAAATGATTTGACTCTAAGGGGTTGCCATCTATCGTGCCATAATCATAATTAATTTTGGCAAATTGCTTGGGGGTTCTAGTTCATACATTTGTCTCTTTTGTCTCGTATGCTTGTGTATGTGTTTTAGCAATTGCCTTCTTTGGGTAGTTGTGATATCTTTGAGTGTAGTGCCTAGGTGCATATGTGTCTTTGATGAAAGCTCTTATACCTTTGGAATGGCCTTTGCTGAGTTCTAGGCCTTTGCCACTTAGACTTATATTCTATAGGTCTTTGCTGAAAGTTCACATTATCCCAATCAGCTTGGCTTGGGTACTTTCTACCATTCCCGTCATATGTGTTTCTTTTATAGAACGTCTGGGGTTTTTGGTAGCTCTGTTTCTTCTTTACTGAGTATTTCTGTTTGGAGTTTTTGAGGAACTCGGGTGGCTTTCTTCTCACTGTCCTCTCAAAGACACTCAATCGGCCGTTTTCCTTTTCCTTTATAACCAAGGCCAGTTTGCTTGTGATTGTGCTTTGGAATAAATGTGTGTGCACCATTTGGAGTTTTGGATTTTTGGGATACTCCATTACTTGAAGATCCTTTTTCCAAAATCACTTTTGGAGCTTGACATAGCACAGAGGAATTAAATCCTAAGCCTGTCTTGTCTCCACATTCTCTTTGACTCATAATAAGATCATCCAATGATTTAGATGCCTTAGTGAATGAGGCAATCACATTTTTGAGGTCATTTTCCCTCTTTTCTATAGCAGCTATCTCTGTTATTAGCTTAACATTTTCAGCCTTTAGACTTTCATTATCATCAGCTATTTGACTTAGAGTACTCAGCTCCTTAGTCAGCTGTGAGTTTTGGCTCTTGAGTAGGTTGTTTTCCTCATTTAGTAGTGTGTGTGAGGATTTAGTGTGTTCAAAGTCTTTCATCATTTTGCCTAATGAATCATAATGATCAGTCGGTGATGAAGTGTGTGTGTCACAGTCACTATCACTAGAATTTGAGTGTGATGAATTAAAGTGTACCTCATCTTCTTGGTCAGGTTGGTCTTGTTCCTTGGCCATCAAACAGATCAAGGCTTCTTCTTCAGAGTCACTTGAGTAGTCAGCTTCACTACTCTCGAATCAATTTGTGTCTCTTGACTTGTCATTGTCTCGGATCGATCTCTGACCAACATTGCCTTTTCCTTTTCTTGTCTTCTTTCTCTGAAGACCTTTCTTTCTTCTTCATTCCTGTATTTGTTGACTGCAGGATATGGGCAATCAATGGCATAGTGACCTGGTTGCCTGCAGTTCTAGCATAGATTTTCAACCTTTTAATCAGCTCTTTCCATTCTTGGATTGTCAGCCCTTTGATATTCAACTTTTTGATGCTCTACTCTCTTGGTTGGCCTATCTTCCCTTGACTTGGAGGGAGCCGAGTGTCTTCGGAGGATTCGCCCTTGCCTCTCTTGTAGTTCTTATTGAGGAACTTGTTAAACCTTTTAACCATCGGCTATTTCCTCTTGGTCAATGACTTCTTTGACCTCGCTCTCTCTTGCCATCCTTAACAATTAGAGCAGTTGTTTTGGGCACATTGTCTCCTCCGGTCTTTTCTTCTCGGCTCAAATTCGTAGGCTTTGAGATCCGAGAATAGCTCATGGTTGGATGTCTTGGATAGGTCCATGGAATGTCTTAGTGCCATGACCTTCATTTCCCATTCGGTGGGAGACTTCTTAGAATTTTCATACACATTTCTTCGTGTATATTCTTTTCCAAGTGCGATAGATAGTTCGTTGGTAATTTACGTGAACCGAGCATCCATTGATCCAAGGTCTCTCTGCGATCATTTTGAAATTCTCAAATTTCAGACAAAGAACCGATAGTTTATTTTCCTTGATTTGCTCTGAGCCTTCACAAATCAATGTTAGCTTGTCCCAGATTTCTTTAGCCGTTTTGCATGATTTGACTTTATTGAACATGGCTTTATCCAAGGTTTTGTAAAGAATGTCCTTGGCCACATTGTCCAAGTTATATCTTTTTCTGTCATCATTTGTCCATTCAGCTCTTGGCCACATTGTCCAAGTTATATCTTTTCTGTCATCATTTGTCCATTCGGCTCTTGGTTTTTCAACCATGACTGTGCGGGAGCAACATCCTCTTCACCTTCAGTGCAGCTCTCTCTCATACCGTGTGTTCACTTTTAAAATTTGCGGTGGCCCATCCTCTATCACTATCCACATCTCATCGTGTAATCTTTGATAGATGAGTCTGCATACGAATTTTCCAATCATCAAATTCTTCAATTGTGAACATAGGGATGCGTGTCAAATTTGCTTCCATGATAATAACTTTTGCTGGTAAAATGAGTTTTGAAAGATCAAGTACTAAAACAGACTTTGAAAAATTTGGAGATCTAGTTCAAGAACGGTGCGGAAGGCTCAATGAACCAACCGCTCTGATACCACTTGTAGGTCCCAAGGGGTGTGAATGTAAGGTTTAGAAGGGGGGGTTGAATAAACCTTACCAACTTTTTCAAATTAGTCCTTTTAAATATACGAGTTAATACTTCACATTGTATCCGTGATGGACAACTAAGTTAGTTAATGAGTTAGTCACTCAATAGACTCGATCGAAATTTGTTGATAGAATAACTCATTTGTTTTGACTAAAGACTTAACTCGATTGTGATTTGTTTTATTGGAAGACTTAACACCCTTGAATTTGGTTAAGTTTGTTTTAATACTTAGTTTTAGCACTCGAGTTGATTATCAATTGGATAGCAAGTTTATCAATGAGATATAAAAATAAGATGCGAGAAATTAAAGTCTTGAAATGTAAATGACACAATAAGTTTTTATAGAGGTTCGAAGATGGGGTAATTCTTCTACTCCTCTCTTCTCCAACTCCTGGAGGAATCCACTAAGTATTGATCAATATACAGAGTGGTTAACAGTCCAGATACAAATCTTGATCACACAGCTGACTTGATCCTTTGGGACTCGATCGGAGATGCCTTGGTCACACAAAGTTGGCTTCGTGACGACTCGCCTTCTTCACGGGCGTTTGCCTTGCTACTACAGCCCACTTGCTCAAGCTTCTTGGATTTGATCACGAAGCCCTCCAAAAACTTGAGACCGGTTCGACCTTGAACCTTCCTACAATCCTCCGTGGAATGTAGACCCCTTGATTCTTCAAAAATTTCCTCTTCAACTGATTGAAGTTATCTTTCCTTCACAGGTGAGTGTTGGATTGATTTCCTTCGTAATGTAGGCTTAAGGATTGATCTTGAATGATTTGAGAATATTTTTGGTTACAGTTCAAATGTTTGCTTGAATGTTCGTGGTTCAGGTAACCTTCTCTCAGAGTTATTCCTCAGCCTTTTATAGTGATCTTTCAAAAATCTTCCCGTTGAAGAGATAGGCTTATTTTTAAAATTCACTTGTGGTCGTTGGCTTGTCTTGTTGCAGTCCTTGAAATTGCCACTTCCTCGTATGAATGATTCTTTCGGACTTTTCGAGTTCGACCCAAGTGCGGTGTTTCCCATTGGTTTATTCCTCTTGCACGCTTCTCGGGGTCGAGCACTTCAAGAAAAGCGATATGGAGGTATTACTTGTTTAAGTAATTCTCTTGATTTCTGTGCAACGGATCTCTTTCAGTTATCTCGACTTGACTGCATTTTCTTAACATCCCCAGGTGACTTCGAGTCATCTTCTAATCATTGGATGACTCTTCTGTCACTTAAACCTTGAGACTTGGCTATCTTGAGTTGACTTGACTGATACTTCACTCAGCTGCATCTCAGTTGCACCTTCAGTCGAGTTCCCGTCTCCTCTTCTTTGCCACACTCAGCTGCCTCACAGCGGAGTCTTCCTTTTTGTCTCTAGTTGACTTCTTGCATGTCCAGGCATAGCTGACTTGACTTAGCTCGACCAGCCCTATCTATTACAATGCAATTTACAACAAAAATGGGGTGCCAACTTCTATTCTAAGTTTTACATGGCATTCATCAAAATCTACAAAATAATTTCCCAACAGCGGGTAGATGAGTTTAGCATTTTAAATTTCTCAAAACCAATGTCGGGTGAATGAGAAATAAATGCATAAAGTTGGCCACTTAAAATGCTTTTATATATGGAATATAAAAGGGTGGGAATATGGAAAGCCATATCCCACATAGAAAACATAGTAAATGTTTGACTAGTTAATAAAGAGCTTCACCACTAATAAGAAGTAATCAAGTGAAACTCCTTATGGTACACCCTAGTGGACCAAGTCAATTTTGACTAGCCTCTGGTTAGCTCAAAAGGCACCGAGGACGGTGCGGAGCACCGTCCGAGCCAGAGCCGGAGCTAGAGCCGGAGTCGGGCCTAGGCCCGCGCACGTCGCACATAGTCGCATTGGGCACTTTAGAGGCACACTTTGCACTTCGCACGTACGCATCATCGCGAGGAGCTTTAAGGAGCCTTAAAGTTTTGGAAAAATGAACCAGGGTTTAGTCCAGTGGCTCGGTGATGTGGCAGGGCAGCTCAAGTGGCAGTGACTTGGCAGAATTGTCCGAGTGGCAACACGTGGCGTTGATTGGATGCGTCTATTCGCTGATGGGGCACCGTGACTGGACACGACTGTCCATTGTGAAGGGGTGTATGCTAATAGGTGTGTTCCTTCAGGTAGATGGGATCAGGGCGCATCGGCGCGAGGAGCTTTGAGGAGCCTTAATGTTTTGGAAAAATGAATCAGGGTTCAGTCTAGTGGCTCGGTGATGTGGCAGGGCAGCTCAGGTGGCAGTGACTTGGCAGAATCATCCGAGTGGCGACACGTGGCACTGATTGGATGCGTCTGTTCGCTGATGGGGCACCGTGACTGGACACGACTGTCCAGTGTGAAAGGGTGTATGCTAATAGGTGTGTTCCTTCAGGCAGATGGGATCAGGACCATCAGATCGCAACTGTTAACCACAGGGCGCGATCTGACGGTCACGACTGATCCAGACCAGGGGTTGCACCCAGTCTGAAGAGACACCAGGAGCTATATATAAACCAGCCCCCAAAATCATTTCAAAAAATTAGAAAATTCGAAATTCTCCTGCTTCTTCTTCATTCTGCATTAGTCAATAAAAAGAGAGTTCAAAAACATCTAAGTGTTCGTTGTGCTTGCGATTTGTAGTGCAACTATCGCAAGTGTTTGTCGTTGTATCTTGGGAGACAATTGCCGCATACCGTACGCACCGTGAGCGAGGAAATCTTGTCTTAAAGAGAAAGAGTCCAACTTTTGCCTCGACATTTTAATTTTTTACCGTTACTCTGCTCAATTGTTTTCAGCCATTTGGTATACACCATCCAATATTTCCAACAAAAACATGTATTTTTCCGTCCCATCCCCATTTCCATTCTATATATATATATATATCATTTCTCTAGACGGGAATTTACGTATAAAATGAATATCTTGAGATTCTAGCACGAGAGAAATTTCTACTCTGAATGAGAAGTTCAAATAAAGGTCCAAATACCTCATGGGGTTGGATGCAAACAGTGTTGACTTTTCCACCCATGTGGGTAGGAACCGAAAAATTTGAAAAGAAGAAATGTGAAATCTCTCCAATGTGGATGGCAATTTTGCACCAAAAAGTGGCCGAAAATGTTGAAATATTTTGTTGCATTTTGGCAGCATTCCTTGTTCGTCAGCTTACATATGATATAGGTTGATCCGGAAAGTTTAAAATGTACCAAGCAAGAGAAGCAATTATCGATTGTAGAGAAATAGAATATAGAGTGTAGAATAAATCCTATAAATGTGTTTTTGAGTGAAGAAAAAGAGAGAAAAAGTAGTAGAATTTTTCATTCTCAAACCAAAATAACATTCCTATTTTTTTGGGTATTCCAAGTTGAGTAACTTGAGATAATTTGTGTATCCCGTATTTTTAGAGAGTAATTTTGTAAGCTTATGTAGTGGAAGATTTAATCTAAACTATGATCCCGTATTTGTTTCTAATTTGGATTTTTCACATAAAAATTCTTGTATGTCATTTCTATTCTCTTGCACTATATTTGGTATTCTTAGTTGGTCCCTATTTTCAATCCAGCTAGGTGAGAAAAGATATTTCTATTTCCGTTGCATTATATCATTTATTTTGGCACTCTTTCCCATCAAGTGGTATAAAGCCATGTTGTTACATGTTAAAATATGGAGAAATTGACGTCATATGGTGGGATAATCAAACTCAACGAACTGAACTAATCCATTTGGAAACCAAACATGTTGGATTTTCTCTGCTATAAGGATTTTATTTTCCATTGCAAGGTGATGCCGTCAAACCAAAAGATGCGAGCGATGACAAATGGAAAATTCTACGTAGAAAAATTATAGGATATATCCGATGTTTCTTTGAGCACAATATCTTCAATCATTTCGCTATTGCGAAAAAATGTTGATGTTCTGTGGAAGAATATAGAGGCCACGTTTGAGAGGAAAAATTCCTTGAACAAAGCTTCTATAATCAGAAAATTTGTTTGGCCCAGATACATAGAATGTGCAAACATAACGGAGCATCTAAATGCGTATCAGATTAATCAGTCCATAATAATGAAAATACCCATTGACGATGAAATGATTGCTTTATTGTTGCTTAGCTCGTTACATGACAGTTGAGACACATTTATGGTGTCAGTCAGTAACTAAGACCTGAATGGTGAACTGACCATGTATGGTTAAAGATTGTCTTCTTAATGAATAGTCCAAAAAAAAAGAACAATAACATTTTTATGAGTCAAAAGTCTAAGTAGCTAAAAATGGTAAACATGGAAGGAGCAAGAACAATGGTTCTCAAAATAGGAGAGACAAATCCAGAAGGAGGTCCAAGTCCAAGGACTTCAAATATCATTATTGTGGTGGTCCAAATCACTATAGAGATATTCAGAAAGAAGAAAAGAGATCAACAGAATGGGAATAATGAAAACTAGAATGATGACAAAGACACTACTGCCGCTGCAGTTGAAGGCGATGTTGTCATATTTGTTATGATTCTTGTATCAGTTCAGCATGTTAATAGACAAACATGATTATTGATTGAGGAATTTCATGTCATATCACACCTCATCATGATGTGTTCACATTATACACTAGTAATAGCTTTGGGAAAGTCAGAATGGTCAGTTATGGTGTGACGAAGGTAATTAGCATAAGTAATATCATATTGACCACTAATACAGGAAATAGACTCGTGTTTAAGTATGTTAAACATATTCCTGACATTTAGCTTAATATTATTTCTACTAGCAAGCTTGACGATGCTGGCTATGACAATTACTTTGGTGAAGAAAAATGGAAGCTCGCTAGAGGATCTCTCATTATTTCTAAAGGACAGAAGCATGATTTTATGTAGGGGTGGGCGTCGGATCGGGTATCTCGGGTTTGGGTAGTTCGGGTCGGGTACCCGAAATTTCGGGTAGTATTTTTTGCTACCCGACACCTACCCGATATAAGCGGGTACCCGACAGATCGGATACCCAGTTTAATCGGATACCCGAATTGTCGGGTTTCGGGTTTTTTCTTTAAAAAGAAAAAATTTGCAGTCTGCAGTTGCACGCTGAGTCGCTGATGGTTGGGTAATGGTGTTTGAGGCCAAAACCAAAGTCATACAAATTTTTATTTTTCATTTTCTCTTTTTTTCTTCTTTCTTTTTTCTCTCTGTTTTCTTTTTTCTTACGTTTTTCTGCAACTTTTTCCTGTTATGCTCTCTTTCTCATTCTATCTTTTTCACAATAGAAATATATATGAGGCATGAAACTTTTCTTATTTCTGTGTTCATAAAAATCTAAGCTTTGAAGATTATGGTTGTTTTTCTTCTTATATTATCGAGAGTTTGCAGTTTGGGGTTTTTACTTTTGTTCTTATTCCGATTCCCAACAAATTTGCAATTAAACAAAGGAAAGAGGTGGATTTGGAAGGATTATAAAAATCTTGGCCTCTTGGGTGAAGATAATGGAGGCTAAAAGCCTGAAATGAGGGTTTGGTCTTTGCAACTCAAAGAAAATGCGCCTGTTTTTTTTTTTTTTTTTAAATTTTTGGGTACCCGATCGGGTAATTCGGATAGAATAGCTATACCCAATAACCGACCCGAAAAATGCATATTCGGGTTCGGGATTACCCAAAACCCGATTTTTATTAAATTACCCGACTCGATCGGGTAAAATCGATTGGATCGGGTCGGAACCCGAACTACCCGATCCGAATGCCCACCCCTAATTTTATGTACCTTATGCAGACCAAATTACCCAATGGAGGAGAAAATGCCATTGATAAAAGTTCCTCCATTGAGTTGTGGCATAAACGACTTGGACATTTAAGTCAGAAAGAGTTAGAAATTCTGATTTGAAAGAAGCTTCTCCTAGAGATAACCAATATGCTTCTACAAACTTGTGTTGATTGTTTAATTTAAAAACAACATAGAGTTTCTTTGAAGAGCTTTTCACCTTCAAGAAAATTTCATCCATTAGATTTGATGCATATTGATCTGGGCGACATGAAAGATAGAAGTCTTGGTGGTGCAATATATTTTATCACATTTATTGACAATTTTTTTAGAAACGTTTGATGCTTTGATTTTAAATCTAAAGGCCAATTTCTTGGTATCTTCAAGAGTTTTGAATCAAGTGTTGAGACAGAAATAGGAACGAAGTTGAAGTGCATTTGTGCAGACAAGGGTGGTAAATATCAGAGTCCATTTGAGCAACATTGCAGGGATCATGGAATTATGCTTGAGAAGTGTGTTCCAAAAACTCTGCAACATAATGGTGTAACAGAAAGGATAAACATGACAATTTGTGAACGAGTCATATGTATGTTGTCACTCATATTCAAATATGTCTAATTCCTTTTGAGGTGAAGCAATGAGGACTGCAGTTGATCTAATGAACCTTTCTCCATCATGTCCTTTGGGCAACGACATTCTAAATATGATTTAGGCTGGGAAAAGATGTTTCTTACAAACACTTGAGATTGTTTAGATGCAGGGCGTTCGTGCATATTCCAAAAACTGAATAATCCGAGCTTGATGACAAAACCAAGCTATGTATCTTCTTGTGTTGTGACCATGAAGAATTCGGTTGTAGGTTATGGGACACAGTCAAGAAGAAAGTGATCAAAAATATGGATGGTGTACTCCTTAAAGAAAAGAAAAATGAAAATGCCAATTGAGAAATCTAAATCAAACTCACATGTTTCTGATGATGTAGATCCAGTTTCTTCAACTAGAGATCAAAATCACGAGGATGGTGTACAAGAGCATTATTATGATACTACTAGTAATACCCCTCCATTTCAACCATAGATCAGACAAAAATAGTTCTATCAGATATAACCCTCATGAGTATGTAATTCTCACTGACAGGGGAGAACCATAGAGTTTCACAGAGACAAAATCACAAGATCAGAAGGATATGTGAATGGAGGCCATGAAAGAAGAGAGGAACTCTTTACAAGAAAATCTTACTCATGACCTGGTGAAGATACCAAATATAAGAGTACTCTGACAACAAATGGGTATACAGGTTGAAGTCTAAAGAATAATGCTTACAATCAAGGTATAACACCAGGATGATTCTAAAGGGTTTCATTCAGAAAAAAAGGGTGTTGATTTGGACGAAATTTTCTTACCAATGGTGAAGATATCCTCAATTAGAGTTGTTTTCGGAATAGCTGCCAGCTTAGGCCTGGAGACTGAACAACTTGATGTGAAGAATACATTTCTTCATGGAGATTTGAATGAATAAATCTACATGGAGAAATCAGAAGGATTCCAAGTCAAAGATAAAGAGAACTTAGTATGTAGGTTGAAGAAGAGCTTGTAAAGCTTAAAACAAACTTCAAGACAATGGTACAAGAAGTTTGACTACTTCACGACTGACAATGAGTCATGACTACAACATGACCAATTCTGAACACTGTGTATTCTTTAAGAAATTCAATGATAATATTTTTATCATACTATTATTATTTTGCATATTTTTATGTGCATTTTGTATGATGATTTGTGCATATTTTTGGTGTGTTTTATTTGAATATTCCATGTTTTAGTGTGATGTTATATTATTTTGATGATTTTCTAGGTGTTTGTTGATTAAACAAGTTTTAGAGCAAGAAATGTCAATCGCCCAGCTGCGGCAGTCGTCGTATTTTTGACATACCTTTTTCATCTGAAGTCCAATTGACATTTTCATTCATGCACCATTGGAAAGCTAATACAAAGTTTACAATATTTATTCTGGTGCAAAATGAAATCCCAAACGTTTGGAGGGGTTAAAATCATGTGAAAATGGAAGTCAAGTGATGAAATTTCGAAAATGACACATCGTGGCATTTTAGCTGTAACTCTCTTTAGAAAGCTGTGGAAAGTTTAGAGATAGGGATACAACTCATAAGAAGACACCGAGGCCAAATTCCGATATTTTGAGTGTGTGTGGTCGTGCACAAAGATTGCATGGTCACGCAGGTCTGACAACGTGTTTTGGTAGCCGCGCGGGAGATAGTCACGCTCGTCAGGCATAACGGAGAAGTGCAGAGTGCGTCGTCACACATCGTGACCTTTTGTCCATGTTTTGCGATTTTTCTTTCCTTTTCGCATTCTCCCACCTTGTATAAGATTGTAGGCTTATAAATAAGACATGGGGGATCCATACTTATGAACACTTTTAATTCCTAACACTTTTAAACCCTTGTTTTCATTACTTTTCTCTACATCCAACATTGAGAATTGCTTGTTCTTCCACCGGAGATATTTTGCGGCTAGATCTAAGCAAATTATTTTTTCATCTTTCTTATCTGATTTTAATTGTTTGGTGATAATTGTAGGTCCCAAGGAGTGATGTGTAAGGTTTAGAAGGGGGAGGTTGAATAAACCTTACCAACTTTTCAATTTTAGTCCTTTTAAATATACTAGTAAGAAACACGTGTTTCGCACGTGATCCATATGAATTTATTAAAAATTAAATAATTTTATGATGAACATTTTAAAGTGCTTTACTAATAAATATGTACAATTAAATACTTGGATTATTAAAATTAAAATACTTCAAAGTATTTTAATATACATTATGTTTTTTGTAAGTATAAATTAATCTATATGAGCGATTACGTGAATCTTTTAAAAAGCTCAATACAACAAAATAACTAAATTATTATAAAAGCAAAATAAGTTTTTATATTAGCTTATAATCAGATTAATCAATCTTTTGTGACAGTCTAATGGCTAATGAAAGTATATTTCATAAATAATTTTAATTTTTTTTTAATATTAGATGTATTATGCACGATTATTCGGTAATTCATGAGCTAAAAATTGATATATCACAAGTTATTACATTAATTAAATATTTAATGAGTTGAGAAGAATGGAAGGGAGGGTATAAATCTGAAAAACACTGGAATACTCAACTTCGTATCAACACCCTTACAAAGAGTGAGCGATGTCACTTTAACTACAAACTCGTATAAAAAAAATTAAAATTTATTAAATTACTTCTTTACCAAAATCCAGAATCACCTCATGACTTTCTTTGTAATTCTTATTTCTCGAAAAACATATAAAATAAAAGTTAATATTATCCTGGTATCTTCGTGTGCTTACTTTTTTCATTATCTCTAACTTTTTCGATTAAGGAAACGTAACTCAAAACAGATATTAAAATACAAAATAAGTACCAAAAAAATAAGAATTTTCATAAAGAATCCTAATTATAATGTCAAAGTGAATATTTTTATCATAATACTTAAACTTACAGTTATAGGAATCTATTTAGTTTAAGTGCTTTATTTAAAATAAAAAACCTTAACCCAATATAGATGACAACTAATCCATTTTTGTCATTAAGGGTTATGCTTTCAAATGAAAGTTGTGATACCTTAAATCTAAATTGTGAAACTCTATCTTGATACAAAATATATCCACTTAATAAATAATTAAACCAAAAATAGCTAAAAACAAAAGTTATCAATTTTCACATTAAGTCAAACTTCAACAATTAAATATAATACTTATTAAGTTTTATATTTGAAAATTACTTTACAAAAACTTATGTCTTTTAAAAGAATCACTAACTCAATTAGTTTTAGAAATCTATATTATATTATTATAGATGATATTTGTAGTTGAATTTTGACTATTTCTATTTATTATAAAATATATAGTTGTAAATTTTCTAGAATATATAGTTATACAAATTATAATTATGTGTTCTATGCTAAAACTATTTATATTTATTTTATTGTTGTTATATATAATTACCCATGTCTTTTCATAAAAAACTAATGCCTTTAAGGAAGAAAACGAGTATATATATTTTTTGATCAAATAAGAAAATATACTTGCTAAAAATTTATATTTCAAGTTGCAAAAAATCTCTCAACTATCCTCATTCCCCTCCTTAGGCCCATAGAATTCATAGTACTTAGCACGAAATGTAGTCATTTCGCTCAATGAGAAGTATTATATATGGTCTAACACTATTAATTTGGTACGTAAATAGTACTGTGAATATTATGTTGGTACCTAAATAGTATGTAATTTAATAAATACCAAAGTTTGACACATGTATCAAATTCTTTCATATTAAAATTTTCTTTTATTTATTTATTTTATTAGAATTTCATATATATTTAATTTATTTAGAGACTTTTCATTTCTATTTTTGTCACATATTTTTTTATATACTTTATTTTATAAAAGTTTAAGATTTTCATACTTGGATTTTGTAATAATTATTGTGTTTGTGCTTGAACATTTATTACTTTTTAAAGGTGTGCTTTTTAAGTAAATCAATGTATTTTATCGAAAATGACATATATATAATGAATTTTTTTAATTTTTCTTCAACAATTTCTAGCAATGATACATATATCATTTTTAGCTCTTTACTTTTAATCTTTGAACCTTTTATATGTTTTATTTGGTTAAACACGACATTATCTTTTAGTCAGTTATGTATTAAAGATTTGAACAATATCCCACAATATAAGTAGTAAATAAATATTTTTAATGGAATAGAAGTGACTGAAATTATAATAAATTGAATAAAGAAATAATTTTGTCATTGACTATGGAATAATATATTTTTGTGTAATCAAAAGGTTTCAAGAAACCATCCAACAATTTACGCTTTTAATATAAGTATAGATAAATATATAGAAAAACCAAGTATAAGTATAGTATAGATATTTAGATATTGATAAAGAAAATTATTTAAATATATTTATTTGGTTTGCGAATTTATCATAAACATCATACTGATTTTAAATTTTTATAATCTTTTAGGAGGGTAATTTTTAACTCGCAATCAAGTGCAGCTGAAAAACTCAAATTAATATGTATTGAATGACTTCTAAAAAAAATTTCTTCAAATTTTGTTAATAGAAAATATATGTCAATTTTAACTTCTATCACACTTCATTTTTTTATTACTAATTTATATCAATCTTTTTTGTCATTAAATCATACATTTTTTATTGATAATATAAATTGAAATCATATATATCTTAATAAAGAACAATAACTTTAAAACCAAAGTTTATAGTGTGAGATATAAATATTATTTTGAATAAGTCATAGTGTTATCCATATTTATAGTCTAAAAGGATATTTGGTTTGTCGCAAAGAAAATGTGTAGGTCCCAAGGGGTGTAAGTGTAAGGTTTAGAAGGGGGTTGAATAAACCTTACCAAATTTTCGATTTAGTCCTTTTAAATCTCTGAGTTAATTTACACAATTGTGTCCTCGATGGGATCGAATTAGTCACTCAAGAGAGTTAATCTCTCAAAGAACTCAAATTGAGCCGTTGATGGAGTAAGTAACTTGTTGGCTACAATTTAACTCATTTGTGGTTTTATTCTCAAATGGAAGACTTAACACCCTTAAGTTTGATTAAGCAAGATATTAGAGTTTAATTTAGTACTTATAAATTATCAAATGGATAGCAAATTTATCAGATATAAGCAATTAAAAGTGCAGGAATTTAAATGTTGAAATGTAAATGACACAAAGAAAGTTTTTATAGAGGTTCGAAGATGGGGTAATTCTTCTACTCCTCTCTTCTCCAACTCCCGGAGGAATCCACTAAGTAATGATCAGTTTACAAAGTGGTAAGATCCGAGATACAATGTCTTGATCACAACGGCCGACTTGATCCTTTGGGACTCGATCTGAGACGCTTGATCACTCGGTGGCTTCTCGTTCGACTCGGCTTCTTCACAGGGCAATTTGCTTGCTACTCTGACTCACTTGCTTAAGCTCTTTGGATTTGATCACGAAGCCCTCCAAATGCTTAAGACTTAGTTCAACTTTGAACTTTTCTACAATCCTTCCTGGAAAGTAGACCCCTTGTTTTCAAAGGTTTCCTCTTCAATGGTTGAAGCTCTCTTTCCTTCACGAGGTAAGTGTTGGATTGATGTACTTGAATATAGGCTTGAGGATTGAGATTGTTTGTTTTTCTAATGTGCTTGTATGTCTCACGTATGTGTCATTCATGCTACTTTTTCTCAAACTAACTCCTCGGCCTTTTATAGTGAACTTTCAAAAATTTGCCCGTTGAAGAGATAGGCTTATTTTTTAAAGTCACTTTGCGATCGTTGGCTTGCGTTCTTGGAATTGCCGTTTCCTCGTATGAATTATTCTTTTCACCTTTTCGAGTTCGACACGGTGTCGTGCTTCCCATTGGTTCATTCCTTTTGCACGCTAAGGGGACCGAGCACTCTAAGAAAGGTTGTATGGAGATATTACTTGTTTAAGTAAATCTCTTGATTTACGGCAACGGTTCTTTTCTGATTATCTCGACTTGATTGCATTTCCTTGCTTTCCCCAGGTGACTTAGAGTCGACTTCCAATCATGGATGACTCTTGTCACTTTAACTTGAGACTTGGCTTTTCTTGAGTTAACTTGGTGATGCTCCACTCACCGCATCTGTTTTCTTGATAGTGTTCCGTCTACTCTTCTTTGCCATACTCAAAGTTTGTCTCACAACGAGTCTTCCTTCCATCTTGATTGTCTTCTTGCATGTTTAGGGCGTGTTATGTCTTGACTCGGCTTGGCCACTCTATTCATTACAATGCATTTTACAACAAGAATTGGGGTGCCAACTTTCTATTCTAAGTTTTACATGGCATTCATCAAAATCTAAACAATAAAATTCCTAACAATTTCCCCCTTTTTGATGATGCCAAAACTTAGATCATACAAATATGTAAATAACAAAGATACATACTGAGACAAAGTGTATTGACATAGAATGTATGCGAGAATCAATCTTTTTATTGATCATATCATTCTTGTACTTAACACAATCATTTGTTTACAAGGTGTATCGAGTATATAACTGTCTTAAAAAAATTTATAACTCTATTACGAAGACTTACATTGTATGTATTTACATAATAAAATACATGAAGGGTTGGACAACAACACTTCATCTCTTTCTTTGTCTCCTTCTTTCATCTTGATTAGCATCTTCTTCTCTTCTTCTCTTTTTCTCGTCACCGCCTTCTTTTTCTTCTCATATGCCTTCTGGCGACTTCATCTTTCCTTAGTCTTTCCTGTCTCTCCCGCCATAATTTGAGTTTGTCTTTTGTTTTCTTCTTCTATTCTCTTTGCATACTCGGCGTTAGTTTTAGCCACTCGCAAATTTGCCACTTGGTCAAGCCTTTGAGTAGATCCCTCCTTTCTTTCCGGGATCTACGTATTCGATATTCTTGGACAGAGGCCTAGGTCCAAGCTTCTTCCTCCACTGCCGCTTCTTCCTCTACCTCCGGGCGTATCTTTGTCTTTGGGTCTTCTTCTTCCCCGGTGATTGACTAAGCGAGTGACCAAACAGAGGATCAGGAAGTCTCTGCTTTAAACTTCTTCACACAATGTGAGACCCTTTTCCCAAAGATAAGTCCCAAGCTTGAGCCATGGACATATTTGCAAAATATCCTTGATTCGAGCGTTTTGAATTCGTCAACTAATCTTGGCTCGATCCCGAGCATACGAAATGGCATACGTGTCTCTGTCAATGGAATGCCTCCATGTTCTTTCAAGATGTTCATCACCCTGGCATCCATTCTTCCTTCCACTTCCTTCATCCCTCGCTTCAATTTCTTTTCTCTTCTCGGCCTATAGATACAATGTAGTCTTGGAGTGGCGAGTCACGGGGAGTTTGCCGCTTATAATGTCACCGTGACAGGACCTGTTGGGGGTTTGTGCTATCATCAAGGTCATATTTTTGTTCCTTCCCCCTCGTGATTTTCCTTTCTTTAGTTTCAAAATTTCTTGGTGATTTTCCCTTCTCACCGCTTCTTTCTTCCGCTTCCTTTCTTTTTTCGGGATTTTTCTTTGCTTTAAGGTATTCCTCTTCCCCTTTTGGCATCATCAAAGGATAGAGGACCCCAGGGAACATCTTTGGCAAGCATGAAGTCGAAGTCTTCGTTGGATGAATTTCGCTTCAAGTCTCTTTGCGTTGTATGCAAAGACGGAATTGAGACCGAGTAGCGTTGGATTCTTTGAAATCGCTTCATCTCGGCCATGAGAAGGCTGAATTTTCTCGTCATGTGTTCTTCCAAACGTTTGTATATCATTTGCATTTCGCTCACGCAGCAGCTTGATCTCGGCAGTGTGAGCTTCATGCATATGCTCAATGTGTTCCTCGCCTTCGTTTCGCATCAACATTCTCGGCTCTCCACACCGAGTGACTTGTTGAACAAGGTTCAAGTATCTCACTGTTCCACACGCACGCATGGATTCTTCTTTGTTGCCACCATTCCCTTATCCCGATGTGATGCCTCTCAAGTCATTTTGTCAGTTGGCATCTCTCTGTTGTCCAGCGCATATCCAAAGAGGCTCGATGCCTCTCCATCTTTTCAACTTCAAGAAAGAGTGCCTTGAACACTTCTCGAACTTGGTGATTCTTCATTTGCGGTGATGGCCAAACGGCGTCGAAATCAAAATCATTTGGAACAATGGTGCCTCGAGTGAAAAACAGGAGGTGGTCCGTGATATCGTACTTGCTCATTTTTCGACTCTTCGTGGAGTTCGGTATCTCCGGTGAGAAAGGGAAAGATTCTACAAAAGATTCATCACGGCCGATGGGATCTGTTCAATGATGAGCGGTGCGCGTGGAGTTCTTTTGGGAATTTGTAGCTTGAGGAGCGGAGCGATGGTTCTTTGGTTCGGTTTTGGGTTTGGTTGTGAAATAGACTTCGAGCCTCATTTGTCTTAACGACTTCGTTGGTCTCACCTGATTTTTCCTTTTCGTGAGACTTGTCCTCGGCCTTATAGCGGCGTCATCGGACGATGATGAGATTTCTAGAGGTGGCTCATCATCAAAATTAAAAGTTTGACGAGTAATCTTGGGATCGACTTACTCGTGCTTGGAACACCCGCAGAATCGAGTCTTTTTGATTTGTCATGGGGTTGACTCGGCTTCTTCTTCTTCTTCTTCCGATCCCCGGAAAAGTGACATCGGGGTTGTCCGGGAATCATGAAGTGCGCGATCTCCTTCTCGGATGGGTCGATGATTGCGGGAGGGATGTTCTCAGACTTGACCTCTTTACCCCGGGAAGTCTCAACCTCCCGTGGCCTTCATTTCCTCCAGTCTCTCTCTCGCTGCGAGGCCTTGGTCCTCCCTTTCGAGTGTCGGTGTGCCTTAGGGTCTTCTACTGATGGCATCCATTGGAGTCTCAACCCCATGGATTGCACTTTCATCGCCCAGTGTTAACTCCCAGGGTTGTTCCTTCCTCGTGCCTCGACCGCATCGCAGCGTCATTAGCCTTCAGAGCGAGTTGGTACCTCGGTGAGACAGTCTCAAGTCCCGAGCTTCGTTGATGGCAACTTGTTTTCTTCTTGTGATTGTAATTTCTCTTCTTCGCCTCCTTGCTTCTTTGTGGAGTCATCTGCAAAGCATCCTCCGACCTTTGCGGTGGAGGGAGTTTCCCCTCGGCCCGGCGCTTTGGTGAGTGACTTGGAGTGGGGTCACTCGTCTCCGGACCATTTGTTGCAATTGATGGTTGTTGTTGGGGCGGTGGTAGCACACCTTCAATAGGGGTTGGCTCGACCGGGGTCCCCACTAGCCCGATTTCATCGCCATTTCCTTATTGCCTTCTTCAGAGTGAGTGGGAAGTGGTAGCAAAGAACATCGTGGCTATTTTTTGAACCACTCCCATTGGATCGATTTCGGTGTGTTCGAGGACTCTCCGGTCCCTCCATCGAGTCTTTGCTCGTGAAGGATTCTTGATTCATGTAATGCTTGCTTTGCATTTGTAACTCTTTACGCGGCGGCATTCTCTGCAGTTCCTCGTCACTTTCGAGAGAAGACATCAAGAAGAGGATGGAAGTGTTCGTGGGTGCCGAGATAGGGCGGATGCTTGCCTTTTCACGTGCTTCGGCTTCTTGACTTGCTTTGCTTTCTCTCCCTGTCCTTGTAGATTTGCGGGATGTCTAAGTTGTCCTCATCAAGTCTTTGGGAGCACGGTAGTTAGTCCAAGGAAATTTAGCGATTCCTCTTCTTCTTCTATGAACTCGGGCCGTTGAACTGTTCCTCGACTTGCTCAACTTCCATTTTCTCCACTCACGCAGACGATTTTGGATGTCCGGGTAAGGTGGAGATAGGATCATTACATCACTATCTCGCTTGGGCTGGTTCTTCTTGTGTTTTGTTTGTGTGGGCTACGATTGTGTCTTCGGGTTGCCTCTCGTCGACGCTCTTCAAAGCAGACTTGGCATTTGTTTCATCAACTACATCCGGAGACTCTACTTCTCCAGTAGTCTCCGGTATTTGTGCTAGCCGAGTAACCGACTCATTTGGTTTCTCTGTTCGGACTGCTTGACTAGTCTTCTTCGTCTCCTGGTTTGTACTAGGGAATTTAAGTTGAGGCGGTATCCTCCGAGTCTTGGGCGCGGGGGCTTGGTGTTTGTTTCGGCGGTGGCCGTCTGGGCTTGTCGATTCTCCTCCTTTTGACGATCGGAGAAGGTATTTGTGAGTCCTTCTCGACCCTCTGCAGGGGCAGGGTGACATGGTGACGGGCAGGGGCGGGTGACTCGCCGCTGCGGGCAGTGCATGTTTGGTTTTTTTTTCGCAGGGGCGTGATCTTCTTGGCCGCAGGGGGCTTTCTTTTTTGGAGAGGAGGCATCCGTATCTTGGGGTGATTCCCTTCCGGTGTCGCTCTCTTGGCATAAGCTCGCTTCCGAGCACGAGAGAGGTTAGCTCGAACATCCTTTTGTTAACATGGAAGGCCTTCCCATGTCTAAGAGGACTCATTTCACCTCCAATAGCCGCCAATCACTAGGCCATATCCCGGGGATCCTCCAAATGTGCCATCTTCTTTGAAGGACTTGTTCCCCACGTTCGGCAGAGTTCTTTGTAGATAAACTCAGCCTTGATTTATCTTCTTTTCTTCCATGATTGCGGCCATCACAACCACTTTGCCTTTGATAGTTGGTCAAAGTCGCCAAATTTGATGTCGATACATTTGGCAACTATGTCCAACAATTTATGATAATCCTCCTTGATCAGTCTCTTGTTTCTTTGTGTATATAATTTTATCGGCAAGGTCGGACTTGGCTATCTCTTTCCATGCGTCACCAAGTTTACATCGCTTCCTTAATTTCATTTGCTCTTCGTAGGTAGTAGTGAGCAATATTGACCAAATCTTGGCGTAATAATAGTCACCGCTTCCCGTGAAGATGACTTGATTCCTTCGTCGTGAATCTCAAAGATTCACGTAGAATTGTGCGACCTCCTCCACATAGGTCATAGGATATTCCAGCGTTAGAAACGGTTTGATCCGACGTTTCCAACTTCTCCGCGATTTTCTTCACCAGGGTGTCGTCGGACCGCTTCACCATTCCGTCGAAATCACGGTCGAACCAGGGTGTGGATTTGTTTTCCCAACTTGGTAAAGTCATACGTTGGTGCCATTTCTCGAGAATAATTTCAAGGAAAAGTTCAGAAATTTGATTTGAAGGTTGATAGGGTTTTGAGAGTATTTGCCTTTGCCTTTTGAGAGAAAAAGATGAACATTTTTTGGAAGTGTGAGAGAGAAACGGGCGAAAATGGTTTAAATATGGTTTATGAAAGGGCGTGCAGGCGGTTTTTGAATTGTGATCGAAATCAACGGCTTGGATTTCGTGACGCCTATTGAGCATTTCACGTCTCGTATTTAATGCTAAAGCATTTATATCCAATCATAAGCTTAGTGTGCGGCTTTATGTCTGTACACACATCATCATTATCGACGTGTTCCTTAAAACATTCCCCGCTAAGTTAAAACGATGCGTTTTTGTCACTTCGCTCATAAGTTATTCAGCTTATCTCTTAGCCGATTTAACTCTACTTTTCACATTTCTCTTAGCGACTCAAACCTATCGGTGACTTCGGTGTAGTCAGTTTCTTCCGTCTGGTGATTCAATCGATTTGTTTTCGGCTCTTTTTCACTTCTTTTCTGTTCTAATACTCTTCTTTGATTGCCCGAGTGTCACCATTCTCAATTAACCCTAACTCATGCTTGAGTTCTTCAAATCTTGACTCACATAATGGTTTTGTGAAGATGTCACTAGTTGTTTATCGGTTGAGATATATTCCAAGATAATGTCCTTCTTTTCAACATGATCTCTTATGAAATGATATCTCGACATCAATATGTTTTGTTCTTGAAAAAGACAGATTTTGAGTGATTGCAATGGCACTTGTGTTATCACACATGATTGGAATTTCTTTTCTTCAACTTCATAGTCTCTCATTTGTTGTCTCATCCATAGGACTTAAAACAAACAGTTTTGCCCCAGCCTATGTATTCTCGCTTCAGTGTAGAGGTGGCTATTGAGTTTTGCTTCTTGCTAAACCAGGAAATTAGTCTGTTTCCTAGCATTTGACAGTGCTGAAGTGCTTTTCTGTCCACTCTGCATCCAAAGATAGTCTGAATAGCCAATTAGCTTGAATCCACCTTCCTTTGGATACCATAGGCCTACTTCTTGGCTTCCTTTCAAGTATCTCAAAATTCTCTTAGTTTGCTTTGTCATATGGCTCTCTTTTGGAGCAGATTGAAATCTTGCACATATACCTACAAAGAAAGGTGATGTCCGCCCGCTTCTTTGAGATAGAGCAATGATCCAATAAGTGCTCAGTATCTTGTTTGATCTACAGGCTTGCCATCCGCATCCATGTCCATTTTGATCGATGTGTTCATTGGTATTTTTACAGAAGACTTCTCTTCCATACCAAACTTCTTCATTAAATCCCTGGTATATTTTGTTTGACTTATGAAGGTTCCATCCTTCACTGGTGTTTCACTTGAAGTCCAAGGAAAATGTCGGTTCTCCCATCATGCTCATTTCAAATTTGCTTTGCATGAGGTTTGAGAATTTTTCACATAGCTCTTTGTTAGTGGATCCAAAAATGATGTCATCCACATATATTTGAACAAGCAAAGATACTCTTCTTGTCTTGAATTTCGAAAAGTGTTCTATCTACTTTTCCTTTTGTGAATCCATTCTCGTTAGGAATTGTGTGGGTATCATACCATGCTCGGGTGCCTGTTTCAATCCATACAGGCTTTCTTGAGTTTGTATACCTTGTCTCCAAGAGTCTTCTCGCTCAAATCCTCGGAGGTTGTTCAACATATACTTCTTCTTCCAATAAACCGTTTAGGAATGCACTTTTACATCCATCCGATATACAATGAAATTCTTGTGAGTCGTGATAGGCAAGAAACATCCTTATAGCTTCCAATCTTGCTACGGGGCAAATGTTTCATCAAAATCTATCCCTTCTTCTTGGCAATATCCTTTGGCTACTAGTCTTGCTTTATTCCTTACCACAGAGCCTTCCTCGTTCATCTTATTTTCGAATACCCATTTGGTTCCAATAACATTTTGATGTATGGGTCTTTGCACTAGTTCCCATACTATATTTCTCTCAAACCGATTGACTCTTCTTGCATAGCTTGAATCCAATGTGTGTCATCCAATGCTTGTGACACATCTTTTGGCTCTATTTGCGAAATGAAGCATGTGAACATAGCTTCTTGTTGAGTTACGGATCTTGTTTTGACACCTTCTCTCATATCTCCAATGACAAGTTCGTGGATGGTCTCTTAGCCATCTTACATCAAAGGTTGGAGTAAGTTATGGATTGATCGACTTGCGACAGGTTGTGTTGTCGGGTCACTCTTTCGTGGTCACTTAGCCGCAAATTTTCCACCGCTTTTGAGGTTGACTATCTCATCTTCTTCTCGAGTTGATAATCCCGGCTTGGCTTGGCCGTAGGGACTCTTCTCGTATGATTGGATGTTTCAACTTATCGGTGACTCTTCAATGTCTTCTCCATTTACATTTGGCTCATCGAATACTACATGAATGGATTCCTCTGTAACCATAGTTCTTTTATTGAGTATTCTCAGAGGCTTTGCTTTGGTGAGTATCCTAAGAAGATACCTTCATCGGCCTTAGCATCAAAAGCCTTTAGGTTGTCTTTGCCATTGTTATGGATGAAGCATTTACATCCAAATATTCAAATATGCAACATTTGGTTTTCTTCCAAATCCGGATCTCATAGGGAGTCTTTGTCATTTGTCTATTTATCATACATCCTGTTTTGGGTGTAGCAAGTTGTGTTAATTGCTTCACCCAAAATCTTTTTGGTAACCCCGCTTGACCTAACATGGTCCTTGCCGCTTCTTTGAGGGTTCTGTTCTTCTTTCTCGCAACTCCATTCTGTTTGTGGAGTCCTTTTGCCGATAGTTCATGACCAATACCATTCTCAATACAATATCGAGTTATTATTCCATTGACAAACTCGGTTCCTCTATCGATCTTATTTTGATAATGGTTTGACTCTTCTCATTTTGAATTCTCTTCATCATTTGTGGTAGTTTTTGTAGGGTTTCTTTCTTCTTGCACATGAATATTGTCCATGTATATCATGAGTAGTCATCTACTACCACCAAGGTGTATTTCTTTTCCACTTATCTTTGGTGGTTCCTTTGGGCCAAATAGATCCATATGAAGTAGATGCGAGTATTCTTGTTGAGGATGGGCATGTCTTTTCTTTGAATGACGACTTGATTTGTTTTCTCTTCGACATGCATCACATATACTCTCCTTCTTGTATATCGAGTCCGGAAGTCCTTCTACCGGATGACTTCTTGCTAGCTTGTTAATTGTTTTGAAATTCGGTGACTCGACTTTTTGTGCCATTAGACAACTTGATTCAATTTGTGCTCTTTTGCTAGTAGACAGTCTTTGGGTGTTGCGGTTGACCAATCCACTACATACATATTCTTCTCGTCTATTTCCTTGCAAAGACAACTTCATTTGATTCAATATCCTTGATTTGGCATACACCCATGTTGAATCCAACATTGTAGCCCTTGTCACAGAGCCGATCGATACTCGTGAGGTTGAAGTTGAGTCCTTCAACATATGCAACATCCGTGATTTCTAATCCATTCCTCTTGATGGATCCAATGCCTCTTATTTCACCAGAGCTTCATTTCCCCCAAATATGACTTTGGCTCCTTTGACTTCCTTGAATTTTGTGATTTCTCTTATTTCTGTCATATGTCCGGGAATGACCACTATCCATGTACCAGGTTCCTGGCACTCATTCTGCTGAACCGCAATCAAGGAAATTAAGTTTTAGGTACCCATACTTGTCGGGTCCCGAGGGGTTAGAATTGTAAGATGATCCAACCAACCTATAGCCAAATGATTTGACTCTAAGGGGTTGCCATCTATCGTGCCATAATCATAATTAATTCGCAAATTGCTTGGGGATTCAGGTTCATACAAATTGTCTCTTTTGTCTCGTATGCTGATATGTGTTTTAGCAATTGCCTTCCTTGGGTAATTGTGGTGCTTTTGAGTGTAGTGCCTAGGTGCATGTGTGTCTTTGATGAAAGCTCTTATACTTTTGGAATGGCCTTTGTTGAGTTCTAGGCCTTTGCCACTTGGGCTTATATTCCATAAGTCTATGCCGATAGTTCACATTGTTCCAATCACTTGGCTTGGATATTTTCTACCATTCCCATCATATGTATTTCTTTTATGGATTTTCTCGGAATTTTTGGTAGCTCTGTTTCTTCTTTTACAGTATTTTTTCGTTAGGAATTTTTCAAGGACTCGGTGAATCTATTCTCATTTGTCCTTTCAAAGACACTCAATCGGTTGCATTTTCCTTTTCCTTTGTAACCAAGGCCGCTTTGCTTAGTATTGTGCTTTGGAGTGAATGTGTGTGCAACATTTAGAGTTTTGGGTTTTTCGGACTCTTCATGACTTGAAGATCCTTTTTCCAAAATTACTCTTGAGGTTTGACATGGCACAAAGGAATTAAATCCTAAGCTTTGTCTTGTCTCCACATTCTCTTTGACTCATGATAAGATCATCCAATGATTTAGATGCCTTAGTGAACGAGGCAATAACATTTTTGAGGTCATTCTCCTCTTTTCTATAGCAGCAATTTCAGCTACTAATTTAGCATTTTCAGCCTTTAAACTTTTATTTTCACATGACTATTTGACTTAGAGTACTCGGCTCCTTAGTCACTTTGAGTTTTGACTTTTAAGTAAATTTGTTTTCCTCATTCAATAGTGTGTGTGAGGATTTAATGTGCTCAAAATCTTTCATCATTTTGCCTAATGAATCATAAAGATCGGTAGGTGATGAAGTGTGTGTCACAGTCACTATCACTAGTGTCCGAGCTTGTTGAATTAGATTGTACCTCATCTTCTTGATCTTGTTCTTTGGTCATTGCGCATCAAGGCTTTCTTCTTCGAGTCACTCGAGTAGTCGCTTCATCGCTTGCTCTCAATCATTTTGTCTCTTTTGACTTGGGTGCTTTGCAGATCTCTGCAGACCATCATTGCCTTTTTCTTTTCTTGTCTTCTTTCTCTCAAGACCTTTCTTTCTTCTTCATTCCTGTACTTGTTGACTACAGGATATGAGCAAATCAATGGCATAATGACTGGTTGTCTACAATTCCAACATAGATATTCGGCCTTTTGATCACTCTTTCTACTCTTGAGTTTGTCACCCTTTGATACTCAACTTGTTGATGATCTGTTCTCTTGGTTGGCCTATCATCCCTTGATTTGGAGGGAGCCGAGTGTCTTCCGGAAGATTCACCCTTTCTTTCTTGTAGTTCTTGTTAAAGAACTTGTTAAATCTTTTGACCATCGGGGCTATTTATTTCTCCGGGTCAATTGCCTCTTTGACCTCAGCTCTCTTCCCATCTTTGACAATTAGAGCACTGCTTTGGGGTACAAATTGTCTCTTCTGGTCTTTTCTTCTCACTCAAACTCATAGGCTTTGAGGTCCGAGAATAGTTCATGGTTGGATGTCTTTGATAGGTCCATGGAATGTCTTAGTGCCATGACCTTCATTTCCCATTCAGCAGAAGACTTTTTAGGATCTTCATACACATTTCTTCTCGTGTATATTCCTTTCCAAGTGTAGACAGACTCATTTGTGATTTTCAAACCGAGCGCCCAGCTTGATCCGATTCTCTCCCGAGATCATTTTGAAATTTTCAAAACGACGACTACGAGATAATTTGTTTTCTTTGATTTGCTCCGAGCCTTCACAAATCAATGTCACTTGTCCCCATTTCTTTAGCCGTTTTGCATGATTTGACTTTGTTGAACATGGCTTTGTCCAAGGTTTTGTAGAGGATGTCCTTGGCTACATTATCCAGGTTGTATCTTTTTTTGTCATCATTTGTCCACTCGGTTCTTGGTTTTTCAACCATGGTGGTCTAGAGCAACATCTTCTTCTCCTTCACCGCAACTCTGCAGACAATGTTTGTGTTCACCTTTAATATTGGTAGAGGCCCATCTTCTATTACTATCCACATCTCATCATGTAATGCCGATAGATGAGCCCGCATACGAATTTTCCAATCATCAAATTCTTCAATGGTGAACATAGGGATGCGTGTTAGATTTGCTTCCATGATAATGACTTTTAATAAAAAGAGTTTTGAAAGTTTAAGTACTAAAGCGAGACTTTGAAAAATTTGGAGATCTAGTTCAAGAACCGGTGCGGAGGGTTCAATGAACCAACCGCTCCGATACCACTTGTAGGTCCCAGGGGTGTAAGTGTAAGGTTTAGAAGGGGGTTGAATAAACCTTACCAAATTTTCGATTTAGTCCTTTTAAATCTACAGAGTTAATTCTACACAAATTTGTCCGATGGATATCGAATTAGTCACTCAAGAGAGTTAATCTCTCAATGTGAGTATTTGTTGATGGAGTAACTCATTTGTTGGCTACAATTTAACTCATTTGTGGTTTTATTCTCCGGAAGACTTAACACCCTTAAGTTTGATTAAGCAAGATATTAGAGTTTAATTTAGTACTTATAAATTATCAAATGGATAGCAAATTTATCACAGATATAAGCAATTAAAAGTGCAGGAATTTAAATCTTTGAAATGTAAATGACACAAAGAAAGTTTTTATAGAGGTTCGAAGATGGGGTAATTCTTCTACTCCTCTCTTCTCCAACTCCCGGAGGAATCCACTAAGTAATGATCGGTTTACAAAGTGGTAACAGTCCAGATACAAGTCTTGATCACAACAATCGACTTGATCCTTTGGGACTCGATCCCTGAGACGCCTTGATCACTCACCGGCTTCTCGTTCGACTCACCTTCTTCTTCACAGTGTCTTGCTTACTACAACTCACTTGCTCAAGCTCTTTGGATTTGATCACGAAGCCCTCCAAATGCTTAAGACTTAGTTCAACTTTGAACTTTTCTACAATCCTTCCGGAAAGTAGACCCCTTGTTTTCAAAGGTTTCCTCTTCAATCGGTTGAAGCTCTCTTTCCTTCACGAGGTAAGTGTTGGATTGATGTACTTCGGAATATAGGCTTGAGGATTGAGATTGTTTCATTTTTCTAATGTGCTTGTATGTCTCACGTATGTGTCATTCATGCTACTTTTTCTCAAACTAACTCCTCGGCCTTTTATAGTGAACTTTCAAAAATTTGCCCGTTGAAGAGATAGCTTATTTTTGAAAGTCACTTTGCGTCGTTGGCTTGCGTTCTTGGAATTGCCGTTTCCTCGTATGAATTATTCTTTTCACCTTTTCGAGTTCGACACGTGTCGTGCTTCCCATTGGTTCATTCCTTTTGCACGCTTCCTCGGGATCGAGCACTCTAAGAAAGGTTGTATGGAGATATTACTTGTTTAAGTAAATCTCTTGATTTCTCGGCAACGGTTCTTTTTACGATTATCTCGACTTGACCGCATTTCCTTGCTTTCCCAGGTGACTTAGAGTCACTTCCAATCATTGGATGACTCTTGTCACTTTAACTTGAGACTTGGCTTTTCTTGAGTTGACTTGATTGATGCTCCACCACCGTGCATCTCACCGCTTCTTGATAGTGTTCCGTCTACTCTTCTTTGCCATACTCATTGTCTCACGAGAGTCTTCCTTCCGATCTTGATTTGTCTTCTTGCATGTTTAGGGCGTGAGTTGTCTTGACTCACTTGGCACTCTATTCATTACAATGCATTTTACAACAAGAATTGGGGTGCCAACTTTCTATTCTAAGTTTTACATGGCATTCATCAAAATCTAAACAATAAAATTCCTAACAAAATGCTTTGTCTTTCTTCTTCTTGTTCTTTGTTAATTTATTTTGTATTTTCGTCCATTAATATTTTAGGCGATGAAAAATAAAAAGTACAAGGAAAACAACTAAAATGAAAAAAGAGATTACTCTGTATTATACCTCCATATTAAATACTAAAATTTTATCTCATTAGGGTCAAAAATTTAGCTATAATCCAGGTTTAGCTTACTTTTTATTTTTTATTTTTTTTTGCGCAGGAGATTTTTATATTATATTTTAAAATACTTGCTTTAAAAGAATATTTATTTTGCTACAAAAAAATTGTTTGGTCTTTATTCATCTTTTTCTTTGTCAAACTTTTTTTTTTACTTCCCTCCTATTTTTCTGGCCATAATAAATGAAAGAATGCACGTGAATACATTTCAAATAAAACAATGATTTCTCTTATTTTATATTCTCTTTTTTATATCTCCACATTAAAAAATATAATTTTATCTCATGATTAATTTAGATATATTTCCCTCATCAAGGTTTAATTTATTTCTTGACTTTTTTTATTTGAGCGTGAGATTTTTATATTACTTTCAATATGTTCTTTTTAAATTTATTATGATAATGATGGATTGTCTTATTAAAAAACATCCTCAAAATATTATATATTGTTAGGAAATTTATTGAGTAGATTTTGATGATACCATGTAAAACTTAAACTAGGAAGTTGACATCCCATTTTCCTTGTAATTTGTATTGTAATAGATTTGGAAAAAGTGAGTCAAGTCACTATGCCAAGAAATACAAGAAGTCAATCATGGATCGATTGAAGATTCGTGTGTCACCGAAAGTGCCAAGAAGGAAGTCAATGACTGATTTGAAGGAGTGTCAGCTAAGGAACAGCTGTGAGAAGTGTCAGTCAAGTCAACTCAAGGAGCCAAGTCTCAAGTTGAAATGACAGTTGAGTTATCCAATGACTAAAGCTGACTCAAGTCACCTGGGGTATAGACAGTCTAGTCAAGACAACTGACGTAGATCCATTGATTAAAGTCAAGAATATTACTCAATATAGTAATATGTCAAAGTCGCCTGCCCAAAGTGTTAATCCGCATGTGCAAAAGGAATAAACCAATGGGAAACACTGCACCTTATGTCAGGCACCTGCAATGCTGCGTAGACATTTAATACGATGAAATGTCAACATCAAGGACTGCAACAAGACAAGCCAACGAACAAAAGTGACATTTGAAATTAGCATATCTCTTCAACGGGCAAAATTTCAAATGTGCACTATAAAAGGCTGAGAAAGTTATTGAAAAGAGGTTACCTGAACCACGAACAAGCAAGCAATATTCAAGCATTTAACCTGCAATTCTCTCATAAACGAGCAAGCAAATCCTCAAGCCTGAAATTCGAAGGAAATCGATCCAACACAAGTTGTGAAGGAAAGACAACTTCAAATTTATTGAAGAGGAAATATTTAAAGAAATCAAAGGGGTCTACTATCCAAGCTAGGATTGTAGAAAGGTTCCAGGTCGAACCATTATCAAGTTTGTTGGAGGGCTTCGTGATCAAATCCAAGAACTTGAGAAGTGAGTTGAAAGTAGCAAGGCTGCGTGAAGAAGTTCGAGTCGCAAGAGAAGCTTTGTGTGATCAAGCGTCGTCTCCAGACTGTTCACCGCTTTGTAAACTGATCTGTTACATAGTGGATTCTTCCAAGAGTTGGAGAAGAGAGGATTAGAAGAATTACCCCATCTTCGAACCTCTATAAAATATTTGTGTCATTTACTTTAAGCAAATTTACTTTCTTGCATATTTACATTATATCTGTTGTTAGAATCATATTTGCTATCCAACTGATTAATAACCAAGTGCTAAGAATCAAGTGTTAAAAACAAACTTAAAATAAATCTAAGGGTGTTAAGTCTTCCGCTGTTAAAAACCAATCAGCCAAGTTAAGTATTTGGCTTGAGCAGCCGAGTTATACTATCAACAGCTCTATTGAGTCTGTCGAGTGGGTTGCTTAGCTGAAAAGCCCTTAACATTCTTCATTGTTCTCTTACCGCTGTGGAATATAATCGTATTAGAGGTATTCGATCCGCTCATGATGTTTGGGAAAAATTGGAAGTTATCTATGAAGGCACAAAGAAAGTGAAACAAGCTCGAAAGACCATGTTGGTCAAAGAGTTCAGAAATTTCACTATGAATATTGGTGAAAATATTTCCAAAATGGTTGAAAGGCTTGGCAATATTGTAAAACCTCTTGTTGGACTTGGAGAAATTATTTCCGAAGAGGATAAGGTCACAAAAGGTCTAAATGTTCTTCCCGCCTCTTGGTCCGAAAAAGTTACCGCTATTACGGAAGCTCAAAATTTAGAAACTCTAAATTTTAATGAGCTTATCGGCAATCTTCTCATCTATGAAGTTTATACCAATGAAAGGAGTAACTCAAAGGCGTCAACTTTTCAACCGGGTATGGGAACAACTCCAAAAGGTCTTGCCTTAAAATCGAAAAATTATTATTCTAGTAAAGAGGAAGATGAAGATGAAGATAAGGAACTTATTAGAAAATTTACAAAATTTATAAATAATAACAAGGAAACAAAAATAAGAGACAATTCTTATTTTGGATGGGGAAAACTCGGACACCATATTGCAAATTGTCCAAAAGAGAAAGAAGAACAAAGAAAGAAAAAACACTTTCACAAAGCCTTGAAGGCCAAATCCGAACCAACATGGGATGAACTTCTTGCTACATCCGATGATGAGAAAGATGAGCAATGTCTAATGGGCATCAAAGAAGACAATGAGGTACGCTCTAACTCTTCTATTTCTTTTAATAATGAATTGCATGATGATTATGATGAATTGCAAAATTATTTTGATGAGCTTCAATGAATTCCAAAGCTTGCTCTTTAAATATAAAAATTTGGAAAAGGAATTCAATACTATGAAAAATGAAAATGATAGTTTACTTATTTCATATGAATCACTTTCTTGTGCTCACACTACCACACTTGATAAAGTTAGAAACCTTGAAAAAGAAAATAGTACTCTTGTTAAGGATATTGATTGCATGAAAAAGGATATGTTAAAGTTTAACTTGAGTACCGATAAAATGACCAAAATTCTTGATGTTCAACATTGTGATCATGTGAAACTAGGACTTGGTTATAAGCCTAATGATATCAATGATATGAAAAAGAACCAAGTACCTATGCATGTTAATCATTATGCTTCTAGAACTATTACATGTTTTTATTGTGGAAAAAGTGGTCACACGACAAATACTTGTCGAGCTAGAAATAGTTCTAATTATTATTGGAGACCTAAAAGTCTCAATGCTAATCCAAAAGGACCCAAACACTTGAGGGTACCACAAGATAATATCATGTTAGGTACTTGGCGCAACAAAAATCAAAGGAAATTCAAATTGTCAAATCGACAACAAATGTTTGCGCCACTTGATCAAAGGAGAAGACATTATCAACAAAATCAATTTTCAAGAAGAAGGTATAATCAACAATGGGAAGGACACAACCCTTGGAAATTGCGAAATTGGTAACCCTTATCCTCTTCTTGAATTATGTATTTTATAATTTTAGTACATGTTTTATCAAACTTTTGATTGATTCCTACAAAAAGCATTGTATATGATGTTTTATATCAATATTGTCTATATTATCCAATATTACTATGCTCTTGTGCAAGATGTTTTGTCAAGATTTTGCAGGAAATATTTTGGTATTAAAGAAACGCATATTGGTTGACAAACAAAATTGATAATGTTTTGTCAAGATTTTGCAGGAAATATTTTGGTAGATTTATCCATGGCTATCTACGTCATGATTTTTCAAGTTTAAGAAACGCATATTGGTTGACAAACAAAATTGAGGTATGTTCATCAACTTTTATTACTCTAATAGACTTGTTATTCTTCATGTCATATGCCCATGTGCTCGATTTAAAAGCAATCCCAAAAGAGTCTCAATTAAGTGCCATTAAAAGGGATTTTTCAATATTTGAAAGGCACTCTTTTATCCAATGATTGATAATGTTCCTATTTTTTTGTGATAAAACATTCGGTATAAACTTTTCATAACCAAACCAAACATACTAAGATTCGACTTTTTTTGGGGGATTGCATTTCAAAACAAAAAATTGAGATGTGATTTATTTCGTCTCAAGATCAACTCGCGGGTACTTCTACAAAACCACTTACCGTCGAGTCTTTTGCCCAAATTCGAGCTTGTTTAGGCATAATGTATATTGAATGAGGTTTATGTTTGCATTTTGCACGTTTTTGAAACTTATGGGAGAAAAATCAGATTTTTGGTTGAAAATTCGGACAGAGACTGAACTTAAGATTCAGACACAGTCGACCACACCGGTCGACCCCCTGGTCAACCGGTCGACCAGGGCTACAGCAGTGGTTATATTGTCTCATGTCCTATACTATTTATTTTTTATCTTCTTCTTCAAACTCGAACCCCTTTGCAAATTTCACACACATTTCACTCAAAATGATTTCATTCTTGTAAATTATACATTTTTGAGCTTATACTATTGGTATATCATCCATGACACCCAACTTCTCCGATTAATTGGTAAGTTTAATTCCCTTTTACTCTCAATTGGGTTGAACCCTTGAGAATGTACTTGTACTTAGGGACTTTAATACATTATTGTATATGTGTGATGAGAATTATGTATGATGATGAATTATGCTTGTATATTTATGATTTGTGATGATTTTTTGGGTATGATTGCATTTACAAGCATTATATACATCTTCGGTTTTATTCTACGCACACCAAGTGTTCGATAAAATGCCTCTATGAAAATTTCTTTGTTTACATGATTCTCTCGATTTCAAAAGTCTTATAAGCTTATAGATGTCATGTTTTTTGTTACTCAAATGAGCTTTTACAAGTCAAATGATTGACTTTTCCCTTTTATTTGGATTTTAAACTTAAATGTTCGAAAAGCTCGATAATTCGATAAAAATGCGCACTTTGATACATGTTTATGATATTTTTATCGTGCTAACATTCTTTTTGATGATTCCAAAGGGGGAGAAATATGAAACAAGCTCATTAGCTCAAAGAAGCTAGAAAAAGCTCACATAAAAAGCTATAAGCTGTGATTGAAAAAGCCATAAGTCGTGAATAAAACTTAGTCCATTGGATGTATTATGGACTTCTATACTTGTCTAATGATATTTTTTTACAGGGAAAGCTTCTCAGCTCATCTTATTTGAGCTCATATTGTAAAAGCTAAGCTTTTAGCTTCTTAGTTGTTTGCTTCCATTGTGCATGTTGATAGGGGGAGCTTTTGTTAAAAATGCTTTTGTAAAATCTTTGCTCCTACACTTGTGATTTATAATGTTTTGTCGTTTTGTTTTAAAAATCAATCTCCTAAAATTGTTTTGGTTTATAATCATCACAAAGGGAGAGTTTGTTAGATAAATGTTTTTATCATGTTTTAATGATTATGCTTTACTGTGTTTTTACACCAAAACAATGTCTCCAAGTCTTGTTCAAATACTCCTAAATGTTTTAAATTATTTCTCGGAGTATTATCTTGAGGTTTATTTTCCGATTATTCAAAACAATTTGTTTCAGGCAATATTAAAAGTGTTTTTCATGTTTTAAAGTGTTTTTAACATTTACCGAATACCATCAAGGTAAAATAGTGCCCAAAAATGAATTTGGAATTTTTCAAGGACCGAAAACTCCCTGGAATAGGTTGACCGGTCGAGCCCTAGGTCAACCGGCACCTGTAGATTAAGATTTCACGTTTTCAAAGAAAAAAGTGTTTGATAAATGGTTTTATCATGATTTTGATAATTTTGTTTTTTACACCAAAACAATGTTTTTAAAGGTTGTCCAAATACTCCTAAATGATTTAAAATGTTTTTAATATTTTCCGGAGTCTTTCTTCAAGTTTATTTTCGACTAAAATTGGACAACGCTTTTAATGATTTTATGTCATAATGTTTTTACATCAAAACAATGTTTCAAAATATTGTCCTAATACTCCCGATCGGTATAAAATGTTTTTACTATTTTTTGTAGTATTTCTTGGAGTTTATTTTCAATAAAATATTGGACAACACTTTTGTTTTGAGGCCAACCGGTCGTCGTATAGGGCAACCCGTACCTGAAGATGTTTTTAGAAACAGAAAATGGGACGGTCTAAAATTGCAGGAGGCCGACCGGTCAACCTGGAGGTCGACCGGTCGACATGTGGTCGACCGGTGCCTGCTGAGTAGCTGCTTCTCTGTTTTGTTATTTCAGGCAGGTGGACCGGCTGAGGTATGGGTCGACCGGTCGAAGCCTACGTCGACCGGTCGCCCAGTGTATTTTTGTTGTTACAGTTTCAAACTTCTATTTGTGCGCGACCGGTCGCCCTATCGTTTTGAAAAAAATTCGACCGTTTGGCAATGAGACAACATTTCCTTAAATCATGGAGTTGATTTCTAATGACTCTTTTCTTCAATTGTCTATCTTACAGAATTCATGTCCCCAAGAGGAGCCTATCTTGCACAAGACATCTTCTATAAATAGAGGAAGAATTGAAGCACAGCAAAAAGAGAGAACAACACAACACAACAAGATATACTCAAGCAAACACTTGGTCTTTCATTGTTATTATTCTTGTTGTAATTTGCCTAGCTTATCACTTTCACATCCTTGAGGTCTAGGCTATTCTTGATTACACTTGCACTCAATTGTATAATTCATAATCGAGTTGTAATCTTGGATTTTTGGGTAATCATTCAACATAAGATATCCTTGTGAGTGTTCTATTCACCCCCCCTCTAGATTATCGTAGCCGCTTGGACTTACAAGTGGTATCAGAGACAAACTCTTTGGCAAGCTCGTTTCACATCGCGAGTGAAGAGGAACGATCGTCGGCTATGAACGAAGCTCAACTTTCCGGCACCTCCACCACCAAGCCACCTCTATTTGATTCCAAAAATTATATATTTTGGAAAGAAAGAATGGAATGCTACTTACAAGGTTGCGGGTTCGATATTTGGAACATCATCATCAATGGAGAATCCATTCCAATGAAAGACACACCATACACCTCCAAAGCTCTCAAGGAGCTCAATGATGAAGAAAAGAAAACCATCTCCTTAAATGGTAAAGCTCTCAATATTTTGTATTGTTCACTTACTAATTTGGAATATAAACATATTGTAGGAATTCGATCGGCACATGAAGTATGGCAAAAATTAGAAGCCATCTATGGAGTATTTGCAAATGAAAGGAGTCAAACAAAAGCATCTATTTCTCAAAGGGATACTAGTTCAAATCTAAGGAACAAGCCTTTTACAACTTCCAACTATGAAGTAGTCGAACAATGTTTTATGGGCATCGAAGAAGAAAACGAGGTATGTCTTAAACCCTCTACTTCCTATGATATTGTTATACAAAATGATTATAGTGATTTGCAAAATGATTTTGATGATCTTCAAAATGAATTCCAAAGCTTGCTTGTTAAATACAAAAATTTGAAAAATGAATTCAATGTTTTGAAAAATGATAAGGATAGTTTATTTACCTCCTATGAATCACTATCTTGTGCTCACTCCACCACATTTGACAAGGTTAGAAACCTTGAAAATGAAAATAGTACTCTTGTTGAGGAGATTAATTGTATGTAAAAGGATTTATCAAAATCCAACTCGAGTACCGATAAAATGACCAATATTGTTGATGTTCATAGTTGTAATAAATTGAAACAAAGACTTGATAATAAGCCTAGTGTTGTTAACCATATGAAAAGAAATCAAGTCCCTATGCATGTTGGTCATTATGCTCCTAAAATTATTACTTATTTTTATTGCGGTAAAAAGGGTCATACGGTAAACACTTGTCGGGCTAAAAATAGCTCTAATTATTTGTGGAGACCTAAAAGTCTCAAGACTAATCCCAAAGGACCCAAGCACTTGAGGGTACCACAAAACAACGTTATATTAGGTACCCGGCGAAATAACAATCGAAGAAAATTCATACCGCCAAGGAGACATCAAATGACCATCTCATTTGATCAAAGAAGAAGACACCACCAAAATGAATTTCCAAGAAGGAAATATTATCAACAAAGGGAAGGATATAATCCTTGGAGATGGAGTAATTGGAGAAACCACCATCAACATGAAGATTTTCAAACGGGAAGATATCATCAACAATGGGAACGGCACAACCCATGGACATGGCGAAATTGGTAAATCGTATCTCCCTATTTAAATATGCATTTTATCCTTCTATGCATGTTTTTATTTGTGTCTAAATTGCAAAACGAGTTTTCATAATTTTAAAATTAAGGTCTTCAATATATATATTTGCGGTTTTAAATATTTTTGAAAAGAAGACTTTGCATGTTGTTTTTAAAACTCTTGTGCATTTTTGTAGACTAAAGTGTATTATCATCTCTTATGGATTTTTATGGCATGAGCTTACTTGTGATATCTCTTAGCCTACACTTTTATCATTATGACTTGTGCTAGATTTATTTTAAGAATTGTGTAGGATTTACATATTTTCACAAATGGCCATTTATGTCATTACTTGTCAAGAAAGGCATAAATTATCGAGGTACGTTTACTTGTGTTATTCTTACTCTTATAGACTCGATATATGTATTGCCATGTGCCTATGTGCTTGTTTTTCATAGTATTTCATACAAGTGCCATTAAGAGGATTTTTAGATTTTTTGAAAGGCACTATTCGATATTTGATTGCACATATTTGCTTTGTCAACTCTTGTTCAAATACTTCTTTTAAATGAGGTCTCAACTATATGCTATCATATTTTCAAATTTCAAAAGAGACCTTTGTAGCTTTCTTAAGCTTATTTGAACTTGCATGATTTATTAGACTCTTGATGATCTTCTAAATGCATAGTATGTGTTTCTTGCTTCATGGTCTATATATATAGTGTCTATTTCTATTATGCTCTTTTGCAAGATATTTTGTGATTGATGATTGAGGCATGTTTTTACACTTGGGCTATATTTTTTTATATAAGAGATGCCGCTAATGAGTTTGTTAAGTTGTGTAGATGAAAAATGAAGTACTCCAAATATTAGTTACCTCAAAATATTTGGATGTAAATGTTTTATTATGAACACCTTAGATCAATTGGATGCCCTATGATGATAGTGATGAAGAAGACAAAAAGGGTATTCCGGAACAAACTCGATGACCAAGGCAACATTGGTCGAACTAAGGCAAGGTTAGTAGCTCGAAGGTATTTTCAAAAAGAAGGTAATTGATTTTGGTGTAACATTTGCACTCATAGCACATTTAGTAGTTATTTGCATTTTACTTGCCCATTCTTGTTTTAAGAAAATTTCAAGCTTTACCAAATGGATGTTAAATCCAATTTTCTCAATGGTTTTATTCAAGAAGAAGTCTATGTAAAACAACCTCCGGGGTTTTAAATTTTTCTAGGCCAAATGATTTTTATAAAAGGCCTTGTATGGTTTAAAACAAGTACCCCATGTATGGTATGATAGACTTAGCTATTTTTTGCTAAATGATTTTACAAGAGGTAAAGTTGATACTACTCTCTTTGTTTTTGAAAAAGGGCAAGATTGTTTACTTGTGCATATTTATGAGAATATTTTTGGTGCTACTAATGAATATTTGTGCAAGATATATTTTTCTAAGTTGATACTAGGTGAGCTTGAGATGAGTATGATGGGGGAGCTCAATTTCTTGCTTAGACCAATAAGATGGCTATATTTCAAAAGAACTCTTGAAGGAGTTAAGCATTGAAGAAAGAAGAACCATCTCAACCTCTATGGCTAAAGATTGACAAAGGTTGAGAAAGGCATATCGGCCGACAAATAAATTCGAGGTATGTTTTCTTGTATTATTCCTATAGACTCGACATTCCATATGCCTTATGTCTATATGCTCGACTTCAAAAACTATCCCAACGAATCTCATTAAAGTGTCGTTAAAAGAAATTTTCAAATATTTGAAAGGCACTTCTTCTTATGACTTGTATATCCATAGTTTTAAAACGCTCTTACTTTTCGGGATAACAAGTCCGGTATTTATTATACGGTTTTCCGTATTCAAAATATAGTTCGTCATAATCGAACTAAACATATTGAGATCGGATATTTTTTTAAAAAGGGATTGAGTTTTTAACAAAAACTTGAGATGTGTTTAATTCCGTCTCAAGGATAACTCGCGGACTTTTTGATCGTTAACCGCTGAGTATTTTACCTCATTTCCAGCTTGATTATGACATAATGTATATTGAATGAGGTCTACGTTTGCATTTTGCACGTTTTTAAAACTTAGGGGCGAAAAATCGGATTTTTGGATCAAATTTCGGATTTCAAAACAGAACTGAAAATAGTGGGCTGCCAGGGCAGGGGCCGACCGGTTGCCCATGCCCTGGATCGGTCGCCCTTAGAGATTTTTTGGTTAAAATTGTTTCTGTTTCCCGACTTTGGCATTTTGGCCCTTTCAACTATATTTTCGTCCCCTTTGACATTTTCACACAAAATTCACTTCAAATGTATTTTGTTGCATAAATTATATATTTTGGGGATTGTATAGCTCGATTATCATCATCATTGCTCATCTTTATTGATCGAATGGTAAGAATTTCACTCTCTTTAGCTCAATTGGGTTGAACCCTTGAGTTTGTGGCTTATATGTATTTTTCTTGATGCAATTCATATATGTTTGTGATGAGCTTATTGATTGTTGATGATTGACATTTGTTAAATTGCATTTGGTGATGAAAAACTTGGCTTGATTTCATTTACAAGGGCTATATATATCTTTCTTAATTTTTGACGTCCGCCAAGTGTTCGATAAAACGTTTCAATGAAAAATTCATCACCTACATGATTCTCTCGATTTCAAAAGTCTTATATATTTATAGAGATCATGTTTTTCTTATCAAATGAGTTTTCATAAACTTCTACAAGTCATATGATTCGACTTTTCCCTCATATTTGGTTTATAAGCTTCAATGTTCAAATAGCTCGATACATCGGTTTAGTTGCGCACTTTGATATGAATATATGATGTATTTATCGTGCTAACATTCTTTTTGATGATTCCAAAGGGGAAGAAACAGTTATAAGCTCTTTAGCTCAAAGAAGCTAAGATAAGCTCAACGAAAAGAAGCTATAAGTTGTGGCTATGTAAAGCCATAAGTTGTGGATCATATTATGTCCACTTGATGTATTATGGTTATGTATGATTCTTGGTCCATTGGTTGTAGTATGGACTTATATATGTTTCTAATGATGTCTCTTTGACAGGGGGAGCTTTTAAGTTATTGATACTTAAGCTCAATATTGAAAAGCTAAGCTTTTAGCTTTTGATTAAGTTGCTTCTTTATTACTCTTGTTGTGCATGTTGATAGGGGGAGCATTTGCTATATGTGTTTTAATATCTCTACTCTCATCCTTGTGTTTTTATTGCGCGGAATGTTGTCGCTCTCAACGGATATTTATTTTTGACCGGAAAACTTGTTTTGTTTTCAAAATCGCCTCTCAAAATTGTTTGTTTTTAAAATCGACCTTGTTGAATTGTTTTGGTTTGTAATCATCAAAAAGTGGGAATTGTTTGATAAATGGTTTTATCATGATTTTGATGATTTTGTTTTTTACACCAAAACAATGTTTTCAAAGGTTGTCCAAATACTCCTAAATGATTTAAAATGTTTTTAATATTTTCCGGAGTATTTCTTCAAGTTTATTTTCGACTAAAATTGGACAACGCTTTTAATGATTTTATGTCATAATGTTTTTACATCAAAACAATGTTTTAAAATGTTGTCCTAATACTCCCGATCGGTCTAAAATGTTTTTACTATTTTTCGTGAGTATTTCTTGGAGTTTATTTTCAATAAAATATTGGACAACACTTTTGTTTTGAGGCCAACCAGTCGCCGTATAGGGCAACCCGTACCTGAAGATGTTTTTAGAAATAGAAAATGGGACGGTCTAAAATTGCAGGAGGCCGACCGGTCGACCTGGAGGCCGACCGGTGGCATCGACCGGTCGACATGTGGTCGACCGTCTGCTCGCCGAGTAGTGCTTTCTCTGTTTTGTTATTTCAGGCAGGTGGACCGGCTGAGGTATGGGTCGACCGGTCGAAGCCTACGTCGATCGGTCGCCCAGTGTATTTTTGATGTTACAGTTTCAAACTTCTATTTGTGCGCGACCGGTCGCCCTATCGTTTGACAGCAAAATTCTGACCGTTTAGCAGCAAACAACATTTCCTTAAATCATGGAGTTGATTTCTAACAGCTCTTTTCTTCAATTGTCTTGGTATTTTTTTTACAGAATTCATGTCCCCAAGATGAGCCTATCTTGCACAAGACATCTTCTATAAATAGAGGAAGAATTGAAGCACAACAAAAAGAGAGAACAACACAACACAACAAGATATACTCAAGCAAACACTTGGTCTTTCATTGTTATTATTCTTGTTGTAATTTGCCTAGCTTATCACTTTCACATCCTTGAGGTCTAGGCTATTCTTGATTACACTTGCACTCAATTGTATAATTCATAATCGAGTTGTAATCTTGGATTTTTGGGTAATCATTCAACATAAGATATCCTTGTGAGTGTTCTTGTGGTAAGAACACACTTGGGTGATCTAGGTGTTAGGTGTGAGAAGATTGTGGTAATCTTCTTGTTGAGGTGTTGAAGAATTTGGTATTCTTCAAGGTTGAAGATTGTGGTAATCTTCACAAGGTGCCGTTGGAGATTGTGGTAATCTTCAAGAGAGATTGTGGTAATCCCAAAGGTGGTGTTGAAGAAGAGTGTGGTGCTCTTCAAGGTGTTGTAAGTTGGTGTTGTATTAATTTTGGTAATTAATAAAATCTTTTTTCTTTTTGAAATCCATCTCGGATATACTGGGGTGGTAGATGATTAGGCCCTAGGTGGGTTGAACCTCTATAAATCGACGTGTGTTGTTTATATTCCGCACCTTTATTATTGTCTTTGAGCTTTCGGTTCAAAAAAGAGGGTAAAATCGAAAAGATGGAGATAATTTATTCACCCCCCCTCTAGATTATCGTAGCCGCTTGGACTTACAAAAAGCACCAGGGACAGGTCGACCTAATGTTTTGTGCTCCCCTGCACCACTGTCCTCTCGTTTTCTATTTCTGAAGTTTGGCAGGGTCGACCGGTCGACCAGGTATGTGGGACTCCAGATCAACGGACTTATTTTTGAATTTTTGTATTGGTCGACTGGTCGACCACATCGATTGACCAGTATAAAATCTGACAATTTTTGAGCTTAGGGAGACAACTTTTCCTGGTTTTGGGGAGTTGATTTGTAACAGTTATATTATTTATTTAATCTGTATTTCTTTACAGATTTCACTCTCCAAGAGGAGTCTATCAATGTACAAGACCTCTTCTATAAATAGAGGAAGATTTGGAGCAACAAAATAAGACAATACACTACAACACAACAAGACACATATCAAACAAATATTTTGTTCTTCACTTTCACATTGTTGTTGTAATAGCCTAAGTCTTTCACTTTCACATCTTGAGGTCTAGGCTTGATTCTTGATTACACTTGCACTTCAAAGTTGCATACTTCATTATCGAGTTGTAATCTTGAATTTGTGTTCATCATTCAAACACAAGATATCCTTGTGAGTGTTCTTGTGGTAAGAGCACACTTGGGTGATCTTCGGTGTTTAAGAGTGTGGTACTCTTCATAGGTGTAAGAAGATTGTGGTAATCTTCTTGTGGAAGAATTTGGTGCACTTCGAGGTGGAAGAGTTTGGTGCTCTTCGAGGTGTTGAAGAGTTTGGTGCTCTTCAAGTTGGAAGATTGTGGTAATCTTTATTGGTGTCGTTGTAAGAAGAGTGTGGTAGTGAAGCTGTAATAATTTTGGTAATTATTAATAAAATTCTTTTTCTTTTTCGAAACCCATCCCGGATATATCGGGGTGGTAGAGCACGTAGTCTCTAAGTGGGGTGAAGCTCTATAAATCGACGTGTGTTGTTTATTTTCCCGCACCTTCATTCTTATCATTGCTTATTCATTCGAAAAAGAGGGCAAAACTCGGAAAATCGGCATAATCTATTCACCCTCCCTCTAGATTATCGTAGCCACTTGGACTAACATATTATCTTTATCTTCAGCGGGAAATATATCACTTGTGTCTTTGAAATTAGTAATTTCATTAGTGTCTTCACTAGAATCACTCACAATTGCGCCACTTAAATGTAATACTTCATGTTAGAAAAATGAAACATTGCATAGAAAAAGCAATACTTTTTACTGAAAAAGTAATACTTTTAAAACTAATGTGTCAAATATGCTACACATTACCTACTTTTGATTTATCAGTTTGCGGTACACTACTGGTAGCAAAATAAGAATTCCATCTTCAAAAAACAAACATATACACATAAGACACTGTAAAACTTTATGTTTGAAATTGATACTTTTCATATAAAAAGTAATACTTTTTACTGAAAAAGTAATACTTTTAAATTATATTATGAAATATGTTGCACATTACCTTCATTCGATTTATTAGCATGTGATACACTACTGGAATCTAAAATAAATTTCATCTACAAAAGACAATATACATATAAGACGCAACAAGATTGTAATACATATGTATTTAATATCCAAAATCCTGAAAATAGCATTGTTGATCATTTGAGGGATGATTACATTAGAGGTATGGCCAATAATTACATTAGAGGGATGATTACAAAAACTCAGTTTCGCGATTTTCCATTTTCAGCGTGGGAGATGGTGTTTTCTTGTTGTGCTAGCATAAAAGAGCTGGATTTTGCCAAAAGTCGGCGCCGTTGACTAGTTTGCAGCTGCGAGTTTGCTCCAGGATTATCGGGAGAGGAGCTGGTCTTTTTCATGTGTTTTTGGGCTTTTTCTGGGTTCTGTGCAGAGGTTTGGTAGGCTGGGAGCAGCGGTTTTTGGCATTGGGCTTGGAGTAGCGGGTCAGGCTTCGGGTCTGGAGCTCCGTCTCACGGATCTAAGAGACTTCCTGTAACTAGAAGAATGTCAAGCTTTAGATGCGGTATTTGATAAATAAAAAAAATTGACCAAAAATGTAAAATAATTTACAATAAAATTTTATTTATTGTTTCTCTTCATTAATCAAATATGAATCTAACGAGAACATTCTGTTGGTGGAGAAGAGGAGTTGGGATCATAAAATTTTTCGTGTAGTTTAGAGAGTTAAATAGAGGAAAAAAAAAATAGTAGGTCATAATGTTAAAAAATCGCACATAATTTTAGAGGTATATTAAAATTTCCTCTATAAAATATATAACATGATTGTGGCACTGTTATTTCAACCTGGATTGTTTCATTGTCTTTCAAGTTTCAACATTCTCACTAAGTAGAAAAAACATACAATTCTGAAATCTTTCCCTGAACTACTCAATGATTAAAAAAGAAAAAAAGGTTAGGGCAATAATCTATTTCATTAAAACCATTTCTCATTTTTACATCCTGAACTACTCAGGTAAATGTAACAAAAACAACAACTGCAATTACACAACTAGTACACAAACAAAAACTAAACCAAAAGCCAACAATACTCTTAAACGTCAAACAAGAAAGATAAAGTCATAAAACATCAAAAACATTGTCTTCTTAAGCATATATATACAAAATGAAATGATAATGCAAATAACAGGGTCATCATAGGCTCTCAATGTAATCACGTCTAAGCTCGGGTTTCATGGCTAGAAATATTCTACGACAAACCGGTTTCTCAAACTTTCTGCATGCAGTACAATAAATGTCAGGAGGAAGATCAGGCATCTCCATCAGCTTCTGCATGCACATATCAATCGTAGCCATGGTTTCGGGGTCCAATTCTAATTCAACCATCTCATTATCCATCTCACAAGAATATTCGGCTGAGATTACAGCAGGAGACAACGGCACAGTTTCTCCAAAACCCTCATCATTAAACCGTCCCAATAGGCCATCCTCATGTGGTGCGAATATGGTTGTGAGCTCCCTATAATGTGGGCAACTTTTCCTCCTCAGAATGCTATCGTTCGGATTAGCCTACACGACACCGTCATCTTAATTACCCAAAAACCTACATATAATGTAGGGGTGATTACAAAAACTACTCCTGAGGTTTAGCATAATTATAAAAACAAAACAAATTATCTTTTAAAATTACAAATACCCTCCATTTGTTTTTAGCTTATAAAATTGCACCTCACAACCCACAAGGGGGAGTATTTATTAGGTAAATGCAAACCTCAAGGGGATATTTGTAATTTTGAAAGAAAACTGGAGTTTTTGTAATCATCCCTCTAATGTAACTATTGACTAACTTGGAAGTGATTAACGCATACCGCTAACCAACGGGCCCAGCAATCGTTTGATCCTATCACCATGTCGTTTGCGTCATCCCACCTGAACCCGGAGTCGGATATAAGCAAAGTGTTGTATTTTTTCCACTTGGCTTTAATCCGCGTAAACTTTCCCTTAAGCTGTTTGACGCTGTAGTTGTAGCCCCGGCATGCAAAAAGCACCTCAGATATTATGTCAGTCCACTTAGAGGGAGTGATATTGGCAGCCGTATTGATATTGCCTTGCGTGACCTCGTCATGTATGATCATGATGAATGCCGTGACATTGGCCTCCGGCCAATAGGCATTCTCAAAGGCCATCTACGACCAAAATGAGATGTCAAAAATTGCAGCTCCTAAGTTGTACTATATTTGTATTTACATTTTATTTGTCTTACATTGTAAATACCAAGAAAGTTCTAAGTCTGAGTCCATTATAAATATAGTAAGTATAACCACAAATATATCAAATTTTTTTTTTCTTCTTATCTTCCAAAATATGAATTATATGTTTCTTCACATGGTATCCGAGCTTGATTGTGATCCACGATGTTCGAAGAATACCAGATATATACCTTGGAACGCATAGCCGGGCGATGGGAATACTCGGCGGAATGAAGTACCGAATCCACTCACCGCTCGAGAAGAGGATTTGATTACACAACTCGGATCATCCGGTATGGTATTGGTCTCGAATCCACTCACAGGTAACAATTATCTCTCTTGGAGCCGTGCGATGGTTTTAGCTCTTGGAGCGAAGAATAAGCTTGGTTTTATAAATGGTAAAATTATTGCACCTGATGCTAACACACCTGAATTTGAACAATGGAAACGGGCGGATTATATGGTCACGACATGGATTTTAAACTCATTATGCAAAGATATTGTTGATGCCTTTTTATATGCTAAAAGTGCACATGATCTCTGGGAGGACATTAATCAACGGTTTGGTGAAAGTAACGGACCACAGATCTATCAATTACAAAAGGATATAGCAACAATCACTCAAGGAAATGCATCATTGTTGTTGTATATTTTACTAAACTGAAGAAGTTATGGGATGAATACAGTGCTTTGGTGCCTGTACCTTGTTGTCAATGTGATGGATGTAAGTGTGATGTGAGTAGAGCTTTCACTGAGCTGGATACTAATACTAAACTTATGCAGTTTTTGATGGGATTAAATGAGTCATTTCACAGCCAAAGGTCGAGTCAAGTATTACTTATGGATCCATTACCTTCGGTGAATAAGGCTTACTCGTTGTTTCGCAGGGTGGAGAGGCGAGAGATATACATATTCATGTACCGTAGAGTATCGATGGATTAGCCTTGTATACACAAAGCTTCAAAGGTGCAAAGATAGAGGCAGATCAAGTAATCAGGATGGAGGTAACTGGCAGACACATAAGGGAAAGGAGAATATAAGAAGAACCAAAGAAGAGAAGGCAAAGCTTATTTGTGATCATTGTCATTTTCATGGTCATGAGATGAAGGAATGTTTCAAATTACATGGATATCCGGATTGGTATAAATCTTTCAAGGAGCAGAAATCTAGATCTACAGCAAATATGGTTGATACTGCAGATTCTGAGTCTATTAAACCAACAAAAGGACTGTGGACAAGAGAAACACTCTCCAGATATTGCTACTCTTGTCCAGGAAATCACTAAGTACATGGCCTCTAACTCTTCACCTTTAAACTTTGGTGGCACAGATTTTGCTCACTGTGTTGAGTTCTCAGGTATCCATCCTTTACCAAGAGCATCACCTTGCTTTATCTACTTTTGAGCATATGAATGTGACCTCATGGATATTGCATACATCTGGTGCTAGTAGGCACATGTGTACTTCTTCCTCTCAGATGCATAATCTCACCCTTTTATCCTTTCCTATTGTTGTTTTTCTGCCTGATGGTTCCACAAAATCAGTGACTCACACAGGTCAAGTGACCATTGCTCCTCATTTGATACTCCATGATGTACTTCTAGTTCCCAGTTTTAAATACAACTTGTTGTCCATTGCTCAACTTACACAAACTAATAATCTCAAATGTGTTTTTTTCTTCCTTCTCATTGTTTGTTTCAGACCCTAAGACGAGAAGGTGATTGAAAGTGGGGAAGGCAATGGGGAGACTCTATATTCTCGATCCTTCATCACATTATCCTCCAAAGACTTACTCAAACATCTGTTTCTTCCACACTTGTTGCCTCTATGGCTTGTAACACCTTGTTTACTAAATGGCATATCAAATTGGGACATGCTTCCCCTGGTGTTTTGGCACATTTACCTTTTCTGAATTCATCTTCTAGCAACATTGATAAATGTCCTTCTCAATTTTGTGAAGTGTGTTGTAAAGCAAAACAAAGACAGATTCCTTTTCCTTAAGATTTCTGTTTCTTCTGTGTTTGATCTTGTTCATATGGATGTATGGGGACCTTATACTGCTCCCTCTTTTACTCATACACCTTATGTTTTAACTCTGGTTGATGATTTTAGCAGGGGTATTTGGGTTTATTTGCTGAGTCATAAGTCTCAAGTCCCTACTTTATTGAAAATGTTTCTTACATTGGTAGAAACTCAATTTCTTAAGAAAGTCAAGGTGATTAGGAGTGACAATGGAACTGAATTTGTTAATAAAGATTGTCAGGTTTTGTTTCAGTCTCATGGAACTCAACATCAAAGGAGTTGTGCTTATACTCCTCAACAAAATGGGGTAGTTGAGAGGAAACATAGACACTTGTTGGAGGTTGCTAGATCCCTTATGTTTCAAAGTGGGGTTCCTCATTTTCTTTGGCCTTATTCTATTTTGACTGCAGCCTATATTATCAATCGATTACCCAATTCCTTGCTTCATTGGCTCACCCCTTATGAGAAGTTACATGGACAGCCACCTGATTATTCCATCCTTAAACCATTTGGATGTTTGGCTTTTGCCACTAACTTGAATCCTTCTAAATCCAAATTTGATGCAAGAGCTTTTAAATGTGTGTTCATTGGTTATGAGCAGGGTCAAAAGGGTTATAAACTATACAATCTGGAAACTAAGAAGCTGCTAGTCACTAGAGAAGTTAAGTTCATTGAGGATCAGTTCCCTTTTCTAAACACAGATACTCCTTCTTCTCCTACTTCATCTACTCCTCTACCTATTATCTCTCTTACTGAACCTTCCTCTAATCCCCCTGTTGCTTCTATTCCTCCTCTTCGAAGAAGTTCCAGAATCATTTCTAAACCTTCTTGGCTTTCAGATTTTGTTACCAACAGCTCCATTGCCACCTTGCCTGCTGCTTCACCTGCTGTTCTTCAGGGTCCAGGTACTACTTATCCTATTGACACTTTTCCCTACACCATCTCTCCTTTGTTTGATCAGTCATATGTTGCTTTTCTTTCACAAGTGTCTCTTGTACATGAACCTCATTCATATGCTCAAGCTAGCAAACACCCCGAGTGGGTGGATGCTATGGATAAAGAAATTGAGGCTCTTGAATCCAATCATACTTGGGAGTTGACAGCTTTGCCTCCGGGTCACAAGGCCATAGGTTGTAAGTGGGTTTATAAGGTTAAGATGAAGGCGGATGGGACGGTGGACCGCTACAAGGCACGCTTGGTTGCAAAGGGGTACAATCAAGTATATGGTATTGATTATGTGGAAAGCTTTTCCCCAGTTGCAAAACTGGTGACTGTCAGGATGTTCATTGCATTAGCTACCATGAGGGATTGGGTTCTGTTTCAATTGGATATTAACAACGCCTTTTTACATGGATATTTGGATGAAACCATTTATATGCAACCACCTGAGGGGTACACTAAGGCACAAGCTGGGCAGGTGTGTCTGTTGAAGCGTAGTTTGTATGGTTTGAAGCAAGCTAGTAGGCAATGGAATGCGGAATTCTGTTCAAAATTGCTTTCTTATGGTTTCCAACAATCAGCCCATGATCATTGCCTTTTTACTAAACAAACTCCCACTTACTTTTTGGCATTGCTTGTGTATGCTGATGATGTGCTACTCACTGGTTCAGATTTACCTGCCTTGGAGGAGCTGAAGCACTACTTGGATAATCTCTTCACCATCAAAGATCTGGGTACAGCAAAATATTTTTTGGGGTTGGAAATTGCTCAGCACAGATGGTACGTACCTTAATCAGCGGAAATATATACTTGATCCGTTGGAGGATGTTGGTTTATGGGGCCGCAAGCCTTTCTCTCAACCCCTTTCCCTCCGGGTCTTAAGTTGAAGGCTGGAGAAGGCACTGTCTTACCCTTTCCAGATAAGTATCGAAGATTGGTAGGGAGGCTCTTGTATCTCAATCTTACTCGCCCGGATATTACTTACTCTGTTCAACAACTTAGTCGATTCATAAATAGCCCCCACTCCTCTCATTGGGACGCGGCTATGCACCTTTTAAAATACCTCAAAAGTCGCCCTTCTTGGGGTCTTTTCTACCCTGTTCGTCGCATCTACGAGATCTTGTTGCTTTTTGATCTTGAGGCCTTCGGGCTTCTTGCCCGACTCTCGGATGTCTCTAACTCGGGTTTTTGTCTTCTTGGCGGGTCCCTCATCTCTTGGAAGTCCAAGAAATGTACCACCATTTCTCGTTCCTCCGCAGAGAGCCGAGTATCGGGCTCTTAGTTCCACTGCCTCGCGGAATCGCTATGGATTTCTTACATTTTGCGATTTGCATCTCTCTATCACCACTCCCATCCCTTTATGGTGTGACAACCAAGCCGCCCTCTACATCACCGCAAATCCCGTTTTTCACGAGCGCACCAAGCACCTCGAGATTGATTGCCATTTGGTGCAATCGTTCAAACTTGGCTTTGTTTCTCCTCCAAAATCTCCTCCACGTTGCGATTGGCCAATATTTTCACAAAATCTTGCCTTTCCCTCGTTCAAGTCGCTATCCAAGTTGGGACTTCAAGACTTTCTTTGCCGCCCCACTTGAGGGGGTCAGAAAGATTTCACACATTTATTTGTCTTTCCGTTTGTATTACCAATTACACGCTTGACGATTAGTTGTAGTTCCGTTAAACACGTTTTTAGCCGAGTCCTATTATAAATAGTTTGTCATCGCCTCTTTGTAATTCATATCGTAAATATATCAAATTTTGAGCTCGCTTTCCTTCTTATCTTCCAAAATATGAATTATATGTTTCTTCACAATATTACTATACATTGTAAATACCAAGAAAGTTCTAAGTCTGATCCAATACATATAGTAAGTATAACCACAGATTTTTTTTTTATTATTATTATTGTTCAATAGATACATGGTATAATTATTAGGGGTGTTCAATTAACGATTTTTTTTCGGTTAACCGTTAGCCGGATCAATTCCGTTAATTCGGTCCGTAATCGGATTATTTTGGTTCGGTGAATGGTTAAAGGTTTTGAAGAATTTCGGTTATCGGTTAATTCGGTTCGAAATTTCGAAATTAACTTAATTAACCGATTTAACCAAAATATTATGTTAAACATATATTTTATATATAATTATAATTATATATAATATATATCATATATTTTTATTTATTTATATCATATATTATATATAAAAATTATATTTTTTATTTTAAATAAATTTCTATGAATTATATTTATTTATTTATATCATATATTATATATACAATATATATTTTTTGTATTTTAAAGAAATTTCGGTTAATTTTGTTAACCGACCGAATTAACCGAAATATAATTCGGTTCGGTTAATTCTATAAATATAATTTCGGTTCGGTTAATAGTTTTACCAATTAGCAAATTCGGTTAATTCGGTTTTCAACATTGCGGTTAATGGTTAACCGAATGAACACCCCTAATAATTATATGTTTTATATATTTTTGCCTTGTAATTTTTTGAGTTCAAACAATTTGACCTTGAACAAGAATTTGCTGTTACATAGACATTATGGCAGGAATTTCTGTTGATATATAAATGAAACAGAAATCAATACTAAAATACAGAACATCTGATAGAAGTGTGTTACTGAAAATGACTGAGATGGTGCTGATAAATATTAAAATAGTGTCAAAATTAGACCTTTAAAATGCTAATACAATGATATGACAAAGTAAAATATTGCAACTAGCACTTAATAACTACGGGATTAATAGACATGTGGGACTTGACCCTACAACATTTTTTGTCTGTACCCTTAAGTAGAGACATTCGTAAAGTTGTATAAAACTAAACAATGATTACATGCTAAACTTCTACAAATTAGAGTTTCTCATAAGTTAAAAATGATCCAAAACTAAAGACTATAGCTGAAAATTAAAACCATAAAAATGATGTGGATGCTGAGAGAAAGATAATTAAGTCTCAACCAAAAGTCTAATCAAGGAAATTAGACAAGTTAAAAACAGTGAATCAAATGACTCCCTATCTCAGACAATCAGAAAAAACACAACTTTTATTCAAAAGATACAGATTTTGACGTGCATGCGATTGAGCTTCAGCATTTCAATAAGCGGCTAATACATCTAGTTCGTTTACACATTTTCAATGAAGAATAAAACAAATGAAATTAACATAAACAAAAATACATCATAGACAATGTTAGGTAACAACAGCTAAAATAAAGGAAAAATATGCTCTGTACCACAAATATGACCCCTAACACCACTACTCTCATCCTCAAAAACGGCCAACCTCATGTAATGGAGATATCATCACATAAACGAACGCCCAAAACAAGAAGCAGCATGGATGATAACATCGTTCTAAAATATGCTCAATATTTAACGCAATACAAATATTACACAAGGAATCTAATCAAACAGAAAAAACATGAAATGGAACAACAAAATGGAACCCGACCCATTTCCCAACTGACCCATTAATTGTAGGGGCGGGAAATGGCAAATCGGTAGTCAAAACATACCTTGTGTCGTTTGGGAGGGGGAGATGTCATAGAAAATGAACCCGATCTTGAGTTTTTGATGAAGTTCACTGTTAGGTCTATGAATGTGTGAGAGGGGAAATGGGTGTTCGAAAAAGATAATTAGCATTACAGTTACTTACCTCGGAAGCTTTTCCATAACTGTAGATGAGTGGATTGGTGCAGGCTATTCAAGATTTTTCCTCTTTAAAAGGATTTCTATTTTTTTTTTTCTTCTCATTCATCTTCCAAGCTTTCATTTCAATCTGAATTTTCATCCGTACTCTGCATTCTGCAAACCCTTGCCTCTGAAAATTTCCCGCCCTAGGAAAGACCCCAAACCAAAAACCTTTTTCATGGGTGATAAAGGTAAAAGATTGTCTGAGCCGATGACAGCCTGGGCGTTGGGCCGACTGATGGTGTACCAAGGCATTGGTGAAATGATGAGGCCCATAGCCTGGGATGACTGTTAAGTGTTAAATAAGTGGGTCGATCTAGGGAAGCTTACGATTTTAAAGGCCGATCTAATGCTTTATGAGTCTTTGAGGCCGACCGACCCACCGAGCCCATAGGTGGGAAGACATCATATTGGGCCGATCGGTGAAGGCCCAAGTATGAGCGTATGTTCATGGGGCCGACCTATGTGGGGTGGCCGATCTGTCAAGCCCGGCATAGCTAAAGACGACTGTTGTGGACTGTTTGTCACAGCAATTCATTTCGGATTAGAACATATGTGAGGCCCCGAGGATGCCTTGGAGAATTACAGGTCTTTATATCGTATCATTGGGCCGAGGTGCTTTGAAAAGTTGGAGCGGAGGGTCTTATGGGCGTAAAATTAGGGTTTTTAAGAGATCCGATCCTAATCTAATGATGACTCTGACACCAAATCGTAACGGAATCCCGGATTTTACGGAAACCCTAATCCGAGCTAAGATATAAAAGGCCCAAGCCCAGGTTCATTCTAACCTAATCTCTCATCTTTTACTGTTACATTGTTTTTCTCTCTCTTGCCTTTTGCTTCTCTTCCAAGTCACTGACTTAAACATCGGAGAGGGTACGGCGGAGCCCCCCTCCGGCCCCCCTTGTGCAGGTTTCGCGGAGGAGTTCGGCGTGGAAGTTGATCGGCGAGAGGAGGACTTTTTTGGGAGTGACCAAGTGGCGCCGTCTGTGGGAACCATTGAGCAGAGACGTGAGATTCGAGTTTTGGCTATGGAGGATGTTAGGAGAAGCTCAAGAGATACTACGCGGAGATACTCCAGGCGTAGTCACGCAGAGGATGTTCCACCTCCACCCCACCACTCCGGTGAGCGGAGGAGTGCGGAGTGCGAGAGGACGGGAGTGGATGGATGACGCCTATGTCTGGGGGGGAGTATAGATTTGGGTCCAATGTTCTTTGAACAATTGGGTGGATTCATCACTAGAGCTGTGGAGCAAACGGTGGAGAGACGCTTGAGGGAGATGCTTCCACCACCAGCCCCGCCGGTGGTCCCCCCTCCGGTGGTCCCCCTCCTCCTCCGTGGTCCCCCTCCGATGGTTCCTCCTCCTGTGGTCCCTCCGGAGGTGGGAGAGAGAGGTCGGCGGACAACTATGGCGGAAGAAGTACATTCATCAAGGGCGGAGCATGTGTCTACTGATGACCAGGATTGGTCGGAACGGATGGATGATCTGCACCGTGAGGTGCGAGATATTCGATGGAGAGTGGCCGAGTACCAGGAGCCGCATGCGGGTGAGGAGGGGAACACCCTTCTCGGAAGAGGTGATGGCAGGAGAGCTTCCGCCTCATCGAGCTCGGGAATATGATGGAGGGGGGGACCATCTTTGCCTTCTCGGAAGAGGTGATGGCGTGATGTGTAGAGTTTTTCCTACCACTTTGACGAAATCGGCTCAAAGAAATGGTTTAGCTTGGCTCGCCGGGCTCAATTCGAATTTTGATGACTTTAGCTCGGTTTTCCTTTAATCGTTCACGAGTTGCCGTAAGTACTGTAGAAAGCGCCCCGACTCTGTTTAGCATCAAACAGAGAAGGGGAAGGACTTTGAGCTATATCCGAGGTTTCGGCAAAGTTTGAGAGTGCCGTCGGCGACCCAGAAATTTTGGCAAATGCCCTAGCTCGGGGCCGAGAGGATGGGGAGTTCTTTGAATCATTAGTGATAGAGCCTGCTAAGACATTTGTGGTTAGCTCGAGCGGAGAAATATATTAACCTGGAAGAGGCGAGAAAAATGAAAAGAGAGGAAGGGGAAAAGAGAAGAGACAGGAGGGAAGATCGGGAAGACAAAGGACCTCAGAAGAAGCCGAGGTCTGAGGCAATGGGAGGAAGGCCGAGGTTTGAGAAGTACACGCCTTTGGCCGTCCCTCAGGGCGAGGTGCTTGTAGCTATTGAGAGGCATCCCGACCTGAGGTGGCCAAAGGCGCATGCAGAGGCACCAATAAAGGCGAAGTGTAAGGAATTTTGTAGATTTCACAATGAGTATGGGCACACAACAGATCGGTGCACACACCTGAGGGATGAGATCGAGCGGCTCATTCAGGCAGGTCACCTTAGGGAATTTGTGTACATCGACAAAAAGGAGAGGAAAGGGGAGTATAAGAGGGATAACCGGGGCTATAATCAACCTCGGCGGGAGCCGGAGCGTAGGGGTGGAAAGGGAAGAGCTATCTCCACCTCCGCCCCCACCTCGGCGAGAGGTCATCCAGATGATTGTTGGAGGGCCGGCAGAAGGAGATTCGAGGCGAGCTCGGAAAAAGTATGTGAGAGCGGTAGCACCAGATCGGGTGCAGGAACAGTTAAAGGTGGAACAGGTCGGTCAAGACCCGCAAATCCAATTTGGACCGGAGGATTGCAGGGGTATCATGACACCTCACAGCGATGCTTTGGTGATCACAGCGACGATCTCTAATTATGATGTGCAGCGGGTATTTGTGGACACAGGGAGCTCAGCAGATATCCTATTCTATGATTGTTATAAGAAGATGGACCTCCAAGTTGGCTTGGAAGCGGTGGATACTGGCGTTGGTTGGGTTATTTGGAGGGATGATCCAACCGATAGGTATGATTACTTTACTGTCTCTTTGGGAAAGGAGCCTAATCGTAAAACTAGAATGATTCGATTTTGATAGTTGATGCACCCTCTCCTATAATGTCATGTTGGGCAGAAGCACTAAATGCTTTCCAAGCAGTGGTGTCGGTATACCATCTAAAAATGAAATTTCTGTGGGAGAGAAAGTAGGGGAGGTCGATGGTGATCGAGTATATGGCTAGAAAATTGTACGTAGAAAGTATTCGAGGAAAGCGAGAAAGGGGAGTGCTTTTGATGATGATAGAAACAAAGACAAGTTGATTAGGTTGGACGAACCGGTGGAGCATGTCCAAACCTAATGATGAAATGATGATGGTCGAGCTAGTGCCGGTGACGACAAGGTCACCAAGGTCGGGAAGGAGTTGCGGATTTAATTGAGGGATGAGGTGGTGGAGTTTCTAAGGAGTAATGTGGATGTATTTGCTTGGACGGCGGAAGACCTGGTGGGGATCGATCCAAACATTGCGGAACATAGGCTTAATGTTAATCCATCATATAAGCCGGTGAAACAAAAGAAAAGGAACTTCGGCCCTAAGAAGGATGCTATAATTCGGGCGGAGGTGCAAAAGTTGTTGAAAGCAGGGCACATTAAAGAAATCCAGTTTCCAGAATGGCTATCTAATGCAGTATTGGTTCCGAAAATGGAGGATGATTGGCGCATGTGTGTGGACTTTAGGGATTTGAATCGTGCTTGCCCTAAAGATTACTACCCATTTCCCCGAATTGATCAGCTGGTGGATTCGACGTCGGGGTGTGAACTACTTAGTATGATGGATGCATCACAAGGATATCATCAGATCAGGCTAGCAGCAGAAGAAGACCAAAAAAGGGTGTGCTTCACCACCTCTTTTGGTACATTCTGTTATGTAGTAATGCCGTTCGGATTGAAGAATGCGAGCCACATACCGAGGTTGGTTGATAAGATGTTTGGGGAGCGGCTCGGCGGGGAACATGGAGGTGTACGTAGAGCGATATGTTGGTCAAAAGTATGAAGGCTGTGGATCATGTGCGTGACCTAGCTGAAACGTTCGACACTTTGAGGAAGTACAGAATGAAGTTGAACCCCAAGAAATGTGCCTTTGGGGTCAGGTCGGGAAAGTTTCTAGGGTACATGGTAACGGAGAAAGGAATAGAGGCCAACCCGGAGAAGGTCAGAGCCATCAGAGAGATGGCACCACCTCGGGATGCCAAAGATGTGCAGTGTTTAACAGGTCGGCTAGCAGCGCTGAATCGCTTTATCTCGCGCCTCGCGAGAGAAAGCCCTTTTTAAAGTCTTGAGGAAAGCCAAAAAGTTTGTTTGGGATGAGGAGTGCCAAAGGGCTTTCGAGGATTTGAAGAATTATTTGGCTGATCTGTCATTGCTAACTAAGTCGTTGCCTGGGGAGCCCTTATACCTCTACCTTTCGGTAGGGGAGCAGGAGGTTAGTACAGTCCTGATCAGGGAAGAGAGATCGGTTCAGAGGCCGGTGTACTATGTCAGTAAAGTTTTGAGGAATGCCGAGTTGCGATATGCGGAGATCGAGAAGCGAGTTTGGCTGGTGGTGGTGATCGCGAGAGAGACTTGCCCTATTTCATTTTTCGCATAAGGTAATCGTCCGAACTAATCTTCCATTGAGAAATGTGATGAGTAAGCCCGAGATAGCGGGGAGGTTAGTGAAGTGGGCTATTGAGCTGAGTGAATATGATATTGAATTTGAGAACAGATCGGCCATTAAAGCTCGGCTTTGCGGAGACTTTGTTCAAGAATTAATTAGGGATGATAGCGAGAGAAGAAACTTGGGTGATTTATGTGGATGGTTCAAGAGGAAGCTCGGGATGTGGTCTTTGGTATTGTCTTGATCAGCCCGCAAGGGATTGAAAATGACTTTCTTTGTGAGGTTGGAATTCAAGCTATCTAATAATGAGGCGGAGTATGAGGCATTCATTAGAGGAATGCAAATGGCCATTGAGATGGGGGTCATTAGGATGGTAGTTTACATGGACTCTCAGCTCGTCCATAAACAGGTTATGGGAGAGTTCGAGGTCAGGGAGGAGAGGATGAAGAGGTATGTTGAAGCATATCGAGCTTTAGAAGGGAAAGTGAAAGAAATCAAGATATGTCAGTCCCGAGGGAGGAAAATGGTCGGCGGATTTTCTAGCGAAATTGGCGATTCGGCACGGGAGAATCAAGCTAAGCAGATCACACTTCTCGGTGGCAAAAGAAACGCAGACGGGTTGGAGGTTGGAGAGATTGAGGAGAAAGAGGATTGGAGGTCGGCTATCATAGCTTACTTAAAGAGGGGTCCTACCAACGGTAGGCGTGAAGCACTCGGCGAAAATTCGGGCGACACGTTTTTGCATTATCGGGGATAAGTTATATAAGAGAGGCTTCTCTATGCCTTTTTTGAGGTGTTTGAGTGGAGAAGAGGTACATATGTGCTCGAGAGAGATACATGAAGGTTGTTGTGGGAATCACATGGGAGCAAGAATTTTGATGAAAAAGGTCCTTAGGGCAGGGTATTTTTGGCCTTACCTGAAAGGGGAGGCATAAAAGTTGGTGAGAGCATGCGAAAAATGTCAGATCCATGCACCTTTGGTACATTGGCCGGCGGAGGAACTCATGACGATGAGCTCGGCATGTCCATTTGCAAGATGGGGAATTGACATCGTGGGTCCCTTTCCTCCGGCTTCAGGTCAGAGGAAATTCTTGATTGTGGCAATCGACTATTTTAGCAAGTGGGTGGAGGCAGAACCTCTTGCTAAGATAAATGAGGATGCAGTAATGAAATTTATTTGGCAAAACATAGTGTGTCGGTATGGAGTGCCTCGGGCCTTGATATCAGATAATGGGACGCAGTTCGCGGGGGCAGAAATCCGAGCTTGGTGTGAAGAAATGAAGATCAAGCAAAACTTCACTTCGGTGGCTCACCCGCAAGCTAATGGACAAGTGGAAGTGACTAATAGAATTCTTGTCCAATGATTGAAAGCTCGGCTAGAAAAGGCAGGAGGAGCGTGGGTTCGGGAGCTCAGTTCGGTGCTGTGGGCTTATCGAACTAATCCGAAGGAGGCCACTGGTGAGGCTCCGTTCAGCTTGGTGTATGGTATGGATGCTGTCATACCGGCGGAGATCGGGATGGAAACACATCGAGTCCAGAATTTGATGAAAATATTAATGAGTTGTTGATCCGAGAGGCATTGGATACGATAAATGAGAAAAGGGAGATGGCATTTTTGCAGATGGAAAAGACACGAGGAAGGATCAAAGCAGCGTATGACAAGAAAGTAAAGAAAAGGGCCTTTCAGGTCGGTGATTTGGTCTTGAGAAGGTCGGATGCTAGCAAAAACAAAGGGAAATTGGATGCGAATTGGGAAGGACCACTTCGGGTGGTGAAGGTATTGGCGGGAGGTGCGCATTTAGCTGGAAGAGATCGGAGTTCGAAAGCTCGAGGGCTTGGAACACGATTGCAATTTGAAGAAATATCATTCCTAGAATAGAGAAATATTTGATGTAACCAATCTACTCGTTTTGAATGAAATGATCATTTTGCCACACTATGAGTTCGGAAAGTGAAAAAAATAAAATCGACAAGTATTTGGAGCTCGGCTCGAGCTAGTCTCCAAATACTTGGGGCCACGAGGCCATGCGAGCTCGGGCCAGCTTCCTTTGAAGCGACAAGTATTTTGAGCTCGAGCTAGTCTCTAAATACTGGGGCCATGAGGCCATGCGAGGAGCTCGGCTCGAGCTTCCTTTGAATAAACCGACAAGTATTTGGAGCTCGGCTCGAGCTAGTCTCCAAATACTTGGGGCCACGAGGCCATGCGAGGAGCTCGGCTCGAGCCCTTTCTTTGAAAAAGCGACAAGTATTTGGAGTTCGGCTCGAGCTAGTCTCCAAATACTTGGGGGGGCCATGCGAGGAGGCCTTCCTTTGAATAAATCGACAAGTATTTGGAGCGAGAGCTAGTCTCCAAATACTTGGGGCCACGAGGCCATGCGAGGAGCTCGGCTCGAGCCAACTTCCTTTGAAGAAACTGACAAGTATTTGGAGTTCAGCTCGAGCTAGTCTCCAAATACTTGGGGTCACGAGGCCATGCGAGGAGCTCGGCTCGACTTCCTTTGATGAGCTCAATTTGGATCTTTTTGTAAAAAAAAAAAAAATTATTACAAGAATAATAGACAAGAGATCGAGAAAATGAAAGTGCGAAGAAACTTTATTGATAATTCAAAATAAATACAAGTACATGATGGAAATTACAAAAGCAGAACTAAACTTCTAAGTAGTAGGAGGAGAGTCGTCCAGGAGATGGTCACATCGTCTATCGAATAAAGTTCGAGGATCGTCATCCAGGGATATCCTAAACTTGAGCTCGAAGCTCGGGGTTGGAGCTCAGGAGCTTGTGAAGGGCCGGCCGAGTGGAGGCGGGGTGGAGGATAAAAGGAGTAGATAAGGATTCTATGAACTCCCCACGGGCAAGGCAAGGTTGAGACGCCCTGCCTCGTGGAAAACACGAAGCCTTTGGAGTCGGGCAAAATCCTCCGGGGACCTCGGCGATCGAAGGGCTCGGTAGTGATACCGCGTTCCCTCGAGGAGTTTAGTCAAAATCAAAGCCGTAGTACTCGGGCGGATATGCGGAGAACTTTGATAAACTCCCGGGAATTGTTCACCCTCTCCCGAATGGCCCGAACTATGGAAGGATCGGGAGGTGAAAACTTTGCCCCGCTTCGACGCCTCGGGAGATCGACATTGCGATTACATCGGATCGAAGATCGCTCGGCTCGGTCTTGAGATCGAGCGTTTTGAGTGGTCTTTATTTTGGCCTCCAAAGAGGCCACGAGAGCCTTGTTGACCTCTTCCCCATCCTTGTACCGGCGGTTCTCCTCGAGGAGTTTAGTCTCCCGAAAGATGACCTCTTTCTTGGAATTGTTGAGCTCGCGATGCGGGAAGGATCGGCAAAACCAACCCGAGCTCGGGAGATCGGTCGCGACCAAGCGCCGGCTTTTGACAGTGGTTGGATGGCAAAGGTTCCATCGTTTCTTCTTGGTCGGGGTTCGGGCGATTTGGATGGCAAAGGTTCCATCGTTGTTCTTGAGGATGGAATTGCCCGTGAAGAAGGTTTGATTGGGTGTATGAATGGGAGTGCGAGAGAGAGAGAGAGCAGCAGGAGGTGGGGTGTTCTTCGCCCTCTTGGTAGCTCCTGTGCTGGGGCCGACAGCTGACCTCTTGGGAGGAGGAGGTCGGGAAGAAGGTTGAGCCCCCGGGCCAGTGAGATCGGCCATCACCGCGGCAATCGAATGCAGTCGCCGAAGTGGAGGAGGCGACCTCCGGGCGTGGGGCGGCAAAGATGGATGAAGAAGGTTGCGAGCCAGGAGCAATGGCTTGCTCCTCGTCATCCAGCTCAGCAACCATCTGTGCCATGAACATATCTGCACAAAGAGGAAAGATTAGCTAGTGAGTAAGACTAAAACAAATCAACTGCAAAAATGACAATTACCAATGTCACAAGGCAAGGGAGCCATGATGGGGCTCAGCTCAAAGTAGTACAGAAGAGAAGGGGTTATAAGGCGAGAGAGGTCGTACTTGACCAAGGTGAGTTTATTTATCTGAGCCTGGAGATCGGGAGACCGATCTCTGGGGTTGTGTTTGCGTTGGAGTGGAAGGGTCCAGGTCCAACCAATAGGAAACCCCCAAGCTCGGGGGGAAGAAATAAAAAAATATTTGTCCTTCCAGAATTTGTTGGAGGAAGGATATTTGCTTAGAAATTGAGCATCACCTCGGGAGGTGATGTAGAAAAGGCCCTTGGTGTTCGAGCTCTTTATTTGGAATAGGGCAAAGAACAGCTCTAGAGTGGGTTCTATGTCTAAGTACTTAGTCAAAATAATGAAGCCGGCTAGGATACGGAATGAGTTCGGGGCTAGTTGATTTAAAGGCACCCGGGAGAACTCGGATACCCCAGTCATGAATGGATGGATGGGAAATCGGAGGTCGCCCTCTATTTGACCTACAAAGAAGGATAGGGCATTGGGGGGAGGTCGGTTAGGTCGGTCGGAGCTGCTGGGCAGATAGAGCTTGAAAGAGGAAGGAATTTGGGCAGTTCTTTTAAGGGTTTGAAGATTGGGGGCTGATAAGGTGGTCTCCTTGAAATCGTGAGGATATACAGGTAAGGGACCCGAGCACGGAGCTCGGATCTCTATTGTATCGGAATCCCGACCTGAATCAGAGCTAGATTCAGTCGCGTCAGGGTCCGATGGACGGACTCCGGCGAGGGAAAGGGGCGGAGGAGCAGAGCCCGTCGCTATTGCCCACCGTTCTAAGTCGGCGACGACTGGGTCCGATGGTGTCGAGTGAGAGGAAGAAGAGGCCATATTAAAAGAAAAGAAAAACTGGAAAAGAAAGGGTTACTTACTGGATAGAAATAGGAGGTTGAGGGAGGAAGATTGTCTGGACTGTGAAACTTTTGAAGCCTACCGGAACTTGGAGAATGCCGCCGGAGAAGAAGAGTATAAGAGTTTTGAAAATTGAAGGAAAGGAAAATGGAGAATGGAGAAAGAAAGTGGCTTTTAAAAGGGGAGAGAGAAGACAAAGGGGTGCCTCGATTTTCGAGGAGACATTTGACGGTCTACGAGGTGTCAGGAAGCCGAAAAGACGTCCCATCCATCAAATCCGCGTGTCAGGTACTCGAAAGGCCAAAGGGCGGCAGGAATTTCAAACGCCAAAAGTCGGCGGGAATGTGAAAAGCACAAACCCTAAGTACTAGGTCAGCTCGGCCTATCAACAACTATGGTTGAGGTACCGACCAACCCATAGTTGGGGGGAGGAATTGATGAGGGTAAAAGATTGTCTGAGCCGACCTAACAGGCCTAAGGCATTGGGCCGACCTGATGGTACCGGGCATTGGGCTGAAATGATGAGGCCCATAGCCTTGGGATGACCTGTTAAGTGTTAAATAGTGGGTCGATCTAGGGAAGCTTACAGTTTTAAGGCTGATCTAATGCTTATGAGTGCTGGACCGACCTACTGAGCCCATAGGTGGGAAGTACATCATATTGGGCCGATCTGTGAAGGCCCAAGTATGAGCGTATGTTCATGGGGCCGACCTATGTAAGGGCTGATCTGTCAAGCCCGGCATGGCTAAAGACGACCTATTGTGGACCTGTTGTGCAATTCAGCTCGGATTAGAACATATGTGAGGCCCTGAGGATGCCTTGGAGAATTACAGGGGCTTTATATCGTACATTGGGCCGAGGTGCTTTGAAACAGGTCGGAGCTAGGGTCTTATGGGCGTAAAATTAGGGTTTTTAAGAGATCCGATCCTAATCTAATGATGACTCTGACACCAAATCGTAACGGAATCCCGGATTTTACGGAAACCCTAATCCGAGCTAAGGTATAAAAGGCCCAAGCCCAGGTTCATTCTAACCTAATCTCTCATCTTTTACTGTTACATTGCTTTTCTCTCTCTTGCCTTTTGCTTCTCTTCCAAGTCACTGACTTAAGCATCGGAGAGGGTACGCCGGAGCCCCCCTCCGTGCCCCCTTGTGCAGGTTTCGCGGAAGAGTTCGGCGTGGAAGTTGATCAGCGAGAGGAGGACTTTTTTGGGAGTGACCAATGGGTTTCATTTGTGGAATGACAAATCCAAATTCCAATCAATCCTAGCCCTACTCTTTGTTTTCTTTTTCAATTGAACCAGCTCTTTTTCCATTTTTATGGGAGAGAAAACATATATGTTTATTATTCTATTATTGATTTTATTTAATTAGTCTCTTCCAATTGAATAAATACTCTCATGTTATATAAGGTTATGTTTATTTAAGAGAACTAGGTTGAATTTACTAAGGGAGGCGCTATTTCCACAACCATGTTTTATAAATATACCCTCTGTCAATATTTATAAAAGAATTATAAATATTGAGAGAAGGTATATTATATAAATAGGGATATAAACGAGTCAATCCGAGTCGAACATAGTATTGTTCAAATTTGTTTGAGTTTTAATCGAGTTTTAAAAATTGTGTTTGAGATTGGTTTGATTATTAATGAATCGAGCTCAAACGAGCTTTAATCGAACACGAATCGAGCTCGAATAGCTTGATGGTTTACACATATTTTATTCTTTTTTTACTAATCGAGTCGAGTTCGAGCCAAGCTTTACATCTTATCGAACGTAAAAATTTGTTCAAACTTGGTTCGTTATGTTAACAAACCGAGCTCAAACAAGTTTTTAACGATCAATCTGGAATTGAGTATCGGATAGCTTGGTTTGTTTTTCGGCCCTGTTTATAAAACATGGGGGTGCAAATTGTTAGAACAATGTTTTGATTTTGATTTTGATTTTGATTTTGATGATTTTAATATAAATAAGTTTTATACCAAAACAATGTTTCCAAATGTTGTCCAAATACTTCAAAATATTTTAATTGATTTTTACTAAGTTGTTTTAGTACTTCTTGAACTTTATTTTGACAGAATTCGGACAACTTCTTTGTAAAGAGGTCGACCTCTAGGGAGACCCGTACCTGAAAGTTTACATAACAGAAAACAAACAGAGAGCTGGAATAGCCCTATAGGGTGACTGGTGCCTAAAGAAAATATGTTTTTCTTGTTTTCTTCTCTGTTTCTCGAGCAAACAATCACTATTAGAGATGGCAACGGGGCGATTCTGGAATGGGTTTGGCTAAACCCGAGACCCACCCCGCCCTGCATTGGACCCGTAAAAAAAAACCAGTTAAAGCCTGCTCTAGTGCGCAGGCTGCTGCTCCTTTAGTTTTTACACTTCAAAAAATGATATAAAAAGATTTTTGAACAACAACTAAATAATACAACACTCATAAATTGCATAAATAAAAAATCTCATGTTAATAAGAGAAGGACAGGTAGTGTGTTACTGATTGTTGAATCACACCACACCGAAATTGGAAGAAATAGTTTAAAATCCTAGTTGGCTAATGTCTGTAAAATGTAATGTGAAAATTAAAATACTTAGACATAACTACTTTTTCAATACAAAAAAAATATATTTATATGTACGGGCGGGACCCGAGGCGGGTCCAAGGAAAACTGTTACCCGCACCGGACACGGTAGGTTTTGGTCAAACGGGTCTATAAGCCGCCCCGTGACCCGTTTAACTGGGTTTAGACCCACCCCTTACGGGGCGGGTTCAATACGGAGCTGGGTTACCCGTCCTATTGCCATCCCTAGTCACTATCCACAGCAATCTATCGCCGTAGACAGTGACCGGTCGCCCTTGATACCGAACTTTAAATCTTGATCCAACGGTTTAAACTTTCAAAATTAACACATAGCGACCGGTCGCCCTATAATTTTTGACAACAAATTCTATATGTTGCTTAAGCACTTATTAGCAAGATCCACTTTGTCATTTCTTAACCATTTTAGCAGAATTTTTTGATCCTGCTTTTGCCGACAAATTTCAAGTTTGATGAGTCTATGTTGGAAATTAAATCTTGAAGCTCTCCTATAAAGTATAAATAGACGAAGAAATTGAAGGGTTAATACAACACATCAATCTACAAAACGCAACAAGAAAATCAGCAAAATTCTCAAAGTCTTCACTTTCATATTCTTGTTATATTAAGCCTAATACTTCACTTTCATATCTAGTTTGATAGGCTTTCCTTCTTGATTACACTTGCACTTTTGAGTTGTAATATTTTCATTCAAAGTATAGTCTTGATTGTAATTGTAAAATCATCCAAAACAAGATATACTTGTTGAGTGTTCTTGTAGTAAGAACACACTTGGTTGATTCATAGGTGTTGAATAGTTTGATGCTCTTCAAGGAGGTGAGAAGAGTGTAGTGCTCTTCTAAGTTGGTGTTGTAAGAAAAGTGTGGTGCTCTTCAAGGTAAAGGTTGTATTTGTTTGGTATCAATAAACTTTTTTCTTTTCAAAATTCATTCGGATATACCCGGTGGTAGTGCACGTAGACCCTAGGTGGGTTGAAGCACTATAAATCATTGCGTGTTGATTTATTTTTTACACATCTATTTCTTCGCCATCTTCATATTCGAAAAAGATGGCATAAATCAGAAAATTGGAAAAATCTATTCACCGCCTCTAGATTTTCGTAGCCACTTGAACTAACATAAATAGCGCCCCATTTAGTAAATTATCGATGCACATCAGATATAGTGTATATTTTAGAATTAATTCCAAAAATATTCAACAGTTCGGGAGAAAAGACACTAAATATATTCCTCGTTCTTTATTGGACATTTTTATGCTCTTGCATTTTTTTTGGACAATTTTAGTTTTTTTTCGATTATTTTGTTCCTAGATTGTTTTCTATGTTATTTTCGTTATTTCTTGGTTATTTCTGTGTTATTTCGATGTAACTTTTACCTATTTTTATGTTCTTTTTCGTTCATATGTTGTTCTATATTTTTTTTGTTGTTTCTAGGTTGTTTCTATATTGTTTTTGATGTTGTCTAATGTTTCTTTATTGTTTTCGTGTTGTTTCGATGCAACTTTTTAACTATTTTTAAGTTTTTTTTGTTTATGTGTTGTTTTTCTATTGTTTCTTTTGTTTCTGGGTTGTTTCTACGCAGTTTAATTTTAACGATGTTCGATTGTTCTTAGTTGTTTCCATGTGTTTATGACATTTTTAATGTATTGGATCAAAAATTGAATTATGTTTTTCTATTCATGCACTGTTTCTATATTATTTTCAATGTGTTTTATTATAATATGTATATATTTCTTGATTGCTTATAAATTTTCGAGTATAAAATTGATTATTTAAATGGATAAAAATTATTTTTTCACTGAAATTTTATTAGATGAAATATGTTTGAAACATGTTCCAAACAACCTTGAAACAATAATTTCAAAATTTTGGAAAAATTGGTGAGAATGTAAAAATATCCAAAAAATGTGGGAGCGTATAACTATCCATAAAAAGGACCAAGAGCATAAATATGTCTTTTTTTTCAAGAATATTGAGTATTTTTGTCCTCATCACTATATTTTTAAGGATGTGGTCCATTTGATATCCCATGTATTGATATACAAAATTATTGGGAAATTTATTTATTAGATTTTGATGAATGTCATGTAAAACTTAGACTAGAAAGTTGGCATCCCATTTTCCTTGTAATTTGCATTGTAATAGATAGGGTTATATGAGATGAGTCAAGTCAGCTATGCCTGGATATACAAGAAGTCAACTGAAGACTAGGATGAAGACTCCGCTGTGAAACAGCTGAGTATGGCAAGTTGGAGAAGTCAAGAACTCGACTGAAGGAGTATCAGCTGGGATACAGTTGTGTGAAGTGTCAGTCAAGTAAACTCAAGAAGCCAAGTCTCAAGTTGAAGTGATAGATGAGTCATCCATTGATTGGAAGCTGATTCGAAGTCACCTGGGGAAGTTAGAGAACTGCAGTCAAGTCAAGACAACTGAAAAGAATCCGTTGCACATAAGTCAAGAATATTACCTAAACAAGTAATACTTCCATGATGCCATGTCTTAAAGTGCTCAGTCCCAGAAGCGTGCAAAAGGAATAAACCAATGGGAAGCACTGCACCTTGTGTCAGAACCTGGAAAGCTGCAAGACATTTAATACGAGGAAATGTCAACATCAAGGACTGCAACAAGACAAGCCAACGAACACAAGTGACTTTTGAAAATTAGCCTATCTCTTCAACGAGCAGATTTTTGAAAGTTCACTATAAAAGGCCGAGGAATCACTTTGAGAAAAGGTTACCTTGACAACTTGAACCACGAACATTCAAGCTATTTTTTGAACTGTAACCTGCAAAATATTCTCAAGTTATTCAAGCAAATCCTCAAGCCTAAATTTCGAAGGAAATCGATCCAACACCAAGCTGTGAAGGAAAGACAACTTCAAACTGTTGAAGAGGAAACTTTTGAAGAATCAAAAGGGGTCTACATTCCAAGGAGGACTGTAGAAAGGTTCAAGGTCGAACCAGTCTCAAGTTATTGGAGGGCTTCGTGATCAAATCCAAGAAGCTTGAGCAAGTGAGCTGAAGTAGCAAGGCAACCGCCCTGTGAAGAAGCTGAGTCGGACGAGAAGCCAAGTTGTGTGACCAAGGCATCTCCAGATCGAGTCCCAAAGAATCAAGTCAGCTGTGTGATCAAGACTTGTATCTGGACTGATAACCACTTTGTACTCTGATCAATACTTAGTGGATTCCTCCAGGAGTTGGAGAATAGAGGATTAGAAGAATTACCCCATCTTCAAACCTCTATAAAAATTATTGTGTCATTTACATTTCAGCATTTAATTTCTGTATATCACTTTATATCTGTTGATAATTTGTTATCCAACTGATAATTAACTAAGTGTTAAAACCAAGTGTTAAAACAAACTTAAACCAAATCAAAGGTATTAAGTCTTCCGCTGAAAATCTCATCACAGCAAGTTAAGGTTTAGGCTAAACATGTGAGTTATTCTATCAACAGCTCAATCGAGTCTGTTGAGTGGCTAACTCTGCTGGTTAACTAACCTAGTTGTCCCTCAAGGACTTAGCTGTGTACTTAACTCTGTATTATTTTAAAAGGACTAAAATCGAAAAAGTAGGAAAGGTTTATTCAACCCTCTCCCCCCCTTCTAAACCTTACTCACACCTCTTGGGACCTACAAGTGGTATCAGAGTGGTTGGTTCATTGAGCCTTCCGCACTGATTACTGAACTAGATCTCCAATCTTTCAAAGAAGTTTTTAACATTTGTTCTTTCAAAAGCCATTTTTTTAAATAGCAAAGTTATTATCATGGAAGCAAATTTGACACGCATTCCTATGTTCACCATTGAAGAATTTGATGACTGGAAATTACGCATGCAGGCTCATCTATCATCTTTACATGATGAGATGTGGATAGTGATAGAGGATGGGCCACTGCAAATAATGATGGTGAACACAGCTGCAAGTTGCTGCAGCTGAAGGAGAAGAGGATGCTCCTCCTAGACCAGCTATGGTTGAAAAACCAAGAGCTGAATGGACAAATGATGACAGAAAAAGATACAACCTAGACAATGTGGCCAAGGATATACTTTACAAGACTTTGGACAAAGCCATGTTCAACAAAGTCAAATCTTGCAAGACAACCAAAGAAATCTGGGATAAATTAACTTTAATTTGTGAAGGATCTGAGCAAATTAAGGAAAACAAATTATCTGTTGTTGTTCAAAAATTTGAAAACTTTAAAATGCTTGCAGGTGAGACAATGGATCAGCTGGATGCTAGATTCACTGAAATTACAAATGAGCTATCGGCACTTGGAAAGGAATACACACCAAAAGGAAATATGCATGAAGATACTAAGGAGTCTCCCAGCTGAATGGGAAATGAAGACCATGGCTCTAAGACACTCGATGGACCTATCAAAAACATCCAATCATGAACTATTCTCAGACCTCTAAGCTTATGAATTTGAGCTGAGAAGAAAAGATCAAGAGGAGACAGTTGTACCCAAAACAGTTGCACTTATAGTCAAGGATGGGAAGAGAGCTGAGACCAAATAAATCATTGACCAGAAGGAGATTGCGCTGAAGGTTAAAAGATTTAACAAGTTCTTCAACAAGAACTACAAAAGAAATAAAGGCGAATCCTCCAGAAGACATTCAGCTCCCTCCAAGTCAAGGGAAGATAGGCCACCAAAGAGAGCTGAGTATCAAAAGGTCGAATATCAAAGACTTGACAACCCAAGAAATGAGAGAGCTGATCAAAAAGCTGAAAACCTTTGCTGGAACTGTAGACAACCAGGACACTTTGCTATTGACTGTACATATCCTGTAGTCAATAAATACAGGAATGAAGAAGAAAGAAGAGTCTTCAGAGAAAGAAGACAAGAAAAGAAAAGGGCAATGTTGGCTGCCGAGACTGCTGAAACAGCTAAGTCAAAAGATACAACAAACTCAGAGAGTAGTGAAGTTGACTACTCAAGTGACTCTGAATAAGAAGCCTTAATCTGTCTAATGGCCAAAGAACAAGATCAACCTGACCAAGAAGATGAGGTAAACTAAGATGAGGTAAACTCTAACTCATCTCACTCAGATTCTAGTGATAGTGACTGTGACACATACACTTCATCACCCACTGATCTTTATGATTCATTAGGCAAAATGATGAAAGACTTTGAGCACATTAAATCCTCGCCAATTCCTCCAAAATGATGAAAAAAAATATGAAGGTCGTACCTTTAGCTATTCTTTATCGATTTTCAGACTCACCAATTCCGGCTTATCTTGAATGGACATTTTAGAGTAGTGACTTATCCAAAAGTCAATTCTAAATTAACAACCAAACAACTATTATTATTATAGAAAATGGACTTTTAGATCAAAAGTTCATTTGAAAAATGTCCCCAAAAGTTGTATATTATTAAGTTTGGAGCATATTTCTCTCTCTACATAACAAATAATGCAACCATTCATCTATTCAATGCCTTAATTGGGATATATGATTTTTAATTCATTTGGTCTTTTAAATTTTAACTCAATTACGCTGAATTTTCAGTATGGTTCAACCGAAATTTAATAGGGCTACTCCGAGTTCCAGTATGATACAATCCAAATTTAATAAGACAACTCCAAAATCCAGTGCGGTCTCCTCATGTGGCTACACTGGTGATGGGAAATAAAATAGAATGAAAAAGATGAATTTTGATAGTGTGATTGGACATGAGATGAAAATGAAAAAAAGTTGTTGAATGTTGTGATACAAAAATAGTAAAATAATGATTGAATATGATTGATAGTTGGAAGTTTGAATTGATGAACAATAAAACTCGTGAAAAATATGTACTAATGATTGTTCTTTCTGGAAAGTGCGTAAGATGTGATTTGTAAGAGAAAATTGAGTGGGTTAATAGTCTATTTTCTGAAGTTTTTGATAATCAATTAAATGTTTTGATAAAAAAATTCCAAAAGAAAATTGACTTAGCCAATCGCAGCCCCAAGTTTTCATTTCCTTAGTCAAATGACTGAGCCAAGCTTGTCGTAACAAAATTGCTTTAAACTACTCCTTGCCCCTTGGGGGTGGTGGAGTTGGAGTAGTTAGTCACGAGTTCAACTCCCTCGTCACACACAAGTTGTTATTTGAATTTAAAGTTCCACAAAAAAATAAAATAAAAAACAATTCAAGCTATTAGTTTTATTTCTAGTTGAATATACATACTTCGATGCTTCTATGTGGAAATATACTCTTATGTAGAAAGCTTATACTCATCCATTTTTACTCTTAAAACATACTGTGATACGTACATCTTTTCTCTGAAAGAACCCCCTTCACAATTAAGAAATTTGTATGGAACCTTAAGGGCTTCTAAAATCAGTTTTGTAGCATGATGACACTAGAATTGCATGATCACTCCTCTAAGATAATTTGTTCTCTTCACAATTATTATTTGATATTCTATGCTCGCAAGAAGAAAAGTTGAAATAAATTTACTGTAATAATATATTTTCATTGAACATAGTACCTAGCACAATTTAATTTTTGATTCTTGAACAACGAATTTCTTTTTGAACGTTGCTTCTTATCTACCAAATGCCAAGCATAATTTTTGTTTCATGAATCATTAATAAAAGCAAAACAAACATTTACGATCTATCATTCATCTTTGGGTATTCTTTTATTGTATTTACCATTTCTGCATCTACACTTTTAGTTATTTTATGTTGATATATATACATATATACACACACACTAAATCCAAACTACTTAGGCAACATGTAAAAAAAATACCAACAATTAATGAAGCCAAAAAATTATAGCACACAAACAGAAATTAAATCAGAAGCCAACAGCAGTCATAAATGTTGGGTAAAGAAAAAGAAAAGGATCAATGCATTATCAAGCATACAAAAGATGCGAAAACGCAGATAAGAGGGTCATCACAGAAGCAGGCTCTCAATGTATCCACGTCTAAGCTCCGGTTTCATGGCAAGGAATGTTCTACAGCGAACCGGGTTGTTCTCTAACTTCTTGCATGCAGTATAGTAAACGTCGGGAGGAAGGTCAGGTATCTCTTTCAGCTTCGGCACACATCTCTCAAACATAGTCTTGGCATATGATGACACCATCTCAGTAGCCCTCTGCCAAGAATTTAGGGCCGAGAGTATAGCAGTGTATACGGCTTCCCCACTCGTATCACTATCATATGAGCTACTGGATTCCGTTTCCACATCGTATGAAGCAGACGACGGTGCAGTTTCGCCGAAACCCTCGTCGTTAGGTGCAAATATGGTTGTTAGCTCCATATAATGTGGGCATTTTTTCCTCCTCAGACTGCTATCGTTTGGATTAGCCTACGGTACACCGTTGTCTTAACTAATCACTTCTACATCACTGTGTATTAAAGACAATGTAAAAAACTATGGGATTATTAAAAAACAACCCTGAGGTTTCGGCTAATTACAAAAAAAAAAAACCATAGATGTTTTAAAATTACAAAAAAAATCTCATGTTTGATTATGTCTTAAATTTAATGGGTAACTTTAATATTTTTATAAATAGGAGGGGGATTTTTTTTAAATGTGGGGGATTTTAAAAATGTCTTTTTTCTTATGAAAGTGAAAATGTAAGTTGGAATCAAACCTCAAGGGTTTTTTGGCAATTTACAAAAGCCTTTTCAGAGTTTTGTTGTAACTATTCCAAACCTGAGGTTTTTTTTTAATTATCCCAAAAACTATTGACAATGGGGAAGTGATTTAACATATACCGCTAACCAACGGGCCCAACAGTCATCTGATCCCGTCACCATGTCATTTGCATCATCCCAACCGAACCCAGTGTCGGATTTAAGCAGAGTGTTGTATTTGTTCCACTTGGCCTTAATCCGGGCAAACTTTCCCTTTAGTTGTTTGACGCTGTATTTGTAGCCTGGGCAAGCACGAAGCATCTTAGACATTATGTCAGTCCATTTAGAGCGCGGGAATGGGGGAATCATGATATTGCCTAGCATAACCTCATTATATATGATCTTGATGAATGCCGTGACATTGGCCTCCGGCCAACGGGCATTCTCAAAGGCGCCACCACATGTGTTTTTGGAGTTGCTAGCCATCTACGACCAAAATGAGATGATAGAAATTACAATTCATGAATTGCCCGGAATACAAAGCATTTGCAAACAATGGGAAGGTTAGAATTCTAATCCAACTGTATATAGTACGTATAACCACAATTTTTATATTGTTCAATTAACAAATGGTAGTATTATATGTTTCATATGCTTTTCCCTTATAATTTTCTGAGTTCGAACAATTTGAGCTTGAACAAGAATTTGCCGTAACTCATAAATTATAGCAGGAATATCTGTTGGTCAAGAAATTTTATAGAAATCAATACAAAATTACAGAACTGAAGGCAAGTGTGTTTTACTGAATATGACAGCAATAATGCTGATAAATACTAAAATAGTGTTACAATTAGACCTTAAAATGCTAACATAATGATCTGACAATGAGTAAAATACTGCAATTGGCACTTAATAACCATGGGGTGATAGATTGTGGGACTCGGCCCTGTATCGTACACATACATTTTTTTGGCTGTACCATTAAGAAAAGACATCATAAAATCGTATAGAGCTAAACACCAACTTCATGCTAAACTTCCACAAATTGAGTTCCTCAGAAGTTAAACTGACCCGAAATAAAAAATCATAAATGATGTGGAAGCCAAGAGGAAAATAATTAAGTCTTAGCCAAGAAGAATAATCAAGGAAACTAGACAAGCTAAAAACAGAGTGCCAAGTAAGATATGCTTGGCCATTCTAAAGTTTATTCATTCTCTTGGCCTATTGGCTACCTATATTGCTAATGCTGCTAGTTTGCGGTTCAGTTGTTTCTCCATGAATGGCATAATGACCACTGCTCTTTCCTAGTCTAACAAGGTTTAGGGACACCAAATGGTACCTTATCTCAGACAATCAGAAAAACACAACTTTTGTTCAAAAAATACAAAATTTACATGCATGCGATTGAGCTTCAGCATTTTCATAAAAGGCTAATCCTTCCAGTTCATTTACACATTTTCAATGAAGAATTGAAAGGAACATAAACAAAAACACACATTAATGAGACTGTCAGATAAACGACAGCTAAAATAAGGTAAAATATGCACTGCACCACTAAAAATCACCCAAACACCATTAGTCTCATCCAGAAAACGGCCAACCTCATGTAATGGATATACCATCACATAAACAAACACCCAAAAAGGAGAGCATTATATATGACAACATATTTGATATTTCTAAAACATGCCCAATACTTATTGATACCCAAAATATTACACAGATAAAATAATGGAGGAAACGAATCTAATAATAATAATAAAAAAACATTGAAACAGTACTGTTTTATCAAATTATGGCCACACACGAACCCGAGCCATTTCCCAGCCAAACACATTGATTGTGGTGGCGGAAAATGGGCAGATAAGTTTGTCAAAACGTACCTTGTGTCGATTGAGAGGGGGAGAAGTAACAGAACATGAAGACGAGCTTGATATTATGCTGAAATTCCCCGTTGGAAATGATCCTGGGGTTAGGGGGGAAAGAGAAGACGCACAGTCCAACTTATTAGGGCTTTCAGTGTGTGAGGAAGAAATGAGTGTATGAAAATATAAATACCATTAAACTTGCTTACCACGGAAGTTTCATTACTGTAGGTGATTCGACCGGTGGTGCAGCATTTTCAAGATTTTTCCTCTGAAAAGCGGATTTCTCATTCATCTTCGAAGCTTTCTTCAGATTTCATCAAGTACTCTGCAAACCCTAATCTATGATAGTTTTCCGTAGGGAAGAGCCTGCCAAATTCCAATCAATCGTAGCCTCAGACTGTTTCCTTCTCCAATTTGTAGTCACTAATTGAACCGCTGTGGGAAACTTTCAGCTTAATAGTTCTTTCCTCCCTGTGGAACATAATAAAAGTGGAAACGAGCTAGAAAGAAAAAATAATGGCGCTACTCAAGATTTGAACCGAGTGGTGGCCTCGATTGGGAATACGGATAGATAATAAAATTATGCTAATTTAACAAACTAATGTTAATTAAAAACCAATTTAACGAATTACTGTAAAAAAAAAACTTTTTTTTAAAAATATTAGGTGGAACGTTGTTTTCTGAATTTCTGCAGAAAACAGCGTTCAAAACGCTGTTTTCTGAAATTAATTTTTTTTTTTTAAAAAAAGGTTAGAAAACAAAACTTAGTTGTTTTCAAATCATTAATTTTTTTTAATATATGTTTTTTCAAGCCGAAATCGAACCGCAATACTAGAAAAATCGAACCGAACCAAACTGAACTATTTTGGTTTGGCGGTTCGGTTTTTCGGTTTGGGCTTTATTTTGTGCCTTTAAGTTTTTTGCTAAAAAATTTTTTTTATATTTATTTAATAATTTAATAATAAAATATTATAGAAAATTAAAATAATAATATAAAAAATATATTAAAAAATATAAATAAAAATAATAATAATATAAAAAATATAAAAAAAAATTATGGACCAAAATCAAACCGAACCGAAAATTCATTCGGTTTAACAATTTGTTAAACGGTTTGGTTCGTTTTTTAATCTAATAAACCGAATGAATTTTCGGCGGTTCGGGTTTGGTCCATAAATTTTTTTATATGTTTTTTATATTATTATTTTAATTTATATTTTTTAATATATTTTTTATATTATTATTTCAATTTTCTATAATATTTTATTATTAAATTGTTAAATAAATATAAAAATATATATTTTTTTAGCAAAAAACGTAAAGACCCAAAATAAAGCCCAAACCGAAAAATCGAACCGAACCAAACCAAAATAGTTCGGTTTGATTCGGTTCGATTTTTCTAGTATTGCGGTTCGATTTCGGTTTGAAAAAAACATATAAATTAAAAAAACAATTTGCTGATTTGAAAATAGAGCTTTTTCTAACTTTTTTTTTAAAAAAAATATTAATTTCAGAAAACTGCGTTTTGAACGCTGTTTTCTGCAGAAGTTCTGCAAAAATTCAGAAAACAGTGTTCCAAACGCTGTTTTCACCTAATTTTTTTAAAAAAATTACAGTAATTTATTAAATTGGTTTTAAATTAACATTAGTTTGTTAAATTAGCCATGAAATTAGGATTGGATTGAATAGGATTCCACTGTTTACAAATTAAATTATACTTGGATTATTTATGTTTGCCTTTTTTATTACAACTAGTGAGATCAAATTATATTTTATATTATTTTGTTTGGAATTTTGGATTAAATAGGATATGAAGCCAAATGACATAAATACCCCCAAACAATAAATCACCCCCAGAAAATCTGCACACTTGGTTAGGGCATAGTTTGTACAAAGTTCTTCCACTCTTTCCATCGCGCCAGCTATGTCATCTCCACAACGGCTACACACCTAACTTGCGGTATACGAATGTTGAGGACTATTATTAACTAGTGTTGAATTAATTGGTTTTTCCATCTTTAAGGCAATCTGAAGGTAGGGTGAGGTGAGTGTTAAAATTGAAATTTTAGGATCATTGGGTTATCTAATGTTGGGGAGAATCACGGAAGCCTTATTTTCCAAAGTATTTCATCGTTTCTGATGCTACAATTCGCGGTATGTTTAGAAGTTAGGTAAAAAAATCATGTTTTTTTGTTCCTACTAATTTTATAGAATTCAGATATGTACATTATTTGTCTCTACTGTCAATAGTGTAATTGTTTCATGGTCCAATTTATGCATTTTCCATGGTTCCTTATGACAACAACATATTTCTCTAAATTACTTGCACTCGATGGGAGTACTTGGACTTAAGATCATATTACTTCAGCTTCTATTTTCGGGTAGACTGTTTTATGTGAACCGTATGATAATTTCGTAATGTACTGTAATTCCAATATTTGGCCTTGTTGTTTTGTAATGCACTATTATGTTCAAATTTGGTATATACCACTAACTGAAAGCCTCTCAAGTGGTAGTCAAAGGCTGCAAATGTTGGACCAACCTCGTGTAGAATGAGAGAAAAAAAGGTTCCACTACCATTATGCAGGTCAGTTATATTTGAATGTAATCTCGAAAAATCTTTTGCTGGGAGCAAAATGACAAATCAATAGAAAATGTTATGGGACTATGCATTCACATGTGATTCTAAGGAGCTTCCTCAGTTTTACTATAAATATCATGCTTCCTAGATATGTATTCACGCTTCATCCAACTTGCATCTTATTCATAACCTCTTTATTGATAAATTCCATCAAAAAATGGCTCCAAAAGCACGCTTAAGACTGGGATGAAGCAGTTGATAAGTGTTTTCTTCAAACTTTAATAGATGAAGCACAAGTTGGTAATTTTGTTGTCGGTCAAGCCAATGCACATGATGTGCTTATCGCACAACATGTATTCAACCAAAAATTCAATAGGAACTATACGCATGACTTTGCATGGGTAGACTTAAGAATTATGAGAGAAGATATCAGATTTTCAAATGGATTATCTGCCATGCACATGTAAGTTATGATCCAAAGACAAACTTGGTTAGTGTACCACGCTTTATATGGTCGTGCCTCCTGCAGGTATGTAATTTTGATAAAAACATAAACATACTCATTCCATATATATCATTTTGTTATTTTGTATGTTAAAATTAATCTGTTCAGAAGGATAGTTTTGCGTATGCATATTGCACATTTGGAGATCCTAGTTGGGAGGAATTGCAACAACTATTTCGACTTTACCTTATTGTTCATGACCTGATTGTGAAAGAAGTAGTAAAGATCCCATCAGATGATGATGACGATGAAGAGGGAAATGACGAACCTAATGATAATGCTCCACCGGTCATCAATGTACCATCTGTCAGTGCATTACCAATTGGCAATGCTGCACCGGTTATCAATATATCATCTGGGATCAAATCATCATCAGAGCAAGGCTTCTGGAACTATATTGGTGGCTATCTATCGGACGGTTTGGTCCATGCCACCTACTTGGGTGCCACCCAAGTGGGTGGATCCATCCTTGATTCACACATACACACACACACCCACATGGGTATGTGTGGAATCAAGGGTGGATCCACCCCACTGGGTGGCACCCAAGTGGGTGGCATGGACTACAACCTATCGGACTCAGCTTCAGAAAGGTCGAGCCAACAATCAGTTAACAACATCCACCCACAAATTGTCTACAGGAATGCAATTCTATATAATCACATGCCAAAGAGTCCCCCATTTACTGGACCCTCCAACTATGGTAGCCCTGTCCACCCATCCTCATCGGCATCAAATTCACCAACAAAGTCATCAAAGTCGGATAAGTAATATGCAACTTGAAGATGTTCTACTTGATCAATATTTTCTGTATTTTGTTATGCATGGTTTGCTATGAGAGGTTATTTGCATTTATTAGTGTGGTAGTAGTTGTATTTGTGTCATTTTAATTCGAGTGACTTTTATTTTGTTTAGGGTTGTATTTTATTTAGATCAAGACTGTGTACCTCTCATGTTGTGTATCTGAAAATTATTGTTAGACTAGTATTGTTTGACATTTACTTTGTAATGTCAGAAACATGTGTCTTGAATTTCTTTCCCACTAAATATGGTATATGTATGCTTCAATAAAACTGGCATATGCACAAGACTGTGGCCTCTGAATGACAAAAATCATTTTTTTAAATTTGGCAGCCTATTCAATGCACTTTAGAATAGAGAATATATTCCATTTTTGGACATCAACTTCAATCAGCTTTTGGTTTTGTCAAAATTAGGCTTTTGCATGTGAGTAAAGGGCACTGCTCATTTTTTGACTTATCCATTTTTCATACACAAACAAGTAATGTTTGCATGCTTTTGACATAAGTAGTGTATATGATTAAACTGTTTTCTAAATCTTGTGTATCTCTTTCGAATTTTTTAATTTTTTACAACAACTTTGTTATGATTTTTGGAGTTTTGGTCTATAAATAACATTCATGCATTGAGTCTTGACATATTGCAAGTTATCATCAGTTGAATATCAAACCATTTGTAACATATTCAAAAAATGCCTCCAACACAAGATCGTCTATTTACAATTCTCATTGGACTAAGGAGGTAGACACACTTTTTATTCAAACACTTGTTCAGTTTGCTGAGTTAAGAGATTTCAAGGTTGGACATCGCAATACTCATGCTATCCTCACAGCTAGAGCTGAAGTAAACGAGGAATTTGGTACCAATTTTGATTATGGTTATTGCGTCAAACAGACCCATAAACTTTTTAAGCATTACAAAGTATTCAGTTGGCTTATAAACTTGAGTGGTATCATGTACGACCCAGTAACACATCGTGTTGAATGCCATGAGGATCAATGGAAAGTCATCTGCATAGTACCATTTAAATTATTATTATTATTTTTAATTATGCAATCATATGCAATCACATTATATAATGAACTTTTAATTGAAATGTCATTTTTTTATATTAGAATGAGAAATTCGCTAAGGGTTATATGTTGAAGGGTGAAACTGAATTCGAGTCACTTAAAATTATATTTGAAGAATTGAGTGTGGATGACGATGGTCCGACTGTAGATGCCAACTTTAAGATTTTAGGTGAATAGGTAGAAGTTGATGCTGGGGACAAAAATGAAGCAGACGACGGTGATGTGGAAGATGGAAACGATTATGTTAATGTTGGCTATGAAAACGATGACAACATAGATATTTTGGGAAGAAATTGGTTAAAACTCTTCCGGTTCCTCCAGCGGTGAGTCACTGACTGGTGAAGACCCAAGTCATGACCCTAAATGAATATTCCAAGCACGTCAACTGCTCCAACTCCCATTTGCAGAAAACTCTGAAGTTTGTTGCTACTATGTTTTTCTAGTTATTTAGTATATAAGTGGTGTGCTTATGTTTGTTTTAATTTTCTTTTGCTTAGGATCATTTATGTAATTTCATGTCAAATATCCTTTCTTATATGCTTATGACTATTGCGAACAAGTTCAACTTTCAAATATTACAAACATAAATTGTCAAGCATTACAAGCATAATTTGTCTCAGATTACAAAGATTTAAGATCACATGACATGTTTTGCTACAAAGTAACTAACGTCTCGCTCTCCATTCATCATACATGGACATTGCAAGATCATCAGACCAATTAGTCCATGCTTGGGATGGCTCAACCTGATCAACAAGATCATCACCATCAACCACATTTTGGTGATCATTAAGATCTTCTAAAAGATCTCTTGCCATAACAATATGTATGAAATTGTGGAGTAAACAACATGTCATTATAATGCGATTTTGGGTCTTGATTGGGTAAAATGAATTACTCCTAAAGATAGCCCATCGCGCCCAAATGACCTCTCTATTATATTACGAGCTTTAACATGCCTCAAGTTGAACAATTCGCGATAGTTTTGAGGTGCGTGACTCCCATTACCCCATTCGTGCAAATGGTATCTAACACCTATGTAAGGTGCTAAAAACCCAGTGCCATTTATATACCCACCATCACACAGGTAATAATTTTTCGTGACATTATATGAAAAATCAATATTACTTTATATATTATTTTATTAAACACCAAAAATAGTATAATATATAATATGTGAGATATTAACTAACTAGAAAATCGACTAAAACAACACAAGTTTGTACCAGTTGGCACTCTAAACCCATTAGGTCTGGTAATGGCATCTTGTAAGACTCTGCTATCAGCAGCCGACCCTTCCCAGCCACTCAAAATGTAGATATAGTTCATGTTTGGGTCATACACGCCAAGGACATTGACAGAAGTTTTTTCTTTTATGTTCCTATAACATGCTTTTTCATTGTATGAGACTCTCATATGAATATGAGTACCGTCTAACGCACCTAGACATCCCTTAAAATGGACAAAAAAATAATATTTCTTATATTGTCATTTAACCACATGGAATTATAATGAATTAGTAACATATAATACTTGAAAAAATATAGCTACCTTAAACCATTTCCATCTCTCATTTGTGTTCCCCTCTTCAACTGGTTTCGAGGTAACAAGAAGTATTAAATGCAATCTAAGTAAAGCTTCAAGGACAACGTTAAAATATTTGCTAATGGTGTACCCCGAGCGCTTAAATTCAAACTTAACAACTCAAATTTTTGTGTGATGGGCTTAAAAAAAAAAATATAGCTGCTTGCTCTTTAATTTGGACATTTCTAGTATGGGCTAGTCCCCCTACATTCTCAAGAAGGAAGTACAACCTACGAAAAGCATTTTTGCCATACCTAATTTTTCTATGCATATTTCATCACTGATGTTTATAAGATCATGCATATGGTCTATTTGTCTTGGAATTTGATCGATAATTATGTATTTCATACGTTGTACATGAACTGAACGACGACGAGAATCATATCTCACACGTTCTTGAAATACAAGCAAAAAAAAAAAAAGATAAACTTTGATCAATATCATGATTTCCTCAATCACCAACATAACATGTTGTTATGTGTCTATGTCTATCTAGAAGAGATTTTTCAATACCAATAATAATAAAAAGTGTCAGAAGCATTCATTAGTTCATGCATAAACTCCAAAAAATCCAACACATTAAATAAAGCAAAATAAGGGGTAAGTGTTTGACTAAAAACAATATATGATACACAAGTTTATTAAATTAGAAAAGTCTCACACTAAGTAGAAATGCAGGATGATGGAGTTGATTTTTTCTAATCACAAATACAAACAAAAACTCTTACAAATTCATTTCAATAAACAACATTACTAGTGTAACAAAAGATAATTAAAATTTATGACAACTAAAATATGATAGAAAGATTAAGTTATATTCAAAAAAATCCAAAAAAGATATATAAAATAAAACCTCAAGAATCAGACCCATCAAGAAATAGATTTTTTTGGAATAAACTCACATTGTTCGTGAGTGGTTATGAAAATTCGTAGCAAACTATTTGTTCCTATAAATGGCACTGCCACCCAAAAAAAATTATATAAGATTTTTACTTGGAATTAAAATATGAATCTGAATTAGTAACACTACAAAAATCGACATAAATATAGAAAATTTTGATTTTCGAAGAGAGAATAGTGGAAACTGAAAATAAAAAAAGAAAAAGATTATAGATAGGACACAAAAGAATATGATGTTGCAAACGACACCACCTTATCTCCCTCTAGGGTTCGAGCGCAGCTGCATCTGAAGCTGAAGTGAAAATATATATATATATATATATATATATATATATGTGTGTGTGTGTGTGTGTGTGTGTGTGTGTGTGTTATAGAACAACAATTTAAGAGAATTATTATAGAACTATCAAAATATTAAGAAATAAATATTAGAGAGAGATAATATTGTAGAGAGAAAGTAATTCTTTCTATTTCTCTTTGATATTGTTGTGTATTATTATTCAACAAACTTCAACAATTTATAGGTAAAAATGTAAAACTATTCAAGCATATATATTTATGCTTCCTCCATTATATTTGCTAAAGTCTATTGATGCTTCTTCCACTAATTTTGATAAATATGCTAAAGTCCACATCAATTGACAAATTATCACAATACTCCCCCTTGGACGTAGCATTATAGGAAGTTGGATGAGTATGCCTCGTTAAAAACCTCACGCCGGAAAAACCCTGTGGAAAAAAATCGGACATAAGGAAAAAAGAGTACATTCTCAAATCCTGACTTGTGCATAAGCTGCCTCGATAAAAACCTTAAGCTGGGAAAACCCAATGGGATAAAAACCAGACAAAAGGGAAAAAGAGTACATCGCACAGTATATTCGCTCCCCCTGAAATCTAGGATATTAGCTGCATAACTTGATTCATTAATCTTGATTCATATTGACCCTTCTCATTCGAATGCCATAAACTAGTTTCTCGAATGTTGACGTCGGCAATGATTTTTTAAATAAATCAGCAAGATTATGGCAGGAGCGAATCTGCTGAATATCCACCTCTCCATTTTTCTGGAGTTCATGTGTATGGAAAAACTTTGGTGAAATATGCTTGGTCCTATCTCCTTTTATGTAACCTCCTCTTACTTGTGCTATACATGATGCATTATCCTCATAAATGATAGTGGCGGTATCTGTAATCGGCTTCAATTGACAACTATTTCGAATATGAGATATAACAGATCTTAACCAAACGCATTCTTTGCCAGCTTCATGAAGGGCAATTATCTCAAAGTGATTAGAAGAAGTAGCCACTAATGTTTGTTTGGTAGATCGCCATGATATAAATGTACCATTATAGCAAAATACATAACCAGATTGTGACCGAGCTTTGTGTGGATCTGATCTATATCCCGCATCAGTATAACCAACTAATCCTGAGTTAGTAGATTCCTTTGAGTAGAATAACCCCAAATCTATAGTACCACTGAGGTATCGGAAAATATATTTAATACCATTCCAGTGTCTTCTAGTTGGTTCAGAACTGTATCGTGTAAGTAGATTGACAGCAAAAGCGATATCTGGTCTGGTGCATTGTGCTAAATACATTAATGCTCCAATAGCATTGAGATAAGGTACTTCAGGACCTAAAATCTCTTCATTGGACTCCTTTGGTCGAAATGGATCTTTATTTGGATCTAAACTTCGCACGACCATAGGGGTACACAAGGAATGAGTATATTCCATATTAAACCGTTTGAGCAATCTTTTTGTATAAGCAGATTGGTGGACAAGTATTCCATTGTCTTTATGATCTAGCTCAAGACCAAGACAGAGTTTGGTTTTCCCAAGATCTTTAACCTCAAACTCTTTCTTTAGATATTCAGCAGCATTAGATAATTCTTCGGGAGTGCCAATCAAATTCATATCATCGACATATACATCTATGATAGCAAATCCGATATCTGATCTTTTAATAAAAACGCATGGACAAATAGGATTATTTTTGTAACCTTCTCTAGAAAGGTATTCATTCAGCCTATGATACCACATGCGACCAGATTGCTTTAACCCATACAACGATCTTTGCAGTTTGATCGAGTATATCTCACGAGGAGTGTCTGACTTTGGCATTTTATATCCATCAGGGATTTTCATATAAATATCATAATCCAATGAACCATATAGATATGCCGTTACTACGTCCATTAGACGCATATCCAAACTTTCATGGACAACCATACCAATGAGAAAACGGAACGTGATTGTATCCATCACGGGTGAATATGTCTCATCATAATCTATCCCAGGTCTCTGAGAGAATCCTTGAGCTACGAGTCGGGCTTTATATCTCACGACCTCGTTTTTCTCATTTCTTTTTCGAACAAATACCCATTTGTATCCTATGGGCTTTACATTGTCTGGAGTTCGAATAATTTTCCCAAATACATTTCGTTTCTCCAGGAAAGCTAACTCAGATTTTATTGCTTCCTCCCACATAGGCCAATCAGGCCTTTGACGGTATTCTATTATAGAATGTGGTTCACTATCATAATCATCATCAATAATTTCTTGAGCAACCGAGAATGCAAATTTATCATCAATGATTATTTCATTTTGATCCCATACCCTATTACAATAGCTCAAGGGGTTCTCGATGCTATCAGAATTTGTAATCTGAATATTTTCTGAGATATTAGGCTCTACAGATTCATCTGGAGCTTGCTCAATAGTATCAATTTTTCCTTTTCTTTTTCGAGGAACAGTATCTTTTGAGCCAATAGGTCTACCACGTTTTTGACGTGGGATATTATCATTCATTTTCTTATGTTCTTCAAGAACAATAATCCTAGCTGGAACATTCGCAGCCGGAATATGAGGCCTCGTAACTTTACTAACATTATTAAATGCATCAGGAAGTCTATTGGCAATATTCTGTAAATGAATGATTCTACTCACCTCACTTTCAGATTTAGGAGTACGTGGGTCCAAATAAGATAAACTTTGTTCATTCCAGGAGAGATTCTCAACTGGCTTTTGTTTATCATTTTGCAACACATCTTTATCATTTCCTATTGATAGAAATGTTGTTTCATCAAAATGACAATCCGCAAAACGAGCAGTAAATAAATCTCCCGTCATTGGTTCCAAATATTGAATAATTGATGGAGAATCAAATCCAACGTAAATACCAAGTCTACGTTGTGGACCCATTTTTGTCCTTTGAGGAGGTGGAATCGGCACCTGAACAGCACACCCGAATGTGCGTAGGTGTGAAATATTTGGCTCAAAACCAAGAGTTAATTGCATGGGGGAATGCATATGATAAGCAGTACGGCGTATTCTGATAAGTGTTGATGCATGTAATATTGCATGACCCCATGCTATACTAGTGAGCTTTGATCTCATTAATAATGTACGAGCAATGACCTGAACTCGTTTAATCAGGGATTCAGCCATTCCATTTTGAGTATGAACATGTGCTACTGGATGTTCAACATTAATTCCCAGTGCTGCGCAATATTCATCAAAACTTTTTGATGTAAATTCTCCGGCATTATCCATTCTTATATTCTTAATAGGATAATCAGGGAAATGTGCTCGGAGTTTAATAATTTGCGCTAATAATCGAGCAAATGCAACATTTCTAGAAGATAATAAGCATACATGTGACCATCTGCATGATGCATCTATTAAGACCATAAAATATCTAAATGGTCCACTTGCTGGATGTATTGGTCCACAAATATCACCATGAATACGTTGTAAAAATGATGGTGATTCATAACCAACCTTTTCCATTGAAGGTCTAGAAATGAGTTTTCCTTGTGAACACGATTCACAGAAATAATCTTTGAAATCAACATTTTTGTACCTTTCAATGGATGTCCATTGGTATGCTCAACAATCCTACGCATCATAGTAGTTCCTAGGTGTCCTAGGCGATCATGCCATAACCCAAATATATCAGGATTTACCAGCTTCCAAGGCATGGTGGCGTAGGATTCAAAGGTTTTAATTGAGATATAATACAATCCAGAAATTGTCGCATCAAATTTCTCATGGACATTCTTCTTGCCCATTTTATATGATGTGATACATAGACAATCTTTATCATGGTCATTTAGTGTCTCTAAATGATATCCATTATCACGCACATCTTTAAAACTTAGTAGATTTTTTTTTGATCAACTAGATAATAATGCATTTTTAATCTGCAGGATTGTACCATTAGGCAATATTAATGTTGCATTCCCGGAGCCATCAATAATCTCAATGGGACTAGATATAGTTGTAACTTGTGCCTTGCACAGTTTTACACTCGAGAAATATGATTTACTTGTTAATATTGAGTGTGTTGTTGCACTGTCAAGTAGACAATAGTCTTTCTTCCCGGTGTTTCCCATATACACCAAAAACTTTAACGATCGGGTAGAGACTCGTGCTGATAACGTGTTATAGAACAACAATTTAAGAGAATTATTATAGAACTATCAAAATATTAAGAAATAAATATTAGAGAGAGATAATATTGTAGAGAGAAAGTAATTCTTTCTATTTCTCTTTGATATTGTTGTGTATTATTATTCAACAAACTTCAACAATTTATAGGTAAAAATGTAAAACTATTCAAGCATATATATATTTATGCTTCCTCCATTATATTTGTTAAAGTCTATTGATGCTTCTTCCACTAATTTTGATAAATATGCTAAAGTCCACATCAATTGACAAATTATCACAATAATATGTGCAATTTTGTTAGTAATATGTCTGATGGAGGTAAAATTGTCTTCTAACGAGTGAACAGAAGGGGCATTATTAGAAAAAAAAAGTGACGGGAAACAAACAATCAATTTGATTGTACAATACCTACCCTGGGGCCAGGATTCCATGTCTAAACAAACCATGATAAATTATCGGGCCCTTTTTTGGTCATGGGCCTTACACCCACTTGCAATACATGTGACAATAAATGATTATATAGTGTCTCAGCCCATTTCCCAGTTCCAATCGAGGCTAGTAGGTTACAAATGCAACTCGTAGGCCAAGAATGGCAAATTGTAAATGGATAATGAGAAGAAATGCCAATTCAGTTCACAGGAAATTTATTAAATTAGAATTTTCTATTTTTTTTAGCCTTCATATAGAATTATCAAGAATCATTGCTGAAGCATACCTGAATCCATAACAGTTGAATCTTGGGATTTGGCCTTCTAGATCTACACGTCTCGAAGCTTTTCAGAGAACCCTTTAGTTTTTCTTCATAGGTTTTTTACTGACAATGGGATTGCAGAATACAATATCATAGACATGTGACCTAGGGACCATAACTCTTATATATTTGTGTTATATTGGGTATCCTATTTTAGCCCATCATTAAAATATGAATAACCCATTAAATATCTAAACATTAAAGGCCCACACCCTATTAGATACATTAAAGCCCAATTCCTTAAATCTTATTTGATCACTTATAGAATGGGCTTATTCTTACTTGACAGTCCACAATACATTGTTATTTACATATAAGCCCAATGTTGGATTAATGATCCAACAATCTCCCACTTGGGCCATATGTACAACTTTATAATTATGTATTGTACTTGATAGTCCACAATACATAGTTATTTAAATATAAGTCCAATGTTGGATTAATGATCCAACAATTATTATTTGAATTATGTACATGTCTATCTATTATAATACTTAAACCGATGATTGCAAAATGGGCAGTTCATGTGATGCCCACCCCTATTACGACTACTAGAAAATATATAAATAGTAAAACTGGGCCACAAACTTTATTTCAAACGTGTAATAATTTTTTTTTGATACCTGTGACATTTTAACAACAAACAAGTAAAAATTATTTTAATTAAAAGATTAGGACAAGCCATGTCCACAAGCAAAAGAGGTAACCAACTCTATTATTAAACACTATAGACATCCACGTGATTAAACACATAACCCCCATTACCCATCTATTTACATGTACATATTTACATCAGAGTTTTCAAAAGATGGTACAACCCTAAACCATAATATAATACAAGACCAAAAAGGGAAAGGTGACACATCAACATAGCCCAACATGTCGTCATCCATGTACACTATACTCAGTAACCTGTAGGAGCTCCAACAGCCTGCCTAGTAAGCCCATGAAATCTAGCATCACCAGGCTCACCTACAATGCATGAATTACGTGAGCTAATGCACAGTAAGCGAAAATCATGTACACTGAAAGGGCAATATAATACAAATGCAATGCATTCCAAGATATTTTACCAGAAGTGCGCAATATGAGTTGAAATGTTTTACTTAGAATAATTTCTTTTCATTGGGCCCTTGACCCACCTGCTATGCACCGGAAAGAGCTCAACACAATATCAATAATCACATGGCCATAATCAAATTGACATTGCCTAGGGCCATCTCTGGGACCACATGAGGTCCACCCCCTGTCTTCCCCAATGATCCCTCAGAAGTCTTCCCCCTAACGTGTCAATAAAGGTACAGTCAAGTGGTCCGCCCCCTCGTGACCATCAGAGGCACACCCCTTGTCAACCCATATGATCCTCCGAGAAGTAACACCCATTGCCCCTTAAAATATATCATAAAAGCATACCTCGCATGCCTCGATGCACTAGCAGTGGCCAACCAAAACCTTTTCTTTTCAAAGAAAGTCATGTCGTGCATGCCTCATCTCAACAATGCTCATATGTTTGTATGCACGTGCAAATGCCAATGAATGACATGCTCAATGAAACCATAATCATCACACCCCAATATCCACCAAGCAACATATGAAGATCAAGGTTTCCATAATGCATCCATCAAGATACAAGAATCGCATTAGTATCAATAAGACAGGAAATACTATGTTCATGCATTGTAGTTGCAGATGGATTTTCACTTACCTTACGAGTTTTTGCCTCACTTATAGGTTTGTTACGGTAACTCCCCAACCTCGAGTTTTAATAATTTGTAATGACATAAAATGTTAATTTCTAATATTCAATTAACAAGTTTATTATCCTCAATTTATGAGAGACCCTAAATATTAATTAATTTAACGGAAAATTAGAAAATTAGTCCGCTAACTTTAGCCATTTAGATTTTTAGTCCTCTAGGTAGTCAAATTTAGTTTTAGACCATTAACTTTTAATTTTTTTGACATTTAGTCCGAATTTCACCGGAAATATTAAATCTCGCCAGAAATTGCTGAGGTGGACTAGATTATGCTGACATGGAGAAACAAATTGGGGATTTTTCAATTTTGGAGGGAAAATTGCACATGTGTCATCCATGTAGGCAATTAATAAAAATAAATAAAATAAAAATAATCGAAAATAGCAATATTCAAAAAAATAAAATTATGAATAACAAAAAACTAAATTAAAAATTAGTGAAAAAATACAAATTACAAAATTTATGAATTTGATAAATAAATATATATATATATATATATATAATTCATCAAATGTAGAAATTTAAGGAAAAGTATCAAATGAATAAATTTACAAAAAGAATGCCTGGTGAATTTCTAATATACAGGAAATATTATAAGAAAAAATAAAAATTAATCAAAATTAAGTAAAATGAATTTGGGAAAACTGGAGGGAAATATACATGTAGGAAAATTGCAAGTGTCATATATTATCCTACATATTTTTTCACAAAAGAAAAATAAAAAATTACAAAAAAAAATGGAGTAAAAATAAAGATCAAACAAAATTGAGAAAATAATTGCTAGTAAGCAAAATAAAAACAAATGACAAAGCAAAAATTAAATTAGACAAAAGGGGAAAAAAACCCTAAAATGAAGAATTCACCGGGCATTTTTTTGTAAATTTATTCATTTGATACTTTTCCTTAAATTTCTACATTTGATGAATTATATATTTTTTTTATAAAATTCATAAATTTTGTAATTTGTATTTTTTCACTAATTTTTAATTTGGTTTTTTGTTATTCATAATTTTATTTTTTTGAATATTGCTATTTTCAATTATTTTTAATTTTATTTTTATTATTAATCGCCTACATGGATGCACATGTGCAGGTTTTCCTCCAAAATTGAAAAATCCCCAATTTTTTTGTCCATGTCAGTATAATCTAGTCTACCTCAGCAATTTCCGGCGAGATTTAATATTTTCGGCAAAAATCGGACTAGAAGTCAAAAAACTAAAAGTTAATGGTCTAAAATTAAATTTAACTACCTAGAGGACTAAAAATCTAAATGGCTAAAGTTAGCGGATTAATTTTCTAATTTTCCTTAATTTAACGAGTTAAATCATCGAATTTACTAATTCAAATCCCGTAAGGAACTTTAAATCTTAATTTTAACTTGCTAAACTATCAAGCTTTATCCTACAATCTAAATCTACTCAAACTTCCTTCTTTGAAAAATATAACTTAAATATATTAGAAAAATAAAAGTCATATATTCTAATTAGGACTGATACTCCTAACCCTTGTACGTGAACATCTAATATAAATATATACATGATTTCTCATCATTCTATTACAAATTCAATTAATACAATTGAGATAAATAGAGAACTATTCGGACATGCTAAAATTGAAATCGACACATAAGAAACCTTGTTGGATATTTATTTAACTAAACCAAAAGAGAAAGATAGCTAGCTTTGACACTTACCTATTGCTCCGTAATTTATCTGTCGCCATTATTATTACCCATCTCTCTTGTGCTTCAACCATATGAGTGTTTTGTGTTTTTCTGAGGAATTAATTTTTTTTGTTCCCCCTTTTTATTTGATATCCACAATATCAACCTCAGTACATTTAAGGCGGTTATAATACATATTCGTGTATGGATTCTATTGACGAACGTCTTGGATCAACAAGAAAAATATACAGATATTATGACGTGGAAATTAAGCAACACTTAAGATAGATTTAAAGAAAAGGCTAATTCTGCCTCGTTGTATTAAAAGCCGAGCTGATGATTTTCTGGTCGGTTTCTTTTACAGGATGAATCCTTACAAGTGTATTTCTCTCGATTCTTTTCTTTTTCTTTCTTACTAATAAATGAAGCCTATTTATATCCATGCAATTAGTGGGTTTTAATCATCATTACACCTACTTGTAGAGTGATTGCAAGGAGACACGTGTCCTCTCTTAAACGTGCATGCTGGTGATGCTTTTGGCATCTACTGACTCATCTTGTTAGCTTGTTGACAAGTGGCACCTTGACTTTCTAAGTAAGGTATTGACCTTACTTAGCAAGATGGTTATCTTCGGATCTCCTGCGATCAGGACCTCAGGTCGTCATTCGAGCCCGCCTCGTGCCACGTCACCAGCTCAGTCCATGTCATCCTGGTGGTCCCATGCTATTGCCAGCTGAATGGCCACATGGACTGATTTTTTGCCAGCTTGGCTCCGGTATCATCAATGGCCCCCAAGTTTAATTCCGAGGAGAAAATTCTTTGAGTCGGATTTAAACTTTAATGCCAATCATGAATCTTAATAAGGAACAAGGAACATTAAAAGTCCAAAGTGCCTGACAACTGTCAATTATCAATTAATGCTTGAAATGATGCATTAATTGGGAGTTATGATGGTTGACACGTGGCGTCTTGTTGTTGGAACTCTCTGCACAGGATACGGGAGACATGACTGCTGCTGCTGAGGATTGTGACGTTTCTGACAGCTTTTCGAATTTGAAAAGACGCGCCTTTTGAGTTGGTGCACTACTTCCGAGGGAGGTTAACCTATAAATACCCCCTCTTCTTCCATTCATACTTTTGCGTTCACAATCTTCCGAGCAGTATCAACAGAGACCGAGCAGAAATTTCAGGTCAGCCTGGAGAACAGAAGTCACAAGATTACTTAGGTATTTTCCCAAATTTTTCCTTATTTCACCTTTTCTTCTTTTTCTTCAAAAAATATTTCCGGTTCCGAGGACAGTCAAAATCAAAAACTTAGTGTTGAAGTTGACATAGAGGATCCCCCTTCTGACCCTTCTGTTCCTTCTTCTCCAGTTAGAGAGATTCCTCATTCCGGAGACCGTAAATTTTTGGTTGCCGGACCATGCAGAGGTGCCCGAGCACCCACCGGAGGGATGCATGGCCGTATATGCTCACAGTCTCCTATACGGGTTGATGTTTCCCTTGCCGCGGCTGATCACCAAATGGTTCCGGAAGTGGGACCTTCCCCTGTCCCAGGTGCATCCCCTGACCTGGGGCCGAATCATCGGGCTGCTCATCCTCTTTCAGCAAATGGAGTATGAGCGCCCCCGCTTTGACGACCTGAACGAGCTATTCGTTTGGAAGCGACTCTGTCGACCCCAGGCCGGGGGCAGTTGTCATGATGGTACTATGTGCAGACCAAACCTGGGTACCCAGACGAGTTGGTTGACGGCCTTCCACAATCCTTAAAGGAGTGGAAGGAACGATGGTTCTGCATTGGTAGCGATTGGCAGACTCACCTAGGGGAGGAAAGGTCAGTCCTTCTCCCCCCGTCTAACTTTCGATACGACTTTCATAAGTATACTTTCACATATTGCTTTTTCTTATACTTCTTTGATTTCTTTTTCTTTTCTGTTCTTGATTGTTGATTCTTCTCTCTTATGCAGGAAAACGCCCCTCCAAACGTCTTTCCCTCCATAGACGATCGCCACCGAGGCTAGATTGTCGAGGTTGACGCTTTTGTCCGCGAGACTAGGGGTGGCAACACGGAGAACGAAAAATGACACAAAAATAGCGGGTTAGCTCGTGTTCGTCCTCGATGGGACGAAAATTTTGTGTCGTGAAGATCGTGTTTTAAAGTTAATGACACGATAATGACACGAACACGCACACACGATGCTAGATTGTCACGATAAGACACGACACGATAAGACGATAATGGACACACGATAATGACACATTTATTGACACGGTAATGACACGATAATGACACGATAACCGATATTTTGTATATTTATGTCGTGTATTTTCGCGCCGTCATATCGTAAGATCGTATTAACGTGTAAATCATTTTCTTTTTATTTTTGACTTATCGTGTCACTATCGTGTTTGTGTCGCGGTCGACACGAAAATTTTCGAGGCCGGAGGAGGAGGAGGATCGTGTCGCGGGTTCGTTTGAGGAGCGGTCGTTAGGAGACGAAGGACACGATAACACGATAACACGATTTGACACCCTAGCCGAGATCGCCAACTGAGACCGAGGCCGAGGAGGAGGAGGAGGAGGCTCAGGAGGAGTTAGGAGAAAGGAGCCCGCCGCGGGCTGAACAAGAAAGGGGCGAGCCGGGGCAACCAGTTCAAACAGGGCAGATTGGGCCATCTCCGGCGAGGCCCAGCCCTCAGGGGCAAGTGCCTTCGACGGGCGAGCAGGCCAGGCAAACTTAACAACCAAGGTAGACTAGGCCCGAGGTACATGTTTATTTAAAACACAATCTTTGAATCTCTTTGCTTTTCGATTATCGTCCTTGTTTCTCATTTGGTTTGTTTTGTTGCAGGCCAAGGAGTGGACGTCTTCACCCGCCTCCGCCGGGTGAGAGAGACGGCTGCCCGCGGGGCTGAGGCGGTCGCGGGCTGACCCATTGATGTCGAGGTGACCCGAAGGGAAGAGATCCGCCAAGGCAAACGTCCGACCGATGGCGTTCCGGAAGAAGAAGAGCCCCCACTGCAGAGGAGGAGGGGTGGAGTGGTCATCAACGAGCTTGGACCAACTGAGTGGACCAGGCCGATCCCGCTGGTACCCCCCGTACAAGTTCCCGTGGGTAGGGCACCACGGGCCTTCTCAGACGACGTGGGGCGAGAAGGCCACTTCATCCCTCTGAGCCGGGAGAGGGAGGAGGTGTGTGAAAGGGTGGCTGGGTCACGGCCCAGGTGGTTCGTAGAACTCGTTAAGTGTTCTACGCCCACCGAGGAGTAGGTTGAGGCTTTGCTGGACGCTGGGTGAGTAGCAAGCGATGTACCGGCCCGCACTTGGACTACGGGCATTGAGCAATTCTGCCTAAAGATCGGATGGTAGGAAAAGGCCCAATATGACCTGGGATTGTCCGGCAGAATCATCGGCATCCTGTGTCATATGATCGGAGGGGTGCGCGACCTGAAAAGGCGCTATACTGATCCAGTAGGATGCTCAGCCACTCTACTCGGGGTCCAGGAGTCCTTTAAGACTCAAGCTTCGGAGGCCGTGGCAATGGCTAATGCTGAGAAGGAGTCTACCGCGAAGGCTAGGGCCGAGCGGGATCAGGCACATAAGGCCGAGGAGGAGCTTCGGGCAGAAATTGTTGAGCTGAGAAGGGCAGCGTTGCTGCTCATGTCGGAGAGATGGAGAGGCACGAGGCCGAGGTCTTGGGGGAATTGGGAGAAGCCTCCAGAAAGCAGATAGAGGAATCTCGACTGGAGGCTGTCCGGGCTTATAAGAACTTAGAGGAGTATGCCTACATGCTGACTTGTGGGCATGCTACCAGTATTAGGGAAATCCTCCTGGACCTCAAGGAAGGAAAGTTTGTGGCCGAGTTAGAGAAAAACTCGACCAGTTGAACGTGGATTTGGCCGCTCTTTGTCCTCGGTTCCCTGACAATGCCGGCGAGCAGGGTGGTGCTCCAGCCGCTGAGGAAGAAGTGGCCTCAAGCGAGCCGATCGAAATCCCTCCTCCCACCGGGACTCATTCTCCTGCACCCTAGGACGTCTTTTGTATTTTTTGCTTTATATAATAGTTGGCCTCGGGCCTTTTGATGTAATCGGCTTTGGCCCCCCATGTAAATATTTTGCTAATAAATAAAGTTTTCTTTCGATAGTTTCTTTCCTCTGTTATGTCTTTGCTTTTTCCAAATTTTTTCTAAGTATTGGGCTCGGCCCCCCTTTGTACAGATGTATGACCTAAGTGATGGGCTGAGTACCTGAGTATATTTTTACCAAGTATTGTGCTTACTAGGCCGAGTCTTTGTTTAGGGTAGACTCGATGCTAGGTCGAGTTCCATTTTTCTTGAACATGCACGGGTCTTGGCCGAGACGAGTGATCTGCGCTTGGGACTTGGCCGAGGTGATTAGAACGGTGCTTGGAGCTTAGCCGAGGTGAGTGGAACGGCGCCCGGATATTGACCGAGGCGAATAGAAAATAATCTTCAAGAAGAGCTCACGGAATATCAGATGAAAGGATAATTTCATTTCACATTTATACTTGACTCAAACTCTACCCCTTTTTTCTCTCGCTTCTCTCTACAAAAAAACCCTAACCCAAAATCCTTTTCCCCCTTCCTCTCCCCATCTTCAGCCGCCACCCTCTCTCTCTCCCCTCCCCCTCCCTCCCTCCCCCTCCCCCTCCATGCTTCCTGCTGAAGGGCCAACGATGGAGGTCCCTTGTGTCTTCAAGAGGTGGCCGAAATTTTCGTTCCAGGGTGAAAGCGGGTTAGAGCTTTACGGAGGTGTCTCGGAGCTGAGTAGACGATGGGGTGCAACTGTAGATTTGGGTGAAGGAGAGGCATCTTTCTTTTTTTATTTTTGTTTTTTTCTCGTTTTTCAGCTATAGATTGTTGTAGTTTTCTTTTTGTTTGTCTTTTCTTTTTCCGGTTGATTTGCGAAACTCGTAGGCAGATCAGTTTTATCTATTTTGTAGTATGTAGTGGTTGCTCGTGCCCGGTTTTAGTTTTTTTAGTGTGTTACAGTCTCCATTAAGGAGTGCTGAAGTCTCCCAGTGTGGGAGTGGTCTAGTTTTGGATGTGAAGTGTTTAGTTTGTGGAGTGAATCTGAATTGGTCTTGTCAATTCCCCGCTTGGCTTTTATTTAGTGAAGTCGGCTCTTAGCCAGTTGGCTACGTTTGTAGTTGTAATTCCAGTTTTGTTGAGTTGTTTTAATAAAATACTATCGTTCGAAAAAAAAAAGGATAATTTCATTTCAAAACATCCCCACTATGTTAGAGTAACATCTAGGAAGATGGATCAAGTAAAATGTCCAGAAATCCCGGGCTTTATTGATAATATTTCTTTAGGTAGGATACATTCCAAGGGTGAGTAAATTTTTCCCCGCTCAGATATTCGAGCTCGTATGCCCCATTTAACAAGGTTTTACTAACTCTGAACAGACCTTCCTAGGTCGGCTTCAATGGACTGGGCTCGGTCACCACGCTCGGTCCCGGTGACCCTCTTTAGGACTAGGTCACTGACCCGAAACATTCTTTACTTTACCCTTGAATTGTAGCACCTTTCGCTTTTTTGTTTGTATACAACATTTCTTATCTCGGCACTACACCTTTACTCCTCCAACAAATCTAGCTCGGCTCGGAGAGCGTCCTCATTACCGTCCTCAGAAAAATTTGCAACCCTAAATGTTGGGGCTCCGATTTCCATAGGAATAATAGCTTCGGCCCCATAGGCCAATGAGAAAGGCGTTTCCCCCGTGGCCGCTCGGTGTGTCATTCTATAGGACCATAACACACCAGGTAGCTCTTCGGGCCAATTCTCCTTAGATTCCTCTAATCTTGCTTTCAGTTTATACTTAAGTATCTTGTTCACTGCCTCGACTTGCCCATTGGACTGTGGATGGTACGGAGTGGAGAAATGGTTCTTGATATGAAAACCTTCACAAAAATTTCGAAATCTCCAATTATCAAATAGCTTTCCATTATCCGTAACAATCGAGTACGGTATCCCAAATCTGCATATGATAGATTTCCAAACAAAACTGACGATTCTTTCTTCATCTATTTTTGCCAATGGTTCAGCTTCAGCCCTGTAAAATAATCAACTGCCACAATGGCATATCTCACGCCCCCTTTGCCAGTAGGGAGTGTCCAATGAGTTATATTCCCCATCTGGCAAATGGCCAAGGACCGAAGATAGAAGTGAGTTGCTCAGGGTGACACATGACTTGTGGTGCAAACCGTTGACATCTTTCGCACTTCTTAACCAGTGAGATCGTATCTCTCTTTAGGGACGACCAATAATATCCTTGTCGTATTAACTTGTAGGCGAGCGTCTGGCCCCAATCATGATTTCTGTATATTCCTTCGTGTACTTCTCAAAGAGCGTAGTCAGCATCCATTTCTGATAGGCAACGAATAAGTGGAACTGAGTACCCGCGCTTATATAGAACACCATCTACCAGGGTATATCGGGCAGCCTGAGTTCGCAACGTCCTGGCTTCGGCTCTGTCTTCTGGTTGAACCCCATTCTCCAAGTATTGGATGATTGGGGTTATCCAAGTTAGCTCAGCGACTTCGTTGGCATGTATTTTCTGTGCATTTAGCGACGAAGCAGATAGCTGAGTGACGGTGATGTCTGCAATCGTGTCGGTCCCCGGGCTGGAAGCTATGCATGCCAAAGCATCTGCCTGCATGTTGTCTGTTATAGGGATATGCAATAGCTCTGTCTTAAAATGGGAGAGTTTCCTCTTCACTAGTTCCAAATATCGAGCGATTTCTGCTTATTTGCCTCGTATTCACCGTTTACTTGATGGACAACCAATTGGGAGTCCATATGAACGAGCAACCTCTTCAGGCCCATCGATGCTGCCATTTCCAACCGGCTAAGAGTGCCTCGTATTCGACTTTATTATTAGTCACCGAGAACTGAAACCGTACGGCCGAGCAGTAGCACTTGAGTTTTGGATCGATTATTCTTCATTATTCTTCCCCTGCTCAGCCTGCGGTGGAAGAACCATCAATGAAAAGTTACTATTCCTGGTCTTCGATTATATCTAACTGGATCGATGGAGTAAATTCGACGACAAAGTCTGCTAATGCTTGCCCTTTGATCGCGGTTCTTGGTTCATATGAGATGTCGAACTGACTGAGCTCGACAGCCCATTTAATCATTCGACCCAAGGTGTCTGGTTGATGGAGAACTTGCTTCAGTGGGTAATTGGTCAGCACCGCGACCTTATGCTCTAGAAAATACGATCGCAGTTTGCGAGCTGAAATAACCAGGGAGTATGCCAGTTTCTCCATGGGCGGGTACCTGAGCTCAGCATCATGTAATGCCTGGATGGTATGGTAGACTGGGTGTTGGACAAAATTGTCTAGCCTAATGAGTACTGAGCTGACGGCGTATTCAGAGATCGCGAGATATAAGTACAGGTCCTCACCTCGGCTCGATTTTTGTAAGACAGGAATTGACGCCAAGTGCTGCTTTAGTGATTCAAAAGCGACCTGCATCTGCTCAGTCCATTCGAAGTTCTTATTTTTCTTGATTATTTTGAATAATGGTTTACACTTGTCCGTGGATCTTGAAACAAATTGATTTAAGGCGGCAAGGTGCCCTGTTAAGCTTTGTACTTTTTTTTACAGAGGTAGGGAGTTTTAGGTTGACTATCGCCTTGATTTTGTCTGGATTAGCCTCTATTCCCCTTTGACTGACCATGTATCCTCAGAATTTTCCCGAGCCGACCCCAAAGGTACATTTTTTTTAGATTTAACATCATCATATACTCGCGCAAAATTCCAAACATTTTATTAAGATCAGTAAGATGATCAGTCGCATACATAGACTTTACCAACATATCATCTACATACACTTCCATAGTTCGACCTATCAATTCTTCGAACATTTTGTTGACTAACCTCTAATAGGTCGCTCCAGCATTTTTTAGTCCGAACGACATCATCTTATAGCAATACACTCCGCGAGCCGAGAAGAATGAGGTGTTCTTCTTGTCGTCTAGATGAATTCGGATCTGATTATAGCCTGAATACGCATCCATAAAACTCATAAGCTCATCGCCTGTGGTGGCATCTACTATGTAGTCTATGTTAGGCAAGGGGTAACTATCCTTCGGGCACACCTTATTGAGTTCGGTAAAATCAACACAGAGACGCCACTACCCATTACTATTCTTTACCAAAATAGGGTTGGCCACCCAACGAGGGTAGAGGGCCTCCCTTATGAACTGATTATCCAGTAGCTTGTTGACCTCGGCCTCCAGGGCAGCCTGCCTGTCGGGGCCTAGCTTACGTCGCTTTTGGATTATTGGTCGGAACGTGAGGTCGATATTCAGACGATGGCAGGCATGTTTGGGGTCAATTCATGGCATGTATGAATGTGTCCACGCAAAGACATCAAGATTATTACCCAAAAATTCAATTAATTCCGACCTGAATGGTTCTTGGAGGTCATGGTCAATTCGGAGTTGACGTCCCCCTTGCTGCTTATTGACATCTACTATGCTGATTTGTTCCACCGATTCTGTGTGCTTTTGCTTCTTACTCTGCCCTTCTTTCTTTTGCAGAGGTAGTTCTTCCTAGATCATTGGGTCTTTCTCGGGGCGCCTGCTCGGGTCGGTTTCTATTGTGACAATTTTATTCGGCTCGGGTTTAATCACCTTTCCCAAGTTGTTCTCAGCTGATTTGCTGGATTCACCTTCCTCCATCACATTGATCTCAACGGGTCAGAGTTTGAGAGAACATTCCCGAGACTCCCTCTGGTTTCCTTGTGGATCGCTTCCCATCCAGGGTTGGGAACTTGATGCCAAAATGATATATGGAGACGCCCGCGCTTTTAAGTGATAAAGCGTTATCTTCCAATTATGGCATTGTACTCAAGTCGGAGTTGATTATTTTAAACGTGGAAATCACAAAGTCCGCTTATGTACTCTTGTCCTATCCGGATGGGTAAGTCCACTTCTCCAAGCGGGATGATTCTCCCACCTCCAAACCCTAAAATACTATCATTACATGGCCGAATATAGCTATCATCCACATTCAACCTTCAAGGCTCGGATGTAGATGAGCGAAGAGTAACTGCCCGAATCGATCATAATTCTATGCACTGGAATGCCTAGAATTGGTGTTGTGACGACCACGGGATCGAGAATGAGGATATACCACCTAGTCGGCATCCTGGTCGAGAAAAAGTAAAGTAACCCATCGGTTGGCCTTCATGGACTTCCGCGACCCCGCCCGCTTTCCATATGGGCGCCTTCCTAATATGGGCTTTTCTTTTTCGATTGGAGCGGCCATGACTTTGGCCGCATTTGTGTTTATTCGACCGGTGTTAGACATCATCAAAATCTCTCGCCCGGGTTCTCATTGGGTGGCGGTGACAAGTGAGTGGATTTGCCACTCGCCGGATTTTGCCGAGGAGCTAGTGTGGGTGGTGGTGGCAATTCATGGACGTATCGCTTGAGGCCGCCTTTCTGTACTATCCGCATGATCTCCCAAATGAGATCCCGACATTCATCCGTATCATTCCCTATGGACTTATGATACGAGCAATACCTCCTAGCGTCCAACTTGGCAGGATCCAACCTTAGAGGACGGGCCGTGGTGGCGAGATTGAGACCTTGTATATCATTCCATATAGATGATGGAGTGTGCATTAAAGCACTCCTCGCCGCAACTTCGGCACGAACCTCCTAATATGACTTGTACCCGGTGGTCGGGTTTTCAGAGAAAGGTTTGAAACCCGACCCCGAGCCGGAAGTAGTTTCCTTTCTACTATCTTTCTTCACGCCCCCAGTTTTCTGGTCGGGACACTGACTAGCCATGGACTCATCGGCGCAGATATGCCATTCGGCGTGGATGAGGAACTCTTGAAATAAGGTCGCCCCTGACTCATGAATGGAGTAGTTAAACCAAGTCTCGGGCGTGAGCCCAGCCATGGCTGCGATAAGTATCGCGTCATCTGAGACGGGCTCCATTTCTTGGACTTGTTTATTAAACCGAGTAATATAACTTTTCCAAGGCTCGTCCTTACCTTGGTTGATGTTGACAAGGGAGTTTTTTGGTGATGCACGAACTTTAGATGTCAGAAAATGAGTAGTAAATGCAGGCATCAAGTCGCTCCAGGATCGAACTGAACCCTGTGGTAGGGTATGGAACCAATGGTGGGCTCGGTCGCCCAAGGTCAGCGGAAATGCCCTGCACAAAATAGCATCACTGGGGCTGTACAGTTCCATCCACGCTAAATATTTGTGTACGTGAGTTGTCGGGTCGGTCTCTCCATTGTACAGACCGATTTGAGGGACCTTAAACTTCGCCGGCAAGGGAGTTGACAAAATATAAGAGGCAAATGGTGACACGACACTGGGTCAGCCTGTCATGAGGCTCGGCCGCTGATATTGAACATCGTCGGGACTTTCCTCCAACTCATCTAGGCGGTGGCGGAGACGTAATATATCCACCTCTCGCTCATTCATCGGACTAGGGTCCTGAGCCTGATTGGCTCTGACAGGTTCTCTATCATCTAAAAATCAAAGCCTAGAGTTAATTGATTGAGTGGGACGGGTTGGATTAGTCCCCAAATGACCTGCAAATATCGAGCGGGCACGACATGGGCGCAGGAGCACCGATAATGATTCTGCTACCCGGCTTTGCTCTCCCATGTTGTCCTGTGGTCATCTTCTATCTCTCCTTCCGCCGAGTTGTCCATTATGGGAACTAGCTTCATGATTTTCATTATTTGGAGGTGCTGGGACATGGGGATTGGCATCTAATGGTGGATTGGCTTGGTGAGTGTTTACAGGTAGATGAGGTTGTATTTGTGGGGGAGTATTCGCAAGTGTTTGGGAAATGAGCTGGTTCATTTGTTGAACGAACGTAGGGTTCGTAAATAGCTGTGTGAAGGAAGCAAAATCGCGCCCCCGATTTTTGTTGGGGGTACGGTCTGGTCATTAGTATTCTGGCCAGTTTGGTTATTTTGGGGTGGGTCCTCAGTCCCACACATGTTTCGGGAGGTCTGGCTCATTTTTGCAAGGATGTGAAACTAAATTACCTTAATCGAAACGGCCTGAGTAGCTGGAAATTACGACTGGACCAAGACGGCCCTTTCCTCTAGCGCCAATTTGTTTACGTACATCTTGGATCAACAAGAAAAATATACAGATATTATGACATGGAAATGAAGCAACACTTAAGATAGAGTTAAAGAAAGGGCTAATTCTGCCTCGTTGTATTAAAAGCCGAGCTGATGATTTTCAGTCGGTTTATTTTATGGGTGAATCTTACAAGTGTATTTCTCTTGATTCTTTTCTTTTTCTTTCTTACTAATAAATGAAGCCCATTTATACCCATGCAATTAGTGGGTTTTAATCATCATTACACCCAGTTATAGAATGATTGCAAGGAGACATGTGTCCTCTCTTAAACGTGTATGGGTTCTATCTTAGCTACGTGTTATGTGAGTAGCATATATGTGCAGTAAGGTGTAGTTTAGAAATATATATAAAGTTCGTATAGATATATATATATATATATATATATATATTACAAATTTATTTATTAGTTAATTACCTATACTAATTATGTGTGTAAAGATATGTAAAGCTTTATCTCTCATATATATTTAATCTGCTATATCTCATTATCAATGTGTGTATATATATATATATGTACATGTGCATATGTACAATGTGCATGAATATATGTATATATATTATGCATGATTAATAAATGATTCCTTATTTATATTCATAAAGCCCTAATTTATCTTCAAATTATAATTTTAACCCACTTTTCCATATGTATATATATATATATATATATATATATTAATAAAACTATTAATCTTAAATAATATAACATCTTAGTATCAGATTCTCGATCATAAGTTACATTAACCCGTTCAATCAATTTAATCGCATTTTGTATTTTCTGATACACACATTGTTGCCACATTTCGCGCCTAAATTTACCATGTGTATCCTTGTAACTTTTTGAATAGCTACCATGTGTAACTTAATAGCTAGCATCTAATGGTCCGATAACTAAATACTATTTTTTTAACTACTTAAATTAGTAATCCAATGGCTAATCACTATAAGTGAGTTCCAAAATTATAGAACTAGTCATGTCGTATATAATAGTGAGATTATGCTAAAAGCACATAACCAACGTGTAATGCATAAAATATATTGGCCAGGTGAGTAGTGAGAGGCTCGGGTATTACATCCTCCCCTCCTTATAAAAATTTCGTCCTCGAAATTTTACTTACCGACATAAGTCAGGATACTTAGTTCTAATCTCATTTCTTCTTTCTCATGTAGCTTCTTCTATAGATTGATTCCTCCAAAGTAGTTTAACTAATGGGATTTTCTTATTCCTTAACTTCTTTACTTCTCGTAACAATATCTCCATAGGTATCTCTTCGTATCTCAAGTCTGCTTTTAACTCTATTGGATCGAACTTCAAAATATGAGATGGATTTGTAATGTATTTTCTCAACATAGAAACGTGAAAGACATTGTGCACTTGGTCCATTGACGTGCGCACGTTGAGTCTATAGGCAACATCACTGATTCTTTCAGTAATATGAAATAGACCAATGTATCTAGGACTGAGTTTTCCTTTCTTTCCAAATCACATTACCCCTTCATTGGTGCCACCTTAAGGAATACTCGATCTCCTACAGAAAATTCTAACATTCTTCTTCTTTGATCTGAGTAACTTTTCTGTCGGCTCTGAACAATCTCCATTCTCTGTCAAATTTGTGTCACAGCCTCTGTAATTTCTCGAATTATATCTGGGCCTAGAAGCTTTCTCTCACCAATCTCATCCCAGTGAACCGACGATCTACACTTTCTACCGTACAATGCTTCATAGGGAGCCATCGTGATTGTGGCTTGGTAGCTGTTATTGTACGAGAATTCTATTAAAGGTAGATATTTACTCCATTGTCCTTGAAAATCTAGAACACAAGCTCTAAGCATATCTTCTAAAGTTTGTATCGTTCTTTCCGATTGTCCGTCAGTTTGAGGGTGATGTGCCGTACTAAACGACAATAGTGTTCTTAGTGCCTTCTGTAGACTCCTCCAGAAAGTACATAAAAATCTAGAGTCTCTATCTAAAACAATGGATAGTGGCACACCATGAAGTCTAACCACTTTCTGTATATAAAGTTGTGCATATCGGTCCTGGAATAGGTAGAACAAATGGGAATGAAATGAGCAGATTTGGTTAATCTATCTATGATCACCCAAATAGCATCATGTCCTTTGACAGTTTTGGGAAAACCTGTCACAAAATCCATGGTGATTCTTTCCCATTCCTATTCTGGAATAGGCAGAGGTTGCAATTTTCCAGCTGTCCTTTTGTGTTCCACCTTTATTTGTTGACAAATTAAACATTGTTCATTGTGCGATATCTTTTTTCATGTTTGCCCACCAGTAGTGCATCTTCAAATCTATGTACATCTTAGTAGCTCCCGGATGTACGAGAATATGGCGTTGAATGTGCTTTCGCTAAAACATTCTCTCGGAGATTATCCCCTGTTGGGCACGTATAATCGGTTCTTTTAATCGCAAGATTTTATTCTCGGATATTTTGAAATCGAAGACACTCGGAGAGGCAATATCTTTCTTCATTTTGGCATAGTAATCATCACCTTATTGTTCTGTTGAATTTAATCAAGTAGCGTGAGGTCGCAAGTGTTAACGTTGCTAATTTAGCTTCAACGGACCTTAATGGTATAACCTCTACGTTCATTTTTCAAGATGCATTAACTCGATTTCCGAATGTGAATCAAAAAGTATTTTAAACTCTTGTGATCGTGTAGATCTCACATTGTTCTCTATATAGATAATGTATCCATATCTTAAGTGCAAACACTATCTGCAGCAAGAAGCTCTAAATCATATGTAGGGTAATTCTTTTCATAGTCCTTCAATTATCTAGATGCATATGCAATCACCTTACCATTTTGCATCAATACGCATCCGAAGCCATTGTTTAAAGCGTCACTATAAACTACAAATCCTCTAGTACCTGATGGGATTGATAAAATAGGTGCTGAAGTCAGTCTCTTCTTCAGTTCTTGAAAACTTTGTTCGCTTGCCTCCGTCCATTTGAATGCGACACTTTTTCTGGTCAATTGTGTTAAAGAAGAAGCACTCTTGGAGAATCCTTCCACAAATCGATGATAGTAGTCGGTTAATCCCAGACAATGGCGTACTTCTGAAGGATTTGTAGGTTGTGGCCAATTATTGATAGCCTCGACTTTACTCGGATCAACTGAGATTCCTGCTCCGGATATAACATGTCCCAAAAATACTACTTGATCTAACCAGAATTCACATTTCTTAAATTTGGCATATAATTGTTTTGCTTTTAGAACCTCTAACACTATTCTCAAGGGTTATGTGTGCTCTTCTTTTGTTCTAGAGTATATCAAGATATCATCGATAAAGACAATAATGAATTTATCTAGAAAATCTTTAAACACCCGATTCATCAAGTCCATGAAGGTTGCTGGGGCGTTAGTCAACCCATATGGCATCAACAAGAATTCATAGTGTCCATACTTCGTGCTAAATGTTGTCTTCGATATATCATTTTCTTTTATTTCAGCTGATGGTACCCCGATCACAAGTCGATCTTCGAAAAATACTATTGCACCTTGAAGTTGATCGAAAAGATCATCGATTCGAGGTAATGGGTATTTATTCTTAATTGTAACTTTGTTCAATTCGCGATAGTCGATACACAATCTCATCGTACCATCCTTATTTCGCACGAATAGGACCGACGCACCCCATGGCGAAAAGTTTGGTCTAATGAAGCCTTTATCTTGCAATTCCTGCGATTGTGTCTTCAATTCCTTCAATTGAAATGGAGCCATGCGGTATGGAGATTTAGAGATTGGAGACATTCCTGGAATTAGGTGAATAACAAACTTGATCTCGCGAGTTAATCCGAAAAGATCATCTGGAAACACATCAGGATATTCTCATACGATTGGAGCTTCATCAAGGATTGGTTGGTGTTGTTCGTTGATGCTCATGACATTTATTAGGTATCCTTCACATCAAGCACTCAGTAAACGTTGTGCCTTTAGTGCTGATATTTTTGGAAATCTAAAGCGAGTAGTGATTCCAACGAAGGTAAATGGATCTTCTTCTGGGGGTTGAAATGTAAGTGTCTTTTTTCTTACAATCAATTGTAACACCATATTTCGACAACCAATCCATACCCAAAATGACATTGTAGTCGTTCATAGATAACACAATTAGATCAACATAAAGTTCTCTATTTTCAATTGAAATAGAACAAGCTCTCAAAACTTGATTAGTCTATTTGTAATCTCTCGAGGGAATTGTTACATTGTAACCCACTTCCGCTACATCAGCTATCCTACCCAGTCTTCTCACATGCTTAATGGATACAAATGAATGTGTAGCTTTCGAATCAAATAACACAAGTTTTAGGGGGGTCAAAGATAAGAAGTTTACCTATATCCACGGATGGATTCGCTTACCGCTTCTAGTGGTAGTAGATGCTTTGGTTGGTACAAGTTTTTGTTCTATAGGATTTGTACTATTTAGGCACACATTACCGGCATCCCACACGTAAAACATCTCCCGGTATTTACCAAGAAACTTCTAGTATGTTGAGTCTAGCACCTAGGGTAAAAAGTAGTGTTATAGCTGCCTTACTCTAATCAGCTCTTTCCCGCTTAACTTGTTCCCATTGTTGTTGTCCTTGACGTGGTTGAAAGTTAGGTTTCTACATCTTTGAACATGAAAACTCTTTTCTTAGGGACCCTGTTGTCGAACATATTCTCTAGAGTTCGCAACAACTATTCTCATTGTGGGATCACGTTGTATTTTCAAAGGTTGGTGGATTTAGCTTTAACCTTTTCCCCACTATCTCTACTTGATCTATCCGTTGGTGTGGTTGATTCATTTCTACTCTTTGTTCTCCAGCTATATCCCTCTGATGGATGAGTTGTTGAATTTGCTCAGATTGTCGATGAGCTCCGTATGATATTATCTCGATCACCAGTTTGTATAGGTATCTCCCATCCTTGGTTTCTATCCCCACTACTACTCTCACCTCTAGTTCTCACCATGAGTGAAACACTGTCTTAAGATAACCTACTAACACATGACCAATATAATAAAATGCATCAGACAATAAAGTAAAACTTCTGCGCTCCACAAGTTTTGAGTTCATGAACATGGATAGTCTACAGAACTTGTAACCGAGCTCTGATACCACTCTGTGACGCCTACCCCTATTACGACTACTAGAAAATATATAAATAGTAAAATTGGGCCACAAACTCTATTTAAAACGTGTAATTTTTTTTTATCCTTGTGACATTTTAACAACAAACAAGTAAAAATCATTTTAATTAAAAGATAAGGACAAGCTATGTCCACAAGCAAAAGAGGTAACCAACTCTGTTATTAAACACTACAGACATCCACGTGATTAAACACATAACCCCCATCGCCCATTTATTTACATGTACATATTTACATCAGAGTTTTTAAAAGAGGGTACAACCCTAAACCACAATATAATACAAGATCAAAAAGGAAAAGTTGACCCATCAACATAGCCCAACAGGTCGTCATCCATACATATTGTCCTCAGTAACCTGTAGGAGCTCCAGCAGCCTACCAAGTAAGCTCATGAAATCCAGCATCACCAGGCTCACCTACAATGCATGAACTACGTGAGCTAATACCCAGTAAGCGAAAATCATGTATACTGAAAGGACAATGTAATACAAATGCAATGCGTTCCAAGATATTTTACCAGAAGTGGCGCAAAATGAGTTGAAATATTTTATTTAGAATAATTTCTTTTCATTAGGCCCTTGAACCACCTGCTATGCACCGGAAAGAGCTCGACATAATATCAATAATCACATGGCCATAATCAAATTGACACTGCCTAGGGCCATCTCCTGGGACCACCTGAGGTCTACCCCTTGTCTTCCCCAATGATCCCTCAGGAGTCTTCCCCCTGTCTTCCCCAATGATCCCTCAGGAGTCTTCCCCCTGACGTGTCAATAAGGGTACAGTCAAGTGGTCCGCCCCCTTATGACCATCAGAGGCACACCCCCTGTCAACCCCTATGATCCTCTCAGAAGTAACACCACCCACTGCACCCTAAAATATATCATAAAAGTATGCCTCGCATGCCTCGATGCACTAGCAAAGTGGACAACCAAAGCCTTTTCTTTTCAAAGAAAGTCATGTCGTACGCCCTCATCTCAACAATGCTCATATGTTTGTATGCACGTGCAAATGCCAATGAATGACATGCTCAATGAAACTATAATCATCACACTCCAATATCCACCAAACAACATATGAACATCAAGGTTTCCATAATGCATCCATCAAGATACAAAAATCGCATTAGTATCAATAAGACAAGAAATACTATGTTCATGCATTGTAGTTGCTGATGGATTTTCACTTACCTTACGAGTTTTTGCCTCACTTACAGGTTTGTTACGGTAACTCCCCAACCTCGAGTTTTAATAATCTGTAATGACATAAAATGTTAATTTTTAATATTCAATTAACAAGTTTATTATCCTCATTTTTTGAGAAACCCTAAATATTAATTAATTTAACTAGTTAAATCATCGAATTTACTAATTCGAATCCCGTAAGGAACTTTAAATCTTAATTTTAACTTGCTAAACTATCAAGCTTTATCCTATAATCTAAATCTACTCAAACTTCCTTCTTTGAAAAATATAACTTAAATATATTAGAAAAATAAAAGGCATATATTCTAATTAGGACTGATACTCCTAACCCCTGTACGTGAACATCTAATATAAATATATACATGATTTATCATCATTCTATTACAAATTTGATTAATACAATTGAGATAAATAGAGAACTATTCGGACATGCTAAAATTGAAATCGACACATAAGCAACCTTGTTGGATATTTATTTAACTAAACCAAAAGAGAAAGATAGCTAGCTTTGACACTTACCTATTGCTCCGTAATTTATCTGCCGCCATTATTATTACTAGCTCATCTCTCGTGTGCTTCAACCATAGGAGTGTTTTGTGTTTGTCTGAGGAAGTGTTTTCTTTTCTTTTTTTTTTCTTTTTAATTGATATCCACAATATCAACCTCAGTACATTTAAGGCGGTCATAATACATATACGTGTATGGATTCTATCTTAGCTATGTGTTTCCTGAGTAACATATATGTGCAGGTAAGGTGTAGTTTAGAAATATATATATAAAGTTCAGATATATATTACAAATTTATTTATTAGTTAATTACCTATACTAATTACGTGTGTAAAGATATGCTAAGCTATATATTTAATCTGCTATATCTCATTATCAATGTGTGTGTATATATATATGTACATGTGCATATGTACAATGTGCATGAATATATGTATATATATTATGCATGATTAATAAATGATTCCTTAGCCCTAATTTATCTTCAAATTATAATTTTAACCCACTTTTCCATATATATATATATATATATATATATAACATCTTAGTATCAGATTCTCGATCATAAGTTACATTAACACATTCAATCAATTTGATCGCATTTTGTAATTTTCGATACTCACATTGTTGCTACCTTTCACGCCTAAATTTACCACGTATATCCTTGTAACTTTTTGAATAGCTACCACGTGTAACTTAATAGCTAGCATCTAATAGTCCGATAACTAAATACTATTTTTTTAACTACTTAAATTAGTAATCCAACGGCTAATCACTATAAGTGAGTTCAAAATTATAGAACTAGTCATGTCGTATATAATAGTGAGATTATGCTAAAATCACATAACCACCGTAATGCATGAAATATATTGGCGGTGGGTAGTGAGAAGCTCGAATATTACAGTTCAATTGCAAAAACATAAAACAAAGTACATACTTTGTGAAAAAATTAAAAATAGGAGCTAAATTTGGATATGAAGAGAACCATTAATTGAAAAGTATCACTTTCTCTTCAAAAAGTATCAGTTTTTGAATTAAAAGTATCATTTTTTGTTATAAATGATTATGAAAGATAAAATTGTAGAAGTATCACCTTATTAAAATATCACTTTTTGTTAAAAAAATATCAGTTTTTGGGTTAAAAGTATCACTTATTGTTTCAAAAGATTTATGAAAGTAAGAATATAAAATTGATGAAGTATTACCTAACTAAAGTATCATTTTTTTGTTGAAACAATATCATTTTTTTAATTAAAAATATCACTTTTTGTTATAAATAATTTATGAAAGGACATAAAATGGTAGAAGTATCACCTTATTAAAGTATCACTTTTTATTCAAAAGTAGCGGTTTTTGGGTTAAAGTATCGTTTTTTTGATTACTAATGCATTATAATAAAAAGAGATTAAAACATTAAGACTCAAGAATTTAATACCAAAACAATCAATGTAATAATAATATCACACTATTTTATACAAAAATAATTATTAAAATAGTCGAGGATTAGGAGTCTTTTTGCTAAACTCATTCGGTGGGTGTGAGTTTGCAATATCATAACTTCTCTTCTTCTTTTTTTTTTGGAAATGTCCCTTAATCATTTGTTTTCTCCTTTGTAATCGAACGGGTAGGATCCAATATCTTTGTTAGAAGAATTAGAAACATCATTTTACTCGCATCAATAGCCATGAAATCCATTAATGCATCAATAGCTATATAATCATTGTTGTAGCCATCTTCAATAATTATTCTCGTCTCCTGGAAGAATGGGTAGCGTATTATCTTCAGCTTCCTGGAACATCGCATCACTTGCATTCTCTCAAACATTATTGTTTTCATCATTTTCACGAGCAACAACAATAGTTGAGACAACATCTAAATGTGATATTTTTTGTTAGAAATCTAATATGTTTTTATAGAAAAGGTAATACTTTTTTACTGGAAAAGTAATACTTTAAAAACTAAAGTGACAAAAAACGAGTAGAATATTACCTTCACCTTTTTGTAATATCACATCACTTGCATTTTTGCTGTCATTATTGTTTTCACCATTTTCATGAGCAACATTAATATTTATGACAACATCTAAATGTGATACTTTTGGTTAGAATCTAATACTTTTTATAGAAAAAATAATACTTTTTGAAAGAAGTCATATGTTCATTGCCATGCTCTTTAACGTGTTCATTTTTGCTCTTCAACTTTGACTAACAATATCACATGGAGTTGGAAAAAATTCAGACAACCAACAACATTTTATGTGATTAGCGGTGAATATTCTCACAGGTAAACACCAAAACACAACTATGTGAAAGAAATTCAGACTTCCATCAACACCGATTTTATCTTGTACATTGTGGAGTGAACCCCTAGAAAGTTATATTTTTTAACCCCCAAAACATATCAGAAAGAAGAAAATATATAGATTTACCGGAGTTGTTGATACGTGTAAAATATACGTGCATTTAGAGGCTTAAATTATATATATTTGGTGCATTTGCACGCATATTTAGTGTATTTTACTTGGTTTCCTTAGAAGGGCATGATACTGCATATTCTTGTATTTTTTATAGGAAACAGAGCTAGAATGAGAAGATATTAGTTAGAAGGCCCCAACAAGATTGACGAATACGAAGAGATGATCAAATACGCGAAGAAAACGAGGAAGAACAAGTCACACGACCGGACCATGTGAATTCACACGACCATGTGTATTGCGATGCGTGTGTTTTTACACGTCCGTGCGACTTGTTCGATGGAAGAATTTCGAGAGACAAAACGCACAACCGACCGTGTCAAATCACACGACCGTGTGAATTGTTTCGATCAAAAATAGAGACGAAAACCATTCACACGGCCGGTGTGTGATTTCAAATGACCGTGTGAAATATATGCGGCTGATTTTTGATTCCTATTCCGTCGAACTCTACCGGTGATCTCTCAAATCACCTATATAAAGGGGACCAAGGCTTATACGAATTTATAACATCTTATAACATCATACTTTATACAACACACCAAAATAACAAATCTACGAGTCTTCGAGAGAGAGAGCCAATTCTACGAAGAACACCACAAAGCCTTTCGCATCTACGAAAGCACAAGTGGTTCGAAAGCTTCAAAGGAGGATCCATCCTGATAAGAATGGTTCTATCTTTCTTAGTTTTGATCTCTTGTTTGTACTTAAACGATGTCAAACTATTTGATTTCAACTTTGTCTATGAATTTGTTATCAAATATGTTGTGCTAATCATTCTGATCCTAAGGCATAATCAAAACTGTGGATTCATGTAAAATCTATATTGATTGTGTTCTTAATTGGTTTATGTTTTCTATTATATGAACTCGAATGCTTATTTCTTGTATATTATCTGATCAATAATTTGCATGTCATATTTGTTAGTTCATAATTCGAGAAATGAGTTCTAACAAATGAAAATCGAGTTCAGACATAAACAAGTGTAACGTGTCGGAAGACCTATAACTGTTTGTGGGGAATACTTCGATTCAAAGATCTTTTGTGAGTTAATAGTAATTTTAACGTGTCGGGAGACCTACAATTGTTATTAATCAACTGTTTATGCGCCACCCAGGAGAGGGAATAAACTAATTTAGGAATTGAACCCATAGAAATACATAAACTAGTTTTCATAAATATTGATTGGATTTAATATTGAAGAAACATATTGAGATTATGTGCCTAGGGTTGCTTTCGTATTTGTTGAAAACTTGTGGAGTTCGGGTTTTTAAAATTATAAAATTTTTACTTGTTAATTTAGGGGTTAGTTTAGATTAGATAATAATATCTTGATTTTCGACCGCTTCAATAAAATTGGAATACAATATTTACTATAACCTAAGTGTTTCGTATTCAATCACTGAGGAATACAATTTTACTCGTCATTTTCTGCTAACTACGATGTACACTTGCAGTTTAGTGAAAAAAATTCACGATCAGTTGTGTAGATGAGGGATGACGAGACAACAACTACTGATGGTAGCGCGGTGGAAGAGATGGAATTCGACAAAAGTCGATGGCGATAGCGGTGGAGGAGATAGAATTCACGATTTGTTTTAGGTTGGGCTTTTGGACAATAGGGCTGTGTTTTGGCGGGTTTGGGGATCTTGAAGCTTCGTCTCACGGATCTCACAAGAGACCACCACATAAATAAAATACATGACAACAACTGCAAAAAATAAAAATATTTTCAAAGAAAACAAATATAATAAAATCAATAATATTGCAAAAAAATTATTTTATTGTCTCCTATTTTCTTAATGAATGTAATTAGTTCTCCTACAGGCTACACATATGAAATTTTGCATTCGAATTTACTACTATAACTTTGAAAAAAAGTATGACACTTATTAAAAATCTAAACATGACTAAAATGAAATGGACAATGAATGTGTGCCTGTGCAGTTTTATGAAAAACTAATTTTCGAAAATCGAACACAAATACATAGGATTGAATGCATTTTTTATAATTATGATGTATGATATTTTTTCGTTTCGAGTATCAATAAAAAATATTACATAGTATTTCTTATATATTGTTTGATGTTTTATTAAAATTATTAAAATATAGAAGATATAATTCATAGAACTATTTAGGTAAATCACATGTCACAATACAAAACAGAACCTCAAACTGGGCAAAAAACTAGTAAAGAAATAAAGAGACCTGAATTGAGAATTGCAAAATTCCTCTTTTGGCCCGACAGTCCTTCCCATTCTCAAATTTCCCCAATGGCCCCTAGAAGAATCTCCGCTACATCCCTGTAATTATCCCCGTGTCCCCTTATCAGCAACGCCGCCGCAACACCTATATACACATATATATCTTATACAATTCCCTCTTAACCGTCTAACAGAAGAAACTCGAAAAGGTTCATTAGGGCAGACGAAGTAGCAGAACCCAAAAGGAATTTTGAGGAGCGGCGGCGGGGGAGATTTGCCATTGAGTTTGGAAAGAAGAGATGGGCAATCCGAAACAGAAGTGGACCTCGGAAGAGGAAGAAGCACTGCGCGCCGGCGTGGCGAAGCACGGCGCCGGAAAGTGGAAGAATATTCAGAGAGACCCTGAGTTCAACCACCTTCTCTTTGCGCGCCAACATTGATCTCAAGGTATGACTATGCATTTATGTTTATTGGCTTGTATGTTATTTTTCAGTTGATTGTTTAGGGCTTCTTTTAATTTGTGTTTACTTGGTTTGTTATTTCTTAGAATATATATGGTGCTCGTGAGTATAAATAGAACCGCTGCTGTTGTTCGAGTTTTCCAATTTCATGTGTTGGTGTCTGCTAATTTGGGCTAAATTGGATGGATAAATTTATGGGACAAAATGGAAAATAGTGTTGGGACAGAAATGAAAGATATGCGGGTTCGAGGTCTCTCAAGAACTTTATGGATAACCTCAAAATGAAATTTTGGGTCTGTGAGGGAAGAGTTTCTGGTAATTTTAATATTGTGTTTTATGAAAAATAAGCACCTTCTCCAGAATCATTACAATGTTGAGGAACTAACTGGGTGTTTCATACGAATAGATGCTTTCTTGGATTACTACTGTCAAGGAAAAGTTTTAAGGATACCCTTTCAGTTTTTCTAGAAAATATTTGAGCTGCACATTTTTATGAAAAATAATTTTCATAAATAAATAGATTAAAACAATTGTTATTTCCAAGTTCCAAGTGCCAAGTGCATATATATTTGGTAGTTCCATATAATTTTCATTCCTAAACTTTCCTTCCAGTTCCATTTTTGAACTTTTATGGTTTGACTTTGTATTAAGTGGATAGAACTGTTATCACTATTCTAAGTGGGACAAGAGAAAAAATCGTTTTAATATTGCAAGCTAACCTTCAACATAAACTATCTTATTATTTTCTGATGTTTCTTACTGTTTGGAGACAAGATGCGGTTTCTAACACCATGTCATGCATTTATAACAAGCTGGCTGACTCTATGGGATCTGTATTACTAATATAATTTAGTCAGAACAAATAAAACATGCTCTATTATACCAAAAATTATAGAAGTCCAACTTGCGTTGGTTTGCTTACGCAGGATAAATGGCGGAATTTGAGTGTGGCAAATGGCCAAGGGCCTAGAGATAAATCAAAGACACCGAAAACGAAAGTGAGTCCTGCTGATGCCCCTGCTACTCCACTGCCCATTGCCCAGACCTCTGCTTCCGTCACTCCATCTTCACAAGATGCATCAACGGATATAGTTATGTTAGAATCTTCAAGGTCCTTACCTGAAGGAAATAATGCTGCCAAGTAAGTTATACTCCTCTTTTATATTTAGAGTTGCAATTTTATTATTGGTTTCATATAGAAATAGTGCTACCTTGATCTTCCATTGCTGCGGTCATCTTCTTAATCTCAGGCAATTTATTCATCTAATGGAGATTGTGATGGTCTAGATATGATTAGTGACTTCTCAGAAAATATAGTGATTTTTCATTATGACGTATGCATGAGGATGATTACACTCTGAGTTAACTTATGAATACTGATCTTGTTCTCTTTGCGCGAATGCACGAGACCATTTTTGCATTAGATGACTTATGTATGTATTTACCATTTTGGTTGAGGACAAGTGACAAATCACAGCTGAAATGTATAGGCACTCAAGAAAAGGGTATCTACTATCTCGCATTCTATGGTTATTAAGTTAGGAAGGGTATGCTACTTTCTTTACAATGTGTTATGGGTGAATGTTAGAAGTTAGATGTGAATAATCGACTTCCATGAAGGAATTTTATGTTGGTTTACTTAGCTATGTAAATTAATTTGATCACAAATGGATGTTTTCCTTTTCATTCATTATATAAGATTCATAATGTTTGTTAGCTTACACCTCTTAGAATGAGTGGAAACTCTAGAATAAGGATCTGAAGAATAGAGGAAAACGAAACAGTATAAATCTAGTAGTTTTGGGAAAGTCATGATACTAGATGGCATTTGCAGTAGAATGCTCTCTCTGAATCAATTTGATATTTACCTTACTGGTCCATTTGCCGGGTGTTTAGGCCTTGTAATAGGCAGGTTGAAACTCATATCTAATCTGGTGCTGGACAAATGGAGAATTCATTATCATTTGAATGAATTTTTACCTTGGAATTCTGTTGGAGGCTTGGAGTCCCAATGATGAAAGATTTGATGTGACTTCTTTACCCAAAAAAAACTCTATATGTGGACTTTAACTATATAAACTTAAAGGTGAGTTTGAGTTCAAAAACTGTCTTTTTTCATTAACCTTCTATCAAATATGATGTTTATAAGAATCTTGTCATACCAACAACCATTACAGTGGCGACTTTGTGCAAACTTAGAGCATTCGTCGGTCGTGTATGCATATATGTGTTTTGTTTGAAGAAACGAACACAAATATCTGGTGGACTTAATACTCACCTTCAGATTGGGGAGGGTAATTCTCCATTTAAAATGATCTCAACTAATTAACCAGCTACTTGTAAGCTTCAAACTTTACAGTGTCATTAGTATGCCTTGATGTGTACAAAGTCAATCAAGAGAACCAAATTATTGCTGGGAATTGAAGTTGGAACGGAAATTTGCTGTTTGATTCTGCAATCATGAGCTTTGAAAAATTATGGCGACCCAGCTTGGTCCATGGATTTCCATTTAAAACATTCTTAACAAGTTATAACAGTCATTCTACTATTACAGCTGCATAGTTGTGGTTAATTTTGCTGGCGCGAGGTGATCACTTGGGCTCTGAAGCAATGTCCTTGGAATACATTTCTAAAGCAATATGTAACTTTGTAGCCCTAAGATGGTGACTTTGTGATTCATACAGTAGTTAAGATAGTTGATAGTGACCAAATAATTAGATCTGATGTGACAGTTGTATTTGCTTCGTTGAGCATACTGAAGGATATTGTTATGTTTACTCAATCTTCTATCATTTGGGCTTGGTGGAGGTACAAACTTAGATGGGTTATAATGTTTCTTCTTTTCCTTCAGGCAGTGGGAAATTGTAGGGTGCGAGGAGTGATTGGATTAAAGTGACAGCCATAGTGGTTGAATTAGCAGTGCCTCATGGGGCTATAAGTTTGGTTGTAGGATAAGATTATTAGACAGGTTAAGTAGCTGTGGGGGATTTATGTCATCATTGGAAAGCTGGTGGACAAAATGGGCATATATGATGTCATATGTCATTGTTATTACCTTTTTTTTATGATTAATAGTGTTTCTTTATTTCCTTTTCATTTAATGCATGAATTGCTTTCTTCTTAGGTACAATGCGATGATATATGAGGCATTATCTACTCTTAAAGAACCAAATGGATCGGATTCTAGCGCAATTGCTACTTTTATTGAGGTTTGTCTATTATGCCGTTGTTAGTAATTCTATACTATATGTAGCTAAAACTGGTTGGAACTACAAATTAGTTTGAAAGCAAACTCTTTAAGGAGTTCCTTTCATGAATGGGACTAAAAGTTGTGTCCTCAAGCTAGTGTAGCTATTCAGAGATTCAGAGTTCCATCAACGTCCGAGTAAAAGTCTTTCAGTTTGTTTTTCTTTTCTCGTTCTCCTTTCCCAGCAATCAATAATTTATATTTCCCATTCGTATTTGTTTGTACAGAATGAACCCATATTTGTAAGTAACCACTAACCACTTTTATATTCATTTGCTAACACACTAACAACCAATATCGCTTTTTATAATTTTTCTAGAAGGCCAGTTGTGGTCTTGAACTCTTTTAAGAGAGAGTAACTATTATATAGTTGTGCTTTAGAATTTCAAGTCCAACTTAGAAGATTCCAAAGAGTTACTTTTTATTTTCTTTTTTTAATAATTTTAGAATATGTTATTTGTTTATTTATATATCATGAGTTCTTGCTTCTTCATATCCGTTTTGGAATTTTGACTTGTCTTATTGTACTTTTATACCTTGAAAGTAAGAAACTGTTCTTGATCGGACATTGTTAGTATTTTGATTGCAATTATTGTACTCATGCAAGATATGTAGATTCATTCTTTTCTAGTAGTTTGTTTTATTGGTGCAACATTTTCTTGTGTGGAGTACCGTGATATCATTTTATGCTTATATTGCTTGATTCCTAAAGATAAATATTTCTCTGTTTTTGTTTTGTTATATTTTTGCAGCAACGACAGGAGGTGCCACAAAATTTCAAAAGGCTGTTGAGTTCTAGATTAAGGCGGCTTGTGCAACAAGAAAAACTTGAAAAGGTGAATTTTGTATCTTGCCACTTTATTAATTAATTTATGTTGATCTGCCGAGCGCTAGGTTTAAGATATTACACAACTATGCGTTCATCATTGTTCTTTTAGCCGATATCGCTGTTTGGACAACTTGTTTTCAGTTTATTATTTCAACACCTCTCTCTCTCTCTCTCTCTCTTGGGCCATGTGTGCTTTCGAGAATATTGGTTTGCGGTGAATCTGCTTTCGAATTGGTGATATAAGTTGCTAACATAGTTACTTATTTGCTGTTCATATGATGAGATTAGACGTGGCCACGGTTCCAGAACATTGGTTGCGGTTCCTCCAAAATGAGGAACCGGAAACGGAACCGTGAGGAGACGGTTCGGTTCCAAACTGGAACCCAGTTCTTCCACGGTTCGGTTCCAATTTTAATCAGAACTTTTTTTGATCTTTTTAAAAACAATTTATCAATTTCAATTTAAAAAAGGAAAAAGGAATCAACGACCTTTTACTTTCCACGATTGAATGAACTTGCATATGTCATAATTGTATAATACTAAATGTAAAAAACAATTTGAAGAGTGTTTCTTGTTTTTATGAATTTTTAAATGTAAAAACTAAAGAATGTGAAGAGTGTCATTTTTTTTGGAGAAGAAATTTTAAGAGTGTTGGAAGTTGAAACTTAGATCAGTGAATGAATTTGATTGAGAGAGATTTGCAATTATTGGTGTGACAAACGAATTAGGGAGTTGGATATATATATTAAACAATAGGATTTTAATTATTTAATAATTTACATAAAAATGGTTCAAAAATCAAATTTAAAATAACAAAAATTACTTAAAGCCTGCTGCTCTAGGATTGGGCCAGGCAATGGCAGCTGCATGCTGCAGCAAGGCTGCCAAGCAGTCGACCGTGGTTTGTCATCATGGCAGGCACCCGCATAGGCCATTGCCGCCACCGACCAGTTAATCCTAGCTGCTATTTTTAACAAAAAAACCAATAACCGAAACCGTCATACACGGTTTCGGTTTTGGAACCAGGTTCCATTGCCCGAACTGTTGACCACGGTTCCGATTCCAGTTTGGAATCCAGTTCGGTTCCGTTTGGCCACCCCTACATGGTTGTCAATCAAAACCATTAAGAACAGCAAAGAGTACAAAAAAGTTTGAGAAGGTAGCTATTTTTCTTAAAACATATTTAGAGAACATAAATGTTGATATCCATGTAAGATATGTAATTTCCGTTGAAATTCTGAAACCACACATTTATCATAAAACTTTGGGGAGTCAGAAAATTACTAGAAATCTCATCTAAGGGTGGCGAAGCGGAGCTGAAATTGGGTTCCAAACCAGAACCTAAACCATGGTCAACGGGTCCAAGAACCGTTGATTGGAACCGGCACTGTGTATGACAATTCTGTTTATGTTTCTACGGTCTCAAAAACTTGGCGGTTCCACGGTTAAATGGTTTTTTTTTTTTTTGGGTTAAAAGTAATGGCCAGATCAACTGGATGCTTGAAATCATTTGCCAGGATCAATTGGCCGTTAGCAGCAGCGGCCCATGTGGGTGCATGATGGCAGGCCTGGGCCGGCTGCTTGGCAGCCTTCAGCTGCAGGCCTGCACCTGTGACTTGTCTTTCGCTGGCCATTGGCGTGGGAGCAGCAGGCTTTAAGTATTCTTCTTTTTTTTTCTTTTTGTTATTTTAAATTTGAAAATTGAACTTTTTAATGTTAGTTTTTTAATAATTAAATTCTATTGGTCATTATATATCCCCTCTCTCGAATTCGTTTTCACACCAACAATTGCAAATTTTTTGTCTTCTCAAATCTCAGTTTCTCGCAATCAAATTCATCAGTGATCCAACTTTCAACACTCTTAACATTCCTTCTCAAAAAAAAAAATAAAAAAAGAAACTCTTCACGTTCATTAGCTTTTTACATTTAAAAATTTGTATAAACACTCTTCAGTCTTTTTTTTTAAATAACATTTAGTACTATACTATGATGGCAAGTGCAAGTGCATCTGGTCGTGGAAAGAAAAAGGCCGTTGTTTCACAAAATGAACTGCGTATCCACTTAAACTTAAGCGACGACGAGGGTAAAAAAAAAGTTAAACAAATTACGTGGACTTTGTTTCTTCTATACCCTTAAAAAAAAAAAAATGGATGAACCCATCCCTGAGAGCCTCCACTGCCCTTGTCCTAGATCTTTGTGGAGGAGGTGAATCATGGGATGTGCTTCAACAAGTCAGGGTTTTGAGCTGCCATAGGCTAAGTTACCACACAGGAAATCCTCCTCCACCCTGTTACCAGGGGGATTCGAACCTCCACTTGTGGGTGCCAACAAGCAGACAACACGTCACTCAGGTCCTTCACTCAAGTCCACATCATTTTCTTTTTTCCTTCTCTCTTTTTTAAATTGAAATTGATAAATTATTTTTTAAAAAAAAAAAAAAAACAGACGGTTCCGGTTTTAACTAAACCAGCGATTCCGAAACCGTGGCCACGTCTATAATCATGGTGATGTGGCAATCTAATGACTTTCATGAGAACGAAGTCAATATTTTGATTTTCTTGTTTTTTAGATTTTTTGATAGCCTTTAAAATAGTGCATCTATTAGTATTTATTGAACTTTCTACGATCCTGATCGGTTTAAGAATTGTTGGACTTGGCTGTGATTTTTTGATAATTGGTAATTAAATTTTTTCTAGGCGTTAGTGAGTGGCATAGTAGAACCTTGTACGCCACTGGCTGAGCACACTACTGTTAAACAGACTTCTCACCTAGATCATAAATGTAACTAAATCAGCTCTTATACAAAATTAGCTGAAAGTAATTGAAGGCTGCATGGTGGTTGAAATTTTAGTTGTACTTGATATCACTTTGTTTAACTGTCTTTTAATGATATTGACTACCTGAGCTTTCTCATGGTTTCATCAATACTGATAAAGGAATACTTCCATGTGCTCTGCTTATATGAGGTCTTTGAAAATATTTATCATTTTCTTTGTTTAGCATACACCATCTAATGCAACATGAAGCGGGCTATTTAGTTGTATAACGTCTGGCATTGTGATTAACTAAAATAAGTTGAAGAACCATGATTTAGTAAGACTGTAAGAGTAAGACACACTCCTTTTACTTCTTTTTTTATGTTGCTATTTGTTAAAGTTGAAGCAATATATATGAAACATTCCTATTTTCCTTCTCAAGTGGCAAAATTAATCTCCCCAAAACTTATGGAAAGCAAAAACTCCTCAATTCTGTTTGAAATTTTCAACTGCAGGTTCAAAACTGCTACAGGATTAAAAGGGACACACAATTAGACACGAAAAATCCCGTCATGAGACAGAAAGACTCGCGGCCCAAACCAGTTCAGAGCAATGGGTATCTCGGAGATACAGTTGAAGAAGCTGCAGTGTCTGCTGCTTACAAAATTGCAGAAGCTGAAAACAAATCCTTTGTGGCTGCTGAAGCTGTGAAAGAAGCAGAAAGGGTTTCTAACATGGCTGAAGACATGGAATCGCTCCTCCAGTTTGCTTCGGATTGTTTCGATCAAAGTAATACATACTGCATGCTCTACTTTCTTTTTTCTCTTACTTGTTGTTTACCTTGTTTATTCTTGAAGAATTATAATTCATCTTTATTTTTTTTGCTGTTTTATTTTCTTAGAAAACATATGATTCATCTGGTTTAATTTTTTCTTCACGTTTGCAGGTGCATGTGGTGAAATTGTTCTAATGGCGTAGGAACTTGCTGCATTTTGTGAAAAGCTATCGATCCGTTAGGTCAGAAATTTGTAAATAAACAATTTCGTTGCTTTATTTTGGAGACAGTAAATTTGTGTATCTGGTATTGCATTACTTGTAGTTTATCAAAAAATTGCGATGTTTTCAAGTTCTTGAACTGCAAACGGGCTCGAATTTATTAGCAAGATTGATGATCTGTGAATTAAGGTTTGTTGCAAATGCATAGAGATAAATTATGCATAAATTGATGTGTTTGAAGATGAAAAACAAGTGCACAGGCTTCTGAGGTTTTCTCAATTGATATATCAGGTTTTGTACATAAGTCCCTTGAAATATTATTCAATCAAGCTCGATTTACTAACAAAATACACCATACTTAGAAAAAGGAATTCGATTATATTAAGCTGGAGCTCGATCTCCACTCAGTGAAAAAATGACGAAATATACTCAAGCTCGATTGATATTCAATACAATTAAAGCTCGTCCACTTGATTACATTGAAAACCATATCAAATTCAAATTTAATTTTAAAATTTAATATTTTTTTAATAATAATATATTTTACTCGACTCGATTTACTTACATCCTATTCACTGAAAAACTTATTCAATTCATTGAAAAAGAAATCGGAACATTTTCAAGTGCTGTGATTCTCCTTGTGGTTGTCTTTCTTCGTTATTGAGGGTGTGATATGTGATGGAATCAATTCTAGCAGAACAATCATTGCATGATGAGGAAGAGGAAGGTTTCATCCTTGATGAGGGTGATGATACGCAAAAAATTCGATTTCGATCTTTGTCTCATTGGTAGATTTCTTCGAGAAAAGTATCAATACTCATGTTATGAAGAATCGTCGGCAAGTGTTTGGCGTCAAAAAAAGGAATTAATATACGAGAAATAGGATCTCAACGATTTCTATTTCGCTTTTTTCATGCTTCGATATTAAAAAGGTGTGGGAAGGAGGCTCCTGGTTTTTTGATAACTTCCTGGCGATTGCATCAATAGAAGACGGGGAGATGTCCCTTCGGTATTCCTTTATTTTTTGTTCCTTCGGATTCAAATATATGATATACATGGGATATATCTTTGAGTGTGGGGAAGCAACTAGGAATTTTATCGGCGCGTTCTGAGATACGATGTTAATAATAATTCGCTATTGTTCGTACATATACGAGGATTAAAGTGATCATTGATGTTCGCTACCTGAAACGATTCAAAAAAATTAAATGTTAGTCTGGGGTTGGACTTCTTTGTAAGTTTTAAGTATGAGAGTCGGGCATATTTTGTTACATATGTGGACTTATGGGGCATGGAGAGCGTTTTTGTGATAAAAGAATAAATATTCGGAGGAGGAAATCAAGGAAGAATGGGGAATTTGGCTTAAAGCTCCGAATAGAAGATTCGCTAATAAGGAAGGAGAGAAATGGCTTCGAGAAGATACATTTGGAGGAAGTGCGTCGGAGTATGTCTCGTCGGAAAATTTTCCGACGGCGGGAATCTTGGTTAGTTCAAATCGGAATACGAGATATGGCAAATCCACAAAATCGGGATTGAGCGGTTTCGAGTGGAACCGTTAATAAGCGATTACGCATTGCTCCTATTAATTTGGCGATTACAAGTAGTAAAAGAGGCGGGTCAATTTTGAAAAATATTTCGGAGATCTGAGGATAGTATGGGCTTGGGCCTTGGTGAAGAAAAGAAAAGGAGGAGAGGGCTTATTTCTAATGAAGCCAAGCCCATTATTTATTCGGGGATGAAGGAAGCGTCGGGTTTTGGTGAGAATGACAAATGTAGTGTTCTAAAGGATGCTTAATTTTTAGTGGCGGGTTAAGGCTCCGGACCGCCGAGCCCAATGATCGTCTTAGTCGGGAATTGTCGGGATTGGGTCACTCTCGTGCAATTCAGTCATTCGCGAGCTCGTTCGAGCTCACAGACCGATATTATCTTTCTTTTGAAACCTTAGCTCATGCAAACAAAGTTGAGGAATTGAGAAGGAAGATTAATTTTGATAATTGTTTTTTCGTGGATAGATTGGGTAGAAGTGGAGGGTTGCGTATTCTCGTGGAGATTGAGAGATCTAGTTAATATCGTAGCTATTCGATTAATCATATTGACGTGGAAATTGTCGATAGGGACAACGGAAATTGGAGAATAACAGGTTTTTATGGTATTCAGATCGAACTCGTCGGAGGGAGTCCTGGAATCACCTTAGAAATCTCAAAAATCAATCTACTTTGTCGTAGTCTTTGTATTGGCGACTTTAATGATATGTTGTATCCACGAAGACAAAAAGGAAGAGTCGAACACCGAATTGGTTGTTTCAAGGATTTCGAGATGTTGTTGCTGAGTGTGGGTTAGATGATTTACCATTACAAGGGTATCCGTTTACGTGGAGTCGAGGAAAAGGTACTAGTAATGCAGTGGAAGAGAGGATTGATCGTGCTATGGTGACAAATTCTTGGAGCGCAAAATTCCTGAAGCTGTGTTGAAAAATCTTATTGCCTCAACTTGGACCACTCACCTATTTTACTTCGGACTTGTGTTCCCAATGTTCAAGTGGGTAACACGAGTTTTAAATTTGAAAATAGGTGGCTTCAAGAAGATGGATTGGAAGAGGTGGTGTTAAGGGCTTGGTCGTTTACTGGAGGCCAAAGTTTAGAAAATCGGTTGGAGTTATGTGCAGAAAAATTGAGCCTATGGAGTAAATCCCAGTAGGTAAATTTTCGGAAGGAAGTCAAGAAACTCAATAACACTCTAATGGCTTGCGGGACAAAGACGGAGATGATGATGTCTTGGTGTATGAGGCTACAAAGTCAAAACGAATACCTTATTGAATCAAGAGGAGAGTTCTTTTGGAAGAAAGGGCTAACGACACCTTTGGTTAAAAGAAGGAGAGGAGAGAAATACCCATTTTTTCCACAATTACGCTTCTTCAAGACAGAGGAAAAATCAGCTTTTAAAAATTCAGACTGAGGATGGGGTGTGGCACAATAATATGGATGAAGTGTGTGGAATTATTAAAGAGTATTATGAGAAATTGTTCAGTTATGAGGAGAGTCGGGTGGATCCTGTTATTGAAGCGGTTAGCCATGTGTTTGGAGGAGAGAGAATGAGGTACTCACTAGTCCTTACTCTTTCTTAATTCACAAGGGCTATAAAACAGATGCATCCTGATAAATCTCCGGGGCCTGATGGTTTTAATCCGGTGTTCTATCAGAAATTTTGGCCTATTCTTGGAGAAGACATTCTTAAAGCTTGTAAGGATTGGCTGAGTAGGGGACTCTTTCCAGTGGGCATAAATGATACAAATGTGGTGCTGATACCTAAAATGAACAGTCCGTGTACTCTCAAGGATTGGCGACCTATTTCGTTAAGTAATGTGGTTTATAAGATATTGGCGAAGGTGCTTGCAAATAGGTTAAAAGAGATTCTGTCAAAAATAATCTCTTTTAATCAATCACTTTTGTTGAGGAGATCAATTATAGATAACGTCCATGTTGCTTTTGAAATGATTCATAGTATGAAGAGAAATTCGAAGCGTAAGGAAGGAGAAATTCGAAGCGTAAGGAAGGAGAAATTCGAAGCGTAAGGAAGGAGATGTAGCCTTGAAAATTGACATTAGCAAGGCTTACGACAGTATGAGTTGGAAATTCTTAGAGGCTATGATGGTGAAAATGGGATTCTCTCGAAAGTGGGTCGATTGGATTATGCTTTGTGTGACCACGGTTCGATATTGTATCGCTGTAAATCGCAAATATGTTGGTCCTATCTTACCTAAAAGAGGGTTGAGGCAAGGTGATCCATTGTCTCCTTATTTATTCATCATTTGTGCGGAAGGGCTTTCACAGTTAATTAGAGATGCGGAGATTAAAGGATTAATTCATGGTACTCGAGTTTGTCGAAGGGTGCCACCGGTGTCACACCTATTTTTTGTGGATGATAGCTTACTATTTTTCCGGGCTTCTTTGGAGGAGTGCAATTATCTGAAAAAGATTTTAGAGCTTTACAAAATGGCGTCGGGGCCGTGAGTAAATTTTGGAAAATCGGTATCTTTTTTTAGCAATAATATTCCATTAATGCTTCAAGATGCTATCGTGAGTCTTTGGGTGTATGGCAGCCTTTGAATACTGGGAAATATCTTGGTTTACCATCTCTTATTGGTCGAAAAAAGAGGAAATATTCAATCATATTAAGGATGACTATGGAAGTATATTCATCGGTGACGTAGTAAATCTCTTTCAAGGGTGGTAAGGAAGTACTTATAAAAGGCTGTAGCTCAATCCATTCAATCCTATTTTATGAGTACTTTCTTATTACCGCTGTCCTTAATTGATGAACTCGAGAAAATGATGAACTCTTCTTGGTGGGGTTGAACAAAAATAATTCGAGAGGGATTAACTGGATGAATTGGGATAGACTTTGTGTGAGAAAAGAGAAAAGGCGGATTGGGTTTCCTGGATTTATTTTGTTTCAATGTGGCGCTACTAGGAAACAAGAATGGAAATTCTTTGAGATCCAAATGCGTTGGTTTCTAAAATTTTCAAAGCTAAATATTTCCCTCGAGGGGATTTTTGAATCTTGAAACCAGCGCGTCGCCTAGTTTCATATGGGAGAAGTGTTTGGAGTTCCCAAGTAGTGCTTAAGAAGGGTGTTAGATGGAGGATTGGTAATGGGAGTGGTATAAAAGTTTGGGCGATCCTTGGTTGCGGGATGATTCTAATTTTTATCTTATGACCCCTGCTAACGGAATCTGCTAGGTAATATTACGTCAATGAGCTTCTCATTCTGGTACTTATCAATGGGATGTGGGATTGCTTGAGGAGTTTTTTTGTCAAAGAGATGTAGAGGCAATCTCTAGTATTCCTTTAAATCCGGTATTTAGGGGAAGACCACGTAATTTGGCATTTTGATAAAAAGGGTAAATATGTAGTGAAGAGTGGTTATCGGGTTGCTCGAAATTTTTCGGAAGAAGAGAGTGAAGGAAATTCAGGTTTGTGGAGTAAAATCTGGGATTTGAATCTACCACCAAAGATCAAACATTTTATTTGGAGAGCTTGTAGGAATTGCCTTCCGCTTAGGAGCAACTTAAATAAGAGGAACATATTAATTGATTCAGTGTGTGCACTGTGTGCGAGTGATATTGAAACAGCATGGCATCTTTTTGTTACATGCATGTTTGCTATTAGGTGTTGGAATATTGCAGATTTGAGTGGGCTCATAGAGGCCTGGGTGGATGAAGCTGAATCATTTAAGGACATGGTGGAGATTGGAATCAGACGTTTAGATTCTTGGAAAGCTGCTAAATTTTGCTCTGTTATGTGGAGCCTTTGGAGACAGAGGAATGAAGTAATCTGGGAGCAAAAGAGCTTTAATGCGACTAGGACTGTGCAGGCTGCTATCTCAGTCTTAACTGAGTGGAGCTCTACCAAACTAACAGGAGATAAGGATGGTGATGAAGGTGTATCAGTCCAACAAGCTTATTGGCAAAAACCTGCTTTTCCATTGTTAGGAAATTTATTGTTTAGATTTTGATGAATGCCATGTAAAACTTAGAATAGGGAGTTGGCTTTTAATTTTATTGTAAAATGCATTGTAATAAATAGAGTGGCCAAGGCCGAGTTAAGTCGATTCACGCCCTAACATGCAAGAAGACAGGCGAAGACTAGAAGGAAGACTCATTGCATTGAGAGACAAGTGAGTATGGCAAAAGAAGAGTAGACGGGAACTCTACTAAAAAGCGGTGAGATGCGGTGAGTGGAGTATCGATCAAGTCAACTCGAGAAAAGCCAAGTCTCAAGTTGAAGTGATGAAAGAGTCATCCATGATTGGAAGCGACTCTAAGTCACCTGGGAAAGCAAAGAAATGCGATCAAGTCGAGATAATCGTAAAAGATCCGTTGCACGCGGAAATCAAGAGAATTACTTAAACAAGTAATATCTCCATACCACCTTTCTCGGAGTGCTCGGTCCCGAGGAAGCGTGCAAAAGGAATGAACAATGGGAAGCACTACACCGTGTCGAGAACTACGAAAAGGTGAAAGGACAATTCATACGAGGAAATGGCAATTCCAAGGATCGCAACAAGACAAGCCAACATGCAAGTGACTTTCAAAAATAAGCCTATCTCTTCAACGGGCAAATTTTTGAAAGATCACTATAAAAGGTGAGGAGTTTATTTGAGAAAAAAAAATATATATGAGAGTGACACAAATTCTGGACTGAACAAAACAACGTTCAAGCAATTATTAGAAAATCGAAACATTCTCAATCCTCAAGCCTACACTACGAAGAACATCAATCCAACACTCACTGTGAAGGAAAGATAACTTCAATCGAGTTGAAGAGAAAAACATTGAAAAATCAAGGGTCTACATTCCACGAAGGATTGTAGGAAGGTTCAAGGTCGAACCAAGTCTTAAGATTTTGGAGGGCTTCGTGATCAAATCCAAAGAGCTTGAGCAAGTGAATTTGTAGTAGCAAAGGTTTGCCCTGTGAAGAAGTTGAGTCGTACGAGAAGCCGGTGAGTGATCAAGGCGTCTCAGCATCGAGTCCCAAAGGATCAAGTCATTTGTGTGATCAAGACTTATATACGGGTATTACCACTTTGTATACGATCATTACCTAGTGGATTCCTCCGGGAGTTGGAGAAGAGAGGAGTAGAAGAATTACCCCATCTTCGAACCTCTATAAAAATTTCATTGTGCCATTTACATTTCAAAGACTTTAATTTCTCGCATCTTAATTGTTTAATTCTGGCGACATATCTGCTATCCACTTGATAATCTATAAGTACTAAATCAAGCACTAAATCCTTGCTTAATCAAACTTAAGGGTGTTAAGTCTTTATTTGAAAACAAAACCACGAGTTGAGTTAATTTAGACTCAACAACCGAGTTAATCCATCCACGGCTCGGTTGAGTCATTTGAGAGACTAACTCTCTTGATTGACTAATTTGGTACATCCATCAAGGACACAATTGTGTAGTATTAACTCTGAATATTTAAAAGGACTAAAACGAGAATTTGGTAAGGTTTATTCAACCCCCCTTCTAAACCTTACTCTTACACCCCTTGGGACCTACAAGTGGTATCAGAGCGGTTGGTTCATTGAACCCTCCGCACTAGTTCTGAGAACTAGATCTCCAAACTTTTCAAAGTTTGCTTTAGTACTTAAACTCTCAAAACTCTTTTTATCATTAAAAGTTATTATCATGGAAGCAAATTTGACACGCATCCCTATGTTCACAATTGAAGAATTTGATGATTGGAAAATTCGTATGCGAGACTCATCTATCGGCATTACATGATGAGATGTGGATAGTGATAGAAGATGGGCCAACGCAAATCTTAAAGGTGAACACAATTGTAAGAAGAGCTGCGCATTTGAAGGAGAAGAGGATGTTGCTCCCGGACGGTCATGGTTGAAAAACCAAGAAGCGAGTGGACAAATGATGACGAGAAAAAGATACAACCTGGACAATGTAGCCAAGGACATCCTTTACAAAACCTTGGACAAAGCCATGTTCAATAAAGTCAAATCATGCAAAACGGCTAAAGAAATGCAGGACAAGTTGACATTGATTTGTGAAGGCTCGGAAGCAAATCAAAGAAAACAAATTATCGGTGGTTGTCTGAAATTTGAGAACTTTAAAATGATCTCGGGAGAAAACCTGGATCAACTCGATGCTCGGTTCACGAGAAATCACCAACGAGTTATCTGTGACTTGGAAAGGAATATACACGAGAAAGAAATGTGTATGAAGATCCTAAAGAGTCTTCCAATGAATGGGAAATGAAGGTCATGGCGAGACATTCCATGGACCTATCAAAGACATCCAACCATGAATTATTCTCGGACCTCAAAGCCTACGAGTTTGGTGAGAAGAAAAGACCGAGGAAAGAGGCAATTTGTACCCAAAAAATTTTGCTCTAATTGTTAAAGATGGGAAAGAGAGCGAGGTCAAAGAAGTCATTGATCCGAAGAAATAGCCACGATGGTCAAAAGATTCAACAAGTTCTTCAATAAGAACTACAAGAGAGGAAAGGCGAATCTTCCGAGAAGACACTCGGCTCCTCCAAATCAAGGGAAGATAGGCCAACCAAGAGAAAGATCATCAAAAGTTGAGTATCAAAGGGCCGACAATCCAAGAATGGAAAGAGTTGATCAAAAGGTGAATATCTATGTTGAACTCGTAGACAACAGGTCACTATGCCATTGATTGCTCATATCCTGTAGTTAACAAATACATGAATGAAGAAGAAAGGAAGGTCTTGAGAGAAAGAAGACAGGAAAAAAAAAGGGCAATGATGGCGCAGAGAGATCAAAAATGACCAAGTCAAGAGAGAGCGGTGAGAGAGAGTGAAGTGCCGACTACTCAAGTGACTCACGAAGAAAAAGCTCGATCGCTTGATGGCCAAGGAACAAGATCAACGACCAAGAAGATGAGGTACACTCTAACTCATCAAACTCGGACTCTAGTGATAGTGATTTGTGACACACACACTTCATCACCTCTCGATCTTTATGATTCATTAGGAAAAATGATGAAAGATTTTGAATACATTAAATCCTCACACACACTATTAAATGAGGAAAACATCCTACTCAAGAGTCAAAACTCAAAGCCGACTAAGGAGTTTTGAGTACTCTAAGTCAAATAGGTGATGAGAATGAAAGATTAAAAAAGTGAAAATGCTAAATTAATAACAGAAATTGCTGCTATAGAGAAGAGGAGAATGACCTCAAAAATGTTATTACCTCATTCACTAAGGCATCTAAATCATTGGATGATCTTATTATGAGTCAAAGAGAATGTGGAGACAAGACAGGGCTTAGGATTTAATTCCTATGTCAAACCTCAAAAGTAATTTTGGAAAAAGGATCTTCAAGCCATGAAGAATCTGAAAAATCCAAAACTCTAAATGTTGCACACATTCAATCAAAGCACCATAACAAGCAAAGCGGCCTTGGTTATAAAGGAAAAGGAAAACTTGGCCAGTTGAGTGCTGAAGAAAGGGCAGTGAAAAGAGATTCGGCCGAGTTCCTCAAAGCAAACTCCAAAAGAAAAATACTCTGTAAAGAAGAAGCGAGAGCTACCAAAAACCCAGAAAATCCATAAAAGAAATACATATGATGGAAATGGTAGAAAATATCCAAGCCAAGATGATTGGAATAATGTAAACTATCAAAGCATAGACTTATGGAATATAAGCCCAAATAGCAAAGGCCTAGAACTCAAAGAAAGGCCATTCCAAAAGTATAAGAGCTTTCATCAAAGCACACATATGCACCTAGGCACTACACTCGGAGACACCACAATTACCCAAAGAAGCGATTGCTAAAAATTACACACAGGCATACTGACAAAAAGAGAGGTTGTATGAACCTAGAATCCCCAAGCAATTTGCCAGGATTAATTATGATTATGGCATCGATAGATGGCAACCCCTTAGAGTCAAATCATTTGGCTATAAGTTGGTTGGATCATCTTACAATTCTAACCCCTCAGGACCCGGACAAGTATGGGTACCTAAAACTTAATTTCCTTGATTGTAGGTTCAAGGAACAGTGAGTGCCAAGGAACCTGGTACATGGATAGTGGTCACATTCTAGACACATGACGAGAAACAAGAAAAATCTGTCAAAATTCAAGGAAGTAAAAGGAGCAAAAGTCATATTTGGAGAAATGAAGCTCCTGGTGAAATAAGAGGCATTGGATCCATCAAGAGGAATGGATTAGAAATCACAGGCGTTGCATATGTTGAAGGACTCAACTTCAACCTGCTAAGCATCGACCAACTCGTGACAAGGGTTACAATGTTGGATTTAACATGGGTATATGCCAAATCAATGATATTGAATCAAATGAAGTTGTCTTTGCAAGGATGTAGACGAGAAGAATATGTATGTCGTGGATTGGTCAACCGCAACACCCAAAGACTGTCTACTAGCAAAGAGCACAATTTGAATCAAGTTAGTTTGTGGCACAAAAAAGTGAGTCACCTAAATTTCAAAACGATTAACAAGCTTGCAAGAAGTAATCTTGTGGAAGGACTTCCAGATTGGTATACAAGAAGAAGAGTATATGTGATGCATGTCGGAAGGAAAACAAATCAAATCTTCATTCAAAGAAAAGACATGTTCATCTTCAACAAGAATATTGCATCGCTACATATGGATCTATTTGGCCTAGTGGAACCAACCAACATAAGTGGAAAGAAATACACCTTGGTGGTAGTAGATGACTACTCAAGATATACATGGACAATATTCATGTGTAAGAAGAAAGAAACTCTACAAAAACTACCACACGGTGATGAAGAGGATTCAAAACGAGAAGAGCCAAACCATTATCAAAATAAGATGGAGAGGAGGAATGAGGTTTGTCAATGGAATAATAACTCAGTATTGTATTGAAAATGGTATTGGTCATGAACTATCAGCAGCAAGGACTCCACAAACAGAGAATGGAGTTGCGAGAAAGAAGAAGCAGAACCCTCAAAAAGAAGCGGCAAGGACCATGTTAGGTAGGCGGGGTTACCAAAAAGATTTTGGGTGAAGCAATCAACACGACTTGCTACACTCAAAACAGGATGTATGATAAAAGATACGGTGACAAAGACTCCCTATGAGATTTGGGTGGAAGAAAACCAAATGTTGCATATTTCAAAATATTTGGATGTAAATGCTTCATCCACAACAATGGAAAAGACAATCTAAAAGCTTTTGATGCTAAAGGTGATGAAGGTATCCTCTTAGGATACTCGGTGAAAAGCAAAGCCTATAGAGTACTCAACAAAAGAACTATGGTTGCGGAAGAATCCATTCATATGGTATTCGATGAGCCAAATGTAAATGGAGAAGACATTGAAGAGTCGGTGATAAGTGAGTCATCCAACCATGCGAAGAAGAGTCCCTATCTTTGAAAGTCAAGCCTGGAACTATAAACTCGAAGAAAGAAGATGAGATAGTGAATCTCAAAAAACAGTGGAAAATTTGCGGCGAGGTGATCACGAGAGAGCGACCACAAAGCAAACACAAAACCGCAAGACAATTGAATCCGGCTAACTTACTCCAACTCGATGTAAGATGGCCGAGAGACCATCCACGAGAACTTGTCATTGGAGACAAAGAGAAGGTGTAAAAACAAGATCTAGAACTCAACAAGAAGCTATGTTCACATGCTTCATCGCTTAAATAGAGCCCAAAGATGTGTTACAAGCATTGGACGACGCATACATTGGATTCAAGCTATGCAAGAAGAGTGAATCGGTTTGAAAGAAATAAAGTATGGGAACTAGTGCAAAGACCCATACATCAAAATGTTATCGGCACCAAATGGGTGTTCAAAAATAAGATGAACGAGGAAGGTTACGTGGTAAGAAACAAAGCAAGATTAGTAGCCAAAGGATATTGCCAAGAAGAAGGAATAGATTTTGATGAAACATTTGCTCTGTGGGGAAGCTATAAGAATGTTTCTTGCCTATCGAAGACTCACAAGAATTTCTTTGTATAAGATGGATGTAAAAGTGCATTTCTAAATGGTTTATTGGAAGAAGTGTATGTTGAACAACCTCCAGGATTTGAGCGGAAGACTCTTGGAGATAAAGTATACAAACTCAAGAAAGCTCTATAAGCTTGGTATGATTTTCTAACGAAAATGGATTCACAAAAGGAAAAGTAGATAGAACACTTTTAAGAATTCAAGACAAAAAGATTATCTTGCTTGTTCAAAATTGGATGACATCATTTTTGGATCTACAAACAAATGATGGTGTGAAAAATTTTCAAACCTCATGCAAAGTAAATTTGAAATGAGCATGATCGACATTCTTCCTTGGACTCCAAGTAAAGCATTTGAAGGATGGAACCTTCATAAGTCAAACAAAAACACCGAGAGATTTAATGAAGAAGTTTGGTATGGAGGAGAAGTCTTACGTGAAAATACCAATGAATACATCATCAAAATGGACATGGATGCGGATGGCAAGCACTGTAGATCAAACAAGATACATAGCACTTATTGGATCATTGCTCTATCTCACAAAGAAGCGGGCGGACATCACCTTTGTTGTAGGTGTATGTGCAAGATTTCAATCTGCTCCAAAAGATAGCCATATGACAAACTAAGAAAATATTGAGATACTTGAAAGGAAGCAAGAAGTTGGCTTATGGTATCAAAGGAAGGTGGATTCAAGCTAATCGGCTATTCGGACTCGACTATCTTTGGATGCGAGTTAATGAAAAAGCACTTCAGGCACATGTCAAATGCTAGAAACAGTGATCTCCTGGTTTAGCAAGAAGCAAAATTCAATAGCCACCTCTACTGGTGAAGCGAGAATACATAATCTGGCAATTGTTGTGCCCAAGTCCTATGGATGAGACAAAGGTGAGAGACTATGAAGTTGAGGAAAAAGAAATTCCAATCATGTGTGATAACACAAGTGCAATTGCCATTACTCAAAATCTGTCTTTGCACTCAAGAACAAAGCATATCGATGTCGGATATCACTTCATAAGAGATCATGTTGAAAATAAGGACATCATCTTGGAATATATCTCAAGCGATAAACAATTGGTGACATCTTCACAAAACCATTATGTGAGTCAAGATTTGAAGAACTCAAACATGAGTTGGGATTAATTTAAAAGTGGTGACACTCGGAAGAATCAAAGAAAAGAAATGGAACATAAAAAAAAAGGGAAAAGAGTGAACTCACAAATCAGCTAAGTAAATTAGTCAGATCGGAAAGACAACTATACCAAGTAAAAATTTGTTAGGTGAGTCACTAAGAGAAGCGTGAGAAGAAGAGTTAAATCGGCTAAAGGATAATTTCGAGTCACTTATGAGCAAAGTGATAAAAACGCGATCGTTTTGACTAAGCGGGGAATGTTTTTAAGGAATACGTCAAAGCATAATGATGATGTGTACGGACATAAAAGCCGCACACCAAGCTTATGATTGGATATAAATGTTGCCGCATTAAATACGAGACATTAAATGCTAAATAGGTGTGCAAAATCTAAGCCGTTGATTTCGATCACATTTCAAAAAACCACCCGCACGTCCTTTCATAAACCATACTTAAACCATTTTCCGTCCGTTTCTCTCTCACACTACCAAAACTGTTCATTTTTTTCTTCTCAAAAGCAAAGGCAAAAATTCTCTCGAAACCCTATCTATCGTAAATCAATCTCTAAGTTTTTCTTTGATAAAATTCTGAAAAATGGCACCAACCTATGATTTTACCAAATTAGGGAAGCAAATCCACACAAGGGTCTCTTTGTGGATTTCGACGGCATGGTGAAAAGGGGTCCGACGACACCCTAGTGAAGAAAATTCTTTGAGAAATTAGAAACGACCGGCTAAAATCCATTTCGGCGTTAGAACATCCGATGACCTATGTGGAGGAGGTCGCACAATTCTACGTGAATCCGAGATTCACGGTGAAGGAATAAAGTCATCTGCATTCAACGGGAAAGCGATTGACTATCTCGCAAGGATTTGGTGAACACTACTCACTACCAACCGAAGGAGCCTCGTAAATTAACGGCGATGTAAACTTGGCCGATGTTTGGAAAGAAATAGCCAAGCCCGACTTTCTTTGATAAAATAGTGTACACAACAAACAAGAGATTGTTGAAAGAGGATTATCACAAGTTGTTGGACATAGTTGCCAAATGTATTGACATCAAATTTGGCGGCTTTGACCAATTGTCAAAAGCAAAGCGATTGTAATGGCCGCAATCATCGCGAGAAAAAGAAAATAAATGGGCCGAGTTTGTCTACAATGCAGACTGCGCGAACGTAGGGAACAAATCCTTCAAGGAAGATGGCACATTTGGAGGTTCCCTAGGATATGGCCTAGTAATTGGCCTACGGTGATGGAGGTGAAAGGAGTCCCTCTTAGACATGGGAAGCCATTCCATGTTAACAAGAGGATGTTTAGAGCAAACCTCTCGGCGCACGAGAAGAGAGCCTACGCCAAAGAGAGGCGACACGAGTGAGGGGAATCGGTGACCAAGAAGATCTTTGATTGTTTCCTCTCCACCCAAGAAGAAATCGCCGCCCTCTGCCGCATGCAAGAAGATCTGCCCCTCGGCAAAGAAAGAAAGTCAAACTTGCTCCGCCCCACATAAGGCAGAGTCACCTACCCTGCCGCCGTGTCTCCCCCCAAAAGCCTAAAAGAAACGGTCGAGAAGGACACTCAAATACCTTCTCCGATCGTCAAAAAGGAGAACCGACAAGCCAAGATGGCCAACTCCTTAGAAAAAGACACAAAGACCGGCCCCACCGCCCAAGACTCAGAGGAAACCGTCTCGAACCGAGAAATCCCTCGGTACAAACTAGGAGACGAAGAAGAATTGTCAAGCACTCGAGAGCTTGAGAAACCGTTTGAGTCGACCACTCACCAGTGGAGCAGATATCTGGGAGCTGCATATTTTTGGAGAAGTAGAGTCTCGGATGTAATTGATGAAACAGCCAAGTCAAACATTATTTTGAAGGCGATCATCATTTGAGAGGCAAATCAAGAAATAGATGTAGTCCGAGCGGTGAGACACAAGAAGAAAGCTGGTAGAGCGATAGTGATGTGATGATCCTATCCCCACCTTACCCGGACATCCAAAATCGTCTCATGAGAGTGGAGGAAATGGAAATTGAGTCGATCAAGGAACAGTTCCAACGGCTTTGAGTTTATAGAAGAAGAAGAGGAACGCTGTTGAGCTTCCTTGGGTGACCATTGTACTCAAAGATCTTTGGATGAAGACAAATCGCACGGATATCCTGCGAGATCTTGAGGATAAGGAAAAGGAAAAACAGGAGGAAGGAAAGGATATGAGGCACGTGAGAAGGCGACAAAGATATGCCCTATCTCCGGCACCCGAGAACACACACATCCTCTCCTTGATGTCTTCTCTCGTGATGATGAGGACCCGGAGAATCTTTGCGCCCACGAGAAGAGTTGCAAATGCAGCAAGCATTTGCGAATCGAGAATCCTTCACGAGCAAAGATTGATGGAGGGACCAGGAGAGTCCTCGAACACGGTGAAATTGATCCAATGGGAGTGGTTCAAGCAAATCGCCAATGTTGTTGTTCTTGCTACCACTTCCCGACTCACTCGGAAGAAGGCGATAAGGAGGCTGGCGATGGCGGGATAGTGGGGACCCCGGTCGAGCCAACCCCTATTGAAGGTGTCTTACCACCCGCCCCAACGGTGAACACTCATTAGAAAGCAGGAGTGCGGGAGACGAGTGACCCCATTACAAGTCACTCGGTGGTGCGCGCCACCGGGGGGAAACTCCTCCACTTTGCAGCAAGGTCGGAGAATGTTGCGGATGACTCAACAACGAATCCAGGAGGCGAAGTAGAGAAAATACAAACACAAAAAGAATGACAAGTTGCCATCAACGAAGCTCGAAGCCAGGCGATTGAGCTTGTCTCGGTGAGGTGCCAACCGCTCTGAAGGCTAATGACGCTGGCGATGCGTCGAGGCACATGAAGGAACAACCCGGGAGTTAACACTGCAGGCGATGAAAGTGTAATCCATGGGTTTGAGACTCCAATGGATGCCACCACAGAAGACCCTAAGACAGTGACGATTGTCGAAAGGGAGGTCAGGGCCTCATTGCGATTGAGAGCTTGAGGGGAGGTAATGAAGGCCCACGGGAGGTTGAGACTTCTCGGGGTAAAGAAGTTGAAGTAGAGAACATCCCTCCCGCTATCATCGACCCATCCGAAAAAGGAGATAAGCGCACTTCATGATTCCCAGGATAATCCCGATGTCACCTTTCTCGGGATCGGAAGGCGAAGAAGAAAGCGAGTCATCCCCGGTGTGAGATCCAAAAGACTCGATTGCGGATGTTCCAAGCACGAGCAAGTCGATCCCAAGACTACTCGTCAAACCTTTAATTTTGATGATGAGCCACCAATGGAAATCTCATCATCGTCCGATGACGCTCCCGATAAGGCCGAGGACCGTCTACTCAATTGGAGAAATCATTTGAGACCAACGAAGGCTGTTGAGACAAATTTGAGGCTCAACAAGTCGGGTCCACTTCACAACAAACCCGGTGAACCGAGTCCACTGCGCGCAGCTCCTCAAGTCTGCAGCAGGTCGATTCCAAAAAGAACTTCACGCGCACCGCTCATCATCGAACAAATCCCGGTTGGCGGTGATGAATCCTTTATAGAATCTTTTCCTTTTTCCCTGGAGGTACCCGATCTCCATGAAGAGTCGAGAAAATGAACGCGCACGCTACCACAGACCAGCTCCGTTTTTCAATCGGCACCATTGTTCTAGTTGATTATGATTTTGATTTGCATGGCCATCACCGGAAGAATCGGTGAAGTCCGCGAAGTGTTCAAGGCATTATTCACGAGATTGAACGGATGGAGAGGCATCAAGCCTCTATGGATATGCGATGGACAACGAGAGATGCAAACCTCACTGCTTGATTTAAGAGGCATAACTTGATCGGGATCAGGGAATGGTGGCAACAAAGACAAACAATGCGTGTGGAACAAGTTAGATACTTCAGGACATTGTTCAACAAGGGTATGGAGAGTGAAAATCTTTGATGCAAAAACGAAGTGAGAGAACATATTGAACACATGCATGAAGCTCACATTGCCGAGATAAAGCTGCTGCGTGAGCAAAACAAGAATGATCTACAGCGTTTGGAAGAAACCATGAATACAAAATTCAACCTCCTCATGGTGAGATGAAGGCGATTTCAAAGCAAAGTCCAACGCTACTCGATCTGAATTTCGTGTTGCATACTCTGCAGCAGACTCAAAACGAACTCTACCATCGCAGGCTCGACTTCATGCTTGCGGTATGTTTCGGTGTCCCCTCTCTTTTGATGATGCCAAAAAGGGGAAGAGGAATACCTTAAAAGAGAAAAGATCCGAAAAAGAGGATGCAATTTGTGAAGGGAAAGACAAATTGAGGAGCGGTTGAAACAAAAGAAAGGAAAATCTTGAGGGGGAAGGATCGAAAGATGTGACCTTGATGATTGCACAAACCCCCAATAGGGTCTGTCACGGTGACATTATATGACAAACTCCTATGACTCGCCACTCCAACACTCTGCTATATCTATGGTGAAAAGAGAAAAACAATTGAAGCGGGGATGAAGGAAGTGGAAGGAAGAATGGATGCCCGAGTTATGAACATCTTGAAAGAACATGGAGGCATTCCAAAGAGACGAGAGACACATATGCCATCTCGGATGTCGGGACGAGCCACGATCAGTTGATGAATTTAAAACGCTCGCATCGAATGATACTTTGCAAATATGTCTATGGCTCAAGCTTGGGACTTATCTTGGGAAAAGGGTCTCACGTTATGTGAAGAAGGCGACGGGAAGCGGACACCGGCGATCACTCTGCTGGTCACTCCGCTGGTCACCGGGCACTCACTCATTTGGAAAGAAGAAGACCCAAGACAAAGACACGCCCAGAGGTAGAGGAAGAAGCGGTGGTGGAGGAAGAAGCTTGGACCAGGCCTCCGCCCAAAAACATTGAATATGTAGATCCAGGCAAGAAAGGAGGGATCTCGGGCTTGGCAAGCCTTGACCAAGTAGCAAATTTGCAAGTGGCTAAAAAGTAACGCCGAGTATGAAAAAGAATAGAAGAAGAAAACAAGAGACAAACTCAGCTATGGGAGGAAAGACGGGGAAAGATTAAGAAGAGATGAAGTGCCATGAAGGCATATGAAAAGAAAAAGAAGGAAAGCGGTGACGATGAGAAAAAAGAGAAGAAAAGAAGAAGATCTTGAACAAGATGAAAGAAGGAGACAACGAAGGAGATGAAGTGTAGTTGTCCACCCCTTCGTGTATTTTATTATGTAAGTACATACAATGTAAGTCTTCGAAATAAAGCTATAAATTCTCTATTTTTTTGTGTAGACAAATATGTGCTCTGAACACCTTGTAAACAGTTGTGTAAAAGAACAAGAATGTTATGATCAATAAAAGGATTGATTCTGCGCATACATTCTATGTCAATACACTATCTGTATGTATCTTTGCTATTTGCATTTATGAATGGTTTAAGTTTTGGCATCATCAAAAAGGGGGAAATTGTTAGGAAATTTATTGTTTAGATTTTGATGAATGCCATGTAAAACTTAGAATAGGGAGTTGGCACCCCAATTTTTATTGTAAAATACATTGTAATAAATAAATAGAGGCCAAGGCCGAGTTAAGTCGGCCTACGCCCTAACATGCAAGAAGACAAATCAAGACTAGAAGGAAGACTCGTTGTGAGACAATTTGAGTATGGCAAAGAAGAGTAGACGGGAACTCTACTAAAAAGCGGTGAGATGCGGTGAGTGGAGTATCGATCAAGTCAACTCGAGAAAAGCCAAGTCTCAAGTTGAAGTGACGGAAGAGTCATCCATGATTGGAAGTCGACTCTAAGTCACCTGGGGAAAGCAAAGAAATGCGATCAAGTCGAGATAATCAGAAAAGATCCGTTGCACGGAAATCAAGAGAATTACTTAAACAAGTAATATCTCCATACCCTTTCTCGGAGTGCTCGGTCCCGAAGCGTGCAAAAGGAATGAACCAATGGGAAGCACTACACCGTGTCGAACTCGAAAATGTGAAAGGACAATTCATACGAGGAAATGGCAATTCCAAGGATCGCAACAAGACAAGACAACGACGATTTGCAAGTGACTTTCAAAAATAAGCCTATCTCTTCAACGGGCAAATTTTTGAAAGATCACTATAAAAAAGGCCGAGGAGTTTATTTGAGAAAAAAAATATATATATATGAGAGTGACACAAGTTGAGACTGAACAAAACAACTTTCAAGCAATTATTAGAAAATCAAACATTCTCAATCCTCAAGCCTACACTACGAAGAACATCAATCCAACACTCACTGTGAAGGAAAGATAACTTCAATCGGTTGAAGAGGAAAACACCGAAAAATCAAGGGGTCTACATTCCACGAAGGATTGTAGGAAGGTTCAAGGTCGACCAAGTCTTAAGCTTTTGGAGGGCTTCGTGATCAAATCCAAAGAGCTTGAGCAAGTGAGTGTAGTATCAAGGCACGCCTGTGAAGAAGAAGGCCGAGTCGCACGAGAAGCTTGGTGAGTGATCAAGGCGTCTCGGATCGAGTCCCAAAGGATCAAGTCATTTGTGTGATCAAGACTTGTATCCTGGGACTATTACCACTTTTATATATCGATCATTACCTAGTGGATTCCTCCGGGGAGTTGGAGAAGAGAGGAGTAGGAGAATTACCCCATCTTCGAACCTCTATAAAAATTTCATTGTGCCATTTACATTTCAAAGACTTTAATTTATGCATCTTAATTGTTTAATTCACGACATATATCCGCTATCCACTTGATAATCTATAAGTACTAAATCAAACACTAAATCCTTGCTTAATCAAACTTAAGGGTGTTAAGTCTTCCAATGAAAACAAAACCACAGTTGAGTTAATTTAGACTCAACAACCGGTGAGTTAATCCATCAACGGCTCGTTGAGTCCATTTGAGAGACTAACTCTCTTGATTGACTAACTTGGTTGTCCATCAAGGACACAGCTGTGTAGTATTAACTCTGAATATTTAAAAGGACTAAAATGAGAATTTGGTAAGGTTTATTCAACCCCCCTTCTAAACCTTACTCTTACACCCCTTGGGACCTACATCCATATATGAAATGCAATGTTGATGCTGCATTTTGTCAACAGACCAGGCGTACGGGTATTGGTATGGTTTTGAGAAATGATCAAGGGAATTTTGTGGCAACTCGAACCATGTGGTTTACTGGTATTTCTGCTGTTCGAGAAGCGAAAGCTATCGGAGTTAGAGAAGCACTTTCGTGGATTTACGGGTTGGGTGTCCATCCAGTTATATTGGAAACGGATGCTAAATATGTGGTTGATGATTTAGCATCGTCCGAGATAGGAAGCTCAGAATATGACAGTATTGCTCGTGTTTGTCGGGATTGGTTGCAAGTTGTACCAGAAGTTTCGGTTGATTTTGTTCGCCGAGGTGCTAATATGGTAGCCCATGAACTAGCTAAAGGATCGTTTTCCTTTGATAGTCCATCGGTGTGGAGTTCTCCACCTATTTGCGTTGTAAATTCTTTATCATTTGATGCGTTGAATTAATAAAATCTTTACTTGGTTTCAAAAAAAAAAAAACTCTATAGCATACGAAAGTGACAAGGCCATAATTGTATTTTTATACTGGTTTATATGGCTAGCATCCAAACTAATTAAAACCAATTCCCCAAATATTATGAACAACGCATGAAAATTATGTATTATCTATTTGAGTACTATCTAAATAAAATTGGAGCTTCTTCTAAGAAAAAAAATTAATAATAAAAAATTGGAGTTTTAATTATCACTTGTGTAGTCTAATCCATCAACTGTAGTCACATTTGCATTTGATGAAAATGTGATCAATTTTCCAATCCCATTAAGCGTCTGCGAACTAAAAAAAACACTTCTTAGTTTTTTGGTTAAAAAAACCACTTTGTAGTACTTATGCTTCATTAATCAGACTAGTATTCCACCCGTGCGATGCACGGGCTGTGTATAAAGAAAAATAATTTTAATTTTCAGAGATAAATCCAGATAAACATGGATTAAAGATTAGAGAATTAAATAATAAGGCACATCAAAAACCAGTTAGAAAAAATGAATACATCAGTAAGAATTATTTTTATTTTAGCAGGAATAATTCATGGACAAAATTAAAAAGGATAAATTTATGCCAATATATTAGACCAAAAGAAGCAAGTTTTTGGACCGAAAATTAAGGCCCAAATACATGTTGGTTCATGGAAACAAAAAGAAAAAACTCGAGACTGAAACACAAAAGCTTAATTGGACCAAAAATCAAAAAGGTGAAAAGAAGACAATTGATGAATTGCAGGCCTAATTGACATGTGCTAGTTTGCAATTTAAGGCCGAAATATGCGAGCAACATTTTTTTTTCACTTTTGTTTTCATTTTTTTCACCGATCAAAATAAGACACCATTTATTTTTGTCCAAAAAAAAATAGATAACTTCTGATCAAAAAAGAAATGAGAGTTTTTCCGACAGATGCATGCGTATCAGATCGAAACAAAAATATATGTTTTGTTGAGTCTGCGTATATTCGTTCTTTTCATGTACGTGTTTCAGGTATGACTGTATGAGTATCCAACACACAAAAAAAAGTAAAGCTCGTGTATATATTTTTTCACTACGATTTGTCCCCATTTATAAGTTCTTTCCGACAAAAAATGCATAAGAAATACTAATGTTTAGGGTTTTTCAGATATACATGTTTTGTACCCGTTTTTTTTTTTTTTTGCATATATATGCTATGGAACCGGTTTTCAACCAAAAAAGAAGTTAATCGACCGCATCTTTTTCTATATGATCGATTTTTTATTTTTTTACTTTGCATATATATGCTTTGGATATGGGTTTCCATCCCAAAAAACCTCATATCTATAATATATAATATTAATTTTTAGAGATTATAATATTTAGAATTTCAATAAATAATTAAAATATAAAGACAAATAATTAATATGGATTGATGAAGAGAATAATAAATCATAAAAAAACACCAAAACAACTTATTAGAAAAATAAATTGTTAAATTATAAAGAAACATAAATAAATTAAACATGCATCAATACAATTTGTGATTTCATTTTTAGTATCATAAATAATAAATAATATAAGGTTTATTAATGTTACATTGAAATTATCCAGTTCTTTATCTTAGTGCCTTTTATTTTTCAATAGGCAAAAAATTTTTTTGGTCCTTTATCTAACACCACTTTGAGAAAAATGACTATTTGTCAAAAGCGAAAAGAAAAATGATGAAATCTCAAAGTAGTGTTAGATAAAGGACAAAAAAAAAAATTGCCTTTTTCAATATGACATTAATGGAAGTGTTATGATCATTTTCATCACTTTGTTAGATCAATAATTGTATAAAGTTTTTTGATTGTGAATGATAGAAACCGTGGCAAATAATTTAATTCAGCAATCTGCAATTAAGTGTTGCATGCAAAATAAAGTACCAAAAATTAACATGATATCTCATTATAAATCTATATAAAATTATAATTAAAATTTAATTTAATAGTTAGAAAATATCATATCGTTTTTAATGTCGAAGAAATTGAGATTGAACATAACATATTTTCCATAAAATCTTAAACACCAAAGTTGAGGTAATCGACGCAGAAAATTAGCATTTTGTACACAATTATTTATCTATGGTAGCCCAATTGAACAAACAAAAAACTATTAAAAGATATTATAATAATCAATGAAAATGAAAATTGGCTCTATAGAATTGTCTGAATGAATAATAATAATACTAACAAACTGAAACCAATATTTCATCAATAATTGATCAATTCTTTTTTTATTTAAGGCAGGCAATTCGAAACCTATATATATTGCCACAAATATATAAAATGGACCTCACCTTTCAACTAAACAAAATTGTATTGAGTTTATTTACTTAGCAAAAAACACAACAAAGAAACTAAGAAAAAACATATACAAAAATATACAATATGATAATACAATATAACATTTTCCTTTACATCGAGTTACAAATGAGATCTCATATTCTCATTTAAATGCATTTTCTTGTTCTGTATGACACTAATATCGAAGGAGTTCTGGAACTGATGAAAGTCTTGGTTAATAACAATTCTTCACAATCCACAATAAAGTGTTTCCTGCAAATCCAAAAATTATTTATTATTGAAAATATCTATCTATATATATATAACTAAATAAATTACAAAATTATCAATAAAAATATCATACCATTTGCAATATCAAATAAATAGAAAATTAGTATCGGATATAATAGGTTTTTCGTAGAACTTTCACTACTACATCGTTGGAAATCAATATTTTCCTCTACAAAATAATGTTTCCAAGATAGTTCAATTAAAAAAGACATGCCAAACAAAGAAGAAAGAAAAAATAACTTTAAAAAATGAATAAATCTGAAATTTGACACAATTGATTAAAATGAATTATCTTCTTTGATATTAAAAGCTTATTCGGGCCCAACAATCCATAACCAAATGCACATATTTTTAAGCGTATAAGTATAATAATTATACTAAAAATTAAATTAATTATGGCCAATATGTACTAAAAAGCATTTTGGTGCATCCGAGTTATTGAACCAATACATATTTGGGCTTGCATGGCCCAAATGTCTCAAAAGCAAAACAGGAAAAAAAAATACAATTTTTGCTTTTCATCTTGGCAGCTCTAACACCCGAGTTCATTTTCAGTAAACTATTTCTCTCTCTAAAACTTTTATAGGTGTTGTCTTCAACTTGTTTTGGGGGCTTCTTCTCGAACTTTCTCTCGTAAATAAAAAATAAATCTACAATTTTATGTTTTTTTTATTCTACATATTCTGCTCCAATGATTTATTTATATATTTGGTTCGCACATAAAAAAAATTCCAAACTAAAACATTTCAGTTCGACAGATTTGATTTTTTTTTTTTTTTTTTTGAATATCAGATATGTACTCAACATAACCAAATATTCACATCTTTTTTTTTTCTACAGATCTGAAAAATTCCAATTTGAATCTGTAATGAACAATCAAAATACTTTCAGATTTATATTTTTATAGCCCTAAAATTTTTGTTGAAATAATTGAAGAAAACACTTGTGTTTTGGCTATTTGAAATATCAGAATGTTGTGCTAGCTATTTGCAAATAGGTGGAATCCCTTTTATTAGATTACATTTCATTTTCAATTTATGTTTTTCGTTTATCTTTTTTTTTTGTATGTTTTTCCAACCCATAAACATATTCAGATCTATATTTTTGAAGTTATAAAAATAGATATTTTTTATAAGAAAATATGTTTTTTTTTTTGAATAATTTAAAATACAGTTTTTTTTTTCTTCATATGATATGATTATATATATTTTTTAAGGAATTTCTAATTCAAAAAGAAAAACAAACGGAAGTTCTATCTTCCGTCTACTGATCTAGTGCTATTTAAAGATTCTGGGCGTTTCGATTAACAATTTTTTGCGTTTTTTGTGTTAACAAATCATATCCATATATTATTCTAACGACCCGGTTCTAAATAGTTTCTCTATGAATATCCATGTACTGTGCTAGAATTTATATTAATTTTTGATTTGTCAACTATTAGCATAAGGAACATTACTTATGTGTAAGCTTATTTGAAAGCATGAATTAAGTAGCCAGAGATTTTACTTGATATTTGGGTTGGATATTTTCTCTGTATGTATTCTTGGGTTGGATGCCTTTTAGAATCTAAATATACTTTCAGTATTTCTTTGACATAATCTCTGGAGGTTTGTTAATATGGACCGATTCTTGATGAAATTAATATGAAATGAAAACTTCTTTAATTGCAGATTCTTTTGCTACTCAAATTCTTTAATTATCTGAAATAATTTATTCATGAGTTTATAGTTGCAATAAAGCTGGCAACATGATCGTCTATAATAGACCCTTTGCAGATAAGTACTTTTTTGCTTTCTGAAAATTCATTTTCTGCATGTTTTAGGTAATTAGATATACATTTTAATATTTATGTGTTCTTAATAATGTTTGTTGTTGTTTTTTATAGAAATAATATGGCTCAATGTTATAACCAGAAAGACAGAAAGAATATGGATGACAATGAAAGAGAATCAAAGCAGTTAGTAAGATTTTGAACTTATCTGATTTTTTGTTTCCTTTTTTTCCAGTTTGAAACAGAAAATTTTAAATTCGTATCTTGCTTAAAGTTTGTTATATGCGCATCATATAGGCAGAAATAATCTATTGTGTGTTGGCATAGATAAAAAGACGAATCTAAGCATTTAGGACTGACCATTCGATTTTTCAAATCAGGTCTGTTTTATCATGCTTTATAAACCAATACAACATAATAAAGAAAGTATGTGACCTTTTGATGAGGCACTGTTGATCTTGTACCTGTTTGAGGTGACTGTAGAAAGTGTGATCTTCATATTAGTGAAAATACAAATGATTCTCCTGCAAAACTGATTGGGAATAGAGAGAAACAGGATTGAAAACATATACATAAAATTACAATACAAATAAAATGAGAATAAATTCAGTTTAGTGTGTCTTTACTACAAAATTAAAATTTCAATAGATAAATCATATAGGGCAGTCATAGCTCATGAAATTCTTGTTTTACTAATAGATAAAGCATATAGGGCAGTCATAGCTCATGAAATTTTCATATAGTCTAATAGTCAGTTTAGTGTGTCTTTACTACAAAATGAATAGAAGTTAAATAAAAAAGAAAGAAAAATTGTAATGTATATAAATTAGACTCACCACTTACACAGATGGTAATCCATGGTGAGAACATGCCTCTCCATTATGAAAAATGCATTCTAAGCTGACATGTGCAGGTACACTACATGCACATTACAAAGATGAAGTGGACGAAGTTTCAACGCTGACTACAATTTGGTTGGATTGATGTTTCTAACAAAACTTGATTAAAGGGCCATTCTTATGTGAATACTTGATGTATTTTGTTTGAATTTCCAGCTCAATGTATCTTGATTTTTTTTTCTATTGCATATGGTGAATCTGTTTTGGTGAGGTGAATGGTTCTATACTTCTATTTATATTTATATTGCTCACAACATCAAATTTCAAAGGACGACTTTTGGCTGCCCAATACAGTTTGCATTTAATTTGAAATTTGAAATTTGAAATTTGAAGTATTGTTAAATATATTTTGAGCTGCCCAATGCCCCAACTTTTACGATTTCCTATGCCAAATAGCGAATTACGAAGAGTTATCTAAAAATTTAAAAAAAGTAGCATTTAAAAATTATCAAAACTCTGCATTTAAAAGCAGATCACAAATCATGATTATTAAAAGCACTTTCCACAATTGTCAAGCAGTTTTTGGCGGGATTTTGCTTTTTTGGCAACTATCTTGCTTTTATATATACTAGTATTTCACCCGTGTGATGCACGGAGTGTATTAAGGAATTTTGTTAGAAAATTCAAACATGTATAATATATATAAAAATAAATAAATAAAATTCAAGAGTAAGGAATTAATAAATTATAAGGCACCGAGCTTGTTGTATTTAGTTAATGTATACACTACATCAATAAAAATAATTAATATAAATATAAATAAAATATATTTTAAATCAAATATATTATATTAAGAAACTATAAATCATAAGTACAAATTAAAAATTATTTGAAAAATGAAACAAATGATATTTAAATATTTATTTTTTTAGAAGATTTAAATATTAGGAATTAATTGTAGCTCGATTGGTTTGAGCATATATAACTGAGCGATTGACCGGGATCAAATCCCACCCGTCCCACCCCTATCGGGACTTTGTAATTGTACTCAAAAAAAAGAAAATTTAAATATTTATGAAATATAATTATTGACTTATAATATTAGGCATATGAGAACCTTGTAAACTATATTGCTGAAAAGATTGACAAAGCAAAGCAATTTTTTGCACATAATTGATAACAATAACCTAATTTATGTTAGTATTTTACATCAATTGTCAAACATAAATAAAAAATAACAATAATGTCAAATAATTAAAATAAATAAGTAATTTTTCCCAATTAATTTATATAATTAGCATATTATAGCATGCAAAGCGTTACATAATTGCCCTAGTAGGCAATTACCTAATAAGACAATAAAAAATAAAAAATAAAAGTCTAATTATTATTGTATTATATTTTATATTATTTATTCCAAAAAAAAAATCATAAACAATCAAACATCTTAAAAACAAAATCTCCATTATGTCAACACAATAAAAAACAAAATTACTTTTTGTTAAGATTTGTTTATTTAAGTTAGATCTGATTATTTCGCAATGGCGGCATAATTTTATAAAAAAAAAACAAATACAAACCCTATATATTATCCTAATCTGCCCTATCCACACTTTCCATCATCCACAGTACACCCACCCGCCCCTACAGACAAAAAACACACATTTTTATAGAGAAAATTGCACTTTTGGTCTCATAAGAAAATGGGTCAAGCACTTTTAGTCCCACAAATTGCATTTTTGGTCCCAAATAATTTTTTTAAGTACATTTAGTCCTATATAATTCAAAAGTTGCAATTTTAGTCCCAAAACTAATGGAAAACTTAACTGGCCGTTGACTCTATTCTTACGGGACCAAAATTGCATTTATTCGAAAAAATCAATGTTTTTACCCTTTTTGGATTTTTAAAAACAATCAGATTTTTTGGTTATTTTTTTCAAAATCTTCTAGTTTTCAGTTTTTAATCAATATTTCAGTTTTTTAGAAAATTTTCCAGATTTTAAATTTTATATTGAATTCATTTTTATTATTTGAAGTAGTTGTCAGATTTTTAACATAACTTTTAGTTCTTTAAAAAAATTTAGATTTTTAAAATATCATTTATTTTTAAAAATAACTTTTTGAAAATAATATTGAGTTTTTCTTAGTTTATAATTTTAAAATATTTTAAATAAATTTCAGATGTTTAAAACAGTGTATAGTTTTTTTTTTTAACAATTTTCACATTTATTGTTTTTGTAATTTTTGGATTTGAAAATAACTTTAATTTTTTAACAAATTATCATATTCTCTATATTTTATTTTTCAGATTTTAATTTTTTTTGGACTTTTTTTATATCTTTTTTAATAAATTGAAAATAATTTTAAATGTTTTTGAAATAATTTTTAAAATTATTTGATAATTTTTCAGATTTTTTTATATTTTTTAATAATTTTCGGAAAAAATGCACTTTTGGTCCCGTGAAAATAGAATTAATGGCCAATTAAATTTTCCGTTAGTGTTGGAACTAAAATTGCAACTTTTGAATTATATGGGATTAAATGTGCTTAAAAAAATCTTTTGGGACCAAAAATGCAAATTAAGAAATTAAAAATGATTGACCCCTTTTCTTATGTGACCAAAAATACAATTTACTCCATTTTTATACGCAAAACAAAAAAGTAAACACATACATCAATGGACACATTAAAATTCCACACAAAAACTCACCCACCCACATAGGTACCCACGCCCACCCACACACAAACAAACAAATACACGATTAACAATTTGCAAACACTATGTAAAAATGGGTTTTTTGTTGCTAATTCACTTGTTTTTCAGAACAAAGAAAAAAATTTATTTCGTCTTCATTCGAAATCAGGTAAGTTTGCATATTATTTTTCTTTTTTAATTCAACATTGTATTTTACGGTTGGATTTTGAATCAAACGTTTGTTGTTTCAAAAAAATATATATATTTTGTTCATTTTTTTTTCCGGAATTATGATATATTCCATAAATATATAGATATTATAGATAAAAATAAATTCTTGACAAAAGTAAAAGGTTCCTTGATTTTTTTTTTCTGGATCTTAAGTATTTTTATACGGATCCGACGATATCTTCTATAAATATTTTTTTATATTGTTATAAATTCTCTGAAATGTTTTTTTCGATATTCAATACTTATTATATTTCTGTCTCTGAAATGTTTTTTTTCGATATTAAATACTTATTATATTTCTGGATCTCAAGTATTCTATACGGATCTGATGAAATATACCTCATAATATTGAATTAGTTTTTTCTTTATCAAATTTATCAAAATATTCTTTTGTAGATGATTTTTTTCCCTTTTTATTTTGTTTTTTTACCATAAAAATACATTCGGGGTAATTTTTATGTCCTTTCATTCCTAGACTATATTGTATAGATATCCATATTATTTTTGTTGTTTTTATTTTTATTTTGTTGGGGACTATTATATTGTGGAATTTTGAGATTAGGAAAGGTTTCTTTTTATTGCTTACCATAGTATTCATATTTTATTTTATAACTACGCATTTTAAAAATAATTTGATGTTTTCACATTTTATTTAAAATAGACAGCAAAATGTTAACTCAAAATTATTCTAGAAATGAAGTGCTATAAAATCATCTGAGAAATTTCCATTATCATCCTATCAAAAAGTTTTATGAAGGAATAAAATGTTTCATAGCAATCTAATAAAAAAAGAATGTTTCAACATCAATAATTTTAAAGAAATAAGTCATTGTCTTGTGTTTTGCAATTGATGGGAGTTTGTTGTGCAGTGTGTTTTTGTGTATGGGTGTGGAAAACAAAAAAGTATATTTTAGCTTTCGAATCTATCAATCAGTTCTCCATAGGAGTGGATACAATTTTTTTTATTCAAGCTACTTAGGTTTGCATTTAGGAATTTAGTGAGAAAATGAAAATGATAACATATACATTAATAAACAATAATGCTTCTACTTTATCATATATACATTCATTTCTAAATTTGATTAATAACTAAAATGTTTATACAGTTGGACATGTCACTGCTTTGCGCTTCGCCAGGTTCAAGCCTTGGATCATTCTTTCCTAGACATATTGAAAGGTATTTCTCAGTGTTTGCTTTTATTTCCTCTTCCCATGAAAAAATAACATTTAGATACTGGAAATTCTTCCAAAATTGATATGCAATATTTGATTTTCATCCTTGTAAGAAAAGGGTATTTTTTGAGTTCTTGATTTACCTGGTTCCTCAGCTTTGATGTAGTTTGCAAGGTAATTGATTTTATCCAGGAAATTACTCTTCATTACTAATGTAAAAACTACTTAGACAATTAGTTGACACTATAAACTTCACACCACCGACCCCACATAGTAGGATAAGATGCAATTGATGATGATGACTAATGTAAAAACTACTTAGCAGTATTATAGTCATTTCACCTTTTCCTACTTCTGTTGTCATTGGTTGTTTATGAGTTTCATCCAAGTGGCCAGACAACTTTGATCTCCTGGACAGAGGACTGTGAGTAAATAAAACTAATTTTTTTTATATATTTAAACTAAATCGTCCAAGTAAATATGAAATTTCAGGATTTAAAAAAATATGTTTGTTCAAAAATCTGCTTATGCTCATTGATTTTTGTAAAACAATCTTTTTGTTTTGTTTTGTTTTAAATCATTTTGGTTATATTGTTCTACCTAAGCTATGTAAAAACTTTACTATTCCCGAACTCTAATTTTCTTCATATGTGAATTTCTTCTGGATAAAAACAGAGTTTTATATGTAGGAATATTTTTCATATCTTCTTCTAAAGACCAGTCTCTAAAATGAATTTTTGGGGTTTTTTAAAACAAAAAAAAACTATAGATATATCTTTTCTTCTACAAATCTGAATCAATTTATTGTTTTCAGGTTATTTGCATAAACAAAAAAAAACTGATGTATATCCTTTCAGAAAATCTTGTACTAGATTCCTTTTTATATTTTGTTTATTGTAAGAAAAATAAAGATCTATATTTTATTTATGGGATGTGGACCTAATTGGATCTGGGCACATTTTTCACTAAAAAAACTCGATACATAAAATTCTCAAAGTTCCAGTAGAGTTCAACTAATGAATGTATTTTCACGTGGCATGAAGCCCACTATATCTGTTCTAACAGATTTGGACCTATTTAGATATGGGCATTTTTCTGATATAAAAACGCTTCACGTCTTTAGATTTTTTTCCTGAGAAAACATCCTGATATGTTCTCACATTTCACATTTTTGTTTGATTAGAAGAAAAAACACAAGGATAAGGTAGAAATTTAAGACAACACATCTGATGAGATAAGAGCATTTCACATTTTTGCAATATATATTTGATTTGTCATCCAATGATTATTTAAAAAATCATGCATTATAATTATCATGTTTTATACTTCACTAAAGATTGATAAGCTACTGGATTGAATCAAATGATTCTACGGTAATAAAGGTACATATTTTCGGCATGAATTCTATATTATTGCTTCATTATAATATAGATTTAATCTGTTACATTTTATGATTACGCTAGGTGCTTCGAACTTTTTGTTTATAGTTCAAGCTCAGTGGAACAATGAAACACAATGTGCTACTTAGGTGAGTTATCCTTTTTAACCTTATCATACAATTAATAATACATAGAAAACACTTTTAATTTAGATGAACTACTATCCATCTATTGTTTACTGAAAATGAAAATTGATTCGGTAATCTACATGTTGCTTTTGATTTGATAATTCCTTTTTTCTTCTTGTACCTCGGCTACAAAAAGGAACACCTGAAAATATTTTATGATGGAACAAATATGTGCATAAGTATGCTCGAAGTAATTTGTGTAGAAGAATAAGTTTGGATGAATAGTGAGAACTGACCTGTAAGAAATCTCTTCAAACCCAAATCCCCCCAATTTCACCTGGAATGATGAAATAAAAAAATATTATACCTCATTATTGTTTTCAGTATTTGTTCTCTTAAGTGATGAAAAAAATATGATTGTTAAATTTAAACAACAAAAATCAAAACCAGAAATTTAGATACTGTAAGAAAAATCATGAAATTTTAAATATATACCTCATTATTGTTTTCAGCTTCTACAGTATTGAGAAAAAAATGAAAATCATGGTAAAGTAAACAAAAAATTCAAATCAAAATGTATGGCCACATATTAAATGAAAATTCAAAAAACATACATCATGAATGTATTCAAGTTTTGCTCCCTATAACTTCCAAAAAATATTGGGTTCTTGACTAAAAATATTTGAGTTATTACCATATGCAGGTACACTGTAAACATGAACAAATCGCATTTCCAGTGCCAAGAACATTTTGGTAGCATTATGGTACTAAACTGATCTAAAAAATGGGGCTATTCTGCTTGGTTGTGGAGCAGGAAATAGTTTGTTTTTTGAATAGGATGAAGCATATTTATAAGAGAGTTAGTTTGTAAGTAGAAAAAAAATTTGAAACAATTTTTGCTTTCCAAGAAATGTATATTTAATTATAGTTATTAGACAACTCCTGTATTGTACAAACCAACTTTGCAATTTTTTCGGTCTCCAAGAATGACAACAAGCCAACTTCACTTTTGTGGTGCTCAAGGAAGACACTATACCTATTTCAAATTTTGAATTCAAAGTTTTCGGACCCCAAGAAAGGCAGACAGATGTGGGTTCTTTTTTGACTTTCCAAGAATGGCCATAATCACGCAATTTATTATTGAGCTGGCATTGTTTATTATTTTAATAAATTCCAAACAAAACCTGAACTTTCCATATTTGGTAACCAAATTTTTGGCGGGATTTTACTAAAAATGGTATACTTTCTTGCTTTTATATATATATATAGATATAGATATAGATATAGATATAGATTCTAACTCCTTCTGCTTCTGTTTCTAATTTGACTTTTAAATATAATTAAGTACTTTTTCAACTTTTTTAGGAACACTCTCAATTTCTGACTACGATTCTATTTCAAGACACTATTTACTTCTTATTATCAACTGTTTTTATTATACTACAATAAATCCAATCTTTTAAAAGTAGAAGTTTTGACAGAGGCTCCCAGTATACGCTTAACAAGCAACAAGACCGTCGTAGTTTATTAGCGCGCCATTTCTCCTCAAATTTCCGTCCAAACTACTTGTTGCCATCACAGTCGCGTTCTGTTCTGTGTGAAACAGAAAAAGGAGCGGAGAAACGAGAAATGGGAGTGGAACAAATGGATTGCAGAAATTGGGACGAAGACTTGTACAGAGACTCCATTTTACTAGACAGAGAAACTCTTTCCCGGACCGTTTTCCGAACCGCCTTCGCTCCAAACCCTAACCCTAACCCTAACCCCAATTTCGATCACATCGTTACCGCCTCAAGCGATGGCACCATTGCCTCTTACTCCATTTCCTCTTGCCTCGTAATTTCACTTTTCGGTGTTGGTTTGTATGTATTAACTGCACTGAATTTTATTCTGATGTTTTTTCGGTCTTCTTTTTCGGTGGCAGGATATGGGTTGTGGAAGTGCGAGGGGTCAGAAGTGAGTTTGCTTTATTTTGTATTTACTAGTTTGTTTGCTATTCTTTGTTAATTATTTCTGCATATTGAATATTGTGAAAAAATGGGTTTGTGTTTTTGTGAAGTTGGTTAATGGCGGAACCACATATTTTGATTCAAGGGCACAATGGACCGGCTTATGATGTTAAATTTTATGATGATTCTCTGTTGTTGAGGTACTCATTCATTATCTTGATTGGTTACTAGTTCTCAGGATTGTCCTTAATGGTTGTTGTGATAACATATTGAGGTGCATCTGCACTGGTTGGAGTGGTCTTGTCTTGTATAATTGAAAGTGCGGCCTTTGTGTGGTGCAACATTGATTCTATTTACAAAGTCATTATATGGTTATTTATATTTTTTGTACTAAAGTCATATCCTATGTACTTTTTATCTCAAGGAATATGTGTTTGTCGAAATGTCTGTTGACTTTGTGCTGCATTATCTAGTTGTGGTGATGATGGCCGGATTCGAGGATGGAAATGGAACGAAATTTTAGGAAGTGAGGCACCCATGCAAGGTGATTTGTCTTTTAGATCAAAATAATCAATTTTCGGAACATTCTTTGAATTATTTGATTGTGGCAAGTAAAACTTGCTAGTATCGTAACTCTTAAGGCATTCATATTTATATTTCTTTATCTTCTACTACTATTTTTAACTACTTGAGGTTGCAACTGGTGTCTGACGACCATTTATTTCTAGAACAAAATTTTTATTTTCTTTAAGTTCACAGTGCACCTATACAATGTTGTTAAAACCGGACCGACCTGGCCGGTTCGACCGGTTTAACCGGGAATTGGCCACATCCCCGGTCTGTTTCTAAGTAAAACCAGGTGACCAAAAAACCGTTGTCACCTGGTCAAACCCGGAAATCGGTGACCCTATTAACCTAGTTCAAAATGATTTTTTTTGTGCTTTTTTAGTAAATAAAATTTTCTTTGTTTTATTTCAAAAGTTGAAGGAAAATATGTTTATTAATTTGCATATAATTTCTCCGTATAATTGATTTACATATATATTTGGATATTTAATTTTTTAATTTAGATTTTATTTGTATTTGTTAGATTTTCTTTTTTTACATTTATACTTGTACTGATTTTGTATATGTGTACTCATATGTACGGGTCAACTTGTTTTTTAAGAACGGGTCAATCGGTTGAACTAGTAACCCAATGACCCGGTTATTAATCCAGTTCAATGTCTGATCCGAGTTTAAAAACATTGCATCTATATTGCGAAAAGTGTGCCTTTCTGTGAAAATTGACTATGCTTGGATAAAAGATATTTTGAGCATGGTTCTACAGCGAGTTCAGAACTCAAGGCATCCATTTAAAACTTATATCTGAAGTAAATTCGATAGTAACTAAAGCTATTTAGGAAATGTGAACTTAGCCTTCAGTGAAAAATGTGGAACATTAGGAACGCTTACTTTGAGTACACCTCAATTGAAATCTTACAAAGTTTGCTTATATGCTTTATGTTTTGGTTTCCCAGGGTTGCCATAAGATATAACTGTGATTGCTTGCACATACGTCAGACTTTTTTTTTTTTTTTTTTTTTTTATCTGAATTTCTTGCTCCAGTTTCTCCTTTAATATAAATTCACATATACCTTTTACCTTCATTGTTTTATCCTTTTGTCTTTTCTTGTTTGTCATTTTTTGTTCATTTGTTTTTGCAGGAGGCAAGATGGAGCCAATACTTGACTTGGTGAATCCTCAACATAAGTTAGTTGTCTGATTTGAAATGAGTTCTAAGTTGACAAAGATAGCTTAGAGATGCTTTCTTTTGTAGTTGTTGGGTGTCAGATGCATATATATTGGTATTGCATGATAGTGCTCATTACCATGGATTCTTTAAGACCTATTAAGTTCTACACAAGTTAATGAATATGATTGGTTTTTAAATCATATAACCATAGAATGATTTGGCTGACACAAACTTCATTTTTTGAATGTTTAAAGATTCAAATGGTCTGTATAGTTAGGATGGGCATATGATATGGTTTAGGATTCATTTGCCTGAATACCCTGTTTCTATGTGCCATTAAAATATCATACCACCAAGGAGAAGTTTATGTGGTGTTTCTTCTACTTTATTCATTGTTGAGGATGATTCTTCGGGTTCATTCTATTATTTACTTTTATATCCATGTGATAGAACCACTGTAGCCTGCAAAGTACTTAAATCCCAGTTTTACTTACTGTGTTACTCTGTTTGCTGTCCATAAGATCCACTAGTCTTAGTTGTAATTATTTTGTTTATTTAATTAATTATAACCAACTTTCTTGTATTACTTTCTTCTCTTGCAGAGGTCCTTGGGGCGCACTCTCTCCAATTCCAGAAAATAATGCTATTGCAGTTGACCCTCAGGTTTGAATTCTTTTGTTTCTTCTCTAGTGTATGTTGCATATTGGGTTTTAATACTGAATGTCTAATCCTTTAATATTTCCACTGTTTTGACATGCTTTCTTCTCATTGATTTCGTTTGTCTAGAGAGTAGACTGATCAGAGGAGATGGGAACAGAGTGAAATGCTAGAAATTCTCCTCTGATATTGTTGCGTCCTGTCACTTAAGAAAGCTTTTCTTGAAGTTATTGTATCAATCATTAGTCATTACTGATGCTTTGAGAAATTTACACATTTTTACCTCCCACTGATTAATAGGACTAATTTCTTTACACATCTATGTGGATTCTCGTCTGCCACTTGATTCTCTTTTCATAGCTAAAAGTAAAAGGGATTTGTGTAATGTAAATTTACAACTTCACAAAACCAGATATTTGTGAATGATGTGATGATCTGCAACATAATGCATACATCGCTGATCTTGGAAAAATAAATTGAATGAAGAATTACTGGTAGTCATTACATTCTTGCTAATCTTGGTTTTAGGAATGAGGGCCGAAACTACTCACACTTGCTGATTTCCTAGATAGTATTTGCCCATCAGTACTTACCTTGCTCCTGCCTTTGTCGTGCTTCAGTTTGTTCGGTACTTATTGATATTGATTTCATCATTTGTTGTAGAGTGGATCTATATATAGTGCTGCTGGTGATTCTTTTGCATATTGCTGGGATGTGGTATGTACTTGCTCAAGGTGGCCCACTGAAAATAAACTTGAAAGATGATGGAATGGCTAACTTATTAAGTAATTTGTGCGGTGGTCAGGAGAAATGCAAAGTCAAGATGGTTTTCAAAGGGCATTCGAACTATTTACATTCAATTGTATCCTGCAATATGAGCAATCAGGTCAGAATATCCTTATTTTTTATGGTACTTTTTATAGTGAATGTTCTGAAACCTCATGTTAATCTACAGATATATTGGTTTTCAGCTTTCCTTCCATTCTTTCGTGCAGTGTTTGGTTGTTTTCATACTAAAATTAATCTTTGCAGATCAAAACTGATTTATGCTTACTGTATGGTATGGTTAATTTTCCGAAATTTTGTGAGGGGATCCCCTCCCCTTCCCACTCATCCATGAGAGCCCCAGATGACTTATATTATACATGCAAATGCTGAACTGGTATATAATTGCTAGCGAACGTATGGATCAAACAAATGAGTGCTTTAAAATAAGATTCATTTGGAAAGGAGGTTGAAGCTAGGGAGGCTTTGCATACACGAAAGTTGTATTTGGAACTTCTATGTTTAAGGTTTGTTTTTTCTAACCTTTCTTTGGTTGCATTTCAGATTATCACTGGTTCAGAAGATGGCACTGCACGCATATGGGGTACTTTATTACTTCACTTGGAGAAATGATCATATTGCATGTTGATCCGCTATATCAATTCATTTAACTTTATTGAGTTACCTGATCTGGTGTAGATTGCAAAAGTGGGAAGTGTATACAAGTAATTAACCCAGAAAAGGATGAGAAGAATGCATCTTTTCCATGTGTCAGTTGCATTGCTCTTGATTCAAGTGAGAGCTGGTTGGTAAGAGATCATGGGCTAAGATGTTGCACTATGACCAATTAGTTCTGTTGCACTGCTGTATATGTATCTTTATTCCATTTTTAATTCGTGATATACTGATATTACATAACAAGTTGATCTAATACTTAGGTGTAATCTGGAGAGAATGCTATAGAGTTCTTGGAAATACGAAAATATTTAGTCCAGTTATTCTCGTTGTACTTGTGATCTGCTTTTTCCCTTGTGATCAAACAATTTGAAAATATTTCCTGGAGAAAAAAATTGATTTTGTTTACTTTTCTGGTTGCAATCAGCTCATTGAGTTTATATTGAACTAGATTTATATTGCATTTCTAATTCATGATTGCCGTAGGGGTTACAAAGGAAACATCCTTTTCCTGAACTCCAACATTTAGTTAATAGATTAGATTAAACCTATGAAACTTTGCAGTTGGCATGTAGTATCAGTTACACCAGATTCAGTAGTATGACTTCTAATATATCACTTTGTAGGTTTGCGGGAAGGGTCAGTCTTTATCACTTTGGAATCTTCCTGCTCGTGAATGCGTTTCAAGGGCTACTACACATGCTTCTCTCCAAGATGTTGTATTTGATGAAAATCAAGTGAGGTCTTGCATATCTTTGTAGTACCCAATAGATTCTTCCTTGTTTATAGCACAGAGTTCTTGATGAATTTCTGTGAAATGAATTAAGTTTCTAACTTCTCCGTCTTGTTTGTATCTCATGTTGCCCTTCCTTTTTGGTCTATGGAATGGGGAGGGACTTGGCATGCACCAAAGTTGCCATCTATAATTTGAACTTGTCCAATGTGCATGTTGACGTCTTGTTTTATCAAATGTTTTCCCTCTCTGCTGGTGACACTTATAATATGTTTTAGCTCCCCAATCTAATTTGGCCAGCCGTGCTATTTGATCTTTTTTTTTGGGAACTTTGTTTTGGTTCATTTTGTTCCTTTTGCTTTGGCTTCTTTACCCTTACGTAGGTTGTCATTTCCTCAGATTCT